>OV839567.1:148299926-151226123 GCA_929447395.1 Epistrophe grossulariae | reverse complement strand
TTGTCGATGAAACCCATAATTCCACCCAGAAATTACAATAATTGCCTTCTACCTTACACATGCATCAGGCGGTCGTAGTTATAATATACCTATAGGCACTTGTACCATATTATCCTTGATGACACACTTAATGTACGAAGGCAAAAGTATAAGCAATATGTAAGTATAACTATTATGTTAATATAAACCCTTGAGTAGGTAAATCTTCGAGGTATTCAAATGTATGCACATTGCACAGCTCTTATCTTATTATGTTTTTGACTATATTCTTCTGTTACCACAGCAAAAACCGGAAAGATCGTCTCCCGAAGTTAAAATTAATTAAAGAGTACTTTCGAAGCCCAATTAACAACAAATTGGCAATTGAATAAATATTAATTTGATCAATAGTTTGAATGATTTTATTCTATTTTTATATTTACATAAAATAAGGCTTTTTTGGTAATTTATTTCTATTTGCAAATAAAGCGAATGTTTTTGTATACTTTTTCCCTACGTTTGGTTGGATTTTTCCGACTTCCTCAGGGGTAGTTTTTATTATATTTGTATAGAGAGTTTTATACCTACATATATGTATTTAAAATTTACTATACAAACTATTACATTTATTTTGTTCATGAATAACTATTAGGGTGGTCCTTATTCACAAAGGTTTTATTTTTTTTTGGGCACCCAAATTTTTTGTTCCTTGACATCGATAACACCCTTGAAATTTAGTAAATTGATGAGGCAAAGTGTAAGAGGACTATTATGCCTCGTTTGCGCTTCAACAATGGCAGCTACACCTTGTTAATAGAATCGCTGCAAATAGAAAAAACAACCGTAGCCAATTTCAAGAAAAGAACGGAGACGAAGGCTCATTCAAATTTAAGAAACCAACAGCCACTGAAGCCATTAAAATATCTTTGTTTAAAAAACCACGTTATAAATTTCAAATAAAGTTTAAATATATTTGAATAAAAAATCTTAGTCACCCTATTTTTTGTTTGCAACTAAGTTAACACGTGCCGCACTGCGCTTAAAATGTACGGTCTTGTGAGAGTACTTCTACTGTTTAATATCTATGCATGTAATTATCTGTGAATCTCTTGTGTGTGACTCCAAAAATATCAAGGATTTAGCTGAGAAAGACTCAAAACTCGTTGCCATGACCAACATAGGTGACCCAGGGGGGCAAGGGGGAGGGCACTTACCCCTACCTCGCTCTGAGCTACGACTTTTGTTCATACCAACAGTCATTTTTTGTTCAAATTCCATAAGTTGCCCCCTCTGACTGTAGACCTTGGTCAAATAAATCTCTAAGTTCTATCGTTATGCCCCCTTAAAAGAATAGACTATTAAAATCGTTTGCTTATCATAAAAAGGGATTTAATTTTTCTTTTCATCTCCAAAAATTGTTCAGAAAACTCAAGATACTTTAAACGTATAATATAAGACATACCTACCTACTATAAATTAATATATCCAAAAAAGAAAGACACTTCAATTTTCTATATAAAAGGTTTTCAAAACTTTTAAGTGCGATGAGTCTTACTCGAGACATTAGTTAAAAAGTGTCTTAAGAATACATACTACTTAAAGTCACTTTTTTAAATGCCAATAAAAGACGATAAAAGAATTAAGACAGTCCTTTGCGAAGAAAATATTATATATCCAACAGAGAGATGTTCTTGGAAACAATATCAACAGCAAAATTAAAAAATTTACGAGTATTCCGGAAAAATACAGTCGTTTTAATGGAAGCACTGAAAAAACTGAGAGACAAGGGAAACTGTGTTACTCAACTACCATTCCTTCAACTTTATTACTCTTCAACTGAATTGGCTCGCATTATGTACTCGTCAACACCTGAACCAGTCGCAAATATTTTACAGAGAGTTGACCAGGATTTATGAAGTGTAAAAGATCTGATAATTTTCTTGGACAAGCATTTTAAAGAAGATCGGGAGAATGCTGAAAATTCCTTTCTTTAGTGAATCAGGTATTGAATTTAATTGCCCAAGAATTGTAAAGAAACAAACTCACCGATCCAATATTCCTTCTTCACCCAAAAATTATTTTAGAACATCAATCCTAACTTTTCTGAAGTAAATAACTTTTCTGAAGTAAATAAATCCGGATTATGCATTATCTTTTAAAAATAGATATGTATGTCAATTTGACTGTTCGAAAGATAACTCATAAATACGGATCCTTTCTGGATAATTTTTCTGCCGAGTCCTTTATGTGGTTAAACCACAATAAGATGAATTCTGACCAAAGTCACTTTGCTTTTCAACCGACCTAATGTGTTGTGATAAACCAGTGGATTCTCGTTTATTCCGAATGTCAACTTTATACTCCGTCAATCTCGTCTCCAGTGATCTCTTATTAGTACCAATATATAAATGAAATTGCACGCTTCCCCATCCTTTCCACTGCAATCAATTTGAAAAATGATATCGTGTTGTTGTCATACAGTGTTGGTTTGAACCAAAAGCACTGCCTTGGGAGATCTCTATGCAGTGTGTACTTAAGTCCCAAATGCCAAAGGCTTGAGCAACATCGAGAAATAAACCGGAACATACTTATTTTTCTTCGAGTACCTTTTCAACAACATCCGTAATTCGATGCACTTGGTCTGTCGTTTATTTCTGAATCAAAAATCACGGTTTCTGATTAGTTTTCTTTCTTCTTTTACTCTTCTTAGTCTTGTCACTTGTCAGGGGCAGTTTGTCGAAAACTTTTGCTATAATTAGTATATAAACGATATTGGCCTGTAGGAAGTTACTTCTGTTGGTGGCTTAGGAATAACAATGACTTCTGCATTTTCAATAATGTGGTACATATCAGGGCTCAAGGCATGTGTTTATTATATACCGGAGTTTTTCTAAGGCTACTGTTGGCTTTTCTTTCATAACCTGAGTGGTAATTGGAATATCGAATCAAACCAATAATCATTCTTTTTTGTAAATAAATGTATAACTATAGAGAAAATAATCAATTAAAAACATATGTACACCACTTTCTGAGCACACGAATTAAATTGGCACGTTATTTGGCTTCTTATTGCCATGAACATTTGAATTAACATGAACGGTAGAGAAAAAGTCGTCATAACCAACTCGCAGACGTTTAAATTTCATTCTTCACCCTGCCAGATACCCCTTGAAGTACGCCAAAAGTAAACGCCAATCAGACTGAATGTAAACATACACAATATGTCAGAAATAAGTTTTCTATCAATATTTTCTTAAAAAAATAAAAATATCAAGTAGAAAAACATACATAATATGCATCTGCTTTGTTGATTATGCAAACATTATATTGAATACAAAAATAGCTCTGATGTTGATTTTAACTCTTTAACCGCAGCTCCAAGCGGCGGAAGTTAAAGTTAAACCTTGCCAGACTATTTAATAATTAATTCTATATGAAGACAATTACAACGTTTCCAAATGTTAATGTTTGCTCGGCATCTTTAAATGGAATGGTAATCTATTAATTGATAAAAAGTCTTAGTCTTAATGCCTTCAAAAGCAAGTAGATTTATCTAAAAAGCATACTGCTATAAAAAAGGGCAAATAATAAAACACATTTTATGATAATTATAAAATTAATTGACAGGAATTATCTTTTATAAAATACTAGATGATCCCAGCAATGTTTCGAAGCGCCACCAATTGAACATTTTTGTCAAACATACGAAGTTTCAACTTTCTAAGAAAACTTTATATGTATAACGAAAAAACTTTATTTTATGAAAAGAAAATGGGTGTGGCAGTAGGCGGACATACAAAAATTACAAATATCATGCTTTTGGTTCAATAAATTTCGAATACAAAATTTTATCTTTCTAGGGATATGTATATGGATGTAAGTAGCGAGGAATCTCAGATACATATAAGCAATGTGGGCGTAGTAGAAGTCGGATTTTCCAAACAAAAAACTTCACGTGTCATAATTGTACCATATTTATTAACATTAGCTTTATCATGAAGCCTTACTGTTAAAAAATGCCATGGCAAATTTAGGCGTGTCATAATTGTGTTGGCTCAAAAGTGATTTATTAGAAATTATCAACCTTCTTAGGGTGTTCTATAAGGATAAAAATTTGATATAAGAAAAGTGGGCTGACTTTACTATAAAAACCACTTTCTAAACTGAAATTCGTTCAGTAGTTTTTGTGACTATATAAGCCTAACACACTATACTAATTCAGCTTTCTAAATACTTACCCATCCTTATTCTTATTTCTTAACTTTCCTACTTCCTTGAGAGCACTAATGGGTCCATCGAGATCCAAGTAAGTTGATGTGGATTATCGTATCATAAACCCTTCTTACCTAGACTTACCTACATAGATACTTTAAATAAGGATACGAAAATGGGGCGTGTCAGTAGGCGGTAAAAATTACTTACGAAATGCCTTATGTTAAAGATTTTATTCCCTAAGGACGTTGTGTAAGGAGAAAACTCAACAATAATAAAATTGGGCGTGGAAGTGGTATTTCTCTAAAACTATTTCCCAGACCTTCCGGCATCTAATAAGAATAAATTCTGAAAATTTAATCGCAATCGGATCAACGACGCGCTAAAACATAGAAGACAAACACAAAACACAGACATTTTTTTAATTTAATAAGAAAATACTATAGATACCTACGTACCTTTGTATGTACATATTTTATTGTCAAATAAAATCTTTAAAATTAATAACTTAATTAAAATGATAAATAATTCAATTTAATGAACCAACAAAAATTAATAAGATTTGTTTTTCACTTTAGCGCAAAAGAATTTATGAAGTATCAACGTCATAATATAGCGTTAACATAAACCACGGGAAATATTTTTGTCGGAACGTTTTAATGGACATGTCATCAGGAATATATCAGGCTATCTATAACCTCCTGTCTCAATGATATAGGTACACAGTGCTGGTGGTCGTTGATATGATATACTTATACAATATGGATTTATTGAGCTTAATTTTTTATTAATTGGATAAAAATAGCACGCAAACCTTTTCACTGTATTACCAAATACACAAACAATATCGGCTTACCTATAACAAGGCATTGTTGTTTATTCGTATGAAAATTTGTAGGGATACAGTAAAAACCATGAAATTGAACCAAAATGAATATAAAAAATCTTATATTAATGCCTAAGTGTTGTTTTGGCACGACATATACATAGACATTTTGAAAATGAATATTTTTTAGATCTTTGATTTTCATTTACAAATTTCTATTTGCAGTGAATTTTGTAGATGAAAAAGTGTAAGAATTTTATTTTGTAATTACACAAATTAATTTATCTCAATAAGCTGATTTTACTGTAGATAATAATATGTTCTTGTATACCTACACCAACTTAAAGGAAATTGGCCCAGTTTTTCACAGTCTCATTCTCTTAAAAAATATTGATCCACCAAACAAATTGACTATCGTATTCGTATCGCTTGAGCGCAGTTTTTCCTTATACAGTATAGGAAGGTAGGTACACATTGTATATACCTACTCAATGAAAAAATAAACTTGGCTATTAGTATAAGAGTTTTTGTCGGAAAGCGAAGTAAGTTATTTATAAAGTAAGTAAGATCCTATCCTGAGGCTGTGGAATTTGGATGGATAATAATACACGCCAGAGATAATACGTGATGTTATTACATATATACTGCATCCTTGAGGATTTTTCTTTCCCTTATTTATACGAGTATGATGTAAGATGAAGTGAGAAAGAGAAACGATATGACTAGAAACCAAAAGAAATTCCCTAAATCAGCCCCATACATCCAGACACAGGACTAAACAAAACAGTGTTTCTTTATTATTTTGGGTTTCGTGTAAAACAATAAAGGATTCCCTTTCTTCGGCAAGAAACTGAAGCACTTAACTCGTTGTCATGATTGCTTCTTATTACATTTTCATAATTAACACAATGACATAAAGCGAAAGTTATGTGAACAACGAGTTAAGTGAGCAATACCTATATAACTACCTCTATAGCAACTCCAGAGACATGAAAGATGGATAAGGAGCGAGAAGATATAGTTTTATGTTAATTAAGTTAGTTTTACCACTAAAATTCATAAAATTGAAACGCTATGTGGCTTTACATAGTTGTTGGTGCTTGTTAGACTAAATTTTAATTTTAAAGGTTTTAGCGTGATGTTTGTATTTATTTTTAATTATGAGCAATAGAAATTATAATATACGCATATAAAAGTATAAGCGATGAATATTGGATAATTTATATAATGTGCATTGTTATGTACTGATGAAAATTTTCACTCATACGGTGAACTTCTTAGACACACTAATTGCATGAACGTTTTTTGTACACCATGTATAATTTTCAGCTTAAGACTTTCTAAATAAGTCGTTACTCCGCTGTCTTAAAAAAATTGGTGGTGGTCTTATTTAATGTATTTATTTGTTTCCCTTGAAGTTCAGTTTTTCAATGCCACCACTTTTCTCGGAAACAGTTTTATTTCTCCAAAACGAGAAGAGTTTTTTCTAATGAAGTAAAAAAATATAGGACAAATACATTGGATAGTGGCTTGTGTTTTGCCAAAACGTTGCCTTACGTCAATACTGCAGAGGTCAATATGACACATAACAATATGACAAACGTCAGAATGTAAGATGTCAAAATGACAGATGTCAAAATACCAGACCCCAAAATGTTAGATGTCAAAAAGGAAGAAGTCAGAATGACAGATGTCAATAAACTGCATATTTGTGTGAAGTTCTACAATTTTTTTTGTTATATGAATTTTGACAGAAATTCACACAGGTGCACAGAGTTCCAAAGTAAAGGAACACACTTAATATGACAGATGTCAGTATGATAGATATAAATATAACATATGTCAAAATGACAGATGTCAAAAGTTAAAGTCATTTTGACATATGTCATATCATGTTTTATCTCTCATATTGACATTTGACATATGTCATATTGAAATGTCATATTTACATCATATTGTGTAAAAATTAATTATGACAATGATAATCACCATCTATAGTCAATAAACGGCAACAATTACTCAAAATCTTATTCATTATCAGAATTCTAGACATAATTTTTTTTTGCTTATTTGGGTCGATTATTTATACGAGTATATGTATATTAACCCAGTCAATAACTCGACGTTTCATATACAGTAAAACCCGATTAAGAGAAACGGCAAAATGTCACAGTATTTCTTTCACTTAAGCGGGTTTTTCACTTAAACGAACCCCGCTTGTGAAAAAAAAAATTCACTTAAGCGGAGTTCGGATAAGTGAAAAAGAAATTTCACTTAAGTGGATCTAAAAATTCCAAAAATCGTTCGTTTTCGTGGAGAAAATTTGGTGGAGGTCAAAAAAAAAAAAACTTGAAAGCGTTCAACAAATTTTTTGTTCTGTTCGATTCTATTTTTTTTTTTCACTAAAGAGAGTTTTTTTTAATAAAAAATATAAAATTTCACTGAAAATATATTTCAGGTATCCGGGTTTTCACTTAAGCAAGTTTCGCTTAAGCGGAGTGTTTTGAAGGCAATTGGCCAACAAATACTCGGGGATGAAAAAAGTGTTTCAGATAGGCGGGTTTTACTGTACCTATGTCCTATATGCATACATAATATAAGTTTGATTTTGATTTGAGTTTGCTTATCTCTTCTATAGGAAGCACATTCATCTCCCCGTAAGTTAATACAAATATGTACATATATAATTAAGAGGCATGCAATTTTTAATTAATAAATTGCTTTAAATTTATCAATATAGACACAATAAAGAAAACATATTCATATACCTATACCTAACACATGTACATGCAAATGAATTATTGAATATTTTGAAGCATTTTTAAGAATATCGATCTATTTTTAATTAAAATGAGAAGTAAATATAAATTTGTTATTTAATGGCTAAATGCTTTTATTATACAAAGATTGCAATATTCTTGGTATTCGTATCTACATATGCATCTTAATCTTATCATTAAGTAAAAGCTATTTATGTCAAAATACACTTAATCACAACAAAAAACATAAATGTTAAAAAAACAGCCAAGTTTTTCTATATAAAAATCTGTATATTTAACAACTCAGCCGTGAAAAGTAGTGAGATCTAAAAGTATGCCAAGTTCTAACTTTATGAAGGTTTAATATCAAATATTTTAAGAAGAGTAATATTGAAACAACACCAAGTTATGAGAGAAATTTATTATTTAATGATTACTGACTAAAATTTGGGGGTTCACATTGTCAAGTTTTCAAAACGTTTTGAATTGTGAGTAATTGATTTTTTAGTTATTCAAAATGTATCTATACTTTATATTAAATTCTGTCATTATGTCTATGGACCTTTTATGAGTTCTTCTTAATAGTACACCTACCTGTGTACTAAACAGACATAGGTCGGTGTAATGCCGATGAACCTTAAATGACCGATTGGACTGGAAATAACCCACAGGGAGATTTCGATGACTGGCATAGTAAATTTATCTTTCTATCACTTAATAACAAATTAATCAACTAAACAAACGAACAAACAATTCATTATATTTCTTTGCAATAATTTAAAAAAAAATTATATCTGTATATCCTTAACTCTGATGGTTAAATAAAAACAACCTATTGGTCTTAAAGCAATTACATGAAACGAAAAAAAAATGCACTATTTTTCCATTTTATCTTTTGAAACCCAAACAAAACATTGCAAAGCAATAAAAACCTATCAAGAGGAGAGATATAGTGATTTAGATTTGAAAAAAAAGAAAACGACACAGAATCTAGTTGCACAATATACATACCTTTCGATTCCACATCATTGTTGTCGTTGCTATATAGATAAGGTAGATTAAAGTGCGGTAGGGAAACGATTGTTTTCCTGGCGCATATCCAACTTGTTGACAGTGTAAACTGAGGCCGTATCCTATCCACATCTAGCCCTTGCCATTGGAGCAACTGTATAATTTTATATATAGGTATGTGTGTGTAGTACCTACCTATAATACCTATATAGATATTGACTATTGAAAGAGCCATTAAATCCTTTTGAACACAAATTGCTTAACCATTACCATCTCTTATTGTTGTTTTCTATTTCTAATTTGTTTTCGACAAATCAGCTCACCCAGAAGTGGCAGAGAAATGTTGTATTTATATAGGCATGTATAATACCTTTTATTCCGGAAATTGGAATTTAAAGCAAATCTTTAAATACCCCTGCAGCGTATGTATTAGGGTGTCCAAACTTTCCCAAATTCCTTTTTTTAAATCAACCAGGAAGCTGCCCGAAATTTTTTTGCTATAGTTAAACTTTTCTAATACAAATTTGTATATGGAAATCTTGTATTTTAAACATATTCTAAATTATGTTTCAAAATTGAAAATGAAATGAAATGTTCAATGAACGTATCCAAATTGACAAATTACATAAGGGATGTCGGTGAGTATATGAGAACATACTTAGCAAACTGTTAGAATGCATTTATAAGTAAGATATCCGACTCAGCGAGTGGGTAGAAAATAGGAACATTTTACATGAATGCCAAACGGGTTTCATAAAAAATTATTCCACGATCGTTCAGATTTTTTCTTTAGTGCTTAAATTTACAAGAAAAGAGGTAAAAAGCTGTATGTTTTTTTCGTAGATTTCCGTGCAGCTTTCGATTCAATCCCCTGTGAAACACTTTTCTACAAGTTCTACAAACTTGGAATTTCAACAAAAATCGTATCTATCATTAAAGCTAGCTACGACGAAAATGTTGCGAGCGTATGTGATGGTAAATTCCTTTCAGATGAATTTGGTACTTCGATGGGCGTTAAGCAAGGATGCGTTCTCAGCACACTTTTATTTATTTTATGTATACTTAAATGAAATATTTGATGCAGTGAAAGGTGGAATCAATATAAATGGAAAAAACATACCCGGTTTGATGTACGCAGATGATATTGTGTTTTTCGCTGAAACTATAAATGGTATGCAGTTGATGATAAATAGACTGGAAATCTACTGCAAAACCTGGAACCTTACTATTAACCTCTCGAAGTCAAAAATGATGATACTAAGAAACGGAGGTGGTAGGTATTCGAGAACGGAAAAGTGGATTTTTGAGGATGAACAGATAGAAATCGTCAAGGAATATAAGTACTTAGGAACCTTGGTTATATACTTCTAACCTCAACTTAAATAAACATCTCAATGCCAAATTATCGGAAGCTAAGCGTGCTCTGTGTTCTGTATGGAGGGTTTGCATCAATAAGAATAACAAAAATATTAAATTTTTCGTACAGCTGTAATCTCCATACTTTTTTATGGAGCCCAAATATAGGGTTACCTTTCCTTTGAAGCAGTTGAAAAATTTCTTCGTTTTTTTATTCGAAGTTCTTTCAAGTTGCCCAGTAATGCACCGAATTACATATGCTCTACCTGGAAACAGGGTTAGCTCCTCTTTTTTTGGATACCCTTAAAAATCATTTCGACTACGTAGCAAGAGTCATGGCGATGGGTGAAGAAAGAATTCCAAAATTAATATTGACGCAAATGATAAATTCTGGAGGATCTTCTGTAAAAGAGTGGAAAAATCTGGCTGCTATGAGTGTTCAACAACCATAACGATATCGGCCAACGAAAACCCTGAACTGATTAAAATGAAATTCAAAGCCCTACTCCAGAAAATGGGAAAATTAACTTATAATAAGTTTTTTGAAAGAGGCAGAATCCTCACAATACCGAGCTTAATGAAGCAAATTGAACCACTTTTTAGATAGCAGCACATACTTTCTTGAGCAAAACACTTCAGAAAAAATTAGCACAATATTTAAAGCTAGAGGTGAACTCATTCTCTTAAATTTTATACCTCATCGACCTGAACTACCACTGTTGTGTCATCTATCCAATCTTAAAGTACGAGAAGATGTATTTCACTTCCTTGGAATATGTCCAATTTTAAAGGAGTTCCGCAGGCTTTATTTTGGGTTGAAAATTCTGGATCTAACGGACGTGATCAACATTCTGAATGGAGAACGAGGTTGGGGACTTTTTAATCAACTATATTGTAAACGCTTTTCGTTACAGAACCTGCATTATGCAAGAAAATTTTTGAATTGCTGCTTTGAATAATCGTTATTAAAAAAATCCGTTTTCATTCAAAAAATGTTTGTATATTAGTTTTTCTTCTTATATGCATAAAAGTTATTTAAATGTCATTCTGGTACACGGCCTTCGGCTAAACCATTTTAAGACTGTGTCATACTTGTAAAGAAATCTAGATAATGTATATTTTGAAGTCAATCAACTAAACTATACTATCCAACTTTTTAGACAGTGGTTAGCTGGACAACTGTCCAAGAGTGTTCTAACGAAATCTGGCACCATGTTCAATTTGGTTTTCTTTAGAACTGCAGCTTCTATTTTAAATTTTTGACTGCGAACAATAATTAATAAAAAATCTTATAAAAGTTAATTTTTTTTAGACCAATCTTGATTAAGATGGTGTCTAGTTTAAAAAAAAATAAGTTTGAAAAAATAATGGGCACCCTATTTTGTTTATATGCGATGACAATAAGTTCTATTTATCCTAGTTTGCTGCAATATTTCTAAGCTGTTACGATTGCAAGTTATGTGAATAATGGTGAAGCCTGTAGAATATACACATATTATATTAAGTATTGCAGGTTAAGGTATGTAATGTATGTATATTAATTTTACACGGAAAGTTTTACAAATCTATTATAAATCCTTGAGGAGTTTTGACAATATTTAAAAAAAACTATTAAACACCGTGATGCACTGTTAAAATAAGATAACATTTAAATAGAAATGGCTTAGTTTCCCCTTTTTTTATTTCCGATATTTGGTCTTTTAATTTAGGTATGATTTTTTGGCGAAACAAATATTAGTGCTTATTTGTTTCGCGAAAAAAAAGTTACAATATTTTTTTTCTTAATGTGATCTGAAATATTAAAATGCAGCTCCTTTAACCTATTGCAGCTGCTTTGATGTTTTGTTCGTAATATTAGGCTAATTCTAATGCAGTATAGGATAGCCTTTATAAGCAACTCGAGTATCCACGTGTTTGTTTTGGAATGCAAGTCAGAAATTTGTTGAAATTTGTCATGCGAAAGAGGAGTAGGTAAGGTACACTAGAATTTTTAATGGTTTTTGAAAAAAAATCTTTTTACTATTAAGGTTGTAGGCGTTTGAGGATAGTAAAATAATCTTACATTTTAAATTTCAGTTATTTTTTAATGACTAAAATACTTCGTCAGTATTTATTTTAATCTGTATCCTAATTTGAGAAATGTAATAGAAGTTCTTTGTGTGCTATCAGTGACGTCTGCAGAGCCAGAATAATCGTTTCATTTTCGCGGTAGTTTTAGTTAAATTTTTTTTTTAATTGCACCACAATTGAGACTGAGCCGCCTCTAAAAAAATCCTCCAATGAACGTATACAGCTTAAGCCTAGTACATACTTCCTCGTGAAGTGAACAACCATCAGTGGAGAAAGTGAATTTTTGACACAATTTGCTTGACTTTTGCAGCTTTTATGGTCAAATTGTCAAAGTTACTCCAAAAATCAAAGAGTTCCCGTACATTTTGCGCGTGTTTATGGTTCACCGCTCGTGAACTCCACTTTTTGTCATGGCTTCACGAGCACGCTCACGGGTGAACAAAAATGCAAATTTGTATGGATTCACGACATGATTCACAAGTATGTACTAGGCTTTATGTGTTAAACTCCCGTACAACTGGTTTCCATTAAAACTAACCCTCATAGTAGAAGCACCATTATACTCTTGTGCAGTTAAGTTGCTGCAATTTATTTTAAAATTTTGTAATGCTTAATATTTTCCCGGAGTGCTTTCTACTTGAAGAAATTCCAAAAAATCGTAATATAAAAATGTCAATCAATGTAACGTCTGCTCCTTCCGTGAAATTTTAGGATGTAAATAGTTTCATCAGCTAAATCTGCAAAACGATATTACCGCATACAGCAATCAATTCGTTTTGAATATAGCAGCGCGTAAATATGTACAGGCGTATTTATAAACGTTTTTTAACTTCGGAAAGCCGTTCAAGGTATAGATAAACATTTTGATTTGATGTTTAAGAGCTCTATATCTCTATATTTGGATTGTCACATTTGCTTCGTATTCGTAGCAACTACCATAGTTTACTACCGGTTCTGGCTCATTAAATTTTATTAGATGATTAGATTAGAAGGCCATTTCTTGTCGATATTTTGTGAAAATTCATATTTGAAGTTTCAACTTTAAAAATATGAGAAAAAAGTGTATTTCTCAGAATTTGGGGGGGGGGGGGGGTTAAACTATATATACATCCCCCACTCCTGGTTACGGCCATGATCTCATATATTGCTCGCTCCATAATCTTTACGGTCTCAAAATTCAATAAAGTATCGACATTACTTGCTCGTTGTTCTCGATCCATATGATGCACCAATAATAGGTAGTTATTGTTCACTTTTTTCTTTCGTGGCGAAAGAAAGCTTTCGATTTTAGCTTGGTGAGTAAAGAGAGCTCCCGGAATAGACTGAAGTCACTGCTAGGAAAATCGATTAAACTGTACTTTTTTTTGATACAATTGACGTTGCTGAATATTTCAAGATGGCACTCAATGAAAAGTCAACCGAAACTTTAATAAATTTAATGCATTCAAAAGACTTTAAAAGTGGCAAGAATGTAAAAGACTTTTAAAAGCTTCATGCAATCATATCAAAAAGAATGAAAAGATGTGCACAAACAAACTGGATTTACTTTTGTTGGCTCATCTCTCACCTAGTATTCAATTTAAATGAAAGCTCAGGTTCTATTGTTCTGTAATAGAACCCTCATAACTTGCATGGTGATGGAGGTACCGTATCGAAATCGGAGGTTAAAAAAAATCAATTTTAATTCCATGCCAAACGAATTAATCCATGAAATGAATCTCTGTCATTGCCAGAAGAGATATTGATCAACTTGATTTCGTTTTGAATTGCTGCAAGGCGAGACCAAAGTGCAGAAATAGGTGATTTGATTCCCACCAAATTTACATATCAAAAGGGCCAGACAATTGAATATCAATCGATTACACCGTCCTTATATGATAAAACCATTATCATCAAGATAAAGTTTTCCTGCTGGCTGACAGACACAACAAAAGACACGAAATAGATACGCTTCCAGGGAACTTGAAGCCCCTATATACATATATTTGTCGAAGGATTAATTAATTGGATCCATTGCAAATGACGATGCAACTAATCGCGTTGATGGGTTTTCTAATTGCTTTGGGAAATGGAAGAGACAAATGGAAATAAAAATGCATTATTTGTCTTCCTATAGCAGCAAGCAAGCAAGCAAACACAAGGATACTAGGATACGACTATAATACGAGTCAGTTTTCCATTTATTTTTCTAATATGCACAGCGTCTACGGTAGGAAGTACACCTGTGGGAACAGCATTCATCACTAATACTGCAGGCGCTTCCAATTTCTTTGCATTGTTGACCGGGAGCCTTCAGTACGCAAGGGGACAAACCAAAGGAGTTATAGGATGATGGTTAGTTGATACTCTGTTTTATGAATAAAATTATAAATTCATATTTTATATACCTTGGTCGTTGTCGTTGTTGCTGGAACAGCCTTAGCAAGTGGATGAAGGACTTCAACAACAGAAATACGAGCTGGAGCTGGGGACTCAGATGAGGTTTCACTGGTTGTGGTTGTTGTTGTTGGTATTGTTAGTAATGTTGTCGTTGCCCTAGAATCCAATGAAAGATCCTGATGTGAAAGAGAAGAGAGAATGGAGCAAGTTTAAAATAAGTAAAGAAGGTTATAAGAAGCGCAACAGCTTTGCCAGGAAATTGGAATTTAAATTAAGTTACTCATACCTGCGAGTGTGACAGCAAAAAGCTTGAAACCATTGCGAAAGTGAAAATAAAGAACTTCATTGTTGTGGATGCTGGCGCTGCTGATGTAAAAGAAGTTGCTGATATACTTGAAGTCGAAGTAGAGTTGAGTACACACAATTGGCTTTATGCTTGAAAGTGGGTGTAAGTTTTCTTTTATATAAGGAACTTTCCCAACTCTCAGCGTCAAAAGTTGAAATGATTTCTTTTTTATTGTATTTTAGGTCATGTCTTATCATTAAGGTTGAGATGAAATGTAGGTTAGTGGAATGGAAAGACCGTTTTTTTGTGTTATAAAATAAGATAAAAAAAAAGTTCAAGGTTATGAATCATTTCAGTCAGTTAAAAAAGTGCGTTGATGAGTGTGATTTCGGTTGAATTGTTGATTGTTAGTTATGAGAATGATTTATATACCTACAATAAAATATTTGATTTTATATTCTTTATTTGTTCGAGGTTTTACCGAGTATATCTAGGCTTTGAAAATATAATCTTATCAGGTAAAAACAAATATAAAGAAGTGGTATTATGGAAATTGGTATGGAAATGAGCGGGTTGGATGGAAATACCTGAAATTAGGCCGCGAATTATTTCATTTTCAATATTCAAAAAAAATCAATATAATTCACGATGACCATATTTCACTCAGTTTGAATGCAACCAGTAATAAATCATTCCTTACAAATTTTATTGCAAATAGATTAAAACAACATTTCGAATCAATTTGGAAATAGATAGCCATTACGTACATCTAGTACCTTGTATTGTACGAGTCACGTGCGTGGGCTTCCCTTGGAACGAAGTTTAATCGAAATCTTTTGAGCCATTTTAGAGAATATTACAAAAAACCGAAATCATTGTGTGACAGCTTGTCGTTTTAGATGAGCTAAAACAAACATTTCTTCTCCTAGGAACCACTTAAAAATGCTATGTTTCAAGGATGTGACTAAATCATTTTAGTTCTTTAAAAAATGTATCGAAATATGTATTCAAATTCATCCTACGTTACGTATATACTAACATAACAGGTACCTGTCCAATTAGTGAAAGGACCGCTGCTTCCAATCGTCCAGATCAACCGCTTTGGCATCCACGATACCAATGGTTTCTAAACCAAAGGGTTTGGTCTTCCTTGTCGTCTCGAAAATAGGGGTGGCTGGAGCATTGCTGTCCATTCGCCTTGACAATATATTATAGTCGACGTGTTTCAGCTTTTTGTACCACATCCACATTTTCGCATACCTCGCAAACATATGGACCAAATGTCCGCCTGAGAACTTTTAATATGTATAATATATGTATGTAGATTTATTGTTGAATTCAGTTTTAAAATATGTAGATTTAAGTTAAATTTAAGTATAATTTTAATTTAGTTAGTTTTAGTTTTAGTTTTCTTAATATTAATTTTAAAGAATGATATGATGAAAAATAATGGTATGGTGATATGGTGATATGACGATATGGTGGGGTCTATCGTCTCGTCTCGTTGATTCTCCGCAGTTGGTGTCTTCGTGGGGAAAAAAAAAACCCGCGCATGGTTTGCGCTCTCCTTTTATAGGTTACCGACTATTATATCAATTTACGTTAGTAGCAATGCACTGGATTATACCAATCATTTAGTAATGCCGAGATTGGAATGATTAGACTGATGGAAAGTCTCGTAATGCCAAATATAGAGTTCCTACATGTATGTGGCTTTAAATTTGATGAACAGATGTGGTATCTGCCCTAGAAGATTTGGTTAATGGTCGATCTGAAAGGCGGAAATCCACAATCCATACAATAAATGACTTTATTATATATTTTAGTGATTCATTTTATCTGTTTCCTTTTTTTTGGTCAACAAAATTCTTACCATTACTAATTAATGACTAACCATTTAAAAGCCTACTGCTGCTAAAGTCCCTATAAATTTCAGAATTTGGAAATTGATAAAATAAAATAAATATTTGGACAATTTAATTTAACAACAGGTATCGTATCACATGTGCTTTCGCTGATTGATGAACCCAACAAGCAAAACAAAATAGCCGGTTTTAAATTATCAAAATTAACTACATTCTGACAATTTAAACACAACGCATTGAGAAGAAACCAGGCAACAGGTCTTCACAATGAAACATTTTTAATAATCAAGCTTTACGATTCAAATTGGGTAGTTGGGGGTTTTAACCATATAATTGACCATACACTGAACCAAAAAAAATTCAAAATTTTAACAAACGACGTTTATTAAGTGGCTATTTGTTGTCACAATAAACTTTTTATTGTACCAATAAACGATTTATTAAAAAAAAACTTAACATTTAATCACCGTTTGTTAATACAATAAATGGCCGTTTATTGAGATATTTCGGTTATTAAAAATAACAAACCGTCCATTGTTACAATAAACAGCCGTTTAACAAATGAAAATTCCGAAAAATAAACAATGAGTTATTGTTGCAATAAACTTGTTGTTTGTCACAATAAACTTTGTTTAATGAATTTAATAAATCGTTTATTGTTATAATGAACGACGTTTATTAAAAGCCAAATTCTTAAATTGATAAACGGTTTATTGTTTTTTATAATTTTGTTTAACAAAAACAATAAACTTTAGTTATTAAAATTTAATAAATCGTTTATTGAGATATTGGACAACATTTATTTAGAGCTCAATTCCAAAATTAATAAACGGTTTATTGTTTTTTATAATTTTGTTTAACAAAAACAATAAACTTTAGTTATTAAAATTTAATAAATCGTTTATTGAGATATTGGACAACATTTATTTAGAGCTCAATTCCAAAATTAATAAACGGTTTATTGTTTTTTATAATTTTGTTTATCAAAAACAATAAACTTTAGTTATTAAAATTAATAAATCGTTTATTGAGATATTGGACAACATTTATTTAGAGCTCAATTCCAAAATTAATAAACGGTTTATTGTTTTTTATAATTTTGTTTATCAAAAACAATAAACTTTAGTTATTAAAATTAATAAATCGTTTACTGAGATATTGGACAACATTTATTTAGAGCTCAATTCCAAAATTAATAAACGGTTTATTGTTTTTTATAATTTTGTTTATCAAAAACAATAAACTTTAGTTATTAAAATTTAATAAATCGTTTATTGAGATATTGGACAACATTTATTTAGAGCTCAATTCCAAAATTAATAAACGGTTTATTGTTTTTTATAATTTTGTTTATCAAAAACAATAAACTTTAGTTATTAAAATTAATAAATCGTTTATTGAGATATTGGACAACATTTATTTAGAGCTCAATTCCAAAATTAATAAACGGTTTATTGTTTTTTATAATTTTGTTTATCAAAAACAATAAACTTTAGTTATTAAAATTAATAAATCGTTTATTGAGATATTGGACAACATTTATTTAGAGCTCAATTCCAAAATTAATAAACGGTTTATTGTTTTTTATAATTTTGTTTATCAAAAACAATAAACTTTAGTTATTAAAATTTAATAAATCGTTTATTGAGATATTGGACAACATTTATTTAGAGCTCAATTCCAAAATTAATAAACGGTTTATTGTTTTTTATATTTTTTTAACAAAAACAATAAACTCGTTTTTAAAATTTAATAAATCGTTTATTGAGATAATAAACAACATTTATTAAAGGCAATTTTAGTGCCTGTTTACATAGGCATTTTACTGAAGGGCGCATCCAGTGAGACAGGTAGATTTTATGTGCGTAGAAACGAGAAAGATTTTGGGATGGAATTTATCCTTCTCGTTTCTACGCACACATAAATCTACCTGTCTCACTGGTTGCGCCTTTCAGTAAAATGCCTATGTAAACAGGCACTTATAATACAATAATTTTATAATTTTCTTGTCTGAAATTCTTAATAAATCAATTAAACAATTTTTGCATTAGGTACTAAACACACTTAACGCAGATAAATAAAATTATTTTGCTATTTTTTTTAAACTTCCTAACAAAGGAATAATTTTAACACCATTTAAAAAGGTAAATTCAAATTATAATATAATTATAAATATAAAATAGGACGACGAAGCACGTTTAGCTTGATTACTTCTGGACCCATGTTCTGTAACTCGGCGATAACTTTTCGAGGCGATAAACGGCGAAAAATGGAACAAAACCCGTAGCATTCCTATGAGTTTTGTTCCATTTTTCGCCGTTTCTCGCCACGAAAAGTTATCGCCGAGTTACAGAACATGGATCCTGGCTCTGATGTCGGCGACAAACAGAAGCCTGTAAATGGATCACCGTAATGTAAGCTTGGGATAAGCTTCATACCCAATTGCTTTGGATGTATTTCAATAAACAATTTATTGAATTAATATAATATGTACGTGTTTTTAATAAACAATTTATTATTTTTAATGAACAATTTATTGTATCTAATAAATCGTTTTTAAATATAATAAATATTTTGTTAAATAACTTGATGATGAGCTCATTTACTGGTTTGGGCTGCTTAGTTTAATATAGGCAGAATTCACACTTTTTCTATATGTAGAAAAATTATATTTAATGTTCCTACATTACATGCATTTATAACAAATTCACTTTCTGTGTACCAAAATGTGGGTTATTTAAAAATAATAACATACAAATATTTTGAACGATAAAATGTATTAACATATTCGCAGTGACTACGAAAATGTGGCGTCTTTTCTTCTTTACTACTTAGATTGCCCTTTAAGTACTTAATACTTGCATTGAAAAAGTTTACAAACAAAATTTGACGTCGCGTTCTTGATTCCCATTCCCAGTATTGTAACGTAACGTATTGACCTGGCTTGTCGTTTTGACCGCGCTCTGTTAAGCCATGCCTTAAAAATCGAGGAAAGGGAACGAAAACAAAAAAAAAGAAACAAGAATTTAAAATCTATGCGCAAAACTTGTGCAAAACATTTGTTAAAATGGGATAAACCATAGAAACAAAAATACAAATGTAAATGAAAAAAATGTCAAACCAAAAAGATTATAATAGATCCCAAATCTACTTTAGCTGCGGAAAATATGTTATGTATTATAAATATTTGACAACGTATGACTGAATAAAACAGACACATATTCCGAACTTCTCCATCCGTCACGATGTTATATTGACGTCTTTATATATCATGAATAGGCGTTTTTCTTTTTTAGTTCAGAGTCTAAGCGAAAAGAGTAAGTTCTGAGCCACAGTTCACATATTAAAGGTAATATCATTAGCGTTTTCGTTTTTATTCAGTTCTGCGCATCTGTCAAAAAAGGGGTATTATGGTGGTAAAATGGTGGATCCAGTGCCCCTTTACTTGTCTAATTTCAATACTTTGTTGTTGTTTCTAAGGATGCGAGTTGAGTGCCTGTGGTCACTGGAACAGCCATTTTTAATTTTTTGACACTTTCAACTTTGACAACCTGCGCAATATATTACCTTTGATTTGTGTACTGTGGTCCTGAGCAGAGTATGTTCAGTGCTCTCTGATTTATGTCGAATTCCTTTCAACAAAAGAATCGTTGAAAGGAATACGAAAAGACGAAAAGAATCGATTTTTTTTTTGTGATTGTGTGTGTGGCACTTGACAGAAACAATTTTGAAGTAAATTATCCAGAAAATATTCAATTTGGAAAATATTATTATTGTTAATTGAAAAGCAACGCACTATAAAATTCACCGAAAATTCGTTGCAACCAAAAACACAATTTGTTTTCTTAAAACACCGCGACATTCAATTTGACATTTTAGAAATTTCAAATCTTGCTAGTGTGTGTGCAAATCGGTGTAAAATCTTTCTTGAATCTTGCTAAATTAGCAAGATTTGTTTTGACAGAAAAAATTCGAATTGTTCAGAAAAAAAATCGATTCTTTTAGAAATAAATTCGATTCTTTTGTTGAAAGGAATTCGACATTAATAGTGAACGACTTGAGCACTGAACTGTCATGATTAGAAATTATTTAATTATTATTTTACCTTCTCCAGCAACCAGCCTCTTCCGCCATTTTTATTGTTTTGACAATGTTTTTATTTTATTTCCCGCCTTTCAAATGTCATCTCGTTTGTGTTCAACATTTCACTCCTTTTACTCTACTATTTTATTCTGAGCTCACAGATCGAGCTCTGACCATGCTTAGAACTAAAAAGGAAACACAATTTCTAAGTTCTGAACGATCAGAGCTAAAAAAGAAACACAAATATTTTTTTGACAGTTGCTCTGCTCTGAACTAAAAAAGAAAAACGCCTTATGCAAGAATTCGCCACTTTTTACGTATTTTTAACCAAACCGTAACAACGCATTTGACGTCTTCACGCATCCTCTTTTCTCGGTTTATTAGGGGATCCGAAAAAACTGAGTGTCTCATAGCCACCTTACAAAATTTCTTTAGGTCTACAGCAGAGGAGTGTTTTTTTAAATCAAAATATGTTTATAAATCGACACAAAACAAAACAAAACGTGTTTAAGCATTTAAGCATTTAAAGAGATTGTGTAGTGTATGTCCTATGGTGGTCGCTTAAAACAAGGTAAGTGGAGATATCTAAACTTAATTATAATTACCATACTTTTAATTATATAAATAAGAAAGAAAAACAAAAATTTCCAAAAATTTCTTAACTCTTGAAAAAATGGTTATGTTGTGAATGTTATTACGGCCTTAAGTTTCCAGTGATTAGCAAGAAATAGTATATTAATCACACTTATGGTAAAAAAAAGGTGGTCTAGATAAGGACATATTAATTTTCAACGAAACAACTAAATTTTCTTAATTTCCCAAATGAAAATTGTTTATTTTCCTAACAAACAATTTATTAAGCTTCCATGTTGATTAGAAATTTAACGAAGCGTTCTTTGCAAACTTTACTATTTATTTGTAATAATAATCTTGTTTATTAAAATTAATTAATCGTTTATTGTAATAATAAACGTATTATTTATAATAATAATCTTGTTTATTAAAATTAAATACATTCAACGAAGCGTCCTCTGTAAAATTTATTTATTTGGAATGATAATCTTGTTTATTAAAATTAATTAATCGTTTATTGTAAGAATAAACGTATTATTAATAAAAGTAATCTTGTTTATAAAAATTAAAGACATTTAACGAAGCGTCCTTTATAAAATTTACTGTTTATTTGGAATAATAATCTTGTTTATTAAAATTAATTAATCGTTTATTGTAATAATAAACGTATTATTAATAACAATAATCTTGTTTATAAAAATTAATCAATTGTTTATTGTCATAAAAACGTATAATTTCAATGATATGCCTTCTTTATTATAATAAACTGCTTCTCACATTAAATAAATGATTTATTATCTTAATACTCATATCTCTTACTATTTTTAATAAACCTTTTATTAGTTATTGAATTCGTGGCTAGAGAAATATAAAAAATGTGAAAAATCTGTAGTGCGAACAGAGCTCAGCAATGTTCGTTGAGAGGGATTTTTTTTTTCCGAACTTAACGAAACAAGTAGAGTGTCGCCGGCTTTCTACTTCCTATTTCAAACAGCAACGAAAACGATTCGGTCAGTCATTCAGAACAAGAAGCCGCCGCCGCAACCAAGAATCCCAATAAGAAAAAGTTAAGTGTTTAAAAAATAAAGTGTTTTAAAATTCATAAAGTGAAAAAATATCATAATTAAATACATACAATACAAAATTGTATGTTGGATTAATCTTTCAACAAATATGTAAGTAATTTTTTTCTATATTATAAATATAAATACAAATTTACGTTCGCTGCCATAGATTGCGCATTGCTGGCGGCCGGCGCGGCGGCGTGGCGTCAAATTGAATTTAGGTATTTTTATAAATATTTTTGGCCTGAGCTATTGTGGAATCAATTTTAAAGTTTTATTGGGTTAATAAATTGAAAAAAGTTATTCAAAACTTCATTTTCAAAACTTGAAACTCCGTGCTATCAAAATGGCTGCCATGTCTGGCGAAGGTTATAATTGCTAACCGGAGAGCCTACTTTTTTATCCGTATGATTTTTTTTTCAATCCACTACGTTAAGCATTATTTTCGTGGAAAAAAAATTCATAAAATAAGTATTAAAATCAATTTTTTAAAACGACTTGCTATACTTTGTCTTTACAACAGCAACGAAAAGGATTCGTTCAGTCATTCAGAAGAAGGAAGAAGCCGCCCAATAAGAAAAAATTAAGTGTTTTAAAATTCATAAAGTAAAAATATATCATATTTAAATACATACAATACAAAATTGTATGTTGAATTAATCTTTCATCAAATATGTAAGTAATTTGTTCTATATTATAAATACAAGTTTACGTTCGCTGCCATGTGTTGCGTATTGCTGGCAGCCGGCGTCAAATTGAATATAGGTATTTTTATAAATATTTTTGGCCTGAGCTTTTGTGAAATCAATTTTAAAGTTTTAGTTAGGTTTAAAAATTGAAAAAAGTTATTCAAAATCTCATTTCCAAAACTTAAAACTCCATGCTATCGAAATGCCTGCCATGTCTGGCGAAGGTAAACTGAGTTTATTGCTAACCGCAGTACATACTTTTTTATCCGTATGCCTTCTTTTGAATCCACGACGCTAAGCATTGTTTTTGTGGAAAAAAAACTTCATAAAATAAGTATGAAAATCAGTTTTTTAAACCGACTTGTTATACTTTGTATTTACGACAGCAACGAAAACGATTCGTTCAGTCACTCACAAGAAGAAGCCGCCGCCGAAACTTAGAATCCCAATAAGAAAAATTAAGTGTTTTAAAATTCATAAAGTAAAAATATATATACATATGTAAAAAAGTATGTGTCGGAACAAGATTAACCATTCATCAAAATATATACTTTCTCTAGGTTCAGTATTATTCTATGCGTAAAAGTTTAAACAATTGAACTTTAAAATGCCAAATTAAAGTTTTTATAAGTAATTAATTCATGAGTTAAGATGATTATTGCGAAAAAAAACATTTTTTTAACAGAAAAATGTTTTCAATTTAGTTAGCATGATTATTACAAATTTTATTTTTATCTTTTACAATGTCGAAGGGTAAAGTAGGTACAGCAGGAAGCTGTATATGTTCTCAACATTGTTTTGCGTTGTTTTTTGTTGTGCCTACTTAACTTATTTTCAGTTTACTTACTTTTGAAACAAAGTTTTTGCAACATAACAAATAATCAGACTTTTTCTGAATATAATATTTGAAAAAAAAAATTAAAGTAGTTTTTGCCGTTCAGTAAGAGCAAAGAAAAAAATCATTAGATCACTCTGCTTCTCATAGAATCATTTAAAGTAGATACAATTATTATATACAATATTCATACATTGTAACTAAAAGTAATTTTCAATATTTCTAGATTATTTGTAACGATAAAGTGAGGTGTCCTGTTTGCAGCAGCATACAAAATCATTCTTTAAAACGTAAGTCATTATAATTTTTATACATTACGAACATATTATTATAAAATTATTTCTTACTTTTAATTCGCGATTGTCAAATTATTTTTGTGGTAAATTCAAAAAAACAATTTAAGTCTTTATTTAAGACAAACATTTTTTTGGGAAACGAAATGCCAAAGGCTTTCTTTGGAAAGACACGTTTTTAACAAAATATAATTTTAACTCATTTTCACTAAAATTAATGAGCCCTATGAAAAAAAAAAGAAAAATAGTTTAATCCTATAAATGAATAAGTCAAAATAATTTGAAATTTTGCTTTTGCTATTTTAGCAGTAACTTAAATAATGATAATTTAAAACTTAATAACTTGTATACCTACATATACTTTCACAAGGTTCATTATTATTCTATGCGTACAATTTTAATCAATTGAACTTTAAAATGCCAAATTAAAATTTTTATAATAATTAAGTAATGAGTTAAGATGATTATTGCGAAAAAAAAACATTTTTTTTAACAGAAAAATGTTTTTAATTCACTTAGCATGATTATTACAAATTTTATTTTTATCTTTTACAGTGTCAAAGGGTAAAGTAGGTACAGCAGCAAGCTGTATATGTTCTCAACATTGTTTTGCGTTGTTTTCTGTTGTGCCTACCTAACTTATTTTCAGTTTACTTACTTTTGAAACAAAGTTTTTGCAACATAACAAATAATCAGACTTTTTCTGAATATAATATTTGAAAAAAAAAATTAAAGTAGTTTTTGCCGTTCAGTAAGAGCAAAGAAAAAAATCATTAGATCACTCTGCTTCTCATAGAATCATTTAAAGTAGATACAATTATTATATACAATATTCATACATTGTAACTAAAAGTAATTTTCAATATTTCTAGATTATTTGTAACGATAAAGTGAGGTGTCCTGTTTGCAGCAGCATACAAAATCAATATTATGAAAGTAAGTCACTTGAATTTTTATTTATTATGTATCATATTTTTTTATATTATATTTATTTTTTGCTGGCTTTCAACTTGTGAAGATCAGGTTCATTTTAATGACAAAACCGTCTTTTTCTTGAAAAATTTTTATAAGCCTTTTTTAGAACAAAATTTTCTTTTTCTATCAAAAATCGAAAAGTGTTAGTCAGTATAATTATTATATTATGAACGAACAAATTTCAACACATTCGCTGCAACGTTAATTGCTGGGAACGATTTGAAAACATATTTTATTTGTGAACGTTATTACTGGTGTTTTTTTTTCTTTGAAAATATTTGTCTCAATGAGACTGACTGGGACTGGTATATACGGTTTACTTTTAGCCCATCTTGAACTTGAATATTTAAGTTTTGTAATGAATCGTTCATTAAACGATGCTCACGGCATGCCTTCCAAAATCTTTTTAAGAAATTCACTTATTTTGTCGTTTTAGGGAAGAATACTTTTTTCATTAATTTTTCAAAAAATAAATGTGACTGTTCAAAAAAAAGTGTGTTAACGTCACTTTTGTTCTCACTACCTCAAATGCAGATGTTAATAGAAGAGCGAGATATGCATAGCTAAGACGTTTGCAGCCAACGTGTTTAAATGATTTTTACAAATAATATTTCAAAAATAAGGAAGGAAAGACCATTCAATCGGTTTTTTTTTTTTGTTTTTCTTTATTTTTAGATTAATTCTTATCTAATTTTAATGCGAAGTCCCGTCCAGAATGTATATGGTTGTTTGACATTAGCACCTACCTACAGCCTACAACATCAATATTAAATTGATTATATTTTATTTATTATACTATATACTTATATATTATACTAAAAATACGTATATATTACTTAAATATTTTAAGTTCTGTTAAAATACTGTATACTCAAATTAAACAAAATGATTTGCTTTATCTGTAAGGTTAAAATTTCTTCCGTAAACTTGTATATACAACACTTAAAAAAGATTCATGATTTGAGCACTTATAGTAATTTTAAATGTAGGGAAAGTAGTTGCTCACAAGAATTTCAAAATATAAGTACTTTTAAGAGACACATTATAAGAAAACATGAGGGGGGTTCAAGTCCCAACGTAAATAGTAATAATTCTGATGAACAAAATTTTACAGCTGAAAATCAGTTTTGCGAAAAAAATCAAATTATATCAAATAGTTTTAAGGAAGACTCCGAAACATGCGAAAATTATAATCATGAAAGCTTTGAAATCAAAGAAATCACTATAGAAGAAAGTCTAAATTATATTTTCATTTCTGCTACGCGTTTTGTATTGAAAATGCATGATAACAATAGTTTTTCACGAAAAAACATTTTAGTAATTCAAGAAGATGTACAAAAATGTATCTTAAATCCAATGCTTGAATTATTTAGATCATTTTCGAATGAAAAATTGGCAAAAACAAACATAAAAGTTCATAACGAATTTGTTAGTCTATTATCGAAGTGTCGTAATCCTTTTAACTTTTGCAACACCGAGTATAAACTTTTAGATTGGCTTAAAAAAGAAAATTTTTTGGACAGTTTAAATGAATTTTCGGTAAACAATGAAATCAGTAGAGTTTTTAAGAACGGATGCCTTGCGTATGATGAAAAAAACACTAAAGGTATATTGATGCCTTTAAAATTTCAATTTAAAAAATTTTTTGAGGGTGGAAACATCTTAAATAAAACGAAACTTCATATGGAAACATTAAGTAAAAAAAAAAAAATTTCAAATTTTGTCCAAGGTGAGCTTTGGAAGAAAAAATGTGAAAAGTATCCGGGAAAAATACTAATTCCATATTTTTTATATACTGATGATTTTGAAATCAACAATCCTTTAAGCTCTCATGCAGGCGTTCATTCGATATGTAATATTTACTATTCATTTCCTTGTCTTCCATGGAAGGAATCAAAGTTGGATAGTGTTTTTTTGGCAGGAGTTCTTAAAACAAGGGATCTCAAAGCATTCGGTAACGATAAATGTTTTCAATCTTTAATAAATGAGCTGAAGAGTCTTGAAGTTGATGGTGTGGAAATAAGCTTAAGCAACGATTCAAAAGTAAAAGTATATTTCATCTTAGGTCTTGTGTTAGGGGATAATTTGGGCTTAAATACTGTTTTGGATTTTAATAGATCATTTTCAAGCAATTCTTATTGCAGGTTTTGTAAAGCCAACAAATCTGAAACGAAATCGTTAACAATTGAACGAGATGATTTGTTAAGAAACCGCGCAAACTACGAAGAAGATATAATTCTTAACAACCCTTCGGAAACGGGCATACAAAACTATTCTCAACTTAATGAGATTCCATCGTTTCATGTCGTAGAAAATTACTGCGTGGATCTAATGCACGATGTTTTCGAAGGAATTTGTCATTACGATATTTGCCATATAATTGAATACTTCATAAACACAGCTAAATATTTTAAACTAGATACCCTTAATATAAGAAAACAAACATTTCAGTATGGTGCAATTGAGATTGACAATATTTCAGGTGAAATAAAAATTGGCCAATTAAAATGTAAACATCTGAAAATGACGGCACGAGAAATGATGACTTTTATTTCATTTTTTCATTTAATGATTGAAGATTTAGTGCCACATGATGATGAAGTGTGGTTATTCCTTATTAATTTAATTGAAATAATTGATTTATTGCTTGCATTTGAAATTTGCGATGAAATCATCCCAATGCTAAAATTAAAAATTGAAAACCATAACCAAGACTATGTTCGTCTTTTTCATGACACCTTGAAACCAAAGCATCATAATTTAACTCATTATCCTAGTGTCATTAAACAGTCAGGTCCTGTTCGTAGTTTTTGGTGTTTTAAATTTGAAGCTAAGCACAAAGAATTTAAACTATATTCACATGCTATTACATCTCGAAAGAATATTTGTTTAACCTTAGCAAAAAAATACCAACTTAAAACTGCATTTAAGTTGTTAACTAATATTGATGGAACTTACCCTTGTTACTTTGAAATATATGAGAAACATAAAATCGATAGTGATTTTAGAAATTTAGTATCTGAAATGCTAGGAGTCGATAATACATACATAGAATTTTTTTCTAAAGTAAAAATCGAAGGTTATAAATACCAACAAAGTTTTTATATAGCGCGATATGAAGCTGATATCGAGTTATATATTATAGTAGACATAGGTGTTTTAAAAAAAAATGAAGTTTTTTTGTTTTGCCAAAAACTAAATACAATCCAGTACAACCCAAGTATATTATCTTTTGAAATTGACGAAAAGCAGGTGGGCCCTTTTTCTATAATTTTTGGCAATAATATTGTTGGGCCACCAACTACTTTGATAAAAACAGCTACAGGAAAAACTTTATTAAGAGTTAAAGAGTATTATTGTTCACAATAGGCAAAGCAATCATAAAAAAAAATATAAAAATTATAAAAGAATGTGATAATTTTAACTTAAGATAAGGTATTTTTATAGTATTACCGTGTGACTCATTTATAGATACCAATAAGGATGTGGGTATCTTGGTCCCAATTCCGCAAAACTGATTTTTTCTATCTACCTACAAATAAAAATTTTATAGAATATTTTCGTTTTCAAAAGGTTAACATTTAATTGTACTTTAACAATTCAAAAACTATACCAATCTATAAGTATCTATCGATCTTTTATAGAATATGTACCTACATTAAAATCATTTTGCGGATTTGATACCCATGGCTTTATTTTAGTTGTCTAGTAGTTAGATACTTTTGTAAATTTTTTATTAGAATGTTTTGATGTTTTGTAACGTTTTTAATAAATTGACAATAGGTACACAAAAAACTGAATTTTTAAAAGTGCCTATACTTAAGAAAATGACAACGCTTGATACATTGTTGGATAAAAGGGGTCCGAGGAAGAGGAGGTCGATATCGTGGAGCTTGATGAACTGCAGGTTGGTGAAGAGCAGGTTGAATCAAGTGGGGACAGGGAATGCATTTCGACAATGTCAGAAACAGAATATGAAGTACTTTTGGGCGACAAGAATATAACAACGACTGTTGTCAACATTGACCCATGCGACGAGATAACGAGTTTATTGGGAAAATGGGGCCTATTAGAATTACTTGAGCATTTCAAAAGTAAGTTAAAATTAATTAAAAAAGCTAAAATGAACTCTTTTTTATGTCAGGCACAAGTTTTCAATTTTGTTCTGATTTTTTTTTATGGGAAAAAGTTTGGTTCTCGAAAAATTCTCTTTTTCAACAAAAAAAATTCTAATTCTTTTGAAAAAAAAAAATTTCAGTCTTTTTCAACAA
Source organism: Epistrophe grossulariae (assembly GCA_929447395.1). Lineage (NCBI taxonomy): Eukaryota > Metazoa > Arthropoda > Insecta > Diptera > Syrphidae > Epistrophe > Epistrophe grossulariae. Next base: position 151,196,597 of record OV839567.1, on the reverse strand, counting down.
ACAATTTTGGAACAAAAAATTTTATAATTCTTTTGAAAAAAAAAATTTCTAAGTCTTTTGGAACAAAAAAAGTCTTTTGTAACAAAAATTTTCTAAGACTTTTTCTCGGAAAAATTTTGTTTTTTTCAACAAAAAATTTTCTGTCTTGTAACAAAAATTTTCTAAGTCTTTAGGAACAAAAATTTTCTAAGTCTTTTGAAAAAAAAATTTTTTTCAGTCTTTCAACAAAAAATTTACTAAGTTTTTGTAGCAAAAATTTTTCTTGAAAAAAATTTTTTTTTGAACAAAAAATTTTCTAAATCTTGTAAGAAAAATTTTCTAAGTCTTTAGGAACAAAAATTTTCTCAGTCTTTTGAAAAAAATTTTTTTCAGTCTTTCAACAAAAAATTTACTAAGTTTTTGAAGCAAAAATTTTTCTTGAAAAAATTTTTTTTTTTTGAACAAAAAATTTTCTAAATCTTGTAAGAAAAATTTTCTAAGTCTTTAGGAAATCTTGTAAGAAAAATTTTCTAAGTCTTTAGGAACAAAAATTTTCTAAGTCTTTTGAAAAAAAAATTTTTTCAGTCTTTCAACAAAAAATTTACTAAGTTTTTGTAGCAAAAATGTTTCTTGAAAAAAAATTTTTTTTTTGAACAAAAAATTTTCTAAATCTTGCAAGGTCTTTAGGAACAAAAATTTTCTAAGTCTTTTGAAAAAAAAAATTTTTTCAGTCTTTCAACAAAAAATTTACTAAGTTTTTGTAGCAAAAATTTTTTTTTTTTGAACAATAAATTTTCTAAGTCTTTAGGAACAAAAATTTTCTAAGTCTTTTGAAAAAAATTTTTTTCAGTCTTTCAACAAAAAAATTTAATAAGTTTTTGTAGCAAAAATTTTTCTTGAAAAAAAATTTTTTTTTTTAACAAAAAATTTTCTAAATCTTGTTAGAAAAATTTTCTAAGTCTTTAGGAACAAGAATTTTCTAAGTCTTTTGAAAAAAAAAATTTCAGCTTTTTTCAACAAAAAAATTTCTAAGTCTTTTGGAACAAAAATTTTCTAAGTTTTTTTTTTCGAAAATTTTGTCAAGTCTTTCTTTAACGCGCACCACGAATATAAATTTTTTGTATGAATTTGTATTTATTATAATTTAATACTATTTTCTTGTAGTTCAGCATTGCTACCTTTCTAGCAATAACGAATATGTAGCTTGTACTATGCTTCTTAGGCAAAGATCTGATAGTGTAAAAATAAAGAAAAAAATTATTTGTCTTTTTGTAGAAAATTTGTCGTAGTCTTTTTAAAAACAAAATTTGTATGTTTTTTTTTTGAAAATTTTTTTAAGTCTTTTTGAATAAAAAAAATTAAAGTCTTTTTTTAGAAAATTTTTCCAAGTTTTTTTTTCATAAATTGTTGTAAACCAATAGCTACGTAAAAGTTTATTTTAAAATTTTTTATTTCAATCTTCCTACCATTAGCCTGTTCTTCATTTTGGGGCTTTAATGAAACGAAATATTTAAAAAAAAGTGTGTATAGACACTAATATCAAGATATATAATATATACTTAATAAGATAAAAACAATCCTACGCAGTAATTAAAAACAATTTTCTGTATTTTTTCGAAAATTTTTCTTAGTCTTTTTTTAAGTTAAAATTGAAAACTTATTGAAAAATGACAATACACATATTAAATTTTAGTGAATGAGATAGATATTGAAATTTTGAAAAATTTGGAGTGTCACCACCTTGCCCAAATTCTAAAGCCCTTCAAGTACAGAACTTTAATTTTGTTTGAATCAAAGTTAAGAGAATGGCGTGAGTTGATTGGAAAGCCCCTCTTCATGTATTCCAACTCAGAATGTGGTCCGTTTCGCAATATATCTTGTTTATCGGAAGCATCTTCACCATACCAACTTTCAACAAGATCAAATTTCCGCAGCCATACAAGTTCACCAACAAGTGCTCTAGAATCTGCCTCTTCAATTTCTTTAGCAACAATTTTAAACAGCAACTTAAAAATTATTTCACTGGTTGAAAGTTACGAACAAAATAAAAAATTCAACGGTCAGCAAAGAATGCAGTTGATTACTGCAATCGCAAGTTATTTTGATCAGAAAAAAATTCATTTGGATCTGCATTCAAGTTACGCCATTGAAAAAGAAATAATTGAAAGATTTCCTACTGAGGAACTGGTAAACTGATTATTTATTATTCTATTATTTTTACTTATTTTTAATATAAATAAAATATTGTAAGGTATATTATCGAACGGGTAAAAGAGGCAAAATTTATAATAAATTCTGCAACTTGAAATTCTCAAATAAAACGATGGAGAAAACTTCAAAACCTTCAACAAGCAAGACCGAAACAACAGATGACAATTTGATTCTAGGTTTGTTCGATTTTAATAAAGACAGCCACCCCAATTTTGACTTCCGGTAGGAATTCGTTCAGTTTTGAATCCGATCGAAAGGCAAAACAAGGGTGCGCATTTTTACTATCTTAAGACTCTCAAAATGCATTCGTTTGGGTCGGTTCATCAATTCAAGAGATTGAAGACTATATCGGATATTTAAATGAAAAGTCAGAGAAAGTCCAGCCCTTCATCATAGTACATGGCAGTTCAATATTGGATTTTAATAATATTTTCCTGTACTTTGACGGAGTAAAGTTTGTATTTAAAAGTTTTTTAAGAGCTGTAGATATCTGCCATATAAGATGACTATTAGTTTGAGAATTCTCTGCATTTTTACAGTTAAACACATTTTTTTTTCAATTTAAATTCCCGAACTTTCATGATGATGAACATACTTTTCATAGATAATTGCATTGGTAACAAATTCTAATTTTTAGTTCCTGAAGAAGATTCAGAACAAATTATTAGGTCCTTGAAATATGACAATTTATCAGGGGAAGCATTAGACCGGTGCTGGAAAGCGTGTGCAAATAGAAGGCTTTTAGATATTAAGGACTCTACTTCCACTTCTCAAATTCTATTAAAATGGCCGAAATACAAATGTCCTACTGGCTATCGTTTCGTAAGTTAGAAATTTGTTACATGCCGTTATAACAGTTGTACAAAAAATACATTAAATTACTAGATTGACATGGATTTTAGCTACCTATATACAAATGCTGGATCATTTTTGGATAATTGGGACCAACTTAAACATAACATCTTAAAATTTCTTTTGACTGAAAACCATGTGAAGGATAAAAATACTCTTGAAGTGTTGACACAATTGTCATCAAAAGAAAGAGGTTCAAACACAACGACAAGTAAGCTGTCGTTAACTTTGTTTTTATTTCATGGTAACAACACATACATATGTAGTTAGCAATTTGATAATGATTATGATTTTCACGGAGTAAAGTTAGTATGTAAATATAAGCTTTTTAATATTTGTTTCTAAGTTTTTTATCTGCAATATCTATCGGGTTGTTCTTTATTTTGGGTTTTTTTTTGAAGATCTGACATTTGGTTCAAGATCACATTGAAAACCACTTAAAAACCAAATTTCTTTTTTTTATTATATATTATTTATGTATTTTTTAATATCTTATTTTTTATCATATGAAAAATTAAATTAAATAATTAAAAACTTTTTATAATAACAGATTGCGACGATGCAGCTTTACTGTGGGCACTACATGGATATTTCATTCCATTTCAAAAAGTTTCAAGAAAAAGCAAGGAAGGAAAGAGAAGCTTAACGCGGTTTAGCATCAAAGACTCTCAAAATGCATTCGTTTGGGTCGGTTCATCAATTCAAGAGATTGAAGACCATATCGGATACCTAAATGAAAAGTCAGAGAATGTCCAGCCCTTCATCATAGTACATGGCAGTTCAATATTGGATTTTAATGATATTTTCCTGTACTTTGACGGAGTAAAGTTTGTATTTAAAAGTTTTTTAAGAGCTGTAGACATTTGCTTTAAAATATTTTATCTGTTCAATCTTCAATACCCATTACCCTGTTCCTCATTTTGGGGTTTTATAGAGACAAGATATTTTAAGAAAAATAAAAAAGAAATTTGTACAAAAACTCATATCTTGCTTAACGAGATAAATTCAATAACTACTTAATTGTTTATTTTAAAATTTGTATCCATTCAATCTTCAATACCCATTATCCTGTTTCTCATTGGGGTTCTAAAGATACATAATATCTATGTATACAAGAAAAATGTATAGAAACTAATATCTTGCTTAACAAGATATAATAATTTAAGATATATAATATATATATATATAATAAACATAAGCAATAATTTGACACAAAATAAAATATAAAAATTCAAAACAAAAAGTTCATTTTTTTTTCAGTTCGGACTTCTTAAATTTCTGCTTAAACTTTTAAATTTTCAGCGGACATATGATTTCAGTATGAGATGCATGTTATTTTGGGACTGTGAACAGGTTATTTGAAACTGGTTGTTTTAGATCTAATTTAATTTAATCATGCTAATAATACGTTTTCTTTTGTAGGCTTTAGATGAAACTAATGTTGAACTTAGACGAATGACAAATCGACGTTATGTCTGCCATTATTATTCCATATTTTTGTCATAAATTATGTTTATGACAATTAATGGCTAAAATAAAGGAAAGATAATGGAATTCTGTCAATCGTGTAAGTACAACACTATGCTTGATTTATGTGACTGACAAAACGCCATCAATTCTGCAGAAATAATGGAATTTTGTCAGTTGTGTAAATCAACAGAAAACAGGCAGGCTTATTTCAATAAACCCATTTAATATTTTAATAAATGGGTTTATTAATTTAACAAACCAAATTTATTGAATTTATAAATGAAAATAATAAACGGTTGTTTGTTTCAATAAACACGTTTGTTAAATCAATAAATACCCGTTTATTGTCGTAACAAACGCGTTTATCAATTTAATAAACGGGTTTATTGAATTTATAAATGAAAATAATAAACGGTTGTTTATTTCAATAAACACGTTTGTTAAATCAATAAATACCCGTTTATTGTCGTAACAAACGCGTTTATCAATTTAATAAACGGGTTTATTGAATTTATAAATGAAAATAATAAACGGTTGTTTGTTTCAATAAACACGTTTGTTAAATCAATAAATACCCGTTTATTGTCGTAACAAACGCGTTTATCAATTTAATAAACGGGTTTATTGAATTTATAAATGAAAATAATAAACGGTTGTTTGTTTCAATAAACACGTTTGTTAAATCAATAAATACCCGTTTATTGTCGTAACAAACGCGTTTATCAATTTAATAAACGGGTTTATTGAATTTATAAATGAAAATAATAAACGGTTGTTTGTTTCAATAAACACGTTTGTTAAATCAATAAATACCCGTTTATTGTCGTAACAAACGCGTTTATCAATTTAATAAACGGGTTTATTGAATTTGTAAATGAAAATAATAAACGGTTGTTTGTTTCAATAAACACGTTTGTTAAATCAATAAATACCCGTTTATTGTCGTAACAAACGCGTTTATCAATTTAATAAACGGGTTTATTGAATTTATAAATGAAAATAATAAACGGTTGTTTGTTTCAATAAACACGTTTATTAAATCAATAAATAACTGTTTATTGTATTTATAAACTCATTGTTAAATTCAATAATTGCTGTTTATAGGAAATTGATAAATCATTTATTATCACAATAAACGCGTTTATTAAAAAAATTTACAAATGGAAATAACAAACGGTTTATTGGAATTAACAATCGTTTATAAACTCTATAAACGGCCGTTTATTGTGGCTACAAACGTGATTATTGGTTGAATTTTAATAAACTATTTGTTGTGACAATAAATATATTGCTTGTTTCTACGTACCTTTTTGGTTCAGTGTACAATTAATTGAATGCAACACAATTTTTTTTTCGTGGGAGAGATCAAATTTAGGCGCGGTTTTTTTTTTAACTTGATCTCATTTTTTTGTTTCTGTATTAAATCTTTTACTGTGTTGAAGACTAATTATTTTACACTATTTTCAAATTATTATATGACCAGACAAGTATTCAAAACAGCTTGAGTGTAAGGTCATCGCAAGAGGGAGCCGTAGCAGAAGGCTTTGCCGCATAACCGCGTGATTATGGAAAACAATTTTAACATTAAAGTTTTGGGTCTCCTAAAAAGCATTTGGGAAATATCGTTCTTTTTTTTTAGTTGCTCTGTCTTCAACTTCCCCGTTTGTTTCTCAACTAGAGCTCAAGGTATTTTGATTTTCCAGTCGATCCATATTGATATTTAGAAGGACTACCTCACTTTCTTTGAATAAGTAGTGTAAAACACAATACGCTCTAACGAAGTGATTCTCCATCACAACATGCTTGCAGTAGTAAAACTGTCGAAAGCGCTGTTTTAATATCAGAAGAAGATCAGAAAGGAACTTTAACATTTATTGAAATAAAAGTCCCGCAAATAAAAAAAAACTAAAAAATATCGGCACTAGATTTTGCCGAGACGAAGCAATTGCCGTAATTTTAATGAAAATGTGGCGAAAATTACAGTGGTGACGAAAGGCCCACTTAGCTCCTCACCAACACCCCCCCCCCCCCCTGCGTAGGACACTCTTCGTGACCTTTAGTTTTTAGTCGAAATCAGTTTTGCTGAATCTAATAATTTATCATAATTTTCATGATTTTTGCCTCTCTTAACTTAAACACGCCGAAAAATCAGTATTTTATTATTTCAGACCATGCAAGTTCTTTGTAAGAAGTAAAAAACCTTCAGGTGTTATGTAATAACAATGACTTATCTTGATTCAAAATAGCTTTTAACGGCCTTTAAGTCCTACAAAAATTGGCGTTTCGTCCCGGTGCTAAGTCTTCTACTTGGCTGATGTATTTCATCAGTATAGTATATAGAATTTGTATTATTAAAAAAACCCATCTAAATGACTTATCTTTTTTTTTCTATGGGTATTGAAAGCAAAATGTAAACAATGTGTACAAATTTACAGACCTATTAAAGGCATGTCCCAGGAGAAAAACCCACTACGGCCTATAGAGTTTAAGTGGGACAAAAAATCTCACCTTAAGAGCTGAGATTTTGTCAAAGATTTGTGAGTTGATATAATTTTTTGGATTTACTCCTCGATATTCTTTCTCATTTAAAAAGACTTTGTGCTTAGACAATTAAAAATAAGTTGAAATTTTGATTACAGAAATTCAGTACGAGAATTATAACACATGTGTTTTAAAAATTGAGCAGAGAATCTTACCCCACTTAATTAGCCAGTTCACGTTTCTGAGATCTCACTGAGCAAACGTCTGTCAGCTCCACTGAGGAGAAGGAGAAACCTGAACAAAATTTCTCCTTTAGAAGTAAAAAGCACTCTCCATCTCGTTTTTATAAATTGATCAACTGCGATAAAAAATAATTGAGCAAACGAATCCAAAAAATTTCAGTCTCAGTTTTTTGACAGCAAAAGTGAAGAATCTCACTGAGGAATTAAGTCAGATTTCTGAGATTGCTGAGATCTCAGAGATCTCAAGAAACCTGAACTGGCTAAATGATTCCGCCACCGTAAAATTGACATTTAGCTCACAGTGAGCTTTTTTTTGGGCATGCCTATTGAGCGTGAAGTTCCTTTGAGTATTCTTTGAAGATAGAAGAACATTCAATCTCATAATTTTTTTGGGTATAAGGTGATTAAAAAAAACCATGATATTGTTTTTGAATCGGCGTATTGATCGCAAAATCGAAGTGCGAATTGAATTTGATGATGTAATATGGAAACGATTTGTCATTCTTTGGATTTTATTGATACATCATAGTGACGTCTCAAAAATCCTAACTTCGATGCAGATTCGAGTCACACAGCTCACATACATATATGTACTTCCTATAATTGTTGCACTTTACTTTCAACAGAAGAAATAGATGCTTGACTAATTTGTTAATTAAAAATACTTTCAAGTTCCAAGGACAAATATATAAATTTGTTGATAAAATCAGCTTAAAGATCTCGAGGGTCAGGTTTCTATTGAATTTACTGCTGGTGATTTAATTGACGGGTGACTAAGCTTATCTCTTTGAGCTCAAAAAAACAAATTTTAAAAAATTTCACAACAAACAAATAATTTTTTGTATATACATATTATATAATGTATTTTTATGTCTCTTATTAAAAATAACAATGATCAAGTGAAATCATAAACTTAGAATGATAGCTCAAGTACCTGAAATTCGCATCGTGCCCGCAGTCTTAATCAAGAGTCTGCAATAACTTGATATGAAAAATCATATAACTACCAGTTGAAGCTTCTTAAATTTTGTCAGTCAAACTAGAATTCTCCAGCCAGTCACAGCGTCCAGTAGACAATAAATAATAAAAAAAAAAAAATCATAATGCATAAGCAAGCTGTAGCCGCAAAAGATGGAATCCAGAATATTAGTAGAAAAGCTGCCGATGGAGTCAAGGATGGTTATCAAGCAACAAAGGATGGCGCTGAGACTTTAGGTGGAGAAATCGCTGATGCAGCTGTGAGTACCAAGGACTCAATTAAGGATCTCGGTGTAGACATCAAGAAGAAGGCTAGTAACTTGGTCAGCAAATAAAAACTTACCACATGATTTTGTAAAAAAAAAAAAAAATAAGACAAACAAATAAATAAGTGCTATATTGTGACATTTCCGTGAATATATGTAATAAACATGAATTTTTTTTTTTTTTTTTTTATTTTTTTATTTTCAATCACGCAATTTGTCTGTAATTTTTATTAAATGTATCAAAATTTAATGTACATAAATTCAAATAAAATTCGAATCTATATACAGGGTGATCGGTATAAGGTGCACCAAAAAGCTAAAGCGAGTTATAGGTTGGGTTATAAGACAAGAAAAAAATCGTTTCGTCTTTTTAACTTCGCATATTTGTAGTTTCGTTTTTTTACAATTATTTTTGTTTATTTCGATCATTTCGCCTAACAGTCATTTCGCAATTCTTTCTCTCTCTTTTTACTCGTTTTGCATTTTCGTAGGAAGTGCAAAGAGTTATTTGGATCAAGGATATTTTGCCAACGGTTTATTTCGCACTAGGTTTTAATTAAACTATTGCTTTAGCGTGGGTTTAATTTTTCATCAGTGGTGATTGTAACAGTGCATTATCATATCTGAAAATTTGAGCAAACAGCTGTTGACATAGGATACATAGGATAAATTCAAAGTTGTAAAAGAAACTTTGCATGACCCAACCTCGCACCTAACCCAAATCCAATAGTGTGCCCAAGCAGGGGGGTTGCGGGGGGAGCATGCCCCCCCCCCCCCCTACGTACCTCACTGTTTATCGTAAACGATGGTGAAATAATTGAAATCGAACTAAACAAAAAACGAAATAATCGAAAAACTAAACAATAAAAGGCGAAATGACCTTAAAACGAACTAAGTGAAAGACAAAATGATTTCTTTTTTCGAAACAATTAAAACCAAATAATTGAAGAACGTATTAAAGAAAATCCTAAACAAACGAAATACGAAACGACTAAAACGAAATAACAAAAAAAAAGAGATGAAAAAGACGAAACAAACCATACCCATTTTCAATATGATTCAAACTTTTCTTGCACCAGTCTTCAATGCAGAGGGTAGATATTGCTTCTAAATTTCCTACTGTAATAAATCAAAACATTCAGACACATATGAGTGTATAAAGTAACATACACATATATAATTTCCATATTAACAAAGAATTAATATTTGGTTCTATTCATTAAAGCCAATAGATATGTGTGTAATACTTTTTCCAATCATTTGAATTTTATCAATTTAATCCAAATTTATCAGAACTTTCAGAAGCTCTCGTCCAAAATTATTTTCTTTGATTAAAAAAAAAATATGTATCACAAACAAAAGATTACTTGATCTTAATTTCCATTCCCCCTCATTTAATAAAATACATCACTTGGTCCTCTGATTCCTTTATATAAATTTTATCAAATTAACTTTAAATTTAATTCAGCTAAATGTATATTTTCATACCACCTTTACACAAAATAGTTATAATATAATACATCTTGTTTCAAACAAAAAAAAAAACCTCTCCCTTTAAAATTAAAATTAAAATTTAAAAAAACCTGTCTCCATCAACTTAATTTCCATTCATAAGCGGCTTGGCTTTTAAATATATCCTTCACCATCGTTTAAGCACTTTGTTTGCCTTTTCCCTTTTTGGTTAAGATCTCCAAATTGAAAAACTCTTTCCGTTGTTGGTTAAATTAAAATATTTCATCCTGATGTAGCGGAGCTTGTTCAGTAGTTTAACAAAAAAAAAAAAAAAAAAAATAGATGGATATTTATTCATCCCAGGTAAGAACTTAATATTATAAACCTCTAAGACTGAGTTGCACGTTCTTGCTCTATACCAGGTGCCAGATGGGGGACCTGTTGACAAATCCTGCAAATAATTTTAATATTAATATTCTTATTTTGCAGCATATAGTAGGAAAGGTTATAAGGTCAAATATAACCCTTCATTTAATCCAAAGTTAACTAACCAAAGTTGGTTCGTTCAAAATAGCTTTTTACGGCCTTTAAGTCCTACAAAAATTGGCGTTTCGTCCCGGCGATCTCACTTGGACTCATTAGTTGACTAGTGAGGGCCTTTGTCAATACGCAATTTTTGCTAAGTTCAGTTTATCTTACATAGATTTCGTGACGAATATCTAGTTGGTTTTGTTGGGCTGAGTTAACTCGGGATTTTAATTTGGAAGAGCATGTTGTGAAAGCATTTAAACTGTGGTTCAGCAATGTTGGTTTTCATTGATTTCGGCAGATTAACTTAGGTTCAATTATGTGTAATAATATTCAGCTATACATGCTTTAATCGTGGTTAAAACTTAGTTAGTCCTCCGAAATCTGTAATATAAACACCGCCTAAAACATTTTCCATCAGGAGTTAACTCGATATTTAACCCTGAAACTTTGGTTGATCTGGTACGAAAAAAACAGAGAATTACAGTCCTATATTTATTAGATTTTTGTCTACTTAGACACTGTCTAACTATATTCAAATTGGTGGAAATATGATTTATTTAATTAAAATAAATATCACATTATTCACTGTAAAGACAATCTACTCTTGATGTCTAAGTTAGCCAGCTATAAGACAACAATAAACAAGGTTTTTGAACACATTTTCAAAAATTGGACAGTTGTCTAAAGTTAGACAACGTTTATAAATAAAACCATTAAAGTTTAAGAAAAACAACCTTTGTGACGATTGGATACTCTAATTCGAGGAGCTTTTATTTAAGTGTGTTAAGTTTAGGTATGCCTAAGGAATATACAAATCTTACTGCCACGGATCTGCCACGATATTGCAAAACTTTTTTTTTATAAAACCAATGCCTTGAGTAAAGAAGAAAATACAAAATAACTTACATAGATGAGCCGAGCACCTGCTAATGGAATAAAAGAACCTATATCATGCACTGAAAGGTACCTATACCAAGTTTGAACAGGATAATGTAAAATGTGAAATAACTTTTCATTATTCGAAGAATTCAATAGGACCATTTGTTGGAGTTGCTCACTATCATGACACCCTGACATGCAGGCGTGAATAAATAATAATGATATTTTTGTGTCTGTCATTTTTTTTACTATACATTTTTTTCCTTGAATTGAATGCAGCATATTTATTTCTGTATCAGCTTTACCTTATACAAATATTCATATACTAGTATTTGTGTCTGTACCATAAGCCTATATATTAAAAAAAAAAAATATCACTGACCTGTGTATAATGGAGAAAATAATTTTAAATAATTTCCGAAACAGTACGGGCGGCGAGACAGCGGCGAGCATTTCAATATTCTGAGGCAGTGAGGCATATTTAAATAAGCCCTACTTTACTTGACTGTGCTGTGCACTGTGTGTAATCTGAGAGATTTTCAATGACTTTTGGTTTAGTGGAAGTTGATATTTTATATCCGCTTTTAGTAAATATTGAAATGTTATTTTAATGTAAATATTATTCAAAAGAAAAGTGTAACTGGAACGAGAAGAAAGTATATGTAGGTATATGGGTGGCTTGGCTTAAATTAATCTTATTTCGAGGGAAAAGTTTTTTTGTTTGTTGTTGTTATCAAAACAACACTGGCAGCATGGTTTTGATTTATTAAAATAAAATTCACTTAGTTAATTTTTTTTGCAAACACTGAGAACAGAGAGAATTAAAAAAAAAAAATTTCAGGAGGAAGGATTTTGTTATTCTAAAAAATAAAAATATTGAAACATCGTTAACTTGGAACCTCAGCTGCATATATACGTATTCGGTATTGATAAAATGCAGATATATGTCCATTGTCTATAGGTAGGTAGAAATGGCGGCCACGAGCGCCCAGCTCCGTGACCCAATTAGCGCCGGCATTTTTGTTACCATAACTCATTTGACCTGTTTAAATAAAGAATTGTTGAAACGAATTTGTGGAATCATCATTAAACTCCCCCAACCACAGAATGCTGAGATAGGTAGGTAAATTGATTTCTGGTTTAAATTGAAACTACCTATATGACTTTCAGAAGAAATCATCGTCCCCTTACTCCTGGTCGAAGTTCATCTATTATTGTGTATAGCAAGAATTGTATGGAGCGGCCAGATATCAGCAGACTTATTTTTTTTTTCTATTTTCGTCAGCTTGAGTACTAAGATAACTTTGACGCCAAAAATTGATAACGATTTTTTGTAGAGGGGTCAAAAACAAACATTTTTTATTATAGGAGGCGGGGTCTATCTCGCCCGTTTAGGAGGTAGAGGCAATTTTAAGAAAAATGACTTAAAAAGGACAACGGCAACACTTACAAAAAAGCACTACAGTGAAACCTCCCTTAAGCGGTTTTGTCGGTCTAAGGGAGTTGTCCGTCCAATAGAAAAAATATAATAAAAATACAAACAAATAGTTATACAAGAAACAAGGTACAAAAACAGACTACAACTGCAAAAATCCGTTATGCATTTGATCACACACAATGATTTGGTGGCACACACACACTATGCTATACATTATTGTAATTTTGTTTTTTTTTTCGATATTTTTGCTAATTCCTTTGTTTTTATCGGTTTTATAGCATTTGACTCGGAAAAAATCGCCATATTGACGAGGCCCTCACTAGTAAAGTGATGAGTCCAACTGAGATCGACGGAATGAAACGCCAATTTGTGTGGACTTAAAAACTAAAAGCTAGTTTGAATCAAAAAATAATTTTTGTTTAGAACCTGCTAGATAATGTTAAAAAAAAACCGCTGGTGCCAAGTTTGATAAAAACCCACCAAAATCGTTTTTAAATTTTTTAATTTTCAAAAAAAAATTCCTACTTTTTTTTAAAAATCTAAATACAGTCGACTCCCCCTAAGTCGTACTCTCTCTAAGCCGAATTTCTCTCTAACTCGAACTTTTTCACCATATTTTATCATTCCCTTCAATTTTCCATACAAAAACCATTCTCTAAGTCGAACTCTTTCTAACTCGAACACATTTCCTCTATATTTGCCATCTTTTTTCACCCCTTAAGTCGAATTTTGTTTAAAACAAAACAAAATAAAGAAACATTACCCCTTTGGAATTCGTATTTGGGTATGGTATAACTACGAACCATCAAAACCTTAATACATATATATATATAATGTGTAGCATCGCGTGTACCATCATCGTCAGCTCTTCGCGTTTCTTCCTATTCATAACCCTGGTACCTCTAAAAAGATACAGTTTGTAAAAAGATACAACGCAAAAACAAAAAAAAAGAATTGTTTTAAAATAAAAAAATGTTTCTCTCTATAACTCGAATTTTTCCAAAACTCTCTCTAACTCGAACAAATCTTGGTATCCCGTGAAAATTCGACTTAGGGAGAGTCGACTGTATCTTCAAGACAAGTTATGGGCACGTTTTTCTTATCCGACGCGTACAGTGTCGGTTTCGGTAGCGGTTTTAATTTTGGTTCCGAAAAATGCTAAACGACGTAGTTTAAGAAAATCAACCCCTCCTTTTTGGAAACACAGAAACAAACAGGCAGACGGACATAATTGCGGAGCCCACTTTTTTCGGTTTCATTATCACCGAAGTGTTAAGTTTATTATTATTATTCAAATTTTATTTTATTATTTTATTCAAAACAAAATCTCCAGTTCTATTTTTTTACAAATCCATAACATGCCATTATAATACAGTAGATATAGGACTACGGTTTTGTTTGAATTACTGGGGACTTTTCTCGCAGTCAATATTTCAGATGAAAAAAGCAATGTAAAGTAGTTTTAAATTTTACTTCGATAATTTTCCGACAGCGCTGAATTTTGGCGGGGATTTCTCTAGGGGGATTATCTCTAGTATCAGCTATGTTTCTCCTTCAAATGAAAAAAAATAATTAATTTTGAAATGAAGTAAGATATTGATGACTTCATTCAAGGTCTTAACATTGAAAAATATAACGATCCCTGCATCTTAAGTCCAATATTGCTCCACCTATAAGTGATGACCTTGCGTCAGATGCGGTAGTTCTGATTTTTTGATGAGTTGTTTATGACATTGGCCTAATGAACAAGCCAAGTTTTCGACCTCTAGCGACGAAAGCAACATTGGCAGAAATCCAAAAAAAACCCGAAATTTAAGCGTTTTTTTCAGTTATTGACGATTTAAACCCTAGTTTTGGATTATAACTGAAAATGTAGTCATATTGAAATCGAAAAGCAAAGTAACAATCGAAAATTATTCCATTAGGATTGAAATCTCCAATAACTTAAAAAGCACGAAAGATTTTTAAGATTTTTGACAATGTTGTGTTCGTCGCTCGAGGTCGAAAACTTCATTAGGCCAATATTGTAAACAACTCAGCCAAAAAACAAAACTACTGGATTTGATGCAAAGTCTGATGGATACATATATAGTTACTGGACTAATAATTTAATTTTTCAAAAGAAACATAAATAAAGATGTTTTAGTTCCTGCACACAAAAATTATTAAAAAATTAAACTATATTACGAGAGGGGAATTTGAAAGCTGTTCATATCTTTTGTTTTATATTTTTATTTAAGTTATTTAAAACAGCTTAGGAACTCTGGTTAAGTGGTGCCCTTTATAAGTAGGTAGGTAGGTACCTACTCTACGTTTTGATTACAAACAAGTTCAGCGTATCCATATCGACCTGTTGCCAAAAAATAAACGCTTAAACTTTCACTTAAGAAAGTTAACCTTTGTAAACAACTTCTATATCCAAATAAAACTTACATCCTACCTACTTATTATTCAAAACAAAATCTGATTAAATGAATTTTACGCCAATGATTGCAATACAAAATCAGAAAAAAAAATCGATGTATTGTTCGTTACAACCATAACATCTAGATTATAGATAAATGTTACACACTACACAGGTACCTATATGATGTAGCTTGCCCAAAAATTAACCGCATGCTTTACTTAAATAAAACCTGTATTTTATTCTTCATAACAATTGTTCACATACCTACTTACAAATTAAAAGAAATTGATTAGTCATTATTATTTGCATATATCAAACGTCATTACTCATTTCACATAATGATTGGGGAATTTCCATATAGAATTGTAACAAAAACAAATTTGGTACTTTTACTAGCACCAAGAAATTCAAATTTACGAAGAATGCACCGCGATAAATTCTATCTGTATGTCCAATGTCCAATAAAATTCTTAAAAAAACTTCTGGTCAATAATGGAATTGCAAAAAAGAATCAACAAAAAAACAAAAACACAGATATAGCTACGTGAATAAAGAATAAAGATTAATGGAAACAAATCAAAACCAGTTATAAAAAAGACAATAAACAACATTATATTAAAAAATCAACTTTAACATCGTCTTCTATAAATACATGGTTGCCACGCTGCATGAAAATAGTAATAATATAAATCAGTGTTTTTGCTTGTCAGGCACGAAAAAAACGACGCCAGTGCTAAATAATTTACATGTTAAATACAACAACAACTTAGCTAAACCTAGAGAATTCTCGGGGCTTAACACAAGCGCGCAGAAAAACTGTATTACCGACGTGAAAACATACGTCGATAGTTCGTATGAACACTACATTTTGTTTCTGTGATGGCGTCTCTAATCTCCGTTGTCGTTTTTTCAACCACTTGGCACCGGGAATGCAAAAAACATACCTTTAATGTTACTGTCAAGTCAACTCTCGAGTTACCCGAAAACCTGGAATTGACCGGTAAAAATAGAAGTAACTTAGGCGCTTAGAGGCATAGCAAACGCTGAAAAACTAATTTTATTCGGTAGATATTCCATTGGACTGGCCAATCTGAAAAAAAAACATGAAAATGAATTGTTCACTATTCGTTGGAGGTGGTTTTTAGGTTTTTTTTTTATATTTACCTGAAAATAATTTCAAGGTTTTTTAAGTTTTATTAAGATGTTATTTAGAAAATTATTAAAACTAAGAATTCGGTAACAAATCGAACAAAAAAACTTTTGATCAAACTTGAGATTACGGTGACTGAGAAGATAAAGAAATTAGTCTCACAATTCTGTTTGTTTGTGGTTCGTCTACAGCCTAAACGGGTGGGTCGATTTTGTTTAACTTTGTTTTAGCGGTTTTTGATAATATCCCCGAATCATTTTTTTTTTTGTACCAACAAAGAGGGTAAGTACATGTTGTATAAATCTTTTTTAGCAAATAATGAAAATCTTATTTTTCTCGAAAACGTATATTCTACACATTTTATGAAAAAAATATACTAGGGAAGAGGAGGGCACATTTAAACGTACCTTTGAAAATTCCTTGAAGATCAATCAATTCATTTCTACACCGACGGATCGAGGACCAAGATGGGGTTGGTGGAGGTGTGTACTCTGATAGACTAAAGTTAAGTCTCTCATTCCGTCTTCCTAATCACTGTAGCGTATTCCAGGCGGAACTTCTAGCGATAAAAGAAGAACTATTTTGGCTCACAGAAAACGTGATATCAACCTTGGATAGTCAAGCCGCTATTAAATCCCTGGACTCTGTCTCTAAAAACTCTAGAACAACCCTCAACTGTCGATCATCTCTGTTGGAGATGGCGCAACAGTTTAATATTCACCATTTGCCTTTTGAAAAGGCAAATATTGGTATACCCATCGCTAAGTGTAAAATTTTGCTGAAGCAAGATGCTTTGCAGAGAACAAACATTAGGTGGGAAAACATCACTACTTGTTTGGCAACAAAACAAGTTTGGCTAAACCTTGACCTAAAACGCTCCAAGTGTTTAATATCTCTAAGTAGACTGCACATCAGCTCTATTGTAGGTGTCATAACAGGACACTGTTTAATAGGCAGGCACGCAGCGCGGCTTGGCGTACTTTCAAACGATTTTTGCAGAAGCTGTATGGACGAGGAGGAGGAAGAAACGATTCCTCACCTTCTCTGTACATGTCCTGCTCTTTCCCACAGACGTAGGTTACACTTAGGAGTCTACTTCTTTAACGATCCTAGTGATCTGGCAAACACTGACATTTATAGTCTCGCACGCTTCGTCAGGAGCTCTAAGTGGTTTAACGATTAAGGAAGGAGTTTTTAAGATTCATGTGGTATCACAACGGACATAATTTGGTCTAAGTTTGTCAGTACTTAGTATTGACAGCCACTTCTACCTAACCTACCTAACCTTGAACATGGCTAATAAAATCTTAACAAATAAACATTTCAAAGCGTTAACTTAATTTAAAACATGGCAATACCGATATCTTTACACGTCAACGACCTTGCGGCGCATTTCTTATGGTCTTCTGACAGTAGCAATAAGCATTTTTAATGCGTATAAATTGTTTTTTTTTTTGTAATATTTTGTTCTGTAAAAGATTAAAAATTTTTGGCTAAGGTTTTCGTTTTTAAAAATTATTATTAAATGCACAGCTTCATTTTGATTTACATAAAAATAAAGTTCTCAATAAAAATGTTAGGTATTATATACATATATGGCCAAATTGCATGCTTAGCATGTTGGGGCCTGTTTTGAACGAAGCTACTTCGAACCTGCCCCACGTGTGGGG
The DNA here is from genome assembly GCA_929447395.1 of Epistrophe grossulariae. Lineage (NCBI taxonomy): Eukaryota > Metazoa > Arthropoda > Insecta > Diptera > Syrphidae > Epistrophe > Epistrophe grossulariae. Next base: position 151,178,591 of record OV839567.1, on the reverse strand, counting down.
TACCTTTAAACTAATGATTTCTTATAGTGTACCAAAATTAAAATTTTTTTTTTTTGATTAAAAAAAAATTTTGGTTGAAAACTTAATATGTTATTCGAAAACTTGATCGATTTGTATCAAACTTGACACCCAGCAGTTTTTTGACAGTGGCCCTTATTGCGAAGACTAACTATCAAATAATTGACATTTATCAATCAATTTTATTAAATGGTATTGTGACTGACAATATTATTGATCCATTGTGATTTTTTTTTAATAATCTATTGTGAATGAAAAAAATTGGTATTGTGAATAACAATTTTCATCGATTTTCTTGTCAGTTGTCAATTTTTCTTTCAATCGTAAATTTGCAATTGATGAGTTCGTGTTGGTTAGAAAAATAAACAAAAAATGTGAGTTTCAAATTAAATAAGTGATAAAATTTTAAATTTTGTTATTTCCAAAGGTCTCAAAAAGCTGTTGTAAGTAAGAAAAAAAGTTTTGCAGATTGGTCCAGTTGATGGAAGAGAACGTGGAACTCGCCAAGGGATTTTGTTCCAAAGCTGCAGCAAATACAAAGTGGGAAATAATTGCTGTAGAGCAAAATAGTCTAAGGCCTCCAGAACAAACTTCAGAAAAGTGGCAGAGAGTATGGATCGAAAATGAAGAAAACAGAAAACAGAAAACAAAATACAAGTCACATCCACTCAACTCTTTCGCATTCTTGCGAAGCAGGATCATCTAACTCCTCATCTTCATTATAAAAAAGTTCAGTTGAAGTCATTTTGTTTTTAATTTATTTCCTTTTACGTGACCTTTCAACATAATTTTGTTTTAATTTTATTTATTTTTCTGATGATGATTTTCTTTGTACGTTCCTCAAAAAAAAGAAGAACCATCTGTCAGGCGCACATTCCCATTCACAATATATTAATTCAATTGATAAATTCTATCAACCGTCAATCGGTTGACAGTTGATCTTCGCAATAAGGTTGAGTATATAGCAGATAATAAATTCAAATTGTTCTTAGACCCCAAAATAACGTTAAATGTTAAAAAAACCGGTATGGAAAATTTAATTTTTTCAAAAACAATTTTGATTAAAATTTTTGTGTGAGCTCATGTTTATAAAATTTTTTACACAAGTGCTTCTTATAAGTTAAAATATTATTGCGTACATACAGAGGTACCTATCCAAGCTCTCTTAAAAAAATTTTGAATTATAAAATAAAATAAAATTCGATATTTCGAAAATGATTTTGATTTTTTCAAAATATTTTTTTAACTCTGTATTAATAAAGCTAAACAATTGTGTACCAATGTTTAACAATTTAAAAAAAATTTTCTTATAAAGAAAGATTTATTAAAGAAATGAAATCAGAGATGTACCTTCATCGTGTTGGTATCAAAACAATTTCAGACATTTTTTTTAATCAATTTATTCCTATTTATATTAATTTTTTTGATTTAAACTGTAGTTTCATTTCACACTGTATCTACCTATATGTACAGCACGGTGCTATATTTGTGTATACTAACCATATATTAAACTCAATTACCTTTTCTGCAGGTGGCATACGTTAAAGGCTCCCAAAACTAATTTATTTCTTTTAAAATCATATGAATAGATCTTAACTATTCAGACTTTAAAACCACATAGTGATCGCACATAAGACCAAGTTCGTCAACCCAGTCGTGCATTTAATTTCCTATATCTACACCGCATTTCGCTCTGCATTTTATTCGTCTATGTAATACACATCCCTCCATTCATTCATACAATATTAAGTCTGTTTTTTTACTTCCCAAAGGTGCCAATTTTGACCAATTCTAGTCCAATTTTATTTTTTTTTATATGGACTTTGACAGAACTTTGGGCTAAAATGGGTATAAAGTGACAGTTTTTGAAAGTAAAGAAACAGACATATGTATCACATCAAAAATATAAATTTGACTGATCTTATAAAAATTATGCTTTAAGTCAAACTTCTTGAGATAAAACAATAATTTGTTTACAAAATGTAAACAAAAAATTATTAATGGCAACCTTACAATTCAACAGTATTACGCTTCAGATATCAACACATATGTAGGTAGGTATATGGGTAGGTACCTACATAATTATCTCCAATAACATCCGAACCAATAAAAATAAACAAGCTTTAAAATTGAGTCTCTGTATAATGTGTACTATATGTAACTTAAATAGATTTTAAATATCTGTATACTCTCTCTCAGTATTTAACCTCTACAGTCTATAGTTGGTCTCAAACTTAAGTCAGAGCTCTCATTTGGTATTTAACAAAAAACAAAACTTTGAATCATAAACAAGAATTTCTGTGGGAATTTTAATCATTTACTTGTAACCAGTGCTCGAGTGAGGACCGCAAATAATTAATTTCCAACTAAACAAACTCGAGTTCCCCAGTGATATGAACAGAATTTTGATTGTATTCCTGGCACTTGTTTGCTGCAGTCTAGCAGCTGACAATGATAAAAAATGCCAAAAAGGTGGAGAATATGTAAGGAAATCTCTATATCTTATCTAAAACGTGGTTTTTGATTAATTTAATTAAACTTTTCTATGCCGCCGCCGCAGTGCCTTAACCACTGGGATTGTTGCTCGAATACATGCCTATCCTTCCTCTACAAGTGCTCGCATATAAATTCGAGTGATATTAAACCGTTGAGTTCGCCAGCTGTTATAAGTAATCGAATTTCCTTTAATGATTTACCAACACCGGACAGTGCAAGTCCTGAAACCTTGTCGTTTGAATCGTTGATCGACATCATTTTCAGTCCCATGAAAACACAACCAATCGCAGTTGGAAGGGAATTAAATTCCATTGTACCACGCCTTGGAGAGGACGAAGTTGAAATCAAGAAAGAGGAAGAGGTTATCAAAACAACAACAAGTGAAAATAAGTGTCTGGAAATTGGATCGAAGGTAAGATGAAAATATCATTTAAAGCTATGAGAGCCTTGAAATTTGATCAAAATTCTTTTGAATTCGCAGTGCTTTACCAATGAGGAGTGTTGTACTATGCGATGTCATGGATACCTGCACCAATGTGTAACTTAGACTGTGATTCCGGAGAAAAAAATAACACACTATAGAATGAAAAAAATATAGAATTTTTTTAATAATTATTATAATATTTATTTATGTATCTTTCATTTGAAAGAAAAACCACTTTTGTTCGTTATAATGAAACAATAAAATGAACGTGTAGTTTATTTTTAGATTCAAATAAAAAGATGAATATACCTTGTATAATGTACATATATACCTATATCTGTAACTATATTTTAATTTCTGAAGCCATTAATGGCAAAGTTCAAACTCATTGGCATCTTAAATTCTACAATTTATTCTTTTGTTTCCATAATATATCTAAACACATCAGCGACGCGGTTGTTCGCCGCCAAGCGATTGAATAATAATTTTATGTTGACACAATATGCTTTGAATTACTTAATGAGAACAAGTTCATGACGTTATAACATGCTCGATTATGAAAATTATTTTAATAACACCCACATCTACGAAATTATTTTATAATAATTTGAATTAAATTCACAATGACCCATATGAATATCAAAAAAGAAATAGGTACCTATATATACGGGTTTTATCGTTAATCGTAAACATATTGGGGCATGTTCATAGTCATATTTTAAACCCAAGTCTGACAGAACTGGAGACTGAAGTTTAAATTTAAGACTCACGTTAAACACCGCTGCTATTCATAAAGAATTTGGCAACTCTGTTCAGTTAGAAACAGGATATTCTAGTATCTACTACAATTTCACGATAATTTCCCTTGAATATGTCACAAACACTGACCGCGAAATTGCAAGCAGCTTATTGCCTTGTTATTTTGTTATTGTTTGCAAAATAAAAAGAAAACATAACCAAAGTAAGAAATTTATAAACTTGTTTTTGATATAAAAAAAAATAAATGCAGATGAGTGGAAAGGAAAATTTTGCTGTTTTTATCTTCATTCTACATTCAAATCAAGTGACAAATGACAAATTATTAACAACACTAAAATCGCTGAAAATTCAGAATTTAATCTTTTTGTTTGATTATTTTTGACGTTTGATAGAGTTAAAAACTGCTTAAACATACCTTCTGTCGTGTTTATCATTAGACTCCAGATTATCGTTTAAAAATGAGTTTAAATTGTCTATGAATAACATAAACTGGACAAAGACAAAATCAGCACTTATCGAAGAACTATGAATATGCCCCATTGTACCTATCATTTTTGTATCATATTTTTATATTTGTTATTTAATAATTAATTCTTTCTCCGGTTGCAATGTCATGGCATGGATAATTTTAAATGAGAAGTCGAATCGAAGCAAAAAATTAATAAACTGCAAACGTAATAACCTTATTAACTCTCTGTAAGTATACTTGTAACAAATGAATGTATAATACGAATTGTACGCTTATTTAAAATATTAATTACACTTTAGTTTACAAAATTTAACTTTTTGTCTGTTGCCGCGAATTTTGTGGTTGATAATGTTCACTTACGTTTTGTTTTTGTCAAATCTAATAAAAAAATTTGAGCAGCAGTGTTAAGATTAGGTACTATCTGAAGTCTTGAGTAGTTCAAAAAGACGTTGTTTAAACAATCCAGATAAGTTTTGCTATATATGCGGAGCATATGTGTTTAACGATCGTAAAAAAGTTATATCAGAGTTGGGTAAAAATACCTATTTTGAGTATTTTGGGATGCTCTTGGATAAAAATGAGAAGTCCTGGGCTCCCAATTCTATTTGTAAATCGTGTATGGAATATTTAAGATTATGGAAAAGCGGTAAAAGAAGTGCCTTTAAATTTGGAACACCGACTATTTGGCGAGAACCATGAAATCATCTCGAAGACTGTTATTTTTATAGCGTGAACGTAAACGGTTTAAACCCTAAAAATCGAGCTTAACGGCAGTACCCAAATACTAGTTGTGTTCAAAGTCCAGTTCAGCGTTCACAGCTGACCCTTCAGTGCCTAAAATTATATCTGAACCCTTAGAACAAGGCATTGAAGGACCAAGCTCATCACAAAATGATGCTGATTTTAAAAGTATGTCAAATAAGCCAAAATGCTTTTCCCAAAATGAGTTAGATGATCTTGTAAGAGATTTAAATCTAAACAAGCTTCAGAATTGTAGATCTTGTAAGAGATTTAAATCTAAACAAGCTTCAGACTGAAAGAAAAAAATTTGCTTTCCTCAGATACTAAAATAAGTTTTCATCGTGAAAGAGATAAAGAATTACGGCTTTATTTTTCTGGGTTACGAATATGATGTCTGACTTAGTATAATTTAATTGGACTTTTTGAATTATTGATTCAAAACAGCTTTTAAAGGCTTTTAGTTAACAAAATTCTGGATGAAATGCCATTTTTAGTGGACCAAGACAAAAATATCGCGAAATATCAAAATAATATAATATGCCAAATTTTCATATCTCCAAAAATATTTAAAATAAGAAAAATATAAGAAATTTAAAAAAATATATAAAATCTAACGTCAAAAAGAAAACAATTAACAAAAATGTATTTGCTTATCACAAAAAAAAAAAAACAATTAGTTCAACATCAGACGATAATTTATATGCCTTTAAGTGATTTCTAATGACGATTTGGTGTTTGCATAATGATAATAAGTAGTTGTAGTTTTTCCTCTTTATTGATAAGCAGTTACTCAGAGAGATGAATCAGTCTGAAATTTTACGAAGAAATGCAACAAATGCATACAAATAAATCTTGTATAAATTGGAATATTTCAAAACGAATTTCAAAGGTACAGACGGGCCGAATTTGGAGACAAAGTTTTCATCCATCATCTTATTCTAACATCGTTATTTCAAGTTTATCAATAACCCAGAAAAAACTACAAAAAAAAGACCAATCAGTGGGAAAAAACCAAGTGAATAATTTTAAAAGCAATTATGTATATTTCTGTGGCAAAAAAACAAGTAGCTTATGTTAAAAAAACAGGTTTCGAGAAAAACACACTTTTGTTTTCAATCTGTAATAAGAATTAATGTAAATTTGTTTTAGGAATTACAAGATAACTTTGCAACGGGTAATGATTTCAAGATGGGGTTTGAACAGAAGAGTAGCTCTCAAACTGTAGACCACTAACAATCGAAAAAACGCTTATGTCGACATAAGCCACTCTGTCTTATTGCCACAGATTTATTTTGGGAGAAGGAATACTAACCATTGCCAAATCTGACTTGACAAAAAAGATATTCAAGGTCGCATGTCGAAAATATCGTCTCATATAAAAAAAACACGCTTATAAGACAGACATTCCAAAACCCACTGCACATATTCTCATACAGATACGTGTTAAATTTAACCTCTTATAAAAAAAACACTGATATAAGAAACTTATTCTGATACAAAATCTCATTCACTATAGGTAGACAGAAAATTAAACGATTAGGTATCAGAAAATGTTTAGTGTAAAAAGCCAAATAATGCTGTGTATAACTTTCACAAAATTTCTGAACCCACCCTTATTGAATTTCCACATAAGTGACAGGTTGAAAATGAACGAGAAAGAAAGAATGACATTTTCTTTCTTATACACATTTTTTTACATAAGAAAACACGGATATAAGAACGGAATTCTTTGGATTTTACGACTTTATTTTATCCGTCATCTACTGAATAACTTTTGAACGTTAAACTTAAAGCTTATAATAGGTACGTTTTATTCATTGCTGCATATAGCCAGCGCAGCACAAGTCTGAATAAAACGATTACTCACTCTATATACGTTCATTTCAATAATTCAAAGTTCAATCGCCAGCACAGCCATCTTTTTTTTTACTGACTTCTTTTTCGCCAGCAATCAAATTGTTTTTGTTTGCCAAAGGAAATTTTGCTGCGTTAGCTAGGCAGGAATGAATAAAACACACCTAATATATCATGCGATTTTTTACCAAATAGTTTTGGACACTTTTCTTCTTGCGACTAATATTTTGAGATATGGGCATAAAAAAAAACTAAAAAATAATACAAAAAAAACATGGTATGAACCAAAAATAATGGATTTACGATTCTCTGTCTTAAATATTAAGAAGTTATCTAAAAATAAATTATGATTATTTTATAGATTTTTTATTCTCCATATATAATAAAAGTATTTTAAACTTCTTCCATTTACGCAAGTTACAACTCACAAGATATTTCTTCATAAAACAGGCGAAGTGTTAAAAATACAGATTTTTTGAATAAAACTGGTTAACAGTTGATTGAAAAAGTCAATTTGAAAAATTGTAGATTATTTGATCGTGTATAAGAAACCATTAACATTAACATATTTTTTTTTAAATTGGTTGAAGTCAGAAATATTGGTTTTTTGCTCATATATCTTAAATCGATAAGTCAAAAAATAATTTGTACACGCGTCATTTTAAAGATCATAACAATTACTACAAGACTTATACTGTATACCTTATATTACATTGCTTTTTTAAACAAGATATGCGACTCTAAAAATGGTTAAATTATCAAATTAAATTATCAAATCAAATAGATTTTGAATTATTTTTGTATCTTTAATTAAATAATAATAAAATTATTTTTAAATAAAAATAGTACTTAACAATGCTAAATTTAAATTTAAAAAAGATATAACATGACACTGTGCATTTCCGTTGTTTTTTAATATATCTTTTTTTCTATTTAAAGCCAATTTTATAAGAAAATTCCAAGATGGCGGCTCAAGCTCCAGTCCGATTTTCCCGAAAAACCATCCATATGCTCATTATAACCCCTCTAACGAATTGTGAAAGAAAAGTGAAAAATAAAATTTTGTTCAGTTCAAATGTTTGTTCCTACTGGGCTAATAATATAATTCAAAGGCAAAAATCATGATAAGGTTTATTAGGTATAATAACCATTACAAAAGTAAACTTTTAAATGAATATTGACATTATTGATTCATTTTGGTGCATAGGTTAGGTTAGGTTTATGTGGTTGTCAGCAGAAACGCTAGACACGAAGCGTGCGAGACTATCAATGTCATTTGCCAGATCACTAGGATCATTGTAATAGAATTCTCCAAGGTGGAGCCTATACGTCTTTGAGATAGAGAAGCACATGTACAGAGAAGATGAGGAATCGATTCTACCTCTTCTTCGTCTATACAACTTCTGCAGAAGTCATTAGAAAGTATTCCAAGCTTGGTTGCGTGCTTGCCTATTAGACAGTGTCCAGTAATAACACCTTTGATGGAGCTAATGTGCAGTCTGCTTAGAGATATTAGGTACCTAGAGCGCTTCAGATCCAGCATAGGCCAGATGTGTTTTGTGGCCTGACATGTGGCAATGTTATTCCACCTTAGATTTGTTTTCTCTATTACATCTTGCTTTAGCATGAGTTTCCAAATTTGTTACATCAGTATTTTTGCTAAGTTCACAATAGGGGCGAACCACCCTATGGGATCATACAACCTGCATAGTCAATCTAATATATAACATTTATAAGGCAGTTTCCCTGTGACCACGCTCAATGAAACTTGATGCAAAACGTTCGGGGTGAATACAAAGTACACTCTTTAATAATTTTATTACGCGGCTAATCCGAAAACAATTACCTAATAATGTCTATAAACAACCGCGAAAGCCTAAAAAGTTAAATTTCTTCATTGTTCGAAATGTTAATGAGTTGGTTAAAGAGAGATAAAAAATAGCTGACAATCAAATTGGGAAGAAATCTACTAACCGTGTGAACGGACAATTTTTCACTGTAAGAAATATGTCAATTGTCAGCTAATTGTTATCTTTTTTCAGACCATTGACAGTTCTGAAAGTATAGTAAGATCTTACAATCGTCTGAACTTATATATATAGTATGTATGTATAAGGTACCAATCCAACCCGTTTTTTACTAGCGCCCGAATTTTCGCTTAAAAATACCTTCTGTAATTGAATATAATATTATGTATGTATAAAATAAATCACAAGACTCAAGCAAATGGTAAAAAATTGTAAATGTACCTGTAAAAATCCAAAAATTTATGATGGCAGCAACGCTTGTGACTTTGATGATGATTTTCTGACAACGAGATGATGATGATGATGTTGAAGATTCCGACAACGATGACTTTCTTATGACGAAGATGATGATGATGATGATGATGATGATGCTGATGATGATGAAAAAGATTCCGACTACGATGACTTTCTTATGACTAAGATGATGATGATGATGATGCTGGTCAAGATGCTGACGAAGAAGATGAAACTCCCGACGAAGCAGTTGATGACGTTAACCAATGTATTTCTAATCAACACCCACTGGTACCGTATATTTTTTTTTATGATTGTCGAAACTAAATGAATGTGCCCTGTATATAAATTGTAACACAAAAAAACACAAAAGAAAACGGTTCACCATACTGACACATCGTATGTTAGAACTGGTCTGACTAACAAAGTGTGTAGCCAGTGAGGAATGCGGGGTTTGAGACCCCATTTATTGCCGATGGCCATTTTACATGAGAAGAGTGACACAGTGGCTTTTTTAATTCTTTCGTATATATTAGATTTCCAATTTAACTTCTTGTCAAGAATAAGACCCAAATATTTTGCTTCATTTGAGAAAGTTAAAGGTACACCTTTGATAGTAGGAGGGTCTATATGGAGAATTTTGTATTTCCTAGAGAAGAAAACAAGATCAGTTTTGTGAGGGTTAACAACCAGTCCACAGCGATCTGCCCAGTTTGTTAGCTTAGTTGGGGTATTTTCCTGATACGGCAATAGCAACGTCATCCTCATATATACAATCACCCTATAACTCTTCTCCTCAAGGCGTATCAGAAGTTCATTAACGACCAAATTCCAGAGAAGAGGAGATAGAACACCGCCTTGCGGCGTACCTCTACTGACAGATCTTCTAGCAGAAAAGCTGAATTGATAATCCTGCGAACCATCTACGTGTGCGCAGAGCTCTAGCTACCGATTTCCTTTTGCAGTTAGCATGTTGAGCCGAAGACAAAAGTCTTGTTTCAATGATATTTCTTAAATGGATATCAATCAGTCTGGTTCGAAAGTTTTAAGAATGAATGATGAGTAATTTGTATAAAGTAACCGAGCAGAAAGGGTCCTCCAACCGTTTAGATATATTACTCCAACCGAGTAGATAGGCTACTCTAACCAAGTAGATTAGCCACTCCAACCAAGTGGAAAGGCTGCTCCAACCGCGTATAGAAAGACTTCTTTACCCGAGTAGAAAATATACTTTAACATAGTAGATTAGCTACTTCAGCCAGTAAGATTCGCTAATCCAACCGAGTAGATTGGCTAATCTACCAAAAAACAAAAACTTCCAATTTAATGATTAGGAATTCTAGTCTTGTTGTTCACACTAGGTATTCTTCACGAAATCTATGTAAAATGAACTGATCTTATCAAAATTGCGTATTGACAAAGGCCCTGATGAGTCCAAGTGAGATGGCAGGGACGAAACGCCAATTTTCGTAGCACTAAAAGGCCGTTAAAGTTATTTTGAATTAATAATTCAACAATGTCCAATTAAAATAGTGGTAAGTCTTCTTCTTGGCTGATGTATTTCAGGAGAATATAGAATATAGAATTTGTATTATTAAAAAAACCTTCTTATAGAGTTTTCTTATATGTTAATGTAAACGAGTAATTTTTTAAAGCAACCGAGGAGAAATGTTACTCTAACCGAGTAGATAGGCTACTCCAACCGAGTAAGTATGTTGATGTAAATGAATAAGCTGTTCAAGGCAACCTAGTAGGTAGGCTATTCCAAGCGAGTGGATATGTTACTACAACCGTGTGTTAGTATGTTATTGTAAACGAATTAGCTATTTAAAGCAACCGAGTAGATAGACTACTCCAACTGAAGGGATAGACTAATCCAAACGAATTAATAGTCTACTTCAACCGAGTAGATTGACTACCTCAACCGAGTTTATAGGATAGTCCAAACAAGTTGAGTTCCTAATTTAAGTAAGTAGTTAGACTATGTCAACGGAGTAAATTGGCTTCTATGACCGAAAAGATAGGCTAATCCAAATGAGTTAATAGGCTACTCCAACCAAGTAAAGTTGCTATTCTAACTAAGTATTTAAGCTATTTCAACCGAGTAGATTGGCTGCTCCAAACGAGTGGATAGGCTAATACAACCGAGTAAATAGGCTACTCTAACCAAGTGAATAGGCTAATTCAGCTCAGTAGATATGCTACTGCAACAGAAAAGAGTGGCTACTTTAACTGAATAGATAGGCTACTTCAACTAAGTAAGTTGTTTTAATCAACTGAGTAAATAAGCTACTCCAATTGAGTAGATGGGCTATTCCAACCGAGTTGATAGGGTACTACAATTTAATACATATGCTACTTCAACCGTGTAGATTGGTTACTTTACTTGAGTAGACAGGCTAAGCCAATTGTATATAACTAATATATTCTGTATATAAGCTGATCTGAACCGAGTAGCAAGGCTATTCCAAATAAGAAGGTTTGCTATTTTAACGGAGTAAGTTTATTAAACCAATTGAGGAAGTCTGTTATGTTAACTGCGTAGATAGGTTACAACTGCCGAGGAGATTAGTTATTCCGATTTAGCACTTAAAACTGCAACCGAGAAGATTGGCTAACCTTAATAAATAAATTTGCTAATACTACTGACTAAATTGTATACTATAAGCGATTTAATATGTTACTTCTACTAATATAATGGGATATTCTAACCCCTTTAACTCAGGTTAAAGTAACACAGTAAGTAGTTTAGTAAAATTTAGTATATAGGTACTTTAACCGTATCAGGGTGTTAAATTGAACTATTTCTTTTAATCTAGTTCACTCGGGTAATATTAACAGAGTTTGTTTGCAGGTTGTATATTAGCAACATTACTTATTTAATTTATACGAGAATTAGGCAGTAGTAGCAGTATAGTTGTAGTATTTTTTTGCGTGTAAGCCCGAGACGATTGACGCCTTGGAAGAGAATATTCAGTGCGTTATTGCTGACATACGGCCCCAATTGCTGCAAAAAGTGGTCGAAAATTGGGCCTCTCGACTGGAATTTATTCAAACCAGCCGCGGCGGCCACTTGCCCGAAATCATTTTTAAATCATAATGGCAAACCCTTATCTTTATAACAAAGCTAAATTTTTGGCCGTAACATTGAATTATATGCGTTTTATTTCTTCTTGAAAACTACACGTCTAAAAAAAACCAGCCTTTAGATGTTAGGAAAGATATATGAATGCGTTCTTGTTTAGAAAGTCACAAAATATACACAATACTCAACGTTTAGAAGTAATATGTAAAAAATTAACTTTTCTACATTTTTCGTTCTTCGAAATGGTCGTATCTTCTAAACGGTTTGGCGGAGGTAGAAAAATTTTAAGACCTTTTTTCTATAAAAGAAAAGGCTCTCCAATCTGTACCTACATGAAATACTTTTTGATAGTGTTTACCGTTTAAAAGTATGTAATATGGAAAAAAAACGATATTTTTGATATGGGACCATCCGATATAACTTATATGTAAGCGAGATTCGGTAATATACTATTTTAGCCAGTACCTATTCCTTGTGCCTAAATAAAAACTATATGCCATTTAATATTCTTCTCTTTTTGTAGTAAAAGTGCCTTTTGCCAGTTTTTTTTTTTTGAATCCTAAACCTTGCCATATATTGTTCTATATCTAGTACCTACTATAATATACCTATAAAATTTCACATTTTAAATCTACATAATAATGTTGACTTAATTCAATTGTGGATGCAAAATTTGGGATTTTGATTTCTATTGTTCAATGCAACTAAATTCCCAAAAGCACTCAGACTGCATACATATTACATTATATCATAAGAACATACAACTAAATATTATAGCGTCATCGACCAAAAAGCCATCTTTGTTTCAGAAAACATAAACTAAACTTTGCTAAAAATAATTGGTTTATTACTTCGAAATCAATTAAATTTATAGCATAGGTACACTTAAATCATGTAACACAAGGGAAACAACTTCATATGAATACATTCGATCGCAAGACATGTTTTCCCTAACGTTTTTCACGTGTCCTATATAGGAAGGTAAACATATCTGTGGAATACACTGCCATTGCATGAGGACCCTATAATAAGCTGCCATGACATAAACAAAGAGCGAATATAAGGAAAAAGAGCAACCTCTGGAACCTGACGTGTACAAAGACAACAAACAAAATAGGGACAGAGAAAGCGGCTATATAGGAGTGTAGGTACATATGTATATAGATAGGCCAAGGCTGGCTGAAGTCGATGCTGAAGGTAACTGGAGGACATACATGTACCTACATACATAGATTTATTAACATATATATTTTCTAATCACGACTACATGACAAAGGTGGATCACGATGACAGAAGTATAACAATGGCATGTATACGACGACACGACGAGCGACGCACGAGTATACTCCAAAGGTGATAAGGATGACTATGGGACATCCTCGTCGACAACGACACCACAGTGTGTACGAAGTATAACGGTGATTATATCCGAGGCAACACTGCAATGTTGATGTCAGAAATATCTTCTGATAAATTTTTGATAAAATTGCGATGATATGCTGCAGCCTGCTTTACGACGAAAACGACGTCCTCGGTCCTCGGTCCTCGCCGTCGTCAGCCATGATAACCAAATTCCCAGAGCTTCCTCTCTTTTTCGTTTTTGTTATCAATGCCACATCATGCGTTTGGGGATCGGTTTGGTTGTCGTTCTTTGTTAGTAAGTTTTCATTTTGTCAGCAAACACATGCATTAACCATTAAATAGTTTCATTAATATGTTTCGTATCCATTATACATACTTGCCTATATATGAAAAGAACTCATAAAAAGTTTACCTGCGTTGCATAGTTGTTATCATAAAAGTTAAAAAGCTATATATATGTACCTACGAGCAACATTGACTTTGACAATGTTAGTTGTGAGAGTAGTTTCATGATTGAAATTATTTATTAATAATTGTTATTGCATTGAAGAATGTATAAGGGACAAGGTTAGGTAAATTCTGTGGTAATGGTAACACAGATTTTCAATGAATTAGGGTTAAAAGAAACTTTAGACTGGACGACGGACGTATGTCAATTTATACTTGGCTCCCATTAAAAAAAAACTCTCGGTAAGCAAAAGGTTGTGAGCAATAAATTACCTAGAGTAACAAATTTCTTAATCAATTTAGATCCCAATCTAACTCATTTAAAACAACTTATAAACATTTTTACGATTCAAATATAGAAAACTGTCAAATTGTTGTAAAAATGGACTCGCGTTTCTGAGAACCCCATTTGTGGGATATTCCAACAAAATCTAAAATTAGCGTTTCGCCCCGGCGATCTCCATTGGAATCATCAGTTGACTAGTGTCTAGTGAGGGCCTTGTTAATAAATAGTGCTATGTCTTTGCTGATGTATTTCAGTAGTATATAAAATCTTCTTATAAAAAAATGATTGACCTTTCAGATCGCATACTTTTTCCAAATATTCCAAAAATATGGTGCTCAAGCCCTCTATGGTCTTGAAAAAAAAAACTCTAAAAATATCATTAAAAATCACGTTTGATCGCCTATCCCAATTACTGAAACTTATTGACCTTTTCTGGCCATTTTAATGGTATACTTTTTTCGAATATCCCACTATATGGGGCTATGAGATCCTGAAGTGGAGAAGAACATAACCATCCACGTAAAGCAATACTTCTACAAGGATATCTGAAAAGCGAATGCACTCAGTAGATTTGCAGACACATCATATGTCAATATCCATTAGTGTAAAAATATGGTCAACAGCTCTTGATATCCAGCTTGAAACATTCTTAAGTGTTTGTTTGAATCTAATCAACTATTAAGTCTGTTATAGATTTAATGGCATTTTTTAAATTCTTTTCTAACGGAAGTAAGTATTGATAACCTTTCATAAAAAGTTAGACTTTAGCAGCTTTAAAAAATCTGGAACGATTATTTCAACCAGCTGGTTAAATATGGCGATGAAATCTAAGATCCCACCAACGAGCACCCCGCCAAATCTATTTGGTTGCATTATCTGGAGTTTCACCCACCCGACCTAAATGCGATTTTCAAGCTCACAGGAGTTGATCTGGTAAGGAGCATACACCAACTCGTAAGTAAAATTTGCTCGGAGGAAATATGCCCATCTTTAACACCATTTGCTACCCATGAAAAAGGTGGTCGCCTTCTCTGCACCATCTACAGGGGCTTAACGGTTCGCGTACACTGAAATCGAATTATCGGCCGATTTCGGATCGGAGCTGTTGGGACAACTGTATCTGACGTTCATCTGCATATACTGCAGCCGTTATCGTACGGTTACGGTCTTGATTGTGTAGTTAGTTTTTCAGTTCCCTTTTTTTTTTGTGTATATTTCACTACAAAAGTCACCGGCAAACGGACGACCAATCCAAACAATTTTGGATTCGCCGGTTGATCAGTAATACCCAGACGGTATCGGACGATGTCGGTTGGAGTGGTGTACGCACTCTCTTTCTTTACCATAAGTTTGGATCTATCGGTGGAGTTCCGCCGACGACTTCCGCGCATACTTCGGCCGATGACGGATTAGGTGTACGTGAGCTGTTAGTCTTTTAAACATCGCCTATAAGATCTTGTCAAGCGTATTACGTGAACGCCTTAAACCATTTACTGACGAACTGATTGGCTCTTATCAGTGTGGTTTCAGGCTTGGAAAGTCTACCGTCGACAAATATTCAAATTTCGTCAAATCGTTGAGAAGACCGGGGAATATAATATATCGATGCTCACCACCTTTTCGTCGATTTAAAATCAGTTTATGACAGTGTTAACATGGGTGAGCAACACCGTGCTATGTCGATATTTAGTATCCCTGCCATGAATGACGTTGGAGAATACTTGCTGCTCCGTCAAAATGGAAACCAGCCAAACCGCCAAAGGACTGTAAGCAACTCCCAGGCCCAGTTATCTGCATATTTGTGCCATTTGTATTAATGGGACAAATATAAAGATAACTTTGACATCATGGGAAGAAGCCGGAAGAACGGGTGCCTTTTTCAGCAGCGAGTTAGATGCGAACAAAATGAGTCTTATTATCAATTAGGAGGAATACAAAGTACCTATATGCTGTCATCGAATAGAGTTGATTTCCATTGCAGATTAAGTACCAAGGAGACGCTTGGCGAATACGATACATACTACCACGAACTATACGATTTGTACCCCTGGTGTTCAACGATTAAGATGGCTAGGCATGTTGAACGAATGAATATTGAAGCTTCAGTCCGTAAGGTATGCAACGCTAAAATAGGCAGACCTCATTTCCGGTGGCGTGACCAAGTCGAGGGAGATACAACCCGACTTGGTATTCAAAACTACAGACAGCAAGCTAGAGATCAAAAAAGTTGGGGGAGTCTATTACTTGGGCACCCCGCGCTGTAGCGCCAACTAAAGTAAGTAAGTAAGTATAAATGCATTATTAAAACTTGCATGGAATGCAATTAATGAAGATAATCATTTGTTTGAATTCTATAAACAGGAGTTTTTTTCTAACAACTCAACAACAGTTCCATTTTTATAACTGGGGATTTATTGTTCTTTATTTTTGAAATATCTAATTCTAGTCCTTCAATAAGTACATATTGAAAGTGAGTGAGGATCGTTATCGATTCTGTTATGAAAAGCATATTAAAATTTCTCAAGTCATCACATTACAAATATCATCACCACAAACAAATATCGATAGTGTAGTGCGGAGTTGCGATAAGCAATGACTAAGATCTATATACACTTAATATTTGTCAACAAAAATTTTATATGTAAACAAAAACTTCTATCAAAAACCCCTTATTATGACGTTTTTATTATTGAAAGCATGAAAATAAATTTGTTCACCAAAAACATTCAGCGTTGCCAATTCTTTAAATCAATCGCGGATTTGCGATTAAAAGCTTATTTGGGGCTTTGAGTAAAAATGTGGTCGACAAAACCTATACTATTATACCTCATATCACGATCTGGAGGCCGATTCTGGTGTGAAAAAGTGAATCGAAAAACTTTTCACCCTTTCCGATTCTCCGTCGGAGAAAATGTAAAACCAAATGTCAAAAATATTCATATGAATAATTTGCTTTCACGAAGTCATTTGCAAGTGAATCTTTGAAAAGAAAGGGTGAATACAAACAAAAAAATGCTCAATTCAACCACATCTCCTTCTCTTTTCTATCCATGAAGAAAAAAATTTCAAGCGTTTCTCTTTTCTTCTCAAAAAATAAGAAAAACGAGAGAATTGCACTGACTGCGCATACGCTTAAGGGGAAATGATAAGAAGGTTCGGGAAAATAAAATTCGAAAAATTAATAGTTTAAAAATCATTTATTCAACAAAACCTAACCAAAGAGAGAATTACTGGCTTAAAAAAAACTATAACATATATATTGTAAGTGTGACCGTTGTGTTTTTTATATTCATTTTATATTTTGTATTTTTTTTTTTTTGTATTTAGCCCTCCCATTTAAAGGGGTGCACAAATAAAGTGGGCCAACATCTTAAAATCATATGTTTGTATAATGTTCCAACAATAAAAGAAAATTGATGATTTTATCACAAAATGGAAAATTTTTGAACTAAGCAGCCCCAATATATAGAAAAGTAAAACCCTTAACTCTTCCGATTGGTTTATTTCGAAAAAGGTTATTTTTATGAAAAAAAGTGTGATAATCTTTTTTTTAGGATATTTTCTAAGCTACAATTTAGTGTGCGACATTTTTTCTATACAACTTACCATTTGGGAGTTTTTCTTGTAAAACCATTTTGGGGCGCCTTCAACCCCCCATAAAATTTTTAGCGGCCGCGGCGCTCAAATCGATGGAGACTTTTGACAGTTTCTTAAGAACACCATAGGAAGGCTATATACCAAAATCGAGCTTCCCGGCGATTTTTTTCGAGTGAAATACTTTATTGGCTGGACAATTATGTCAAATCATAATAATATGTAAGTCAAAAAGATGAATTTTTAAATGAACTGATGAAATCAAAAGGAAGTTTTACAAGCATAATGTTTTAAATATTCGCTAAATTCATAAGCGGAGATGATTGTCTCCACTTACTATAAAGTGGAATTGTTGTTGTGTTTCACATGAGAATTATTTTGTTAAGCAAACATACATGCACACAAAATATAATGTTGTTTTATTATCAACAAAGTAAACCAACAAAGATTTCTAGGGGAAACATTTTTGCGGCATTTTTTTTAAATCATGTTTTTGATTTCATTTTAGATGAAACTAAATTTTTTAGATTAAACTAAATTCTTTTATATTTTTTAAAGTTTTTATATTTCTACATTAAAAGTCGATCAAAACCACACAACATAAAAACGAAACCTTTAATAAATTAAACTTAGGTTTGAACAGTCTAAAATTCTACATTAAATAAAATCCATTTTGATTTTTGGACGTTATGTAAGTTTATGTCAATTTAACTACAAACATATACTTATTATTCATATTATTTCTTACATTAACCACACGATTGATTAATTCAGACATAATTTTTTCCTTACATCATCACTTTTTAAGTCAAAAACGACTTTAGAACCAACCCTTAAAACATGGCGATTTGTATGAAATTTTTTATAATTTGTAATTATAAGTGGAAGGAAGATTTAAAAAGTTGATTTTATAAATAATCGCTCACTGTCACAGTCACACTTACTTTTCTATTAGTTGCCTTTTCTCTTTATAAAACATTCTTACAAATTTAAAAATTGTAAAAAAATATCATAAACTTAAGACACCTATGCAATATGCATCCATTACCACACCCACTTTTCTTTCATTTGAATATTGCAGAGATTTGATCTGCAGAAACCTTCAAAAATGTGTTTAACTTTAATAATAACGGTGTCTGATTATTTTGAAAAAAAGCGCTAAATTATGCACACTGTTCTTGTATAGAATTAGTAGTGCATTTTATTTAAATAAAAAAAGAAATAATTTTTATTTATTCCAAAAAATTTCCCAACATCGAAATATTTTTTTTTGAAATTCTTTAAGTTACTGGCAACTATATGATTAGTGAGCACTCACAACTTGATTTTTTTTTTTTTTTTTTTTTCAAACAAAAAACCTCACTAAGAATATTACCTTATCAATTGAGTAAAAAGTGCGATTGTTATATATGCTTTCGCAAGCACTCCCAACAATAAAGCAATACATATATGTTGTTCACTCATTTATAGTTATCAGTTCAGAGTTAGGCACACCATTCGGCCGAACTCAAAGAACCGGACCTTTAGCGAAAACAGTCTTAAGTTTATAATTAAAGTGCAAACATGTTACTTCAAAAAAGATTCGTTCGATTACAAATAATTGTTTTTCTCGCGTTCTTGTGCATTCAAATCGAATCCACGTTGACATCAATCGTGATAGATGAAGCTGAGAATACGACACTAAGACTGCCCAACACTACCGTGCCATCAAAATACTACCTGCACATCACTACACATATTCATCAGGAAATTTTACCTTATAGTGGAAATGTTACCGTTGATCTTAACGTGAATAAAGCAACACACGAAATTGTCCTCCATTCCAAATTTTTGCAAAAAATTGTAGTGAATCTCTTAGATTTGAACAATAATCATCAGCTATTCGAGAGACTTGATTACACAAACGATAATGTGACTGGTTTGTTGAGAATATCCTCGCCAATCGAACTAAAAGTGGGTCAACAATATCGTCTTGAGGTATTATTTGTGGGAGGTATTCGTCTAGAGAATTTTGGATTTTATAGAACAACTTACTTGGACGAGCTGAACAATACCATGTATGTACCTAATGCGCGATTATCGCATGAAACTCTGAATGAAGTCCAGAAACCCTGGAATATTTTTTAATCAAAGTTTCTGATCAATTTAATTTGTTTTTTTCATTATCGTGTGTTAAATTTAATCGAATAAAAAACAAAACAACTTTCTGATACGCCGGCGACAGTAGGGTTAAAGTACATAATAATTATTAGAACCAAACTAACCATTTACCCGCAGATAGGGGTTTTTACCTACAAAAACAATATGATTTGAAATGTTTTGTGACGTCTTTTATTTTCATGTACCTATATGTATGTTTGTATGTAGGTATGTATGTCTCATTTTTAGAATAGGCTATTTGGAATAGCTCGTAAATTTCACAATATCATGCAGGTAGCTGCAGTTACAAATATCTGACAGAATTGAAAGATTTCAAAGCCTAAACATTCGATTTTCAATTCTGTTTTTTTTTTGTAAGCAAAAAGGAACTTTTTTTTAGTGTCACTCCGGTTCTTATCAATTTGCAATCTTTTGAATAATTTATCAATATTTATTCCCAGTCATTAAAAAATTTTAAATCCAAAACAATTCCTATAAAACACACGTTTTCCGTATTCTCAGACAATCTTCACAAGAAATCTCACAAAAAACTCACCACACTAAGGTGAATTTTTTATTTTATTGTTAAGTTCTGATTTTTTGTTGAACCCCATTGAATAGTTTTTGTTTTCATGGTTGTGAAATGTAAAACTTGGGAGTTGTGACTTGTGAGCTACTCAAAAGAAAATCAAAATTTCGATTTTCACAAGTTGTGACATGTGCTACCATGAATATGAAACTCAAACAAATCAATTCTACCTCACCTTGTGAGATTAACTTGTGAAGTATCAGTGAGGTTTGACAGAATAAGAAAGCTTCAAACCTATCAAGATCACATCGCATTAACTCTTTGTATTTTGTTTCATCGTTTATCAGTTGCATTGAATGGCACAGAAAGGAATTTTATAAATATTTTTATTTATTAGAGGTTTTATTATTTTTAAAGTCTTGAGCTTTGATTAGGTGGTCAGCGTGAATGGTCAATGCGTTGAGTCCGTGAAGTCACCAACAATATCATAATTTTACTGTAAACGTAGACCGAGTCAATACATAAGACGTTGACGTTCACACGAGTAACAGCAGTCGGTCAATGTTGTCCCAAAATGCGTTGACATGTTATCTGTGTCATCGCATTTTTTATACTTTGGTGTCAACGCGTTTACCTGTTGACGATCAAACGACTTGAACACATTCGAAAACAAAAATCAACTATTTTTCGCGTTGACAATTAATAGGGGGGTTCACATTCTCAAATATGCTTGACATGCATGGTTTGATTGACTCGAATTTGAAAATGTGAATGCTCCATCTAACGGCTTGTCAAGCATGTTGGATGGATATCAAAATATTTTGATATTTTGCTTGCTTGACAAACATATTTGAGAATATGAACGCATTCTTGTCAAACAAAGAACAAATTTCATTCTAAAAAAAGTAGGCGACCTGTGCGCATCAAAAGAAAAGAAAAAAAAAAAAAAAATGGCTGTAAGCGGATATTGTGAATTTTGGAGGGAATTTTTTGAAATATCACAGACATGGCAAATTATAAGTGAAGACTATAAAAACAGGTGTGAAGGTGAACCTGAGACGTGGGAACATGTGATAGAAAGATGCAGGTCAGGTGGTGATGAAGGGATGTCAATAGGGGAGAAGATGAGGGATATAATGGACGAAGGAGGGAGGGGAGAAGAGTGGATAAAAGCACTATAGGTTGCGAGAAGGAGTAAGGCGAGAGGGATAGGAGAGAGAGAGTTGTAACCCTTAGGGGAACCAATACAATACCTACAAGTACAATATAAAAACAGAACGAACAAAATTTTAGACGCTTTTTTAGCCATTCCTTAGTCCAAATTCGTATCCTCTTATTTTGTTGACTTTTTTTTTCTTATGATCTTCATCTTCTAAAATTTGATCTATTACAAGAGCCGCAATCAAAACGTCCGCTATGGTTGAAATTCTAAAGAGAAATGATGTTTGACAGCCTGTTTGACAAATGTGAACGCAAAATGGCTTCAATCCATCAAACTTCATCAAGCCATGCTTGTCAAACAAATTTGAGAATGTGAACCCCCCTAATGTTAAATCAGTCAAGCTATAAACTGTCAAATTCTATTGAAAGATGGCTGCGATGTTGCAGTTAATGGATTAAAAAACCTCTACGAAATCATAAATTTTTAAAATTGAGATGAAGGTCAGCGCAGGCTACGTTCAACGTTGATGTACACGAGTGCTAACGCAGCCGTTAACGTAAACTTTGTGAAAAAATTTGACGTCATTTTGACGTCAGGGAGTCAACGCGTTGATCATTTGCCTTGACCGTCTAATCGTAGTTTATAGTTTTTGTGCTGGACAATTTACACCATGGAGTAAATTAGGCATGTGTTTTTGCCAATCTATAATACAGAATTGAACGAAAAAAACGACATCGGAGCTAAGCGATTTACACGTAAATAAAACAACAACTTAAGTTCAAATGGACTTAGCTAAGATAATTTTCGGGACTTAGTCCCGATAAAACTGTATTAAATACCGACATAAATTATCATTTTGATATCGATAGATTGTATGGAAATGTAAAATTATCTGATTTCAAACAAAATGAGAAAACAAAATGGCGATCATTGTCATGGATTTTATTTTATTTGCCGATTTAATTGTTATTACAGTTGATTTTTATTTCAGAATTCTTTAAAACAAAGAATGTTGCCTCACATTTAGAAGAATTCATTCATTATTCCAATTCATAAGAAGGGCAATAGTAGTGATATTTAAAATTATATTCAAATAACCAAACTTTTGCGTTTACCAAAACTATTTGAGGTTATTGTATTTAAGAGTTCTTATTTCAACTGCAAACTTTTTCTTGCGAGCGAGCAACATGGGCTAGTGAAGAGAGAAATCTACTGTTACTAATCTTCTTGAATTTACATCTTTTACAAATAAAACAATTGAGAAAGGCCATCAAGTTTACTGTATCTATACTGACTTCAGTAAGGTATGTGACATAAGTTGTCTCATAGTCCTATTTTATTCAAACTTTCGTTTGGTTTCTCTTCATCTTTCGTTCAATGGGCCAGAACGTATTTGAAGGCGAGGATTTACCGAGTTCTTTTAGAGGGATCATTTCTGATTTAATTAACACAGACTCTGGTGTACCTCAAGGTAGTCGCTTAGGTTCTATCAATGATGTTGTTTCAATAGAAAAATCCTGTAGGGTGTTTATCTACGCTGATGATATTTATCAACAGAAGCCAGTCTGATTCCGAATCTCTTTAAAATGACCTTAATATATTTTCTAATTAGTGTACCCAGAACAATCATTTTCTGAATGTGTCAAAATGCCGATCGATGTCCTTTTTTAGGAAAAAAAATGCAATATCTTTTAAATACAACATCAATCTGTACTTAAAAGAGTAATAACAACATTTATAGGTATATACTTCTCACAAAATCTTGACTTTTCATCAAAACCTTGGAGCAAAGAATTATCGTCATAATACAACTCTTAATACAACTCTTTTGTTTATCACCACTGTGGTATGGTGAGCTCAGTAGATACTGTATATAAATTGATGGCATCTGTCCAGCTTAAATATGTACGTTTCGCACTAAGCCACTTGAAATAAAATGATCCGTATCAACTGCCGTCATATTATAGCCATCGCCTTATTCTTTATACTGATGTTTTGTTTAAACACAAACTACTGGTTGGTTTCATTGTTGATATTTATATTATGTATTATTTTGGGCTTCTAACGTACCGATTTTATAGTCTCAGTGACTAGGTGAAATCATTTCGACTTGAGTTACTCAAATCTTACACTTAAGGACAAGTTGTATAGGCATTCTTAGTATTCCTAAATTTTCGTCACCTTTTACTAATTTTATATTTTCTCGAAAACAAGTTGACAAAAATCAATCTGGTGTTTTGTGTTTGATTAAGAATTAATAAGGGTGGTGAATAATAAAATCCAATTTAGTATTTCGCAAAAAAAATATAAATATCAATTTGCGCGTAAAAATTCTGCTGACTTTCGCCAATAAACGACAATTATAAAAACTAAATATATTTACAGATTTCGGACTTTATGTTTTTTTCTTTTTTTAATTTTGAGTATTATTTTAGAAATTTCTCCATCTAACTTGAGAGCTCGGGCCGGGTGGAAATAAACCACCCTCCTATAGAAAGAAATCCTTGTATTCTGTCACTTTTTTGTAGAGCCATACAAATCGTAAAATCCCCAAAGCTTTAGATTCAAAATAAAGCAGAATGGAAAGCACCGTTAGCAACAGGTTTTTTGGAAATTTTGTTTACCAAAATAGGTACTACCTTAGCTATAAATTATAAAAGAAAGCACATTCACGACATTATGTTAAACAAAAACATACACTGTGCCTACGTTCTGTAACTCTCGCATCGATAAAATTGGTCCAGTGGTCGAGAAAAGTTGAAAAATGGAACAAAACTCATACGATTTCTTTCACTTTTCGACTCATTTTGTCGATGCGAGACTTACAGAACGTATAGGAACTGATTTGGTAAGAAATTTGGGTTTTTTCTTGAAACAAAAATAACTAAGATTATCATGGAATGTATACACCACAGCCACTGTATCTCAAAGCACCACTAAAATGACTAAAATCATTTTATCAGTGAATTGAGGTTAAAGGTTTGAAAGAAATGTGTGTTTCGGGGGAAGTTTTTACAAGTTCTCGTACATACCAACATATGCACATCTCAAAATGATTAAATTATTAAAAAAAAAAAATGTTTCACATAATTTCGAAGAAAAAATAATGTGGTGTTCCTCAATTTTTTTTGAGAAAATAGAATTCTCATGAATAAGGAAATTCACAAATCACAGTTAGATAAATTGTCGGTTATTTTGTCGGTTTTGTTCATATTAAATTACTGATTTAAAACAAATCATGCGTTGAATATATTTATTTATTTATATCTGAACATGCGGATTTATCATTTTCAAACAAAATTAAAATTTAACTCATCTATAATACATACAGCTAAAAAATTGTTTAACATCGTAGATAAGTGATAACAGTATATGTACATATTGAGCGCCAGCTGTGCATGATATACCAACAGTGCGTCATTAAAAGTGTGACTTAATAACGTATTATAGCTACTTATCACTAGAAAATTAATTAGACGCTGTTTAGATTGGGAAGATTGAGTACTGGTATTAAAGCATTTCGTAGGCAAGACAAATGTGGGGTTAGGATTGTCGTGAGGCGCGAAGAAAACATAAAAAACACACTCATTAGTGAAGTTTGTTATTTTTTTTAATGTAGGAAGTTTTATCATATTATTGTTATTTCAATATATTTTGAGGCAACTCAAAATTTCTAAAGTAAACACTTTCATAATATGTAGCTGCAAAACAAATGAAGGGTTAATTGAGGAAGTGCCTTAGCAAAGCATAATTTGACTATTGTAAACATTATTAACAAAATAATTTAAAATCACGTCATGCAATTAAACAAATCAAGCATAAGCAAAAATTCGACACAGCAAACAACACAAAAAAAGCGGTTGTAAGGTGGGTTATAGGGGCCTCATTACGTTAAATAAAAACGATCGGACAATATAGTTTCCACCATTGCTATATCTATCATATCTGTAATGAAAAATAAAGACAGCTATCTTCAAAACGATATCGTTGGATCGTTGTCGTTTAACGCGTGATGAGGCCCCAGATTTAATACGAATACAACAAAAAAATCGCTTGCAAATCGGTTGATTTCCAGACTAATTATGCTGCTACTAACAATAAATCAGTTAATTTTTTCCTAAGAGTATGCAATTTCACAATTTCCGACTTTTACAGTCTAAAGGCTTAACTGCATTCAACTTACTTTTGTACAAAAGTGAACAAAATGTTTTGTCTTTTTCAACCGTATCCTATCTTCTTTCTCAAATTTAACAAAAGTAAAAGTTAAAGCTATCTTAACTATTACTTTTGCACCAAAGTAAAACACCAACACACATAAATAATCAGTTAAAAATCGACTAACAGATGTCGCCACTGGCAGGGAAATTTTAATTTAATTTTAAATTTTTGAAATCAAATTGCGGGACATGATTTTCTGGCGGGACACTTGCGGGACAGAAGATGTTTAGCGGGACTGTCCCGGTGCTCCGCATCTGGCACCCATAAATACCTCCCATATAGATCAGTTTTTTTTTAATTTTAGATTTTGTCATTATTTAACTGATTTCGATTAAATATTTTATGCAGGAGGTCTTTTTAAGTCGAAATAATATTGCATATTGCATTTAAAAACAAAAAAAATATATTATTTTGAAAATCACTTCTGACAAATGATAGAAATAGAACATTCTGAGCCAAATTTAATTATGATTTTTATTTTATTTTTTTACAGACCACTTGCTTCAACACAATTTGAGCCAACCAGTGCTCGTTTGGCTTTTCCTTGTTTCGATGAGCCATCATTTAAGGCTAAATTCATAATCAGTATTACACATGGAAGTAATTATACGGCCTTGTCAAATATGCCAATAGATGGAAAACCCATTCAAAGGTAAAAATTTTCTTTCATTAAATAATTTTCATTTTTGGTTTTTAAATGTGTTTTTTTTTTTGTAGTTCCGATGGTAAAATGACAACGACAACATTTCAAGAAACCCCCATTATGCCAACCTATTTGATTGCCTTTGTTGTGTCAAATTTTGAACATATCAGTGAATTTGATAATGGTATTGAGCACAGAGTGTTTTTCCCACCAAAAGCCAAAGAGCAAGGAAGAAAAGCACTTAAAAATTCCATAGCATCTGTTGCGACCTTGGGAAACTATCTAGGTATTAAGTATCCTTTGCCGAAGTTAGATCATTTCCCTTTGGATAAAACCTACGGATTGGCAATGGAAAATTGGGGCATCATTACATATAATAAACGGAGTATGATCACAAGCATCGCAGAAACTTCCAGCCGCACAAATATCAAAATGACCTTAGTCCAAAACCACGAAATAGCACACCAATGGTTTGGTAATTTGGTCTCTCCCAAATGGTGGACATATTCATGGCTTAACGAAGGCTTTGCTACATATTTTGGCTACATTACAACCGAGTTGGTAAAAAACCTGTCATAATTTTTTTTTAACCAAAACATTTTTTATTTTATGACAAAAACATTATTATGAAAGGCTGGAAATCTTTTGTGTATGGCTAATTTCAGTGTTTTTCAATTTTCAGTTACATCCCGAATGGAAAGTTAATGAGATTTTCATTCAAAGGGAGGTAGACAATATTATGAACTGGCCAATTACTCATGCGATAACGCAGTACGTCGAAACGGAAGCTGAAATAAAATCCAATTTTGACATGATTTGCTATCAGAAATGTGAGTTATGATAAATTTATTGTAATTCAAATGTTAAATTAATTCCTTACTGAGGTACATACATATTGCTTTCACTCTGAACTACGAAGGTATTGCCCTCCACAGTCCACTATTAACTTAAATTTAATTTAATATTAGTTTTATTATTACCTATATAAAATCGAAGTATTAAAGTTACAATGAGGTGTTCAACGCGGTTCTCATTAATTATTTTTTGTGACAGAGATTCGTATAATCAGGCTCTTTAAATAAATAAATAAATTGGGTGGCGCTACTGCTCATGTAGAACCAGGGCCTAATGACTTACAACTCTCAAATTCTAGTGTGCGTGTTATTGGCAGGAATGTAAGGGACCTACCATTTATTGCTGAATCCGAACGGCTAAGATTTGAGGAACACTTTTTCATGACATGTTATAGGATTTGTCAATTCCTCGCAAGAGGCAGTTACCCGCCAAAAACATTTTTGTTTTTTTAGGTGGCATAGGTCGGGATTCGAACCCAAGACCTTCGGCGGAACATTCCTATGCACTAACCATTACGCCAATCAGGGTCTATATAGCTGTGATTAATGAAGAAAAATATTAGATCAGAATAGAGCAGAACAACAGAAGTGTGTGAAAACAGCTGTCAGAACAGAAAAGTTCAGCTTTGTGTTTTATAAAGTTGACCGTTGCCTATATCACCTGTGAAATTTCAAATTTAATTGTAATGATTTTCAAATTGAATTTTATATCAATTCACACTTTTTTCAAATTCTTTTATAATTTATTATTATTCAATCCAGTCTAATAAATATACTTCTTTGTTAAATTTTAGCTTTTTATTTTACTAAATAAACGATTTTACATTTCTAATACACTTACTTCACTTTAAAGTAGGTGGCCGAAAATGTAGTTCTTATCTGTTCTGAACAATGTCAAAAAACACAAAGTGACATAATATAGGTATAGATAGAATAGTGCAAGGTTTTTACTCATGAAACACACATTTATGTACTTTTCTAATCTCCTCTGTTCTTTTCTCTGCCGACAACTTATATTTTGACTTCTAGTAGTTTTAATATTATTATTTTCTATAAAAAAAACAAGAAAAATTTAATCAAAAGTGGAAAATACAAAATTAAAGCAAGATTTTGTCACGATTTCCATAAACTATTGGGCCATTCTGCTTTAATTCTTAAAGGTTTAAAAATTTCATGACCCTGTTTCGCACAGAACGAGCAAATTGTGCTTTTAAAGGATTTGGCCCAATTTTCTTTTTGTTGGAAATGTTTCGTTAATATCTTTCTAACGTTGGGATTTCAATGTTCCTACCACCATTTGGCATCACTAAACTAAAATCTGACGACCTTTCCCAAAACGGACCTACCTAATTCGTTTTTAATTTGTTCTTAACTTCACTCACCCACTAAGAAGATTCGTTGATTTCATGTCTGAAAAATTTGTACGATATCTGCCGTACAAACTTTAAGGTAAACTGAAAGCTTTATTTTACACTTTTATATAAACTGCTATATTGATTTTGTTAAATTCTCCGTTCGAATGGTAATATCCGTATAAAAATCTATAATAGATTTCGTGCAAAAATCACCAAATCTCATCAAAATCAACAAGATTTCCAATACATTTTCAGATTTCGTAATCTAGTACATTACTGCGAAATCAAATCAAAATCTTCTCGGAACGATATGAATGGCAAACACACTTAATTACTTATTTTTGTCTTCAGTACAGTGTTGCCATGAAAATATTTACGAAATCTGCAAATT
Organism: Epistrophe grossulariae; assembly: GCA_929447395.1. NCBI lineage: Eukaryota > Metazoa > Arthropoda > Insecta > Diptera > Syrphidae > Epistrophe > Epistrophe grossulariae. Next base: position 151,149,504 of record OV839567.1, on the reverse strand, counting down.
CGATGAAAAAAAGTCTGCATTGCAGACTTCTTCTACTGCTGGTAAAAAAAAAAAACTGCCAGACTTTAGAATTTTATATCATGATACTTGTTCCTATTAACACAATTACTCACATTTTGGTTATAGTTTCTGTCCCCGAAAAGTAGACAACAGTTTTAAAAACAACATAGTACCATTGTTATGATAGTAAAATTCTGTTAATGTTGCTGTTGTTTTAAATGAAAATACCAATAATTAGGGTAAAAGTAAAAAAAAATCAAAAACCAAAATAAAAATTGATTTAAAAAATATGAATTTTTCAAAAATTCACCTAGCCAAGAAAAAAGCTTAAATCTAAAATTTTGTAAATACTGATCCTTTCATTTTTTAAACAAAGTTTCCTTTCATATGGTTTTTTTAGCACTAAAACCAACCATATGGGCTGGGTCACATGATTGAAAAAACCCAAAAATGTACCTTTAAGGCGTGGCAACCCTATGCCTTGACCATATTTCGCCAGGCAACCCTTGCGCAAAATGCTAGTTTAGACACTATCTAAAAAACTGCATACCACTTATCCGGTAACTCGACGAGGGTAGGTCGTCCTATGGCAGGATCTTAGACTATTACTGATGTAGTAAGCAGTAACCATAAACATCTTAAAATCACAATGTTTTTGAATTCTTTTTTCTATTTAAATGCCACAAGTTTGTCAATTTTTTTTTTACAAGTGTAGACAATATAGCGACTTTGAAAGTCTGAAGGCTTAACTACATAAGCCAAAAAAGTGAAAAAGTGCAAAAGTGAAAATTTTCAAACTCATTTTAGGATAGTGTTTCTGACTGGAAAACTTATAAAAATGATGCAGAAAGCTTAAATTTTGGTTTAAAAACAAATTTGTGTATTCTTTTTCACAAAACAACAGCGCTAGCGGTAAAAAAAATATTTTTACTTTTGTACTTCAGTACTTTTTGGCTTATGTAGTTAAGCCTTGAGAAAAGCAAAAAAAATTTGCGAAATGCAGACAAATCTGCAGTTATGGCAACGCTTCTTCAGTATAGCAGCTTAGTTACATAAAAAGAGACGATGAAAAGAGAGTTTATTATATTTATTGAGTGAAGTGCACAGGCCACAGCCGCAGTAATGCCACCCTACTTCTACTGCGCTTAGACCCAAAAGAAAATCTACTGCGCAGCAAAACGAATCTACTCCTCTTCTAAGAATTTTGATCGTTATCCAAAGTGAGCTCTAAACGCATCCATTCACGAGTGGCCTATATTGCACCAGTTTACAATTTGCTTACATATTGTAAGCTAAAAATTTTATTCACAATTTTGTTGATAATTGTTGAGCAGACATGAATAGGTGGTAGGTAATTTATTATGTATGTATGTATGAATTTTTTTTTGTGATATATACTGCGCTCAATCATCTATAGGGTGGCAGCGCTGGCCACAGGTTGTTTTCAATAATTAAAAAAGAGAGAAAAAAAGGAAATGTCTGTATTCTGTAATACGGTTTTCACACCAAACCCAAATCTCGGATTTCGGCAACAAGATTTGCAAATCTGGTTGAATCGTTCACACCACACATAAGCTAGATTTTGTTTGAGATTTCAAACTAATTTAAGTGTCGATAAATACAAAAAAAAAATTCCTAAAACAAGTACACACATTTCCTTTTTTTCTCTCGCTTTCTGTTTCAATGCTTTCTGCTTTCACTCAATAAATTTTATAAACTCTCTTTTCATCATCTCTTTTTTATGACTGTTTGTTTGTTTGTTTCACATTCAGACCGTTCCAAGAATATTTTGAGGAGATTTCGCAGTAATCTACTAGATTACGAAATCTGAAAATTTATGGGAAATCTTGTTGAGTTTGATGAGATTTGGTGAATGGTGACTTTTGCTCGAAATCTAGATTTTGATTCGGTGTGTAAAGGCTATAAATGATTTGGAACTTTTACCTAATTGCAGTGGAAAATATTTTTCAGGAGTTTCTGTAAACACTGAAATTAGTTTGAAATGTAAATCAAAATCTAGTTTAGCAGTGTGAAAGATTTAGTGAGATTTGGTTATCTTAGGGGCCAGTTATAGCTTTCATTGAAACTCATCATTGAAAAATTTAATTTCCTAATTTGATACACTTTGAAAGCAAAATCAGAGAATATTTTGATGCCAATAAAAAGATGATGACTCAATTATTAATTTTAGTCAAAAAAATTTTCATTTTGGCCAAACCTTATAAATCAAATGAATTTATTTATTTCAATGATTGAACTACCTTATCATTGATCATTGAATCTTAGAAATCGTTTTATGTGAAAGATTGGACCACAATTTTTTTGACTTGATATAATAACTGAGTCAAGAGCTTTTTATTGGCCTCAAAATAATTACTGATTTTGTTTTTTAAGTGTCTCAAGAAATTACATTTTTCAATGATGAGTTTCAATGAAAGCTATAATTAGCACCTTAATCAATTAATAATAATACTCGCCTCATGTTGCCGAAATCCGAGATTTCGGTTCGGTGTAAAAACCGTAGAACGGTCGTAAGCAACTCGCCCCACTGCTATGATATATTGGATACTTAAATAATACTTCTTATAACTGTCATACTTTAACATATGGAATGCCATAACAACTTCAAATAAAAAATTGGTATGTGGGAGCTATTTTAAAGTTTCAATAATATTGCGTACCAAAATTCTCAAAAAAAAAATGTTTATTTCCATTAAAAAAAGATATATTTGTTTTAAATAACACCGAATAGTATGACATATACAAATATGTATGTATATCAATGTCAAACCGGCATTTTGATTTTGAGGTAGTTCATAATCTCAAATGAAACATTATTCCACAAGCAATTTTTTTGTAACAGACAGCTTTTAATTTTGACCAAAATACCGTCGTTTATTTTTCAAAATTCAACATTCAACATTCAACCCGCTTGTTTAATGCTTTTTATTAAAATTAATCGGAAAAAAAATTCTTTTTTTTATTTAGCTGCCAGCGTCATAAAAATGTTCCACCACGCAATTGGTTTAAAAACATTCGTCAAAGGCATTGCTTTGTTTTTAACAAAATTGTAAGTATAAAAGTTCCTATTGTTTAAATAAATTCTTACCTCTTTAAATTATTATCTTAATAAAAAACCTAAGTAAGATTTATTATTTTAAAGTAAATATTCTGTAGCAGATGAGGAAGACTTATTTGGAGCCCTTCAAACAGTTATCGAAGAGGACGATCAAAATGTTTTTAAAAATTCTGATAAAATTTCGTCTATAATGCATACATGGACATTTAACAAAGGAATACCTTTAGTAACAGTTATACGAAACTATGACAATGGAACCATTACATTTCGACAAAGATCCAACAGTAAGGGTTCGCCTGAAAAATGGTGGATTCCGTTGAGTTTTGCAACTGCTTCAAATCCAGATTTTGATCAAACAAAGGCGGACTTTATTCTACCACCGCATGACGAAATTACTGTTCACCTCAAAGATATCAATTTAAATATTTCAAATAATGATTGGCTAATTGTAAACAAGCAGCAAACAGGTTTTTTCTATGTAAGTTATGATGATCGCAATTTCGATTTAATAGCAGAGACCCTGAGTACCGATTATGAGAAGATTCACATATTCAACAGAGCATTGCTATTTCGGGACCTTACAGAATTCATAAGCAACGATGTTAATGACATGAAAACGGTGCTTTCAGTCCTACAATATATCAAGAACGAGAAAGAATTGATGCCATGGGATACTGCATGTGATCTGATTTTGACATTGTTATTCAAACTAAATGGCAGCACCGCACTTGAAATGTTCAAAGGCTTCATTCGTGATATCATTAGTGACATCTTCCACAGAGTTTATCTGCTTCCCGAATCCAAAGCCACAGAAAATATTATTGAAGCTGCATGCGAAGTTGATTTACCCGAGTGCCTTGACTACACAAAAACTTTGGCTAAAGAATTCTTCTTTAATGGTAAAGAAATAAATGGTAATGTGCGAAACACTGCACTGTGTGAGGGCATCAAATACAGTTCGGCTGAGGAATTCCAAAAATTGTTAGCAAAGCTGTCTGCCGCCAATGTTAGTTCCGATGAGCAAGATGACATCGTCTATTCCCTTTCTTGTACTATGTATCCGGAGAACATCAAATCCTTCCTTAACTTCTTCTTGGAGGAAAATTCCACATATCAAGGCATGACTGAATTTGAGAAAATGCAATTCGTTTCTTTTCTGTACAATAACAATTATATCTCAAGGCCTATAATAATGCGCTTCATGCTTGAGAACTACAAAACCTTATTTAAAACAGCAAATATTCGTGAAAATGTATTGGCTCGATTTTCCAATTATGTCTCTGAAGATGATGGTCAAAAAGATGAGGTTTGTTTTTATATTTTAAAAAATGGTTAAATTTAATTTTCGTTTGAATATTTTTTTTTACAGTTTCTGATATTAGTGGCTAGTATTAAAGAATATTATAACTGCTCTGTCAACATGGATAACTTAGAAATCGGATCAAAGATAAAGGAAAACGAAAATTTTAGAAGGAAACATGAGAAGAGCATTTATGAATGGATAAGTGAAAGAGAGCTTAAAGCGGCGAAAAGTAATGGAATCTCTCTAATTCGACCAAGTCTTGTTGCTGCCCGGTATATTGTTGCAGCAGGTTTTATAAGTAATTTAGTTAATTTTGTATAGGCGGGAGATTTTCCATTAAATAAATTAAGTTAAATATTGTTTAATTTATGATGGTAAACTAATTACCTCCTTACAAAATTTGAACCATATAATAAAGGCATTTTAACCATACATATACCGTATATAAGAGCCATGTCGGAGAAACCAAGAATTAAGGAAAATGAGCGTGGCAGTAGATGGATTTGACTGAAACAACTTTCTAATTTTTTTTTCCTCGTTCACATATTAATAAACTCGAAGCAAATTATTATTTTTAATCAGTGAATTAAGTGCGAAATATTATTAATAAAATAAAATTGAAGATAATTCATGATTATGAGTTTAATGCAGTTGGATTAACGAGTACCTAATTAAGTTAAAAATATCTTAAAGATATTTTTGCGATAAAAAGAAAACAAACGTATTGTTATTTAAAAGGGGTAGTGCTAGTTTATGTGCGTAAGTTCAGAAACAGAGTTCTTGTCTAATTTTGTAGTTTTTCGTGAAGATTTTCTACAGTGCTAAGAATTATAGTTAATTCTTTTATTTTATTTGGTGCAATAGTTTTTGATCAATATTTTATTTGATTTGTGAATTTGAAGATGATTACATGATTTTTACTGAAAGGGCTGTTAATCTCTAAGAAAATTTGTAAGAAGAACACAGACTGTGGGAAATTTATAACAATAGCTTGGAAAAAAAGGGAATTTTTAGGTATCAATATGGAAAAATTGGCACCCACAAAGTCTGGCATCACTGGAATAAAAACAAAACTTAGACTAAACTAAATGCGAGTTACGGTTCTCATTTACACAGATCATCCAGACTATGACAATTATATACATAAATATTATTCTTGTCAATTTAAATAATTCATTGTTTACATTTGAAGCGTCTAGAGTGATAAGGGGTCAAGTGACATTTTTTTTTTTTTTTACCAATACTGGTGTTAAGCGACAACTTAAATTTTGGTGTAATTCTTGTTATTACTTATTACCTGCAAAGTTAGCTTCAGATAAAGGGGTTAACTACACGTTTGTTTTGAAGTTTTTTTTAGGCAAGAAGGGGTTAAGATTACTTAACACCTCTATGGGTTGAGACCAAGATTTCTTTCCAAGAGAGAAAAAAAACCAAAAAAATTCTTTTGAAAAAATTAAAAATCTCGCTGACCAGATGAAATTTGTACCCCAAGAACACCGTTGGTTTTGTGAAAAAGCATTATCTGAAATTCTTGATAGCAATAAGAAGCCTAAAACCAAATCTTAAGAAACCCAACTTTCACTTGACCCCTTTTTCATAATAAATAAATTAAATTCATTTTCGCTTAAAGGGGTCAAGTGCTGATTTTTTTGTAATATGTAATATGTAATTTCTAATGAATTTAAATAAAATTGGTTGATATACTAAAAATTTTACATTTTTTTCCTTTTTTTATGGCTTTTTTATAAGTTTCTGTCGATTTCAGAAAAAATGTTATAAACGTAAAACTTTAAACGCTTATAACTCAAAACTTCAAAAATGTCACTTGACCCCTTCTCATTCTCGACGCTTCATTTTTTTTTTCCATCTTTATTTTTATTTCTTTAGTGTTGATTGAATCAACGTCATTTAATATAGTATGTAAACAGAGCACAGTAAATGTTCCACAATTAACAGATTTTCTATTTTTCATACTATGATGTACTTATGATATTGTTCATGTTTTAAAATTGTTTAGAAAAAAAAAAACTTTACAACAAACAGTAATTATCGAACTATGGCATAATACATTGCAATAAATGCTGCAGCAATTAATCCTAAAGAGTTTTTTCTAGCTCCTGAAATTTTGTAGTTATCAGAAATCCAATCCAATATAGGTTTTTGGTTCGAGTCGATCCATTTAAAGTTAAACTGCATATTCTTAGTAACTGTGGTTTGTAAATCAGCAGAAATGCCCGGGTGATGTTTAACAAAATGTACTAGACCAATCAACTGTAAATAAGAGTATATAACCATATTAAATCACGATAAAAAATAAGACAATTTAACTAACCACTGAGCCTATATTCGAATTGACAACATATTTCGACATTCCCTTGATATCAGCGTCGAGGGGATTAGAGCCCACAAAACCGGTAGTAAGTGCGGCATATTCATTGTAGTTTTGGAAAAGAAACTCAATGCAAACCGATAGTCCCACTTCACTTTGTGAATACGCAGAATTTAAAAGTGTTATCCTCTCCTGCGACCGCAAAGTAACTTCATCCGATGTTCGAATTGAACTTTCGATAAATTTTTTCAAATGCTTCGTGTTATGAGCACAACCCAATGCTGAGATAAGAATTTTCCTTTCAGCTTGGTCTTGGGAATTCATCAGACGATTGTAGACATAATCAAATTCAGTGTCGTTGGCATTTTTGAGACTATTGCAATAAATCACAGATTGGAGATTTGGTTCGATTTCGATACCCTTGTCAACGAGCCCCTTAAGTTTCTCCAAACTTCCATCCAAACAGCTTTGAACTCCTGCAATACAAGCTAAGTTAATAGCAATTGTACGAACATTGTTTGTGAAGTGCTGTTCTCCCGTAGAATATTGGATACCGAGTCGATTGTAAACATTTCCAACTAGATCGGCAACGAAGGCCTTGAATGCACGGTATTCAATGTCTGCTCTAAAGAACATATCAAAATTCTTGAGGATTGTATAAGCAGTTTCCCAGGGGGCATAGTGGTCTTCATTTCTCAAAAAAGTCATCAAACGTAACAGATACTTGTGCTGAAGGTTAAATGTTGTACTAAGGGCATATGCATCAAACAGAAGAGAAGCCCTATTGAGAGTATGAATTTTGTTAGGATTCGAAATCAAGCTATCAGTGATGAGATCCCAATTCTTTTCATCATAGTTAACACGGTAGTATCCAGTCGATTGTTTGTTCAAAATCAACCATTCATTGGCAGACAGATTCTTATCTTCGACTACAATAGAACTATTCTTGAAATAAAACTGGGCGGTGGTATTGCGAAAGTCTGAATTATTTGTGGTGGCATAGTTAACTGGAATATACCACAGTTTATTGTCATTCAAAGCAGGATCATTGTGGAAAGATGTCTGAGTAATGTTGAATGATCCATCAGCGTAATTTCGTTTTACGGTCAAAAGTGGAACTCCACCTTGATTGGTCCAAGTTTTCATCATAACATGAATTGAGTCTGGTAATTGAAATTTGGCATCTGAAGCAGCTTCAAATATTGCATCAAAAAGATCATCTTCTTCAGCACCAGTGAATTCACTTAAAATAAGAGATAAAAGTTTTGTTAATTTTAATTTTTTATGTAAAAAGAAGAAAACTTACTTTTTGGTTAAGTATTTGTTTAGACCAGCCCGAAAAACGTCATCGGTAAGGGCATGTTGCCACATTCGAAGCACTGAACCAGATTTGGAATATGCAATGGTGTCATAGAGTGAACGAATATCATTTTGCTTATCAACATAGTGAGTCATTGGGCGTGTTTTATCTTCACCATCTAGCGTTAGAGCTTTTTGGAATTCACTTATAATGAACATTTGCATGATATCCCATTCCGGGTAGACCTATAGAAACAAAAAAAAAAACGATATTCACTTTTGTTAGAAAATTATATTAAAATGTTGCAAACACTCGAGAACGTATAAAAATTTAATAAAATAAATTGCACAGTTGTAGTTGCACGTGGCATAATGGTTAGTGCGTATGACTGTTACGCTGAAGGTCTTGAGTTCTATTCCCAGCCTATGCCCACTCAGTTGGAACGAAATCCACTTTAGTAAAGTGAAGTTATTTCCCACTTTGAGTGGGAATTAACTTAACTTTTTTGTGGGAAGTAATTTCACTTTTATGGGTGAAAGTGCTAGCACCCAGCATAACCGCGTATAAAAATTGAGGTATGTATGGGGGGCATGCTGCCCCTGCAGGGGGAAGGATGCCCCTCCATACATATCTAACTGTTTATACACCGTAATGCTGGGTGCTAGCACTGTATTTATGTAGGCAAGCAACAAAAAAAAAAGGAGAAAATTCGCTCGAATAGTTCTTTTGTTAAACTAAATACAAATAATTTATTTCTTTAAAATAAATTCCCTATAATAAACTGTTTTTTCTATTTTAATTAAAAAATACTGGGAAATTAGGCGAGAAATAACTTCACCAATTTTTAGGTTAAATTATTTTCCACCTAGAATGGGAACTAAGGCCAATTTACTAAAGTCGATTTCCTTCCTACTACCTATAATTTAAAATTTCTGCTCGTCACGAACTCGGGAAGACCCCTTTAATGGTCAGTAGCACGTCCAAGCGAACTCAACTCAATGTGCTCTGCCACATCCACCGAGGAACGATTGCAGTCCTGCACTAATAATACCTGACTAACTAATGAACAGGAGGGGTTCCCCTGTCCATGAACCTTCTATTTGTAGGTATTTGAGTTTTGTCGGTACATGATATTTTCCTTACCTCATCGGCCGCTTTGTATGAGAAAAAATTTGCAAAACCCTCTTTTAACCACAACCACGTCCACCACTTAATTGTCACCAAATCTCCAAACCACAAATGAGTGTACTCATGAGCGATTATATTTGCGGCTTTTGTTTGAGTGCTTAGAGTTGATTTTTTCGAATTATACAATAGATTCTCCTCTCGATAAGTGACAAGACCCCAGTTTTCCATGGCACCAGCAGCGAAATCGGGAATAGCAACTTGATCAAGTTTCGGCAAAACAAATGGTACACCATAGTATTTAGACAAATGTGAAATTATCATCATTCCAGTAAGTAAGGCGAATTCTTGATCTGTTTGAGTTCCCTTGCGTGAGAAAACTCGTTGGGTAAGTTCATTTAAACTGCCAGAATTTGATTCAAAGTCTGAGACGATAAATGCAACAAGATACGTTGGCATGTTGGGTGTTTGTTTGAATACAGTTTTACCGGGTCTTGTTTTATCAGTGTCTTCAGGCATATTTGAGATTGCTTTCAGAGAGGGATCGTGATTAATTGTGATGATAAAGTTGGCCCGTTTGGCAGGTTCATCGTAACAAGGAAAAGCATGACGGGCATCAGTTGGAGCGAATTGGGTTGTAGCCATGTTTCTAACAAAAATACAATAATTTTTGACTTCTAAATTTGATTTGAAAATAGGTATAGGTATAAGTATAATGTACTTACACAATCTTTCCAGCTGAATTCGTGTAAGTAGACACATAGAAGCCACCATTATCCTCACGCAACATTCCTTCGTATTTGATTGATACTTCGTAGGTATTTCCAGGAACAAGTTCTGAATTATCATCTGTTGTTAGTGTCAGAAATTCACTATCAGATGCGTAAGAAGTAGAAAGCTTCTTAATTGTTTTATCAGCAACATTTAAGAGTGACGCCTCGAAGCCCTTCAGCTGTCGTGCGTGAATTACAATATTCTTCGTATTGGCTTCATCAACTCTAATGGTAATGACAACTTCTCCCTGAAAGTTCAAATCTCCAGAATGAACGTTTGTTGTAAGGGTTACATCATACAAAATTGGAACTGTGTTATTTGGCAATCGGTATTTGGATACTTCGATCTTGCTCTCATTATCTTTGATTTTCTCTTCAATTACAACATGATCTTTGGGATGAAGAGGAAATTTTGTGATTGTTGAAGACTGGACAAATCCTCCAATTACAAGAAGAATTAAGACAAACGTAACTGGTCGCTCTCTACACGCCATGTTTATACAGCAGAAAAATACAACTAAAAATATTCCTCTATTCCTATTCTTTAAAGAACTTTTATATTTTAGATAAGCTAGCTATACATAAAGAAGAAGTCCAATATTGTTTGTTAGCTTATCAATCAGATCTTCAATTTACGATAAGCGATTAAGCGATTAGGTCAATCCATATCGAACGAAGAACCACATACACATAGTGAATGTATTGGTATGGTATAATTGTTTGTATATGCCAATTTAACCATTTTTAGAAAATAATAATAATGATAAATATTTTATGCCTGTATTAATGGCTTTTGTTTTTTGTTCAATGACGAATACAAGAATAAAACAACGATTAGACGGTCAACGCAAATAATCAACGTCAAATTTTGTCCCAAAGTTGACAAGGCGTGTGATCGTCAACGCAGAATACTGTCAACGCGTTGACGACTGAGTTGACATGAATTTTGGGGTCAACGTACTAACTATTTTGTGTGACCGCGTAATCGCCCTGTCAAAGCAATTAGGACACATTGACAGAAAGCTCGTCAGCGCTTTGACTGTATTTCAACGTTGACACAGCAGAATTTTGTAGCCTGAATTTGGACCTCCATCTGAATTTGAAAAAAATCTGATTTCGTAGAGGTTTTTTAATCCATCGATATCGCCATCCTTCAATAGAATTTGAAAATTTATAGCTTGACAGTTGACAGAAAGGCAATAACCTATATTTTAACGCATTTTGAATATTTCGATTCAAAAGTCTTCCAAATTAATATAGAAATTTTGATTTTTTTAGAGGTTTTTTAATCTAACAACATCGTGGACATCCTTCAACAGAATTTGATAGTTTATAGCTTGACTGATTTAACATTTTAACGTCGTGTAATCTTCAACGCGAAAAGTTCCCCCCACACAACCCATCGAACCATTTTTTTGATTTTGATTTTCTCAAAAACAGTTCAACTGATATTGATAAATTTTTTTTATGGAGAATGTTTAAAATATTTGTAAATTTTTTGGATTTTTAAAAAAAGTTTGAAATTTTTTTTTTTGAGAACTAATTTGAAAACAATTCAGTCAATTTTAATTAAACTTAGCATCCAGTAGTTTTTTAACATTATCTAGCAGATTTTGAATTATAATTATTCTTATAACCAAAAATAACGGTACCTCCCATACAAATGTTTAAAAACAGGTATTGAAAATCTCATTCTCCTCAAAAACGGCTTCTACGATTTTGATTAAAATTTTTGTGTGAACTTAATCTGTACGATCTACCATATTATTGGAAAAAAAATTATCTATCGTTTAAAAATGGTATATTTGATAAGAACTAATTTTTTGATTTTCGAGAGATTATCATTTGAACTGATTTTAATGAATTTTTTTGCACAAAAGCTTCAAATAAGTTGTAATAATATTGCATACCAAAATTTTCAAAAGAATAAATTCTTGATTTAAAAAAAAAGAATGAGTAGATGATATTTTTATTTAATTAATTTTTTAACTCTGCATTAATTAAGGCTAAAAAATTGCCTACACATTTTTTTTTATTAATTTTCTCAAAATTTTATATATACAAAATTATTTTTAAAAAAACCGCTCCAACGATTTTCAATTTTTTTTTTCTCATAAATTGAGATTTCCTTAAGAAATCGGATAATATACATCGCATTATATTTTTTTTTTTAATTTTTCAGTCTTAACCATAAGTTCCATCCATATTTGCAACACGGTGCTATATTGTTCTTAAATAAATGTACTTACTCGCATAATACAACCTTAAACTTAACTACGTTTTAAGCAGGTGGTATATACAATATAGGTTCCCATAACTAATTTATTTCTTTTATAAGATAAAATACAGTTTTTGAAATATTAAAAATTTAGAAACACAGTGTGATCGCACATAAGAGCAAGTTCGTGCGACCCAGTCGTGCACATATTTTCTTTACACTACTGATGACATTTACAAATTAAGGGTGTGTGTTCAAAATGGATTTGGAAATCTAAATCCAAAACAAAATTGAATTTTGTGTTGTTTTTGTAATAGGTAGGTACATGTAATTTCGTAAGAAAATCCAATCTGGTTTGCTTCTGGGGGAAAATAAAAGACAGCTAATATAAAGGAATTTTTGAAATGTATATATTTTCTGAGAACATTAAAGCCAGATTTGATACATTTTATCATCTACTACATATAAAAAATAAAATTTGTTCTTACTTGTTTGGGAACATTTTTGGCAACACCTACAATAAATTTGGTATAAATCTACAATAAATTAATTATGATTCAAATAAAAGAATAAATTCAAATATAATAAATAAAAGATATTATTTTAAACAACTTTAAAACACTTATTTTATTTATTTATTTACTTAAATGCATTCCATCGTCACTAAGTTTTATATAAATATAATAATACAAACAAAATTTTGATTTATATAAAACTTACTGACGATGGAAGCATAGCTTCCGAAATGTATTTAAGTAAATAAATAAATAAATAATTAAAATAAGTGTTTTAAAGTTGTTTAAAATAAATAGTTAAAATTAAAATAAATAAATAAATTCTTTAAACTTAGTTTTTCACTTAATATTTAAATTGTTTTCTAATTTTTAAAATGAATTGTTGTATTTTTAAATTTTGTTTGTTTACCCACACTGTACTTAGTATTTCTTAAAAACTATCAATGTTTTCAATAAAAATAAATACAAATACAAATAAAATAATATCTTTTATTTCATAAAAAACACGATGATACTTTAATATTAATATAAAATGGATAAAATCATCGTTGGAAATAATTTCTGACAGTTCAAATTAAGTTCTTTTGGTTGAGTTTAAGTCGGAAGTTCCTAAAATTATAAAATTATATGCTGGTGTGCCTTAAGGCTCCGTTTTGTATCCTACTTCTTTCTCATTTTCATGATTGATCTTGTATCTGCAACTTCTAATCCACTGATTAGAAGTTGCAGTTGAAGACGACAGTACCTTCTGCTTTTCTTATTTGTTTTCAGATTAGCAACCTTTTTCTTTTCCGATGTGGAATTGCAACGGCAGCGATATGATAAGCTCTTTCGATTTCGATCTAAACCATGCGGTAACGATTGGGCATCAAAAATCACGTGGAATTTAATGCTTCTAAAACGAAAAGAGTGGCGAGGGTGCTAATTTAAATTACAAAAAAAAAACTAACTGTAATTTAACGGTGGTTTTGTTTAAAATCAGCTTTGCCGTACAAAATTTCGATTACGTATTAAATTTGTAAAGTTTCAGTCAAAGTTAAGAAAGTTTTCAAATTTGGTGCTATTATATTTTACCATTGTACCACTGTCTTGAATAATTCCTTCATTATAAAAATAAATAAATTTCCTGGCACGAAATCTTACGCAAAACATGAACCTAAGTGACAATTATGAACCTTTTAGTTAGTCAACAGAATTTATTTTTTGTATTACAGTGAAAGCTCTACTTGCGGACAGCTCCAATAAGCGGACAATTCCCTTAAACGGACACATTTTCGGGAACAAACTTATTTTTTGAATTTCTCATACAAATTACTTTCCTATAAACGGACACTCTTATAAACGGACGCGGACACTTTTTCTTGCTCATTTTAGATAGAAAACCTCCTATATGCGCACACATTGTTTTATTTAGGGATTATTTTGTATCAACAAATGAAACAGAACAAAAAAACAGAAGGTCCGATCTCAGTATAGTTTCTGTTTTATATCGAATACGTAAGCCAATCCATAGAAAATCTCCAATAACCGGACGTGAAGCTCTAATAACCGGACAGAACGAACTTACGTTAAAAGCTTATTATGGGATTTCCCGAGTAACTAAGTTGGTGTAATATGGAGAGTTTGTGGTTCCCTTTCATCGCTTTCCGTTATTGCACATGTCATTTCCTTTCTTTCTGTAGTTTTTGCATTAATTTCATTTCGTAAAGATAAAAGATTTTATTACCTACATTTTTTATTTAATGTTTTTTTAGATTTAGTATTGGAAAAACACAAGCCTGAGATTAAAAAAAAATAAAGAAGACCTTCTCAGAACTGAGGGTTACAAAATTGCCCACATTTTCATGGAATGGTTTTAAAGAGCCAGAAACCTCTCAAATTGAAATATATTTTATTAATACAAATTTAGTATGAAGTTAAAAAAAAAGTTTTTCAATATACAGTAGACGCTCGATATAGTGAAGTAATTAAAACCAGGCCTGTTCACTATTTCGAGATTGTTCACTATTTCGAGAGAGAAACTAAAAAGGCTTTCCAGAGTGATTTTGATACAAAATGAATTTTTTTATTTATTAAAAAAACTTAAAATAATTTCAATTGGGTAAAAAATAAAATATAAATATTTATAATATAAATATGTCCACAAAGCTGTAAATGTATTACTGCTGGCATAATCTTATAAAATATTGAAAAAAAAAGTGAGTTCACTATATCGAGATAACTTTTGTTCACTATTTAGAGTTGTCTGTATAAAATTTTGTGTGTTCACTATACTGGATAGTTCACTCTACCGAGATTCACTATATTGAGCGTCTACTGTATTTCCTTTAACCGGACAGTTTTCATAACTGGAAAAAATTGGGGGACCATGAGCGGGACCTTGACGCTCGATATAGTGAAGTAATTAAAACCAGGCCTGTTCACTATTTCGAGATTGTTCACTATTTCGAGAGAGAAACTAAAAAGGCTTTCCAGAGTGATTTTGATACAAAATGAATTTTTTTATTTATTAAAAAAACTTAAAATAATTTCAATTGGGTAAAAAATAAAATATAAATATTTATAATATAAATATGTCCACAATGCTGTAAATGTATTACTGCTGGCATAATCTTATAAAATATTGAAAAAAAAAGTGAGTTCACTATATCGAGATACCTTTTGTTCACTATTTAGAGTTGTCTGTATAAAATTTTGTGTGTTCACTATACTGGATAGTTCACTCTACCGAGATTCACTATATTGAGCGTCTACTGTATTTCCTTTAACCGGACAGTTTTCATAACTGGAAAAAATTGGGGGACCATGAGCGTCCGCTTATTAGAGCTTTCACTGTATATAGGTACATAATATGTATAGTAAATATATCGATCAATATTGATTGCTCTGTATATCTACAGTGATTTGTAGCATTTTCAGGTTGTCATATTTATTTGCGATATAGTTGGGGCAGTTCTGTGAAATTCACAGATACTAATTTTTGATTTCTCTAAATTGAAAGCACAATCTCTTCGGCCTTACGATTAAACTGCTCGTTTTCGATAACAAGGCGGTGTGTCTGATTTTCCTCGAATAAAAAAAAAAAAACACAAACCGCTCGCACTGAAGATAATCGTTAATCACTAAAAGTACAGAATCCAATGATTCAGTTGCGGAGGGAATCGCACTTAATTTTGACATTTCGTTAATAGTTAAACTGTGAAAATTGAGTCTGACTCCCTCCGTATATAGCTCATTCGTCGGATTTGAGTGGAGAAGGGTTTAACCGAAAACGAAGTCGGTCCAGTTATCACCCTCAATGCGGCTCAATACTGCACCATATTGGAAAATTTCTTGAACACAGCTAATATAATATGATTTAAAAAATATTTGGAGCCACAGTGCATAGGCGCTGCTATGAGAGATTCCCGGCGAAAGTATTTATTTCATAAAGAAGTGAATTTAATTGGCCGTCGGGATCTCCGGATTAAGATAACCGTTCCCAATTTCTTATTTTTGTGATATTTAAAAAAGGATATACTTCAATAATCAGGAATTAAAATATGAAAATACTATTCGAAAGGAAGATCAAGCGAAGCCCGCCCTCGAGAACGCGTCAAAATTATATCTTATTAACAAGTTTTATCATCCTTAGCATATATTCATATCGATTTAGCAAAACACATAGCAAACATTCCACGACGAAATTCGGAAATATCCCAACTATTTAACGGAAAATTATCTATTTAACCCACTTATTAATCATCGAATGTTGCTTCGCTAGTTTGATATTCATGGTTTTATTGTTTATCAATCGCTCTGAAGAGGTATCTATAAAAATTTCTTTTAGCACATTTTCAGTTTTTTTCTTTTGTTATTCAGTCGGTTTCTTTCTCTTTTCTCCGTACTCGATTTTTAACTATTATTTTGATATTAATAATTATATCATTTAATTTTAGTATTTTAATTGTACTTGAGTCTTGAATTAATATTATCACTGACCTAGTTATTGAAAATACGTGTATCAAGCAGATTTTCTAGCTGATTTGATCAGCAAGTGTATGAGAATTTTTTTGATTGAAGTTCTTGTTATCAAATATGTATCCTAGAAAGAAATCAAAATTTTTAATTTTGTTGGCATGAGATAAAAACCTTCACTTCACTAGTCGAGGGGCGAGTAGAAATACCAAATGATATTTGAGATTGAACTCATAATGATTTACATGTAAGTCGGACAAATAAGGAAGCAATGCTCTCTTCTTTTCGGAAGAAGTACTGTTTTTGTCCTATAATTGCCAACGATATAAAAAAATTAAGTCAAGTGCCTAAGACACATCAATTTATTGTTCTTCAAAGAACAGCTTTTCTGACTAACTGTACAGTGTACACTGTATCGTTTACGTTATTAAAAATTTCGTTTTCAATCAATTTAAATCTTATCTTAAAATATTGCAGTTTTTTAACAAAAAACATATTTTATTATAATTAATTTCTGTGTAGATATTGGAGCGATAAATGTTTGTCATTGCACTGAAACAGAAATTCAAAGATAATAATTGTATTATTTAACAATTTATTTCTTCAATAATATTAACAGGAAATTCATTCAGATATTCTTTTATCTCTTTAATTTCACTTACTAATACTAAGCTTTTTATTGCAAACCAAAGGCCATTTTTAACACTACTTTAAGCCGCAGCTATAATTTATATTGCACCTAATAATTGTTTTAAGTCTATTGAAAGAGATTGTTTATACTTCTTAATAATCATTTCAGATAATCATAATCATATTTTATACAACGCAAAAAAGAAACTAAAAGAAATTTCCCAAAAAATGGTTCTTTTAATCGGATCATCAAGAATAAAGTCGCTAAATGTCAGATATAATTATCTAACTATATTTTGAAAATGAATTTAACAGCTCTATTCTGGCAAACCTCACCGATACCAATCTTGCAAGGTGAGGTAAAATTGGTTTTGTGGGGTTTTTGTATTCTGATACGACCGTCACAACTTGTGAGCCTCATTACTCATAAGAACTATCGAAATTGTGATCCCGTTTTGAGTAGCTCTCACAAGTCACAAGCTTAGCAGCATTTCATAATCACGAAAAAAATTCACCTAGTTGTGGTAAGTTTCAGTTTACCGAATCACAACAATATCACAAGAAATCAACCTTCCAAGAGCTTGTGACTTGTGAGGTGAGCCCTTACAGTGCCAGAATAGGCAAAAATATAAAAATCCAAGTGATGAGGTCATTTAGAGCTAAATAGACACCAAAGGCGCGAAGAGTATTTTAATCTAACCCTTAGGGACGGGCGCGGCCGCGGCGGTGGCGTAGTAGAGGAATACTACGGTCTACGACTCAAGTGGCAAATTCTAGTGGAAGGGGACCTTAATCAACTTGGCATGCTAATTGGTGACAGCTAGCTGGGTACCAAGCTGGGTGGAAGAAGCTTGTTGGTTAAGTAAAGTTCAAGTAAATGAATATCAATATCATGAATATCTCTTAAGAAATCAATAGTTTGTTTTTAGTCGTTAAAGTTACAACGTCTAAAACACCATTAGACTGCTGTAGATAGACTATGTGAGGGACTTCCGCCTTCATCAGCGCACAATATATAATATAATAATCCGATCAATCAAGAATATAATCAGTATGTTAATGACCTAATGGATAGTACAAGTTACAATAGGTAACAGTATCAGTCTGAAGCTATCATTGAATAATTTAGCGAAATATTAAACACGGCTGAACGCAACTACTGTGTCACGCGGCAGGAGTTTTCTGACTATAAAAAGATTTTATCATTATTTATTCGGAACAAAATTTGTATTTCGACTATATCACGCCTCGCTTCTGTGCCTCTATAACTTTAAAGTTTAAAACACCAAAGGGACATATGGTGAGGTGGACCGAGAGACTTGACTTGACTTGAGAATATGAATGAAATTCTTCAAACCCGGATCTTAACATTGAAATGCTGACGGACTCGGGACTCTGCAGGTGGCCTTGTAAGGACTGTGTAGTTTGTTGTCGATTAGAAGAAGAAGAAAATATGTACATACATAGAATTTCTTAATTTTCGAATAGTGCCCAAATAAATGGAAGGCAGCAAAAAGATCCTTTTTATCAAAGGTTCACTTTCTCAAGTACCATTATAGAGATCGCAAGGGAATTTTTTTTGAGGCTTCAGAAATCAATAAACGCAGCATTAATGACAACTCAGTTTTTTATTGGCGTATCCTGAAGCAGTAATTACAAGCTCTGCGATTATCTTATCTACAAAAGACAACTCAATTTTACATCTCACACAGAAAAAAAAAACAATCCTCTCGGGAACCAGAAACTTTTTTTTTCAATAAAATTTATCTTAAAACTAAGGAGATTGTCTTTTTTTCTGCATCTATAAGATTCTTTTTCTTTTCCAATTTATTGACACTTTTTCTTACAGTATCAAAAACTATTAAAAAGTAGGTATTGACTAGTTTCTGCGATCTTATTGTTTGATCATAATTTTTTGTGTAATGTTTACAAACAATTATAAAAGTGCTAAATATCTTGGTTTCTTTGTAAAAGGCACTGTTTCGCGAGGAAATGACAAACTCTGGAAGAGTATCTCTTTTCATGATGACGTGCCCTTAAGCTTAGCGGTTTGAATTCAGCCGAAAATTCTAGGCCCCCTGCATTCCTACAAACTATAAATTCCTGTGTGTGTCATGGTTGAAAGTTGTGAGTCAATATGGCCTGATTCTATACGAGCTATTGCGCCACCGTAATTGTGTATTTATTTTCAAGCTGCTAAACTTTATTTATCACTGACGTAAATGGGGAAAAAATACTCATTACAAAATTCTTTAAAATTTCTTATCCTTCTCCATCACCAACAAATTTACGGCTAACTTAAATTTTAATTTCGACAACTGATATTAATCAGAAAAAAATTCAAGCAAACTATTTCCTTGATAGGAGTAAAGCGGTTTGAAAAAAAAATAAAAACTACTCATGCCATATTCAAAAATACAATCTGGACTTCGATCGATAAACCAACTGGATATCGCCAAAAATAAAAAGTGACACTTTTCAATTCAGAAAATGATTAGATCAAAATGTATGTGTGTTTGTGTATATTTGTTTATACAGTAAAGTTCCATAACTAAAATCGTGACTACCATAAACACAGGAAGGCTTTTTAATAGTCTTATCGTAATTACATCTTTATTAAGACATTATACAAAGATAAGCACCTATTTATTATATAGACATCTAATGATAAGCTATTGATTGGACCTGCAACCAATAGTTTGATTCCTTATAAGTTCGTCGTCCGAATGGAACGTTTTCAATTTCAGTTTTGTTTTTCTGCTGTAAACATGGCTCGATTGCAGCTGAGTACATTCGCTGCAATACTCCTCATTGCTGTTGGAGGACGTGTTCAAAGTTCAACGATCAATAGGATTCCACCACTTGTTCAAGAGCACGTTTCACTTTGGCAGGATATTCAAAGTATCGAACCTAAGGCTAACGAACTTAACTACCGATTACCCAACAACACATTCCCCAACGAATATTATGTGAAGCTGACCACTAAAGTCCACACTGGGGAAGTAAACTTTCAAGGAGAAGTCAAGATCAATATTAGAGTAGATGAGGCTACCAAGAACATAGTAATTCACGCCCGACAATTGACTGATTTCGATGCATCTCTTATTGATGAAGCTGGAAAAACAACGAGACTTATCGATTCTTATGAAGCTGATACAGAATTTCTGACCCTCACACCAGAGGATAAGTCGGAATTGGTTAAAGGAAAAACATACGATGTTGTAATTAAGTACAATGGAAAGTTACGTGAGGACAATGGTGGTTTCTATCTGTCTACTTATACCAATTCAGCTGGAAAAACTGTGTAAGTATTTCTCTTTTTATCACTCGATGAAGGAATTTCAAAGGACACGATTTTAAATTATATAATTATGTACCTACCCAATTCAGTTACTTGGCAACTACACAATTCGAAAGTACTGACGCCCGTCATGCCTTTCCATGCTACGATGAGCCTGCTAAGAGGGCCAACTTCATCATTGAAATAAATCACGATCGTTCACTAAACGCCATTTCAAACATGCCAGTCGACACTGAAAATTCAAAAACCGGCAAGACCATTTTCCAACAAACTCCCAAGATGCCCAGTTATTTAGTTGCTTTTGTTGTCTCAGACTTTGAGACGACATCTGGCAGTTTGAATGAATTGACACAGCGAATTTTCTCTCGCAAAGGAACACAAGCCGATCAGGAATTCGCCCTATTCGCTGGAATTCAAATAACAGCACGTTTGGCTGATTACTATAATGTGCCATTTTCTCTGCCGAAATTGGATCAAGTTGCTGTTCCTGATTTTGCTGCTGGTGCCATGGAGAATTGGGGTATTGCTACTTATCGAGAGGAATATCTGTTGTATAATCCCAAGACATCGACTTTGAATACTCAGACAAATATTGCAAATATTATTGCACATGAATATACACACATGTGGTTTGGAGATTTGGTAACACCTAAATGGTGGACATACTTGTGGTTAAAGGAAGGATTTGCAACATTGTACTCATACCAAGCTGCTGATGAGGTAAGTTTATTTTTTAACTTTACAATTATTGGTTTCGTGTTAAAAAATTAAAAATTGTGTGTTGTAATCAAAATGAAATCTAAACTTTAATGGAGAACTCCAAAAAAGTTGCTTTCGTCATAACGTCCGTCTGGTTTTGGCTTTTAAAGTGCGCTACATTATAACTTTTAAAAAGCCAATCTAGTTTAAAAATCCTTTCTTGACATTTAAGATGAGTTTGTCTACTGAACTCAAAGCATATTATGCCAAAACTAGAACAAGACATTCTAAACTAAACAAAAAAAACATAGAAAACATAGAAAACATTACACGACAATATTTTCATCCAATTGACAACTTTTCGTGCGAAGAACGTTGCTTCGCTTACTTACATCCCTCTCTAAACATTCATTACGTATATCTTAGTATAATTTCTGCCCAAAATTATGCTATGAAAAATAACTTCTTTTCATTTTTTATAATTCGTTTTTAGGTCTATCCAGAATGGGACATCATGCAAATGTTTATTGTTAGTGAATTCCAGAAAGGTCTTTCGTACGATGGTGGTGCTAATCCGCGACCAATGTCCCATTACGTCCAAACGCCAAGTGAAATCCGTTCTCTATATGATTCTGTGTCTTATTCCAAAGCTGGTGCAGTTCTGCGTATGTGGGAAAATGCACTTTCTGATGAAATTTTCCGAACGGGTCTTAACAAATACTTGACCCTTAAGTAAGTGTCTCTTTTATTAGCAAACCTTGAAATTTTATCTAACAACTGCGATTATTAGAAATATATTTATGAAGAATCTACCCAATAATTTTAATTTTAGACAATACACTGCTGCTGAAGAAGATGATCTTTTTGATGCACTTGGTACAGCTGCTAAAGAATTCGATCATATACTTCCAGATACAGTTAATGTTATGATGAAAACTTGGACCAATCAGGGTGGAGCTCCACTTTTGACCGTTAAACGAAACTATGAAGATGGATCATTCAATATAACCCAGAATGCTTTCCACACTGATTCAACATTGAATGATGAGAAATTATGGTACATTCCCGTTAATTATGTTACCAAGAATAACTCAGACTTCCGTAATACATCTGCTGAATTTTATCTCAAGGACCGTTCAGTAGATATAAAGAACACGAAACTCTCCAAAGATGATTGGTTGATTTTGAATAAACAATCCACCGGATACTATCGCGTAAATTATGATGAAAAGAATTGGGATCTCATCACTGATAGCTTGATTGCAAACCCTTTTAAAATTCATACCCTCAATAGGGCCTCTCTATTGTACGATGCCTACAGACTTAGTTCAACTTCTCACATTAATCACAAAATCCTCTTGCGTATGACGCTGTTCCTTAAAAATGAAGACCAATATGCACCATGGTCAACAGCCAATACAATTTTGACAACTTTCAATACGTTCCTCAGTGGAGACAAGGAATATCCTACCTTCAAGATTTACGTTGCCGATGTTGTTGAAAATATTTACAACCGCCTGGGAGTTCAATATTATACCGGAGAACAACATTTCACAAATAATGTTCGTACCATTGCTATCAATTTGGCTTGTATTGCTGGAGTGCAAAGCTGTTTGGATGATAGTTTGGGCAAACTTAAGGGACTCGTAGAAAAGGGTGATGAAATTGAACCAAATCTTCAGTCTGTGATTTACTGTAACGGTCTTAAGAAGGCCGACAGCGCTGAATTTGAGTACATTTACGACCGATTGATGAAGTCTGCAGACCAAGCTGAGAGGAAAACTCTAATAGCTTCCTTGGGTTGCTCTCAAAAGTCCGACCATTTGAAGAAATTTGTCGAAAGCTCAATTAGTGAGTCAAATGAGGTTACTTTGCGGGTACAGGAAAGAATTACATTGCTTAGTTCGGCGTATTCACGTGGTGAAGTTGGATTATTTACTTGTATTGATTTCCTTTCTGAAAACTACAATGCATATGCTGACCTTACCAGCGGTTTTGGAGGCTCTAATCCCCTTGATTCTGATATTAGGGGAATGTCCAGCTATGTTGTCAATACAAACCAAGAAGCTAGGGTAAGTTAAAGAATATCGTTTTCTTTCATGGAACATTTTTGCTAATGTTTTGTCTTTATTTTAGCTTCTTGAATTGGTTGAAAAGGTCAAGAGTCACCCTGATGTTTCAAAGAATCTAGAATCCTCGGTTAAAGCGAATATCAAAGCGAACTTTGATTGGCTTGACAAAAACCGCGATCCAGTCATGAAATGGGTTGTTGAAAATTATAAAAGCTCAGCGGGCAGTATATTCGGATCCATTGTTCCGGCCATTATCGCCATGTCTTACGTTGTAGTTAGATTTTTCTAGACTAATTTTTTAAGTTATTTTTGTTTTAATTTAAGATTATAATCAGTGATTAATAAATTAAAGTGTTTTGAATTCACTCTATGTAGGAAAAAATGTAAACTTTTCGTTTTTTTTTTTTTTCTGTTCTCTGACATTCAAGTTATGATACTGTATTATTTATGGTCCAACTCTTAACTTTATTTCGCAATATCATGACACATGACAACTTTAATAGCTGTCGACCGATAAGGTTGTCAGAGTATTGATATTTATTATAGGCAATCAATTAATTTGACCGCATTGACAGGCTTTCATTTTTTTTTTTAATTTTCAACCTAATCTTATTGCTAATAACTGCCAAAGCCTGTTATTGATTTATTTAACTCTTCAAGCACCCATCAAAAGTTGTTATAAAGTTTATTGTAACCTTAAGAATATGGTAACAATTTATTTTAGCAAACAACTTGCATTGCATAAGCTTTCAATCTTATCGCATATGAAATATTTAACTTCTATTTAATCCCCTTTAAACCAGTTTTAGTTGTTTTTTGTTTGGCTAAATTTTGTGGTATTTGAGCTAAGGACACGTGTAAAAATAGTTTTGAGCGCTGGAGCGATCTACTGTATGTATTTAAGAATTATTTAGTCGGAAGTGAAATTTTGGTCTTGTGTTACCTGCTTTGGCGGAGCCTTTTATACCCTAAGCCTTTATACTGCTTTGGCTTCCTGTTGTTAACTAAATCTTGAGTGGTGTCAAGGTTGTGGCATATGCCGAAGACATCGTATTAATGGCTTCTAGAAAATTTGTCCCCACTTTGTGCGAACTCTTACAAACGGCCCTTAATAAGCTCAGCAATTGGGCCTATAACTGCGGACCCACCGTTAACCCACTGAAGACCGAACTGGTTTTGTTTACAAGGACCGCAACATTCCAAACATAGACACACCCAATTTATATGGTAACATCACTGCAGATGTCGGACACAGCCAAATATCTTGGCGTAGTTCTTGATCGTAAACAAAAGTGGAAAGAAAATATTAAAATTATTCTACTTGCAGTAGAATTTTTGGTAAAAGTTGGGGCCTAGCTTTAATACCATTCATTGAATGTACACAGCCATATAAAATCCAATTCTAACTTACGCATGCTTGGTTTGATGGCCAGTCTTTAGATAGGGTATCCAATCTAAAAACCGTGACTAAAATTCAAAGACTAGCGTTTATTGGTACAACTAGTGCCATTAGAACTACACAAACAGTAGCCCTAGAAACTTTTCTTTCACTAGCCCCACTCGATTTGTGTACAAAGGAGTTGGCGACTAAAAGTGTTAAGAGCAACAGTGTAATAAATGGAAAAGAGGCTTCTACGGTCACAAAACTATAATAACATTCACTGGCATTGACATTCAAACGGATTAAATTTCACCGTACATCTTAACCCAGGTACTCTAACAAGATATCCCAACAAGGGAGTTCTGGAAGGAAAACCGGATCATAAATAAAAATGGTGTTTCGATCCTTACAGACGGTTCTAAGACAGATGAGGGTGTATGGTCAGGCATCTATTCAGATGACCCGGCCTTCTATCAACAAATCAATAAAACTTTCTGTAGTGTCTTCCAAGTGGAAGTACTAGCAGTTTGCAAACCTGCAAAACATCTAACGGCATGTGAAGCAGTTGATAAAGATATAGACATTTTCATGGATAGCAAAGCGGCATTTGAAGCTATTTCCTCAATCATCACAAAGCCTAAACTGGTGGACCGTTGCCGCAACGATTTGAGAATACTCAGTGCAACAAACTCCGTCACCCTAAGATGGGTCCCACCCACGACATAATGATATACATATGTATACGGGAACGAAAGGGCACATGAATTGGCCAAAAGTGGATCAGCTTTGGATCAGAGCCAAACCGATTCCTCGGTACTTATACATATGCCACTCGAACAAGAAAAAATGAGAATTCACCAAAGTTTCCTCAAAACCGCCAACGACAGATAGTCATCAATTAACACGTGTCGGGTTTCAAGGAATCTATGGCCGAATATCTCTAAGAAAAAACAGAATATACCTACTTAAAACAGGCAGTCCTCGATTATCACTCTTATCGTTAGAATACTAACTGATTTTTTGTAAATTCGTCTACAAGTTTTTTTTTTGTCTAATAAATTTAAAATGTCTTCTGCATTAAAGGCACAGCAGTAACGATAGTAGTAATCTCGAAGCGGTTTTCATCCTTCAAAAAAAAGTTTATCGTGGCGCGTATTCGTATTGATTATAATTTTAAATATTATTTATTTGAACATTATTTTAATGAACGACTAATTCTAAGGTTGAAAAAATAATAAGCATAATAATTAGACCCAAATAAAAAAAAAGAAATTGCACACTAACTCAAAGCGGCAGCTTCTAACAACTTTACACTGCCTTGATCCTTGGAAACGGAAGGCAATACCATGCAGTTGGGGACATCGACGGTATGTAGATGTGTTCAGCAAGTAAGCTTTTATGGATTTTATTAAAAAAATATTTTGTCAAATTGAAATATATTTTGGGATCATTCAGATGGCCTTAGGCAATAACGCCCAAATCGATTTGGAAATAACACCCAAAAAAATTCTGAACAATTTTTGTTGTTTTTTTTTCTCGATTTGGGTGTTATTTCCAGTTTTTAAATTTTGTTTAAAGGAAAGAACGCCCAAAATAAAAATTTTTAAGTCAAAATGTGAAATAAGGCCCAAAATTGGAAATATCGCCCAAAATTCGAATTTCCAATTTTTTGTTTTGGGCAATAAAAAAAATATTGGGCGATATTTCCAAATTGATTTGGGCGTTATTTCTTTGAGCGTTATTGCCTAACGCCCATTAAGTTACTTTTTTTCAGGCGTCACCATATCAGAAAATTTTCCAAACAAAACTTCTTTGTGTACAAAAATGTAAACAAATGGTGAAACAGGAAATAGGAGTTGAACTGTACAATTTTGTAGTTCCTTTACAAATTTTAATAACATACTCAATTCATATAAATGATTTTTTCACAAATTTGTTGTTGTAAATATTGTAAACTAGTGCTATAATTGTTACTGGTATATTTCGGAGCAGAGAAGCTTGAAGAATATTAAATGTGAGAAAAGTCTGTTTGAAATGAATTTATACACTCGTGGAGCTATAGTGACCGATAACCCAAATAGGTCAGTTCCCAGTAGTGTATATTATGCACAACAGAATCTCACTTTTTTTAATTAAATAAAGTCTATCGAAATAGTTACAACTACAGGACCGTAATCTTCACTAATATAAGACCAATATCCAGTCAAAATTATAATTCATTTTATTTGCAAATAGTTAATTGAATAGACATAGAAACTAGTTCGATGGAAAAAATAAAATTACTTAACATATAAATGGTATACTTATATGTATCTTACGAATTAGCTATTAAGGTATGTACATATATATAAAAAATAAATCCTTATAATTTTTATAAAACATTCTTTGTTGCTTATCAATAAAATCAAGGTTTTATAAATGTTTACTTAACAATTAGTCATATTGATTGGTAATCACTAATCAGTATAATAAATAGTTATACTTTTATAACAAAATAGCTAGATGCATTGTTTTCAATTAAATAAAAACCCCCTGAATAGAATAAACCAAAGTCTTTTTTATTACTATTTATTACCAGAATATAACGGAGTTAAAATATATATTTCGAGCACTTATATAACAAGACATGTGAAGTAACTTAAAAATAAAACATATTAGTTTCAACAAAAAAAATAAATATTCGATTTAAATTCGGGAATTATGAATGACGCTCTTAATTTAATTCAGATATCATTTTCAATTTTAGTCAAAAATATTTGTTAAATTTGGGAAATACAAAACATAAATAAATTAATTGAATTTAAGAAATCGAGTGACAAGTCGAAGTGAAAGTATCTTAAAATATGGCTATCTACATAAGCGAAAAAAATTATTTGCTTTTATTTTGCAAATTATGTGAATAAGATGCACAATTTAATTATGCAACGTATGCAATTGTTTATTAAACCAGTTTCAGGGAGGGGGCAATGGTTTATAAAACAAAAACAAAAGACCCAATTCCACCAGAGTTGTATCAGGCATAAGAATCGAATGAGAAACATGCGGCCAACAATTATTATATTGCTTATAATCCACAAAAGAAAAAACGTAAAATTGATTGATATTTGAAAAAATAGAAGAAGAAGTGACAGTTTTGATGACCAAAATGGTTGATTTTTTTTCGAATGGACAGAGAGTGTTTCAAATAAATTTGTGAAAAAGTTTCTCCAGCACATTCACCAGCTCAATTCTGTGTGCGCGAGGCTCTTTCAGTGGATATGGAAGTTGCCATACCTATATATAACTTGGTATCATGTGGAGAATATAAGTAGTTGAGAATCAGTTCTGAGCAGCGTTGCCGATGTGGCACGACCGTACCATTTTGACACGGACATTTTCTCGTGGCATGGTGGCACGAAATGTTTCAATATGGTACGTTTTTTTTTTCATTATTTTACGTAAATTTAAACTCCTACAGCCAAATTATTAAACGTGGAAAAGCGAAGGGTTAGGTCTTATTCAATGGACTAAGTGCAAAATGTTATGAATAAAAGAAAATTTCTAAAAAGTGACGTGTACTAAGTTAAACCACCGGAAAAAGTAGTTTAGCAAAGGAATAAGAACCAGATGTGTCAAATTTATTCAAAAATAAAAACAATAGCTATACCTTAGTGAAGATTGCTAATTTAACTTTGAATAAAATTAATAATGTCTGCTAGATTAATAGAGTTTTTAAACTATCGATTCTAATTACTGGACAATCAGCCATCAACCATGCATAAAAAGAAAACTGTACAAAAATACATGTATATGCTCTAATTTCGCCTACAGATCGTAGCCACAGTACTAAAAGAAGACATAACACTTCCTAATGAAAATGAATCTCTCTCTCTAATTTGGGGGTTTCAAGCCAAAAGCGATGTACCTCTTAAGTATTGGGAGCGCTCGATGGTAATCATATACAACTGATCAAACCACCCTTGGATGGAAGAGCTGACTATATCAACAGAAAAGGATGGCCATCGATGCTCTTGCTGGCAGTAGTTGATTGCAACTATTTTTTATATCTACCTTGTAGAACTGTATAATATATATAGCATATATCAAATGTAAGTTATATTTCATTTGGAACTTCAAAATAAACCATGTTAGCCACTATAGGCACATTTATACGATCCATTTTCATTTTTGTGAATAATTTTCTACATTGTTTTCGGCTTATGAAGTTGTTGTCTATAAATTATCATTACGGTTTTCGGGCAGCTATTTTCCATTTTTTAAACTAGCATTTATTTTAGCGATATGCGGATTCCCGGTTTAAGAACTTGTAGATATGCACCTTAACTATAACAGATGGAATTAAAATCTCATTTTCATACAATTTGGAGTTACCAATACACTTTTCAAGTTTCCCCAACGATATTTATCTTTATTTTAAATGAAATTCTGGATGATAATGAACTATTTATATTTATTTATTTTTTTGTTTTAACTAAAAAGGGTGAGTTTTTTATAAATGGACAAGATAAACTTTCTGCTCCTGTATAAGATCAACTGCAGTTGCAGCTATTTTAAAACAAGCTTTTACTCTTAAGTTTTTAGGACAAGGAGGCTATCAACACCAAATATAGGATATGTCTATAGCATTGCCATGGCTCAACAAACAACATCAAATTCTATTGAAATTGTCCGCATTTTAATGCTTTTGACATTCGGAAACAAGTTGCCAGGTACGAAAGTTCCACTTTCGGAATTGTCAATCCGTAAATATTAGATTTTATTCCGCTTTAGAAATAGAAAGTATAAAATATTCGTTTTCGGAATGAAATACAGAGTAGGGCTCCTGATCTCTTTGTTTTAGCTTACCTATAGTTTAGTAAACAGCAGGGCCGGACCATATACATATATGTGCAGGATGTGCAAATGCACAGGTCGCAAAATTCTGGGGGCGCATTACCAGGAGCAAGAAAATGTAATCTGATCTTTCCCAAACAAATATGCACTGCCATTTGCATTTTAACCACAAAACTTGTTAAAATAATCCCAAAATAACATCCATCACAGCTGTGCTAAGTTATTTCCTGCACACTAGCTAACCTCACTTTCATTGTTGCATTCAAGTAGAATATAACTCAAAATATCGTAAAATTAGAGACACTGTATTGACTAGATCCATCCAAGTTCAATCTTACCTATACCTAATCTCAAAATATTCCCATATACCGTACCTGTGTATGGGACTTCTTATCTACGAAAAAAAACAGCAAAAAAATGTCTCCGAAAAAGAAAACGTGCCCGGTTTCCTTTCGGGAAGGGAGCTACACCAGCTTCTTTTGTGCGGAATACACTGAGGAATTTGACATGGGCATGTCATTGGTGGGGTGCACATCACACTTTTTCGTTGAAAATTCCACAAACAAATCACTACTTCCTTGGAAGTTTCTTATTCACCAGTTGAACTGAGGACTCCGATGAAAAATATGATTCATCAGATCATTAATTTTTTATGAAAAATAAGATGAAAATTCTTTTATGAACTTACTAAATAATTTGCACTTTTTTTTTCATTAATATTTGCCGATGAAAAATATCATGAATATTCACCAAATAAATGACTAAAGGGGTGTTACTTGGTTATTGATCAGCTCAATATTTTCGATCAAAATTATGATGAAAATTTAGTAGTGAAATCAATTGGGGGCTGCTTAATCACTATTCACTACCTCTTTCATTTATAAATTAGAAAAATACTTCGGCTTAGTTGGAGCGATTGAATATAATTCCATTAAAAGTTGAAGTGACCTCAACTCTCTAACACGCAAACTATGATCAATGTTTATAGACTGTTATTAAAACCACAGCAGAACATAATTTGACTTTCATTTTTTCTAAGGGAATTTGTTTAAATTCAGACATTTTTAATGCTCAGCTGAATGTATGATAAAAGTCGTTAAGTGATGAAAGGATACATTACTTTTCTTCACAGAAATCCTCATATCTATCGTGTCAGGTGAAGAAAAGGGCAGTTTTAATATCTTCTTTTGCTCGGGGTAGTGTGGAAAAGTCTTGTATCAGTGTATATATGTATGTGTGCAAATATATAAAAAAGGGGCGCTTTCTTAAAATCTTGCACAGGGCGCAAGTTTGGCTGAGGCCGGCCCTGGTAAACAGTTCCTACTATCCGCTTCAATAAATAAAATCAGTTGAAGCATGTTTGGTGTTTGAGTTAGCAGTACTATGTCGTCATCAACTCCTGGATCAACGAGGAAAAGACTAAAGAAGAGCGGACTTAGCTGGAAATCCCATTTGTCTCCTGAAGAAACTGAAATGATATTCCACTGAAAAACTGGCACTAATAAGTGATACAGAAATAACATAATATATAGGTACTTAAGCTGCACAGTACCTACACATATTAAAGGTAATATCAATAGCATTTTCATTTTTGTTCAGTTCTGCGCATCTGTGAAAATTGAGGTATTATGGTGGTAAAATAGTGGATCCAGTGCCCTTTACTTGTCTAATTTCAATATTTTGTTGTTATTTCTATATGATGCGAGCTGAGTTCCTGTGGGCACTGGAACAGCCATTTTTAATTTTATATATTATATATTTAATATAATATATTACCTTTGATTTGTGTACTGTGCTTAAGCTGCACATCACAAATTAATAACACTCTGGGTTTTTTTTTTTAATTTTTTATTTTGAGTTTCTCAATTTTTATTCATAAATGACATTCATTATTATGTATTTGTTGTACATTAGATATTGTCGCTTCTCGTATAATCTAAATAATTATTTTCTCCATGGGCATAAAGTATATGGAATATTGTTTCATTTAATAATTAACAGACAAATATTAATCAGACAGAATGCGATGAGCCAGAAACAATTGAAATCTTAAACAAGCTCATTGACATCTATTTCGGAGCTACGTTTTAAATTTCAAGTCTCTTACGGGAAATAAGTTTAAAATCGGTTTGCAATTTAAAGACAAAAAGGCAAGAAAAAAGCCATATTAAAACATAGTTGCCACTATTTTTCAAAATAAATTTCCCTGACTCTCCCTGACCAATTTTAAAGTTTTCCCTGACCAAATTTAAAAGAAATTAAAATACATAGTAACTCTTTGAAAAACATAACTTAATTTTTGTGACGTCATCATTATGCGCTTATCAAGTGCTAATTAAGTACCCAACAACAAAATTCAGTGCTCGAGTACTTTTCTTGTAAATTAATGCAGTTAGCAGAGCAATGACCGGAAAAAGTTTAAAACGTACGGAAAAAAGTTTTAGTCTAGTATTTTGGAGCTATTTAAGAGCTCTAGGAATCCGAACAAAAATTTAAAAAAAAAAATTCTTAAAAACTAGAAGACATGTAACCAGCTATAGTTTTTAGTGATCGAATAAAAATGGATGATAGTATTATATACTAAAAGATAAACAGGATTTAATAACATGTGTACCTACATTTTTTTAAGAAAAAAAAATAGTAGATATATGTGTAACACGTTTTTTTTTTTTTTTTTTTTTTTTAATTTCAAGTTGAAAATTAATGTTAAAAAACCATTCATTCAAAATTACTATTTAAATGTGAAATAAAAGAATAGTTTTCAAAAAGCTATAGTAATATTATGTTACCGTTATTTTTTTAATAATTTTTTTTCCAAATTAAAATTTCATATATTCTATTTTTTTTTTATTTAAAAAGAAGCTTGTCAGACGTTTTTTGCAACCGCTGACACCTTTATGACCTGTAATTCATATGCCAAATAGTTTAAAGAAACGAATGGAAAAGAAGCCAAAACTGTTGAAATGACTTTAAAAATCAATTTTTAGGGTTTCTAAAGTGACGCGTACAGAAAAACGCATCCCACCAGCCAGACTTTCTAAATTTCACTCGAGATAGTAAAAAAAAAATCATGACTGTTGAAATGCTTTTTCCTGTCGACGTTGTTAGCTCTCGTATTATAACTTAAATTCGATTCTTAAACAATTTAACTTTTTTCAGCCCAAATTTTTTGATTATTTAAAAGCTCGTCTAGCTCGAGTTTTTCAAAAACATTTTCCACGATTTACAAAAATTAATCAAAAATATTCGCAATCTGAAAAAAATAATCCATAAGTGAATGAAGTATTAAATACTATTGTTTGCCATTCGAAAGTTTTACAAAGTTCCAATTCAAAAGCGGAACGAAAAATCACTTTCGAATACAACTGACTTTCGGAACAAAATACAAAGTACCTAGGGTCCCTGAGTTCAACGAAATATTCAATTTTTTTCATTGTACAAAAAAAATCAGTGCTCAAAAAATTTTCCCTGACCACTTTCGAAATTCCCTGACTATCCCTGACTTTCCCTGACCAAATTCGCGTTCCCTGACTTTCCCTGATTTTCCCTGACTTTCCAGTCGGGTGGCAACTATGTAAAAGAAACTACTGTAAGTATAGTGGCGTATAGGTGTACATATATAGTCCTTGACATAATTAAAACCTTACAACATTATATATATAGTTACACATTCAAATTAACTTCATGTTCTTCCATGCAAATATCAACAAAAAAATATTATAAAACTTAAAAGGCTTGAGAAAAACCTAAAAAAATAAGTCAAAGTCATCTGAAAGTTTTTCTTCTTCAGAAACTTTTCATGTAGGTACCTATATAATATGTAAGTCTACACACAAGATGAACCTTTGTTTGTGCAGAGTAGTATTCGTGTTTATTAAAATCCTGAGTATAACTAATGTAGAAGAGAAATTCATATTTTTCGTTACGAACCAAAGAAAAAGTGGACAAACTTTACACTTCGACCAAAACGCAAGTATGTATACTCCGAAACTAAACACCAACTTTGATCGATGAGGTGATACACATCGTGTTTAAAAAGTTTTGGTACATTTTTGTTTTAAAAATGAATGATTTATGGTTGTCCCTTTAAAGGATAGTGTGTGTCTTGCATTATTTTAAATAAATTTGAAGAGATATTACATTTTTGCCAAAAAAAAGTAATCTATAACCAAATTCAGGTAATTGAACATAAAAGCAAGTGTGTTAGTGTTATCGGTTTTTTGCAGTCTAAATAGGTTGAGTGGCTTGAAAAAACTTTCGATTTGATTGATATCAAACGTTTTAAATATATTGTTCTTCTAAGTCAACCACCCCCACTCTCTTACTTTCGTCAATTATTTTATACTCAATAAAGAGATTTGTGATAAAAAGAAATCAGCCACATATGTTATTATTTTAAAATTTTATTGCGGTAACAATAACCGATTACGATGACATTAGCAATATTTCGATCAGGACAAGCGAGAAAAAAAGGAGTTTGAAAACTCATTAAAGAGGGAAACAATTAATTTAATAAAGACTAAAAAAGAAAAAAAAATAAGTAAAAATGGTATTGAAGAATAAAATTATATATTGAAAAAAAGCTGTTTCAACTGAATTGCAAGGACATATATAAAAAGCATGTTATACAGAGCATGTTTTACCTCCTATTTACGGTCGTCAGCCCTCGTACTCGGCATTGTCGTTTTTGAGTCTGACAACAGTTGTAAGATGAGGAGCGCTAAAATTAAATCACAGAAAAGCTTATACACAAGAGTTTTTAAGTCAAAATAGAAACAACAGCACCCTCCGGAGTTGGCTCTGCGAAATTAGGCCCCAGGAAATAAGACCCCAAAAACAAAATGAAATAAGGCCCCAAAATTGAGGCTTTTTTTCATAATGAAATTATGGGGTTGGGGTCATTATTCTGTAAGTGCCAAAATTCAGTTTCCAAAATTCTGTATTTCAAAATTCTGTAATTTAAAATTCTGTAAATCTAAAATTCTGTAAATCTAAAATTCTGTATTTCAAAATACTGAAAATCTAAAATTCTGTTTTTAAAAATTCTGTTATTGTTTATTAACAATTTTTCTTTGATAATTTACAGAATTTTTGAAATTCAGTATTTTGGAGTTCAGAATATACAGTATTTATAATTTTCCAGAATTTTGTATTTACAGAATTTTAATATACAGAATTCTAGATTTACAGAATTTTGATATACGAAATTCTGGATTTACAAAATTATGGAATACAGAATAAAAGATTTACAGAATAATGAAATACAGAATTATGATCGCACAGAATTTTCAATCTATTTACAGAATTTTGTAATACAGAATAACGACCCGTTCCCGAAACTATGCCCATGCAATAAGGCCCCAACGAAATGAAAAAACACCCCAAAAATAAACGAAACCACCCCAAAAAATGAAATAACACTCCAAAATTGAAAAATTTTCGTTGTTGTTGTTTTGCATTCAATGATTTGGGACTTTATTGCATTTTATTTTTGGGGTCTTATTTCCTGGGGCCTAATTTCGCAGAGCCTCCGGAATTGACAGGATTCGCTAATATGCTAGCCGCCGCCGATGTTCCGTCAGATACGCATTTGGAAGCATCATCCGCAGTCACCGATAACGTTCGCTCTAGATTAGTACATATATGTATTTTCAGCCAATGTTAGATCGCTAACTAAATAAAACAGCAATTAATTCATCAAAAACCAGGGACATACATAATAATGAAAAAATACAGTGTATTATTAAGAAATTTATTGAATAAATAAAATAATTGAATAAATAATAATGAACATGTTTTTTTAATTATACTCTTTTTTGCGGCTGCTTTTATAACGGGTGTTATTGTTTGAAGAATCTGTTCAAATCTAGGCAAAAAATGTGGCCAAACGAATGCGAATTTGTTCGAATCTTCGGGCGAACTATCTCAATTTTGGTTTGAAAATTGAGTAATGGAGATGGAGGTACACTCCGAAACGCGTCGCCGAACCTTATATATAAATATCATTTTAATTGAAAGTTGTGAAAATTCTTAAATAACATTAAATTTAAAGCTTACAGAATATATTTTGTTTTATTTATTAATTATCAACACAACTTGGAGAAACAAAACACACAAAAAATTGATTCGCTAGTTGATAACTAACGTTTTTATCAGCAAATATTATGATTGTTCTTGTGTCTAAATCGACTAAGGCTTCAAAGACTATACAATTTGCCCTTCGGTGATGTGTCATAATTAAGTCACAAAAATTCATATTTAATTAATTCATATTCAATTTTCATCGTTTCATCGAAGTGAGATTTACAGAACCTTGGTACAGTCCCAAAAAAAAAATAAAAATATTATTTGATACCCCGCTTTTTATATATTTTTTAAATCCAGCTTTTTAATTCCCGTTTTTTATAATCCAGCTTTTTGTATCTCTTATAATTCCATTTTTTATAATCCCGTTTCTAAATATCTCACTTTTGCAAGCACAATTTAAAAAAATCACGCGATATTTTTTTGCGGTATTTAACGGAATTTTAAAAAGCGGATTTTGAATAAGAGGTATTTTTATTTAATTATTTATTATTTATTAAACGCCACATATTTATTACTAGCTTTAAAAAAAAATAAAGGTACATGTTATAAAATTGAAAAAAAGTTAACTTAAATTTAACTGTAGTATTAATAGTTTGGTTAAACGAATTGTCGTAATTATTGTTGAAAAAAATAAATAATTTAAAATATTTATAATTTAAACATTTAACAAAAAGATGTTTAATAACAAAAGGATCAGAAAATTGTCTTGTTTCTCTTTTTATCCAACCAAGAATTGAATTAGCTTTATTTCTTATAGAGTTAATGTGTTTTATGAAGAAGAAAGGATTTTAAAAATACAGGCGCAAAATTTTAAACTTTTTAACGCGGATCTAAATCTGCTTTATAATGAGAGTCGGATCTAAATAATAACTTTAGAATGAGAGTCGGCTCTTTGTAAATTTCAAACGACATAAAGTATACTTTAACGTTAAATAGATCTTCTTACTTTAAAACCAGCAAAACGCTTCTCTATATTTTTAAAGTATGCTTTATCCAGTTGATGTTTGTTATTTTATAATAAAAAAATAATAAGATCACTTTCAAAGATGGACACAGGAAAAAACGTTCAATGTAAATTCAGACTAAGTACACGGTTAAAAATTCTGGCATTAATTTTAATATTTTCAGGGTTGTATATATGACAACACCAAAAATGTATTAAAGTTTAATACATCGCAAATATTACATTTTTACTTTTAATACAAAAATTATTACATTTTTAATAGAACTTTATTAGAAAAAGAGAGGAAACAAATTGAGGAAATTTCTCACAAAGAAATTTCTCACAAGAAAATTTTCTCTCAAAAGGATATTTCTTTTGAGAATTAATGCAACACAGAAAATATTATGAATACATACTCGTAATTCGTAATAGCTATAATAATGAATGTGTATTTTTGCAAGAGTACCTATTTATCTTTGTATGTCAATTTATTTCCATTTGGGAATAATTATTCTTATTATTTTTATTAGAAAAATAACATTTTTTTCTCCATCGTTTTTCAGAACTGAGAATAGAAATCTTATTGCGATTGAAATTTTGTCTACTAATTAACAAATTGTGCCTCGAAAAACTGCAAAGCGCCTTCAAAATAATGCATATTTAAATTTTTTTATTTTTATTATTCTTGCTTTTTAATACAATATTAATAAATTTTAATCTTGGGTGTATTAAAAAGTGACGCAGTCTGTTCAAAATGTTCATATTCAATATGGCTGACAAAAAAGAGCATCGAAGCAAAAAAAGGGCGAGGAGGTATTAGAATGTAATCAAAAATTATTAGAAAAATTCTCATATTTGAAATGGCAACTGAGAGAGAAATTTTCCCTCTCTACAAGGGATATGTTTTATTCTTTTGGGTTAAAATCGACTCTTTTTTGTATTACAAATGATATTTTAATACAAAAATATTAGAATGTAATAAGAATTGATTAGAATTTTTTTTTAATATTTCCCTAGTATTAAAATGTAATATTTGCTGTATTGCATACGGCTGTAATACAAGAGCTGTATTAAAAAATACCCCAGAATTTTTAACCGTGTAGGTATGTACAATCAAGTGCTTTTCCTGAAATTTTGCCTTATCCACTTTTTCGTAATACTGTTTCCATTGCACGAAATTGCGCAATTTCAGTTCAAAAATTTGGAGATTTAGGAGTGGTAGAACAAAAATTTCATTTCAAGAAATATCGCCCAAATCGATTTGGAAATATCGCCCAAAAAAATTCTGAACAAATGTTGTTGTTTTTTTTTGTATTTGGGCGTTATTTCCAATTTTTTTTTTAAGGAAAGAATAAAAATTTTAAAAGTCAAACGTGAAATAACGCCCAAAATTGGAAATATCGCCCGAAGGAAATCCAGAAAAAGGAAATAAGGCCCAAATCTTAGGAAATACCGCCCAAATAATAATAAAACTCAAAACTAACATTTAAAATATGGATTTTTGAATAATAAACCGGCGTATGAACACTGAGGAATGTATGTGGGGGCATGCTGCCCCCCTGCAACCCCTCTGCTTGGTCACATTAAAGGATTTGGTGTAGGTGCGAAGCTGGGTGTTTACATAAGTTTCTTTAAATCCAGATTCTTTAAAAGCAAAAGAAACTTTGCAATCACCCAGCCTCGCACCTACCCCAAATCCTATATTTACCGTGATTTTTTTTAAGATTATCTTATCATTGAAATTTCACTTTGGAAATATCGCCCAAAATTGAAGCAACAACTCCCAAATTTCACAAAAACAATTTACATTGAAAATATTTGGGCGATATTTCCAACTTAAGATTTGGAAAAATATAATTTTCCATTTTTTTTTCTGGGCGATACAAAATTATTTGGGCGATATTTCCAAATCGATTTGGGCGTTATTGCCTTTATCGCCATTTTATTGAGATTTCGTGAAAATTTGATGATTTGATTGAGATTTCAACGAAACCTCAATAAAATTTTGTTCTACCACTCCCACTCACTTGTTCTAAATCTCGAAATTTTTGAGCTGAAATTAGTATGATACTCCAAATTGGTGAATAATAGACCTTGTTCCTATGTTGCTAATATCTCAAACGACTTTCCACTTTAGGGGCCAGTTATAGCTTTCATTGAAACTCATCATTGAAAATTTAAATTTTAGGTTTTGAGGCTCTTAAAAACCAAAATCAGTGATTATTTTGATGTCAATTGAATGATGATGACTTAATTATAAATTCTTGTCAAAAACAAAATTCGTTTTGGCTTTGCTATTGAAATTCTAATGACAAAAAAAAAGCAACAATTATAAATTGTTAATAATTGATGCTAATTATGACAATCTGTTTTTATTTATCGTTATTATACACACTTTCTTCTTAAATTTTAAAGTAAAATATTTGGACTGTTTTATTCTTAGTCTACTTTGTATAATAAATTCTATTAATCCATAATGTACATATAATTAAGTGTGTATAAATTCTTTTCTATTTTTGAGATTGTCACATGAGATTGTCATTGAGATTGGCACAGCTGCCAAATCAAATATTGACTTCATTGTTATCTATAGGGCAATTAGTGTTATTTCTAAAATTTGCCGTACAACACTGTAAATCTTTGGTATATATTTAAGGTTTCTTAACATTTTAGTTTTTTCCACTTCCCCTATTGAAAGGGGTTGTGTGTCTCCTAATCAAAAGTTCAGGTCTTTGGCTTCGCAGTTTTTATCTAAATTTGTGTCGTGTTTGGGATTCCAAAAACGTAAGATTATAGTGAACTGGTGATGTGATGTGACAAAATTAAATATTTCAACCGCGTTTTATTACATTTCAATGATATATGACCTAGATCAGAATAGAGTGGTAAC
The DNA here is from genome assembly GCA_929447395.1 of Epistrophe grossulariae. Lineage (NCBI taxonomy): Eukaryota > Metazoa > Arthropoda > Insecta > Diptera > Syrphidae > Epistrophe > Epistrophe grossulariae. The sequence goes on along the minus strand of OV839567.1, from coordinate 151,110,069 downwards.
ATTAATAGTTTGAAATTTTATTGCGAAAAAATTACATAGTTTTAAACTCGATTTAAGCGCAGTGAATATTTGAATATTCGCTCTTGAGTCTTGACAGCACTTTTGTAGCCGCTGGTACCCTTCATTTGTAAATTTTGTGTGAAAAAACTTCTGAATAAATTGTCAATTCGAAATCCGAACGTTTCGTATCAGTTTGGTACAGCCTTATATAATATAAGCTGTATTTGTGATTGTTTACTTTTCTACATCTGATAAAATTATATTTCTAATCAAAGAAATAAGAGAAATTTTAATATTTCGCAAGTTTTTTCTCACGAAACAGAATTTTAAGGATATGTATATGATTTGACCTAATATACCGCTCAATTTCAGAAAAATTCAAAAATGCACTTAAACATATTTATTTCAAATGTGGGTTCGAAATTCTTGTTTTTCCAAAATTCTCAAATCTCCAATAATTTTTTTTTTCGATTAATTTGAAATGTGGGCACAACGTTACATTCAAATATTTGTGGATTCAGTATATAAATAATTATAATTTTGGAAAACATCGCCATCTGTCGGACTTTAAAGCAAAAAAACGCTATACCTACTGATATTACCTCAGCAATTTCAGTTACATTAAGGGCCAGTTGTACAATAGTGGTTCAGCCTCGGTTCAAGATTTTAACTCACCGATTTCGGCGGATTAACTAAGGTTCAAGGCTGGTTCAAGTATGTAATTGGTTATTATCACACAATTAACAATTAACACAGTTAACAATTAACAATTAATCCGCCGGAATCGGTGGATAAAAATTGCTGAACCACGGTTTAAATATTTGTACAACTGGCCTTAATAGGATTCCTTAATAAAATTTCCTCAGTTGGCTGTCCAAATACTGGGGAATACTACTGATTTAAAATTTTACTTTTTATGCGGGGTAGGGGTAAAGACAAAAGTGATATCTGATTTTGAAAATTCTTTTATTATACAATACTTAACAATAAATTAAATTTTCCGCGATCGCAAAGATCTCAGAACATTCTTCTGACAAAGTTTAAATATTTGATTTCATCCCGATCATTTTTCATTCATGCTATCATCGGGTTAAATACGTTACCTATTGCTATTAAAATAATTATTAATATGGAAACTTTTCGAAAAGAAGTCATTTATTACTTTTCAATGCAATAACAGTAAAATATGTAGTAAAATAATTATTTCTTATGTCCTTAAAACAAAAAATTATGCAAATATTATTGGAATTTTCTTTCTGATTTTTAAATTTATTTTTGTTAAACTAATTTTAAGTCTAAAAATGTTTATATCTTTTTCTTTCATTAAATTAATGTATAACATTAAAAATTTTTGTGCTATATAACATTAAGTTCTTAATGTACAACTCGTATAGCAAGCTTTAATAAACTGAAATTGAAAAAGGAGGATGAAGTACTTCCAGGATTACTTAAGAGCTAAATACATTTTAAATTTTAGATATTTATAAAGTAAATTAGAGTAAACACAAACAAAATGTATCCCTAACTCAAAAAAAGACTGAGTTGAAATTTTTTGCAACTGCTTTACTTTCGTGGTTATTTATACCTATTATAGCTTTTTTTCTGTTTTTATTTTCAGATGAAGTCCCTAATTTTAATTTTGGCTATACTCGCCACAACAATCAGAATCAGCATTTCTATAATAACAAGCCCGGAAGATGAATCTATCGCTGAAGCCAAAGTCAACTACAGAATTCCTTCTAACATAATCCCATCACACTACAACATATCAGTAAAACCATACCTGCTTAATGAAGATGGCAAAAATCGTTTCAAATTTGACGGTGAGGTTTCGATTAACATCGAAACAAGCGAGTCAAATTTAAAGACAATTATCTTGCATACGAAAAAATTATCTTATAAAGTCCGTGAATTGTATGAAACCGCTAGACCTCAAATGAAATTAAAAATTACAAAATTTGAGGAGGATTCTGTTACGGATAAATTTACTTTAACATTGAATGCAACTTTGAAACCCAAAATAAATTACACATTGCATTTTATCTACACGGGTCTAATGGAAGATGATATGCAAGGTTTCTATAAAAGTTCATATGTCGATGGTAAAAATAACACAAGGTCAGTTTTGAAAAAAATTTAATAAATAATTTAAAAATAAAATACTGAAATTTAATTCTTTTCGTTTTAAGATGGTTGGGATCAACACATTTACAACCAACTAATGCTCGACGTGTCTTTCCTTGCTTCGATGAACCAAAATTTAAAGCAACTATTGATTTGGCAATTACTCGATTTAAGAGCTTCAAGACAGTCAGTAACAGCCCCATAATACTAAGTCAACGTATAGAGTAAGCTTACGTCAAGAGTTTATTTATATTTTTATTTATAACATTTTTTTTCTTCTGAATCACTGAACTAATAGTATTTTTTTAACGTTTTAAGTAAGGCTATTTCTTATTGATAAAAATAAGCCCGATATCAATAAGCAATATACTAAATTGACTTGAAAAATTATATACTACAATAAACTCAAAATCTTTACTAAAACCATGATGTTATGTCTAACGAGATAACTCAAAAAAAAATTCAAAAACTCTTTTTTTTTCTCTTCCTATTTAATTAGCAAAAACTATTACAAAGATGTCTTCGCCACCACACCTCGCATGTCTACTTACCTCTTGGCATTCCTTGTTTCCGATTTCAATGAACGTAACGATGTTGAAGGTGAATTTTACATTGTTGCACGTCCTGAATATTTCAGTCAAACCGAATATTGTTTCGATGTGGGTCGTAAGCTTCTAGCTGAATTCGATAAATACACAAAATTGCCCTTCTACGAAACTGGTATGGAAAAAATGCATTTGGCAGCTCTTCCTGATTTCGATGCTGGAGCAATGGAGAACTGGGGACTTATAACTTACAGGTTAGCCGAAAGAATTTTTAGATCAACCATAAACGTATGGGTTATAAAAAATTATTGTTCCTAGGGAACGTGCTTTGCTTTATGACGAAGAATCCACTACACTTTATGCTCAACAGTTTATTGCTGGAGTTATTGCCCACGAACAAGCCCATATGTGGTTTGGAGACTTGGTAACTTGTGAATGGTGGAGTTATACTTGGCTAAATGAAGGGTTCGCCAGCTATTTCCAATACTTTATGACAGCCGAAGTAAGTCCAGAATCACCAAATAGAAGTTTTTCTCACTAATAAAGATGAATTTTTTCTTTTCGATTTTGGCCAAAGGTTCATCCAGAAATGGAAATGGATAAACAATTCGTCGTCGATCAGATTCAAAGTGTCTTTACACTGGACTCAACAAATAACACAAATCCTATGAGTGATATTACTGTAGCTTCTCCTTTTGAAATATCTGAATTATTCAATGAAATTTCATATAACAAAGGTGGTTCGGTCATTCGGATGATTAAACAAGCTATTGGGGAGGAATCATTCAAGAAGTCTCTTCAGGAATACCTCGATGAATAGTAAGTTAAAATTATGATTATGATAATTTGCAAATTTTAACAGTATTTTGCAGCAAATACACCAACACAATTCCAAAGAATATTTTCGATCATTGGAAAAATAACTGGCCCGAAGCGACCAAGAAGTACGCGGACGGAGTTTTTACTAGTTTCACTGAACAAGTTGGTTACCCAGTTATTCACATTGAACTTTCAACTGATAGCATGAGCATGACTATCGAACAGAAGCGTTTTCTGCTTACCCCAGGAGATGGCAGTGATCCAAACCTATTGTACACTGTTCCATTTACTTACACAACAAACTTGGAAAAAGATTTCACTTCAACAACTCCGAATTTATATCTGAATGCTGAGAAAGAAAAAGTGACAGTGAACTTTAAGGAAGCTGTAAAGTGGGTTATGGGAAATATTCAAGAAACCGGATACTACCGTGTTAACTACAGCGCTCCAGTCTGGCATCAAATCCATAATGCCCTGAGTTCTAAGAATTGGGGTGGCATCCACGAACTTAACCGAGCTCAGTTTGTTGACGATCTATTTGCTTTTTCTCAGGCAGGTCAACTGGATTTTAAGCTCGCATTGATGTGTCTTAGCTACTTGGAAACTGAAACCAACTACCTCCCATGGAAGGCAGCGTTCAAAGGATTTGAATACTTGGCCAATCGTCTTGGCATGGAAAAAGAAAATTTCGCCTACTATATAATTCAAATTTCAAAGAAAGCTTATAACAAACTAGGCTTTGTGGAAACCAAGACAGACAAGCCTCTAGATATCTATGCCCGCAGCAATATTATCTCATGGAACTGCAAATACGGCCACACCGATTGTATCGCAAAATCATTACAATTATTCCGAAACAGGCATATCAAACCTATTCCGACGAATATTCGTGCAGAAGTTTATTGCACAACCATGCGTGATGGTACTGAAGCTGACTTTGAAAGTCTCTATCAAGATATGAAGGCCGAAGTGGTTTCATCTAAACAAGTCTTGATTATTAATAACATGGGTTGTGTTCGCGACAAGAAACTTGTGAAACGTTTCTTCCATATTATTCTCAGCGATGATATTCGACGCCAGGACAAGATTTATGCACTAAAGGCCTTATACAAAGAAAATGCTGAAAATGTTTCGCCAGTATTTGATCTTGTGATTGAAAACTTTTATGCTTTCAAAACAGCGTAGGTTCTTATCTAATTTAAAAGTTTCATCTAAATTCATATTACCTATTCTTTTTTTTATTTTTTTCTCAAAGTATCGGTTCAAATTCATCAGTGGCAACTGAGATTTCAGCGATCGCATCACGCTTCACAACAAGAGAACAACAAACCAAATTAGATATTTTCATTTCAGCAAGTGGTAGTCAACTTGGAAGCGCTCAAAAGACTTTGATAAGGGCTTCAAAAACAGTGAGGGAGAACCTTGCTTGGTCTGAGAAGAAATTGACCCCAGTTGTTCAATATTTGAAGAACTTTAAAAATAGTGCCAGAAGCATTAATATTAATTCTTTAACCGTTGCTTTGACAGCTTTTATATCTTACATGCTAAAGAAAATAAGTCTGAATCAGTAGAATTTTTTCTTTAATTTAATTCGATTAAGTTAGGGTTTCCAGAACATCTCTTTTATAGAGAACATGTTCTCTTTTTCTATTTCGATCTTTTTCGCACTCTCTTTTTTCATAAAGTTCTTTTTTTGTTATCTTTTTTTGCATGTCCTCTATTTAGTCTCTTTTTTAAAATACAAAATCTACAAATAAAAAACAAATTTTATATGATTCTCACCTTTGAAAATAATTCTCAATTGTAACTTGGAAGTTTCAACAATTTTTAGATTCTCTCAATATTTTATTCAGCCCTAAATCAATCCTTAACAATTTAAATAAAAAAGGGTTTGAAAATTTAAAGTGAAGTACAATGCTTAAAAAAGAACGCAATAACTGTTACTAAAAATGTTTTAAGTACATACAAAAATGGACACGTCAATTTAAAGAGTTTATATGCTTTCACTGGATCTTGGAAAAAACGGTAGTTTGGGAAGATGAAGAATAATGTTGTGAATATTTGATTTCGTAAATTGTTAGATGATATGGAAATAAAAAATTAAGACTTTCGGTAGACACTAAACAGTGTCTGATAAAAAAGGGTTAATTTTTTTTGTTCGTCAAATAATTCTGAATATCATTACAAATTTCTTATTGTTTTTAGATTTGTTCCATTGGGTCCTGCAAAGTTATTTTTAGTATTTCCTAGTAATTTTGCCAAACAAAAAATCCAACTTATATATAAATATATTATGCAATTTTTGTTTTTTTGTATTTGTATTTTATTTTAGATTTTAGAGAAACACCAACAATAATAATTTACTATATATCTATGTTATTTTATTTTACTAATGTTGCTGCATTTTTGCGTGGATACAGTTCGTATCCATATTATTGAAATGCTTTAAACTGATTTGACCACAGAGTATAAGTAGCTAGTTGGCTAGACTCTAGAGCCGGAAGCACTTAGCAGTAGAATAATGCAGGTCAAAGGAACATACCTAATATATGAAGTTATTAAAGATTTGTCAGTTTTTTCCTTATTTCGGGGGAAAATGTGAACGTGGAGCGTATTTTTTCGTTAATGGAATCACAGTGGACAAAGAAAAGACCAGTTTAAGAGTGGGAACTGCAGTTAAGCCAATTTTAATATTGGCTTAGAGTTTAAAGTATTAAAACTTTCAAAAGTTTTACAATATATTTTTAAATGAAAATAAGTACCTATACCACAAATAAGTTCTCAAAACTATGAAACTTCATAGAAGAAGAGGAATCATAATATTTACCCCTGTTCTGAATTCCCATCCTTCATAAAATCATATCGTTTTCAATGTCTGGGTGTTTTGAAATACCTCTCGCTTTCAATAATTACGGAATGAGAGTGCTTTGATTTTCGATCGGATTGAAAATTCTTGACGTTTGCAATTTTTATATCCGAATTGGAATTGGCAAAATTTTAAAAATGTTGTTTCAGCCTGCTCTACTATTAGGTGTGTTCCTTTATTTTGAAACTCTGGTGCATTTGTGTGTATTTCAGATTTTTTTGTAGAACTTCACACAAATGCACAGATTTTCAAAGTAAAAAAGTAGGCTATTACATATATTCTTTGTTTTTTTTGTTTTTATTTATGTAATTTTTCAAAATCAGAACACTTTTTTTGAAGCTTGCATGTACTTGGCCCCCCGGATTTCGAGTTGCACAAAGTTGGTAATTGTAATCGTTTGTACATACATCGTTTGTACACGTTTGTACAAGTTTTAAAATAATTTGTACACGTACCGTTTTTTATAAGCAATTTAAATAAACTAGCATGTAGTTAGCCCCTGGAAAATTCGGACGTATTAATTTAAAAAATCTGGAAATGCAATTCGATGGATAATCGTTTGTAAACGTTTGTCTTCTTTTTTTAGTTTTTACATGCCCCAATGCTCCACAACGGAGTCGTTTCAACATTTTGTATAATGGTTTTTCATGGCGTTAATTTCTTAAATTTTAGTTTCTTTCTATTTTTAATTAATTATTCAAAATTATCGAAAAAAAAAACGAACTCTCGAGTTGGGAAAAGTTGTTAAATGCAATCGTTTGCAATTCGTTTGTACACGTTTGTACAAGTTTTAGAATAATTTGTACACTCACCGTTTATGTTTTATAAGCACTTCAAAAATAAATTGCGGTAAGTACCTTTTGGGACCCTTCATATGCTGCTTGCAAAATCTGTGAATGCCATCTGATAAATAAATCGTTAACATATTTCCTACAGTAAATATTTAAGTTTGTACACGTCCCAATTTTATTTTACATTTCCTGTAACGATTTTTCATGTTGTTTGTTCTTTTAATTAAAATGTCTTTCTATTTTTAATTAATTATTTAGAATTTTGAGACATATGTACGTAAATATAACTCATGTACATATCTACTTCAAATTTTAAAACTATTAAATCAATAAATGCCTATGTAAACTAACATCTATTTGTATAAACTATGCAATAACATAGCTAATTCAGATAACAGCTAACATAGCTCTTTTCTTTCGTTGAAGCACTGAAGGTAAGATAGGTAGATTATTAATTAATTAATTCATTTTTGCAATAAAAAAAAACCTAGGTACTTAACAAATATAAAATAATAAGGGCCAGTTTCACAGTGAAGTAAGTGTCACTTAAGTGCCGAATATGGAAAACTAATTCCCAATTTCACAGTGTAAACTTATCGGAATAAGTGACACTTAAGTCTCCGATGTTGGCCACTTAAGTTCCACTTACTCAGGTAGTAAAACTGCGGATTAAGTGCCAAAATGGGAAAATTAAGTGCCACTTATTTTGTTAAGTGTGCACTGTGAAACTGGCCCTAAAGCTGCAGTTAAAATTTTCAATAATTTTGTTTTCTTTAAGCCCGTGGGACACTTAAAAAAAATGTTTGTGTCAAAAAATTTTTGGACATGCAAAAACTAAAAAAAAAAGGCAAACGTTTACAAACGATTTTATCCATCGAATTTCATTTCCAGATTTTTTAAATCAATACGTTCAAGTTTTCGAGGGGCTAACTTTTGAATAATTAATTCAAAATAGAAAGAAACTAAAAATTAAAAAATTATCGCCATGCTCATTATAAAAAATGTACAAAAGATTCCATTGTGTTCAAAAATTAATTAAAATTCTGTCAAAAAATTTTGGCACATGTAAAAACTTAAAAAAAAAGAAGACAAAAGTGATTATATCCATCGAATTGCATTTCCAGATTTCTTAAATACATACGTTCAAATTTCCGAGGGGCTAACTGCATGCTATTTTATTTAAATTACTTCTAAAAAAAAACGGCACTTGTACAAATTATTTTAAAGCTTGTATACAAACGTTTACAAACGATGTACAAACAATTGCAATTATCAGCTTTGTCCAACTCTAAAGTCGGGGGAGCAAACATGCAAGCTTTTATGAATCCGTGCGGAAGTCAATTTTGTTTACGGATTTGATTCGGAGTGGAAATCAGAACAGGGTTATTTTTGTTTTTGAATTATTGAATAATGGTTTCTAAACTGTTTTAAATTAAAACTCTTCTATCTTCTATACCTGAAACTTATTGTGTTAATAAATTAATAAATTATTTTCTAAACAAGTTGTTATTTTATTCGTTTTAGGTTGAAGTTTTTTTGGTAGTGCAGTTTGAGTAGTGGAAATGTTCTCTTTATGGACACCCTAATCTAACCTTGAGAATTTTAAGCACACATTCTCATTTATCATTTTAAATTAACCCTGAGATATGATTACACTCCATTATCATATCAATAAAAGAAAAAAACGACATGATCACTGTCCTGCATGGAATTCGGTTAAAACTGGAAAATACAATTGGAAAAATTTTAATTTTAATTTCGAATTCTTTGGAAATGACACCAATTATGTGTACCAATATCAATGATCAATCAATGATTGCAAATAACTTGATATACCTACTAAAGAACGTCCAATTGCGGAAGAACTTCGTTATCTCCAGACATAATACCACTCGAATAGAGATTAACCACCCCATAAGATGAATATCGCAATAAACTATAGCAAATATTTGCTTTGATCTTCGCTGAGGATAAAGTAAGATTAATCCATCAGGGGAGCATACCGGTTTGTGGAATTCATTCATATCACTTGAACGTCACTATTCTGATCATAAAAATAGATTAGGAGATTAATCAAAGTGTACTTATCTGCTACGTGAAAAAGATAAGAGTCGGAATATCCAAAAAGCGACTTTAATAAAATAACCAACTTTGACTTTGTCCAAATACTGTACCTACCTATACAATATACATAAGTATGTAGGTAACTGAATAAATCAGTTTTGATAGAGAGATGTGATTTCTTTTTGACAAAGAAAGTACTTGATTTTGCGAAAAAACAAGTACTTGAAAATAAAAATACCGGAAACCGTGACTTTTGTTTTTGTTCATAGCTAAAAATTCTTTAATTCGAGTCAGAAAATGGCTTTTAAGGTTTTGAAGAGCTTTAAATTGTTTAAGAATAAATGGGAAATTTTATAAATAAATGTTTTATTAGTCTCGCAATTTTAGAATTTTACCCAGGAACCCAATTACCTATATGCAATGGAATTGCATTATTCCGGATCTTTCAAGTTTGTGGAGTACAGTAAAATAGTGCCTATATAAACTGCCAAATTAACCCTCACATCTAACTAAGATTTCACAATTATTTCACTGATTAAAAATAATTCTTGTTTGCTTCGTGTTTATAAGTAGAAGAGTATTTGCTTTCGAGTTAAGGATAACTGCTCGCTAACTCGCATTTATAAATACGGGGGTAAGGGCTGTCCATTGAAATTAAAACGCCTATGGTATCTCCAAAACACTCTAGCTTAAATGTTTTCAATTTTCATTAATTTCAACATCCCTTCCACTCTCAAAATTAAATTTGCTCTCGACACTTAGGCTGTGTTAGAAATGGACAAATATGAAATAGAAAAGAACTAAAGAAATGTTGAAAGTGAATTCTACATTAAGTCATTGATGAATCGATACCAGGTTTTAAGTCGGATATGAACCATCTGGTATACGTACATGGTAATTGGTATAGACGCCATTTCAGTTTTATAAGTGAAAATTGTAGAAACAATATTCCTACACTCTCATAAAAGTTTAAATTGTCCAATCAAATTTTTTTCGGAATAATTGAAAATAACACATTATACCTTAATATGACTTAAATATGTCTGATGTTGCACTGATGTTTATTTCTTCAATTTTATATAACTTAATTTTAACATACAATAATAGTCAGCAATTATTGGTGATGAAAGTTCATTACAGACCTGCAAGGTAGTCTGACTCATTAGACTTTCGTTCGCTCGTTCGTTTAAATTCAATTTGAAACCGAGGTGTTTTTGTCAGTCGTTTGACGATGTCATCATTAATTTTTAAATTAATGGTTTCATTTTTTATGTTTCAGGTACATATGGGTGTGTCAAAGAAAATAAATTTTTTTCTTCTTCTTGGGAACCAATCAACAAATTTGGTTGGCTAAGATCTTAAATCTACAAAAATATACCCTCAATACATTATAAAGTAGCAAAATATGTATAAACTTAAAGTTTCATAAGTAATTCCATAGACTTAGTCCAGTCGTTAAAGCATTTGACTCGGAAAAAATCGCCAGAAAGCTTGATTTTGGTATATAGCCTCCTCATCGTATTCATAAGAAACTTTCAAAAGTACCTACCCATCGGTATGATCGCTGCTAACAATACTACGGGGGATTAAAGCCCCCCCAAAATGGTTTTCATGATCATACCAAATGATAAGTTGTACAGAAATTAATTTCTTGCTTAGAAAATTTCCTATAAAAAAAACATATAAATTTTTTTCTTCATAAAAATTACCGTTTTTTGAAATAAACCAATCGGTAGAGTGAGGGGTTTTTCTTTTCTAAATGTTATAAAACTGTGCACATTGTGATAGAAGCATATAATTGTGAGAACATTTTTTTGACAAAATTTGAGCTTGTATAACTTGTAAGTTACATAAGTGTGTCTAACATTTGTCTCCTTTTTATCAATAGTTGTTGCCAAAAATATTTTATATATTTTTGAACTTCAGTGGCAAAAAGGAAAAACAGCATAAGTCACTTTTTACAAGTTTTCAGGAGAATAATTTTAATGTTTCTTTTGCGATTACAAATAGGGTAAACAACTTACGGACGAAGTGTTACAGTTCATAAACCGTAAGGGATAAAAGTACGAACAAAATATGACAGTTTAGATTCGCATATTGCGCATCAGAACTGTAATAAACTCAATTTCGACATAAGTCGACTTATGCTGTTTTTCCTTTTGGCCACAGACTTAATTGCTCGTTGATCCACCTATTTGGGTAAATTATCTAATTACATTAATTAACTTGAATTTTGTTTTATTGGTAGGGAACAAAAATTCATGTTTTATTTTAGTTCATTTAGTTTTTTAGTTTAAAAAAAACAACCCAATTAGGGTTGCTATTTTTTTTTTAAATTAATATACATATTTCATATTTTTTAAACTATGTATTAAACTATGCCAAAGAATTTTTCTTTAGTTCAACAGTGTTGTCGGCTAGCGTCTTATATATAAAACTTCAAAGTTAAAAATTTTGTTTTCAATAAAATTTCAGACAAATGTTTTAAGACTGCTCACATCTCGCATCTCCGCTCTGCTCGCAGCTCCAGTATGTGTCCAGCCTTAGATAATTTTCCTAAGACAACCAACTTTTCATGGTTGCAAGAAAAAAAAAGTGATTATATTTGATCCACCCTAAGGTACACCTAATCTAAGTTGGTATACAAAATTCTTTTTTTTTAATATTTGCATGCATTGATCGAATTGGCACGTGATTATCTATGTACAGTACATTGTAAAACCTGACCTATTACATGTTTTGGATGTGTAGTTATACAGTCCGTACCATTTGGATAGCCTCAAACATAGTTTATTTTACAATTAACTATTTTTGGTACTTCTTTGAGGTCTTATTAGAAAATTTGTATTGAGAATCAAGGTAGAACATGGTTACTAGTATTAAGAGAAGTGTTGACTAATTTCTAAAAGCTTACAAACATTTCTCAAATAATTTTGTTCACAGTCAAAAAAATGTATTTTATTTGCTGTAACATTAGAATAGCCTCACAGTATTTATTTAGTAGAAATAAAAACCGATTTATTATTTTTTTTAAGAAAATAATTTGTATTTATTTTCTGTGGTTAAGACAATATTTTAGAACTTTTTAGAGACCTTCTTGTTTTGAATTACCTCGAAAAAGAGATCATACAAAATCAATGTTCGATTTCTTAAACAATCGCAAACGATTCCTTAAAAATCTAACGAAATATTCGCCCTGGCCACTTTGATAGCTACGATAAACTTTTCTTTTCTTGTGTACATCCTTCCATTTCCATAAACCTTGCGTGTTTGACAACTCCACACATTTTTAATGAGAGTAGGGTGGTAAGGATAATTGCTGTTTATTTTAAGTTTGCAACATTTTAATAAAAGCTGTGTGGATCGCCTCATTGTCTTGCTGCAAAAAGAATCGGCAGCAGTTTTAAAATACACTGAAACTGAAGCAAGACTGTTTCCAATAAGGTATTGTGTTATTTCGATGTCATTTTACAGTCTACAAAATCTAAATCAACGGTACCATAAAATGAGACTGCATCCCCATACCACAATTCACCACTCACGGCATATGATAGCGATCAAAACACTAATTTTCTTTTCTTAACTCATGGAAGTATGTATGTACTCTCTTCAACTAAAAAGATCATTTTTTGACAATTGTTGGAATGGATGCTGCCTTCAGCTTTCCATGGCATTCGGCATCTTGCTTAATTAAGCTGCTATAGTTTACTAAGCGCATTGTTAAACGGATGTTTTTTCATTAGTATTTATTGCTTTAGGTGGCCGGCACTTCTGATAACCCGACTTAAGGTCATTTGGCTCACTTCTGACCCAGCTCCGTGTCTTAATTTGCTCAGAGAGTGGTTGCAATTTGAAGCTTATCATGTTATTTTCGTCATTAACAGATAAGATAGAATTGAAGAAGTTCGTTCTTTGTAGTGAATGTGTAGCCTACATTTACGGATTGTTAACAAAATTACATACTAATTTGAGACTTTGATCAATTTTCTGAACAATAAAACGTTTCGTCAGTTCTTGATTCCGATAGGCCTCTGTTTTGGCAATCTCTGTAGCCGTTAATGAATTTTGTCTGTCCGTTTAAACTTTCATATTGAAAAACTCACAAAACATAACTGTTTTATCATTTCCTGATAACTTTTTGAGACCTACGCTGCCAAATTATAGCCTACAATGTGGACTAAAATCAATTGAGGTTATTTAAATGTTAAAAACAAAATTATTGTTTTAGTAACTGCAAACAAACAAGCACAGTAAATTTAGTTTACTTTAAGAAATTTGTTAAAAAATTGTCTTAATCTCAGAGACCGTTCTCTTACCTTGTCTTTAAATATAAATTTATATTTGGACAAATCAATGAAGTATAAAAAACAGTTAAAAAAGTATGCAAGTTAAAGTGTAAGGCTATATTCAAATGTTACGGACTGTATACATACGCTTGCAAGTCTCGATTAAATGTTCAAATGTTGGTGTGAAATTGGTCTTCTTTTTCAAAACAAAAGTAGTACTGGTCAAATGTGGATTTAGTTTTTTTTTTTTTAGTTTGGATGGCAGTGCAATATTTTAATAACTCATTTTGTATTAAAAAAAGTAAATTTAAATTTTATTTAACATAAATTGAACAGTTTTTCTTTTTTTATTTCGAAATAAAGTTCAATTGATATTTTTCCTGAATTATATAGAAAATGCAGTGCGCGGCAAAAAGGCAAGAAGAACTTTGACTTATTATTTTTTAATAATACTCGTTTGTAAATTATTATCTCAAAAAATATGAATGGTAATGTTAAGCGTTTCGAGTAAAAACCCCAAAAAATTGATAAATAAAATTGACGTCATAAACCAACATTTGTAAAATAATATAAAGTCATTCTGACAACTGACGTTATCTTAACTTTTGGTATATTGATTGGACTTGTTGATTAAAGTAATAAATATTAAAGTTAAAAAAAAACCTGTCAGATTATGTACATATAGTGTACATATAAGTAATAGTACCTACTTTATGGAAATAATTTTAAGGAACGTGAAGTTTGTAACAATTTTAAAAGTGCTTGTAAATTGTAATAGGTCCCCAAAGTAATCCCATGACCTTGACAATGAATCAGTTGGACCGCATAAACAGTACACCGTCAAAGAACGGTCAAAAATCATAAAATATTGTTCTATGAGACATAATTATTGTTAATAATACATAACTCAATGGCAAAAAAAATGACAACGGGGATTAGCGACGCCATCACAGAAACAAAATGGAGTTTTCATACCAACTATCGATAGCAAATATGTAATTCACGCTGTTTTTATGCGGATTTAAATTAAGCTTCAAGAATTCTCTCGATTTAGCTTAGCTCGCAGGGGATGAGGTGTTGTTGAATTTGACATGTGTTATATACGGCCTTAAGCCAACCCTGCTTCAATAAAACACCAAATGTGTTATAAAATGGCATGGCTCCATTCCTTTTCACCCTTTTTAATTTTTAAAGGCTGAGATATGCTTGTCAGAAAAGAGAATCGCCCTTCTTCTTCTTCGATCTGTCAAACCGATCACACGCCTCTACCTAAGTATATCTTATACTGTTATAATATATCTAAAATACCTTATCTAATGAATTTATCCTTAAATTGTTAATTATTAAGTATTTCTAATAAATAAAAATAATAATAATATAAAAACAAAATATAAGTTTTCATTAACTGAGCTAAAGAAAACTTAAGATGTAGATTTATTGACCAATTTGATTTGTATTATGTTGATTGGAAAATATGTTTTCCTTCGGCTGTTTTGGTCACAATAATTTTAGCAATGAAACAAGATTTGTTACATTTACTTTTCCCGACGTTTCGACAGGGGTTGCTGTCTTCTTCAGGGTGAACTATATAAAATTTAAACTACGTTTATAACTCTTAAAGTGTAAGTTTTACTTTTCACTGTATATTGTTGTTGCATAACATTGTGATTAACTATATTTTTATTTTATATGTAATAAAGTTCACCCTGAAGAAGACAGCAACCCCTGTCGAAACGTCGGAAAAAGTAAATGTAACAAATCTTGTTTCATTGCTAAAATTATTGTGACCAAAATAGCCGAAGGAAAACATTTTTTCCAATCAACATAATAAAGAAAACTTAACAACATGCAAACCCAATTCACCCTTGGCTTGCAAAAAATACGCATATCGTAGTCGAAACCCATTACCTGCCACTGTACTCAATTGAGTACAGTATTTTGTTAAATTTCAAATGGATTTTTTTTTAAAGTAGGCTTTGATTTTAATTTCTTTCGATTGGAAAGCAATTATTGACATGTGCTTCAATACTGGCAGTAAATTTGTTGAGATTGAAAACCATTTTCTGTACTCAATTGAGTACACTGGCCAAAACCAAGCTAAATTTTTTTCTCACTGGATTTGCAGAGAAATGTCTTTTTCAACTATAAACTGTGGTAGTTTTTATGGCAGGCGCTTTCCCAACCTCTACATGGCTGTTGAAGATATTCCAGATGATGGAAATGAAAGAGATATAGTGGTTATTCCACCAGATGTTGATATCCAAACAGACGAGGAGGATATATGTGAGGATGACTTGTTTGATTCCCATATTCCAATTGATATCCCAGGAGCAGTAGAGATAGAAATCGATGATGGATTTGAAAGTGAAGACGATATCCCACTTGCATATCTAAGGGAAGAACGATCAGCTAGAGGTGAGTCTGAGAATATTGCTCCAAAATGGTCAAATCGTGTAGTTTATTCTACTGAAATGGATGAAACATTTCATTATTTGGAAAATTTAACCAAAGTAAGAGAACAGTTGGAATTGGACAACGAAGTTGAAACTTTTGAACAATTTTTCGATGATGATGTTATGGATTTGATTGTGGAGCAAAGTGGAATATACGCACTGGAGCAAAACTGCCACACATTTCTATTTACAAAAGAGGATTTAAAAAAGTTTGTTGGAATAATGCTTTTTTCCGGATATCACACGTTACCACAAGAGTCATTGTATTGGTGCTTAGACGAAGATACAAGAATTCCTTTGGTAGCTAACGCGATGTCCCGCAATCGATTCAAAGAAATCAAACGCTTTGTTCATTTGGCCAACAATTCTTACGTCGATAAAAGTGATTAGATGGCGAAGGTCCGACCCTTGATGAACATGATTTGCCAAAAATATCAAAAATGGGGCTTTTTTCATGACAAGCTTTCAATTGACGAGGCGATGATAAAATACTTTGGTCATCATTCCGCGAAGCAATTTATCCGTGGAAAGCCTGTACGATTCGGATACAAGGAATGGATGCTTTGCAGTAGCGACGGATATTGTTATAATTTCTATATTTATTGTGGTGCGAAAAATGTGAGTGCAACCAAGAAGTGTTTACCCTTTGGTTCTCGGGTGCTGCTTGATTTGTTGGAAGTAGTAAATACACCAAGTGACCACAGTGTGTTTTTCGACAATTACTTCACCAGCCATGACCTTATGGCAACTTTACGCAGAAAAGGATTTCGTGCAACAGGTACGATTCGCGACAATAGAACGAAAAAATGTCCACTAAAATCCTTGAAAACGGTAATGAAAGCAAATCGTGGTTACTTTCATCACAAATTTGACAAAAACAATAACATCTTGTTCGCTCGTTGGAAAGATAATGCTGTTGTAACCGTTGCAACAAACTACGACAACTTGAAACCACTAGGAAAAGTCAAGAGATGGTCAGCAACAGAAAAAGAAAAAGGTTGTCATTCCTCAGCCAAAGCCTCTAATTGCATACAACAAAGGCATGGGTGGGGTCGACCTGCATGACCAATTTGTGAACAATTACCGCATAAAAATAAAGGGTAAAAAATGGTGGTGGCCATTATTCACACACATGCTAAACTCAATGGTGGTGAATGCTTGGCGACTCCATTGTCTGAAAAACAAAGAAAACCGTAATCTCCTTTCATTTGTTCGGACCATAGCCAGAACTTATTTACGCTCAGAGTCGTCAAAAAAAGCTCCAAAGTAACGGAGGACATTTCCCCCAAAAAATAAAAAAACAACTACGGTGCCATATTTGTCACAGCAGAGTTCGATGGATTTGTGAGCGGTGTCAAACCACTCTGCATTGAAAAAGAATGCTTCAAAATTTTCCATAATTAGGAAGGGAATGTACCCATATCTGGCCAGTGTACTCAATTGAGTACACCCCTCTAATTACCAAACTTGAAAAAAATTTTTTTTTTAAATTGTATTTTTGTGCAAATATAAGACTCAATAAACAGCATTTCAAAGATTTTTGATTTATCCCTATTTTAAAGGTCCTTGGTCTTTAATGGGTTAAGAGAAATGATATGATTTGCTTTAACACTTATTAAACGCTATGAAAGGATACCTATATAGATATTAATTTCGGATATAAGTTTTTAATGCAAATCTGCTAGATAATAACCCCTATTGCTGTTTTCAATAATCAATTGATAGTTGATAAATTTTGAAAATCGACAATAAAAAACCCGGAAAAAAATATTATTTGTTAAATTATTAATTAAAAGAAAAATATTGGAAATAAAAAAAAAAATGAATAATAAACTCGTGGCTTTTTTTTTTTCTTTGAAATATACAAAAAGCTGTACAGCTCATTGTGGGCAGAAAAAAAAAAGACGTACGACATTTTTTGAAAGCAGTTACAACTGCGGCTCCGATTCCAGTTGCAGCAGGGCATTGCGTTCAGCCAGTTAGTGTTAGTGGAGCGCTAGAACAAACGATTTCTCGAACTACCAAGTTCTTACTGTATAACCTAATATTGAAACAATTGGCCGTTTTTTTTTTTTGTTTTTCTTGATTTCCATTAATTGGCACGTCTTATCTATACCATTCCCCGATAAACAAATTGTTAATAAAACATTTTGCTAATGGACCCAATGGCTTATGGCTTATTTATCATGTGACTAGAAATTCACATATTATAGCTTACGTTAATTAACTTTGAATAATATTTAAAAATAGACCATATTTTTTTAGATTAATTTAAAAAAGAGCAATAAAGTAAACTATCTTTATTATTAATCCTTCAGTTGTCTGCGCAATAAAGTAAATCACATATCGCAACAATATTCACATTATCATCCAGAATTGCAATAAAAAACGTCCAATGGTTATATTTATTCCCCTACCGATTAACCTGTCTAACCAGGTCTACCATTGGTGCACCATTTTATATTTATATCAGTCAGTCTATGGTTTCTTATACAACCTCACTATAGTTACATATATAGTAACGATTAGAATTTGATTACTCCAGATATAAAGTTTCGATAAGCTTTTGTATCAACAAAGCAAATTTGTTGAGATGATTAAGAAGTCATAAAATAATGTTCTTGTTTTTTTTAGAATTAATACAAATACAATTCCTAGAAACAAACCAAAACTGCCCGGCACCAATATTTTTTATTCTTTTACCAACTGAAAAAAAAGTCCCGTATCCATTGAATTCCGGAACTGATAACTTCGAATATAATAAAATAATTTTTTTTTTTTCGAAAAAAATAAGTGCCAGCAGAAATAAATTGTCCGATGATCTAAAAAATTAAAATCGAAGAGTTGTAAATTGTTTCCTCTTTCACTAAGGTTCATATATCTTCAATCGTTGATAAATAATTAATGATGGTCGGATAATCGCAGTACAAACACTATCAGCAAAATTAATCTCAGATTGTTATCATATAGCTTTAACGCGTTACCAAGATAACGAGGAGCAATTCAATAAAAGGAGGTTAACATTGGTCATAGAATTTAGTAGGCCAAACGTTTTTGGCTCAAGCAAGTAGGATCTCTCTATTTTTTCCAACGCAAAAAAAGAGGATCAAACGGTTAAAACGGTGTAATTTATAGTGTTTCCATCTTATAGTTAAAGGTAAAATTTCTTTCTATAGAAAAGAAAAAAATAATTAAATTCTTTACTGTGCGGAAGTTAACATTTTTCAAATTGTGTAGCTTTTAAAGAAAAAACAAAAAACAGGATTAGTTTTAACAGTGATTTCTTCGGTGTGGATATACTTTTAGGCCTTGATGAGAATAGTGCGCAAAATGATTTACATAAGACTTCTATATTATGTCGATGCATAATTTATTTTTGAAGCATATTTTTTCACAAATGGCTATAAAAATAATTAGGACCAGAACTGATTCAAAAAAAAAAATTAGAAAAATTATATCTATGCCACTTAGAATAGATCTGCAATAATAATTTATATTTTTAATACAAAATAAAATTTGTTCTTAAAAAAATTTACCTACTTCAATAACTTCTGTTCTTATAACTATACCTACATAAATATATAGCCAAGTGAAGATTCTATGATATGATTAGTGCGCTCCTCCATGTCATTGCCCAGCAAACATTTAGGTGAATGTTCAATTAACACCTAGCAAAAATTAATAATATCATCCGACAAATATTCATTTTCAGTGAATGAAATCTAAAAATGTTTCAAAAAGCCTATTTTCTACGTTATGAAGGGCAGAGGGATATAAATGATTGAAATTCGATTCTCCTTCATTGTAGGGGAATAAAAGTGAACGTACACTAAGTAATTCTTCAAACAAGTAAATTGGGTGGATTCACTTTTATTCGTATTTATTCATCATTTATGAATCATTTAAAAGATTAATATGTGAGGTGTCGTTACCCAGGAGTTTTGACCCAAATCGATTAATAGAAATTAATTCAGATTCGAAGGTTTTGTTCGCTTATGTCAATCATTTATGCTACAGTTCTGAATAAAAATGTTTGCCGGATGGTGACGGTATAATTTATTGGTATTTAGCATCTTTATAATTGAGTATCTTTAAACAAAATAAAAAAAACAACAAAATGTCATTTCTGACACAGAAGATGACTTTTTACCTACAGTTTGAGTAACTCAAAGATTTCCATACGTTTTCAAACATTAAACGGTAGACATTACGATTGAGGATGATTTACGTGAAGCAAACGGAGGACGATCACGTAATCTATTATCGTTTAAATGATAATCCCCTGGTGAGCGTGTTCACATTGGACTCACTCCTCGCGTTCGGGGATCTATCCAATAGGTGTCAACCTATCCCAAAAATTTTCGGATACGTTTGGTTGTTGTTGCATCAGCTGTTTTGTCACAAGGGATTACAACAACACAAACCTATCCGGATAGCTTTGGATTGATCCCCGAACGCGACCACTGTCACTGGTAACTTATAATAGCCGCGTTTTATTATCTATTGGTCTGTTTCATTTATGAATCCAGAAATTTGTTTTTACTCTGGCGGATAGATGGCTTCCAGTTATGCATAATATGTTAAGGTAGTGCAAATTTTAGTGTAATGACAGTATTTATATGAAAAATAAACAAACATAAGGAAAAAACAACACGTTTTTCATTTGGATCCGAATTGTTTCATTTTTCACCATATGGGTTATTGGCGATAACAAAACGCAGCTAATGTTCTATTTGGTTGATATTTCTGTTCGTTATTTTTTACGGTTTTTTGTTGAGAAAAGTGCCTTATATACATGCAAATCATTGTTTAGGGGAACCACTTCAAATTAGTGCCCAAACCACTTCAATTAATTATAAATAATTACTGAAATATCAACAACTTAACTTACTTTCCTTTTTTTAAATCTCTTATTGAACAAAAAAAATATTTCTTAACTGATTATTTTCGATTAACAAAAATCTACAATCTACACGGTACAAAATATTTAAGCAGTGTTCTAAGGAAATCTAATAAATACGACTGTATATTTATTAGATTTCCTTAGAACACTCTTGGACAGTTGTCCAACACTAGCCACTGTCTAAATATTTGGACATCTCCTTATTTATAAAGGCATTCCAACAGCTGTCTAAATATGTTCTCAAACACTCACAAACATCCCTGTAATCTGTCAATTTCGTGAACATTTGGATACGTTCAATGAACATTTCATTTAATTTTCAGCTTTTTGTGCATTGAACATACCCACTTTAGAATAGGTTTGAACAGCCAATTGCAGTGTCTAAGTTACACACTCGATGCAACATGATTATAAATAAGATTTTGTAGTTGGACAGCTGTCCAAAGTTAGACATACTTTGTGTTTATAAATAAGACTATGGCTATATAGCTGGACTTCTCATTATTTATAAATGCATTCTAAATATGTCCTCACTGACTGACATCCCTGTAATCTGTCAATTTCGTGAACTTTTTGATACGTTCAATAAAAATTTCATTCATTTCAAGATAACTTTTCAATTATTTGTTCATCGAAATTACCCACTTTAGAATAGATTTGGACAACCAAATGCGGTGTCTTACTTAGACAATCAATGAACATTTTAATAAATAAAATTTTTGAATTGGGTAGGGTTAAAGTTAGGAAAGTTTAGGAATGGGATTATAATTATACGACCTCAGTTTTATTTTTCTTTTACAGAAAAACATTTATGTAATTATCCACCTTAAGTTTCACCTGAATGGTGACGGATCTATGATTCTATAATAAAGAAAAATATTTAGAGAAATATTTTGAGTAAATTGACTCTATATTTGAGTTATTTAACTACAGCTTTACAAAATAATATAATGGCTTGACCGGTTTTTCAATAGTTTTTAAATATGTTGCTTCTAAATATTTCAATTTAATTTAAAAACAAATCAATTTGTTAAGTATACTATTCGACTCTTTTCACACTTTTTCGTTAAAAATATCATATAACATTATTGAATAATCTACATGTATCTACATTACTACAACAGAAAGTTCGTGCGATCTAATCCTGCATGTTTTTTTTACAAATCCAAAATTGGACACAATTTATAAATTATTTTCGTTATATTTTTATTTTCAGATGAAGTCTCTACTTTTAGCCTTGTTAAGTCTGGCACTATTCGCCACAGTGATCAGCGTTCCTATAACAAAAAAGGAAGCTGAACCACTGGCTGATGCTGCAATTAATTATCGAATTCCAATTGACATTACTCCCTCGCACTACAACATAGCATTAAAGCCATACCTACTTAACGGAGATGGGAACAAAAAATTCACGTTTGATGGTGAGGTTTCGATCATCATCGAAACCAGCGTATCAAACTTAAAAACAATTATTTTACATTCGAAAAAATTAAATTATACTGTTCGTGAATTGTATGCGACCGCTACACCTCAGACGAAATTAGAAATTACAAAATTCGAGGAGGATCCTGTTACGGATAAATTTACTTTAACATTGGCTGCAGCCTTAACACCTAAAACAAATTACACTTTGCATTTTATTTACACGGGTCTGATGGAAGATGATATGCATGGTTTCTACAAAAGCTCCTACGTCGATAATGAAAATAACACAAGGTTAATATTATTTTGAAGAGAAAAACTAAATTAATTTTAAATATAATATAATGCGTATATGGATGTTTTGAGTTTTAAATTATTTTTCTCCTTAGATGGTTGGGATCAACACAATTCGAAACAAATCATGCGCGTCGTGCTTTTCCCAGTTTCGATGAGCCAAGATTTAAAGCGACCTTTGATGTGGCAATTACTCGATTTAAGAGCTTTAAGACAGTCAGTAACACCCGCATGATTCAAAGTCAACGTATAGAGTAAGTTATTTCTTCCCATTTTGGTACAATAACTTTTTTTTTAGCAAACTGTTTCATTCACTACCAGTTACGTTTAAATCTAATTCGGATTGAAAACAAAATGTGTACTTTTTTATTTGTTCAATATCTAACGAGTCTATCTAAACTTTGTCCTAAACTTTATATTACTAGCGAAAACTACTATAAAGATGTCTTCGCCACCACGCCTCCCATGTCCACCTACCTCTTGGCATTCCTTGTGTCCGATTTCAATGAACGTAACGATGTTGAAGGTGAATTTTACGTTGTTGCACGTCCCGAATATTTTAGTCAAACCAAATATGGTTTTGATGTCGGCCGTAAGCTTCTAGTTGAATTCGATAAATACACAAAATTGCCTTATTATACGACCGGTGTGGAAAAAATGCATTTAGCAGCTATTCCTGATTTCTCAGCTGGAGCAATGGAAAACTGGGGTCTGCTTACATACAGGTAAGCCGAAATTATTCTCAGATAAATATAATATGAATAATAAATAATAAAATGGGCATTGTTTTTTTATTCTTCTAGGGAACGTTCTTTGCTTTATGACGAAGGATCAACTACTCTTTCTGCTAAACAATCTATTGCTGGAGTTATTGCCCACGAACAAGCCCATATGTGGTTTGGAGACTTAGTAACTTGTGAATGGTGGAGTTATACTTGGCTAAATGAAGGGTTCGCCCGGTATTTCCAATACTTTATGACAGCCGAAGTAAGTCCAAAATCACCAAATAGAAGTTTTTCTCACTAATAAACGTGAATTTTTTCTTTTCGATTTTCGCCAAAGGTTCATCCAGAAATGGAAATGGACAAACAATTCGTTGTTGATCAAATTCATGTTGTTTTCAAAATGGATTCAACAAATAACACAAATCCTATGACTGATATCACGGCAGCTTCTCCAGAGGATCTATCTCGAATGTTTAATAGTATTTCTTATAACAAAGGTGGTTCAGTCATACGGATGATTAGACACGCTATTGGGCAGGAAAATTTCCAGAAGTCTCTTCAGAAATACCTCGATGAATAGTAAGTTAAAATTATGATTATGATAAGCTGCAAATTTTAACACTATTTTGCAGCAAATACACCAACACAATTCCAAAGAATATTTTCGATCATTGGAAAAATAACTGGCCCGAAGCGACCAAGAAGTACGCGGACGGAGTTTTAACTAGTTTCACTGAACAAGTTGGCTACCCAGTTATTCATGTTGAAGTTTCTGCTGATAGCAAGAGCATGACTATCGAACAGAAACGTTTTCTGCTTACCCCAGGAGATGGCAGTGATCCAAACCTATTGTACACTGTTCCATTTACTTACACAACAAACGTGGAAAAAGATTTCAATTCTACCAACCCAAATTTATATCTGGAAGCTAAGAAAGACAAAGTGACAGTGAACTTTAAGGAAGCTGTAAAATGGGTTATGGGAAATATACAAGAAACCGGATACTATCGTGTTAATTACAGTACTCCAGCCTGGCATCAAATCCATCATGCCCTGAGTTCTGAGAATTGGGATGGCATCCACGAACTTAACCGAGCTCAGTATGTTGACGATCTATTGGCTCTTTCTCGTGCAGGTCAATTGAATTATGAGCTCTCATTGATGTGTCTTAACTACTTGGAAACCGAGATCAACTACCTCCCATGGACAGCAGCCTTCAATGGCTTTGACTTTTTGGCCATTCGTCTCGGCTTGGATAAGAACAATTTCGCCTACTACATAACTAGAATGACAAAGAAAGCTTACGATGCGTTTGGCTTTATAGAAACCAAGACAGACAAGCCTTTGGATATCTATACCCGCAGCAAGGTTCTCTCATGGAACTGCAAATACGGCCACACCGAATGTATCGCAGAATCATTAAAATTATTCAGAAATATGGATAAAGAACCTGTTCCAGTCAATATTCGTGGGGCAGTTTATTGTACAGCCATGCGTGACGGTACCGAAAGTGATTTTGAAAAACTCTATCAAATGTTAAAGGCTGAACAAGTTCCAACAGAACAAGTGTTGATTATTAACAATTTGGGTTGTGTTCGCGAGAAGAAACTTGTGGACCGTTTCTTTAAAATTATTCTCAGTGAAGACATTCGTCGTCAGGATAAGTCTTCAGCACTATCGACCCTCTACACAGCAAATGCTGAGAATGTTTCACCAGTTTTTGATCTTGTTACTGAAAATTTCGAAGATTTACAAAAAGCGTAGGTTCCTTTCATTCTATAAATGGTTAATCTGATTTTCAATTTGTTTTCTTGTTGATATTTACTTACAGCATGGGTTCTTATTCTGCAGTGGCAACTGAGATTTCAAATATAGCATCACGTTTCACAACAAAAGAACAACAAAGCAAACTCGATGCATTTATTCTTAAGAGTGGCAGTCAGTTTGGAAGCTCTCAAAGCACTTTGACGAAGGCTGTGAGCACAGTGAAGGAGAACCTTGACTGGTCTGAGAAGAGATTGACCCCAGTTGTTCAATATTTGAAGGACTTTAGAAATAGTGCCACAAGCATAAGCATTAGCACTTTGACCGTTGCTTTGGTGGCTTTTATGTCTTACATGTTAAGATAAATAATATAAGTCTGAATTTGTAGATATAAAATCTTTTATGTAGAAAACAATTTTATAAAATTAACAATTAGACTAATTTGATGTTATAATTATTTTTAACAACAACTTTTATTTTAAACATTAAAGCTGAAAGCAAATAATAGTCTTAAATTAATAAGATAAATGAAGATAAATTCCTTGCGTTCGTGATAGGTGGAGTTGTTGTTGCATCAACTGTTTTTTTCAGAAGGTATTAAAACAACACAAACCTTTTCGGATACCTATTCGGAATTCCTCTAGTTCTCTATCCAAGAAGACGTCAGTGCCAAGTGTCATTCTTTTATGACAGCATTTATATATTTACAGTTGTGTTTATGATGACATTTTTGATTGGTAATCTGGAAGAACAATGCTTTTGCATATTTGAAATCCACTACGATTTTTTCTGACATCTGTTCACCGCTCATCTCTATTCGGTTGTCAAACCATAAACGTCAATGTTCATTGTTCAACCAGAAAAAATCTTAAAATTTTCATTCCTGCTTTCTTTACTTCATTGCCCCTACATTTCTAAACCCCTCACCCAAGCTGTATCAAAAAGCCAAAAGACGAAACAACCGAAAAAAAAGTCCTCATGTAATCAGCGTCTAACGTTGTATTTGTGATACGTGACAAGTTACAGATAGATGGACAAGAAGCAACAAACGTCATGTAAGAGTGCTTCTAGTTTCAATTCTATTTGCAAATTCAGAATCATTCTCTTTTCGCTTCGGAAAAAAAAAACTGTAATTTTCTCTAGTTCAGAAGTCTTCCGGACGACTATCGAAAACACCATAACTGTCATTTTATATAATAATAAGTATACTTTAATACTTCCGGGTCCAAATTTAATTTAACCGAAATATTAAGCACAGAATCGTTGAATATGGTGATGGGAGGGGAGTGTCATAACGACAAATTTTATAAATTTCTTTATGTCAGCATTAGTCAGAGTCATGTTTTTGTTTCGAACAGAAAAATAGAAGGCCAACACACCACTTCTTGCTTAAATATAACTCTCAAGCAAAAACCACCACCCTATACCTATATACAACTACAAGCCCGGAGGGTTTTCAACGAGTGCAAAAAAGGCTATAAATTCCAACATGATTAAGACAAAATCCTATGGCGAACGGGTGGTCCCGCCCATTTGACTAATGTGATTTTGGTGTACGCAATTATGACAGTGTACCTATGTATATACTTTTAGCAAAGTACATTATTACACCATAAACAAAAAAAAAAGTGAGCTATAGGCGGGCTTGAGAAATGTTCAAAGGAATTGTGCCACTGAATTGTGACATATAAATGACGGTACCATGTGCGTTTAGTCCTTACAAGGTTTTTTCAAGTCTGGTCAAACGGAAGTGCTGTGAGTCTGAGTATTATTTTAAATTGAATTGAAAAAAATATGAATTCGTGTCAAGTGATAAGTGGTGCCACACAATATTCTATCAAGGTTGTTCTATTAGTTTGTGTATACTTTTGTGGAAATTCTTTTGTTCGTATGGTTAATGCGGATTCAACAATTAACTTACCTTCCGAAAATGGTAAGCAACTTTGGCTGAAATTTTTTTTTTTTTTTTTTCAAAAAAATTGAATTTTAAGCGAACATAATTTATGTATGTATGTTTAAGTAAAGTGTAAACGCGTACCTAATTAGTAAAGTTATATCTACATTAATAAGTAGGAATGCGTTAAGTTGTTAAAATATTCAACGGAAGGAAGACCCTATAGGTCTTACTGGCACATATATGTTTGTGTTGTTTAAAAAAAAAAATAGCACCTTAAACACCTTTGTGGGACAGCTGTATACAGTTGACAGTTTTTACACACAGAAATTTGTGTGGCCAAAATTTGCAAGTTATCCAATGGTTGGCAAATTATTTGTTCTCTCGTTGCAACTTTTTTGAGTTCAACAGGAATTCACCAAAAAATATATAATTGATGATGAAGAAATTGCCGAAAATAAGATTTCAACAGGAATCCCCAAAAAAATGTAAAATGTCATTTGCATTTTGTTTAAATCATTCACAATAATATTCGTTTGTAAAAATTTCAAGCAACATAAAACCGAAGAACTAGGGCCGCCTGCCCTCAGAGAGAAACCAATTGAAAATGAAGGTTAAGCAGTTATTTCTGATCTGTTTTTTATAGATCAACAATAAGGCTACAAAGCACTTCATTTTCATTGTTTTTTTTTTTGATTAAATAATGGATTTTGAAATGTTTTAATGTCTTTTGCTTTAAATATTTCACTTTTTAATCACTTGGTAATTTAAAAGCAATCTGCTAAAACTGCTAAAAAAGTAGGGTGGCAGCACATTCCTATAGGAAAAAAAAAAACAGCTGATGAACAAACCAGCAAAATAAATCTGAAAGGTATCCTAAAATTTTTCAAATTTGTTTAAGAAAAAAACAGCTGACAGTTTCTAGTCTCTCACTTTCTGTGGCAATGGATTCGGGATCCCTCGCACCAACGTGAATCTGTCAGATCAGTAATAACAACACGTGATTGTCAATGAAAACAACACATTGTTATTATTGTTCTCGTCGTCGCCGCGTTGTTGTGGGAATCCTTTAAAGAACACGCGGAATTTCTAGTTTGCGGTTTTTTTTTACATAGACTTTGATTTTTACCGAACAAAATAAAATATATATATATAAAATACAAAAGAAATATAAAATATAAAATACCAGACAAACATATATCCAATCCGGTTTTGGTCGTTCGAAAACATATCCGATGCAAAACGATCTTAGATACCCTATCGGCCACTCGAATGCGGCCATTTTTTTCCTTTTGTACAAATGTCAAAATTGAGGTTTCATTTTTTTCCGCTAGTTGCAGTGAGGAGGGGGTGTCGCCGAGGCTAAAATGGAACCAAAATGACGCTGTGGCTCCATTGAGGCAATGGGTGCGTTCAATCGATTACGTTTTACATCTGAATTTTCAGATTTCTGAATTTTTGGAGCTTCTGATTGGCCAGCTGTCATAAAAAGTTAGATGACTTTTAGTTACGTTTAGTTACGTTTCATCTGAATTTTCAGACAAGAAATTCTCATCTGAAAATTCAGATGAAAGTTGTTTGTGGTGGGGGAAGTGCCAAAAGCACACATAAAAGCTGAACTTTATAATTTTCGTCTTGTTGGTGGTTGATTTTTTTAGTTTTCGTCATGAAAATCCAATACTAATTTAAATGAACGAACTTTTTGTTTATTGTTTACTGAATTTCAACAATTTTTTATAATTGATATTTAGAAAGTTTTTCTAGAAATTTGTAGGACATACATATCAATAAAAAAAACTTTTAACGAAAATAATAAAACCTATTGTTGATAATTACGAATACAAATTAAAAAAATTAGTTTTAATTCGCGAACAACCACTTCAATTTATGTGTCTGTAAAAGTCCTTCCACATTATCCCACTGAGTATTAATACATGTCAAAAAAGTGTGAAACAAATCATGTATAATTTGATTTGACATGTGTTAATACATGAGAATTTTTAGAAATGGTTCTAATTCTGTCACACATTTCATCACATTTTTATTGAGGTTAAACTAAAGTTGCATATAATTTCACCTCACAAGTACTCACGGTCAATGTTTAATATACGAATATAATTAAAGTTCTGTTTTATTTCGCTTAAATGTAAATCCTATAGGTAAATGCCGGAATTTGACACAATGACTTTCGACTGAAATTAAAGATTTTTTTTGCGTTCAACGACATAAATTCAGAAATCTGAAAATTCAGTTTTTTAGCTCTTTTTATTGAACCCACCCAATGGGTACGTTCAATGCATTACGTTTTAAATCTAAATTTTCAGAATTCTGAATTTTTAGAGCTTCTGATTGGCCAGCTGTCATAAAAAGTTAGATTACTTTTAGTGACTTTTAGTTACGTTGTTTGTGGTAGGGGAAGTGCCAAATCAGCTGAAACACTGCATATAAAAGCTGAACTTTATAATTTTCGTCTAGTTGGTGTTGATTTTTTTAGTTATCATCCTGAAAATTCAATACCTATTTAAATGAACGAACTTTTTGTTTATTGTTTAGTGAATTTTTAAATCAACAATATTTTATATTGATGTTTGGAAAGTTTTTCTATAATTTTTATCAATAAAAAGTCTTTTAATTTAATCAATAAAAAGTCTTTAATCCTACAGGTAAATGCAGGAATTTGACACAATGACTTTTGGCTGAAATTTCAGATTTTTTTTACGTTCAACGATATAAATTCAGAAATCTGAAAATTCAGATGTTAAGCGATTTTTATTGAACCTGCCCAATGTCAATTTGAATGGCAATGACAATTTATTGCCTGGGTATGCCTTCTATTACCAGCTAATTTTAGTTGTCAAATGTCAGTGTTGAAATTACGACCACAGTCAAGTGTTTTTTGCAAATTTTTGATAATAAAAAAACTTTAATTCACTTAATTTCTCATACTCTCAACTTTAATTTCAAAACGAAACTATTCAAAATCGTGAAGAAACCATTTTGAAAAAGGTGAAACGTCAAAATTTAGCCAAGCAATTTATTTCCTCAAGTATTGCTATTGCAGCCGCTGGGTGAGATTGGCAACTAGCAGTCCATATATAATACATCCATGCCGGATTGGTTGGTGTTGTTGTAATCCTATAGAAAAATCATCTGATGAACAAACCAAAATAAATCTGAAAGGTATCCTAAAATTTTTCGGATTTTTGTGAAAAAAAGCAGCCTCTCATTTTCTGTGGCAATGGGTTAAAGAACACGCGGGATTTCTAGTTTGTGGTTTTTGTTTTTTACATAGACTTTGATTTTTACGGTACAAAATTAAATAGGTACAGTCGACTCTCGCTAAGTCGTACTCTCTCTAAGTCGAATTTCTCTCTAACTCGAACTTTTTCGCCATATTTTATCATTCCCTTCAATTTTCCATACAAAAACCATTCTCTAAGTCGAACTCCCTCTAAGTCGAACTCTCTCTAACTCGAACACATTTTCTCGATATTTGGCATCTTTTTTCACCCCTTAAGTCGAATTTTGTTTAGAACAAAACAAAATAAAAAAACATTATCCCTTCGGAATTCGTATTTGGGTATAGTATAACTACGAACCATCAAAACCTTAATACATATGTATGTGTATCATCGCGTGTACCATCATCGTCAGCTCTTCGCGTTTCTTCCTATTCATAACCTGGTACCTCTACAAAAAGATACAGTTTTTAAAAAGTTACAACGCAAAAACAAAAAAAGGATTGTTATCCTTTTCTTTGTGTTGTTGGTTGCTATATTATGTATATACATACATATATATTAACCTTTATTTATTAAATAAACATTTTAAAATAAAAAAAATGGTTGATGATGATGATAGAAAACGATCTTGACACCCTATGCGAGCTATCACTCGAACGCGGCCATTAATATTCAAATACGCAAGTGTCTTATATTTATACAGCTCCATCTGTTGGACGAACTTAATGAAACACACGTTTTACTTACTGAAATCTCAGCAATCAAAGGATATTATTCCTCAGTTCTGTTGCTAAAATATAATTAAGGAAACAAATTTGAATCCCTTCTTCAAAATGTAACTGTTTGTACGATAAAATGAGAGTGAAATGGAAAATAGATTTCGATTTCAAAAACTTTTTGTGTTTGTAATGGTTTTAATAAAGCGATAACTTAATATTATTAAAAATGTTGCCATTTATAGGGTGAAATGTGGGTAAAACAATAAAAAATCGTCAAATTTGTAAGCACTCTTTTACTTCGAAGATACATATTTTTATAAATTACTATTTTAAAACTTTTCTATTTACCTTTGCAGAAGTATCACATATAGGTGATGATTGCCAAGTAACACCTGTTATACACGTTTTACAATATCCAGGTTGTGTTCCAAAGCCAATACCGTCATTTGCTTGTGTTGGTCGTTGTGCCAGTTATCTTCAGGTAAAACCTTTAAATATTTTAATAGCTTCCAGACTTCAAAATATCTACATCTATACATAAATATGAAAAAGGTTTCCGGAAGTAAAATCTGGCAGATGGAACGCTCGTGTATGTGCTGTCAAGAATCTGGTGAACGTGAGGCTGCAGTTTCACTATTTTGTCCCAAAGCTAAAAACGGAGAGAGAAAGTTTAAAAAGGTTTATTTTATAAATTTTTTCAAAAACCTAACTAAATCTTCTTAAAAACATAAAATTTTTGTGTTCAAGGTTCTAACAAAAGCACCTCTGGAATGTATGTGTCGGCCATGTTCATCAGTAGAAGAATCTGGTATAGTTCCACAAGAAATAGCAGGATATTCAGACGAAGGACCACTTAATAATCATTTTCGACGAACAAATTTTCAATAAGTTTAAGAATCAGTGAAAACATTCGTAAAGGATTTTCAAATATTTTTTGTTTATTAACTGAAATTCATGTGTCATCTGAATCTGTTTTGTTTTTAGTAATTCAATTTGGTTTTCAAATAAATTGCCATTAAAAAACGTTTGGGAAATGGATTTTACAGATTTCGTATTAAATTAACTTAACGGACATTTTCAGGAAAGTTTGGTTTAAAATTGTTTATTTTTTAGTATGTACATACATATATTTTTCACATATGTATACTTAATATTTATGATTGAACTACTTCTGCTGTATGCTTTAAATTTTCTTTTAAACTCTTTTAT
This sequence comes from Epistrophe grossulariae, assembly GCA_929447395.1. Taxonomy (NCBI): domain Eukaryota; kingdom Metazoa; phylum Arthropoda; class Insecta; order Diptera; family Syrphidae; genus Epistrophe; species Epistrophe grossulariae. Next base: position 151,077,949 of record OV839567.1, on the reverse strand, counting down.
TATTCTATAAACCAAAATAATTTATCATTTAAAGATTTATTTATAGCATTTAAATTTAAATTTGAAAATAATTCACCGGATGGAAGTAATTCGGTAAGGTGGTTTAAAAACCGAACTGCACTACCAACGTTCACTATGTTATCATAATCGTGGTGAATTTTGTTTTTGCATTTTATCTTTTGTATTTTTCTTTGCCACTGTCAGTTTGACATTTCTTTATAACACGTTTATATCTTCTCAAACTATACATCACACACACTCAGTTAAAACGAAAGCAAAACATAAAAAGGTATTAAATAAATAGAAAAGAGCACTCATACATTTATCCAATCTAATATGGTGTTGTTGTGTTGGGCGGCAAAGAAATTGTATGAGTGGAAATTGGTGGATGCAGTAGAATTTGAAAGGGTACAAAAACTCCCATTGAAATTATTAGTTTTTCAACAAATTTTCCAAAAATTACTTTTTTCCCTATGGGATTTGACATCAAATTGTGAACATTTGTGAAATTTTGTGAAAACTCGACCTAGTGTGTCACATTGTGATAGCTTTTTTCATTTCTTATTTTGAGACGCTTATAAATTGGTGAATATTTTCATGTGAAAATAGAATACATTTACCACAGTAAACGAAAATCGGGGCAATGTTTCCTTTTTACTGCAAATTCTTTTGCAGTATCTAAGCTAGTCAAACGTTACTTTTTCAAAAAACCCTGTCTCCTATATTATTTTGCTTGATGCCAGGTTTTTTTTCATGAGTTTGAGAGCAAATTGTGAAATTTTGTGCAAATTCGCAAGAAATTTCACGTTGCCATAACAGACCCTATTCTGTACTTCTTTTAACTACGCCGTTGTGTTTTATCTTTGTGTGCGTGTAAATCTATCTGTCAAACTCGTTCTTTATGCATTTGTTTTGTTTGCAACAAATACTTACTCACAGTTACTCTCTGTTTACACACCTATTCCCGTATATCGTATTTCCATTCAAGAAACGCACTGCGCTGCTACACATGTGTCCGTGACTGAAACTGGCTGTTCTGCTCGTATTTTGTTAGTCGATTTCGACTGTCATCGACTCATACTCAGATTGAGATTCACAAATCGCACAAACTTGTCCTCGTTGTCGTCGTCGCAAAAGTAAGTCAACTAACATCTTACGGAACAATAAAATTAATCGCCCCAATTAATTCAACTTGAACAAATTAATATCGAAGGAAAACAACACTCAATAAAAAATGGAAAAATAACCAATCTCTCATATCGGTAAAGTCTTTTTTTCTGGACAAAACCAAATTGTGGACAAAAAAAGTAAAATCCTTTCGTGCACCGCCTTCGATTTTTCAATTTCAATTAAATTTTTCCGGAAACAAACGAAAACTTCAAAGAAAAGAAAAAAAGTGTATTAACATAAATTCTATTGGGTGAATGAGTAAGTTATGCAAATAACGGTTCAGATTTATGTGAAAACAGTGAAACCGAAAGTTATCCATAAATAAAATCGTTAGTATCTCACAGCAGCGTCTCTCTATTTTTGGTGACGAAACGAAGAATTGAGAGATTCATTTGCTTCGCCGAGACCGAGATTTTGGTGTATTTTATTGAATTGTTATTGTTGGCTTCGGCATCGGTCAGTCAGTCAGTCGGAGTCGGTCTGTAGTGAATCCAATCGGTGGCGGATATTCCAACTTCCAATAGCATAATATAATGCCAATGGGACAAACGACGACGTACGCGATTCTTTTATTTACAATCCAAAAACTACTGCCACCGCACGTCATTTAAACCTCGACGTGTTTTTTTTTTGCATTTATAATTCGAATCGAAGAAAAGATAAAGTATCTTTTTTGTTTTGTTTTGATTTTATTGTTGAGTGAGCGGGAGCGTGTCTGTCTGTCTGCATGCATCTGAGTGGTAGCACCAGCGAGAACAGCGATAGCGAGGCCGAAGGCTGTAAATTCTGGTTTTGTAGTTGATGTTGTTGATGTTGCTTGTCGGCGGCGCACCTCCCCCGGTTCCAACTGTGTGTCTTGTTCTATGCAAAATGATGCAGATACGTAAAGTTCAGTTTTTGTGCTCCACGTCCACACCCGGCAGCACGACGAGTATATTGCTCGTTGTCTGCATAGTTTTTGTAGCCTCATTCGGATACTTGGATGCATCCGCTGATTACAACTGTAACCATCAACATCCCAAGGCACACGAGGTAAGTTTTGTTGTTGAATTCCACCTACCTATGTAGTACAAGTACTTAACTTAGTCTTTTAGTTTTTTTATTTGCTTCTCGAAGTCAGTGATTTGTGTGAGCTTTTTCTCATACAAATGGAACCTTAGAGGTTTACATTTCTTTGCTTTCGTCACGATTAGGTCAGGTCAATGCCCAGTTGGATAACTTAACACTGGCGGTTTTGTTAACATTGATCAAAGGCTTAAAATGTTTTCTTTTTTTTTTTGCAGCACAAGGAATTCCCGCCGACAGTTTTTGTTTTGTTTAAATATCAAAACGACTTCCTTGAGTTTTTCCTTTGACCAAGACAAGGCACGTATGTACATGAAGTTGGTTCCTAGTTTTTGAATAGAAACAAGACTTGCATAATTACTTGCTTCGGGCAACTTTCAAGGTACTTCAGTGAGTAGTGAGTGCATTTAGCGTGATTGTATGTTTAATTGTTGTCATTTAAACAGACGCTGAAGCTGAGAATAGATTTAGCGTTTACTCGGAGTTGGGAATAGTTGTAGAGTTCATTTACATAAGGAATCTTTTTCTATCATAAACAAAATTTGGAAATGTTGACAAATGCCTAGGTACCTGTTGAATCACATGTTCTCAAAAGACCACGATAGTCTTTTCTTTTCAAGCATATGAGTAGGTAAAAAATTCAAAAATAAGGTGTGCAATTACAACCCAATGGCTCCCAGTAGGCAAAAAATTTATTAAACATAGTTATTTCAAAACCATCCTGTATTTAAGGAGCTGCTAAAGGTGAAAGAAATAATATTTAATTTGCCAGCTGCAGCGTCCTCTAAAATAATTCCATCATAATACATAGGTATGTACATATTCAGAATTCTAGAAATGGAAATCAGTTTAGCCTTGAGTCCAACGACTGTTCAATTGTTCAATTAAAACATGTGACAATGACCAATGAGTCTGAAAATGTCCTAATCGACTGACAATGGTAAAAATTGTGTGTTCAGACGATTGTAAGATACCTGACAATTTTTTGTCAGATTGTCGTCTGACAATGACGTGTCTGACAATATTGCCAGACCAAATTGTGTGTTCAGACGATTGTAAGACATTTGGAACAGTTTTTTCACTGACATATCTGACAATATTGTAAGATCTGACAATCGTCTGTACTTAGCTTTATTTTCGTTATTTTTTGATGTGTAAACATCTATGCTCTCGGTATGGGGAACATGAAAATATAGGTAAATGTAGCGGAAGTGGTCGTAAATATGGGTAAGAATACTGGGTTATCGCAACAGGGTACAGAAAAATATTTGAAAATATTTCAGTTGAAATTTTAATTTAATTTTGTTTGTGCATTTTTGATGTTTACACATCTCCACCGCGAGTTTCGGTGCCCATACATTTTTTTTTGTAGTTATTTTATTTTACATCAGTTTTATGATATAAAAAAACCCATTTGTTTTATTTCCATGATAGGGAAAAGTATCCAAGAGCACCAAAAATTGTAAATGACACAATTTTTCTTTTTTTCTTATTAAATTTAACACTCAACATAATAGGTACCTACATACCTACATACATAGCGTTTGTACACTACGTTGACGGGCGTGTGTGCCATACTATAAACCTATATTATGTACAATAGCTATGGGAAATCCTAAGAAAGGTACGTATTTGCAAGAAAGAAACTATTTTACCTAAAATAGAATAGAAACTATTGGGTTTCTCAGAAACATTCCGATTCAACTTTTGTTATCGCTTCACTTTATTATCGGGTTAAATTTAACCATTTAAATGTAAAATCCCGAAAGCACATTTTCCATTTCCTTATGAAAGTTTCAGTGGTTTACCGGCGATGAATCTTTGTTTATTTAAAGTTCCAAATATTTTAAGAAAATCAAAAGTTGTAGGTAGACTCAAATAAATTCGTTTGAGACTGTGAACGTTTCTTTACGATCACAAAGTCTACAATCATGTACGAACAGTCTTCCTAATTACTATTGTTATAATAAGTCATTAATAATGTATACGATTATTATTTATTATCTAAAAATAGAATAAAAATAAAGTTAAGGTCAACTACCTACATAACAAACTGCCTAAGTATCAGCGCTAAAATCACCTGTGTAACACGCGGATAGATAAAGCAAATTTTCTAAATCTGGTTCGCTCATTTCGTCGATTAATTATTGTAGTAGGTAGTAAAACCAATTAAAGTTTTCAATCTACATGATAAACAAGAGAGCAAAATTGCATTGCTCATCTGATGCACCAAGAAAAAAAAAATTACTTATACCAATCAATACCTATTGCTTCTCCTGCGAGCTTAGACAACTGCTCGAGGTCAATAAACTCCCAATGACGGATTAAAAAAAACAGATGCTATCATTACATCATTATACATAGATGACGTTGACAATGAGTAGTAGGTACCTATGCATAAAATAAAAATAACCAGAAGCTTTTTCTAGCTGCTTTGAAGAGAGTTTAAAAAGAACTTGAAAAATCTGGTAGTAAAAAAGCTTTAAATATACGGATATACGATTGGATGAGCAACATTGACAGTGTGAAATGCAATGTGCATACAGTTTAAACAAAAATGCTATGGGGATTTGGATTTTTTTGTTCGATCTAACATCAATTAATTAATTAGTCAGGACAGAAATTACTGTTTCAGTAAATTAAAAATTAATTTCTACATAAAATATTCATTTAAATGTCTTTTATCGTAGGTATAAAAATTAAATCTTGAATCGTAGTTTTAAGCCATCAACCTCGTACAAGGTTTCCGTCTTCTTGACTTAAAGAGTCTTGGTAATTTAATTCTAAAGGGCTGACATTTCACTCAACTCAAAAAAAAAGCTAGTGGTATTGAAAATGGAAGACATTTTAATTTTTTGGAATCGGTCTTTTGTACATACACATTAGTGCAATTTATTAGGTATGAACATTTTTGTTTGATATCGTTTAAATACTGCATATCGTCGGTGAAACCTGGAAAGTGTGTAACTCCAAATTTTATGGAAATGAAATTTTAGTGCCATCTTTACATACAGCGTGAATCTCACAAAAAGCTGGGGCATGTAAGGTTGAAACATGAAAAGAAAAAAAATTTATGAGAATTTTTCAAAACAAATTTTTTTTTAAATGGATACAAATTTATTAAAAATCAACCAAAAAACTTAAACTTAACATTATGGTGTAGCTTTTTTGAAACCCAAAAAAATGATGTTTGGTCAAATATTTGTTTTCTTTAAGCATTTCCAAAAATTGTAATTGGTTATTACAGCTTCGCCGATGTAATGATCTCATGGTGTGGGGAACGTTGCATAATATCTGTGTTAGTCAGTTCCAACTTATGAAATAGGTTTGGTTTGTTTAACAAGTTAAATAAATCAACAAAAATATTTTTCGTCCGCTGTAGTAATTTAAGCTTCATCTCAAGAGAACACTTTTTTAATAGTTCAATATTCTTAAAGAAGATGAGAAGGTTATGAGAAGAAAATTGAAAGAATTATTTTATGTGTGCCAATTAATTTTTCCTTCATCATAGTCCGAGTCCACTAAGGCTATTAATTTTATTAGACAGAGTAATCAATTTTATATATATGTATGTGTGTACATATATCATATTATATGTACATATGTACCTTGTTGAGTAAAGTTGAAAGGTTCTGTTTCATTTAAAGCGTAAGTTACTACATTGATGGTTATGGTAATGAACATTTCTAACTATCACATGAGTACCTAGTATAATAACGAAATGCATACAATCCTTCATCACTAGAGCAAAGGGTCCAATAACGTTTGCGTTTAATTACATTGCATCTGAAAATCTGTGACAACATATTCATTCGCATTATTAATTTAACACATTAAGCGCGCGGAAGAGATTGTTTACTCTTGATGGTATATTGCATGAGACTATGATGGGCTTACTTCTGTTGCAGTCACTTCGTCTATTGTTTTATGATGTTGGATGGGAATCTTACAAAGATTTATCATTGCAACGCAGTTCACCTTTGCTCTGTTTTCATTTCTACAACGCCAACAGTGAAGAAGCCACCAATGGAGCCACCAACGGAGGACCATCCATCATAACGTGCTGTGCTATACGAACGCCTATCTATACAATACACATAATACGTACATACGTATAAGCACGATGTTGCTATGTACATATGTTGTCCAATACATTTCGCAATTAGCTGGTGCGATTTGATTATTATGTGTTAATGTGATGTATAGCCTTCTCCATCCATCAGAATAAATTCATGATCATCATCACCATGCAACGCTGAGAGACAGGATGTTAAAGTAATTATTAATATGTATGATGCCTTTCAAAAGCAGGCTTGATTGCAATGTAGAAAACTTCAGGATACTAACGAAATTCTAATTTTTGAATTTTGTTGGTTTCGGTGTAATTTTGATGATGAAATTGAAAAACTCGTTATAGGAAGAAGCTGGTATATGAAAAATGCCTAAAGGTTTCGAGTGAATTAGATTACAAATGATACGTACGAGAATTTAAATGTTGGTATGTACATATTATGTAAGTTCTATTGACAGGAAAGGACACGTTTCACGGGCTATATAGATTAAAGCTCCTGCAAGGCGCCTATAATAGGACTGATGTCACTAATTTGTCATGTAACGTGAGCCAGCTTTAAATGCTGTTAAGTAGATTATCGGTGAGTTTTTGTCATGATTGAAAGATCTTAAAATAGAACTGATGAAAATCCAATGAGAAAAATCACAAATATATTTTCAATACATAAATTTTACATCCCCCTTTTTTTTTACAAAACTCACATAAAGATACTAAATCCACCGTGAGTGCTTGTTAACATGGTCGTTCTACTGAAGCTAACAGTGAGACAGATAGATTTTATGTGCATAAAAAAGAAAAAGGCTGGTTTCTACCCAAAATCTATCGATGCGCCAGTTTCAATAAATATTCTTTGATTCAGCATGAAAGATTGATTTAAATGAAGAATGGGGAGTTACAACAAGTGTTACTCAGGAGAAAAGGTGTTTATACCACGTATACTAATAATTTGCCATTTCAATGTAAGTGCATACAATTCCCTGTGAGCATTTTTTTCACAATGACAGTCGCAAGGACAAACTTTAAAGACTGCTGGTGTCGACCTAAAGATCTAGCTATTTTTTACACGTTCAGTTATATGTGACTTGCTCTTGCTTCGTAAGCCCTGAAAGTCTATTTATTATAGAAAAAGAGGAAAAAACTTGAAACATCGTTTATAAGGAAATATTGTGAATAATGTCACGCTTTTTAATTATAAATATCCTTAAACTCAATTGCTTCTTTATTCCCCTCATATTCTAGTAAATTCATAATAGCCTATTACATATTTAGATACACAATTAAAATTAAATAAGTTTTTGTTTGAATTCATCCATACAATTTTTTGTGTCTGGAAAAAAAATTAATTTAGTCAAACTTCGTTAAATCCGATAAATTTAAAAATAAAAATCACAATATACCGGTCATCAAACAGCAATTATGGTATCCGCGTTATCAAATTAATGACAAAAAATTCTCGATTTAATTAACTTCAAAATTACTTGTATTATTATTTTCAATTTTTTGTATTTTTATATCCAGATTATATAATTATGATATCAAGTATTTTAACTTTTTTATTTTCTATTTTTGTTGATTCGTTTTGCTAAAAGCAAATCAAACCATATCGCATGTTTACGTACGTATATGTATGTATGTATATACTGACTAAATAAATTAAATATTTTTCCCAAAAATAACAAAAGGTACTGCATAATTTGTTATTTATTTATTGAGAAGTAAAAAAATACATCCAGATTTGATAAATTAATTTGATAGTTTTAATTTTTTGTTTCATTTTTTTGTATATCCATTTAAATAATAAAAACAAAAAAGTTTATATACCTATGAAATAATAGTATTAACTTAATTCGATGAAAGAATTTGCTTGAATTAATGCTCAATTTTTAAATGAAAATAAAACAAATTGTGTGTGTGTGAAATTTATCCACTAATTTTTTTTTATCTGAAAGAACTTTTTATGGGTGGTTTGTGTTACGTTTATTACCTTAATGATTTTTTCGCATAATTTTGACTGAATTTGGATGGCGTCAACTGTTGCAAAATGTGAATAGGTACCCCAAACAAGAAATCAATGACTTAAAACTTCTTAATTCGTACAAGTTTATTTAAGAACTGAGCCGTTTCGTATAAATTAAATTCAACAATATATAATTATACAAAATATATATATTTATATTACATATATGATACCTTTTAAGTGTTGCTGAGTGGTTGTTACTTTAATACTTCAATAAGATCTGATGTCCCAAGGGAAGAATTTTTAAAAGCGATAAATTGTATGATCTTGGGAAACTTAATTTACAATTATTTAAGAGCGACAAATATTTTCTTTCACGAATTTACGACAGTGAATTCAATCAATAGGCATTTTTCTTTTTTAGCCCCGAGCGTGGCACTGAGCTGTCAAAAAGAAAACTATGTTACTTTTTAACTCGGAGCGCTCCGAGCTCTCAACTTGCATTTCTTTTTTAGCTCAGAGCTCGACCGGGGCTCGCTCGATGAGCTCGGAAAAAAATGACCGAGCACATCAAGCACAAAGCTGAGCGCGGCTAACTTCATACAATTTTCATGTAATTTCACAGATTACCAAGCATATGAGAGTTCAGTTCTTAATTGCGTTTCTTAAATAGATCAGTGTGCTCAGGTCACGCTCTGTTCGGAGTGAGCTCTATTCGCTCAGAGCCCACTCTGTGCCCCGCTTGGGGCTAAAAAAAAAACGCCTAATGTATTCTTGATGAACAACCTCAGTAAGTTGTGTCTGAAATCAATTATTCCTCTTAAAGAGTTTATTTTTTTAGAGACCGAAAAACTTAAATTTGGCAATACTGGGCCCTTATTATGAAATACGAAAAATAACATATTTTTCAAAGCGCAACAAAGCAAACTTTACACCTATTAACAAATGTCAAAATACAAGTGTTTATAAAATTTTATTTGCAGGATCCCCCACACCAACGCGAATTTTCGGTGGCGACGACGAAAACAATAATAACAACGTGTTGTTTTCATTGACAACCACGTGTTGTTATTGTTGTCTTCGTTGTCGTCACCGAAAATTCGCGTTGGTGTGGAGAATCCTTTACTCAAAAAAAATGTTTTTGAATTCCGAATACTTTTTTGAAAGCGAAGATGAATCTCCAACTGAAGAAGAAACGCGAATAACAAGAAGACTTATTAGAGATTCATCGACCCCTAGTTCTACGTATGTAAGTAAAGTTTAGTCCTTCCAACATTGTATTCAAGGAAAATCCTTAAAATATTTTCAAGGTTCAAGCAACTTTTCCGCTTTAGCATGGAAGCGTTTGAATATGTATTAATATCGGTTAAAGCCTTCCAAAGCATTTTTGACTTCGCCTTGGCTTGGCTCGTCGGCAAATAGTTTTTGGCGATGCTTGGATTGGTTTCCATTACCGACACAAGAAAATCCAATTGTTTGGCATTAGTTGGAGGCCTTGAAATATAAACAGGTCTAATTTTTTTTTGTTTTTCACACTTTTATTTAGGTACTACATTTGACTCACATTTTTTTAATTTCAATCAAAACAACCGAGGACCAAACAAAAACACAATTTTAACAAATGACAACAAATTCAAAACGAAATCAAATGTCACTCGTTAATTTAAAACGAGTTTCGTTTTTATTAACGAGTCTCGTTACTCGTAATCGCAAATAAAATACGAGTTTCGGTTTTTCTACGTACCATTCTCGTTTCTTGTAATCGCAATTTAAAGAATACGCGGAATTACTTACGATTATCGTCTTACATAATAAGCCCCCTGTTTTCTTTAAAGCCAATTTGACAGTTCTCGGCTGTTTTGCCGGGTGAAGTTTGTAAATTATTCAATTGTTTATTTGAAAAAAAAAACATAAAACATACTTCAATTCAATTCGAAAATGTTGTTTAGTGATGAAGCACACTCATCACTAAACAAAATTAAATATCTATGTCACTAAACTGAATTGACGGATTTGGAGCGATGATATCCATAAGCCATTATCGAAACACCCTTACATCTAGTCAAAGTTTTGTGGGGTTTATGGGCTGATGGTATCGTTGGTCCATACCTAATGTCTTCAAAAATGCTAATGGTCAGAACTTTCCAGTCAACTTTGGGCAATACAGAGTACAGAGATATGAGTATGTTATGATAAAATGAATTTACTAAAAAAATATTTGACGAAAGGTTTTTATATTTCACAAAATGGACCTCTTAAGTGATTATTAGCACAAATATAATTTTACACCTTAAGTAGGTAATGAATCACTAAAATATGAAAAATAAAATTTATTCTGAAGAAAAACCCTAAATTTATGTATACCTACATAAAATTAATCCGAAATATGAGTAAAATCAGACAGTAACATAAATTCAATTAATTTATACGATTGTTTGATCAAGTTTTTATGATTTTTATTTTATTGTCTGTCAGTTTTGTTGTGTATACCTATGTTACAAATAAAAAAATTTAATTCCAAAAATATTTGGTGAGTTAACACTAGGTGTGTTCCTTTACTTTAAAACTTTGTGCATTTGTGTGAATTTCTACGTCATTATATTTTTTTTTATATGAACTTTGACTGACTTTGGTGTAGAAATTCACAGAAATGCACAGAGTTTCAAAGTAAAGGAACTAGGCTAGTATTTGTTCGTTTAGGCCAAAAAACCAACTTATTTGGGAATTAAACTTTCATTTACAAAAAAATATGTCAAATCGTATTTTTTTAATTTGTTTATATACAATTTGCTACGAATTAATTTGCTTGAAGTTTAAGTTTGACGTTGGAAAAGTTTGATCTGCATTTGAATCGGTGATTGTTAAAACAACATAAGTGAATTTTATTTTTTACAGGAGAGACAAAAAACCTTATATTTTTGACGACGCGGCCGACACTAAATGCCCATTTCGCGCTCGAATTTCTGTGTGTTTCAGGTATAAATTTATGTTAGTTTTGCTCTCAACCTGTAGCTCTTCCCCTAAGCAGTGCAAAACCATAATAAAAGTGATTTCGAAAAATGTGTTACTTATGTTATTTTAACAATCACCGATTCATTTGTGTCCTTATTATTGAGATATTTATTTTAATTTGTATCTAATCAAAAGCTAAAAAAAACACCGGCTTTGTTTGTCCTTTTGCTTGATCAATTTTATTTATTACTGAAAATGTAGGTACATTATTTACATACCTTTTTATTTTATTCACTTTATCAATATGGATCGGGAATATAAATAAATGCATTTTTATCAAAACCAACTTTTCAATTGTTTATGTTTTATTTCAATTTAAAGTTCTCCGTCTCTAAAAAAAAATTGGTATTTATATTATACAAACCTATTTCTATTTCCTAATTTTATTTTTTCAATCTGCTTCAAAATACTCAATTTTTTAATACTTACGATGCACTTGTCAATAGTTAAAGTCATATTAAAATTTATATTGCACTTAAATTCACTTTCGTTAAACATTTAATCAAATTCTAATGCGTAACTGTACACTTTGCAGAGATAAAACAAAGAAAAAAGTGGTAATGCATTGGCAAATCTAGTTTTTTTTTCTATTTTTGTTTTTCTTTTGTTGCTTGAAAGACGACCAACGTTGTTGTTATTTTGACTTCAGACTTCACTTCACATCCTATAGATAGAGATACTTTAAGAGCAAGTGTTTATAGTTAAACTAGTACATTATATGACACACCCATTAAGTGTTTATATTGTCAATGCAAGTGCATCCAACTTGTTTCTTATTTATCCATCCCCCCTCCCCGTAATAATAGGTAGGTATCACTTTATATCTATAACGTAAAAAAAGATACAATTCCCATTGTTTCTTTCCCACAAGCTTAAGTAAATACCTATGATGCACTATAATAGCTATATGTTGCAAAAAAAAAACAGATGTGGCAGGCATCGCATAACTTTAAGAGCTGTGAGAACTTTTATAATCTACCCAATCTGTGTTGCTTGAGATTATACATACATATGTACGTACAGATATAATGTTGCAGCCAAGTTACTTTAATCGAATTTGAGTGGGATGCTTGAATTAAACAAAGTTAAAAAGGATATACAAAACTTTAATTTTAAATTGTTATAAGTGTATTCGTCTGTGGGTAAGTATTTCAAGGCCAATATTGTAATTATTAGAAAATTATGAAATAATGTTTAAATGAATAAGAAATACACTTATGGCTTCCCAAAATGTGTTAAATTTAGTTAGGTATATATGTAAACTGCATAGTCTAATTTTTGAACAATATAGCAGCAGAAAAGCATTCCACAGAATAATTTTCCTACTAGAGCATTATTATTTTTTTGTTGTAGCAGACAATGTATATTAAGGGGATGTACAAAATTTCAACAATTTTAAGCTTATCGGCTCATGATTTTCTTGTTTTCAATAGACGTCTTTGGGAATACTACGAAAGATGGTATATCAAAATCAACTCAGTAAAATCTGAATATACTTGTCTGCCGAACAGATCCTAACTGACATCAAAGCCAAAAATAAAATACCTGTTTATCAACTTCGATGAGAGACTACGATTCAACCCACATGCAACGACGCGGCGGCCGGCGCGTCCTTAAAAAGGGGAATTACGATTTCCATCTCAGTCAAAAGATAAAGTTGCTTCTCTACAAGCAACTTATCAGGTCCATCACCACATGAAAAAAATTGGAGCATTTGATAGGAAAATTCTGCGGATCTGCACAGGAACCCATTTTGACCGACAACGATAGAAGTACTATAGCAACCAGAGGCTCTACCAGGAATCACTCCCCTGGATAAATTCCTGACAATTTCTGCAAAAAAAAATTGACGAGCAGCCTGTGCAACCATCCAAACCCAATTGAGGACTATCGTAAGTTGTGACAGCAATACTGAACGAAGGAATTATTTCAATCAACGACGACGAGGCAATCCCATTTTGGAGCTAACCTCCCATCGTGGCTAGAAGCCCTATACCCTACATCTCAAAGACAACTGGATTTAAATAACTTACACTTCCAGTGTAAGTAAATTTCATGATGATTTGTCAAACAATAACAATAACTGTTTTTTTTTTCAAAGAAATATAAAAAAAGACGAACACTTTGAAAGTTATATCCATTATGAAACATCTATTGTCTAAAAATACACCCTTTATTCTGTGAAATCGGCTCCGGAATAAACAAAATTTATTTAATCTGTTAAAATTAGATACTGCAAGTGAAATTTTAAAATAGCTCCCTTAATGCTGCTGGCTTTCTTTAACTTTTTCATCAAAATTGCCAAGACGATTTTATAAAAAAAAAAAAAAAAAATAATAATCTCCGATATAATCAAAAGATCAAGCAGTTTTGAATTTGTCCATCATTCTTTTGCTAACGATATAAAAAAGGACATAAAGTCTGCCTTTTGTTTAACTCTCTCTAGACTGTATCCATCAATGTATATTGTGTATAAATGCGTGCGTCAAGGTTGAGTAAATTTTATTGTTTATTATTTTCGTGCTGAATTTGTGTGTTCCCTTGGAGAAAATAACTTTTAGACTGTTAGGTAGGCACTTAAAATATTTTTTTTTTTTTTTTTTTGATATATTCTTACATTATATTGGATTGTTTTACTTTTTGCTTATCTTTTAGAATAAAGCGTGTTATTGAACTTTGTTTAGTTTTTATTTACTTACTCCAAATTTGATAAATAGTAAAATAACCTTGGAAATTATGAAACAAAAATAAGGATAATCCAAAAGAAACCCTTGGCGGAATTCAAGAAAGTTATATACATAATTTATATAATATTTTTGTAATGGAGAAGTTAACACGAATTAATTTTTTGTTTTGTTTGGTTTTTTATCAATAAAAAAAAATAACTTTGGTGGCGTTACAGTTCAACAACTCTCAACCATTCCTGTGTGCGTGTTTTTTCGCCAATAATCGAGGGGCCCTGCAAATTAACTGCCGAATTAGAACGGCTAAGATAAGTGGTATTTTATTATGATAAGAGTTTGAATTCGAAATACATATTTAAAAGTTGATTTTACCTATACAACGTCGAAATGTTACCTAAGGCGTTAAGCTGTGTTAAGATGGCCTCGAATGTGTCGGTTTTTTTATTGTATTTTAAATATGACCAATTTTGACTGAGAGAATTCCGGCCCCCCAATCCATAATCTAGAAAACCAATTATCCTAAAAATCCAAAATCTACAAAACCCAAAATCACGAAAATTGTAAATCCAGAAAGCCCAGAATTCAGAATACCCAAAATCCAGAAAACTATAAATGACAAAAGCCCAAAAAAAAACAACACAAACATATATATGCCAGTAAGACCTAGGGTCTTATAAATTAGACAATGTTAGAAGGAATAGAAGGATAGGATAGATTTTTGTTGGCACAGTGGATTGAGAAGTAAGGTTTTGATTATCTCATTAAATGCCAGGGGTGGCGTTCAGTTGAGGGAATATAGAAAAGAATGCTGCCTAGACTGGGGATCGAACCCACACATCCAGGATAGCAGTCAAGCACTACTTCCACTGCGCCGGGGCCACCCCCGTTAAATTCGTTCGAGATAATAGGTTTTTTGAACTGTGGGTTTTTTAGGATATTTTTTATGGATTTGCGAGATTTTCTATTTTGAATTTTCGGGATTAAGGATTTTTCCGGATTTTTTGTTTTCGGAATTCTAAACACCAACGAGAGTTGTTCTTAAACGCTGGCGAAATCACTGCGTAACTTTTTTCATCTGACCTACTGTACATGTACTGTTCCTTTTTTCAAGGTCATGGAAACGCTGATAAATTTTCAGTTCAACAAATACATATCTTGAAGAACGAAAGCTATTTAATGACCGACACTAAATTTTAACATCGTTTTATAGAAAGTGGGATTATTGCACTTGATATTTGAAAAGCATTGATTGATAGAGCTATTGCATCAAGATCTTCTTAAATAAATGCTGGGGCCTATATTACCAACTTACAAATTTGTATTTACAAGCGAATTTTGACAAAATTAGTTGAAAAATCGATTTATGCTGTTTCACAAAATGTTTGTATTTCAAAAGTGTACCTATTTGTAATTTACAAAGGGAAATTTGTGGAAATATCTTTATTTTCGTTTCACCAAGAATAATTTTTGTTTGTAGTTTACACATATTAATGAAAACTCGGGTTTTTTTGTAAGTTTCTGTTTCACCAAATAAAAGAATTTTACAAAATTTGTTGAATTGTGGAAAAAAAAACTTAAGATAAATCATGTGTAATTTCTTCTACAAGTTGTGATTTCTATATTTAAATTGCTTTTAAAACTTTAAAACGTGTAAACTGTGTGGGCAAAATGTGTTTTGTTTATTAATTTCAAGAATTTTGAAAGGCAGAATTGAGTAAATAAAAGGTAGACTTATTTTTGAAAATTAATACCAAAATGTATGCAGTGAAAAGGAAACATTTTTTACTCGCTCCCGAATTAATAGTAAAAAGATTATAGTTTATTTATGAGCCTTTTTTTGAATTTTCTAACAACTTTGCACTTTGATTATTTATTTTACACATTAGACTCTCACAAATGTACCTGAACAAATGTTAGTTTACAAATCTGGCTTATATACATAGGTAATTGGTGAAACGCTTTTTTTTTAAATTTTAAACTACAACTGTACAACTTTTTGACAAGCTTGTTGGAAATATGTAATTTGTGAAACAGAAATTCTGTGTACAAATTCGTAAAAGTAGTTTGCAAATACAATTTTGTGTTTGTAAATTGTAATTTGGTGAAATAGGTCCCTGGGCTACGTCATGTCTCCGATTCTCTTTTTCATTTGGATATTTTGCTTGAAACTTCCAAGCAATTAATTTGTTTTTGTGATAACAGTAGGTATCCTCAGCTTTTCATATTCATTTCTAGATTCACACACATCCTTGTCCTTAGGATGTGGATTTAGAGCGGCAGCGTATACATCATTGTTTATTAAAGAATCAATCCCGGTATCCATCAGCGGTACTTTCAATTGAAGAAACCTAACAACTATTAGTTTTCGGTATGTGTATCATAAACTACATATCGCACCCTTAGAATGAAAGTGACCTAACTAAAAAAAATCGGCATCTTTTTTACTAACTGGTTTTAGAGTTCATTTCGCTTTTTAAGGTCAGTTTATTGAAAAATAAGAAGTTACGAAAATTTTAAGTTAGGCCACTTTCATTCTAAGGGTGCGATATATACTTTCTGTGTCGCCACAACCTATTTGATTTAAACTTATCTTACATTGGCCAAATATAAATCGCTCGAGTTGCCTAGTTACCTCCTTGAGTTTCAAGTTTTGAAGACCCATTATTTCCTTTTATTGTGATGTGGTGTGATGTACATACATACATATGTACATATATATTACCAATAATTATTAAGTACCTATATTTTAATATTCCAAAAAAATAAAAAACACGCAATAACGAATAATATTGCCGTCAGATTTTCTACGTTTTTTTATTTCGTCTGCCACGCAAATTTAATGATAGCTTTCACGTCAATATGCCAAAAATATAAAATTTCAATATATGTACGTCAACGCGCCGCCATTTCCCTATAAGTCTATAGCTGTGCCATTCAGCAATTTAACAAATAAAATGAAATCAATACGTGACAGTGCGTATATAAGTCAAATTAAAACATGAGTAAGTACCAATAAGTATAAGCTACCAAATGTACCTAACCTATAAATAAAGCGTCTAAAGTATATTTATTTTTTTTGTCATAAATTGTGTTCTATTAAAAGAAATAATATCCGCAATTGCAAATCAGGATTGCCTTAACAACAGGACTTAATACCTATACATACATATATACAACGGTTGGCGGTTGATAATAGACATTGATTACTGATGGGAGAATCGAACCCAATGAAAAAAAATTGTGTTGGTGGTGGTGAAATTGTTTTTGAATATTTGTATGAATTTTTCTTGGCTCAATTTGTTTCCCCGAATCAGCATTCCAGTAGAAGAGAAGAAGAGACATGGTGACATAATATTATGAAGACGTAGAACTTGGATTTACAAATTTTACATAATTACCTACATACAGGGTGGCGCACCAATTGTGCTACAATAAGAAATTCAAATAACTTTTTTTTTAATCGATGTATTTCATTTATTTTTTTTTTATTGGTTAGAAAATTAAATTTTATTTTAAATAGTTAGTTGTTTTTAAAGATTATAGACCGCAAATGACCTCCACGCTGTCCCACGCATATGCGGCACCTGGTCAAAAAATTATTCATTGCGGCCTGAAGAGTTGAAGTTGGGATCGCCTCAATTATTGTCGTTATGGACTGCTTTAATTCAGTTAAATTCCTGGGCTTCGTTTTATACACCTCTTGCTTGACATAACCCCATAAAAAGAAGTCTGGTGCAGTCAGGTCAGGTGACCTTGGGGGCCAGCGAAGAGTGGAGTTCCTAGAAATTAATTTGTTTGCGAATTTTTTGTTTAGCTCCACCATAACTGGTCTGGCTATATGTGCAGTTGCTCCATCTTGCTGAAACCAAACGCTGTTGAATGGTATACGTCTTCGGCGCAGTTCTGGGTAAAAAAACTCCTTCAACATCTTTAAATAACGGTCCCCATTGACAGTAACGGTTACACCGTTTTCTTCAAAGAAGTACGGCCCGACAATACACCTTGATGAAACTGCGCACCACACAGTGACTCGTTCTGGGTGCAGTTCCGTCTCATGGAGCATTTCTGGATTAGACTCATTCCATATACGGCAATTTTGCTTGTTTACATTGCCGTTAAGATCAAAATGGGCCTCATCAGACATGAACAAACAATTGATCAATGTGTTGTCTTCTTCGGCCATTGATATCATTTTTTGGCAAAATTCCAGGCGAACAGGCAAATCCTGAGGGTTTAACTTGCTAGTAATTTGGACTTTGTACGGAAACAAGTTTAAATCGTCATGAAGTATCCGTTGTAATGACCGTCTACTAATTCCAATTTGCCCCGATAAGTTTCGGGTCGAAACGTTCGGATTGGCCTGTATTGCAGATGCTACTGCTGCGATTGTATCCTGAACCCGAACATCGGCATCTCGATGGTACGGCCTTCGTGCGATGCTTCCAGATTCGGCAAACATGTTTACAAACCTCATAATGGTCCATCTACTCGGGGGATTACCGCCAAACTCCCTCCTAAATTCCCTTTGGACGGAAATGACGGACTGCAAAGCATGGTACCGTTGCACTATCCAAATTCTTTTCTCCGTATCCCAAGCATCCATTTTTATAAATCTAAATAGTAACCTACAAAATAAAAAAAAAAATAAGCCGATTATTCACACAGAAAAAAAGTTATTACGTTTTATTTTTGTAGCACGATTCGTGCGCCACCCTGTATAATATGTATATGAGATTTAAATGAAATACTTGTCTTTATTTAGCTTATCTTTTAATAATGAATCAATTTCAATTTTATTCACTTGGGTGTATTTTTTTCACAGGAGACTTTTTTGTATCACGAAAAGAAACCTTAGACTTGTCATGGAATAATTGTTAATTTTAATAACTCGGTAGGTATACGAGTTGTAATTGGAAAAGATTATTTTGAAAAGAAAAAAAAAAGTAAATGAGAAATGAACTCAATTAACTTTCGCCCACTGCCACGCCCAGATTATAAAGAAATGTAATACCAACATCAAAATTGATAAAAATCGGAGATGTTTTCTAAGTACCTAAACCTTGTTGATAATGTTTTTTTTTTGCAAAGAATGCAGTTTTTTTACTTTTTTTTTTAATTAATTAAATCTTAACCAACTGGCCGCTTTTATTTTTTTTTTTTTGGTTAGAAGTAATAATTGAGTCATCAGCTTTAGTGGGGATTCTTTTTTTTCGTGATTCGAGTAGAAATTTTTTGTTTTAAAAGAACACATTTTTTCAAGATTATCTTAACTCCACAAAACGTTAAATTTAAAAACAAACAACATAAAAGGAACACGTTATTTTTTCTACGTCAAATTTCTATTCCCAATAAGAAACGTCCCATCTAAACTAGACCATTAATCGGAACAACGTATTGTGTGAACTGTTCATTGATTTGCTTTGCTAAACGCATTCATTTCCGATTGACAAGTAAGTAGTATCATTGTTAAAATTCATTAATAGAGGCGCTGTTGATAGTAAAAAAAAAAAAACGAAGTTCCGTTATCGTTAGTTCGAGTAAAAACAAACATTTCAAACAAGACAAAAATTGTAAATACCTAATTAAATTATTATAAGGTGAACAATATGGAACATTTCATAATAAACATACATTAATGATAAACATATAAAGTTAGATAAGTTAAAATGGGAAAATATTAAGAGCTAAATTTAACGTATAGACTACTCAAATCTTATATTTGTTATAAAAAAACGAAAATGCGACAACCCAAGTATGAGTACATCATGTACAAAATACAAAGACGACGCAGAGTGCGGCGCGGGGCAATAACAACATTTGAAGATATTATTGAAACCGAAAAAGATTCAAATGAACCACATGATGATAGTAAAAAGCAACAAAAAAAAAAGAATATTTCGAAACTAATGGCTTAACCAATATAAATGGTTAGAAAACAAGAATGATTCTGCCTTTTGTAAGGTATGCAACAAAGGTTTGTTTAATTTAAAGTCTATTTTGGAAAAATATGAAAATCTGGACTATCACCCAGTTAAAAAAAAAAAACACAAATAGATGCAATGAAATCAAATGAAAAAAGTATATTAAAAAAAAAACAAGTGAGTTGGCAGAACAGACTTTAGTTATGTTTTTATTTATTGATTTTTTGCCAGAATTACTTCAGATATGTTTTACAGATTCGAAAGTAGCAGCAAATCAGCCCTATCACAAATTCCATCGTAATCGAAAATTTGCTACGAATCACGAAAACTGTATTGCAGAATCCATTCGTAGTGGAAAATCTTTTAAGAATTTCGAAATTCGGGAAATTTGCTATCACAAATTCCGAATGAAACGGAAATATGACTTTCTTTCCTACGACAACTGATTCTTGTGGTAGCCAAGTGGTAAACGATTGTGTTTCATTAAAAAAATAGTTTTTTTTTTACAAATTGTAAAATTTGCAATGGTTGCAAACACAAACTATTCAGTTTTTATTTTGTTAAAAGTTCTTAAACTCTTAAATAATTGAATGCCACGCCAGTGAGAAACATTGCAAAAAAGTCGATACAAAACAATTGCGCTAAAACAAAAAAAACAAAGGAAGTCAAAGAACACATCACTTTTAAAACAAGCCGGATTAAAATTTGTTCCTCAGTACATTTGAAACCACTTTATTTTTTTAACTTCAATTTACTTTAATGCTGAATATATTATTTTCTTGGGAAAAAATGCTAAAACATTGAATAAATAAACAAATATCAACAACACAGTTTTTTCACGAATCACGATCAATAACTAGACAGCTGTAATAGTGCTCTGAGATTATGGGAACTTTTTGCGATATTTATTAAAACAAAGAGTCTAGCCATACTTAACACAAATGTTTAGCTTTTTTTGTGTAAAATAAAAAGGGAAAAAAGATGGGACTTTTTAAAAAGTTTAAGGGATTTTTGTTTTTAAAAGCTCCAAGTATTGCTGTGACATCGGACAGCTGATTTCGAAATTCAGAATTAATTCTTTTAATGAGGCATTGCTTTTTTCGATTCCATTCGGATTTGGTGAATGCTTTTTTTCGGGGTTCGTAGTGGAATAATCCATTCGGAGATTTTCCACGATAGGCCTGAATATTTCTTGTGACAGAACAAAAGCAATGAAAGTACTCAAAGAGAATCTCTATCAAAAAACCGAATACGAAACATTGGAATTGCTTCAAAAGGAATAGTTTTCATTGATTACTGATGAGTCAACCGACATAAGTTATTCCAAAGCACTGGTTCTGATAGCAAGAATTTTCGACAAAATAAAAAAGAAGGCAGTAGTAGATGTGTTTTTTTTTTTGACTTTTCTTAAATTGCATGAATGTAATGTACAAGCAATTTTTGAAGCTATAAAAGAACATTTTGCAAACCTAATTATTTCAATCAGCAACTTGATTTTTTTAACTTTGCGCTAGTTATGCTTCGAAAAAAACTACCAACAATGATTGAAAAAATAGCAAAGAAAATATGTCACTTATTCGCCCAAAAGAAATTGTGATTTCCAGATGTTCCAAGAATTTGCAAACATAAAAAAACATAAAATGTTGTCGGTTGCACAAACAAGATGGTTTTCATATGAGTCCATTGTCAAGAAAATTTTGGAGCAGTATAGGATGCGCTAAAAACTCTACCTACTATATTTCCTGCTACTTAGAAAATGCTCAAATTCTCGCTGAAACTTTCGATGATCCAAGCGTAAAATTATATTTTCTATTCCTTTCATATGTTTAAAAAAAATATCAATGTCATGAACCTGACTGAGTACCAGTCAAAGTTAATGCGTATTCAAGTACTGTTTACTATTTTAGAAAATTATAACAAAGTTAGGCAATTATAAGAAATTTTATAAATGCAACCAAATTTTTTCTAAAACAAATTTTTCGATTTTTTATTTGAATGAAATGATGAAATAGGTCTTGGAATTCAAGCAATAGAATTTATTGCTCAAAACAGTCCAGAAACTTGCTACAGTCCAGATACCTCATAAGAGAATTTTATAAAGAATCAATTGAACAAATATTGAAACGATTTGAATTCGAAAACAAAGTTACAAAAAGCATTCCTCGTAGAACGATTTCCTTATTTAATCAACCTTGGCAAAAAAAAATATCATTTCGGAATATAAGTTTCTTTTATTTTCTGGTACTTTATTACCGATTTTATTTGTTTTCTCTCAGAAAATCTCAGAAATGAACAGGATTCCATAACAAAATTTCCAAGTTTTTTGTCAAACTACTGAACAAATTTTTTTTAGTTATCTATTGCAATAGCGTAAAAAAAATTTATCCGAATTAATGTAACCTTTTAATGTTTATTATTAAAGAATGTTGATGAAGGTTACTTTAGCGCTAGCCACTTAGTGAATTGGGGCAAATACAAAAAATGCGTTATCCCACTTTAAATAATATTAAAAATTACTGAATCTGACGCGGCGCGGGAGTAGGGTAAAACTTACTTTTGTCATATAACCGAATCTAAGAATCCGCGGGACATCCGTAAAAATTAAAAAAAAATATTCATTCTATATAACTTCAAATAACTGATATTTCTCTAAGCAAGCAGTGTTAGAATAGAACTGTCAAAACGCCAAATATTTTCGTTTTCATCACATTTAAGGATAAACGGTGGTTAGCATTTTTTTCGTATAATTATATTATAATTATGTATATTTGAATAATTTATTATAATAATCCCCAACCTATGCCACCTAAAGTCAGAAATATTTTCCACGGAACTGACTCGTGCGATGAATAGAGAATTCCTCCAAGAGTATTTCTTTTCGGAAAAAGTGCGTCTCACCTTAGCCTTTCGGATTTGGTAGAAAATTTTAGGTCTCTTTCATTCCTGCCAATAACACGCACATGGGAATGGTTGAGACTTTTAAGGGCCAGTTTGTTCACAGTGGGTTAAATCTGAATGATGACTTTCACAGCTTCTAACTAAATGGCTCCAATCAACCCAAATCGGCTGATTAGCGATTTAAATTATGGATTCCTTGAAAAAAATTTGATTAACATGCTCATTCGATGATTTACCAGTTGCAATAATCCTAGATTAAAGATGAACAAACTGGCCCTAAAAGAGCTGTGTGAAGCCAGAACCCCGAGCTCAAAATTTTGGGTCCAAATATATCAGAATCGTTTGTCCATCGTTTGTCCACGTTTGTCCAGGCAAAATTTTCGTTTGTCCACCCCCAGAAAAAAAGTTATTAAGCTTTTCTTTTTTATAGGAACACCCCCACAAATTAAAAATTGACCTCATGCCCGCAAATGATAACTTATATGGATGGAACATTGTGCATTCGTTTGTCCAGCAGCCGATACTGATTGTCCACCAAAAATTTTTACTTTCCCACCCTTAGTTCAAAAGTTATTCAACATTTCTTTTTTATAGGAACACCCCCACAAATTTAAAAGTCGTCTACCACCCACAATTCACAACTTAGGAGTATGGGACCAATTGCATTCGTTTGTCCACCGGCTGATTATGATTGTCCACCAAAAATTTTCGTTTGTCCACCCTTAGTTCAAAAGTTATTTAACATTTCTTTTTTATAGCAACTATCACAACCCTAAAAACCTTTAAAGTCGTCTACCACCCACAATTTTCAACTTATAACGTTGAAACAAAAAGCCTTCGTTTGTCCAGCGGCCCATACTGATTGTCCACCAAAAATTTTCGTTTGTCCACCCCAATGTCAAAAATTATTCAACTTTTCTATTTTATTATCAAGATTTTAGTTCAGACACAAACCATTTCATATAGTTCGCACATTTAATGCAAAAAATTTCGAATTAAATTTCCATTTTATTAATGCAAAAAATGTTCGAACAAAATTTGCTCGGCTAAGTGAAATTTTCAATTTTGGGGTTGGGTGCCATAAAATAGAAAAGTTGAATAATTTTTGACCTAAGGGTGGACAAACGAAAATTTTTGGTGGACAATCAGTATGGGCCGCTGGACAAACGAAGGCTTTTTGTTTCGAGGTTCTAAGTTGAAAATTGTGGGAATGCGGTCAATTTTTAGTTTTGGGGGTGTTGCTATAAAATAGAAAAGTTGAATAACTTTTGAAGGGGGGGTCGAAAAATTTTTTTTATTTTTTTTCTAGCCTGGACAAACGATTGACAAACGATTGCAAAAGGTTCGATTCGGCTAAGTGAAATTTTCAATTTTGGGGTTGGGTGCCATAAAATAGAAAAGTTGAATAATTTTTGACCTA
Source organism: Epistrophe grossulariae (assembly GCA_929447395.1). Taxonomy (NCBI): domain Eukaryota; kingdom Metazoa; phylum Arthropoda; class Insecta; order Diptera; family Syrphidae; genus Epistrophe; species Epistrophe grossulariae. The sequence goes on along the minus strand of OV839567.1, from coordinate 151,053,750 downwards.
AGGGTGGACAAACGAAAATTTTTGGTGGACAATCAGTATGGGCCGCTGGACAAACGAAGGCTTTTTGTTTCAACGTTATAAGTTGAAAATTGTGGGTGGTAGACGACTTTTAAGGTTTTTAGGGTTGTGATAGTTGCTATAAAAAAGAAATGTTAAATAACTTTTGAACTAAGGGTGGACAAACGAAAATTTTTGGTGGACAATCATAATCAGCCGGTGGACAAACGAATGCAATTGGTCCCATACTCCTAAGTTGTGAATTGTGGGTGGTAGACGACTTTTAAATTTGTGGGGGTGTTCCTATAAAAAAGAAATGTTGAATAACTTTTGAACTAAGGGTGGGAAAGTAAAAATTTTTGGTGGACAATCAGTATCGGCTGCTGGACAAACGAATGCACCATGTTCCATCCATATAAGTTATCATTTGCGGGCATGAGGTCAATTTTTAATTTGTGGGGGTGTTCCTATAAAAAAGAAAAGCTTAATAACTTTTTTTCTGGGGGTGGACAAACGAAAATTTTGCCTGGACAAACGTGGACAAACGATGGACAAACGATTCTGATATATTTGGACCCAAAATTTTGAGCTCGGGGTTCTGGCTTCACACAGCTCCCTAAAAGTCACTAGGTCCTGATTCTATACGAACTGTCGAGCCACCAAAATTGATTTATTTTCTTTATTTATGTACATAAATAGTTGTATCTATAGTGAGAGAGCATACAATTTATTTAAAATTGGTTTAATAAAAAGGGTATCTTACAGAGTTAAACATATATATTGGAACAATCGTTTTTTGTATGTTCTCTATAGCATCCCATGGCTATTTTTTATTTGATTGATATTCCAAATAATGTTTTTAAACCAATGCCTAACTTAACTTAAGACTAGGGTAGGTAGCTTTAACCCTAACAAATTGTATGAATATATATTTTACTGAGATTATAGCCTAAGCCAACTATTGCAAAATCCTATGAATTGACCATGACCATACATATATCAATTTTTTAACAGACAAGGATTTTTTTTTTCTTATATGAAAAATGTATTCAACTTTATGTTCTTATTCCTTTTTATTTAGAAAAAATTCCCATAGGATCGACCTCGTTTGGTAAGAATACAATTTGTAGAAATTATAACCATTTTTCAAGAAAAAGAAGCAGAAATATTTTATGCGATATAAGTTTACAAAATATGTATATATGTACATTGTACATAAATAGCTGCTATTTTATAAGTAAATGTGCTGAAATAAATAAAGCAGGAGTGTTCGTCTTTTTTTTTGTCAGATGACATGTAGAAATGTAAATGGCTTTAAATTAAGTCTTCAAATAAATTTGTATAAGAAAAAAAATGTAAGAAAAGAGATAAAAGCTTTTCCATTATAGAAAGTGTGAATCATAAATAATTTATGTATATATAAGCGGGACTAACGACGCACGTTATGGATCGCTAAAAAGAATAATTTGTAATTTCATTAATAGTGATAATTTTCATAATCCCGCAGTAAAAAAAAAATTCTTCCGAATTATAATGAAACATTTACACCTTATAGCGAAGAAATCTCGTGGAAAGAAAAACAAAAACTGAACACACATTTGACATTTGGGTCAAAGTTGCTTAGGTACTAAAAAATATTATTCAAACTATTTTCTGTTTTTATTAACTTTAACTTAATTTAAAAATATTATTCAAACCATCAAATTTTTTTTTTTTTAATTTAACGAAAAATTATTGGTGATTATCTATCCACAATCTTCTTCAGAAATAAACGGAATTTTAGCGCAAATTCTTGAATTTCTTAAGATTCATTTCATAACCAATAAAGGTTCTCCCAAACCAACGCGGAACATTCGGAACGACGAAAAATTATTTATCTGTGAAAATATTTGTAGAGGTAGGTAAATGAGAGTACCCAAACCAACGCGATAATTCGATTAAAGAAAATCTCATGTAAAATAATATATTGACAGCCGAAAGTTAAGTAGTCGTTCCGAATGTTTCGCGTTCGTTTAGGAGTGCCTTAATAGTCAAGTTCGTTGTTAATTGGGTAGACAAATTTTGTTTTGCCATCGTTAGAGTACATTTAAAATCTTTATTTTGAATTTAAATCTTTGTTTTCAACAATCAACCCAGAATTTCCGTCATCTATAATTTAAGACTGAGCTCATGTGTGGTTATTTTCTAAAAGTGTACTAGTTAGTCTAAAGTTACCCTAAAGATGTCAAAATGTACCTTATTGAGAAGCTGTCAATTTGTACGTCAATGTCAGTTCTGAAAACCTCATCTCACATCTGTCATCCTAAAATTTGAAATTAATTTTTAATTGTGATTTCGCAAGTCATTATTATATTAAATTCATTATTACAAATAAAGATGAATCGAAAACATCTTCTGAATTTTTTGTGTATGTATTTTGTTTGATCCTTAGAAATTTCCTTTAAGAAGCGATATCTTTAAGCTTTCAAAAGTAATGATTTTTTTTGAACGTAAAAATTAATTTTGTACCACAGTATTGCCGAGGGTCATGGGATCGAAACGCCCAGCATATCTACATTTTTTTTTTCCAAGGGGTCCAAGCTCCCAAAAAAGAGACCTTACGCAGTACGAAAACTATGTGTGCTACATACCCGCAGTAGCCAAGATATAAGAATAGTATTGAATTGAAGCGAATAAAACACACGAATAAAACACCACCTAGAAGACACACTCGGCCCCGAAAACAAGCTGGATTCCCCATTGGATCTTCCTTTGTGGACCACATCAACATCTTTCGGATTATCATCGAACAGTGCGTTGAATATATGAATCACCACTTCACCTGCTGTTCATCGACTTCGAAAATAGAATTTATTTGGTTTGCTTTGCGCAGGAGGGATAACCCAGATAAATTGATTGCTATTATTAAGGCTACATTTTATAGATCTCCAAAGTGAGGTTAGGCAAGGCTGTATACTTTCACCAATACTGTTTCTATTGGTGATAAGCCTTGTTTAACTGCACGCAACTTTGTCGACTGTAAATGGAGGAATTCAGTGGACTCTTTAATCATAATCTGGACTACGCGAATGACCGTGACGTAGGGTTACTCTTTCATACGATCATCCTTTTGTACCATCCATTGCCATAAGAAAGCTGCGAACGTTCGTTAATAGTCTTCGAATCACTGCAAACGTTCGTTAATAGTCTTCGAAACATCTTGATGATTTTCTGGCCCCACCGTAACCGATGAACTTCAACCGAGAACGGTTCAGAATCCCATTCCCCCACTCTATTATACGGAGACGCAAGTGGCCGTGGATTGGAAATACGTTTCGAAAAGATGAAGTGTGCATTTCCCCGCTCACAAAGGAAGGCAGACAAGTGGGCCGACCTAGCAGTACCTGGCGAATAACAGTCGAAGAGGAATCAGCAAAACTGGGGAAGAGTTGGAGAGAGCTGAGATACATCTCCAGAAATTTATTTATTTATGCCCCCGGACGTAATAGGTCCAAGGACCTAAGTAATTAAGTAAGAAAGGAAGTAAAAACTTTTCCGAAAAAAAACTGATTGTTTTCGAAATAATAACAAAAAGCCGTATTTCCGCCTCCTCCTCCTTAAAAACTTTACTCCTGCTGTAAATGTATAATGGTTAATTTTAGGGAATACCCTAACCCATAACACTTAAAAAATATAACTCTTTACAGAAATTCTGCAATTTGTTTAAGTTTGAGCTTATTTTTTTAATTTTTAAATTTGTTGTCAACAACTCATCTCCAATCGGTTTTCTGAAATTTTTAATAAATGTTGTTTACGTTAAGGCCGACTCTATCTTTTAGTCGATGTACTCTCTTAAAATTAACCAAAGAAAACTAAATCCTGTTTCTGGTTAGAAAATAGACATTATTATTGGAGATTCTGCATTTAATGGAAATTGTATTTTTTGTCTCCATGTTGTTTATTTAACATTTTACACTTTTTTTTTTCTTAGAAAAAAATATGAATATAAACGCTACTTTCCTTCTTATCCCGTATTCTTATTTCTTCTGGCAAATCCTTTGATTAATAATTTAATGAGTTTTTTTCTTGAAGGATTTTTCTAGAAAGCTAAGAGTATTAAATCCATTGAAATATAGTTTCCTTGAGCCATTAAAAGTTAGTGAAAAGTTAAATTGATGTTGTTACTAAAGTTATTATATATAAAAAAAAGGGATTAGTTTTCATTCAGCTTTCTTGATTGAAATATTACTTCGTGATGTTAAAATTTATTCAAATGAATATTCAATTCAAAAACAACCAGTTGACAACATTCCACTTTATTAATTTTTGGTGAGTTTACAAATTTGAGAAAGTTTTAAAAGGTTTTTATTATTAACAATTGACATTTCTGTTGTGAACGTACATAGGTAAAGTTGCAAATGTCAAGAGTTTGAAACTTATTTTATTGAAATTTGAATGAAATTTCATCTGAAAATTAATTTTATTTATTTTTTCTTACCTGTTTTTAACTGACGACCTTGACATATAATGATTTGTGATGCCAGGGATTCGTAAGTAACCACTTGGATTTTGCAGTTCGTAATTTCTCGAATATTCATCAATTTTTTTGTTGATATTAATAACATTTTCTAAATGGTCATATGAGCTTAATACATTTGGCATTAATAGTCCTTTATATAAACAAAATAATAAGTTGGAAATTACTATAGTCACTTCCAAAAATTATGTCTAAAAAATATCAAAAGTTGACTCTATCTTTCAAACAGCTTATGGCCAGTTGTACAATAGTAGTTCAGCCTCGGTTCAAGATTTTAACTCGCCGATTTCGGCGGATTAACTAACGTCCAACGCTGGTTCAAGTATGTAATTGGTTATTATCACACACTTGAACAGTAAACCACTGTTGAAACTCAATTAATGAAATCGGTGGATACAAATTTCTGAACCACGGTTTAAATATTTTTACAACTGGCCCTTAGTTTAAATTAAAACATCTTAAAGTTTTTTTTGTAGAGGATTTAACTCTGCACAACAAACAAATTTCGCACAATTCGTTGCGGTTTTTGTAGTATTTGATTTATAAATTTCAAAGTAAGGTTACATGTTTTTTTTTTCCATAAACAAAATTGCATTGAAAATTTAAATCTGCAGTGAGACAAGTCTTAATATTATGAGCTCCAATTTTAACAAATATGTTTTTGAACGAAAAAAACAAATTATTTTTTCGAAACATCCGAATGCGTATTTTCATGATGTTATAAAATTTTTCCGCACATCACATCAATTTGCAATTTCAATTGAATTTCCAGTAGTTAACCTTTGAATGAAAATTCTCCAGAAATTAAATACATATCAGTTACCGAAATAATTATCCACGAAAATACTATTTATAAAATAAATACCTTGCAGCTTGACATTATCAATATAATTCGAAAGCTCCCTGTGGAGTTAGTTAAGTACAATGTAAGGATGAATAACGAAAATAAATAATTGTTTCTTTGAATTACCTTTAGGATATATTTTTTTTTTTTTTAAATATGTACGACTGGATCGAACGAATTTGCTCGTGTGGTTCAAAATTGTAATGTGCACAAATAAATAAGCATGCAAATGATACAATGTGTAATGTCACCTCTAACGAAAGAAATGTTAAAAAATAAAAATAGTCCATTGAAATGTTATATTGACCTCGCATTTAGTATAGGTTTTTCTTGTTTAATGTGTAGAGTGCATCAGTGTGAGTTTACGAAGTAACTCTGTGAACCCATTGTAGAAGGATAGAATTTAAAAACTGGGTATACCAAATTTTTCGCAATAAAATGATCTACAAAAAAGATTTGAAGTGTTTCTTCAATAAAACTGCTAGAAAAAAAGTTATAACCATTTAAATAATTTTTTCAGTAGTATAGTATATAGAATTTGTGTTATTTAAAAAATCTTCTTATATATCTTTTTTATTTTCAATTAAACGGTAAAAAATCTCTATATTGTAGAGAATTAAATTTTCTACAAAATTGGTCTACAATTTTTTTTTTGTCAGATCTATATTTCTCAAGATATTGTGAAAAGGGGTTTATTTCCCCCTTTTCATTATGTCGGCCAAATGGGGGGGGTTACAGCACCGAAAATTATTTCGTATACTCTCACTGAGCAACCTACACATTCAAAAAAAACCTTGTCCTACCTATACTAAATGCGAGGTTCGGGCAAATTTTTGTAACATTTCAATGGATAAAAGGTCTACAAAAATTTGATTTCTTGTTTAAAAAAAAAAATTCAGAATATCATTTCAACAATATTTTTCAAACTTTTTGGAAGCACCCGATTAAAAAATGATCACAAAATCGCTATAAATTATTTAAATAACACTTTTTCTCAAAAAACGTTTTCAATTTTTAAAACATGACACGTTTATTATTAAAAAAAAAAGAAAACAAAATCGTTCGAAACGTTTTCGAGAAAATTGAAAAAAAAAAAACTAAATCGTTGTATGGCAGCTATCCGGTCCAAATGAAATAGTTTCTAAAATTATAATTTCTTATCTAGGAAATCATATACAATGCTCTCGGTCCCGCCTTTTAGGCTTCATCTCATATTACAATTACAATTAAATTAACAATTGTAATTATCAGTTTTAATTAATAATTTTAATTACGATTTAAATAGCAATTACAAGTACAAGTACAAGTACAATTAAAATTAAAATTAAAATTACAATTACAATTACAATTACAATTACAATTACAATTACAATTACAATTACAATTACAATTACAATTACAATTACAATTACAATTACAATTACAATTACAATTACAATTACAATTACAATTACAATTACAGTTACAATTACAATTACAATTACAACTACAATTACTGTTGCAATTGCATAGTGTGGTGGACAAAATTGTAAAATAATGTTTGGTGGACTTTTTAATTATTCATTTGTTATTAAATGTGTTCAAATCGATAAATGGTTTTCCAAAATTGAAGATTTTTGTTTTAAAGGCTGAAATTTTGCAATAGTGATTACAGCTAGAATTACAATTACAATTTTTAAGAAAGCAGTGTTAAAAAGTTAATGGAAAACGTTATGCCTCATTCAGGGTTTTCTTTATAGTACTGTTATACTATAAATTGGCATGTCCATAGTCACTTTCAAACATGCCTATATGGTGCAATCAAACACCAAAATGTTTTTATTTATATTTGCACGCCATTCAGTTAATACAAAATATTTGATCAGCAGCAACACCATTGTACTATGTGTCGAAAAATTCATTGAATATTTACATTGTTCGATTTTTGATTTAGATTAATTATATGAGCATTAATAAATGACAACAAGTTTTTGTTTCTTTAAATGAATAAACAAAAAAACAACTTTTCCAATTTTAAGATTACTAATAGTCAAATTTTTCAATAATGTGCCAGCAAAGCCGAGGATACCATTTTCCCGGTATTCTATTCTATAAATAACCCCATAAAATATAGTACAAATTTATGAGTCTGAGTTTAAAATTTTAGTGCGATATATCAAAAAATTAAAACCATGTTTTCTATATCAAAATAACTTTTAGCGTGAATTTTGAGACAACCTTTATAAAGTAGGTATGTATTTTCAAAATGAATGATTATTTTCTTCTTTCAAAATTTGGATCATTTTTAGCATTATATTCCTTTATAAGTATTTAAATATTTGTTCAGCGTGAAATTTATGTTTTTCAAAAGACTTTGGATTCTCGAGAATAGTTTTCTCGTTTATTCATTCTATTTTTTGTTAATTTAGACTCCTGAATTTGGACTAAAAACATCTCCGACAGTATTCTCGGTGTTATCTGATGCTGGTGTTATTCTGATGCTGTTATTTCACAAAAGTATAAGTCATTCGTATTTTAATTTTAAATATGTATTTATTTTAAAAATCTAAACAGTACTTGTTATTATTTATTTTCAATTGAGTTTTTTTTAATACATATTTTAATGAAGAACTTAATAATGGAATATTTTAAGCCTGGGAAAATACAAATTCAACAAAAACGAAAATATTTCAACAGAATATTAAATATCTAAATACATATAATGTATGTATGTACATATTATCCCCATATATTAACTAAATCTCAGCATCCGTCATTAAGCTAATCCCTTATCGCCGTCATAATATTTCCCACATAACATAATAAAAACATTATTTTCCTCCTCACAATATACCTACATGGCTACATATTCATAATCGTATTTATTTATTTTTGTTGTAAGGTTTGCCTTTGCATAAATATTATATGTTATTTCTATCCACAAAGCAGATTATTATATTTTCATTTTGGGTATTTTATGTGACACTGACATTTTTATAAATAAACAGCCAGCCATGCCAAAACTCAATTTGTCTAATGCATACTTTCATTATATATGTCAAATGTACGTCAAAATGAAAGTGATTTAATTTACCCTTTCTCGCAGACAAAAAAAAACAAAAGTGTAAACATCTTAGTAAGGATTTGGTGTCCTTCATTTTATATATGTCACAAGCAAAAAAAAAGAATTAATATATCTACATACATTCATAATATGTACTTACAAACCAAACCCCATTATTGCAAATGAGTTTGAGTTGGAGCAGGCATATTTTATAAGTGTGTTCACAGCAGCAGTGGTTTATTAGTACATATAGATACTTTATTCTATGACGTATTTGAGTACTTATACGATAAGGTTGCTGAAATAAATTACGAAAACGAAAGTAGACCACAACTTTATCGCTTCTCTTCTTAAGAGTTTTTAATTAAGTTGTTAATTAATTGACAAAAAGATATACATACAAGAATTTTGTTTATAAACTGAAAGTGCCGGTTTTTGGCAGACGCAAATTATTATTAATTTCCAATTAAGTAAATGTAAATGAATTTGAGTAGGTAGGAGGTATACAGTTTGATTATATTAATATTTTATGCAAATCGAAATAAAAAAAAAATTAATTAATTTTCTTCCTGAGTGTGGGAAGAAATAGGATTTTCTTATATTAAATTATGTACTTTTTGGGTTTCTTTAGCGTTGCCACTGTTTTATTAAGTAAACGTCATTGCAGTTTCATTCCATTGGTCTCTTTTCTTTAATTTGTATTTACATATATGTATAACTTGTACATGAAGGAACCATATTGCAAGTTATGGATTCATAAAAAAAACGAACTCCAGATTTTGATCAAACTTACACAACGATGATAGCGCAAACAATTAAAAAAAATCTTATATTTTTTTTACAAAACCATTTTATACCAAAATATTTTTTTTAGATTTAAAAAAAGTTTCAATAATGTTGTTTGACAACCTAATAATTCGAAAACGACTTAATCGATGTAGAAATTTTTGTCTCAAAAAATTTCAAATTTTTAGCTTTTGTGTTGTTCCTGAGACTTTAAAAATCGCTAATTCACTGAATCACAAAAAATTTGAAGCATTTAATATAAAAGTAAAAAAAAAAAAAATAATTCAAATTAAAAGTTCAAGTGAACTCAACTCCAAATCCGTTTCGCCCAAGTTAAATTTAGCTGTTAGATGCTGTCGTACCCTTTTAAGATGAAAATTATGGTCAATGCTTACTGACTCTTATAAAAATCAAGCATGAACATTCTATGAATTTTATAAAAATCGGATAAAGTAAATTGTAAAAGAGTCGGTAATCATCGACCGCATAATTAAAAAAAAAAAAGCAATTGGCTTTACATGCGGGGTTTCTTTACAGATGTTTATGAATAAATTAAATAGTTATCATTTTAATATTAACAATACAACCATACCTACCAGCTTTTTAAATATTTCCCTATTTTCCATTTTCCACTTTTAGCAAAAACAGTTTTAAAAAATTGATGTACATTGTGAGTGTGCGTTTCAATAAGTTTATTTACGTGGGTGTGTGTTTTTCTTATACCCTTCATCGCCCACACTCATCACACATGAAAGTGTGAAAAACTGAACCCGCTCTTAAGTAAGAATATTAACCGATGCCGCAGCTGGTTATTGTGAGCACATGCGAACGTGCTTTTCATTTAAACCATTGGAGCATGTAAACAGCATTTAAACATTTAAAATCGGTATGAATTATGTAGGTATATGTACTTAATTATGATGGTAAAAAAATATTTATTTCACTCATATAATACGATCGTATTTTTAAAACCATTTCTCACCTTTCTTCTGCTGCTCGGAATTACTCAATTATCAATTTACGCCTGAATTCACAGCATAAAAGTTTCCAAAAATTCCGCCATTGCTTTAATATACTCCACTTGTAATCATTTAATCAATCAATCATTTGCAGAATTCGTTCAACATCTTTTTATTATTATTATGTATTATAAAAATAAAAATAAAATTTAAAATAAGCATAAATTAAACAAAAAAGTATAGAGTAGGTGTATACTGAAATTATAATAATAACGAATAACGAGCAAAAGTGTATATGTGGAATTTTTATTTTTTTTTAACCTGAATGTCATTTTTATTGAGTTTTTAACTATAAAATATTTTAAGAACTTACTTTACTGACTTAAAATAATGTACCAACAACAAAAAAAGCACAATTTTTGAACTAAACCTCATCAGTAGATGTAGAAAAGTTGAACCCTTAGCTCTTCCCATTGGTTTATTTAGAATACTGTTATTTTTATAAAAAAAAGTATGATAATCTGTTTTGTAGGAAATTTTCTAAGCTAAAAACTAGTTCTTGACATTTTTTTTACAACCTACCATTTAGGAGTTACTCCGGAAAAACCATTTTAGGAGGCCTTCAACCCCCCGTAAAATTGTTAGCTTAGCAGCCATCATATCGATGAGGACTTTTGACTAAAACACAATATTTCATTTCATTTAATTTCATCTCTCCTTCAAAAATTGGGTAAACAAATTTCAAACTTGCTCAGTTTTTTTGACAACAAAACTGAGAAATTTTTTTCAAAAATAATGTTCCTGAAACTGAGAATGCTGAATGCTGAAATCTCAATATATGTAAAATGCATGTACATATTATGTATGTATATGTTGGGTGCCCAACAAATGGCGCTGTTCTGATATGACACCCATCAAATTACCATCTGTCAATATGACATCTGTCAAAATGAAATCTGTCAAAATGACATCTGTCAAAATTTGTATAAACTGGGCGCGGCAATAGGCGGAAATTAATTATTTTGATTTCCAATCTTATTCCTCATTATGTCTGAAAACTTTAAAAATTCATACATGAATTAATACAAATTACATTCTTAAAAACATCAACAAATAATTTTGATCAGAATTGTATGCTAAATACCCCAGTGTCTCCTTTGCGTCAGTTTGTGCGTTCGCCTGTTCATCGATCTATGGCCTAAATGGGTAGACCGATTTGTTTTAAATTTGGTACAGAGCTTTGGGGTTATGGGGGTTATCTTGAGGGGAAATTTTTGTTTTAGCTCATCTAGAACGGGTAACTCCTATACAACAATTTTTTTTTTTAATTCTTTTTTCAAAAACTTCTTTTAAACGTAGTTCGATAAGCTATATATATGTATGTATATCTACGATTAACTGAAATTTGCACTCTAGATACATTAACGTATATACTAAGGATATATTCATTCCCAATATATTTTATATATGTACATGAAACATTTTTCATTCCCAGTATTCCTACCATCAAATCTTTAATGAATAATTTTATTTTTCATGCAGCGAGGTATTAAGAAAATGAACATCGAGAATATTTTATTTTTTACTTTTTATCCACACGAGCATACATACATGAAATCAAATTAATTTATGTTGATATGTGAATTTTAAAATGAGAAGCCTTTTATTATACAGTAGACGCTCGATATAGTGAAAGAAATAAAACCAGGCCTGTTCACTATTTCGAGATTGTTCACTATTTCGAGAGAGAAACGATTTTTTTTATATGTTAAAGCGTAAAATAATTTCAATTGGGTATAATACAATAAACTTTATTTTTCATATAAAAACGAAAAAATCATAGCTCCCGGTACAATTTTTTTTTTTTTTTTTTAATAAGAATAAAATTAAAAAAAAAAAAAATAATATCTTCTGTTTGTTTGTTTTTCACTGCTGCACTGCTTTTTCTTGTAAATGTTTCATAAATATCTTTAAAAGTCCACAATGCTGTAAAGGCATTGCTACTGGCAAAATCTTGTTAAATATTGAAAAAACAAAATTTGAGTTCACTACATCGAGACACCTTTTGTTCACTATTTAGAGTTGTCTGTATAAAATTTTGTGTGTTCACTATACTGGATAGTTCACTCTACCTAGATTCACTATATCGAGCCTCTACTGTAATAAAAAGGTGCTTAACGAAAATACACTAAAGCTTTTTTTTGTTTTAATTACTTAATACTTTATGACTCTTCTGGTTATAAAAAAATCTTTTTTTTTTTCAAATAAAATGGTCGGTGTCAAGAGGAATAAAAAAGATAAAGATATCATTTTATTTAAAGTAAAGCGAAAGTGGCTGCAAAATCAATGAGTTAAATAAAAAATATTATTTACATATCCTCTTGTGTGGCTTTCAATATTGTTTCGTTGTCTTGATTTAAACTGACAACTGCACCTGGATTTTTCGAAATTAAAATTGAATTCGTGGTGATTTTATTTTTAAATTTTATGACCAATTCCAAGAATTCTAATGTTAATTGTGAATTAATTGCATTGGACCCTCTTACTTAATCTTATTATTTAAGGCCTTGAAGATGTTAAGTATTGTTTTTTTTTAATATAATGACGTGAAAAAGTCAAAGTTACTAAAATTTATGAGTTCCTTGACTTTTTAATAATAATTTGTACTTCAAATAAAAAATCAGAACAAAAGACAAATTACAAAAAATTCCAAGTGAAGATTTTTAAATGGTAATTATTTTTATTTTGGGTGAAGAAATATTGGCTACAAAGTCCATTATCGCGAATTTGGCTCATATAAAAAGGTATTCTGAGTTACATGTCGAAAATATCGATTTTTCGCAAATTACTTTTGAACGCGTTAAGGTTGGCACTTCCCGAAAGTACTTACAGATTGTCTGGGTTTTTATAGATAAAAGGTTTTGACCAAATTCCACATTTTCACCATTGATCAATTAAGAGATTATTTAAAAAAAAAGAGGTCCAAAGTCAAAATTACTGTTTATATTTCTACAAATGTAAAATGGGGCCAAAAATGTCCGCCCACTGCCAGGCCTACTTTTATCATTCCTTAGTTTATCGGAAAAAATCAAACAATCTAGATGAAATTTTCAGAGTTTATTTTGATCAATGAGAAAACAAACACGCTCAGTTTTATCAATAATTCAACAAAGTCCATTAAGTCTAAGTCTTCTACTTGGCTGATGTATTTCAGTAGTATAGTATGTATATAGAATTTGTATTATTAAAAAAAAAAATAAAAAAAAACCTTACACGCTCAGTTTTATTTTTTATTAGTTTCTCGAGAACGGTCGCAATCGGCTCTTTTACTCGGAAACGACTGAAATGATTTGCATTAAATACAAATTGCTCTAATGATTTGTATAGGGTTTTTCTGATAAATGAAGCAAACATTTAAATTGTTTTTTGTAGTAAAATCTGCCCACTTCCCCGCCCACTTTTATAAGTTTATGACTTTACGGAAACCGATCTAATCTAAATGGATGGAATTTGCAGAATTTGTTTTGATGAACGACAAAAAAATTTAGAAAGTAGTTTTGGAAAAGTTCGCCCTTTGCCACGCCCACTTTTATTAATCTTTAGTTGCTCGGAATAAATTCAAACGATTTAAAGAAATTTGCAAAATTTGTTCTGATGAACGCGAAAAAAATGTTTAAATGTTGAAATCCGCCCACTGTCACATCCACTTATTCTTCTAAGTGTCTTTGTTCCTCGGAAGTTTATCGAAAATTTCTTCTATTGCATGAATAAAATTTTGTACGTAGATAATATTTTTTTTTTGGTTGAGCAGTGAGCTTCGAGACATGTTATCTTCTACAATATTAAAGTGGTAGCATTTTCGGGATTATTTTTTGTTTTATGATCTGGAGATACCTTCACATTCTGGAGATAAATTTGGATATACATCCATGCATGCGGAGCTTAATGTGGAAATATCTCCACATTTGTTAAGACAAATGTGGGGATACCTCGACAAATGTGGAGTAACCTTACCTTATGTGGAGATATATACGAAGATCTCTCTACTTGTTAAGGCGGAGGTGGAACCACAGTTCTTTGGTTGGCACGATTCTCGGGTTCAACGAATTTTAAATCCCTTCTTATAATTTTTTTGACAATTTCGCCATTTAAGATAAAAGAGGAAATTACTTGTATTTTTGAAAATTAATTTTAAATATTGAAATCATTATATAAATTCATTGAAAATATGTGATTTCTATCTATAAATTTTGTAAACAAAATTACCTTCATTTCTTCATAAAGAGTTGTATGCGAAACATCTATATTTTCGACACTTCTCTTTTTTGAGGATGTCCAAAATTTTTCTATAGAGAATTTTATATTATATATTTATTTATTATAAATTGAGCATAAATAATTTTTCGATAACTTGTGTCATTTAGTAGATCAAAAAACCAGTATTTTTGACATGACCATTTTATTTTAATTTTAAATAATGGTATGATCGATATTAGGAAACAAATGTTAACGTTTTCATTTAGAAGATCACATTATGAACAAACTTAGCATGCAAATGTTTTCGAAAACATCAACAATTAAGGAGTCATATACCTATGCGAAAAACCATAATTTTCGACATTCTACGTTTTCCGGAATGCCCATATATCTTCTAAACGATGAGCCGAAGTAAGAAAAGTGTTAAACAGTTTTATCCTTAAAAACGTATGATGTACAAGCTACATATTCAAAAAAAAATTTTCAGTAGGACCTACAGTTCAAAAGTTAAATGCGAAAAACCGGTATTTTCGAAATTTAACCCTGAATAACTTTTTATGCCAGCCAGATTCGGAAATGGACTTCTTAAAGGCATTAATTCTTCTTCCAAAATAAATATTATTGCGTTAAAAATGTTCACTTAGATTTTTCCGCAGATTTACCCTTTTTGTTAATTTTTCTTGAGATGTTGTATATTTCTTTTTAAACCAAATTTTAAACTAAATGTAGATACATTTAATAATTTATGTAATTTTAAAACTTCAGTACCTATGCTTTGTATTTAATATAAATATTTCTTTTCTTTTCATGTAAATACATTTATTGGAAGACGAGTAACTAAGAAATGGTATTATTCGTATTCAAATATGTTTTTAAAAAAATTTACATAATATGAATAACATCACTGAGCTTAAATTAAAATAAAATAAGAAAAACTAAATAAAATAAAATAAAAGAAAGCTACTATAAAACCAGGTTTAACTAAGCTTTAGTTTTATTTAATTCAATGAATGCCTACACAATTAAATATATACTTCTGATAAATTACTTTAAGATACATTTGACCATTATTTTCTGAGGGAAATTTACTTTAAATATTATAATAAGGGTATTCACGCAATGATGTTAAACACTGGATAAGTTTACCATTTGGTTAATGAACTGTCAAATTTTGTGTGAGAAATGATTTACACAATTTGGTTAAAATTCTCCAAGGATTTTGCTGGATAAAATTAACCAAATTTTTTTGGTAAACTTAACCAAACGTCATTGTGACTTTTAGAATAAGGCGTGTTCATAAATATGATAATTAGGTATCTCAGAGAACTAAAAAAAACTCTGCCCGTGTTCTGTAACTATCGCATTGAGATTAGTTGGCGATGAAAGTTGTGAATAAAAACGTTGTTTATACAAAAAAAATAATTAGTACATCCACATTTTCTGACTATTGATCAGCATTGTTTATTTACACAAATCCATATAATGGGCCATATGGATATACAAAAGTAAATGCTTTTACTTGCATTTGTTATGGTTTCCGAATTGCCATCGAAGTGAAAGGAACCATTTATTCTTTTATTCTTTTTTCATCAAATTTCAATTTCGCTCATTTTCGTTCGATCAGTGCCATGGTTTGCGACTATTACAGTTCTACATTTAACCCCGAAATCGTTTTCTCATATAATTCCCGTCAGGCTTAAAAAAAAACCTGTCTTTTTCGTGTACCTTACATTTTTTTCCGTTCCGAGAAATTCTGCTCCGATTTAAAGTTAGGTAGTTTGGGAGAGGTTCTACATTTAAAAATAATTTCATAATCTGAACACGCTTATTTGACATATATGGAGTTTCATATTTGACGTTTAACGAACAGCTGATTCAATTACACCGCATTTCACCAAATAAATTAAAAAGGCGTTCACGCAAACTTTTGTGTAAACTTATCATTTTACACAATTGGTAAACTTACGACGTTGCGTGAATACCCTAAATAATTAAATGGAACCTACAAAAACAGATTTATTAAACTATTATCTTACAAATATTATAAATGTGACGTAATTGTGTTTGTTTGTCCTTTAAACAACCTCTAACGGATAGAAACTTTAGAATAGAGGTCGATTATGTCGAGAAATAGTTTACCCGATACTTCTTATAACAAAAAATCGCATATCGCACAGTCAGAAGAGTCTACATTCTTTCTTTATAAGGATTAATAATATTTTAAAACATTAATATTGCACCCTTTAAAAAAAGACTAAATACAATTATGCAAAAGTTCAGGTTTAAATCCAATAATTAAAACTTTGCCAAAAGGGTCGCCATATTCGTCATAAACTGAAGCGAACATTTTTTAAAGGAATGGGAATGAAGCTTACGTATGCAATGGAGTTACAAAAATATGACGAAAAAGATTTGTATTTTCATTTAAAAAATTCATTACATATAACATGATCCCTTTATTAAAAAAAAAACATTACAAGGCAAAATATTTTATTTACAAAAATACACTCACAAACCACATCATTTCTGATAATGAATTCTGAGAATGCATAGTAATTATGTGCAAATTCTAGGAATTTCTAGAACATACATTCATTTTCAGAGCTTGAAGAATATATCCATGAAAAAGAATAAAATCCAGTAAGTATTATAATTACGGTAATGACTCCACATCACAGTAATTAGGGAATGGCGCCGAGGTTATTTTATGAAAATTAAATTGAATTCAAAAGAAAATTAAATGTTTTATTAAATTTAAATTTTGCTTTTCCTTTCAAAATCTATATAGATGAGTAAACTTATTTGATTTTAATTTCCCATTGTTGAGTATTAAAAACACTCTTCACGGGAATGAAGTCCTTAAGTTTTTTATTAGTTCAATATTTTTTCTCGTGTCGTGCGGTGTAACTAATTTTATTATCTAGGCTCATGATTTTGTATATATTTTCCATTTACTGTAATTTAACATTGCATTCAATATTTTCAATGAATAAATTAATTAATTTTACTAAAATCAATTGGTTTGTTTTTAACCGACCCAAGTAACATTATTCCCTCATAAGCTCTCTCCAAGAGCTTAACTAGACTATAGTAAAAGAGCTAAAAGTAATCTTGAAGAATTCCATTAGATTGTTATAAGTTATAACACTGTTAAAAGCGTTAAATGGCGTACTTATGGCAGGCTCTCACCTCAACTAAGTCTTGTTATGATAATGCGTCTCTTCCAATGAGATTCGCTCAAAAGAGAACAGCGTACATATTTGTAAACTTTAAAAAATTATATAGGTATATATTTCTCATCTAGCATTTTCTGAGAGAAACAAACTATTTTTTTTATTTGTGTGTGCTTTCGAATTCAGTGTATATGTAAATATCTGCCAGGTACCATAATATTTCAATGTTTACTTCGACAATAAAATTTTCGGTTAGTATTTTTGATCTTAATAAACAATTCAACCACTATGTAACCTGTTTGTAAAGTCAGCAATCTCCTATGAGAATATTTTCAATTTTTCAGATCCGCTTTATTTGTAAAATACAAACAAATAATGTAGTGCATTTTTTTTATTAACAAGCTAAACTGTATAATTTGAAATATAAACACACTGCAATTGACAAATCCAATAAAAGAAGTCATCAAAGCTTGTGTGACATGACAGTGCTTATGACAGCTTCCATATATAGTTCGTTTAATTCCTAAGTAAACTGTTTAATTACTATAATTGTACAACTTTGATTGTTGATATTAATTAAGGCAATAGAATCACATATGAAATTTAATATCATATATAGCAAAGCAATGCATAGAATCACATCATTTATGAAATATAATACCGTAATAAAAAAAGAATTGTCAATGGATTTGTATTAAACCCGTACATATAGCATAATCAGAAATTACATTTTCTATTGTTAATGTTTCTGCGTTTTGTTCGTATAATGACAAAGAGCATAATTTGTAAGGAATGTTATTTGGCTCAAGGCCTTTTGGTAATAACAATAATTGATGGAAATGAGCAGGATTTCATTTGAAATTCGAAAGAAGTTTCATAAATGTCAATATTTTATATTTTTTTTTTTAAACTAAAATTTAACAGTCATTCTCTTTGTTATAATTTTTTTTTTTTTTTGTAATTCCAAAGAATAGAAATTTCCATAAGCACAGCATCAACCAGATAGTAATCTATTGTTATTAAACTTCGTATCCTTTATTTCCTGTTTACTGTAAAAATGTATTTTTATAATCAAACCGCAACATGCGTTACAGTAAATGGTTAAATTATCCACACAATGATCAATGATTATTTCTATTTTAAATTTGGACCACATAGATGTGAATAATTACCATTGAAACCATTGATTACGTCATAAATAGTTTTCGGTTCCCGAAGTATAACATAAATTGACCACCAATATCTTGCTTTTCGACTTCATTCGATTCCGCTGGGGCTATTTTAAGTCTCTTTAGTGGTAAGTTGATAAAACGCTCAATTGAATTATTCGTACGAAAGGTGCTTCAATTTATGCGCCATCACTTTTTTCAAAAAATACCCATAGCCATACTGACACAAAGCTGCGGCTGCGGCAGATTTGTATTCTATAAGTATATGCGGCTGTAACTTTGAACTATATCATTACTAGCTTCAGACTGTCAGTCATTGAGTCAGTTAGTTGCGAGATTTTAGCACCACCGAAGTGGGATACTTAAAAAAAGTCATAAATTTGTTTGTTGAACTTTTAAACTCTCAATCGGAATGTTATATAGCACCTCATTTTTGGGATATTCGAAAAAGAAGATTTGAAAGGTAACTATTGACCTTTCAAATCTTCTTTTTCGAATATCCCAAAAATGAGGCCATACAAGGTCTTTTAGTTTAAAGTTTAAATAGCTGGTTAGCCTTAGTCGATTTTTTCGGAATTTTAAAGGTGTTTTTTTTTTGTCTATGGTTATAAGGGATGTTAGCACTTAATTTGTGGGATATTCGAAAAAAAAGCATAAATCATCGGAAATATCAGCAGGTAAATGGTCAAACTCATTATATATCAGTATTAGTTCTTTAAGATTTTTCAATGTCCCCTATAAGAGAATGTAAGCATATCATTTGTGGAATATTTGAAAAGAAGAATGCGATCTGAGAGATCAGTAGTTGGTCAAACGAAGTCTTTTAGTCTCAGTAATTGGTTAGCCACAGTCGATTTTGTTTTTGTTTTGTTTATAGGTTTTTTTTTCTAGGTCATAAGGGATGTTAGCACTTAATTTGTGGGATATTCGAAGAAGAAGTATGTGATCTAAAAGGTCAGTAGTTAGTCAAACAAGTTTCAGTAACTGGTTAGCCATATGTTCTTTATTTATGAATTTCAAAGTTTTTTCTTCTTGTTTTTTTTTTCAAATGGTATACCTGTTTTTTTATTCTACTAATGAAATCCTAATACATAATCCCCAATCACTGAAGCATTCTTAAATAACCTTTTAAAATTCATTAAATAAATCCATGGATAACCATCTTTTAATGAAACTAACTTACCTTTTTGACCATCAAAAAGTAACCCTTTTGTTGAATATCCCATATGATTCAACCGTTTTCTTCTTGGTTGCTTTTTCTCATCTTAATTTTGGGCCTAGTATTTTCGCTTGTATTTGTTTTGGATTTGAATTAGATTCTCTATCGTTGCCTCCTATATTCAATTCTTCTAAGTACGCCTTTTAAGACCTTTAAAATGGAACACTTGTTTCTTTTTTTTTAAGTCTAAAAATGAGTTTCCATGAACCCTTAAATATGTAACTTATGAAAACTTTTAAAATTCATTAAAGTATCTACCTTTTATGACCATCAAGTGACCAGAGCATCAATAAGGAACTCTTGTATTGAATATCCCATATGTGATATGACCGTTATCTCCCTGGTTGCTTCTTCTGAGTGAGATCTTTGGCGAAGTAGTTTTCCCTAGTATTAGTGTTAAATTTTAATCTGATTCTCTAATGTTTCCTCACTATATTCAATTCTTATAGTGAAAATTTTTGCAAAAAATAATTTAAAGAAAATCAAAAGCCCCATATAAATTCAACCGTTTTCTCCTTGTTTGCTCCTTCTGATTGAGATCTCTTGGATTCTAATCAGATTCTCTATCGTTTCATCACGATATTTAATTCTTCTAAGTGATAATTTTAACGAACTACAACTTTAAAAAGTCAAAAGTACTAAAAAATTGTTTTTCTTTTTTTTTTGTAAAAAAAAATTCTAGTAGAACATTGGAAAAATAAGGCAATTTTCTCAAAAAAACCTCAAAACCTTCTTAGATTTTTATAAAAAAATGCCGGTTCCTACAGATTAATAAATTAATTATTTCGAAGACAAATTATTTTTTTTTAACATTTGAAAATACAAAAGAGAAGTTGTGTGTTATAGGCAGCAATCTAATATCTTTTTTTCTGAAGGCCTATTTTACTGTCCCATATTCCAAACATCTAATAAAATTATTAATTTTTTAAATTCGAAGCGCAACACGTGCCATCAAATCTGAAATATTCGATTTGAAAAAATTGTGTCATTTCTATCGAAATTCGCTTCAACCATTAACCTTTCAAGAAAAATATCCCAACTCATTGTCTTTCAAAATGAAAATCTATGAACACATGAAAGTATAATAGAAACAAAAATTTAAAAAAAAAAACATAACCCACGAACGGACCATGTGGTCTATTAATCCAATTTCCTACTACATTGCATGTGTGATCAAAATCTAATATTCTCAACCATTATCATCATCGCTTCGCCCCCGGTGCAGCCGCCGCACCGTTGTAAACATTTTAGATTCTATATAAAAAAAAAAAAAAATAAAACCGCATGAAATGCATCAGAAGCATACAAAATTATTCTTGACCGAATATAATGAAATGTTAAAAAAACAGCTCCTATAGCCCACATAGTAAAATTTACATAAAATTTGCATCGAATTTTGCCCTTCAGCTTCACATTCTGCAAACTGAACTATTTTGTTGTGTTGTCTGTGTTTTTTAATTTTTTTATAAGGTTATGGTACCGGTTTGTTTACATCACTGTTATATAGTATGTAGGTAGTGGAAACAAAGTTTAGAGTTTTAACTTACATATATTGGCTTAGCGACCGAATGGATGTTTATTTTTTTTTTTTATTTTGTTCTGAAAGCTGCTGCCACCATTACCGCAACACAGTGGATTTTTTTTGCAAAATTTGGGATATTTTTGAAGGTATAAAGTTTTTCATTTTTAAAGTTTTTGTCAGATTCTTTTTTATTGAAACATTTTGCAAAATGCCTTCAGATGCTGTTAAGTATAAATTCTTAAAAGGATGCCTTATATGTACACCGTCTAAAAGATCATAGTTTACTCCCTCGCAAAGCTTCAACAATGTCCAATAAAGTGGGTGTACGTATGCCATGCTTTAGGTTCAAAAACATTTGAATTGCAAAATTTCAAACTTTCTAATAAGGAGGAATGTCAGGAATAAGAAAAATAGGTATGTAGTAGTAGTAGGCGGTTTCTTACAAATTAACTACACATTTCATAATTCAAAATCTCGAAAGACTATATCTAGAAAAAAAAACCTTTTTTTACCTTTTTCAGGAGTTTAAACTCAAATAAAACTCATTCAGCCTTATTTATTAGATTTCACTAATACTCGTTTCAACCACGGAATACGGTTTAACCGAGTCGAAGCACTTACTCCGTCATAACGCCACGTCAAACGGTTTTAGCTACACCCTCCTTATGTCAAATATATTATCAAAAAAAAACTAATCTCTCTGGTTATGGTGGGATTAAACGAGTTTTGTACTGCAACTAAAGCGTTTAAAGAATTTAAATCATTTATAAATGAAAAATAACTATCCATTTTGCCTTACAATTAGTAACAAACGGATAAAAAAAAACTTCTTCTACACTCCTTTTTAGTTACTAAATGTCATGTCATTTAGATACTAAAACGGCTTTACTACGGCTTTAATCCTACTATGTACCACTTTTAGCTTACTCCGCCTCTAATGATCGTTTATTTTTTTATAAATAAGTTTTTCAGGATTAGAGGCGAAGTAAAGTCGGAGTAAATTAAGTCGCTAAAACGACTTATAAATAAGAATTTGATAGACGCGGCGTAAAGACGGAGTAAGTGCTTCGACTCGGTTTAACAATTCCGAGGTTGAAACGGCCTGGGGCCTGGGAATATTACACCTACTTTACTGCCCACCTTCTCCAAGTTTTGCTTTTATCAAACTATAAATTTTGTGAAATTGAATTTTTTATTTTAAAGTCAAAAATTTAAGAAAATAAATTTTCATTGAAATTTTGTGCGCACGAATTGTAACCATTGATTGAGATAATTTTTGGTATTTCGTCTCAAGTTGTCCGGTTTCTAACCAAAGGAATTTTAATAGAAATAATATAATTTAAAAAACAATAAATGTAATATGTATTTGAAAGATCACTCTTATCTTTTTTTTTAAATTACACTTTTTATTACAACTTTTCGTAATAAATTCCTTCATCAGGTTAAAACTAGAGAATATGAATTATAAAGAATGGAATCTTTCGTACATTGCATCCCCCAAAACCCATTTGTTTACATTGTTGTTTTTGTAATTTTATCTCGTGTCGATGAATAGATGTGAATTGCAACAACATTTTATGCAGTGGTGAATTCATATTTTTGCTTTTTGTTTTAACGCACACTAGTGCAAAAATATGAATTCACCACCATCCGCCATTTTTTTTTTTAGCTTTTAGGCAAACCAAAATGACAGCCGAGGTTTCCAATCTTATTAATTCATAATCTCAGGTTAAAACTTTACATTGAATGGTCCTACTCTTTTTTTTGTATTAATTTGTCGTTTAATGTGTTGTTTTCTTCTAACTTGTAAGATTTGTAAATTTCAAATTCTTCAAAGGCGTCAAATAGTCTCTCATTTTTGCAGTGATGAAACATTGTATGGCAGCTCCTGTTCTAGTTGAGCCAAAAAGAAAATAAAAATTTTTCTTCTAAGAATCACTTAAAAAAGATAACCTTATAGGTAGTTAAAATTCATGCTTTCAACCATCAACCCCTTGAAATAATTTTTTTTCTTTTTACGAGATTCTGTCCATTCTATAGATTTTTGTCATTCTATTTAACATCTGATCCCTTTAAAAACATAATTAAATTAAAACAAAAATAGGATTGACATTTTTTTAGCCAAATATTATTTTCTTCTATCACAATAGCATTACCTGTAATTGCCTATGACTCGTTTAATGGGCAAAAAGTGGAAAACTATCATATTTTCAATTTTGCAGGGCTTTTTATGGTCAGAAATAATTAAGGCTGTTTTTTCGATAAAATTAAAAATATAGATGTTATTCGAGAAAAAATAATTCAGGTTCAATTTAAGATTTAAGTGGCAACCCTGCAAGGGGTTGATGGTCTATAATTTAAGCTCTTTTGTATATCGTAGGTACCCTAACAAAATCAAAAAAAAATCATAAAAAAAAGTCTATGAACTGGCTTGGGGACTGCAGGGAACATTTCATGCGAAAAGGTTTAATATGTATGACTTTCTTTCAAAAGTGTTCCTAGAACTTAAACACATTTATAGTTATAAATTTTTCCAATCACTAAATTTTTTAAGGACTTAACTCAAAAGGAGCCACAGTATGCATTAATTTTTTTTCATTGTAACATTTTCTATGCGAGTTAAAACATTTTCTCTGAAAACTGTTACATTATTTAATTTAGTGAACTGACCAAAAGTTCTGCAACGCAAAAGTTAGAACCTTTTGTATGTTTTTACGTTTTTTTTAAGCTCACACGGAACATAATTTAATTAAATACTTTTTATACTTTGCTTTTATTGTCTACTAATATTTATGGATATGGTTTGGTTCGGTTCGGTTGGGATCGAATAAAAAATACTCGTTTATAAGGGTAATGTCATTTTTTGTTCATATAGAACCAGTCTTTCCTTGCAATAAAAAAAAAGGAATTGAAAGACATAAATTTTAGAAGGTCACACACAGAAGTTGTTTGGCATAAATGTTTGCATTGTAAACGGTCAATGTCACGGCTATAACAAAATAAAAAAAAAAAAAGTGGTTTCATAATTGAATGAATCTTTAGTCATTTGTGTATCTGAAAACTATCAATCTTTGAAGCTGAATAAAAAAAAAAAAAGAACGAAGAGCATCTCACAACAACAACCTGTTTGCTCTAGACTTGTTTCATTCGGGGAATATGACGAGACGCAAAAGTATGAATTTGAGTTCAAACTAAAAAAAAATACTTGAATATATAAAAGTGAACTGCAATGTTTCAAGGTGAACGAGAATTGATTAAGAGTTATTGATCGCAATTTGAATGCTTTTTGATTTTTTTTTTTTAGTTAACTTCTTTAGCTACTAGTTTTGGATTGTTTAAAGTCTTTTTTCAAAGAGCGATGGTGTGGAAATATACCATTTTTCAAGAGACATCAAGCCTTTCCATAAAAATACTTTGTTAAAACAAAAAAGAGCAAATTAGGTTTACTTTTGAAAAGATTTTGTATATCGTTTAAGTGACTTCCTTATACTTAAACTTAAAAAAACTATAAAAATTAGGTAGGAATTGAAAATGTATCGATGTATATTGCGGCGAAAATCAACAAAAAATTTGCAAACAAAATATTCTCACGGCACATAACTTTTTTACGGAAGAGATAGACGCTTTTATCTAAGCGATTTTTAGATGATTAAGTACGATGTTATAATATTATCCAAATTTTAAACGAGTTAGCATCATGTTGTATCTTTTTAACATTTTATTAAGGTTAAAAACACTAAATGCCTATTTTAACTTTTAAGTATCATACGTAGGTACTCCAAATGTCACTTTGACAATTAAAAATGGGAAAATTGTCTGTTTGCTAAACTTGTTTACACGAACTGTCACTTTCTTAGATGTGTTCAGCTGTATAGTTTATTAAGAAATTAAGTTTAGGGCATGTTTCACAATGTCTGAGTAAAGTTCTGATTAGTTCCACGACAAATAAATACTGACAGGGTCATAAGTCCACAGTCCAAACAAATATTTTTCAATTTATAACTTATTCAGGTAAAAAGAAAACTGTGATTTGTTCTCCTGCGAACTTATGGCCCTGTGTCAATATTTATGTGTCGAGTAACTAATCAGAACTTTATTTAGACATTGTGAAACAGGACCTTAGTATATGATAATTAAGAAATTTAAAACTAAGAACAAAACATAGCTTAAAAGTAAGTAAATCGTTAGTTAAAGTGATACCTAAATATCAAGTTGTTTGAAATTTTGCGCCAATTCTCTATAATTTAAAGAGAAATTGAGTACCTAATATTTACATCTTAAGTTTTCTTTAATTCTTTTTTTTTATTTCTAACGATTGCCACGCCCACGGGGATTTTGTATGACGACGCGACGATGAATTTTCGTAAATTTTTTTGTATTAACCATTTGTACCCAATAAATTGCGAGCGCATCTATCACGTATATGAGAATATTCGGAGTTTTAACTTGTTTAATTTCTAGTTACATATTTATATGTACATAGCTATGAACAAAATAAGAAAATTAAAATGAATTCAATTGTCATAATTTTACAGTGTCAGTTTTGTAGATGAGATGTGTACGACAAACCTTCGTTCATTTAAAACTCCCTTATTTATGGTGTTTTTCTTTTATTGTATTCTCTAAATATAGTGGCAGCATGTATGTAGATGGACTGAAAGACACATTAATCTTGAAACATTTGACATCTTATCATACGCAACCTGCTGTCCTTCGGAGTTATTTGTCAAAGCCAACGCACCAGGTATATAACCTTCCTACTCGAATGCAAATTTAAAGCTTGTTATAGGAATATTTTAGTTTAGCATAAGAACAATGCTGTGCAAAAGTTATTTTTGTCATCAAATAATTTCAACTTGCTTTGTCAAAATAAGATTATTAATTATTACAAAACATAAAATAGCAGCTATACAAAAGGTTGTGTGAAACATGTATGGAATAATTGAATAATTGAGACAACATCCAAGAATGTACAAGTTCGTTTAAATTGATTGATCTCCTCAATTTTTATTCCTTTTCGTTCAACTTGGGGAACACCATAATAATAACAATAATAATAATAATTTTAACTATATAAAATAAAATAAAATAAAATAAAATAAAATAAAATAAAATAAAATAAAATAAAATAAAATAAAATAAAATAATATAAAATAAAATAAAATAAAATAAAATAAATTAAAATAAAATAAAATGAAATCGGTACCTAAAATAAAATAAAATAAAAAATTAAATTAAATGAAAAAATAAAATAAATTAAAATAATATAAATTAAAATAAAATTAAATAAAGTACAAAATAATTTTCTTGCAGGTTGAATAAGAAGTAAACTGTGCAATATAGGTACTTCTTGGGCATATGCTTGTGAAAAGTTTAAAAGTTATTGAAAACAAGAATTAAAAAAAAAAAATATTATTAAAAAAAAAACCCTTAGAAATAAAAATAACGGTAGTTCTCAACCATTCCGGTTGAGCATCTGCTGGTTTCTGACAGCTTGAATGAGCCCAAAAGTTGACAGAAAATCAATATTTTTAAGCATAGTTATATTTCCGATGCACAAAATGAATCGATTAACGCATGAAAGACGATGGGTTGGGAGTCATGATGTCCTGCTGAGAATTTAAACTTTAAATTTTTGGTTTATTATTTGTAAAGTCTGTGTTGAAAGTTCCATTTTTTTGCACATTAATGTATTTCTTTGCATTATTTATTATCTATGTACATATCTATAACTTTTTTATACGCTTACATTAAATGAATTTAACTGTTATTTTCCAGCTATAGTCCGTGACTAAAGTGCAAATATTTTTTTTTTAATGCATGAATACCGTTGGAAAAGTGTTTAGCAATATACAATAACAGCAATTGAGACATTGTACTACTCGTTTGTAAACATATTTCAAAGTTCTAAGAATTTAACAAATTATACTTTAAATTTGGATGCGTTTGTGCTTTGCACGTGACAGAATTTCTAACAACTAACTATAGGTACGACAATTCGATTGCATTTTGAGTAAAATTATGCAATGAAAACGCTTGTAGGCAGATAAAGGCATATGAATGTATCAATATGTTGTATTTGGCCTATACAAGAACCTATCATGATGGTATGTATTAATAAAGAACAAAAGGTGAGATTTGCTTATATAGACACAATATTTTGACAAGCAGAAGCGTTTTGAATAACAATAAGTATGGTTTTCCTCGAAATTCCATGCGATAAGCCCATCAAAATGGAGTTTATAAACGATGTTAACCTTATATTATATGAAAAAAAAGGTTCATAGTTTTGACACTTTATTTTTAGTACTACTATTTAAATTTTGTTCCTCAATAAAGCTGTTTCAATGACATCCTATGTATTTCTTGGAAAATTATTTTTGGACTTAAATTTTGGAGAAAATTATACAAATTTGAAACAAACATTTTGTATAATTATATTTTTTGTTTTCCTTAGATTTTCATAATTATAATTATAATAAAGGTATGATCTTGTCAATTTGAAATAGAAAGCCACAACATGGTTGTATGTATCTACTTAAATTTATTTAATTTTTTTATATACATATTTGTAAATTACTTTGTTTGTCAATATTTCCCAAGGTTCGAAGATCGATAAAATATCATTCGTTTCGTGAAAAATTCAAAAGGGAATTTTATTTTTGATTCGATCGCGAATCTTATTTTTTGGTTCCTTTAAAATAAAATTCGTTTTCACGATCGAATCAAATCTTTTCGGATCTGTAAGGTACGGTTCGTTCCCGAATTTATCACGTGGGAAATATTGAAGATCATGAACCGTTCAATTTAAAAAATGTCATTTTTTATAAATATCATTATATTACAGACCGAAAGCCTTTGCTACTCCTGCACTTACAAATAATATTATAAACAATTTTTAATTGTATAATAGGTATATTGTATTTTAATAAATAAATAAAAAATACATTAAACTGGTTTTTATTTTTGACTTTTTCAAAATTTTAACTTCTTTCATATTTTTCAGTTCTTGTTGACTTTTTTAGATTTTTTTGAATTTTCTCAAAATTTTTGAATTTTTTCAAAATTTTTGAGTTTTCTCAAAATTTTTCATATTTTTCAAAATTCTTGACTTTCTTAAAAAAATTTGAATTTTCTCAAAATTTTTCACTTTTTTTGAAATTTTTTAATTTTCTTTAAATTTTTGTTTTTTTTTTTAATTTTTCATTTTATCAAATTTTTTAATTGTTTTCATAATTTTCAATTTTTTTGACTTTTTTCAAAATTTTTGAATTTTCTACAAATTTTCCACTTTTTTCAATTTATTATAATATATTTTTCAAAATTTTTAGTTTAAAATTGTTTTAATTTTTCAAAATTTTTGAATTATCTCAAAACTTTTTTTAAATTCTTCAGTTTTTTCAATTTTTTTTTGTTTTTTTTTTTAATTTTCACTTTACAACCAAATTGAATGAATACTTGATGAAGAATAATTTGTTTTGAGGATCTTTTCGGATCCGATCGCGAGCGAACCATATTCTACCTGGATTTTATTTTTCCGATTTCTTACGAACGCGAGTACAAAAAGAAATGGATAAAGTTTGTTCGTGAGAGTAACATAAACTTTTATAGATCGAAAATTTTATCGTTCGCGAACTATATTTTGTATGGTTCGTGAGAAGATCGATTTAAGAATGATAAAGATCCGTTTTTTTGACCCGCGAACGATATTTTACGAACCCTGATTTTTTTTTCATTTGCTTAGTTGATATCAATTTATCGAAGCATTCCTTGAAGAGCGGAAGAAACTTAAAATACAAAATTTCCCCTCTCACTGTATTATATTGTTGAATGTGTGGCGATCAAATTATTATTATTTATTTACCTTTATCAAATTTATATTATTATTATTACTTAGTTTTATGTTTACTTTGACTTATTAATTTATTAATATTTTCATCTTTCATTCATCGACTTTTTATTTAAGTATAAACAGAGCTTCATTTTATTTAATAAATTCAGTTCTAATTGGGAATTAAAATCAAAAGCACATTGTTTTATTGGAATTCCTCTTAAGGATTCTTACAAATGCAATTAAGGTGGCAAGTAAGAAGAACGATTTTACACGGTTCCAGAATTGACCTTTCATGCAATTTCATTTCCAACTCCGTTCCAGCGTAAAATTGAATTAAAAATATTCAAACATACACATTGAAAATATTAATAAAAGCGAAATTATTACTGTGTGTATAAAATGACTTATAAATATTGAATTATTAAATATATTCCCGAAATAATTTTTTTCATTAAAAAATATAAATTTTTTTTTCGAAAGAAAGCATAAGTTATTATAATTAATTCGGTTTCGACCATTTCAATAGGAAAACGACGAAATTTCACAATATTGATTATTCGTTTTATGTAGTAAAATATGAACTCTAAAAAAATTCAACGTGAGCATCAAAAGATACAAAATTATGTAAATTATTTTCATGGAAAATGTAATTAATTCGTCATCGCTCCAGTAGAGCAATTCCTTCTCCTTCTCCCCGGACAGCAGAAAGTCTCTTTAATAACACAAAATAAAAAAAGAAGAAACTTTATATCTGCTCCTCCAATCAGTGATAATCAAGAGTGTATTTAATTTATTTCTTTTTTTTTTGTATTCAATGGTTTTAATTTTTTCACGTTTAAAAATAAGAAAAAAATCTGTTCATAGGTATAACTATTTAAATAAACCGGTCGGCATGTTTTAATTTATGCCCGATAGCTTCCTTTAATTTGGACCACTGAGCTGTAAAGCCTGTAAATTTCGAAGAAGACGATGTCTATGATTCATTTAATATAGCATTGTATCAAAACTGCAATTGACTTACATAAATTATTTATTAAAACTGACAGTCACAATCACAAATCAAGAAATTTGGTCTGCGTTACGTGATATTACATGGGACTGTTGCTTTAGGTAAACTTTTTATAATTAACAATTTATTGTTAAATGTAATTAAAATCTTGCTAAACGAAAAAAAAAAAAAAAACGTTTTCTTGTCAAAATATTTTATTACTTTTTCGAGAAAGTATTTTTTTTTAAATAATTTCAGTAAAACATTGAATACCCACAGCTGAAATAAAATTTCTTTAAAAATTAATTAATTAAAACAAAAACACATCGCAAGAATGAAAATGACATTTGTGAGTCGACATTTGTCAAATTTTTTGTACTAACCACAGAAAATTTAATGTGCAGTTGCAGCTTTGCGATGATTGTTGATCTGTCACATTGAAATAGTTTCTTCGTTAAAATGTAAGGTGTGTACTTTGTTATGCCTGGAGTGCTTTCTTAAAGCATCTGTTAATTTTTTCTTATTTCTGTGTGATATTTGTGTTTGTGCGGATCGAAAATAGTTTCAGAGATGGCCTAATTTTTTACCATCGATAATTTAACAACAACTTTAAAGGTTGTAGAGTAAAAGTCAGTTCAAAAAATATATATATTTTCGAGAAAATCGCACTTAAAGTTGAAAATCGACTTGTTGACCTATTCTGTTTCCTTCCTCATTTTTTTTTGTAAATGGTTAAGTCAGTAAAAAATTATAAAAAAGTCACAATGTGATATTATACTCTTTAATTTAATTTTTCTTTCAGCTTCACTAAATTTATAATTGAAAAAAAAATGTGTCTTAATTTTCAAGAAAAAAGAAATACCAACGAACAACCCAAGCGGAACTACAAAAATAAAACACACCAGCATGATGTCTATACCTCCTTGATATAATGTATCTCTCAAATTACTAAGATGGTTCGAACAAACTCGTTTCAGCACGCATATCAAATTCTTCGATTTACAAAGTACCTAGGTACATAATACATCATTCTGGATACTTTATATAGAAGCACATACTTCATATACATATAAGACAGTGAAACCGAAAAAAGTTTCTTCCGGGCCCTCATTATTCGTTTCGAGAATTTTATACCCTTTTATTTGTCATCTGATATAAAAATAAATTGAACTTCAAGTATAATAGGTAACTGAGGAAACCAAATCTATATAGGTTAGCTGATATACATATACATACAAATGTATAGGAATATATTATATAGCAGCTAATGTATTATCTTCTGACAAATTGATTGCCATCCAATCGAAGACAGGACAAGTTCAGTAATTATAAGTGACAGTTAATGCTTCAGGTAGGTATACCTAGAGTAAACGGATTACTGTTGATGGCTCACTTGATTGGTTCTCGAAAACTTTTCCAATTTAAAACAAAAACTTGGTTTGTTCATTGGGTCACTCTTTTCAACAAAAACAAAAAAAAGTTATAAAACAAATTCATCACGCATCCAACTTAAAGCATACTCGACATAAAATAATTCAAAATGAGTGTCATTTTCCAATATACCTATGTTCATATATAAAAAATGTATTAATATACCCATCGCTGATTTATCTTTTCAAAACACTTCAATTCATTTAATTCAACGTCCAGTATAACATTGTGTATTTTATTTATATCTAAAAAAGAAAAAAGAAACAAAAATATGAGACGATTCTCCTAAGGAATTTGTTCTCATTTATCCAACATTTAATTTATAGGTACATATCTATCTCTCAGTTTGGCGAAATTGAATAAAAGAGAAATATGTTACTCCATATTTATTCGCACTCACACTAACACACACAGAAATCTTGATGACAGATATCATCATGATGATGATGATCATCAATTATTTAATTGCTTTCGTGTGGAAAATAAAAAGATTGACTCTTAAGAAACTCCCTACGGTAGCAGCATAGGCAATAGGCATATTATATTAAGAGGCCATCATGTAATTACAAGTGTAAGACATTTTTAAAATCAAATCTATTTTGCACTTAAATTAATTGTGCAAATAGAAATAAAAACAAAAAAAAACATTGATAAGACGAACGGGAGAAAATAAAATTAAATGATTTAGAGTAGTTTTTTTTTTACTACAAATGAATATATATAATCACAAAATAGAGTTGCCATTTGTCGGTTTCAATGCGAAAAGAAGGAAAATTCACGGACTCGATCACACGTAGTGTTGTGTAGTTTAAATCTGTTAATTATTAAGATCGACTGATGGCACTTACTCTGGTAAGTGGCGCTGTAAGAAAACTGATACAAGTTTATAGTTTATAACAATGCAACAATAATAATTTGGGAAATTGGATTTGTTCCGAAGATTAAGCAAATGCCATGCCATCTTTTTTTATCAAAAAAGTGCCCTGTGATTTTAACCATCATTATAATGTTTTTGAAATCGCGTAAGTTTCTGAATTTTCTGCAACTTTATATGGAAAATTGAACCTTATTAATTGTAGAAGACACTTATGTTAAGTGTTTACCTGACATTTTTTCTCTGAATTTGAAAAATTTAGAGCCCTTCTCGAAGAAGACTCCGCAAGCGTGTATGTACAATAATAGTAAATAGATCTGAAAAAAAAAAATAAGAAAAAAAATCAAATCCAAATTTTTCAAAATTTTTCCTTCAAATCCATAAACTTGTTGTTTATAGTTCATATAATTTAAAAATAAAATTTTTGCGTATTTTAAACAAATATACAAACCCGAACGGTTTTAGGTAAGGAATGAGTAGGTAAGTACGTTTCAACGTTATATATCTGTGGTAATAAGTTTAAAACGCTTATGTCGACATAAGCGAAAATCAATTTTTTTTTGCCGAGCGTGTGCACATTTTTCCAAAGTTTTTTTTAGTCTGAGTCCCATTAGTCTACGAGCACTATAAACCGTTAAATTTAAAAAAAAACATAGTAGCTTAAGTTTTATTGAACATAAAATGCATTTGTTTAACGGCTTATGTCTATATTGAGTAAAATTCTTGAAAATCTTCCTAAATTATATTTTTTTAAAGTAGCTTATGTCGTGACATAAGCTATTGAGACCACTGAAAATGAAAGATTGTCAAAACTTATGTGAACTTAAGCTGTTTTAAAATAGTTTCGATTTAATAATGTTTTTTCTTATCTCAACTTAAGCCATTATAAAAAAATTCATATTGAATCAAATCCAATTTTACAAAATATCTTAAGTAACATAAGCTGTTTTATTCATTTAATTTGCTACAAAGTTATGTCTTTAATTCTACATATTAAGCTATTTTTCGAATGTAACGGCCGTCATAAACGTGAGTTAAGCGAATAGAAAATAAATTCAGTAGTTAAACGTCCCTCAAGCAGGTAAGTCCTTTTTGCGACATTTTTGACCCAATCCACTTCTTTTTATTATTTTGTTTGCTCAACAGTCCGGTTAGTTCATATTTTTCCAACAAAACTTACGAAACATGCGATTGGAATAATAATTTTAAAACAACAATGAACCGATCAAGTAAAATACTGGCCCTTGCATTAAACAAAATTGCTGATGATTACATTGGAAACGAACAGAATAGATCTAACAAACAGATACCTAGTTGCAGTGGAGAAGGTAGGTTTTTTGTTATCTTTTGAATACCAGTTACTCAAATCATAATTATTTTGGTCCATTATTTTTATAATAATTTATTTTTATTTCTTGCAGCTGATAAGCCTTTAGCAAGAAACACTTCTGAAGATACTAATAGTTTTGAGAGTCTTGTTTTAAATGAGTCGGCTACTTCGTTCAACAATGGAGTTGAACTTGACTTCAGTAATGATGACAGTATGGACGATCCTGACTTTTTTCCTAGTTCCGAGCTCAGCATTAGTGACGAAAGTGCTGTCAGCGAAAACACAAGACAAGCTGCTATTCTTTTGGAAAGAAATTTATGTGATCATCAAGAAGAAATGGTGAGTAACAGAGTAATGGAAGTGAATATTGCCGAAGATTGTGTTGAAGAATCAGGTGAAACAGATTTAAGAAACAAGTAAAAAGAAATACCGGAAAAGCTTACATAACACGTACTGAAAATTTGATTAAAGCACGAAAATTTAAGCCGTTAGTTGATTGTCGAAAGAAGTGTATGACAAAAATATCTGTGGACGACCAGAAAAATATTTTTTGAAAAGTATTGGAGACTTGGAAGCTACAATCTGCGACAAGCCTATGTGTGTGTTCTCATCGTTGTTAAGGAAACAAAGTCAAAGAGGACATCAAAACATGGAACAAATCCAAGAAATAGAAATTTGTAGTTCTTCAGTACAAAACAACAATGAAGTGTTCAAATGCTTGAATATAAAAAAAACGCCGTTGGTATAATTAAAATTCCATGCTGTTACTCTGGCTGGGCCCAATACCATAAGCAAGGAAAAGAAGAAATATTTATTAGAATTGCTGCCAGTGATCGAGAAGTCATACCACGATTTTTATTTAAATCTTCAATCAGATAATATTCCAAACACTCATCCAGATCTGAAAGAAGATGATGAAAATGAAGAAAAATAATTTGATTAGAACCTATAAGTTTTGATGAATAAAAAAATTTTATGTTTTGTTCGTAACTATTGTAATTTATTTATTTTTTTATTTATATTTATAACTGAAAAGTTGAAAAAGTGTAATACGAATTTTAAGTTTTTTAAAACTATGTTTTTGTTAAGTTTTTTTTTTTAATAAAAGTTAATTTATAAAAACGAAAAATATTATTTAAAAACAAAAAAAAAATTTTTTCAATCTAATTATAGCTTATGTATGATCTTAAGGTTTTTTGCATTTTCTTAAAAGAGCTTATGTCGACCTTAGTCCAAGAAATATATCAAAAGAATTTGATACAACATCTTATGTCACTTAAGCTACTTCATTGAATG
Organism: Epistrophe grossulariae; assembly: GCA_929447395.1. Taxonomy (NCBI): domain Eukaryota; kingdom Metazoa; phylum Arthropoda; class Insecta; order Diptera; family Syrphidae; genus Epistrophe; species Epistrophe grossulariae. The sequence continues at coordinate 151,018,512 of OV839567.1, read as the reverse complement.
GGAAACCATTTTTTTAAAGAAGCTTAAGTTTCTAAAATACAGTTTTAGCAACTCTCTTTTAATGTTTTAATAAAAATGAATAACAGGTTATGTAGATATCTATTATTAAAATATTACTAAAATAAATTTCTTAAGTCTGGCTCAAGTACTTTTTTTTTCAATAAATAAAATAGTCACTAAAAAAAATATGCAAGACTTGTTCTGCTCGTACTGAAAAATGAGAAAAAAAGACTTAAGATGTTTTAACTTATTACCACAGATATATATCTTTCTTCGTAGCAAAGCAGTATACTTTAAACCCTCAATGCTCTACCAATCAACATATTTATTTCGTCGCCTTTATAGTTCACACTATGTCGTAGCAGAAAATATAACAAGAAGGGGCGTAAGAAATTTAAACGACTAGAGAGACACATCCCTAGCCCAGAAATCTAAATGTGACAGTAATAGTGGACCAAGAAATAATTCATTCGAAATAATTCAAAGACGAAGAGGCAATATCATTGTACGAGGATGATGTTCAATAAAAAAAGTTAAACAATTCAATAATTCGAAGTTATCGACTGTGAGACTGATACCAGTTTGTAGCAAGTGTAATTGTTTCAAATTTAATGATTAATGGCAAACCTCCGCAATATCCATATTTCATTCCAGATGCATATATATAATTATTACTTGTTAATGCTTTGTTTATCGGTCAAAACCAGGTTTTGTACCAAGTCAGGAGTTTACAGTAATGAAAGTATATACAAAGTACATTCATATATATAGAAGAAAATATTTTGGACATGATGAACTTAATCGCCGTAATTTGACTGAAATATTATAAACAGAAAAGATTACCATAAACTCTAACGCACACACTAATTACAAATGAATATAAATGTAAGGTAATTGATATGAACTATCATTTACCTTACATTTATATAAGAAATCACTTTGACATGAAATCAATTTAATTTTATTGGGACGTTTTTAAACTGTTGCTAAATTAAAAGTAGGTTTAATTGAATTTATGACATTTATTTAAATTATTATGGCTATTCATTCCACTATTTCATGTCAAAAAACTCAATAAACCTCTGTTTTGATAAATTCAGAATGAAATTTGATTAAAGAAATGACCGATATTCATTGAATCAATAGATCTTAAAATGCAGTTTAGTAAAATACTTGCGGGTTTATCAACGACTATGAAAACATGCCATTGTCTTGTAACTAAATTTGTGCTGTGGGCCCTTGGATATGTAGATTTTAAAAGTCCTGATATACTGTGAGATAGGTTCAAAATTTGTTTAGCTTTCAGAAAGAAGTGTTTTTATTTTCCGAAAAAAAAAACGGATTAGAATATCCCAAAACCCTGATCCAGTTGAGCAATTCTGATGTAAGACTTGCAAATTTCATTTATCTATATTCTCCATTTTGACTTCTATTCAACTACACACTAAAAAATTTTCTTGATATGTATTTATTCAGTGGCGACTTTTAAATTATAGGATTATTTTAAGGATCAATCACTTTTCATGGCTATTTGTAGAATATTCTCTTTTCTTATTTTCCAATGATTTCCGGGGGCCCGGAAAACTTCCTCATTCTGTTCAAACTTCGCTAATACATATGTACGGATATTATGCTAATATAAACAATAAACATCTACTATTAAAAAGTTTTTAACTAAAATTTATTTTGAAAGTGTTGAATAGCTTTAAAAATTTTGTATGAAAAGATTTTAACTGAAGTGGCAACACTTTTAAAGACATATTGAATTATTTCAAACCAAAAATTACTTTATTTTTTTTGATCACATAGAAAAGCTATATATCCGCTTGCTTTTTTATCAATTGTTGTAAGTAATGTAATTTGACCTCACTTTGAACGGAATATTTTTTTTTTAAATCTATAATAAAAGCTTCTTTGGATTGAGAACAGATTTATGTACATATTTCAATTTAAGCATCACAAATAGAGGCTTACTTGTTTTGAAAATATTTTTTTTCTATCAATTGGAGTGGAGTCATTTAGAAAGTCATGTAAGGCGGTGGAAGTACAGATATAAGTTTACATTAAGACACAGATGGACGATTAAAAAAAAATACTTTTTGGACTATTTTTGTTTGTTTGATAAAATCTCTACTATAAATTCCAAATAAACATTGTTCTTCAGTTGAAATGCTTTTAAGAATTTGTCATGTTGTGAAAATTAATGTGATAATTGCGAATTAATTTATCGTTCAAAATTTTTAAATTACTGAAAATCGAAATGTCTCCATAATTTCGAGAAAAGAAAAACTTGTGATACATGTTATCAAAATTTGAATATCTCTTGTGATCTTTTCTTGACTGCGAAATACAAATAAATACGATAAAATACTAAATTGTGACATTTAAAAAAACTTTTGACTAAATAAACATTAGAAAAGATAAGATCAAAAATAGGTATCTAAAATTTTAGTTGAATATTCACATTGTCAACCCTGCTCTTTTTATTGAATAAAGAAAAAACAAACAAACACTAAACGTCTTTAATATACGAACGAGAGTGTTCAAAACAGATAAAACATCCGGATTAAGGTAATTAAATAATTTTCCATTTTGTTCTCGTTTCGCATGCACATTTAACAATTCTACTTTCCTCGTTGTCTTTCTTTTGTTTTACAAGTTTTATCTCTCTTCGGAGCGGGTAATACACGTTAATTGAATGTAATTAGCTCGTGGCATAGAAAATTTATGCATCAGCAGCTGCTTCCATTGTGCAATCAACCAAGCATCCCATCCCATGTTTACGAGAAGTATAGGTACATATATACATATGTAGATACATATGTGTAGTGACAGTGAGTAGTAAGTAGGTACCCTTCGAATGCTACTATATAAATGACTTGAAACCATTAACTTGTTTCGCAATCTCCTCAAGGTCGTTCGTCGTCGTTGTCGGTAAAAAAAAGTCGGTAGAATGTTATATTGTTGCAGTTGCATGGATTAATCCTCACACGCCCATCAACCTTCTCGATATCTCATTCGGATAGAAATTCGAATCCGCCCTGCGATTATAATGATGACGCCTCCGACCAAGAGGAACGACAAGAATCCAATACCTTAAGGTATATGTTGCAAGTTGCAAGCGAAAGTGTTAATCCGATCCGATTTGCATTCTTGATACATACTTCAGTTGATGATATTATTTTATAAGATCTGCTTACTTACTTACAAGCTTACAACTACTATCTTTTGACAGCCATAGGACACTTGAAACTATTTATACAGCAACGTGATACTATGAGTGCACTTAGGATTAGCTTTGATTGTTCGCTTGCTTGCTTGTTCAGCTGAATGCGCTTTCGACCGAAGCCAAAGTTCGAATTTACACAACCTGATGCTAAAAGCAATTGCTCAAAAGGTCGACAGTAATTGCGTGACAATTATGTGATTAGTGTTTCTATTTTTGAGTGACACAATATGACGGACGACGACGACGCAGATCAAAAAATGTCTCGACAATTTGCAATCAAAATTGTTAGGTACAGGTATTTTTTTTTTCTCTTCAAGTTTTGCTGTCAAGTCAGTGAAGCGTGAAATCATAAGAAAAATTTACGTAGTTCTTGTAGTACAATTAAGATTTTTCTTTTAATAAAGAACTCAATGTATAATAAGGTATGGTAATAATGAGCGTACAGTGGGGTAGCTTCTGTTTTAAGTCAGGACAAAATATATTTATATAAATTCAGTATGATGTTGCGTATTGTTATTGTTTTTTGAATTATGTGCTTTGTATTGCATGCGTCCCTCAATTTCATCAGTCTTTTTTTTAGCTGCATACACATGACGGGTGATTTTTTAAGAGGTTTAGAACTTTTTTAAAAAAAAAAACACAAAAAATTCGAAAAAATGAATGAAATATTTATTTGAATCGATAGTTTGAACCTTGCAATTTAATGTTTAAAGATAATTTCATGCAAATGTTGACCGCGGCTGCGTCTCAGGTAGCCCATCCGCTGAGTCCAATTTTGGCATACTCTTTCACACATATCGGCCGGTATCTCACGAATGAATGCATGGATGTTGGCTTCCAGTGCGTCAATCGAAGCGGGCTTGTCCCTATAGACATTAGCCTTGACATACCCCCACAAAAAATAGTCTAATGGTGTCAAATCGCACGATCTAGGCGGCTAATTGACCGGCCCGAAACGTGAAATTAACTGTTCACCAAACTCGCCTCGCAATTGCGCCATTGTTTCGCGTGCTGTGTGGCATGTGGCACCGTCTTGTTGAAACCACATATCATGCAAGTCAAGAACTTCCATTTCGGGCAAAAAAAAGTTTGTTATCATCGCTCGGTAGCGTTCACCATTGACAGTAACGCTGCGATTCGCATCATCTTTGAAGAAATATGGCCCAATAATGCCGCCGGCCCATAAACTGCACCAAACAGTGGCTTTTTCGGGATGCATTGGTAGCTGTTGCAATGCTTCTGGCTGATCTTCACTCCAAATGCGGCAATTGTGCTTATTTACGTACCCATTCAAGCAAAAATGAGCCTCATCGCTGAACACAATTTTTCGATAAAAAAGCGGATCCTCGGCCAGCACGAATTTTGATAGTAAAATTCAATAATTTGGAAGCGTTGTTCATTTGTAAGACGATCCATGGTTAAATTGCAAACCAAACTGAAGCTGTTTGACAGTGACACAAGGTACTAAACACACGTCAGCTGTCAAAACCAGTGTTGCCAAAACCAAACCAGCTAAAAAATCACCCGTTATATGTTTATTCAAAATACTGAATTAATATTTCATATTCATGTAAGGATGATTGTGTGGACAAAGACTGCGTATATTTTTAAACTTTATACCCGGAATAATTTTTAATAAAATCCAAATTATCTAAAACTGAAAATAATTAGTATAAGTTTAATTCACTTATTATAGCGGAACCAGACTTCAATATTAATAGAGCAAGTTATTTTGAAACTGGGAATACCCATTAAGTTTATCCAGAACCCAGGTTATTGTCTTGCTTTATTGTTCAATTTCAAGGAAAATTAAGAATTTCCTGGAATATTTATTAATTTATTGTTTATTGTTTTGGCACTGCAAATTTCAAAAGAATATTAATAAAGAGAGATCAAAACCGCAGTTCATTAAATCTTCTAAAATTAGAATTTATGAACTAATTTTTATGAATTTCTAGTCAGTTTACCACTCAAGAGATAATATGAAAGCTTTGGGATCTATTTTTATTTTATTCTCTCTTCTCTTAATAAATATTACTTTGCACGTTAAATTAAAATTTAGCTAAGCTAAGTGACTTTTCACTTAAAATAAATAGACAGCAAGTTATTTCGTGATAGGGTAGGTCTTGCAATTCGTTTACCTTTGTGTTATTTATCATTTAATTATTAAATTTAATTCCTAACAACCGATTTCTATAGAAAAAAATCAGTTTTTAGCACGAGAGGGATGTAATAAAAATTATTGAAACCCATTCTAAACAAATGGGTATTTCAATCTGAAACTTGGCGTGTAGTATATCTAATGTATGAGCCTCATTTTAAAACTTAAAACAAAAAATATTAAAAAGGGCTAAGTTTGATAAAATCTTTTTAAATCTTAACTTCCGGTTTTGTATCAAACAAAAAAATTGATTTCCGGTTTAAATTTCATAAATGAAAAGAAAATCTTTTTTACCGTTTATTCCTCCATTAAAATAATGTTTCTATCGCCTCATTTCATTTATTAAGATTTTTCTTTAAAACCCTCACCCATATCTTGCTTAAACTTTACAAACCCATTACTGAAGCACCAAACCTCAAAATTCGTTCTGTATTTATGTTAAGAATCAAAAGAAGTATAAATAACTCAAAGATGAACGAATTTCAAGATCAATCACTTTTTTCGTTGTCCGCTTCACTTGAAATGGTTAAAGTTTGTATGTTACAAAATGTGAATACAGGTATAATAAATGGGTTGGGGTCAGAATCACGAAAACCTACAAATGTCGAAAGCCCAAAATCATGAAATCCCAAAAATTCAAAATCCTAAAAATTATTATAAAACGAAAGATTTGTGTAAATGTTACAGCCAACTTAATTTATAAAATTACATTATATGTACATTGTATAATGTATATACACTACTTGATTTTGTTTCATAAAAGATTCATAAAGATTACCCTTTTGAAGACATAATTTACCAAGTATAAAAAAAAATTTGTTTCAGTTTTGTTTGCCTTTAATTATTTTGAGTTTTCTGAATTCTGAGCTTCCTTTTTAAGATTTTGGGATTTCAAGACTTTGGATTTTAGATTTTGGGGTTTTCTGAATTTTCAGTTTTTGAGAATTCTGGACCTAACTTTTTTAAATATCCCAAAAATATTTGTAATAAGTTTTGGTATATATGTACAAATATCTACTATTTAAACTTGAAGCTATTCTCCAGCAAAAAATTAATCAAAACGAAATGAATCGTTTGAGAAAATTGAAAATAAAAAAAAATGGTTTCCATTTTTGGAAGTAAATTTTTAGCCTAAGCCTCAAAAGTATATATGCTAAAATTAATTGAAAAATCCTAGGATTTTTTTTCGAATTCAAAACCTGCAACATAGTATACTTACATACCTATAACGCAAGTAAAAATTGAATCTTCCGAACATATTCATTTCAATTTCTGATATGCATACTTCTGGCAAATTTTTGAAGCCTCAAAGTCTCATTTCAGAACAAAATCCTGAAACACCATAAAAAGCTTAATGCTTATTGCTTAAAATTTAATTTTAATTTTTGCACTGAATTTTCAAACTCTTATACGAAATTGCTTAACTGTTTCGAAAGTTTCAATGGTTCTGAGGGCTACTGTTTCAACTAACAGATCTTTTAAAAATATTAATCCAATTCACATATTTACATTGAATCTATATAATTTACATCCGGATTTAAGTTTTAATCTGAATGAATCGAGTAAATAATATGGGCCTTAACATTGATAATAAGATTTCAAATTTTAATAATAGTATAATTTGCCAGTTATTTGATAATTCTGTTCTGTTCCTATTAATTTTATTACTATAATAAGGGAAAGGAATTTTTTCACAGATTTAAGAGAAATCCTTCTGAATATTATAAAGGGCCATATCAAACAGCCTGAAAAAGGTATCTTGCCTTATTCGATCGTCAAAAAAATCTATTTAATTGAAAAATTGGTCCTAGTGCTTGACTCAAAAGTTTTATGGAATAATCTTAGATTGGAAGGGTTTTTTTTTAAGACACTATAAAATGCAGAAATTTCAACTAAGTGTTCAAGCAACTCGCTCAATTAAATCAAATGCTGTCGACTGCGTTCATAATTCACCGAATTTCATTAAACTAATTTTGCCAATTATATTATTTCCTTTACAGTTTCGGATTTTCCCAATTTAGTTTAGGATTTAGCGGCAAAAATAGTTCTAATTCCCAAAAAACAAACAAACAAATTATGAAAAATACATATTAAGTTATATTGAAGAATGATTTGTCATTAAATTTTTACGAAAGAAAGATGTTTATTAATTTGATAAAATTGTGTGGCACCACAACGAAAAATTTCGTTCCTTTTTGTTCGTTCCTTTGTGTTTTCATCAATATGACTACCAAATTTCTTTCAGTGTATTCCAAATGAGTTCAAACCCTTTAGCGTCTTATCTTTAAATGGCAATCAAGCCTTAGAAGTTCACATATAGTTGTGAGTTAGCAGTTATAAAAGTATTCTCCTATCTTCGTTTTCCTTTGGATGCTGACACAACATTGGTCTTTTGGTGCTATTGCACTTCTCAAAAAGCTTTAGATTGTACTTTTGATCGCTCTAAGCTTCAAAATATTTTTAAGTTCTCTAACTCACCTCTTCGTCTGCTATGAAACTATGTTGAAAGTGGTATATATTTTCCCCTTTTTTGTAAACACAGGAGTGACACAGGGTTATGTTCTGGGACCACTTCTTTTCTCATTTTTTATCAATGATCTTCTTGATGTTTTTGAAGACTGTTCACTGTTCAGTTCATATTCACACAGATGACCTTTTAATCTATATCAATCGTCCACATGGATTGATGGGAGATTCTGTAGGTTGAACTAATGAGGATTTAGAACGAATTCAGCTGTGAATAAATTTCCACTTAACCACTATAAAACTGTTGCTATATGTTTTTTTCTAGGAATGAATTTCATTCCAGGCATTTTCTCCCCCCCATCAAAGAATCATTTGGTTCCCATATTTCAAAAGTTTTAAATGTTAAAAATTATTCCCTTGGAAATTGCACTTCCCATCTATAAAGAATAAAATCCATCCCCATCCTCCACATTTTTTTTGCTGCTCTTAACTCGACCTTCACGTTATATTGCTCCAATCTTTCTGTAGACTTAATTAATTGATACATAATTTAAATACATTTTCAACTTATTAAAACTTAAATTTAATAATAAGAATTTTATTACGACTAAAAATAGACATGAGACAATTAACAAAGTTTTTGTTTGCTATAATAACACAACATTGGAAACCTTTAAATAGAGAAACTCAATCCCAATCAAATGAAAGACATTATGTCTCATTTAGGCTTTGCAGTATCTTATACCCACTCGTTAAATCTATTAAATGTTATCTTGTGTGTATTTTTTTTGTTTATTTTATCAAATCAAATTTTCATTTCTTCTGTTTGCCTTTTTATTGTTGTTGTTATTTTGTTGATTTGTTTTTCAATTTATTTCTTATGCTACTGACAAAAAAAAATTGTTAGTGAAAGTGAAATTGTGGGCGGCAACAACAGCAGAAGCAACGGCTTGACTTTGGCGGAATTGAGTTCAAATTGTTTTATATTCAAGAGGGATACAAAATTTTCTGGCAGACGAGCGTGATATATTTTCTTATAAAATATTCAATTCATCATTTAATTTGTATGATTTTGTTTACTGAATTTTATATTTGTTTTTGTTTGGTATTTTATTATGAACATCATAATATGTTTCCCTAGACAACTTCGTGTAAAACATGACATTTTTTATAAGTTAAACTGCCACCGGAAATTGTATGTTCATATATGTATGAACCTTTTTCATTGTCATGTTTCCAAACAGCTGAAAAATAACTGATTTCACTTTTATCTTTTTGACACCGCACCGACAAATTTCTTTGAAATTCTTGAAGTAGAATATGATGTGAAGTGCAATATGTGCATACAGCATTTGTATGTATACTTTAGATAAATCTGATGCAAGCTTGTCATTTCAGAAAAACATTGTGCAAATTTTCGAAACTATGTAGTTTTGTTTTTAAAAGAATAAATCAAGTTGTTTGTGGTATGTCATTTTGTGCAATGACACACTTGCGTTATGGCATACTTTGAATTTCAATTTATGAACACAAATTAAAATGACAATTGTATTCTTAATTTACTCGTAGTTTTTCTCACATAAATGTTTATAATTGTTTTCTATGCTTCGGGTTTTAATATTGAATAAATAAGAAAATTATTCGCAAGCTTATTTCAAAAAATTGATTTCGGGAAACAGAAATATTATATTAATATTCATTAGTACCTTCGCATCACAATCATATTAGTGGATAGAAATAAGAAGTGTGATGTGAATCTTAGGTAGTCTAAGAGCTTATACATCTCATTGTTGTGGGCAAATAAATTAATTCAAAACTAGGAATAAAACAGTGCTTGAAAATACCTGTCTTAATAAAATTAATTGAAAAGATTACATAAGCTTAAATAAAAATATAATGTTTATAACAATGAAGCAATTGTTATTGTTTCATCGGGACTATATATAAATTGATGAATCCATATTTCGGTTACCCATATATCAGTTTAAATGAGTGTTATAACAGATGTTACTGCAGACACAGTTTAATTGTGCCAGGTATATTATCGTCACATGTGTTTGACTTTAAAAATATTCAATATTTATTTTCAAAAGTTTAACCCCAAACAACGATTTTATTCTTATTTTGTTGGTGAATGAAATATTTGGGTCATTGAAAAAAAAAATGTTTGTGACATTGCTTTTAAATAGGTCTTTTAAAAATTTAGACCACTTACATCAATGCCAATAAATGATCGGTAGTTTTCATACGTAGCAGGCATAGTCGTATTTATATTGTCATTTAAAATGAAAACATCTGGTTCCCATATTTGTTTTTTTATTCGCAAGCGTTGATCTTTATTCAAGAATAATTTTAGCCTTGTATCTTAAGCTTATATACACCGAGGGAAAAAGTGCACTTTAAAATCAATAGCTCGCATTTTTAAATTTAAATTGTGCAAATCTAAAGTGTTTCATGAGAAAATAAAACTAAATTGCCATAGTTAAATGGAAATTTTTCGTTTTAAAACGTTTAACTTTGAAATTAAGAGGAATTGCTTTGAAACAAAAATTATGTAAACGAAAACATTTAATTTTATAGTTCGAAGATTTAAAATTAAAAGGATATCATATTTGATTTTAAAAAATAACATTTAATTTGAAAGCGTTCATTTAAATTTGGCGTTCAAATATAAAAGCCCTTGAGTTGAAAATTCCAACAGTCAGTTTTAAATTTTTTGCTTTTAATTTTATTTGTGAGTTTAGTTTCAATTAAAATGTCTTTTAATACAAAAACTTTGAAAAGAAAATATTAACACTGTGATTTGAAAGCAAACGCTTTGATCTAGAAGATAGACATTTTGAATTCGTCATGAAATCTATGTAAGATGAACTGAATAAACAAAAATTTATCTAAAACTTATGTTTTTATGCTCTTAATCATTTCAAATTTGTACCTTTTATATTACAAATCATCAAAATTGTGAAAACCTAAGAACCAATTAATTCTTAACTAAAATTATAAATTTAGTACCACTTTTCGTTTTATTCTCATTTTAATTACATGATTCTTTTTTTAAAATTTTTCTATTTACTCATTCATGAAATATCATATCCGGCAGACGGCGACTGCCATGTCCGTAGTCTTAAGTCTAACTTTGTATCAATATCGAATCGAAAATAAAGAATTTATCTATCTCTATATCTAAACAAAAATAGCGTATTGAAATGCCAATTTTTGTGAACATTAAGTGAAATTTTGCCGTTCACCTTATGAAGGTACATTGATATGTATATAGCAATGGTTAAGATTAAAAGTAAGTATATGTATCAGCAAATTTTTGAAAAAACCATACATTTTAAAATATTAGCTTTCAATACACTTTTAAAAATGCCAGTTTCAAATTAAAAATGTTTCATTTAAATCATAACACAAGCAATTTTGATGTTTTTAAAGCTATAAGTCATAAAATTTAAAGTGTTTACTTTGAATTTAAAAGGAAAACTTATGTTTGCAGCTTAAAATTGGGAAGCTTTAAATTTTAACGATATCACTTTTAAATTCAAACTAATTCGTGTTGAAGTTAAAAAAACAAATTGTAACTTTCAAATGGAAAACTTTTCAATACGGTTGTCTTTCATACGTGTTAACTTTTAATTTTAAAGTGGTTTGTTCAGGAATTTAAAGTTTTTTTTTTCTCGGTAAAAAATTCGTTCGTAATATCAATAAACACCGTTTATTAAATATTTTTTTTTCACTGTCTGAATAATATTTTTTGTTAATATTACGAAGGTTTTTTATTTTAATATTTTTTACTCATTAAAAGATTTGTTATTGAAAATTGAAATTTTAAAGTTAATAACAGTGTGCTTGTGTTTATAAACTCTACTTTTGACACACTAAATTCATATATTTTTTAAAACGACTTTTTTTTACTTTAATAAATGTATTTATTTGCACAATAAAAAAAATTATTATAAATGTCAATAAACATTTTAGTTGATTCTAACAATTTTAACTTGAAGTTATTGTCCGATTTGTCGAATCGAAAATTTTACATATCTCGACGTTTTTCCAAATCTATCGTTTTAAGAGAGATGTCCGTGTGTGTACATACGTTCCTGATACATTCTATCGTTCGCTGTATCTCAAGAACGAATAAAGATATTGACTTCAAATAAATTTTATTTTACAGATAATAACGTCATAAAGTGCAAAAGGGGTTTCAAAAGCATTCAATTAGCGGTTTCCTTACTATACCTAACAATTAAAAAAAAAAAACGTCGAAAAATATAATTCTTCTCGAATATCTCCAGAACAAAAAATGCGAATGACTTTGGCTTAATTTTGTTCTACATCATTAATGATGTACCTAATGAAGAAACACCTGACAGTTTTTTTTTTAATCAAAAAACATTCAAATATTTGTAGAAAATCGTTTCGGCTCCAATATCTTGAGAAAAAACACTGATTTCGAAGCCGGACTAATTTTATTCTACACTTGATAAAGTGTAAAAACATTAAATTAAAATTTTTTTTTAAAGCAACAAAATTGTAGAACAAAACTACTAAAAAATTGTTTAAGAATGTGTTTCGACTCAAATATTTCGAAAACATACAAAGTTATCGACACTGAGATAATTTTATTTTACACACAATTCTGTAACTGAGAATTGATGGGGTTTATAACCAAATTTAATTGACAATTTTTCTTTTAAGAAAAAAAATAAACTACAAGAAAATACTAAAAATTCTTTCTCGTCTCGAATATGTATCTCTACAATAAAAACTGATTTCGACTCCAGGATAATTTTATAGTAAACACAACGACGTTGTTAACAACTGATAAAGTTTGTAAAAACATTCAATAGACAGTTTTTTTCCAAAAAAAAAAAACATTTTTGGCCTTTACTTGTTTGCATATTGAAAACCCTGATAAGATTTTGAATTGTGAATTTTCTTATTACAAAATAACGTTGGGTTTCTAGTTTCCACGGGAACCAATGAGAAGTTACTAGAGTGGGTCGCACCCAATTGTTGCAATTTAATAAGTTATTTCATTGGCTCAACGAATAAGTTTGATTAAATCAACGAAATAATGTACTTACATGAGAAGCTAATTTTGTTAATTTAATTAATTATTTCACTGGCTCAAAAATGCGTTTGCTTGAATCAACGAAATAATTTATTGGAAAAACAAACGAAATTGGTCAATTCAATATACTATTTCATTATTCTAATGAATTCGTACCTTCAAACATCAAAAAGAGTACATTGCCGCAACAAACCAATTTTATAAAATATAAACAAAATAATAAACTTTTGCTTGTATATCGATAAACGTTTTTTAAAACAATAAACCGCTTATTATTGGTCCAATAAACCAGTATATTGAATGAAAATTGATAACAAAATATTACTGCCCCAATAAAATGTATTTTAAAAGCTACATTTTTTGTGTCCGACGGCAGAATTAGGATTAAAATTTGTTACTGTTCTAATCCTATTGAGCATGAAAATTGGGCTGTGGATCAGTTTCGGCATACATAGCATAATAATAAACAAAAGATGCTAAAATCTCAAAAATAACAATAATGTTTCGCCCATGGACAGTTGCATGTGTCATACTCAAAGGTTGGAAACCCAGTAAATTTATTCGCTTACCGCATTCGGCGGTCGCACAAAGAACGTTGTCTATTTGAAAACATTAAAAAAGGTTTTTAGTTTTTGTTTTATTTCATTCAATAAAAAAACATTTTCTTTAAAAAAATTAAAAAGTGTTAATCTTGAATTTAATTTCTGTGCAGCTCGTTGTAAAAAGTGGGAACAATCTTTTTTACCTTTAATATATCAATTTAAAAAATGTCTGATGATTTTCCATTAACTTTTACAATTTGACTAAAATTTTAAGTAAAATATAATGACAAATAATAATAAAATCATTTTTTCTAACATATTTTTCTTTTCTTTTTTTTCAGGTAAATTTATTCAGCCGAAAAGCAATGAACGGGTATCATTTAAATATAAATAAAATTATTATTGTTGTAAAAACAATTGTAATAATAAAATCTTTTTATAATTTTAAAAACATAATAATTCCTTTTTTGTGACCTTTTTAATTTCAATATACATAATTGAATCCTACTTTTGTGGGCTTCAGGTCTTTTTTGTTTGAATTTGTTTTTAAAATAGACCACTTTTCGCACGTGTTTACGTACTTCTTCAGGTCTATAAAATTTAAAATTTGTACATCCATACCAAATATCCAAGAATACAAATTACCTTATCTATATTTTTAGAATTGATATACAACAAAATTTAAGTTGACATCTTTACGTCATTTTTTCAAGAAGACACAATATTTTTTTAAACAAGTCTCTTTCATATAAAAATAGCTTCTATGCAATGATTCTTTTAATATTTTCTGAAAAAAGTTTTGTAGTGAAGCATTTTTTTAATCGAAAAACTTCTACAGCAAAAAACTTCTTAAGACTTTTTAAATTATATTTTTATTTGAAAATAGCAACCTACATAATATAGTGTGAAATATAAAAGAGCACACAAGAAATTTGCTACTTAATATGTAAGTAAGTACATACTTATATGTCTTTTTTACTGTTTTAAATATGATTCTTAGAAACCTTCTATAGACAGGATTTTTGCATAGAGAGAAGCTAGACCGTAGGTAGGAAAAAATTCAGCGGGGAATGAAAGACTGAATGAATGAATGAATGAATTTTTATTATTTATACTATATTTTCTTCCTCAACCAAATGTTGATGCTCGAAAAGATGATAAATTTGAATAGATATATCTGTTCATCTTTTCGACATTCGACTGTATTTTTATCATAAAACAGTCATTCATAAAATTGATGTACCTATAATTAATATCGATGAATAAGACTAGCAAATTAAACTAATTAAATTAAATTAAATTTCACGCAAGATTTGAATTTGTGCGGTAAGGTGTTGCCAACGAAAAAAAAACTGGTTTGACAGTTAACAGTTGAGGGTTATTTAAAATGGAGCGCGAATGATTATTGCAAAAATCAATACATTCTCAATTTTGGAAAAGCTGAGGACAGACTTGTAAAAGAATACAATCTTTTGTGTTTGGATTCATTGATTTCACTTTAAGCTTCAGACTTCAAATTATGCAATCAGTATTCACTCGAATCAAAAAGATTGCAATCATTTTTATTCCCATTCATTTTACAGCAATCAAATAATTGCAATCTTTTAAGAATTCATTCATTCTTGCATTCTTTGCATTCATTTGCATTCTTTTCATTCTGTTCAGTGCCACTTCCCTCCATAAACCCGACGTGCTCTGGCCCCATAAAACTTTTTTCCAATTTTTCACACGGAAATGACAATGCAAAGAATGTAAAAGAATGCAAAAGAATGCATGGATTCCCAAAAGATTGCATTCAATTGATTGCTGTAAAAAAATTAATAAAAATGATTGCAATTCTTTTAAATTCAAGTAAATGGTAAATGAATGCAATCTTTTAGTTGAATTCAATAAATGCTTGTTAAAGACTGCTTTCACGAAAGAATGTATTCCAATTCTTAAGCTGAGTACAGACGATTATCAGATCTTACAATATTGTCAGAACTACCAATGGTCTGACAATAGCTCACAATTAGCTGACAATTGTCATATTTCTTACAATGAAAAATTGTCCTTGGTAGATTTCCTTCCAAAGTCTGACAATTTGATTGTAACGGAAACCAATCCAATTATAGCATCAGCATGCTCCTGTTTTTGGTGCTACATATACGTATAATATGTTGGATTTTAAATAAATTTTTTATTTTATTCACACGGGAATTTAAAAACTATGACCTGTTATGGTGATTATTTTTCTTTCAAATGGCTGGGAAAAAATCTTCATATACCTTATACTCTTTTCCACTTGAAACTTTGTGCAAGAAATTACTTATTTTTATTATTGGAACAAATAAAATCCAACTTTTATATCATCAATGCTTATTTAAAATCCAATGATTTAACCATAAACGCACGGAGGCAAACAGGAGAACGGACATTCGTATAATTGAACTCGTGTTTGTGGAAAACAAACAAATGAAGAAATCAAAAGCACAGCAGATAATTCGTTTAAGTGTATTAATTACCTCTTTTAATTATAAATACATTTTTTTTATTGCAAACTTTTCTATTAACTGTCACGAGTTGAAGTCACGCATCCGATGATGTGCAAGAAAAACTAAGATATGCAAAAATGAATATGTGCTGGAACTGATATTATAATTCATAAGAAAAAAAAAGGATTATTTAAATTATATAATTAAATAAGGTTAATGTAAGAGTTCTTTTTTTTTCTTGTAAAATCCACATTAAATAAACTTGCTCTAAAATTTTGTTAGCAACAAAAAAATACATACCTATACTGCAATAAAAAGGTCTCTAACCTTCCACCAACCTAAACAAGTCTTTAAAATGAAAAATACCTTTTAATGCTCGAAGTGTTGTGATTGTGACTAACGACTTTCTTTTTATTGCAACATACATAATATTTATCATGAGTTCCACCTCAAAGATTCATTAAGAAAAAAAAAATTGACCCATGCACGGAAAGTAGTTAATAAATCGGATAATATAATAGAGAGTTGACTTCTTAAACGAAAACACACATTAATTGAGCGGGGCTATATGGAAAATGCTTAGATAACTTCCGTTTAGGTGATTATTAAGTACCAACGCAGTGAAATATGTATATATTTAAATGAAAAATAAACCAACAACAGTTTTACTGTGTTTTGGATAAGAAAGAGTTATTTAACTTTTCTTTTAATTTTAGAAATATACAAGTAGTTTAATGCTGATAAACACAATAAGACTACATGAAATTGGAGAAAAGTCTTACTCTTAGGTCATTGTTGTGAAATGAATGAAAAGCGCAATTGTTCAGATGTAGATTAATGTGTTTTGGGAATTTTTTAAAGCTGGATCGCAAAAAATTTGCATGATTTTCCAGAAGAAGTGCTTTGAAGAAACTAAAGGACAACCTCTCTTCACTTTCCCAAACGGCTTCCTTGCTTGCTACTTACGTAGGTCCTCGGACCTATTACGTCTGTGAAGTTCTCCTTGCGTGATAAAGGGCCTCCGCCACTCCTACATGCCATTGCGTACGATTTCTGGAGATGTATCTCAGCTTTTACCAACTTGTGCTGATTCCTCTTCAACCGTTCTTCCGCAAGTACGTCTAGGTCGGCCCACTTGTCTACTTTCCTGTGTGAGCGGGTTCCACTTCGTATAATACCTGATCTGTTCTTGTGTGAAGTTCATCATTGGATTTATGATTGGGCAAGATAATCCTAAAGATTTGCCGAAGACATCTATTTACGAACGTTTGTAACTTTCTTGTCAACGGATGTGACTTTCCAAGTGCTGCATCCATTAAGCAGCACAGATTCAACATTGGAGCGGAACAGTCATAGTTTGATCTTGAAGCTATTAGAGTTGTTTCCCCATATTTTGGACAGCCTTCCTAACGCAGACATTGCTTTCACGATTCGGCTGTTTATATCCACTTCAGCTACGCCACCAGTAGATACAATACTCCCAAGATATTGGAAATTCTCTTCCATATCTACTCGTTGTCCCGAAATATCTACTTGGGTAGTGGAGGAAGTTCCAAGGCTGATCTTTTAAGTTTTTTACGTATTGATCTTTAGTCCCAAGATTTCAGCTTCTCTCTCCATATTTGCTGTCATTTGATCGAGACCCATGATCCTATGAGAAAGTATGCATACGCCTCGCCGTTTGCGTAGTCCAGATGACTGAGGTTTGATTGCAGAGTCCACTGAATTCTAGTCCATTTCCTAGTCGACAAAGCTGCATGCAGTACATCACCAATAGAGACAGTATTGGTAACAGTATACAGCCTTGCCTGACTCCACTTTGGATTTCAAACCAATCTTCCTTTATGCTAAACGTGACATTGGGTTCCATCATAATATGTGGCCTTAATATTAGCAATCAATTTATGTGGTATACACAAAGCAAGCCTAATAACGCCTTCGAACGCTTTTTCGTAGTTGATGAACAGCAGGTGAAGTGGTGTTCGATATTCAACGCACTGTTCGATGATGATCCTAAAGGTGTTAATGTGGTCCACACACGAAGATTCAGTAAGGAATCCTGCTTGTTCGACGTCGATTGATTCTTCGAGGTGGTGTTTTATTTGCTCCAATATTATTCTTGCTATTTATTGTCTTGATTACTGCAGGTACATAGCACGCACTGCGTAAGGTCTCCTGGTTTTGGGAGCTTGACAATCATTTCTTTTTTCCACTCTTCAGGAAAGCTCTCTGTTTCCCAAGGTCTCCTAATGAGTGGGTGCAGTAGCTCACTCAATGTTTTTTGGGGCTAGTCGTAAGTCCTTTGCAGGAATATCGTCAAGTCCGACCGCTTTGTTGTTCTTCAGTTCTATGATTGCGGATATGATTTCTTCTCTACTGGAGGATGAGTATTCGGGATTATGTTACTTCGGACCAGTCATTGAACGTTGATTTCCTTAATGTTAAATTAAGCCTAAAGGTTACATTTTCCATGCGAAGAATTAAATGCTTTTCAAATGCCAAATTATTGCGGCTTAAAGTTATATAATTTATTATTATTGATTTTATATTTAATTCATTGAAATTCGACAGAAGCTTGATATTCTATAATAATGTATATATTATGTGCCTGCATGCTTAACATCTGTTTTAGCCATAAATGTTTATACATATGTATGTCATATCCTTTTTGAAAATCCACTCCTCATTATTTGTGAACATGATTATAAAGAGATTATTGATTAATACATCTAAAAGTAGATTTCAACTATGTCCATTTGGGATTATGTGAAGGTGATACCAATCTAGTACAAAAGCAATTTATATATATATAAATTTTGTCAAATGATATTATCTACTTATAAATAATTAAGTAGGTATTTAATACAAAATATCAATTAATTAACCGCTTTTACCCACATTCATTGTGGATTTTCCTTTCACACAATATTTATAGGGAAAATTAAAAGGTTCTTTGTCTATATACAATATACATACATTGAGCAGGTTCGCATCTAGTCCAAAGAGGGCCTTTTCTTAAGCAATTACTCGTTAGTCGTAGATGATACTTCGAGGATATTTGTGACTGGTAATTTGGTTTAGAAGAATGGTTAGCATTCAACTTTGCGACTGGACAAAGAAAAAAAAATTTCAAAACCATCCAAAAAATTCCAAAACAAAATTCTCGTCGTAGAGTGATAAATGCACCTTGGTAAACAAGAAATAGCGAGTTACATACATAGTTACATACAAATATAGTGTAACGAAGCGTTACAACATGGGCCCTAGGGCTAATCATATACCCATGCATGCATAGCTTATTACACAATACACTGTGTGCATCCACATATAGTCATTTAAGTTGAACAAAATAGGAATTCTAAAATTACAAACAATTTTGTACTTTAGTTTTGTCTAACTTATAGCAGCGAATTTAAGAAGAAGAGGACACGAAAATGACAAAATAGTTTTTCTTTCTCGTCCAAGTGTGGGTACCAATCTAGTGAGTAATGAACAAAAGCATAAGGTAACAAGTGCACATAGGTAATGCTTAGAGCCTAGAGGAGTTCCTTCTGCTTAAGAAGTCAATCTATATAGATATTTGGCATCAAAATTGTTAGGGAAATTAGCTAGAGTTTGGTTATTCATATTTATAAAAGGATTTCCATAAGAACTAGTTTCGTCCTCTTCTTCGTCTCACTGGGCAAGGTTCTCCTTTAAGAATTACGTCCACTTTGTTCCCCAGGTTTTGTGCTATAGGGACAAGGATTTCCGAAAAGGATTCCGACCGGTTTGTTCCTTCGTGTTCCTCTATGAGTAACCCGCTAGACAAGGTTCTCTTTATAAAAATGGTTTAAAAAACTGATTGGAAAACACGAAATATCAAACAATCAGTTCTGTCCACGGTTCTGAAATGATAAAATTACATGCCAATTGTAAATCGAAACTTTCATTTTAATACCAAGAAGAAAAATAAAATTTTAAAGTGGTTATCGTTGAATGGGTGATTTCCACAGTGGTTGAAAGACTTAGGTTCCAGAAGTGACAGAAGAAGGTCCGGTTCAGTGTTGCCAGAAACACCGATTTCTCGTATTTCTCCCTATTTTTAGAGCTATTACAGATACACCGATTTTTGATCTAAATAATGCACTTTCTCTCGATTTTCGAATATAAAAATACTTAATAAATTAAAACACTGAGACTAGACAGACTTCAAAAATGAAACATTAATTTTATCACAGTATATAGTTATGGTTTTTATGTTTTTATGGCTAGAGCGTAGCTAAGAATAGTATATTTTCCCTATCGAAAACATAAAAACTATAACTATAGGTATGTACTGTTACGTTAATTTGTCGTTAAGGCAAAAAAAATTCGGATATTTTTTAATTCCAAAAAATCTCTAATATTGCATCGATCAATGAATCCAGCATTAACACAGCAAGATTTTGTCACGTGTGATATGTTGTATCAAAAAAAAAAAAAACAATTTGTCGCGCTCTTTTTTCCCAAATTAATCACTTATAAAATAAGTCAGAATACCCTAGAATTGCATTTTTCAATGACGCAGCGCCGCGCCGCGCCGGTTGGACTGGACTTTCTTCTCCGACTTTTTTACGGTCTATGTACTTTCTCTCACTACCACTTCATGGCGAGAAAAGATCCCTTTCTTGGCCACCTTTTTCTTTCCATGAAGTGGGAGTGAGATAAGTATATAGAGACGTCAAAAACTGGCGAAAGAGAAAGTTCAATGTTAACACCTTCTATTATCCAGCATAACCACAACTTTGGTTGCAGTTGACAAGGTCGATTTCTGGAAACAGGTGATGTTCATTTTTTCCAGAAGAAATGGATCAGACCGTTTTGTTTTGTAAAATCTGATTAAAAAATTGGCTAATCGTCCCTAATTTTATCTTATTAGGTTTTCGACTACAGCAAGTAAACCCGTAATTGTTTTTTATTTAAAGTGAGTTTTTATTATGTTGAATTCCTACAGCAGGAATTCGACCATAGCCAAAAATATTTCGAGAAACATTAACCCATAAATATATTTTGATGAATATCATTTGAAATAAACGGTTCTTCTTCGAATAGCTCTTCATTGGGAAGTTTAGCCAAATTTTCTTTCTTTTCATCAATCTGTATAATTGTAATCAGGTATTGGAATTCAATTAGATCGGGTGTCTCTTCAGTGCTTTATTCTTAAAGAAGTCGTTCTGCTTCGTTGAGTGGGAGTGTACCTTCCCCAATTGTTTCATTCCATAAGTTACTAGGATTGCTTTTATAACGACTTTTGCTGTTTTTATTTCTGTGGAAATCATAAGCAACCCAATTGCGGTAAGATAAAACACTTTTATTTCCTAGCGAACAACCCTCAATAAAATGGACCAGTCTCTCATAAAGTGGTTGCCATCAATACAAATATAAAACATTTTGTTTTCCTTTTCCTGTCAGACTCATCATTTACGTATTATTGTTCCACAGTTAGGTAAGGTGTTAACGCCCAAATAATCGCGTTTATTACAACGGATAAAATGAAAAGAGCAATTATCTTATAATGTAACTTATCTTGACTTAACTGTCAAGTTAGCATTACTAAAGGTTTTTTTTTGTAAACAACCCCCGTTTGATTTTAAATTATAAAAGACAAATCATGCACCGCAACGTACAGCTAAATATATTCTCTGTGTGAGAGTGTAATTATAATTTTAAACTTAAATAACTTAGATCGAAAAATTCAAATTGAATTTCTCAATGAAAGTCAACCTTAGCAATAAAAGGGCCTATATCCAGTTTCAGAGAGATCTTTATCAAGGTGCGCCCTACAAAAAATTACTAGGCCCTAACGAACTATTCAATCAGTTCAACCGCAAAACAAGCCCTGTCTTCGAGTCACAATAACAGATTTGCTTTAACTTTAATTAAAGAAACAAATATGGTTTGTTTCGAAAACTTAAACGATGCCCTAGAGTGAAGCCACAAGATGTAAAAGAATTTATTTGCGTATATGTATATGTAATTGTTTATATAGCATCTGACTAACCAAGTTAAGCCAACGGCAACGCATTAATTTATATTATATTTGTACTGTTTTAAGGCATCTGATTATATAGAATTATTTATAATATACATTTGCCTAAGGGTTTGCGTTCTTAGATCCGATTCTTAGAGAATATATGTTTATCTTATGTATGTTGACTTTATCCTTTATGATTTCTTAAATGATTCCCTTAATTTACCCTTATTAATAATTTATAGTTTTCTTTATTAATAAAATTATACTAACGCCACACCCATACATATTTACATGGGTTGTCATATTATTTAAGGCAAATCTTATATTCCTAAGAATGTGAATTGAGTTGATCCTGGATTAAAAAAGTTTATATTCGAATAAGACAACTTTTATGAGGTATTCTGAATTCTGATATTTCACGGAATTATTATATCCTAAAGCAACGATATCTTGAAATACCGCTCAAGGAAGGAAATATGTAAATATGAATTTTGTTAAATCATAACTAATCCCCATAAGACCTTTTCGTATAAAATCATGGTTACCTATGTACCTATTAAGGTTGGTTTTAAATAGAATTAAATGTTTTTAATAAATTATCAATTATAAATATGGTAATATTTAGAATGATTCTCATATGAACAAATGTGTTAGAAAGTTCTAAACATAGCAATTATTAATATGAGTTTATACCATGAAATATTTCACTTAATCACTTGGCTTTTTCTACTTTACTTAAATTATGGTGTTATAAACCTAAAACAAATGCTTCAATTTTTTCAATTAAAATTATAATTATTACGTGTTTATAATCGAATGAGAACAGAAGTTTTTTCATTTGTTATTTTAGAGAAAGGATTCTCTTAAGAATCCAAATACCTTATTTAAACAGAAAGAATTTAACACTTTAAAGCATTTAATATATTGTAATATTTTCTCAGGTTCGATAGATAAAACATATTTATCTTTATTGAAAACTTCAACTTATTTATTTCGTAAATAAAAAAACCTTAATTTCTTACTAGGTACCAAACAATGTCAGATGTAACTTAGACTGGGCCTATATAGTTTTAACTTGACATAGCCTAGATATGAAAACTTTTCTTGGTGTCGTTTTGGGCTTAGCTAGTGTCGCCACCATATTGGCGTTGTCTCATAAAAACAGGAAGGGACCCAAATAGTTTTCGCTTGGTGTAACCTGGACAAGGAATTGTATCTGGGCGCTACCTTGGCATTAAACAGTGTCGCTTCTTTATTGGCGTTATCAGATGTAACTAAGACTGGGCCTAGATAGTTTAGCCTAGATATGGAACTTTATCTTGGCGTTGTATTGGTCGTAGATAGTGTCGCCTCTTTATTGGCATTCCCCATGAACAATTTAACTTGTGTAAGGTCCATATAGCAAATACGTGAAGTATCAACTCATAAATATTTTTAAATCCCTATTCTGTATCGAAAATTAGCCTGGTGGGTAGCGTGCTGGATCTTTGATTGGAAAAACGCGGGTTCAAATCTCGGAGACACCAAGTAAGTAAAAGTGAAGTTTTTTTTTAAATTAAATTAAATTCAATACATTTCAGATAAATAGAAAAGCGACCCCAAACCCCCCTAATATGAAAGGGGGCGCTTATATGGGTTTCAGTAAAAATCTATACCTAAATGTCTCAATTTTTAGCTATTCAAAGCCTGACTTGGAAGATCTTTCTAGGGCCTATATGGGAACCACTAGCAAGGCCCACAGCATACAGAGCATTAACAAATTAGCGAAGGTCAAGCTAGATACTACTCGATAGGCCCATGATATAAACTATGCAAAACTAGCTGGGGCTCTAGGCAATATCGAGTCGCAAATTCTACCCGGGTTATCTTTTATCCCAACCAACTTTACACTTTCACTTTTAAAAACAAACTGTGTTCTCTGTCCGCCATATAGGCGCTTCTATACTTATTGCATAGTTTCCCGAAATTACTTGAGGGTTCTGGTATCTGTTTCTCGAATATTCCATAGAAGAAGCTTTTCGATGTTTTTGAGCTATGGTATTCGATTTCGAATTGGAAAGCTCTTACAAAGCTCACCTAAGGTTGGTTTACAACATCCAAAATCCACAAGATGGCACTATATTATGTAAGAATTCAAGCTCACTTCAGGTTGCTCCAAAATCCACAAGATGGCGCTATAGAGTGTAAGAAGTCATAATTCAAAAACAGACGTTAAAATATAAAGGGCTCAATTTTTACTTTTATGACCACACAAACAAAATTAATGCTATCAGTCGATGTGGTTAGGGTCTGTGATATAGCACAATAGGGTTCACACAGCTGAACTAAGTAGGTAAATATAAATCCTTCCGAATAAGTTTTTAAGCCAGCTTTACTAAACATCCTCTCAATTAATTAGGTTGTTAATGTTGTGCTTCCCCAGCCTTCAGTCCTCGGTTTTCCTCTGTTGCGCCGCCGTTTCTCAGGATTCGATTCAGAAACTTTCTTGGACGGAGCATTGGTTAACGTATTTTTTACATGACCCAACCACTTTTGTAGATTTAATTTTATATATTTGTTAGGCAGTCGTTTTAGACGTTTCACAAGGTCTGACACGAAGGCCTCAAATTTAAATTTAGACAAGATCTGCCTGATGAACTTTATACGATTTTTAAAGAATATCTGGAGAATCTTTCGTGTGAGACATAAAAATGAGTATTCTGATTTTAAAGAAATTTTCCACAAGGAACGTGATATACTTTAAACAGAAGACACTATTGTAACCACGTTTGCTGACGACACTTCAATACTAGCAACGGGGAAAACGATCAACGAAGCTACAATCATATTAGAATCGAAGATCTACAAAGGGATCTTGGGATCCCTACGGAACGAAATGAAAAACTTTTGCCAGAAAGCATAGAGAACGGCTTTTAGAACACGCTTATAGTACGATTATTGAAATTCTTGACGAGATAAATTTTGTACACCACCACTTGTGAAGGACTAAACCTTTTCACTTGGTGCGATAAACGGGAAAGTGCTTTAAAAACTGCGGAAAACGCAGGAACTATCACCGGAAAGTTACCTACAACACGTTGGATAACTTCTTTAAAAATATATTACTAGATAAGTTTCAACTTATTGTTGCAATCAAGATAAGGAGCTAGTTTTAGTTAAGTAAGAATCTCACATATCATGAGCAAGCGTTTTTCGGTCCTAAAAGAGCCTACAAAGACAAAGAAAAATTATAGCTAGGTCAGTTCCACTGCGTGCAGTCCACGTCACGGTCGTCGTCGATGCTATGGGTGTCCTTTCTTAGTGGCAGCTTGTAAATACTTCATTTTTTAATCCCTGAGATATTTTGTTAGCAAATCTGATAAAAGATTTTGTGACGTAAGTTCTATGCAAATTATGCTTTAAATTTTGTTTACCTACTCCAAGAAATTCAGATTAAGTTAAGTGACAGAAAAAGAACTCCATGCTGAAAAATAAAAACCATTTTCTCTCTGTTTAGTCCATTAATCTCAATGGTTTCTATATCTTCACGCCTGGTGTGATCCAGTTTATTCAAACTAACCTCAGGATATCAGAAAAAGCAAAATAAAGAAGAAAAAAATCCTTTTTTTCCTATAGTACACCTACAGAAAAAAAAAAGA
Source organism: Epistrophe grossulariae (assembly GCA_929447395.1). NCBI lineage: Eukaryota > Metazoa > Arthropoda > Insecta > Diptera > Syrphidae > Epistrophe > Epistrophe grossulariae. Next base: position 150,992,933 of record OV839567.1, on the reverse strand, counting down.
AAGGCATTGAAAGTTCAATAGAAAATTGATTAAAAGAAAACCTACTCAATTACTGATACCTACTCGTACTCACACTGACATACGATATTCTTGGAAGTTAACAGGATGTTTTACTGTAATCAACACTTGTTTATCATCCGGTGCAAGAAACTAATGTCAAGAATTAATTGTTTTTCTTTTCATCTTGTAAGATGAAATGTAATTTGCTTTAAATAACAATGAAGCCCCCGTAGGTAAAAAGGTTTTGCATAATATTGAGATGAATTATTTATTCTACAGAGTCTTTTACAGATTATTTGGAAGGGTTACGCTGCCAAGCTTTTGCACCATCATATATGTATTAATTAATATTGATGATTTGAATGAAACAACAACACGAGTACGGAGAAAAAAGAAAGAAACCGAATGTACAACAAAAACTTGTGTTTGGCTATTATAAAAATGCTGGTTTGTTTAAATGCAGTTGTCAAACAAAACCTTAATTAAGATGGACCGATCAAGTGACCTTCGGTAGCGCAATATGTTATAGTGCTATGGCTTAGAAGGTAGGTTGATCTGGTTCGATTCTAAGTGACGGCAAAAGTTTTTTAAAATTAAATTGAACAAATATACTAAGCGCCACTAAAAGAAGCCTGATAATCGGCGGCGTGGTAGTCGTAAATAAGCTATAACTCCAGCCCATAATATCTTAGAGTTAGCTCACCCAAGTATTATTACAACTTAGAATTTTCTAGCAACACAACATTAGCAAAAGTCCGAAACGGTTTGTATTCATAATTCACTATGACCAGGACAAATGACACAAAAAAGGAGTTAAAATTATTAGAGCCCTTGAAGCGGGTACCCAAGGTATACGGTTGTTCACGAAAACTGTCAACAAAAGTTCGGAATAAATTTTATCAAAACAAAACATTTCGGACCTGTACCACAATGTTCCTGAAACATTCTAAATTTTACCGATAAATTCTGGGTGGGTAAATTACCCACTCGAAATTTCAGTGCTTTTCAGAAAAGCTTAGAAATTTCCAATCTCATAATGAAAAAAAAATTACCTAAATAAATTTCTGATCGAAACGGAAATTTCTCCGACTCATACAAAATGTTTTTTTTTATTTTTCATTTTAATGATACACATTTCTCATAAATACGGAAAATTAACGTGCGGTTGAAAAGGAAAAATTAAAGTGATATTTCTAACATTTCTGAAAATTCGAAGAAAATTGCGTTCCGATCAGATACTACGATAGGTCTATTGACCTTTGACTATTTGTATTCTGGTATTAAATTTTAAGTTTATTTGCTCATTGAATTTTGGAAGATACAAATTATATTCTTTTTCAACTACCAGGGTGTTTTGCGTTCTAATTTAAAAATATTAAAAAAAATAGAAAGGGGAAAAATCTTGAAATTGAAGAACCCCCTGTCAAAGGAAAGCACCAAAACGTACCGACGAAGGTACCTCAGAAAATTACAAATTCAAAACACCGAAAGATTTTTTACAGAAAATCAGTTTTTGAAATATTTGACCAATTATTATCACTAAATGCAAGATTCATAAATGATTCTTCTCGTTTCTTCAAACTACTGGCACGATTCGCTGTAGGCCAAAAAGTAGATGTAGATGATGTATAGTTAAGTTCTACAAAGATGATTTTGATAAAAGACTTATTAACAATAGGGACGTATTTCTATATACTTTTGAAAAGACAGAATAACCAAGCAAACAATTTGAGAGAAGTAGTTGATTTTTTGCAAAAAATACACCTGGAGTCGAGGAGAATATTCCCGAGTTTGTACGGTTCGTCCAGTTGCTAATCACAATCCCAGGATCATTTTTCTCCGTTCTTCATCTTTAAAATCTTACCTTAGGTCAACAATACTGCAGGATCGGCTCAACAATATTGCTATATACATGTTTATTCCAACCACACGGAAAATCTAAATTTGGATGGATTATTAAATAAATTTATTTCAAAACACTCCAAACGAGCTTTAAAATTTGATTCTTTCTCTCGTGATGAATTTTTCAAAAAGAATTTTATTTTTGATTCGATCTTATTTTTTGGTTCCTTTAAAATAAAATTCGTTTTCAAGATCGAATCAAATCTATTTGGATCTGTTTTTCAAAAAAAATTTTTTTTTAATTTTTGTTGCCTTTTTTTTCTTAAATTTTTGACTTTTATCAAAATTTTTGTTTCAAATTTTGTTTTAAATGTGTCACTCTCTTAACTTTTTCAAAAATATTCGCTTTATTTAAATTTTTTTGATTTTTTCCAAAATTTTTTACTTTTTAAAAAAAAATTCACTTTACAACCGCGCTGAATGGATACCTACTTTGTTTTAACGATCTTTGATTTTCGCTAGAGAACCATATTATACCTGCGGTGAGGAAAATTTCATACGAAATATCGAATATCATCGATATTTTGTATGAAAATTCCCTCACGTGTCGTTCAGTCACTGATGCCGTAATTCGGCTCCTGAATTTTATTTTATTATTTCTAACAAACGAGAGATACAAAAAAAAACAAATGTGTGTGGACAAAATAAATACATAACTTAATGTTGTATTTTCTCATATTGGGTGATAATAAGTTTCAAGAAGATCTTAATTTTCATGATCTAGACTCCAGAGTAAATGTGTCTAACTCTAAAAAATATTGAATATCACTGGACCTATTTATAAACGTTTTCTAACTTTAGACAACTGTCCAACTTGTGTTCAAAACCTTGTTTATTGTTGTCTTATAGCTGCCTAACTTTGACACAAGAGTAGATTGTCTTCATCGTGAATAAAGTGATATTTGTTTTTATTAAATAAAACATATTTCCACCAATTTGAAAATAGTAAGACAGTGCCTAAGTAGACAAAAATCTAATAAATATACGACTGCAAATGTCTACTTTCACACTTTTTTTTTTAAGGTTCTTTAATAAATGCGCACAAATCTCTCTAATACTCATATCCGATGAAAATAATATTAATATAATATTAATATAAAAATAATATTCGATGCGCCTTATATTCATCCGTATGTCTTTATATATAGTCCAGGTCAAAATACAACCTGAAGTAATTTATTGTACGAGTGATAAAAGGAACAAAATAAAGTTATTAATGACATTGAAAATCTGCTTTGATAAATTCCCAGAATTCTCTGCCTGGGAGCTTGTCAAAATCATGTCAAACATGAATGTCTTTGGAACTGACTTGAAACAAGTTGGCCTCTGGCTAAAAACAACTGATGAACCCACTACATCGAAATTCTTTAATCAACTGTATTTTGAAACCACTCTAAGTAGAGTTTCTTCTTCTATCGATTGACTCATAAAGACTATAATATCCTTCAGCGATAACAATGAGATAATTAATTATTTTAATGCGTATTCTATAGAAAATGCAAGTACTTTAGAATTATATTCAGTAATATTTCAAAAACAGCTCGGTAACTGGGTAGGGTATGTAGGTATATTGGCATTCAATATATCTACTTCACCTTTTATTTTTAGATTTCCTCTCGAATTCAATTGTATTGTCTACATTGCTATCATCATTCTGTTTACGTAGATCGAAAAAATGTCTCCTTTTTGAAGTTAAACCTTGTGAAATGATTGTTTTTTATTATATTGAATCAAATCTCTCAATCTATATTTATTTTTATTCATTATTGTCTGAGAACAATGTGTCATATATGAAATCTCTTACACAAATCAATTTATTCCTGTAAAATTGCTGTTGAACATATTTGCAATATTCAATCGAATTTCATTTTGTTTTTTTTTTACAAAATTTAGCATTTAATATATCCAGCTGAATGGTATTTGAGCAAATGAAAGAAAACAGTAAAAACAATGTTCATTATTTACCTACTTCAACAGTTATAAGCTACTCTAAGCTAAAATATTTGTACTCCGCAGAAATTTTGCCCGGATAACTAACTTCGCAGGAAACAACATTTTTGATTTGTGTAGGTACGAATAAGAATTTTAAGTGAATTTTATTTTTAATTTTTTCAGTGATTTAGTAAAACCGCAAAATACAAACGTTTCCTACTTCCTGCAACAGAATTTCAAAAATTTGTTCAAACCCTTCTCTCAGTTGGAAAAACTCATGAAATTGCTATGTATGTATGTCTAGTGTGGGCAGAATGCTTATCGAATGGGAATCATTTAAGCTGAAAAAGAAAAACCATATCCATGTTGGTGAATTTCATTTCGTGAAAAAGCTTCATGGAATATCTCGAATATTTGTCTGTCAAGTTCAGCTTACCAAAATATAAGAGATTTAAAAATTCAAGAGGATTGTTCTATATATACATTATACATATATACAAGTAGGTATACAAGTTTTCATATCTGAAGGCCCAATGAGGCGAATAAAAAACAATAAAAATCGAATCAAAAATATTATGCTTGAACATATTGATTTTTTTTTCGGATGAAATAACAAATTTTTTGTTTTTTTAAAGCATTTTCGAGAGAAAAAAAACATATCAAAACAAACAAGCTCATTTATATGAACAATTAGGATGTGTATTGTTTATTTCAGAAACAAAAACACTTGTAAGGCGAGAGTAAGCAGTCAACGTATCTACGTATGTATATATTTAACAAAGTTAAAGTAAAATTTATGGTGGCTTACTATATTTATGTTGTTTAGCTCTCTATTTTGTACTTTGTAACTCGTGAATCCACGTACAACGTGATGCATCCGTGTACAGAACACGTGTATCCATGGACAGTGGACACGTGTATTTTAAATATGGAGCCCAGCGTTGCCCCCTACTACAATTGTAGCGTTTTTGTTACATTTTTTTTTTTTTTTCAAAAAAAAATCACTACATAAAATCGCAAAAAAAAATCGTTAAATACCACAATCTCAAAATTTCTGAAATTTAAAATTCACTATTAAAAATGATATCGCACATTGTGTTTGGCCCCTAAATACGCCAGTAGCACTTTTTGTGAAAACACTCCAAATTCAAATCTAAAAAGGCAGTTTTTTTACGTCCCTTATTTTGGCGGACACTTTTTGGCGGAATCAAAAAATATTGATATCTGAATTTGTAGCTAATTAAATGCTAATTTGTTGCACAAACCAAAAATTTGTAGCTCGCATAGTTTCGTAGTTATTCAAGTTTCCGCTAAAATAAGTCTAGAGTTAGCAGACAAATTCTAAAATAATACAAATTTTAAAATTTGATTGACATCTAAATTTGTAGCTTTTTAAATGCTCTTGAGTTGCGAAAACCGCGATTTTGTAGCTCAAGTCGTTTATTTTATATTCAAGTTTCCGCTAAAATAAGTCTGAAGTTAGCGGACGAAAATGCGAAAACCATAATTCTCTTGGTGTCAAAAATTGTAGCTTTTTAAATGCTAATTTGTTGCGCAAGAATTAATTTTTTAGCTTTTATATATCATTTTGTATTTGCATTTTAAGTTTAAAAAGTGAATTTCCGGTGATTTGAAATAAAACGGAAGTTTTCGGACAAAACCTAAAAAAATGAGATTTTCGAAAAAAAAAATTTCCAGAAATTGTAGCTTTTTAAATGCTATTTTTTGGGGCCAAGAAGAAATTTGTAGCTCTAACGGTTTTTATAATATTTAAGTTTCAAGTTACCTCAAAATGGAGCTTCCAAAATCTAAAAAAATGAGAAAATCAAATTTTTTTTTCGATAATTTGAAGTCTCCCTAAACTTAATTACACACGTAAACCCCGATTTTGTAACTCGCATAGTTTTTTTGTTATAAAAGATTCCGCTAAAATAAGACTTCATTCCCATATGTAACGGTCAAAATTTTTTCAAAAATTTGAATTTTTGATATTTTTTTTTCTCAGAAATTGTAGCTGCATGTAATTGTAAATGCATTTCGTAAATGCGTTTTTTAAATTTTAAATGCAAATAAAAACCGATCCATAAAAGCTATACAAAATTGATTCTTGCGAAACAAATTATCATTTCAAAAGCTACAATTTCTGAGAAAAAAAAATTCAAAAATTCAAACTTACGTGTGTAATTAAGTTTAGGGAGACTTCAAATTATCGAAAAAAATTTTGTTGATTTTCTCATTTTTTTAGATTTTGGAAGCTCCATTTTGAGGTAACTTGAAACTTGAATATAAAAAAAACGTTAGAGCTACAAATTTCTTCTTGGCGCCAAAAAATTGCATTCAAAAAGCTACAATTTCTGGCAAAAAAAATTTTACGAAATCTCATTTTTTGGATTTTGTCCACCAACTTCCGTTTTATTTCAAATTACCGGAAATGCACTTTTTAAACTTACACTGCAAATACAAAATAATATATAAAAGCTAAAAAATGAATTCTTGCGCAACAAATTAGCATTTAAAAAGCTACAATTTTTGACACCAAGAGAATTTTGGTTTTCGTATTTTCGTCCGCTAACTTCAGACTTATTTTAGCGGAAACTTGAATATAAAATAAACCACTTGAGCTACGAAATCGCGGTTTTCGCAACTCAAGAGCATTTAAAAAGCTACAAATTTGGGTGTCAGTCAAATTTTAAAATTTGTATTATTTTAGAATTTGTCTGCTAACTTCAGACTTATTTTAGCGGAAACTTGAATATAACTACGAAGCTATGCGAGCTACAAATTTTTGGTTTTTGCAACAAATTAGCATTTAATTAGCTACAAATTCAGATATCACAATTTTTTTGATTCGGCCAAAAAGTGTCCGCCAAAATAAGGGACGTAGTTTTTTTTCTTTTATATGCTACATAGTTTTCTTTTCCATAGGAATTGTGCCGTTTTAATTTGCTTTTTTGAATTATAGTATTGTTGTTCTCGTGTTTTATTGTTGCAATAAATGTAATATACATAATACTGGCAAGATATTTATAGTTTTCAAACGCTTCCGAAGTTAAATTATAGACGAATCTCAATTAAATAGTATAGGTACACCAGGGGTCGGCAAGTAATTTTAAGTGAGGTCCAAATATGGTTGTAAGCAGTGGGCGTCTGATAATATCGAACGATATTTGTTCTTAAAAAAATTAATTTTTAAGAAAGACGATTCGTGTATTCATATAAGGTGGCACAAAATTAATCAACCTATCGGAAGATGTTATAATTTTCGAAAATATTGCGTAGTACGTGAATCATATTTGAAATTTGTGAACTAGACAGCTGCAGTATGCAAACAGGCAAGCAATGGAGAGCTATACGGTCCAAATAAAGATTTCCATCATTCAAAATCATTTATTTTATTTTGTAAAAAAGTAATTCAAAAACAAAATTGGGTGATTAATTGTGTGCCACCTTGTATATGTGTATACATATGTAACATAGTAGTCAAGTTGATGGCTAGTTCTTTGCAATTTACATATTTTTCTGTAACATGTTTACCTCAAACTTCTTCAGTGGATGCAGTTTTATACATTTGCAGGGAAATATCTTCTTGCAGGTCAATTAATTTCAATTGCAGTAAAGCCTTTGAAAGACCGAATAACTTCTCAGCCACGTCAGTCCATTCTGTTACTGCAACTGAGATAGCTTCCCAATCAATGTCCTCTTCTATAGAATTCTTCTTTTTACATTCAAGAATTGTTGGGAAAATGAATAAAGTCTTTTTTAGCAATATCTTTTTCGAAAACATGCAGCTTACGACGAAAAGCTGACACTCTTTGTATCAAATAAAATTAATTTCCCATTTCCTTGTAACTTGATATTAAGTTCTATTAAATATTTCAGAACATTTTTAGAAAAGAAACAGCTAGCACATTGCGCTCTTTTATTATGAATTCCAAGTACACTTTTTTAAATTTATTTTATTTTTTTTTATTATTTTTATTTATATAAAATATAATATTTTTTTATATTATATTTTATTTCATTTCATTTTACTTTTTTTATTTTATTAAATTTCCACTGTACGTCATACGTATACAAAAAGGCCAAAGTTATACAAAAAAACTTCTCTTCATTATTTTACCTTTTTACAGCACAGCAAAAATTAACATTCAATAACAAAAATCAAAACAATGGGAATCCAAAGTAAAACAAAGTTCATTCAAACAACTCGAAGCGGGTCCTTGCACTCTTTAATTTTAATCTTCATTTTATTAATACCTTGGTTGGGTATATACTCGCTTTTGAAAGAATTAATTTTCTGTTCACAAAAGACCAACTATTAAACCATCAAAGTATCTAAAGATTACAAAACCGCAATGTATATAAAGTCTTTTGAATATTTGGTAGAAATTCCTTTCATTTACTTCATCAATTTGTCCTTTTTTGTATCAAAATTAATATAATTTTTGTTTCAATGAGGTTATTGAAGCGCACTTGAACTGAAGGTATAGAACAGATGATGTTATGTTGAATTTTTGCTTTCATTTACGCCCTCATATAATTCACAATGGAAGAATAAAAGGGTTTGTATATATATAAATACTGCAACATTGTGTTTCTGAAAGAATTTTAACCCTTAATAGAGGTGTGGGTGAATAATTTGTATACGTTTGTATGGGCAAACAAATTTCAAAAACTCCAAAAATGTTTAAAGAAAGGTTATTTCTTTTGTTTAATGTCTCTTTTAATCTCAGGACAGTAACTATGGTCATCAGAGTTGAAGAAGATATCCAGGCAGTTCGGTAAAAACTTGCTACATGAAGAGCTCCACGTTTCTGCCAACCGCCATTTGCTTCCAGTATTTTTCTTGTCGAAGAGCATCTGAAATAGAATTCGGTCAACATTAAACGGTGAAGCAAGCAGTATTTCGATCAGGTTTCTCAACTATACAGATCATGTTCAGGCAATCAATTAAATTATTGAAAAGAGTGGAGAGTATCAAATATCAGTTAAGTTAATTTTAATTGATTTTAAAAAGGCTTTCGATACAATCAACCAAAACTTCATGTGGAAAGAACTTCTTAAGCAAGGTGTTAATAATCGTTTAGTTAAACTTTTTAAAAACAAAAGTTGCACAAATAAAAACAGAAATCTTCGGAAAGCCATGTAAACTGCAAAGTGGAATGAAACAAGAAGACCCAAGAATGTTTTCGAAAATTAGACTAGGAAAACTCAGGTACTTAGGGAACTTAGGCATAAAGAGGTTTGCTGTTGATATTGTTCTGATGAGTGACAATCCTGAAGATCTTTAAAAGTTGATTAACGAAAACAAAATAAAAGTTATGACAAAGTCGATATAGAGAGAAGTTGGAATATTTCGGGGACTTCATTTACTTAGAACAATTAGTTAAGTTCAATGGAAGAGAAGAGAAGAGAATAGAAGAGAAGAGAAGAGAAGAGAAGAGAAGAGAAGAGAAGAGAAGAGAAGAGAAGAGAAGAGAAGACAAGAGAAGAGAAGAGAAGAGAAGAGAAGAGAAGAGAAGAGAAGAGAAGAGAAGAGAAGAGAAGAGAAGAGAAGAGAAGAGAAGAGAAGAGAAGGAGATCGCAAGCAAAATAACGAGCAACAACACAATAATCCACGGAGAAAGTAACTTTAAGAATAAGAACTAAGATTTTAACGAATGAGAAACGAAACGAAGATTTTCATATGGAAAACAAAAAAAGTTGAAATGGAACTGGGCTGTACATGTCATGCGAAAGATGGATGGCAGGTGAACGAAAGAATGTATATAGAGTGGATAGTCACCTTTTAGTGCTATTAGACGTGTCGAGCTTCAACCAAAAAGATAGAGATATGAGCTACATGCTTTCGAAAGACTATAATGGCTCTGGAAAACGCACAACAGAAACGAATGGAGAATAATGGGGGAGGCTTTTGCCCGTGCATAAATATATTTTGTTTTTGGTTTTTATAATTTGTTTGATCTAATCAATTTTAAACAATTAAATGTTAAAATATTGAAAATATTATTTAGTATTAGTATATAGCTAATAAATAATAATAATAATGCAAAACCTACGTTGTACCCACATAGCATATAAAATTAATATTAAATTAATAGCTTCTACTATCAAAGAATTTTTTTAGAATTAGTCATTTCAGTGGTATAACAAATACGCATAAACTGTTGATTTTTTTTTAAATAATTCTCATGGTGGCGCGGATGCCGTGAAACTTCAGTTCCTTTGTAGAAGAAGCTCTATATATGATACATAATACATATGTATGTAATTACATAATATGTCTTCTTTTGCCATGTTAGTAAACCTAAGTAAACCAGTCTCTCTTATTCAAATCTATTGACAAAATGACGTTCACTTAAGAAGTAAAATTTCTCAGAAGAAACCTTTGGCGGCGAATCATCAAAGTAAAACATCTCCTGTTCTTCGATTAAATATATTTTATGCGATCTATAATATCTATTAAATTACCTAGTACTCTTGCGATCCAACATTTCTGTTTTCTACCTTATAGATTTATTAAAAATTCTGTTTCTTAGAACGAGGATTTAATTAAAACACACCCTCTAGCATCTCCTTTATATTTGTTATTACAGTGATTGCATCCTAGTTTTGTGCATTCGTATATATAATCATTTTCATTTTAATTGCATCATTCTGATATGTATATTGTATATATCGTATAACCTTCAATTTTAGCTGATTTCATAATATATGTTTATTTTTGTTTTATTTTCAGGTAATCCATGGCGTACATACTGAACCCGTCCACGTGATACGAAAACGTAGTATTAATCAGCCATTGAGGATATTGCTGTTTTATGACGAATCCGTTTACAGGTTTGTTTTGTTGTTTTAATTAAATATTGTATGGTAATAATTGATTTATTTATACATAAGGCTACAAGGTTTCGGTAAAATTTAATTCGTCTAATTATTATTGAAAATTTACATGTTTTTTTTCTTTTTGTTGTGAATTAGGTGAATTAGCGTGATTTTAACGAATGAAATTTCCGACAATTATTGGGCGAATAAAATCTTATTATTGGGCGAATTGAATCTTTTTTTTTCTGTTTAAAATTTCGAAGAATTTGTGTCTAAATAATACAAGTAAAGTATAGGTCTTTAAAAAAAAAAATAGGTTACATTGATAAAACTTGGATTAAATGTTTCATATGTCATGAGAACTAAGAATCAAGAGTACCAAAAATAAAAGATAACGAAAGCTTCTTAATGCGCCAATACCATAGTACCCTAGGCTTTTCATATAATCTTTTCCAGTTTTGCAACCTTCTTCTTCGGATATGGAACTGCAAAGGCAACGTATGATTATAAGTTTATAAATGCTTTCAAAACCCAAAGTTGTTTACAGTCGTTTAAGTGGAATATACACCCTTTATCATTATACATGAATGGTACCTACTATATGCATCGAGAAAACCGAAAAGCTTTCGATTCCAGGTATGTGCATTACTGACCACCTTCTATGGGTCGATCACATATTAGATGTGCCTAAAAATACAGCAAAATGCTTAGATTTACTAAGAGGTGTAAGAACTCGCATTGCATTGAATTGTTTTTTTTTTTTTAATAAAAGGTAGGTGGTAAATCTGTGGGCAAGTTTTTGAGAAAAACAACTGAAAAAAAGTCCATTTTCAGTTTAATGAAAATCGCTAGAGCTGTTTTTCAGACAAATTTGAAAAAAAAAAATTAAAAAACAAAATTGTTGTATAATATTCGTAGCAACTACCCGTTCTAGAATATTCGAAACAAAAATTCTACTTCCTTGTTTCATGGGGCACATACACAAAGGCACACGAACCATATGTATTGTTTTAAACACATTTTCAATACAAAAAAAAACTTTCTCTTATATTGACGTTTTTTGAAATTGGCTATCTATGTATGCTGGTCAATAATAATTTAAGAAGAAATTATGTAGAAATTTTGTAGAAAACAAAATTCTGACTCGAATGTTTATTTTTTAATCAAAATTCTTGTCAAGTTTTTTCATTAAAATATATATGTGCTTGATTTTTGAAATTATTTATCCATGATAACATCCTGGGGTCACAAATATAATTTCCCAACTAAAAGGACATTACAAACTAATAATAAATCAGTAAAACTTTTTTAATATTATCAAGCCATAAGTAATTGCAGGGTGATTCGTAAAAGATGCGACCTAAATCTAAAGCGGGTATGTTAGGTCAAGATTATAGAACACATCGTATAGGGTGGTTGCGTATATTTTCCTTCACTTTCGTTTAGATTGAAGATGCGAATTAAAAAAAAAAAGTATTTAAATTGAAAAGAAAAAAAAGAAAAAAAACAGTGGAACTATTCCTATCTACGCATATGTATATTTTGCTACTAATGCTTTATCATTTTTAAAGTCATACCCAAGTTTTTTACTTTATTTTCAAGACAAGTAAATATCGATGAATAGTTTTTTTTATAGTTTTCAAACTCAAAAATAAAAAAAAACTGTTTTTGTTTTAATTGTATGAAAATAAGTTTGTAGCCTGGGGCCTAATTCCGTAAAACGAAAACGAAACGATATCGTTTTGACTATACACACCTCTATCACATCTAAAGAGAATGATAGGGACAGCTATTGCCAAAACGATATCGCTCAATCGTTTTGCTTTTACGGAATTAGGACCTGGATTTTAGCAAGCGATGCTCTTATCTGGGTTTTAAGAGAAAGCAATCTTTTGTGAATGGAATCTCTGATTAACAATCAACAAATTCAAATTTATTAGTGCGTTCATTGACTTAACTTGGATATAAAAAAAGGTACACAATATATACATATTTTTCCATTATAAACCACGTTTCCAATTCGATTTTTTTCTTCGTTTTTCCAACCTATGTACATTCCTTTCCTTTTTAATTCATCTTATTCAAATCACCCTGTAAGCTATATTAAAACACATTCGAAAAAAAGAGTGACATAGAAAACAGTTTTCAGTAAAACTTTCATTTTATATGAAACAAAAAATAACAAAGAAATTATATTAATATTCATACAAGTTTAGCATTAGCATGCAAAGCATTATAAATGTTATCTTATTTAAAAGTCATGTATATTCCAAAATGTTATGATAGATATCAGTTAAAGGACTGGGACTACAACGATGCAAATTTACTCACATCTGACAAACGAGATAATTGAAAGGAAGCCCACATGGACACTATCTGTCCTATAACTGTGAAAAGACAATAAAAGAATAAAGCTTTCAAAAATCTCATCATAGAAAAATTAAGATAAATGTTAAACTTTTAAAAATTCAATATAGTTAAAAAAAAAAATAATACTTAAAGGGATATAATATTCATCTCCAACCAGAATTATTTCAATTATATATATGTAGCAGCAGCTGAGGGATGTTTTAATTTATACACGAGGAGATAAATGTGGGACATGCCATACATTAGTCTAGATTCTAGAATTTATTGTACACCACATGAAAACAGTTTGATTTATTTCTATAAGGTCCTGGATAGGTACACTCTAAGTTATCATCATTAATAATATTTTTTTTAAAGGAATATTAGTCCAGTTATTTTTGAACACACCCATTGAACTCCAACTGCCAATTTGTTTATGGACTAGTTTGCGCATGATATTTTACACTAGTGCAGAAATATGAATTCACCACCCTCGGCTATTTTATTTAGCTTTAAGGCAAAACAGTATGACACCCGAGATTTCCCATATTTATATACGTCATAATTCATAATAATCTATGGTTCTGTGGCAGTTGGCTGTGTTTGAAAGAGAGTAGTGAAATTTTATCATAAAGAGTTGAGATTGAGACTTTGTTTGTGACAGTTTTTTTTTTTCGTGTCGGTGTCAGTCAGAGACAATGACAATTATAAAGATCAAAGTTTTTATTTTCAAATATTAAGATCAAAAGCGGTTGCTGTTAAATTTTTTAGAAACTTTCTTTTGTTATTTTTGTTATATTTGCAGAATTAAAAAGAAAACATTATTTTAAAAGTCTGAATTTATGTAAAGGAAAGTGTAGTGGCCATGTGTATAAAGCTTAAACCTTAGTATTTTAACTCTCAGCACATAGAGTGCGTGCCTGAAAGAAAAGAATCTAGTTCAGTGGGAACTAATATCGGTACACATTAATGTGCTGGTTAGGTGGTCAGTTGAAAATAAGAATTCATAACAATATTGGCTAGTTGCACCAAAATCCACTAAAATCAGTTTTTGCTAAAATTCTTATAAAATTTGTCGGCTTGATAAATTTATTGGGTTGCACCAATGCAATTCTCAGATTTTGTATCTAAAATGCTATTTTCGAACCATCCCTGGATTTTGTCAGCTAATTTTTAAACTGAACGAAAAAGTTTCACTAGTGTAAGTAAGATAGCAATATGAGAGATGTCACCTGGATTAAAATGGAAGTGAATATTTACCCTTTTGAAACATGTAGATATTATAGCTGAAGAAGAGTCCTATCCTTTTTTGTTTCACCACACACATTTTTCTTGTGGAAAAAAAAATGTTTCACCATTTTTTTCGTGGAAAAGAATTACTGTATACTGTTTCACCACACACATTTTTCTTGTGGAAAAACAAATGTTTCACCATTTTTTTCGTGGAAAAGAATTACTATATACTAGGCTTGAATAGGAAATAATTAAAAAGAAAAATAATTGATTTTATCTGTTTATTTTTGTTTTTATTTATTTTTAATCTCCAACGGTCTATTTATAATGTTGAATTTTTTTTATTGTAAATTTAAAATGTCCTATCAAAAGTAAAATATTTTTTTTTAAAGATATTTTCGTTAAAACTCGCTTTTAAAATTTAACTGGAAGAAATGGCATTTTAGTTAGTTTATCGGCCTTTTAAAACTAAAATTGGTTGGTGCAACCGATAAATGTCATTTTAAAATTTAACGAAACAGTAACAGCCCTATTAATAAAAATACACCATCCGCTCGTAAATACACGTTTCACCTAACACATGGATAGTGGGCTTATCCGTTTGATAAAATAAAATATTAATAAACTTATTCTGTCTTCATTTTATCGGTTCACTGAATAACACCAAAAAGTAGGCTGCACTTCCCTCAATTGTACTAAATATTCAAGTACTCCTTTCATTTTTGAAAGCTAACTGTCATATCAGTCAGCTTTGAATTGAATTGTGAACGGTAAAGTTATCCGCTCGTTGAACACCAAAATTGGTGAGATAAGTTATCAGCTCATTGTCAAATGTCAAGGCTGAAACACGTTTATTATTAAGAATTACAAGTTAAAACATGAGTTAGTGTTGTTTCGTTTCTATTTTGTGACTATTAATAGGGCTGTAAATATTTAAAAGCGTTTGGTGCAACTGGTCATAAGACTAATAAATTTTCATAAAATAAGGTTCGCAAGTGTTTCAATGTTACCAAAAAAGTGCAATAAAAGCTTCCTCTCGTTTCCTTATTTCCTTCTATCTTATTACTGGTTCGACCAATTTTGCTCCAACTAAGCATCACATAGTTACTTCTAAGCAGTACAGATGACTACAGTTCCAATTTTACACAACATTTTTTTTATACCTAAAATGTGTACTCTGTACGTACTGCGATTAGAAATGATTGTCTCAATTAACTTAAGTTGGTTGTTCTTCAATAAATTGAATTCTATTTTTGATTAAATACTTCGACCTACAAATACAAATTACATGGTGAACTTTGTTTTTTTAGGTTTCTATTTTTTTTTTTTCAACGTTTTCAAAAAAAAAATTATTAAGTAATATGTATTAATAAATCTTGACTATTAGTGCCCATTACTTTATACTCTGTAGTTCAATGTTTGACTGTATGTATTATGCAATCAATTCTCAAATGCACATAATTAATTATATTTTTAATTTGCTTATAATTATATCGAATGTTTAATATGATTCCATCTTCAACGAACGAAAACTCACCTGTACTCTTAAGTACTTAGAAATATTAATGTACATATGTATCTAATTAATTTCATCACATTAATCTTCTTGGTAATGAGTTCACATTTTAAACATTATAATGTGAATGTAAGTAAAAAAAAAATTGCAATCAATTTCAGATATTAATTATTGTGTTTTTTAATTGAGTTTTTGCAACGATTTTATTTTTAAGTGTACAAGATATTTTAGTAAAATCGTCAAAAGTGTTTAATTTTATAAATTTTAAGGGTGAAGTCAATTAACTCAGAGTTAATTAATAATTGTCATTGTCTCTGTTGTTTTGAATTAACTTAGTCCAAACTTTTCTGTCAACAGCTGTGTTTTATTTTCCCTCATATCCGAACCAGATTGGATGTATACATGTATACAAAAACAATACAAGATCCAACTTTGTTTTGAATTTGGATTTTCAAATCCATTTTGAGCACACACCCTTAATTTGTAAACGTCGTCAGTAGTGTAAAGAAAAAAGACAACGGTGTATAGAAATAAAAAAAATAAAAAAGGGAAAAAAGAGTTGGGTATATAAAAAGTTGTCACTGAGATCTTAGGTTGTTTTCATTTCATAATCTGATCTTGATTGGATCTATAGGGGAAAATAAAACACAGCTAAAAATGTGATTGTATAATTTAATACTAGTCATAATAGAATCTGCAAAACATTTGCCAACAATATGATTTGCTCCTTGAATTACAATTTTAAAGACCAGTCCTTTTCAATGGTACACAGATGTACATTATTCACATTTCAAAAATTGAATGAAGACTGATTTGTTGCTTTGAGAGAAAGATCCTATGACTGATTTTAAGTTCTCTATTATTGGATGGGTTTTATCACCCTCACGTTTTAAAAAAGAACTATAAGGCGGTATTGAACTTTGATTTGTGAATGAGTAGCAACCGGTTAGTATTTTACAATTTCCTGAAAGTCAGTTAATAAATTGTATTTAATCTGAATTTAATCAACTGTATAAACTTTAACAGCCCTATTAATAAAAATACACCATCCGCTCGTAAATACACGTTTTACCTAACACATGGATAGTGGACTTATCCGATTGATAAAATAAAATATTAATAAATTTATTCTGTCTTCATTTTATCTGTTCACTTAATAACACCGAAAAGTAGGCAACACTTCCCTCAATTGTACTAAATATTCAAGTTCTTCTTTCATTTTTGAAAGCTATCTGTCATATCAGTCAGCTTTGAATTGAATTGTGAACGTTAAATTTATCCGCTCGCTGAACACCAAAATTGGTGAGATAAATTATCCGCTCATTGTCAAATGTCATTTAAGGCTAAAACACGTTTATTATTTAGAATTATAAGTTAAAACATGTGTTAGTGTTGTTTCATATCGATTATTAATAGGGCTGTAAGACTCTAATTGAAGTTATTTTATTATTTAATGAAAATAAATGAAAGTCGATCTGTCCATTTTCCATGTATTATACGCTGCATCGCACGTACATAATATCCTTTTATATTTAGACAAAATTCCCATACGAATATTGATTGAAAATTACATAAATACCAAATGCTGTTTTCAGAGTTCAACAAGCTTTAAAAAAAATAAAAAAAAAAATTATCTCTTCTTGCAACGAAAGGTTTTTTTTTAAGTGACAGTCGACACTTAGGTTCCATGTTATCTCGTCCTAACGATGTCAGCTATGTGATTTTCAGCGTGTAATTTTCTTCAAATTGCCATTCCGAACGCATAAGTTGTTCTTTACAGATGGGTTCATTCTTGGTATATAGCGTCATAGCAATTTGTATTTATTCTGGTGGTAAAAAAAAGAACAAAATCGTGACACTTTAAAACTCAGTATTAAATTGGGTCTTTAACATTGCAATAGGGAATTGCTTAGCCATATCCTTTGCAGGATAAATCTACTATAATTTGATCAAACATAATAGTATGTGTGTGCTTGTTGAAATGCTAAACATTGTATCCATGATTTGGAGCGATATAAATGCTTAATGTGTGTGAGTTAGAATAAACACAAAATATACGAGATGTTCCCACGGATCCACTTGGTTTTGTAAATAGTTAAACATTGCAATTTTGAGCAAAGTATGTCAACGTAAAACGAAAAATCTTTTATTGAACAAAAAAAATTAAAACTAATTAAATGAGAGATTAAGGTAAATCAAAGCACATTGCGCATTAAGGTTGTTCAAGTAAAAACAATGTTTGTTCTCTTCTTCTAGCCGCGAAAAACTGATGTGTATATTTTTATTTATTTGTTACCCATTAAATTTCAGAGTTTAGATTAATTCATTCATTCATTCATTCATTCATTCATTCATTCATTCATTCATTCATTCATTCATTCATTCATTCATTCATTCATTCATTCATTCATTCATTCATTCATTCATTCATTCATTCATTCATTCATTCATTCATTCATTCATTCATTCATTCATTCATTCATTCATTCATTCATTCATTCATTCATTCATTCATTCATTCATTCATTCATTCATTCATTCATTCATTCATTCATTCATTCATTCATTCATTCATTCATTCATTCATTCATTCATTCATTCATTCATTCATTCATTCATTCATTCATTCATTCATTCATTCATTCATTCATTCATTCATTCATTCATTCATTCATTCATTCATTCATTCATTCATTCATTCATTCATTCATTCATTCATTCATTCATTCATTCATTCATTCATTCATTCATTCATTCATTCATTCATTCATTCATTCATTCATTCATTCATTCATTCATTCATTCATTCATTCATTCATTCATTCATTCATTCATTCATTCATTCATTCATTCATTCATTCATTCATTCATTCATTCATTCATTCATTCATTCATTCATTCATTCATTCATTCATTCATTCATTCATTCATTCATTCATTCATTCATTCATTCATTCATTCATTCATTCATTCATTCATTCATTCATTCATTCATTCATTCATTCATTCATTCATTCATTCATTCATTCATTCATTCATTCATTCATTCATTCATTCATTCATTCATTCATTCATTCATTCATTCATTCATTCATTCATTCATTCATTCATTCATTCATTCATTCATTCATTCATTCATTCATTCATTCATTCATTCATTCATTCATTCATTCATTCATTCATTCATTCATTCATTCATTCATTCATTCATTCATTCATTCATTCATTCATTCATTCATTCATTCATTCATTCATTCATTCATTCATTCATTCATTCATTCATTCATTCATTCATTCATTCATTCATTCATTCATTCATTCATTCATTCATTCATTCATTCATTCATTCATTCATTCATTCATTCATTCATTCATTCATTCATTCATTCATTCATTCATTCATTCATTCATTCATTCATTCATTCATTCATTCATTCATTCATTCATTCATTCATTCATTCATTCATTCATTCATTCATTCATTCATTCATTCATTCATTCATTCATTCATTCATTCATTCATTCATTCATTCATTCATTCATTCATTCATTCATTCATTCATTCATTCATTCATTCATTCATTCATTCATTCATTCATTCATTCATTCATTCATTCATTCATTCATTCATTCATTCATTCATTCATTCATTCATTCATTCATTCATTCATTCATTCATTCATTCATTCATTCATTCATTCATTCATTCATTCATTCATTCATTCATTCATTCATTCATTCATTCATTCATTCATTCATTCATTCATTCATTCATTCATTCATTCATTCATTCATTCATTCATTCATTCATTCATTCATTCATTCATTCATTCATTCATTCATTCATTCATTCATTCATTCATTCATTCATTCATTCATTCATTCATTCATTCATTCATTCATTCATTCATTCATTCATTCATTCATTCATTCATTCATTCATTCATTCATTCATTCATTCATTCATTCATTCATTCATTCATTCATTCATTCATTCATTCATTCATTCATTCATTCATTCATTCATTCATTCATTCATTCATTCATTCATTCATTCATTCATTCATTCATTCATTCATTCATTCATTCATTCATTCATTCATTCATTCATTCATTCATTCATTCATTCATTCATTCATTCATTCATTCATTCATTCATTCATTCATTCATTCATTCATTCATTCATTCATTCATTCATTCATTCATTCATTCATTCATTCATTCATTCATTCATTCATTCATTCATTCATTCATTCATTCATTCATTCATTCATTCATTCATTCATTCATTCATTCATTCATTCATTCATTCATTCATTCATTCATTCATTCATTCATTCATTCATTCATTCATTCATTCATTCATTCATTCATTCGTTCATTCATTCATTTATTCATTCATTCATTCGTTCGTTCGTTTGTTCGTTCATTCATTCCTTAATTTTTTAAATAAAGTTAAAAAATACATTTAAACTAATAATATTCCCTTTTCTTGCAGATTAGATGAGGACAAATTTGAATTAATTAATGTAAGTTATC
This sequence comes from Epistrophe grossulariae, assembly GCA_929447395.1. Lineage (NCBI taxonomy): Eukaryota > Metazoa > Arthropoda > Insecta > Diptera > Syrphidae > Epistrophe > Epistrophe grossulariae. Next base: position 150,972,636 of record OV839567.1, on the reverse strand, counting down.
GATTTTTGTTCAACTGAAAATTTTCTTATAAAGCTTCTTTTTTTATGTTCAGAATACTGTATTACCTGAAGCAGTCCAATTTTGGGAACAAGCATTAATGGTTCGTGAAACAAAGGGCATCATACGTTTAAACAGGTAGTGAAATAATTTTATTATTTTTATTATTGATTATTATTTGACTTTAAAACCATATTTCTAACAAAATAAATGAAAACATTCCTTTAAATTCTACAAGAAATCAAGACGTTCGCAAAAAGGGCTGGTACAAAAATAAATACGTTTAATTGAAGTATAAAAGTTAATCAATTTATGAACTCTTTATTAACTGGAAAATGATTTTAATGCAATTTATTGAAATCTTAAAATGAGCCCTTATAGCGACTAATCGTAATGAAATTTGATTTTCAAAAACCCACTTAAGGTATCAATCTTCCATTTTTGTTTGTGTGAGATATTAATGAAGATAATAATCCATCAATTATGCAATTATACGAGTTTCCGAAAAAAAAGTTGAAAATAGGAGAATCTACCTTTTTCTTGGAAAATTAAATAATTGTTGTAATTTGAGATAATCCTAAGCAATTATTAGATATCTGTCTGGACCCTTTTTTAGTCCCATTGCTGACACCTAGAGCTTTTTAGAATTTATATTTATTTAGCTTTTCGAAATATAAATTGACCTTTTTTTTACTTAAGAGTCCTTATAGTTGATAAGTATAGTCCTATAAGTTGATAAATATATATGTGCATATATAAATAATGAGTAGGTATTTCTTCAAGGACTTAAAAGATACGAAATTCAATTAAATAATTGAGTATAACGCAACTGCTTATGTAAACCTGTCTGCTGCTTGCACTTATAGTAGACTTTATACTTCACTCCATGAATTTGTGAGATATATATTTTTATTTACTGAAAATCCTTCTTTGAGGTATTTATAGGTTTATTTTTGAAAGCGGAATGAAGAAGATGGCAAAATAATTCTCCTCCATATGTACCTACAATCGTTATCTATTTAAAAAAAAGATTAAAGGCTTTTCGAATAAAATTTTTCTCTTTTTGTATTGCTTTATTGCAAGTTATATAGGGATTGCAAAATAAGACTGAAGGGGCTCTGATACATTTAAATCAGGATTAAAGAATAAATATTGTTATTCATCTGTTGTACAATATATACACTATACAGTAAACAATTGATTATGATGAAGTTGAAGATCGCTGCATCCGAAGTTTTTTTTTTCTTTAGACTTGCAGCTCTCGATAAGTATCAATGGTATTGAAAAACTTTAAACACCAAAATGTTGAGGGCAAGTTTTTCCAAGGGCAATGCCTGTTACTTTTTTGAATTGATACTCTTTATATTTTTTTTAACTGAGTTTCTAAACTATTTAAGTTATATTTTTTTTTAGACGTGCAGCTAGACCATAATAAATGTTTTATAAAAAAAAATTGCACTATGTAGAACATACGTTTCTCTAGGGGCGATGTTTCTTATTTTCTTTTATTTTTTTTATTGAGCTTTTTTGACCATGAAATTTAAAAGGAAATACAGGAAAGTTTAGACCCTTATAACTTCGGATCAACGAATGGTAGATAAAAAAAAAATTAAATTTGATTTTCCAAACTCTAAAGGCGATGTTTTTTATTTTATTTTTATTTCATGTCCTTAAGTCTTTTATTCTTGCCTAACAACAAATTATAACAATATGGTAAGAATTTTATATTCCGCACTGTTATTCAGATCAGAAGGGACAAAACTCACTTCTTTGTCCTGTTCCTTTGAATCGTATTTATATCTGTTTCAAACAAGAAACCGTTCTTTAGGCAGATATCGGCAGTGCAGCAAAAAATCTTTAGCAACATAATAACGTTCGGGAAATTTTCTTCTGGATAATTGGTCATCCAGCGCTTCAGTTGAATTTTTGAGCTTTTAATCGCTTCTACAGACCAAATATCTCTTTCCCATTTAAACACGAAATTCGACGAGACCAGCAGATGGCCAGCAGTGAGAAATGTTTGTTAAAACTTGACAGTTTTAATAAGTTTATTAGTTGATTTGTCAATTTCGAATGAATTATGCTTGAAAAAAAAATTCTTATTATATATGAACATTTAAGTTAGTCGAAAAATTCCAAAAAAAATTGCAGAATTAGAGCCATCTTTTAAAAATTTCAGCGTTACAATGTTTTTCTGAACATTTTACAGAAGGCAGAACACAAAAACTCTTAATATCGACAGCCTTACAAAATATTTTACAGGTTTTTTTTTATTTCTGAAAAACATGCAGAAACAACCTATACGAGGTTCTACACTTTAACCGTCGATATTTTCATGATTTCTGAATATCCCTCCAAATTTCATGTTGGAAAAGTTCAGAAATGGATTAAACCCCGTCATACAAAACTAATTTTCTGTACTTTTAAACTTTAGGATTTGAACTATTCTTCTGTCTGCGCACTATTCTTTTTTGTTCTTAAATCAACAGTTTCAGAAATTTTTTTGAAGCTTCATAAATTCAAGAAAACGCATCTTCTTCTGCTCGAATGCTTTAATGTTCATTGCGTAAATCTTTGGCGTGATCCTTAGAATGTACCAAATCTAAATTTACGTATTGAAATTCGCGGCAAGTTGTTGGTAAACCAAATTGATAACCCGCAAACTTATGAAAAATTCGAAGTCCATAAACATTTTTGACGTACTTTGACACCCATCGAGTCTGATTTAATCTCTTAAAGGTTTTTGTTTTTGAAATTTCATCAGATTCTTCGATAGGGTTTTTCAAATTCGGCCTTCTTTTGGTAAGTGAAGGGATGCATTTATAGTATTTCCTCCTCCTAGAAAAAAGCCTAAATAACTGCCCACCACACAATACATCGCATTGATGTGAGCAGGTTTTTGATCGCATCTTTATTGCGCGATAAAAATTATTGTGACGACCACACGCCATTGTGTCGGTTTGCTTTAGTTTAAAATAGATCCACATAGTGATCAGGATTCCAAGTTGTTGTTGTATTGCGTGTTAAAAAATGATCCAAATCCGTAGATAATAATTAATCGGAACAGCGAGTTGAAATATTTTTGATGAATAGGACTGCAAAAGGATCACGCCGAATGTGCAAACGAAAACCAAATTACAATGACAATTAAGTTCATGTATTTTTAATTTTTTTCACATTACCGATACGAAACATTCCGCTAAATTTTCCACCTACTTATATTAATCTTTTCTCAAACACAATTATAATTAATTGACATGACTGCATACGATTTCGCATGTAAAAAAAAATAAAAATTAACACTGTGTTTTTGAAATTATGTTTAAATTCGTCCTTTTTCAGTGTAATCTTTATTTAAAAGTAATTTTTCTTATCTATATTTTGTATACTAAATTAAATACATCCTCCTATTGGGGGAGAGAGAGAGAGAAAAAAAAATCAATACAATCATAATAGGTTAAGGGTTATTCGACAATTTCTTGCAACCTTTTTAGCGTTTCTTTTTGTGGCTTTTGTTTATACAACAAAACGATTTTTTTTTGTTTAAATATAGCAGCATCCTAGCGTTGTTAGATTAAAGGTCAAACAAATATTTATTTAAATCAAATTGCCATTTAAAAATGAATGAAAATTACTGTTAATCGCTTTGTTGATTTTTAATTAAAATATTGAATAGCTGTTGTCAACTTTATTTTTTTTTTTTTTTCTTGTGCGAACTGGTTACGATTTTAAATGGAATTGTTTTTTTTTAATGATTTTCGATTGAATGAATAATCAAACATATTTAATTCGATACACAACTTCGTATGAAAAGGTGCAAAAAAATCAATATCAAATTTCACAAATTGTTCTCTCAAGACTTCAAAATGATAATGAATATCCATCATTTTATTGATTGAATTTAGTTCTGTTGTATTGTTAAACACCTAAGAGGGCTTTTGTTTTATTTCTTCTTATAAACAAAATTGTTTGGATATTTCCTCAAAGACAACGTGGTACGTAGAATTCTAAATATCACCGGTTTAGTTTAGATGTAATGTTTTCCAAAGTTATAAGTCAGCCCAGAATTGAAATAAAAGTCGTATAATTAAAGTTTGTTTTGTTTCTACTCTCCATCAGTCCTTTTCATAGGATAAACCTTTGTTTTACTTCTAGTGCACTTTAGCTTATTATTTCCCAACCATCAGGACCTATATGCAACTTTCTATAACTAGCAGAGTTTCCATTTGTTTATTTTTTTTTCTTTTCACAGAAAATGTGACAGCACACAAGTATTTGTTAAGGACTCCCTAACGCACTGTATAGATCACTGTAAATCGATAACAATGTGCGGTGAAGTTCAAGTTCCTGACGAGCATCTCGATGTAAGTTTCAATTGACACAAAGTTCTCACGCAAAATTAATCCAACAAATTTTCCTTCCATCATATAGGTGTGTCGCGTGTGCAACGCCACCGGCCATGATTGCCGTCCTGAACCAACCACACAAAGAGGACCAGGCATACAAAATGCCGATTTTGTGTTCTATGTGTCAGCCAGACAGACAGAACGTTGCCATAAAGGCTTGACAGTGGCATATGCCGCTCATTGTCAACAAGAAGCTGCCCTCGACAGACCAATAGCTGGCCATGCCAACTTATGTCCAGATAGCATAAGTACTAAACCACAGGAATTACAAACACTCCTGTCCACCGTGAAGCATGAAATTTTACACGCGCTGGGCTTTTCAGTCAGCTTGTATGCGTTCTTCCGCGATGAACATGGCGATCCACGCACCCCCAGGAAATCCGATACGGGGAAACCTTACCTCAATGAAAAGTAAGTAATTGTACATACATATTATGGTACATATATACGGAGCAAAATTATGCAAATCCTTTTCAATTGAATGCTATCTGAATTCCAGGCTACAGATCCACCAATGGAGTGACAAAACAATAAGAAAAATTGTTCGAGATAAGTGGTCTGTGAGGGGTGGGACGATTCGAAAGGTGGTTGACATGATGGTGACGCCTCGTGTCGTCGAAGAGACCCGGAAACACTTTAACTGCCCCGAGCTAGAGGGTGCCGAGTTGGAGGATCAAGGTGGCGAAGGAACAGCTCTCACTCACTGGGAGAAGAGGATTTTAGAGGTAAACATTATACTGGTGATACTTGAGTCAATATAAGCAATATATTTAAGGGCGTGAATGTTGAAATGTGTTTCGTATTATAGAAATTTTCTGCTGATTCCCACAAAGTGCAAATTTGATTTTATTAAACAAATATTGACACAGCGATTCGCGCGGAGAATTCGATAATAAAATTTGAAAATATAAAAATAAAAATGAATTGTTGTATCATGTCATTTTGAAGAATTTGTGGGTGCGTTAAAAATGGATGTTTGTTGTTTGTCGTCTGATGGGACTAATGTGTTTTTCTAGTTAAACAAAAAAATTCCAGACAAAATGGAGAGTATATTTTTTGTTGTCGCAAACATCGCTGTTAATTTCCATTTATTTATATTCGAATAAGTGTAGGTTGAAGTTCATGAGAATTTTCTTTAAAAAAACAAATTATTTGAAAGTATGTGGGTCTCAGAATAGCAATTTTAACCAAAATCACTTAGTTTGCTTTTTATTTTTGAGGCCAACAAAAACGCCTTAACAACCAGATTTTCGCTGTTAGGTATGATATATTGTGAACCTACATTATCATCCATGAACAATGATATACCTATCATGCTTATCGGTTATTTTGTATGAGAATGAAACTCTGATTTTTTCATTTAATTCAATTTTGTATTTTTTTTAGTTTAAAATTAGAAAATATGTCTTGCTCTAGGCTTCGTGAAGTTATAAAAAAAACAAGAAGTGTATCATCCTCAAAGTGGATGTAAGTATAGGAAAAAAAATCATAACTTGGCATTGCAAAACGATAATTGAGTGATGGAAAAAGATTTTCAATTAAAAATTAAAGAAATAAGACTAGCAGCCAATTTCTTCACAAAGTTCTAACGCTAGTACCGGTATTAGTCCTAAAGTTAATACTCAAATCATTATAAATTCATTTCTTCACATAAGATAATAATAATTAGGTCTCGGTTCTAGCTGGCTCCTCAAAATCAGCTATTACCTGTTTATTATACCAGTTGTTAGTAATCAAATCGGTACCAAGTGATTTCTTCACGCAAGTACTAAGCTCTAGTCCTGTCAAATTGGTACCGAGTACTAGTTAGGACTCGGTATTAGCTAGTACCTCAAAATCGGCAGTCTAGCACATTAATACTCGAATCAGGCCAAATAATTTTATTCGTTTGATAATTTATTGGATGTCGTTTGTTTAGAAGTAAGCAATAAATGCGTTTTTGTTAATTTTGTTGAATTTTATTTAAATTTATGTTTTGTTTTTTTTTTTTCAATTTAATATATTCGGTGATTATCCGCATAAATAGGAATCGTAATGTTAGGGAAGACATTCTTTTGCAATTGCATCAATAATAATAAAAAAAAACTGTATTATATTCTGACCGATTATCAGAGCTAGTACCAGGTCTAGCTAGACTGGGTACTTGGTTGGATTAATACTTCTGTGAAGAAATTGGGCGTAAGCGCCACTAAAAAGGAGTTTGATGAACGGCGCGGCGTGGCAGTCGTGAAATAGCTATAACTCCAGCCTATACAAATTTGTTGGTTGCTCACCCAAGTGTTTTTGTTTCATTAACCCGAAACAGTTGCTTCGCTTACTTAATTTTATACAAGATATAGCTTCATTTTGTATCTTTATTTTGAGACTTTAATCATTAAAATTGAACCCTTATAACTCATCTGAAAAAAACAAAAACAATTTACCAATATCAGTTAAATTCCTAGTATACCTACCTATAAAATTTATAGTTTATACTAACAAATATTTAGTATGGTATAGCTTAATAATTTACCCTTATTTTAAGACTTTAGCCATACAAATCTACCTCTAGCCTGATAATTCGCCCTTAATTTTAAGAAATTAACCTTTAAAATGTGACCATTATTACTCACGTTGTAAATCTAGTCACAAAATTTTCAAAATAAAAATCGATTGCGGGTCCTCTGTCCCGCTCACGCAACTCCGTTGCTCCGCTTAGGGTACGTTCAGTCGGCAGACAAGCACCAATGTAAACAGTTTTCATGGACAACAGAACAGTAAAACCCGCTTAGTGAATCTACTTGCATTTGGCTTCATTTCACGTTGCTAATTTACCTTAATTTTGAACAACCTTGAACTAATAGCTTTTAATTAGAACTAAGAAGAAAAACAGAAATAACCACAGAATTATAATTTTTGTTTTTGTGGACTATTGAATGAAATTCAAAATAAAGTTTTTTTATGACCTTTAGTCCAATGCGTTTCGCCCAGGCACGACAGTTAGGGCATGGCTGACCACTTATACATTTTACAGCATTTTTATTATATATTTCTAGAGGAATTTGTTTAAATAAATTAGAACTCAACTCTGTTTTCTTCCTTAAATTATTTTTTTTTCTCACTAAATTTTTTTTTTTTCATTAAATTTTCAATTTGATTTTATTGAAGTTGATTCACCCAAAAAAATTAAATCAACATTTCCTGAAACATGGATATTTTTTTTTTTTTCAAATACCTTTACAACGGTCTAAAATTTGTTTCAATCGGACTAAACCCTGATTTATTAGAATTTTATAATTTTTCAATTTTAAACTTTTAAAAACTTATACCTCGCTTTTTAGATTTTATAGAATTTTTTTTAAATCAGTAAAGTTCTGGAATTTCAAATATCTATTAAAAAAAACGATAAAAAATAAATGATTGTTTTACGATCTTCCGTTTAGAAGAAAGTTTTTGAACCCTTGACCAGTTTTACCCTATATGTATCCTTAAAATACGAATTTCAAAAAATCCAGTCTTAGTTGCTCACTTACATAAAATTTGTAATTTAAAAAAATTTACTATATATTTTTAATACTTTAATGAATGAATCAGTGAGTGAGTGACCGACTCTTGCTTGTATAATTGTTAATACCTTATTAAAGTAATTTGGTACTTTAGTAGCCTCCTTTGCTAGCTCGGCAGGTTGTCAATCCTCTACCCAAAATATTAAAATACTTTCTTCGCATAATGATGTTTCAATATGTGATATTTGATTGATGATATTATTGTCTTTGAGGTGTTGAAAATCAATATCTTCAATTGACTTCACATAAAGTTTTGAATCATCTTTATCGATATCGAGTTGAATTGGTAATGGTAATTTCAATGCCACCACACCAACATTAACACCATATACAGAAACTTTTGAACGAAATTTTCTTGCAACTTCTAAAAACACTTTCACCATTTTTTTTTTCTTCACCTAATACATTCTACTAATTTTAGTAAGACCTTCCCCATTTTACAAAATTGGTTTTATGCAAGTTGGCTTGGTGTTTTTTTTTTTTTTTGTCACTTTTCAGTCTCCACATGACGGTGTCCTCATTGCTTTTATTTGGGTATGTAGATTTGTGAGTGGAGCTCTTTAATATTATCAGAAATTAAAGAGTTCTTTATGTACACGCCTGTATTCTATAGAATTTTTGCCTTTTTATGGGGAGTTCGATAACTTAGAAATTAACTATTTTATGACATCCAGACTTATATTTAAGGGCACTAGGATAGACATAATGGCTTTTTTTTGTTGTTTGTATTAGGTTTTACAGACACCTATATTATTGAACGTTTCAAGTGCTGTCACATATAGTACAACGGATTCAAAATTCGAAGCTCGTCTTTAAACTTATAATAAAGTTGTTTTTTTATCATATTTTGGTCGCTTCCGCCCTCAATATATATTGGCGCAAGTATATTGCTATATTATTATTATTATGTTATTAGCAATTTGCTAAACATTTAGTAATTTACTAGCTCTTCAAAATTTTAATCCTCTTTTATCGTTTTACTAACTAGTAAAATACTAATTCCTTTTTATTAAAAACGGTGCATCTGAACACGTCCAAATAATTACAGTTCGTGAAAGAAAACCAAAGCAAACAAACCTCACTCTAGGGAACGGACCTAAAAATTTAAAATGTCAGAAGTCAAAGTTATTGGTTTATTTGTGAAAACCTACTATTTATTTTGTTATTTTATTTTGCCTAGTTGCTGTTCGTTTAAATTTATTTCATTATTTTATTTTTTTTTTTTTTGAAAAACAATTAGCACTGCACAAATCATAAAAAAAAACACATTTTAACTCTTTCACATAAAATATAAAATATAATTTTTTTAGAGGAAAATAGCAGATGTCACATGGATTTAACAAGTTATTATAAAAGTTAAAGTAGCCATTTTGTGATTTTTACTTTAATAAAATGTTAAGAAGTAGTAAGTTGCTAAAACGGTTACAAATTTCAAAATCTTCTTTTTAACTTAAAAAATTACTAAAATGGCTTAGAATTTTACTAAATCGTTTAAAATTTTGCGCCATTATTATTACCATCTCAACCAATTGTCTAGAAATATTCACTAAGTTAATTAAGGAAGTTCCAAGACAGGCCCTCTTTGTTTCATCCCCTTATTTCAGCTTATCCTTTCCACCTTCTGATGACCTGTCGGTACTGTTTCGTTTCTCTGTGTATGTGTTCAGACATATAGGACGAATTTGGAATAATTTGCTTAGCATATTTTAAGCAAGTTTTTTGTTTAGGTATTGGGCCTTTCATCGAGTTTTGACTATTTGGTAGATTTTGTAATCTTCTGAAAGTTTTAGCGACAATGTGTTATAAGCATAAAACGGAAGTAATTACTAGAAGTATAAGGTTTAAAAAAAAGCTATAACTTTTAGTAGAAGGTTATATTTAAAGTATTTACTTAATTTCGTAGTAAAATTCATCCAAGTAAATACTAAGAATTCCTCGGAAATTGATAGTAAAAAACAGTTTTTCTACAATTTTTTGCTTATAAACACAATTTTTTAAAAGATTAACAATTGGTAATCAACACTTATACTATATTCAATAAGATCAGAAGTTGCTTGAATATTAAAGGGCGAATATCCTTTATTAATTTGTTTTCATAAAATATTCATACTTTCTTGATTTTCCTTAATTTTTGTTTTCTATTTTTTTTAATAATTTTAAATATATTTTTAGGTAAAAAAAATGTTACGTATTTTTAAGAACAGATATTGGGCTTTCATAATAAAAATAAAAAAATTATCCTTAATAACGTGTTTTTTAGAAAAAAAGCATATCGAGGTCAAAAAAACAACCTTAAAATGCTTTAAAAAAGTGTTTGATAATAAATTGCGGGAAAACCGTTATCCACACAGAAAAGAGTTATATAGTAGATAAAGATTTCTAACTGTTTTTGTTTAAAAAAAAAATTCAAAATTTGACAAAGTTAGAGCCAGTCAAAGGAAACAAGAATAAAACGTGAAAACTACCTCATAAGTTTTTCGACTTGAAATCACCTCAGGAACTCATGGTTTTCTTCTGAGGCAGTGATTTCGGGACACCCTGTATAATGAAAAGCTGTGTTTGCTAATCCATTCATCTTTTGCATCCAGTTGTTTTTCATAACTTGATCGAAATTTTATCAAATCGATTGATTTTTTATTAGTTCGCAAAAAAATGTACTGTTCTGAAACAGTATTTTAACTTATCTTCACAAAAACAAAACAACCGGGACCTCCAATAAATCCTGAAAAAAATCTATATCTATACCCACATGGATAAAACCATAACATAAAATATGAATCAGTTGTACACTGTGACGTACACGTACTTTTTTTAGTAATTAGGTTTACTTTCTAATAATTGTTATAATAAAAGAATATACAAATTATTCTCACTATCTTTATTTTCGTAACTTTGGTAGGAAAAATTTATTAAAAAATAACTCCCCTTTTTAGATGGCCCAGGATGACACCTATCGTCATAAAGTTTAAAACTAAAATATTATCTATAACAAAAATGATTGAAGCCTGACTATGGCCCTGCATACCACCCATCTAGATAAGCTTTCATGAAAAAAATATATTATTTTAATAATAAATTTCGAATAAAATTTTAAAAGATTCCCTTTGTGCCCCTGCCTAAGCGTTGCCAGCTTTTTGGGTTTTTATTTTTTTATTCAAAAACTACTTTCATCAAAACATTTCTAGCAACTCATCTGTGGCTACTTCCCTGATTAAAACCTATCTAGATAAAATTGGAGGGTTAAATATCATCTAAATACAAAATTTCTACCAAATCATTAAAGCCTTTGGGGCACTCAACACCCCTTGACATCCCTTAGGTACACCTATTTAGATAAACTTAGAATATAAAAAATTATCTTCACACAAAATTTCAGAATTCCTATTCTATCAAATCGTTTCCTCCAACGTGTTTTGCCGTTGTTTTTGTGATATTCTGTTTTCTATTTTAAGTCAGTTTGTTACCTCTCCCACCCGTACGATTTTCTTGTTTCAACTCGACTTTCAGTTTGTGAATGCAAAATAAACTCCATAAACCCGAATCCTACGGAATTTTAACTTTTGTAGAAAGATTAGCGGCGTTTGATAACCCATATGGTTCACCCCAATATAATAAAACGATACGGATCCAAATGAAAACAGTATTGTACGCTCATCTTTTTTTGTCTCATGTTGGCTTATTTTTCATGTAGATACTGTTTTTTTTTTCTCACACTACATGTTTGTACTCCCTACCTACTGAAGAGCCGTCTACCCGCCAGAGTAAGAACTAATTTCTGGTTTCATAAAGCAAACCCCGATAGAAACCTAGATCCAAATTTGTTTTTGTATTACGTGTTAAAAGATAACCCAGACCCATAGATAATAAAACGCGGCTGTTATACAGTTTTCAATCACCACTAAGATAAAGCGATCCATTTTAATAATGTCTTTTTCGAAACTATCAATTTTAAAGATTGAACCAAGAATGTTTAATGATATGTATGTATATTTAAAATATTTCGAAAGAACTGCAAAATTAGTTCTACTTTAAGCTTCTTATACATCTGTTTCTTTTTTTTAAATTCGATTTGAAAATTTAAAAAAAAAAACAGATAATGTGTTTGAGAAATCTCTTCCCTCACTTGCATTCACAAAAAAAAAGAGAAATTTGTATCTTAAATAGCTTCTCCATGGTACCAACAATAAAACATAAAACCATCTCAGGAAGCTGAAGTAAGAGTATTATAATATCTAACTAAAAGAATTTTAAATCGACAAGAAACATTCTTTTTTTATATTTTGCGTATTTATTTACACAATCGCATGAGCTAACAACAAAAAAAGGTTTCCCACAGTCTAGGGATTTTCGATGTTTGCCTTCAAAACACCCCCAAGAGTGTTGGAGATGATTGGTCTTTTTTTTTGTTTCTTTTTTTTTTTGTGCTGTTGTTGTTGAATCTGGATATGTATAGGGAATGTTTGTTCCTTAAAATCCCCAATGGCTTTCATTTCAATAGTAAATAAACTGTGTCAACGTGACACATAAAACTGGTCTTATTTAGATAAAATATATTTAAGGACTTAAATATCTTAATTGAATTTTAAAAGCTCGAAAATTTGTTGAATAAATGTCATTCAAACCTTTAGATGTGAATATTTAATTGGAAAATGTTTAGTTACATTTATCAGTATCGTTCAAATATTTGTAAGTATTGTAACGAAAGGTGGCAAGGAGGAGAAAAATCTTAGAGATCCAAAAAAAAAAACAAAGAAGACAACCTCGTTAGCTACAAAATAAACGTATTGACAAAATAACTTGTGGTTCCCGATAGGATTATTCTATTTTATTTTATGCAAAATATAGTCGTGGATTTTCTGCTTCTCCAAAATAGTTTCAAGGCTGCTGCTTTAAAATTTACCAAAAAGGTGGTCATTCTCGCTGCGCGTGCTATTTATTCATTTCCAAAGTCTCAAAAAAAAATTCCCTTAAGACCATTGGTATTACTGCTCACAATAAATATGTGTGTCTTCTTCTTATAATTTCAACTGACAGCTCTTCTTTGTTTGACAGTTCGCAGTTTTTAAGCGTACCTCGAATAATTAAAATACTTTTTCACTTAAATGAATTTCGGATAACTGAAAAAGAAATTAAATTTAGCAGAAAATATGTCATTAAAATGCACATTGGTATGATTACATCTTTCATTGTCAGAGGTGAAGTCATATAGTCAAAAATAATTAATTTTGAAATATTATTAAAAAATGTTTTACATTCCTCACCTCGTCCCTAAAATAATTTAGCTAAATCTTAAACGTGAAGGTATATTTTCTATGAATCATTGACCACCCCTTATACAAAATGAAAGCCATGATATAGTCTGCATACCCTTGCTTCTGTTGTAACTTGGACTGCAAAAAAAATCCAATTTACCTTCTCACCTTTTCGGAATTGAAATAAAATCGTGCAAGAAACCTTTGCAAATACCTAAGTGCTAATCAACTAGACCGCAAAACCAAAGAGAGCCAGAAAAAGTATTCAACATTCTTAATATCCCCCAGGATTTAAGTAGGTATGATGGTCTTTTTTTTAAATATTGACGGTTTGTTCGTTTATAGTGTAGTTAATTCTGTTGAATTATAAAATATTTGTAATTTCACTTTTCCTCGAAACGTTTTATTTCTATTTTTTTTTTCTTTCGTCAATTTTAGAACGAAGCTATGACTGGAACCCACACACAAAGCCCAGTCTTTTCACGAATCACTCTTGCCTTGATGGAGGATTCGGGTTGGTATAAAGCAAACTTCACTATGGCATCACCATTATCCTGGGGCAAAGGATTGGGTTGTAGCTTTGCTATGCGAAGTTGCAAGGACTGGATTATGATGAATAATGCAAGGTTTGTTTATATTTTAAACAACAACACAAAAAAAAAACTAAATTTACAACTTGTTGTTAACTTATTTTCATTTTTATTAAATATTTACTTTTTTTAATAATTTCCTGGAAAAGTTTTCATAACGAAGGAGAAAATTTGATGCGGTATGAGAGTTTGATTTTTTGTTCTTGAAATATTTTGTTTGTTTTATGGAGTTTGTCGTTGTGTAATGCTTATCTATATCGCATCGTAAAAGTTTTATTCATATTATACACAGTAAAAGCTCTCTTTCAACGGATACAGATAATTTTGATTTAAAATCTGCCAGATAATGTTCAAAAACTGCTAAAATTTTCATATGCAATTCTTTTAAAACTTTTCGAAACGTTCTCCAAAAAAAATTTAACTAAAATCGCTTGAACCGAAAATAAAAAAAAAATGGTTCCATGTGAGGTAACATTTGCAAATTTTTTGCTATAGAATGGTAGCCTTTTTGTAAAAAAACATTACTGATTTTTTTTTTAAGTTGTGGGAACGTTTTTGAGAAAAAAAAGATTTTCCTTATTTGCTTAAAACAATTTGTACGGTAGGTATCATTATTTTTGGCCCTAAAAGAAATAAAAACACGTTAGGTACCAAGTTTAAAGAAAATCGAGCCGCCCGTTTAGGCTGCAGCCGAAAGGATAGACGGACAAGTCCTATACGCTAACCACTGAGTCTATTCGGAATACAGAAATACAATGTTAAAAAAAAAACTTTACTCTTTTTTAATTTTTTACACTGTTTAGTGATTATAAAGTTTTTGTGTTTGTATCTATTTCTGAAGGGATAGTAAAATAAGTTTCTCTTATCTAAATTTTCCCTACTAATAATTTTACAGGGCCTACAGGCAGGATTTCATGGGAAATATACGTTTTTTCGTATTTTTTTAAATAAAAGTTTACGATATAAGAAATTTTACCTTTTTTGTGACAATTTTTCGCCAACTGTTTTTAAAGATACACATGTCGATTATTGAATCCGTTATTTTGGATCCGCAGTGATTTTCAGTACATTGCTCTCTTTTCTCTTTACCCATTTGTCGTGAAAAGAAAAGAGAACACTGTACTGAGAATCACTGCATATCAAGTATTTCGAATTCCATAATCTTCCATAGTCTTTTTTTTATTTATAAATCGTTTTTGTTTTAGCCTTAAAAAATGTACCAACATATTTTTTTCAGATTTTAAAAATTCACTATACATCGCTATTTTTAAAAAGTTTAAAGTCCAGGATGATTATGTATTACTTTGGTCAGTGATTGCGTTTTGATTGAACATACAGTAAGATACTACATCCGTTCAATATTTTTGTAGAAATTAAATTTAACAAAGAGAGCTTTTACTGTATTTTTTCTAATTTTGTTGAATGTTTTTATAGCTCCCAGAATTAAGATGTTACATAGGGTAATTGCTTATATAGTCGACTCTTCCTTAGTAGAATTTTCACGGGATACCAAGATTTGTTCGAGTTAGAGAGACTTTTGGTTTGGAAAAAATCGAGTTATAGAGAGAAACTTTAAAAAAAAAAGGTTTATTAAATAAATAAAGGTTAATATTTGTATATAAAGTAACCAACAACACAAAAAGAAGGATAACAATGTTTTTTTTTGTTTTTGCGTTGCATATTTTTAAAAACTGTATCATTTTATGGAGGTACCAGGGATATGAATAGAAATAAACACGAAGAGCTGACGATGATGGTACACGCGATACTACACATATTATGTATATAAGGTTTTGATGGTTCGTAGTTAAGCCTTTTACATACTTGTGAATCATTTCGTGAATCCATACAAATTTGCATTTTTGTTCACCCGTGAGCGTGCTCGTGAAGCCATGACAAAAAGTGGAGAGTTTGCGTTCTCGAGCGGTGAACCATATTCACGCGCAAAATGTACGGGAACTCTTTGATTTTTGGTGTAGCTTTGACAATTTGACCATAAAAGCTGCAAAAGTCAAGCAAATTGTGTCAAAAATTCACTTTCTCCACTGACGGTTGTTCACTTCACGAGGAAGTATGTACTAGGCCTTATACTATACCCAAATACGAATTCCGAAGTGGTAATGTTTTTTTATTTTGTCTTGTGCTAAACAAAATTCGACTTAAGGTGTGAAAAAAGATGTGAGAGAATGTGTTCAACAGAGAGTTTGACTTGGGAATGGTTTTTGTATGGAAAATTGAAGGGAATGATAAAATATGGCTACAAAAATTCGAGTTAGAGAGAAATTCGACTTAGAAAACTACGACGTAGGGAGAGTCGACTGTATTTGAATTTTTGAAGAAGTTGTATAGTATTAGTAGATTAAGATAATTAATATAGAAATGCTCAGTATCTTTCTTCGGCAAAGTCAAAGATATTTAGTGTTTACAAGTTTAAGAAATTCTTTTTGCTATTGAAAGTTTCAATAAATCAATTAAAAAACTTCCATTTAAATAAAAAAGCTTCGACAAATACAATTCCATTGAATTTCTTGGCTTTATAATAAACATATATTCCCAGTAGATTATGTAGTTGGAAATGGACACTGGACAATCTTAGTTAGAGAGAACTTTCTCCTGAAGTCTTGTGGCAAAAAGTTTTGCTGGCTTCAATAAAATTTCATAAATAAATTTATTACAAGAAAAGTTTTTTAAGAATGTTCAGTAGGTACAAGTTGTTTTGTGGCTATTTCACTTTAAGAAAAAAAGAGAGATAAAATTAAAAGAATTTCTTTTAGGTTTTAAGTTGAAAAATATCATTCGTAACCAAGAAAAAAGTGTTCTTCAAGGTTTGTAAAAAATTAATTTAATTATATTAATCTTATGTTTTTTGTCAATAGTTTAAAATAAGCTTAATATTTAAGTGAAAGCAAATTTGCCTTAACTAAAATTTAAGATCGTGGCACTTATATTAAATAAGTTTAAAATAGTTTTAATTAAGTTTCCTTACGAAATCGAATGAAAAAGAAAAAATATCCTAAGCACCTACCGAATACCAAGGTGTTGAAAATTTGGCAAAACGAACGCTCGCCTATCTTTGTCAAAATCGGTCGGTCTCGAACAAAAAAATAAAATAAAGTACACATACGTCACAGTGAACCATGGTTTCACCTTCTTTATAATTGATATTTATTTTTGTGACTTTCAAAAAGTAATTTTGATTTTTTTTTTTAAATCCAAAACATGAATTTTTATATACAATATTGTTTAGACTTATTAGACGCTTGAAATCGGTTTTTATTGATATGGTTGAAAATCAAAACTATAATTCTATAAGAAGCATTTTAAACTTGTGCCATTTTTGGCGTAATTTGATTAAATCCACTAAATAATTTAAATTGTATCTTTCCAGAGGCCGATCCATCCATCCCTTCTGCTCGAAAGTCAAAAGAGATCCTCTTCAAACCGAATGCACTGATGATAGGAACTCCGTTGCACTCTGTAATCTAATAAGACACGACTATGAACTGTCCAAAGAATATCAGGTAATTCAGATTTATTAAATAAATGCAAATCTTTTTGAAATAATAATTTAATTTTTCATTAAAGAACTTTGATAGCATAAACCACGTTAAAGATGGGGAAGAAGGATTTTATGGTGGTTCGGTGTCTCTTGCCGATCATTGTCCATACATTCAGGAATTCACATGGCGAAGTAAAAACGTAATCGTTCGTGGGTCACATTGCAAATTTGAAGAAAATAATCCCAGTAAGTTCATACGACACTACTTTAAAGAAAGTTTTTTTTTTTAAATCACCACTTTTCTTCTAGAGCCCGAAAAAAACTTTGCCTTGGAGAGCTATGGCAAAGGATCAAAATGCTTTGATCATAGCGAAAACATGTGGGAAGAACGGTCATGTCGACAAACACGAGAATGGCAGCACTGGGGATCTGGCTGCTATAAATACAAATGCGACAATGGACGTCTTCACATAGTTGTTGCCAATTACTCCTACGAATGTTTCTTCCCCGGGCAACAATTATCAATTCGGATTTTTGCCAATGGATGGCTACACAAAGGTGCCATCATATGTCCACCGTGCCATGAACTGTGTGGAGAAGTCTTCCAACGGCTAGGATCTCAATGTAAGCTTCGTGAAGAAGCACCACCTTCGAACAAGTATCCTCGTGATAATCTTGCTTGTTCGGCCTCAACATTTACATCACCCCACACCCAAATTGGTGTTTTAGTGTTAAGCTTTTTATTTTTATATTTAAGGACGAGTTAGAAACTACCCAGATTTGAACAATTAAATTTAGACAACTTTATCTTGTGATAATCTTCGCTACAAAACCCAAGATCACACATCACAAAAAGACGAGACATGGCACGTGTGTGGTTCTCTTAGTTCTGATCTGATCGAACATCGATTCAATTTTCAAAAAAGTTTTCTTCTAATTTATTTTAAACAAAAATCCAAATCAACGATTTATTTATTATTAATTTGTTTCTTATATTATAAATAAAAGTGTTTGTATAATAAATAATTGTAATTGTAAAAGTACCTATTGTAAGTCGTAAGGTTTTCTTCGAAAGCACATTCCAAGCGCAAAGATGAGCACAACTTATATTGCATTTCTTTTAGATTTTTCTATATATAATAATGTTACTTGTAAAAGTATATTTGTGTATCTGTAATATTATTGTTTTATATTTTATAAATTAATTTAAAACTAGTAAATGCAATTATATTATATACGTGTGTATACTGTATAGTGTTTGTATTATCAACAACTTTAGAAGCAATTCTCTAGAATCACTCAGATATTAATAATATCATACACTTGAGAATGTATTTTGTAAAATAAAAATATAAGTCTATAGAAAAAATTACTACATTAAAGCATATAAAAACAAATAAGAAATTATTATTTTACATCAAAATATATAAACGTTCAGCTCGCATGGGCTGAGATTAAAAAATTGAATATCTTGCAGTTTTATTTGACTGTATAAAGGGACTCTTTAAATAATTTTTAAACTAATTCTCATAAAATTTAATTTATCAAATGCACAATATTTGTTTGTCCCGATTCTAACTCAGCTTTATGAGAAATATGAAATATTTTTTAAAAATTTCTGGAAGTACAATATTTTTATCAATTTTTGTCAAAGGAAATGAACAAAGCCTTATATAAGTGAATTCAATATATCGTCATCGTTCAATGGAATCTCTCCTTTTTTTATTTTTGATACATTTCATTTGAAAGGGACTTTTCACAGAAAAACTTTCGATTTAGGACTTTAAATAGAAAAATAGAAGAACTAAAGATTTAAGGAGCTTTAACAGAATTTATTTTTCTTTTTATTTTAATAAAATAAAACTTATTTGCTTAGTTTTACGCAAAATTAAAAGTATTCATTGAAGGGCCACGATATGTACTTTCTTTTTTTCTTTTCTTGCAATACCAGTTTCATTGCAGAATAATCAATAGGGAGAGTTTTTCTTTTTTGTGAATGTACACTCTATTTATAGATTCTGATGAATGAGCTGCGGAGGGAATGAGAACCAATTTTGACATTAATTATTTAATAGTAAAATGTTAAAGCTAAATCTCACTCCCTTCGAAACTTTTCATCGGATTCTGTACTCACTACTCGGGGTGTTAGTCTGATATACTATATATTTAATATAATTTCAAAGTTTCTCAAGAAATGATTAGCTGTTAACAAACTGGCCTTATTTTTGTTGAATCGTAAGTTTGTATCGACTTCAAAGAAACACGTTTCACGTCCTGATTTCAATTAATTTTTTGTCAAAATTAGTTTAAAAAATAAGATGAAATTGTTATATAGCTATTTTATGCTCTCAACAAAGTTAAGACTGTTGAAGGTCAACGAATAGAACGAGAGAGTGCAGAGCGAGGAATGTATCCTGAAGGGATGCCAACTTAACTGCAATCGATGTACCTCCCGGAACAATTGACTTTCGAAAACCAAGCCGCCCACAACGATTTTCAATTATTTCGTTTATAATTGTTTCGAAAAAAAATCATTTATTCTTTTACTTAATTCATTTTAAGATCATTTCCCCTTCCATTGTTTAGTTTTTCGATTATTTCGTTTTTTGTTTATTTCGATTTCAATTATTTCGCCATCGTTTACGATAAACAGTGTGGTATGTATGGGGGGGGGGGCATCAATAGTGTTTTAAAAAGCTTGTTAATCGGAATAAGGTCACCGTTGAGCAAGTATATATAATAATCCTACTTTTTACAGCTATACGATTCATTCGAATCTTTCGATTCTCGTGAATATTTCCCTCAATTTCCCTCAAATTATTTTTTTAAGATCTTCTGCCTTCCAAGTTGAAATCTTAACTTCTATTTCTTTTTTTAAATAATTAAGAGATTCTTATTGTCTTACATAATTCTATTTTTAAGACAATTTAAACATTCACTCAAACTTTTAGCAGAATAAGACTTCAGGAATTGAAGAAGCTAGATATTATATAAAAATACATTCAAGGGAATATTAATTGTAAGTAACGTAAATATTCAAATTGAGTTCTAAGAATAAGTAAGTATGAAATGTTGTTTATTTGAATTTTACAATATGATATAATTACAATCTATTTAATTCAATTTATACAAGATCTATACCTATTGATAATGATTTAACAAAGTAAACTTATTTATTTAAGCATTAAACAAAACTTCCGCAACGTATAGTACCTACCTACTTTAGTACTATCATCATGATCATTCGTTTATCAAAAACAAAAGAAACCGTGATAAATCCACTGTTGGCATTTCGTTAATTGAGGACCTTGCATCAAAAGGGGGGCAAGTCCATATTTTAAGCCTAACGGCTTGTTTCACTTCAAATTTTAAAAAAAAGAAACTTTTGGTGCATAACCGAGGCAGTTGCGACTAAAAATAAGTGCGTTATAGCAAAATATGTATGTGCCTCTCTAGTGCGTTTGGTGGAAAAAGGCAAATAAAGGATCTGTTTTTATTTATTGTTTAACTATCCAAGTATTGATTGATATTTCGAAATATACTAAATAACTAATTTGTATGTGTTTTATTATTCATACATCAAAATCTGGAAGCAAATTTATTACATTTTGGTGCAAAATCGCAGTAATTACTAATATTGTTTATTTAACCTAAGACTTTATTAAATAAATGTGAAAATATGCAAATTTTTTAATAGCATGTCATTTTAAAACATTCGTGAAATAATTAACTTTTCGAATTTCGAAGAGTTTTTTTTTTGATTTCCCACAAGAAGTTAAATTTGGGCTTACCCCCTTTTGATACAAGGTCTTCAATTTCAATTGATTCACTATGGTGTGAGAGGCTCTGTTGTGCATTGCATACTTTTAAGTGTTTGTGAACGATGTAAGGATTTAGATTTATTTAGATGAATAGCAGACAAAAAAGTACTAGAAAAGTGTAAATGAATATAAAATTTAGGATACAAAATTATCTATGTGGGCTTTTATTGACGAGTGCCACCTTGTTAGCCTTCTTGAATTGCTTTTAGTCTGGTTCTGGCTCATTTTTAATTGAAAAATATGTATGCCTGCAGTGTGATTACAACAATGTTTAATTAACGCGCACTAAAGGGATTTTGGTTACCCTTATAATGTTAAAACAGTGCGAGCAGTAAGGGGAGTTATAAAGGATTTAAGAGGAGAAACCCATGAACATTGGTTTTAAATGCTCTCAGATTGTAAGAGTAGGAAATGCGAGTGGTGCGGTTAAAGAACTAATTTCTATATTTAACCGTGCGTCCAAAATCGGGCTCCAATAGGGTAAATTTATGGACATTGCTTGCTTAAATGCCGGGCTGTCACGTGGTGGAAATTGTTAAAGGGGAGGAAGGCATCTGGGTATTTCATAAAAACATTATTTGTATAAAAAAAACCGTAAAAAATAGAGCACGAAACATTTCGACGATGTTCATGAATGTCGATGGATTTATTGATGATGTCGTTCCCTATTAATCTTAATGCTTTATTTTTAAAGTTAAGACGCACCTACCCAAACGTGAGAGTTATACTCGATTTTGGGGCAGATGTATAATTTTTATTTATTGTAGATCAAAAGGAGTACAAAATTTCTTGCAACTACCTTTAGTGAACCTAAACATTTTGAAGGGATTTTTGGCAATTTCAAGTATGAGGTCATACCACAAAAGGTGGTAAAGTGGTGAATTCACCTTATGTTTTATACTCTACGCTATTCTAGTTCTATTAAAGCTGAAAGACTTCATACCAAGAAGAATAAGATTTGCTACCATATGAGCAGCAGCATTTAAATCTTGATTGAGGTAACATATAACGACTAGTTGAAATTCCTAAAAAGTTGGTATATATGCAAAATAAACTCATATGATCGGATTTTCCAAAAGGAGATGAAACATTTATTGAGTGATTTTCAGGGTGAAAGGGAAGGTCGAGGTTCTTAGCGGAATGACCTGCAATCTTCGGAATTCTTCTAGGTTCATTTACTAGCGAAGACCTCAACATAACTACCCTCAGGTGTTATCTGACCAGAAAATCGGAGCCAAAAGGAGTTGTGGATATTAAAATCACCAGGCACCAGCAATGGCGACAAAATAGAAATCTTTAATCTTTAATCTTTATCTTCATCTTTAATCTTTATCTTCATCTTTAATCTTCTTTATCTTTAATCTTTATCTTTAATCTTTATCTTTATCTTTAATCTTTAATCTTTAATCTTTAATCTTTAATCTTTAATCTTTATCTTTAACATTATATAAAGACGAAACGATTATTTAGTTTGTCACGCGAAATCTCAGAAACTATTTACCTGATTAACTTGAATTTTTTTTTACGATATTCTTAATGTTTAGAAGGTTGTAAATAGCAAGTTTTTGTTTATCTAATTCGTTTGTTTATTACGAAAATTAAATTTTTTAAATTTTTGGTCAACTTTTTTCTTGATATTGACTCACATATTCACTTATAAATACCAAACTAATTGATACTTAAAAAAAAAAAAAATTATTTCCAAAAGTCAATTTTTGTATGTAAATTTTAAGCCCTAAATCTTTTCTTAATTATGCATACAACCTGAGAAATAAATATAAACAAATATCTAAGTCATTAACTTTTTCTATTTTTTTAAATCCAGAAATTTAATTCAATCGCATTCACGAGGTCGCTGCTTTGTTTCATTTCATATCATTTCCACCTTTTTGCATTTTCTCTACCTCCCTTATGTTTTTTTATTTATGTTGTGCAGGTTTCTCTTTGTTTACTCTTTTTCCACAATGGAACATTTTGAGTATAACGCTGAAGGCAGGGATGGCCGAACTAACGCTTTTTGGAATAAACTACATTTTTTACATTTGCTACGTAGTTTGGATATGTATTAAACTTTGAAGATTGAATTTGAGTTGAACTGATTTTATTGAAATTTTATTATTTACCTAGCTTTACTATGTATGTAGCAAACGTAACATTTTGTAGTATATAAGGCGTGTAGCTTATTAAATTAGCTACGCGTAGTTAATCATGTAGAAAATGAAGTGTAGTTAATTTGGCCAACCCTGGTTGCAGGTAGTCAGGCACTTGGGTGCGAAGTATTATATGTATGTATATTTGTATATGCAATAAGAAAATCAACGGGAGATAAAGATTCTGTTTATGTGTCAAACATGAACCTACTTAACATACAAATAGGTAAACCATTTTTTAAGAACTCACATTTCAAAACGTAATTGTATAATCTTACTTTTATAATATAATAATAATAATAATTAACTTTTTGTTAATAAGATGAAATAGAAATTAGGTACGGGAAGCGGTAGCCCTATTTAGTACTATCGGTATATATGTATGTTAATATTAATTCTTAAATTTTTGCGAAGCAAGGCGGGCACGGGTCTACTAGTGTAAAATAAAGATCTGCCTGGCATTGCGGTGATTTTTTGAACAAAATCATGTTCAGTTATGACGCTTATTTTCATCTCAACACACGAGTGTTGTCAGTTGTGTTATGCGAAACGGTCATGGAGAATGTCAACAAAAGAGTATTATGTGTAAGCAAAACCAAGGTGACAACTTACCCGGTATTCTATTGCATACCTTTAGTCCAACCTATTGCATATATTAAGTCCAAGACAAGATTTTTTTGGGTGTCTGACATTCATCGGCATCAAATTTCTTCAAAATTATTTGAATGTGCACTTTAAAGAGCTTTGCCCAATGTCCACGTCGGAACATTTGTTCGTCAGATTACGCATTCACTGTAACCGTACCCTTTATGAGGTAAGTTCTTACGAAGTCACACTTCTTGCAAATTTGTATGTTAAATATAACATGCCCTTGATTTTAATTTTAAATTCATTAAAATGGAAAAAAAAGTGTTATTTTCGCAATTATAGACAGTGCTTTAATCTGTCAACTGTTAAGAGCATTCGAAGCCTTGTTGGAATGTATAAAGATGGTGTGTTCATACCCCTTCCCATGCTATGTGATGGACTTGGTCGAAATACTATTTTTTACGAAATAAATACAATAAATTAGATTTTTTTCAAGAAATTTCCTTGATTTTTTTATTATTTTCGATCAGGGTTTCAGGTTTCATTTTCAATTAGGTATTTATACCTAAACAATTTTTTTACAAAACTGTATTTTTTTCAAATATTTTTTTCTTAAAATGTATTTTTAATTTAAACTTAAAAAAAAGTTATGTGATTATTTATTTACAAGTTTATTCTTATCCAAAAAAAAAAAAAAACAAAAATACAACAAGGTCCATTTTTCAATATCTCAACAAAACAATCAGTCGTTAAGTCATTCAGTCATATCTCCTTTCCAGTTTTCCTTAGTTATTTCTTTAAATTTATATTTAAACTTCTGGTTTGTTTTATTTTTTTTTATTTAATTAATAAACAATTGAATAAAAATTATTTTATCTATAAAAAGAAATGAACTGCGATAATACATTTTAAAGAGAATCTAGATACGAATATATTTTTTTTTTGTTTATATTAAAGCATTACTTAAAAAAATATTTATTATATATAAACGAAATTTAAATTAATTACATATATCACTGTTTATTTGCATAACTTACTATTTACAAAATGAATTCCTTTTTTTCTTCACAAATTCTCATTCAGTTAAAATAATTTAATATAAAATATTAATATTAAAAAAAGTATTTAATTAAATAAAACAGTCAAATAAGATTAAAAAAAAAACGAAGTAGGTATTTATTTCATTAACTACATTTTATACAGTAATATTTTTTCAGCTTACACATATAACAAATATTTTTTTTTTTTAATTTTTTTTCAAACTAGGTATTGAATAAAATAATGCAAGGAATTTTTTGCATGCAACACTGGCCAGGAAATATGTGTGTTTCTTTTTTTATGTTTTGCTCTATTTTTAATGACTTTACTCATCTAAATTTTATAAAATAATTTACAATTTGAGAAAAGAAAGTTTAATAATTGTAATGGTAGATGTCATGCTTACTTATTTATGTACAATACTCTATTTTTATTTTATTATTTTTTTTTTCAAACACAACAACCCCTTTCTTTTCCCTTCATCACTAACTAAATTAAAATAAAATTATTAAATATAAAAATAAAATCAATAATAAATAATTTATATATAAATATGTGCATAAATTTGATTATAGAGCCTAAAATTGTCAGTGATACATCCAACTACTTGGTAACACAGAGTCTTTAATTGAAAACAATGCCCGCGCATACCAATGCACACCGTCTTGCACTGAATTCGTTTCACCCATCCAATGGTGCATCGTTGTCAATAATCTGTAAGGCAAGAAGCTCCAATGTGCCATTCGTTGACTATCGATAACAGCATAGCACGACGCCGCCACAGAATCCACAATTATTGTACCTTCTCGAGTGAGGGGCGCCACAACGCCTTTGCCCAGTATCGCTGACAAATGCACCACCTTTTGTGGTTCCAAATTACCGAAACGGTTCACTAGCACAAAATCACCTTCTTCGATTTTGTCAGCAAAGACAAACTTCATGAGCTTCTTAGTTGGGTTCCAAACCATTACCAAATGTTGTGCGGTTACTCTCAAAATAGCACCGCCATCTGTTTGAATTTTAACAAACTGTTGTGTGCGTTCGATGTCTCTGTCCAAAAATAGAATTACTTCGCTGTAAATAGTATTACCATCGGCTGTCATGCTTAAAACTTCATCACCAACTTGGAGTTCACTCATTTTTTTCTTTTGGCCGGAAGATGTTAAGACAGTGCTTTCGCCAGTAAAGCAGCCACTCATATGATTTGTTTGAGTTGAATCTGGAAATGAAAATAAAATAGTTTTTGTTAGACATATTTTGGTATTTTTGTTTTTTAACAATATTTTTGATAAATGAAGCTAACTAACGTCACAAAATGGTTGGCACAAGTGATAGCTATTCTTTTTAAATAAAATCTCTTCATCAAATTGCAATTCATATGACACAAAACTCTTAAATTCTGTCAAAATTAATTTCGCATCTATACGGTGAGATTAATTTGTGACCACATCTAATAAATGTCAGTGAGGGATAAATAAGGTCAAAGTTGAATATAATCTATGTATATATAGATATTTACCCGAATAATTATTTGTAGGAAGAATGTAGCTCCACAGCTGTCAGTGGAACTAAAGCTATATAATCAATCTATACTGATGTCATTTTCGATTGGTGGTAATTCGGAAGAAATCTAAAATAATGTTATGGTTAGTTATGGCCTTTTCGATTGGTCTTATTTTTCTGACAGAAAAAAACGCTCTTGAACTTGAATTTAAACGTGAAGCTCGAACAACTCGTCTTAAGAGCAGAAGAGGCCATAACTGTCAGTGTAGACTTAAGGTGAAATATATTTTTTGACATCTAGTTTATTAGAAACCACAAGATTTGGTCTTTGAGCCCTGAAGTCACCCTGGGGTCGCCCTAAAGCGTTGTTTGACAAACCTGAACTCACCATGGACAGTCAAATTCTGTGTTTTTTGAGACCTGGGGTCGCCCTGAACTCGCCCTGAAGTAGAACTAGGTTTTCTGCTGTGGCGAGTTGTGATAACGAATAAACTGCCAAAGTGACATGAGTTGTGAGCAATTATTTTATTGCGGATTTGCTTGCTGCAGGTAGTAGAAATTTAAAGAAAAATTGAAAGATAACAAATAGAAATAGAAAAGGAAAAGGAAAACGCTTGATGTTGTCTAGATTCATTTTTAAAACTAATTTAAAACACATTTTATGTTTTAATTATTGAGCACATTTAGCTTCTTGTTTCAACAACACAATTTAAAGCCCTCTGGCGTTTTTAAAAAACCGAAAAACCTAGTTTTTTTTTAATTCTTTGAGTTGTCAAGAAAACCGAGGTTTTTTTGACAATTGAAGCGTTGAGAATGAGAAGGGGTCAAGTGACATTTTTGAAGTTTTGAGTTATAAGTGTTTAAAGATTTACGTTTACTTCAAAACAAACGTGTAGTAAACCCCTTTATCTGAAGCTAACTTTGTAAATAATAACAAAAGAGACACAAGAATTAGACCAAAATTTAAGTTGTGGCTTAACACCAGTAGGTATTGGTAAAAAAAAAAAAAAAAAATATAAAAATGTCACTTGACCCCTTCTCACTCTAGACGCTTCATTATTCTTGGAGTTGTTAAGAAAACCTGGATCAATCCTGGGTAAAGTTTAACGAACGAAACTGCAGAATAGTAAGCTTACTTACTGTATCATGCGATTTAATTAACAATATAATGTAAGTTTCGAAATCAGGTTTTAATTTTTAAAAACTCGACTCTTTAGATGTGGCGGCACCTTAAGACAGATCAAGTTCATTTTCTACAATCTTAGATGAAAAAAAAAAATTTAATAAGGTACAAGCAAATAAAGAAAAGTACCTATACCTAACTACATATGGCTATTCAATGTATCAATTTCATTTCAAATATATATAAAGGGATGCATTCTTCTTGTGCTTTTTCTTTATAGAAACAAAACCACAAGAATTTAAGTTTAACATTATACAAATTGCGGGAAACACGCATGTAGCCACAAGTTATAGTTAGTGTGAACAACTTCTAAAATAATTATTTTCCAGCAGATTTGATTTGATATCTTTAAACACTCTCTTTTTTTTTACTACCATTCCTTTGTGTGTGAAATAAATTAAAAAAAAAAACTCAAAACCACAAAATAGGAATCTTGTTACTTTACACCTTTTTTTAAGAAAAAGAAGAAGAAATCACTAAATAAAATGTGGTTATGGTAGTACAATTTTTATATGACAGCAAATTGACAGATGATAGTAGAGTGGTGTTAACATATTATGTACCTCATAACTCTTCTATAAATAAATGTTATTAAGGTAAGAAAATCTTCTTGTCAATATATGTAGAATGATATAAAATGATTTGATTTGATTGAAGGATTTTTAAGACTGTCATCAGTTATTAAACAAGTTGTTTTTTTTTTTTTTGGTAAATCAAAAATTTATCGTATCACCAATGTGACATTTCAAGAAGTGAAAGAGAGTGTCAAAAAACTTTCTCTTTTGAATTGAATTTTGTTTGTTTTTTTTTTTGGAAAGTGATATTTATGTTAATTACATTTTTGACAGTGTTAATTATAAGTCCCAGAGAAAGTGTTGTTAAATGAGTGACAATTTTATTAACAAATTTACCAAGGCTTATTAAATATCTGACAGATGATGGTCATATTAATTAATTGGCAAAATTTCGGGTTTAATTTTCGCTTTTATTTTAAAATTTCCAAAACATCTGCCAATTAGTTAAAGTCAATCTATCAAATAACAAAATCTGCAGGGTGAAAAAACTTCATATTTAATATTAAAGATTTACATATCCTTGACGAATTATCTATTTATATTTGTTACTTTTTTTCAATCCCGCAGAGAGAAAAAGACATCGGGGATTAGCGATGCCATAAAAAAATGCAGTTTCATACAAATTATCGGTAACACAGTTTTTCTGCGGGCTAAAGTAAAGCTCAGAAAATTCCAAGCCCACTGGGGACTAGTTATTGTTACAATTTCTATTTCGGGCTTGTAGATTATGTCTATTATGTAGATATCAATGACAACTTCATGTTCAGTTTGAAAGATTTCCAATCAAATGTTCAGTTCAGTTTGACAGGTGTCACATGTTAATACATTAGGGGTATTCATGCAATCGCGTAGTAATCTTAAATGTAGTAAACTGCGTATAGCTGTCAAATTTGTATGAACATTTAACAGATTTAACTATAAAAGAAGTCGGAGAAGGAAAAAGTAAGCAGCATTCAAAATTAAACTGACATTTCAGGAATTATAATGCGTGTTTGGTAATTGTAACTTCTTGCTACAGTTTGCTACCTGTCATTTTTTTTCTATGGGATTTGACAGCAAATTGTGCTACGCCGTACGAAGTCATACAATGTTTCAAGTTACCAAACAGACAGATTAACACAAAAATAAAAATGTATAACTTCTTTCAATTTTATGCATTATAAGTGGCATCACCTTTTACGATTCAGAAAGCCACTTTTCGTAATTTTATGACATTTGCTTATATATAGTTCTAATTCATATCTATGGTAATACATGTGTTGTGCAGGTTTTCTAAGTTGAAAGTGTCGAAAAATTAAAAATGGCTGTTCGAGTGCCCACAAGAACAACGCGCATCATTAAAAACAACAACAAAATATTGAAATTAGACAAGTAAAAGGGCACTGGTATTTCACCATTTTCCCACCTTATTAGGTCTGTTTGGTATCTTTTTTAAGAATAAAGTGTAAAACCTGTCAAACTTTGGGATAAAATTTTCTCAAAGAGGGGAAAACTTGTCAAAAAGTTAACAAATGCACTTCACCACTTTTTGTATAAAATGTCACTTTTGACAAATTATTTTGAATCTCGTAAAATTTAAATTGTAAAATTATTTTTTATACTGAAAAATTTTGAACGAAAACGTAGCGCCGGTTTTTATCGACTTATCTGAATGTTTATCAAGTGAATGTGAAGACAATGGGCGGGTTCAATAAAAATAGCTTAACATCTGAATTTTCAGATTTCTGAATTTATGTCGTTGAACGCAAAAAAAAATTTGAAATTTCAGTCGAAAGTCATTGGGCAGGTTCAATAAAAATCGCTTAACATCTGAATTTTTAGATTTCTGAATTTATGTCGTTGAACGCAAAAAAAATCTGAAATTTCAGCCAAAAGTCACTGTGTCAAATTCCTGCATTTACCTGTGGGATTTACCTACATTTAAGCGAAATAAAACAGAACTTTAATTACATTCGTATATAAAATATTGAGCGTGAATAGTTGTGAGGATGAAATTATATGTAACTAAATCAGCAAAGGTATTATTATTTTCATTAAAAGACTTTTTATTGATATTTATGGCCTAAAAAATTATGAAAAACTTTCCAAACATCAATATAAAATATTGTTGATTTAAAAATTCACTAAACAATAAACAAAAAGTTCGTTCATTTAAATAAGTATTGAATTTTCAGGATGCAAACTAAAAAAATCAACACCAACTAGACGAAAATTATAAAGTTCAGCTTTTATATGCAGTGTTTCAGCTGATTTGGCACTTCCCCCACCACAAACAACTTTCATTTGAATTTTCAGATGAGAATTTCTTGTCTGAAAATTCAGATGAAACGTAACTAAAAGTCATCTAACTTTTTATGACAGCTGGCCAATCAGAAGCTCTAAAAATTCAGAATTCTGAAAATTCAGATGTAAAACGTAATGCATTGAACGTACCCAATCTGAATGAATATTTTGTAAATACCCAACAGACGTCAAGTGACAGACACTTACAGCTGTGTGACAGATTTTACACTCCTTGCACACAGAAATTTGTGTAGCAGATATTTGCAAGTTATCCAATGGTGAGGAAATAATTTTCTCTCTCGTTGCGCTGCGTTGAGTTTACAAATAGGAATTTGTGACAATTTGTGAAAAATTGTAAAAATTTGTGCAATTTTTCAAGAAATTTCGCGTTACCAAACAGAGCTAATAAATAAATCTTCCATCATACAAACTCTTTACCCAGCTGATGCGAAGTGAGAAGAATCCAAACCCAAATTCCAAAATGAAACATTTTCTAATTAAATGATTAACCAAGAACATAATTTTTTTGCCAAAACATTTGTAAACAAAAGACTATCTTTTGGTGAGGTCTCATATCGCAAGTATTGTAGGTTGCTATAAGTAACAGGTCGATAACTATATACCTCGGATCACATCATCGCACGCTTATCCAATTGTAATTTCCAAAAAAAAGGATTAAAATCAGAGATTTAATATTTTGACGTTTTGCAGTTGTGGTGAATAATCCTTATATATTCTTCCATTGTTTTTTTATTTTTAATCTAATTTACAAGCCAATTTCGTAGTCCGTTGCGCTCTTCAATATGTCAAAAATAAACATTCAAAGTGTTTGCATAAAATCAATACTTATATGTACGACCAAAGGATCCGGATTAGGATTTCTTACAATATTTTTCTTTGCCAAAGCTGATGCCTAAGTCAAAAGGATAAAAACTTTCCACACCAGAATAGAAGAGGATCAATTTTTCCAGATCTCAGATTATCCTGATTGGATCAAGGTTTAAGAAAAACACAAGAGG
This sequence comes from Epistrophe grossulariae, assembly GCA_929447395.1. Lineage (NCBI taxonomy): Eukaryota > Metazoa > Arthropoda > Insecta > Diptera > Syrphidae > Epistrophe > Epistrophe grossulariae. The sequence goes on along the minus strand of OV839567.1, from coordinate 150,941,187 downwards.
AAGGAAAAAAATCCCAAAGCAACACAAAAAAGTACATACACTACACACGTGTATATGAATTGAATATTGTTGCTGCACACGAGAACAATTTCGACAATGTTTTAAAATTACCTACCTACATACTCTTATGTATCAATATACATATATACGAGTATTAGTTCAGGTGCATGTAACTTTCACAGGAATGCGCATTTTGAATTTCGAAAAAAAAAAAAATGTTAAGAATCATCCTCTAGTTTTCATTGATGATTCGTATAAATTAGCGCACCAAGATAAAGGATACGACTCTCTATATAAAGAACAACTGACAAATAGTAGGTAGTATAGTAGTTGGAAATATCAGAAAAAGAACACTGGAAACAGAATTCTTGAAGGGTCATAAATTAATAAACCATTAAAGTGGTTAAATTATCTTTTATCTTGCCTTCTCACACAGATAAATTATTACAAAACCAAAGACACAAGATACTAACAACCATCACCATCATCGTCATATACATAGCAATAGGTAAACGGGCAGACGCCCTGAGATGGATGCGGAGGAGCCAGGAGTGCTGGAAGAGTCGAGCGGCATACAAGCGGAGAGGACTGGTGTGCTCGCGCGGAGGTATTAAAAAATTAGTGTCGACAAAAAGGTTAACTGTCATTTATCTTCTGCTTTTTTGTGTTGTATTTTGTGAGAGGTTTTCCTCCTCCCCGATATCATGATGATCATGATGATGACGATGGTGAATATGGTGATGGTTATTCTTGGTTCTCATGTTTAAAAAACTTGAGTACTGTTGTTCTGTATGTCTTTCTGTCTGTCTGTTTGTCCATTTTGACTGTGTCGGTTAGTCTCTGTGGAATGAAATACCTATACCATCAGCTCAGCAGCAACAACCTTTGGCTGCTGCCGTGTGCTTTTGTAGAGCTAAATGATATTAAAAGTAGATGACACTGATATACCGTGGATGATTTCTGGAAAAATGTATGGCACTCTGCTATGTCGTTCATTCCATCGTCGTCCTCCCCCTAAATCCCACCACTTTCCTCGAGACAAAACTGGAGAAAAAAAAAATATCGACGCAGTGACGGTATGGGTTTCTTAGTTTTTTTTATTTTCGTAGTTGACCATGTTTTGTCCGTCTTTAAATTGGTCATGGTCTAGCCCCTCTCACAACGTATAGTGGTGTTTTGGAAAAAGTCACTATGGTCATTCACGGAGTGTGAGAATTTTAATTGAAATTCTTTAACAAAAAAGGTGTTGCTTTATTGTAGCACAATATGAATATACAAATTCCAGTTTATAAGACAACGGAAATACAATAAAACAACGTCACTTTGTCCGCCGGACATTCTACAAGTTCTCAAAATTTTAGTACAATTACTGAAATATATAACAATAATTTTAAACCATTTTCTATGAATTTTTTTTTTCTTCAAAAAATACTGCAAAGAAATTTCACAATTTATCAACATTAAAATAATTTGTCTCATCGTTTTTTTTCACGGTGTTGATCTTAGCTCAGCTTTGAGTCATTCACCATTTACAGAAGGATCGTATAGAATGTTAGAGCAATTATATGAGGAATTTATAACTTACAAGACAGTTTAAATCATCAGGTAGGTCCTTCTTAAGATTTTTTTCGTACAAAGAAATTTATCAAAAATCAAGAAAACTAATGTTATTGCACGCAGAAAAATAATTACAACCCAGAGCTTTTTTCGGTGGGTTAAAAATAATGTGTAAAATATTACGTAGTCAAGGGTAAAAATTACATAGTTCTCTATGTTAATTCTACGTAGTTGATTTGATTAAAATAATATCCTACAAAGGTTATATTAATGGAGAAACTTGGTAAGGATTCGCAATTGTGAAGATCGTTTACGTTAAACGAGTAGCTTGTTTAAATTAATTTAGTTAATTTCACACATGCTATGAGTAGATTGATTACTATGAGCGATTTAATATGTTTCATTAACTAACTGAATTGGTAATTGAAACCGAACAAACTAACCCCAAAGTATAGTTCAATATATTTTAGTACACTTTAACCGAATCAGTGTGTAGATTTAAATAATTTTGTTTAATCGAATTGAATCGTATAATTTAACTTGGTGAGTTTGCAGGTAGTATATTTTAACAATGTTTATTGTTTAACTTAACTGAGTTTTACGTTGTTTTTAACCCATCATTTTTCCGCGTGTCTCATAGTTATATATTGATCAACACTTGTTTGAGTTTGGAGTCATTTACAGAAGGACTATGACTAGAAGGAGGAATTATATGAGGAATATTGGTTTTGTTCGTCACGTAGGCCCTTCTTAAGATTTTTTCAATACAAAGAAATTTATCAAAAATCAAGAAAACTGAGGTAATCTTCGTCGAAAAACAAACAATTCACTTATTTGTCAGAAAACAACTGATTTGTTGCTCCACCACCCCCTCCAGTGCTTTTTTACTATTTTTATTTCGTCGTTTTGTAAAATCCGATTTATTCAATTTTTGTATTATTTTTCTGAATTATTAAAAAACTCTTAAATAAGTCTGTAAATTTTATAAAAACTTAACTTTTCATATTTTTTTTTTATTTTCCAAATTATTTTTTTCTCTATTCCGAAAGCCTTATTTTATTCTGTGTTACTCTCTCTTGAGCAAAAAAAAAACTGCATCTATAGATCTACTGAAAGATTTCACTCCTTCAAAGTATTCATTCAGTAACAACAGTGGCGGCAGTTTAGTATAATATTTAACAAAGTCCATAGCACCCCACTGAGGAGGTCTTTTTGATCTTCTGCCAAAGACCACACACGCAAATGTGCAACTGTGAGAATCAGGACACATCAAAAACAGAAAAAAAAACATCAAATACAAATAATAGCCAAAAGGATATCACATTAAATAATGACCCTTAGTTTTGTACCTAAATTATTTTATTTTATTTTGTTGTTCCTTTTTTGTAGGTCAAAGACACCCATCAGATAAAAGATATATAGGCGGAAGCGGTTTTGTTGTCGACGCAATATGAGCCTTAGTTTATTTATCGTCCTTTCGGTCCTTTGACAATGAAAACAACAACAACAAAAATAAAAAAAAACAAAAAGATAATGACAATGACAATAAATTCGTGGTTTTTATTTTCATTTCTCATATCACTGCTGTGGCTATATAACCAACGATCAGGCCCAGGCGCCCCTCCTCTCTCCCTCTCTTTCTCTTTTTCTGCGATGCAATGGATGATGGAATTCCAGAAAATCATTTGGGCTTCTATTAAAAATCAATTTCCATCTTTTAATTCTAGAAACTCGCACCACTGGAACTGAACCCATGATTATCATCATCACATCAATGAGAGTGTGACTCTTCGCTTAATAGCAGCTGTTTTAGTGTTTTCACTCATATGAATGCGGCCTCGGCATGGCACTCCAGATTCGTTCATTGGCGATCTCGAGCTCGTTCTTGAGGGCATCTTATCTTGGACCGAATGGACCTAACCGGACGGGATGGGACCAACCATGAGAACCACGTTGGGTGTCGTATCATCAATTCGTTTAATTTGACAGGCGCAACCTAAACATGTCAAAACACACTGCATGCGGTTGCCTTTTTAGTTCTGTATGCCTTGACTTTTTCTTCTTCTTCTTTCTTTTTTTATAGTCTTTGGTATCTTTTGGTTAAAGGTTTTTTTGTGTGTTGTTGTTGTTTTTGTTGTTGTGTCTTGTCTTTTGTGGTTATGTTTATCTTGTTTTTTTTTTTTTTCTTTATTTAATTCCTTATTATTATAAATTATATTTTGGTTGTTGGGCTTCTGATGCGGCTGGCTGCCGCTTGATGGTATTGCTCTCTCTACCTGAATGAGGTTTTACCTGAAGTTATGGTGTGTTGTATAGGTAGGGTATAACACAGGGTATACCCCCGCCTTCTTGAGACTCCATTTCGATTGCTCGATGCTTCTGATGTTGTTGGTTTGGTTATGTAGTTTTTTTTTTTTTTTCTTTTTTTTCTTTGGCGATCTTTGTATCTTTGAAGCCACAGCCACAGAGGGAAACAATAATTCGATTCAATATAATATTTGTTGTAATTTGTTTTTATTTTTTTTTTTTGGATCTGATCACCATGGATATGGATATAGTATTTTTGGACCTGAGAAGAGGAGGAGGATATTTTTGTTCTTGTTGATTCGAGTTGGAGCCTTTTAATAAGGGAAACACGAAGTTTGCTGTTTTTTTTTATTATTTTGCTTAAAATCGTGTTTAACTCCTCTCTCTGTTCTGAGATTCTTATTTTTTTTTTTGTGTCCATATCAACAAGATGAGGGGCTTTGATTGTCGTCGTTGGCTGATTACTTATAGCTATGCCCGAGGGTACCTACACATATATTTACTTCATCTGGGTGTGCTAATTCCCCACTCGGTATATTTGTTTGATGTTTCTTATACTATACATAAAAGTCTCTGAAGGCTCGTTTGGGTTTCTTGCGCTCTTGTGTAATTGAAAAGCTTAATTGGATTTTGAATTTTTCAAGCCATTTTACTCGGTTTAATTGATTCGGTGAGCTTTCATCGCGCAGAACTGCCTATATGGACGCCTTGTGTGAGTGAGTTGCGAGCGAGTATAGTATTTTGTATATTCATTTTTGTTATTATGAGAACCGTTTATCTTGATAATTTTAATCTTTTTTTTTTTAATGGAGTGTATCCACCTTCGAGATTAATTTGTTTTAACTGCCTACTCTATACGTAGGGTAAATGGTATTTTTATGATCAGATTACTGAGAATATTTTAAATTTTTTTTTTAATAACGTTGTTTTATCTACTAAACACTCAGTGGAATAACTTGAAACAAGTAGTTAAAAATGAGTTATGTAATAAGATTCAACATTCAAACAGTCACATTTTAGACTGATAGGAATTAACAATTCTAAAATATTTATTACTTTTACCTATGAAACAATTTCAATTCTAAGAACAGTTTTTTTTTTAATGGATTGATGAAAGACGAAAAGATTTATTGGGCGTATTTAAATATAAACTATTTGGTTTTTATATGAATCATTTTTTAGCGAAACAGGGAAAGATTGGTAAATAATTTTGCAATGAGTAAGACTGACTACATATATAGAAAAAATGTTTAAATCAAATGTTTTTCTGAAAGAGCTTTCGATCTTTATTTTTTAGCAAACATTGTACATACAAACATATTGTGTGCGTATAGTGGCGACGTATATCAGCTGTCATAAGAAAGCATGTGTTTGTTTTTAATGCTCTGCTAACCTCTCGCATCACCGCTCTGCTCGCAATTACAATGTGTTCTCAGCCTATAGAAAAATTATTCAATTTCTTTATTTTATTTATTTATATTTCTCGTTTTATAAATACAACGGTTTTATAAACATTTCTCAATGATGATTTTAACTTCATATCGCAAACGATTGAATATTTCGTTACCAGCTGGAATAGGTTAAAGTAAATATAAATTAAATTCAAGTTTTTAACTCAACTCTTTTGTTTCAGACGTTCAAACAAAATAGACATTTTGTCAATTTATCTGATTAGGGGAATTGGGTTATTTTCTGAAGTGTGATTAACAATTGCATATCTAGAGCCTTATTCTCAGATAATACATGAAACGTAAATTGTATTATTATATGATTTATGAAGGTTTTGCTTTGTTTTACACATTATTATTATTTGTTTTTCTACATATGTATAAAATAAAATCCGCTATTATGATTTTGTTAATCCTAATATCCATAAGTTTGGCGTTGATACTTTTTTGTTGCCTAAAAGTATGCTTCGCTTTTAACCACACTCGAAAGCCCGTACAGATTCTAATGAAATTATTGAATAGGTTGTAGATATGATTCATTTGTGAAGGAGTGAAGGGCGAAGCTGATTAATGATCTAAAAAATATGGATGACTGTTTTCAAAGTTTGCTATTTTGTGCAATTTTTGAAATAAGTCTTCTTGACTTTTTAACTAACCAAACTTGACTCCTAGGTAGAATTTGGGTCTTTTTGTTAATTTGTTATGAATTGACGACGCGACGTTTTATGCATTCGATTGTTTTATAATTGTATAAGAACATAACCATTTTTGATTTTTATAATCGAAAATAATGATTTCCTGATTCAAAAAAGCTTTAAACGGCCTTTAGTTTTACAAAAATTGGTGTTTCGTCCCGGCGATCTTATTCTTGGACTCATCAGTTGACTAATAACTAAATAGTGCTAAGTCTTCTATATGGCTGATGTATTTCAGTAGTATATACAATTCTTATTATTAAAAAAACCTTTTTATAATAATAATCTCATTCTAGTCCAAGCTGCTCTTACTTCTTGAAAGGGAAAGTAAATACAAAATAAACATGACTAACTAAAGCTTTATCAACAAATTCCTAACAAAAAAAAAACGGAAACTCAATCATTATTCCTAAGCAGACCATCGGAAGAATTAAAAACAGCAACAAAAGAAAATTCATATATTCTTATAATAAAGCCCCGCAGGTTAAGCATTCATTGAACTTTAAAACGACCATCACACCATCATTATTATCAATATGGGACTCATGAGTGGATAGAATCCAATTTGATCCGCATGTATCGATTGGTTTTATACTGTGATCACTTCTTTTTATATAAATATAATATTCAAACGTATTTATCTATATATACAGCATACTTAAGCACTGCACAAGATATATATGTTGTACACACGTACATGTATTTAATCTCTGTCCGGCATACAACATATATTCCCAGAGGTTTCGATTTTCTTCTCAATCTTCGTCAATGCTATACTTTTTGGTTTCATTCATTTTTTTTATATTATTTGTGTTACGTTCAATTTTTTTTTTTTTTTTCTTTTGTATATCTATCTTCAACCAAGAGTGCGCTTACATATATAGAAAAGTAAGTATATATATGCAGCATAAAATCCACAATTTCTTTTGAAGATATTTTTATAGACATGATTTTCCTCTTTATACTCAATATTCTGATCCATTGGAGTTGGCTACACCACCGCCACCGCTGGGCTTCAATGGAGTATTAGTGTTCACAACTCTACTGGACAAAACGTATAGAAGGAGAACTTAAACTTAAAAAAAAACAAAATAAATAAAAAAACGAAGACTAAAACTCCACAACTCTCTGCATGCTGAGAGAGAGGAAGAAGCTTAGAAGAAGCGCATCTTGATGATGTTTTTTCTGAAACAAAAGGAAACCTGATTTAAAATCGTTTCAATGGAATTTAAAATGGCACCAGCCAGCATCCACTCTAAATATATATATATGTACATATATACAAGACAGACGGACAAATAGAGAGGGTGTATGAGAGAGCGAGAAAGAGAAGGAGTGAGGGCGCAAACATAAAACTCAACAACAACAACAACCAACAGACAACAGTTCACGTTTGGTATACAAAATTATTTTTCTCATTTAATACGGAGGCACCCAATGTGAAGGAGAAACAGATATTTTTATAAATTCACATTTTTTTTTTAGGAAGCAAATCTGATGCCAAAATAAAGAATACATATATATGTATGAAGTATGTGTATTCTTGGAAATTACAGTTAATCTTAATTAAAATACATCAAAAATCGAACGATAAGACACGAGCAAAACAAACTCAAATAAATAATCGAGTTCGTTTCTCAGCTCTTTCGTTTTTAACACAAGAACTCTTTTTGTCGATGGATGTGAATATTTTTTCTCACGCAAGCAAACTAAAGAACTGGCAAAACTGATCTTCTTGCTTGATTGCCACCATTTTGAGACGGTTCTTATATATACATATAACTTAAATATATATAGAGAATGTGAGGGATATGATTTAAAATCTTAAACTTACCCGACTTAACAGAGCAATGAATGTGTGCTCGACTCTCATAGTAGACCCAATCGAAGCCAGCCTCCACAGCTAACCTGGCAAGCATTCCATACTTTGTTCGGTCACGATCTGATGTTGTGATATCAACAGCACGTCCTTCATAGTGCAATGAATCGTTACGATGATTGTTATCTTCATCCCAGCTTTCAGTTACTCGCAATCTTACACCAGGCCATTGATTCATCACAGACACAGCTAGTGTATTTAATTTATCCTTACAGCGCTATAAAAGTATAGAATGAAAATTAAATTAATAAAAATTTAAAGTTTGTGAATCATAAAAAAAAATTATTTAAATCTTAAGATTAATAATTTAAAATTCATTGACTCCGATAGCGCTGCTGCCACCGCCGCGCCGTCGGTCGGTGGATGGCGTAACTCCACCTCTATCAAATCATCACACATAAACACATACAAACGCAGCTATTGATATGATATATACATATGTAGGCGTGGCCCTTATAATTTATAATTTCCAAGAAACTGGTTCCCACCCGAAATCAAAAAAAAAACACACACAAACTTAAAAAATGAAGAAAAAGTTACCCAAATTTACCAGTAACAAAAAACTATACCTAATCGATATTAAGGAAACACAAAACTAAGGAGTATTTTGCACATTATTTTTTTCACTTCCCAGGACCTCACATTAAACTGCAACAAAAATAAAAAAAAGTCCAAATGTTGTACAAATGTTTTGTATAAATTTAAGGTAATCAATTTTGCGGTAGGCGGGTTCCCTTAGGATCAAAACAATTGTTATATATTTTGGGAAAACATATAGATTTCCATCAAATGTTTTTTTTCTGCCCTGCCTTTTTGCAAATTACAAAAAAAAGGAGTCGTATAAGTTACATCAAATTGGCAGCCGTGAAAATTTGATTTTCATCCCTATGTATATATTGAGCTGCACAGTGGTTTTAGGTTTTAAGTGAAAATATGTATATCCATCTCCGTAGATAATTGGCATCGTTTTGCGCCCAAAAGTTGTTGTTTTGTCATCGCCTACAAAATTTATTCTGTCTGTCCCTATATCCTTAAATATGGAAGCCAACTACCTAAGATTTTTTGTTCCTCTTTTTATTTTCAAAAAAAAAAAAAAAAAAAAAAATTTAATTAAATTAAAGCGGCACTTATCCTTTGGTTTTCTTCTCTTATTTTCTTTCTTTTTTTTTTTTGAATCCTCAGTGATGGATTTTCAATGGGATAAAACAACAACAACAAAACAAACTAAAGAATTTATTCTTGTAGCACTTTGAAAGTTGGATTGTTGTTGGCATTATTGTTGAACAAGGATTAATATTTGTTTACTCCTTTCGGCGCGGCGGCAGCGGCGTGTGTGGTGGTGGTTGATTGGAAGAATAAACCTTATAGGATCTGTATAAACAAATTCCTTTTTTTTATTTTGTTGTTTTGTTTAAAAAGACTCAAATGCAAATAAAATAGATTGAAATGAAAACAACATTAATTCATTCTGTTAAAAGGCGCAACAAGTGAGTGATCTGATGGTTTAATGGAATGAACAAAAAAAAATATTCTATGGAAGATATGATAATGCTCCATCAGTGGTCAGGTTGTGAAAATGATGGGTGATAATCACTTTTGATGTGCACGCATGATAATGATGCCCATCCGCTGATATAAGAGATGAATTTTTTGTTTTTTTTTTTTTCTGAGAGTTAAACTAAAACAAACGTGTCGATTGGTTCATGTTTTTTAAGCAGCATAATTGTTGGTATTGTACGTATACCTAGGTACATTGTTGAATATATCGGCTATTATTTTTGTTGGGTTATTCTGTTTTTTTTTTTTTATTTATTCTGAGCAAATATTTGTCAAAATTTACGTTTGCATCAGGCGTATATAGGTGCATCAGCAATGAAGGTGTGTGTGTTTTTTTTTTAACTTGTGGAATGCCGACTTTATAGTTTTAACCATATTATTTGGAAGAAAATCAATTTTCATTCACTTTATAGGCTTTTTAAATCAGAGATACACTCAAATTGAAAGGTCTTATTTTTAACGAGTGTAGATTTAGTTTTTCACACAAGCGAGTTTGAACAATTTAGTTTTTTGTTGGTTTCGTTACTAAAGAAATTGGATAACTTTATATTTAAGAGATTTATTTTATTTATATTGATGTATTTCTATGGGAAATATTTTTGAGGGTAGATGTAATGAATGAAGCGCTAATTTCTTACACAAATATAATCACGTAAAAGTGTTTTCAGATATAATTCAAGCGAAACCAATGTACTTGCTCTTAAGGTCATCCATATATTTAAATCGAGAAATATTCACTCTTACTGCGTAAGGCATTTTACTAAAACGACAAGGCTCTAGAAGCGGCAATTGGAGTTTTAGTAAACGATTATAGTTTTAATATCGAAGAAAGAAGAGAACGGTTCGCTTCAATGTTCCTTTTAAAAAAATTGTGTTGGCTATATACTGATACCCTAAAAACCTTTTCCAAAGATGTTATCAAAACCAAAACTTATCACAGGGTCAATATTTTGTAAAATTTAAACTCCTGGCGTATACAATTTCTCAAGTGTTCTTGTTTGAGGAAGAACACTTACCGATAAAAGGGCATCACCTGAAATTCTGACCCGAATTTGGCAAAATTATATGTGGGATAAAATAAAATGGTAGTCATCTGAACCTTGTCTGAAAATTATTTCTTTTTGTTCTTATAACGGGTGATTTTTTAGCTGGTTTGGTTTTGGCAACACTGGTTTTGACAGCTGACGTGTGTTTAGTACCTTGTGTCACTGTCAAACAGCTTCAGTTTGGTTTGCAATTTAACCATGGATCGTCTTACAAATGAACAACGCTTGCAAATTATTGAATTTTACTATCAAAATTCGTGCTCGGTTCGAAATGTTCATCGCGCGCTGCTTCCATTTTATGGTCGGCATTCTCGACCTTCTGAGCAGTCTATTCGGAAGATTGTGACCAAATTTCGCACCAAATTTACTTTGTTGGACATTAAACCACCAACACGTTTACGTACTGTGCGTAGTGAAGAAAATATTGCGGCCGTATCAGCTAGTGTGACAGAAGACCGCGAAATGTCGATTCGGCGCCGTTCCCAGCAGTTAGGCCTTTGTTACAGCACTACGTGGAAAATTTTGCGGAAGGATTTGGGCGTAAAGCCTTTTAAGATACAGCTGGTGCAAGAACTAAAGCCAGCCGACCTACCACAACGCCGAATTTTTGGTGAATGGGCTCTTGGAAAGCTGGCCGAGGATCCGCTTTTTTATCGAAAAATTGTGTTCAGCGATGAGGCTCATTTTTGGTTGAATGGGTACGTAAATAAGCACAATTGCCGCATTTGGAGTGAAGATCAGCCAGAAGCATTGCAACAGCTACCAATGCATCCCGAAAAAGCCACTGTTTGGTGCGGTTTATGGGCCGGCGGCATTGTTGGGCCATATTTCTTCAAAGATGATGCGAATCGCAGCGTTACTGTCAATGGTGAACGCTACCGAGCGATGATAACAAACTTTTTTTTGCCTGAAATGGAAGTTCTTGACTTGCATGATATGTGGTTTCAACAAGACGGTGCCACATGCCACACAGCACGCGAAACAATGGCGCAATTGCGAGGCGAGTTTGGTGAACAGTTAATTTCACGTTTCGGGCCGGTCAATTGGCCGCCTAGATCGTGCGATTTGACACCATTAGACTATTTTTTGTGGGGGTATGTCAAGGCTAATGTCTATAGGGACAAGCCCGCTTCGATTAACGCACTGGAAGCCAACATCCATGCATTCATTCGTGAGATACCGGCCGATATGTGTGAATATGCCAAAATTGGACTCAGCGGATGGGCTACCTGAGACGCAGCCGCGGTCAACATTTGCATGAAATTATCTTTAAACATTAAATTGAAAGGTTCAAACTATCGATTCAAATAAATATTTCATTCATTTTTTCGAATTTTTTGTGTTTTTTTTTTTTTTAAAGTTCTAAACCTCTTAAAAATTCACCCTGTATAAGGCAGATGGTGAAGGCATGTTATTTTGTAATATAATTCTTTTTAACTTTAACAAGGAAACTTGCAATAAATCAAAATCGTATCTAATCTTGTTCTTATATCGTAAGTAAATAAATTTTTTATAGAGGTTTGACTGTTATATTGGCAACACTATTTCTAGTGACAGTATATTTGACAGCTGACAGATGATTCAGTATTTTGTGATAAAACTATTAACAAACTTGCCCTAGAACAACTTTTTGCAATTGTAATTGCCTTTATGCTGCCAGCTACTTGATGAGGTGGTCAGAAACAGAACTTCTACATTGCGCTACGTTTATAGGCTAGACGCAGACCATAATATGTCGTCGCAATAATTTTTAAAAATTTAAGCTACATCGTAGAAATCTTTCAATTAAATTTGACAGTTTATAATAAATTCTATATTAGAAGCGAGAATATCTATAATATTAATGTCATGTGATCTTCAACGCGAACATTTTTTTGTATTCTTTTTATTCTTTTCAATTCCGCAAAGTGTTCGTAGGTAGTTAAGTCAGTTGATCGCAATACTGATGTACATTATTTATTTTAAAGTTGTATTTACCTCTTTTTTATGTTTAAATTAAATGTCAAAATAATTTCCCAAAAATAATACACAAATATTTTGACAAGTAGTAGGTATATTCACTTCCAAAAATATAAGTTTGCCAAAATTTTTACAATAAAACCCTTTTCATGAAATTATAAATAAAACAAAACATTCCAGGTATGTACATATATTGTATACTTAGTTATAATGATTCAAATTTTTGACCACAGATGGCTTGTATCTGGGGAATTCTTTTTGTTGCAAAATCAAAACAAAAGTCAATTTTTCTCTTCTAAATTTAATGTCTGAATGGTCAGTTGATAAATTACAAAAATGTCTTATAAAATAAAAAAAAAAGAAAAAAGAAGAATACAAAATTCTTGTCTTGCCCAAAAGGGTTATCCTGTCAGTATGGCAATCCATTCAACTATGCATACACTATACACACAACAAAACCAACACACATTTTTTAAGTCCATTGTTTGATCGTTATTCATCAGAGAAATGTTTAAATGTTTTCTTTTTTTTTTGCAACGATTTCTTTCTTTTTATGAATTTTTAAAATTTATTGCAAATGATGAAAATGATTGATGATGATCAAAGATATATTCAGCATAATCACACCAAGCACTTTCCCATCTGGATCCATCAGCATCGACCACGCAGTGAGTTACAGTGCGCAGATACTCATACCCATATGTATATACACAACTTGTGTGTGTAGTAAGTATTTGCAAACATTAATTGAACCGTATTCGTATAAATAAATGCAATTAAAATAAACTGCATAATTATATTACTGCAGCGCATATTGCGTTCGTCGCAGTAAAAGTGATCTTGTGATACTTTGGTACTTATGATGCCTTGATGATGATGATAATGGTGATGAGTAGGGAATAATGTGCAATTATATGCGCGCTCCTCTCAAGAAGAAACTCACGCAATTTAAATCGATGATAGGCGTGCGAGTGCAATCGCAAACGCAATCACAAATGTGAATCTTTTATGAGGATAAAAATTGCACTTAGTCCAGAGTTTAATTGTTCAAGTAGAACGGTCAGTTGCCAGTTGGTGCTGGTGTTGCCGCTGCCAGGCCATACCGCTTATACGAGATGCAAACAAAACGCATTCAAGTCTCAAACCAAGGTGTCCATTAAGACAGTTTGTACAAATATGAAATTAAATACTAATGTACCTCGACGTGTGGACGGACTTTCCTCTGTGATGTTGCGATGATGGACCATATGTTGGTTGTTGTTTTTTTTTTTTTTTGATTTTTTTAAATCTCTGCATAAATCTTGGTTGGTGGTTCTGCTGTTTCGCTGATGCTATAGTGCTGCTGCTGCTGCTGCTGTTAGTTGATGATATGATGTTGATGATGAGTGACCAATATCAATATTGATAATTCATTTGCAAGTGAGTATAAGTGAGCGCATATGTTAATTTTTAACCATACTTATATATGTACATATATTCTCTGTGTAGAGGGCCCGTTCTTTTGGTAAATATTGATACATTAATGTTTAACTCTTCTTCTATAGTTCGTTTTTCTTTTTTTTCTTTTGTAATTTTACCTTTACATATTTTAGCAGACAGACAATTTAAACAATTTAACACGTTTGTCGATCGAGACTATATAATGAAGGTAAAAGCAAATGTTTGTAATGATCGCAAGGATATTATACTGCATTCCGATTAGGAATTAAGGTTACGTTATTTTTTTAAGATTTGTTTTTTTAAATTTTAAGACAAAACTTTATTCTTCTTAAGGTCTTAAATTGAACATTATGAAAACAGTCATAGCTCCTTGCAAAAAATTAAAACCTTTTATATAAAACATATGTACATTTTCTACTTTAAAAATGATTTGTATTTAATTTTTTAGTTTTATTATTCATTAAATCAAATGTTTTAAAAATAAACTCCAGAACCAGCTTACACTTTGATTTCAATCGAAAGTGAAACTCTTGTTTGCTAATGTTTTTTTTTTTTTTTTTTTCATTCACGAAATAACTATTATAACTTAATTTCATATACAAACTTAAACCTCAGAAGAACCGATATAATGTATTAAATTATTCAATAATTAATTTGCATTTATTAAGTTGCAAAGCAGTAAGCTGTTCGATCACTATCAAGTTAAAATTTAAATTTTTATCTCTCGCTTAACAACACTTTAATTTCATTTTAATTTCAAATAAAAAATAAATAATTAAATTAAAATTACACCTTTTTTGCATAAATGAAATCATTAATATTTATATTAGGTAAATTAAGTGGGTGAACGATCTTGTTATATTTTTTTTATAAAATCAAGATTTTAAAACATGTTAAGGTAGACTGGGGCAATTTAAGAAAATGAGGCACACCTATAAAATTATACTTTCTCTACAATCATCTTCTACAACCATTTAATTTATTTGATAAAAAATAATTATTAGATAAGCTAAAATATAAGATTTTAATTTTACTGATTTAAATTGAAAACTAAAAATGGATGAATGAATTCATTAATTTCAATTCAAATTAATCCAGTTTAATAACTCAAATTAAGTAAATAGTTAAATTCGATAGAAGTTCTAAATATATTTTTTTTTTATGTTTTTCATATTTAACGGGTGATTTTTTAAGAGGTTTAGAACTTTTTTTTTTTTAAAAACACAAAAAATTCGAAAAAATGAATGAAATATTTATTTGAATCGATAGTTTGAACCTTGCAATTTAATGTTTAAAGATAATTTCATGCAAATGTTGACCGCGGCTGCGTCTCAGGTAGCCCATCCGCTGAGTCCAATTTTGGCATACTCTTTCACACATATCGGCCGGTATCTCACGAATGAATGCATGGATGTTGGCTTCCAGTGCGTCAATCGAAGCGGGCTTGTCCCTATAGACATTAGCCTTGACATACCCCCACAAAAAATAGTCTAATGGTGTCAAATCGCACGATCTAGGCGGCCAATTGACCGGCCCGAAACGTGAAATTAACTGTTCACCAAACTCGCCTCGCAATTGCGCCATTGTTTCGCGTGCTGTGTGGCATGTGGCACCGTCTTGTTGAAACCACATATCATGCAAGTCAAGAACTTCCATTTCGGGCAAAAAAAAGTTTGTTATCATCGCTCGGTAGCGTTCACCATTTACAGTAACGCTGCGATTCGCATCATCTTTGAAGAAATATGGCCCAATAATGCCGCCGGCCCATAAACCGCACCAAACAGTGGCTTTTTCGGGATGCATTGGTAGCTGTTGCAATGCTTCTGGCTGATCTTCACTCCAAATGCGGCAATTGTGCTTATTTACGTACCCATTCAACCAAAAATGAGCCTCATCGCTGAACACAATTTTTCGATAAAAAAGCGGATCCTCGGCCAGCACGAATTTTGATAGTAAAATTCAATAATTTGCAAGCGTTGTTCATTTGTAAGACGATCCATGGTTAAATTGCAAACCAAACTGAAGCTGTTTGACAGTAACACAAGGTACTAAACACACGTCAGCTGTCAAAACCAGTGTTGCCAAAACCAAACCAGCTAAAAAATCACCCTTTATAAAGGGTTTTTTTGTGATAATTTTATTGGATTTTTTGAAAAGATAAATTAATACCATTTAGGATTAAAAATGATTTCGGGCATATGGGCGACTGGCTCGAATGTAACAGAATGTGCGACGTCCAATTTTTAACCACATTATCGAATAGCCAGAGCGGGACGTATATCGACAAAACATCAAAATGTATTTGTAAGCGTTGTTCCACCGTAAGTCTATTCATGGTAAAATAAACTGTCAGCTGTCAAATCAATTGTCTTGTATCATTTTGATATTTAAATGGATTTAAAAAAATTCTAAGTACATACATAGTTTCTTAATTTTTTTGAAACTCATTAAAAATTAGAATTTTTGGAATGCATCGTTTTTCTTCCAGAACAAAAATATATCGGATCAAATTAATTATGAATTACATTGAAGCTGAACCTATACTTTAATTTTCTATCCCAAGAATTGCCTAAATTTAAAGCAAATTAGAGTAAGTTCTTCACAGAAATTCTTTCCCATAGGATCTTCAAATCACTTTTGACAATAGAACCAATAGAGCCAACCAAATATATTTGGCAAAATCATAAAATTCAGATTCCATCACAAAAAAAAAAAAGTAGAATAACTTGATCTGTTGCAAGGCCAAATTGTGCAACGCATATTGTTCTTCTTCCTATATATATGTACCTACTTTCCACAACAACAACAAAAATAAAAAAATAAAAGAACATAAATCCCTAAGTTGGGTATTCATTACCGGATACCACTTTGCGACTCTCTAATTGTTGTTCAACCACATACAGTCAAACCGCCCACCCTCGGGAAAATTATTGCGCGTTCGCCTCTCCCTATATTATATACAAATCTCGGCCATAGGGTAATCTGATATGTTGCACCTGTTATCCCGGTTATTACGAATTACGAAATAACAACCATCCCCTAACCATCAATCAAAAGACAAGCGACGAACGACGACCGATATTGAACTTCAACTATAACTTGCTACTGCTGTTGGTTCTCGAGTCCGTCCATCGTCGGTCGGTTCGTTGATCAGTAATTACTTGGTGTAATTCATTCATAATTGGGAATCACAAGGATAAAAAAGGTATCAGATTCGCACTCTGATGGTTTCGATGCATATCTAGTGCGTGGTAGAGTAGGTATTAGTAGCAGTATTGTATAGGTATAGATAGACCTCCCGAAGTTAGATCGATTAAATTCAATATTGTTTAGCTGTTCTCCAAGAGCACCTACTGTGCTGTGTGCAAATAATTTTCATATAATGTTCCATTTGGAAAACAATAGTAATTTGGAATATGAAGGGAAGGATACAAATAATGGCATAACATTTTAGAAGATTAAGTATACGAAAAAAAAACAGAATTTTCCAAATTTTAAACGAGTTAGCATCGTGCTATATTTTTAACATTTTCTTAAATTTGAAATCAACAAATGCCTATTTTAAGTTTTTAGTATCATGCTAACTCCAAATGTCACTTTGACAGTTTGAAAACTTGAAAATGGTATGTTTGTTTACTTGTTTGCACGAGCTGTCACTTTTTAGGCGTGGTCAGGTGAAGTTTATCAAGAAAAAGGTTTAGTATGATACCAGTTAAAAAATGTTAAAAACTAAGAACAATTTAGTAAGAGATTTAAAGTTATCAAATTGTTTAGTAGTATCATGCTAATACCTTAACAAAAGCTGTTTAAAATTTTGCGCCGCAGTAATTTTTTAAATCGTAATATTTTGTGATCAAAAATTAAAAAAGAAAGGATATGAAATAAATATAATTTTAGAAATGATCAATTAATAAAAAATAAATTAGCTGTATGTTTTATGGTTTCGTATTTTTCCAAAAATTACAAGTTTATTCCGTAAATACCCACTGCATTCACTGCGAAAGCTGCTGTTTTAATAAACATTTAAAATAAAAAAGATTTCTTCATGAGGGGACAAAAAATTTGATTGGCAACTTGTGAAATGGAAATTACGTAAAATTTTAAAATATTTCACCAAAGCATAACTTCTTTTTTCTTATTGTGTACCCACTTTAAAAAAGGTCAGGAAACTGCATTTACATCGTTTCGTAAAATTGTTACTTCACATTGGTCATTTTGCAATTTAAATTAAATGTTATGATTTTTGCATTTCCCATAGGTATTTTTAATGTAAAATTTTGCAATTTTTTTAGGATTAAACTTTCTTTTTCAAATGCAGATACTATTTTTCTTTTATTTACATCAATTTGTTTTGCTATTTCGCAAATCATCAAATTTCAGTGTATATTAATTGAAATTAAACAACAAATTACTATAGATAATCGAAGAAGTAGAGATAAAAAATTATTTAATATATCAAACGAGTACAAAATAGTTATTAAAACGATAAATTGAGTTCAGCGAAATAATATTGCAAGATAATCAAAACTTTATTCAAAAACTGCGAAAAAAACATTTGCGAAATATTATTTTACCGATAAATTTAGACTTCACCCAAAAAAAATTTAAACTTTCTCAAAACAAAACTTCTTGGTATGGTTTTCGCAAACCAATTTGTAAAAAATCCAGAACATTCGCGAAAACAACATGAGACACAGTACTGTTAAATGATTTTTTGCAAGAAGAGCCACTCTATTTCCTGATACTTGAGTTGGAGTATAAATTCTTCTTTAGTTCTTTTTTTTTGGGTTTTTTTGTTTTTGTATTTTATTTAAATTTTTTGCACACTTTTCGAATCAATTTAATCGACTGACTAAACAAGTGAAATCGATGTCGATATGAAGAGACAATATAGGGAAATCGATATCTCACATCCTTTGTGGCAGTGATTTTTATCGAAAAGGGAAATCTTACAACTGAGGAAGTGGCCTATTCGACCGTCAAACCGACCACAAAAAATAAAAAAAAAAACCGACACCAAACCAAACCAACGCTAACGTGGTCGTCGTCATCGTCGATAACAACTAGTAGTAAATTCAAAACACCCATATCATGAAGAGCGATTTTTATAAAATTAAAAAAATAAATAAATTAACTGTATACAATGCTATATAATATGTACATAGTACATTAACACTATAAATGTCGTCGGTTCCGTTTTGTGTGATGTAAGATGATCGTTTCGAAGGAACTTAAAACCTTCGCATGCCTTTTATACCACCAACTTATACACCATAGGTACCATATCATTGAAAGAAGTCTCATAAGAATGTGAACGAATGGAATAATAAATAATAATAATAAAAAAAAATCAATCAGCAATATGTCATTGATCGATTGAAGAAGCTTTGTAGGGCAGTAAGTCTTATTTTGCATCCGCTTCTACTAGATCAATTGTGTGGGATGACAATGATGATGAATCTCAAATAGATAACCTGTGGCTCACAATCTAGCACATTTAAATATTCCAATAAAGGTTATAAATTGTTTTGTTTTTATTTTTTTTTTTTTTTTTTTTTGTATTCAACAATGAATCAATTTTATCTATGTCGTGTGTCTACATAGATATGTAAATTGATTTTTTTTTCTTTTTTTGATTTTTGAATGTCAAATAATATTATCTCTGACTCACTGTATTGTTTGTTTGAGTTATTTATTAAATTTATTGGCATGTTAAAAATTTTGTTTAGGATTTATGATTAATAATTTTTTTTTTATTTAATTTATTTGTTATATGGGTGTGTTGTGTATTGGTGTAGAAATCAAATGCGGTTTTTTTTTATTTACGATAGTAAAATAAATACTTTTTTGCGGATTCCTTTAAAAGTCACAAGATTAGAATTGCACCTTAATTTGATTTCAAAAGAGTTTTTAGACAAAATTAAAAAAAAGAAAACATTTTTGAGAAGATAATATAAAGATAAATAAATTGAATTTTTTGTCAGCTTATACCGAGGCTATATGGATATTTATTTCATGTGAAGTTCACTGCACCTGTCTTTCAGATAACATTCTCTATCGGTTTGCTTTCAATTATTAACTATGTAGGTACATATTTAGATTTTTTTTCGCGACCTGGATTTGAAATATTCTAGAACGATAAAATAATACTGTTTATTTATTTTATCTGTTGCGCAGTTCTATTAAATTTTAATTATTCTCTGATTCACTGTGACGTTAATATAATTTATTATAGTTTTATTGGACAGATGGAAGGTGTTCAAAATTTTTATGTTTTTTTTTTATGGCTTATGAATTGGTTATTTATTGGTTCGTTTTTTTTAATTCATATTTTTATTACTACAACTGGAATAGTTTAATAGTTATTGCGTAAATTTAATTACCATCATGTGCAAAAAAAATTGAAAAAACCCATAAAAATTTTGCAAAGGTTATTAAAAAAATTATTTGCGTCATAAAATTGAATTATTTCATTGATAAATTTAAGAATTTGTTATCGTATTTTTCAATATTTTTCTGACAATCTGTGTGATTAAGGTACTTGAAAAGAAAGTAACGCTACATAATTATTTATAAATTAAAATATTTTCTGTGATTTTATTTGTTTTGTGACTTTTTTTGTCCATTCACATAATTTTATTCAAGGTTGACTAATGAACAAATTGTATACAGCTTTATTTGTTGTTGGTATTTTTTTTGTATATTTATCATTATACAAAAAGAAAATGTTTATTCATTTTTTTTTATTTATTTGGTTTCTTATTAATAAAGTAATTAATTAATTTATTTTTATTTATTCATTTATTTTTGTACATATTTATGTATTTAATTTTTTAATTTAATTTTTTTTTTATTTTATATTGATTAAATATTTATTTATATAAATGAAATATTATCATGAACTTTGTATACAACACATAATTTTATAGACTAAAAAATTTTACTAGCAGCACCACAGGGTTAGAATCTCGGTGGTAAAATTTCGGAGCAGATTTGTAAAAAAAAGTGGTGTAAATCGAAATTTTCCGGAGTAGATTTGAAAACGTTAGAAAAACTGATGTTTTCAAAAATTGTATTTTTAACAAAATTAAATACTTTTTAACGAAAAAAATAAATAAATCATATAAAATGCATTAAATAGAACAGAATCTGAATTTATGATTAAAAAAATTCAGAGTCAGAGTTGTTTAGAAAATTAAATCACACAGTGCAGCTGTCGTTTCCTCTCATGAATTGACTTAAGAATTTTGGAATTTTTCAGTGTGAAAAAAGGAGCACATCTCAAAGAAGTGGAGTGGCGGAGTAGATTTATTTTCTTTCTTAAAATAGGAGTAAATTTACTTCTTTTGGAGTAGGTTTCTAACACTGAGCAGCACTATAATTATAATTTCTGAATACTAGTAATAATAAAAATGACGTAAATCAGCGTGCATTTAAGAAATTTAAAGTAAAGCACTTATAATAACTGACTACAACTGAAATAAGGATCTATTTTTTTTATTTTCAAAAGGTTCTATATTACTATTGTTTCTAATTTTAATTTAAGATTTGTTTGTGTTATTTAACTTGCTAATTTAATTTTTACATTTTTCATGAGCTCATAATTCTTAAGAAATGTTGATTTCAAAGTTTAATATATATTTTATTCGGTAATATTTATTTAATGAAATATTATTTTATGAAATAAAAAGCTGTTTCTTTTGAATTGTCAAAAAAAAATAGTATTACTTAAATGACCATAAGCACTTTTATATTATTTAAATTTACTGTTTGTAAGAAATCAGGCAATTATAAAATATTTGCTTACAAAATTATCAAATTTAATTTGCGCCTACACAATTCCAATGAAATGAAAAGTGTTAATAATAAATTTGTTTATATTTATTTTGTTTATACATACTGGTTCTTGGTAATATGACGTAAGTAAATAATTTTTATTTTATAAAGATGTGAAATTTCCTTTTATATTTGCACATTAGTCATTTGACTTCAACATAATAAAAAAAATTTTGCTTAAAAACACTTAAACCAAAAATTATTTGTTTTGCATGACATTTATTATTATTTTACAATTATTTGA
Organism: Epistrophe grossulariae; assembly: GCA_929447395.1. NCBI lineage: Eukaryota > Metazoa > Arthropoda > Insecta > Diptera > Syrphidae > Epistrophe > Epistrophe grossulariae. Next base: position 150,919,219 of record OV839567.1, on the reverse strand, counting down.
TTTATAAATTAATTTTTGTGTGTTCATTTTATATATCATTGTCGTATCTGTAAAATAAAACTATAAACACGTCAATCTTCTCATCATTACCTACATACAAAAAAATACATATGTATACATAACTAACGCGCCATGATAAGCTCCAGAAGTACTTAACCTATATAAATTGGTTTTTTTAAGCTAGATTTTTTACTTTTATCTTTGAAAGCCAGACAATGATATTATGGGTGATTTTTAAACTTCAAGATTTATTAAACAAAAAAGATTATATCGTACTATTTGTTTTATTTATTTTTTTATTTTTTTAAATTTAAATCACCAAATGTCTATTTGAGTTTTTTAATTGGCATGTTCAGGAAAACGAGATCTCGGAGATCTCAAGCAATCTCAGTTACCTGAATAGGATTCCTCAGCAAAATTTCTCAGCTTTGCTGTCAAAACTCTGAGGAAAAAAAATCTTGGATTCGCTTGCTCACTTTTTGAGTGAGAAAATTCTCTGAGATCTGAATTTTCTGAACACACCAAATATCAAAATACATAATTTCGAATGTCACTTTGACAATGACAAATGTGAAAATGGTATGTTTGATTATGGCGTTTTGGATTGGTCGCCCAGAAGTCTTCTGGACCCCACAAATGACACTTCTTCTTCTCAGATCTTACAATATTGTCAGAACTGTCAATGGTCTGACAATAGCTAACAATTAGCTGACAATTGACAATGAAAAATTGTCCGTTCACACGGTTGGTAGGTTTCTTCCCAATTTGATTGTCAGCTAATTTTGTATCTCTCTTTTCAATTAAAACATCTGACAATGACCAATTAGTCTGACAATGTCCAAATCGACTGACAATTATTATTGATAAAAATTGTGTGTTCAGACGATTGTAAGATACCTGACAATTTTTTGTCAGATTGTGTCTGACAATATTATTGTCAGATCGTGTCTGACAATATTGTCAGACAAAATTGAGTGTTCAGACGATTGTAAGACATTTGGAACAGTTTTTTCATTGACAGATCTGACAATATTGTAAGATCTGGCTATCGTCTGTACTTAGCTTAACTCTTCAGAATCGATAAAATATGTTTAAAGCGTTTGATTGGCATTTCTCTTCAGGATTACCAATAAAAAACTCCATTACTTTTTTGTATGAACAGCTGTCATTGTTCTAGGCGTGTTTAGCTGATAGAGTTTATTTATTATTAATAAAATAGGTTACTATGAAACTGGAGTCATTATCTTGCAAACATACTACAGAATGTACTTATGTCCGTCCATGATTAGATATGGATCAGTGCCTATAGCTAACATGTTTGGAATTTCTTCAAATGAACTATCGGGATTTTTAGCATTAGCAGAAGGTCTAAGATATAAAGTGTGTTTTTTTTTAGACGTGAGGTTTTCAATCTGGCCATACTTTTTTCGGAGTTGGTATTTTTGACAGCTGTCACTTTATTTATGCTCAGTTTGGTTTGCTATTTCATAATGAATAGACTTACTCCTTACGTTTGCATATCGTGCAAATTTATTACCAAAATAATGGTTCGGTTCGCGCGACGCATCGCGCACTGCGTCCAATATTCGGTCGACATAATCGCCCAGCAGAGTAATTCGAGCAACCATGGATCGATTTCACACCACGTTTACTCTAGTGGATAAAGCGCATCCTCAGAGACGCCGTACATTGCGCACCGAAGACGCTGTGGAGCAGAGCATCAAAGAAGACCCGAATGAGTCCATCCACCATCGCGCGCAACAATTAGAGCTGGGGCCTCTTGCGCCTCTCGGCTGGAATTTATTCGAGCCAGCCCCGGCGGCCACTTGCCTGAAATCATTTTTAAAACATATTGACAAACCCTTATCCTCATAATAAAGCTAAATTCTTGGCCATACCATTGAATTATATGCGTTTTATTTCTTCTTGAAAACCACACGTCTAAAAAAACACCCTTTACAATTAAAAATCTAAAAAATATATTCCATTATCTAGAACTTTGACAGATGTCAAACAGTGCGCATTAGAAAAACAACACCTGTTGTTGCTACATAAAAATATTTATTTTATAACTTTGCAAATTTCACTTAAAAAAAATTATATTTTTTCGCACAATTTGAAGAATGTATACACTATTTTTTATCACTTTTTTATTTTTATTTGCTCTAAGTACATATCATAATATACATTAGTAATTAATTCATCAATTATTATTTATTATTATCTGTCGTCATTTTATATTTCTCAAGAACTACACGATTCTAACAATTTGCTGATAAGATTGGCAAATATTGTTTAAGAAATTAAAAAAAATCATGAACTTTAAATTTATTCTATGATTATCGTACAAGTATTACACATATGTCGATATACATATATCAGCAAATGACATCTAAGATGCGATGTTTGATATTTTCCGTTGTGTGGATTTGTGATATCATCATCATTATCATCATCATATCATCAATATTATTGAATGTATAAATTAATTAACATCACAAAATCAAATTTTGTTTATTATAAAGGTTTTCCCACTTTTTAGATAGCAAATATTTTTGTTTTGACACGTTAAATTGTTAAAATTCTTATCAGGTGAATCAGTGAATTCAAATCATACGATAAAATTTAAAGCTAAACCTGACCAAGCACAAATATAATGAAACCGCAGATTCAAATATACATTTATGCACTATAGGTCATTAAACCCCACAGAATTCATTTGGTACCCTACTTGAGCCATTAAATTTGATTTTGTATCAACAATGGTTTTACAGGCTCAGTTTTTCAGTGCAAAATCATTCCAATTTCGGAGATAAACCCGAATTAACTCCTGAAAAATATTTTTTAGTCAATTTAGACATCGAACTTTGAGTTGAAGTCAACTCTTAAGTTAACCAACTTGAGAGTTTGCCTCAAGTTGAGAAAAAGTGAATAAAATGGCCCTTAATATATTATTTTATAATATTTTAAATTTTTTTGTAAAACATCTTAATCTATTATCTTCGAAAATATTTGTATTTATTTGCAAAAAATTATTCTAGATTTATTTTATTATTTAGTTTTTATATAAGTTCTATATTCAAATTGTATAGACTTTGAGAATAAAGGCATTTAATCATAATAAGATATCTTCTTGGAGAATTTGTCATTTTGTCGCAAGATGGCAAGTTGGAATTGAATTGATTTAGCCTTAAAAAAGAGGATATTATTTTTGTTATTTTTATTTCACCGCAAATACCACTAAATGTTGGAAATATTTATTCATAAATCCAACCTATAAGTTATACTTTTCAAACACAAAAAGAAGTTTTAAAATCTTGTTTTTTTTTACCGAATTTTAGGATAGCTAATAAATAGAAATTTAACCGAAGAATCCTATTTTTATAACTGAGATTACTGACTCATCAAATTGATTAATTTTTCTTAGAATAAGATAAATTTTTATTCGAATGGAATTTTGTGTCAGAATTCCAAAGAAATCGGTGAAGAACTTTTGTAGATTTGAGATTAACATTTTTATTTATATAGAAAAAAAAAACATTTTTATTTATAAAGAAATTGATAAAGATAAAGGCGCAAAATTTTAAACGATTTAGTACGATGGTAAAGCATTTTTATCATATACAAAGTCAAAATTTCACAATCGAAGTAAGTGTCACTTAAGTGCCAAATATGGAAAACGAATGCCCAATTTCACAATGTAAACTTATCGGAATAAGTGACACTTAAGTCTCTCATATTGGCCACTTAAGTGCTACTTTCTCATACAGTAAAATTGTCCAGAATGGGAAAATTAAGTGGCACTTAGTCTGCACTGTGAACGTGGCCCTAAAAATGCTTTAACATTGTACTAAATCATTTGAAATTTTACGCCAATATCATTAGAATTTTTATTTTATTTTTTCAATTCTGCGCATCTGTCAAAATAAAATAAAATGGTGGATCCAGTGCAATTTCACTGTTTTAAATAAAATTCAATGTGGAGTAGGTGCAGCCATTTTTATTATCTGACACTTTCAGCTTTGACAACCTGCCCAATATATACATATCACCTTGTGTACACTTTAATATTTATCTATCGTTTGCAATTAGTGTTGACATTTTCGATTTTAAAATGCAAAATTATGTTAAAAGTTTACAAAAATAACAAAGCAAAAAATAAATATATATTAACCATTCATTCTCGAATTGTCAACAAAATAGAATTCTATTTTCAAAGCAATTTTTAACGATGTGTTCCAATATTTATTTATCAGCAACATAACCTTGCTCTGTCCATTGTTTAAGTATAAACAAACAACTTATATATTGACAGTTTGTTTTAAGCGAAATCAAAATAAAAGGCACGCGCCACTGGAAATCAATATTCAATTCACATATTGATTTAGTGCACCAACAAAGCATGTCCTTGCTACTGATGTCAGTTTCACAGTAAGAATTATAATATTGTACATAAATAATAAAATATGTACGTTAATATGAAAAAGTAGCTGAGCGTTTTGGTATATTGTATATACGTATGACCTTGCTTCTGGCATCGTAAAAATACTCATTTTTAGTCAAGGTCATATGTCAAATATAAAACACTCACCTTTTCTCCGAATATTTTATAGATCCTTCTCATCCAAAAAAAACATCGATACGCCTTATTACTACTAAGTAGTAGCTGGCAATTCTATGTCGCAAAGCAATTATTATTTGATGAAAGAGAATTTGTCCTTGTGTGGCATGGCACTGTAGTTTGTATATGCTACCGCGTGTTTCCTTAAGTCATTTTAACTGCAGCGCAGTATCGCATCTATAATAATGGAGCGTTTTTTGAAGAGTAGTATAGCTTTTATTGAAATTCACACACCGGTGGTGGTGTTTGTGTTTGTTGTCGTTGTCTGTGTGTCAAATTATGTGTCATAAATTTTTAGACAAGGACATTGTGGTACAATGGAACACCCTCTGTATTGTTTTGTGTGTTTGGGAAAGATTTACCATCAACTATCTTCATGGTATTGGATTGGATTGTTTTGATGTCATGGCGAGCGCACCTAACCAATTTGGTCATATAATAGCCTCTGTGTCTAAATATGGGAAGCTATAGAGCTATATCTAAATTGTTTATAGTGTGACGACATCTGATACCAAAACATTCAATAGTTCTTTGATTTTCATGGATTTCAAATTCGATATAGGTAGATACTAAAGCAGGATGTTTGTAAAAAATCAGAATATACTATCTATGTATATATAACCCCATAACCATGATCATCAGCTGGTAACCATCATATACCTAATAAAGGACACCATCAGGTAAAAATAATATGATTAAGCTGAAATTCTGCAAGCGCAATTAAAGCAATAAAATTCTAAAACGATCCATAACCAGATCGTAAAAGCGAAAAGCCGAAATTAAAAAGGATCAAAATCCTCAATAAAACGATTATATCCACGAGAGTTTTAACATTCTTTGATTTGGATAAACATTATATACACAAACCATTATGGGATTTTTAAAAGAACAATGCAGCCAACAAAACAAAAACCACCGCGAACACCGGCGCGGCGGCGGCGGTGGTGGCTGCGATGGCAGCGGTTTGTTGGCATAATTTATTAGTGAATTCATTTCGCACTCATTTGAGATTTTAATGATTATATGCTATTGATAGTAGATTTTTGTTGTTGGCAGTGACGGACTTGGAATTCCAGAGGCCTTAAGTAAAAACAATAAATCAAGGGCCTGCAAAAAAAACATGATATTTGATATAACTTCTATAAGCCTCGAAAAATTTAAAGAAATCCCGTCTATCAAGCTTTTGATTATTTATACTAGAGGTCTCTAATTATAAGTGTATTCGTGTCACGTGTATACATGTGTATTAAAAAAAATTTAAAAACGTGTACACTAGGTTCTAAATACATGTGTAAAATAAATACATGTGTAGTTATAAAAGCGACGCTTTTTTGTAACTGACCGGTTTGAAGGGACTTCAAGATCTTTGTACAGTGTAAAAGAACGGATTTTAGGTTATATTTGATATTGTGTTACACCAAGAAAAAAATATTTACAAAATAATTTAATTACACGTTGTAATACGAGTATACGTGCAATAGGGGGCTCAAACTTTACAAGTAAAGTTAACAAAAATGCATCACAAAAACGTTTGTGCGTGTGTTGGAGTCATAGTAAACATGTCGCACTTTGACAATTATAACGTCACAGCTCAAATAACACATGATAATCAGAAATCGTGTTGCATGAAAAAATTTTAAAATTAATAAAAAAGGAATTAAGCTGGACCAGATTTTGGGTCGCCCTTGAAGACAATTGGGTACCTATACTATAGGCTCGCCTATATTATGCTTATCTGTCAATCCACCATCAGCAGACTGAATGTTAATAATTTCATGTGTTGTTTTGACAGAAACTGAGTGATTAATAATATAACAACCCAAAAAGGTCGATCAAAAAAACAAACAAAATTAAAAAAAACTTTGCAACAAAACATCAAAAAAATCAATTTGTGGGTGTAGATTGTGGCACGCCATCCATACGTTCAAGTTATAACTTGTAGTCAATTACTCACCTTTTTTCACATTTCATGATTAATTGATATACCAATTCAAGAGGACACTTTATGCCCCTTCGGATTTGGACAGCAAAGTTGAGCTTTTTCTGACACGGACAACAAAAACAGTGACACTACCTATATCTATATATGCCCAGCAGCCATAACATCGCTCTTGAGGAATAAACAACATTATATTCAAATGTTATAGCCAGATCGCTACCGCTACCGCCATCCGTCCGATCCAGTCGTCATATGTACCTATATATTCGTTATTATATTATATCAAAGCTGTTGCAAGCGCATAACATCTCGCACCAGCAACACACAGATACATCATGCGCATGAGACCTTGTGTCCACTTACTGTCATTCTAGATTAATTTGTGTAATTAATTAGAACATAATGCAGTCCCAGTCCAGTCCCATCAGGAGATCAGGTAAATTCCATCTTAATCCGTCGTTTTATAATTTTTTTTTATTATTTTTTTTTTAGGTTTGTTGTTAGTCTTTTACGCCACGTTCCTCAATTTGTCCCTTTATTATAATTGAAGATGGCAGATGACGCTCACGAAGAATAACTCTTATACGTTTTGAATTTCTGAGATGGACGATGATGATGCTACTTGACACTTGTTGAAATTTCTAGGTTCATTGTTTATTTGACGTCTATTATAGCGCCACCTACCAAGCTACGCCTCGCTGCCGTTCGTATGGCGTGACAGCATTAAATCGAAAGTCGAAACAGAAGATTAGTTAACTTCATATTGTAGGAGTGTGTTGTGAGAATTTTATTTTTAGAGAACTAAAATTGAAAATTTAAAACAAAAACAACAAAATAAAGGGAAAGGTATTCTAATTCTCAGCAAGTGCGTTTTGGCAACGGATACGTTGTGGTGGACGGATGGAAAGAAAACGGTTGAGCCATTGAATACGTTGTTTTGACGGATTGAGTTAAAATGTTAGCTAATCTTTCCATTGCATTCTTCGTATGATGACCTGTCATTTGTATACGTCAATGCAACGCATGTAAAGGATTAAACGGGTTAATTTTGTGTATTCCTAAAGTTCTAAAGAGTTCTTAAACGGTAATCCCCTAATCCGTTTAAATTAAAACATTAATTCACTCGTCTAATTCATTTCATTAATTCTCTCGTCTAATTAATTTCATAAATTGAGAGATAAATATATATGTCAATTGAAAAGCATTTTGACGTTTATAGATGTATATGTGCAAACATCAAATAGGATTTAATAGTTCATTAATTAAACAGGGTTCATCAACCATATTTGTTTTGTTTTATTTTTTTTCGAAAGTTGATATTCTTAACATAATAACCTTGAGTAATTTTTTTACAAGTCATGCTCTTAAGTCAAACTTGACAAGACAATTTATATTTCTTTTTTTTTTTTTCTTCTATTTTCAACATCATTTTTAAACAAGAACATGAATGAATGTATATTTATGTTACAATAAACTTTTAAGTGAAAGGAATTGAAAATAAAAACAATCAAATTGACTAATGGCTTTTGACTTTTTTCGATGAAATTAATTTAAAAATAAATGTATAAGGTATAAATTAATTCATGATTTATTTGATTCCTATTGTTTTATTATTGATTCAAAGTTTAACAGTTAAAATTTGGGTAAACAAATTTATTATGTTAGTGTTTTTTTTTTTGCCAGTCATTTGGTTTTTTTATCACGCAGTTTTTTTTCATGTTAATCTTCGAATTCGGTAAGTGATGAAAAATTGGCAGTAGCATTTCACGTGCGTTGTAGATATAGATAAAGAATTAATTTGAATTTAATTTAATTTGAATTTTTAATACGAACATTCAAAAAAATGGTCTTCGGTTGGGCGCCATTTATCATATATGATGAATTAAATTGTTATTCAAGGTTTAAAAATGCCTAATCAATATTTTAATACTAACTATTTTTCTTTAATTCTTATAAATCATGTATTTTAAAGACATGTTTCCTGGAATTATTGGGCGCCATTTAAAATATATACATATTAAACATTTGTGACTAACAATCAACAATATGTACGCATATGTATGTAGAAATATTCAAAATATCAATATTACATACCTATGTATACTTCAATATGTACTCAAAAATCTGAAGCCTGTAATTGGGGGCCATTTTAAGGCACTTAGAACTGATTTCCATTAATTGTAAATTAATCGCTCTTTTTTTTATATAAAAATATGCAATAATTTTTAATTTCTAGATAAAAACCTTTCATGATATGTTATAAATAGGAAATTCAGCTTATGGTCTTTAGTTGGGCGCCATTTAAAATGTTGGAAAATAAAACTTTTTTCTATACTCTTCAATCTTATCATCGAGTTTTTTTTTTCAAGTTGGATTTGAAATGAAATGAAATGATTTTTTTTTCAAATGGCACCCAAAAGAAAATAGCAGTAGGTACTATAACTAGTGCTGGATTTACACGAGTGACAAATTTTCACTATTTTTGCTATATTTTAACCTTTTACTGCCACATATTGTATTTATGACAAAAATGGTATGAAAAGGTTGAAAAAAAATATGTCAAATTGTCACTCGTGTAAATTAAGGAATAGTCCTGAGATGATTTTTGTTGGGCGGCATTAAAAAAATCCAGTTTCACCATTTATAAAAAAACATCACGATATTTAATTTTTAGCTATAGTTTTTCCATATTTCAGCCATTTACTGCTATAATCGTATTCATAACAAACAATGCAGCATTACTCTCGTCGTCTCATTTGGGCGCCATTTAAAAAAAAAAAAAATCCCAGTTTCACTGTTTTGAAACAAAAATCTCATGATATTTCATTTTTATGCAGATCAAATCGAAAAAAAAACAAACATTCTTCTTTTAACGGAGAGAACCTTAGTCATTTAGGACATTTTTTTGTTTGTTTTTTTTTGAAATTCGATACATGTGCCAATTTTTCCCCACAAACTATTTGCGAAACACCAAAAACAAAAATATACATATATATCTCCCAGTTCGTGTCGCTAATCTTAATATATTGCAGATTAATTTACACAGACCCGTGGTGATATCAATATCACACGCGGAATTTTCGAATTCGATATCTCTCTAGCATTTGCGCAAAATCAATACAATTTTTATACATATACATGTATATTTTTTCATGTGTCTTCCACTGGGAGTTAAATGTAGAGAGTATGGTGAACTGATGTGTCTGTCGTCTCCTTTGCTTTTGATCGAAATGTGATAGATGTGATAGTTTTGCGCAAAGATATTATGTGCGCTGTTCCCACGGCCCCATGCACATTTCTAGTTAAATCAAAACAAAACCACAAATCCAACATGACATCATTCACAATATCAAGCCGTCCGTCGCGGTCGTGCCGCCATCGAAGTCTCAAAGAAGTCGATCATATGATGATGAAAGTGTTGGTATAACCAAGATGAAGACGAAGGTAACGTCAGAAATCGACGATGATGATCCTTCTCAACATATAAAGTGAAGAAATCTCTACTCGCCCGAATTAATTTCTACCCTAATTTGCTATATATGTATGTAGAGTACGGGATCCGTGTGATGGTGAATATGTGTGGAGGCTGTAATATTGTGAAGTACCAAACACACATCCAATTGGATCAAGTTACATTTTGTTGATGAAATGTTTTGTGAGATGTTAAACATTATAATACTTCTGGAGTGGAGATGGTCAGTAATCATCATCATCATTCTCGGTCGTCTCTCTTCTCACAATGTCATCGGCATACATACATAGTATATCCAAATTCTCATCACAAAATCACACAAGACAAAAAGTGAAATCACTTAGAATTAAAGAAGAAACAAATAAACCAAAAGATTATCTTCTACCATTTGGGAGCAAAGACTGCGGGATTTTGTTGGTTTCACATAAGATAAGGGATCCATTAAGAGGAGGTCTCCTTTCGTTATATCTTTAGCTCTCCACCTTGAGATTCTTAAATTTTTTGTTTTTTTTTTATTAAATTTTATTGATTTTAAATTCATTATGATTATTATTGAAGAGTGAACAAACACCAGTGTCACGACACTATATGATAATAACACAGAGGCGCTTAAATATCACAGCTTTTTGGAGATAAGATTCCCAAATGCCTTGAGGGATTTCGGATGGTGGTGTGATTAGTGTGTTCTTTTTTTTTTATTTTATTTCAGATTTAGCTTTTGGAGTGATATCAAAAAGGATTAGGGTTTTAAAAATTTGTCATAGGTACTTTTTTTTTTGCAAAATGTATAGGTTAGATCAGATAGGAAAGTATGCTCGTACGTCACGTTTTCATTTAGATTTTGCACTTCAATAGAATGGTTTTAGTTTTTAAAAACATTTAAATTTTCAGTTTATTTATATCTTCAAAAAAAAACAATTTTACCAATGCTGCCATGGCGCATTGGGCGCCATTTAAAAATTAAAAAAAAGAATTTTCATATAATTTGATAATCTTGAATTTTCTACACTTATGTGCTTTTATTTCTTTTGAACTCAACATCATGATAACTTATCACTTTTTTTGTAATATTCATGTCTATGATATGTTATCCGCAAAATTATACTTCAGTCAAGTGGTGAACTTGAATACACTTGCGCAGCAAATAAAAATATGTGCTTAGGACTAGCTTATCACTGGTTAGTTAAACCAGATTAAATTAAGAAGAAGCTGTGGATCGACAGTCCACATAAAAAAATCGGCGCATAAATCATCAAAAGCATCTGTTTAGTAAATCCAGAATTAACTCACCAAATTAAGATTTTGTAAATTAACATTCGAATTTAACTTTAATCCTGCTCTGAATTTGATTTTGGAAAATATTTGTTTCCAGAACGGATGGACTTTTAATTAACACGAGTTCTTAAATCTCGCTCTGGAAAACTTGACCTCATTATTTTTTATTTTGAAAAAAATGGACTTTGAATTCAAAGGTTCAGAAGTCGTATAAGTGTGGCAAAAATGAATCTGATTCCCGCCACGTACCGGATGCGATAATCAGGTTGATTAAAATTATAGTAATAATCACTATATACCAATCAATTTTATAGTTTTATATAAAATTGATCCAAGATAAAAATAAATTATCTTCCTTTAGATTAAACTATTTTTTCTTGACTTTATATCTTCAACTAGGTTTCCGCTAAGTTGTCACAAAACACGTTTAATTCATAAAAAAAAATCTAATAAATAATTTTTATCGAACAAATAAATATTGTAAGAGGGACAATTTTTGCAACACCATTTTTCATTTTTGTGTCAAATAAATTTCCAACTTATAGATATATTATAGTCATTGATGTTTGTTCGGTTTTAAAGTAATAAATCGTATCAGAGTTTATTGGATTTTATCTTATTGTACAACTATAAATGCCACATGTGGTATGGCTATATACATTCATACTCATGATACTCATGATCGCGGGTAAGAGATAAGTAAGTAGGCGGAACGCTATAGGCCTAATCGATAGAATGCTGTGCAAAAAACAAAAATTTTCAACGTTTTTTTTCTTATGGTAGAAAATCTTGGTTTTTGCTATTTACATTAAGGAATCTGATTTTTAACGACCATTTGGGAATGTCGCTTCAATTTTATTTATTCGGTACTTTCAACGAATTTCAAATTATATAATTTTAAACCAAATAATTTGGAATACCACAGGGTAGACCTTAAGCAGCTGTACTTTTCTATTTTAGTTATTAATGATTAAATGGCTTTGAAGTATTAATATTAAATTTCTTAAAATTTTTCTTTTCACCAACATGAACTATGATATTGAACTATGAAATTCACGCGACTCGATACATTCAAACGGAAAGACAGAATTTCGAGACCAATTTCTTTGACGATTTTATTAAAATCTCACGCTCTAAACAAATCAGATATCAAATAAGAATTGACATTCAATAAAAAAGAGTATAAGGGGATTTTTCGCCCATAAAACATTTGTTCTACCCCCTCCTGGCCACTCCCCATCTATTAACTAAAAAATTTTCAAAATTTTTGTCTCTAACATTAATCACGTATAGTTAAATCTACCTTAAGCTCCCCATCCACTTGACACGGAGTGTCTTATCGATTTCTCTGATTTTTTTTACTCAAAATCCCATTAATACATGGAAACAAGCTGTCCCGACGCGCTTATTATCGCATCGAGGTAAATATTTAAACAAAAGTACTTACTGATTTAAAAAATAAAAAACATATACCTATATGTATGTGCATGTTTTTCACTGCATTTATCTTGCTCCAACACAATAAATAAACCCCGAGTTTTCCCCCTTTTTGCCTAACCACCCCCTTCATAAATAAGAAAAAAAAAAGTATTGGAATGAATTTTAAACCCACTTCTGATGGTCTTATCACTTCATCAAAATGATAAGACACACAGAGCAGAAAAAAAAAATAAAACACGACAACAACGTTCAATCAACCGTGTTATCAATAAATCCAACAAATGTGGAATGTGCACTGCACGCCGCGCCATGCCATGCCAACAACCAACGACGCGCGATCTTTATTATTGTATACCTTTATATCGTTGTCAAGTTGATCCCAATTAATCACACCCTAAATATTTTTTATGAACTAATTCCTATACTTTCGATTTCCATTATAGTTCTTTAGAAAAACGACATTCATTCAGTGTTACCACATTATCGCATTTTTTTTTTTAACACAGCTTTAAGCATATAGCGTAAATATATACATATATGATATATGAGAAGGCATCACATCGATTCAAATCGAATGGTTTTCCGGTGTGGTCGAAAAGCAGTCTGCTAAAAAACAACTACCAAATAAGAAGACCGATATGAATTGTGGGCTTAAAATGCGTATACAACATTCGGGGTTATTCTTTTTATTTCGATAAAAAAAACTAAGATTTGGTATTGTAGTCATATAATCTTATCTATGTTATTATTTTTTGTGATCGTCATTGTGATAAAAATTGCGTGATTATTTCATCGAAAAAATACGTACGCTCACACATGTTATGTGACTTACTCGTCATAATCCATATTTTTCGTTTATGCAAAATCACGGCCTTGTGACACATTAAAAAAAATAAAAATAACTGAAAATTGTAATCTGCTTTGTCATTGCTTTGATTAGTCAAAAATTACTTTCCAAATTAACAATTAATTTTTTGTAATTAGCCCTATTGATATGATAGGTTTTATGAAATTTAAATTGAAAATTTTATAGGTAAGCACTTATACATACATATTATCTAGTACTATGACTGTATACAATTTAAATTAATAAATAATTGAGTTTAAATTAAAAAAGATTATAAATAAATTGAAAACTTATAAATATTATGTCATGTACTCCACATGAAAACTAATTTATTATTTATACCTAAAGTACCTAATTTTATTGAAGTGTAATAAAGAATTTTTAAATTTAAAAAAAAATTATTTTTATGACTGACTATTTCCGTTTTAAAATAAATATTTCTGATAATTTGATTTCTGTGGAATTTTGTATGATGCAATATATAAAAACTTTAAATTATCTTATTTATCACCATTTCTTTAACCGTTTTTAAAAATTGTTTTTGAAGAAATTGTAAGCAACTCGTAAGTTAAAAATATTTAATAATTATTTTTCTAAAAACCCGCTCAACTACTTGCTCATGCTGATGATATTGACATTTCTAGGAGAAATAATCGGGCCTTCACTAGCAAATTTAGAGAAAGTCATTTCTTATTCTTGTAAAATGGTATCAGTGCTTACTGCTTAAATTAAACGAAGAATTATACTCTTGCCAATCGTGTTTCTTTGGTCTTATAATTCGCACCATGGATCAATGCTGACATCAAACGAAGAATTACTCTTACCAATCGTTGTTTTTTCGGTCTAAGAAGCCATGTATTATTGTTATGCCCTCTTCCATAAAGAACTAAGGGGATCTTTACAATACCCTGTTCAATGATCATTTTGATTCTTCTGTATGGGGCATACCCCCTACAGAAGTTTGGTTGCTGTGAGAGGAAAATACTTCACGCGAAAGTCGGTTCAGTCTGTACCGATGAAGTGTGGAGAAGATGATTCATTAGCGTTACGGGCTATTCAGCTAACTGGAACATATGGAATACCCATATACGTTTCAGTCTGAAGATTTTTGAAGTCTACTTCTGATGGAATATACGCACCTGATGTCAATTTTAAAAAGTCATTTGTCATTATAAAAAGTTGCAATTCATGTTTTGTTGTTTTTTTTTTTTTCATTTTTTTCTAACAAAATTTAAAATTATATTTAAATAAATTTAACATCGTGACCGACGTGCGAAACCAGGTGCTAGAGATTTACACCTCTCAACCATTCCACTGTGCGAAATTTTCGGCTGGAATCGAGGTACCTGCAATATTTGCCGAATCCAAATAGATATACCTAAGGGGAGCTTTTTTTTATGATAGGAAAAACTACTCTTGGAGGATTTATCAATTCCTTGCAAGATGTGTAGGTACCTCCTCTAGACTCTAGTACACCAAAAATGTAAAATATCAAAATAAGAAAAATATCTATAGAAAATTTGATATGCTAAACTTTTACATATACTATATTCCTAAATCTTTAAATTCGAAAGTCCCAGTTCTATAGAACCGAACTGTATTTTTATAACTTCGTCCATACTTTTCTAATCAAGTTACAACAACTTTTTTACAATTTCATATAAAATTAAACATCCTAAGTACAGGTCTTCACACATAATAACCAAATAAAAAAATAAGTCAATAACATTGTTATTAAAAAAAAAAAACCAAACAATAAGTAGGTATCTATAATAAAACCATTTAAATTCTATCAATAAACCTTCAAATGTATTTCCCCCTTATACGTACCTATCACTGAACGATATTAAAGTAGAAAAATAAACAATACTGAACACAGTATTGCTTTTGCAATTATTTGTTTGTAAACATCTCTTAACAAAGAAAAAATCACTACACTAAAATCAAATATCGTAAAATATTATGCGAGTCATGGGTATGAAATCATCACAGCCAATTAGAACTTTTGAAAGCCTCCTAATTTGCTACTAATAATCTTACATTCCCTTTTTTGCTATTCACAATTCATAAATAAGTCAAATGAGATTCTCTTTCATGTTCCTAAATTCGGAACATAAAATATCAAGCACACAAATTTAAATCGAATCGAACAGTTCTATTCACAAGTAGCTAGGTATAATACAAATAAATAAAATAACACTGTTCTAAAAAATTTTACTAACCTGTGTCATAACACGATCAGCACCAGTACCCTCTTCGTCCTTAAATATAATATCCCTATTGTAATTTGGTACAAGATCCTTAAATTTGGCATCATCCCGATTGATTCGGCCCTCATGCAAGCCCGACGCCCCTAACGTATTTTCTGACATATTCGGTACGTGCTGTTTGAATACAAGCGGGGTGAGCTTACGATTTTTTCGGGGTCCCCCAATACCCCGACCCGGACCGCACGCATGCACTGATGTTGTGAATATTGTCACTAGAATTAAAATGGCAAGGATATGTTTACTAGATGGCAGCAGCATCGTGCTGGATTTTTGTGAAATTTGACTCATTTGTTGCATTTTTATTTTTATTTTTGTTGGTGTTGGTGTTGGTGTTGTTTTTTTTTTTTTTTTTTTTCTTAATTTATATAAATAAACAATATTATTATTTAATTCTTAACTAATTATTTTTTTATACTTCAAGACTTTTTTTTTGAATATTGTAAAACACCGTTATATGCACATTTTTCCACTTCACTTTTTTGTCGATTTAAGTTTAAATAACGGTTATCTTTCGAAATAAAAACCAGAAAGCACCAGCTGGTCAGGTTTTTTTTTATAACAAAAATAAAGAAATACCCTAACCGCGCGAAATTTTTTTTTAATTCAAAATTAAACACCAACTTTTTAAGCGACTAAAAAATTACCGTAATTCGTGCTTCGCTATCATGCTATTCGAACAGAATGCGTTTAGGGAAACAAAATGTCCTGCGTGTCTCTCGTGGTGTGGTGTTGTTTTGCGTGTGTTTAAACCTCGCTCGCGCCCAGCATTACAACTGATTGACAAATGACATATCGTCGTTCACATTGTGTCTGCAAGGGTGCCAATCTTCGCTATATAGCCTCTGCTGCCAGCTATGGCATGGGGTAAACGTTCAAGCAACGGTGTTTACGGTGTATCTGTAAGTGTGTGTATTTGTGTTATACCTTTCGTTCTTTCCCCTTTACTCACCTTATCTTTACGAAACATATCTTTTCCTCACACTAACTAACCGATTACCTGGACAAAACACCGCTGCACGATCGGCAAAAAGAGAAAGAAGGAGATTAACTACTATGCACACTATATCTGTGCTTTTCACTCCTCTCTGAGTTAGACTTAACGAAAGTCTTAATAATGCGTTTAGTTTCTCCATTCAAATTAGTAAGGTTTTTTTAATGAGAGTATTGGTGAGCTGGAGGCGTGGCATGGGGTATTGTATTTATATGTAATAACAGTTTGTGAATGAAAATTGTGCTTTACACTCGTACATACATACTTGCATATAATATAGGTAGTGTATAATGACGAACAGACAATAAGAAAAGACACTGGAATTTGGAAGATGGAAGCTGGAAGCTTTGTATCTGGTTTTGTGGTCGATTTTTGTTTTGAATGCGTGCAGATAGATGGTTTTTTTATTTATTTATTTTTTTTTGACAGCAACTGCAAGTTTAAAGCGAGTTTTGCACGCGGCCATGTACCTAAAAGTATGGAGAAGAAAGAAAAGGTAAGTCTTCGTCGCCTTTTGAACATGTAGGTACATTGTACATATTATGTATATACTAAGTTGGTTGGTGTGGTGGATAATGAGGCTTATTACTGTGTCATTCGCTGTTAATTGGTTTATTGGTCTCTTTTGCTCGCTGTTTACTTGTACTTTGGTGATGATAAGTGATTTTGACGTTTTTTCTTAGCCCCGAAATGAATAATATCTATACATATGTATGTACATATGTATATAGGTTTGTACCGGCATTTGGTTTTGTCTTATGTTAACCATTCATGCAAATTGGAAATGATGTGTTGTTTTATTGAATATCCCTATATATACCTACTTAATACAATTTTTCTTGTTTCTAAAGTACATAGGTATATTTGATGCCCCTAGAGACAGGATCAGGTTTTGTTTTGAAATTAAATAAGAAGGAATCAATGGAAAATCGTTAATGGACCGACAACAAAACATGATACCTATACACCGGACTACATGTTCAACTAAAAAGCAGCCATCGTGGTGGAACTCTGTGATGGTTTTGTGTAGTGGGTAAGCAGTAAGATGGAGAATGCATCAGGAATGTTGACCTTAAATATTCCGGAAGTTGTACATACCTAAAATATTTATATATGGTGGTAGACATATTATAATATTAAACTGACTGTTGAATTTGGAATTAATTCAGGTAGATATCCATTTTCTTATTTCTTTTTCAAGTAAGTTACGAACTGCATGATCGGGGACTTGGGGATCACCCCACTCCTCTATTCACATCAGCGTTTCTACGTATACTGTCTAATAAGGGGCTATCGGGTTTAAACATGGGGAACAACCTGTTTGACAACAAGAAGTGACAATCAATTGATATTTGATGTTTTATCATAATGGTATAGAGACGTAAAAGACATAACCGTTTGATATAGGTACTCCATTTTACCTATGTTTTTAAACTATGAATGTCAAGTTAGCGAAGCAATATTCGCTTGTCGAAAAGTAATTATGCGCATAATTTACCGTTATAATACGATAGTTAGATAATTTCGAATTTGTCGTTCAAATTTTTTCTGTTTTTTTTTTGTACCTGATTTGCTAAATTAATATCAAAAATCGGTAAAAACTTGTTGTAGTGTATATAATTGTACTGCTTCATTATACATATGATAAACTTCTATATAAATTATATTCCTAATTCAATTAGATAGTCCCAGTTCTATAGAACCGAACTGTATTTTTATAACTTCGTCCATAATTTTCTAATCAATTTACAACAACTTTTTTACAATTTCATATAAAATTAAACATCCGAAGTACAGGTCTACGCACATAAGAACCTAATAAAAAAAATAAAAAAATAAGTCAATAACATTGTTATTAAAAAAAAAATACCAAAAACAATAGGTATATATAATAAAACCATTTAAATTCTATTAACAAACCTTCAAATGTATTTCCCCCTTATACGCACCTATCACTGAACGATATTAAAGTAGATAAAAATTAACAGATTTTTGAAAATGACTTGTGTTAGCTCGATAAAATAAAAACATGACTAATCTTGGTGATTTCTAATTTGTATCCTATAGTCATCAAAACTTCTGAAGCTGTCTTAGAAACCATTTTACAGTCTGAAATTACAATTTCTAGATATTTTTAATGTCACATCCCAGTTGGCGGTTAAATTAATGTTGTTCAGTTCAGTTTATTTTATCATTTTGACGGTTGATGTTGAAGAAAATCAAATATTTGCTCAAATTTGCTCAAATTGATTTACAAGTCTCTCAACTTATTGAACTATTTATAGGTATAGGCAAGTTATTTGATTTCCTGTCAAAGTGAACCCTTTTTTACGCGAGACTAAATTTATAAATAATTTGATGTGTATATAGCTCAAACTCAATACAAACCTAATTTACCTACATATGTATGTATATAATTGTCTTTATTCTATAATATTTTGCATTTTGAACATCTTTTAATAAATTTAATAAATTCGAGTCGTGTAATTTCTTAAGATAATAATAATGGTTTTGACAGTTAAGCAGTAGCCTTTTATCTGAGTATATGAAAAGTTTCTTGAATAATTTTGTTTCGGTCGAACTTCTTGCTTCTTTTTGTCGAATCTTGATGCAATTAGCGCCTCTTGAGCTAAGTTATCGTTTTCTTCTGCTTTCTTGAAATTTCATTCATACATGCAAAGCTGCATGGTCAACTCATCAAATGTCTTGGCTTCATCTTTTGTGAGTAACATCCAACTTGATCTGAAAGTCTCAAAACCTTGAGGGTAAAATATGCACGACTTTGCATACCAACATCAAGACCGCTATTCAGATCGTTCCACAAACCTCTGAGCTTCGCAATGTGTGTGGAAACATCTTGAGTAGGATTCATGCATATCTTGAACAGTTGATCCTTCGATGTTGCTTCAAATTGCTGTTTTAAAACTTCCCACGCATCGTGTGCCGTTTCTTCATCCATTATCTTCTGATAGACTTGTTCTGTGCCTTAGCTTGTTATCATCGATTTAGAGTAGCTGTTCGCTTTTCGATATAAGTTGCGCATTTCTTTGTGTTGACTTATTTCTTCTGCTTTAGGCGTCCCTGATAAAGGTTCTGTCTTCTTCAGAATTCCGTCTATTGCATCTAGGGCTCCCTCATGGTAGTCAAGTAAGTCCCGTATTTTTCTTTTCCATATAGGCCAATCTTGATATGCTTTGCTAAGTCCATCTTCAAATAGACTATATCTCTCAGTTCACAAATAACGAAAATTAAATTCAAATCAAAACAAATTAATTAATATTGCATACTGGGCCCATAACCTATTGTTTTCTATGGAATTAATATTCGATTAATTGTATTTAAATTGAACAAAATTATCTTTATTTAAAAATGAACAAACAATATTGAAAAAGATATAAGTCAAGAATAATAAATTTTTCTAAAACAAGTTTTTGAGATATACATACATAAAAACATTCTCAGTTTAAACAAACATTATAAGTACAGTAGAAAGTATGTTAAAGTATAAATTAACACTAAAGATAATTAATTGACTTCAACACTTATAACCTCAAAGCTCCGATAATTAGAACAGAAGATAACAAATCAACCCTTTTCAATTAGGTATTATATTTAAGTTGCTTTGCTAGGTTAATCCTACCTTTAGCCTGGTTAACCTTAATTTAAGTAACTTAACCTTTAACATCTGGCCCTTATAGAACTATAAAGTTATAACTTAATTAAGTATAGGTCCCTATGCATATTCTAGGTTCAACAATCGAATTGATTAAGAATGAAGTTTTGTCACATACATTTTGTAGCCTAACATTTAACTTATTTCAAAACCATAATCTTTAAGATCCGATTATTAGTACATAAGTAAAAAGGCAACCAGACCAACCGAATCAATCCATTTATATATAAATGTACATACATATGTATGTACCTAAATAGATATGTAGGCTAGGCATAATATGAATTTTGTTGGCGGTTCTAACTAAGCCAATTTGTTTTTATTCAATTTTTTAATATAATATGTAGGTAGGTAATTATTTATTTTGATGAATTAACCCTTTTCAACTTTTTTCAACTAATTGTTGCTTTCATATGCAAAAAAGGAAAGCTAATAAATGTGTCTCTATTTTAACATAGGAACGGGTCTTCTAGAAAATGTAAATAAAATGTTATGATACAAAAACTACAAAGGATATCAAGACTCCCTCTTCTTCCCTAAAGTGTTTCCTTAATAATAGCAATTCATTGATCGGGAATGTTGTGCCTATCCAAGCCAAACAAATTCCCTATTGAATTCTATCGAAATCGTCATCGATAAACAGCAGGTGAATTTTTGATCGATATTGAAAGCACTAGCTGTTCAATATGGAATCTTGGGTTTACTTTTTTGACTCTTGTCTGAAGCTCCCCTAATCGTTCGACATATTAAGATATTTGCGAAAACATGGTTTACCATTGCAAAAGTGTCCATTTACCATTTGAGCTGGAATTCATCCGATTTTTGGATTTGGGATTTTTGGAGCCTGTAACACCTAGGAGCTAGGGGATTCTTTAATTTTTCTATCTTTCACACCGATTTGGGGCTTCTTCATTATTTCTTCCATTTCTATATATAATATTAACGTTATGTATGTTTTATACCCCCAAACTTAGCTTTCACTATTCTGTCACTCCAATTGATGCCATTTCTAGAACATTTCATGTTGTAGGTACATCCGGAAAAAAAAAATTTCCAAGGCTGCCTACCTATGCACAGGCCTTTACTAACCCCTTCTCTATATTAGAGGAATGACCTTTACTCCAAACCGATATTTTTCCGGGTAAAACCCACTTACCTGAAACTATTTTATGATCTTAAATTTGTTTGGTCCGAAACATTGACATTATTTATCGGTCTTCGTATAGTTGTTTTACTCCTGAAATTAAAAAAAAAAAAAAATAATATTGAGGAAGCCAACAAATTTGTTTTCATATTTCGAATGAATGTAGAATGGCCCTATTTTCTTTGCTTGTGCATCATCTTTTTCTTTCATTATTATGGAGCATTGAAGATACTGGTGGTTAAACGGAGCACTCTTCAGTTGATCCAAGCGCCACTTGTATGTCACATCAGAATTATAAAGTAAATATTAACCCTCTTGTGATTTTATAAGATTTGATTTCAGGACAATACAAGAGTGAAGACTGAAGAGTGTTGTCTTCAAATTTAATGACGAACAAAGAAGATGATGTGTTAATGAAGATTATACGGTTTATGGAGACCCAATCAGGTAGGCAGCTTCCTATATATATGTTATATGCGCGATTGTTTTGTAAATTGCTTTTATTTTTGAACTTTCGAAAAAAAATCTTCAAAATTCAAATTGAAAATTGAAAATTGAAAACATAAACAACATTAACAATTCTATAAAATCGATAATATGTCTATTTGGTAACCTGAAACGATCATACGACGTAGCAAAATTCGTAGAAAAAAAAATTAAAGTATCAACTTGTAGTAAGAAGTTCCAGTTACGAAACAAACATAATATATGTAAGAAAGTCATTTTTTTGAAAGACTGTTAAAAAATCAAATGGAATTACCCGGAAAACTTAACTTATTAATTGTGTAGTTTTTTTAGTACCTGAATTAACTTTGAATTAAACCAGAGTTTGTTAATCCCTCTAGTAACCCGTGGCGTAATACTAAGTCCGCGTGGGACTGTTACGCCAAAGGTCTTGGGTTCGTTTCTCAGCCAAAAAAAAAAACATTAATGCTAGATATGCGAGGAATTAAAAAAGTATCTCTTCTCATGAAAAAGGGTTTCTCACCTTAGTCATTCGGATTGGGAGAAAATTGTAGGTATGTACCCTTCATTTCTGCCAATAACACTCACACAGGAATTGTTGAGAGCTTTAAGTCACCAGGCCCTGGTCCTACACTAGCTGTAGCGCCACATTTTTAGTTAATTATATTTATAAATCTAACCCAAGTTAACTCAAAAGCAGTTTTTCACTATAGGATTAACTTTTAGTTGTCAAAAATCAATAGAAATTAAAGTCTGATGCTATGGAAAAGCGTTTTCTCTATATAGAAACAGATAGGTCAACACTATACAGCACTGTTGGAAAAAGCCTTACTATTGTACTGAATTCAGTACAATTTGATTTTCTCAGTACGTAAGTACATCTTTGTCATTTTCAGTACAATTTTGAATTGTTTGTACAAAACTGAATTATTCCTTTAGTTAATTTTCTCTTATCTTCATTAAAAAAATCTATGTGCTATGCGAACATATTATACCCAAAGCCCAATTACCCAATATCAAAACCTTCCCCACTTGGGCTGAATGCTCTCATTTGATTTTAAATAGTGAACATCTGAACGTCAATTCGATGACTTTTCAGCATTCTTTGTTTTTGTTTGTCTTAAGGTCTTAAATGTTAAGTTATATTCCACTATTTTATCGTATATGTCTTAAAAATAATTAATGATGTTAACTTGGAAATGCAATCCGAAGATCTAAGAGTACATATTTTGCTTCCAAGAATGAAAGTTATTTTAAAACAATTATGTAGAAATTTAAATGTAAGGAAATCTTTTGATGAAAATCCAATAAACTCAAATAAACCTTTAGAAAATCACCTACCAGTTATGGAGATATATTGCAACACCGAATGTGTAATCTCATACACTTCGAAAAAGTTCAATGAAAAAGATATACAGAGCTTCAAAAATCATGCTAAAATGTTTTATAACATTTCTACAAGAAATTAGAAGAAGATTGAATTTCTATGACTGTTTCTTAAACGCACTTCAAAATTTCTCACAAAGTGCAGTATACGATGGTCAAGTTAACTCTATCGTTCAATATGTTTTAAATTTTTTTCTAATGAACACAAAAACATTAAAGCTATAAACAACGAATATAAAGCTCTAGATGTATAGGCATTTTGGGTTAAAATTGGGCTTTTAAAAAATGAATGCAATGAGTTTATGTTTAAAAATATTCATCGAAGTATTCAAGGTTCCTTTGTGTTCCTCATTCTCCACCAAACGTTGGAGGAATTTTGTATGTTAAAATATAATAAAAACTACATAAATTAAGAAATCGGTTACAAGTTCCAACGTATTCTGCACTGATAAAACCAAAAAAACAAAAAGGAATGTTGTCACAGTTTTGTAATTAATAAAGATCTTGTTAATTATAACGTGACAAACAATCCTCTTCAAAAAGAAGAACTTTTAAAGCACAACTCATTTAGGCCGGTATTCACCGAGCACTCATAACTTATGAGCCTCATAAACCTATTCACCAAGCAATAATAAGTGGATATTTATGAGCGCTCATAAAAGTTATGAGTGGTCCCGACCACTCATAACTTATGAGCGCTCTCATCGAAAAATATTCCGACATTTTCGATACTACTTCCACAACCACAACCACCACCCCCACCCCCACAAACACAAACATCTCCATCGCTACCACTCCATCTACCTAAAAAAGTTTGATTTTAAAGTTTGGGAGTGGCTGGTTGACAGAGAGTGGCTCTCTTTTTCGAAATTCGAAACATATTTATGAGTGGTTGGTGAATACCACAAAGTTATGAGCCTCATAAACTTATGAGGCTCATATGAGCGCTCCGTGAATACAGGCCTTAATGTTAATTACCTAACTAACTATGTATTACTTACTGATCTAAGGCACCAGTTATACCTAATAATCATTGTAACTGACCATTTAAAATTTCCATTTTTAATTTTCAGATCTTTAGGAAGCAAAATCAGTATTTATTTTAATGGCAAAATAAACCTGATAGTTTAATAATGATTTAGAATTTTAAAAACCTCAAAACTAAAAATCTAAATATACAATGATGATATTCAATGAAAGCTACAACTGGCTCAGCTTACTGTGATACGGGATCCGTTCGTTATTTCTTTAGCTATAGTAATGAAGTTTCTATACTATGTTACCTTAATATTTATAACAAGGGAATGGTTCTTGTTAATAAATAAATTTTATTTTTGAGTTTGTGTGTTTGCTAGTTTTTATCAATTTAAAAGAGCCCAGTACTATTTGTTCTCTTTAAGTACTATTTTGTTTCAGCGTTCAGTACAATCGAAAAAAGCCGATTTCCATCACTGATACAGCAGTATAGAAAGGGCGATTTCCATAGTTGTCTTCTCTATTTTGATAGGGTTTCTACACACATTTGTCAGAAACGTCTATTTAGTTAATCCGGAATCTAAGGCCGGTATTCACCGAGCACTCGTAACTTATGAGCCTCATAAACCTATTCACCAAGCAGTAATAAATGGATATTTATGAGCGCTCATAAAAGTTATGAGTGGTCCCGACCATAACTTATGAGTGCTCTGTTCGAAAAATATTCCGACATTTTCGAAACTACTTCCACCCCCACTTAACACAAACATCACCATCGCTACCATCCCATCTACCGAAAAAAGTTTGATTTTAAAGTTTGGGAGCGCCTGGTTGAGAGAGAGTGGCTCTCTTTTTCGAAATTCGAAACATATTTATGAGTGGTTGGTGAATACCACAAAGTTATGAGCCTTATAAACTTATGACGCTCATATGAGCGCTCGGTGAATATAGGCCTAAATTGACTTTAAAAACATTAAGGGCTTGTTTCACAATGTCTGAGTAAAGTTCTGATTAGCTTCTTGACACATAAATATTGGAACTGGGTCATAACATAAGTCCGTACAACTAAAAATAATATTTTTGCATTTATTATCCATTCAAGTCGTCAAAAGACAATTGTATATTTTTCTCCATTGAACTTATAACCTTGTGCCAATATTTATGTGTCGAGTAACTAATCAGAACTTTACTCAGACATTGTGAAACAGACCCAAATTTTTTCGTTTTCTAATAAAAAAAACTTAAAACTGAATATCGATGTCAGAATGATTGTATAATTTCTCGTACACATACCCAACCCCAACTATATCATCAAATCAAATTGCGTCCAAGAAACCAACGTTTGAAAATATCGTTCCTATCCCACTATTTCGAGTACAAAAGCTCCGCAGATAGATACATTCCTTTTTTTAAACTTGGCTTAAATTAATTCTATACAAACACTCAAAAATATCTGCCTATTTTATCAATATACTCATCTATCACCTTAGATTTACACGACTGACTTAATCCCATATTTAAGCCATTAATTGCTGTGAATGAGCTTTACGACAAATGGTAAAATTATGACAATGTTGTAAACGCAACATAACTATAGGTACTTAAAAGCTATACTTAATTAAAAATTATATTTTAACCAAGAAAATAAAATAGCCAAAGCGTTCACACATTATAAAAAACCATCAATATTTCAAATATATTTACATACCTATTAAATCAAATTCATTTGAAACCGTTTAAATAAATTTGCATAACAAAAATTCCCTTAAATTTCTTTCATCATCGCGGGCGTATTTTATTGCTACAACACTCCCTGAATTATACAACCCAACAAAATAAGCCAACAGAATGATCGATGACAAGAGAATGAGAAGCAATGAAAGATTCACTTTTGTTAAAAAAAAAATTTTATAATTTTGTTTACTGTCATTTTAATTATAGTTCCGTTTATTTTTCTTTTGGCCCATCAGCATTAGGAGGGTTTATAGGATATATTTAACTGAAGTTTGTGCAGGTCGGTGTCAGTGTGATGAGACTTAATCGATTCTTAAAGGCGGAAGTCGAGTTTTATATTAAGCCGCTGGTTATTTTTATATGTTTCTTTTAACAGGGTCGGATTTCCTTGATACCTTAAAAGGTTATCTTAAATTGAACTGGCCAGGAGTGCATATATTCTTAAACTGCATTCAGACTTTATATCCCTCAAAATTTAAACACAATAATTTTCAGGGAGGAAATTTAATATTTGATGATAACTGACTGAAATTTGGGGGATTACTTTGCAAGTTTTCTTTTTATTATACTATCAAATAAAAACGTTTTGAAAACTTGACCAGTAAACCAACCAAATTTTAGTCAGTATAATCATCAAATAATAAATTTCTTTCATAATTTGGAGTTGTTTAAATATTACTCTACTTTAAATATTTTATATTAAACCTTTATAAAGTAACAACTTGGGAAACTTATAGATCAGGTTTTTGTATGTTAGAACTTGGGTCTCTTTAAACAATAATTATGATTTTGGTATGATCTCACTGCTTTTTGCAAATCTTTTTTTTTTGTCAAAATCACGAAAGATACATACTAGTGAAGCTAAATTTGTGGGACTCATTCAATCTGAAGTGGTCAATTTAATTGATTGTGATCAATGAGAAAGTAGGCGGATACCACGCCCCCTAAATATTTTATTTTTCCTTTGTATGCACTTTATAAGCTCTACCAATCTTCAAAAATTTCATCATAAACAATCGTAAGAGATAAAAATTCTGAGAAAGTGAGCGGATACCACGCCCCCTCTGAATGGAAAACCTTAATTATTCCGAATTTGAAGATTCTGACTTAATTTATACTGATATTATAGGGGTCGAAAATCGCCTGAGTTTGTTCCTGCATAGGCTGGGCACTACCTTTCCCTTTGATCGGTAAATAAAATTGGTAAGTGGTTAAAATTTTTCTTTCACAGAGTTTTACTTGCTTTCTTCTAAACTTAAACGAGCTTACCTCAGCCTCGAGAAAAAAACATCATAACTACACTCTTTTTATACTAATTGGTTATCTATATTCTGGCTCCTGGATCTTAGCACCTCTTAGTGGGCGGGAAGTGAGCATTTCTTGTCATGAAAAAGTTCCTCTCATCTCATGCGTTTGGATTTTGCACAAAATTGAGGGAATTTTAAACAGTCTGATGTATCTACAGGTGATAGTTAACAATTTTCTAACTTTAAAACTCTTTTCTAGAATGTTCGTTGGTTTAAACATTTTGTATAAGTAGTATCATATCATATTAGGCTCATTTTCTTAATAAACTTCAGCTGAACACAACTAAACCAAAGACAGTTCATTCAAAAAAGTAATCAAACCAATGTTCTCTGATTGTATGGTTTTTCCAACAAAAATGGTGGGAAACAAATTATTAGTGGGATTTATGGTGGGAAAATATTCCAAATCCTTTTTTATGGGAGGGGATAAATAATATTTTTACAATTCATTGCGATTAAAAAATAACAATCGCAAAAAATGTTTGCTATGAACGCACTTGTTGTTTTCAGTCACGCGGTTTTTTAATCGCAAACAAATATAACAGGCATTTTTTAATGAGAATGCATTTGCTACAAATTACATAAAAGCAACTTTTAAAAAAATCATATTTTGTTGACGATTTGTTTTTCGAAAAATAGGTAAGGCTAAAGGGCCAATTAAAGCTTTAATAAAAACGCATCATTGAAAAATTTAATTTCTTATTTTGAGACACTTTTAAAGCAAAATCAGTGAATATTTTGAGGCCAATAAAAGATGATGACTCAATTACACAAGTCAACACGAATTTTGAGTCTGGGTTTTGTATGTCTGATTTTTATTTCCTATGACTAAGTCATGAAAAAAAAATAATTTTACATAAGAAAGTTTGCTTTTGTAGCTATATTTGAACGAAATTTCAAATTTAAGGAAATTCGCATTTTTATAAACTCAATTATTTATAAAATGAAATCAAACTTAAGTTTATATATTTATACCACTTTTATTTACAAAATACAGTTAAAATAAATTTACAAATACAACAAACAAGTATGAACAAGTTTTAAAAATTAATATTTTTGGGATTTTTTCTGTGTGAGAATGATCTTTCTTATATGAGTCCCCAAATGTAATCTCTCATAATGTTCTCATTATTTATTGTCCTTGATAGCGTTGCCCAAAGTCCAGCACGTCAATTGGTAAAACGTTCCCCTTGCTCTTCTGAATATTCCCTCAAGTTATCCTTAAATTAGTGCAAGTGGGTATGTAACATGTCTACTTTTAGTGACATTCTATAACCCATAAGTTTATAGCTATCAAGCATAGTGGAAAATAGTTTAAAATTATCTTCAAAGGCTTCAGATTTATTTTTATTGCTAGGGCAAATATTTTGGTTCTTACTGCAATGAGTTCGCCGCAAATGTAACAAAACGCGTCGACGTAATTTTTACAGTTTTTCGTAGACGTTTTTAGATCTCGTGAAGGACGAAATACGTAATTCCACTGGAAAGCGCGCGCACACACTGATCATGAATCATGTGACTACTGTGCCACCCGAAAACCCCCCGTTCACTTCGTCTCTTACGTATTAAAAGCCGCTAACCGTTTAACAGTCTGCCAAAACCTTAAATATTTATTTATCATTGTATAGAGTATAAAAGCAAACTTTATCAACTATGAATGAAGTTTTTGGTTACTTTTTGATGAAGACAGTCAGAAAATATTTTCTATTGGAAAAATATTTTTTTGTTGACTTGTGTTATTATTCCTAAAGTAAAAAAAAAATATTTCATTTTGGCCCAACCCTTAACATAAAATGACTTCTAAGATTTCAATGATCAACGGTAAGGTAGATCAATCATTGAAATAAAGAAATTAATTTTACGTGCAAACTTGGGCCAAAACGAAATTTTTGTTGGCAAAAATTAATAATTAAGTGAATAGCTTTATAATCAAAATAATCACTGATTTTCTTTTTAAGTGCCTCAAAACTTATGTTTTTCATTATGAGTTTCAATGAAAGCTATAACTGGCCCCTAAAATGCACTTGCATTTAAAATCGCAATACTTTTATTCAAATCGCAAGTGTGTGCAGTATCAATTTTTTTTTGTCATCTATCTAATTTTAATAGCTCCGATTGTAAGTGTTATCAGCCTTTTTAGGTTAACCATTTTTTGGTATCACAAGCATTCATTCATTGTGGTGTTTTTTTTTCCGTCTCGTATAAAAATGGTGGAATTTTTTTTTTCGAATCCGTTGGGATTTTTTAATTCGCACCTGGTATCACTGAATCAAACATACTATTTTCTCATTTTTTAATGTCAAAGTGGCATTTGGAGTAAGTATATGGTACTAAAATGATATAAAACAGGCTTTTGATGATTTTAATTTTAATAAAATGTTAAAAAGATAGTAAATTAATATATAGATATTGGAAAATCGTCTTTTCAACCTATTATCATACTAAAAATGCTTTAACATCACACTTAAGCTTCTTAAATGTTGCGATACTATCTATTATTATTTTTGTGTATAAGGGGTATTATCGTTCTTGTATAATTTTTACAGAAAAGCTAATATAATTAAAACACGAATGTATGTTTAACCGATATGACCCCTAATATTGAACTATGTACCTCACCTAAGTATATATATTATATTAAGGTCTGTCTTGTTTCTTTTTAATACGGCACTGCATTTTATACAGAGAATGGACAGATTTCATCGATGACACATTGAAACTGAATGCGCTCCTTTCATGCCTTATTGATGAGATTGACCAAACGATCTATGTATAGCGATAACCCACGATCCAGCCTTGATGCAAATGATCGATGATTAGTCTCGCAATTTTAGTGCCTTTAGCCAGCATCATCACTGTGAGACTTTGTTTATGTTAATTGGATTGGGATTCTTATAGTATTTGTTGAAATGACTTTTTCTTCATCTCTCGTCTATTTATTGACAGAAATAGTCATAAAGAATTTTGATTAAAAAATTTTAAGTTCATCTTCGGTTTTTGAGAAGATTCTTCTTCGATCTAATCGCGTCCGCGTGTTTATCGTTTTGAAAATTTGTTTATGCAAACAATGTGGCATTAAATGGTTATCATAACATGGGCATTGGGGTTTATTAATTGTTTTTCCCTCAGTAGTTAGGATGATGGTTTATTACTCAGCATAATGGTTAACCTGTTGAATATATAAATATAGATCTCTATAATGTTTTTTATATAACTCGTGGAATAAAAGCTTAATTTTTTTATTTCAAAGCAATTTGTTTGATTTAACGATAGATTACTAAGCGGTTTTTGATGTTTTTCTTTTGTTTGATTGACATCCAGTATATATGTAGGAATTAAATTGGACTTTTAAAAGTCGCATTTAAAATTATAGTTAATAAAATATATTTTTTGTTTGTTCATCGGGAGCTGATGAAAAATTCAAATAGATGTTCAGTGTTCAAGTGCTACGGCCTATTGGCTCTCAAGGTCATGTTTCCCTCGGGAAATGTTATTCCCTCGAACATTTTTCTTCTATCGTGAATTTCCCTCGAACAAAAATCCAATTGAATGACAGCCAAATTCTTCTGCAAGTTTATTCGTGATACCAATAAATTTCAAAGGAGGATAACAGTTTCAAGAAAATTTTTGTTGGTGATAACCACAAATATGTATGAAAATGGCGATGATAACTGCATCATGCACCTAATTAAAGCTGATAATTTGTGAAATAGGAATACAAAAAGTTAAGTTTAGTGCATTACGGGTTATTTCTCCTTTTGACAAATCGAAAAACTATACGTTTCGTTTGTTTATGCGACATATACATAAGCTAGCTTCATTTCAAGTCTTTTCGTTTTTAATTTTTATACTATTTTATCTCCAAAAAACAATATCGTTCTCAGTATAACTATATTGCAGATTGCCTTATTTTTACGGCAAAAAATATTCCCTCTTGCGGAACAAATGTACTTCAGGGAAAATTAGACAAAATGTTTAGCTCCCAATTGCAACATAATGGGCCATGAATGTCACTGCAATTTACCACACCCATATATGACTAGGATCAATTAGTTTCTGGTCAGGTCATCCTCAACATCATCCTATATAGCCATGATGCTACTCTATCACCTAGGGACTCTTCTATAACCATTCATTTAATGTAAATACATACATATACCAATACGAAAAAATAAAATAAATAAATTTTGCGGTCAAAGCAAACAAAACGCAAACAAGGTCCTCATGTTTGCTAATACTCGGCATGAGGTCCTTCCCCTTATTTCAATTTTCAAAAGGACAATAGAATTGATCTTAACAAAAGGCCCGAAATTTGTATATGGGTACCTACTACCTATACATATATATTATAATGTATTGGCTTTTAAAGAACCGAACTTCGTTATAGTAGTCGTTAGATTTGACGAATATATGCCGACAAAGGATTTGTATTGACTTCTGAGCGAATCTTTTTGATACAAATTTCTATTCTCAAACATTTTTGGTAAAAGACAAAATTAATTTCGAAGAAGGGAAAGATGTTTGTATATGTATATGTATGAAAAACATATAAAGGGGAGAGGAAGTAGCACTTATTTTGATATTTTTCAATTATTTATTGATTCAAGGTCATCATCAGATATAAAGAAAAAGGGAAGTGATTAATTTTATTTGAGAAAAATAATCCAGGTTTAGAAGAAAAAGATAAGATTATTGGATAAGGGTTTTTATTTATTTAATTGTTATTAAATTTAACAATAAAATAAAAGACTGTGGTATTTTAATAGTTTATGCTTTTACAAAAATTGTGATGTAAACACTCCATTAAACTGAAGTACAAACAAATAACCTTTAAGATTGTTTGAAACAAAACTAGCAAATGATTATAACAACTTTTGCACCCCTTTTAATAAAACATGTTAAATTTATCTTCTAAATCTATCAAAAATTAATTCACGAAATAAAATATCTGATTAATAAACAATGAATTTCTAATTTACGATAACTAGTACATTTCATCGAAAATCTATTGCATTTAATAAGCAGTCCTTTGTCGCACTTCAGCTTTTAAATAGCGATTTGTTTCTTTTTATTTCTAGTCGTTAGCAAAAATATATTAAGAATTTTTAATTTAATTACTCGTTAATCCACCTACTTTGGTGACTTAAAATGAATTAACTTCAATTTTGTCTTATTGATAAGATTTTATATACGTACCTTATATACTACAATGATAAGAAATAATCCATGTTTAATTTGAAGTTATTAATCGGCGTGCTTGCTTCTATCTGCCAGAAATTAAAAAAAAGTGTACTAAACTGTATTTTAGTGCATGGTATTGGCTACAATTTTGAAACTTTATATTTTGATTTCGTCTCGTCCTGTTTTAGCAATTTTAAATAAAGCGATAATAAGCTGAAAACTTTAAAAAAAACTCTACTAAGTTTCATATGAACATATACATACGAGTGTGCTTTACTAAGTCCCGGGAAATTTACTGCTCAAAACCAACAATTTTTTTTTACAAGAAACATTTTTTGAAGGAACGCACCCAAACTTTCAGACAGATCTGTCAAATTGCTTTGTTGTGGTATTTTATACATACATTTTATACACACGTCTATACCAGCATTTTCGTAAAAATAGAAAAAAGTGAATTTCGCCTGCTTATTAAACACTATTTTTTACAGGAAAAAACCATCACGCAAACCCAAAAAAAAAGCTTGAAACATATTATGGATCAGTATTCAGTAATATCAATTTTGCATAATAATTTGCATATGACAAAAAAATTTCGCAAATATAGGTGAACATTTTTTTTAAAATCCGTTACTGTAGGTATAGCGTTTGTTCACAATTGACAACCCACACAATCGGCTCACAACTTCAAAGGAATGTTTGACGATGCTCAATAAAAATCCAAAGACAAACGAGTTTTTTAGCCGTTTTGAATAAAGAGTGGATGAAACATGGATTTTTCACAACACACCAAATACTAAGCAACATTCGAAACAGTGAACTTTGCCTGATGAATCGAAGCCGAATAAGCCCCAGGTGGATGTGTAAGCATACAACAATTTCTTAGGATGTTGACGTTGGATCGATTCGATGTTAGACGAAGCGTTTCGAGCTAAAAGGAGACTATGCTAATGAATAAATTATTTGTTTTTTGCCGAAAAAAGTGTTCCGTAATCACCCTAGTATGTTTATTATTCGGACCTAAATTTTTCTAATCGAGAACTGAGATTTTTTTAACAAATTTCTTAAAGTTAACAAAATTTTCTGAGCTTGCTGATTTATCAACGTAGATATCGAAAGTGATAAAACAGTTGCATATATGTTTTTGAGTTTTTTCATACAAAAGTGACTGCAAGTTCATTGGTATGAAGTTCACAATCAGAAATGAGTATCAAAATTTGACATTGAATTGAAATATGAACGGGTTCTTCAATTGGTTTCACGTTATAATTTTTATTTCCCAACGTACGACCACCGTCTACCAGGGAAACATTTTGGGTGTTCAGGAAAAGTCTGAGGCTTGTCAGTCAACTTGTTTTGCAAATTCTGAATTGAAATAAAATATTTTGGATTCAATAATTATTTTCGTTTCTAGAATTTTTTGTTTTGTGAAAAAACAACAAAACAATTAATCTAAACAGTATTTAAAGAAGTTTTTCAAGATTCTGATGACAAGTTGTTCAAATTAATAAATTTATTTTCATTCAAATTAGAAATTTCGAAATTCATGTGGAGAATTAATTATATGGGTTCAAATTGATTTTTCATGTGAATTTTGAAACGTTTTTATTTTTCATTTCACCCGGGGGTGAGTTCTAGGTTAAACATCGAAAATTATTTTGGGAAATTCGATTCAAGAGGAGACAGACGGCGCAAGCCACGCTATAAAATGAATTGTTAAACTATTTGTAAGAAGAAAAAAATTAGTTAATAAAAGTCGTTAATAATAAAAATAAATAAATAAAAAGGGAGATTTCCATTTGTTTGATACTATTTACAGCTAAGTGAAAGCAGTGTCATTGTAATGGATGAACCAAGGTTTGCGAAATAATATAATGATCTGATTGATAAATAGAAACGTTGGTATGATGTGGTAGACGTCGTAGCACATTTTGCTGTCAAATCCCAAAAAATAACAGTTAGAAGGAACTTGTAGCAAGAAGTTCCAGTTACCAAAAATACAATCGAAACAATTGTCAAAGATAAACATCGAAAATCTCTAATTGAGGTTTGCGAATAAATTGATATCGCATTAAATAAATTGATAGTAAAATTTTTCATGTATATTTAAAAAAAAAAAACTCTACCAAAGAAACTAGCTAACTTTATCATCAAGTTCAGCCCCATCGTTTCTAATTTAAAAATATTTCTTTGCAATATGTTGTTACCTATGATAATGCAAAATTACAAACGTTTCGTTTCTGTCCATGTCCAAGCAGACCATACTTTAAAGTGTTTCCATACGGTTTGCTTTAAAGAAACCTGTCTCGATATGATGTACTCTAGAATTAAACCAGTTCTATTTACGGTCCAGCTTCATCCAATTCCCTATCTCATTGTCTTTAAAATTTTAACCCGATAAGTTTCCATTGCACAAAACGACGCATCATGTACACTTTCCAACAAAACTCCTCTCGAAGATCGACCATCAGGAGGGTATAACAAGTAGATATACAACGAATCTTCATCATAAGTACCAAACTAAGCCACCTGAAGAGACAACCGAGTCCGTCCCGGCCGCGGTCCCAGCTTCGAAGTTATGTATGCTTAACTATACAATAATGCGCCCAAGAGATATAAAATTCAAATCGAGCGCGAGAAGTGGTTGAGATACGAGGCATCAATTCGAGGGCACACTTAGCAGTCATAGTCGCCTCCTTAAGTGGCGGATCTTGAATGCGCTGCACACTGCTCCGTGTCTCCGTGGGTTTGGATAAACCAAACTTGCAGACCGCATATACGTACTATGTTCTACCGAGCATCATAGAGTGACTAGTGAGTAGGTACCTATATATACTTCTTGTTTATGGAATTATCATCCTCATCTGGATGGCATTAACAGTACTTACAGAGTGTAATGACGCCTAGTGTCGTTTCATTTTTGACATGAAGCTTACTCACTTGCATTGAGCGTTGCGTCTGCGTGATGTGCAAGAAGTTGTTATTTCTTCTTCTTTTTTTTTTGCTGTCTTGATATCAGCAATTACTGTCATAGTTGGCCTAACAATGCCTGACGGCTGTTGACAGATCACACAGATGCGTGGGATTGAACATTTAGCATTATAAACATACTGCAATATTGCTTCCTTTGAGATGTAAAGAGGTTTTGAGAAATTGCTATGAAGGTGAGGTAGGTCAGGAAACAGACAAAAATTAAAAAAAAAACGAGATTTTGAAAAAGGTCAGACAGACGATTTATTTTTCAATGGAAGCAATGAAAAAACTAAAAAGTATTGCACGTTATAGCAGCACAAAGGATACCAAACAGTGATCTCATTCATTTACATTCTGATATTAATTTATTTTAAACCTTTTAAATAAGAAAACAAATTAAGGTGTCCAGTGTATAATTTATAAAGAACTAAGGCCTGTTGAAAGGAAATGGAATCATCACTCATCGACTTTATTTTTATTTCCGTATTTCTTTTCTAAAATGGCGCTAGGTCTTAGCAAATGAAATAACAGTAGGATATATAGGTAAGACCCCATTGTTTGTTTTTGACATTTCGTGGATTGGAATTTACTTCAAATAGTTTTGATGTAAAATGGACAAAAAATGGGCGACAATAAATAGAAAAGCGAGAAACAGATTGACACAGCAAAACATCGACATCAACGTTAGAAATAACCCTACATTCGATGTCCCTGTTGCTGTGTTAATGTATTCAAAGCAATTTAAAACCACTGGCTCTAAAAGGTTGTCAAAATTGCTGTTAAAGTTGCTGTGCCAATCTGTTTCTCGCAAAAATATTTTTCTAAAACTAATCTTATCAAAAGTCATCAGAAGAAATTAAAATTATTCTTTATCGAACTTTAATCGAGTTCAGAAAAATCTGACAGCCCATTTCACACCATTTGACAGCCTATCTCAAACGATTTGACATTTGTGTTTATAAAGGAACATTTTTAGAATTGGTTCTAAAAACTCCATACATTAGTTCTGTTCGTTTGCTTTTCAAAACTGTCAACTTCTACCAATTTGGGTCCAATTTTATTTTATTATATGAACTTTGACAGAACTTTGAACTAAATTTGGTAGAAATTGGCAGTTTTGAGAAGTAAATGATCAGAGATATTCTATGACTATCACGTTTGATGTGACAAGGTTTGGCTTTTGGAACTTGAGTACAAACTGCATAGAGATATCTCCGAAGGCAATTCTAAGAAATTCTGAAATCCTGTTTCCAGCCGACTCTTTAGAGACGATCAATAGTATTCGAAAATTAATAAAATTGAGGCCGGTGCGTACCACAAGGAAGTGCCTAGGACAAACACTGTATTTGTTTTATACTAGGAATATTCTAGTGGACAACAATGCTATAACCCTGATCGTGACCGACAAATAGAAATGGTTACAGAAGTGGTTAAAAAACGCTCTGTATCACATAATCAGCGACTGCATAATCATTAAATGGACCCTGTCCTAATTCTATCAGAAAATATTCTGAGACTAAGAAAAACCAAGCCCCATGAGCTGATGGTCTAAAAGCGATGTTAAAGTATCTATTAAAATTAACTTCCCCAAATTCGATTTTGAATATTAAGAAATAAAAAATCTTTTGTCGATCTTCCATAGATTGGTCCCAATTTCCTGCCGCTGTTACAAGTTGCACACTACTTGGTGCCGAATTTTACCAAGTGCCTTTCGAAGATCTCTACCTGTAGAGAATTTTTACGTTATATACAACCTGTTTTTATGTTGTGTCTTATGATGCAGTGAGTAGTTCCTGTGGGCACTCGAACACCCATTTTAAATTTGTTGACACTTTCAACTTTGACAACCTGCGCAATATATTACCTTGGATTTGTGTAGTTACTGTGTGTTTCCATGACCTTATATGCAAGTTCAAATATTTTACTGATCAATTTCAATGTAAAACATGAAATTCCTTCGTTTGCAGTTCGATATGGTTTAAAGTTATTAATAACAAGTCACATAGAACACAACCTCTCTTAACTATTTTCAAAGTCCAGTCAGCAGCGGAACCAATTCCAAAACTCTGGCGTGTAAGTGTCCCTTGCTTCTAGTCTTCTTATTTACGAGGCAACACTATCGAATTGTAAGCGATACTCTGCCATTATCATTTCAACTATTCCAATGATGGTGATGCTGCTGGTTGCTGACTGCTGCTGGATGCAACGGAGAAGATGCTGCGAACATAAATGGAATTGGACACATGGCATATTAGCAAACTGACTTGACCAAATGTATACCTACCTATAGTTTCGATTATAGGTACCTACCTGTGAAAACAGGAATCTACATTCTACCTATACCTGACAGATATTACACGACAGCTCTGGAAGTGGAAGCAACAACGACGAAGCGACGTGGATGTGAGGAAGAAGACGACAACGATAACTCGACGGACGGAGGCGAATTGCAAGGGTCGTTCATTTCGTAATTTTCTGCTAACGCTTTGTGTTGTTACTTTCTACTTCGACTTGTTCTTTATTTTTGCCTTTTCCGTCTGTCCGGCTGGAGCTCAATGCTGTCGGTGTTGTTGTCGGATGCTGTCGGGTCCCAGGGATTTGCCTTTTGTGTTTTTATCGTTTTGACTGCGGTGACATTAAACAAGGAGTTTTACGTCACCTTAATGTACGGCTCGCCCATTAATCTTCACTGGTGCTGCTCCCGCTGCTGTTCATGCGATAGAAAGAGCCAGCAGGAGGATAGTCACCGCCACGCCGCTGATGTTTGTTTTGTCTTATTGAACAAACTAACTATGGCAATGGCATGCTGCAGGCAGCAGCATTGAACACATGCACTATGATGGCTGCGGCTGCAATTGCTGCAGCTCTGCGTGTTGTAATGCGCACTCTGCCACCAATGATGAGAAATCACCAACGCAGATATATAATAGCCAGAATTGTTAGTCGCGCGTTGGCCTATGTTAGCTTTAGCTTTTCGGGTTATATGGGGACATGGAGACATAGGATATGCATGCATGTGTCGCGATGATGTTGGATGTTCTCGTTGGCAACATGAGTAATGGAATTTGCAATAAATTCAGATAAGAGCTCTTCAGGTCTCTTCGATGTTATAAGACACACGAAATTGAACATTTGACTCTATTTTGTGTATGGACTATGGAGTGGATGAATATACCTACCTATACAACACTATTTGGAACCAGGAGTTACCAACAATGGAAATTTGTATTGGGCTATTCGCTTTAAAATTATAGGTATACCTCTATTAAATCAGCAGCCAACAGTATCAAAACATAACTAACCGCTCGTCATACATGTATTAACAGATATTTTGTGCTCTATCCGCGGGAAAACAAAGTTTTACTTTGGACTTCAACATCAATATTTCTTTATTTGGCCACCACACGCCATTGAATGTTGGCAATACTCTTTTTGGATAAAAAATAAAATAAGCAAAACCAATGACATTATTTTGAAAGCAGGGGAAATAAATTTTTTTTTTTCTTAATTTATAAGCTTGATGGTTTTTTTTATACTATATATGATTTCTACGGAAGCATTTGAAAATGGTGACTCTTATAAAGTCGTTGATTAGCAGTTACCATGACGCGAAGGTGTGGTTTGTTGAATTTTATCAGGCTATCACTCTTGTACCTTATACGCCTATACAAGTTGGTTTTTAAGGAAAGTTATTAAGACCACAAATAAGACTTTCCAACAAGATCTCTAGGTAGTTTTTAGTTTTTGCCATTTGATTTCTTTTGAAATATGGTAAAGTTTGACAAGTCTTGAAATGATAAGAATATGATAGAAATCAAAGTCCTTTTTGTGTAGGCAATTTTATACAAGTGGGTATAATTACAATCTCTATTAATGTTGTATAAAATTTTGAATAACTAGTTTATTATAGCCAGCAACTATCTTGTTTCTAAATATATAGATTTATGGGAAAATAATATATTGTAGGCGATGTAGAATGATGTTTATATAGGACACTTTCAATTTTTAAGTCTAATTGAAAACAAAAGTTACATCTGTTATAACACTTATGTATACATATAATGATCTTATACCTTTTTATTAATGGTAACATAAAAGCTCCCAAAGTGAAAGGATGTCGAATTAAACCACTTGCTGTGACGTGTTGTTATAATAAAAGGCTTCAATAAAAGGCTTCTTTTAAAGTTTAAACAAATAAAATATTCTTTGTTTTAGAGCCGGTTACATTTAATGGTCTGTCCGCGTTGGCTGCTGTCCATAATCTAAAACTTAACTTAACTTATGTCGAATTCCTTTCAACAAAAGAATCGAATTTTTTTCTAAAAAAATCGAATTTTTTCTGTCGTTGAAAGGAATACGAAAAAACGGATTTAATCGACTTTTTTTGTGATTGTGTGGGTGGGTGGCCCTTGACAGAAACAATTTTGAAGTAAAATATCCAGAAAATATTCAATTTGGAAAATATTATTATTGTTAATTGAAAAGCAACGCACTATAAAATTCACCGAAAATTCGTTGCAACCAAAAACACAATTTGTTTTCTTAAAACACCGCGACTTTCAATTTGACATTTTAGAAATTTCAAATCTTGCTAGTGTGTGTGAAAATCGGTGTAAAATCTTTCTTGAATCTTGCTAAATTAGCAAGATTTGTTTTGAAAGAAAATATTCGAATTGTTCAGAAAAAAAATCGATTCTTTTAGAAAAAAATTCGATTTGTTGAAAGGAATTCGACATTACCTAACTTAACTTAAAACAACTAAACCTAACTTCACTTATTTACACGAATATGGGTCTAAACACAATAATGCTGAGTTCACATTAGCCTGTACCTTACAATTCCACCCCGCTAAAACCCTTAACTCTTACAGCCTTAATGGCACACATTTTAAAAAAGGTGTTTTTAACCCATTACAAACTTAAAACATTTACATCTGTCAAACCAATTGTCAGATTCCAAACAGTCACTGTCATTTTTTACAATATATTATCTTAATTAAAAGTTAAACAACATTGCCAAAAATTTTCAAAATTTGTTCCAAAATGGTGGTTCTGTGCGTCAAACTTACTTGCTTTTTCAGTTGTGTCCGAAACAGATTTTATATAAGAAGATCTGTCGGATTCGGACTCGTGTACCTTGTTGTCTTTCCTCTTGTGGTGTGTTCCCAAGTTTTAATTTTGGTAATTTCTCTGTGAAAAAAAAATTGTTAAATCCCACAACTATAGGGGATGGTAAAAGAAGTGATAGAACACCTCCTGTTTTTACCCAAACGCACCCTGATTATACTTTGCAAACATTCAAAACTAATTTATTCCCGTAGCAATTGTTGAATGACGAAGAAAAAAGCCATTGCCGAAAAGGTAGACTTAAATTATTGGTGGCATCTCGGTGACGTGGCCGCAGCCACACACACAGACAAACATTTTGAAAACCCAAGTGCAAACGAGAGGGAGATTGATATTATGATACCGGACCTAGCAGCTAATAATAGTGATATTCATCTGCCGCTTCGCAATAACTGTTTTCACATTGGAATACTGAATTCGATTGCGAATGGAAATAAAAGTAACGCAGCTAACGTCAGGTAACAGCTCAACTCGTCGCGGAAGATGTCTTAAGCAAAAACTCCTGGAAGACAAAGAGTTGTATACACCAGTATAATAGCTCGGAAAAGACTCCAAGTTGTTCCTGACAGAGGCCCACAAACAGGAGCGTTGGAGGCAACTAAAAAAAGCGAGACTCAGCCTCAGCCCCATTCAGATGTCTACCAACAAAGCCAGCTCCAACATAAACAGCAGCAACAGCATTAACAGCAACATCCCGAATATTAAACGACAAGACGATCCGAAAGCATGGTGCCCACCAAAAGAGTTTCTTTAAAGACAATTTTAGAAATTATAAGTAAGTCAAATTATGATTCAGAGAATATTAAACTTGTTTCAAATGATTTCGGCAAATTAAAAATATTTGTAAGAGAAGTTGAGTTACATAGCTTTTTTCTTGAAAAATTTAAAGTAATGAAAATTGAGGCTTTTCTTTCACCCCAAAGCAATTTAAAAATTTTTTAAAGCATCCAACACCACTTACAAAACGTTTTGAACAAGCCGTTGGACTTGTCGGTATTGGTTTTCCCGCAGAGCTATTTCGAGCAGCTCCAACACCCTGCACCCACTCATTCAGAGACCCTGAGAAACAGAGAGCTTTCCTGAAGAGTGAAAAAAAAGAATGATTGTCAAACTCCCAAAAAAAGAGACCTTAGTGCAAAAACTGGAGAAACAGAGGAATAAGCGTACTAAATTAGTAAAGGAGACTGGAGAGGTATCCCAGATAGATTAATTGCTATTATCAAGGCTTCAAATCGTGGATCCAAATTTTAGGTTTTGCATAAAGGAAAGTTGTCAGAGGAATTTGAATACTATTTCTATTGATGATAAGTGATGTACTGCACGAAGCTTTGTTGACTGGAAATGGAGGAATTCAGTGGACTCTGCAATCACACCTCAAACATCTGGACTACGCGGACGACGCACGCATGCCTACTTTCTCA
The DNA here is from genome assembly GCA_929447395.1 of Epistrophe grossulariae. Taxonomy (NCBI): domain Eukaryota; kingdom Metazoa; phylum Arthropoda; class Insecta; order Diptera; family Syrphidae; genus Epistrophe; species Epistrophe grossulariae. The sequence goes on along the minus strand of OV839567.1, from coordinate 150,876,982 downwards.
TAGGATCATTGATCTCCATTAAATGACAACAAAAGCGGAGAGAGAAGCTGAATTCGTGGGACTAAAGATCAATACGGCAAAAACTAAAAGGACCAGTCCTGGAACTTCTTCATCAAAAATATTTCGGGATAACCAGTGGAGATGGTAGAGAATTTCCAATATCTTGGGAGTATTTACTCTACTTGTGGCGGAACTGATATAAACAGCCAAATCGGTAAATCAAAGGCTGCATTCCGAATACTGTCTAAAATATGGAGAAACAACTTTATTAGCTTAAAGACCAAGCTACGACTGTTCCGCTCTAATGTTGAATCCGTGCTGCTTTATGGGTGCAGTACTTGGAAAGTCACATCCGTTGTCATCTCACAAGCAAACTTTCGTTAATAGAAGTCTTCGAAACATCTTTAGGATTTTCTGGCCCAACCGTATAACCAATGATAAACTGCATGAGAGAACAGGTCAGGAACCCATAGATTCTATTATACCTACGAAGACGCAAATGGCAGTGGATAATCCATACGCTTCGAAAAGGTGATACAATGGAACCCGCTCACACAGCTAGGCAGACAAGTGGGCTGACTGGGAAAGAGTTGTAGAGACCTGAGATACATCTCCAAAAATCATACTCTATGGGGCATAGATGTAATGTAGTCCCTATGCCCACAAGGGGAACCTCACGGACATAATAGCTCCGAGGATCTAAGTAAGTAAGTAAGATAGTAAGTATATATAGGAACAACTAATATTCTGAGGTGAAGTTATTTGCGTCTTTTATTAGATGGTCAAGTTAACCTATAGATACTTTCAAAACCCAAAATGAACATACAGTGGCACTTTTTTCATTCACAAAAAAAAGTTATTATTATAGGGTGTCAGACCCCTTCTTAATCTTTGATTATACATATTTGATATTCTTTGCTTAAAGAAAATTTGATATCAACTTTAGATATCCAGACAGTAAAGCCGCTATTAAACCTCTATAGTCTACAAACTATATACAAGAGTCGTTTTCTTCCGATAATCTTTATCTTATAAAAACTTGTCGAACTCGCCAATAGGGAGAGCAAGCCCTTTAAGTGGACTGTGGACTTATATCACTACTTTTTTTTAACAAAAATATAGATCTGAACAACATTGAAATCGAAACATTAGATCTCTATAGGGTCGTGCCTCAACAAGGGCATCTAATAGACAAGTACGCAAAGGTGGACAGACTATATCAACCTAGAATCCGAGCTTCATACACATTTATGGGATAAAGGTACCTACATATTTAAGTTCTCATTCAGCGAGAAAATTTGATCTGTACCGGACCATGGTTGACATAACATTTTTGTCTTATCTTTAAACAAATTCATATAAAGTTTTCAATCAAATAATTCAATAAAGTGCCAACGAAAAAAAAAACAACTTTACATTCAACAAATTTATTTTCAGGTTCTTGATGTATTTAACTTTTATAAAAAATCCAACTCCACTAAGAAACTCCACATGATACTTATCAATTTTATGTTTGTGTTTGTGCATATTTTTATATACATATATATCTTTGTATATGGGACATTCGATTGTATTACAGGAATTAACTCACTGATGCACTGTCCCATCCCAGCATCCGCAGCCAAACTATAATATCTATTCAGATTCACGAAGCACAAATTTTCCCACATTAAATTCTTGTCCAGATCGTCAGTGGATGTGGTGGTGGCATATACACCGCGATACACCATGCGCACGCACGGGGTGCAAGAAGAATTGAAGCCATCAAGGCGAAGAAAAAGAAAAGATTCCCAGAGACATCATGATGGTTTTGCTGGACACGAGCAAGGAGGATACTCACATGGCAAACCAAATCTCAAACTCATAACAAACAAACGAGTTTCACCAACGAGAGTTGGATATAGTTTATGCAATTCCATATAACTATATACATATTGATAGATATTATCAGTGCTGGATTTTCTAAGAGGCAAAGTATTAACTTTTCTTGGGCCCTGCGTTTAACTATAAACCCATAAACTGGGTGTAAATTAAATACAAATAGTAGAATAGTAGGTTTAAGGGCCAGTTTTTTAGTGCCTGAGTTAAACCAGGATATAAGTTGGAAATAAATTGAGCACGAGTTAACTTGTCAATTAACAGTAAGAGTTGTCAAAAATTTATCTAAATTAAAGTGTGACACTATGGAAATGCGCTTTCAATATCGGAAACAAAGAGGGCGGAGTAATGCATTTGTATGAAAAGGACCATTATTAAAATACCATACCGCCGCTCTCTTTATTTTGATGTGTTTTGACACACATCTGTCAGAAATATCACTTCAATTAATCCAGAGTTAATTCACCAATTTCGATGACTTAACTCGGGACTAAATTGAGTAAAAGAAAACAACTCGGGTTTAACTCCGACATTGGGTTTATCTCCCACTGAAAAACTGGGACGATCCACCATGCTGGTTGCTCGTTCATGGCTGAGGGCCCGGCCCTGGAAATGTCAAGTGGTTATGGAATGACTGTGGTTTGCATGCTGTTCATATACAAACCTTAAGAATAATATGGACAAGGTATCACACAAGCATTTGCTGAATCCCAATTCCCAAGTCCCGGGAATACTTGATAGTGGTATTAAACATCGAAGCTGCCACATATAAACTCAATGCTCGTCCATTTGGTCTCTCCATATCTATACCGTGTCGCAAATTGCATTGAATGTTGAGTTGAGTGATTTGTTTTCTTTTTTTTTATTGTAAGAACTTTAAGGGCAGTATTCAGAATATTATTGTAAATACCTATTTATAATAAATTCGTTCGTATTAATTGGGCCGTTTTCTAAAACGTCATCTGCGTCAAAAATGAATTTGCGTAAACTGCAAGTCTTTTTATCAAATGAGTTCTAACTAATTGGTGTTCATTCATATATTTGGTAATGCAGCTCCCAGTCCGCACTTTGACGGAATTCAGAGTTTAAATAAACGGTGTTCATATTGGACTCGTTTTGACATCTCTGTATACTAATCTCACTCCCACTTTATTGCGAGAAAGAGGTGGCCTGAAAGGCGTCTCTTTCTCGTAATGAAGTGGGAGTGAGAAAAGTTACAGAGACGTCAAAAAGAAGTCGGCGGAGGAAGTCCAATGTGAACACTGTCATAAATCACATCAATTTTGGATGGCATGTACATCGCTTTATTTTTCATTCGCAGTCAACGCACGCCAGTATTTTCTCAATATTGTTTGTATCTTGCGTTGACATTTTGTTTAGCTTTGAATTCATTCAAAATTTTTCTTGCGTTAATTGTGAAATTGCCTGCTCCTTTTAATATATCAAAATTATACGAGTTACTTATGTTTAAATACATAGGTTAAGTATTTATTTTTATAAAAAAGTAAAAAGCAAACAAAGTTAAGATAAAGAATAACAAAATTAATTCCCTGCGTCTCCCCCAAAACAGTAACAAGTAAAGTCCATCTGGGTATAAGTTTTTGTGATGTCCAAACATATAGTTTGGCTGTATCTACTAATCGATTTTTCTTTTAACTTACTTAATTTTAAAATTCGAAAATGTAGCCTGTAACAGAGTGAACTAAAAAAGCTTAAATCCAGGACGTCATGACTATGACGGAAAATCTTGAACTAAGCTTTTCTGTAATCGCTCTTTTTCTAGAATGAAAAGTGTGAATTCCTAACTACAGGTACATACTAAAATAAATTTTTATAGTTTCTAGTTTATTCTTTAAAAAAAAATTATTTTTTTCTTTTTCGCTTGTGAATACGACCCTTATTACTGAAGATACCCAACCACACGATCAGAACGTGAGACCCAAAAGACCACACAAATACAGGCACGCGTTTGCTGACACAATAAAAATTGTTAGTTTGGCGTATTAACCAGCTATCGGGGAGCGATTATCATGCATTTTAAATTGAACAAAAAACCCTGCCAGCAGCCACCAACCAGTAGAGGAGGCGCAGTCGCAGCACAAGAGGCTGTGAAAGAGCAACACGTACAACCAAAAAAAAAAAAAAAGAGGAAAGCAAAAAACCATAAGAACAAGGAGCGAAAAACGAATAAAATGAGCAACAAGCTTGAAAAGAGGAATCTCCTCCCGCAATCCGCGCCTTTTTAGTGGCGGCAACCATACCCTCCCTCATCATCATCAATAAAATAAAAATGCATTCTTTCTTCTGTTGTTGTGTTGTGGCTGTGGTACAGGATCTTGGTTCGCTTGAATCGACTTGCCTCGACTGAAGATCCCAAAGAATCAGTATTATATATGAAATTGGTATGCGCTCATTTTTGTTCGTCTTGCGTCGTTTGAACCCCTTTAGGAATCATGTCGTCCTCAGTTCTTGCTTTGCGGCTTCTTTCGTTCATCTAATACGAGTAGTATAGTTAATGTTATATACCTTTTATGTTGGGCTTTTCTTGTTGTTGTTGTTGTGATGTTTGTTGTCATTATGCGGTGCGCTATCTGAACACAGCAGCATCAAACTGCTCACACGGCATCGGAATGAAAGATAAAAATCTTTTGAGTCGACTGTAATGAAATCCGAGGACGGAACAGACGATCATATAAGCTTTTGTCTGGTTATTTGGCGCATGTTTTGTGATCTCTAAAAGGTGCCATGTATGTAAAGTGCAATATTACAACAATTACTATCAACTTAAAAAATAATTCAAATAGAGAAGGCTTAGAAATTAGGAAAAGAAAACATTAAAAAGATATTTAAGTAAAAATTTAAGTTGGGAGAGTCAATTCAAACAGAATTAGTCATTTAGACTTCTTAAGTATGTCTTAAGCATTATTTGTTTAAAATAAGATGCACTACTGGGACGCACTGTACCTACTACCTACTCTTCTGTACGATAATTCAATGGTTTTTCTGATTTTAAAAGAAATACATTAGTTATGGGGGTCATTTGAAGCTTATACAATTTAAACTAAAAAATACTTAAATTCAATTCTTAATTAAAAAAAAATTGGTTGAGTTTAAAAAAAAAAACAATTAAATTTTATGTATACAATTTTATAAACATTTTAAGGAAACAAAAATTGAAACCCGAAATTGAAGTATGTATTTATTAATGTGGATTTATGAATTAAATTTTGAAAAAAAAAATCATCCACATGTTTTTAAACTATTGAATTTTCAAATAAATCTTAATGAGGAACCAAGTTTTTTGAAAATTTTGATATGCAGTGTTATTTAAACTTATTTGAAACTTCTGAATACAAATTTTAATATATAAATATATAATATAAATCAGTTTAGCTGGTAATGAGATTCTTTCAAAATAACATCGTTCTGTCCGGTTATTAGAGCTTCGTGTCCGGTTATCGGAGATTTTCTGTGGATTTTCTTACGTATTAAAAATAAAACAAAAACTATGCTGAGAATGGACCTTCTGTTTTATTTTTTCTGTTTCATTTGTTGATAAAACATAATCCCTAAATAAAATGACATGTCCTTGTATGGGAGGTTTTCTTTTAAAAATCAGCAAGAAAAAGTGTCCGTGTCAATTTATTAGTGTCCGTTTATAGGAAAGTTTGTATGAGAAATTCAAAAAAGAAGTTAGTTCCCGAAAATGTGTCCGTTTAAGGGAATTGTCCGCTTATTGGATCTTTCCGCAAGTTGAATTTTCACTGTATTCAGACACAAAGATCATAGAGTGCGTGAAGTTAGCCCACCTTTTTTGGAATTTGTTATTTTTGAAAGTTGTTCCAAGTTGTTCCCGATTTGTTCCGCATTGTTTGAGAAATATTCAAAAATGGTTGTTTTAGAGCCAAAAAACCGTTTTAGACCTAGCCCCCCTTTTTTCGAAAATCAAATTTTTGAAAGTTGTTCCAGCTGTTGTTGTAGTTGTTCTGAACATTGTTCCAAGTTTTTGGACCCCTATGTTCAAAATTTCAAAAGTTATGGGCATAATTGGAAAAAATCCTTTTTTCGAGATTCATAATTTTGAAATTTTTTTCGGGTTTCAAAAAGTGTTCTAACTATTGTTCCAAAAACTCAAAATTGTAGGATGTGTATTTTTAAAGATAAAACCTTCCAAACATTTTTTCAAAAATCGAAAAAAACGGCTCTCTAATATATTATTTTTTTTTTTAATGCATTTACATACTTTTGAACCTGATGATAAATGCATGTATTAAAAAAAAGTTCTGATCTTACATTCTTACTATCAGCTTGAAAACTAACTTTAAAAAACATCTCGCGAGTTTTTTAACTTTTCAAAAACATTCCTGCCTCCCCCCCCCCCCCCCTTCCAAAAATCCAAAATCTGAAACCTGTTCCAAGTGCAGAATCCCTAAAATCCAATTATTCCAAAGAATCATCAAAAAATATTGAAAACTGAAGATTTTAAGCTCAAAAAACACTTTAAATTAAAATATCTTATTATCCTTGCTCCAAAATCCAAAATTCAAAAATTTGTTCTAGGTTGTTCTAGGGCTCTTCTAAATTGTTCCAGACTTTCGTTTCTTAAAATTGATTTTTAGAATGAAAAATTTAATTAAAATGCATTTTAATGATGGATGTTTTATTTGTAACTTAGTGTAGAATCCTACTGTACTGTGAATAGCTTTCCCAAAAAAACACGACTATTATCTATGCGAACATGTTTACAAACATAATCAAAATTTTTATAAATGCCAAGGTTAAATAAAATTATTAATAAAAATGTTATTCATCAAATAAAACATAACGTTAAATTATGCGACTATCCTGTACAACAAAATCGTTATCATTATGTAAAATCATATAATCCCATGAAAATTTGTCAATAAAATAAACCTTGAAAAGTTAAATCATCAACCCGCCTCATAGTCAGGCGATGCATGATGAATTTTTTGGCAATTAAAAAGACTAATTGCCTCCCACTGCCAGAAGCTTGTGGAAGATTTTAACCTCTTTGGAGAAAATTATGCTGAGAACAACTTGACGGCCCCAAACAACAAAATGGTTGGAACTTGGAACTCAATTCTCTATTGCTGTACTTTGCATGCATAGCCCATCAGTTGGAGGTGATAGTAAAAGTTGGTAGACAATGATTAATTTGGAAAATATCCATGCACGACGTGCTTAGTCTTCTAACCCATCTTTACATAAGTAACTCGTAATGTATGTAATGTATAATAGTTTTTTGTTCTCATAGATAAGCTTTAGTTTAGCTTTTGATTCTTGTAAACCTGATCAGTGTTCTAATTTAAACATTTAACTTTTTTATTTCGCATAAAATTCTTGCAAACAAAAGAACTGACATAAGAACTCGATTTTAAAATAAATTCTTCGAAATTGGATTTCGTATTAATTTTTTGTGATTTGGTTATGTGTCTTACGTAATTATTTATTATAGAGTCCCTAAATCTTCTATCAAAATTCAAAACCATAATTTTATTTCTGTTACGGCGCGGCGTGCACCAATAATTCACAAGTTCATAAAACACAATATTATGACAAAAAATCGATTACCAGCACCCGGTAAATCTTACAACTAAACATTTTTAAATGTTTTGTATTCTTTATCCACACTTTACTGTGGGAAACTTGGATTCCCTTCTTTCTATAAGCACCACCAACGTGTCTTCTTTTATGTAGAAAAGAATGCACAGAATAACACCACAAAGAATAAAATACGAACTCGCTGGATCAACGGAAACTATACAGAAAGAAGGTAATGAATTGATGGTTTGTGTATAATCGGAGTGTCTCAACATGCCATCAAATGGTTAAACTTATGATGCTCCTTTTTAAAAGATGGACCCGGACGATTGCGCCAGTTCCTCAAGATTATGTACGACAAGACGCTAACAAGAGGCCGCATCACAGACATACACACACACACACACATGTGATTCCGATATACGAGTCCTCATATATCCTCAGTATAAAGAAGCTGAACGGTGCTCCAACGGTGTGCTGCATAGTGGTTGGGTGATGATGATCATCACCGGCATAATGGTCTGATTGTCTGACAACGACGATGAGGTTTTTCTGTAACTTCAGGCAGGGCACACATTCGTCGTCGTCGTCAGCATGTGCAGTCATTGCTGCCGTCGTCGTTTAGTGACGTTCGGTGTGTAGTGTTAGGCACATCTCAAAAGCGAGAAGTAACACATTTTATTCAATAAAAGTTATTGGACCACACACCAGATGGCACGCGTTGATTTCTGGGTGGCATTTTTTTATCGGCAGCAGTGTACCAGTGGACATAATGAACATGGGCGCCGCCACCACCGCCAGAATGAACGATTCGGAAGCGCGCCGCTTAAGTGAATTTAGCATTTGAATAATTTTTTTTTAGGGGGCGATCTTGTCGAAATGCTTTGAGTGATTTAGTTGGAGTATGAGTTGGGTATCATGGACCTTTGTTTGATAAATGAGGTGGGTAATGTTATGTCGAGTATTTTAAATCTAAATGACAGTAACAGTGAGATATGTAGGTGCAGTTATGTAGTTGTTTTTTTAGTTTTATTTTTTTTTTGTCGTTAAATGAAGGAGTATTTAAAATGTTAGGTATATACATACATGGTTGTCACTCCGCAAATGATTTGTTTAGTTGCGGTGTACCACTAGTAACTGTAATTACAAGAAAAGATCGATTAATAACCGGCTAGCTATATCTCTAGTTTGCCACTATATATGCTACCATCTGCAATAAATTCTATGTCTAGGTAGATAGATATTTTTTTTTTAGATAGATAAATTTGAATTATTTTTTTCAATCACATTTTTCTTTACAATTATAAGTTCTTAAATCATTTAAGCATGACTTCAAAAAGCCATCTGCCAGAGTTTTCGCATTTTGTACAATATGAAGAATTTAATTCTATGTCTAGCGTCTTATATAAGATCCTATATCCACAACATACTGTGTGAGCTTCTTAAGTCGTTTAGGAATGGAGGGAACCAACAATTTTCTGCCGAATCAGAACGGCTGAGGTGAGAAGCACTTATGACACATGACAGAAGATACTCTATGTACCGACTACCGAGTCACAATAAAAAAAAAATACAAATTAACGCCTCCGAACTATTCCAGTGTTTCAGCAAAGAGACAATCAAAGAGATGCTTTGTATATAAATATAATTTCGAGACATCTTTTAAACGGAGTTAAGTAACAAGAAAGAGTGTGAAGGAGAATTTGTGAACAACATTCTCAAAGTACATGTACCAAAAGTTGGACCGAGAGCCAAGTACCAATGGGACAGTCCACTAACATTTTCCAGGCGGAAATAAACGCCATACAGCCACTGTCAAAAGCTGTTCTGAGTTTTGTCGAACGAAATTTCGTTTGTCCACTCAAAATTAGGCTTCCAAAGTCATTACAATCCGCCGAAAATTAGTGTTCACAATAAGGGAATTTTTCAAACATGAAATTTCGGGTGAAACTCACATATGAGTCGAAAAGTGAAATCTCAAATTTTCCGGGTGGATTGATGTTCGGGTGAAACCCACAATAAGGCTGAATATTCTAAGCCACATGCAGATTCTGCAATGTTTATGAGGAGTCCGATGGGCCACATACATATGTACATACATATTTATAAGCTATACGTAAACTTAATTAATTATACCTCTCCAAAGCAACATATTAAAATACAATTCAATAATATAAGGACAAAAAGAAGTTAGCACCGCCATTTTTGATTTTCGTTTGTGCTGCGATGTGCCGTAAAAAAATCGTACTATAAGCATATGGTTTTTACTTTTTAGAGATTAGACATATTTTTAGCATAAAGTTAGCACCACCTTTCCGATTTTCAAAAAAATATAAAGTTTCGGTAATGCGCTCAACTTATGTGCTGCCATTGTGCCGTAAGTATGTTTTAAAACTCGCAAATTTGCAATTTTTTTTAATTCAAAATTACAATTTTTTTTAAAGTTATACTTGCGCTGTTTTAAGCTCAGTTTGTGCTTGTTTGTTTTTTTTTTTTTGAAAATCGAAAATTCCAGTGCTAACTTCACGCACATAAATAATGTAGCACAAAGCCCACGCAAGTTTTATTTATCTTTAAGTTTTCTATTTGTAGCTGGACCCCCTCATGACCAAATTCCAGATCCACCACTGGTACATGAGGTCATCACAAGATAGAGGAAGAGGAACTACTCCAAATACTTAAGCTTCTGAAAGGAAACAAATTGGAGGAATAGATGGGGGACAATATATCTTAAGGTCTTAGACTTATTTAACCCAATTATTTACTGATTGAGTTCCTTTTAATTGAAATGTATTATAGTATATAAGAAGCCATATGAACTCTCTTCACACTGCAAAGGTTAAAAGAAAGAAAATACCAACCAACATTAAGTTTGTAATTAAAACCAAAACACCACTACTATTTCAATATTTTCTTTTTTTTTTATTTAATAATCAATTTAAATATATATATATATATATAATTTTTTTTGTATATTGTTGCAATATTTCACTTCCGTTTTCATTGTCTTTTCTCTAAAATAGCTTTATTTTTTGTATTCAATAGTTTCATTTTCACATACTTTCTATTGACTTTGTTCGTTTTAGTTTCTTTTATTATTATTTTTTTTTGTATTGATTTGTTGAATTTGAATTTATTACATTTAATATTTATATATAATATGTATCTATAGCATTAATTTTTTTCATACATCAATACTTTCAATTTGTTAAATAAATTTTACAATATGTTATGCGTACCTAATATAAGATGTATCTACTTGTTTTTTTTTTGTTTTTTTTTTTTATTCATTCATAAATATATATATATATTTTTGTAAATATTCATCATAATAAATTTCACATAGTTCAGTTTATTTGATATTCTATTTTTATTTTATTTATAATATACATGTTTATATCTATACCTTCATTGCAAAACAAAAGAAAATTCCTATTGTTGATAAAGAACTAAATAACTTTCTGAATTTAATTTTTTTTTAAACTATTTGGTGTATAAGGAAGTTTTTTATAACTATTTTTTTTTTGTTTTATTGATTTGCAATAGTAAAATTTGCTGTTATGAATCTTAAGTTAGAATTAAATTTGTTGCTCTTTCAATTTGTTGAGTGAACGGTTTTATTTTTGTTACATTCATTTTGTTTAAAATTGGTTTTAGAATTTAACAAAAAATTAAAACTACAACAATACACTTTAAATAAAGTACACGAAAAAAATATAATGGAAGTCAACCACATACAAAATTTTTGAGGAAACAGAAGCTAACTTAAATATATTTGAACTATCAAAAGACCTATTTTTCTGTTTCTTTCTATTTCAAGAGATTAATAATTTTAATAATATAAATTTATTGAAAGAGCAATATTTTTTAAAAAATACTAAATTTTGAATGAACTAACAACGTGAATGTTCCTAGCTACGAGTTGAAAAATTTAAATTGAATTTGTTATTTTACTTTAACATATAATTCTAAAATGTACCTAATCAGTCCTTTCATTAAAACAAAGAAGAAATTCTTGGAGTTTTTCTTATATTTATGTACCTAGGGAAAAGTGACGCAGTGAATTCTTTATACTTATTTTTTTTTTTAATTAATACTTTTAAATTGCATATATTGCTCCATTTATTATTCTAAGTTCAGAACGAACGATTCGGAAGCGCGCCGCTTAAGTGAATTTAGCATTTGAATAATTTTTTTTTAGGGGGCGATCTTGTCGAAATGCTTTGAGTGATTTAGTTGGAGTATGAGTTGGGTATCATGGACCTTTGTTTGATAAATGAGGTGGGTAATGTTATGTCGAGTATTTTAAATCTAAATGACAGTAACAGTGAGATATGTAGGTGCAGTTATGTAGTTGTTTTTTTAGTTTTATTTTTTTTTTGTCGTTAAATGAAGGAGTATTTAAAATGTTAGGTATATACATACATGGTTGTCACTCCGCAAATGATTTGTTTAGTTGCGGTGTACCACTAGTAACTGTAATTACAAGAAAAGATCGATTAATAACCGGCTAGCTATATCTCTAGTTTGCCACTATATATGCTACCATCTGCAATAAATTCTATGTCTAGGTAGATAGATATTTTTTTTTTAGATAGATAAATTTGAATTATTTTTTTCAATCACATTTTTCTTTACAATTATAAGTTCTTAAATCATTTAAGCATGACTTCAAAAAGCCATCTGCCAGAGTTTTCGCATTTTGTACAATATGAAGAATTTAATTCTATGTCTAGCGTCTTATATAAGATCCTATATCCACAACATACTGTGTGAGCTTCTTAAGTCGTTTAGGAATGGAGGGAACCAACAATTTTCTGCCGAATCAGAACGGCTGAGGTGAGAAGCACTTATGACACATGACAGAAGATACTCTATGTACCGACTACCGAGTCACAATAAAAAAAAAATAGAAATTAACGCCTCCGAACTATTCCAGTGTTTCAGCAAAGAGACAATCAAAGAGATGCTTTGTATATAAATATAATTTCGAGACATCTTTTAAACGGAGTTAAGTAACAAGAAAGAGTGTGAAGGAGAATTTGTGAACAACATTCTCAAAGTACATGTACCAAAAGTTGGACCGAGAGCCAAGTACCAATGGGACAGTCCACTAACATTTTCCAGGCGGAAATAAACGCCATACAGCCACTGTCAAAAGCTGTTCTGAGTTTTGTCGAACGAAATTTCGTTTGTCCACTCAAAATTAGGCTTCCAAAGTCATTACAATCCGCCGAAAATTAGTGTTCACAATAAGGGAATTTTTCAAACATGAAATTTCGGGTGAAACTCACATATGAGTCGAAAAGTGAAATCTCAAATTTTCCGGGTGGATTGATGTTCGGGTGAAACCCACAATAAGGCTGAATATTCTAAGCCACATGCAGATTCTGCAATGTTTATGAGGAGTCCGATGGGCCACATACATATGTACATACATATTTATAAGCTATACGTAAACTTAATTAATTATACCTCTCCAAAGCAACATATTAAAATACAATTCAATAATATAAGGACAAAAAGAAGTTAGCACCGCCATTTTTGATTTTCGTTTGTGCTGCGATGTGCCGTAAAAAAATCGTACTATAAGCATATGGTTTTTACTTTTTAGAGATTAGACATATTTTTAGCATAAAGTTAGCACCACCTTTCCGATTTTCAAAAAAATATAAAGTTTCGGTAATGCGCTCAACTTATGTGCTGCCATTGTGCCGTAAGTATGTTTTAAAACTCGCAAATTTGCAATTTTTTTTAATTCAAAATTACAATTTTTTTTAAAGTTATACTTGCGCTGTTTTAAGCTCAGTTTGTGCTTGTTTGTTTTTTTTTTTTTGAAAATCGAAAATTCCAGTGCTAACTTCACGCACATAAATAATGTAGCACAAAGCCCACGCAAGTTTTATTTATCTTTAAGTTTTCTATTTGTAGCTGGACCCCCTCATGACCAAATTCCAGATCCACCACTGGTACATGAGGTCATCACAAGATAGAGGAAGAGGAACTACTCCAAATACTTAAGCTTCTGAAAGGAAACAAATTGGAGGAATAGATGGGGGACAATATATCTTAAGGTCTTAGACTTATTTAACCCAATTATTTACTGATTGAGTTCCTTTTAATTGAAATGTATTATAGTATATAAGAAGCCATATGAACTCTCTTCACACTGCAAAGGTTAAAAGAAAGAAAATACCAACCAACATTAAGTTTGTAATTAAAACCAAAACACCACTACTATTTCAATATTTTCTTTTTTTTTTATTTAATAATCAATTTAAATATATATATATATATATAATTTTTTTTGTATATTGTTGCAATATTTCACTTCCGTTTTCATTGTCTTTTCTCTAAAATAGCTTTATTTTTTGTATTCAATAGTTTCATTTTCACATACTTTCTATTGACTTTGTTCGTTTTAGTTTCTTTTATTATTATTTTTTTTTGTATTGATTTGTTGAATTTGAATTTATTACATTTAATATTTATATATAATATGTATCTATAGCATTAATTTTTTTCATACATCAATACTTTCAATTTGTTAAATAAATTTTACAATATGTTATGCGTACCTAATATAAGATGTATCTACTTGTTTTTTTTTTGTTTTTTTTTTTTATTCATTCATAAATATATATATATATTTTTGTAAATATTCATCATAATAAATTTCACATAGTTCAGTTTATTTGATATTCTATTTTTATTTTATTTATAATATACATGTTTATATCTATACCTTCATTGCAAAACAAAAGAAAATTCCTATTGTTGATAAAGAACTAAATAACTTTCTGAATTTAATTTTTTTTTAAACTATTTGGTGTATAAGGAAGTTTTTTATAACTATTTTTTTTTTGTTTTATTGATTTGCAATAGTAAAATTTGCTGTTATGAATCTTAAGTTAGAATTAAATTTGTTGCTCTTTCAATTTGTTGAGTGAACGGTTTTATTTTTGTTACATTCATTTTGTTTAAAATTGGTTTTAGAATTTAACAAAAAATTAAAACTACAACAATACACTTTAAATAAAGTACACGAAAAAAATATAATGGAAGTCAACCACATACAAAATTTTTGAGGAAACAGAAGCTAACTTAAATATATTTGAACTATCAAAAGACCTATTTTTCTGTTTCTTTCTATTTCAAGAGATTAATAATTTTAATAATATAAATTTATTGAAAGAGCAATATTTTTTAAAAAATACTAAATTTTGAATGAACTAACAACGTGAATGTTCCTAGCTACGAGTTGAAAAATTTAAATTGAATTTGTTATTTTACTTTAACATATAATTCTAAAATGTACCTAATCAGTCCTTTCATTAAAACAAAGAAGAAATTCTTGGAGTTTTTCTTATATTTATGTACCTAGGGAAAAGTGACGCAGTGAATTCTTTATACTTATTTTTTTTTTTAATTAATACTTTTAAATTGCATATATTGCTCCATTTATTATTCTAAGTTCTGTTTACTGAGTTTTGTTAAAAAGTTCGAAAGTGATCTTTTTATTTCTTTTGATATTTTCATTTCGCTGAAAAACGGTTTCTTGAAAAAAAATCTTTTACTATGGCAATTTGTTTTCCAAGAATTTCTTATTTTCACGAAAGGATTAAAATAACTATATATCTTTCTAAAGGTCCTATTTTTTTTCACTTAAAATTCATGTGTCTATTGGCCCAACGTATCCTTCTGAAATTAATATCATATGTAACTATTTGTTTGCGCTAAGAATAATACTGCTACAATTAAGAACAACCATCAATTGAATTTGTTAAAAAAAAATAAATAAATAAATAAAACCAGAGCAAACTATAAGGAAAAAACTACATATATAAACCATATAAACGAATTTTTTTATTAAGATTTAAAATTTAGGTATGAAATAAAGTAACTTAAGTATTTCAAATATATATTCTTTAAGTAAAGCTTATAAGTTATAAGAAATAATCTCTGTACTTAATAGTACTTCTGAATATATAGACTCAGATATTTCGAAGTTAAGTTGTTCAACCGAAATAGATGACGTTTTCTAATCATCCAATCATTTTTGAAGATAAGAAAATAATGAAAATGTCAAAAATTATATTAAAAGCATTGATCAAGTCATAAATAGCCATTTTTTTTATTTTATTCCTAATTAGCGAAGTTGTAGAAAAATAATATTTAAGTTATAAAATTTTCAAACCTTCAATATAAAATTTTCTATTTCTTTTTCTTGTTGTAAGGTATTGGAACTTTAATAGTCTAACGTCGTAATTATAGGATCCGTATATGTAATTCACTTGAAATGAAGGTCCCAATATCTTGTTACTAATCGATTAAATGTCAGGAACTTTTCTATTAAAAAATAAAATGCAAGACTGGATCTTATGTACGATCATATTAAGCGTGTTTTTTTGTAAGCCCGGGGGGAATTGGATGAAAAAAACGACGGGTTTAGCGATGCCATCACAGAAACAAAATGGAGTTTTCATACAATCGATCGATAAGAAGTATGTAAATCACGCCGGTAATACAGTTTTTCGGCGCGCTTAAGTTAAGCCCCTAGAATTCTCTGGGATTAGCTAAGTCCGAAGGGGATTAATTGTTGTTGCATTTAACATGTAAATTGTTTATTACCGAAGTCGTTTTTTTAATCCAATTCCCCCCGGACTTGCAAAAAAACACGCAAACAGGCCAAAGGAGCTTGAGCCCCGCCCAAGCAAAATGACATACTATGCTAAGATTTCTATAATATCGAAGAATATTTTTGTATTATTTTTTCTGCTAGTTTTTTCTAGTGCTAGTTTTAGTGATACCTTAAACAAATTTCCATCAAAGTTAAGATCCACTCAAAATCCTGCTTACGCTACTAGTTCTAAGGTCTTAATATCTTTAAAAAAAAGTTATAAAATCTTTGGAGCGGTTTTTTTTAATATATACAGTTTTAAGAATAATTTTAAGAAAATAAAAATCGTACTACTTTTTTAGCATTTATTAATGTAGAGTTAAAAAATTATATCGAACTTTCGAATTTTTAAATTTTTTTTTTCCTAAATCCAAAATTTGACTTTTTGAAAATTTTATATATTATTATTATTATATTATTATTATTATATTATTATATTATTTTTTACTTATCAGAAGCACGTGTGTACAAAATTTCATTAAAATCGTTTCAAAAGATAAAATCAAAAAATGGTTTTATGACTGCTTTTAGACGACTGCAATTTTTAATGAAAGGAACTTCTCTCCACACTTTTTACTCTGCAATTTTTCAACCTAAGCTACTTTATTTACCCCGGCCACCACATACGTCCTCTACGGCAGAGGTACTGCCTATTTGCTCAAAAATTATAGGGGGTAATTGCTTCGTTTAAACGCCGTCTATGAGAGGTATCCAAAATATTGGATTAATTAAAATTTTGTTCCAATAATATGGTAGATCAACTCACATAAAAATAATAAAAAATCGTAGGACCCCTAAAAAAATGAGATTTTCCTTAATGGTTTTTAAACCTTTAAATGGAAATTTCTATTATTCTTAGGTTTAAGAAAAGCTCATATTTAAAATCTGGTAGATAATGTTGAAAAAATGTTGGGTTCCAATTTCAATAAAATCCACCATGTCGTTTTAGAATTATTAAGTGTTCTCAACAAAAAAAAATTGGACGACAGGTACTGTTACTTCGACTTCGCTATTATTTTAGTGTCAAGTTTGATAAAAATCTCGAGTTCGATTCTCAATTTTTTTACACCAAGTCATATTGTCTTACAACTTAGCATGAATTATTTTCGCGAATTAGCTTTTGCCTTATACATCTTTCCTGAGACATTTAGGAAATCTCTAACGATTAAGTTTCCCAGTTTAAAAATTACAAGGATAAGAAATTAAAAGAAAACGTCAAAAATCTCCAGAAAAAAAATAAAAGCTAATAATTTTATTTTATTTTTCAAACAAATTCGACTGATGTTCTTCTTCTTCTTCTCAGTTTTAGGTTTTCTTGTTTATTTTTTTTTATGATTTATAGCGATAAGAGATTATCTTCAATTAAATATTTTTATTTTTTAGATAAGCTAACTATGTATCTATTATTGCTAAATGTATTCTTGAACTTAGTACTTGCTCCTTTATCAAGCAAACGATAAATTTAATTTAATTGAATTTGCAAAACAGTTAATTACATGGTGTTCGTAATGGAAACTATTTAACGTGTTTTAAGCATAATGCTATATACTTAACAGAAAAGCTGGTTTTCTTTTAATTTATTTTGTTTGTTAATATGTATATGAATATAATTTTAATTTTAATATATATCTATTTTTTTTTTAAATGTCATTATGTCGATACGATACCTATTTATACCTATATTTATATGTTTATTTATTTTTATTGTTATTATTTTTTTTTTGTAGATTTTCAAACACTCCCAATTTCACTTGTTCAATAATTTTATTAATCACCAATGAGTTTTTTTTAATTTTTTTTGTTTTATTTTTATTTTATTTTTTTCAATAATTTCGTCAACTTTGAGGTATTATTAATTCCAATTGAAATTATTTTATAAATACATGTATTCTTTTTTTTTAAAGCTTGTTTTTCATTATATGCTTTCATAAATAAATTATGGTTTTGAAGGTCGCAATTTAAATAGATTTTTTGTTATTCGCTGTTTTTAATCACACGTAATATTTTTAAATAGCCACTTAATAATAGATATTTTGAAATAAGATTATTAAAATTTAAAGTTGAATCCAGCAAATCATAAAAAAACAAAAAGAGGAAAAGTTTATTTTGTCAACGTAAGTAGGACACTTATTGTTACAGGGCAGTTTTTTTGTTTGTTTTTAAAAAAATTAAGACACTTGCGAATTGCGAGGCTCTTTGTATAATAGACACTTTTGAGAAAACTAATTTCATATGCATATACTAATTTCTAATCAAATTGTACCTAATTGAACTTTGCCATGATATCTTCTCTTTAACGAACACAACCGCATTTTTTATCCAAAGAATTTTTCAAAATTTATATGAAAGTTCTTCAATGTGTCTTAAATTTTTCAAAAATCAATTTATCTGTTCCCAAGCGAACCAAATCTGATCTTTCCGTCACTTACAAATTCATCTTGCATTTATGGATATAATCCTTTTAAGCGAAATCCCATCTTCGAATTTTTTAAGGGGTAAACTTAAAAAATATATTTAATTAAATAAGTGAAACATTTAATCTTTTGAGTAAAATATTCCATTTTTCGTTTTCATATAAAAAAAGTGAATATTTAGAAACATGAGTTCAAAACTCATTGTGAGTTTCACCCGAACAGCATTCCACCCGGAAAATTTGGCATTTCACTTTTCGCCTATTGTGAGTTTTACACGAAATTTCATATTCGAAAAAATTCCCTTATTGTGATCATTCATTTCGGGCGGAGTGTAATGCCATTAACAGCATAAATTTTCACTTATTTTTAGTAGACGATAGAAATTCCGGGCGAAACAAAAAAAAATTTAAGGTAAAATATTTTTCATGTGAAACTCAGAATAAGGCTGATTAATAATGGTTACGGATCACAGTTTACAAATATTTATTCATCTTTCAGACGTAGGTGCCATACTGTATAACGTTTACGGATCACAGTTTACAAATATTTATTCATCTTTCAGACGTAGGTGCCATACTGTAGGTGCCGACCATGAGTCGAGTTCTGGGTCTGGGTTCTTTTAATAATTTGAAGATGAAAGAAAACTATAAATTTGTTTCCATATTACGTTTTTAAAAATAAAAATTTTCCAGCACGGATTGAGATCTGCCAGCAAAAAATTTCCAAAGAAAGGATATCGCGATAAATGTTACAAGAAATTTATCAGCATTAAGAAGAATGAAGATGTTTACTCTCAATTTTCTCAATGATTTACTTATTATTCCAATAGCAAAATATTCCTAAAATAAGCTAGGGAAAGTTGAAATGCCATACCTAACAATATTTTTCTTTGTATTTTAAAATAATTGTTTTTAAGATTAAAATTAAATAAAAATATAGATTGTATAGACTCATATATGTGAAAGAGTTTTTGTTTTTTTCATTGTTTAAATACCTTGATTTTGTTTTTATTTTATTTTTGTAGTGAATTTAAAAAAATAGTTGATTATGCATTCTTGCAGTACTGTGGTATCGTTCCTGGTAGTTTTGTATAATAGTTCTATATAGTTTGATCAGTAAAAAATCAGTCATTAGGTTACATTCAACTGTTTCTCAAGATTTTTATTTTTGCTTGCCTATTTTTTTTTTGTTTTGTAGTTGGTAAATTTTATTTGTTGTTATAAACTATTTGCGACTTTCAAGACATGACATACAAAAATTATTTTATTAATTTTATTTCTAACTTACATTTGTTTTTTTTTTTTTTTCATTTTATTATCATTTTGGTTGATACGTTTCCTTTTTAGTCTAAAGGTGTGGTGGTTCAGTTACAATATTAGATTTTATAATTTAAACAAGAAAATAATATAAAGTTCATGTCAGTTGAAGTGGAGATTTAGATGGTTCCAAGAAAATGAATAGGTAGTTGATTGGATTAAATGGTTTAATAAAAATAAAAGCGAATCAAAGAAATTAATTCATGAAACTCAAAGATAACTTTTAACAATTTTTTGTATTAAAACAGTCGTCGAATAAAGCTTTGAAATTTAATTAAAACAATTATATTGTATTGAAACGTGTTTTAGGAACTAAATAAATAGTTTAAAATGCCATTGATAAGGTAGTGAAGATAATTATTGATTCCATGACGACCTACTTAAAATGTAAAACACATTTACAAATTTGTGTTAACTTAAAAAAGCATTTCTAGATATTTTTTTTATCAAAGGAAATCAATAGAAAATTTTTTTTTGTTTTGTTTTTATAGACTTTATGGAATGAAATTCAATAAGTTTTTTGCAACTTGCTTTTCGACCAAGCACAGCAGTTGTGCTCAGTATTTTGATGCTGTCGTACACTTTTTAGACGATGCACATACGGGTATTTGCTTCTAAAAACCGCTCAAAATATTTCTTTGTCTTAATGCAGTGATATTTGTCTTACCTGGAAAAAGGTTATAAAGCTTATTTCAACCGAATTAAGGTAATAAAGTATCTTGGATATATTTAAGCCACTTCGTATGCTGTCGTACACTTTTTAGACGATGCACATACGGGTATTTGCTTCTAAAAACCGCTCAAAATATTTCTTTGTCTTAATGCAGTGATATTTGTCTTACCTGGAAAAAGGTTATAAAGCTTATTTCAACCGAATTAAGGTAATAAAGTATCTTGGATATATTTAAGCCACTTCGTATTAATGTTGTAAAATTAGGATGGAACGTGGTTATTCAATGAACTCTTCCCAGGATTCTTTTCCATCAATATATTCCTCAGCTGTTTATTATCTTTACTTTCATTAGGTATTGTAGCCTCGTCAAAATTTTGTAAGGGTTATGAACCAGGAATCCGATAAATAAGCATTTCAAGGGCTTGTTATTAGAGGATCTGAACTACAAGCTACAGATAGTATACAAAATAGAAGAACATTATTATTTTCTACTGCTAATAATGTTTTTAAAAGTTAAGAACATCCAAGTTGTACTCCGTTCTTTAAAACTGTCTCGCAAAAATTAACCGGTACCTCCTGACCTTATCTAATTTGGCTTCAAAACTTTTCTCACCACTCATTTTCATTAGAATAGACACTCATCAGGGACGATAAAATCTCGGAGGGGGGGGAGGCAGATATGGGCAGCGTTTTTTCTTGTTTTATATTTGATATCTTTCTCTTAAAACTGATACCAAAAATGTCGCCGAATAATATAACAAAAGGTCCACAATAAAAAATAAATAAAGAAAAAATAAATTCCCTTTTTGCTAACATACAGATCAATTTCATTTTCAATTAAATAAAAGCTTCAATAACCACAAAAAAAAAAAACAGCTTTATAACCAAAAAAAACACGGTGCAGTGCAATAAGACCCGCGGAAATAAAGCCCGTGGGTCATATTTCCCAAAAAAAAGGAAATAACACCCACGGGCTTTTTTTCCTTTTGAGAGTGGCAATAAGACCCATCACAAAAAAGCATTAAAACCCGCGAGTTTTTGCCTTTCTGAATTGGTATTAAGACCTATACTTAAAGTTTGATTCAATATTTCCAAATTTGGTTTAAAATATTTTTCAATGAATGATTTCAAATCGAAACGATTTTGAACTTTGTTAATAGTTTTCCTGAATATTAGTACATTGGGTGGCCTGCTTCGCGGGTTCCAAGGATTTTAACTCCCTTTTTGGGGGGCTTTGTACCGCTCACGCAACTCCGTTCCTCCAATTAGGGTATGTTAAGTCGTCAGGCAGGCGCCTTTGGCAACAGTTTTCTGGGATAACAGTCACTTGTACTTTATTCTTTGAATTGTTGAAACCCATAAGAAAAAAGAATTAAAACCCACAGCTTTTGCTTCCATTTCAAAAAGGAAAAACAGCCCGCGTGTGTTATTTTCCTTTATTTT
This sequence comes from Epistrophe grossulariae, assembly GCA_929447395.1. NCBI lineage: Eukaryota > Metazoa > Arthropoda > Insecta > Diptera > Syrphidae > Epistrophe > Epistrophe grossulariae. The sequence continues at coordinate 150,855,016 of OV839567.1, read as the reverse complement.
GTGAAATAAGACCCGTGGGCTTTATTTCCGTGGGTCTTATTGCACTGAACCAAAGAACACACCTGCAGATGATCCCTCCATATCAAAAATCTTTGTATACAATATCAAAAACAATAAAACTTAATTAAGTAGCTGTGGCATTTTTCACACAAATCAATGCAAGCTTACGATCGATGACTTTTAACTGATGATGTGTGCATAAAAATTAAAAATAAAACTACGGTACATTAATCCATGAGTATTTAACTACAGCTTGGACAAAAATTACTTCCATTTTGAAAAATTGATTTTTGAGCGGTCTTTTGAGAAAAATATCCCAAGGTGCGATGGTTCCCTAGAAAAATATAATTTACAGGGTGTAATGGGCATACAATTTGTAGGTCCGATGATGTGGAATGTATCAATTAAAATAAGAGCAATTTTCTTCCCTTTTTTTGACTGACGACTGTTTCACTGTTGTTAAAAAGAAAATCTATGATTTAAGTAACACAAAAATTACCAAGCCAATATAAATAATAATAAATAATAAAAAACTCATAACATTAAATTTGTTATAATACTAGTAGATGTTTATTAAAAAAAAATATATATACATATTATATATTTAAGGGACATAATATCTAAATATGAAATAAAAATATAGTGTTCTATTTGAGAATGTATATACAGAATATTCGTTCTTTTTTGTTTTGATTGGAAACTTTATTTAAAATTAAATTCTAAATGTCTGTTTATTCGATATTTCCAAGTCTTTTCATGAAAATCCAATACATATAAGTTAATTAAGAAAAATAAAAAAAATACAATTTTATAAACAAAAATTTTTTTATAAAAAAAAATTGTCACTGAGTAACGAATTTATATTAATTAAAATATTAATGTATTTTATTAAATTGAAAATCCTAGACAATTATTTTAATAATATACTTTTTTTAAATATCAAATTGTATACAGATTTCACATACACACCGAAACATTTCTTCTTTTTTTTTGGGTTAAATCAGAAGTTACAGTTTAAGCATTTCTTTATGAAACGCTGGGTGTAATAATTTTATTTATTGTGTTCTTTTTTTGTTAAATACATAATTTTTTTATTTTAAAATCATAATTTATAACTAACTATATATGTCGATTTGGATATATAAAATTATTGATGGTTTATGTAACATAGAATATTAAAAATAAAACTAAATATGACTTTCAAACTACAAATTAGAGTAAAGTATACATAATTGTATATGGTTATGAGCTTTATAAAAAAATTGAAAAAAACACAGATGCTTTGAAAAAAAAACAAAATAAATTAACATATTAAGTTCCTTTTTTACCTAGAATTCTTCATATTTATGAGTTTTCTATCTTATGGTCGATAGAGATAGAAGTAGGATTCAGTGACGCGCTTAAATGATCTTTTACAAGCTTTAGGCTTGTGCCGTTACTGGCGTTTGGCAGTAAGGACATTCCGTCACTGAACGTGCACATGTGTCGCACAAAATAAAGTGATTACATGGATCTAGTGTAATTGTGCGATTGTTTTCTTCACATTTCATGCATTTGGTGGCGGTTTCGGAATATAATACTTTTTCAACCTCTTCCAGGTCTGTACGTAGTTTTGACTGAAATTAAAAAAAATTTATAAATTTATTTGTACAATACTGATTAAAAAAAAATAAAATGTCCTCAATTTAAAGCGCCACTAGCTTCTAAGTTAGAGTCAGAGTGTATTGAAATAATAAGCTTGATTAAAATTTCAAATCTTTAGATAAATAGATTTTTAGAAGACTTCGTCGCTACTTTCTACTTTCCATAAAATTTTTGTGGGAATTTATTGTTTCTTTATTTTATAACTTTGGAAACAGTTATCGTACACAAATGATAACGACAATCTAAGGTACCTAATTACCTGAGTTTATAATTTTCAGAAATATCCCATATTTTTCTATGCCAGAATGATATTGAACGAGAAGTCTATACATAATAAATACGTTTCTGCCGAGATATTTTAAAAGCAAAAAACTTTTTTACCTAGGTCTTGCATTCAGGTGACGATATTACAAAAATTGACAATTTGTTTCGTCGATATTGCTCTTGCAGGCCGTTTTATATTTTTCTTCTCGATGTAGGGTGTCCCAAAATTTGAATTTCTTACCATTTGTGTTTTTAGGTAATGTTGTTTCATTGCTGAGCAACAGTCAAAACAAATAATTTTAGGCTTGGCCGTGATTTCTCGAGAAACAAATGCATCCACAACGTGACATTGTTTGGTGCGGACGTTATTAAGCCTCACATTTTCGCGGTCATGGAAAATTTAAATAAAATAGTACATGTGCCAGCAAAGTGGAGAAGCCCACTTACGCGTTATTCTATCACATACCTAATCCTGTACACATCATTTTTTGAATCAATTAAAATACAATTTTTTATATAAAAACACATGTTTTCTAACAAAATGACTTCTTGCGTGTTTTGGGACACCCTTTATATGCCCTATTTGAATTTTCTTCATCACATTCCAAAATGTTGGAAATTATTTCACACGATTTCATTAGAGATTTATAATTATCGCACGTTTGTATAATTTCCATATTTTCAGATAAATGAGAGAAAAATAAGGTTTCAATATTGTGTCCCATTGAGTAAATGTATTCCTCGGTTAATGTAAAATTGTTTTATAGATAGTTTTAAGGGGGCTTGGAAAGGGGACGATGTAACTTAAATGTACCTTTAACTGTTTAAGTTTCGATATCGATAAACTACGTAAATCAGCTGTTAAATTTATTTGTGTTTGTGCTATATCAAAGCGCTCCTTCCAATCTAGGGCGTCCTGTTTTGCCTTATCTCTTTGTAATTCGACCATGCTCAGCTGCAAAAAAAAAAACATGTACATATGTTAAATTTACACTTCTTCACATTCAATTTATAATCAATTACCTTTCTATTACATTCATCCATTTCCAATTTTAATGTGGTTTGTAATTTAATTATTTGTGCTGTTTTGTTTGTCAAATCATTGTTAAGTCTAACAACATCTGGATTTGATGATTGTATCGACTGCAATGAATAAGCAGCTGGTTTATTGTTCTGCAAATTATTGTCAAATAAACTATTTCCAACGGAACTACTAGTTAGGTCAGCACGTATTGAATTTAATTCAGTTATTCTGTAAAACAAATATACAAAAAAATGCGTTGTTTTAAATAACAACTATTGGATTGAATTGAATTCAAAGTTATATCACCTAACAGAAGGACTAATTGATAAAGAATCGCCAAATCCCGGCGAAATAATTCGTGGTTGAAAAAATAAACTACTGTCATTTTGGTTGGCTGTCAATGAATTGCTTAACTTCGAACCAGAACCACTATAATTAAAAACATCTGTTACATTAAATAAATTCGAATGATTTGTAGGACTATAGTTGAGCGAGCTGCCAGGAATGTTTACAGAGAAACCACCCGAATTAAAATCTGTAAAGACAAAAAAAAATGTAGTGTTATAAGTAGAAAAATGTTATTTTTTTTAATGATTTTACCTGATATTGAATTTGTTAATTGTGAATTAGGAATGTTAATAGGAGCAGAAGACCGTTGTAACAATCCGGATTGAGCAAGTCCGGCAGAGATAGGATTCTCTCTTTGATTAGGTACAATATCTCGCATTTCATCTAAAGAACATGAAGCTGTAATTATAGATTTGTATGTATCTATGTAATTTAAATATAATCTTTTTACAGCTGACGTCTGATACTTTTTACAACTATTTTATCCAACAACAGAAGAAAAAAATCGAAATAATAACCAGCTTTTAAAAAAGGTATTAATTAATGTTTTTTTTTTGCCATGAAGCTTAAGACTGAAGAGGAATAATAGAAAACAGTTCCTTATACATTAGTTGATTTAATTGAAAACTAGTTTGTACTGACATAATTATTTGGCCCAGAACAAATCCCTTAATTCCAATTCTCTTGGTAACATTATTTCTGAAATTATTTTTTAAGATTAAAAAAGCAGTTAAGATAAATTTAGTATTGATAGTAGCCGGAAGAAAACCTTGCACCCTGGAATTTTTGGGAAATGGGTGGTCAAACACATGGTACGATGTTAGGCAATTTTTAGTGTTATACAAATGCTTTAACATCGTACTAAATCGTACTAAAATTTCAATTTTTTTTTAAAGAAATTAATTCCACGAGAAATCGCCTATCGAAATCACTGGATTTGTATGTTGCATCAAATGAAGTCTACTTTGAAGATGACAAAATGAATATTGATGAATACATAAATGGAAATTAATATTTATACTTCTTTAACTACGGCAAATATAAACGCGAAATTGTTCCTTAAGGCTCTAAAGTAGCTAAACATTGATTGGGTGCGATTTCTATAAACCGCTAGAACTTATCTGTAAAAGGATATTTGCATAATCGCATTTATTTAAAAAAATTTAATATTATAAATACAAATACAAGTCGGTGGAGTGAAGCCTTTGGTTTAGTCAGTACCTTTAAATTTCAAACGTGATTTTTTCCGAACTGCATTTTGCAAATTGGTTACCACGGTAACTCAAATACGTTTAATCAGGTTGCTATGAAATTTCTGGATAACTACTAGGATAACTGTTATTTTTGAATCAGTTTTATTTTATTTTCAATTTTAGAGTGTGGAAAAATGGTAGAAAACCGATACTTTTTATTTAAAGCTCAATAATTTGACTTGATTCTTGTTCAGATAAAACCAGAATTAAAATAACGTTTGTATATTTGATTTTAGAAAATTTTTGTTTAGATGGAAATGTTAGTTATAAACTAGGTTCCAATATATCTGTTGGCTCGTGAAAATTTAAAAGATAGTTGAAATGTAGATGAAAACGTCTGAAAATACTTAGTATTTCAGATTATAGGATCCGCATTGAAAAATTCCCGAAAGTGTGGGGCAAAATACACCCATATGAATACCATATTTTCGTTATTTAGATTTTTATTCAAAAATCTGAGTTACAATATTCTCAACAAAAATGAAAAACTTCATAAGTTCTTAGTATAATAATTTCTTTTTAAATTTCTGTTTATTAGTTTATGCTCATGCTTGATGCACACCTCCACGCACAGGTATAGCAAAATACAGTTAACCTTTGCCACTTTATTTAATGAAACAACTTAATTGAAATTAAATTGGTGCATGTTTATGGAAGAAAGTTAATCGGCCTTTTCTCTAGACAATGATCTGATAATATACTTACTCTATAATTTGATTAAAAACAACATCGAGCATTTGATTTTTAGACGAAACAAAAAACACAACAAGTAAGATTTGGATTGAAAATTCCAGGAAATTTAAATTGAACATTATTGCATAATAGAGAACAAACAAACTATTGAATACATACTTTTTTTTTCAAAAATTCAATTCTCCTTTCATATAAAACACAATCCGTTTAAGTGTTTTAATACGCTTTAGATTGGGTACCTCTACCATTTGTTTTCAATGTTTGCTTCGCAAGAATTGGAACTAATAAAAGTCTCTTCTTTTTATTCTGAAGAGATAAAAATGAAAATTAGTACGTGGATGTTGTTCAAATTGGAATTTATGTCAGAATTTTGTAACTTATTAAAAATGTAAATATCTTTGACAAAACGTCCAGTTATTGAGATGTAACTTTATTAACTACTTAAATATGTAAACATGTAATGTGACTACCAGTCGAAAGACCGTCGATGTACTAGCTCTGTATCAAAATGTTTGATTTTTTGCCCTGTCGAAAGACCGCTGTGTTAAATTTGAACTACAGTCGGACAACCGAAGATTTCAATTTTACACCTTTTTCTAATTTTTATTTAAAGAGAATTTGTTGAAATCGAAGTAAAACAACAAAAAAAGAGCTGAAAATTTAGATTGATGCGCTAAAATTGGTTCAAATAATTAAATCCGCACCATGTTCGCTCTTTGAAAATTTATTTGCGAATGAAATCGGTACAACCCCTGTGGAATATGATAGTTAGCAAACTACTCGAGAAGGGTGACTCGTTGAATGTGAACCACGCTTATGACAAAACCTTTAGAGACTAACTGCCAAAAATTTGCCTAATTGCTAAAATATATTTGAAATATGACACATAATCATCCTTATCGGTAATTCGGGGCGATTGTAATCCCTCGCATTTTTTTTCCAGGAGTTGAATACTCCTTGTCTTATCGCCAATACGCCAATTAGTCAGACCAACATTACAACATTAGTAACATACTCTGGTTAATTCAGTGTCACCACCCAAAAAAAACATTTAGCAAACCTACAATTATTGTAGTGCATTTAACATTATATACAGGGGATGCCACAAAATGAGGCTAGGGCGTGTAGGGTGGGTCAAGACAAGAACAAAATTGCAATGGAGAGGATGTCTAGTTCCCCCTGTTTAGGCGGGATTTTCTAAAAAAAATCGACTTGAAATAGAATTATTAGATTTTTCTTGCAAAATTGTTCGTCTAATTTTTTCTCCGATTTTCCCTTCCTTTTTCCCCTTAAAAATGCCAATAATTCTGTTTCCAATTTCATCCGCAGTGTAATTTCAATTTTCGAAACAATTATGAATGCAACTTCAATTTTGATAGTTCAAATTAATTGCGAAATTTTCGAAAACGAACGAATTGTAAGACATGGAATTTCATTTCCAGTGAAATTGAAAATCGATTTCAATTTGGTTTCGAAATCGATCGAAATGCAGAACATGGGCGTAAATTTGGTTTTTAAATGAATTTGTTTTAGTGAATAGTTTTGAAGAAATTAATTTTAGAAACTCAAAATTTTGAAAAAACAAATTAAAAATGTCTTCAAAATTTTCCGTTATATTTAGATTTTTTAGAAAATTGCACCCTCCACCTAAATAGGATTTTCTTGTCTTGACCAAACTTAAACACTCTAGCATACTGCCCACAAATTTGAATAAAAGTGGGACGGACATATCGCACCCTTAGAATGAAAGTGACCTAACTCAAAATTAAGTTAGGTCACTTTCATTCTAAGGGTGCGATATGTACGTCTACGTCCTACAATTGAAAATTAATTGTTTTTTTTCCTCTGCATGCGACATCTATAGAACGTGATATATAGGCATTTTGTTTAGTAAAGCAAAAGTCAAAATCAATTAACATAATCGAATTACGAATGGCATTCATTTAAAATGGAAAAAATAATGCATATACAAAATAAATAATTTAAAAAAATTTATATTCAACATTTGTGTCGTTAACGATCAAAATGGTTCTAAAGCCACTTTTGTAAAAAATATAGTTTGATATGCCAAAATTTGCGTATCAAAGAGAAATAAATAAATAAAGTAGTTATTTATTATTATTTTAATTTTGAGTATATATAAACAAAATAATTTTCAAAGTGCCCATAATATATTTTTAGCAAACAAAACTGCCTTAAAAAACACGTTTCTCGAAAGGACGAATATCAAAGGTCCACATATAATTTTTTTTTAGTCAATATAAATCAAATAACCATAAATCAAATAAGTAAGCATTCAATTATTTTGAATAATTTAAAAATTATATGTTTTCCCTTTTACTCGGTTTCAGGTTAAATTTTTTAGCCTCTGTTTGATTGTTAACGCCATATTTTTAACTTCATTGATATCTCCAGCATTTAAGTTTTTTTCTATCAATTTTCAATATTTTTTACTTTCAACATTATGAGCCAAAAAAAAGGACATTCAAATTGTGAAGACGAAATTAAAACTTATTTATGCACATGTTTTTACTTGAAGATCCTCTAACTAAAATAACTAAATGTCCACGGAAATGCCATTAATTTTCTATCAAAAAATAGTTTTTAGATGTCTATTTTTTTTTTCCTTTTTACGAAAAGGGGATTTTGTTGTCCTGTCTGTTCTAATTTTATATTTGCATCAGTGATTATATAATGTAAAATCCCCAACCCAGCCTTAACAAATAAGTGTGACCTATTGATAAAACATATTATTTGAAATTTATCTTGTTCTGCCTATGAATAGATGAAAGCCTTACTTGTTCGAATATAATACAGTTACCTCAAAAATAACTTTTTTCTATAAATAAAATTTTACTGAAGGAAAATTTTTTGTGTTTTTCAAAATAATATGATACATAAATCAAATTTGTTTTTGTATAATTTTACATTGAAAACATACAAATAAAAGCCATACTCGGAAAAACCACTCAATCCTGTTTACAGTAAGAAATTTTGGAATATTCGAAAGGCCAAAATAAATTTTTTGAAGTTTTTCATCAGGTTCGAGTAGTTTTTGTTGGTTTTATAGAAAATGTTGTTTTTTTTTTTTGTTTAAGGAAATTTTATAATACTCACATAGCCCTTCCAATGGTAAAGTGAAATTTAGAAATTTGCCTTGATTTTTATCTAGTGCATTGATTATACTATTCGAATCATTTTCAATTCCCATTAACTGAAAGAAAAACAAACTTTAGAAACAACATCTTGTACAGCTTGCTATAAGATAGATAAGTTTTGTTTTTGTTTTTTTTTTTATTCTTTTGATCTTTTGTAGAGATAGAAGGATGCAAGATGTGTTTTTTTGTTTTTTTTTTTTAATAATATGTAATGTGGAATTATGTGGAAAAAATTGTATTATTAAGTGAAAGGAGGAGGACGTGATTTTTTAAATAGCAAGTTTGTTATATTACAACTTACTTTGGCCATGTCTAAACTTTGGAAATGTGATTTTGAGTATTCGAGGTGAGTCATCTTATTTGATGAAAATGGAGATGACGATGATCCGCCATTCATATAACAGTCATTGCTATTTCCATAAATGGTATTCTTTTGTTGTAATTGTGCACCAGGTGCTTTGATATGGGAATTACTTGATCCTATTGAAGAGGTACTTGCTGATTCACAGCTCTCACCATTGCCATTGAAAAATAACTATGATTTTCGAAAGAAATGCATATTAAAAAATATAGTTTCTTTTTATTAGATTGATTGAGTTAGTTAGAATTGATATATGTATATTATATCATCCTCCTCCTTATTTTTCATTCTTTTGTAGTTTTATTTTTTTATTTATTGTTTTTTTTTTCTGCTTTTAAAAAAAGAACTTAAACTTACATTTTCGCTAACTGAAATAAGTCCTTGTTTGCTAGGGTCCTTCTTAATTTCTGGTAGTGCGCTTGATATAATATCACTAAGAGCTAAATTTGTTGATGGCCCATCTATATCACGTGGTTTATCTTCTGTTAAAATATACGCTAACAAATTTGATTTCGGAGCACAATCCAATTCAGCAAGTTGTTATATGGAAAAATATACATATACACACACATAAATGTTTAGTAAATACAAAATTACAACATTTTATTTACTCTTTTAACCATTTTCTTTTATAAATGTTAAGTATCACTTATGTTAATTCTTAATACAAGACAACATTTATAATTTTTTTAAGACAATCTAGACAGACAATGTTTCGATACAGAACGAAAGGAAATAGTCAAGTTTAACCTGAATTTTCGATAAATCTCAATAAATGTTTGGACAAACCTACATATATTTTTATATACATATGTGTATTTTATAAAAAAAAATCAGAATGCATACATCTAGTTAATTACCGACTTCTATTCGTAATAATCAGAGCTCTGACATTTTTCTTATTTTATTTCATAAAACTCATATTGTTGGCAGTATCAAGAAAATTAACCACCTTTTGGCTTTTTATTGTTTAATATGTATGTATATAATTGCAAAGAAAATAAAAGATAATGAACAAAACTATGGTGTGGCTTATAATGTTATTCCAATAAGCCATATATGCAAGATAACACAGGGTTGGTCACCTCTAAGAAGATATTGTGTAGGTCCTTTGAAACTGAAGTGGAATTCTAAAGGCAAAATCTCATTTTTCATATATAATAATAATTAGAAACTCCGACTTTTTTTCTTGGAAATTTCGTCAAAAGCATTTCGAAATTTGTGTTTTTTTTTGTTTCATAGTATATGGGTTAGTCTTATAAGACATACAACAGGTGCTGAGTCCCGGTGTTGTCCCCTTGAACTGAGTGTTTTTGAGACCACTGATTTATTTATTTTTTTAAAACAAACAACATTATTATTTTGTCTGTTCAGAAATTTACTATTGCTCTGAACAAAAACGAAATACAAATCTCTGAGCGTTTTGAGCTTTAAACGAAACATAACCATTTTCAGACTGGCTCTATTTTGAACTAAAAAGAAACTTTTTGTAAGAACTGTGTCGTTTAAGTAAAACCAGCAACCCTAATTAAAATGATTACCTACTTTCTCAAATTTACAATATATATTAAATTCCTTCCGTTCATTTAGAACAGTTGGAAAGTCAACTCAAAACAAATAAATTTCGTTAGTTTGTTTGTCATTGTCATTTGTACACAACAAAGTCATAATGAACTTTAAATATATGTAAAGTGGAATGCCAAATCCGTATTGATTATCATGGAGAACAAGATGTTGTCCGCAGGAATGCTGGAGAACTAGAATTTTCTGCCAAATCTCACGTTAGTGAGAGGCACTTTTTCATGACGAGAACTGAAATTTCATTAAATAGCGCGGTGGCATGGAAAAAATAAATTTGTTAAAATGAAAAACATACCCCACGCAAAAGTTGCGTTGGGACCTAAAATGCATTTTAAGATTTTTTTTTAATTTTTAAAATGGGGTCGCCAAAAAATTACCCAATCACACAGATTCGTTGGATAGGCTCTGTAGATTAATTCTTACCAGCTGTTAAAGAATTTATATGCTTAAAAAACCAGCCCTAGTGACTTACAACTCTCAACCATTCCTGTGTGCGTGTTATTGGCAGGAATGGAAGGGACCTACAATTTTCTGCCGAACCCGAACGGCTAATGTGAGAAGCACTTTTTCATGACAAGAGATACTCTTGGAGGATTTGTCAATTCCTCGCCAGAAACAGTAACCCATGAAAAACATTTCTGTTTTTAGGTGGCATAGGCTAAGAATCGAACCCAAGACCTTCGGCGTAACAGTCCTACGCACTTCCCATTACGCCACGGGCTACTAAAACTTCTGATGAGACAATAGTTAAACGAAAATAGTTTTGCTTTTAAAATGTTCAATTCATTGTCAAAAATTACACACAAATTATATGGAAATGAAAGAGAAATCGTAGACTTTAAAGCCTAGTACATACTTGTGAATCATGTCGTGAATCCATACAAATTTGCATTTTTGTTCACCCGTGCGTGCTCGTGAAGCCATGACAAAAAGAGAGTTTGCGTTCACGAGCGGTGAACCATATTCACGCGCAAAATGTACGGGAACTCTTTGATTTTTGGTGTAGCTTTGACAATTTGACCATAAAAGCTGCAAAAGTCAAGCAAATTGTGTCAAACTTTCTCACTGATGGTTGTTCACTTCACGAGGAAGTATGTACTAGCCTTAAGTCCGTTCCCATCCAATTAGTCGGTATGTTTCTTTGTTTAGATTAAATTCAATTCTTCTCTGAGAAAAAATACCAAAAATTACAGCCGCTCTCAGAAACTCAGACATACATTTTTTGTTATGAAATATTGTTGAAATAAATAAATTCACTTTTATTATTTATTATATAGGCTTTTTCATCATCTGCGTCAAAAATTATTTCCCGATAAAAAACGCAAATAAGGATTTTAACTGTATCAGCATTGTGTTCGATAAAGCAGCTGGGGTCTAATTACGTAAAACGAAAAAGAAATCGTATTGACAATAGTTGTCCGTGTCTCTCTCCACAAATGTGAGAGCTGTTCTCTTAGATCTGTTGAAAAAATTAATTATATTATATGTCTCAAAAGGATTTGAGAGTGAATGAATCTTTATACTTGTCACTTTTCAGCCTCTTAAATGAAGAAATTGACTTTCCCTCTGATGGGCCTTCGATTGCTTTTTATCAGAAAATTTTAACAGCCGTTTCGACACTATATGAAACTAATAGGCTGGCAGTGCTTACAGCCCTTACCTTATATTAAGTATTTATTGATTCTCAAATAGTATCTAATTTGCTCCAAAAACGATGAATCAATTTTCTTTATTGTCAACTATAATTGGCGATATCACACCCTCAATGTACTTACTATATTATATATTTTGTATTATATTTTATTTAGGTATCCAACCGTTCAATTCCATTTGAGTTTAGAACGGGATTTACTCGCTCCCTTCATCTGATCAATTGTTAACCCTATTTTTATTAAGTTTCAATGAATGAATCTGATTCTCTCTACAAATGTGGTATTGTCAAAACGATATCGTTTGATTGTTTACGTTTTACATAACTAGACCCTTGTAGTCATATCATCTGCGTATAAATCGAGATGACGGTCTGCTGAAATTGGCTTTGACGGCTTAAAATTTGCTTTCAAAAAATCAAGTTTTCCCTGATGGTTTCAAATAGTAGGTTTGGTCATAAAAAGGTTCCAGAAATAACTAAGAAACTAAACAAAATTTTGGCAAATTAAATAAATTCAGTTTTTATGACTTTAAGTAACGAAACTCCACAGAAGTACTAAATTGGGGGCTTTATTTAAGGAAACTCTTTTCAAAACCACAATTAATAAAAAGAAGTTCATTTAATTTTTGCAAATTAGCGATTTGGTAAAAAAAATCCTTGGACATCATGTTTTAAATCGATTAGTTTTTTTATCGGATGTCTACACAACATGTAAGATTCAATACACCGTTAAATAAACAAAACCACTAATTACAAAATAATTTACTGTCACATTATATAATTATACTTAATACATAGATACATTCCATATATTCTGTTTTCAATCGTAAAAGACAGATTCTGAATACGTTAGTATTTAAACAAAAATAATGAAATTATTATTATTAGAGCGGACAAGACAACTACTTAGTTTAAATGAAACCAACATTAAAAATATGAATTGATTGCTAAATTATAAGTAAATCTGCAGTTGCAAAAAAAAAGAAGTTAAATGAGTTCTTTTTTAACACCAAATTGTTTTTTCTTCAACCTGATAAGCCAACAAAAGCAATATAATATTGAATACTTACGTTCTACATGCGCAAATGCACAAAATACACTCCTCGGGCAGTAGCCAGCTTGTTGAACATCATTGCATTTGGTTGACTTATAAATTTCCGGATGAAATTGTTGTTCGGTTCTAGTATGACAATATTGACAATTATCACCGGCCTCACAATTACCCGGTTCACCCCATTCCTCGCCGTGTTTTACATTCGGACACGGAGTTGATCTAAAAGTTATAAATTATTCAAGTGAGGATATATTTTTGAAAATAAAATTATTTATCAAAAAAACCTATATTTGAATTTCCTTGGACTTCTACGTTTATCTTTGCTATTATGAAATTGTGGACATGCATAACCTTGTCTACAAAGACGTGGTGGCCTCTTGCAAGGCTCTGTCTTGTAATTAGCTAAAACATAATTTGTATCCTGCCATTTGGGATCTTCATTCATTAAATTTCTTTCTTTGTCAAGTGCATTTTGTGCGTTTGTTCCGTCTATAGTGTTTTCTGAATTTTGTAATGTTTCTAACTCTTTTATATCATATACCGGTGGACGTTGATCTTGTACGCCGTGGGCAAATGCACAATGATGACCATTTTTAACGCAATAACCACGTGAATCTGTGTCATGTACGCACATACAAGTTTTGTAATATCTTAAGTGATAGCGGCGTTCCGTGTCTCCAGCCGTACGGTGTAGAAATGGACAGCTTTATTCAAAAGAAATAAAAAGCAAAATTATTATATCAGACTAAATTTTGTTACCAAACAAAAACATTCAGTAATATTTAAAAATTAATAAATCATCAGACTAATTTTTTTTACAATACAAAGATAGATTGATGTTTAAGCAAATTAAAAAAACTACCACTGTTTGTCCAAGCGGCAGTTGTGTTTTTTTGACAAGTTCTTGACAAGACGAAACAATATGTCAATAATTAATATGATTATCATAAAAAATCCCCTTCAATTTCAAATAATGCAGATTGTTTAAATTACACTGAACGACAGCGGTATTTCTATAACAAAAATCACAAGCAGCCATATCGCGAAATAGATTTCCCCGGAGAAAAAAGTTTCCCTTAGTAGCCGTCGTCACTAATTTTGTCCAAGGAAGTTTATTTTTACTTAAATAAGGTGTTGGAGAACATTTCACATCTAACAATTATGTAATTTAATATATTGGGCTTAACGGTGCAATCGCTTTGCAACCAACCAAAGGAAAATGCAAAATATTTGAATGCATCTTAGGGAGGTTTGCTGATACTACACATAACGATTTAAGTTGAACTTAATTTCTAAGTATCACTTTATGACATGGAAAAAGTATCCCTTAAGAATTTAAGTTCAACTTAAATCGTTATGTGTAGTATCAGCAAACGGGCCTTAATCACATAACAGACTCTCAATTTCGTGTCGTATTCGACAGTTTGTTTGCCTATTTGCAAACTAGACGGAAAATTTCATTAAACAAATGAAACTATTTTTATGAGTTTTATAACCTTGGAATTGCCCTAGCAGAAAAGCATTAGATTTCTTGCCATTATCACTCAATGTTTTTGTTTAGTGATATAAGATTCCGAAATCAAAAAATATATTTAAATCCGCTCTTCAAGTAAAAAATAACATTTCAATGATAAAGAGTTCGTAACATTTGAATAGCATTTCTTACAGTTAACTTTTTCGATCTTCTTAGCTTTGTACATAAGGAAATATTTATTTAAAGACAATGGGCGTGTTTTGGTGAGAAACTGCAGCCCAGTTAGTCAAAATTTAAAAAGAGATACAACAACAAAAATCTACTGGCATTTACATTAATTTTTTTCTCCAGTCAAATCTTACTTGATAAAACTTAAAAGTAGTTTTTTCTTCACAAAATCAGTGGGAACTAATCAGATTTTTTTTATTTTATATACATATACATATGTATATATTATATGTACATATATTTGTATATTATAGTCTTCCCTCACTTTTTTGTAACAGCGCCGCTGTGTAGTTTTCTTGGTTTTTTTTACTTCACTGAATTATATTCTCACCATTATAATTATAGCTATTGTAAGCTATAATTTATCAGGGTCCCCTTTCCTGCGAGGAAATTGAGTTTCCAGTAACTTTCAGTTTTTAGGTGAGAAGGATGTAATAGGAGTGAACGAAATCTAGCCGCGCCGGTCAACGATTTGAGATTTTTACTCGTTACTCTTCACACGCACAGTAGTGTGTGTTCAACCAAGCTACTTAAAAAAGGAAACTACAGCGGCCCTACTCTGTACTTCGTTCCCAAAATTAAATTTTCCGAAAACGAATATTTTGTACTCTCTATTTCTAAATCGGAATAAAATCTTTTACTTACGGATTGACAATCCGGAAAGTGAAATTTCGTTTCTGAATGTCAAAAGCATTGAAATGCGGAAAAATTCATTCTACAACAAATGTGATAACGAAACGAACAAGGTAAGTCTTAAAAAGTTAGTTTTTTTAAGAACTTCTCATTGATAGTAACAATTTAAGTAAATACAATTTATTTACAGGGAATCTTCGAGCAAAAAGCAAAATAACACACCAATAACTCTCGGAGTACCCGACTTCGAAAAGAAATATTATTTAGCCTCTCGCCGTTTTATTTCATTCATTTTTAAATTTCTTCTGCAACAGAACTTATTTTGTTTATTGGGCCATGCCAATACTAAAGACATGTCCTATTTAGTGCTGATAGCCTCCTGTCCTAAAACCTTTAAAGTAACATCTAGTTTTAAGATTGTTGCAACTGCAGTTGATCTAGGAGCAGAAAGTTCATCTTGTATAGAGTTTAAAACATACAAAAAAGCATTTTTCTATATGCACCTGTGTTACTGGGACGGACTGTAATTGTACATTGTACATACATACATATATAATTCTGACTTTTTTAAGTACAAATAACAATGAAACTCGTTTCTAGCCGTTTTTTTATTAAGTGCTACCGACTTTATTTGTTTGGAGTTCAACGACGATCAACACTCCTCGAATGTATCAAGTTACATGCTGGCATCGCAGCTTGGTGTAATGAGAAAATTTTTAAAATGTTCTGTTCTCAAGATACATACAATTTGATACATAAAATTATTTTTTTTCTCGTGCCCCTTACATCCATGTATCATTTTTGATACATAAAGATATATCCCCTTTATATGAACAAAATTGCCTAATAACTTAATTTTCATACAAACATGTTTAGGTAACGTCTGATACTTTACGAAACTTAAAAAAAATTTGGAAAAATATTTAAGTAAAAAAACTTTTTTCAAAAGTAAATCCTTACTTTTTTATGAATTATTTTATTTGAAAATTACATACCTAAAAGTAAGGCTAACATAAATAACACATTAATAATTTGACAATAAAGATATGTTTATGTCTCCTTATGGGATCACTACGTTTTCCCGCAATCGTTTTCCCATGTAACATCTGCCCGCCGATTTGAAAGGTAATATTTTTGTTACAATCCCACAGCACGATATACCGCGGAACGATAGGCGGGATAGGCAATACTAATTAGTACTTTTTGACAATACTATTTTGCATTTATGCAATAAATATTTTATGCTTGTTAAAATATTTATTATTTTCATGGTTCGTTGTAGTATTTAAGCATTATTGCTTGTGCAAGTTCTTGTGAGAACTTCGTGGAGGTAAAAACTCTTCGTTAAGGAGATATCTACAGACGTATGGGAGTTTTTAAATGATTTTGTATGGGAACAGTGAAGCCGTGTTCTGTTCATGTATTTCAAAAATGATACATAGACGTAGGTGGCACGAGAAAAAACAAATTTTGTGTATCAAATATGAAACATTAGACGTATTGTTGATGTCGTGAAATAATAATGGACGTATAGGGGATTTTAAATCAATTTGTATGGGGACAGTTAAGGTGTTTACAAATTTTAAGTAATACATAATGAAATTCCTTAATTATAAAGCATTTAATTAATAAAGACGTCTTTATCTGAGAACGATTTAGTAAGAATGAAAAATAACGAACTTATAATAAGGTGTGTTTTATTCATTGCTGCATAGCCAGTGCAGCACAAGTCTGAATGAAACCATGACTCACTCTATACGTTAATATCAATAATTCAAAGTTCTATCGCCAGCACACCCATCTTTTTTTTTACTGACTTCTTTTTCGCCAGCAATCAAATTGTTTTTGTTTGCCAAGGGAAATTTTGCTGCGCTGGCTATGCAGCAATGAATAAAACACACCTATAGAATCAAAGATAAGTACAAAATTACAAATAATAAATAATAACGTGATTTGATAAAGAATCTTTTTTCAACAACTTGGTGTCCCGTAATGAGTGGATAATACTGCAGCTGGTGATAGCAGGCCTTATGACTGCTCAGAAAAAAAAATATAAAAAAAATATTTTTCTTGTGGTCTCCATGGTATAATTTATTTTCGAAAAATGTTAAAAAATTCAGGGTCTCCTAAAATACCTAATTGAAACGGCCACCCATAAAGGATTCTTATTATTTTTGTATTTTTATAATATTCTTGAATAACCGTTCTAAATGATGGGTAGTAAATTTTAACACCAGCTGATGTATTTTTTGTGTTATAATTTTTTAAAATTATTTTTTTATTCAAAAATAATTCAATATTTTTTTTCACCAAAGTTTGAAAATTAATAAAGAGAAAAAAATGTATGAGAACATAAGTGGCAAATTTGATAAAAATTGGCCTGTTTAATGTACTTTCCAAAATGGTATAACACATCTTTGTGTCTACAACCATAACCAATAAAATTGGCATTTAATCTACATACTAAAGTAGTTTTTTAACATTTTATCAGATGAAATTAAGTTTTTATTAAAAAATTAATTAAAAAAATTATTAAAAAAAAATCAAGACCTATAGGATATGACAGATGCATTTATGAACATGGCACGTGTTATCTGCCATGGTTTCTATCGACCTAGAGGGGAATTTAGTTTTCCTAAAAAAAATTTTGTAGGACTAAAGGAAGTTAAAAGCTATTTTTTTGAATCAATAATTCAACGAGCCCAAATAAAATAGTGCTAAGTTTTCTACTTGGCTGATGTATTTCAGTAGATAGTTTTCATATGTTAAGTGGGCTATATACATATATAAAATTACTGGCGCAAATTTTTAAACGATTTCAAAATTTTGGCCCATTATATATTTCAGTATAGTATACACAATTTGTATTATTAAAATTCTTATATGGCCGTTTTGGCCTGAGCACCTCATATATAAATATTTTATTAATGTTTCTACCATCTCTCCTCCGAAATAAAAGTTCTTCGAACAAAATCCCAGTGATCGAATTTAATGACAAAATTATAGTACAAAATGTGCTTTTATTAATTTCTTTCGAAAATTATTTGTTTCATTTAATCATCATCTCTTAAAATGTTCTCTCTTTCGAGGACAAAACGATATACCTATCTATCAATTTTGAGATTGTCAAGAAAATATATTCTATATTTTATCGCAATTTATACGCGATTGATTTGGTTTCGAAACAATCGCTTTCATTCGATTGAAAGCAGAATACCTGAAAAAAAATAATATATAAGGCCGGTGGCAATTTATTCACCCCGCAAATTTGTTTGAAATTTCTATCAGTTCTAGTACTAACAATTAATTTTTGAAAGTTCAATATTTTAAAGCGAAATATAAAAAGTTTTGAGGGCAGAAATTTTATCAAATTCTCAAAAAAAAGCAGTAATTTTTTTCTATGTAGGTATATTTTTTCAAATAAATAAGTTCCAAAAGTGGTTTCCTTAATTTGTATACTATGTAGGTACAAACATTTTGAAAAATCAATACCTACCTACTTATTGGAGAATTTGAAAAAAATAAATTTTTAATTAATTTCAAATCTCGATTTTAATTCAATAGTCTTTTTTTTAAATTACATCCGTTTCTCCATTATTATCATCAGAATAGCTATTTCCATGTGATTTTTTCTACGCATTAACATTTACAACATCCCTTATCTCCGCCTCTTTGGGGTTGCGGGTTAAGTACTTCTATTATACCAACCGTAAAGCGAAAGTGTTGATGTTCTAAAACGCAATGGTCAAAGTTGAACATCGTAGCACTTGTCGTCGTATTCGTAGATAGTTGTTTCTTTCATTTCATAGCAAGAGACCAGCATCACCAAAGTTCACACACATTTTCATTCATTAGTTTTCTGGGTTTGTTATTTTTGGTAGCCTGCTTCTGGTGCGTGAGATATAATTCCTACACAGGCGCAATCAAACATAAAAATAAGCAAGACCAGTGCAGAGCAGAGTAGGTAAGCAGGCACTCAAAGTTAATAGTCGGAGCCGGAGCCGAGAAGCAATCAAAACAAAAATAAACAAAAATATGAACGAGAAGAACAAATGAAGCGTCTTTGCGCAACATGTCAACCCACAACTACAATGACGACTATAAACAATGAAAAAAATACTTTAAAAAATTGTTTTTAAACAAATATAACTATTAACATGGGAGGGGGTGACAAAAGAACATAAAATCAGAAGGTCACTCAAAATGAAACCAAAAACCTGCTTCTCGAATTTCGTGTTTTTATTTTATTTCAAGAATTTTGTATTTTTGTTTATAGTTAAAACTTTTTGCGACATATTTTTGTTTATACACACAGTTACAGCCGCCATTGATTCCACTGTTCTGTTTGATAAACAAACTACATACACACTCACATTCACTAAGAAAAAAAAGAGTTCAGCGTGCGCACTGAAATAAATAAAAATTGAACGTGGGAGCTGAAAGTAGCGAAGGCCTCGATGTAAATTCTGTTTGTACACAAAAAATATTACTTTCACTCTGTTTACAATAGCAATGCAAAAAACTAGCAACAAAATCCAATTAAAAAACAATAACAAAAAAAAAATACACTTCGCAGGAACAACAAAGCTATGTTAAGAGTTATAAATTCCAATTGGAAATCCTTCCTGCTCCACATAAGGATGAGCGGGAGATTTTGCACACAAAACTTTGTATTTGTCTTTTTTTCCTAGGGTTTTTTTCTTGTTTGGTTGAAGAGGAAGAAGGAACTTACTCATCTCCATCGGGGCATAATCCTGTAGTTTCATCATATTTGGTACAATAATTGTCTGCACTGTAATTAAAGGTACCATCTCGTTTGCGAATTGGCCGCCGACGTCTTTGATTTTGGAAATGCCAATTGAAACAAATAAACGGCCGATGTTGATTACATTTGTGTTGCAGGAATGACTGACATTGTTCCACACGGAATTCCTTCAAATATCTGCAAGTGAATGGACTTGTTTTGTATATCAAATTGAAGGAGAATAATTGGGCTATAATTTTTTTGTTAATTTATAAATTGTAGACAAGTTTACTTACGTGTAATGATTCGGTTTTTCTTGTTGTGTTGCTAACATAAGTTTATTCTCGTTCGCCATTTTGTGTGTGGGAAAACTATTGCGTCTATCCGACGCTCAAAATACCTTTTGAATGATTTTTGTTGGAGTTGCAATTGCATGCCGTGGACAGTGGCAGCGCTGCGAACAGTCGAGAGAAAAATAAAAGCTAAAGTTTGTGTAGCTCTGGTGTGTATACTTTAAGGTAGAACTATATTTCTTGTTGCGTTTTTATGACGCTGTTTAGATTGGGAAGATTGAAACTAGGCGCAAACCGACGCGATGGCGGTGGCGATGGCGATAACAATGTGGATGCCGCACACGCAAATCAATGGAGGGGAACACATCGACGCGATATGTGCATTGCGTTCACATTCCACTGCTGCGTTCAGTTACGCGACTTTTCTTGAACGCAGCAAGCACCATTTGATCGCTATATCGCCTGAAGAAAAATGACAGTCTGAAAAATAAAATTTGATAAACTGAAAAATTAATAGAAAAAATTCGGGGGAATTCCATTTTATATGTTTTTTTTTATTAAACTTCAAAAGTTAAACGTTTGTATTGTCGCTGACAACTTAGCCCGCTACACAATAGGCGTGTTTTTTTGCAAGCCCGGGGGGAATTGGTTGAAAAAAACGACAGCGGGGATTAGCGACGCCATGACAGTAAAAAACATGGAGTTTTCATACAAACTATCGATAACATGTATGCAATTCATGCCGGTAACACAGTTTTTCGGTGCGCTTAAGTTAAACACCGAGAATTCTCCGGGATTAGTTGTTGTTGCATTTAACATGTTAATTGTTTAGCACCGACGTCGTTTTTTTCATCCAATTCCCCCCGAGCTTGCAAAAAAACACGGCTAATATATCGCGTTGATGTGAGCAGATTTTTCATCTTTATAGTGCGATAAAAGTTATCGCAATCGCCCCGCCATCGTATTGGTTTGCGCATAGCTTGATGCCGGTATCACGGCAGTTCGTGGGCAAGAGAAGTATGGGGTGAGGAATCTCGTGAGGCACGAAGAAAACATAAAAACCGGACTCATGAGTCTACTTTGTTGTTGTTTCAATGTGTGAAATGTTGAAATTGTTGTTGTTTGAATGCATTTTGAGGCAACTCAAAGTTTCAATCACGATGGCACTCACCAGTCCGGACTCAATCTTCCCAATCTAAACAGGGTCTATGGTAGCAAAGCCCATATTATTCACTCAATACATCTAAATTAAAACTTAAATCCGGATGCAAACTATACAAATTCCATAGGGGTATTCCCGATCCGATGCAACTAGTCTTGTATAATTAGGCGTTTTTCTTTTTTAGCCCCGAGCGGGGCACAGAGCGGGCTCTGAGCGAATAGAGCTCACTCCGAACAGAGCGTGACCTGAGCACACCGATCTATTTAAGAAACTCAATTGAGCACTGAACTCTCATATCTGTCAAATTACATGAAAATTGTATGAAGTTAGCCACACTCAGCTTTGTGCTCGATGTGCTCGGTCATTTTTTTCCGAGCTCATCGAGCGAGCCCCGGTCGAGCTCTGAGCTAAAAAAGAAATGCAAGTTGAGAGCTCGGAGCGCTCCGAGTTAAAAAGTAACATAGTTTTCTTTTTGACAGCTCAGTGCCACGCTCGGGGCCAAAAAAGAAAAACGCCTATTGCAAAATTGCAAAAGTGTAAAATTGCTATACCCTAACCCCATTGTAAAAAAAACTTTGTACTTTTGCAATGATGCAAGACCAGTGTGCATCGGCTCGGGAATACCACTAATAAAGCCTCTCCCAAACCAACGCGAAATCGTAGCGAATCATTCACAATAACACAAAATATGACAAATACACAACTCTAAACAACAACAAAAATCTGTCGTCGGCGAATGTTTCGTGTTGGTTTGGGAGAGCCTTAATTCAAACATTCGCCGACGACGGATTTTTGTTGTTGTTTAGCGTTGTGTATTTGTCATATTTTGTGTTATTGTGAATGATTCGCTACGATTTCGCGTTGGTTTGGGAGAGCCTTAAATCGAATTTTAAACTGCGTGCGAAAAAAATGGCCCTAACCCCCTGGCTCCACAAGCAATTTTTCTTTCTAATTTTATTTCAGAAGTATTTTATTTCTTCGTTGAGTGGGCAAATTATTTCATAAAATTTTAATATAATCATGTCCCCGCCGAGCAATTAGCACCGCATTAAGGTTCCCCCACACCACATTATGTCCACATTTACTTCTTCTGCGATGACAAGATATAAATGAAGATATTTATGTATGTCTGAAAATAAAAATCTTCTTGACATAAGTGGCCTTCACAAGAAATTTTGACGACATAAAACATATTTTGCAATGGTTCATTTCTAGTGGAGCCCCAGGGTAAGAGGACTTACAAAATCTTTTAGTCCCCTTTCACACAAGGAAACTGAGTTTCCAGCAACTTTCAGTTTTCGGGTGAGAAGGGCACCAAGTAGGAGGATTGAACGGTTTACGATTGGTGGGAATTGAAAATAAGAAAACGTCAAAAAATCTCCAGGAACTTGTTTCCTCGTGTGAAAGGGGACTTACTATTTCACTGAACGTTTTCATTTCGCCACATTTTACCAGCAACCAAACTGAATTCTTCCACATTTTTTTTTGACAGCTAAAAATCTCAAAAATTGCACATGTAAACAAGAAAAAAGTAAACATTTTTGTTTTCAACATAAAAAAAGAATATTAATTAAAAATTAAAAATTGAATTATTTCGCTGAAAATAATGGAAAAGGTTAACACAAATTCAGAAAAAGAAATAGATCGTTGGTGTCAACAGTTAGAAACCGCGAAAACCCAAGATCTTATTAGCACTCTGCAGGTACATACAAATGACGAGTTTTGTATCCCTTAAAATACTTGATGATAATCTTATTTATGATCCAGGAGATATCCAATGCCTATCGACCTGAAAATGGCGAATCATTTAGCAAAATTCAGCAACAACTTTATCAATTAATCATCCGATCCTCATCTGGTCGAAGTGCCAGTCAAGTTATACTCTATTCGAGCTTGCGAACCTACTTCCACATTCTTCATCGATCTGGCACCGTTGACACTTTCTTTCAAGAACTCGATGCGAATCCCAAAGAAGCGCCCTTCATTCTCTATGCCATGCTCAGCACCGATTATCACAAATGCCTCAAACAGGACTATTTGCAAGAGAAATGTCTTTCTGCACTCTCTAGAGCCATTGAATCCAACTTCTCGCATTTGGTCCCAGTTCTTAAGGCTCTGAATCTTCTTCATAAAAAATACAATGTCCCGCAGCAGAACATTTCTTTGGAAACAATTTATTCCTGCATGCAAAGTAATCGCCTCGGTGCTCGCGATGAAGCTTTGATTCTATTTCGCTATTCAACTCTAGGCCTCCAGGAATCGGTGGAAATTTTCAATTTGATTATCAACTACTGGCCTTGGACGAACAAAAACAAGTACTACTTACTCTCTGTCACTCTCATCAACCATAACCTCTGGGTTCTATCGAAAAAGTGCGAGTTCAATGAAGAAGATTTCTTCAATGGACTGCGTCTAGGACTTAGCTACAAAAGCACCTTCTCAGCCAGCCAGAGTCTTGTGCGAGCCCTCTCCAAACAACACAGTCATAAACTTCTTGAGCTATCGATAGAAATCCTGAGAAACGGAACAGAGAGAGAAATTGTAAATTTTTACACTCAGTGGTTCACTCATATCATTCAAAAAGATGAACTCTATCGCATGCTCCAGCTCGAAGATTCCAAAGAAATTTCATTCCGATACATATTCCTGGTGTGCATTTTCTCTAAGCAGATTATTCTTGCTTCCAAGGACCTCGGCGATCTGGCAGGATTTTTCCGAGAAAACTGCTTTATTCTTACAATGGACACGCAGATGTACGTCTTCAAGTTTTTTGTTGACAATTTGGCCAGTTTGGAGTTCCAAAGTTCACTGGAGTTCCTTAGTGAATTCATCGAGATGCACAGGTGCACTGAATGCCCTCAAGTACGACACACGATTCTGGGAAAGTTTCCTATAATTTTTAATTTTATAGCTAAAATGTTTTGCACATTGAAATCAGAATCCCGTGCACCTGTTGGGGATTTCTTTCGAAAGCTCTTCGAATTGGTCTCGAAGGATATGCAGAACGCTTTGTATCAGCCTTTGATATTCTCTCTCAAAGCAATGGATAGAATTTTACAGATTCTCTTCTCTTCGAGCTGCAAAAATGTCTCAAAAGCTTGCAAGCTCGAACAAAATCAAGAGCTGGGAGAGTTTTTGGTGAAGGAAAAGATATTCGATGTTGCAACTATGAGTAGGACTGCTTTTGAAGTTCTCAATTCTCCCGAATGCTATACCGATGCCAGAGAATTGGTGGTAAATATAATCAAACAACTAAAAGTGCAGAGTCTCCGAGATGCTTCTCGAAGATGTGCCGAATGCAGTGAAAGCATCGAAATCGATGAAGTTGCACAATGTGCGATCTTTGCTAGATTGTGCATCCATTGTAGTCACTACGATGGCCAGACGACGGATTATGCACGAGAGCTAATTAGCTATAGCATGAGAAGAGTTCGTGAGATCATAAAACTTCTCGAAGCAGATCCACTTAATGTTTGTAAGAATGAAGGACATATCTTTGGACACATGAGTGTAATTAATGAAGTTCTCAATGAAGAGAACAGCTCTCTCGGTTTTGAATATGCGGATTTGTTGAAAATAGTGGAGGATGTAATTTTGTTGCATTTGAAATTGTTAAATGCTGCTGCTAAGGAAGGAAGTACAGCAGCTAGTTTTCAGGTTATGGATGAAAGTCTACAAATGCTTATCGAAAAATCAATATATCAACGTAAGAACGACGAGGAATGTCGAAAGTTTCTTATGTTGTCCTTTTGGATGGCTTTGAAGGTAAGTTTTGGAATTATTTAGAGACAATAAAAATCTCCCTCCTTATACATATCTAACGAATTGTTGACTTATAAATCGAGTACAGATAAAAAATGCTGGCTGATTCAAATACATTTGTCAAACAATAAAACCAAAATTGGGGTGGACCGATCAAGGGACCTTCGGTGGCGTAGTACGTAATGCATATGGCTCGAAGGAAACTTGGTCGGGTTCGACTCTCAGAGAAACAAAAGTTTTTCTTAATAAAATTGAACAAAAAAGATCAACCGCCATAAAAAGGAGTCTGAAGATCGACGTGGCAGTCATAAAATAGCTATAGCTTCAGCCTGTAAAAACTTGGTGGTAGCTCACCCAAGCGTTGTTGTTTCATGCAAACCCCTTCAGTAACGATATTAATTTTTAATCGTCACTGAAAAAATTCCACTGTCAGTATAAGAAGACAATGAGACTAGAGAAATGCCAATTTATTACAATTATAACAGTTTGTCGCCATTCAAAATTGATGTGTATTAACGGGCTTTCTGTGACTTGAAAATAAAACTCTGGGTGCCCCAAGTATATCCAACGGCGGAGAGCCTGTGGGGCGGCAACAACCGTACTTTTATAAACAAAACTGTTATAAATTGACATTTCTTTTGTGCTCTATTTATGTATTCGTTTGATTTTTTTTTTACAAATTGCCTTCATGTATGGCGCGGTTTTTATGTCCAATTGACTGTACATTTTTCATAATTCTTATCCTTTTCTATTTCAAGACATCTTGTGAAGTTGCTACAACAATCGGCCGCATTCTTACAGACCAAGCAGAAGATGATCCAAATATTTTAAAAATTGTTGAAAAATGTTTGAATGTAAGCGTTACAGTCTTACTTCGTTGTAGACATAAAGGAGCCATTGAAGCAGCTGGTGTTACGTTAGGTGAGTATTGATTGATTTGATCTTGTTCTCATAACCAAAAATAAATCCTACAACTCGTATGATGCCTTGGAACAACGTATCATTTATTTTTAAAATCATTCAATATAACTTTCATTTTTATTTCAGGTAAACTAGTTAAACTATTGACATCCCACTCTGATGATTCCAAATGCTATGGAATCGTATACAAATGTTTAGATTTGCTATTTGAGAAAGTGAATCAAATAAGTACAACCCGACGAGGAGCTGGACTCACAATAATGTTCCTTCATCTTGTTAAGAATGAGGTGAGGAGAGAACGCCCTTTAACCCATAGAGCAGTTAAGATGCTGATCAATCGCATCGAAAATGCCGATGAGGCAACTTCACTTAGCGGTGTTGAAAATACATATCAAGACGAATCTGAACAGAATTTCGATAGTGTCCATGCACTGGTTCTGCATTATCTTTGTGTGGTTGTGAAAGATACCGAACTACGTGACACAGTGTCCGAGTATTATGATGAAATTATGATGGCTGCCGTGTTAAGAATTGATAATCCTGAATGGACCATATGTAATGCGGCGCTGCAGCTCTTTGGAGCGCTTGTTCCAAAAATCGTTGGTCAAAAACAAGCCACCGAGATGGTTATACCAGTTTGTTGGGAACCAACCGAGGTAACATTCCTGGAAGTTAATTTAAAGCTACCGCGCACATGTGAACACATATTGAGTACTTGCTGCAGTGTCGCCAAGTCAAATGTATCTACAAGGAAGTTAATTCTATTCTTGGAATTCCTATCCAATGTTGAGCATCTAAAGAAAGGCGAAAAATCCATATCGCCCATGTTGGAGCGCTTTAGAGAGTTTTTTTGGTCTTTGCTTTCTCATGAATGTGAAAAAGTTCGAAAACTAGGAGCTACATGTTTTGTTCGAGCACATGAATTCCGTGAAGATCTCCCAGTTGTTCTTCTCCAATTGGCTGAAATAATATTCAAAGTCCACAATGAAAACTTCTTTCAGGGTCTCTTGTTTGCCATCAACGAAGGAATTCACAAAATCGACGTCGAATGGAAGTACACAAGTGTACAGAGCGTTGATGAATTTCTGGAAGTTTTACGCAACACATTCCGAGCATCGTACAGGTATCGATCGCTTTGCTTCTACACTCGCGCAATTCTAATGGACTTTTTCCTTCTCACCGGTTTGGATTTAAAAGATCAAATGGTTATGGAAATCGTACAAAAGGAACAGAAAATTAATGCAGCTGAAAAACAGTCATTTGGTTTTGATTTGTGGCGTGAGAAAGTTCTGGAAAACAAAGCCTAAAATATCATTCGCATTTAAAATAGTTTTTTTTAATTTTCGGTTTAAAAAGTGTGAGGCTCTAGTCATAGTTTTACAGAATATTAATATATTTGCTTTTATTGTTGTAACATATACAGAGTTTTTTTTTTACCTTATTCTATATACCCATTGAAAGTTGTCTGGATCAACTGATGGTAACATCTTGGTCCATGTGTACCTCTTGATTTCGTGACATATTCTGAAATGTTTGACTGAGAATATTCCTTAGGATGTGCGGCTTGCAGTGTTCCTCCAACCAGGGGATAACTCCAGTGGTTAGTTGTTCAAAATTATCCATTGGTATGTTTTGGAATGTCTCAAACATTTCATCCATAATCGATTGGAACTGAGAAAAATATTATAAGAAGAACGTTTAAAAATATGTACAAATAAAACTAGGTATGCAAAATTTGATATTTTCTTTTAGACTTGAGTTTAATCGTCGGATCTTCAAGGTAAAGCTTTGAAAATTGAGCATAGTACAGAGTGGAATATCATGTGTGTATTGGTTGGAGTTCATTCGAGTCAAAATCAAAAAAAAAAAAGCATCAGCGCACATAAACAATGAAATTCTAAAAAAAGGCAGATGAAATATTTTTTTATACGGAAATGTATACCTTATTTTGGTGTAAAAAATATTTTTTACTCTGAGTTTAGATTGAACGGATAGTTTTAGTTTTTCGGATTTTTTGTTAGGGCCAGTTTGTTCACAGTGGGTTAAATCTGAAAGATGACTTTCACAGCTTCTAACTAAATGGTGCTAATCAACCAAAATCGACTGATTAGCGATTTAAATGATTAACAACTTTAATTATGGATTCCTTGAAAAAAAAATTTACCATGCACATTTGATGATTTACCAGTTGCAATAATCCTTGATTAAAGATGATTAGCTGTGAATAAACTGGCCCTTAGTTTTTTATGCTTTCAGAAACAGGAATAGAGTTTTTTTCCTATTTCATTCGAATAAAAAGGAGTGATCATGTTCATAATCAATCTAATTTAATTGAATTAATTCTTTATTTATAGCTTAAAGTATTTAGTATTGAGCTTAAATAGATATAACCTACATTCAATGATTCATCTTAAAATGGACATTGGACTTTAACGCAAAATTAGATAGGTACATACCACTTGAAATTTAGCTTCGTCAGTTAAACGAGCCTCAGCAGGACCAGGATTCGATTGTTGATGTTGCAGCATATGTTCGTAACTATTTTGAATTATACGCAATGCCATGACTTCTTTGTGCAAGGCTGCACTTTCGTCTTCTTGTTTTTTCTTTTGTTGGTTCAAGTAACCAATGTAGTCAATTGATTTTTGCAGAATCAGCGCTTTACTCAATTTATAGCCTGATGAATCATTTGGCTGGCAAGTAGGTACGAGTTCTTGCAAACTATCGTAACCCTTCTTGATGGCATCACGACGTTTTTGTTCGGCCTGAGTGTGAGCTTCGCGACGACGTTCTTTGTAGCTTAGAGTGGCACTACGATTTGTATCGCTGTCATCTTCATCATCTGCGAGGGGGGCTCTTTACAAGAGAGGCTGTTTGTTTTTAAATGCAAATCTTTACCTGTATTATTTGCGGAGGAATTTGGGGTGTGTGTACTTCCAGCGCTGCTACAACGAGAATATTGCACACTATTGTCTTGTTCTTGAGTTCTTTCGGGCTCTAGTTTAATTTCGTCGTGTCTGGTACTGTTGTAGTCTGTAGACATACTTTCTGCCATTTCACTTTACGTTTTAATCGATGAGAATATTCAAATATTGGAAGAAATAGACTGAATTTTTTTTTTATAAAACAGCAGATAGAAGATAAAAGTGAACTCAAGATTATTTTTAGTGCGAAGTTGTAAGTCAAAAACAGATGATAAGAAAAAGGGCACGTTCAAAAATGTTGTTACTTTAGTAAAATTTTGACATTTTTTTTTGTAAGAATACGTTCCCAGGTAGTAAAAACAAAATTATATAAAAATTTATTTTTCGACTGACCACTTTTATTAGATGCATCTAATAAAAGTGGTGGGTCAGGTTTCCATTAGGAACATTGAAGGAACAAACAAATTTTTTTTTAATGTTGTGAAATAGCGTATAAAACAAGAAAAAAATATATTTTTAGTGCGGAAATAGTTATTAACAAAGATATAAACAATTAAATTTTGCACCATAGCTTCATGAAAACAGATTAATTTACTTCATAAATGTACTACAAAATGGTTATTTGCGATTTTCTGTGTAGAAAAATTTCCAGTTAATTAAAAACAATAAAAAAAAACAATATAAAAGTTATAAACAATTAACATAATTAAAGAAGTAAAAGTGGATGCGATTGACAGATTAAAAATACTAACTTAAAAGCAAATGTGGTATTCACCAAAAAGTATACAACGCTTCTGATATAATTTTATCAGTGAAAATGTTTTTGTTTTCAGTTCGGTTGATATCAAGTTTTTTTGTAATAAACAGTACTGTGGGTGGCCCGCTTCGCGGGTTGAAAGGATTTTAACTCCCTTTTTAAGGTACAGTCCCGCTCACGCAACTCCGTTGCTCCGCTTAGGGTATGTTCAGGCGCCAGGCAGGCGCCTATTTCGTCAGTTTGGTATGTTTTCAATTTTTTTGTAATAAACAGTACTGTAGCTGGCCTACTAGAAAATATGATATCAAAAGGGTTGCATACTTTTAGGAAAACAGCCTTTTTCATATTTTGTTTCGTATAGTAAGTAGTTTACTGGGAAGGACCTAAGCAAACTTAAATTGTTTATAACTTGGTTAATAATCATTTCCGCACAAAATAATTATTATTTTCGTGCTTTATGGCCCAGCTGGCATCCAAAACATATTTTTTCATATTTTTGTTTTAATGTTCCTAATGCCTGAGCCAAAGTGGTCAGTCGTATCTATAAGATTTTCTTAAAACGTCTCTTACACGTTTTCACCATATTTACCATACAAATTTAACTTTCGGTGAAAACGTAGTATTACGCCCATATTATTCACTCGATACATCCAGATTAAATTTTGAATCCGGATATATTTAATGAATTTCAACGCATATCTGAAAATTCAGATTTCTGAATTTTTCAAGCTCCTGATTGATTGGTCAGCTGTCAGATAACTTTAAAAGTCATCTTACTTTTTATGACAGCTGCTTTTAATCTGTTTTAATCTGGATGGGAGGAGAGTTTTGGAAGGCAACGAAGCAGGTTGTGTGGAGAGCACAACCTGCAAATTCAGTTTTTTTTCTTAAAAACAGTAATAATTAAATAATTTTTTGTTCTTCATCGAAAGTTGGTACTCCGTGGGGAAGGTGTCCACCTGGATGATAACAGGAGTTGTTCACACACTCCAGCAACCGAAAAGCTAGTTTCCAAGCTGTGCCGCTGGAACTAGACTTAAAGCCAATCCCGTTGTATCATGTGTCCGTGACCGACGTGTTGCCCACATGAAATCCAAGCATGGAACCTCACTGGGGGAAGGATTCCATCTGGATCAAAACCGGAGATACATACACTCCAGCAACTGCTAATCTAGTCCCCAGGCTACCAGCACCCCTTGTGCTAATAACAGATGACAAACCTTCATCACAACAATGGACAAAGGATGACCACCCTGCATCATACCAAATCAGTGAGATGACCATCATATCACAAGAAAATTTGTTAAAGTGAATAATTAACTCTTTATAACTGCTCATAATTTGTTAAAAGTTAAAGTGAATTATCTTTTGTATTCAATCATTATTGTTTTTAGTGTTCTATTAAATTATACCCTTTTACATATTTTTTTTACATTTTCTATCGCCTTGCCGCCAACATGTGCTTTAAAATTAACTAAAACAACTCGTAAGAAGTGAATTTATGTAGAAATTGAAATTGTATTTAAATAATCGTCTTTAAATAACTCATGCAAATGTGATTTCATTAATTTTGAAAATTCCACATAGAGCGTTCTCGCTCTATAACATGAAACTTTATATATATGTATAAATGTATTCTATGGCATATTAGTTTGTAAGGTATTTGTATTTGTAGGTATTGTATATATGTATATTTTTTATCCGTTGCAACAGCCAACACATAACTGAAATATCGCTCCTGAGCAAGAGCAGAATGACTATATATTTTTTATATATTATAAATGACAGCCACGAGGCTTTCCAAAAATGTAACTAGATAGAGCAGGCAATACATTATAGCCGCAGTTAAACATAGCTTTGCTAAGTAATATATATTATGAATTGTACTCTGTAAAATTTTCTTAAGTCTCAATAAAAATTCAATTCAATTCAATTTAATCTGGATGAATCGAGTGAATAATATGGCGGTTAAGGGCCATTTAACATGATGATTTTAGAAAAAAAAAGTGTGAGGCGGGACTCACGGTTAAAGGCTCCCCCACACCAACGCGAATTTTCGGTGGCGACGACGAAAACAATAATAACAACGTGTTGTTGTGGGGGAACCTTTAAGCATAGTACGAAGCTGAAGCGAAACTAAAATTTCCATACAAAAATTGAAGCAACGAAATCATAAAAGAAAAATTTCGTTTTCATTTTTGTTCTGCAGTGCGCTGTTCAACGAGCGAAATTAATAATTGTAGCAGATTATTCGGAGAAGTCTCCACTCTTTTTCACACTGAATTATTTGCACGAACCATTTATTGTCTGCGGAAAAGTGACATTCGAGTTTTTATTTGTTGTTTCCTTTATAAAGCCTAGTACGCTGCTGATGCGAAACGAAATATTTCTGTGATCTCCAAACAGACAACGAAACGCTTGCGAAAACACAACGGAAAATATCCTTGGAGAGTTTCACTAATTCCAAAAACAAAATAAAACATAAACGCTAAAAATCAGAGAAACCAATGATGTAAGAAAATGATAAACAAAAAAAAAACACAAATAAAACTCAAATGTCATTTTTCCGCACACAATAAATAGGTAGTCTGTATAATTAAATCAGTGCGAAAAAGGAGCGGAGACTTCTCCAAATAATCTGCTACAATTATGAATTTCGCTCTTCGAACAGCGTACTGCAAAACGAAAAGCAGAACGAAATTTTCCGTTTATGATTTCGTTGCGTCATTTTTGTATAGGATTTTTCGTTTCGCATCAGCAGCGTACTAGGCATAACAGCAAAGGCTTCTGTGATTTTGTTTGTTTTTTTATTTTTTTTTTATAATTAATGACATTTATTTTTTCCGTAGTCATTTCGTTTACGTTTTCTTTATCGATTTGAAGACTAGAGAAAATTTTAGTTTCGCTTCAGCTGCGTACTAGGGTTTAGGGTCTACTTAAATATAAAGTCATACCATACCATCATTGTATATAAATTCTATAGTACTATGACTGCTTTTAAACGATGCAATCACCCCTTGCGATTTTTAAGAAACTAGGCGGGGGCGTATGTGGTGGCCGGGGTAGACAAAATTGCTGAGGTTGAAAAAATTGCAGAGTTATCGCCCTTTCTTCCTTGTGCCTATTCGTGTTTTTTGAGACATAAGCAGAGTGAAGAGTGGCTGGTATATTTCCTTTTCATTTAACAAAAATTGCAACCATTAAAAATCGCAGTGTTTAAAAGCATCCTTGCAACCGAAAGAAGACCAAAAGAGAAACGCCGCTTAAAAATCGCAATTGTCTAAAAGTAGTCTATCATGATGTGGAAGTTTTAGGGCGACACCTAGTGATTACGACGAACGTCAGCTCTTTGGAGAAAATACTGCTGTCAATCTGTTGGAGAGTTCGAGGAAAAAAAACAATTTTGTATAGAATATAATAACAAAGAGGAAATGGGAATAATAGAAGAACGAGAACATTGGATGCTTATTTAATGAGAGTTCAAGGGAGACAAGAAATTTGTTTGCTTTGAACTGTGTTGGTTTTTTTTCGGGTAGGTAACATATTTTACGGTAATAGAAAAGATTTGCCTGTTGCGACATTTATCAGTATATTTTTTTGACACATATTTTTTTTTTTATTATTATTATTGTGGGGAGGGAGTCTGGGAGGCAACGAGGCAGGTTGTGTCTAGTGGCACAACCAGCAAATCCAGTTTTATTATTAAAACAGTGAAGTAAATTATTTAAAAATAATTTTTTTTCTTTTCATCGAAAGTTGGTACTCCGTAGGGAAGGTGTCCACCTGGATGGTAACAGGAGCTGTTCACACACTTCAGCAACTGATAAGATAGTTTTCAAGCTGTGCCGCTTGAACTATAGACTTAAAGCCTATCCCGTTAATTACGGGACTCTGGCGTGGTATCACATTACCCGCTAGCAACTGTATCTTGTGACCGTGACCGACGTGTTGCCCACATGAAAACCTAGCATGGAACTCCTCTGGGGGAAGGATTCCAAGTGGATCAAATCCGGAGATGATCATACACTCCAGCAACTGCCAACCTAGCCCCCTGGCTACCAGCACCACATAACCTTGTGCTTAAAACAGATGACTAACCCTCATCACAACAATGGACAAAGGATGATCACCCTGCATCATACCAAATCAACAAAATAAACGCTAAAGTGAACTATCTCTTTACAACTGCTCATAATGTGTTAAAAGTTAGTGAATTATCTTTTATGTTTAATTATTATTGTTTTTAGTGTTTCTACTAAGTTATATCCTCATACATATTCTATATTGTTCATTTTCTTTTGCCACTAACATTTGATCTAAAATCATCTAAAATAACTCGTAAGAAGTGAAATTATGTAAAAATCGAAACTGTCTTTAAATAATTCAGTATTAATATCATGCAAAATTATTTCATTAAATTTGAAAATTCTACATATAGAGCGCTCTCGCTCTATAACACGAAATATTACGTATATAAATGTATTCTTTGGCATATTAGTTTGGTAGGTATTTGTATTGTAGGTGGTGTATATATGTATATTTTTTATCCGTTGAAACAGCCAACCCGTAACCGTAACACTGCTACTGAGCAAGCAGAATGACTATATATCTTTATATATTATAATGACAGCCACGAGGCGTCCCAAAAATGTAACTAGATAGAGCTGGCAATACATTATAGCCGCAGTAAAAATATTATAGCTTTGCTAAGTAAATTCTGAATTGTACTCTTTGTAATATTTTCTTAAAAGTCTCAATAAAAATTAAATTCAAAAATTGTTATTGTGGATATGTGGGTGTAAGAGTGAGATAATAGATGTATCAAAACATTTCCATCAAATCATTTTTCGAGAGTTTTTGGCTGAGTAAAATTGTCTATGCTTGGAATTCAGTGCTTTGGCATAGTCACGGTTTTCAATTTTCAATTTTTGATTTATACAGTAAAACCCGCTTAAGAGAAACTGCAAAATGTCACAGCCTTTTTTTCATTTGAGCGGGTTTTTCACTTAAACGAACCCCGCTTAAGTGAAAAAAAATTTCACTTAAGCGGAGTCCGGATAAGTGAACAAAAATTGCACTTAAGCGGATTTAAAAATTCCAATAAGGGTTCTGACATATCAGAAATTCAAATGTCATTTTCGAGATGAAAATTTGGTGGAGGTGAAAAATAAAAAGAAGTAAAAGCGTGCAGCAAATTTTTTGTTCTGTTGTTTAAAATTTTTTTTTTCACTTAAAAGAGTTTTTTTTCAATGAAAAATATTAAATCTAACTCAAAATATGTTTCAAATATCCGGGTTTTTCACTTAAGCGAGTTTCGCTTAAGCGAAGTGTTATAAAGGTAATTGGTGGACAAATACTCGGGGATGAAAAAAGGGTTTCAGATAAGCGGGTTTTTCTCTTAAGCGAGTTTCTCTTAAGCGGGTTTTACTGTAATTGTTATTTTTTTCTTGCATTTAAATAGTTTTTCTAAAAACTACCAACCTATACCTTACTACCTATACGTACATACCTAGATTTAACGTAAAATTAAAAAATTAAAAATATAAGTGTCGTAAATTTGTGTTTGTGGTGTTTTATAAATTCAGAATTCTGGTAATAGAGCTGATTAAACAAATAGCTTGTGTTGTGTTAAACTGCCTTGAGGAAGTGTTTTTTTTTTAATTTTAAGATTTAACCTATTAGATATAACCTTTTTGTATAATATTTTGTACTTTTTAAATCATTTATTTACATTTCAATATTTTTTTTAACTTAAATACATAGGGTGTCTGTTTGTTCTTACTTTTTTATTTTTATTTATTTATTTATTCTCTAACTTCTTCTACTACCTTAAACTTAATAAGAAATAAAAATATAAGTGTCGTAAATTTGTGTTTATGGTGATTAGAAATCCAGAATTCTGGTAATAAAGCTGATTAAACAAATAGCTTGTGTTGTGTTGTGTTGTGTTAAAAATGAGACGCTTTGTCTTCTCATCTGGCAAAGGGAACTCTATCCTCTTATCGATACGACCAGGTCGGATAAGAGCGGGGTCTAGGGTCTCAATTCGATTAGTTGCCATGATTACCTAAATTAAATAAAGATTAGACTGACGAAGATTAATGTCGTTTTCCATTGGACGTTTGGAAGCGTCCAGAATCAAAAAGAACTCGTAGTACTCAGGGTGTTAGCACAAACAAACAACCGAATATTAATGGAGTGTTTATTTCTAAGTTTTGACGATCTTAATAAACTTAAGTAAACTTTTCAACAGAAAACCGAATATTAATGGCAGTCACTGTATAAACAATTTTTGTGGCGACATTTCGGTGGCGACAACGAAAACAACAATAACAACGTGTTGTTTTCATTGACAACCATGTGTCGTCGTCGCCACCGAAAATTCGCGTTGGTTTGGGGGGACCTTTGCGCACTTTTTTTCATTCTCAAAACTATTTTTCTTTTATTATTTATACAATTTTGGATTTTCCGAATTTCGGAATGCAGAATCTAGGAAACCGAACTTTGGCACTTACAGAAAGTTTTGCATGAAAATAATAAATTAAGGTATACCTATAAATCCACATGATGAAAAATAAAAAAAAAACGAAGCCCTTGTATAAAGTTACACATACTTACATACAAACGTTTCTTTCTATTTTCTAGTCCCTATTCTCGTCGTTGCCATGACGGTAAATATTATGTCAGCTATCTCCTTTACTCGCATTATTGTTGTCAGAAACAAAATAATACAATCCTCTCGTTCTTACTATTTGTTGTTGATTTTTTTAGTTTTAGTTTAGTTAGTAAATCTGAAAGGTATCCTAACATTTTTCGGATTGTTGTAAAAAAAAAAAAAAACCAGACAAAACTATCCAATTGTCCGTTCGAAAACATATCCGATGCAAACGTCTTAGATACCCTATCGGCCCATCACTCGAACACACAATTTTGTCTAATAATTTTGTCAAAAACGTCATTGTTAGACGACAATCCGACAAAAAATTGTCAGATATTTTACAATCGTCTGAACACACACTTTTTATCATTGTCAGTCGATAAGACATTGTCAGACTTATTTGTCATTGTCAGATATTTTCATTGAAAACATCTTACAATTGCTGACAATTTCTTTACTGTCCGAAATGTCAATGAGCTGGTTAAAGAGAGATATCAATCAAATTGCCAGACTTTGAGAAGAAATATACCAACCGGGTGAATGGACAATTTTTAATTGTAAGAAATATGTCAATTGTCAGCTAATTGTTAGCTATTGTCAGACCATTGACAGTTCTAACAATATTGTAAGATCTGACAATCGTCTGTACTTAGCTAAGCTAAGAAAAACATTAATAAATTATAAATATAAATATTTATTTTAAACAAATATCACAACTTTTATTAAATTTGATTGTTTCGACGCGATTGGGAAATCAATGTTCCATCATCAGGTTCGACTTAATAATATTAATTTAATTTCTGCCACTTCTTGTTTTTCTTGTTGTCCGATGTGTAATGTTATAATATTTTCAAATATATCAATCGGACAACAAGAAAAAACAAGAAATGGCTAAAATTAAATTAATATTATTAAGTATTGATTTCCGAAACGCGTCGAAACAATCAAATTTAATAAAAGTTGTGATATTTGTTTAAAATAAATATTTATATTTATAATTTATAAAAGTTTTTCTTTTCATAATTCCCATACACAACTTGGAGATCGAAACCAACAATGATTAGCTTAGCTAATCTCGTCAGGGATAAGCGATAGCCGAACTTTCACTTTATGGAATAAACTAAATTTTTTGCATTTGCTACGTATTTATAATTGTAGTTTATGTAGTTAAATGTAGTTCAAAGCCCTTCCACACTATCCCACTGAATAGGTGTGTTCAATGAGGCTGTTCGGAACAGTTTAGAACACTTTAGAACGGAAAAGTACATGATTTTGCTGTTCAATGAGAAATTTTCTGTTCTGAACTGTTCTGAATTGCTATTCAATGAGTCAGTTTGGAACAGTTTGAAACACTTTAGAACAGGATTTTCTGCACTTGCTTTTGAGGTAGAACAAGTTAGAACAGATTTGTGAAAACTGTCAAAATCAGATGTTGTGATTTTTTTAATGAAATTAGTTTGTTTTTTGATAGATTTTATTTGAATTTCTGCTTAACTGTTTCAAAAGTGTATTTTAATCAATTCTGATTCTATTTTCATGAAGTAATTTTAGTTTTAAGACATATATTTGTGAATTTGTGACAAACATATATACTCCGAAAAATTGTTGTTGCTTTTTTAGTGACAACGTAGGTAGCCATTTTCTGTTCTAACTTGGTCTGACGTTTTTCACGAATCTGTGCTGTTCTGTTCTGTCCTGTTCTGTTCTGTTCTAACTTTTTCCTCACTGAACAAACCTAGTATTAATATACATGTCAAATTAAAAGTGGGAAAGAATTCCATGCTACTGCCAAATTTGTGGGAGAGAAATGTTTTTTTACCACACGATAACAGTTTAATTTAACCTCAATAAAAATAAGATTAAATGAGTGATAGAATTAGAACAATTTCTTAAAATTCTCATGTATTAACACATGTCAAATCGTGTAGGCTGGAATATCATTCTGAGTAAAGCTAAGTACAGACGATTGTCAAATCTTACAATGTTGTCAGATCTGTCAGTGAAAAAACTGTTCCAAATGTCTTACAATCGTCTGAACACACAATTTTGTCTGACAATATTGTCAGACACGTCATTGTCAGACGAAAATCTGACAAAAAATTGTCATTTATCTTACAATCGTCTGAACACACAATTTTTATCATTGTCAGTCGATTAGGGCATTGTCAGACTCATTGGTCATTGTCAGATGTTTTAATTGAAAACATCTTACAATTGCTGACAATTTCTTCATTGTTCGAAATGTCAATGAGTTGTTTACAGAGAGATAAAAAAATAGCAAAAAAAAAGTATGTTAATGTTTTTTGTAGGAAATTTTCCAAGCTATAAATTATAAGTTTCTGACATTTTTTTAAACAACTTACCATTTGGGAGTTATTCCTGAAAAACCATTTTGGGGGGCGTTTAACCCCGATGGGGACTTTTGACAGTTTCTTAATAACTCCACGAGGAGGCTATATACCAACATCCAACTTTCCGGCGATTTTTCCCGAGTCAAATGCTTTATTGACTGCACTATGGACTATATGCAGAGGCTTTAATTTCTCAAAAACAATAGTACCTAAATAAAAATAAAACAATATAGAGAACTCGCTCAAAATAACCAAGTAAGGAAACTGGTGAGTTGCCACTTTAATTGTTGCATTTGTCTTCACCGATAAGTAGGTAATTTACTTATCGTTTGATGAAAGGGCATGTCCTCTGTTTCCCTGTAGTTATCTCTGAATGCCATACACCGCTTCCTCTATTATGTATTAACTCTTGTATAAAAAAAAACCAAATATTTTAATTGCTATTCTTATTTTTTATTACCCACAGTTTTTTAACTATAATTTTATTTTCTTAACTAAATGTTTTGTATTTTAAATTAATTGTAATCTAACGCTAGTTGAATATGATTTGTATGCCTGCACAAACTCTGTTGTTTTTATTTGTCAAGAAAATATCTCAACATGATTATTTTATTCGACATAATAATAATTATTTCCACTTATTTACAAAATAATCCTGTATACGTACATAGTTATAGACTTAGAAAAAATATATATTCGCTGTAATCAATTAAAACATATTATATCCACTAAAACAAATTATTGTGTAAATATATTATAAAAATAAAGTAAATAATATGTGAAAGGTAGTGATTTAGTTTTAATAATTAAAATAAATACAATTTAGGTTTATATATAAACATGTCTATGTCATGATGTGAAGAACAAACGACGACGATCCCATTTCACTTAATAAATCTTTTCTTAAAAAAAAATTGCGCATTAACAGATTTTGTTAAATGTACTTAGTTTTTTTTCATAATGTTTTTTTTTTCTTTAAGTCTTCATATTTTAAGATTGTCGTTAAGCTTATGGTATCTTCTTACTTAAAAAAATAAACTTAAACAAAAAGATTTTCCTGTTCTTCGACATCATCATTTTTATATTTAACGATTAAGCTAGAATGGTGGCTTAAGTGTTTTTCTAATATTTACTCACATCAATTGTACAATACATTCAACATTTATCGTTTATTTGTTGTATATAATAGGTATGTGTATATATTTACACGTTCTCTTACATAGCTAGTAACATTATGTAAACTGTTTCAAATAAATATTGCTAGGTTCTCACATCCATAAATCCAAGGATTATAAGGATTGGCTCTTGTTTTTTCTTATCATTTTACTATAATTTTTTTTTATTTTTATTTTATAAATACATTCACTGTTGGAAAAGTTTTCGAGTACGTATATTGAATTTTTATATTTTTTTTTTTGGTTTTGTTAAATCTTTGACCCTGTAACTTTGAATATCCCTAACATGCCGCTTCCAATGGATAGTCCCCTTTCATTCGAGGAAACCGATATTGCAGCAACTTTCAGTTTTTAGATGAGAAGGGCACCAAGTAAGGGCAGTCTGCGGTTGGTGGAGATTGGAAATTAAAAGAAAACGTCAACAAATCTAGAGCAACTTGTTTCTTCGTGTGAAAAGAGAGAAATCCATATCCAGGCAACACGTCAAAAAGAATATCGAATATGTTCTTTGGAGCCGAGGTTTAGATGTCAAACGCCCACCTGATATTTTTGTTGGGTAGTTTGTTACCCTCGTTTAAGTTTTATACTTTGAAATTGCCCACTGCTGAGCCGCTGACCTAATCGTTTTTCGAGCATACGATCGTAATCATAGATCAACCTGATTTATAATAAAGGGAGAAACTCATTAGAATGTTCGGAAATACATCAAAAGATAGGTTTTTTTCAACATTCTAAATTCTTCACTTGTGTGCAAAAGCTTATATCTTGAGTTCTTTAAAAAGGATCGTATATATTAAACACATTTAAACTTTTAAAGAAAGGCAGAGGATCATTTTCTATCTACATAAATAAAAATTTAAATGTTCGTTTGTTACTAATCTTAAATCTCTGAAAGAACAACTCCGATTGCTTTAAAATTTTGTAGCTACTTTTTTTTAAAAGCGCCATCTGTTGGCCATAGCACAACACTCTTTTTACGAAAACCTCAATTTCATGAACAGTAGGTATTCCTCAGAAAAATTTCTCAGTTTCAATCAATGAGCTGTATAGCCACTGATCTCTATATACACTGGATAGTGTATTCATACAAAATTTTTGAGGCAAAAATATAGTCGTGGCCGGTACCCTCATATAACAGTATAACAGCGGCGCCAGCGGAATGGACGCTACTGGACCTGCATTTTCTTATATTTTTTTCAATATTTACAGCCGCAATGCTTGTTGACATCAACTGATATCAAATAAATGCTCAATTTCGGCAAATATCTTCAATCACTTTCTTCGTTTGTATAGAGCGAGATATGAGGTCGTGGTCGGTACCCTTTAAAAAACTTGCCTCACAAAAACTGTTATACACTATATGCTATTCACTATCCAGTATATTATAGAGATCAGTGTGTATAGCTTATTCATCAGATTCTGTAATTCGAAATTAAAATGATCACATTTAATTTTGACATTTTTCACGTCAAATCAAATAAAAAATAGTACAGAAAAATGAGATCTCGGACACCTTAATTGATTTTCTGTGAAAAAAAATATACTACAGCAATTGTTTCCACAAAATAGCAAAAATGGAACTAAAATGTCTGAAATGTGACAATTAAAAAAAACAACATACAAATTGTATATCTATTCATCTTGCAGCTTCAAATTAGCTGTGACTGGAAATAGTGCTGCTATTAAACAAAAGTAAAATTGTGAGTGCCGGGACTCACGGTTAAGATGCGTAAACATCAGTGTTCGTCTAAGTCCCATAGTTTTGTTACTGAACGTACCCAATTGTGTGACACGTAATGTATGACACGTAAACCGTATTAAGCTTCCCCTACACCAACGCGAATTTTCGGTGACGACGACGAAAACAACAATAACAACACGTGGTTGTCAATGAAAACAACACGTTGTTTTTTTTTGTTTTCGTCGTCGCCCTCGAATATTCGCGTTGGTGTGGGGGAACCTTTACTCGTAATGCTCACGTTTTTAGTCTACTGCCACCGTATACCTAGATGTTTAGGTAGATGTTTACACATGAAAAACTAAACACCATTCATAACTGAAGTCTTATATATTTCTATACACTAAATTCTCAAAATGTAGTTGAAGGGAGTACTTATTTCTAACTTATACTATCTAAGTTTTCATTGGAGGATGTAGCCGAAATGAGTTCGCAAATTATAGAAAAAGTGTTTTCAGCTCAAATTTTCTAATTTCGTTTGACAATCTGACTTAATTTTTAATTTTATTTAAATTGCTTGATTGCTTGTTTTTGTTGTTTCTCTTTCTCTTTCTGATTTTTAAAAATCGAATTTTGACATTTTTAATGGTTCAACTTTGAATGGATTCCACTTGGATGTGTTCGTAAAGTTTTTAAATAAATTCCATAACATACCAAGGTTTGTTGTAAAAATGATTGAACTGTGTCTTCTTTGAACGTATAGTTCACAAACGAAAGTCAAAACGACTTATTAAGACACCTAACAATGAGGATTCGTGTGAACTTTCTGCTCCGTTTTTTTCATTTAAATTAGGTCAAATTTATTTTTTATGATCGAATTTTTTTATGAAATCTAATGAGACGAGAAATTCAACTCTTATTTAAGCCGAACCCCCTTTTTTATAAGCCAAATTTACTAGGGAACATTTAGGGCCAGTTTCACAGTGCACATTTAACAAAATAAGTGGCACTTCATTTTAGCATTTTGGTTCTTTAGGCGAAGTTTGACTGTCTGAATAAGTGGAACTTAAGTGGCCAACATGGGAGACTTAAGTGTCACTTATTCCGATAAGTTTACACTGTGAAATTGTGCATTAGTTTTCCATATTTGGCATTTCAGTGACACCTAATCGAGTGTGAACTGGGTCTTAATTACTCCAAAAAGCTTAACACAAAATTATTTCTCACTCTTTAAGTAAATTGTTTAATTTAAACATAATACTCATATGTTTTTTTATATTCATTTGAAAAAAAAAATCTAAATACGCACATAATAATAATACCACAATCTTTTCTTACTCTTAGAATTTACAAACATCTCTTTTAATAGATACTTAAAACAAAATCCTACTCATCTAGCCATAAAAATCTTAGCATTAACTTATTAAATCTGGAATTTGATTTCAAAACAAAAATCACTTGGAATATTTGCTATAATACCTTTTTTGCCACTCTTTCTTTCTCTCTTTCATCATTTATCTGCCTATTAAGTCCATCTGTCATGTGATATAAAATTTGTGCAATGATTTTGTATATTGTTTTTTATGTTTAAACATACATACATATGTATATGTATTTAAACTTAATAGCTATGCTATACGTAGTATGCATTGTATGGATTCCTTTTTTGAATACACGGTAATACACATTCCAGTGTATTTCGAAAAGCCTCTCTAAAATCTCGATTAAAGTAAGCATAAATAAGAGGATTTAGGGTTGAGTTGAAGTAACCAATCCAAAACAATACCGCAACAACGATATCAGGACAAGGGCAGGCTTGACCACACAGTGAGGTAATAACGTACCTGAAATAAAATAACTTAATGGTTCAATAGGATGATACTTGACAAATGGGTTGAAAATACTTACCAGAGGAAAAATGGAAGCCAACATAAGAGGAATACCCCCATTATGATTCCCAGAGTTCTAGCAGCTTTATGTTCTGCTCTCCAGCCTTTTCCTGGTCGAACAGAACCACCTGAAATAATAAACAAAATAATTTGTGTAGGAAAATAATTTAAATTTATTTTATTTATTTTTTAAGTTTGGTGAGTTAAAAAAAGAAAAAAGAAAAATTAATCAATAAAGCTAAGCTCACATAATTAACTGTGATTGTAAATTTAGTTTTATTGTATTTTT
Organism: Epistrophe grossulariae; assembly: GCA_929447395.1. Classification (NCBI taxonomy): domain Eukaryota; kingdom Metazoa; phylum Arthropoda; class Insecta; order Diptera; family Syrphidae; genus Epistrophe; species Epistrophe grossulariae. The sequence goes on along the minus strand of OV839567.1, from coordinate 150,811,047 downwards.
TTTTCATTAAAAAAAAATCAATATTTATTTCATTTGTTTTTAATTATAGTTTAATATATATTTTATGATCTAACATCATGCTGCAAAACTTTAATAAATTATTTATTATCTATTACATTTTAACATTTTTTATCTTTGTGAGAAACTATAGTATTTAGAACTGATGCACGTGCAGCCTGAAACTACAAGAAAGATTAACATTGAAATATGTTTTTGATTTTATAAACAAAGATTCTTTTGTAGGTAAACATAATTTGCAACTTTTCAATTTATCTATCTAAAATCTATGGAAAGTTGACTAGTAGATAAGTAAATAAAAACAAGATTTATTTATTACGCAATTATTTTTAAAAGGTGTCCCAAAATTCACGCAAAATTTGTATGGTATTAGGTGTTGCCAACGAAAAAAAAGACAGCTGACAGTTGAGGATTATTCAAAATGAAACGCTACACGAAAGAACAACGGAACAACGCGTTTTTATTGTTAAGCAACGGTTTGAAAAAATAACTAAGATTTAGCGGTGATTTCATTTCAAAATTGTTGTATTTGAGGTTCTGAATACACAAGAGTGATTGTCTAAAGTTTATTACAACAAGCCCACGACTTGAAGGAGCGCTGTAGGTATGAACGATGTTCAACCACATTTATGCGGAAAATATCAATAAAAGAGAACCTATATTGTGCCAGCAAAGCCGAAGAGACCACTCATTCGTTATTCTATTCCATACATAACTCTATATTATATATTTTATAATTAAATACAAAAATTTTTAAACAAAGAACCATGTTTTATATCAAAAATGGCCGGATTGGGTGAATTTTATGACACTAATTACGCAGAAAAGGTCAAAACAAAAAGAATCCTAATTAAACGAGGTATATTTTGTTAAACAAAACAATTCCGCCATGAGCAAGTACAATGAGGTTAAGGTAAAGTGCTGCCGACTGCCGTGTTTTAAATTATAATATAACTGTTTGGTAACTTGAAACGTTATACGACGCGACGTAGCACAATTTACTGCCAAATCCCATAGAACATTACTACAACAAAAAAAGTTAACATACAGACATTTGGTCTGTTTGGTAACGTGAAATTTCTGCGAATTTGCACAAATTTTCACAAAATTTCACAATTTGCTGTCAAAACCCATAGAAAAAAAAACCAAGTTTTTGGGAAATTTGTTGAAAAAAAAGTAACCAAACAGGCATATTATTTATTAAGTACTGGGTTCATGTTCATATCAATTCATCTGTTCCAGCTTATATAGTCGCTTAAAAAGCAGAGTGACACAAGCCAAACAAAAAATATAAATCGAATGTAGAAAATTTTCATATTCGATAGAAATCGAACAGTATTAAAATTAAACCGAAAACGACATTAGCCTAGTTCCCTTACTTTGAAACTCTGTGCATTTCTGTGAATAATTAATTCTATAGCAAAGTCTGTCAAAGTTGAAAGTTCATATAAAAAAAATAAAACGACGTAGAAATTCCCACAAATGCACAGAGATTCAAAGTAAAGGAACACACCTGATATGTAAATAGGTCTGTTCGCGTACTTGCCCGAAACTGCCATATGCTACCAGATTTATTTTTTTTATATGAACTTTGACAGTCATTCGGACTAAAAATGGTAGAATTGGGTAGGTTTGGCAAGTAAACGAACAAGGTTATTGTTTGTCAAGATAACAATATATTTTTTTTAAGGAGAGGAGTTTATATTTGTTTAAAAATATCTACAGAAGAAAGTCATAGATTAATAATGTAGCGAAAATTCGTGCAACATAAAAAGAAGGCGCTACAACAAAAAATGAACACCAAAACTTCAACTAACTGAACAGATCCATCAGATATGTATGACCTTCGAAAATAACTTTCCAAACATCAATATAAAAATTGTTGATTTAAAAATTCACTAAAAGTTCGTTCATTTAAATAAGTATTGAATTTTCATCACGAAAATGAACGCACCCAATGCCTTTTTCTGTGGTTATCGCCGGTAAAGGTTGCAGTACGGGTGTTACAGTAAAGATTTCCTTCTTTTCATTTTTACATCGTGTATTACAATTTAAAAAAAACTGTCATAAATTTACAACCTTAAAACGTGAAATATGAATTGTTTTGTGTTTTTATATTTTTACCCCTCACCCGTTTTTTTCATTAAAAATTTGTCGAAATGTTGTGACATAGAATTTATTTGTTAATCGAGATACTCGGAACCAATCTCGTGCCGGATATTCGAAAATCCCGGTTGAACAAATAAATAAACTATACCTACTTCCCTTAAAAATTGTAACTAATTCTTGCGGAATTTTTGGCAGTTTTCCAGTTTTTGCAAGTTTATTGTTTTGCAATTATGCCATTTCACATCAAATTGTTTTGAAATTTTTGTTTGACAAGTTTTTATTTCGCAAAATCTTCATTTCGAAAAATTTTACAACGCAATTTTTAACTCTCATTTTTTTATTTTGCCCATTATATTACAGTAGATGAGGGATATAAGAAAGTCAAAAACTCCAAAGAATTCCTTTCTTACATCCGTGTTTTTTTATATAAAAAAATGTATATAAGACATAAAATTTCTTATATAAAAACAATAAATAAAATGTATCCGGTAGTTACGAAGAGGCATTGCGGAATAATATGTGCTTTTTTTCTTTCTTGCTCATCCTCAATCTGTCATTTCTTTGACAACTCAATAAAATTGGGTTCAGAAATTTTATGAAAGTTAGACACCGCATCATTTCACATTTGCATGTTTACATACGGGAAATTTCTTATAAACGTTTAATTTTCTATAAAGTGAATGAGATTTTAGCCGTGTTTTTTTGCAAGCCCTGGGGAAATTTGATGAAAAAAACGAGGTCGGTGCTAAACAATTAACATGTTAAATGCAACAACAACTAATCCCGGAGAATTCTCGGGGGTTAACTTAAGCGCGCCGAAAAACTGAGTCACTGGCATGAATTGCATACATGTTATCGATAGTTTGTATGAAAACTCCTTTTTTTTACTGTCATGGCGTCGTTAATCCCCGCTGTAGTTTTTTTTCAACCGATTCCCCCCGGGTTTGCAAAAAAACACGCCTTTTGTATCAAAATAAGTTTCTTATATCAGTGTTTTTCTTATGAACGTTTTTCTTATAATATAATTATCATGAGGTAAATTTTAAAAGCATCTTTATGGGAATGCATAGTGTGTTTGGAATGTCTGTCTTATAACAAGTCATTCATTTCGTGGTTTCAAGTTGGTAGCGCTGGCATTTGACATCTGTCAAACTCGGCTATAATTTGAAGTGTCATAATGTTAGTTTAATGTGTGCCATTTATGATGATAATGGATCGCTTAGCAATCGAACAACGCGTTAGAATTATTCAAACCTAGCCATTTTTCGCGCATTATACGCGATGATTATGGTCTTCATAATCGACCGACTACGCAAGCAATCTGTAAAATTGTGAAGAAATTTGAAGAGAGTTGATTGAAATGAATGGTGATTGCATAATTTGACGTGTGAAGTCTCAAAGTTAAGTCAATGAACAATCAAAGACTGCATTCTTTTACAAGCCTTAAAACCATAATCTAACCTTAAACTGCTTTCAAGCCATGCAATAACACCACGCCCGTAGGTGGGTCTCGTATGCGGTGGCTGGGTTAAACAAATCTGAGGTTGAAATAATTGCAGAGTTATCACCTTTCTTCTTTGTGCTTTTTCTTATTGTTTGAGACATAAGCTGATTAAGAGATGATTTCCTTTTCATTTAACAAATATTGCAATGCAGCTATTAAAAATCGCAGTGTTTAAAAGCATCACTGCAACTGAAAGGAGACCAAAAGAGAAACGGAGCTAAAAATAGCAGTCGTCATAAAAGCAGTCTTAAGGGCGAGTTATAGCTATCATTGTAAACCATCATTGGAATTTTTGTTTTTAAGTTTTGAGGCACTTAAAAAGCGAAATTAGTAATTATTTTGATGCCAATAAAGCTGCGGGCCAACCTCCCACATGAAATGAGTTTCTTTATTTCAATGATTGAACTACCTTACCACTGAACATTGAAGACTTAGAAATCATTTTATGTACAAAATTGGACCAAAATGAATTATTTTTTTGACTACAAATAATAATTTAATTACCAGCTTTATATTGGCATTAAAATAATCACTATTTTCACTTTTTAAGTGCTTTAAAACTTAAAAATAAAAATTCCAATGATGGTTTTCAATGATAGCTGTAACTGGCCCCTTAGTATAATTATTTAGTTTTTTTAGCACAGCAGATGGCAGACAGGTCGGGAAGAAAGCAACTGCGGATGACGTTGCTATTGTATCTGGTTAGAATTTCTTATCTCTATATCTTTAATAAAAAACCCTTTTTCAGCTTCTTGTACAAGCTGTACAGATCGGTGTGAATTTTGGATTTTCTTTTGGCATTAAATGATGAATGCAATGCGTGTATCTTAAGTTGTATTTATTTGTGCCATTGTTTATGCACAAAGCAGTACAATGCGAATCAATTTCAGAATATATTACATAGGCAAATTATTAAATTTATTTTTATCTGTACAAAAGTTTAGTTTAAAATTTTCATAATATTTATTTAAAACGAAGTCTCCCCCTTAAGGATACTTCGTGAAAGCTCAACAAAAGTTCTTTATATCAAAAAAAAATTTTAAATTCTTGCATTTGTAGCTTCAATTAAACAATTTATTTTTCATAGCATATTTTTAACGAAAGCGATAAAAGTTTTTTTTTTAATTTTAAAGAAAATGAATAAGTACTATAAAAAACTTTCAATTACTTGCTATAACATTTATGCAACAATTTAACACTATAAAACCCTTTCAGCAAATCAGAGAGCAAACAATACAAAAAATTACAAATTAATCAAGCTCTTAGTTTAACATGCTTCAATGTTGTGTATAATAATTTTTAGTTTTTAAACTAAATGAAGTGCGTAGTAAAGATTTTTTGAAGATATCGCCAATCTTATTTAAAAAAAAAAAAACGATTTAAGTAATAATTTCAATGCATATTATGAATGTTTTGAGTGTCTTTTGTAGTCAATGGCAAAAGTTTAATATTATAAAAAGGCAGACAATAGAAGTAGCATATAGTTTTTTTTGTTTAAGTTTTTACAGAAAAAAACTAAATTAAAATGAAATTTCTATATAAAAAGCCAGCGAATGGGAAAATTAAGATTTTGAAATTTTGTTCGTGTTTAAGTTTTTTTTATACTTTTTCAATTTTTTTGTTTGCGTGCTACAAAAGTGTGCCACTCACCACTAGCATCGCATTGACATCCGGCGCGGTGAGGCTCCCGACGCCTATGTTGCCAACGGTTTTTATGCCAAAACATTTTCCGTTTTTTCGATTGCTCATTGGCTTGCACCTCTTCGGAGGAGGTTCGAGAAGAGCATGTACATTTCGCTTTAAAATGTTTTGCTTTAGTCTTCTTTTTGTGTTTTTTTGTACTACCAGTGACAAAACGATGAAGTCTACTTTTGGCAGGAGCATTTTGATTGAAACTATCTATGGCCGTGTCATTGGATTCGTCTGCATCTAGTTCATCTCCATCTATAACAATGCATATGCCACCACGTCGTTTCAAGGACGACTTTGATTGATAGTTTGGAGCTATATATAATAGTGTTTTTGGATGGTTTGATGATTTAAAGGAAGCGGGAATAGATAGATAGAGAGAAGAAGAAGAGATGAAAAATACAGAGATACATAGTTTCCATTAAAACAGTAAATATATATATTTTCAGCCAAGTTTATTTTGTTAAAGCTAGAGTTTTTTTTTGGAATAGGGATTGTATGGTTGTATTCAAGGTTGTATTAAAGCATTTTTTTTACAATATTTAAAATTAATACGTTATACTTTAATGATCATAGTTTGTGATGCTATATACAAAGCAACCCTTCTAAAATAAAGCAAATATATTTATCCTGATTCTAGTAATCCAGAAGTGTGGTGTTGGTATATAATATTGTGATATAAATGTAAAATAGACAATATTTTAACTATGAACTCAAATAAAAACCTAGACGATGAATACCTACAAATATAAATCTGGCAACACTGAATGCAAACAACGATGAAGCTGAGGATACCTATATATTTTTATCTATTTCGGGGAATAGAATAGGTAGCTCCTCCCCTTTTTCATTTAAAAAACCACCAAAATTAAAAATTCGAAATGAAACTCAAAAAAATGCAGTTTCGATTAAACCTTTGGACAACAAGTATAGGTATGTAATTCCCGTCGGTAACGGGTAATAGGTTTTTTCTCTCCAATTCCTTTCAGGCTTGGAAAAAACAGGCCTATTACATTGTGTTATTATTATAGGACCGAAATGAAAAAAAAGTGTTTCATCTATACGCAGGGTTACCAACTTTGGAAATGAGGAGAACCGGAAGTGTTTTCCAAACCAATGTATGTAATTCATCTATACGCCGAATAGCCGCGTTTTTCATCGCTTTGACGATTTGTCGCTGTGTCAATTTGACACTTTTTCGCTTTTTCGCTTTTCCGTTTTGCAACTTTGTCACTTTGACGTCTTGCTGCTTTGAAGAATTGCTGTTATGCTGCTTCTTCGGTTTGACGCATTGTCAAGCAACATGCCTTTTTTTTAACTTTTTTCTTTTACAAATTATAGTAACAAATATTAGTTACAAACATAGTTTTTTTCGTATTTGTTTTGACAGCAAATTGTTAAAATTTGTGAAATTTTATACAAACTCGCAAGAAATTTCACGTTACCAAACAGATTCTAATTCTAACGAAAATGTCAGATCAGATTCTACGTTCTGTAACTCTTGCAACAATAAAATTGGTCGAGTATGTAACGTTGACAAATGGAACAAGACTCAAATGATTTATTTCAATTTTCATCGTTTTTCGATTAATTTTATCCATTCGAGGGTTACAGAACGAAGCCACAGATTTATTTGCACTCTGATGATGTTTCGTAAATTAAAATTTCTTACACATTTTTACAATTTGCTGTCAAAACTCGTTTCATTGGCTGTGTTCAGAATTGTATCCAAGGCGCTCTGAATAGCTTTGTGTTGTTGTTATCCAGAGATACTGAAATATAAAGATTGGAATCTTTCTTACGTTCCATCCCCCAAAACCCATTTGTTTACATCGTTGTTTTTGTAATTTCATCTCGTGTCGATGAATAGATGTGAATTGCAACAACAATTTATGCAGTGGTGAATTCATATTTTTGCACTAGTGTGCGTTAAAACATGAACACTAGTGCAAAAATATGAATTCACCACTGTCCGCCATTTTGTTTAGCTTGTAGGCAAACCAGAATGACAGCCGAGGATTCCAATCTTTATAATTCAGTATCTTTGTTGTTATCCCTTGTGTAAAAACAGTTGATATCACCGACACAAAAACATCTCATGATACCTAAAACATTTTTTAAAAGCTTTCTGTGTTTGAAGATTTCTGTTTGTGTTAAGGAATGCGTTGAAGAATGAAATAAAATAAACGAAACATTAGACCCGGACAAATTTTGGCTAAGCCCGGAGGTTAGATCGAATTCCCGGAGCCTCCGGGCGAAAATACCCCTGTTTGGTAACCCAGTGACTTGACAGCTTTTTACATTTTGAATTTTTCTCTTAATGGTTCCTCTTTCTGTTTTTAATACATCGTCAAAAACAGCAGCTTGTTAGTTCAAAGATGCCTTGTTTTCGTGAGAATTCTATAAAAACTTTTCAACAAAACGATGGTTTTTGAGAATTTATAAATTGATTTAATAGTTTAAAATTTTGCGAAAACTTTTTCATTCAAATCACAACTGAAAAAGGTAAAGAAGATAATTCAGATTTCAGAGTAATTTATTTTTACTGACTGAATAGAGGTGTCTCAATAAAACACGACGATTGCCGGTCTCTTAGCAAATGTGCAGTAAAATGTGCATTAAATGGATGTCCTTTGAAAATTTACGGGTAGGTTTTTTTGTTTTCTCCCTCGACACAATATATGCAAGAGGTGGCCGATATCTGGAATTTTATGAATTTTATACGCGAAGTAAATTTCGTCCGTAAATATAAGTTTTACGTCAAAAATGTTTACAACTAAATTTTTACAAAATATTTCATAAAACAAATTTAAAAAAATTTAATATGTAGGTACCTACCTATGTATTTAAAAAATTATATGCTTAAGATTTCTTCATAAAATCGAAAAACCTTTTTCAAGCGCAAAATCTAAATTTGTATGAAATTTGGCAAGTCATAACCTTTTTAATAACATACTCAATATTTTGAAAAGTTGTTGAAAATATTGTCGTAAATAATCCATGAAATTCCAAAATTCAAGATGCCGCTACTTCTTGCGGAAAGTGGGGCGAAGACACTAAATTACATAGTTCTCGTAGTATTGATCTTCAGAAACACATTTGATCATAATTTTATTTTTATGCAAGCCTTATTATAAATAAACACTGAGAGTAATAACAAAAACAATAACAAAAAAGTTAACTTACTTGCAGAACTAGTCGAAACACGCCCCATGGGTATGTAACTACGGCTATCACTACTGTCCTGGGTAAAGTTTATCACATTAACATCATAAGTCACTACTGATGCCTGACGTTTTCGGACATTTTGAATTCCATCTAAATAGAAGCCATGTTTTCTAGAGTCATCCTCTCCAAGACGATCTCGCAGCGGTGATGCGAAATCTTTGTCATCAACTGATATGTCACCGCTCTTGACTGACGTTGGCGATAATGTGGAATCCAAAATGATTTCTGGTTTTGTAGAAATATGCTGTTGAGCTGGCAGTGTGGTAACCACATCCAGCGATATCGTTGACGAATCACTGATTACCTGGTTGGTGTTCGATGAGAAACCCGTATTGAGCGGTGACAAAAAGTACACGTTTTGTGGACTAAGAGGCTGTTCGATAAGCTCGGGAAGATTTTTCACCGAATTCGGCGTTGTAGGCGGTGAAATGACGAACCTATTTGGTGGCAGCTGATCGCTGAGCGTACTTAGTCGCTGTCTTATATTATCACTGCTCAGCATAAAGCTGCTTGAGTAGATTTCACCCTGATCGGAAAGTGGAGATCCCATGGAACGGAAGATTTCCTCAAGATCATCGCTGTCGGAGATTTGGTTGGTTTTATCACAAGTTGTCGGGGGGGTTTCGGTGTCGAGGAAAAGATTGTCCGAATCGATAATTGATGCTGTTAAAGATGGTGGGGGCGTCCCTGGATGCAAGGGTGACATCAATGGGGACGTTTCTCTGTTATGAAAACTGCTGGTGCTGCAATACATGTTGCGCTGTGGCGTTGTTTCCGAACTGAAATTTATTAGTTCTTCCACGCTGTTGTGATCCACCACTGGTTCAATTCGATTTTCATTTCCTAAAATGTGCAAATCCAGGAGAATATCGGGTGTGGTTGTTGTAGCAGGCTTTGAGCCCCCCTCGACTTCATGTCCTTCACTCAGCATTCGTGGGAGATAAATAACACCATCTGAGTCATCTGTGTCACTAGGGTTCCTTTGGCGATGTCCAACAGCCTTTCCAACTCCATTGTAAGAATGAGATAGTTTTCGATTGCGTGTTTTCCTAAAAAAGCTGGAACGACTACAACTGATTTCCTCCTCAGGCTTATCACTCTTCTTCTCCAGAGAAAGGTAATCACTTGTGCGTTTTGTTTTTGCCAATAAATTCTTCAGCACACCTTTCTCGCTTTTAAGGGATATTTTCTTCATCGGCTTCCCATTAAATGAGAAAATAAACTCGGAATCACTTACGGCAAAAAGTTTTCGTTGCTTCTGAGTCATTTGCTGAACATCGCCTGGCGAAAGACTTGCAACTTGACCACTCCTCATTTTTATGAAATCACTTTCACTTAAAGCTGAACACTTAATGGGGGGCTTCATGGTAGACAATGTAGGAGGATTATCGCTAGATTTATCGATTTGTTGTTTAAAGTAGAAAAAATTATCTTCAATGAATCGCTTCAGCTGCTGGTTGTCCTCCTCGATGGGCACAACACTTTGCTGATATTTACGCAGATTCTTAATACTCGAATAGAACTCATTGATTTCTTCCTTCGATTGTACTCCCAGCAGATGCAATCCCTTCTCTTTTTCACTCATTACTCTTTTATTGGAATCATAAATATTGTTGTCTATTCGATTGAATGAATTTTCACTGTAATTGGCAGAGTTGGGTGCCAGATTGGAAGAATTTGGCTGCAAGAATTGTGTCCATTTCGTTGGAGTGTGATTTTGAAATTCTTGTTGTTGTTGCTGTTGTTTTTGATGTTGTAATTGCAATTGTTGATAATGCAAAGCAACCATTGAGGGTGCACTGTCGGTGTGCGTGACTTTTTCGAATCGTTCTTGCTCGAGATCACGTAGATCGATACTACTTCGGCTGAGTCGACGTTGAGGTGGCGATGGTACACGTAGTTCGTCGCAGTCTTCTTTTTCATTTTCACTTGGTGAGGGAAGTTCCTGAAATTAAATAAAATGTAGATCTATAAAAATAGTTTTGGGACAGTTTGACTGTACTTGTAAAAATCTTGTATATTCAAGAATCGTTTGCTCATAAAGAAACTAAAATAATTAAGTGTCGCATAAGTGATTAAAAAAATAAGTTAAAATAACTCTTTAGGTTTGGTTCCTGCGAATATAGTCCTATATGTCATAATGAGTAATGGGAACTGAAGTAAAGTATTGTAGACTTGATGTTCGTTTATCAAAAAAACACCCAGGATTTCAAATAATTTTGATAACTTATATCTATGTAATTTAAAGTGCGTTTCTAATAGAAAAAAAAACAATAGTTCATTTAAATGGCGCCCAACGTCAAATATATTTATGTCCAGATTTCCATACATTCTACTTAAGAAAAGATGTGTATGTCGTATGTATTTTGTTCTTACTGTATCGAAGATAGTGCTTAATACAATAGTACATATTAAGAGGTTTAAAAATGGCATAAGACTTTTTGCATCCTTTTTTATTTTGTCGAAAGTCCCTAAAAGCTACGAAACTTATGAAGTTAGACAAAATCGAGTTTATATGCGCGGTGTCAACTATTCAATAAGATTTTTTAATCTGGTAGCCAAAATTCGAGATTTTGGTTCAGTGCAAAAACAGTGTTGGTGCGGTAGTTCATATATACACAATACACATTGATAATCAGGTAAAGTGGTCCAAATATTGAGCTACACAGTCTTAAAACTATAAAACAGGAACTACTAAACCGAATTTGATGACATTTTCATCGGGGTAAATGTTAACCCACTGATAACACAGAAAAATGTTTCTCTGAGTTTTGTATATTTAGAATACTCAAGAATAATTCCATAGCATTTTTGTAGACATTTTTATAAATTTCACTGGACTTAAACTGATTTATAGGGAATCTGTATTAAAGATTTCCAATAAATTCGTCTTTTCTAAAACATTCAATTGTAATCACGACATTGTTCACTTCGGTGTTAAATGCGAAACAGGAGCCTTTTAACATGATATCAAGGTGAAGTATAATTATTTTTTCTCTGAAAATAAACTTCAAACGTGTAAAACAAAACCTTATAATCTAACTGAACTCATAAAATCCTGGATTTCTCATTTACATACATATAACACTACTTAGTAATTTAATATTGCTTAACTAATGTCTGTACATCCAACCACAAAACCTGATACGCTTAATAAATTTGACGCACTTTATTGTAACATGAACTAAACTATACAGTTGCTCGTTGTCTGACTACAAATAACCCTTAGAGACGAAAAATGCGTGCATATCTTGGTATTGAAAGAAATCTTTATCAGTTGGTAGTTGGTATACTTCTGACCTTTGTCGGGTTTAAGGATGCGAATCCAACCATTTGTATTCATTTACATTCTGTGGCAAAGTTCTTTAGTAGGTATATGGGCCTTATACTTTCGTAAACTATATGAACAGATTACGATAATCTTCTCATACCATATACCCTCCATTCGCCCTATACCAATTTAGAACCCTTATTTCGTGCATTTATATGCTTTCGTTTGCTATCAGTTAAGCGCTACTTAATTATTCGCTCATTTATTCTCCATAAAATAGCAATTTGCTCATGAAATTTATAAATACATTACATTGCTATGTTTACCTCTAAATTGCTTATGGCGCTGTGTGTTTCCTCCCTGGCTAAATTCAGATCGCACTCACTGGGATGCATGTAGTTCATGTGATGACTCCCGATTGCGTGCTGTGTGTGACCCATATGAACACTGTTTAGCAGGATATTCGAGCTTGTCCGACTAAGAGCCTTTCGTTGGCGAACTGCTTCCCTAAAATAAACAACAAAAAAAAACAATCGGAATGACAATTACTTGAGAAGTTAAAAAACTGAAAAAACCCAACCAAAATAAGATTAAAAAATTGTATTAATTAACTACTCACTTGTAGATTCTCCAGTACATTACGACCATTACGATCCCGGGTATCCAAAAACTCACAGAGCTCGATATCAAGGCATAAGCTTTATTTACTACAAACGAACAGGCGTGCGGATTTTTGTTCATTTCCCGTAGGTGTTCCGCTGTCGTATACCATCCAAGGAATATCGGAGTAAAGGATATTAGTGCGGGCAATACCCACACATTGGCCAGCATAAAGCACACCGTCTTGTGGGTCATGTTAAGTGGGTATTCCAAGGGACGGACTATCGCATAGTATCTACATACATGTGTCATGCAAATTAAAATGGAAGGACGAGAATAGGTAGAAATTGTTATTTCAAAACTATTTACATTGTATATGTGTATGTATGTATGTATTCTGTTCACAGGTGGAGGAATGTCTAATTGATTCATGTCCAATTACTGATTCTGATGGTGTTATTGCTGACATGACAGCCCCACTTTCACTCAGATCGGAATGTGTTGGCACGAATTCACTTACCTGTCGACTGATATGCAACACAGATGCAGGATGCTGGCGGTGGAAAAGTACACATCCAGACTATTGTAAACATTGCACATGAACGGCCCGAACAGCCACTTGCCACCGGAAAGCTCTAGGGATGCATTGAAGGTCATTGCGCACAGTGCGACGAGCATGTCAGCCATTGCCAGTGACACTACGAAGTAATTTGTTATAACTCTGAAAATAAAAGGAAAACAGAAAGCGTTTTGTGTCGTGATGCATTTTTTTGTAAAAACAATTATAAAAAAAAAACTAATTACTATGAATGACAGATGGGAAAAATGATTGGAGACATTTTTGAACACACAAATGGAGACATATTCTGACAATAAGTTCAATAAAATGCCCATTTTGATCTCAAATCACGATTGTAGTTGAATAATTTTAGTAAATAAAGCTGTATGTTGGAATTTTATGAACAGAAAATCAAGGTGAACTATCTAGGTATTTCTTCCCGAAAATTATAAAAAAAATTGAAAAATAATAAAAAATTCTCGAAAGATTTCAATAAAAAACTGATCATTTTCCCAAGGAAAACATTTCTGATGTTTTTTTTCTAAAAATAATTCTGGAGTTATTTCCGGGTGTCTTAAAAATGGTAAACCCTTTTTTGACGACTTATATGAACTTTTATTAAAAATAACAAGATTACGAAATCCTTCAAAATCCGGAACCAATGCCATCGAGGTATGTGTCGAATTCTTTCGTTTGGAGACACCCAACTTGTTTTATACTCATAAGTAATAGACCAAATAAAAATGAATACACAAAATTGTGGTCATATTTAATCAACCCTTCAGTATGAATTTCATACCCAAATGTAGTCTGGTATTTTAGTTTTCATAAAAAACCCTTACCCTTGAAGATTCGATACTTAAAACCGAAGTTATAATTTTCGAATCTTTGATCGATTTACTTGTGCATACTTTACTTGTGCATAATAAAATCTTTCTCCACTGAAATACCTCTTCCTCTTCCTCTTCAACATACACACTTCGGATTAACCACAACCAGATTACGTCCAGACTCAACTGTTTTCCGATGACGTACTCCAAGTCTATGTCACCAATATTTGCTGCTTGAAAAGTGGAAGTCAACGTCAGATTACTCTACGAGAACTACCAAAGTTGGGTTGTCAAAATCAACTCAGCCAAATCTGAATTAATCTGCTTCAGACAACTAAGAAGCTCAGGAAGAGGACGCCAGCCGCTAACTGCAGGGACCCTAAGGTCTCCCTACCCGATGGAACTCAAGTGTCAGCCAGAAACAACGTGAAATACCTGGGAATACAATTCACACAAGCTATACCGGTTCAACCCACACATACGAGATATACTGACAAAAATTCATTTTGCTAACGTTACAGTTATGGAAGATTATTGACGCATTTTGTATCAAACATTGTCTGGAAAAACATAACAAAATCCATTTAAATATTAATATTTGATTTGAAGGTCCTAACCTTCTGTTCCCAATAGTTCTCATTGTTCATTGTCATCATACAGCCACTCAACAAAAACTTAAGTCGGCAAAAAAAAATTCTATTGAATACGAGCTGGCTCCCGCTTACATAGGTTCGTTAAAGTATCTAATTGCGCAATCATTGTATACTATCTTGTACTGGAAGCCCAGTTAAATTTATGTCGATTGTCTCATTATCCGTCTGACAACAAAACTGCGCCATCTTGTTTTCGTGAGAACCTTTACCTCCATCGAATGTTCTTTACTTATTGTTTTCTTTTTTTTTTGTTTTTTTTTTTTGTTTTTGTAATTGTTCTTTTATATTTCTATGGAAACATTTAACAAAAGACTATACACCCCAATTGTTTATAGTTGCTACAAAATTACCACCGCATGTACATATATGTAGCTACTCGTATGAAAGTGTGTTTGTTTAGACAATCAGACAGTATCATGTAGAAAATTAACTTTTAATTCGAAATCACAGTCAGAGATGAATGATCAAAATCAGGAAAGTTTTTGCTATGGTGCAAAACTTTTACATTTTCCTTTATGCATTTATACTTGTATTTATTTATTCTACCGCATGTTCAGGCAATTCAAAACCTTCTGAACCTACTTACTCTGCCACATGAATCAATGAACTTTATTAACACAACCATTATATCCCTTGGGTGTTTAAGTCAGAAAATCCGTTCTCTCTAACGTAATAAAAGTTTTGACAGATAATGCATTTTATATTACGTGAAATAAATACACGTATACACAGGTTGGGAAAATTACAGGTCCGTATCACAACAACTGAATCCTTTGTGAGGTTGGGAATCTAATTAAATAAATGTTGTAGAGAATTTTGAGGAAAACTGTTTTTTATTACTCACAGTTTATATAATTTTATAAAATTTTATATACATTTTACACAGCTGTCAAAAATAAGAATGTTAAATTTTTGATTTTTAACCAATAAAGCGATCAGGTACGCGGGCCCGTTAAATTTTACATTGAGTTAATTGCAAATACAAGCACGAGTATATAAAAGTTAAACTTCCACTTTCATGGAAATATGTTGCAACCTACATATTAATACAATTATGCAACATTATCGTTGAGCTCTTTTATATTATATCAGATGAAAACGGAGAGGAATGGATGAGAGAGGTATTGCATCACATGAACTATGTGAATGTGCAAAAGTTGCGTTTTAAATGGCGCCCAACGAAGTGAAATGGCGTGTATTTTATTTGTTAAACTAGTTACTCGTGCAATCAGTTTTTTTTTTATATTACATCCACCAAATGGCATCAGGTGAATAAAAAAATCCTTCATCCATCTACACTATTTTATCGTCATTTTGTTCTACGAGGTGTAAAATTGTATTTAGAGAGAGAGAGAGTAAGGAGAGGTATATCATAATCGAAGGCTGGTTTTGCCATCACAAGAAGAATGTCCGTTTACGACCTTTAACAGCTATCAAAACCTTTATGTTATTTTTATGTTCGCTATTTTGTTAAGGTCTTTTATTTGCCTCAGATAAAGGGGCATTTGTATCAAATTGAAAAAAAAAGAAAAAAAAATAATGTGGTGTTTTCACACAGACACCCCAGAAGGAGGTAGAATAATTTGCTTTAATTTTTGTCCCATAAGTTGCTTACAAGGGAGAGAAACTTTTCTTGCCAACGACAATGATGACAAGGATAAAGGAAGGAACTGCCATATTTCATGTGAGAAATTTAATAACCAAAAGACAAAAGCTAAGCCATGATCTTATAACTTTTTGTTTTTTTTTATTTTCTTGTGCCGCGCCGGTCGCGGCCGTGTCATATACCTGAGCAAAAAAAAAAAAAGAACAAGTAAGCAAGTAAAAATGGAATATTTGAATCTTATAGCACGTAAGGCGCGATAGGTGAGGTACACCTATATACCTTCTCGTAAGTTGAACCCCAAGTTGAATTTGAATATCATTGCCCTTGGAAGAATTATAAAAGAAAAAGCATAACAAGAGTTTTCTCATGAGCCAACCTACCTGTTTTATCAACTCCAAAGAGCGCCCAAGGGATGTACCTAGTAACTACATAGAAATAAGCTTTTACGCTTTGCTTATGATGGTTTTTGAAGAAGTTAAACTCATCAGTATGTGCGCAGAGTAGCAACAAAAAAAAATTATAGCCTCTATATCGAAACCAATATATTTATGGAACTAATACATTCCACCCATATAATAAACGAGTATAGCTCGTGTACGAATTTGGAAAGATTTTAATAAATATAATCAAATCGTTGAATCAATTTCTGGTGGAAGGTGATAAGGAAGTTGAAGAATTTTAACACAAAATATATGATTTTTTTTGCAACGATGAAGTAAGATTACTGTGTATATTTCATTTTCCGATATAAATATGAAAATATTATAGGCTTCACAGCGAAGCAATATTATGAGTTAGTAAGAAAAAGAAATCGAAACAAGATGTCGGGAAACAATTTTCACGGAATTTGGCCTACAAAGGCATATATTCCTTATTTAAATGTCTTACTTACTTGCTTAGGTTCTCGGACCTATCACGTCTATGGGATTTTCCGTGTGGGGCATAAGTCCTCTACTAATCCTACGCGTCATCGTGTACGATTTTGGGAAATATATCTGAGCTCTCTCCAACTCTTTCCAAGTTGAGTTGATTAATCTTCAACCGCGGTGCTTCGCCAAGTACTTCTGGGTCCGCCCACTTGTCTACCTGACTGTGTGAAGGGGTTCCACTGCATCGCTTGACTCAAAATGCATTCATCACCTTTCGAAGCGTATAACCAATCCATTGCCACTTGCGTCTTCGTATAATATCGTCTATGGGTTCCTAACGAGTTCTCGCATGAAGTTCATAATTGGAAATACGTCTGGGGCAAAAAATCTTCAAGATGTTTCCAAGACATGTATTAACGAACGTTTGCAACTTTCTTGTGACAACGGGAGTGACTCTCCAAGTGCTGCACCCATAAAGCAGCACGGATTCAATTTTGGAGCGGAACATTCGTGCTTTGTCTTTAAGCTAAATGATTTGTTTCTTCATATTTTGTTTTGTTTTGTTTTACCGATTCGGCAATTTATATCCAGTTCAGTTCCACTGCCAGTAGAGACAATACTCACAAGATATTGGAAATTCTCTACCATCTCTAATGGTTGTCCCGAAATATCTTCTTGGATAGATGAGGAAGTTTCAAGGCCGAATTAATCTTTAGCCCCAAGATTTCAGCTTTTCTCTCCACTCTTGTTGCCATTTGATACATAATAATAACATGATGAGAGAGTAAGCATACGTCGTCCACGTAGTCCAGATGTTTGAGGTGTGATTGCAGAGTCCACTGAATTTCTCCATTTCCAGTCGACAAAGCTGCAAGCAGCACATCACTTATTACCAATAGAAACAGCATTGGTGACAGTATGCAGCCCTGCCTCACCCCACTTTGAACTTCAAACTCCTCTGACGGCCTTCCTTTATGCAAAACGTGACGTTTGGATCCATCATATTATGTAGCCTTGATAATAGCAATCAATTTATCTGGGATCCCCCTCCTGCCCAAAGCAAGTCAAATAAATTCTCAATATTTACACTATCGAACGCCTTTTCGAATTCGATGAACAGCAGGTGAAGTGTTGATCGGTATTCAAGGCACTGTTCCCAATGTAATTGAGAAATAATGTCAATTTTTAAGAAAAAGAATAAAATTCACTTTCCAAAATAGATGGTAAGTGCACCTATCGTTCTCTCCAAGATTCACGCTAAAGTCACGAAAGTATAACCTCCTGCCCACTATTTTTTGTGTTCGGGCTCAATGTCAGCAGTTACAGCAATTATTCGAAGCTTCAGAAATTCCCGGCATCTTGGAAAAAGGGTTAAAACTTTCTACAATCCTTTTTCGAAGATGTTGGACAAATGGGTTTGTATAGTCGAATCTGACTCCCGCCAAAATATACAAAAAATACAAGTTTCGGCCAAAATTGTGTAATATTTCAATGGATTGTCAGATGTCTTAAACAACTGTTTTAATAAGTCAAAATTTAAAGTCAAAGATATTTCTTGCATGACAAATTTCACGCATGATTTTATATTTCTCGCATAAAACATTTCCGAAACAATTTAATGTTCCGCAAATCAAAATCTCGAATAGCGAAATCTCGCAAATTGATAATACCTTATTTTATACTCTTGCAACTACAAAATCTCGTTTTTAACAATCTCGCACGCAAAAATTGGTATATTTCTCTCATGAAATATTTCTCGCGTGAGATATTTCTGTTTAACAAAATATAATAATATATTATATATGTATTATATATAAATAAATATAAAAGCACTGAACTTGCCGAAGCACCTAGAAATCCAATGCTGGACGATATGACAAACCATCTGAAAACACCACTGCCACCGCACAATTCGTGCTGGTCAACATTTGCCTATAAATTATATGAATGTGATAGCTTCAATCAAACATACAATCCATGTTTGAGCACTATGAACAATTAAAAATATTAATATAATATTTTCTATTTAATTATAAAACACCGACGTTTGACAAACAGCTGATTAGTCAGCTGTCAATCATTTTCGAAAGAGTTTGATTTTAAAGTTTGGGAGTGCCAGGTTGGCAGAGAGATGGCTTTCTTTTTCGAAATTCGAAACATATTTATGAGTGGTCGGTGGAGACCCTAAAGTTATGAGCCTCATAATGTTATGAGAGTTATAACAGCGCTCATCAATGATCGCTCGGTGAATACAGGCCTAGGTCCTTCAATTACATTGAGGGATAAAAATGGCCCATAGATGGCTCATTGAAATATACAATTAAGATGAGATAAAACATTAATTGTGCATATACACATGTTATTGTTGCATTTGAGAATTTTTGATGTATAAACATCTATGCCGGCGGTAGGGTAAATTAAAAACAAAAGCCTTACGTGTAATACGTTACGTGTTACACATTACGTGTAACACATAACGTTAGAGTTCGTAACGTTTAATAAAAAATCTACAGCACTTGAACGAACATTGATGTTTACACATCTTAATCGTGAGTACCGGCACTCAAATTTTTTTTTATATAAAATGTTATGATTTTGTGCAGAAAAATAAATTTTTAAAATCATTTCCTAACTCTTTAATAGCTTATATATATATTTATAAAGCCAATGTTGACGGTAATGTTAACTTCCTAAAAGCTACATGAGAATTAGATATTCAAAAATCGATATTTTCCCTCCTTTCCTCTTTTCTTCCTCTCTTTAACCATTCGGCAAGCCAATTAAAAATGCCCGGTTTTTGTGTGTTTTGCGAACCAATGTTATAAATATTCTAACTTAATTAATATTGTCAGTGTATTTCTACAAAATTATCGTTAGCAAATGTGCTAAATATACACAACAACACAACATTTTACCCATCAACACCACTTTGTTAATTCAATGCCAGATATGAACATAAAAATGTACCCTCTATTTAACCACCTAAATATTTGGATAACAAATTCGTGTATTTATAGCAAGAGAACAAACATTGTATACCTATATAATATGTATCATCAACCCCAAGATTTATTTCAATAACAATCCCATCGGCAGTGTTTTGTTTATTCTGATCGAAAAGTAATATCTAAGACTAAAATAAGGAGAACACGACAAATACAAAAGCCTATCCTGTTTTAACAACAAAGCGTATAAATTGCCCAAGGGATTGTCGATAGAAATGGTGCTTTTACGAGTAGGTATACTGAAGGTACTATATTGTCTGGTTTATGAAGGATGAAACTTCTTGTCAAACAAATGTATATTGTATATAGGTACACAGACACAACACATTGAGTAACAGTAAGGATTATTGACTCAATTGTATCTTATTCTTTTTTCAGCTTAGTGCAAGTGAAGGAAATGAATGTTCTCCATTTTGTACAATTGTCAAAGGTGACCGTTTGTCATTTTTTGTGAAAGTCTCCAATGGAGCAAGCTTAAATAAGGATTAATTTATATATGTGAGACAAACGTGTATTAATGTATTAATGTAATGTAAACGTGTAGTAATGGTATCTTTTTCTGAAAAAACCCTAATTTATAAACATGTTCCATCAATTATCTAACTTTGGCACTGCAATTGGTTGTCAAAACCTAGACAACCTAGACAAAGAATTGAAAAGTTAATTTGAAATTAATGAAATGTTCGTTGAACGTATCCAAATGGTCACGAAATTGACAGATTATGAGAATAATATTTAGGCAACTGTTGGAATGCGTTTATAAATAAGGAGATGTTCAACTATTTAGACAATAGCTAGCTGAACAACTATCAAAGGTTGTTCTAAGGAAATCTAATAAATTCGACTGAAAGCGTCTCGTCATGGACGCGTTCCACTATTGTTTGCGGCTTGTGTGAAGGTTACGTGATCTGTTTCCATAGACAATTGCAAAAGATCTAAGCTTTACTTATACTTTGCAGCAGATGATCTGCAAATCCCCGGAGAAGTACAAAAGTGTCAGTCGCCAAGTGTATAGTTTGAAGTATTTATTAAAAATTTTGTTGAAATGTCAGTGTCAAATGTCAACAACTGCCAAAATTGTATGATGGTTCGTGTGTAGAAAGCTAGCCGTAATGGAATCGTCTCTGCATGGCAAATCATATACATAAGTGTCTATGATGATACGCTTTGTGTGCAGAAGGCCGCTTTTTATAATTTAAGCTAGCAGGCAAATTTAGACTGTTAAGATTAATAAATTGAATATGAAAAATATATTATAATAAGGTTATTCAATATTCATTAATGCCGAATTGCTTTGGTTAAATTCTGTGTAATTGAATCAGCTGTTCGTTAAACGTGAAATGTTAAACGTCAAAATATTATTTATATAAATAAGTTTGTTCAGATTTTGAAGAACTTGAAATCGGAGCCGAATGTCTCAGAACAGTTAAGAAATGATACACGACAGTAGTCGCGTTCTTTTTCCTCCGAAGGGAATTAAATAAGAAAACGATTTCGGTATTCACTGATGACCGGGAATGAACACCCTGAGGACAACAAAGTCATCCGACTTTTAAATTTGACGTGTTTTGACATGTATCTACTTTATTTTTTATATATACAAATTTAACATAAGAAAATTTAACTTAAGACATTGTATAAGATTAGGACCCCTCTGTGCCAACAATTAATGTAAATTAATCATTGTATGTTATTAGTTGAAAGCCAAATTGTTCTTATATATCATAATCATATATGAACACGCCTAATTCTAAAAGTCACAATGATGTGTTAAGTTCATCAAAACAATTTGGTTAATTTTCCGAAGCAAAATCTTTGGGGAATTTAAGTTTCGTTTCAAATGGTAAACATAATGTGTAGTGTTTTAAATCATTGCATGAATACCTATACAGTACACTCTTATTTTTAAAATTATAAAATTTAATATTGGAATAGCAAATTAGACCCCAAGCCAAGTCCTAACTTTTATTTGAATTTAAAGAATATTGATCAATATAACCAACATATAGGTACTCTATGATAACCAATAAGCGTAGGAACCTACATAGAAATTAAGTAAACATAAAATAAACAAAAAAAATAAAACTGAATAGGTATACAGCACTCCGACTTCTGTGGAAGTGAAATAACTTTTTTTTTCATATACCGATGTCCGATGTATATGAATGAAGTTTTACATCATTCGTTGCAGATGTTCTGTTCTTTTTGTCTGGCAAAATACCGAGAAACATAAACATCATACGAAAAATTACTGCAGTAAGATGTCTTTTGTTAAAAAAAAAAAACAAATAATTTCCAGTTAATGGTTATTTTACAGATTCCTTTTTTTATTTTTGTTTTTACATTCAGTTTTACTGAAATGAACATTTTTGTTATTTAATCAGAAAATGGAAGCAATTTTTTTTTCTTCACTTTTTTCCGTTAAAAAATTGCCTAACAAACGCAATGAATTTTCAGAAAAGAAAACTGAATTCCATCGTCCAAACCACGAAAAAAACAGACCAGAGCAAAATTCCGGTTTTTATATACGAGTATGCTTTCCATCATTAGAAAAAAAATATATTTAGGCAGGTAGGTACCTACCTAAAAAATGCGAAAACTCTGTTTTTCATTCCTTCATAAATTTGCATTCAAACGAAAGGTACTGCCTGTCTGTCTATATAATATATTCTAAGTTGCCAACTAAAAGTTATGGCTTAAAAAAAAATCACTTTTATATCCGTTTTATTTGGGTCAGAATAAATATGTGTGAAGAAAAACATTAAATTTGGGTTGAATTTCTTTGAGAACTATGTGAGTATATGCGATATATGTACAAAGGATATGCCATGGCCCATGACCTATGATCCAATGAAAAACCGAGGAAATTGCTTCATTCGGATCAAAGCTTCAAAGCAGCTGGGAAATGAAATGAGAGGAATAAAAGACAGCAAACAGCTGGGTAAAGCACTCAGCTAAAATATGTATAAAGTATCGTAGTGGAATTGTTGCTATGTGTAGGGAATGCGGTTAAATAAGAATCTCTGAATTGTGTAAGGTTTCACATAGAATACCAATATATTCATGTTTGTTCATGGTTATGATAGAAGCATGTCTTCAACAAATATATTTTATGAAGTTGAAATATAGTTTTTATGTTTTGACTACAAAAAAAATTAAATCCAGAAAAAATATTATAAATGTGCCATTATAAGGGTTTATTTCCAATTGTATAAGTATTCAATGTAAATACCTTTTAAGCACTAAATGTAGAGAATTTGGACCTTGTAAAATTTTTGATTTTCAATTTCGATACATATATTATTCTACACAGGAAAACTTCTGCATGGGACCGGAGTCAATAAATAAAAACTAAGTCGATTGTTTTCTCTATTAGCTAGAAAATAAAATCCAGTTCCTAATCGAGATTGAATAAATTGGTTCTTCGTAGGTATTACTGAAAATACATTTTAAAACTAACTTAAAGTCTTGCAGCCTTCTAACATTTTGGGCACAAAATAGCTATAGAGAGTTAACCTTGGCAGTTAGTTTAGTTAGTCAGTTTCTAATCAAGGGTTAAATGGCAAAGAAGTACTGGGGAATTAGTCATTTTCGAAATATTAAGTTTTTTTGTGTATAAAACTTTTAAAACTTTTTAAAATAATTTCCATACAAAATTGATCATAATCGGTTCAACCGGTTTTGACAAAATCGAAAATTAAAAATTGGTTGTATGGGAGGTACCATTTATAACCTTTTTTCGATTGATTTTTTTTACGAAATACCTACATATGCAGGTATGTATGTTTTTAAAAGAATTTGTGGGAGCTTGTTTGAGAAAAATAAGATTTTGTAACAGCCATCCTTCACATTTTCCGTACACCGTGGCGTACCGTGGGTTTTTGCCGCCCGGGGCAAAATCAATTTTTGCCTCCCCTATAGGAACTTTTTTTCTGATGCCTTTATTTGTTTTTTGTTGTTGAAAAAAAAATCATGTGAAATAACATACTTTGTTATAATTTAGTTTTTTTTATTGAAAGTACAATTGAAGTATTCAAAACTAGTTTTATCTTTTAAGTTTAATAAAAGGTGACAAATTTACCACAGCTAGCTAATTTTAGATGAAATCGAATCTTTTTAATTATTTATTTTTAAGATTCAGAAATTACTGAGCAAAACTGTATCACCTATTTTAACATTTTTCAGAACAATTTTTGATAGATTGTTTTTGATTTTTTTTTTTCAGTAATATCTAATAATTCGACAAAATCTTAAAAAAAATGAATATTGGGTTGTGCAAAGTGCCATTTGACATTTTAGATTTTTTTGAGCGAGAGTGAACATAAATATACGTAAAAAATTGACTTTATTCATTTATACCTGACTTACACCCTCTGTGAAAAATAGGCAGTAAATGTAAAAAATAAACTTTCTAAAGCGAAGAATTAACATGCCAATTTGAGAATTGTAAATAATATTTGGCACACTCCAGCCTATTGCCCCATCCCCAAGCTGATAAATAATTAACCGAGCAATAACTCCGGCAATTGCAGTCAGTTACTAAATTTATTGAAAATTAAAATTTTTCGGTGATAAAAATGAGTTTATGTGACCCAACTCACATGGAATCAGTCCAAACCAAATGTTTTTATTTTTTTCGTAGTCTCACGCTCACGACTTACGATTAGGTTTCGAACCGCAGTACTAAAATTTCGAAAAGTTCCCGAGTAGGTTTTAAAATTAAGGAAAATTTCAAGTTTTGAAAAACCGTATTTTTAAAAAACAAAATAATTTTAAAACACATTACATAAATTCTATTCGTTTCACAACTGAATAGAATTCAGACATTCAGAATTATAGTTGTAAAATATAATAACACAGTGTATTTACTTTTATATTCTGGTTTGGCTAAAGAAATTTTGAATTTTTCAGTGTGTAAAAAAATATAGTAGATCTCAAAAGTGACGTAGTAGATTTATTTTAATTCTTAAAATTGAAGGAGAATTGACTGTGAAGCTGTGTCACCGCTCGAAAACTTTTAAATAATTTCTTTGAACTGATAAAATATATCCATTTTGAAGAAAAATGGATCCAAATGGAAATAAAATATATAAACAGAACATACAGAAATCTTTAAACACTAACGGCTGTTTTGAAAAATAAATGTTTTGAAAAATTGGCGCCCCCGAGCTAACTCTCTCCCGAAAATTTTAGAAATTTTCCGCCCCTAAAAAGGATCTAAATGAAAAGACAATATAAAAACAGAACATACAAAAATCTTTTACACTAACGTCTGTTTTGATTAATATAGGATTAAAAAATTGCAAATTGCCTCCCGGATATATTTAAAATTTGTCGCCCCCATATTTGGGAAAGTTGATGCCCCCAAGCAATGTGCCACCCGGGGCCTGTGCCCTCCTTGCCCCTGCCACGCTACGCCACTGTCCGTACATACACAACATTTTATGAATTTGAATGTATAGGTATAACTTAACTTTAAATACCTATTAATTGAATTGATTTAAATTATGTACATACCTTCAGCATATTTTTGAAGGGGATAGTAAATTTTAAAAGTTGTAATTATACTAAAACAAAACAAATTTGTATTATAAAAAAACAAATTGTTATGTGCTGTCTAACTTTAGTATAAAAACGGCGAACAAAATGTGAAATAATCGCAGTCTGTTAAAAAAAAAACAACTTGTAAATATACACGACTAGTTGCAGTGACAACTGACAAGTCTTTTCATTTTAAACTATTGAGTCGAAGTGTTTGTAAACAGGCTGTATGATCACACTTGTATGGTCACCTGGCTCTCCCCCTTCCTCTGTTATTTGTATTAATCATAGACGGTCTATCGGCTGAGCCTACACTTCGTATTTGTATGTTAATTTTCGTCCACTTCTGGATTTCTGCGCAACAGACAAGAACACACAAAAAATAAAGTACGCGGAACACGACCCACCCGATGAGGTTGCAGACGAACGGACAGACAGGCGGACAGAATTGAGTGCGTACAAAAAAATATACCAATATATATTTTCACATGTACGAAAAGGCGTTTTCAAAATAATTTGATTTAAAGAAAAAATTCACTCAACGATAAAAAACCTCACAGTCACCATACACAAAAAAAAAATTAAATTAATTTTTTTTTCTGTGAGAAAGGTTTAATTCAATTAAGAAGTTGTGGCATTCAGTATAGTATAGCCAGACTTCATCACATAAAAATGAAAATAGGATTACCTATGTATTTGCATGCAAATCATTAAATGGATTTGATTGGTTAGAATGAGAGATGGATATCATTATCAACCTTCTCATCATTGACTTCCCTTTCCCTTTTGAGTAAAGTTTAATATTGAAGAGTTACTGGAACAAAATTGATTAGGGTAATCTAAGGGATTTTTTTTGAACTAATGATATAAAGTTTTCCTGGTTAAAAAATTTAATGAAAATTATTTCGAACAAAATAAATTTTCAGTGTATAGGTATCTACCTATAGCACATTTACATATTATTGCATTAAAAGCATCCCTTTCTCTAGGAGTAATAAGTTTATACCTACGTTTACCGTAAATGTATAAAATTACACTTCTCAACAAATTTTACACTCTTAAGATTACCAAATATTATTGTTAACTCTTATTCAAATTAATTAGAGACTCTTTTGGTTAATCTGCCAGCTGAGGTTCTTGTTCATTATATGTATATACATATTTACATATGTACATGGGTTTTCCAATAAGATGGATACAATTAGGCTGACCAGACATACAATAAACGTCAACCGATTGTTGTCATTTGTGAAAATGTATTTCGAGCACTTTGCTCCTTGGCCAGAAAAATCAACAAACCGACAAAGCAGATATAATGAAAATCGAGGAGGTGCACCGAACCGACGCACGTAGACTTGGCGAACATTTGGCCAATAATATATTTCAAACATAATTTCCATGTACCTACTAAATAATATGATTAAAGTATTGACCAAAATTTCAGAATCATTAATAGCTGTTTTTTATTTTCCCCCAGATCTGAACCAGATTGGATTTGCTTACGATAAACATGTATTAAAATAACAACACAAGATCCAACTTTGTTTTGGATTTGGATTTCCAAATCCATTTTGAACACATAACCTTAATTTGTAAATGTCGTCAGTAGTGTAAAGAAAAAAGGCAACGGGTGGATACAAATGAAAAAAAAAAAACAAAAGGAAAAAGAGTTGCGGGTATATAACAAGTTGTCACATTAGATCGTGTGTTGTTTTATTTTCATGATATAATGTGGATTGGATCTGGGGAAAATAAAACACAGCTTATCTATATTTCTATTTTGTTCTTTCAAATTAATGTTCTTAAAAATATGTACCTACGTCTTATTCTTTTTGTACTCATTCAAGGGAATTTTGTATTTCTTAATCTAAATTGTAAGAAAAATCAGTTTCTAATTTGAAGTCCAATTCTGTTGTTCATTAAAGCACAAAACAAAAACATATTTTTGGTTGGTAAAATGGAGGAAATGGCTTGGGGGTTTGAGTTGATTTTGTTTACATATACTTTACCTAGATATTCTGAAGATATCTAAATAAAATCCAAAATTCAATCTGTAAGCAGAGGCAGAGGTGCCTTAAAAGCAGTGTTGCCATAATAATCACGCGATTTTCGATCTCCTCTAACTTTAATACCAATCATTTCAGAAAATTTAATTTAGGAATACTACATACATAGTAATGGGCTCACCAAGCACAGGTGCCAGTTATGTATCCATCCCTAGTGTATGACATAAACACACCACTGTCAGCTCTATGTGGAACATTACGTAACACCACAGCATTTTTGACCACTTCTGTATTGGAGTCGACATCGATCTCATCAAAATCAGCATCAGATTCAACATCCGATTCAACGAATCTAAATGATTAAGATTTATAGATCAGTCTTTGTTCTCAGTTCATTCACTAAAATTGTATTCTTTTTTTAAAAATACTTTTTTTGATTTAGAAAACATTTTTCACCTCACCAAATTTCAACTCCGTATAGCATAAGTGGTTCCTAATATATAAGACTTCAAAAATCGCAAAAACCGTAACTGACTGACTGACAGACCATCAAAATTATGTTTAACAAAAGGGCCACAAAATATTAAAATGATGAGAAGGAGTGAAAAAGAATAAGCCCCGAAAACAACGATAAAAAAGTTTTGTCGTTGTGTAATTGAGGCCAAAAGTAGTCTGCTCCGAAATTTTTATTATGTGTTCAAGTTAACAAAAAATGTAACAAGATTTTTGAAAACATTAGGTAGGTCCTGTTTACTGTAATAATGGAAATTTTCTACTTCTACCGAGACTTCGAAAATACTCACAAACTTTTTTATTCTGTTTCTGTTTTTGTGTGAAAGCTTTCCTTTAAATGAACTGAAAGTACTTTAAAAACTTATAAAATACTAAGATTATTTTGGGGGCCTCCTCAGGTTACCAATAGGGCCAGTATAACTCAATAATAATAAGTGTGGGGCCCCATCAGCTTAACTATAGTTTTCGTTAAAATAATCTTGGGATCCAACAGCTTTATGCTTATTGTGGGTGCCACTAACATGAGATTTGTGGGACTTCTGAGATTCCTTTGGGGCCGCAAAAGCTGTATATTTACTGTAAGGCCCTTAGAAATCCAATTTTATAAGAAAGGTTTTCTTTTAAACGAACAGAAGGTACTGCAGAGACTTTCATACACTTATTATTCTCCAAGGGGTTCATCGGACAAAATCCCGGTTGCCCAGTCCGCCCCTGGTGGTAGGTCTTGATTTGAATGAGAACAGGAGAAGAACTTGGCTCACGGTCGCAAAAGTCAATACAATTGTACCTACTTTTTTTGATACAATCGAATTGGCTATAGTACACAAAAACACTTTTATAAAATTCGGTACAATTTTTCTATTTTATGTTAATTCGGTTAGTAATAATTTCAGTAATATAAATAATTTAAAATTTATTTTCTGTGAAATCAACATGTTTCCATGTCACCTAAAAGACGCTTTTTAGTTTTGTTAAAATGACCAAATTCAATGGCAATCAAAAATTTGCTGATAAGAATTTTTTTCCTTGAAAAATACTTAAAACCACTTTAAAGTTAAACTAGTTTAGATTTAAACACACAAAGAAGATTAACACATGCACTTCTTTTCAAATTACAAATAGGTATTGTTTTATACGTCATTTGCATAAAAAATGCAATTGCAAGATAATTATCACAAAAAAAAAACGAAATTTCTATGCAAAATCTCTTTTTTCTAAAACGCAGTTTGATAAAGTCATATGTTCGATATTATCAGCTGCGTTTTATTGCAAAGAAATACAAGTAACAATAAAATGCTTTAGCCACTTTTATGTACACTCTTTATTTCTGTGGCTGTGTTCGCAAAGCATTCTTGTTTGTCTCCACTATGCATCATTTTATGTCTTGATTATCGACAGCTTTGTAAACGACGAATTCGAATCCAAAAAAAATGTATTTTTTGTTAAAAAAGAAAGGAGTACAATTCAATACACTTTTTGGTTCTAACTTTTTATACATTCCTGAATTGCGATTTTCCATCCCTGACTTCGCTATCTTTTAACATTTATGTTTCTGTGGCCTGATCTCACTCCTTTTTGCGAAGATATTTATTTTAATAATTGATAATAATTCTGAGGAATTGGGCGGATACCACAACAACTGAATGGAAAACCTCAAATTCTTTACTTGATATGCACCACGAGACTTAACGCTTTGCGCAATTATAAGATTCTGTGGTATCGGGAAGTGCTCCATAATTTTGATGATCTGTCAGTCAGTGAGTGAGTCAGTCAGTAACGGTTTTAGCGATTTTTTAAGTCATCTCAGGAACCACGCATTTTAAGGGGTTGAAGACCAGCTTAGCAAATATTCCGAATTTGTTATGTGCTTGAAGCCTGTTCCCGCATATTCCCACATTTCTTAGGAGCTTAGTGCATTGAGTGCAGATTGATTATCTGACGTAATGTCAATGTTTTGGTTGCGGTATTTCTTTAAGAGACTTCGATCATACACATTTCGCTCCTCCTGCAATATACTTGTGGCCTTTCCAATCAGTATGGAGATTTTGGTTCTAGGTCCAAAAACTGCAGCACCATTTAATTTAATCAATTTGATTGAAAATTAAGAACAAAAAAACATAACCTATTGTTCGTAAAACCATTTTCAACGCAAGAATAGAAACTGTGCCAGTAACAGAAATGAATTCGATAATAAACACTCGGAAAATCGTTGTAGACCGCATTTCGCATTCCCAATTTCGACTTCTTAATTTTTTAATCGCTCATTGTCCACTACAGATTAAGAACAGACAACCACAATAAGGGTAATTTGCCTTTAGGACAGGCTAGTTAAAAACTAGCTTTTGTTGCATCAAAACCTTTACATATCTTTTCCAATAGTTCATTATAGAAAGGATACTATACCATAATAAGAACAACAAAATCAAAAAGTTACCTGTATCTATAAACATTTAAATTCTCATTTAAATCATGGAAAGTATATCAATTAACATAAAACTAATCGAACTTATATAAAATTCTGCATCCATACATCATATAACTTATTTACATTTCTCAAAACTGTGATTGTTTCAATTTCTAAAACGAATTTTCAAAATCGTAAAATGCATACCATTTTTGTTAATTCAATAACTTATTTAATATTTCTCTTCTATATAAGAGCTTTCGAATATTTCAACAGAATCTAAACAATAAGTTTTAATAAATGCTTCTGAAAATATTTCTCTTTCATATTCAATTAAATGTACAGTATCAAATTTCAACAAATATTGTTATTTTTTTTTTATTCACAAAAAGTTTATTACCTTAAATGGATCATTAAAACTAACGAAGGATCAAACGAAATACCATACTGATATACAAAATATAAGAATCATTAAAATAAAAGCAGGAAACTATGTAATTCAAAGGAAAATAAAACCCCTTTTCGATTTTCTTAAAATAAAATGATATCTTATTGGAGTAACTCAAGTGCCTCAATTTAAATAGCTCATCCGGAATATCCTTCTATTTTCTCCATCATCGAAGAAGGAGATTTACACAAAAAGTAATCCAACTAGGGATTTTGTTGTTTACCTTTTGATATCCATAAAATACAATCGACTAATGGACGTTATAAAGTACCTTTTTGTTGAACTGAAAATATTATGTATATGTATGTATTTGTGTATCTGTGCAGGTTTCTGCAGTGGCGTATCAAGTCAAATTGCTTGCCTTAATTTGTTTTATCCATTAGGCCTTCGGTTCTGAACTCCTAACTAAAAGTGATGTAATATTTTTTGTAAACTATCTTGGTCGAAGAGAGCTTAACGCTATATCTCCAAAAAGAGACTTCCAAACTTTGACAGTTAATAGAGGCCATATTGTTGAAGCTATATATCTGTCAAATTGGCTGTCATTTCTTCATTCTGTTTTGCCAAATCACCATGGACGGATATAGCGTTCAAAAACACGTGCAAATGATAAAATTGTTTTGTTAAAATAAGTGTTCTGTTCGGACAACGTTCCGTGCGCTTCGCCCATTTTACGGTCACCATAATCGTCCTACCGAGAGGCTAATTCGCAGTGTGGTGGATTAACTTGAAGCCACTAATTCAGTAAATGATCAACCAGCACCCGTACTTTGCTGAAACGCAAGATCTGCTTATAACGTCATCGCCGCTGTCCGTGAGAGTGTGCAGGAGAATCCGAGGCAGTCGATTTCGCGTCGCTCACAAGATCTCGGTCTTTTGCACACCACAACTTGGTGAATTTTGCGTCATGACTTGGGCCTGCACCCGCGTACAAAATTCAACTGACTCAGGAGCTGAGGGTAAACGACTATTATAGACAAAGACCGCGACGTGTCTTCGCTGAATGGGCTCTGGAGCAGTTGGAAACTGACCCTAATTTCAATCGAAAAAATAATCTTCAGCGATAAGGCCCATTTCATTGTTTGTTTGTTTGTTTTTTTAAATTTCACTAACAGTCCTTTATACGTTTTTATTCAAGTCCACCACTGGTATATTAGACGCACAAGTGTTTCAATATGGTATAGATTTAGAAAGTAAACCATTTATCTCTACCTTCCAGGAAAATATGAGAAATAACCTCAGTAAAAACAATCAATCGATATAATTTCTATATGTATATCTAAAGGCCCAATAAACAAGCACAAAGGTACATAATATAAAAGCTCCCCTGCCTATCATGATTGTTTGGGTTTCAGAAGTTCTTCTATTCCAATAAAACATAAACAAAATGTTAGAAAAAATGTAGTTATATTTTTAGGCTGCCATCGCACCCACCACACAAACCTGAATATATAGGGCTTAGCCACCTCCTTAATTGATATTAAGTTGGAAAAAGGCCAACTCGAATTCTAGTTCAAGGACTTTTATGCTTCTATATCAATAGCCTTCTTTAGCTTTAATAAAAGTCAATTTGTATATTATATATAGGAATAGTGCAATTCATTTGATAATGATTCGATAGATTTTTTTGTGACAGTCTAATTAAATATGACTAATGGTTCGTTGTCGAATTGAAAATGTGCCATTGAACAGAATAAAATACAAATTGAATGTTCACTTAGCACATCAAGGTTGAATAATGCCAAGTCAGATATATGTATAACCTTCAAAAATCATCTTTTGAATTACAACAAAATACTAAAGCCAAAGGCATATTATATGTTATATGTTTGTTAACGAAACCCCCACCATTAGACACGTACATCAACAGAAATCCTTGGTCTTTCCAATAATCCTCTCAATTCAAATTGTTCCCAGAGCTAATCAATAGAATTATATTCTTGGCTTTTGTGTATGGGAACTGGGAAGTAATATTAGTGCCCTACGGAAACGAATTCCTTTAACCGGAAACTGACTATATGGTATGCGGTAATGTATATTTTGTGGTATAGTTTGGCTACAAAACGTGTTCAATATAATACGTATGTACATTTTGCATGAAGAGCATCTTGAAAATTTTGAAATTCTTATTATCAAGGACATAATATAATAAGTTGTGTTGAAAATCAAGAACAAAAAAGCCTGCGGTTTGTTTTTAGATTTACATATTTATACTTCCCGATTTCCCGAAGGACTTTTGTCATGCAAGCATTAAGAGTGATTATGTAAACTGCTTATAAAGGGTGATTTTTTAGCTGGTTTGGTTTTGGCAACACTGGTTTTGACAGCTGACGTGTGTTTAGTACCTTGTGTCACTGTCAAACAGCTTCAGTTTGGTTTGCAATTTAACCATGGATCGTCTTACAAATGAACAACGCTTGCAAATTATTGAATTTTACTATCAAAATTCGTGCTCGGTTCGAAATGCTTTTTTATCGAAAAATTGTGTTCAGCGATGAGGCTCATTTTTGGTTGAATGGGTACGTAAATAAGCACAATTGCCGCATTTGGAGTGAAGATCAGCCAGAAGCATTGCAACAGCTACCAATGCATCCCGAAAAAGCCACTGTTTGGTGCGGTTTATGGGCCGGCGGCATTATTGGGCCATATTTCTTCAAAGATGATGCGAATCGCAGCGTTACTGTCAATGGTGAACGCTACCGAGCGATGATAACAAACTTTTTTTTGCCCGAAATGGAAGTTCTTGACTTGCATGATATGTGGTTTCAACAAGACGGTGCCACATGCCACACAGCACGCGAAACAATGGCGCAATTGCGAGGCGAGTTTGGTGAACAGTTAATTTCACGTTTCGGGCCGGTCAATTGGCCGCCTAGATCGTGCGATTTGACACCATTAGACTATTTTTTGTGGGGGTATGTCAAGGCTAATGTCTATAGGGACAAGCCCGCTTCGATTGACGCACTGGAAGCCAACATCCATGCATTCATTCGTGAGATACCGGCCGATATGTGTGAAAGAGTATGCCAAAATTGGACTCAGCGGATGGGCTACCTGAGACGCAGCCGCGGTCAACATTTGCATGAAATTATCTTTAAACATTAAATTGCAAGGTTCAAACTATCGATTCAAATAAATATTTCATTCATTTTTTCGAATTTTTTGTGTTTTTTTTTTTAAAAAAGTTCTAAACCTCTTAAAAAATCACCCGTTACTTATGTTGTTGGTTTAGCAAATAAAATGGCTATCATGGGAATCAACGAGTCGCGCAAATACTGGTATTGTTTTTTTTTTATTTTTGCTTGTGTGTGTGAAGGATAGCTTTAAAAATATCCAGAAAAAGTTTTATTGAACGAGGGTCGGATGTGGCGTAATAAATTTTGTAATAGTAAAGTTTTGTCGTTGTTTTTTTTTTCAATAAAATAATTGATATTAAAATTCTTGCTCCGAAGGAATATTGATAAAAGAATGAAATACTAAAACATCCACTTTAAACTTCTAGAGAAAAAAAAAGGAAAATTGAGAAGCATTCACGTCTAAATAAGTAAGCTTCAACAACACCAACTACCAGGTCGTGTGACCTTGGTGAAAAACGGTGATATCATTGTGATCCTCCTTCAGAAGAAACTCCAAACAATCAAGGCGAGAATCGATATCTTTAAAAACGTCAACAGCATCATCGGTAAAAGGCTGCCAGTGCTTGAAGTCATCACAATTACACTTGAGGAAGTTACTGCAAACAAAGACAAAGCGAAGGCATTTGGTGATAACTTTAAACAACACTTCAAATCCACCATCAGACACTGAGTTCCTAGACGAAGTCAACTCTTCAGTGCAACGTGTTGAAACAATCTTGGAGCACATAGATTTCAGGGCCATTAATTCCGCCAGAGACAATAGTGTTCCCCGGGATTTCACTACTCCAGATTAAATTCTTGAAATAGTTAAAAGTTGTCTACAGGGCCGGACAGTATTTCCAACTTCGTCCTGAAGCAATTGCCTCATTTGGTGGTGATCTTTCTTGCAATTATCATGAACAACTGTGTCCCCAGCAAATGGTAATTTGGCAAAAATTGTGGCTATACCTAAGAAGAAAAACAACCCATCCAAAGACCCATCTCCCTTCTGTGCAACATGAGCAAGATACTAGAAGAGCTAATACTCTTTCTCGGACGGCTGAAATCATTCTGCAGCGATAACTGCACAATCAGAGTTATGCCGTTCTGGTTCCGAGAAAAACACTTGACACTTCGTCCACTTAAATTCCAGCCCCCTCCTTAAACTATCACCAAGTTCCTATCAGATGTTTTCTTGACATCGAAAAAGCATTTGACAGTGTTTAAATTCAGGGAAAGAGGACGCTCAGCCACTAACTGCAGGAACACCAAGATCACCCTAACCGATGGAACTCAACTGTCAGCCAGAAACAACAACGTGAAATACCTGGGAATTTAATATTTGGACCGCTTTGTCCATACACTTAATTTGGTTGTAAATGATGGATTGAAGGACGAAGAGGCTACAAGGATTATAGTAAATGTTATAAAAACATTGTTGGTCATTTCAAGAGAAGTGCAATGCAAAACTTCAGACGTACCATCTAAGTCAAGGGAAAACCATTCCATTAAAAATATTGCGTTGGAATTCTACCTTCTACATGTTAGAAAGGTTTGTTTTTTTGAAATCCACACTGGCTTTGATGGTCAATTGTTCGGCAGCTCTGCCAAATTTTAAGGCCCATGGAGAAAACAACGAAACAGATATCCTGCGAAAAGCAATTAACGGCGTCACGCGCGTAACGGCTTCGAACGCGTTCACAAGAGTTTCTCAAAAAAACAATACACTAGTTGTGTTAAAAATGTTATTGAAAAGGCTAAATGCGTCGCTGTTGAGTCAAATGGAGCTAAGCAGGACCTTTACAATTGCGACTAATTTGGATCCACATTTCAAACACATCCCCTTCAAGAATAAATTCAACGCTGACTACATAAAACAACGGTTGATTGATTTAGTGGCTGAAAAGTTTTCAGCCCAATAACCTAAACGCTGTGATCCTCCGATATTGGTATCGGCACAAGCGGCAGCGAGGACAATCGACGAAGATGATGTTTGGACTGAATTCGACAGGGAAGCCGCTGAATATCAACTAGTGGGAACATCGCGAGGTTAATAACAGAAGTGAACAGGTACGTGAATCTTGATAGGCGATATATGTAGGACAGACGATCCACTGCAGTGGTGGCAAGAAAATAGCTAAATGGTGCCCCACCTCGCCATTGTTGCCCAAGAAAAACTAATAGCCTAATAGTCATATCAGACTGTTTTCAAAGGCTGGGCAGATCTTGTCGGAAAGACAGAGCCGTCTAAACGCTAAAAAAGCTAAAATGATTTTGGTTTTGAACTGCAATTCAGTCATTTTGAAAAAATAAAAATAGACACACTTTTTGTAAATATGTATGTATAAAATTTAATAGTTAATTTAAGCCAAGACATCGTGACCAGCAGTACCTTGAAGCAATGGAACTACTAGATGGAACTACTAGATCAGCGAGGCTCTCTCGTTTTTCCCTCGGGTTATTCAAGAATTACGCTGGGGTTTTTTTTAAGAAGAACGATTCGATTTGAAAGATATTTATAATTATTTACAAGTAATAATTTTGCTGAGTTGCTACTTGCTATACACTTTCACCAAAACACCGCTAATATTGAACTTGATAGGGGTATTTATGTCATTTTTACTTGCGATATATAGGAACTATATGGCAAGTTATGGATTCGTAAAAAAAATCGAACTCGGGATTTTGATCAAAGTTTACGATGATAGCGAAGTTGAAAAAAGTGGTGCACATATTTTTTCACTAAGTTCTGAATCTTTGGAACTCAAATATTAAGATTTCAGCTTCAGATCGAATTTCGATACATGATTAGTTCGAGGAATTAGAGTCTAGAAACTAAGAACTTATAGATTTAATAATAACATTTTTTTATTTCTTCCCAAAACGTTATATATTTTTAGAATAAAAGTTAATAATCAAATTAAATGGAAACAAGCAAGCTGTCAAAAAGCACAAAAAGGAGACGGAAATTAGAAAAAAATGACCTAGTGTATTTTTCACTGCGATTGTATGTATATAAATAGAAGAGCCCAATTATAATTCATATTCATCAACTTCAGAAAAACTAAGCAATTTCCCAATTATTTGACCAGTCTGTTCTTAATATCTTCACCTTAATACATAAATATCGAAAGGCATGTAATTATAAGATTCGATATTGGGATTTCACGTCTGAATGAATCGCCTCTTATTCCCAAAACAGATTGTCCGACCGAACATAGGTATACATATATTTACCATATACAAGACATCTACACATACAATATTACATACCTTAATTTCCGATTGCGCTGAACTGATATAATGACAAGAGCATTTCCCAGAACTGCAGCGATTATGATAGTAGAAAAGATGAACGCTTTAATTAGAAACAGAGATAATTTGATCCAATTCTCATCGGCAGCTACTGCATCTCCTCCTGTTGTTCCATTTCTTCCGCTGCCACTGCCACTGCCACTGCCGCTATCACTACCACTGTCCTCTGAATCCTGCACGATGCCGGTTACATTCCCCAAAAGGATACCCTGAATGGTGCTGCTGCTGGTGTTTTGCTGCTGATAGTCTAATATCGAAGTGCTAGTGGAGTTCAGGACTGCGGCAAGTGTATCAGCGATGGTGACTGTCTGCATAAAGGACATAATATCTTGTGTCATACCGAGGACAGAACCTTTACGTAAAAACGAACATCCAGCACCACAATCATCAGTGCATCAAAGAGTACCAGTTGGGTTTTGTACATTTTGTCGTCGTCACCGTCCTCGTGGTTGTCGTCGGCGTCGTCATCACAGTTGAACACATAATACAAAAATAATTATGATGTAACCTAATTATTAATTAACTCAGATTGTATATAGTTTTCCCAAAGTTTTCTGTTTATTTTATGATAAATAGCCTCCGTGGACATGGAAGGCCAAAGCCGATGCCGACGCTGCCGCCGCAGTCGTTGCTTCACCAAACATCAACTGCAAATATAGAAAAAAAAAAAGAAATTGTAAAAAAAATGACGACAAAATCATAAAGTATAAAAACTTTTAATGCTAGAAAAAAAGTTTTAACTTCGTTTGAATAGCACAGTTTACTTTACAGTTGTTAGATATATGCGTATGTTTTTTTTTTAATGTCTATACGACGAGGACGACGACAAACTTCAATGGAAATACTTTTTCTTTGAGCAAAACGATTTGCATATAAAGTGAGTCCTTTTTTTGTTAATGTTTTGCAAAAGCAAACCTCCACATGTTTTGCTTCGAACTTGTCAGCCAAAGGCAATTTTCAAAAAAAATATCCCTACCTGCCTACATATTATGTAAACCTAACAGTAAACGTTTTGTTTTTCACGTTATGAATTTTATTCCTTACAATAAAGTTCAATAATAATGCTCCAAGGCATTATTTTTTTTTACAGGTGGTGGCAAAAGTATTGTAAGTTGTTAGGAACTTTTGAATGAACAATGTATTTGGCTTACTTTTTCAATATCAATAACCCCCATAGCGAATAATGTAAACAAAATTCTTAAAAATTTAAGAAGAGAAAAGAATATGATAGAAGATTCTGTCTGTTCATTCTTGTACAGTAATTTATTTTTTATTTTGACGAATTTCATACCAATTTTCATACCAACGTCTTCATTCTTGTAAGACTTGTAAATGCAACCGGAATTGTTGAGCAATATAGTTAAAAGGAATGGGGAGAAAACTCTTTATTATTAACAGCTAGAAGTGGAGAGAAAACATAACGACAAATCATAAGGTTTGTTCGTTTACTTGCCAAAACTGCCAGTTTTAAGTTTCTACTTGTTTATTTTTTTTGTATGAACTTTGAAAGTCTTGCACTAAAAATCGTAGAAATGGGAAGCAAACGAACATACATAGTTACAGTCTTATTTATAAACCCATTCCAAAGTATGTCTAACTTTGGACAGCTGTCCAACTACAAAATATTATTTATAATCATGTTCCATCGAGTGTCTAACTTAGACACTGCAATTGGCTGCCCAAACCTATTCTAAAGTGGGTATGTTCAATGCACAAAAAGCTGAAAATTAAATGAAATGTTCATTGAACGTATCCAAATGTTCCCGAAGTTGACAGATTACAGGGATGTTTGTGAGTGTTTGAGAACATATTTAGACAGCTGTTGGAATGCCTTTATAAATAAGGACATGTCCAAATATTTAGACAGTGGCTAGTTGGACAACTGTCCAAGAGTGTTCTAAGGAAATCTAATAAATACGACTGATAGTGTTTACTTTTAAATGTATTTGTTTTCTCTGCAACAAGTCCGGTCAAACTATTGTTTAACACTGACGTATGGTTGAACTTCCAAATAGACTGGTCATAATACATACCTTAAGTTCTGACAGAAACCAAGGCAGATATCGTCTGCGTACTTAAGGCCTTTGAGAGCACGCAACTCCGCTATGTTCAAAAAAATGTATGCAGAATCTAACAGAAACTAGAAGACATTGTGCCGCCGCGGCCGCGCAAAAAAATTAGCTTTTTAAGAGCAGAAAATTCTTGTGATAAGAATTGGCGCTAACACCTAAGCGGAGGCAAAATAATTAAATGGAAAAAAATTACGAATTGCTCCAAGTTTGCAGACATAACTGTTAAGTAACCATATGTATTTTAATTATCAATATGCGGAACTGCTTAGAGACGATGTTTAAGATTCTCCATTTACCATAGATGAAGTCCATAAGTTTTTGATAATGCTAAAGTTAATAAAGCCTCAGGTGAAAAATTTTATAAAAATTGTACACTTGAATTTATGTTAGCTCTTCCGGGGGAATACAACAAAATATTTGAAACTGGAAACATTCCAATGAGCTTTAGAAAGTCTATATTATTAATACTACCACTGCATAAGAAAGAAGATTTAAAAGACTCTCGGAACTACAGGGGAATATTGTTCCTAAATAAGTCATCTCAACTATTTGATGTCCTGCTATACTACAGGACTACACGCTGGGCAAAGGAAAAAAGTTAATATGTACTTTTTTCCTTTGCCCATGCATGAATTCCAAACAAAATTTAGGGAAGGTTGTTCAACATTAGACCACATTTTTCATTTGTCAAAATTGCCGAAATTCACCTGGGAAATATTAAAAAGCTATACAATCTTTTTGTACACCTCGCATACATGATACATGATCGAAATATAAACAATTAAGATTTGAGAGCTTTGTACGAAAATAACCCAGCGAAGGTGTTAAACATTAAGCAAGGCTGTGTGTTAATTTCGATACATTTGTTTTTTTAATTAATGATATGAATACATGAATATTGGAAGTGGAATCAAATTAATGTTTTCTGACGACTGCGCTATCCGATTGGCAAATAATTGTAAAACATAGAATTTGTCAGTTAATCTGGAGAAGACAAAAAATTTGTTTTTAAACTCAACAAATGAACAATCAAATTATGAAGGAGACTGTATAGAAGTTGTAAGGGAGTACAAATATCTAGTCGTATTGATCAGATCAAACCTGAATAACCATTTTGAAGCTAGTTATCAGAAGCAAAACGAGTTATCGGGTCGGAATGGGGAAGATGTAACGGGAACAAATGTTCAAGTCACAGCTCCAAACAAAAAATCATACCTATACGCGGTTCATTTTATTCCGTTTTGTAGATAATGCATTAAAAGAAAAACACCAAATCGATCAATTTATGAAGACTACCTACATATGTAATATGAAGTATAGTCTTCATAAACTGATGGATCATATAGCCTATGCCACATACAAAACAAAAGTAAAAACTGAAATGTTTTTCACGGATTACTTCCTCTTGCGAGGAATTTACAAATCCTCCAAGAGTATCTCTTGTCAGAAAAAACTGCCTTGGCCCTTCGGTTTCGGCAGTAAATTGTAGGTCTCCTCCATTCCTGCTAATAACACGCTCACAGGAATGGTTGGGAATTTTAAGTCGCCCCACGCTATTTATTTATTTATTTTAAATTTTGAAATGTATTGTAAAAAAATACAAATTTTCAGCCATTATAGGACCCCACCCAAGGGCAACTTCGTGCGGTCCAGTCTTGCATTTTATTTTAATTAGCAAACGAAAGAACTTTATTCCGATCAAAAACATGAAATTTAAACCAATTAAAAATGGGTAACTTGATTCCAGTTAATAAGCATAAAACCATAATTGTCATCGGCATTGAGAGATGAAAATGATAAATGAAGTCATGGTCTTCCCATTTATCGATTTAAATATACTTCGAAATATTACCTTGTATTTTCGGCTTTCCACACAACAACTTTTCGCTGCTTTGCATCTATTTGCTGCTTCAAGAAGATGATGAACAATTTTTCCAGAAGTATAATTAACACGAATTTTTTTGTAAATATTTTTATTTATTTTTTTTTCTTAATTTCAAAGTTCACTGTATTTAGACGTACATGTATGATTATACTACAAAATGTACAGATTTATAAAATTTCTTAATAAAATTGAATTGAATTCATTTCGAAGTCAAGCAACACAACAGAAATTAATAACAATCCAAAATTTTACTATTTCGATGAGTTGAGCAAATAAACTTGACAAACTTTGGATTTTATGGAATGGATATCAAGAGTTGAGCCATTCAACTTCCAGTGAATAAATGCAATTTCTGAAGTTGAAAATCAAAAACATCACCAAGTTGTATATTCAACTTTTTGTTGGAATCATAGAATAATAAAGAAGGTTTATTTAAATTATTTGAAGTACCTTAGATGCCTCGATGGATCTCTTCAGGTGCAAGCAAACCTTATACACCAATATTTGTATTGATAAGATTTTTACGTGCAATATATACATTTAGGATTCTTCTTGGAATCCTTTCCAACTTCTTATCTTTTCTCAAAATAAAGACAAATAATTATGTTTAATATAATATTATAAATGTTTTATTGACGTAAAACTTGAGCATAAAAAACAATTACACGGCAAGCGACGTCGTTGAGGCGTACTGATGCTTCTCCCGCCGAGTTTAGATACAAACTGACTTAAAATTAATTGAAATAGCAAATACAAAATAAAGGAAGAATAATCAAATACAAAATCATGGAGAGGGGCGCAAGTTTCTTTTACTTTACTCCTTCTTGTTAATTCTCTTGTATATTGTTCTTTCATCTTTGTAGGTATTGGTCGTCGTTTGTTCGTTAGGGTCATGTATTGGTTGTGTCGTTTGGCTCAATCCCACATATATAAGTACTATAATGCAAGTTATGGATTTTGATCAAACTTGACATAACGATGATAGCGAAGTCGAAAAAAGTGGATCTCGCAATTCTGTCTGTCTGTCCGTTCGGCTGCAGCCTTACCGCTGCCTGTGCCGATTTTCTTTAAACTTTTTACATAGCGTGCCCACAAACACTCCCAATTAATGAAAATATAATTTTTCTCAAAAACGTACAAACAACTTTTTTTTTTAAATTAGTTTAACAGTTTGAAAATAGGCCTGTTACCTGAAATTACGCTTTGTTTGATTGTTTGTATGTCCGGAAATAATCTCAGAAACCAGCGTTCATATTTGAAAAATTCTTTTTGCTTTTAAAATGTGGAAAGGTGGAAAGTGTAGCTTTTTAAATCCTATTTTTCTGCACTAAGTAGAGAAAATTATAGCTCTAACGGTTTTTTTTTACATTCAAGAAGCTGCAAAAAACTTTACAAATTAGAAAATCATCTAGACTTATTTATGGTTTCCGCTTAAATAAGTCTCGATTGTGGAAATATCGCCAACCAAACCATTTTTTTTTTTTACAAATTTTGGATGGAAATATTTCGAGAACCAGACCTTCTAATTAATAACAAAACAATGGGTCTCTGGGGGTCCAAAAGACATCGAATAAAGCTTACTAAACAAAACCCTAAAAATGGTTTTAAATGGTAAGTATCCCTCCCACTATTTTAATCAATTTTTTTTGAAAACTTTATAATTCGATAACGATTTGGTCGATTTATATAACTCTGTACCCAGCTGTTTTTTAACATTATATCTAGCTGATTTTAAACAAAAATTATTCTTTCTTTATTCATATACATAAGTGTTTGAGAACCGTGGAGAAGATCTCATTTGTTTCGAAAATTGAAAAAAAATTTTCATTAATCCATTATTAACCGTATCCTTCATGGAATAATTTTTTTTGTTTTCAACTATCTCATTATCTTTTCAACCGATTTTAATGAAACTAATAAATTTAAATAATATTGCATGTACAAATTTTCAAAAAAACAAATTTTGG
Organism: Epistrophe grossulariae; assembly: GCA_929447395.1. Taxonomy (NCBI): domain Eukaryota; kingdom Metazoa; phylum Arthropoda; class Insecta; order Diptera; family Syrphidae; genus Epistrophe; species Epistrophe grossulariae. The sequence goes on along the minus strand of OV839567.1, from coordinate 150,767,839 downwards.
ATTATACAAAATGGAGTACCCATTTAGTGTACAAATTTTCTTAAAAATATTTTCAAAATTTTATTTATTAAGAAATATTTTTTTAAAAAAACCGCTTCAACGATTTTTTAAATTCCTTAAACTAAATTACGTTTTTTCACAGGTAGCTCAAACTAAAGGCTCCCATTATGAATTTATTTCTTTAAAAATCAGACGAATAGTTTTTTTTGGTGAAATTTACAAAAAACAAAGAAATAAATAAAAAACAGTTCTATTTGATATTTCACTAAACTTACAGAATCAATGTCTGCTGACTGTTTCATTGAGATTTATCAAGTTCCAGGCGTCAAAGTAACTAAGACTAAGAAGGCAGCGGCTTTTCGCAATGGTAGGCAGAAGTGAGTAAATCGATTGCTTAACTAATAACTTCACTCAGCTGCTAAATCTCTTAAACAATCAAAGTGTGTAGGTTGGGTCAAGAAAAGAAAAAAAAAAAACGTATATGGGAAGCAGGAAGGGAAATGATAAATAGAACATTGGGTCACCTCCTAAAATACATCAAAGAAGGTGGTGAAGGTTGTGTCTTAATAGATATAGGTACCGGGAAAAAGCCAACAAATTGACAAATCTATCTGTAAAGGCCATTTGTTGAGTTGAACGAATCACTGTCATTTGTCTATGAGACATATATAGGATTTTCAACGGATTTGTATAGGTATTAAAGTACTTAACCTACAGTCATAGGCCGAGCGAGATAAATGAATGATATAACACAGGTGGCTTAATTGATATAAATTGTTTATATTTTAAAGATTTTCATGAAAAAAAAATATTGTATCAGAAAAGCATAGCTTCCGAAATGCATTTCAGTAAATAAATACATAAAATAATTGTTTTTAAGTTATTTCAAATAATATCTTTTTTTTATTTGGTTAAGTTAAGTTTAGATTAAGTTAATTATAATGCAAATAACATCCGTTTCAACTTTCACTAAGTTAGGTATAGGTACCTTATTGTTTCGTGCTTATTTTGTTCCTTTTTGTCCCTATCCTACTTACTTTAGCAGTAGTAGTTAGTCCCTAGGACTGCAGTTTAGCCGAAGGTTTTGGGGTTCGATTCCCAGCCCATGCCACCCTAAAACAGTAATGTTATTCACGGGCTACTGCCTCTTGTGAGGAATTGACAAATCCTCCGAGAGTATCTCTTGTCATCAAAAAGTGCTTCTCATCTTAGCCATTCGGATTCGTCAGAAAATTGTAGGTCTAAGTCACTATAGGCCTAGGTTCTACACGAGCTGTTGCGCCACGCAATTTATGTATTTATATATTCTTGTTTCTTTTTACTATTTCCAGATTCCCTTCCTATTCGTATCCACATCATTCAATTTTCTGACACAACATTTTTGCTTGTAGAATGTAGATTGAAAGATGTATGAAAAAAGGGGCTAATCCAGCCAATCTTTTACGTTTAGGCTGAACTAAATTAAGCGTGCTGTGCTCCTTGCCGCAGCATCAAAGAACACCCAGACATTATAACACACATCTTATTTTTATTTGCAAAATCTTCTTAAAAAACACATGTGGCTTTGATTTGAAGATGTTGTTTTGTGTTTGTTTTTGAAGACAAAATAAACATTGTGTTTCTTTGATTCAAAGGAATTATGATAAAATAATAATAAATCTTTATATATTCATTGTTTCAATTTTTCTTAGATGTTTTTATATTTTGAAAAATATGTATAGGTAGGTAGGTAAGCTCATATATGTAGGCATAAGGTTTCTATTTTATAATTCCACTAAAACCGTTCGAAATTGCTATTATAACATAATGGATATCCAGACATAGAATAAATGCCTAGGCAACATTAATGGGAAGCAAAGGCAAAAAGGCCTTGCTATAGGACTTTGCTCCCTTTTGGCCAACAATAATAATAAAAAAAAGATTTACCTCCCTAATACCTGTGAATTCCAGAACAACCACTTTCAATTCAAATTAGAAAAATAAGAAATTAATCTACGAAATTTTCTAGGTCAATGCTCCCATGAAGTTAAATCAAATCAACATCACTGCAAAACACAAAGAAAAATATAAATATAAAATATACCTATCTACATATATTCAGGAACAGGGGTGGATTGGGCCACCCAGTAACCGGGATCTTGTCCTGTTCGGTTAAAATTATATTTTCTAAAATTGGAATTTTGAGGGCCTCAAAGTAGGTAAATTAAATATACATATGAGATTGTTTAAACGAAAACTAAAGTGTGGCTAATGGGGCCCACACTGTTGTAGGACAAAGGGAACCCTCACGGTATTCTTAGACGCTTTAAACGAAACTATATTTGGTTCTCATTAAATACTGAGGATTTGTGGCCCAATAGGTAACCTTAAGCAGCCCCAAATTACTCTTAATAAACTTTATATTCTATAGATTTTGGATTTTGGAAAACAAAATAAAAGACCTACAAAAACAGAATAGAAAGAAAAATCAAGTTGTATTTTCTTAACATTCTACATAATAGAAATCTAGGAGCAGACTGTTAAGACTCCATTTACACAACGATACTATTTTTTGTGTGTGCCCCTTTTTCTTTTTCCCAGAAGGCCTTTTGACTCCCAGTCCGCCCCTGATCAGGAATATCTAAGGTAGGCAATAATGCAAACAGCTAACGGCTTGTTCTTTTCAAAATAAATTAAAAAACAACAATTCGACAATCATACCTTTTTTTTCAAAGAACGAAAAAAAAACATAAAAAGCAAAGAAAGTCGTACATGTGGAAAAGGCGTTATATTGTTTATCGTTTAACGATACTGTGTACACCTTAATAAATTCAGGATCAAACCGTCTGCCTGAAACCACCTTGGATTTTGTTTGTTAAATGTAAATGCATATTAAGAAGCTAGCTTATAGGTATAGGTTAAGTGGGTTCACGATTGAATTTCATATATGAAACACGTGTACGAATATTGTTTTTGTTCCAAGAAAAGAAAAACAACTTCAAAAAACTTTTATATAAGTCATATAAATAACAGAAGTTTTAATGCACTAGGTATGCTTAAACTTCCAAGAACTCATTTTAAATACTGATTAGCCAAGATAAAGAAATAAATTCAAGGTTAATGCTATGTGTGTACATAATATGTAGGTGTAATAAATCATAAATGTTACTTATTTCTAGGAGAAGTGCGGGTATCATAGGCACAAAAATATGGAGTACGTATATAGGTAAACCTATTTAATGCCCCTTATACTTTCTCCTGCGGGGAGAGACCATATACCTAATGTTTGTTTCCTGTCAGTAGTAGCTATGGGCAACACATTAATTGGATTACATTATTATTTTTCCTCAAAGCCCCTTCCAGATATGAAGTGATATCATAATGAAAACAAATACTTTCGCTTCTGGTGAATTCCCAGGATGTTTATAAGTATAAGGACAAACAAAAGACCTTTTGTCCTTATAGGTGTTTTTATATTTTGACGGACAATATGATATATGATAAGATTATAAATTATTATAAAAAAAAATATTCACTTCCCTTTTCCATCACATCAGTGTTAGGAATTTAAGAATCCTCTCAAATATTAGGTAAACCTAAGGTGAGAAGAAGGCGTGCGAAAGAATGTCAAAAGAATCCTTTGTAATTTAATTTTACGCCAAGTATAATTATTATGAGAACCCTGATAGACCTTGCTAAAAAAATGAATCGGGTATACTATAGGTACCAACAAAGAAAATTGTAATTTCGTATTATAGAGGCTACAATAATAATGGATTTTTTAATTAGGCCTTGAAATTTTTGTATTTTTTTTTTATACTTATCACCGTTCACCGAAGTTTACCGAGCGTTTGAGGAATGCTATTTAAAAATTGAAAGCGCAATAATTATATTTTAGGTTGAACAATATAGAAATTGTTTTGAAAGTGCGGGAGGTAAAAAGTTTTATTGTTACTTTTAAGTTTTTTTTTTCTTTGAATTTTTTTTAATTTAAAAAATAAAAAAAACTTTAAGGGTTGATGTAAAGTGTGAAAGGTTTAACCTTTAGGGGACTGCTTTATAGAAAAAATTCTTCTAAATGCTACAAATAGTTTAATGAGCTTTCATTCGGCAGGGAGAAAATCATATAAATATCAAGTAAATTGCATATCCTAAAACGATATTTCGTGTAGGTAATAAACAGCTTAAAACCTCGAAAATTAGTATACATAATATTATGAATAAAGTGGTTTTATTGTTAGGAAAAAGCAGAATGGTAAAGAAGTTCATAATCAATTGATGCGATATTTAGAGTTAAAGATTTTCTAACTGAACTTTCAAACCATTTAAGACATTTTTACCTTGTAAGCTAATTTAATACGATCTATATAATTATTATGAACAATTGTACATGCGTTTATTATTAACAGTACTTTTCATAGAACCAACTTCTCTGTGTTTAACCGATTTTAGAGCTTTTATAAGTGCAAATAATATTGAAAATCAAAATTTTCTCAAAAAATAATTATGGAAATAAAAAAAAGTAAATGTATAGATTTTTTTTTTCCAAAATAAATTTTTTAACCATCATTAAGTGCCAGTTGTACAAATATTTAAACCGTGGTTCAGAAATTCTTATTCACTGATTTCGGGGTACTAATTGAGTTTCAACAGTGGTCTATTGTTCAAGTGTGTGATAATAACCAATTACATACTTGAACCAGCGTTGGGCGTTAGTTAAACCGCCAAAATCGGTGAGTTAAAATCTTGAACCGAAACCCCTATTGTACAACTGGCCATAATAAATACCAATTTTCTTTTTTAAATATATTTAACTAATTTATATACAAATAAGTTTTACTTTAAACGCTCCAATGCGTTGGAAAATATTATTTTTGCGTCTTTGACAAGAAACAAAATTTGAAATTAGTTTTACTTAAGTCCGCCTATTACCGCGGCCACTTTTCTTATACAAATATTGAGTTCTCGTAAATGGCTTTTAAGGTTTTGGATGAAATAAGCAGGGAGTGTACTTACGAATGAAAAACAAAAAAAATTCAGAAAATGGTTTTGGGAAAATTCGCCTACTGCCACACCCATTTTTATTGTTTCTTGGTTTTTGGAAACGGCTCTAACGATTTGGATGAGATTTTCAGCGCTTTTTTCTGATGAATGAGAAAACAAAATTTTGAAAATAATTTTATTGAATTCTTCTCACAGCTGCCATGCCCAATTTTCTTATTTTTTTTTGATATAGATACAATTTTGAGAGTGGTTTATATTCCAAGTCGGTTGGTACCTCCACACATGTTGAGACAAATTAACTTCACTTAAATGAAGATATACATATGTGGAGTTACTTCCATGTTGAGATGTGGATATATACCTAGAAATATGTATGTATGTGGAGATACATTGAGAATTAGCTGCACACTTATGGAGATATAAGTGAAGATACCTCCACATTATGTGGAAATACTTCTATATATGTGGAGATAAATGTAGAGATACCTTGATATATTTGGAGATAAATGTGGAGATACCTTGACACACCTTGTGGAGACTGGAGACACTTCAATATAGAATATGGAGACAAATGTGGAGATACCTCAGCTGTACATATATGGAGATGAATGTGGAGATATCTTTACAAATGTATGTGGAGATACCTCCAAAAATTTGGAGGTTCTTGAAAAATACCTCCACCTACGTGCAGATACATCCACTTATATTGACATAAATGTAGATGTTCATGTATGATACATCATGCTGATATGATATATTTCTACATGTTACGGTGGAGGGGGCGCCAGGCAGGCCTTTCACATATGCCCACATTTTGACGGATTACCATGGAATGAAATCAATTTCCAGTGAGATCGAGCGTTACCTCTGCATATTTTTAAAAGTAGTCCTGATGGGTGAAAAAAAACAGTGCTCTATAAAATTCAAATAATACACCGATATTTATAAACTCCATATAATTCAAAGAATTTTGTTTTTAACTTCTGCTTTTTTTTATACAAAACAAAAGAGTTGACAAAATTTTCATAAACAAAAAATTTACTTAAAAAATCTTATATTAAGAGTCAAATTTTGAATTGTCAGTATAAGCAGTGAGTAAGTAGGTATATATACTTATGATGGATGTACAAGACTGACAAATTGGCAGTATTTCTGTCACAAAACTGGCAAAAGAACAGACAAAATTATTTTGTCAGTTTTTTGTTTGCAGGCATACTGCCAATTTGTCAACCGTGTAAATCTAGCATTAATCTCACGCATGCAATCAGAAAAAACATAGTGTTAAGGATGTGAATATTATGATTTTAGATATACCTATCTGTGACATCAAAAATGTTAACTTTTTTAAAAATCAACCGAATGAATAGAGAAGTTATTGGAGCTTAAACGATAATTTAGTTAAAACAACAAAATCCAATTTTTAATGGAGTCCGAATAAATTGGCCCTTAAACTCGCCTTAATAATTATTATTTGGGTTTAAAACTCAGCCTATTCCACCTAAAACAATAAATTTTTTTTTAGGAATACGCCTTTTGAGATTAAGTGAAAAATAGTCCAATTTTTGTCAAGTTCATCTGAATTTGTATATCCATTTGGTATCGGTAGACAAATTACAGGTCATGGTTTTGCATCAGCTATCGCGCCATTCGTTTATTTATTAAATTTATTTGTGATTTATTTTGAAATAAATTAAAGCGGTAGACTCTCAAATTCAATAATTAAATAAATAAATGATTATAAAATTTCAATGAGATATGTTTATCCGAAGTTTTCAATTTTCATCATTTTGTTTTTTTCTAAAACAATTTGTAACAGTGGAATTTTTAATTATATTTTTTTTAATAACACGCTGTGACATAAATACACCTGAGAATCAATTTAAAACTCACATCAATCTTTTGGTACAGCTCCTTGAACTGTTAAAACAAAGCTTAAGCGTGCAGTATCTCGTCATTTCACAGCAGGTATACTTCCTTTAGGAATATTTTTTTTTTCTCACATAGCAAATTTTCCTCACATTACCCAAAATGCTCATTTTAATTTTGTTTACTGACTGCCGACATAGGTGTAATCATCCTTCAGCCACTTTCTTTATTAGAACAGGATAGGGAGTTCGGGGTAGTAATTTCAAAATAAAATGAATAATAATAAATCAACATTTTGATTAATGACTTAGACTAAGTTCTTAAGAATGAATATCATATATATGGACGTATATTCTCGTATACAAACATACACATACGATTTATACTCATAATATTATATAAGGGTGGCCGATATGCCTATTCCTATATCCTTAACCAATTTATTAAGTTCATTCCGTTCATTTTCATTAAATATACCTTAAATGAGGGTAAGAGAGAGATCCCTTTTGTCTTATAAATTATTAAGAGCCCTTAAATTCTCAATTTAAAGAGCTTTTAAGGTCTTGAGGGCAAGTTATAATACTATATAACGAGTAGTTTTAGTTAGGTGAAGTATGTATTTCAAAATTTTTGGATTTTATGTTGATGTTGTTTCAAAGTTATAAATTTTATACAAAAAGTAGGTTGTTTAATATTAAATCCACGGGATATAAAGTTTCTGATCAAAATTCTTCTTATATAAACTTAAATATATGTATATATCTTAAAGTTTCTTTTTGGGACGAATATTTTAAGAGACAATGGGTTGGGGGAAATTCCAGAAACATGTCACTTAAATTTAAGTTAAATTTTATTCGATATAGTACACCTTTAGGGCCACTTAAAACTTGAATTCAGTTTTCTCAAAAATGTTTTCACAGAATAAAAGTGCAGATGGTTAAATTCGTTGTGAAATTTCATATATACATTTTGAAATTTTATTACAATGAAAATAAATAATGTAAGGAAGACAAAGACCAACATTCTTAGTCGAACCAACTTACTTAACAGGTATATAACCACGAATAAAGGCAATTAGAATGAAAAGCATTAAAATGAATTTTAAACAGCTGAATCAGTTATATGTATTGAGGGTGTTTTTCTTAAGATGACGTACAAATTAAAAGGGTATATAGGTTAGGTCATCACAAGAGAAAAATTGTACGTTATTAAATAGATAGAATATTGGTTGCTTATATTCAATGCTCCCATCAATTTTCATTCAAGCACCAAAAGCCAGATGCTTAAATGTCTTCTAGATAATTGAAAATTTATAATGAAAATCCATATTTTTATTAGCCAAAATTATAATTTTTTAACTTTAAATAAACTATATATATTTTAAAACCAATATAGATTTTAAAAAATAATTGTATTTAATGATTTATTATATTTCAAAGGTAATATGTTCCAAAATTCGATCTAATTATTTCAAGAGACAAAAAAGTTACAGATTTTTGAGACGCCAAACTCCATTTGGGCCCACTGGTGGGCCACCGAGAAGGTGGACAAGAGAACGTTGAATCTACTTCTTTATTTCTCGATCGGCGATCCACTTCTTCTAAGTGTATTATTCCGATAACCTCTCACCGAATTTCTCTTAGTCTTTTACTAAGTCTCGTATCGAACTACAGTATGAAGCTCTGCTAAATGTTAGCATTCAAAAAAATAAATTTATATTTTTAGGCTTTTCTGACGAAACTACCTGCACCACCGAATCTCCCGGTCTTGTCTCCGATTCTTAAGAGAGATTATCGTCTCGGTTTCCAGAGTTTTTCAGGACCACTTTTCTCGTTTCGTGGCATAAAGACGCAATGTGAAAACATTTATCAGGAGCCTTGTATGACAATGGCTGAAAAAGGAATCCCGAAAAAATTATCCAGTTGAATTACACCTGTATCAATCCTCTTGCCCATCATCATAACAATTTATTTAAATTTAAATATTTAAAATTATATTTCCATCCTCATGGTCTCTTAATTCAACCAATATACAATATCACTGCCAATGTTCTTTGCAAAAATTGCTCAGCATTAAAAGAACCTTTTCAATCTACCAACATTACAATCTCCTGTTTGTGTATATATTCTGATCGAATTAAAAGTATTTAAATTGAATTGAATCGGCTTAGCAAAAAAAAAAAAAATAAAGAAAATTACAAACATTGGCCACCATTAAGACCAACATTTACCATATAAACCCATCAGTACCACTATTAGACTCCACTTCTACCACCACTCGAACCTGAAACTACCAAGCAAATTCCAACTTAAAACCACACATTCCACCCAACAAAAATGAAACGAAACAACAACAACAGAAAAAAAACTTCTGAACTTCAAACAATGAAACATAAAACCCATCTCCATCCAGCTTATGGCATACTTTTCTACTGTAAGCATTTTAAAGGACTCAGATTTTCTGCTATATGTAGTTAAGCCAATGCATCATTGCATCAGCATGACGACGACGATAATGATGATGATGATAATCATGATGATGATAGAAGACAACAAAATAATACAATATCAGTTTAAATTATCCAGCTGTCTCGAAGTTGTTGTTGGTATCTTCAGCATCATTATCATAGGAATACCTATATGAGTTAAGATAAAGGCCAAACAAAAATGTCAACTATTTTTACGACAGTTGAAGGTTAAGAATTATTGTTCTGAAGAAAGAAAAACTTACAATTGGGTTGTATCTTTTAGCTCTATGAATTCTGTTTCAAATTAAAATTAAAATTTTTAGTTGGTACCAGTTCATTTTTAATAATATATGTACATCGATGCCAAAACGTATATAGCTGATATCAATATAAAAGAAGGAAACGTTGATAGAATTTATGTTAGTTTGGATAATTGTTTTTGGAAAGGAGGAGAAAGCACATGCATTTCTCTCCCCGGGAAATGTACATAAAAATACTCTGTACCAAATTTGAAGAACCAAATCGTTTCCCTCGTATATAAGTTTTTGGAAATCCATCCATCATCGTAATGTTAAGTTTGATTGACACCTCGATATTTTTTATACGAAAAAAGAAGGTGAAATAACTGAAAAAAATTTGATACAAAATTCTGAGAGGCCTATCACCAGTTTCAGTTTGGACCTTTGGTTATGAGACAACACCATGTATTTTTTTTTATGAATTAACATCTTATAGCTCCTATGATAAAATATATTCTTGATCCAGAAAAATAAGTAAGTGGCTACTGGAAACGGGAAACTGTCTTGTTGATATTTTATTCTTAATGTTAATCAGAAAACATTCATTTGGAACAAAGTAAGAAAATATATAAATGAACGAAATTTTGTATTATTTAAAGCATCAAACACATTTTAATTAAATTGTATGTTTTTTTTAAATGGCCAAATTCTAAGATTTTTAAACATGATAAGAATTCAAAATGCCAAGGGTACTTTAATTGGTAAATTGCATCTTGAGAGGAATTCAAATGATCCTCCAAGAAGATATCTTGTCATGTGCCTCACCTTAGACATTCTGATTTGTCAGAAAATTGTGAGTCCACTTCATCTCCATTCTTGCAAACAACACACACGCTGCACGCAGAGTTACTATACTCAGTTGAACTAAAAATTGTCAGTATTGGGAAGATAGAACGATTTTCTCTCCGTCTGGTTGCATTAGTTTGCATGAAACTTTTAAGGAGCATCAGAATGTGAAATTATAAAAATATCTGTGGAACTATTAAAAATCTATTACATAATAACAATTTAAAAATATAAGGCAATTTATTCAAATAATGTCAAAACTCTATTGCCATAATTGGAATTTTGTTGAAAAACCCGGATTTAGAGAGTTTTCCTAAAATAGATAGATATGGACATTACAGGTACTTGGTTTAATAAAAATCGTTGCAGACGTTTTCCAAAAATTAAAAAAAAAAAACGAAATCGTTGTATGGCAGCTACCCGTTCTAGATGAGCTAAAATAAAAAGTCAAATTTCTCTCGAATTTTTCTCTGGGGAATGAGATAAAAATGATCGGTACCAAATTTAAAGTAAATCGATTCATTCGTTTGGGATCTAGCTTAAATTACATTGGATTCACGGACGCATATCTAGACAAATAGATGCACAGACGAACCAACCGACGCACGCACTGACCAGACGGTCTGATCAAAACCACATTTTCGGATTTCTCGACTATCGTATTGTTAGTTTTGATTACGACCTCCAATTTTTCTTTACACAAAACCAATGTTTGCACTTTAAAGTCAGTAAAAAACAAAGTGCGAACAAAAAGGAAAATGGCTGCTAAAGTAAGTAACCTATATTTTGTTTTATTAAATAAGAACGGCACGGCAATTAATCCTTGTTATGTTTGAAATGCTATATCTAAATTCATTACTTTTATTTTCCAAACTTAATTATTACTTAATACAAAATATTACAAGACGGCAACACTATTTGTCTACTTCTATTGAATTTGCTTCTTTAATGTAAAAATTATTAATTGACAACTTTAAGGAAAACACACAAACATTGCTTCAAAGATAACCGTTAAATAAAATGCATATTAATGTAAACTCTCATTTACTCGAATTTGAACGTTTCGCCGTTATGTCTAATTTTTCCTTATTAATTTGTTTTTATATCGTGGGAGCAAAACGTACTATTTTCAAAGTCTAATCCAATTTTATTTTTCCTTAAAAAATCAATGTTTTACAGAAAAGAAAAATAAAAATGACAAAAATCAGCAGTCAAAATGACTAATAGGAACGTCAGTATAATGGACAGCTATACGAGCCCTATACAAAAGATTGGCTTAGTAGAAACTCCTAACTCGATGGTTTCCTTCAACTGATGCTTTTGGAAAGTTTCATTCTGCCGATGCCAAAAATACTCTTTACCATCTGACTGAAATCGATTTATTTTATTCTCATCCAACCAAACAGAATTGTTTCTGTTGTTTATAAAAAGCATACAATTTTTTCATTTTGTTTCATTTTATTAAGAGGCTTTCCCTTAGATTTGAAGAAAAAACGAAAAAACGCTGATTCGCTCTACAATTTCACGAAGGCGTTTGTGTGCGTATGGCAATAATTTAGAAAGCATTTGAAAGAACCATTTATTGTCTTTCAACGTGTGGAACCAGTTTTTGAATAGTTGGTACACACCAAAAGATATTTTAAAAAATGTACTAATGTATTTTCAGATTTTTGCTGAAATTGCTTATCTGTCTACGTTTTCATAGATAAACTAGTGCTTTGATTAAAATTTTGGTCTTATTAGTATCTTCCAACGTCTGGGAGCCAAAAATCACAATACAGTAAGATTTCGAAAATATATTGATTTAAAAAATAGTAAAAATACAATTTTTCAAGTCGTTTTTTTTATTATATATTCAAATAATTTTGTCCGTGTACTGATCCTTACTGAAACATTTATATTTCTAAATTCAAAATCAATAAAAAAATGAATTATTAACAATGTATTTTATAAAAAACAATAATTTTTTAAAACCTCTACCTTAAAAATGTACTCAATTTTGCTCGCCACTGTATATCTTCATTTATGTCATAAGACCTTGGTTAAATTGTGACTTTTCACTACGCCATGACGATGATTTTGTGGGTGAGAAGCTTTGTTCCCTCCACCGATCTCACCTACACTACAAAACCATCGACATGGCGTAGTGAAAAGTCACAATCTAAACAGGATCAATCGTCATGGCTTAGTAAAAAGTCACAATCTAAACAGGGTCTAAATACATAAGGAACATCTGATCTCACGCCACACAAAACTTATCTGTTTAACAAACTGGCAAACATTTGTATGTATATGTTTATGCATTGCACAAAGCAGAACACGAAAATTTAACTGTTGAACTTTCGGTGTGTATTAATTTTGTTTTGGTTTGTCATTCGCAATTTAGAATTTATTAATTAATATAGTCCACTTTTATCTTGAAGAAAAACCCTTTGCCTTTATTTGCCTTGTTTCATTTTAAAAGACTAGAGAACCAATACAACTCAGTGAGAAGATAAGAAGTTTTAATGTCTCTTTTAAAATTTGTTAAAATGGAGTTACAAACTTTTCAGGTGTCAACAACGATATACATATACAATTTGAGTGAAGTTCCGATAAGTTTTGTTTTTTAAATGTTTGTGAGGTGTATTTTATGATTCCATCAACAAAAACGTGCTACTTTTCTGAGATTTTCGTGATATGTATAGATATTTTTATAACACTTGAGTCTTCAATTTATCTATTTTTTTTTTTATTTAGATTTATTTATGAACCAGAAAGCAACTGTTAGGAATTATAAGAAGATGTGAGAGTATTATAATTGACGACTAGATGGATTTTTTAAAAATACATCTAATTACGACAAAAAGTGCTAAAATTAGCCAAGTTAGAACTTTTTCATATTTTAAATCCGAGTTCAAAATGCAAAACTTGTAGAATTTAAGAAATAAACACAAGAAAATCGATCAATACTTCACTTATTTTTAAAAATGCAAAAGAATCTGCAAAGAAATGTGGTCGTCCGGAAGTGCAATTCGATCTTCTGAACACGCAAAAACGGTTGAAAACTGACTATTATTCAAAAAGAATTCCGAAAAAAAATCGAGTTTGTTTTCGATAATCCAAACCCTGAATTCGGCAAAAGTAATTATGGAAATACAGCTAGGTGATTTTCCGAAATCCTGAACTTTCTGCTTAAATTACGAAAATCGGAATAGAACTACATATATTTAAAAAAAATATAAATTAAAAAACGCATAATTATGATTGAAGTTGTCAGTGGATATGAAATTGATGTTAATAACTAATAAGTTTCGAGAGTATATGCACACGGCTGTTTTGTCTGTCAAGCTTTCAAGCAAAAGCAACACAAAAAAAAATTACAGTCTTTTTCCCCCAGAAGCACTTGTAAAAAAAGTTACATAAAAAATTCGGTCAGAATTTAAGTATTATTTTTAAAGTTAGTTTCCTCCACTACTAGAGGGGATGTATTAAAGAGCATAAATAGAAATTATGTAAGATGAAAAATAAATGACGTATTATTAATTTCCTTTAGCCTTTAAATGACCTTTTACTGCCTGAACACAATGCGACGGAGCCGCATCCGAAACATCAGCTGTCAAAATATTAAATACACACTGCACTTTTAAAAGGAAAAACAGTTTTTTTAATTTTTTTGTTTACAGTTGAAACTGTGTTAAAGGTGGAGATCTCTGCGAAATAACAACTCCAGAAACTTATCCAAAAAAAAAGTTCGTGGTCAAGGAACCGATGATGATATGGCGGAAATGGGAGCAAAATACTTCAGCCAGATAGACAAAAAATGACATCAAAACATTAATTGATGCTAAAAAGCTGTACAGTATAGTACAGACGGGCGCCGGGCAGATACAAAAAAAATTGACGTATGTCATTTTTTGAAAGCATTGCAGCTGCAGCTCCGATCCCAGTTCCTGCTGCAACTGGAATCAGAGCCGCAGCTGCAACTGCATTTTGTTTAACAAGTTAATCTGAAAAATTTTAAAGTGTTTATTTATTTTTAGATGATGGGCGTTTAAGTGGGCGTTAAAGTAGACGTGGTCTGCAAAATTCCAGATTCCTAGCTGTAGCGGCTGATTTAATACCACGTTTTAAGACATTCTGCCCCACTGTGCGTCGCTTCAGCTTTGAGAGACGAAGACATAAAATGCAGTCACGGTCGGCCCATTAATCATTCGAATACATAGAAGAGCGTCTCTCAACTTATAAATTTTCTTACTCTGGAGTCGGGACCATCTTCACTGCTAGAAGAAGAAATTCTAACAGAAAGAATTTCTAACATAAATAATTACATTAGCACAATACATGGTTTAATAATAGTTTAGATATTTCATTTGATTGATCAGTCAACCGTCAACGTAACCTCATTGAATGATTGAATAGAAATGAAGAAAAATCCCAAGTTTTCTCGATAAAATCTTCTATTCGTTGAGTTGAGCAAATCTGAAGTTGACAATAAAAATCCCAAAGCTGCGTTTAACTTCGACTGAACAAAATTGGCCTTTGAAAATTTCTAAAAATTGACTGCTATTAAGTCGGTATAAAGGAAATCAATCAAGATTTTCCGTTACCGTAAGGTAGGTAGGTGTCGTCCAGCTAGCCACTGTCTTTATAGTTAGACAGCTCCTTCAGTTATCCAGTTGGACAGTGTCTAAATAGTTGGACATCTCCTTATTTATAAATGCATTCCAGCAGTTGTGTAAATATGTTCTCATACATTCACAGACATCTCTGGAATCTGTCAATTTCGTGAATATTTGGCTTCGTTCAATGAACTTTTCATCTAGTTTCCAATTTTTTGTTCATTGAACATTCCCACTTTGGACAACCAATTGCAGTGTCTAAGTTAGACACTCGATGGAACATGATTATAAATAAGGTTTTGGAGTTGGACAGCTGTCCAAAGTTAGACATACTTTGGAATGGGTTTGTAAATACGCCTGTTACTGTTTACGATCAGAGAGAAATGAGGGAGCTCTTTTAACTTTATGACATAATTTCATCAAATTTCGCTTTTGGGATGATATTTTTACACGAATGCATAACTTGCTAAATAGTACCTTCTTTTTTTATCGCAAGTTGAAGTGTATATCGAATTTATATGACTATCATTATTTTTTTTTGTTTAAATAAGTATTTTTGCCATAAACATATGCATGTGCAAGGGAAAAGAAGGCGTTTTCGATTGAGCTATTATTTTTTTTTATTTTTACACGAAACCAATACTTGCCCTACATATGTACATATTATAGACCAAGTGAAAACCAAGTATAAAATTATAATAAAAATGAGATGCTTCCCAGCATAAAAGGACAAGTGCCGCATCAGAAGCGTGAATCAACTCCACCGGGGGCTCTTATAAACCCTCAACCTCAAGTAATTGTTATGAATGTTTCGATGAGTGGATAGGGTGGTCGTGGTATGCTGGGTAAGGTTGGAAAATGATGGTGATGTGCAAAGATTCAATTGAAGAGGATTCCATGAGACTTAAAAGCAACAAAGAATAGAAATGTATTTTTATATTCTTGATATTTTTTATTGTGTACACGTCTGATTCTCGTATATAATACAGGAGGAGCAGAACAGTATATAGCAGTCTTTAGTGTTGATACCTAAAGTGATGTACAATTTTTTTTGTCTTTATTTTAGAGCTCACTGGGTGGATAAACTCATTTTATTTATTTTTATTATGAAGGTCTATTGTTTATGAGAACCTAAACCTATTAGTGTTGTATGGATGTATGTACACACATATTCGAGTGTGTTTACACACACTTTTTGGGATAAATGAATACGTTTTTTTGTGAGATATGATAGGCCAGTCGTGGGTATATATGTATGTACATATAAACCGGAGATGCGGCTGAAATTTTTTTTTTTTTGTTTTTTTTGTACGTGAAATGTGGAGAACTTAATGAACCATTCAATATTATAACCAATGTGGGAGTTATACAAATTAATCTCCTCCGAGCCATGAAATAAACGACGCATTTACATGAGTAAAATATAAATAATGTTAAGATGCTTACCGTAATTGGATATTATTTTTGTTCACAGGTGTTGTGGAAATAAAATAATACCTTGAGAGTTTGCTCTTGATCGAATAAAAGAATGAAATATTTATTTGTAATTTTTTTTTTTTTTCGAAATATGTAATTTAACTTTGGATTTTCTGGAAAGGGTTTAACGAAAATAAGTAGTGTTTTTTTAATGGTGGGTCAGGTTTCAGGTTAATCCTTTCGAGACACATGGAGACCACCACCAAAAAAAAAAATCTGTTTTTTTGGTGGTGTGATTGGTGCATATTGCTACTTTTCCAAAACTGTTTAGGATGAGTCAACATTGGCCTTCAATGGAGAGGACTACAGACTATATAGAGGCAATCGTAAACAGAACAGAATAACATGGCGTGAAATCAATTACTTTATTGAAATAGACTTTTTGTGAATTCCATTCATCTCAATTACAATGGACCTACCAATTATGGACATCTAAAAAGTTTATATAAATTGACTCCAACTTGGACTACTTTTGCACGGTTGGATCGCAAGAACTTGATCTTATGTTCGATCAAATTCTTTTCGTTTTCAAAATACATGTTATAGAGTTTTCAACAAAAACAAAATTGAAAATTGTTTTAAAAAATGCAAAAAATATATATATGCACATTTCAAAAACTCCTCCATAAAAAATAGATCAAAATCAGTTGAACCGTTTCGAGATAAGCAAAGCAAAATTAATTTTCTTCATTTAAAGCCACTCTATTTTATACCTAATTTATTTAAATTGATGAATTTAATTTTTTCAATTTGTAGAGCCCTTTTTTCAGAAAAATAAGATTTTTCAAAAAATGCTAAGAAAATGTATGTCACAGCTACCGTTATTGTTGGGCTTAAAAAAATAAAAAAAAATTTCGGAGAAATTTCCAAAAATAGCTAAAGGGTCTTCCGATAGGGACTTTCGAAGTTTAACAGTTGATAGCCGTACTGTTGAAGCTACATCTGTGAAATTGGCTGTTTCGGCCTTTCACTGACCGCAACTTGGCGAATTTTTCTTCGTGACTTGGGACAGCACCCGTTTAAAATTCAACTGCCCCAGGAGCTGAAGGTAAACGATCATAGACAACGACGCACGTGTATATTCGCTGAGTGGGCTCTACATCAGTTGGTAACTGACCCTTATTTTCATCGATAAATCTTCTTTAGCAATGAGGCCCATTTCTTGGTGAAATGGATATGTCAACAAACAAAATTGTCGAATTTGGGACGATACCAATCCACCTGAGATCCAAGAGCATCCGGAAAGAGTCACTGTTTGATGTGTATTTTGGGCTAGTGGCGTCATCGGTCCATATTTCTTTGAGAATGACGTTTGCTAGGCCATCACGGTCAACTAAAGGTTCGGTGATTAACAACTTCTTTTGAGATGAATTGGATGAAATGGACACCAACGACATGTAGTTTCAACAGGATGCCACACAGCTCACGCCACATTGGAGAGGAATCCTATCCATGTGCGTGAAGTTATAGCACCGCCATTTTGGATTTTTGTAAAAAAACACGGTTGTACCCAACTTGTGCTGCGATGTGCCGTATTTAAAAAAAATTCGCACAAAACGTATATGGTTTTTAGAGGCTAGCCATTTTGTTAGCGTGAAGTTAGCATCGACATTTTCGATTTTCAAAAAAAAAATGTTGTGCTCTATTGTGCTCAACTTGTGCTCGACTTGTGCTCAACTTGTGCTCGACTTGTGCCTGCATGCACCGTAAATATTTTGTTTAAATTCCCAAATTTGAAAATCTTACGAATACATTTTTTTTTGCACGTCTATGGGATAACACCTTTCCATTTCCAAAGAGATGTAATTTTCAATATTGTTCAAAACATCTTATGCGATTCTGCATCAATAATCAGTAGGTACTGCAAAGCTTAGTATGTACTAATACTAAACCAAATAACAATTACCAAAAACATGATTTAGTGTTAATTTTGAATTACCAGAAATCATAACAATTACAACGTTGTCATTGCCAAAACTATTATAATTGGCCTGCACTTACTGAGGATTATAATTTATAACGGAAACAAAAAAAAACCCACAAAAGGCCACACACACGCACAAGAATCATTACTTCACAAAATGACCATCTATATGTGAATTCACAAAGAGTTTATTCAAGTTCAAAAATACAAGTCAAATATTTCCTATTCTGTACACCAAAGGTCATAAGTCATGCATAAAGTTCATGATCCAAAGATTACAAAAAAAAATCCTCATTATTTGTGTTTCATTTTATGAATATTTGTGTTTGTATAATTTGGTAGTGTTCCAAATATTAGCCACTTACTTATGTAGGTATAGGATATTGTATAAGTCCTATTGTATTATTTTGACATAGGTTTGAAAGATTCATTCATATTATGCTACATTTATTTTGTGGAAAACAAAATTCATAAAATTCAAAAATAATAAATTCCCATCAATGCCATAACATTTAGTCATATTTATTTTGAATATTTGAGTTATCCAATTTGCTAACTTTTGTCGGATCATTTGTTCAAAAAGAAAAAGAATTGATGTTGTTAATTTTATCATATGAGTCGAATATGTATGCCTACATAATATGAGAAAATATGATGAGCCTCCCTCCCATACAAGATTGGAATACCAACAAAATTCTATGTAGATAAATTTTTCTTTGAAAATCAATATATCATTTGTTGCTGTACATATAAGTAATGTAGGTTATTTGGGTTAGTGGAGATTGGGGTTTCTCGTTCTCCATCAAACCCAACCACACTTATGAGTCGTCTTAGATTTATTGTAATGCTCGTTTAATGGGTTTACCAAAATTTCTCATTTTATTCTCATTCCTTCGAAGAATTTTTGCCAACCATTTCCTTCTTGGAAATCTTTTTTTTTGTGGTATGAATCTAGGGCAATGTTCCATATTATTATTTTAAAGCTGCCTATTCGTAGAATTTTGGGGCTATTTAAATGGCAAAGAATTAAAGTAATTTTTTTTTATTTGCCTACTGTAATAAAATTGAAGCTTTTGCACACATTTTCCTTAAGTTGTTTTTGCTTAATATTATCAGTTAAAATAATTTTCAACATTTATTTTAGGTCTTTCTCCATAAATTGTTTCAGTTTTTGGACAAGCCCTGTATTTATTTAAATTTTATACATACATATAATCTGGTTCTGGTTTGAGGTAGACATTATGGAGGCTTATAATGGTTTATTTTACAAATTTTAGGCTTTTTGACGTTGATGGTGCTAGGTATGTATTTGTTTGTATTTTATTTTTCTTTACATTATTTGCATCATTTATCCTTGGAAAAAGTGATAAAAGATTTTTATTGATTTTATAATAATTTTTAATTTAAGATGCCATATACATTTGACTATAAGATTAAAAGATTCATTGACTGTTCGGTACATATAAGTACTATTTATGTTAAATGGTGAGCACTATCGAAGGCAGACTCTCTATACGATAGTGTTTTCTTAGGTCTTAAAAGTTAAGGTAAATCCAGTTAAGGAATTCCTTGGCAACAAAAGGGTCTAATTCGCTTTTCAGATTCCAATGCATTGCTGGATAGGATTAATGGATGAGTGACTATTGCAAAGTGATCAGTGAGGAAAGCCGAGGGGCACTCGAGAAGACTGATTTCAAATTTGGATTCAGCATCAGGTTTGCCAAAATCAACATTGTACAGAGTCTAGTCAAAAGAGTTAAAGTCCAATTATACTGAGAAGGCTGGGTCGTGATGAGCAGATTAATCAGATCAATTAACTGGCACACAAAACCTTTAAGTCTACCCTTTGAGAACGACCTCGACTCAGGTGGCCCACGTAAGTTGGAGTAGGAATAGGAGTGCGATGCGACACTGCAGAGATAGCTTAGCTAGCATAAAGGCCCCCAATAGGCTGGAAAAAGCTTTTATTTGTTAAGGCCTAAGTCCGTTGTAACGCATCATGTTAAAATACACTTATATAGTTTGGTAGCCACGAAGACTAAGACAAATTTAGTACTTCTATAAAAAACTACTTAATCTACTCGGATTCCCTTTTTTTCAAGGAGTGTTCGAGGAAACTAAATCGTTCTTTTTCTTAAAATCATTACTGTTCAGAGAAATATTTTAATAGTTCTTAATTAATTAAATCCGTTCGGACTTTTTGTTAACGACCTGGTTCACTTCGGACTGAAGCGCCACCTTGTAACGAAGCGTTACAAGACCTAAATATACCCTAACCATAAACCCAGACGATCTTATACAAGGTATATAGCATAAATAATTGTGTACCCCTCTATAGTTATTTAAGTCGAATAAATTGGTATTTATAAAATTCCATACAAACTTGTACTTTATTTTCTTAGTTCACACTAACTTATAGCCGGTATAAGGAGGTGAAGAAAATGACAAAATTGTGTTATGGACATCGAAAAAGCATTTGACAGTGTTTAGATAAAAAGACTTCTATTCAAACTGTCAAAGGTTGGACTTTCCAATTACTTGGTAAGACTAATCCTTATTAATAAATTTTTGTATGTACACGTAACAATCTGCGCTGTAGAACAATCTACGCTGGAGTGCCGCAAAGAACTTGATCAGCCACCCGGCATACCTGGAACAAAGAGGAAGCTCTATGCGGACGACTCCATCACCTACGCCATCTCTTCTTCACCAGAAATCGTTGTCAGGAGAGTACATGAGCATATCAAAAACTTATGGGAATACTACCTAAAATGGGGACTGAAGATCAACAGTGACAAAACAGAACTTATCTGCTTCCGAACACCAGTGACTGTCCTCAGAAGAAGACGACCCTTTGCAACACGCTGTGATGCTATCAAAGTGAAGCTTCCAGATAAAACCGAAGTAGCAAGCAAAACAACAACAAAATACTTCGGAATCAGCTGAAATTTTAGAGACACGCTGACCTGATGTTGTAGAGAGTTCTACACTTGGTCCTACCACTATTAAAAAGACAAAATGGACTGAGTAAAAAGAGGAAGCTGCTTGTCTACAAACAACTGATCCGATCCATTTTGACGTATGGATTCCCCATCTGTTTCACTATTTCACCGGCAGCGATGAAGAAGATGAAGCTTTTCAAGAGAAAGATGCTCCGCATTTGCACAGGACAATACCAGAACCCATTGACGAAAAAAATCACAAAAATCGAAAAAAGCTATATGAAAAAGCTAAATTGATTCCATTGGATCAATACTTGCTGCAGCTCTCCGGAAACATTATGAGGAACCTAGAAGACCACCCAAACCCAGAAGTTCAACAACTACTGCAGCAACAACAAGAACCAAGTGACAGGTACCTATAATCCCGAACCAACGAACAATTTGAAGACATCATCCGCAACGAAGCCGCACAGTTCTACAAGAAAACCAACATTCAACATTACAGAGGATAAAACCACAATTGACAAAACAAAAATTGATAAAAATGTAACACAAGTATTCAAAAAAAAATTAAATTGTGTTTCTTTCTGTCCAAGTGTAGGTACCAATCTAGTGTATAGAGAATCTAAGATCGAGCCTTAAAAAAGCCTAAGGTATTTCGCTGGCAAATAGGCATGGCTTAGCGGAATTTACTCAGCTTGAGAAGCGAATTTAAATTTTTTGTATAAAAATTGTTAGGGGTTTAAGTTATGAGTTGAACAAGTTATAGTATAGTATATTATTATTTGGCTTTATTTATAAAGGGATTTCCATAAGCTCTCCTGAGTCCTGAGTTTCGTTTCTATGAACTCGCTTCTTCAAGTAGCTCATTGTAAAACGATTGGGCAATAGTCTCCTTCGAGAATTCCTACTATTTCTTCAAGGATCCCGCTGGGAAAAGCGCTCCTTTTAGAGTTTCCGACCGTTTTCTTCCCAACTTTGCGTGCTGATTACACCTTATATGAAGTAGCGCATATTACTTATTTAAGCCGCTAAACATTGTTTTATAAGAAATAGTAGTTAGTTTAAGAGAAAAACAACTACAGTTGTATATGAAATACTTTGTTATTGTTAAGGATATTATTGAAAAGGCACTTGAAGAAAACCAAGTATGTTGCCCAAGCCTTTGACAAGGTTTGTCATTTGAAACTTGATTTAAAACTGCATAGAGATCTCACAAGGCAGTTCTATGAAATACTGAAGTCCTTTGTTACCTATACCTACTCTTTAGAGTACGGTACAAACAAGAGTATTGGGAACTTAATAAAATTAAAGCCGGCGTATTACAAAGAAGTGTCCTAGGACCAATACCGTATTTACTCTCTATTGGGTACCAGGCCACGTTGGTGTCCAAGGCAATGAAGAGGCTGACACCCTAGCAAAAATAGAGAGCCCTATTGTGGTATAGGGGAGAGTATGATTAAAAACAAAATCAAATCAGAAGAGGAGGCAAATAGATCAAAAATATGGAAAAACTCCCCAAACTGTGGCAGGCTAAACTCTTACTCGGGAACTATAACCGACAGCGTTTCCTATCCTGCATCAGCTTAAGTAGGAATAACCTTAGAAGAATAACGGGTCTTCTCACAGGCCACTGCAAGCTGAGAAGACACCTCAATATCCTTGGCCTAGTGAGCAGTAATAGGTTAATGTGATGCTCTTGTCCTTGTGCATCAAAGACAAAGATATCAAGGTAGTCACATATAGATGAGAGCAAAATACAATCTCTAAAAATACTCCAAATTCTCAAACGAATCTGGAGGACGAACTGTAGTATGAGTAACCTCAACCAGTTCAAAATGGGGGCACAATAGATCCTAAGGTCACAGTGCAATACCCACTCCTATTGATTGATTCATTCAACACTGTATTTGTTATGTACTAGGGATATTCCAGTGGAGAACAATGATTTCATGCTACATTTGCGGATGATACTGCCATGATAAATGCGTTGTTAAGGCTACAGACAAATTGCAAAATGAAACCGATAAATTAAAAGATTGGACCCGACAATTGCTTATCAAACTAGATGAAACAAAATCAACTCATCTAAACTTTATGAACAAAGAGATTATTGAAGTTTCAATTTGTATCCACAGTAAAGTTATACCTTACGCCAGTAGTGCTAAATATCTTGGATGCCAAGCTAAAGTTGAAAAAGCACATCAAAAAGAAAAGAAAAGAACTAAACTGTTACTGGGTAAGAACTCTGACCTATCTATCCAGAACAAAATAATGCTATAAAACCAAGTACTGAAACCCGTTTGGACTTATGACATCCAACTGTGGGGCTGTACCTACAATGAAAACAAATGTTGAAACATCCAAAAATTTCAAACAAAGTTCTTCGTGGAATAATGAATGGCCCTTGGTTTTTTTTTGAAAATAGCGGTTTACATTCTGACCTGCGAACAGACATGGTTACAGAAGTGATTAAAAAAACACGCTGTATAACATAATCAACGACTACAAAAAAATATTTTGTATTAAGAAATAAAAATCTTTTGCAGATCTTTCATACATTTGTCCTGATTTCCCGATCGCGGTGGTTGTAGTGCGGTACAATTCCCACACTACTAATTAGTACTTAGCAGCGAATATTCCCAAGTTTCTTTTGAAGATTTTCACTTGCATATATAATAAAAGAAAAAAAATTCTAAAAATAAAAATCTAAATTCTTTAATATACTCAAAGTATTTATTATTAGAATCATTTCTTTTATTTTGAACTCAATATTTTTGAGGCAATTATTGAGAATAAATGGAAATTATTAAGAGAACAAAAATAGAACTATTAAGTTATTCGGAGTTAAGACCTCCAAACCTAAGTTATGTTGCTTCTATAGGAATAATCCACTGAACACTGGAAAGATAACTTTAGCCATGAAAAAAAAAAAATCATAACCTTTAGTAAGTAAGACTGTGTGAGTATTGATGTACATATACTTACGCGTTTCTATGCAACCATACCGAAAGATATATTTTTTATTCAATTTTATTTGTAAGCTCATTTTTGATTACCTTTCATCTGCATGTTTTTTTAATGAATGTATATATGTATATCTTATGCTCATAGAACTATTATATAAGAGAAAAAAGCTTTTTGTATATTGTCTGCAAATTACAATAATAACGATTTCAAGATTATGTTAAATAAAAACATAAAAAAAATATTGCGTTTTAAGTAACAGCATATATACGATACAGTTTTATTTGTATTATCCTTGTCAATGTCGAATCCTCCAAAGTCTAAGAAAAAAAAAAAAAACTTTAATGTATGCAAAATCAGAAATTTACAATTCAAACAACTTGTCAAGGCAGTTTAGAAATTCACATTTAACTTCAAGAAAGGAGGAAACTTTTTGATAGTAGGTATAGCTATAGTAATATCTATACCTTACAGCTAAATGTTTTACAATTTACACTATTTCACTTCTTCAACTATTTACTTTACTACACATCCATACCCATCTGTAGATAGTTTTCGATTTTGAAAGCAACAACAAAAGAAATATCATTCTGAGATAACACATCATTTTATATTTGAACCCTCTTCCATTTGCACACCCCCCACCCTCTTTAAAACTTTCAACAAAAAATAAACAAAAAAAAATAAAATAACGTAGACATTTGTAAACCTAACGAAGCACAAAATAATATAATAACACAACCCTGTTGTACCTATACCGTACCTCTATACTTCTCTATATAAATCCACCTTACTCACGTTTGAATGACACTTCAGAATTTCGTTACAACCGAATCATTTCACTTTCAAAAAAAGAACAACTTTTCCCTTAAACGATACATGATAGGAATTACACGTTCGAATTTGATTAAAAAGCGGAACGACATGTGTGTTAGATATATTGAAAACTTGACTTCAAGACGAAGGAACTTTATGAGCACATATCCCCGGACATCCCCGCACCCGTACCCGTACACGCACCCGCACCCGTACCCGCACGCACTCTCTTCTTTGTATACTCCTGCTTTCGGTCGTCGCCTTCTGTGGAAAGCAAGAGCTCTGCTATAGATACTTTGGAATGGAAGCATTTCATTTTCCTCCCCATGTACTCACAATGTCCAATTTGTGTCTAATGTGTGTTATCCGCATGGGATCACATATCACTCCTGGCAGGTTAGCATGGATACCTACATTATATTCGACATGTGGGTGTTTTAAACGAAGCGAATGTCAGGACATCGCCATCGCCGCACAAAAATAAATCTAACCTCTTTTAGTGTGTCTACAAAACAACAACTGTAAAAAAAAAAAACAAAACAATATATGGATATAGATAGGAAGGTGTATGTACACATAGGGGGATGGATTGGGTTTCATTTGGAGAAAACGGATTTGCTAATTTATATAAAGTGGATTATTGTGCTTGCGAATCATTAACGGGTGATGAATTGCTACTAGAACAGAAAGAGAGAGACTCCAAGGCTTGGCGCACCCCCTTATAGGATTATTTAATCAGTTAGAAGGCAAACAAAGAAAACACAAACTCGCACTAAAAACGGAAATCAGTCAAAGCATGCAAATGGAAGGGAATGATAAATTTATAAAAAGAAAAAAACAACTGCTGTGCAGTGTCCTTTTTAGCTTGTTGATTGTTTGTTGTCAACAATGAATTGAGAAAAGGATTTACCTACATCCCAGCCCTATATATACGCTTCTAGTTTAGCATCATTTTTTATATTTGCAAAATAAACTTTCTCATGGTAATGTTATGGGATTGTAAAAAAAAAATGATTGGGTACTGAAACTGAAAATAACTTATCGGGTGCCAAAAATCAGAGAAATGGCTGACAGAAAACTCAATATAAACTTTATCTCAATTTAATAATCTGATTTAAAAGCTTTAATCTTGATTTTGTGTAAAAAAGAAAGGACTTTAAAAGTGTGCTATAGGAATTATGTCCTAAAAATAGTGGTGCAACATTTTGGAAGATTTAAGGCGTGTTTTTTTTCAAGCCCGGGGGGATTGTCTAAAAAAACGAGTCAGTGTTAAACAATTTACATGTTAAATGCAAGAACAACTAATTCCTTGTTGGCTTAGCTAAACCCAGAGAATTCTTAGGGCTTAACTTAGGCGAAAAAGAAAAACTGTATTACCGGCGTGAACTACATGTTACTAGCTATCGATATATTGTATGAAAACTCCATTTTGTTTTTGTGGTGGCATAGCGCTAATCCTCGTTGTCGTTTTGTTCAACCAATTGTCCTCACGATTGAAAAAACCACGCCTTTAGTACGATGTTAAAGCATTTTTATTATATGATTATTTTAACTTTTTAAAATCATACTTACTCAAATGTCGTTTTATCATCGACAATAACCCATATGGTTCACCCCCATATAATAAAATGATACTAATCCTATGCTCATCTCTTTTTGTCTTAGGTTTTTTTATTTTTCATGTTTACCGTGTTCTTCCTCGCCCTGTAGTTTGTATTCTCTACTCTAGTTTGTATGCCATCTACCCGCCAGTGTAAGAACTTATTTCTGGTTCCATAAAGCAAACCCCGATAGAAACCTATATTCAAATTTATTTTTGTTGTTTTTTGCGTGTTAAAAGATAACCCCGAAACAGACTCGTAAATAATAAAACGCGACTTTTGACACTTAAAAAAATGTGAAAATGGTATGTTTGCTAACTTTTTTGCATGAACTGTCACTTAAGACTTGCTCAGTTGAATTTTATTAAGGAAATAAGGTTTTGTATGATACTAGTTAAGAAATATTTTAAAATTAAGAAAATTTTAGTAAGGAGCTTTAAAGTTAGTAAATTGTTAAGTAGTATCGTGCTAAAACTATTTCCTTAAAAAAACTTCAGATGAACTTTTTGCTACTTAGTAGGTGCCTCCATGACTCCACTGTTATACCAATGTCAACAGGCCATCAGCTATATGCAGAACTATGTTTCTAGCCTTATCGAAATCATAAAAAAACTTTTGTGTGACGATTTAAGATTTGCTGAAGAACTTAGATCTTGGACGTATAATTGTACCTTAAAGTTATGCACTTGCGAAGGAACAAGTACCTATACGTTTTTAGCCTAAAAGACTTAAATTTGTCTGATTTTTCTGGCATGCGACTGTCGCAAGTTAAAATGAATCAAATGTAATTACACGTTCATGGTCACACGTAAGATTTAAATTTCGACGACTGAAAATTGTAATCGCAACAAGAAATACAAATGTAAGGGACTTTTCGGATTTAATCCAAAAATTATTTAGTCACAAGAAATGAATATACCTACCCACATATTGTGGTCAAAAAATCGCAGCGATTATGAAAATCGGCAGGCAATTGTCATTTCGATAAAAGTCTTGTTAGTCTATTGAAATGATTTCGGACAGTACGTTTTTTTGTATTTGACATTTTATAGCTTGACTGATTTTTCATTTTAACTTCATGTGATCGTCAATGCATTAAACGTTTTTTAAAATATCTTCTAAACAATCAGTGGGAGGAAGAATAATATTTAAAATTTTGTTGTGCAAAATTGCATGATCTACAAGTTTTGTATGAATAATTTTTCCATGTCCTTTACTGCTTTAAAGTTTTACGTGAAAAACCAATATTTTCGACGCAAAATTTAATCACAACTTGACTGTATTATAAGAAAAAGCAAGAATATGCGACCTATATAGTCGTGGATTTCATTTCTTCTTTAGCTCAATATAACTAAAGGACTTAGCAAAAAAACACACAGGGGATATCTCTTTATTTAATGAGAATTGATGGTGGTAGCTGTTTGTTGTGCAGTGACCATCATTGTTAGGGAATATTGAAGGATCATCTCACAGCAGGTGATGGTCGAACAATTTTGTATAAAAATCAAAACATTTGATTGTAAAATTCAGTATCACTCCAATCGATTCACGGTACAAACGACTCGAACAACCAATAATAGTTAACATGTTTTTCCCTTTTGTCCTTTTATTGTTGACCTGTTTAGCTAGTAGTAGTTATTCAGAGGTAAGTACATAAGCTTGTGAGTTTTTTGTTATTAAATTGTTTGTTTTGTGTGTTTTTAGATTTCAGAATCGACTCCAACTATGGAAAAACATGAACAACAACAAGCATCAACCAACATTGATTATGACAACAGACAAAGGCGCTTGAGAAGGGACCTCAATGACTTGAAAGAAGGCAACGACATATTCGAAGACAACTCAGGAATGCATCCAATGGAACTTGAAGTTGAAGGCATTCCACAGCCCTTGATGATGTTCTTGCAGAAGATGTGTCAACGTAAGTTGCAAAAACTCTAGACTAATATTTTAGAAATCTAAAATTTTCCCTGTAAATATAGTTCAAGCTAAACCTCGCATGAAGACCCCACGACTTGGAAGAACAATCGACTTCGACAGTGATGATGAACGAATGAGGCTACCCTTTGGGGCAGGAAGAATCAACAAGAAGAACGTGCCCTTCAAACCAAGATTAGGAAAACGAACCTGTCTGTGTGATAACAACTAATTTTAAACCTTTATTATTAAACAACAACTGAATAATGTGTTAGCTCTAAAAAAAAATTAAAATGCATTAAAGCAACCAACCGATGCGGGACTCAAGGGTTTTGTCTTTTAAATATTCATAGCAGCTCGTATGTAATTTGTATCTTTTTTTTTTCTTGTTGTTGTATCTGTTGTGACCTTTCATCATCACATGCGATTTATCAACCCATTTTGTTGTTCATGGGTGTCATAGTCATCGTCGTCGTCGTCGTCGTCGTCGTTGTTGGGATGGTTCGATCGTAAATCGTAGTTGTCGCTCCAAGGGCTTTTTTAGGGATTCACTCAACGTCCAGTGCATGTGACTTTTATTGATTGAAAATTCATTGTGTGCTAACGCCACCACTGCCGCCGGCTTATGGTAGAAATCCACAGCATAATAATACCTGATCCGTTCGAATCGTATATAGGAGCTACCGTTATGTGTTGATACAGCTAAAGCTGGGGCTGACACTTGCTCTTCGACCATCGAACCTATCGGCTTTATAGAGAGTTTTAATATTTACAAAAGGATTTGTGAGGCGCGGTTTTGATGAAGTATAACAGAAGCAACAAAAGTAAGCCCATCATCACGACTCAGTTAGTCAGAAAAAAAAAACTGTAATTTTCATCAATATTTCGTTGTTATACATGCTTTGAAGGAGATTAGTTGGAAAATTGAATTTAGCCTCCATCAGTTCACAGTATAGATATTTGGAATGAATAATAATGAAAGAATTATTTCTCGAAACCAAGAAAAGGGGGTGTTTCAAAGTTCCTATAACCTTGTTTAGTGTGTGGTGTTAACAGAGAGATCCATCCAGTGTCTATGTATAATTATATGATATGTATCAGGTTATTGATTAAAAGTTCTATAATTCTATTTTGGGTTATTATATCTTTGTCTTCTGATAAAATAAAGATTTATTACTAACCAAGCATATCAAGTCCTATTTCACATAGACATTAATGTAAATATTAATCAAATAATTTTCAACTAACACACATTTTTCACCCATTCCATATCAACGAGTGTTGCCTTTCCCTAAAAAAAAAAAAAAAAAAAATATTCTGACTCATGTGTGTTGACCATAATATTTGTTCTTTTTATAAA
Source organism: Epistrophe grossulariae (assembly GCA_929447395.1). Classification (NCBI taxonomy): domain Eukaryota; kingdom Metazoa; phylum Arthropoda; class Insecta; order Diptera; family Syrphidae; genus Epistrophe; species Epistrophe grossulariae. The sequence continues at coordinate 150,737,834 of OV839567.1, read as the reverse complement.
CCATGAATAAATATTAGTATAATGTTAGACAGTAAATATTGTTGAGTATTGAAGGGTGCAAGTTCAAATGATGGTGACGGTCAGGGTTTAACATAACATAAACGGAGCTGTTATTGGGTTTTCATAAGTGATGAGGTCTACTGACTTTGTACATACCTATACATATACATATATATTATGTGTCTATTTGTGTATGGTCAAAGTCAAGTTATGGTGTAAAGTTTAACATGGCTCCATATAAACAAGTGAGTTTTTATGAGATTCTTGAATCTTATGGAACTTTTATATATTTGGGAAGATAGATTTTAAAATGGTCAAAACTTTTCTTCTATATTCGAAGTTTTTTGATCTATATCCCCTGTTTGTCAAATAGTTAAAAGCTAAAAAATCTCAAACTACCCCAAAAAATTGACTATACTTCGTTCAAACAAAATTGTCAGTCAGGAAAGATTATGACAACTGAGGTTTTGACAATATTGTCAGTTCACATCACATTGAATGGCAGATGATTGTTAAAGAAAAATTGGTCGATTCGCTTACAAGCTTTGTCATACTTTGCCAAACTTTTTTTTTTCGTTGAACACAGAGAAGACGTGTGTACAAAAAAAAACCCAAATTTCCACTTCCGAATATTTTAATTGCGTACGTAGAGTGTTATAGAGTTTTTTTAAAACTTGAAAATGCGCATGCGCTTCACGAAGTATTTGTGTGCAAATATTAGTTATTCGACGCTACAGCCACTTTTTGTGCTAAATTTTGACATTTCAGAAGATATAATGCGTTAGTATTTTGGGCATATGTTGTTAGCAGCTCTACAAAGTCTCTAAATTTTCTGATACCGAGAGCTTGCTCGATAGCAGACGTGTGAAGTTTTTTATGGAGCACATTTAAAATTTTGAAGCGTTTTAAAGTTAATAGAGCTAAAAGTGTTCTTAAACTTCGATTATAGAACATAATTTTTGAATAAAATGAAGAGAGCTGTGAAATAATCTTTTACAGAGCTATAGCTTTGAATTTTGCTACCTAAGAGCTGTAGAAGAACAGTGTTACTGTCACACAAAATTATAGAACACTTGGGACAATTTCTTACAGACGGATCTGACAATATTGTAAGATATGACAATCGTCCGTATACTTACATAGCTTCAGTCAATGGCTTAAAATTTGTTTGGTTCAGTCCCGTGATAGTGTATAAATACAGCCACCACTTTTTTGGAAAGTGTGTGTATTTTCAGTTCGTCTTTCAGAGTTTTTTTTAACAAAAAAATTTAATTTTAACTATTCAACAAATTGAAAGTTCATATTAATGCTGAAGGAGTTATCCAAGGGAAAGGCTTTGTTTTATATGAAAATTTCATAAAATCAAAATATTTTATGGATTTCCTGAGGGGATGCATTCAAAATTACCTAAAGTAACACCATTTTAATTTTTCCTTTCAACTTTTTTTATTTATTTATTCATAAATGTATATTATCAAATATGATTGTTTTAATTGAAATATAACTTTAAGAGCTTTAGCTCTCCCGACAGAAATCATTGATGTATACGCAAATAAACAACAAAATATTATTATTCATATATTCAAAAATAATAATAAGAAAAATATCACAATATGATATATCATCGATATTATTATCCACACCAATGTCAAAAACAAAGAAAATTGATACGATGATTTGGAATGTCAAAATGAGTAAATTCAGTGAATAAAAAGTTCCATTCAATCATTGAAAAAATAAAAGTTATTTTATACAGAATCTTGGGCCAATGTAAATTTTTTTTGGGCTAAGTATTATAATTGAGTCATAACCTTCATTTTGGTATATTAGTAAACACTGATTTTCCTTTCTCAAGGCCTCAAAATTGTCAATTCAAATTTTCAATGATTTTTTCAAATGAAAGCTATAAGGGGCCAGTACGTTTCAGCTTAATTTGATTGTTAGTTTTTTGAGTTTTTAGGGGATTAACAAAAAACAAATTTTGAAACTTCTTCACTATCGTAATGTTATAGCCCTAGGTCTCAAAAGTATTTGTTTAAACAAGCAATTCTGATTATTCACGTGTTTATGTAAATATATATATGTACATATATACACATTTACATATTAACATTCAAGACACTTGTTAATTAGGCTAAAAGAAGAAGTAATTAATTATTTTCATTACTTACCTATTTTTGTCCCAAAAATGTAAAATTATTATTAGTCTATGCAATCCAATAAGATCTTAAAGCTGTTATTTTTCTTTGACACATTGCCCTCATTTAAATTTCACAAACATGAATCTACTTATTAGTATAAAATACCTAACACACATAAAATATTTGATCAAATAAAATTCCTTTTAAGTACACAATAGTTCGTTATGTTTAAATAGTGATATTCGTTTACCTTAGGTAAATTTAATTTTAAAAAGATGAAAATAAATATTCTGTCTCATTATAACGATAAGACGTTTTCACTTCCATCTTATTAATATTTCCAATTAAATGCGTTTAATCACTCACGGAAATGCTCCAACAAAACAAAAAAAAAACAAAAAAAAAAAACATGAAACATGAAAGTCGTAGTAGTAAGGTACATGCGGGATTACATTAATTACTTTCTTATTTGCACCCCCACATCAAAAGCACAAAAAATAAATTAAATAGACCTGCGAACAAGATGCTGTTTCTGACACTTTACATAGGAAGGGATTAAATGTATTCACGAAAAGTTTACTTATCTTGGAAAATGTAATATTTTTAGTTTTCTTAGGATGTAAATGTAATTAAGTAGGATTAAAAAGCTTTCTCGTTAAATTAATTCTTTAAAAAAAAAACAACTAAATATACTTTAATCAAAAACTTAACACATTTAATTCAAGGTAGATACTGAAACGGATTAAAAAAAATAATAATACAAAAAATCTAACAAACTTTTAATGAATGAAAACATCTTAAGACGCACGATGCGACGCGACGTTTATTAGACGGGGAACAATCAAAACTTAGTATCAATAAGATTCAAAGTTTTCGTTACACATAAGTATTTTTATAACTTTTTAACCAGGTAATTTTAAATGGTTTAAGGGCTTTATTTCAATTGTCGTAATTGTCAATATGATCAAACTATATACAAAATTTCATATACGGGTTCTTGAATGTTAAAGTAATAATAGAAACATAGTCGGACTTTAAACAATCTTTGCGACCAAATAAAATAAAAATGTATCATTTGATAAATTTTATGTATTCAAGTGCGTCGCGTATATTTGCTCATATGTTTAAAACCGAGTTACACATACCAAGTAATAGATAAAAGAATTTATTCCAAAGTTATAATTTTTAAATTCCGACGGAAAACTTTAGAATATGAAATTAAGGACGGTATTCACCGAGCATTCACAAACGATTCTTAAGTTTATGAGGCTCAGAACTTGAAAATTATTTGTGCTATTTACATCTCATAAGTCCTGACCTTTCGAAGTCTTTAAACCATATTACCTCGAAAATAGTACCCGCCTAGAAAAAATATTAACAAAATAGATCAATTCGCGTTCAATATTATTTTAGAATTTGCCAGTTATAAGTGTTCGCTACTTAATAACTTAATTAAGTTAATAAAAAGTTATTTTTTTATTTACATAATATTTTCTTTCAGGAAAAAGTTTATCTTTTCTCTTTGAAAAGATCATGAGAACCTTATAGCTAAATCCTTATTTAAATAATTATTAATATTTAAGTTTTTTTTCGCATTTATACTTTGTGATGTACTTTTTGTTTAAAGCTGGGGTTGAGCTCGCTGGTTTACCGGGGTTCCTTACAAAGAAGTAAGTAACTTTAGATTTTAGTTCTGTTCCTTTATTTATTAAAATTCTAAAATATATTACAACGTTTTATCTTTATAATACAATTTTTGTATAAGAGAATATCTTTAGATTTCTGCTTTTTTTGGTGACTTCTTGCAACGTGTTATCCTTGCCGTGGTGGATTATGTCTTGAAAAAGTCTTCACACATATCCTCTTAAATCACATCTCCTGTATTTGCATATTACGGACAGGTTTTCGTAGACAATGACGTATCAGGTAAATCACGGACTAATCCGGCAATCACAGATGAATCTGGCAATCACAGACGAATCTGACAATCACTGGTAAATCAGGGAAGGGAAAATGTACATATGGATCATGTAGTATCAAAATTCTACACCCCTGGTGGCTTTCGGAATGGCCAGGCTTTTGAACTGATAAATCACCAGGTTTAATGCCCCTGGTGGCGTAATGATCATCAGGTTCTACGCTGGTTGTTTTTAGAACAGCAGGCTTTCGCACTGGTATATCAGCAGGTATAATGAGCGTAGTGGCTTTCGGATCGCTACGGTATAAGTACTACGCCCCTGGTGGTCTTAGGATCAGCGGGTACATACGCCCCTGGTGGCCTTCGGATTAGCAGGTACTACGCTCCTGATGGTGATTTTAATTCAAAGATATATATATCCATTTGTGATATTTCCTATAAACACACAGTGTGAATTATGAATATCATGGTGAATAAAAATACCAAACACGTTCTGTGCTGTTTTGTGACGTCATGAGTTACTATACCCAGTTGGTCCACTGAGAGGAGGTATAGTAATCTGAACAATCTATATGGAGAGAAGAAAAAAGAAAAAATGCCGAAAACAGATGACCAGCGTGGCTACATGAATCGATACATGCAGCGCTGGAAATAAAACAGATGTGCATACTCTTTACACACTTATGATGCCAAATCTAAAATGACAATTGAATGTTTTCTCTCTTTTCATATTTTGCTACGGCATTTTATTGATACACAATTTCGTTAAATGTCGTCAATGACAAAGAGTAAATATCAGCAATGCCAGATACCAATTATTTCTTTTTTTTCGTTTGTTGTTGTGGCTGCACTGAAACTAGGCAGCCAATTTAGAAATAGAGACAACATGCAGTGAAGGCTGCATGCAACCCTTGGAATGTGTGAACCCTCATATGAACCTGTGTAATTTATTTTCGCTGCATCTGTTTAGGTCATAAAAAGTACCTTGTGCAGCAATTAACAGTAAACAGTGCAATCTGATAGATATACAAAAGTAGCATAGCCTGAAACGCTTCGTTTCATACAAATAATTGTTTAAACAAACACATCAAAAAGCTTATTCATAAATTTTTGGAAAAATTGATACATCAGTTTGTGAGATGAGGCAAGATAATGTAGCGATCATTGAAAATTATGTTCATTAAAAGATCACAGCTTCATATACAAAAACTATTTATTTAGTTATTATTTATTAACTTTGTTGTTTAATGAAAACGATCTGAAATTTATTTATAATTTCATTTATATATTTTTAATTCGAAAAAAATATCCAATTTATTTTCATCCTCATTTTTAATGTAGTTATCGTTCTCTAACTGAATTTCTTAGTAAAAAAAACTTCTTAAAGCAAGTTTATTAGTTTGGATTATTCATTTTCAATTTTAAAATCACGAGCTCGTTATTTTTTTCTACATACTAAGATCCGACAGTGATCTCATTTAAGCCTTTTTCTTTGCAAAAAATTGTGATTGTTCGAAATGTGTTGGAATTTGGAAGAATAAATTGCCTACTTCTAAATCCGCAGCCATAATTGGATACACGCTGTCGGAATTTGTCCTTTTTTCGAATTTAACGAGTTTAATTTTTATCGATTTAGAATAGTTCTATTGAAATGTTTTTAAGTAACACCAAAATATTCGTACGCACTACGCACTTCTGTAAAATTCCTTAGGTCTCATTCATTTTTTTATATTTACAATGATATATCGGTTTTCAAGATTGTTTTGAACCATGAAAATGGATTTTTTAATTCACAAAACGAAGTCTTTATTCACATTTTTGTGATTGATTCATGCTTATTGTATGTCAAAAACTAATATTTAAATTGTTATTATTATAAATATTTTTTTCTAGCTTGAAGTAAGCGAAATAAACAAATAAATAAAACAATTTCTTTCTTTTTAAAATAACGGTTAACTCGGGCGTATACGCACTTTTATTTATTACTAATTATTATTATTTTTATTTTGAATTTAAACTACGGTAGGTATATTTCACCATTTTACATTTTTTAATAACAAACTAGTGCTGATTTTGCATTCAAATATAAGTAATTGTGAGTATAATTACATACATTATAAATTAGTTTTAAAAATTTGTTGAATTTTGCAAGAAAATTTTATAGGTGTTGATCTGTAAAGTTTTCTACAATTTTGTATTCTCTTAAATTAGTTGGAAGCATTTTTGAGCGTCAGAATAAATGCGAATTTCGGGTCGACCCGAAACTAAATTATCATAAATAATTTAATTTCGGGTCGACCCGAAACTAAATTCATATAATTAATTTAATTTCGGGTCGACCCGAAACTAAATTCATATGAATAATTTAATTTCGGGTCGACCCGGTATTAAATATTTAATACCATTCCGGGTCACATCCCTGATAAATTTTGTTTGATTTATGAAAGTTTTTTTTTCATTAGATTGACTTAAAAAAAAATAGTTTGTGGATCTTTTATATTCGTCCTTTCGAGGAATGGTTTTTTAAAGCGGTTTTACTTGTTAAAAATATATTATGGGCATTTCGAAAATTATTTTGTTTACATGTGTTGACCCCAAATTCAAAGATAAAATAGAAATAACTTCTTTATTAGTCGGTTTTTCGGCATATCAAATTCCATATTTTTAAAAAAGTGTCTTAATAACCTTTTTGATTGTTGGGGACACATATACTTCTCACCCGAATAATTCATTCAATTTGCTTGAAATTATTTAAATTCTTCGCCTTTATAGATCTATACGCTTACCGTAAGACATTTTTGAATTTTTCAAGGTTATTTTTTTTTTATTTTAATTTATTTTATTTTGTTTTATTTTATTTTATTTTATTTTATTTTATTTTATTTTATTTTAATTTATTTTATTTTATTTTATTTTATTTTATTTTATTTTATTTTATTTTATTTTTTGGAACAATTATTTCTCTTCAAAGTATATTCTGCGTGGTTAAAAACGTTCACGCATTTTAAAAATAATCTAAATAATTTAAAATTTAAATTTCTAATATAATGCTTTTCAATAAAAGCTTTAACTGGCCCTTAAGCTGGGAAATAAATATCTTCCAGTTGTACAAACATTCAATCAATGAACCAAAAGAAATAAATCGGCTATATATATGTACATATATATTTTTTTATTGAACTTTACATTAAAGTACATCTAAATTCTTATACATACTGACTTGTCTGCTGTGATGTCTGGAAATTGAATACATACATTTTGTATTTTATTTTTGTTTTTTGTTGTTAAGGGGTTTTAGAATTGAACGAAGTGTGGGATTCTGTAAACCAAGTTAAAACATATTCTCAGGAAAATGAAGTCTTAATATCAGAAGAATTCACAATAATTGTGGGAGCAAGTAAAAATACCAGTGGAGTAAAAAGACTTAAGTGCAAAACGATAAAATTTTTATTGAGATACAGATAATAACATTGTGCTAAAGATTTTTTGAACTTGGTATGTAGTATGTACATAAGCTGTATATGTGAAGTGCGTTGGGCAGACAATTTATTTCAAACTCCAACCTATAAACAAAAATGTTACATATTTAATTAGAAACTTTAAATATTAGTCCGAAGGAGTGCGAATTAATATATTTTTCAAAGCCACATGTACATATAGTTTCAATACCCATATTTGCCAGTTATAATATAATATAATTTACTATAGCTTCGCACGGAAATTTTCATCAATTTTAGAATTTAAAAAAAAAAGTGAAAATGAAATTTACAATGAATTTTTCGTCACGCTCCAATAATTTTTATATAGAAATGTAGCAGTCTGAGAACGTAACGCCATATCTTGGTAGTTCCATTTTGTCAGGGACAAAATTAGGCGATTGCCAATCCCGTAGTGTTTTTCATTCCTTAGAATCAATATTTTCAGTCACCACCATTCCCCTGAAAGTATGCAATTTCGGGTTTTCACGGTTTTCCAATTTTTACGGTCGAAATTTCCAATTTTAGGCTTCATTGTGTTCTTAGCTGTTTCAATGCAAATCTAACAAAACAATCCCCATACAAATCGGATGATGTTCAGCTGAGTTATGCGTGTCCAATCCAATAATTCTTATACGGAAATGTATTAGTCTGAGAGCCTAACACCATATGTTGGCGATCCCATTTTCGTGAGGGACAAAATTAGCCGATTGTCAATCCCGTAGTGTGTCATTCCTTCTAATCAATATTTTCTCCTTCACATACAAAATGGAATTTCGAAATATCGCCACCATCCCCGAAAGTATACAATTTCGGGTTTTTACGGTTTTTCGACTTTGACGTTCGAAATTTCCAATTTTCGGCTCGGTTTGTTTCAATGCACATCTATCAACAAAATCCCCATATAAATCGGATGATGTTCAGCTGAGTTATGCTCGCACAAATCCAATAATTTTTATACAGAAATGTAGTAGATAGAGATCCTAACGCCATCTTTTGGAGATTCCATTTTTGTGAAGGACAAAATAAGCTTATTGTCAATTCCGTAGTGGTCATTTCAAAAAATGGAATTTTTAGATATCGCCACCATTCACTCCTGTAAGTATGGAATTTCGGGTATTCACGATTTTCCCACTTTTATTATCGAAATTACAAATTTTCTGGTTGGTTGTGTTCTTGTCTGCTCCAATACAACTCCAACAAATAAAATCCCCATGCAAATGTGCTGCTTTTCAATCAAATGATGATCAGTTAAGTTTTGTATTGGACATATAAAATTATGCTTGCTCTGAAAGCTCTATTAGTGATTAATTTTGATTGATTATTATGTTTTATTCAATCTATGAATATCATGCCAGAATAAAATAAATCCCAACACTATACCTCTATGACATCATCCACCGCATTAATATGTTACGAGTGTCCTTATACCAAATAGGAAAAACTAATTGATACATATCTTATATCATAACTAATGAGTTTTAGATATTTTATCCGAGTGTTAATCTTCCTTTTTTTCAGGGTTATTTCTTCCTAATAAGTTTTCATTAGTGAGTTTTGTTTTGGAATAGCAAACTTGTCATAAGAAATTTCAAGCATTTCCCTATAAATATGCTTGTCTTGGGAAAAATCAAGGAGGATTTTTCTAATATAAAGTTCTCAAAACAGTTGGTGCTGTCACGACACGGGAGGTCATAAGGGACAATCCAATATATACAAATACACACCTAATATTATAAGACAATATATGTACATACCTAAGATGACATAATCATTCAATTTGTTGAGATTTAAATCATTAGACTGGCACATGTGTAACACATGTGCGTGTTTCTGATAGCCTTCACTTCACTTAAAAGGGTCACGAACACTACGGAAAAAAATTATAAGAAGAATATTATTATAATAAACGTCAAGAACTCAAGGTGTTCGTCTGATGATGTATAGGCAGCTCTCAACATGGTGTAGACAAATTTCGAAAGTATAAACTGATGATGTTTGGATATTGATGAAAAAATGTCCCACAAGACCATATTGGCATTGACATTTTTATTGCATCTCTAAGAAAAAAAACAAAAAGGTTTTCCAAATAAAAATGCTATATGAAGTAAGTTAACACCAGTGAGATTTAAAAAAAAGAATATCAAGAGATTTGAAGATTTAAATTATATTGAGATTTCAATACGTAGCCAATAACATAGGTCTTAAAGACTTTAATATAATATTTTAAGGTCTTTAAATATGGAGTTTCAAATATAAAGGCACCCCCAAACCAAAGCGAAACATTCAGAACGACAACGAAACTTTCGGCTGTAGGCAAATATATTTTATATGAGATTCGCTTAATCATATCTTCACGTTGGTGTGGGTACTCTCATATATCGCCCTGTAAATAAATTTTGACGTCCGAAAATTTCGTCATCGTTACCGAATGTTTCACGTTGGTTTGGGGGAGCCTTAATACTTAAAGAACGAGGAGCCTCTCACAAAAAAGTATTGACCCTCACGAAAATGGGATCTCCACTAGATGGCGTCACGCTCGCAGAATTCTACATTTCTGTTGAACGCACAATGAGGCAAGATACCCCGAAAACTGGAATTAATTCATTTGTTGAATTGTGAGAGCTAAATTATTTTTTTTTTATTTAAGAACCGATTACGAATACTGGAAGAAACATATTTTTATTTTTATATTTTTCTTTGAATCTCGACGAAATTTTTAAATTGTATAGTTAATAGCCTAAACCTCGCATTTAGTATAACACATGTTTTTTTTGTTGCAATGTGTAAGGTGCATCAGTTTGAGTACACAAAACGATTTTCGGGGTTGTACTAACCCCACCCCATTTGGCGGGCGGGGGGTGTAAAAGGGTATTCGCGATGTCTAGAAAACTATAAGTCTCACAAACAAAATTTTACCTCGGTTTTGCAGAAAATTAAATTCTCTACAATTTTGTTATACGTATTTTTACCGAGAAATCGGAAATAGAAAAGATATAACTGAAAATAGGCTGTCGTTTTCAAAAAAATATCATTCAACTTTTTTGATTGATTAAATGACGAAACGCTTGTACATTTTTAACTATAACTTTTTTATTTTTGATTTCCGGTAAAAGTTTGTATACATTTGTTTGTATAAATTGCAGAAATATTAATTTTCTACAAATCAAAGTAAAATTGTGTTTGTGGGACTTATGTGTCTCTAGATATGGGGAATACCTTTTTACACCCGACCCGCCAAATAAGGGGGTTACAACCCCTAAAATAATTTTGTATACTCATATTGATGCACACTCCACATAACAAAGAAAAAAAAAACTTTTCCTACTCTAAATGCGAGGTTTGAGCAAAATTTTAATGGACTATAAGGTGGTAGTAACAAAAAAAATTATAATAAAAAATGGAGCACCCGTTCTCTTGGGAACTATATAGACAATATGTCAAAATTACATAAAAATACCAAAATCTGGATGTGGAAACGTGTGGAAGTTAACTTTAAGCTTAAGATTTTAAAAAAGAACTTAGGACTTATATATTTTACACAACCGACTGTTGATACAAAATTGAACAAAATACTTCCACGATTTTATATTTCTTATTAAAATATTAAATGACACACCTGAACGCTGTCGATTTCATGTTAAAATATAATTTCACCGTTATTTTAAGGAAGTTACAGCTATTTAAATTCCAACCTTTTTTTCACCTTTTTTAAATCACAATTAAAAGAGAACTAAAGTGGTGACTTCAAATGCACGTTTTGGAGTGGGACGTCATGTAATGAAGTAAAATGAGTGAAGTTTAGATGCATTCAAATATTTTTTACGGAAAAACATCAAAACATACTAAACTCATTTGTTTTATTTTTTGAATTAATTCCAGTACTGCCATACAGGTCGCCCCACTGTGGTGAAACGGCTAAAAAATGCATTGTAAAGGGTTATTTGAAGCCCTATAAATTTAAATGTCACTGTTAAAACTAAAATTGGTGAAAAATTCAATGTGAAGCCTGGCGAAGCAGCTAGTAAATTTATAAAAATAAATGGCATAATTATTTAAAACGAAAAAGATCAAACGATATCGGCAATAGCTGGCCCTATCTTTCTCTTCAGATGTTATAGATATTTATATTGTCAAATCGATATCGTTTGATCGTTTTCGTTTTACGAAACTAGGTCGCTGGAATTTTTAGCGAGAGACAAAGTTCCATTTATATAAGCAGTACAAACAAAAATAAAAAATTAATAATTGTTGATTTATCAATGAAAATTGAACAATACCATTAAGTCTATTATCATTAAAATCAAAATAATAAATCTTGACTTCATCAGTTAAGTTTCTGTGGAATATTAATATTACTTGTTGGATTAAAGACTTTTTAACAAACAGTCTTTATCAATTCTCAAGAAAAATATCATTTAGGGGTTTTTAACTTTTCATTGATTGATTTAAGGTATTTTTCTCAAAAATGTTCGTCTGTTTTTAGTTAGAACTTTTTTTAAAGAAATGTTTGCCAATTTAAAAAGTATCAGAATCAAAATTGTAGAAATTGTTTTGAGACTTAATGGATCTTAAGATATATTGAAAAAAAACTTTTTCCACACCCTTTTCCAATATGGCGGCGAAATAGAGGCCAACTATGACTTAGGGACGATATCTGCCAACTGACAATTTTTTGATCGTCAGTCATCATATCCAAATGAAACTTCAATTCACTAGATTATTTTCTGTTTTAAACCGTCTGAAAAATTAGTATGTGTGTCAAAATCAGCTGTCACCGAAAATGATAACAAAAATGAAATGACCATACATATTTTCGGACTAGCATTATTGCTATATTAACATAGTTTGTTTTTCCATTGTCAACCTTACTGCTTGCTTCTTTTAAAAACAAAACTCGAAATACTTATTAGGGCCAGTTTCACAGTGCGCACTTAACAAAATAAGTGACACTTAATTTTCCCATTTTGGCACTTTAGCCGCAGTTTTACTACCTAAATAAGGGGAACTTAAGTGGCCAGCATGGGAGACTTAAGTGTCACTTATTCCGATAAGTTTACACTGTGAAATTGGGAATTAGTTTTCCATATTTGGAACTTAAGTGACACTTACTTCACTGTGAAACTGGCCCTTAATAAACAATTTACTTTAAAAAAAAAAATTTAAAAATATTGTTTTTTTTTATGTGAAGTTGAATTAGAGTTTGAATAAATAGTTATATGCAGGTTGAGTTGGATAAGCGTTGATTACTTGTCGAAAGATTGAAATGACAAAACTTCACGACTTCTGTCAAAAATTCTATTCAAAAATAATTAAGAAAATCATTTAGTAATGATATTTATTTAAAGGAAGTCAAAAAACTTGTTATGTTTAGATCAAAAGTCAGTTTTACAGCAATCAATTGAATGCAATCTTTTCGGAATTGATGCATACTTTGAATTCTTTTGCATTTTTGGCATTCTTTGTCTTTTCTCTTTCTAATTTGACAGTTCTACTTGCAGAGAAAACAATAAAATACAAACAAATTTAATTAGATATACAACGACATATATCACATTGTTTACTAGTCGCTTCTTTATAAAAGTTCTTGTTTTCTCTTGAGCTGTCAAAGTACCTACTGTTTTTTTTTTTACTATTTGCTTTTTTTACTGACTAAGAAATCCACACTATTCCTTCCATTTGTTGTGGTTTACTGTGTAAGATTTTGATTTTGCTGCACTGTCTATGCACGCAAAATTTTAAACAAACTTAGGGCCAGTTTCACAGTGCATACTTAACAAAATAAGTGGCACTTAATTTTACCATTTTTACTGTCTGTTCCATTCCACTTAACTTAAGTGGCCAACATGAGAGACTTTAGTGTCACTTATTCCGACAAGTGTACACTGTGAAATTGTACATTAGTTTTCCAAATTTGGCACTTAAGTGACACTTAATCGACTGTGATTCTGGGCCTTAGAGACTTAAGACTTTTAACAAACGTGTTAAACGTGCAGTTGTGATCTGTGTTTAGAATTTTAAGTCTCTAGCTCATAAAGAAGTTAAGTCAAAATGTTTACTGAACAGATAAACTACATGAGGAGGAAGTGAGTTAGTATTAACTAAACATTTGGTATTTTAAATACCACTTAGGTGATGCTTATATTTTTTTAGTCGTTGAAAAAAGTCATTGAAATTGAAACCATTTTTGATTTGTTTATCAACTCCGTTAGAGTAATCATTTCCTAGATGTTTTACGCTGGCAATATTTTCCGCAATGTCAATTTCAGTGGCAATGACAATTTATTTTGTATATATTGCCAGGTAATTTTAGTTGTCAAATGTCAGTATCTACAGAAATAACGACAATTTTCGAATGTTAATTGTTTGCTCTTTTAAGTCACTATTATTGATAAAAGAAAAACTTTAATTTACTTATTCATATTTTCAGCTTTAATTTCAAAATGAAGCAAAAGTAATTGAAAATCGCGGAGAAACCATTTTGAAAAAGGTGAAACGTGTATTGTTTAAGCGATGGAAATCAATATAAGTATTGCCATTGGAAATATTAACAATGTCATTGTCAAAGCGTCTCCATTGGCAATATTCAAGATAATGGCAATGAGCCAAACAATTTATTTCCTCAAATATTGCCAATAGAGCTGCTGAGTTGTAATTTTTAAATAACAATAAAGTGGTATGCATTAAAAAATTATTACTTGTCTTTATATTGTCTATACTATGATAAAATTACGTAAAATAAAATAATAATGTCATGTATTAAACTATCCACTCTGTTTTAATCATACAAAAATCTACTACGAAAGGAAACATAAAAATGTACGTTTGTGACTACTTACATAAAATAGTTAGTTTTTATTGCTGCTATGATCTATAGTTTAATTGTAAACGTAAAGGGGATAATATTTATATTGAAATATATTATATTGCTGTAACTACAGAGAAGAAAACTAATACAAACCATAACTTTTTTATAGTTGCATGGAATTGAAATACCTAATATGAATATATACATACTTAATTCCTTTAAGTTTCAGCTTTAGAATTGGTCCATAGAAGGCAAGAAATATCTTTATGGTTTTTCAAAAATTATACCTTGAATAAATAATTTTATTGAGCGATATAGCTTGAACCAAATCACTTGGCCAGCGGTCAGTTGCGCAGAGAGAGGATATAAGAGAACAAAAATGGTACGCAAGATATTTAATGAGTAAAGTGAAAAAGCTATAAACAAAACTCAGTGATTTTCGTATTTTTTTGTGTATCTGCAGAGAAATTAAAAGAGATCTGCACAGTAAAATGACCAAATGATTTGGTTCAAGTTTTTAATATTTATTGAATTCCCATTTTACAATACATATATTTAAAAAATTTCTGTTCCTCTATATTGAAATAATATTAGACCAAGAGAAAAGAGAAAAACTTTTGTAGTGAATGTTTATAACCAACACATTATATTTTATGTAGAAGACCTACAATTTTCTACCGAATCCGAACGGGTAAAGTGAAAGGCACTCTTTTTTATGATAAGAGATACTCTTTCGGAGGTTTACTTATTTGCTAACTTTCTCAAAAGAGGCAGTTTTCATTAAATATTTTTTTTGATTTAGGTTTAATTTGCTAGGATTCGATTTTCAGACAGTGTGAAGTCTAACGTACTTATCATAAGTATACGCCATGGGGTACGACTTTCCCTATAAAGAGTAAATAAAAACGCCTAAACGTAAGTAACATTCAATAAGCACGCATTTTTGTATACATCTCTTGACAACCGAATTATCCATCTTATATTATATTCAATCATTTAAATATTAAATCTTGAATATTTCAGCAAAAAAAAAAAAAAAAAAAAACTCCTCAGTATAGGTATGTATGTACTATGTAGGTATGTTTACATAGAAATAACAAATTATTCTCAATAAAAACTCCACAAAAAAAAAAACAGCAAACAAACAATAGATTACAGAAATCGATTTATATATTTCAACGATTGGAAAATTGTGAATAATTTGAATACACATTTTGCCACCCAATCTCGCAACTAAATCTGCCAACTTTTTGTCAAAAAAATAACTCCCAATAAATCACACTCTTCAATATATCTACATTCATTCCGAAAGTGACATTAAAAGATTTATTTTATTTTTTTTTTGTTTGATCAATTGCCTTCACCTGTCTTGAATAAGACTATGCATTAAGTTTGATTTCAATAAGCCTGTAATGTTTAGGGAATGCTTTCGAAACTGAGAATGAGATAAAGTAGGTAACTCTACCGTCATCACTCCTATATATACTCAGATTACAATATTTTATGTACGTGTTTAGGTAAATATAGAAGGTAGGTAGGTATAACTAAAAGTATTTCTTTGAAATAATGTCTTTTGCATGTGATTTTCTGTGAAGAGGTTGAATTTTATATTTTTTCTTTTTTTTCAAGTTTTGACGATGGTGTTCTTTATCTTTTTTGATGTACTCATGACATGACGTTGGAACCTTAAAATAACTTCTATGAATAACCATAATTTATAATGTATCAAAGTTTCGGAAAGATGATGCAGTGTTTTAGTTTAATGGCCAAAGGAATCAATATAATACTGTAGTATATTTTTAGGGGGTATGGTTTGTTTCGTCTTTTTATCTGTTTTTTTGTTCTTGTTTCGCTTTAGTCGTTTCGCATTTAGTTTGTTTAGGATTTTCATTATTATGTTTTTTAATTATTTGGTTTATAATTGTTTCGAAAAAAAAATCATATTGTCTTTAACTTAATTCGTTTTAAGGTCATTTCGCCTTTTATTGTTTAGTTTTTCGATTATTTCGATTTTTGTTTATTTCGATTTCAATTATTTCGCCATGCATCGTTTACGATAAACAGTGAGGTATCTATGGAAGGCCATACTCCCCTCCTACAACCCCCCTGTTTGGGCACACTATAGGATTTGGGGTAGGTGCGAGGGGGTGCTTTGGCACAATAATGGGCCTTAGTTCAATTTCAGTGGTATAGCTAGTTAGTTTTTTGGGAGTTAGTTCGTAGGGCCCAAAATAAACCCACGCTAAAACAATAGTCTAATCAAAACCAAATGCGAATTAAACCGTTTGCGAAGTAACCTTGACCTAAATAAAAAGAGAGAGAAAGAAATGCGAAATGACTGTAGGGCGAAGTGATCGAAAAACAAAATAAAACAAAATAAGGTATTACGAAATAAACAGAAATAATTATAAGAAATGCGAAACAACAAAATTGCGAAGTAAAAAAGCGAAACAATAGGCACCCATTTTTAGGTATTGGGGATAGCATTAATCAATGCAAGCCTTTAACTCGGTAACCCTTAAGAATAAATGGATATAAAATCGAATTTCTTTCACGGAGCTTTTGTCGAAGATACCTCTGACGCAATAGATAGTTCGTTGGAATGTCACACCTATACACCGGGAAGTCTGGAGATCAAATCCCAACTTATTCGACCTAAAACAATTTCTTTTCAGGGGTACCACCTCTTTCCAAGAAGTGAAAAATGTATGCAAGATAAATCTTATGTCACGAAAAAGTACCTATCATCTTAGCTTAATGGATTCGGTAGAAATTGTAAGTCCCACGGTCCATTTCTCCCAACTATTAACACGTCTTTAATCACTTTCTTACTTTTTCGCAATTAATTCATTTGCTTAACAAATATCAGAAATTACAAAACTATTCAACATATATATGTACATACATCACAACAACAACAACTTTCTCGTTAATTTTTCTTTAGTAAAACTTTTATTTTGCAGACAAACAAATTTAGAAACAGATAAACTCAAATACAAAACTTACTATCACCAGTCAATTAGATAAATGTTTTCTTTTTCTTCAAATTGTTTCGGTCATGTGTAGTGTAGTTTTGTTGCTATGAAAAAAATTATAGAACTAGATGCTTTATGCTTTAGGAGCCAAATAAATGTACAAAGACACATTAACGTCTCAAGATTTTCTTGAATGGCTTTGTTTTTTTGGTGTTGCTGTTTCAGAATTGATATTTATAAAGATTCAAGTTCGATACAATCAATCACAATATTAATTATGTAACAAAATGCCAAACTTGAGAAGGCCTGATTAAAAATAAATATACCTACCTCCATATAAATATTAATTTACTGATAAGTAAGTAATGTTGTATGTTTTTGGAGGAGGGTTTCAATATCCTACCTACCTATACTTTTTTCAGTAATGAAATATGTATGGGTACTAATTTTTTTAATTGAATTATGGAATAAATAAATAAATAAATAAATAAATAAATTGTAAATAAATTTACAAAGCGCGTTTCGAAAATTTCTTAATTAATTAATCTTCCTCTCTACGAAAAATCATGAGTTGCATTTAAGAGTTTCTCATTATAGTTAATGAACATTCACTAGATCTTACTAAGGAAATTTCATCTACTTTTTGCTGGTGAACAGTGAGCCCAGAGAAGACTTATTAAATGAAGCTATTATTTCTACAATTTGTTAATTAAAAATGATTTGAAAAATAATCATAATATACTACTGTTAAGTGGCCATAAAATTGAAAACCTTTATTTAATTAAATTTGTAAGTGATAAAACCTTCAAGTGTGGCAAATCTCATAGAAAAACAAAATATTCCAACTTTTATACAAACCTCCATATATGTATACCTATAACTAGGGCATGTTGAAAAATAAAAAGCAATTGTTTTACTTAAATAAAGTGTACCTGCCTTATACTCTTTAAAAATCCTTGCAAAAACGCTTAAGACAGGTAGTCACCATGGCCATAGACCATTTCTTTTTTTTGCCATTTGAAAACCTTCTCTATGCAATGTCTCGACTATATAAGTACTGTTTCCAAAGAAACCCCAAATAGCCATTTGGGTTTTCGTCTTCGCCTTCGTCTCGAATAAAATATTCAAACAAAACAAATTCTGCTATATTACCGACCATCATGCTCTCCAATTAATTTTCCAGCCATCAATTCCGAAAGCTAACCATAACAAGATAACATTTACAAGTGTATACAATGTTCATTCCGCTTCAATAGAGAAACGAACATAAAAGCCACCCAACTTCCATCTTCCACCTATTTGTAGGCCCCATACCCATTTTTACCGTCTCGCCATGGCCACCCGTAGTTTGGTGTCTTGTTTCCTAAATTCTTCGCTTAGCTAGAAATATTTACTTCAGCCAAGTGGTATTTGTGAGTTTTACTCTATACAACCACCTGAAACTGAAAGTTCCTCCAATCAGCGTTGACTTTTGTCTTGAGTGGTTGTTTTAAATGAAGTACACTATACCTATACTGCCTTTGCTTCATTCACCCCTACCTAACCCACTTCAACTTAGTGCTCGACATTGAGGAAATCACAACACACAAACATCGGTAAATAACACTGTTGTTTCGCTTAAAGATGATATAACCGAACAGCTTGTCACCTGCTGCCAGCTGGTGCTGCTATTGTTACCCCGCCGCCCCCCCCCCCCCCTTCCTTCAACAAACATAATACTGTGACACAGACACATTAAATTAAAACGAAAACAACACACTTTTTTTTTGGTTTGTTTGTTTTTGTTTGTTGTTATGCTTACCTCTTTTTTTTCTCCTTGAATAATGAATCATGATTAGACAGAGATAGGTCCCTGCAGGCTGCCACAATGAGTACACCAAAGAAATAAAAAAAAAATAACGAGTACGGATTACCTAACCTATTCGTTCTCCTATTTTAAAGAACTTATCCCATATATAGAAAACTTTAGATTTAAGACACCTGATTGCAGCCGACCGAAAACTTGTTCAAGTTTTTTATTTTTTTTTTGTTAACTTTTTAAAATATTTTTCAAACTCATTAACTAAGGAAAAAAGTAAAAATTTTGGCGTTCTCTCCTTGAAAGTGAAAATGAAAGCTTCAGAATCTTCTCGTCTGGTTTTTTCACTGAAAATTTTTTTTCGTGCTGAGATTTGCTGTGATTACTACGCCAAGATACTCTCGAAGTATTACAACATTTTCTCGTTTACATGTCTTCAACCACCATTCCTGAATATCATGATCTTATACTTCTCTAAATAAACGGTCAAATTCCAAAGTTTGAAGTACATCTCCAATGGGTTTATTATTAGCTGCATTCCTTTAAAAGATTCAGATAAGAAAACAAGGTCATCCGATAAAACGAAACGTGGTATACGCATATTTCCTAAATGGAACCTCTGAGTTCCTCCACAGTCCACGATATCATTTATAAATAAAAAATAAACAGCAACGTATTTAGGACACACCCTTGCTTTATTCCTACTTTTGGACTCTTTCTTTCATAACATAAAATTGTATCAATGTAAGAAAAGAAAAGCAATGAAGTTATTTTTGCTTAAGTCTTTATTTAGAGTTGTTTCTAACACTCTTTGATTTTATCTCGACGTATACATTTTGCTGATGAGAATCGATTAACTGTGAAATGAATTTTTTTTAAATAGTTTCGAGAAAAATTAAAAACGTTGTGTCTTGGTAGTTCTGAGTTTTTAATAAAAGAAATTGTTTTTTTTTTGGAAATTTCTTATAAGCGTCGTCTACTGTAATTGATTTTTATTTGTATTGTAGTTATTATACTTTCAAGCAAAAAGTAACCTCTCTTTTGATTTTTAAAACAAAAGTGATCTTAGAATTTTATCATATAGATACTTCTTAAGTTCAAAATTAAATTGTTTATTTTGCTGAAAGAGTATCACAAAAATATTCAAAATCACAATCAAATTGCGGTATTTATTGTATAAGCATGAGTAGATTACATAGGAACCCACACAAAACGCTGTGGTTTTGTAGGATTTAATTAGCGTTTTACACGCTCTATATGTTTTACAAAATTATACCAAATACACACATATTAGTATTTTATAAACTATACAACACTTAGGTACTATAAAGTAGGAAGTTATGGTAATGTGTGAGGATTGGGTTGGGTGTTGTGGGAAGGGATGAGGAGGAGCAGGAGGAAGAATGTGGAATGTTTTCATTATGTTTTATGTAACATGAGTAAATTGCTTCGTCACCATGCAGCGTTATCAGAAGTGTGATGTACATTTTAAATTTTTCACGTTCGCACGGAAATGTTCAGCATTTTAGAAACTCTGAACTGCAATTATAGTCTGTGGGCTTATAGGACAATAAAGTGTCGACTACTATTTTCACATCAAACCATCAGCGATGGTAAACCACCACATTTAGTATAGACATAATGATTCCGTTGAGTTGACCTATTTCGATGATCCATGAAATTAATAGTTAAGAAAACTTGTTTGTCAGTATACCTTTACTGAAAGGGTAAATGGGAAGGGAAAAAAATTGTTAAAACGGTATTTTAGTTTATTTTTCAGGTGTTGTCTATTGTAAAACCAATTCAATTTTTCGAAATCTGTATAAGTATAGGCCATGCAAAACCACTGCTTCATTTTACATGGTAATTCTTCAGAATATTTATGGTATTGGACACAAAAACAGTGATTTCCTATGAAAGATTGTGAATTCAGGTTTTGAACGGTCTCCTATTTTTATTCTAACAGTTAGGCCTATTCTGCCACACCTGTTATTATGGTATGAATTTTCTGCTATGAATCATATAAGATTTTCACCATACAAAATTTTTTATAATTGGTATTCAGAAGTTCGATCTTTTATAAAATTCTGTTAAGAAATTTTGAAAACGAAATATGCAAGCAAACAGAACTAAAACCTCTTGTCACAATCAGTTGTTCTAAACAAAATAATTTATTAGTAACAAATAAATTGAAATAAATTAAAATTTAAGCTTTTATATGGAAATTCATAACAGGATAAACGATCTTGCCGATAAGGCCCAATAATATTTTGTGTGATACTTTTGGCTCAGCTAAATGAGACCATTGTTCCTATATTGCTGTTTTTCAAACCAAAATGGTTCAAAAATCCCATTGTGATTAATGGATGCACATGGGACATATTCAAAATATCACCTTTAAATAGTGAAATTTTTTTTCTCTACAGGTGGAAATCTTCAAAAGACACTTGGTAATATTCGGTACCAAGTAGTGTGGGACTTGTACCGTACTAAAACCACCGGGATATCAGGACCAATCTATGAAAGATCGACAAAAGATTTTTATTTCTTAAATACAAAATCGCATTGGGGGAAGTTTAAAGTTTTAATACTTTCCCATAGCATTTAGACCATCAGCTCATGAGGCTTGGTTCTTCTTAGTCTTCGAACATTGTCATAGTGAAATAACACAAAATAAAGCATTTCTCGTCGTTACGTCGCGTCGTGTGGTTTTTTGATTCTTCCGAACTTATGACGCTACGCACGTTACAACGAGAAATGCGTTTGTATCTTTGCATTATTTCACTGCTTAAAATGTATCTTTGAGAGAGAACAAGTATGAAGAGATCTATCTCGTCACATCGACGACTCGTTTTCACGCCAGGGTTCAATGATCAATGGTAAAGTAGTTCAACCATTGAATTAAATAAATTCATTTCAGGTGAAATGTTAGATCAAAAATAATTTTTGTTTGGCAAGAATTAATAATTAAATCATCAGCTTTAGCTTAGTATCATTATCTTATTTTACTTCATTTTATATTAGTTTTTTTGAAAATCAGAAGTGTGTTTTTACTGATTTAAATAAAGCTAGGGAATGGTGCAATAAAATTCATCTTTTGTTGAATATTGACCAATTTCAAACAGTGAATTTAACTCGCAAAAAAAAAAATAATTTATTAGTGGAGCAGAAGTTGATTTTCTCGGCCCACTGAAATACCCTATAATAACATCGAAGTTAATTTGATGTATAGCATCCTCGACCATACTATATTGGGTAATTTAACTTAAGTCTGTTAGGTCTGCAAACATATAATATTAATGAATTTAAGAACCTCCGGAACATCGTTAATAAATACTAAGAAAAGTAAAGAGTTCGAAATATACACCTATAGAGCACCAGCATTAGCTGCAGTGTTCCCAGATTGATAGTTTTTGCAACAAAAATGATGGGAAAAAATCAGTTTGGTGGGACTCCACGTGGGATTTATGGTGGGAAAATATTCCAAATGCTTTTTTATGGGGTGGAAATAATATTTTTACCAAAAATTACTATACTTTGGTACCTGCTTACCTCTCCAATTTTGTTTTCTTACCTTACATTTATAAATCGAAAAAAAAAAAACAAAATAATTGGCGTGATTATCAATGGCACAGAAAATCTGTCAAACAAGCAGAGAGGGATCTTTCGTCCTTTTTTCAAAAAAAAAAAAAACAAACTAAGTTTTCTATTCACTAACTTGCAACAGCAATCTTCCTTCTTGGTTTGCATCGACCTAAAACAATTAACTTACCCCAGAGACAAAACAACAATCTGACTCTAAAACAATACAACCCATTCACATGCAAAATCTTGTAAGGCAATCGGCTAAAAAATATTCCTCACACAGGCACACTTGCGATTTCAATCGCGCGACTATATTTAAGTCGCAGAAATAGAAGATAATACAACAAGACTTTTATTTAAATCGCAAGAGCGTGCATCCTCAATTATGTCCATTTTATTTAATTGTCGGAGCCGCAATGGTTCGCGAACTTTTAACTTTTCACGTACAGCACTTTTAACGTACTTCAATTTGTATGAAGAAAAAAAGAGCCCGAAAATAATATTGACGTTTTAGTGCTTATTTCTGTCGCGAAAAAAAATTATTAATTAAAAGAAAAATATAAAAAAGTGAATTATAAACTCTGTTTTTTTTTCTTTAAAATATATAAAAAGCTGTACAGCTCATTGTGGGCAGATAAAACAACGACCTACGATATTTTTTGAATGCAGTTGCAGCTCCGGCTCCGATTCCAGTTGCAGCAGGGCCATTGTGTTCAGCCAGTTAATATTGCCTCCATATACGTTTCCAATACCTTGTCGTTTTGTAATCCATCAGTCTTTGTTTCTCAATTCATATGAATGAATTTTTGTGTGAAACGTAAATTTGTTCTTAATATTTAATTTTAATTTTCTGTTGGTGGTGGTAACAATTATAATTTTGTTGAATATACATCTAAACAATTGAATTGAACTGAACTTCTATTTTCAATCTATACATCCACAGTACACAATTATCTATGGTAATATTTTGCGCAGGTTTTCAAAGTTTAAAGTGTCAAAGAATTAAAAATGGCTGTTCGAGTGCCCACAGGAACTCAGCACACATCATTAGAAACAACAACAAAATATTGAAATTAGACAAGTAAAGGGACACTGGTTCCACCATCTTACCACCACAATACCTCTATTTTGACAGATGCGCAGAACTGAACAAAAATGATAACGTTAATGATATAACCTTTAATATGTGTACTGTGCTATACATCTATCTATCCCACATCTAACTATTGATTATTATTATTATGTATTTTAGAAGCAGACATTGTTAAATTTATATAACATGAAACTTCTTGGTCAGCCTTTGCCCTTTATCAATGTGGTTTGGCTAAAAAAAGTTACAGCAATTGATCAAATTTCCACAGACCATTAAAATTGTGATTTTAAATTTAACTTCTCAACTTGGTTTAATTTAAGTTCGGTAATTGAAGAAAAAAAAAACTTTAACATCACGTCAAATCTATGTACAAAAAAAATCAAAATAAAATCAGTAACTTTTTCACAGTCGACAACATTATATCATTTCTTACATCCAATTTCATATCCTAAACATTATTCACAACATTTTCAGAGACGCTTAATTTCTTAAACATGGAGATTTACAAAAAATTCGAACTTTTTCTCTAAAAAGTTTTGTGTTATTGATTTTAAATATTTTTTGTTTACTTTAGGAATTTAGTTATTTTATTTTTTTTAAATACATACTTACAGTCTACATAACTCTCCTTTCAACAATTAAATCAGTTCACCTTTAATCAAATAAATTAAACTAATTATTTTCACATTGTCATTGCATTGCATTTAATTCAAATAAATAAAACAGTATCTACTTCTGATTACTAGAAAAACGATACACTACACACAATTTATAATGCTTTGTGGTTTGAAAACAATATGAAAATAATAGACTCATTTATACTTCATCAGAAACAATAATTATCCATATATTGTTCCCTTCATCCATTTAGTTTTTACTTGATGGTCGATTTATAAACTTTTCCCACAAATCCATTCAAAAACTCAGTTTTCAATTTCCATTACTTTTCAACCCCCACCCCCCCCCCCCCATCACCATAACCTTTTCTATTTCATAGAGACAGATTTTCCAATGTACCTAGTGCATATTATATGCTTTATAAACGGTGGTGAGTGAAATGATAAGGGTTAGGAAGGTAGGAGTTGATATTAAAAGTAACATATTGTTGGGATATGAATTGTAGTTTATATTTCTGCTTTTGACATCATGGTGATGTCTCATTTAAAGTGGAAAGGGGTTAACAACTGTCCTCAATGTCACTAACACACAGTTAACTGACCAACAAAATTCAATCATATATTCAACCACAAGGGCTTATAGGAGAACTATACAAAAGGACATGGTAAAAATATTTGGTTAGTTTATGAATTTCAAAACTGTCAAAATAGAAAACACTTGAATGATTTGACTATACTACATACATTTACATAATATGTAACATTTAATTTTCAGTATTTGATATTGAAGCTATATAAAGAAATTAAAAAATGTCATTTGGAAGAAATCGCAAAATTACATACATAGTTGGTGTTCAGGGTAATGAAGAAGCAGACTCCCTAGCAAAAATAGGAGCAAAGACTACCTTAACGGGACCTGAGCCCTATTGTGGCTTGGGAGAAAATGTTATCAAAAACAAAATCAAAAAAGAAGAGGAGGTCAATAGATCAAAAAATTGGAAGGAACTCCCCAAGCTGAGGCAAGCCAAACTCCTACTTGGGAACTATAACCAAGAACGTTTTAATGACTACATCAGCTTAAGCAGGAACAACTTCAGGATCATAACGGGCCTCCTCACCGGCCATTGCAAACTAAAAAGGCACCTAAACATTGTAGGCCTAGTAAATAGTGCCATATTGTCGACCTCATAAGCAGACCTCGTAACTTCACCTTTTAGCGAAAATGAGTTTTGAATGCTATTTCATAGAAAATTCGTCAGCGCAGCTACCTAGAACATTTCGAATCCCTCTTAGAACTCTAAATAAACTTAAATTAAAATTTTGCATAGCACGTAACTCCACTACTACTCTGTGTCTGGCAGACATTTTCGTCTCTCCTGAAAAATTTGAAATTTGTGAGTTACGAGGTTTGCTTATGAGGCCGACGATATGTAGATTCTGAAATATTCTAGAGGAAACACCAAACCACATATTAGGCAGTTGTGATGCACTCGTGCACCAAAGAAAGAAACACCTGGGACGATACCAGGTGGAGGAATGCAATCTATCCTCTCTGAGAATACCCCAAAATTCTTAAATTCCTTAGAGAAGTAGGTTTGGAGGAAGAGCTATAATATTGAGAATCTTCATCCAGCTCCTAATGGGGGCACAATAGATCTATACCCCACAAATATTCATTCATTCATTCATTGCATTACATATCTTTTAAGCGAGTTTTTCTTATATATAAGTGTTTCTTATATCCGTAAAATACTGTATCATCTTGTTATCATATACAATGGAGCTTCAACACTCTCGGTCCCAAATAGCGGTAACTGGCAGTGGCGCGAGAAAAGCAGAAGCAGGGTTCGGACTTTACTTTTATCGAAGTAGATCTACTTTGAATTGAAGACAGTAAACTTTGCTTAATACAATATTTAAACCCAACTAAAATTCAAGGTGCTGATTTAATATCTATGTTTAATTTGTTTCTATTGAAGTCTGAAGTTTTTGTTATAGTTATATTTTTTTTTATTTTAAGTTTGACTTTCTTGTACCTTATAGTTATTAATGAAAATAATCAAATAATACTGAATAAACTTTTGTTAAGAATTTAATTCGAAAATTTTGTTTAATCTCCTAAAACTACTTCGAAAATTTTGGATCTACTTCAGTTTTTTTCCGTATTTACTTCGAAAATTCAAAACCTAAGTCCGAACCCTGAGCAGAAGTCATTAATCACCAGCTGCATTTCGAACCGACCGAACAAGAATAATAAGAGCAACAACAACAAAAACTGAAGAAAGATCTGTTTGAGTTGAGGGATATTTTACATTTGATCTCCATTCGTCTTGGCGAACAGTCTATTATAAAATGCAGTGCACATTTTAAAATGTATTTTAAACTATAGGTGTGTTTTATTCATTGCTGCATAGTCAGCGCAGCACAAGTCTAAATAAAACGATCACTGACTCTATACGTTCATTTCAATAATTGAAAGCTCTATCGCCAGCACAGCAATCTTTTTTTTGCTGACTTCTTTTTCGCCAGCAATCAAATTGTTTTTGTTTGGCGAGGGAAATTTTGCTGCGCTGGCTATGCAGCAATGAATAAAAGACACCTTATTTCTTTAAATAAAGTATTGCACGTTTAGAATGCGTCTTTTACATTATAGTTAAATTAAGGAAAGAGTTAAATCATATTTCATTTTTGCATTTCAATGGCTTAAACTTTTAAATTTAAATAATGATTTTTGGAATTAATTTAATTATCATGTCCTAATTACACAAAGATAAAATTATGTCCTGGTCTGTTCTGAAAACTTCAATAAATTATAAATTATTTTCTTGAAATTGTTTCAAAAATTCCTAAATTTAAAACATTAACTGATAAGAAGCTTATTTTTTGATCGAAATAAAAAAAAAAACCTACATAATTTGAAAAAAAAAACAACATTAAAATGTCCTTGGTGAGGATGCTTGTTCTCTTTCAAATATAATATCCCATCATCATAAAAGAAGAAAGAACGACAATCATTGGCATAAAATATATTTTGTATGCTAATTTTATTCTTCGCATTATTTAACCAAGTCAAAACCAACCAACATAACCCTTTTGATAAAAAAGAAGCCAATTTAAATAGGTATAGCATAAAATCGTTTGAAGAGTCCTATATACTCGTTCAGGTATGTACCAACCTTTCTTCATTTGAAATTTAAAAAAATATGCTAAAATCAACCCAGAGGGTTTTAATTTAATTTCATTTATTTAAGAAAATGATGATAAAATTCCTTAAATATTCGATTTCCTTTTTTTTTTTTGTTATAAACATTTACTAACGTACTCAAAGAAAACTTTAAATTTTATAGTATTCCTAGAGCTGGTGATTATTTCGCTTGTCAAATAAGGAAGGACTTCGTATTTTTTCTTCGTTTTATGGTCATTTGACCTCTTGCAACTACATAAATAAAGTAGGTAGAAACATGAAACATGAGACTTAAGAGGTTCATGCTTTACAAAATACATATTACAAAGGAATTTATAGTAACGGTTGCTTTTTGTACTTTCGAAAATTTCCTTCAAATAGCATTCAAAGAATTTAGGTAGGAATGGTATCATATTTAATGTATAATACCCCATGGCGTAATGGGAAGTGCGTTGGAAGTGAAAAATCCTCCAAAAGTGTATCTTGTGCAGAAATATGTGATTCATATCACAGCCCTTTCGGCGAAAAATTGGGGGTCCTGGTTCTCCATATAAACTATTGCACATTTATTTAGTACATTAAATTTTTTTACTGGAAAAAAATTCATAGTCTTTAAAGATGTGTCATTTCAAACATTTTGCATGTAAATATATTACTCCTACCCTGTATGTTGAACATATTATTATGTAAATGGATTTATTTGTCATGTTCAGGGCAAAGACAAGTGGATTTTAAAAATGTATAACTATGGATTGAGGCAGTATTTTTCATTTTTTTTTATTCTTCTTCCAGATGAAATTATTGTCTTCTGCCGCACTGGACAATCTAAGACATTGTATACCTATTTGACTCACTCAAACGACTTATCTTGACATGAATCTATGAAGCACGTTCGACTCATTTTGAAGTGATGTAGATGTTGCCAAAAAAAAAAAACACATCTTTGGAACAATTCAGTGTGATTTTTAATTCGAAAGTAAAAAAATATATAACTAAATAAATAAAAAAAGGAAAATGTTGTGCCATGTATGTAAGTGGATGGACCCCAAGGAAGTAAAGTTTCGTTTTTCTGTAGGTGTAAATATTTAAATGATACAATCTCTCTCCCTATGACTTCTATTCCATATGTTTGCATCATAAATTATTAAATTTCTCCTCTCTCTCTTCAACATATTAATAAAAAAAATATTTTAAGTTTAAGAACATACCAAAATGTGTTCATCTGTTCTGTATATAATCTTTTTGAAACTCGCCAATACTTTGAATACTTTTTGAATACTGCGACCACTTAATTAATTGACAAAATAATATCCAACCTTCTTCGATACTTGACAATCAATTTCCACCCTATGCATACGCCTTGAGCACTTGATGCATAATATCAAAACAATGCTTTACACAAAAAGTAGAGTTATTCTCTTGTCGGAGTCATAAAGATACACAAAAATATCTGATTTATAGTCGACGAATAACCAAAAAAGTATCATATTTCCCTGTTGCCACACTCAGCAGACTCGAAGAAAATTAGTGATTAAGATTAATTCTAACAAGTGATGTCCTAAAGAGCATCTCTGCTTTAGGTTTACGTTCAAGGTTAACACGCCGAACGAGTCAGAGAGTTTTTAGTTGATCAGAGAGTCTTTATCTAACACAGCCGATGAATGTTACCATTTGATCTTTATTTTAAAACAGCTTCCGTAGCAATAGATCCACTGGTGGTTTAATTTCACTGAAAAATTGAACCAATGTTTAGATCATTTTGGAGAAAGTAAAATTATTGCGCTTGATATTTCTAAGACATTCAATAGAGTTTAAATACACATTTCTTTTATGAAAAATGCGTGCATTTGCTATTTTTTGTTTTTTGGGACAGTAATTTTCTTTCCAATACTAGATGGTTTCTGAAGTTCCCAATATAAATTCTGGTGAGTCCCAAGACTCTGTTTTGTCTCCGCTCATTGTTATGAATGATCTCTTGCATCAAAGAAACTGAAAAGCTTTAAGTTCTTGGTTTGTGCATTATTGACAGAATTTTGTGTGGAATGAACACAGATATTGATAAAAATGCAGCAAAATAACTTAGGTTGCCGGAGATTGTGCAATATTCTTTGTTCCGCTTCTGACCTGGCTACGAGGTATGCATATACCTTCAAAGCTAGAATAACTTTCATAAATTGGTAGGGTAAATTCAAATTTTGTTGACTCTCCTAGTTTGAATATTTAATAAAATAGTCTGCAGACTATTAAATGAAACAAACCAAACTAAGTGGTTAAAAAATAAAGAATCCAGAATAGAGATTTAAATCTGATAAGCGATTTATCAATTTCCAAAACATTTGTATCATTGGAATATCCTCAAATTGTTTTTTGCCTATCATTGTTTTATTGTTAATAGTGCTCTAGTGAAAAAGTCAGCTGCATTCCGCCCTTAAAACAATTTCCCCGTAAAGCTTGCTCCGCCAGGAATGCCCATCGGGCATCCGGCATACTGATGAGTGATGAGTAATGCCTAATTTTGAGCGTTCCATTAAGTACAGGAATTTTTTGTTTAGCCACAACACGAATTGGAATTCCTTCCCCAACTCTATGTGTCCTTCCCATTTAAATATTTAGATATTTAAGACAAATATACATCGTTATATACTATTCAATTCTCTCCCTTTAACATAAACGCTCTCACTGTGTTAAATGAAACATTTAAAGGGTAGCTATAACCTCTTGAGTGCGTGTTCATTATTTCTTCCACTATTATGGCAGTGAACACAACAACTTTGCATTAGTATTAAAACTACCGATGAATTAATGAAATCGAAGAAAAGTTCAATCATCAATAATAAGTTTTAAATCTACTGCGGTCTAAGATTTCCATTTTGTAATATAACATTTGTATAAGGGCAGCACAACCAGGCAAGTGGCAACATACATAAATAAGAATAAAATAAAAAAAGAATAGAATCAAAAATTAAGAAATACAATTTTTTTGTCGATCTTTCATAGATTAGTCCTGATTTACCGGTGATTTTAGTGCAGTACAAGGCCCACACTACTTGGTACCAAATATTACCAAGTATAGAGTTAACATTCAAACAGAGGCTACAAAAATTGAACCTGAAAGCGAGTAAAAAGCGAAAACATGTAATTTCTAAAAAAATTTAAAATAATTGAATTTTGTTTGATTTATGGAAGTTTTTTTTTATTAGATTGACTAACAAAAATTATATATGGACCTTTTATATTCGTCCTTTCGAAGAATGTTATTTTTAAGACATTTTTGTTTGTTAAAAATATATTATGGGCATTTTGAAAATTATTTTGTTTATATATGTTCTTCTTTTAGTTTGGTTTTGAAATTTTTTCACCATCCGATAGCTCTCTTTGATACGCAAATTTTGGCATATCAAATTCCATATTTTAAAAAAAGTGCCTTTAGCGCCGTTTTCATTGTTAACCACACAAAATATGTCTCTTGAAGATTTCCACCTGCGAAAAAAAATATTTTTCTGTGCGCTAAACTTTTGCCGGATTTACACAAATGGCAAAGTTGCCAAAAAAATGGCAAAATAATGGACGAAATAAATTTATAATGGCATGCGTTTACACGAACCCAAAAAGTGGCTGATTAAATGTTGGCATTATTTTTGCCAGTATTAAATAGCAAGGAAAGAAATATAAATGTATTTACATGATTGACATAAATGAGGCATATTAACGGAATTTTTTGAAGTCGAAAGAAAGTTGCACAAATATCAATTTTTAACTCAAGAAAGTATAAAATGGAATAAAAAAAAACTATTGCCTTTTAAGGAGCATTCTTGGTACTACAAGATGAGGAAGAAGAGATGCAGTCCCTAGCCATCCGGCGACAAAGAAAAACTCTGGCACATTGGGTTCGACCACTATTTTTAGAAGGAGGAGGTTTTTTTGAAACTCTGCAGAGACATCTCCGAAATAACGACCCGGAGTTGTTGAAAAGCTTTGTGAGATTGTCCACGGAAGATTTTGATTTCCTCGCTGAAAAAATATCCCCTGTAAGGAAAGAAAATACAAATATGCGTGAAACAATTTATCTGTAGAAGAACGTCTCGCTATCACCCTCGGTTTCCTCGCAACTGGAGACAATAATAGCAGCCTGATTTTTTTGTTCAGGAGGTCAAAATCTTCTATATGAAACATTGTTTCCGAAGTCGAATCGAGGGAACGAAAATTCCATAAGTTTTCCCGAGCCTCAACCATTTCAACAAGCAGCCGGTCCTCTTGTGGCACCCACTTCTTCTCGACTTTTCTATTGCGAGCTGCCTTTTCAATTTCTTTACCTTGTTCCATGTCTTTTCAATTTCTTAAATATTAATTTATTAGTATATTTATTGAAAACTAAAACTTGTATTTTCTATTTACTTACAATTTTAATTTTGTTGATAAATAAATAATCCCTTTTAAAGTTGCCGTCAATATTCAACGTTTTGACATTTAAAATGGCATTTTGCCAATAAAGAATGAACATGTTAATTTTTTTTTCGTCTATCGCATAGTTTGGAAAATGGCGCCAGAAAATTGTTTACACAAGGCCATTTTTATGGCAACATTTAACGCCAAATTTTCTCTGCCAGTTTTTGTATGGCAAAAATATGCCAGTATTTAGAGCGATTACACGATGAAAAGAAAAATGGCTTGTATTTGGCAGCTATAATAGCGTTTTACCATTCGTGTAAATGAGGCATTATAACCGCTATTTGTCTTGTTTTTGACCGTTTTCGCACAACATTTTGCTTGCAAGATACAGTGGCACCGAGACGCAGAAGAAGAGTACATAGGTATAGGCACAGGGCAATGAAGAGAATGTTATATCCGTTCAGGAGAGTGTTGAAGAAAATCAAAGTTTATAAATTCAGCGTCCATATTTCAAATTATAGCTTTTGTCATTGGTACGTTCCCTTTGGAAAATTTTACGCCAAGAACTTGGTTTTTAAAAGGCTTACCAGATTCAATTTGTGTAAGAATCGTTATTTACGTCGAAATTAATTTGTTGGTTCAATTAGTATGTCAAAATAAACAAAATTGGTGGAATCATCGGATCTTATTTTTTTCTTTTCAAAAATTAACGAAATTTGCTAAAGAGCCATGATTAATGTGACTATTTCGTTTAATGGCATGAATGTGGAAGGGATGCGGTAACAAAGCAAAATGGCGCTACGTGCATGAAAAAAATGGTCAAAAGCTTTATTTCTCGGATGATATTCATCAGATCCAGTCGGTGGCGTTTCGATTTCAACACAAATCATAAATAGTACATACAATTATTTAATAAAATTTCACGTGTTTTATTCCAAATAAAATTTATTACTGGCTTAAAAAAGCACCCTGTACCTATACATAAATTATTTATTTCCAAGTTGTTTCTACCTAAAGTATCAACTGAAGTTGAATCATTTTAAAATCCAAAAGATAATTGAAAAAAAATTGAGTAAAACTGAAGTTATATTTGCAGAATTTTGTTGACATTATTCTTAGAATGAAATGTCTGCTCATAACATTTAAAATCAAGTTAAAAATGTATTGCCTTAAAGAGATTAACAAACATACGAATAAAAATAAAAAAACACAAAGTAGATAAATACACAAATATATAATTTAAATTGCAAGAAAAAACATTGAGGAAGACGTTTTGAAGATACAAAATTAAATTCAATAAAAATTAATGAAACAAAAATACTGATTATTTGCGTGATGTACCTATCTTCTTTTTTTATAATCTTTGAGGATACTTCAAGAAATAAGGAAGTATCAGGCAAGATTGTTCGTTGGAAAGAATAATAACAAACAACAACAACAGTGAAGATAAGATGAAGACTACAATATAAATTATATATGATATAGCTGATAGCAAATTAATATTTATACAGGACAGGGATGGAATAATAAATAAATGTATAAAAGCTTTTTCAAGTCTTATCACATAATTCATGAATTTATTGACACTTCTGTATCCGTTTTGGTGCTAAAGATTAATCATAACACTGGAGGAAATTTGTTTGAGGAATATCTTTTTTATGTAGAGCCAGCGAGCATAATGCATTGAATAGACACGAGGAGGATTAACCCACATTCTCACATTAAAATGAAGCCACAGAAATATCTTCATCCCTAAGTTACATATGAACATAAATACATAGCTATGATAATAGTATCGTTATTCGAGATACAGTCAATGCCACTTATTAGATCAACGCTTGAATAATAAATTTTATTCGCATTTTAAAAATCTCACTATGGTAGCAAAAATCTCGCAAATGCAATAAAACTCTCGCAAGATCTTTTCTACCGAATTAAGTGAATATCTAAGGCAGTTCGTGGCTTCAAATCCACATCCATCACCTTTTCATAGAATTTAAGGCTTAAGTGAAAATAAAGTAGTGAGAGATAGATAGATAGAGAGATTCCAGTTAAACATAATCGACTGTACATTCTTTTGATAAGGCGTTGGCCATTGTATCTCATCATACCTCAATATGGTAAGAGAATAAATGAAGTCTGTATATCCTTGGATATATTTAAAAGCATAAATATTGTAGAAATTGAATTGTTACAAATTAAGACAGGTGAACAGTGAAAGATAACGTTTAGCTATAATATAAATGATTTTTCCAACGTACCCTCCTTCTACTTCTCCACACACTTCGTATTTAGAATTTGATTAATAAATGGTTCTGGTTTTCTTAACATAACAATCAAGTCATACCCATAGCTCCTATATACCACACTTACCACACACATATCCTCTCCAATTTGGGTGATCTCAAGGGAAAACTAGTATTTTTATTATTTTCTATAAGTAATGGTCAATTCTGTTAGGTTAGGTTAGGTAGAGAAAAAAGTCAATAGTGTAAGTCTGTTTTATTTTAGGATAAAGAATAAAAAAAAAAACAAAGAATCCTTAGGGACGGTTAAGACAAATGGGCTTTTTGGGATTCTTGCTTTTATGACTATCACTGTGGTTTTTTTTTTTTTTTTTTTTGGGAAATAGCTTCTGTGTTGAGTCTTTTTTCTGCTCCAAAGGAATGAAATAAATTTCGTTTTGTATTTGACAAGGCATATTAATTTAAGATAAATCAATTGTATATAGTACGTTCAGGAAGCTAACGTTGAATTTTAGATTTAATGTGTAGGCATACAGATTTTAATTAGTGAATGGAATACGTATCAGGATGAATAAGGAATCAGTTGACGTAGCTGTCATATTAGATTGAAGATGAACACACGTATTTTTAACCACGTTTTGCACATGTAAGAAAATATAGAAGTTGAGATTTTACTCAAATTTATTAATAAATTATGATACATATTAGAGAGAAATAAAAAGATCTATACCTTTATTATTTTTGTATATTTACTTTAGATCTAAAGTATAACTACAAAATGAAATTGGATTCTAGATTTTCATCGATTTTAATATTAGCGCAATTCTATCCATTTGTCTTTCTGTCTTATCAATTGCCCCCTTAACAGATAGGTTGAGTTTCTTTAAATTGCGTACAAGTTGTTTTTTTTTAACAATATTTTTTTTTAAATTTTTTTAGGAAAAATAATAACGACATGCCGTAAAGCCGACTGATAAAATATTATTTTTATTTTTTGCAAATTTTTGTAGACACTTTTAGCAAATAATATTGGCACGTCATTTTCATTATTTACTAATGCGGGGTAAAAAAATGAATTTCAAAAAATCATTCAAAATTATAGTTACTTTGAAAATTTTGGTATGTAATGTTATTTGAACTTATTGGAAACTCTTGCAGAGAAAATTTAATTTAAATCGGTAAAATTTGAAAAATACATAGTTACCTACATGAGAAGAAGCTTACAGTTAATGTAAAATTTGTTCCTGTTAAATGATAGAATGTAGTAATAGCACATGTATAAACATTTCAATCGAAAACAATAAAATTTTCTTTAATGATTTTTAATCAGTTTTATGGTACCGTTATTTTTGAATATAAGAAATTTAGTTTTCTATATTTTGTGTTATCAAAATCAACCGAGTCGTTTTTAAAATTGGAAATTTTTTTTTGTTAAAACAAAAAAAAAATATTTTTTGGAAAATTTTAGTACACAATACTTTTTTAACTTAAAAAAATCTGTATAAAGAAATTGGTCAAAATCAGTATAACAGGGAGAAGTGAAAATCAAACAAATGGTTTTGTGTTAGGAGAAATCAATAACCGTTTTGTGGAAACTCTGTAAAATTAAACGAAACATGTTCCTCCGTCGCGGTCGTTCAATTTAAGAATAAAAATAGACATTAGGCTGTAGGCTGTAGGCAGTTCCAATCAGGGTCGCCGCCCAAAAAAAGTTCCGTGCCACATTTTCTAAAAAAAACGTACCATTTTCGTTTCATATGCAAAAGAATCAAATTCTTATATTAAAAAAAATATATAATTCAATTCGTCACTACAATGCAGAACTAGTCTAGTCCAAAATTTCACAATGAGTTTTTTTTTACGTCATAACGAAACTTGTGGTGTTTCGCGCATTTTCTACATATTCCGAATATTCCTATACGTACAGTAGTTCCTTCAGAATTTTAATAATAGAATACACATAGTATCGAATGTCAGCATTTTACGGACTAAGGTTCTTCTTGAAAATTTTTGTAAATGTGACTTAGGCTAGTTCTGCATTGTAGTAACGAATTGTGGGTTGACAAAGAATAATTATAAGAAATAATTTTTCTATTCGTGTATTGTCAAAAAAATTAAAGTGTCCATTACTAGAACAATTTTCCTAATTTTTTTTTTTTCAAAATTCGTTTTATTTGAAGTAAAAAATGGAAATAACAAAAACGTGTCATGTTGAATTTTTTCAAGCCACCGTATGCCACGATCGATGATGACTTCAGCAACACAGGTTCTAATCGACCATTGATGGTATATAAGGTCGTGTCTTTCGAATTTTTATTTAGTGTATACTGTTAAAGTTTTTCAGATTTTTTTCGCCAAAAGGATCTGGAAAATGATGAAAACAATGTTTACATATTTGACAAGTTGAAACCACTATATTTTGACAAAAAAATTAAAAAATTTGTCGGCGGGAATGTCGAAAAGTCACTAGATATGTACCAAGTTTTAAGAAAATTGATCTGATGTGGCCGAACAGACATGACAGACGGACAAAATTGGTAAACCCACTATTTTCGTCTTTCCTATTGTCGTAATGTCGAAAGTTTGTTTAAAACCTCGTTTGATTTTCTTACGAATCCATAACATATTCAACAGAGTATTAATTAATGGATTATTCTATAATAGAACTTTTTTGTGATCAAATTTTGATAGAAAATGATTAAAAATTTTAAGTTGTTCCAAATTTTACAATTTTATTTGTGCAAAATCCATATTTTTGAAACGAGTTTGTCGAATAATATTAGATAAGCCAATGTCGCCATTTTTTTTTACCTTATCAAGAATATTTTCTAAAATTAAATTTTCAAAAAAATGTGTTTTTGATTTATAAAATAAATTCAATTTTTTATAAAAGAAAAGTTTATACAAAAAAAATATCAAGCCATTTCCAAAAAATGTGTTTTGGATTTATAAACAAAAAAAAAATTTTATAGAAGAAAAGTTTATACAAAAAAAATATTAAGCCATTTTACGTTTTATTATAATTTTTTCTTTCACCACAAGTATAGGTATTATTTGCTTTAAGGCAAAGCTAAAGTTATATTTGATGAAGGTTTAAAAATGCCGGAAGTTCAATTCAATGGATGAGGAATCTATCAAACAACCTTTAAGGTCACAATAAGGAAATCATGAAATTGAGTCAGAATTATTGAGTTGAATTCTGTAATTTTTTAGATTCGTTTTATTATGTACTAAAGAAAATTAAAAAATATAAAACTACACCGGCTACAAAAAATTACTTTTATTTTACAAGTAAAAGTAAAATTTTATGTGTGAAATTATTTTTTAATCGAAGCATTAAATTAAAAAATTTTTGATGTTTTTTCTCACCAGCTTTAATGCTTTACCTGCGGATATTCTTTCTCTGAAGAAAACGCGATCATAAAACTCCTTTAGTGTAGGGCTCATAGTCTATACTCTATAGTATACCTAAGTTTATTTTAATTGAGAACATCGAAAAATCGTCTTCACTTGTATGTAAAAAACTAGATTGTTAAGACATTGTGAATAAAATTCAAGTGAAATAAAGTGGGATGTTGGTTTCAAAACAAAAGTTTATTTCTTTACTTAAAGCTTGGTCATCGACCGAGCGACGGATCTAAACCAGTCTCAATGAAATAACACATTAGTTAGCATTTAAATCGGATTATCAAATTTACCATTTCACCAACATTTTTATATCACGCAAAAAAATTAAGTAAATTTCTCAAGAACAATTGTTTCCAACCACATAATGACTATTTTAATTTATGCCATTCATACATATAAAATGTACTTAGTTCGATTTTTAACATCAGGTGGTCCTATATGATAGAAATTACCCGATGCTTATTTAAGTGTTTCGTGTTGCTACTTAGTTCGATTTTTTACATCAGGTGGTCCTATATGAGAGAAATTACCCGATGCTTATTTAAGTGTTTCGTGTTGCTTTCAAGTAAAATTGAAAAAGAATCATTATCCTGACAACAAATTGCGTCGTCGACAATATCCTTCCCACTCATATTATATTTAAAGAAAAAATGTATATAAATATTAAAAAAAATAAAAAACCCAAAACTCACAACAATTTAAACTTATACTCTAAAAATAAAGTTTTTTGGCAATAAATTATGCTTAGGAATTTATTTCCATTTATACGAACTTCATAATGACTTTAAATTTAATGAAAATCAAATATGCACATTCCACAAAAAAAAAGAAAGTTGTTAAGTATTTTATTCTCTAAGATTGTTTGTATACACATTCATCAGCAATAAAACCAAATCCATTGTTTGCCAATACAAAGAAGGAACATTTCCATTAAGCTCTTTAAAAAAATAAAAGAACCCACAGCAAAAAACAACACTCTCTTTGAAACAAAAAAAAAATACCTACCAATATAAAATACACTCTGAAGCTGAACTAAGAACCGAAATTCCTAACCAAAAACAGGAACAATTCCAAATGAATATAAATAAAAAATGAGCAACACGATTTTTACATAATATCTAAATTATGTACATAAAGTGGTTTATACTTGGCCGAGACCTTGTTGATTTAGTCCCGAATTCCCTTTCTTACAAAACTTTTTGTTCTTTCTTTCTTTAGAGTATTTTGTGCTTTAGAAGATTTAAAATTTTTATTGTTTTTTTGAAAACCTGGACCTGAGGAAATTCAATTTGTCACACTGCCCCGAGATTTCAATTCTAAGATGTCTTTGAATGTAGGGATATGTATATGTAAGGTGTCTGTGAAAGTTGAAAGTTTTGTTGTAAATTAAATAAAGTCTTCCATAAAGTTTTACATAAAAAAAAAAAACAACAAGTAAAAGAGACGACTAAACTTTTGATTGTAACAGTTTTCAAATTATTTAGAAATAAAGAAACATGCACAGGATGTACCACGTTGACGTCCAGGACTAAATTGAAAATATAACCCGACTATTTGATGATTTGTATAAAATGTATATGCATGGAGTTCTGAAATACTTTTTTATGGATACTTAAACATTTTGAGTAGTAATTTATTAAACTTTATTGTCTTTATTGAAAATTTGATTGTTTCGGTCGTTAGTTGTTGTTCTTTGAAGTTTGAACAAGACAATTATATAAGCGAAAATAAAATGACCATACTTTCAATGTACAGATTTTAATGAACTTATATTATTAAAGGGTGTGACATCTTTTACAAACTTTAAAAATATTAAATTCAGTTTTGTTTTTTCTTTCTTTAAAAGAAAATAATATGTACAACATTGTCAAGCCAAGTTCAATCTTTTAGAAGGCATAACTTTTTTTTGAAAATCGAAAATGGCGGTGCTAACTCCAGGCTTAAAAAATGGCTAGTCTCTAAAAATTGGTTAGTTTCGAAAATGGTTATTTTTATGAAAAAAAGTACATTAATATTTTTGTAGGAAATTTTTGTAGCTATAAATTAGTTCTTGACATTTTGTCTGTATATTTTACCATTTGGGAGTTATTCCTGAAAAACCATTTGGGGGACCTTCAATCTCTCCTAGAATTGTTAGTGGCGCTCATATCAATAGGGACTTTTGACAGTTTCTTAAGAACGCCATGAGGGGCTTTATACTAAAATCCAGCTTTGTGATGATTTTTTCCGATTCAAATGCTTTATTGACTGGACTAAATAAGAATTTAAGAGATTATAGGCATATTAAGCCAAGTTGCTCCCTAAATTCCTTTTGTATATCCAATTTTTCTTCTTTTTTCGGCTTCCTTCTTGTCGATGGTCGCATCTTCTTGGTATAGTCCATACGCTAGCTTAAGTATAAACTCCATACATCTTATTCGTGTAATGGCGAAATTTCAAATTTATAATTTCTATCCACTATTTCAGCAGAATCGGCTTTTTTCGAAATTTTTTTTGTGACCTCTTGCAAATTTATTGTCAACGTTAATTCATATTTGCCTATACTTTAGTTTCAAAAACTCTTTTAGTTTGGGAGGAATTTATTCAGTAAAAGTGCGCGGATTACAAAAATTAAATATTCAATATAATAATCAGTAGTTTATTCAAAAGATTGAAAGTTCATTTTTTTTTACAGTTGCAGCCATTTAAATAAAGTGGAAGTGGATGGATTTTTTTACGATCAAGATAACAACAAAACGTATTCTTATTGAAATAAGAAGACAATTTCAAGTTCTCAGCTCTTTTGAGAAAGGAAATATTTCGAACATTCCACAAATAAATTTGCTTTTACGACCAAAATGTTAGCACCGTTGCAGTTGGGAGCTTTTTTTTAAATAAATTACATTTTCTCAAAACATTACAAAAAGTTGCAGCTGCAATTTTTTATATTGTTTAAAAAATAGTCAGGCTAAAATATCATGGTAATTTTTCAGCGGGATGTAGCGATGCTTTTTTTGTAGATCTATTCCAAACTTCAAAACTTCATAAAAAAAGTGTATTTTTGTTTTATTTGTTAAAATATTAATTTTCTTTTTAATTTGAAATTTGTATTTACTTATATGAATAAAACAACCATAATTGCAATACAGAAAATAAATAAATTCGTTTTTTGCTAAGTTGTTTACTCTAGAACAAAATTGCCCGACTTTGAAAAGCTTTATAAACCTAACAATGTAAAAAATTATTTTGGTTTGCTTTTTTGAAGTTCTACATTTCTATTTGAAATAAAAAAAATAAAAAAGTTAAAAAAATATTGGATTTTGTATTTTTGCCGTGACTTTTGGCTTTTTGGACCACAGTGCGGTGGAGGGCGACGCACGTGGGCGGTTGCCAGTTTGTTTCTTAATATTAAATATATTTTAGTTTTTCTTTAAAAAATACACCTTTAAGATCTTTTACTCAAATAACAAAGGAAGAAAAATCGCATTCTTACTGTTCTATTTTGGTGGGGCGTTGTTCTCATGTCATTCTGGGTTTTTTGTTCTCTTCCTTATCAGAATGAATTAAAATATATACTAGTCATCTCACCAAACTTTTTATTGAAAATTCAATGACCCCTATAATATGGAATTCATGGTATATAAACTCATCCTATAAATTTTCTGTAAAAGCCTCTATTTTTTTTTGCTCTATGATATACATTAACGACTATACAAATTTAATGATGTAATAGATATAAATATTTTAAATAATCGAGGTTCACCATTTAAACGATTTTATTTTTTTCTTCTTCCCGAAGTCGATATCAATAAAATACTTAAATCCGGCTTTTAACCTACGCACATATATAGCCGAACTATATTTGAAATTTTATTTATTCACTATTGAAAGTGCGATAAGAAGTTTAATATTCCCCCTAAGTAGACCCTTATTTTTGAGTGCTGTGTGGATAAAGTAAATAATTAAATTGAATTGATTTGAATAACTTTAAACCGTAAAATAATGCTTATTATATTCTATGTATACCTATGATATGAACCAGATGAAAATTCGTTGGCACTTGTAAATATTAAATTCATCTATATCTAGTTTTATTCGAATTTCGAATAATATTGGATTTAAATTCCAATCTTGTTAATGTAGGATGTTTTGTTTTTGTTTTTTTTTTTTGTAAATACGGATGGTCACAACACCACTTAATAGAATTTAAATCTTTAAAAACTCTGAATCATTCAGTGATGGGAGAAAAGGTTGCATAATGTAAAAGAATTAAGGGAAGATTTTTCCTTCTTTTTTTTGTCTTCCTACAAATTTTGATGGTATTGTTTTTATCCTTTTAAGGTATGAGTTATATAATATAAGCATTATAAACACTTTTTTAAGAGGTTGATTCCTTATAAAGGAAACAAATTCAGCACAAAAAAAGTTATGGCTTGAAAAAAATTCATTTGGAATATCTTTCTGTTTTAAAAACATTTGTTTGTATTATATAGGGAAACATTTGATTCAAATACAAATTTGGGAAATTTTGTTGGTTATTTTTGTTTGTTGTATGTATTTGAGCAATATTTTAAAATTTTTTTGACTGTATTTTTGTTTATGTTAATTTTATCTATTGATTAATTATTTTACCAATGACTCACGATTGAAAAATCAACCTTAAATTATTTTTATTTACATTATTAACAATTGTGGGGAGAAATATAAAAATTTTGATCACATTTATTTCCACCGATAAGGAAACCCCCTGTTGTGCATTGTATCGTTGGGTACAAACATTTACTCGGGAGACTCGTAAATGTGGCGTTCCTACCTGGCAAAAAAAAGAAAAAAACAGTGTAACCTTTAGATAAAATTTATTGAAACTAAAATCTAAGCAATATGCTATGGATCCACCTAACCTATAAGGATACCCATTGTATTTCATCGTCATCAAAAGTTTAGTGTAAACTACATTGTTAAACATTCCGGCGGTATTGCCGGACATTGTTCGTTCATCGTTCGACTTTATTGTTTGTACATCAGGAGTTACATTGTCCACATGAGCGCTTGTTTACATCGATGTTGATGTCAGTCCCCAATGATTGCAATCAAAATTATACTTTTGGGGATAATAATTGTGAGCATTCTTTTTTAAGTTAGAGGGTTTTAGTTTATTTTCGTGTTTTATGTTCTTTATTATATTATGTACATTGTACGTACATATTTATGTATTTTAGAAAAACAAAATAAACGATGTAATTTGTTTAATTTTCTACTTATGTGAAATTTGTGGCTGTTTTGGGAAGAGTGGTGTACAGTTTACGGTGTAGATTTCTATTATAAAGAAGTAAAACTTGGATTTTAAAGGGATTTTTCCGTAACTTGAATTTTTCCTACAATCACTTTGGTCATTGTAAGTAGGTACGAATTTTAATCAAAATTGTTTGAGTAGTTTTCGAGGAAATTTGAAAATAGCGGAATCGTTGTATGACAGCTATTCGTTTTAGATGACTCAACAAAAAAAAAATTTGAATTTTCCCACTAAGGAATCACATTAAATACTCCATACCAAATTTGAATCAAATTGGTTTACCTGTTTAGACTCTATAGCTCAAATTACGCCTTTTTGCACGGACGGACGGACGCACAGACACATAGACGCACAAATGCACAGGCCGACACGAACGGTATGATGAAACACTCTTTTTCGGATTTCTCCATCATCGTAGTGTTAATTTTGATTACAACCTTTAAATTTAGTTTTTACACGAAACTAATACTTAGAAGTCAAAATGAATTAAGGGCATGAAAATTGTTGCATCCATTTTCATTTTAGAAAAATTAATTTTTTTTTAGATAGGAGTGGGGGCTGAGGCTAGCATTGCCTTGGGGCCTCATACATTTCTTAATTCGGCCCTGCACACAGCTCATACCACATTAGACATTCTGCAAGAGCAAATTGAGGGTTTGCGGTTATCTCGCGCATACGGGAACACCATTAGAACGATTTCAAATTCCATAAGCCTTTGTTATTGCCATTGATGTCCCTTTCAAAAGAAACAAAAATTTATTGACATGATTTCTTCAAATTTTTAACTTCTTCCCGTCCCTATAAGAATATCTTTTATTTATGGAATGGATTATTATAAAATGTCCAAACTTTTAAAGATTTGGATTTTCTATATTTCAAAGTTTAAAGGATTTTGTTTTCAAAAAATCAAATTATATGAGAAGATATATTAAAGTAAATTCGTGAATTTTTTCTTGAAGGGGAAAAATGTTCTGTAATAAATCAAGAGTTTAAGTTCTCTAGAAAACTTAAACTCTTTTGATTCATAAACAGACGGAAGTTCGAAGTGCAATGAAATGTCACATTCAATTAAATTGTATAGGTATTTTTTTTTTTTAAAGATGCCACTAGGGTGAGTAAGGGCTCAGAATTTGTATCTTATACGAACCTTTTAACCAAACAATAAATTTTCTAGTTTCATAAAGTATTTGATATAGGCACACAAACTTAATATGCGCTCACTGATCTCTCATGTAATACAGTAAAACCAAATTTAAAGAAAAAAATCACCTATAATAACATAGTGTTATCATTATTACTCCAAAGAATTTTGATTGCTTATAGTCTGGGGTAGTATTAAAAAAAAAAAAAACTGTAGTAAACTCGTGTATATTTAATTTTATTTAAACTGCAAAAAGTTAGAAAGGAAACCCACCAAGTTCTTATTAGTTTTAAATTATATTGTTATTTCGATGTTGACATCGAAAACAACCATTCCGTTGTCAGTTTTTCAGAATCACCACAAAGAAGACAACACCTTTTAAAATATTTTGCATGTAAATATAAAACGCTTAAAGGTTCCCCCACACCAACGCGAATTTTCGGTGGCGACGACGAAAACAATAATAACAACGTGTTGTTTTCATTGACAACCACGTGT
The DNA here is from genome assembly GCA_929447395.1 of Epistrophe grossulariae. Lineage (NCBI taxonomy): Eukaryota > Metazoa > Arthropoda > Insecta > Diptera > Syrphidae > Epistrophe > Epistrophe grossulariae. The sequence continues at coordinate 150,693,285 of OV839567.1, read as the reverse complement.
TGTTATTGTTGTTTTCGTCGTCGCCACCGAAAATTCGCGTTGGTGTGGGGGAACCTTAAAGCAGCATTTTGTTGGCTACCATTTTTCCTGTTACATAATAAGCAGGTTTAATTGTTTCTTAAATTTCTCAAATTACTTATACCTAATAACAAGTCGAATGAGTGTTCGTATTAAAACTGTTGGAGTATACTACTTTCAAAAAATGGATCAGCTTGTTAGGTACACCACCATTTCTAACATTTAAATACCTTTATTAATAAACCCTAATTAAATACGAATTATCATAAGTAAGTCCAAAATCTTATCAATAAAAGAAAATTGAAGTAAATTCATGTTAATTAGTTAATTCCCCGAAGTAGGTGAATTAACGAGTAATTAAGTTAAAAACACTAAATATATGTTTGCCAACGACTAGAATTAAAAAGAAACCAAACGCTAGTTCTACAAATATGTGTTTAACAAGCTCAATTGAGAAAATGTAAATGTAAAAATTGATACTTTGTGAGAAATTGTTTGTGTAACTAAATAAAACACTTTGGAATGTAGTAGATTTTGGTTAAGATTTGGTACTATCAGTGCTTAGTTAATTAATGAGATTTTCCAAATTCATGCATTAATGAACATTTTAGTTGATTTTTGGATTATTTTATTATTAAGGCTGTATATCTTTTACCTAAACCCAGATTAAATTTGTTAAGCTCTTAATATGCTTCAAATCTCGTAAATTAGTTTTATAAATAATTTTTTTTTGGTCAATAAAGTAGATTAGAATTTAATCTAATTAAATGCTTAAAGGGCCAATAGGTTAGCAAAACGAACCTGCCATATCACTCTAAACACATACATTGGAAAATTAATTTTTGTTTCACCGTTTACGCCAAATTTAACTTTCTATCTCAAAGTAGATAATCTATTTGTTATTCTTTTTATTCGGTGGAAATATTACGTAGATTTTTTCAATGTAAACGAGATTATCTTTCGGTGGAAACATACCATAACAGTGGTTCTAAAGCATTTTTGGAAAGAGTTTTAAGCTTTAAGTTAAATTATGATTCGTTGCAGAAAAATAAGTTCTTTAAAAATCCTATTGTTCTATATGATGCTGGCACTGTATTAAACATTTAAGACATTTAAAAAGTTCTTTGATAAAAAGCTCTTATCCCAATGAAGTCAAAAATCTTCCATGAATCGTATTTTTAAATTTTTTCATGGAACATGGAACATTTGAAGATTAAATAATATATTTGTCAAATCTTTTTCTTTTATTTCTAGATTTCTTTATTAAGGAGCCACAAAAACACAAAGATTTCCAGAAATCAAATCTGTATATTGTGTGATGTTGTTAAGCCTGATAATTTTGTAAAATTCTTAAATTATAGACACATTTTCCCTAACATTTTATCAACTTAACTCCAGAAAAAAAAAAAACAACACATTTAATGACATTTAAATGCAAAAAGGAAAGAATTATTAAATTCTTTTGTCTTCAAGAAAAAATAAAATATGTACATTATACCTAAACCTTCCTACGTAAACTCGCGGTTACATTGAGTGGGAATGATAAAAGAATTCGTTCCAGGTGGACTCTTACCTGCACCTTATGATATTTCCATTTTCTTTAAATTCAACAGAGTATGAAATCACCACAGTTTTGCTTTTGCTTTTTATATTTTTTTTTTTCGTTATTATTTTTCCGAAAAAAAGAAAATATCTTTTTCGACTTCTTGGATCGGTGATTTCACACAGCCTGTTTGAGGCTTAAACACATTCCTTTCACATTGTATAAATTGCCCTAATTTTGAAGCTTTTTGTGTTATCAACACGAGGTTTTAGTCCAATTTAACCAAGAATTCACAATCAAAGAGTCCGCATTTTAAATAATTTATTCAGAATATACTTCCAAGAGATTCGCAACCTGGCCCGACACACCCCGCGTGGTACTGAATGTTTTCAGTTATTTTTTTTGCCTTCGAACAAATCGCACGTTTGCGTCAATAGCTACTTACAAATCGACAAAAAAAAAAAATAGGAAAAGGATGGTTTCTTCCAGGAGCTTGGTCCTAAAGCGAAACACATTCATTAACTCAAAGCCAAAAAGATTCTATAGGAACAAAAAGAACAAGAAATAAAACCTAATTTTGGCAAAGCAATTTATTGACCTTTCAAGAAAACACCATCTCCGCCTCCAGTTTTAAAAGGATGCCTATTCCTATATCCCAATGATGCGGAAAAATGTTTAAATTCACTTTACCTCCCTAGGGAGTTAGCTATTGCCTATTATAGAGCTGCTAGTGGTTCTGGTTGAGTTAGGTATATACATATACGGTGCCGAACCTGGAAATTTTTCCGCCCTAGGAAAATTTTTATTTTGCCGCCCCAATTAAAAAAAAAGAAAATAACGACAATATTAACATATACAATTTGCATAGGGCTTTATTAATTATAATCAATTATCAAAGGCTTTCGACAAAATATATGTTAAACAAAATTTTAAAACTAAAATGCTGCTCTGTTCGATTTCACTTTTGCAAATCGATTCCTTCTTCTAAAATGCCATTAACCTTTTCAATCGAAATAGATACAAGAGCGATTAATCGCTCTTGGGTCATATTGACGGTTTCACCTGAACAACATTCCGCCTAGAAAATTTGACATTTCGCCTATTGTGAGTTTCATCTGAAATTTAATGTTAGAAATAGTCCTCTTATTGTGAACATTCATTTCGGGTGGAATTTAATGCCAGTAAAGTAACAGCCCAAATATTTTTAGTGGGCGAAATTTTGGCTGATAAATTGAAACTGGGCAAAGCGCTAATCACGAAAAGATAGCGGTGAATAAAACATGAAATCAGCAATTAGATAAATATAAAAAAATGAAGATATTTTTGTATGCATCTGCAATAATTCTAGATAGAACATACAACAAAGAAGAACGAAAAAAGGACAATGAAGAAGTTATTGAAGTGGGCGGATTTGTTACCCTTTTGTCGCTTTGAAATAATTGTACTGATTATGCCGCCCTAGGCTATTGCCTGTTTTGCCTACTGGCAGGTTCGGCACCGTACATATACTATATAAAGCTGGAATGGTAGGCAAAGAAAAAGCACTTTGAATTGTGTCACTCTTTTTGAATACAAGAAATGTGGTTTCTTGACTTCTGTCATTTATTTACTTTAATTTTTTTTCTTCTTATTTTATATTTACCTGGGGTTTTCTGCTACTGATGCTGAGTTTTTTCCAAATTATTTATAAATGAAAATTTATGAATGGTCTCTTTCCAGAGTCGGCCGTTAATGAGCTAAAATTGTTGAACTAGATTATGTACTTTATTTAAATTTCCGGCCCCCATAATTGGAGATTCTTGTTTATTTTAACACATTTTTGCAGTTAAGCTATTTTTGCTTACACTTTACTCTAATTTAATATTGGTCTTAAATTTTATTTATGAGGTAATTTTTTCTTCGAAAAAAAAAAAAATTAAGAAGGATTTCATGGAAAAATTACATTTGATTGACCCTGTCTTAAAGTGTCAAAAGGGAGGGCTTTTAAGAAAACAACTTTATCAAAGTGAATTATTTTTACTTGTTATAAATTGGGGAAAGGTTTTACCATATAAAATGGCGTAAAAAAAGGGTATGGCAAAAGTTTTATTTCAGCATTCGCAAAGAGATGTCGATCTGGAAGCTTAAGAATTTGTAGACAGAAATAATTTAGTAGATATAAGGGTAGAGAAAGAAGACCTTTGTGGCTTGCAAAGTGTTTCAGCGGCATTTCATTAATGTAAGGAAAAATAATCTTGCATTTTTATTTTCTTATAATTAATTTAAAGTAAAATACATATTCTTAAAAATATACTTGCATTCCAACGGGCTCTATATTTTCCCTCTAAACTATTTTTTATTAATAAAATTTAATGTGTTTTAATTTAAAAATTATTTGAAGCTCTTGTGTACAAAATTTCATTAAAATCGGTTCCACCAGGTTATGAGATACTCGAAAACCAAAAAAATGGTTCTATGAGAGATACCGTTACTAAACGGTTGATATCAATTTTTTTTTTCAATAATATGGGATCGTACTGATATATCAATAAAATAAATTGGGTGGCGCTCGTGTAGGGCCTACAACTCTCAATCATTCCTGTGTGCGAGTAATTTTCAGGAATGGATGGACCTACAATTTTCTGTCGAATCCGAAGGGCTAAGATGAGAATACTTTTTCATGACAAAAGATACTCTTGGAGTGTTTGTCAATTCCTAGCAAAAGGCAGTACCCCATGAAAAACATTTCTGTTTTTTTTTATTGGAATCGAACCCAAGACCTTCGGGCGGCGTGAAAGTCCTACGTACTAACCATTACGCCAAGGGTTACTAAGGGGGGAGGGGGAGATCGTTTCGATATTAGCTCTTAAAAAATTTTCATCAAAATCGTAGGAGTCGTTTTTGAGAAAAATGAGATTTTCGTGACCGGATTTTAAACACTTGTGTGGGAGGTACCATTATTTTTGGTTATAAGAATAATATTTATTTAAAATCTGCTAGATAATATTAAAAAACTGGGTGCTTAGTTTAATAAAAATCGATAAGGTGGTTTTCGAATTATTAAGTTAAAAAAAAATTTTATTTTGGTATTGAAAAAATTTAAAACTTTTTGAAAAATTAAAAAACAGTTGAACCATTTTGAGAAAATCAAAAAACTGTTCTATGGAAGGTACGATTTTTGGGATTTTTTCATGTTTTCGGCACGTTTTTGAGAAAAATTAAATTTTCATTATATGCTAAAAAATATTTGTAAGGCTGGAAGGTAGGTACTGTTAAATGAAGAAAAAGGTATCGGGGGAATGCTCAAAAAACCCTATATACCAAGTTTAAGGAAAATCAACCCTCCCGTTTAGGCTGCAGCTGAAAGAACAGACAGATGGACACAATTGCGAGTTCGCTTTCATCGTAATGTCAAGTTTGATCAAAATCCGGAGTTCGATATTTTACGAATCCTTAACTTGTCATAAAGTACGTCGTTAGTAAAAACGTATTTCTGCGACATTTGTCGGGGGTTTTGCGGCCACCTAGTTGTCTGTGGTAACCATATTTATAATTGAGAGAGTCGAGGGCTTTGGGATGTGATGCATTTAAAGTATTGCACATTATTTGAAATATATGAGATATCATGATAAACCGGTTTAATTTTTTTTTAATTTTCCCTGACGGTTAAAACATTTTACACTTCGGTCCCTAAATTTATTGTTTATAAAAACCTGACTTCACCTACAGTATATAAATAACAAACATCGATGTTAAATTGGGGTATGGTATGTTTCGCAAGAATTGTCTGGCAAACTAATGTTTCGCAGGGGTTCATTTCGCCATTTTTCGTTCGGCATTTTGTTTATTTAGCATTTTGTTGTTTGGCATTCTATGTTTTGCAAATTACGTTTTGTCTTTTAAATGATTTGACAAATCATCCTTCCGCATTTTTCATTTCGCAATTTTCATTTAGTTTTTTATTTGATTGGCTTTTTGAAGTTCGGCAATTTTTTATTTGGCATTTTGCTATTACGCTTTTTTTTATATGGCATGTTATTATTTCGCTTTTTTTATTTTGCATTTTGTTGTTTCGCTTTTTTTTATTTGACAATCAATTGTTTTGCAATTTTTTGGCCTCGATTATGTCGATTAAATATATGTCTTCTAGTTCTTGAAAAAATTGAAAATTATTAAAACTATTTTGTACATGGGATTTTTGTTTTTTTGCTTGCTTACATAAATACAGTACCTACTAGCACCCAGCATTACGGCGTGTTAACAGTGAGGAATGTATGGGGGGCATGCTGCCCCCTGCAACCCCCCTGCTTGGCACACTATAGGATTTGGGGTAGGTGCGAGGTTCGGTGTATGCAAAGTCCGAAATTAAGCACAATGAATTTAGCAACAGATCATAAAAAGAACGGTAAATCAAAAAAAGCCAAAGCTTATGAATGTACAATCGACCAAAAAACTATTATAAACGGCGAAATGATCTATCATTTATTCCGCGAATAAAAAAACTTGGCCAATTTATAAACAGCTTAACAAAAAAAAGCTAAACAATAAATTGCCAAATGAATTTTGCGAAATGATTGAAAATATTTTTAAGAAAAAGAGAAATGTAAAAACGACAAATGTTATTTGCGTAATGATTGAAAAACATAATGAGTAAAAAGCCAAACGTAAATTGCCAATTGTGGATTGCGAATTAAACAAAATATTTAACGATCAAAGCGAAACAAAGAAATGCCAAATGAATTTTGCCAAACAATGGTGACCCGTTAAATTTATAAATGGTGATTGCACATAAACCGTAAAAACCCAAAGAAAAAAAATTGTTAACCGAAAAAAAATTCCTCTTAATTATTATTATTATTAAATGGAAAATATAATTAAATTAATACTGGTTAACAAAATTCTTCTGTTTTGTAACTGAATTAGAAAACTTTCTGGGTTCTTTGTTTAAAACTTCCTTTAATAACATCAAGGGACTGCTTGATGGAGTAATTCTGAGGAGATTCGATGATTTATAGTCAATATAAAGTGTGATTTATAGTCTCCTCAGAATTACTCCATCAAGCAGTCCCTTGATGTTATTAAAGAAGGTTTTAAACAAAGAACCCAGAAAGTTTTCGCGGATTCCAAATCATCTGACTAATTCCCAATTAATGTTGGTATACCTAAGAGTTCAATTTTAGGGCCTGTTCTGTTCATTATATGAAACTATCACTTACTTTCTAGGGTATCACAATAGATCTATATTAATCTAAGTTGACGGTAACAAGATCAACCGTCAGCCCGCTAACCTATCCTAACCTAACCTACTTTCGATTCTTCCAGGGCTATTCTGGCGTTGTGTAGTAGTCACAAGTTCTTCTGAGGTTGATGTGAGTCGATAACATTTTCGGTATTCTCACAAAAAAAACTCACCACAACAAGGTGATTTTTTATTTGATTGTTAAGTTCTGAGTTTTTGTTGAACGGAATTTTTGAATAATTTTTTTTTCTTGATTATGAATTGTCAAACTTTTAAGCTATGAACTACTCAAATCACAATTTCGATAGTTTTTGTGAGGCTCACAAGTTGTGACGCTGCTACCAGAATACTAAAACCTCACAAACTTAATTTTGATTTAAAACTTAACTCCACAAAATTTCAGGATATTTCTGTTAGTTTTTATATATTTATATATGAAAAGTTTACAAAGCATTTATCAATATTGAGTTAAAATGTCAATGTTTTGTTTTTAGTCAATTTTTTTAGAAAATTGTCCCTCCCGCCTATATGGGGGGAAATAGACACCCCCTCCCATACGATTCTTTTCTTGTCTTAACTTAACCTACTTGCTCTAGCTTTTTGGTGCACATTATACCGATCACCGTGTATAAAAAAAACAAAAACAATAAAAAAAAAATTGTTACTTCTTTGTGTGCACCCATTGTAGAATGATGGAATTTAAAAACTGGGTATACCAAATTTTTCGCAATAAAATGATCTACAAAAAACTTCTTAAATGTTTTTTCAATAAAACTGCTATAAAAAAAGTTATACCCCTTTAAAGTAATTTTTTTTTGAAAATGTTCGTCGATTATTGGCTATATCTTTTTTATTTTCAATTTAACGGTAAAAAGTCTTAACCAAAATTGTAGACATTTAAATTTTCTACAAAAATGGTCTTAAATTTTTTTTGTCAGATCTTTATTTCTCAAGATATTGAGAAAAGGGGCTTCTTACCCCTTTTTCAAGATAGCGGCCAAATGGGTTCCAACCCCGAAAATGATTTCGTATTCTCACACTGATGCACTCTACACATTAAAAAAAAAAACGTTGTCCTATACTAAATGCAAGGTCAATGTAATATTTCAATGGACTAAAAGATGTAAGTTAAATTTAGCCACACAATGACAAATTTAAAAACCATAAATATCAGCTTCATCACGCACATCCGTAATAACGAAAGCAAATGATTTTCTTGGTTGCTTTTTTTTTTCATTCACACCTTCAATGATTAAGCCTTAGTGTTATTAAGAAATTCAGATTAATTTCATTGATAGAGTTTAAACTATTTGCTTATTTAAGCAATTTAAGTTGAAATTTTATAAGGCGATTATAAACCGTTTATAGAGAACCTACCTATGGCATTGAGTAATGTGAAAGAGATACATATAATTCTTTCACTTAATGAAACATTATCTGTTTTAAGTATAATTTTATTTTAAATCTGAATCAAACTAAGTATATTTAAAACACAAATACAGAAATCCGAAGAACCCAAGAACAGAGGAACGATTAAAGTGTTTCAGTTAAATTGATGATTGTTTATTTAAATTTTTGAATTCTTCTTGAAATGTTGCCCAATGTAGGGACTATACCTTTAAACAAATTAAGTTCAGATTAAATTATAAATAAATATAACGTGTTTACACCGGAACAATCTATAAAACCTATAACTTATTTAAATTATTATTTAAAAAATCCACAATTATATTAAAAAAAAGGAAAAAAAGTAAATAAAAAAATAAAAATTACATTTCTTTGTTTTTCTTTGCAAATTTAATATCAAACTCGTAAACGAAAAAATAGAAATAAAGCAATAAAAAGGATTTACAGCACCCACCTTATGAGAATTCAGGGTTATTTATACCACTAACAAAAGCTCATATACATAAACATAAAAAGTGGCTTATGCGAGCCATAAAGGGCCTGCTTTATAGAAAATGAAAACTTGGACGGCTGAAATTACGTCATTATAAACGTATGTGAAGATATATTTTTCAAATTATATTGCCGCATTGTTATGCTGTTCAGTGTTCCTTAATAAATCAACTGATCAATTTGATGTTGATAATAATTTAGTAAAGGTAATGTCATATTCATCTTCATATTCATTTTAAAAGCACTGCAGGATTTTACAAATATTAAAATGCAAGCTTCTCGGAAAAAGAACAGCGTGGTGGAACTATACATAGGACAAAATGGCCAGAGAGTTATCGCAATAAGAGGTTGTCTTCAGGGAAGGGTTCTGTAATAATTCTTGCTTAAAAGTCTTGTATATATGTGGACAAAATACTGCTGCTTTGCTATTATAGTCTTAGGGGAAATTTGGATAGAATCCCTGTGATATTATCCAAAGCGGACTGACAATTACTAGGAAATCGTGTCTATTAGTGGAAGTATCTCAGCTTAAACCATACCAAGTCAACTATAATACCATTTAACAAGAAAATACTTCATTATACCACGCATCAAACCTATCCGTGTAGCTGGCGAAGTAATCGATAGAGAGAGAGGTGTAATACATGTCTAGGAATAACACTAACACAAACATATCGAAATAATCTGAAAAGCCACAAAGATTTTAAATAAAAATTCACAGGTAAATGTACATCACCATTTCATATCCTTGATATGTTATGAGTCATCATTATACCTCTACGGTGTGGTTTCATTAGACAAGAAATGAACTATTCACAGCTTAGGAATCACAAGAAAAAGTACTAGAGTTCGGATATACATTGTATGCATCACTAAGGCAATAAGAACTTGCCCTACAGCAGCAATATAGGTCATTCTTCATTTGATGCCATTGAACGTGGTACCTACATAGAAAGTATAGGTCTTAGGAAAAGGTGTACAAAAGATCATAATAAAATTCCAATTCCAAACTTTAGGTAGCAATAGCACTTATATAAACACATAGCATCGATAAGATTTAAGACTAAAGCTAAGTACAGACGTCAGATTTGTCAGTGAAAAAACTATTCCAAATGTCTTACAATCGTCTGAACGCACAATTTTGTCTGACAATATTGTCAGACACGTCATTGTCAGACGACAATCTGACAAAAAATTGTCAGGTATCTTACAATCGTCTGAACATACAATTTTTATCAATTGTCAGACGATTAGGACAATTGTCAGACTTATTGGTCATTGTAAGATGTTTTCATTGAAAACATCTTACAATTGCTTTGCTGACAATTTCTTCATTGTCCGAAATGTCAATGAGTTGGTAAAAGAGAGATAAAAAAGATCTGACAGTCAAATTGTCAGACTTTGGGAAGAAATCTACCAACCGTGTGAACAGACAATTTTTCATTGTAAGAAATATGTCAATTGTCAGCTAATTGTTAGCTATTGTCAGACCATTGACAGTTGACAGTTGACAGTTCTGACAATATTGTAAGATCTGACAATCGTCTTTAATTAGTTTTAAGAAGGTTGAAAACTCTCCACTGAAAAGGCAAAACATCTTAAGTCCGCATTGTTAACATTTTTAAGCAGACCAACAAAAAAGCTCTTATAAGAAGCTTCCCAAAAAATGTTTTATACATAGACTTTTTACTTTTATTTATTTTAGTTTATTTTTTTATTGTATTGTAAGAAGTCTTAGTATAAAAAGTTTTTTGGAAAGCTTCATTCAAGAGTTTTTTTGCTCTCATGAAAAATTTCAAAAATTTACTTAATTAAGATGATTTACTTTTCCAGTCAAGAACTTTTTAGCCTTCTGTCGGCAAACTTCTTTTAGAAAATAACATAAAATGAGTGTAATACTGGCCCTTAAACAGGTTTAAATTTCTGAGAAAGAATAATAATGTGCCTCGGACATCAGCACGTAGAAGACATCTAATCATCCTCACTAAATATACTCCAAATACTCAAGCAACCCATCTTTGTCCACCACCTTGATTCCAAAAATCGTCTTTCCTCTGATTTTTTCTTATCTTGAACCAACCTATATGTCTTACCTTTTCTCTCATTTTTTTTCGAATCACCCTGTATAATTGACCCGATTTATATCCATGTCCTAGAAATGCTTATATTATTAACATAATACAACATAGTCATGTCTTTTTCTAATATTTTCACGGCCCTTGATGATGTTGCAAGGTGTGTGGCTATTTTTATCGGAGATGTGTCTTTACATCTTCCTCTCCATCTTCTGCATATACAAATATAAATGAGATAAGTTAAGTAGGTTAGTTTCTTTATTAAAATTTTGTGTCTCCCATTCATCCCATTAGCTATGAAATATAAGGTACATATAATATTGTAAGATATTAAAAGCTCTACTGCCAGGTGGAAGCTATAATAGGTATACCTTTACTGATTGCTTAAAAAGCCTGGACACATTTTTATACCTGCTGCCCAGACTTACACATGTACTATGACCAAATGGGAAAGTTAAGATATGAAAGATAAAAAAGAAGTCCACATGCTTGTGTTAATATTAAACCTTTTATCTTTATTAGGTAATCCGAAGCCAAAAAAAAAAATAGGAACGTTAGAAATAAGGTATATAAAATGAAAAAGGAAATCGAAAGTCATGAGTTAGAGTGTTGGACGTTTGAAGGTCGAAATAACAAACTGGAAGCAATAATGAAATTAAGGGAAAAATACCGGAAATAGTGGTTATATATTGAGTGATAGCCAACAAAATTAAGTTCTACTGTTAAAATAGATTTGGAGTAATTATTAAAGAATAAAGAATAATATTTCTCAGAACTGAATTCACTGAACAAGAACTTTACAATTTTTTTTCTCAGTGTTTAAGTACATTTCTTTTCTCAACTATTATTTGTAAGAGAGCATATTTAGTTATTTGTACTTATGCACGAACCCAATATTTTTTTGTATCTTGTTAAATTTAATAGATACAGTGTTGGAAAAAATAATAGAAACAAGTTTTTTTTTATCATTTTCAATGAATAATATTTTTTAACAATTAAGTCTTAAGTCATTAGGTTTGCTATATTTTAATCGGCCCTAATAATGCTCTCAAATGGTTCAATTGTTTTGTGAAAACAACTCTTTGTTTTGGCAAAACGGTAAAAAGTATGAGCTCAATGATGATTTCACCTGGAAAAAATAATAGAAACAAGTTACTTTAACTGTGATTCTAAGGTAAAATTCCTTTTTTTTAATGAAAATATTGGCGTTCGAGTTTATTTATTAGTTTGTCAGATGTTTCATTTGTGCTACTAAACAATATTTTTTATAAATTAACCACAATTTTTAAAAATTTGAGTAATGGAGTGCATTGTACTTATTCTGAAAGCGAAATGATAAAAACCTAAGAAAAGAATGAAAAACGATGGATGAAATTGCAAAAAAGTTTAACTGTTCAAAAAAGAAAGTGTTCACTGCTCTCCATTCAAGCCCCAAAGAAGAAGCAAAAGGCAGGAAAAGAAAAACTTCATCGCGTTTGATACACTCTTGGGTAGACTTTGTAAGAAGAAACCGTTTTATTCTTCAAAAGAAATCTGAAATGAATTAAAACCAGCAGTAGACATCTCGAACAATAAGAAACCGTCTAAAAGAGTAAAGTTTTTCTGGGATAAGTCCAAGAAAAGTACCATGTTTGAGCAAACAAAATATTATTCAAAGATTTGCTTCTGCAAACAAACATGTGCAGTGGTCTAATTGGAATAATGTATTATGGTCTGATGAAATGAAGATTGATTTGTTTCGTTCCGATGATAAAACTTATGAGACAGCCAAAGAACACTGAATTTGACCTAAAGTACGCCAAGAAGACAGTTAAACACTGTGGAGGTAAAATGATGATTTGGGTGGTGCTTTTCAGCATTTCGCGTTGGTCTAGTTTTTTGGATTAAAGTTAAGATATGTGCTGTGAACTACGTCCACATACTAAATTCAATCATGCTTCCACTTTCTGAAGAGGAGATGCCAATCAAATAGCAGTTCATGCGAGGTAATGACCACAAGCACTCCTCCAAATTCGCTAAAGAATACTTAAAACAGAATAAAATCAATGTTATGGACTGTCATCACAATCCTCCGAGCTCAACTCAAGTGAACACTTATGGAGTATCCTAAAACGGAAGATCGGAGATTCGAGGGTCAAAAATAAAGACGAGTTGTGGTCGAAAATACAAGGTGAATGGTACTCCATACCCGTGGTGACATGTGCCGAATTGGCGAATTCAATGGGGCGAAGAATTTAATCAGTTATTAAAAATAAGGGTGTCACTATAAAGTATAACAATAATATGAAATACTTTTACCGTTATATTACCCTTTACCTACAAAAAGAGTACCATTCTAATTTTGTTTCTATTATTTTTTCCAGGGTGAATCTATCTTCGCAGTTTTAATTTTCCCTTCCTTCACAAATACCATTTTACGTGTTAAAAAGAATGAATATAAAGCCTGTTTCTATTATTTTTTCCATCACTGTATGTTAAGAAGGTAAGGTAACAATAATTACGGTGACCATATTTTAGAATTGCAAATAATGAACAAGTGAAATAAGAAACAAAATTCAATTCAATTTTAAATTATTCCATTTAATTAAAAAATAACTTTATAAAAATGATTAACTTAAAAGAAAAGAGAAGCTAAAAAAATCAGAAATACTGTCTTTATTTGCGTAAAACTTAAACTTAAAAACAAATTAATAACTCTAAAACAAAAAAAGTCTTACAACCAAAGTACCTCTCAGACCTGATCAAATGCAAAATATAAGCTTCTTAGACCTTTAGGAACCCGACCCGACTTGACGTCAAAGATAAGAAGGAAAATTATATTGAACCATTTTTAAGTGCTTGATGTAATTTTTTTTTTAATTTGTTCAAATTTAAGAGCAATACAAATCAATAAATGTCAATATTCAATAAAACCTTATCAAACATGTGATAATTAAAGTAGATATTTCCTTTTTAATGTTTCCTTTTTTCAGTCAGAATACGATTTCTCATGCTTCTCCACACATCGTTAAAGTAATTGCTTATGTTTTTCTTTTGCGGTGATGAGTCCATGAAAGTCTCAAACCAACTTAACTGCACTTTCTGCTGTAATATTCACAACTTTCAGTTGCATAATTATTGGTTTCATCTGCGAGTATGAACTATTTATTTATTTCCCATTCAGAAGGCCGCATTTCAAGGAATGATTAATTTATTTTTAAGCGAGAATACAAAATTTTACTATTGACGGTGACGAATTCATCTAGAATTTTATCTAAAATAATATTCTAATAATATTTTAATTTTGTTTAAAATAAATAACAAATAAATAAAGAGTTTTCGAGCTTAGACCCAGAAAGAATTTGTTTCTTTACTACCTAATGTTAAAACGATAGGAAGTCGTTCTTCTTTGGAAGTCCAAGAATAATTTTCCATCGCAGTGAACAGTTACGACTTTAGGAACATCATTTTGAAAACCTGTTTTTATAGATGCAGCTCTTTTTTTATAGTGTCGTTGAATTGAGGATTTGTTGATTGCAAAATCGTCAGATTTTAGTTTGAGTGCTTCTACATGTAGCCTGAAGAATATTGTTTCTATTCTTTAGGCTATATTAGAATCTCAAATCCTTAACATCTATCTAGAGTAGATACTAACTTAGCTGCGAACATTTTTGTTTTATTTCGTTTCTTTCAAGCTTTAAAAATATTATAAAATAAGACTTCGTTTTGAAGGAAGTTAAGCCTCTGTTATTTGGTGGTTTATATTTCCCAGTAGAAAAATATATTTAGAACTTCTTCTAACTTGTAATGACATCTTCAAAGAATAAATATACTTGATATCGAAAATGATAATATACTAACAATTATTTGGGACAAGTGGTATTTTTCCTATACATATAAATTGCATGGCATACTTTGAATGAAAGTAAAAAAAATAACATCAACATAAGAAAAAGACTTCCGTTCGAATAATAATTTTTTCAAAATAACACAAAAAATAGAAATCGTTATGCACATCTAATCCTCAATATTTTCATATGTTTTATTGACATAAATCATGAAATTCTTCTTAAATTTAAAAAAAATAAAGCTTTGGCGATAGCGCTTTTGCAGTGGTACATTCTTAAAAGAAGAAATTTCATCGGTTGTAAAGCTTCTCAAATAATTTTCATTACTGCCTGCCTTGCTGAATGCCTTGCATATATTTTTCACTGTTGAAAATCCTTCATTTTTTGCTAGAACATCCTCATTCTTCTTTTGTATGGCTGGACCAAGAGTCCTTTAACGGCAGTTATTTTTACAACAGCATTTTCAACTAAATCAATTTGATTTTTTAATGAGTTCCTTCCCTCAAGCTTTGTTAACTGTAGTTAGAGCTAATCAATATTTTTAGGCTTTTAAGTAAAGGATGGTTCAATATCTCTTGCATTTTTAATTGCAACAGCATCAGAATCATCAAAATTATTGCCACTTCTTCAAACTCCTCATAGTACCTTGCGTAATGTACAACTGCTTCGATCCGAGTTCCCTACCTGGTAACAATAGGCTGTGGTGGAAGAGATGTTAAGGTAAACTTTTCTCTAAAAAGTTCCACGTGAGATGGTGCCTTTAAAAATATTATTTTTTTTTCGTTTGAAAGCAATAATGGAACGCAATGAATTTGTTTTTATTTTCACCCAGTTCATTGTTTCTAATTTTAATGGTGCGTTTGCATTCCTTCGAAACCGATGTTTTTCAATTTTATGGTAATTTTTTAAAAAATATGAAGGAAAATATGAATTTTTTATAAATATATGCAAAAATATGTAACATATGCATTTATAGTCAAATATGCAAAAATATGCGCTAACGATTGAATGCCATTTTAAAGGAAAATTAATGATTCGTAAGGATAATTTGTTCTCTTGCTTCTAAAGTTTGTCAAAAAAAATATGCATTTGCATGGAAATCCTAGCCCTAGTGATTTCTTCCAACTGTGATTTAAAAAAAAAATTTGTTAAAATTGAAAATCATTGAAAATTAATTTTTTTTATTTTATTTGTCTTTGAATATACATGGTATTAAATCTTTAAGAGCATTTTACTACAAATTTTCAGGAACACAAATTATCGTAAAATGTACTAAATCTCGAAGACATGGTGCTGACACTGATTTTTTATTCTTGAATTTTTATACGTTCCAACTCTTTTTGACAATATTTTTAGTGAGTTTCTAAATTCTCTCTTAAATAAAATAAAAATAAAATCCGTTATAATTTTAACTTAAATGACTTTAAAAGAAATATAATATTCTAAAAATCACCCCAACAAATTTCATAACACTTTGATAACACTACCCGGTACTGACAGGTAATTTTGTGACACACGATTTTAGAATAAAAACACTTCACTCTTAAACCTAGTACGCTGCTGATGCGAAACGAAATTTTTCTGTGATCTCCAAACAGACAACGAAACGCTTGAGAAAGGAAAATATCCTTGGATGGTTTCACTAATTCCAAAAACAAAATCAAACATAAACGCAAAAAATCAGAGAAACCCATGATGTAAGAAAATGATAAAAAAAAACACAAATAAAACCCAAATGTCATTTTTCCGCACACAATAAATAGTCTGTATTATTAATTCAGTGCAAAAGAGGAGCGGAGACTTCTCCAAATAATCTGCTTCAACTATACATTTCGCTTTTCGAACAGCGTACTGCAAAACGATAAGCAAAACGAAATTTTCCGTTTCTGATTTCGTTGTGTCCTTTTTGTATGGGATTTTTCGTTTCGCATCAGCAGCGTACTAGGGTCTTACAGCAAAATTACGTTAGTAAATTAAATTGACTTTTGTTAAAAATAAATAAATTGAGTCTCTTTCAAACGGTACCACACAAATGCCATAAAACTAAAAACAGAATAACGGCTCAGCGGTTAATCTTTTGAATTCAAAAATAAAATGAAATCCGTGGACAACATTCAATTATTATTATTTTATTCGAGAACAAATATTTTGACTTGATATTCTCAAAATTTAATCAAGCAACTATTGTACTCAAACTTTTCTAAGACCAACATTTTTATTCAATGATGTATTTTAATAGAAAATAGAAGATTTAATTGGAAAAACAAGGATGGGACAAGCCACGGTACTGACATTTTGCGTATACGTTTTTCAAGTCAAGGGGAAAGGGTAGCAAAATGTTCAACAATCTGTAATGTAAATTGTAGTACCAACTTATTTCCAAAATTCAAACCAGAAATTCACAAGAAATGTTTACACTAAGTTAAAATTAAAGCCCTGGGCACAAAGAATCACAGTTGGCAGAGAATTACCCCTATGTCTTGTTCCTTCTTTGAAACGGTTAGGGTACTTTAGCATCATTTTTTTTTGTCATTGAATTTTTTTTATATTTAGGTTGTTACTTTTAAGAATAAGTACGAAATACAGAATAAGTAATGAACAACTTCTGAAATACAGAAAATATATGTGTTTTAGTATTCCTTTCTAACAAATTATTCATAATGAACATCGTCTTCAAATACAGAATTGTTCATTATTGTAATGAACGGATGATCACCGTACCTATGTATAATAGACTTGAAAAAATGTTCGTAATATCGATCATTCGTTATACTACAGTCTATTATACCACCACAGACCACAGTATTTAGAAATTCTAAAACATCTATATTATACTTAAACAAATAACTCTTCAATAAACATAATTACTGCTATGAAAGTCAAATCAAAAAATTGCACAGTTCCAAGAATAACAATAAAACAAATTCCATCTAAATAGAACCAATGAACCAATGCAAATAACCCTGTACATATTTGTGTTGGTTTTGGTTAACACTATACCCACAAAAATCCAAAAAGGGTCAAGATTTAAAACGTCATTCTCTTTTTCGTCAGTAAATTGTTTTTGCAAAAATTTCCCGCTACATCCTTAATTTAAAAGGAATTTGGCTCTGAATTAAAAGCTGTATTGATTGAAATGCTTGGCACGATATCGAGTATCTATTTTGGGCAAGGATTTGCTGATTCAAGGCTACATTAAAAAAAAAAGTAATGATTTCTATCTGGAACTGAATTAGATTCTTCTTTGTTTTAATTTTTAAATGTGTCTATTTTATGTGAGGTAGGTAAAAGACGATAAATAAAAGATACATATTTTCTTGTACAAGGGAAGGTTACGTTTACATACGCCATGAAAACATTCTTCGTTCGTCCTGATTATAAGAAAGTACTCTTTTAGCATTGCCTTCATCTTCAAGGTATTCCCTATGTGTTTTCTCAATGTTCTGAAAGTTCTATATATCATTTTATTTAATGAGAAAAAAAAGAAGACAAACCCCAATCAGACTTCAAGAATAAAAATCAAATTAAATAGCACTTTCTTATGCGAATATAAAATTTCATTCGAAACTCTTACTATTATAATAACACCCCAGAGAAGCTCTATTCAATTTAGATTAAAATAAAAATTGTGGGAATAAATCTTTCAGCGTGATGCCCCGAATAAAATCTTAATGAAATCTACTTTCGTGTACTTTATATTATGTGTGTCTGGCGGGTTCTCTTGCGATATCGCTTAGGTACTTCATCCTTGATTGTCTCTAAGAAATAAAAAGAGTGTTAAAGAAAGTGAACAGGATGAACTATAAATAATAATGGCGGTGCGTTCTTTCGCAATGTTATATATACTCGTAGTCTCTAGATACACTTACACTTAGACTCTGATGGCTACCACGTTTGCAATAAAAATACAAAAAAAGAAAAAAAAAATCGATGTCAGAGATAATTAATATTTTAAAAGGACATAATTGTAATTATGCTTCCTCCATTTTGCTTCATTTTCCATCATCAAACTTTTATTCCCAAGGATATACCTATATCCATATATTTTTACTTAGAGCACGCAGTGTCTATACTCGTCTTCTATGTATAAGTGCACTATCAAAGTTTTTATACTCAGTACGGTGCTTACATTAAAAACGCTTTAACAGAGTTTGGGGCTGTCCTGGACGACGCGACGCACAACGAAAGGAACGGATCCTTTTTAGATTCAGTACAGTGCTTATACATTAAAAACGCTCTAACAGAGTTTGGGGCTGTCCTGGACAACGCGACGCACAACGAAATGAACGGATCCTTCCATATCCAAATGAGAAAAAAGAAGACGGCAAAACCAAAAAAAAAAATATTTGATATTAGGTTCAGTGTGTCCACAAGGATATCTACTTTGGGAATTGTTTTCTTTACACTTTGCATTAATACTTTCTCTTCTTTTAAGGATTACCTTTTTGGCACAGAGCATTATAGACACCTATACAGATAGAAGGGACTTCATGAATATAAAGAGAAAGTAGGACCATTGCGATGCCCTATCTAAAATTTCCATTGAGAAAACATTTCATCCATTCAGGGCTCGGGCCTAGGTTGGATTGAAAAAGCAAAACCAAGCATTTTGGCAACGTTCCAAACCCAAATCACGAGTAAAAAGTTTTTTTTTTTTCTTTTAATATCCTGCAATGAGTCAAGACCAATTCATCCATTCAAAAGAGGAACAAAAATAGAACTATCTGTGTTCAACTACATCTAACCATATCATCGTGCTGGGTAAGGAAGGAACAGGCTCAGAGTTAGACATGAAAGGGCCCTGAGACAGTGTAGTAAAATCTTAGGACTTTCTCATCTTTATTTCCTTCTGCAGTCGACGAATTTTTATCATCGTAATCTTCCAACTAGATTACTACATTTGATGAAAATTGGCTGATTCCGCCTCTAGGCTTAGAAAAAACCAGCTTCTGCCAGCTATGAATTGAGATGTTTTTTTTGTTTACACGCATTTTTCGAGGAATTGAAAAGTCCTCCAAGAGTATCTTTGTCATAAAAAGTGCCTCTCACATTTTCGAATTCCGCAGAAAATTATAAGTCTTCTCCAATCCTACAGATAACATGAATATGAGAGTTGAGAGTCAATAGGACTAGGCCCTGGTCCTCCACGAGTTGTAACGCCACCAAATAAATTTTTTCTTATTGAGTCATTATTTAATTATATAATTTTGAGGCCCAATTTCTAAAAAAACAACTCTGCAGCGTTATTTCATTTAGCCTAATTTACTTTAAAATACTTAAATAAAATCGTCTTTCATAGAAATAATTGCAAAAATCCGATAATCGAAGACCAAGGCTTGTCAAGAAGCACCGTCTTAAGGCGGTTAAATGCTTCATAAAGATCTGCCTCCAGTAGGTATCTCTACAGTAAAACATTTATATATGTATATTGTCTAACTTTACCAAAAAATTCCTTGCAAACAATTGAAGCTTTCCAATTGAAATTGGTCTGGATCGATTTTTTTTCAAAGGAAGAGTCATATTCCATCATATGCCATTAAATACAAAACGTGTATCATGGATGAAGGATATCCTTATTGTCCTATTGTTTGTTTTCATCATATAATAAACAATTAAAATTAATTGAAGAGAATATTCCAGAGACCATCTTTATGAATGGACCATTTAAAACTGTCCCAGATAGGTGTTTTAAACAACAGCTGTTGGTTATCTATGTAGAATATATTGACGAGGGAAGATTAAAGTATCATTTGGCATAATTTCATTATGAAAAATTAACCAAATTGTGGGTCACAATTGAAAAAAAAATTAAATAAAGGCCCAGTAAAAATATCTTAAATTTAGAGATAATTTGTTAATGTTGATTTATATGTTCATTTTTCAATTTTGGGACTCTATATAATTTTTTCAAGGAGCTGTTAAAAATAACAAGTCATGAAAAGTTGCTATTATTATAGCGTCAGAGGGAAGTTTACTAAAATTGAATTATGATGAATGAATTGTATTTGTATTTTTATTTATTTATTAATGGTCACTTAATTTTAAGATTTAAATCTTATTAACAATTAAGTATAAATTAAGGATTTGTATATAAGGACATGATTATATGTCCATATGAAATTCACACAGCGGACAAGTCTATCACTGTTATAAAATGCCATCACTACTTTTCAGCTTTGTGGCAAGCATGCAAAGTAAAAACTTATCAGCCATGTCACATTAAAATAAAAGTAGAATAATAAAACGAGAGTGGAAACAAATTCTCTCCTTGTTCACTTTCCGACAGCAGTGATGCCAGATCATGGGATTTATGCCTTTTTGTAGGAATTTTACGTATAAAATAAGCTAAAAGTGAAAAAGGGATTTTTCACACCTCATAGAACAAAAATAAGGGCTTTTACGTTATGCTTAAATTTTTCCTAAATTGTTCATTTTATTAAAAAAAAATTGTGTTAAACTATGAACAACTCCCCTATTTATATTGTGACTTTTCACTACGCCATGACGAAAAGGGAACAGAGCTCCTCACCCACAAAATCATCGTCATGACGTAGTGAAAAGTCGCAATCCCTATTTTGTCGTATTATAGGGTCAAATAAAAGATTATCATGCCTAGAAAAAACTTAACATAAATATCTGGATGCGTTTATTTTCATTTTGGTATTTAATTTCTTTAATCTTGTGTGAATTGGATTTAAAACACGTCAAATCTAATGGTGAATCTATTACGTGGAAACATCAAATTTTAACTTTGGATAAAATTTATTCGAAATTTTAATCCATTTTCACGTCCGACGCTGCTGATGCGAAACGTCCTGTAAGTCGTCTTAATGGAATGTTAAAGGAATCTGCCGTCAATAACAATGGTTGAAATTTTGAAATTTCGGCTGTTGATGTAAGCTTGTTCCTACCCATGTCGGACGCGAAGAGCCAATTGCGAACTTCTACACATTTTAATTTTTTGTATATTCGCAGTTTTGGAGAGCACGGGAATAGAAATTTTATTAATTTGTTGAACACTATTTACTATTATATATTTTACAAGAGACCTAAGCTTTGAACACAAAAGTTTTACGAATTGAATGTGGAGAGACTGCATAGATTATAAATAAAGTGCATAGAAAAATTAATCTAAGAGTTCTAACAGGAAAAAAAATGTGTGTCTTGTCCACCAATTTGAAAAAAAAAAATTTTATAAGGCTTATAAATGTTATTTTCTGTTCTATATTTATCGTTGATTATTTTTTCTCTTACTAAGTAAGAATATTCTTCTCCTGACAAATATTTTTGATAATTGTTTCCATTGCAAAAAAATATTTTCAAATAACTACTGTTGAAAGTTGGGAACCGAAATTGGCTTTTAGCGCATTTATCTCGTCCCATCTTAATCGCAACAAGAAAATATCAAATGCATATATTGTTTTCTAAACACTGAATTTTCTACATTTCCACATATTATTATACAAAGGCTGCTTTTATTTTCACGACGCTTTGTAAAGGCCACCGCAATGATTCTATTTGTTTTTTGATCATAAAGCTAAGACCGCACTGGGCGGAACTGCACTTCAGCGAAACTAAACTTTACGACTTGTAGGAAATTGTATGAGCTATATCGCACTAAGCGACAACTGCACTTCACAGCGCGACACTATGCGACAGAGTTGATAATCTGACCAACTGTGTCGCGACGTGAAGTTTCGTTCAGTTTTGTGTGAAAGTGCAGACGGTGTCGCTGAAGTGCAGTTTCGCCAATTGCGGTTCTAACTTAAGGTTGATGAACCACAATCGTGTGGTACCCAATTATAGTACTGAAAAATAATTTAAATCTAAGTTTATTTTTTGTTTTTATAAAACTAGATATTTAAATTTATTTTTACACCTATCTACCTATTGTTGTCTTCCTACCAGGACATTATATTTTTTCAAGGTCATTGTTTAGACTGCTAGTACCATCTTCAATTTTGCCTAGTTTGCAACTTAAATAGAACTACACATCATTGGCACATCATCGATGTACATATTATATGTATTGAAGAAAACTTAACTGAAAGCGCAGTGGTGTAGCGTGGGTTTTTAACGCCCATGTAGAGACGTTTTCCAAGGCCTATTTTTTACTGGGGCCTCAAAATTTTTTTTTATCATTATCAATTACATAATTATTTTTTGTATTTTTTGTATATATTTATGAAATGTAAAACTCAATTTTTTCCTTCAAAATAGCTTTTAACGGCCTTTAAGTCCTACAATAATTGGCGTTCCGTCCCGGCGATCTCACTTGGACTCATCAGTTGACTAGTGAGATCCTTTGTCAATACGCAATTTTTGCTAAGTTCAGTTCATCTTACATAGATTTCGTGACGAATACCTAGTGTGAACTATATCCAACAAGATTAGAATTCCTAATCATTAAATTGGAAGTTTTTGTTTTTGTTTTTAGACCAGGGCCTGGCTAGTTTATAGAAGAAGGTTTTTTAATAATACAAATTCTTTATACTATACTACTGAAATACATCAGCCAAGTAGAAGACTTAGCACTATTTTAATGGACTTTGTTGAATTTTTCCCCTTATTCTGTACCTCCTGTGTCCTTTCCTGAATTTCTACAATGCCTTTAACTAAGGAAAAAAATAATATCCTCTTCGTTATTGTTTTTCATGCGAAAATAATACCAGCCATATTCATAATGAAATATTAAAGCCTTGTTCACTTTAAATAAATTGTTTCTTGTATTTTTAATATTTATATCAAAAGACTGAAATATGTATATGAAAACAAATACACGTCATAAAGCAAAATGGAGTCCGGTTTAATTTCTTTTCTTTTCTTTTGGTTGGATTATACATCCACTTGCTTCTCTTTGTCTTTTATTTGCTAATGAGCTCGTTTTTTGTTTGGATTTTTTTTGGAAGCTGTCAAAAAACAGCCGAGAAGTATGCAATTTTTACATTCATTTACTTTATGTTGCAATATCGTTGTTCAGTTAAATTATCAATTCGAAAACGATTATAGATAATTTTATAAGTTACGCCATTTAAAAAGCAATTTAAATATTTAAGAATACTTAACTAAATGTTCTATAAGAGACGTTTTAAGAAAATCTAACAGATACATGCATATTGGTTAGGAAATTTGTTTACATGTAAACATGGTAACTTGAATTGCAGAATCGTGAGAAATTTAAGTAACGTCAAGAAACAAAACGCTTTAAAGAGCGATCTTTTTTTCATATTGAGTATTTATGACTTTTACCTTTTGAAACCAAAAAATCCAAAATTACAATTATTTGAACTCATTTTTGATGTAAAATGATGTTTTAAGAATTACTACGATAGAAACCCGTGGCGTAAAATGGTTAGTAATTATGACTGCCAGGTCAAATGCTTCTCATCTTAGCCGTTTGGATTCAGCAGAAAATTGTAGGTCTCACAATTTCTATACCAATTAGTTGCAGTTTGTAAGACCAACAAATTTATTTATTATTGTATTTACTCGTTAAAGGAAATACATTGTGCGGGCCCAAAGAATATTTGTCCTGTCATTTTCTTAAGGGGAAAATCCTGCACTGGAAACAAACGGCAAACTTTCTGAAAATACAGAACTATAAACTTAGTCACAAGCAAGGGCATGGGGACACACGTTTTGGAACAAATCCAAAATCAATACCAGCCACATAAATTGAATGGTAGGATGTGTATAGCCTTTCTTTGCTTTATATTCCTCGTTCTCTCTAGCCCCGATTTATATATATTTTCTACTATCCTCGAAGAATATATAAAAATAGGCAACAAAAGAAATGCAATCAAGCTGTTGAAGGATTTTCCCGAGCTCCTTCAAGGAAAATCCCAACTTTATGTATTCACGTCGAGTGCAAGGAAGTTAATTACAAAAATCCTTTCTTTTAAGTTTTCCTCTCCCCTAACCAAATATATACCCTCAATTCTTTTGTGATAAGTCCTAAATTAATGAGGCAAGTTCTTTTTTTCTCCAAGCTACAGTCTATATATTTGGGTAGTAAGTAACACTCAAAAAGGATATTCAAACTTTAGCAGAGATCAAAAAACAAAAGTGACAGCAATTACAAAATTGTATATATACGCAACACTATATTATCCTGTTGACTTTAACAAGTTTTTGGCGCTCCCTCTTTCAATCAGTGTGTCATTGGTATTGCTTTGCCCCTTGTGTCGCTTTAAGTGCCTCGTTGTGTCACAAGAATAATCAAATGAGAACCTAAATCCTGGCTGTCTCACCACCTGCCAGTCGCAATCTGTGTATGGCTAATTAGGCCCAGACAGGCTGGGCGGAAATCTATTTTTCGTTTTAATTGAAACCCAAACTAACACCAACAAAACACACACACACAAACACATATGTATGTATGTATGTTTGAGTGACGATTTTCTCACGTAAGCAATCGGATACGTGAGGAATGATATACAAAAGGAGTCCAACCAAAATCCCGAATCCGAACCTTCTTCTCGTACATCAGAAGAAGAGACATATCGAGATCCTATCTCGCGCGCGTGCACAGCGCTCCTCAATATAGGCACAACCTTTATAATACTATAAACTAATGCTATGTCCTGTGAGCGGAATAACCTTACATAGCTGCGGTGTGGTAGTGAAAATATATGGTGTGTTTGGAAAGGACTTCCATAAACATTTACATTTACAAACTTTGAATGAGATTTTTCTGTTGCTGGCTGTTGGTTGTTATGTTTTAGCTGGCCTGGCACAGAGATCCTTTAGCTGATGCTTATTTTGGTCCGTCGACTTTTGCTATATAAAATAAATTTCAATAAAAATAATAAATTTTTGCTTACTGTGCGAAGTAGAAGAAATAAATCGAATATACACTCATCTTTAGAGGATAAATGTACGTAGGCAGGTAGTTATAGATCCTTTGGGTATAATTCCATAAATTCTAAAATCCGATTTGAAATTCTCCTTAATAAGCGAAATCCTTTCGTTTTTACGTAACCCACCACTTAACCCATTGAAGTTGCGAATATAAATTGAAATATACCTATATGCAAGGAAGGTTATAAGGCCCGATATATTTATAAAGGTACACTTGGACGAATGTGTCCTTTCTGTCAATCGTTCTTTTTTTATTTTTGTTTTTTTCTTTTGTATTTTATTTTTTTTTATTGGAATTATAATCAATTGAAACACGACCTTATGTCCTTTTTTTTTAGAATTATATTTATTGCTTTTCTAATGGGGGCCGCACTGTTAGACAAACACAGAAACACACACACATATAAAAGCACTCGTAATAGATTCTTACTTTAAAAATTGAAAACTCTTGGCATATCCTTTTTTCTTTCTGTTGAATAATTGTTTTAGCTTCAAGGATAACGGAACAAATGGTGATTAACACTGAACTTGTATTAAATCGATTAAAAATTCATGCAAATCTAATGGAGTATAGCTGAAAATCCTTCGCAAAATAGGGACTTTTATTACAAAATCGAACCGACCGTCTTAAAGTCCTGGAGATAACTGGTACTCTCGTTTATGCCAATATGTTGCTCTAGTGGCGCTCACGGATGGACATGCCTGTAGGTGGAAGCGTGTATGCGTTTCGCATTGCGCAGGTATCCTTTTCGCATGAGATATTTACATTGTCCAATTTTACCTTCCACCTCCCTATGCTCACATCCAGGACATGAGGTTTGTGACAGGACTTTTATACAAAAGCAGAACATTTTACTAAATAAGCGCGAGAAACGTGTGCCATCGACGACAACGATTGACCGAGCAACGTTGCATTACAAAAGAGTATTTGTTTATTGATGGCAAAAGTCGTTATATGGCGAGGCACTTTGGTGTAAGGGTTTAAAAATTTATTGAAAATGTGTCGTGAAAGGTCATGGAAAAGTAAACAAGGTTACAAAATATTGGCTGTTTTAATATTCGTTATAATGTAAACGTGTACATGTGCATTCTCTATAGTTATTTTAAGAGCGTAATAATTTTACTCCCCATGGGGGGTATTAATGCATTTGCTTTGAGACGTCATCTGTTTAACCAATTCTTAAACCATTTTGTGAATGAAAAAAGCTCTTGTTGGTTGTTTACCAAAATGAAGCTTTGGTTGATTGAATGAAAATTATAGGAGTGTTTAAATAAAAGTTACCATAAATACGGTTATTTTAAATGATTTGAAATAAAAACTCACCTCAATGAAAATCGAAAGCTTTTAACAGTTATATTATGTATGTAAGGGTGATTTTTTAGCTGGTTTGGTTTTGGCAACACTGGTTTTGACAGCTGACGTGTGTTTAGTACCTTGTGTCACTGTCAAACAGCTTCAATTTGGTTTGCAATTTAACCATGGATCGTCTTACAAATGAACAACGCTTGCAAATTATTGAATTTTACTATCAAAATTCGTGCTCGGTTCGAAATGTTCATCGCGCGCTGCTTCCATTTTATGGTCGGCATTCTCGACCTTCTGAGCAGTCTATTCGGAAGATTGTGACCAAATTTCGCACCAAATTTACTTTGTTGGACATTAAACCACTAACACGTTTACGTACTGTGCGTAGTGAAGAAAATATTGCGGCCGTATCAGCTAGTGTGACAGAAGACCGCGAAATGTCGATTCGGCGCCGTTCCCAGCAGTTAGGCCTTTGTTACAGCACTACGTGGAAAATTTTGCGGAAGGATTTGGGCGTAAAGCCTTTTAAGATACAGCTGGTGCAAGAACTAAAGCCAGCCGACCTACCACAACGCCGAATTTTTGGTGAATGGGCTCTTGGAAAGCTGGCCGAGGATCCGCTTTTTTATCGAAAAATTGTGTTCAGCGATGAGGCTCATTTTTGGTTGAATGGGTACGTAAATATGCACAATTGCCGCATTTGGAGTGAAGATCAGCCAGAAGCATTGCAACAGCTACCAATGCATCCCGAAAAAGCCACTGTTTGGTGCGGTTTATGGGCCGGCGGCATTATTGGGCCATATTTCTTCAAAGATGATGCGAATCGCAGCGTTACTGTCAATGGTGAACGCTACCGAGCGATGATAACAAACTTTTTTTTGCCCGAAATGGAAGTTCTTGACTTGCATGATATGTGGTTTCAACAAGACGGTGCCACATGCTACACAGCACGCGAAACAATGGCGCAATTGCGAGGCGAGTTTGGTGAACAGTTAATTTCACGTTTCGGGCCGGTCAATTGGCCGCCTAGATCGTGCGATTTGACACCATTAGACTATTTTTTGTGGGGGTATGTCAAGGCTAATGTCTATAGGGACAAGCCCGCTTCGATTGACGCACTGGAAGCCAACATCCATGCATTCATTCGTGAGATACCGGCCGATATGTGTGAAAGAGTATGCCAAAATTGGACTCAGCGGATGGGCTACCTGAGACGCAGCCGCGGTCAACATTTGCATGAAATTATCTTTAAACATTAAATTGCAAGGTTCAAACTATCGATTCAAATAAATATTTCATTCATTTTTTCGAATTTTTTGTGTGTTTTTTTTTTTAAAAAGTTCTAAACCTCTTAAAAAATCACCCGTTACTTTTTAAGTGAACCTTATACGCTTGTTGCACTAAGACTTTTTTTTTTTATTTTTGCGTTGTTTAAAATCTCCAAAAAAAAGCCGATAGATTTTGCTTTAAAAGCTTGAGTTCTTGATTTCAAATATAACTGATAAAGCTTTCGTTTTTCGTTGAGGTGAGTTCTCATTTCAAATCATTTGAAATAACCGTCTTCATGGTATTTTTTATTTGAAAACTTCTATTAAGTTGAGGATCTTCAATTTTCATAGGTCGAAGTCTTCTTATTTTCTTTAATAAATTTTTTTCATAACAATCTTAAAATAAAAAAAAAAAATTAAAAATCGCTATTTTTCAAAACCAACCTATCCCACCATCAGCAGCCGGGGATACAAAATTATCACACTTTTTATATCACGACGCATATACATTCTTATGAAACCAAATATGTACATACTTAAATTTTGGTCATAACCAAAATTTGCTGTACTGTTGTACAAACATTAAACGTTCACTTGGGCGTATACGTAACATTTATGACAGGTTCTGAATAAGATTGTAATTTAGTCAAAAATGATTTACTATAAATAATATTCTCAACCCAACAATTAAATGAAAAAGTTTCGAAATGCAGCTACGCAAAACTTACATTTAAAGGGCCTTTTCATCAGTACGATCGGAAATTCTGACTTTATTGTTACCTATGTCAATTCAGTTGTTTATGAAAATTCTCGATTTATTTTAATGTGACCATCATACGGTTATACCCAAAATCAAAAATGTTATTAAGGTTTTGACGGGGAGTTTGCTGAAAAAATTCGTCTGCGACTTATGTGTCCTTAAAAAGGACAAAAAGCACCGTATTTTGATGTGACCATTATACGGTTATATTTGAAAACCAAAAATTTTTAAATACTGTACTTTTTGTTTCATTTAACTCATTATGGCTATGGTAAAATAAATTCAATCTTTTTTAAAAAAATTATTTGCTTACCTTGCCTTACTTTAACATTTTTGTTGCATACTTCAAAGTCGTTTCGCGAGGTGAAGGCTGAAACCAAAACGTCTGGGACCTATATTTTTGTAATCGGAAGAATTTTTCCGATTTTTTGGTATATAATTCATGTGGTTATACCCTCAACACCAAAAGTTGATGTTCGCCTACTTTGGGGGACGTCTGACAAGGAGCAGGCTGAAAGTAAAACGTTTGGAACCTATAAGTATTTGAAATCAGTGCCCAACCCTCTATTGTTTTTATAAAAATTCAAATGGTTATGCCCTCTACACAAAAATCGGAAAAAAGACCGTTTTCAAAGGCCCAACTCTACCCCTGGCTGAAAAAAAACTGCCAGACGGTTGGATTTCGTAAAATGTTGCGTTTATCTACCCATACGTGTGCTTAAATTTTGGTTATACCTAAACTCCCAAAATTTGCTTCCGGCTCTTGGTCTAAATGGAAGTTTATTTCATTGTAAAGAGGAAGTTATGCCTTTAACAATGGAAAACGATATCAGCCAAATGGCCGCCACGGCTACGGTTGCTGCACCATTCTTTTCATGGAATTTCCCATGACCAATTCGCACATTTACGGCTGTATGTCTTCGATAACTTCACAAATTCTATCTTAAAGGTCTTGAATTGATTGTGGAGCATTGGCATATATCTTATCTTTCACTTGGCTCCAAAGAAAAAAGTCTAAAGGTGTTAAGTCACAAGATATCGATGGCCAATTATGATCGAGAAATAACACAGGTCAGGAAACTTGTGTTGCGAAATTACGATTGTTTCGTTGCTTGTGTGCCACGTAGCACCGTCATGTAGTGAATTTTAACAATTTCAATGCGTTGTTGAAGCGTGTATCGTTCCATTTTTAGTAATGGCATAGTTTTTACTTGTGAAATGTCAAAAGATGACAGCTTCAAAAGTGACAGCTGCCCAAATAGCGGGCTATTCAAATATATGATGTACCACTATTACTACTCCCAGTATAGTCTGAGTTAAAGTCCAAACGGATGATATTTAGCTATTTATTTAATAAATTCAAATCATTTTCAATTAGATTCTATGTTTAAGAATTCCCCAAAAATAGTGTAGTTAAAATTGAATTTTAATTAAATTTGACTGTATTATTAAATTGTATGAAAATGTTTTCCTAAAATATCGTGTAAATTCGTTTTCTTGGAATTTTTTAAAATTACTCTATGAAATTTCTTGGATGGTCTTATCAATTCTTTTCAAATTGATTTTAAATGCATTCCTTAGAAATTGTATTTCAAACTAAGATCTAAGTCGCAGTTATAAGGTGGTTTCTAACTTTGTCGAAAAATTGGCCATCTTATAAGACTTTGTAAAGAACATTTATACGAAGTATTTTTTGAAGATTTTTATTTGTAGTGAAAACAAAAATACGTAGTTTAAATTTATATCCGTGATCATGACCTTGCTTAACATGTGCGAATTGAAGACTCAGTAAATAGTACCATCATTTGTTTTGAAAATAAAAGTGTTGAAAGTTGTTTTTTTTTCTATAGATCTTTTATTTGATTTTATTCTCAGATTTTATTTTTTCTTTTAAATTTGCATTGTCAACAAGTACCATTTACTTATTTCTGTTTCTTTTTTTTTAATTTAAATAACAAAGTTTTATAGATTAGCTTACATAGAATTTTCTACCGAAAACGTATTGAAAAATAAGTTAACATTTCTTCAGTTGTATTTTTTTTTGTTGATTTTTGTATTATTTTTTTTTTAATAAATAAACATTTCTTTGTTTCATTGTTATTTTGTAAGTCTAAATTTAAAAATAAATAAACTTTTTTTTATATTTATCTTTAATAGTTTTATTTGGTTTTATTTCAATGTTTCTTTTTGTTGAAATTATAATTAGTTGTAGTTACACACACATTTTGAATACAAAAAAAATATTCAATAAGACTAGCTTCAGTATAATAATATGTAGAACAAAGATACTTAATTTCTTATTTATTTTTTTTTATTTTTTGTGTCTAGAAAAATTACTGTTACTGTAAATTACATTTCTATAATTTTTTTTGAAGTTTTTTTTCTAACATTTACATTTTTTGTTTGTTTTTTTTTTTGTCTATGTAATATTTACTAGAATATCAATGTAATGATTTAAATGTATTTTTTACAGAAGTATACAAGAAAATATACAGACAGTTTTATTTAAGGTAGTAAACAGGATTTTATACAACAATTTATTTTTCTGTTTTTTTTTATGAAATGAAAGGATTAAGATTATGATTTAAATTTTACTACTTTTGTTCATTAGTTTTTTCTTATACAATTTTTAATTTTTTCTTTCAATTTTTTTAAAAGTAAATAAAAAATAAGAAAAATCAAAATGGAAGCATTGGGATCGTGGTGAATATAAATAATATTTTTTTTATTGTTCACTTTTCATTTTCACTATTATGAAAGAGACGACTTGTACGGGAATCACGTTGAATAGATCTGAAGCCATTGCTGGAATCAAGTTGCTGACTTATGGAAAAAACACATAAAGCTCACAGGATGGCCACCCAGTCAACTTAATTCCAGGAACTGCAACGGACCGTTAAGATTCACCGTTGTCGTCTCATATTTTCGCTGTAAGATTCACTATTTCAAAAATGCACTTTAATTTTTTTTTTTTTCGATTAAACAAAAATAAAAAGAAAATGCTGATTTATTTTTGTTTTCTTATATAAATATACAAAATCTCACATAATCGGATGGAGTTATATTTTATTGCTTTTGGGTTATTTATAATTTTAAATTTATTATTTTTATTTCTTATTTAATATAAAGTTTATCGCTTTGGATTGTCTAATCAAATTGTTTTCTTTTTTTTTTGTATGAAAACAATTGCATACACATTGGCACTTAAAACAAAACAAAAATCATTAATAGAGTATTTCAAATTAAAAAAAAAAAACAAAAAAAGACAAACATTCACTCAGATTTAAAATAAATTTTTTTTATTATTTTTTCCCTAAAAATGCATATTTTCATATTTTATTTTTTTATCATTTCATAAATATATACTGAACAAACGTTATATAAATATGCATTGATGTTATGTGTATGTGGTGGTTATTTTGGCTTATAGTAACTTCATGGTTATAGACCTACATAGTCTAGTTTTTTTTTTATGTTATTTTCAATTTAAAATGTTAACAGGTAAATATATGTACAGGTATGAAAGACGAACTTATACACTACTTATAAATCGCTGTTATTGCTTAAGAATTTTATTTTTTTTATTTGCTTTTTTTAAATTTAAATGTTTAGACTTTACTTAAAGTTACACAGTCGTCAACTTGTGTAATATACATACATTGTTTTAAAATTAAAAACAAAAAAATACTTTGTACATAAATATTAATAAAATAATTGTTTTTAACAAATTATATAATGTAGGTTATTCAAAATTTACAAAAATAAAATCTTTATATATTTATGAGTGAGTTACATTTTTTTTCTTAAATTAAAACAAAAAAAAACAATACAAATTGATGATTTTGGTTTTTTGTTTTGTTTGCGTTTTTATAAATATGATTAAAATTAGATTTAACATTATTATAAACTCTCGACTAGTTGACTGGTTCTTCTTTGGGCGTGCGTTGAATTGAGATAACTCTCGGAGTATACGCTTTTTGCACGATTGTCATAGCGCAAGCTAGATCGCCTAATGTCAATGTCCAATGGAAGATGCTGATTTCGCCACCATGAGCAGAATATGCAATTGAGCGTGTTGCGGAATGCCTCCCGGAAATCACGATTGAAGTATGCATAGATGAGGGGATTAAGTGTTGAATTGAAATAGCCAATCCAAAAGACGATGGCAACAAAAGTGTCGGGGAAATTACAGGAACGACACAGTGATGTTAAAACGTACCTAAAAAAAAGAGTGAACAAATATTCTGTTTAATAAAATTACTAAATTAAGTATTTATTATTTTATTTAAAAAAAAAATATAAATGTGCCCCAGTAATATCGCGAAGATCTTGGAACTTTGTAGAACTGTTAAGTGTGTAGGCAAGAAAATGTGATTTAAACAGGTATATCAAATTCTGACCGCAAATTGAATTATCCTTTATTTTAAGAAATTTTGTATTTTAATATTTTATATGCGACAGACAACTTAATTATATCTTCTGCGAAATATCTAACATAAATTCGCAATCCACAAAATTAGAACGCATTCCAAAAATTGGTAAATACAAAATTCATTCGAATTTTACCTTAAAAAACATTTTATTTGTTTGATTTTTTTTCGATACTCGCAGTTTTCAGCGACCATTCATGTGTCAACATTAGCTACAACAAATCCCCACCCCCCACGGTCTAGACTCTAGACAGAGCTATGAACTATACTATAGAGTCCAAAGAGTGAAAAAGGTTAGATGAAATTTTGTTGGGGCATGTCAATGGTTCCAAATTTTCTGCTATCATTTATCATGTCTGAAAATTTAATTTAATTCGGTGGTTCACATTTTATTGAAATAACTAAGTTATTGCCTCGCAATAGAAGTTATAAAAACCCCCAAAAAATGGGCGTGAAAAAAACTTTGAATTGCTGATTTTCTTAAAAAATCATTATCTATAAGTTTTACTTATACAACAGGTCGGAGTTTTATTAATTTTGGTTTTGATATTACATTTTCTTAAAAAGAAGGCGTGGCGGTGGGTTCAAATTACACATACATACAACATTTATTGAAATGCATAAAGAACTTTTTTCCGCTCTCCCATGAATTAGTGAATGAAAGTTTTTGGGTTTTAAAAATTTAACTGCGACGTTCAGATCTATTTGTTTCCCCAGTTAGATCTAGTTGAGGTGTTTAATTTACAGCTTTTCCACCTAAATCTGTTCCGTTGAGAAACTTCAATATTTGGGCAATTTTTAGAGAGGACATAATTCGCTCACTTCTATGTAAATTCGTTCCAGATATTTGTGTGTTTTATACACATGGTCTGTTGTCTCCTCCTGAACGTTGCAGAATCTGCAAGTGGCGCTGCTCAACAAGCCGATAATGTTGAGATGTCTTCTGAGCTTGCACTGACCAGTGGGGTCATTATTCCCGTTCTCATTCTTAGATTAATTCTACGTAAATTAATACAGGACGTAAAACATTTTTGGTTATAATATCCCAAGTAGTAGTTTATAGGTAGTTCATTTTAGGCCTTTTGTCTTTTGGCCTCCTCTCCTCTTCTGTTTTCATTTTGTATTTAATCACGTTTTCTCCTTTTTCGCAATAGGGGTCTGGATCCTTTAAGGGTGTTGTTGATCTTATTTCCGCTAAGAAGTCTTCCTCCTCATTTCCCTGGACACAAACGCCCAGCCACTTAACCTACCCACGCACTCCCATATTAGGTTTAGGTTAGGCTAGAAGTGGTGATGATATGGCAACCGTATCTTCTCACTCGGATCTCGATAGATCCATTGCACTCCCCGGGATATAGGTAGGCATGTGTGAGGAGGGGAGGGGAAGTTTAGATATTCTGGGCCCTGACTTCTGAATGAAGTTCAGGATGTTCTTTAGTGGCAAGGTTGAAATGTCGCTCAGACATAGGCTGGGGCATTCACAAAGGATGTGAGATGAGCCCTCCTACGCCTTTTCATCCTGACACCCTCTACATAAGTCAGAAGTGCTTAGGTTCATTCTGTTCATGGTGATACCCATGGAGTTCTATACACTTAGTATTCCAATTATAAGGAGTGATTATAATTGAGGCCTGCCTATTTTAAGTATTTTTTTTTTTTCTTAGAAATATTCGGCTATAGGTTCCTTGAAACCCGAAAAGTGTCAATTGTTGGCCATCTGTCGTTGGCGGTTTTTAGGAAATTTTGGTGAATTCTCTTTTTTTCTTGTTCCAGTGGCATAAGTTGGTTTGGCTCGGATCTGAGAATGACCCGCTTTTGGCCAATTCATCTTCCATTTCGTTTCCGTATATATCACTGTGTCCTGGGACCCATCTAAGGGTAACTGTGTTCATTGCATTGAGTAATCTCAAGTCATTGTGACAACTGTCCACCAGTTTGGACTTTGTGATGATTAAGGAAATAGCTTTAATTACCGCCTGAATTTCTATGAAGATGTCGCCTACTTCACATGTCGCAAGATGTTTTGCAGCTTCGGAAACTGCTAGCACTTCCGCTTGGAAGACACTGTTTCCCCTCCCTTCAGTTGTTCTGGATCCATCAGTGTACCATTTGATGGTATTTGCTCCATTTTGAAGTTTCTCTCGATGTTACATTTATTGATTACATCTTTTGGAATTTCGAGAAGGTCCGTTACTGTGGATGATGAAAAAAACCTTACTTACTTGAAAAATCATAAAGTTGTACTTCACTTTGTTGGACGAACTGTCACTTAAAAAAACTGCATTTTTTACGTCATGTATGATGTGAAACAAATTTTACCAGATGTAGTTTCAAATTTCAGCTGTCACTTTGAGTTTTAAGATGAAATGTTGACTAATTTATTTAAGATCTCATTTCCATCGAAACGAACTATGTACATTAAGATCTATCATCTGAAAAATTTTGTATGTACATATTTACTTTGTAGTTTGTACACATGAATGTAGCAGACTAAATTATAAATTGTAGTGAATAACCCTTGTATTGACATAATTATACGCTTTATTGACAATGTAGTTTAGTTAATTCGTGTAAAAAAGACGTGCGTCGGTCGTTTAAAAACTTTCGCTTCCCTTTTTTTTATAACTTAATTCTCAATGAATCATTATTTTTAAAAATATCTTTTCATTCAGTGTTTTTTGTTCAAAAATATTTAATCACCTTATCCCCCGGTTTTTTTTTTATTATTGTTTGACTTTTGCAAATATTATTTATTATTTGTGTATTTATATGAACCTACCAAATATACATACCTACATACTTTATTAAGTCACCATATTAAGTTGACAAACAGCTTTAATTTCTCTGTCAACAAGTGTGCCTTATCATATTACACATTAAAATCACCTCACCCTCTGTCTCTCTCTCTCTCTCTAACCAACCAACCAAACCCACCCGAATCTTGACACTTTAAAAATAAACTTCTAAATGGATTTTTGTTGTGAAAACAGAGTCTTCGCCACAAAAGCATTTAGCACCAGCCGATATGGGGTAATTAAAACTTTTAGGTATATAATATAGCCCGCTTCGGGCAGAATTTTGTAAAATTGATGGCTGCGTTATATATTTTGATTGTGAAATTGTGGTTTTATACCCATAAACTTCCAGTTAGTATCCAGGTATGGTATACAGTTAGTTTCCAAACAACCCTTTAGAAATAAGCTTATATTTGAGTTATATTATAATATTTTTTTATTTACAAATTACCATCATCAGAGTGCAGCTGCTGTGGTGTAAAGTTTAGTAAATGAAGACTGAAAGTTCTGTCATAAGACCTACCTACTTCTTAAGCACGCATCTAAATTAAGTTCGAAGAAACACAAAGATAATTTCCAAGACATAAGAAGAACCATTAAACACACGCTTTGCGGCATGTGAAGTAGGTACCTACATATCGACGAAATTCAACAGAGTTGTCCCGTAATTCTGCACGTTCCCTGTAAACACTTGATGAACCTATAGGCACTTTCATGATGTTGATTCAATAGTTCATTATACTCGTCGAAACAACAAGAACGACAACATCTAACGTCTTCGTCTTTGTCATCGTCATCGACATCGACATCGTCTTTTTCTTATACACAATCACTGATGAAGCAGCAGCAATATAGAGAGTATGCCGAGTGCTCCTTGAGGAAGCTTATACTTTGCCGCATGCTTGACTTTGTGTTTAGTTACAGAAAAGCAAAACTTTTTGAACATAAATATTTTAGCTTCGCAAAGTTTGAGATTTATTCTCCCTTCCATCTCATTTTATGGAACATAGCTTAGGCAAAAGTGGCGACTAAAACTTATTGCTTATCTATGTAAAGTTAACCCCTCCAGTGCAAATTTATGTGCGTATATATGAAGCTATGGGGAATTACGGATTACCTGGGTGGCTTCCTTTCCCTAGCTTTCGATTTAAATGCATAACGCTTATAAAATTTGTAAAGAAAAAATAATTAAAAATTTATTGTTCCTTCCCGGATGAATAGAGATCCCCAGGTGGTGCAGCTGTAAAAACTTTTCATTGAAAATCCTTTTCCTTAACTGGTATACATCGAGGCTTGGAAGATTACCAGCTATATAAATATATCTTAACCTTAAGTAAGACAAGCTATGGAATTTCTGGAATTTATTACCCACTTGGCGTAGGTATATAAGCTATTTAAGAGCATACCAACCTATACATACAAACTTTTGTTCAAATTATTGAGAATTTAAAAATCCTAAAATGATTCCTTCCTCGGGTGTTGTTAATTTATTTGTTTTTGAAAAATATCAGAACTTAAAGATGGTGAACTATTATCGTACACCGTAGGTACATATACATTTCTTTTCTGCTCCATTTCACATAATTTGTCCGCAAGTGGATGGTTTTTTTTTTACTAAAACAGCGCCCAACTGTATAAAGCACCTCAAATCAAGAGTGTTGGTGAATTCGGTTTTATTAGCCTTTATTTTGATTTCAGTGCGGGTGTGGTATTAGGGAGAAAATCTATTTACATTTGCAAGATTAATTTGCTTATTCAATTGGTGCCTTAGGAAAGAAACAATTATTTAAGAGGAAATAAATTTCCACAAATTATATCATGTACCCAGTGGCGGATCAACAGATAAAGTTTTTTTTGAGGGCCACTTACATAAAAAGCAACAACACAAACATACATATGCCAGTAAGACCTAGGGTCTTATAAATTAGGCAATGTTAGACGGAATAGAATGATAGGATAGATTTTTTTTGGCACAGTGGATTGAGAAATTAGGTTTTGATTATCTCATTAAATCCCAGGGGTCAAAGTCAAAACAATTATAGGTAATTAGAGGAACAAAAGTTTGTGAATTACGTCAGCTAGGACTAGACGATCGTTCTAAAGGGTCAAACCTCTTACGTCTTTGAGCCAACCGCCTATCCGATCAGTGTGGAGTGGTGCTGCGAGACTCAGACAATCCAAACCATTTTTATCCACAGGTCCAACGAGTTATGTTATCAAAACGGCGCACTATAGCGCTATAATTGGGTCAGTGATCTAGGTGGCTCGTGACCGCCATTTCTATATACCTATGTAAATACCTATGTGGACGATATAACATCATCGGCTGCTCCAAGCCTACATATTGTAAATGGAGCTTTCACAGCGATTGAAGAGCAGTCAAAACTTATTAATATTGAAGCAAACGAGGACAATACCAAATACCTATGTACACTATGCTATCAACTTACAAACAAACATGTGTTCACCGAATCACTGCCTAAGGGCTAAGACATATAAAATCAATAAATAAATAATAATTTGTTTTTTATTGCAAAACAACTATACCTCACCCTACAAAATTCACTTGTTGTTTTTTTAGCACCACCAAATAGCTCTATAACAACAACAATTTCATCAGTCATCACATAAGGCCAAGACCATCCAATGCATTTTGTATAAACCATCAACATCAACGCTCCCAAATAGCGGTAGTTGCGACCGAAAAATAGAAAATATTTGTACAAATCAACATTATCAGCATCATTCGCTCCCGATAAGCGGAACTTTGGATCGAACTGCCTAGTGTCTATAATGTTGCCCTTGCATGGAAATACAATCATATTATTATCATCGATCGTCTTCGCTAGCACATACATAGCTTTATAGCCGAATTACTTGTCAAAGTTCAATATGCTTGAAGAAAGGTTTTTGTAAACTAGCATTGTGTCAATGTGGTAAGACATTTGTTTCATATTTCATTGAAATCAAAAATAAAACATCGACATTAGTAAATACTTTCATTGAAACCATAAAAACAGGGACATTTTTGGTTCCCTATTATCTGCGAAGAATCTGCGCAGTGTTGTTTTAAGGAAACAGAACTTTTATTCTCTCATATCTCAACGCCTGAGCCCCGAAGCTAAATAACGTTTTGCAAATTCCTAAGGTCGCGCTTTATGACACATGATATCGTAAAATATCGTAAAGTCGGTGAAAAGCCTGTCAAAACCCCGAGCGTCCGAAGCGTGGTTGTGGTTTGGCCATAAAGTTACGACTGATGAAGAAGAAACTGCGAAATTTTATGTGCTATAAAAAGTAAGAAATGGGTAGCAAGAGAACACAGTCCATTTTAGTTCGTCAGCGTGTTAAGTGCTTAATTAAATAAAGTTTAATTACTTAAATTTAATATGGAATTTTCGCATTTTTCTTTCGTACGCTTTACTTGATAAATATTCGGCTAAAAAATGCTAACAAAAAAAGAACAAAAAGTTCTGAGGGCTAATTCCGTATAACGGAAACTACAGAACGATATCGTTTTGGCAATATCAGTCCTTATCTTTCCCTTTAGATGTGATATATACCTACCTATGGATATTGCCAAAACTATATCGTTCGATAGTTTTCGTTTTACGGAATGAGGCCCCAGTTTATCTAAAAATTTCTTTCTATTGACTTCGTTTTAAATGATGAAGGCCCTGTTCTTGGAAACTTCCAACAATTAATCCGCTTCTGTGCAAATTTTTCCTAACTGCAACCTAAAAGCCCCAAATTCTCTGAAAGAATTACTTTGTTTAGTAAATTTATTTTTCTTGTATATGAAAAATACTGACACCTGAACTTGAAAGAACATGCAGTCTTTTTCTTTTTATATTTTAATCAAACAGAGACGTGATGAATGAACGTGTGTTGCTTTCATTTTGTTTGCAAATTTGTATCTTTTTTTTTTTTTTGGTTAATGGCACTTGAGCAAATTTTGTTTGTGGATTCTTTATCTTTTTTTTTTTTTTATTTCAAAAAAGATTCAACTCAATACAAAACGTTGCTTCAGGTCATTGGATTGGAAATGAAAACGATAAAAGAAAAATTTGCTTGAGGGCAATTTTACGTTTGCGATGTGAAGTGCTTCAATCAATGGAAGAAGGTAAGAGCAAAATGTAATTGGATTCACGGAATAAAATCGTTTTTAATTGGAACTGGAATGTGTTAGAAGTGTATTTTATTTTTTATTTCTTATTATTTTCCTAAGGGTATATATATTATGTATAGTTTAAACGGAATAAAAGATGCAAATCGCAAATTAAATATTTCTTATTTCATTAAATATTTCTATTGATAAATGTTGGATTTTTTTATATTTTTGTAGACGCAGGTGGCATATCCTTGAAGTAATGTAGTTAAAATATTCTTTTTCCAAGGATTTATTTATTGGACAAAATATAGGTAAAAGAAAAAATGTTAAGCTTACACCTAGTATAAGTTTACTTTTTAACAAAACCTAAATACATAGGTATAAAATAAATTGAGAGCAAACATACAAACACTTTAAAGAGTGAAACAGATTTCCGCTTAACAAGTAAAACAAATTCTTATGTGGAGCAGATTAATTTGAAATAAATTCTTTGTACTTCTTCAATCATAAATTTACTAACATGTTTTTCATATTAGGTACCTAATCCTTAAGTAATCAGAACTTAGTCAGATTTTTGTTTTTTGATAAAATCGAAACTCTTTTCTCAATCTTGCATCTCATCCTTCTAGGTCTGTTGATCTTGATTTATCTTGAAAAATAAATAACAAATTTGTCAAACTTTTCACTCGAAATATACAAATTTACAGGTAGGTTCCTACCTACATTGCTTTCAAAACTTAAAGCAAACTAATTTTTCAGCTGAAAAATCCCTTTCATCCTACACATACATATTTATGCAGGTAGATCAGAAACAAATACCTACAATGTGTATTTCACATACCTTCCTACTTATCCATCAGATGTTAAATAAGTTCTTTTACAAAATTGTGTTGGTTTTTTTGTTTGTTTTGTTTTAAGTTTTACAACATGTTAAATATATCATTTCACTGAAAAATGAAACAATTGTGCTGTAGGTATGTAGGTAGGTTAGGTACGTCCTTGTATACACAAAATGCTACACAAAAATGGTGCAACCATTATTCCTTTTGGAACAAAATTACTACCTATACTAAACATTTACATATACCTATACACTTAAACACTTAGAGGGAGTTGTTGGTATTTTTCAATTTCAATACAAGGTAATGTAAGTGAATTCCCAGTCAAAAAGGAGAAAAAATAAATCAAGCAAACATTTTCCTTAATTAACAACAAAAACTTTTCCATCACAAAAATGTGCTTGGCTTGTTGTCTAAAATTACTTTACACAAAATATCTATACCTTTTTATATAGGTAGGTATAGGTTAGGTAGGTAAGGATACCGTGTAGGTATAAGAACCAAAGTGAAGGGAATACCGAATACCAAATCAACCCGTCCGTCTGCCTGGGCCGTCGGAAAATTTGTTCGTTCGTTCACTTGTTCATTCATTCATTGTTGTTCTCATCGTTCTTGTCGTCGTCGTCATTCCGCACTGATGCGAGAGAAAAGACAAAAATGCGTGAACTTTCCAATTACATGAGTTTTGCCTTGAACAATGAGCAGTCAGGTGAGATGACATTGCACCTGATGCTCTCTGTGTTCACGTTCATATAGTCAAAGTGTATATACCTACCTACCCTTTTTCGATGATGTGTTACATATTTTTAAATTCACTTAGTTTCGCAACCCTCCATTTACATATAATCAAAACCATCCTCGGGGATGACCCAATTTTATTTTTCTCAAAATATATGTATGTACCTTCATTCACTTACCATATAAAGAATGGAAGCCAGCACAGGATGAAAGTGCCCATGATTATACCTAAAGTTCTTGCAGCCTTGTGTTCTCGTTTCATTTTGATTAAGTGTTTGTCCTTGGTTGGAGTGTGATCTTGTTCAACTTCGTTCAAAGTGAGGGTTTTCGATGAACCGGAGCCACTTAGAGCTTCTCCTGGATTATGGAATTTAATTTCATGAAAAAATATGTCAACATAAACAAAGGATAATATTCTTAAGACTCATTGAATAAACTTGACTATATTTATTTAATTTTAGTATTTTCACAGACATGTTTTCAAGTGACTTTTATTGTAACTTTTATTCAAAAAAAACTGGAACTGTAAAATTACTGGAAACCTCTATGTATATATTTGCAGTAATTTTCCATAAATCCCTCAAAGCGCTTTAATTAGGTATATGAGCTTGGGTGCATTTCTTCTAATTGAAAGTGAGCTGGTACAATGTAACACCTCAATTCTAAGTTTTGTATAAATTAATTATGATTTAAGAAATTTCAAAATTTAACTAAATAAATCAGAACTGTCAAACAAAAATATTTAAGGTTAACTTTTTCCAGCAGGTCAGAAACTTCTGCTTGCCGTCATTTCTGTTGTCGCTGTCAAAACTTATAATTCATTCTTTTTCAGAAAAAAGTCACTTGCAAAAATTTTAGCTCCTCAAAAATACTAAAATTAAATGAGAAACCATGCGGCTTTCTAGTCATAGGTATAGAGGGTTTTTAATTATATCTATCTTACCGTTCGTACCTCCACCGCCTGGACCACCAATATTTGAATGCCGGTGCATCAGCATGGCATTGCCGTGTCGCATTAGCATTTGTTTCTCTTGATGATTCGCCTCCCGAAAGATGGCGGCGTATGTGAATATCATGATGGTGCAGGGAATCCAAAAGGATATCGAGCTTGACACAATGGCATAGACATCGTTGACAACGAACTTACACTCTTCGGGATGTGACTCGACATACAGTAGGTGCTTTTCCGTGGTGTACCAGCCGGCAAATATGGGCAGAAATGATAACAACGCCGGTGATATCCAGGTATTAAGTATCATAATGGCGACAAGCCGCTTTGTCATGCTTATGGGATATTTAAGTGGTTTCACAATGGCATAATATCTATATATACATACATAAGTACAATACGTGTGGATTAAAAATAGGAAGCAAAGAGTCATGCGATGAGATATTATTTTTATTTAAAAAAAAAAACCAACCTGTCTACGGATATGCAGCACAAGTGTAATATACTAGCGGTGGAGAAGTACACGTCTAAACTGTTCCATAAATCGCAAAGGAAGGGGCTAAAGTTCCATCTGTTAAATAATATAGAAAAAAAGATAAAGATGAAATAAGCATTAAAATATTATATATATAGGTATATAAGCTTTTTTTTTTCTGAAAAGCCAGTCAAATTTTAAGATTCATGAGGTGTTAAATTCGTGTTTTTCTCCTCTTTTTTTTATTATATACTGAGTACAACTGTATGGAATATTTAATTAGATTTTTGTTTTTTTTTTCTTTGTTTTTTACTTTTTTTGTGGGATGATTTGCTTGAAAAAGTGATATCACCATTTTTTTAAGTTTTAATGGGATTTTAAATTAAATTTTAATATTCTTTAAACCGAGATACACCTTAAGTTTTTAA
This sequence comes from Epistrophe grossulariae, assembly GCA_929447395.1. Taxonomy (NCBI): domain Eukaryota; kingdom Metazoa; phylum Arthropoda; class Insecta; order Diptera; family Syrphidae; genus Epistrophe; species Epistrophe grossulariae. The sequence goes on along the minus strand of OV839567.1, from coordinate 150,649,746 downwards.
TTTGTAATGAAATATCACAGAAAACTTGTTTTCGTTTTGTATTTTTTAAAGTATTTCACCGTTGGTATGGTTGTTTGCAATTATTTAATTTTTTTAACTAAATTTTAAAAGGGAAATATAGAAAAACATGTAAGTATTTAATTAACAAAAAAATATAAAAAGTATGAAATTTGTTCTTAAAAATACAGTCGACTCTCCCTAAGTCGAATTTTCACGGGATACCAAGATTTGTTCGAGTTAGAGAGAGTTTTGGAAAAATTCGAGTTATAGAGAGAAACAACAACACAAAGAAAAGGATAACAATTTTTTTTTTGTTTTTGCGTTGTAACTTTTTAAAAACTGTATCTTTTTATCGATGATGGTACACGCGATGCTACACATATATATATACATTTGTATTAAGGTTTTGATGGTTAGTAGTTATACTATACCCAAATACGAATTCTGAAGGGTAATGTTTTTTCATTTTGTTTTGTTCTAAACAAAATTCGACTTAAGGGGTGAAAAAAGATGCCAAATATCGAGAAAATGTGTTCGAGTTAGAGAGAGATTCGACTTAGAGAGAGTACGACTTAGGGAGAGTCGACTGTACTAAAATACATAAATTTTAAAATACATAAATATGTTATTTTAAGCTTAAAACAAAGATTGATTTCATTCTATCCTATATGAATTTATATTCAAACAAAATTTGGATATAATTATCTTAAGTCTAATTTTAGTGCTTTTTTGTTTCCAAAATCCTTTAAACACATTGATGGTCTTATTTATATACTTTAGACAACTGTCAAACTTTGGAAAATGTGTTCTCGCAATTCTGTTTGTCTTTCCTTCCGGCTGCAGCCTATAAACGGATGAATCGATTTTATTTAAACTTGGTACATGGCTTTTTTTGGGCATTCACCCGACACGTTTTTTTTCAAAATATATCAATATGTAAAATATATCAAAATATCAGTAGCTGCCGTACAAGTTTTTTTTAGCAAAAAATGAATATCTTGTTTTTCTCAAAAACGTAGCCACAACTTAAAAAAAATTCAGTAATTTTTTTTCCATTTTATAGAAACAAAATTCCGAAAGAATTGTTATCTATATACGCTGCGAGCAAAAAAAATAGCAGTGCAATTGAAAATTTATTTTATGTCTAAAATAAAAATAAAAACTGGTTTGATCTTAGAAATTATCATAGGCAAAACTTTTTACGTTTTATTAAAAAGTTTTTTATATGAATTGAATTGTAAAATTAATTCATCATGAGTTCAAAAACAAAACAGATCCAAAAATAAAGCGAGCAAAATAATAGCAGTGTTTGTTTATTTGTGTGTATAGTTAATTAAAACAACGGTACAAAAAGTTCAATTCATTGGCATTTCATTTAAAGAAAGCTTGTAATTGGTAGCATGACTATTATTTTTTATATCAACGACGTATCATTGAGTCTATAAGACCCTCACATCTTTGCTGTGTTATTGATCCCCAAGACTGCTCAACTACGGTCCATAACTCTATGTTTTTTTTTTGGTTTGGCATTCCAGACTGCTTTTTTAATGTTCGCCCAAAGATTTTCAATAGGATTGTGGGCGGGAGACTGAGCAGGCCAGTCCACTCCATGACCTCAATCTTGTTGTCCTGAAAACCATTCCTTAACTGTCCTGCTGGTGTATTTTGGGTCGTTATACTGCTGAAGATCCATTTAAGAGGCATTTCGAAGTCGGTGTATGGTAGCATGATGTTTTGCAAAATTTTCACATTCAAAATGCTGGTTGATTATATTTTTAATTCAATATATTGGACCAACTCCATAGCATGAGAAGCAACCTCATACCATCATACTAGATCCTGCGTGTTTTATCGACTTTGTTTTGTATCTAGGATCATATGCGGTATTTGGAGTTCGTCTTACATTTTGCCGAGATCCTTTACCACCATAAAGTCCAACTTTATACTCTTGTCAATCCAAAGAATATTCTTCCACTTTTTGGAAGCCCATCCCAAATGCTCTCGCGCAAACTTCTTTCTTTTTGTTATGTTTGTTTTTTTCAGAAATGGGATTTTTCATGGACTGTGAACATTCAAGTTGTGATTCCTCAATTGTCTTCTCACTGTATGGACACCGCACTGTAAATCAATTTCATCCACAATCTGTGTAGCTGTTGCAATAGTACGTATTTTTCAAAACCGTACAACACGTTTTATATAAAATGGCTTTAAAACTTGTTCATGTCCCCGTGTTTCCGCTTTTTCTTGAATGTGATAGTGTTTCTTAACATTTTCGCTGAACACCCAACGAGTTCCTGAACTTCCTTATAAGTTTTGTTGTCCATAATAAGCTTTTTAATAAGTTGGCGTCTTTCTGAAGTGCAGTGTTTGCCACGACCCACAAATTCATTGGTTTTAAGACAAATTCGGTGGAAATAGATTAATAGGATAAAATAGAAGAATATGACTTACTTTTTATTATATCTAGATCAAAATTGACAGAAAAAAACAATTTTTAAAGTAGAACCTGAAAATCACTGCTATTATTTTGCTCGCCTTAAATTCTCGAAGACGACTCACAAAGTGACATTTAAATAAAGCAGTTAGAATAAACCCTTAAATTATCACTTCAAACGGTGAACTTAATTGCCATGAGTACCACAATACAGTAGAGTTGTATGTATCTTAATAACTAAATAATACCTCCCGCTGGACTTTTTTTGATTTTCGATTTTCTCAACTGATTTCGATAGATTTTTGTGGAGAATGCTTCAAAAAGTTTTAAAAGTAGCTATACACTTTTAAAACTCCTAGTTTTTTTTTTAATTTGAAAAAATTAATATTATAATTATTATTATTATTATTATTATTATTATCTATTATAATTTTATTTATAGGTATATAGGTATGTAATTCAAAAACAACTTTATCGATTTTTATTAAACTAAGCACCCAGAAGTTTTTTTAACGCATTATCTCTTTAAATAAAAATTATTCTTATAGCTAAAAATAACGGTACCTCCCATACAAGTGTGTAAAAACTGGTAAGAAAAATCTCATTTTTCTCAAAAACGGCGTCTCTCATAAAACCATTTTTTTTGGTTTTTGACTATCTCATTACTTGTTGAACCGATTTTAATGAAATTTTTTATCCAAGAGCTTCATAATAAGTTTAAAAAAAAAATTTTTATATAAGAAGGTCTTTTTTAATAATACAAATTCTATATACTATCTACTGAAATACATCAGCCAAGTAGAAGACTTAGCACTATTTTATTTGGACTTGTTGAATTATTGATTCATTATTGATTGATTGATTAACGGCCTTTAGTCCTACAAAAATTTGGCATTTCGTCCCGGCGATCTCACTTGGACTCATCAAAAAATTGCGTATTGACTAGTCAACTGATGAGTTCAAGTGAGATCGCCGGGACGATACGCCAAATTTTTGAAGGACTAAAGGCCGTTAAAAGCTATTTTGAATCAAAAATTTTTTTATTTAAAAAAAATTCTAAAATATTTTCTGAAAATTCGATAATTTGAAAATGGGTAGATTATATTTTTTCATTTTTTTTTACTCTGTTTTAATAAACACTAAAAAATGGCGTATCAATTTTTTTTCCCTAAAAATGTTTCCAAATTTTTATATATGTACCTAGGTATGTATGTACAAAGGTATACATAATTAATTTTAAAAAAACCGCTCCAACCACTCCAAATTTTTTAAATATTTTTCTTATAAATTAAGATTTATTTAAAAAGTCAGATGGCGTACTCAGCGTTGGTGTCAAAAAAATATTATTTTCTTTCCATAAAAAAGCCACTATTCCCACCAAACTGAATTTTTTCCACCATTTTGGTTGGATAAACCAACAAGCTGGGAACACTAAACTTAAGTCCATCATAGGTTTAGTTTATGAAGATTTAAACAAGAATGGATGAGTCACATCTTGCTTACATTAGAAACTTTGAGTCGCCTCAAAAATACCTGGAAACCAATTTGTTTTTAAATTGACGGGACTGTATTTGACCCAGTTTCACACTCGTGCAACATACGGAAAACTAATGCACGATTTCACAGTAAAAACTTATCGGAATAAGTGACACTTAAGTCTCCCATGTAGGCCACTCATTTTCCACTTACTCAGACATTAAAACTGCGCCTAAAGTGCTAAAATGGAAAAAATTAAGTGAAAGGTAGGGCCAAAATGAAATATTTTTTTGACTAGAAATAACAATCGAGTCATCAGCTTTTTATTGGCATAAAAATAATCATTGATATCGCTTTTTTAGGGCCTCAAAATAATTGAAAATTAAAATTTTCAATGATGAGTTTCAATGAAAGCTATATAACTGGCCCCTAAATTGAATTAACAAAATAAATAAATAAATTTGGTGGTGATATTGATTGTTCCTGAAGAACCAAGGTCTTGTCACTTACAATTCATGTTGTGTTGTCGGCAGACATGGGAAGGACCTACAATTTATTTTTTTGCTGAATCCGCGAACGGCTTATATGAGAGGTAATTTTTTATGCTAAGAGATAGGTAGGTAGGTACTCTCAGGGGATTCATCATTAGAGGTCTTTTTCTACTCTCTTAATGGCTATGATGTGAGTGAGTATTAATCTGGAAGTCTGATGCAGTCAGGTTGTGGGGTCCACTCACCTCTGAAGATGCAAAAACTTTCATTATGAAATCACGTAACTTATTTTTTTTTTTAGCCCTTTGGGGGTCCGTGGTCCCCACACCCACCGACTGATTTAAATACTGACAAGCAATTTAAGATCACAATTAGGCTAAAAATTTGCGTTTTCAAATGACATAACTATTTTTGTCGCGCGAGATCTTAGACTGTTCGTATAAGCATCGCCCTGTTAACGCCACTGAGCACAGAAATACAATATAAAAAAAAACCTTATCACCAACTTTACGTGGTTTTAAATACTTTAACTTGTATACATTTCCAAAAAGGGTAAATAGCTTACACATCAAGATAAAATTATATATATTTTTAAACGAATATAACAACTCAATAACTATAAACTCGAGTATCACGATAACTCATTATTCATTCAGTAGCAGTGAACTACGTCTGTTTTATTAAGGTTTTTTCTTTGATTGCTTCACAATTGATTGCATTTTCTCTTATTTTTTTATTTGCTTGTAAAAAATAAATGCGGACATAGTTTAGTTATGACATGAGTCAGCTATATTATTGTCACTTAGTGCCAATAAAAATCTAAATTCCATATCAAATGTCATCAGTGTGCAATTTAAAAAGCCTGATGATGGTTGATGTTAGTTTATATACTTTGATTGAATTACATTGCAAGCGAAAGGTTAAGGGGTGCTTTAGTTATAGTAGAATATTCAATTTCTGTTTTTCTATATTATGTATCTAGAATAATGTAATGTATACTTAAATTAAAATGCAAAAACAAAAAAAAAAAACACGCACACTCATTTTTAGATTTGTTTGGAAAATTGCAATTAAAGTAATTGATTACGTCAATTCAGTTCACTTCACTTTTTGTATACCGAGAGAAATTCAATGCCTAGAGATTAATTTTGATGGCCCTCATAAAATAAAAAAATACATGTAATTTGTATAAAAAATATTTTGTTCATACTTATACTCATGGTAGGTACTCGTATATAATAAAATAAAAAAAAAATAAAAAAGATGAGTTTGCTGATTCCCTAAAGTCAATGAAATCGTTTTCTGTTAACTTGTTTATGTGCTTGAAAAGCGATGAAAATATTTTTTATTGCTGCTTTTCTATACTGGTATAGAATAAAGTATAAATAAAATATTTCATGAACATGGACACAAAAAATATAATGCACCTCTGAATCGCACGAACTTGCTCTTGTGGTTCAAAGGTTTAGCGTATGGCTCAACATTGAAGATGTATATGATGTTTACTCGATAATGCTATGGTACTGCTAACAAGACAAGAAAATCTGCTAAAAATATGAATTTTTCTTTGATTTTTTTTTGGCTTCAAAAACATTATTTATAAAACTCTTGAATGCAATATTTCTAGATATACTTAGAAGTAACGAAATAAAACATTAGGTACATAAGAATCGATGAAGTCAATAATGAGATATTCGGGATTAACCACAAAATAAGGCAATTTTCTTAGAAAACCTCAAACCTCTATTTCTATATTTTGGTAAAAACTTGCTATCGGTTAAGTGCAGTTTTTTCATGTTTTATTCAGAAATAAAAAAAAACTGCTAAATTTTGTATGGCGATCTATAGAAAGAGGTTTTGAATTCTGCTTTTTTCTGTAAAATGTTAAGAACAATTTATTCTGACACATGAAATTACCGAAAGGTGGCTCTGATTCTGATGATTTTTTTGCATTAATAATATTTATTTGGAAGTTTTTGGCTTACGAGGTCTTACACTTTGAAAGTCGATATGCAGTATTATTATACAAATACACACTTTCAAAATTACAGATACAAAGTTTAATGGAAATCGTTGGAGCTGTTTTTGAGCAATTAAATTAAAAATGGAAACTGTTTTACGGGAGCTATACACGTTCTAGATAAGTTTGAATAACAATTCGAAGAGTTTTTCTGAGAATTTCACATACACGTTGTAATAAATTTAAAGTAAATTGGTTGACATTTTGTAGGCTCTAGCTCGATGTACAGTGCGGACGTTTAAACGCACAGACCGACAGACGGTAAGGCGAAAATTGTAATCTAATCTTTAATTTTTAGTAAAACTTCGACATTTTTTTTCGCGAAACCAATACTTTGTCGGACTTTTTAAAACTTTTACACTGCCAGTTTAATCGATTAACAAAACGTTCTTTTAAATTCCCATCGAAAGGATTCAGCAATATGGTTAGAGAGTTGTGATCAGAAATATTAAATAAAATCAGAATTTTAAAAAACCTTTGAAAATTTCTAGCTTTTTATAACATAGTTTTTAATTCAAATATAAAAGTATACATCTGAAATAAATGCCTATTTGTTATATCTCTCAGCAAACTTAAAAAACTAAAATTTAAAAAATATAATGTTTAGAGTTATACCGAAGTATAAAAGAAAGTCATTGATATAAAGGGTTTCTTTGTGGAGAAATCTTTTTGTTTTTAAATTTGGCATTGCCATCTGCACGGATTTCAACGGATATGTACATACATATGTAGGTAGATATATTTTTTTGGTGTTTACGGAGAACATCGGGGATAGTTTTGTTTACTTGTTCGGAATTGTCCTATTTTCATGTTCAAAATAATTTGTTAATATTCTTAATTCATTGCCCTTTTTTTTAAACAAGAAGCTATTTTTCGAAAGAAAGAAACAAATAGAACCATTAATTGAATTTAAAAAAAAAATCCAAAAATAGATTAGGGCTCTTCCAAACCAACGCGAAACATTTGGAACGTAGACGAAACTTTAGGATGTCAATATATCTTATGAGATTCGCTTAATCGAATCGTTTTAGTGTGCATACTATCGTTTATCGCTCTGTATGAATATATTTTGACAGCAAAAAGTTTTTGCTCTGAATTTACACCAGTCTGTTTTTTTTCTGAAGAGTGTATTAAAAATTACATATGGGACAATTATTTACCAAACTTTGGCTGAACAGATTTTGTATGAAAAAAAAAGTCGTATATTTTTGTCAAGGATAATATCTTTGAAACTAAGGCAGATATCGAAAAAGGATGTCACTAGGTTGTAGAAAAAAATCAAATAACAAAACTGCATTTATAAGAAGGTTTTTTAAATAATACAAATTCTATATACTTTACTACTGAAATAAATCAGCCAAGTAGAAGACTTAGCACTATTTTGGTTTCGCCGGGACGAAACACCAATTTTCTCGAGGCGGCCGTTTGAATGATACTAGCTGCATTTTATTATCCACATGATCTGATCAGGATCAAATTTTTACACGTAAATACAAAAACAACATGTAATCCTGCTTTTTTTCTGGATCTATTTCATGATCCAAAATCTAGTACTTTTTTATTATTATTGTGGTAAGGTAGTGTAAACTGAACTAGTGCTAAGAAAAAAGCAAACAAAAACTTGAAAAATATACAAACACAATGCAAAAAGAGACGGATATATACCCTGGCTGTCACTGTGATCCTGTTTGTTTCATTATTGGGATTTGATCCAGATCAGATCATGGGGATAATAAAATGCAGCTATTGACTCTACAGCAACTTTTGCCTGAGTGGAAATGCACTTTCCATAATAAAAAACCCAATTGATACAACTTTTGATCATTCAGAATAGTGCAGAACGTTGTGAAATAAAAGAAAATTCATACTTATCACTGAATAGTTGATCAGATTTTTAATAAATTGAGTTTTAGTGTACCAAATTTATCAACTATCAATTGATCATTGACAACCGTAATAGGGGTGACTAAGTTTATCTATTCCATCAATCCCAATTTCCTAAAAAAAGGCGATATTAAATGAGTAAATAAAAGCTATGAATCTTACGAATTTAAGACTTTTGATTTTCAAGTTTAACCATTGCAAATGTAAGCTCATGGACGTTTTTTTATAATACCTCATAGTAAAGCTAGATGATATAATATAAGTAATGCAGCATAGTCCAAATACAAAGACCTGATGTGGATATTAAAATGTTATTTTATTTAAAATCCATTCCTAAATTCTCTTTCTTAACCTTAACTGAATATGTAATTTATTAAAACATCATTTATATTTTTATTTTCTTGCTCTGTTGGTTGCATTTCATTCCATTTTCCTGAAAATTCGCTTCGCTACTTGCGCTAAGTTCAATTATTATTAAATTCGTATTTATTAAATCAAATCTTCAAAGCACGTCCGTTCCGTAGTATATTCTATACTCTAACACCCTTGAAGAACACAGTATAGATATAGAATATAGTTTAGAGATTCTGCCCAACCATAAAAACTGCAAAGAATGTTTTATTGATATACATAGATCCACCATTTTATGACACCAGTCAAAGACTTTTCTTAACTCTAAACTCTTTGAGAAAACTTTTTTTCGTTATTTTGTGTTCATTGAATTTCGAAAAAAAAAAAAACTGTTCGACTATACAGATGAATCCGTTTATCAATACTACGTGATAACCCTGCTGGGATATAGATTCTAACATCGGATGAATATGTAATTCACTCATAAAATACAAAATAATATAAAAGTCTGTCGTATATAGCTAAAGCTGGTAAAAAGTATCTTCGTATCTTTCGGGTAGTTTTTTTTTCGAAACGAAGACAAACTTCTACAAAGTCAACTTAGTTTTTTTGCAGTATTTCAATATGGAAGAAGAAATTGAAATCGTTAGCATAGTTGCTTATGCTTGGTTTGAGTAATGCTCTATGGGAGTTCGAGCTAGTATAGTTTCCCGTAAAGTACTCCAATTTATTGCTAAGAACTTTTATTGAATACAAAATAATAGACAGAAGCAATCCGTCGCGAATCCTGTGCGATTCTCAGCATAGATTTATTAGTTTGCTGAATAATTCGATGCTCGAAATATTTTCTTCGTAAAAAAAAGAAAAACTTATATCTTCGGTTCTTGAGAAAAATTAATTGAATGTGATGCGATGTTGTCTGGGTGTTGTTTTGATTATATGTATTTATGCACATCCAATCTTCTTGGCATTTTATACCTACGCAATAAAACTTTTATCTTATATGCATAACTTCGAGGGTGATGACAAAAGTTTTGAGAAATTTATTGAAACGTTTATGTCTAGTCCTTGAAATTGAAACGAAGTATCGACAAATCAATGAAAACTGTTGGGGAAAGGTGTGCAGTTCAAATAATAACATATCGTTTTCAATGTCAATTGCTTCAAATATTTATGAAGTATTTAATATGAAAAAAACCTTTCGTTCGTTTGACAAAATATATTCCTTCGATATACATTAGTGATTTTTTAGGCGCATATAGTCATAAGTCCACAGGGCAAAAGTCCACAAAAAAGTGGGTCAATATTCCATAGTTTTAGAAAGGAAGTGGGTCGTTCATAAGTCTACAAATATTTTCTGAAATTTTTAAAAATTACCCCAGGAACTGTTTATTAAGAAAACTGTTGACATTGGCGCCTGCCTGGGGACTGGACATACCCTAAGCGTGAGCCGTACAAAGCCCCCAAAAAGGGAGTTAAAATCCTTTGAATCCACTTGATATATTGGCTGTCCAAGAGAACGCGTATTTTTCTTATTGAGCCCTTAAAATGGAATAAACTGAATATTTTTTAAAATTACTTAAGAGAGTCAAAAATCCACAACAAATGGGCCAGATGCCCACAAGTATTTCCTGTGGACTTCTGGCTCATGGGTCAAAAATTCATTATGGACTTTCGGCCTGTGAACTTATGACCCTGTGGCATTTTTAATTTATTACAATGTTCCTTTTAGGACAAAATCAAAGCTACATATTCAATTCAAAGTTCTGGTTTTAAAAATCAAGAATATCGTTAAAGAAAAAAACGAAAATCCATCATAAGCAACAATTATGGAACAATTTGGAAAAAGCTTGGAAAACATCAAAACAAAATTAAATTTGATAAAAATTAACTGATCGTAGATTCTTTTTTTTATTTTTACTTGTTAACTTTGCATCTTCTGCTTTAAAGTTTTCAAACACTGTGAGTGTGGAATCTATAAACGAGTGTGAAAACTTGAGGATAAGTAAATTTGACGAACAAAAAAAAACCTTAAAAATAATTCCGACAAAGCTGAATTTTGGTGGAGAGCTTCACTTATTTAATGTGGCATTACTTAAAAAGTACCCTTAATTTGGACCAGGGCTATAAGGCTTTTAGGGGGAATAAAGTGGGTGAATTTAAGATTTGTATAAATTACTCGTATAATACATGTGCAAACAGGGCCATAGCTCGCATTGGTGTTAATGAAACAAATTGTAACAAAAGTCAAATGATCTGTCAGCTGTCACTTTGAAGTTTGAATTTTTAGTTGAAATGTTCAGTTTATTGAAATTCTATTATTTTTCTATTTTAAAATCCTGGGCAACCGGCTAATAATTCGTAATGTTATATACTTCTATCGAGTTTATTAAGTTGCGTTTAAAAAACTGTGAACAAAATTACCACGCCCAGGATAAAGAATATCTTATTTAACATATCTGGTAGTTCTTCAATTTGTTTTCAGAAATCAGAAATCAACAAGTTGAGAGATTTGCAGAATGCAGAATGTTAAACAAGGCTTCATTGTCAAAGAATCTAATGATTTAATACTTCTTGACATCGAAAAAGCGTTCGAAACTGTTTGGCAGTCTGGTCTTTTGTTTTAAATGCTTATAATGTAGGTTTTCATTTTGTTGTATTTAAAAAAAGAAGTATAGCACGTGGCATAATGGTTAGTGCGTATGACTGTTACGCCAAAGGTCATTGGTTCGAGTCCCAGTCTATGCCACCCAAAAAAAACAGAAATGTTTTTCACGGATTACTTCCTCTTGCAAGAAACTGATAAATCCTTCAAGAGTATCTCTGGTCATGAAAAAGTGCTTCTCACCTTAGCCGTTCGGATTCAGCAGAAAATTTTAGGCCCCCTCTATTCCTGCCAATAACACGCACACAGGAATGGTTGAGAGCTGTAAGTCACTAGGCCCTGGTTCTATACGAGCTATCGCGCCATTCAATTCATTTACATATATTTATGTATTTAATATAAGTAGTAAAATGTTTCTGATTGCAAAATCCATAGAATGTTTTCATATTTCTTCCTCGTCATTTCATGTTGCAAACGCTGAAGTCCCCCAGGGATCAGTTCTTGTACCTGATCTTCTAAATTGTGAGTAATGAATGTTTGCAGATGATATCGGAATATTTTGTACCGATGGCTGGACTTCGTTTAATTAAATTAAAACCAATCTTTTTTTTTTTAATTTACACACACAAATAGAATGGAAGATTAATGGCAATTAATGGCAGAAAAGTTTGTTGTTTTTTTTTCTCATCATTCGTGTAAATCAAGAAAAACCGACGCTGCTGCTGTCAGTCAAAAAAAAGAAGAAATGCATTGATTGTGTTCTGCTAATTTATTTAAACGAAGTTAAAAATATCAAACGAGAGATATTTATGTCACTTTTTTAAAGCCTCTTAAATTTAAAAAAATATGAAAAAATTATTTTATTTGAACAGACAACAAATGTTTTGAGAAAATTGCCGAAAAACAAATTGCTTTTATTTAATAAAAAAAAAACATGCGTTGAGTAGCTACTTATAATGAAAATATTTATTCTTATAATTTAAAAATCTGCAATTAATTTACTAATTAATTCCAACTTGACTTCACCAAACACTTAAATAATACCTCTGGGCTCTGTGTTATTTTAACAAAAAAAACATTTTTTTAGATGGATAAATTAACCGAGGACAAAACACAACATCTTTTCAAGAAAGAACAAAGAAACAACTTTTTCATAGAAATTCATTTTAAATAAACTCCGCAAACATTAATAAAACTTATGTTTGTCCATTAATAATTTTTTTTTTGACTAAACGCAAACACAAAAAAAAACAATCTTTCTATTTTTTGTTCACAAAATATCCCGCCTTCAATTTTTTTGTTTTATTTTGCGTATACACATGTATTCATTTATACAAAAATAAAATAAAAACAAATTAAATATTCCATACAATGCCGTCTGAGTAAAAAAAAAGCTTATAATTTTATCGTATATACATTATACGAACCTCTTAAATAAAATTAACAAAACTGTAAATTTAAAAATATAAATTAAAAACAAACTCACCTTCCCGTTACTTGAACACTAAAATTAAATGTCATGGCCATTATTGCAACCATAATATCGGCCATTGCTAAGGAGACTACAAAATAATTTGTAATGATTCTGAAATTAAACAAAAATATAAACATTTTCAAATTTAGCACTCAATAATAATAATAAAAAAATGAAAATGAAAAAAAAATATCATCCATTAAAATTTAGAGAAAAGTGCAAACATAAAAATTAATTTATTTATATATTCGCGTGGTAGCAAGTTAAGTCGCGTTTAATAAAATAACAAAAACAAAAATATAAATAAAAACAAAATAAAATTAAAATTGTTTGCAATTAGTTTTACCTTAATTTTCTATTTCGCATCACAGAAATAATTACAAGTAAATTGCCAAAAATAGCGGCAACAATTATAAATAACATCAAAGATGCCTTAAACGTCAGCATGACGCTATCGATCCATTCGTTGTCACTGCCGTGTGTTGCATCCAAGCCATTGGCGGGGTCGGTGTTGGGCGCCAGTGTGCTTGCCAGATGCTCAGCCAGGGAGCCTCCGGTCGGTGGCGGACCCACCGATCCGTATATTGACGATCGATTGAAGGAGGGCGACATTGCTGTTGCTGATGTTTGATTATGATTCAGACTCATTTGTTTTCAAAAATCAAAAATAACAAAATTTATGTAAAAACTAAAACAAAATAAAAACAAAAACAAAAAAAAACTAAATAAAATTGTTGCACAAAGGACACAGTCTGAGATTGTCTTGTATCGTTTGCTTGTTTGTTTATTTGTAGGTTTGTATTTTTTGCGTGAGTGATGCGGGTTGCTCTTTCAGTAAAGTTGTATTTATTTATTTTTTCGTTCGGCAGGAAGATTTTCACTTGAGTATATCTCTCTATCTCTATCTTTATCTCTATTTTTAGACGTTTGAAACGTTTGAACTTGATTTTGTTCGGTTTTGTGCTTTTTTGTGGGACACGATGACAAAATTTTATTGATTTATATCGGACAGATGTACGCTTTGCGTATCTGCTGCCTGCTTTTTCGATCGCCCGCCGATCGCTTCCCGGTTAAACTTTTGATAGTTTCTTTTGTTGATGCTGCTATGCTCAACGATGATTCTTGAAGTTCTTCTTTGCCCGGTATTGGTATTAGTGACTGATAGGTGGCGCTGTGCACCGACGACAACGACAATGGATAATTTAAATTCACTGTCACCGGTGTGTGCGGCGGCAGTTGCAATGACAACAACCTAGACGACGAAGATGACAGTGAAGACGACAACGACAGCGGTAGCGGCAATAGCAACGAAAGTCCCGTCATGATGCTGAAATTGGCACCAGCCCAAGGTGAACCTAAAAAAAAAAAGAAGAAAACGAAAGATCTCAAATTAATTTAAATAAATACGGAGAATGCATATTTAAAATTTTAAATCATGAAAAAAATAACTTAATAGTTTGAACATCTTTCATTTTGATTTCTTAGAAGTGAAATATATAGCGATCGAACAGTCAAAATATCGTACGTATGTATTTGTATTTATATAACTTCAGAAACTACATTTATTACAAACATTTATAGATCTTACGTCAGTTCCGGTAGATTGACCCCCTCCCAAACAAAGTTACATACTACGCTAATATTTCCAATATCATAATTTATGTTACATTTTAGCTTTAACAATAACGACGATTAGTTTAATACGGAATGCTGGTCTTCGGTGGATGTTTACCATGTTATTGTATTTAAGCGTTTTTATTTCAGCAGCAAACCTTTTTTTGCGAGCGAACAACATGGGTTTATGAAAAAGAAATCTACCGTAACTAATGTTCTTGAATTTACGTCTTTTAAAAATAAAACTATAATTGAGAAAGGCCAACAAGTTGACTGTATATATACTGACTTCAGTAAGGCCTTCGACATGTTGTCTCATAGCCTTATTTTATTCAAACTTGCATCTCTTGATTTCGCTTCGGCTTTCGTTCAATGGGTTAGATCTTATATGAAGGGGAGGACATACCAAATTCTTTTTAGAGGAATCATTTCTGATTTAATTAACGCAAACTCTGGTGTACCTCAAGGTAGTCACCTAGGTCCAGTACTCTTTACAGTTTCTATGAATGATGTTATTTCAATAGTAAAACCTTTAGGGTGCTTATCTTCACAGATGGTATTAAATTTTTCAAAATCATTAGTAACCAGCCTCATTCTAAATCTCTTCAAAATAACCTAAATATCTTTTTTGATTGGTGTACACAGAAAAATATTTTTCTGAATGCGTCAAAATGCCAATCGATGTCCTTGTTTAGAAAAAAAATGCAATATCCTTTAATTACAGCATAAAGCAATTTATACTTAAGAGAGTAAGGGCAACTTGAGATCTAGATGTAAACTTTACACAGATTCTTGATTTTTGATTCCATGTTGAGAAAATTGTTAATAAGGCCAATGCAATTCTTGGTTTTATTAAACGTTGGAGCAAAAAATTTTTCAGTAACCTCATCTTCCCTATATTCTTTTGTTCGTCCCCATTTAAAATATGCTAGTGTGGTATGGTCACCTCACTATTCTGTACACATTGATCGCATCGAATCTGTTCAGCGTAAATATGTACGTTTCGCACTAAGTTACTTGAACTGTAATGACCCAAATCAACTGCCTCCTTATAGCAACCGCCTTCTTCTTTTAAACATGACTACGTTGAAAAGTTACCGATGTTTTGTTTTTACACCAAAGTCCAAACTACTGGTTGGTTCCATTGATTCACATGTTCTTTTGGACCAAATCAATTTATTAGTTAGAACTTAGAAGTCATAGTTCTCGGAACTCTGACATTTTTCATCTCGACTTCTATTGAACCAATTATGGTCTCAATGAGCCATTGACTCGTATGAAACAAGTTGCGAGTAAAAACCATAATGTTTTCTTACGCCCATATTATTCAATGGATACATGCAGATTGAAACTTGAATCCGGATGTATTAACATTGAATTTGTATACTTTACATCTGGATTAAAGTTTTAAACTGGATGTATCGAGTGAATAATATGGGCGTTAAAGCTACTCAAAGCTTACACTTAAGAACAAATTGTATAGGTGTTCTTAGTATTCCTGTCACTTTTCCTTTCGCATTGCAACAGTGTTGCCACTATTTGTTTATTTAATTAATTAAATGTGTAATATTTTTGACTTGTTGTTGTTTTTGTAGCTGCGAATTAATTTATGTATATACATTTTTTTTGTCATATTTGTTGTCTTGAGTAGTGTGTTAGGATTTTTATATATTTTACTTACAACTAACACCACGATAAATGATGACACTGTGACAAGTTGATATTTCCTACTATCTGAAGGTGAAAGAACCCGAAGAGAAAATAAATGTTATGTTATACAAATGCATGCAGCATTACTGATAGTGTATATTTCAACTTAACGCTTCGAAGAAACGTATTGCAATTGGCAGGTTGCACTCTTAAAATAACAAAACCCGTATAAAAAATTGCTCTTCAAAAATATATAATTTTTTTTAAACTTATTTCATGTTATTAATGTTTTTTTTTATTATAAAATTGAATTTTGTTTTTATATTACAAATGTTCAATTTTGTGTTCTTCAAAAGCGTTTTTATTTGAAAAATTGCTATTTTTTCCACAGCTCTTCTACTAAACAATGGATCGAATTTTTAGTCCAATGAATTTTTAAAGACGGTATTTTTTAATTTTCAAAGAGGAAACTTAAAAAGAGCACTAAAGAATTTTGTGGAACAAACAAGCGCTTTACAATTTTGCTTAAATATGTCTGTTCTGCACACTCTTAAGAATGAAAAGAAGAAAAGGCGCAACAAACTTGAGGTTAACATTAAATATCATTAATTTAAAAATCACGAAGCATAAAATTACTTCGTCAAATTTTGTAACAATATTGGGTCTATATCCTTTACTATAATAATACCATTTTAACCACCTCCTGCTACCCCAAATTTTGAAAAGTTTACAAAGACATTTCATTACCTAAAAAGACAAATTCAATTCACAAAGAATACTGTCTAAAATCCATTATTTCCTCTATCCCCAAAGCATTAATAATAAGTCATAAGTGCATAAGTGCGATTTCTACTCAACACATGCTGGTGTACCCTAAGGTTCTATTTAGGGTCCTCTCCTTTTTACCCTTTTCAATAACGATTTACCTTTGGTTCTCAAATATTGCAACACTAACATTAATTGCTTATGACGTTCAGATTTATTTGAGCTATAAGGTTGACATGGTTGAAGATTAACCTCCAGAATAAACAAAGATTTAATGCGTCTAGTAGAATGGTCTCAGCAGAACCTCTTAAAACTGAAGTCATTATACTTTCCAAATGTCGAACAAGATGGCCCTATTTTCCTAGCACACAATCTAGGGAACTAAATGGTTGGTACTCTTAGAAGAGAACCTTGTGCAATGAGCTACTTGAAGAGGAGCTCAGAGGAAATGGGTGGGAATTCTTATCGAAAACCCTTATAATAATAATAATCGTAAATGCCAAAACTAATATTAATTAAAATGATTGCTCTAATATAACTAATGTCCCCAACAATTTTAATACCAAACATTTATATTGGCTTCTCAAACTAAGTAAACTCCGCTAAGCAATGCCTACCAATCACCGTTAAATATCTCATCAAGATCTGTCACGGACGCATCTTAAATTCAATAATATTCTCTAGATTGGTACCCTACCCACAACTGGGACAAGAAAAAACTACACAATTTAGTCATTTTCTTTACTTCCTCTTGTTAAATTAGCGGCTAAAAGATAGTGTGAGTTGAACAAGGGGAACTTTAAAATCTTATGGAATTCCATAAGAGTTCCAATTTCGTTCAACTTAAATGACTATAAGTGGGTGCACTGTGATTGTGCAATATGCTTTGTATCAGATATCATTAGGTTATATATGTGTTGTAATGTAACGCTTCGTTGCTCATTCAAGATGGTGTAAACTGTAAACTGCGTCAACGAATAATTTTACTTACTAAAACACGTCTATTAAATGTAAAAGTAATACAAAAGAGAGTTAGTGAAGCTCTATTACATATTATTATTATTATGGTTTTCTCATATGGAAAACACAAGCTTCACGTGCTGACTGCTGGGAAATGGTATATGAAAAGCAACTTACCAATTATTGCCAATAATATCACTGATGTTATTGTGATCTTGTTTTTTATTATGAAGATCTGATTAAGTTCAGATTATTTGGATAGCAAGAAGATAACCTAATGTTCAAAAAAATCTAGTTTTTTTTTGTATACATTTTAAATCTATAATTTATTTTATGAACTAACCAGTTAAATAATCATCAAGTTGACATTTTTAATTTGGATAAAAGTATTAAATTGTATTTTTATTTAAAAAAGTAGGTATATATTAAAATTAAAATGTAGAAGAATAATTTTTTTAACCCAAACTAATAAAATAACTTACCTATAGTTGGAAAGAGTTTTGTTAAATATTAAGCATTAATGAACAATTTGAATTTATTATGATAATGAATAAGGTAGTCAAAAAGACAAGATAATGAGATGAGGGAGATTTAAAGAATTAAATAAATTATTCAAAATTGTTTCTTCCATAAATTTTGAATTGATTAAAGAAGAATTTTAAACGATTATCACACAATAAATATTTAAATTATATTTTAAAGCAATATACAAAATTCTAGTGCAGTAAAACCCGCTTAAGCGAAACTGCAAAATGTCACAGTGTTTCTTTCACTCAAGCGGGTTTTTCACTTAAACGAAAAAAAAATTCACTTAAGCGGAGTCCGGATAAGTGAAAGAAAAATTGCATTTAAGCGGTTTTAAAAATTCCAAAAAGGGTTCTGACATATCAAAAATTCAAATGTCATTTTCGTGATGAAAATTTGGTGGAGGTGAAAAATAAAAAAGAATTAAAAGCGTTCGGCAAATTTTTTGTTCTGTTCTATTAATTTTTTTTTTCACTTAAGAGAGTTCTTTTCAATGAAATATATTAAATTTAACTGAAAATATGTTTCAGGTATCCGGGTTTTTCACTTAAGCGAGTTTCGCTTAGCAGAGTGTTATATAGGTAATTGTTCGACAAATACTCGGGGTTGAAAAAAGTGTTTCAGATAAGCGGGTTTTTCTCTTAAGCGGGTTTCTCTTAATCGGGTTTTACTGTACTCCTTATATGTATATAGAAAAGCTTGGTAGCCATCTTGTTGTGATGCATAAGCTCAGATTTATTAAATATCAAATTATTTTGTTATTATTTGTATTGTTTATGGAAGCCAACCAGTTTATTATTATTTAGGAATAATACGCTACAATTCCTATAAGATGCCGTTGACCTTTTTTTCCAGAAGCTTCTTGCTAACATGTTTTTAATTCAAATGAAGAGGAATATAGAAAAAAATATGATTGATATGAAACTCTTATTGACATTAGGTTTTCAAGCTCTTCTCATCGTAGTTTATTAATTCATACGATTTTATTGTTTATTTAATTTTGAGGACTTGGAATCAAGTTGCCCTCAGGGTTTTCCCTTTTTTTTAAGATTTGTAAAATGGGATTTAGAGGTCAGATTGAGAACTTTAGCTGAACATTTCTTGAACTGAAATTTCTTTAATTAAAAATTGAATATACCTACGAGGTTTCGACTGTTCAGTAACGATAAAATTTTTTTTCCGATCAAAAATACTCAGTCCTTGAGATCGTTTCTATATAGCCGCCTTAAACAAAAAATATATATATTTTTCTTAATTTAGATGACAAAATTATTATATAAATGACATTCTATTTTTATGCTTACATCGCATCATTTAGTAAAAATAAAATTTATTAAAAAAGAAATTAAAAAAAAAAAAAAAATACACACAAAATTTGAAATGCATATAATATGATGTACGACACGATATATACGACGACATTTTCGTGTGGAACGTGTGCGTCGTCGTTGTGGCGTCCGTCGAGTCGTCGGTAGCTGCTGTCAGTCGTCATATAAATATATAAACACCACTTGATTGAAATTAATGTTGTTCAATTGTCGCAAATGATGTTGCCAAAAACAATTTGCCACCATCAATATAACAACCGAAAAAGCAGGAGGATGGATATGCAACAATAGCTATTGTTTTTGGGGGACATAGCAATTTTGCTGTGTTTCCCATCATCATCAGAGTGTTTTACGTACAATATGTACATACACTCGACTTTCTCTCTGATTTACACGACGACTTTGACAAAAAGTAATTAGATTTTCTCATCCGACTTTCGTGTTTTATGATTTCTATTATGCATGCCATGGGGGCTTCAATTATTTTATATAAATTTTGTTTCAGCATTTTGTCGACTGTGACTTGGTATACATATATGTATGTAGGTATGTGAGGCCAATTATGTCAGTGGCTCTCGGTCGGATATTTGATTGCCAAGAGCGATTTAAATAAATCAACATAAACACACATGGGTATACATATATGTAATACAAATAAAATGAATTTACCTACATTCATTTACAGTGCTGTGCAAATTTATTTTTAATATTTTATCGAGTTATTTGTTTTTTTTTTTTTTTTATTTGTTGAAGTGATTTTCCACTCGTTCCGACGACAACTCTTTTATGAGATGTTGTTAATTGTTAAATAATCAATCGATGAACAAACAGTTGTATTTATAAACGTTGTCTAACTTTAAACAGTCGTCTAAGTTATAAATAAACATTTTTAATTGTGTTCTTATGGAGTTAACAAACTTAGTAAAAGGGAACCTTAACTTATGTGACATTTTATTTAATTAAATAAAGAATATTTTACGAACTTTGTACTTAAACACTGCCTAACTGTCTAACTAAAATGTAATGTTGGAGTAACTTTTCATAAACATAAATATAAAATTGGCCAAATGAATCTTGGGTGAGCTTCTGGTGTAGGTACTCTTTACTATCGCTGTCATATAATTATGAATTGTTGTTTTAACTGATAACAGAAAAGCTTCTAACAATTATTTTCTGCACACCATTGTAGGTTTATTTCTATAAATAATATATTATTCGAAACAATGGATTAAATGCGCACAAAAAGGAACACATGTCACACAGGTAAAAGAATATGTTAAACAAATGTTTTATAAAAATGGAATGATATTTAGATAAGTTGAATCTAATTAATGTGGCTGTGAGTGTTATTATTTGTTTTGTTTTACAAATAAAATTTCGATTGATAATGAAAGTAAAATTTTACCTATACCTACCGTTTGAAAGAAAGTCATTTTAGACATTTTAATTGTCAATAATTTATTAAAGTGGAAAACAAAAATATGTTCATATTTAATATTTGGTTGGACCTTGAATAATCATTGAGGGACCTGTATAGCTTCTAGAAAATTGATATGTGTGACCTTCTTCTTATTGAAAAAGCATATTATTTGGGTTTTTTTTTGTTATATTTCATTAAAAAAGAATTTATTTAATTAGTATAAGGGTTTCATACAGAAAGCTAAAATTCAAAATTTGGACTATTTATACCCTTGCATGGTTTGTTGCTAAATTAAGTGCGTTCTTCATGAATAAAACTTAAACCTGTATAGGTATTCGATTTTATTGAAGAAAAAAACTCGAATACTGGAGGATAAATTACATTTATTTAACTTTCAGTCAGTGATGCCAGACTTTGAATGCAGGTTTTTTCACTGTGATAACCAAAAATTCCCTTTTTTTCACTCTTTTGTTATAAATATATATGTATATCCCACAACTGTCCCACAAAAAAAATAAATTAAAGAAAAACATAGTTAAATACAATTTTTTTCTTAATTAAATGAGCAATTTAGGAAAAAAATTGAACATAGCGTAAAATCCTTTCTTTTTTTACTATATGAGGTTCAAAAAATACCTTTTATACCATTTTAGTTTATTTTAGAGTTTAGACGTTAAATTCCCACAAAAATGTATAAATCCCACGATCTGGCATCGCTGCTTTAAGTTGAAAAACATTTAATAATTGTATTTTACTTTTGAGAAGTGCAACAAAACTGACATCACTCTATGAAACTAAATATATTATGTTACATAAAAAATTAATTAATAAAATGGAAAGTACCCATAGTGTGTCGTCTGGGGTTAATGATGAAAAAAACAAACAACCCCTCAAGTCAACTTTTATAAATGTTCATTAATATAATTGAAAAACAACATATAATAGAAATAAGACGATGCACATATTACAAGACTAAGAAAAGAACAATTAAAATAGTTAACAATGTGGTCAACAAAGGACTCAGAAGTAATGATTAATCTTTCTAATGTATCCCTTTTTTTCTAATCGTTTATAGTATTTTTATCGAATGCCATACATAGTCTGTTGGAAAGTAGAATTACGGATATCCATATAGAGATGGGATTACGCATGAGGCCGGGTAAAATGGCTATACCAACAACAAAAGAAACACTCATTTGTATATGAATTCGTAACAACTGCCACATAGGACCAGTTGGGGGAATTGGCACGAAATAGGGATATAGGGTCTTTTTTATAAAAATAAAGACCAAATCGACCAGATATTGAGATTGCATATACTTATCATTGATGGCGTTTAGTCTTTCTTTTTTTGTGATGTAATAAAATCCATTGCTAGCTCTTGGCCTGGAAAACTGGAAGCGGTTTAATTTTTATAGCTCATTTTAAACAAAGTTTAAACTTTGTTCAAAAACAAAAACATATAAATAGTCTGCCACTTCGGTTGGGTCGATTAGTTTTATATTTTTAGTTTTTTTTATGAATAAATATACCGAACCGGAGTGACTTTTGTTTTGTATATTTGATGGATATAAATCTTGTGACCAAAAAATCTGACCAAAGTTCCATTCATATAGCTTTCCCTACCTTTACGAGGCCAGCAAATCCGGTAACAGATTTCAATCTGATAGATTCAATAAGAGCTAAACGGTGAACTTTGTATACCCAGCGCCGGTTTTTAACTCAGACAACGATAGGTACCATATCGTTAACATAAAAATAATAAAAACTCTTGTCACTCGCTGCATTTTCGCACTGAAAATAGTGATGCCAGACTTTGGGAACAGGTTGGATCCATGGCGGCGGTCAGGTCCAGACCCTCCCATGAGCATTTAAACCAAATATTTTTATATTAGTTTATTTTTTTATTAAATACCTATTTCTCATCGAGATATATTTGGTCTACGTTGCACGTACATAACTAATAAAAACAATAACAAAGGTGAAGATAATTAGAAAACTACTTTTGTTTAACTGGAGCGATTAAATATGATCTTCAAATGCAAATGGAATTTTTGAGTATCACTGTGGGGCAGTGGTGGATACAAGATTTGGTCATGTGGGGGGTCCTACTAGGTACGACAGCTGGGCTCATCAGTTAGATGCTGTCGTAAGCATCGCCCATAATTTGCTTCTTAGAAGGGTACGACAGCAACGAACTGATGAGCCCAGCTGTTGTACCTAGTTACACCCAACCCCCCATGACCAAATCTTGGATTCGCCACTGCCCCACAGTACGATACTCAAAAATTCCCTTTTTTTCCTATGCCTTCATTATGATTATCCCACAAATTCTCCCACTTCAAAATAAATTAAAATAACTTCAATAGGAAATGTAAAAAAGCAATTGCAAAAAATATAAATGTTGAACATTTACATTGAAAGCATGAGTTTCACTATTTTTGGAACACCCTCAGATATTTTAAAAGTACCAACACTTTCGTAGAAAATAATAATATTTAAAAAATCCTTCCTTTTTTCCCTATACGGTGTAGTTTTCAAACCGAAAATCCCTACGTGTGCCATCACTGGTTAATACTTGGAGAGAAAGGTGAGAACTAATAATTTTGCGTGATCTGCGTATACTAAAGGCTTAATTTGTGAACCTAAAAGAACTAAAAATTTGGTCCAGGAGCCTATTTCACCAAAACTTTTTTCACTTTGTTACTTTGCAAAAAAATTATTTTCTGCAAAGTTGTGTTTCACGAAAAAATTTGCAAAGTGAAGAGATTTTTCACTTTTGGATTTTCAAGACTAATTTTGAAAAGTGAAAAGTAAAAGTGTTTCACCAATTTAAAATTTAACTTTGCATTTGAATTCGTATTTTGTAAAGTTGCAAAGTAAAACTTAAATTCTAACAATTTATATTAATATTATGAGTTAAAATAAATTATTCGACTGGTCCTTTTATGAGCCCTGTTAAATCTCTGTTCCTCTGGATCTACCCGATTTGTCCTTAGTGGTGTTATTAACCATTCACTCAAATGATAACATTCGACACTTTATGAACTACTTTGCAGACAGTTGGCTTGCATGGTTGCAACCAGGGCCGGACCAACCGTATGTGCAAGATGTGCAAATGCACAGGGCGCAAAATTCTGGGGGCGCATTACCAGGAGCAAGAAAATGTAATAGGCATTAGGCAATAACGCCCAAATCGATTTGGAAATATCGCCCAAAAACAATCTGAACCATTTTTGTTGTTTTTTTTTTTAAAGGAAGGAACTCCCAAAATAAAAATTTTAAAAGTCAAATGGAAAATAACGCCCAGAATTGGAAATATCACTCAAAAAAAAATACAGAAAAACCTCACTGTTTATGCGCAACAATTTTTTGAAGGTTATTTTATCATTGAAATTTTACTTTGGAAATATCGTCCAAAATTTAGGAAAGAACGCCCAAATTAAAAAAAAAAACTTTGGAAATATCACCCAAAATTGAAGAAATAACGCCTAAATTTTACAAAAACAATTTACGTTGAAAATATTTGGGCGATATTTCCAACTTAAGATTTGGAAAAATATAAATTTGGGCGATATCCATTTTTTTTGGGCGATAAAAAAAAAGTAATCTGATCTTGCGCAAACAAATATGTACTACCATTTGCCATGTGTATGTATGTATGTGTGCAAATATAAAAAGTAGACCTTTTTACAAATCTGGCACAGGGTGCAAGTTTGGCTGAGGCCGGCCCTGGTTGCAACAGCGTGTGACTGCAATAATTGCTGCAAGGGACTTAAACACTTAAGCACGTATTCCTTTGACTGTTTAAATGTAATTTATTTCTAATTCGATGGTTGTTTTAGTCAATCAAAAACATATTTCCGATGTCAAAGTTAATTTTTAACCTCACTTCTCTTTAGTCGCTTTAAGTTGTTTCTTCGTTTTTACAAAATTCTTCAAAGAGTTTCATTATTTTGTTTTTTATTATTTTCGACAACTTTTCACCAGAAACGTTTATTTCGAAATTAAAATTTCAAAATTCCAAATATGTACTTTGTAATGTTTATTTTTATGATGAAACGAAAAGAACAAATGCATTGCAAAACCTTTCACTTTGTGCAGAAAAGAACTTTTCATTTTGCAAACTTGCATTTGATGAAATATATTTTGTAAAGAGGAAAACTTTTCAACTTTTCATTTCAATAATTAACTCTTTTCAAATTTAAATTTGTTGGAACGAAATTTTGTAAAGTTAAAGTTGCAAATGAAAAGTGTTTGTTGAAACCCTTTTTTTGTTACAAAATCTGTTAGTTAAAATAAAGATAATTGCCTTTACAAATCTTCACTTAATTTATTAGCGCAGTAAAATAACATTTTACTTGAATACAAAAGATTTGAAATAAACAATTATAATTTTACTGTTGCAAGAATTCTCTGGATAGGTAGGTCCTGGAGTTAAATCTATTTCATAAAGATATATCATTTTGATTGTGTTTAGTTTGTTAGTTTAAATTTTTTTCAATTTAAACTAATTGGTTGTGCAAAAAATTTTCTAACCCTAGAAAGCTAACGTGCGTCAAAATGACGAGTGCTAAAATGATCTCAAAGAAACATGCGCCATAAAAAATGTGATTGAAGTAATTAGAAAAATGAAGGGAATATTTATTTTCATGATATTTATCTTTAATTTATAAACTATTTTTCTTATTACAATTATAAATTTAAATAAAAATTAATAATTTATAAAAAAAAGGAAATTTTTTAATCAAAGACGAATGATTAGTGTTTCATGGTAGTTTTGGAATGTTAACTTTCTAGGGTTAAAGTTGTTTTTGCTTCTCGTGTTTTTAAAAAATCTTCTTACAGTTATTTCTACCTCTCTTTTTTTTAAATATAAACGCAAACTTTTAGAAATTAAATATTAACCAGTCTTATATTCTCAATTTTATGTTTTACGCTCGGCGCTGCAGTCTACAAAATTGTTAGTAGCAGTCAACTGTCAAGTTTTGTTGTTGTTTTTTCATTCAAACCTTTAACATAATTAAATATAAGTTGGATGCGAGGCACGGTGCGAAACTTTTCACATTTATAAATTCTTCCTTAATATTCTCATTTTTGTGTTTGGTTTTCAATTTAAATTTATCATGTTCTTCGAATTAAAATAACAACAAAATTTTCTCATTTATTTTCATTTAATTTATTTTCGCATATTAATTGGTTTTAATTCTTTCACAAGTATTTAATCTGTTTTCACTTTAAAATCATATGTACTTTGTTCATAAAATATAGCAACCGAAACTTACCCTCTTCGATGTAGATATAGGTAAGATACTTAATAAATATAAAAAAATAATAATAATGATAATTGCAACGCATTCTTCATATATTAATTGATTTAAGTAATAATTTTATTAAATGAATTCTGCGTAACTATATTATATTTCCAATCAATTCATAAAGCCTATGCTATAAATGCCCTGAGGAATAGCGCGGTGTGGATGGCATGGCGTAGATATATGAAAAAGTTAAAACCTTCTGCAAAAATCCAATCTAGTTATCCTTATGGCATTAAAAATGTTCCACACGTGTGTGTAATAACTTTATAAATAAATCGATAGTTCTACAATCTATACACACTCTTTTAATGCATCCTTTGGGAGCAACGGAATGAAAGTTGTAGAGGAAATTGTTTTTTGCAAACAATTTATAGGTCTATAAGGACGTTTTGATTTATTATTGATTAATTTGAGTGATTTAAAGGTTATTTCACATATACTTGTAAATATATTCAATGGTCAGGATGAAAAAAAAGAAACATAAAATGATTACACAGAGTGCAATAGAAAGGCTCTCTACTTAGTACCTATATGTGGCTAAAGGCCTTTGGATTTATTTTTTTTAATCGACACATTTATGGTTTTAGTGTAGGTGGTTGGCGTATTTTTTTTTTATTTTCACAGAATGTATCCATGAATGAATTTATAGCTACAATGTCTATTTCAAGAGGACATAAAAATTAATATTCAATCTCTCTGCCTGCTCCGCACCACCGACATTCGCTTCTGTGATATTTGCAAAAAATAAACCCACACTTTAGAATTTACTGATTTCACCTCGAGACGTTTGTTTTTTTTTTTATCTAACATGAAACCACTCACTCGGAAAATCCCCATTATGGCGCGTAATCCTTGTTCAAGTATATATCAGTATGCTCAGTATTTTCCTAAATATATATTTTTGCCACTAAGCAAACATTTCTTCTTCTTCAAAAAAAAAAAACAATAAAAAAAAAGATGGAAAATCGAGCTGACGGAAAAATTTTCTCGTGACCTTGAACCATCATAACAACCAAATCCAGTTTATGATGTAAATAAAAGTAAGAGTAATATATACCTATGTCTAGGGTTACCACTAACGGAAATTATAAAATGCTAATCTTGTATTATATGTACCTATATCCAGTTAATGGGTTGTTAAAGTGTTATATCGTTCAAAGGAAATAATATATCACAATATAGCGCACAAAATTTAACCTCCTTTAGAGATTTGGATGTCTATAACTGTAAGAGTTATAAGGGTGGGCCAAATAAATTCAACGTTTTCTTCTTGTTGGCTTATAGGCTTTAAGGAAAAGCCTTTCAAATAATGAGTCCTTGAAATGAGCATTATTATTCCCCGTTACTATTTCTTATTTTTTTTATTATAATTGTATGGGGAAAAAATAGTTGAGAATTTGGAGGATTATAAGTCGTAAGTTTTTGAACTTAGGAGAAATAATTTACAAATTTTGTTTACATATATTTGAGCCATTAGCACTACGCTTAGACCTGATATATCATCATGTCAAAAGGAAAGGATATTTAATTTGTTCGGGACTCCTATGTGAAACATTATTTAGATTTATATAATTAAGACAGACACTTCACATAAATATGAAATTGAGCTGACTAATGGTGCGCTTTCAGCATTGGTGGTATAATCAATTGTCGTGGTTCCCAAATACATACTTATAAATGAAAGTTTCGATCGATGAAGACGAAACTTCGAAAGTAAGTCATGCGTAATGTCCCATAAAAATGAAATAAATGGGTAATAAGAAAACACTGCAGTCCCTTATAGTTCGTCACTATGTAAAGTTAGGTTAGGTTTACGTGGCTGTCGACGTGGCAGAGACGTTTGACACACTAATACCATATAGGTTGGCCCATTGTGATACCTCAAGAATCTAGGAAACTTTCTTCTTACTCGTTCAACCACTTAGGGATTCTTACGAAGAGCGCGAGACTATTAATGCCTTGATTGCCAGATCACTAGCATCATTGTATTAGAATTTTCCTAGTTGGAGCCTACGTCTTTAAGATAGAGCAGAACATGTACAGAGAAGGTGAGGAATCGGAATTTTCTTCATCCATACAACTTCTCGCAGAAGTCGTTAGAAAATAATCCAAGCCTCGTTGCGTGTTTGCTTATTAGACAGTTTCCGGTAAAGACACCTATAACGGAGCTAATGTGCAATCTGTTTAGAGATATCAAACTCTTCAGATCCAGCAGATAGATAGATAGAGATAGATAAATTCTTTATTTTCGATTCTATTGGTCTGTTTGGTAACGTTAAATTTCTTGCGAATTTGCACAAATTTTCACAAAATTTCACAATTTGCTGTCAAAACCCAAAGAAAAAAAAAAACTCAGTTTTTGGGAAATTTGTTGAAAAAAAAAGTTACCAAACAGGCATTATATTGATACAAAGTTAGACTTAAGAATACGGACATGGCAATCTGCCGTCTGCCGGATATGACATTCCATGAATGAGTAAATAGATAAAATAGAGAAAAAAAAGAAAAATGTAATTAACAATAATTTAACAAGATGATTTGCATAATTTGATATGAAACAATTATTTTTTAATCAGAAGTAGCAGGAATAAAACGAAAAGTGGTACTAAATTTATAATTTTAGTTAAGAATTAATCGGTAAAAGGTAAAGATTTTAAATGATTTAGAGCGTAAAAACATAAGTTTTAGATAAATAATGGGAGAGCGATAACCCTGAGATTTTTGCAATTTGAATGACTTGCCACATAAAAAACCTAATAAATTTAAAAGATTTGGAATATTTGCAATTTTAATGATTTGCCAAATAAAAAGTAACAAATTGAAAAAATAATTAAAGAATAAAAATTTCAAAAACTATTCCGATACTTTAAAGAGTGTTTGCAAAATTTAAATAAATTAGACCACCCACGGCCGCCATTTAATATTTCATACAAGCTGTTGAGCGGAATAAAACTTTCTTGGAAATACAAGTGTCGTATTTCTTGTAATATAGGGCAAACAGCAATGAAGTGGTAAACATCTTCACATTCTCTTCTGTTGCATAAATCACAGCATAGGCCAGATTTGTTTTGTGGTCTGACTTGGCGATGTTTTTCCACAGCGATCTGCCCAGTTTGTTAGCTATGTACCGCGATTTGTAAGTGTTAGGATGATTTTCTGATACGGAAATAGCAACTTCATCCGCATAGGCAATCACTATATAACTCTTTTCTTCCAGGCACATCAGGAGCTCATTAGCAAACAAGTTCTGCAGAAGGGGAGATAGAACACCGCCTTGCGGCGTAGCTCTACTGACAGATCTTCTAGCAGAAAAGCCGTCCAATTTTGAATTTATAACCCTGCTAGTCAGGATTTGAATAATCAATTCATCAAGCGAACCATCTACTTCCAGATGAGTCGACGTTGTTAAAAGCGCCCTCTATCTAGGAAAGATCATAGTATATTCTTTATAATGGGGAAAGTGTTAGATGGTTCGCAACAGATGTGTTTCCTTTTCATGTAAAAAATTATTGAGTTTTCGCATTTTGCTTTTAATGGCTTCACTTTTTCGCTGAAGAACCGATTTCTTTTTTTTTTTTTGATAAATATTCGGGTAAAAAGGTAGCTGCATCAATTTTTTGTCATATCCTGCAAAAGTAGTCATATATTCGACTTACGAGCTTTTAAAAGAAAGTCGATGGTATAAGTACCTACAATTATCGAAATACAAATTTCCAATTTTTAAATATTTGTTAACCATATAAATTGTATAGAAAATTGCGGGGCCTCTGTATGATGTCATGTATTAGGGAATAGGGACTCATTCAATTTATAAGTTCAAACAAATGATCTCAACTCCAAAAATTGCGTTTCGCCCAAGTACGACAGTTGGGCTCATCAGGTAGTTTAGGTCATTTCAATTTATAAATTGAATTATATTTAATCTCTCCACTTAAACAGAAGTAATTTTTTAATTTTCTTCATCTACGTTATTAGGGACTCATTTATTTGGAAAGTCCTAAAGCAACCAAACTTTCAAAAAAAAAAAAATTTATTTTATTTGATCCTGCCTAAGGACTAAGCCTAGAACTGTTTCCTTGTTCGTTTTCTAGCAAATTTATGTACTTATACACGAATTTCATCATTTGCATTAGCAATGTTATATAAATTAAATAATTTGGCTTACAAAAATTTTCAAAAAAAGCGAAGAGGTAACTTTTCTAACCGAATTATTTACTAGAATTGCGGCTGGATAAAAGTTTTGGGGTTGAAAATTTGGTTTCGCGTAGCCTTAAGATTAAAATGTCAAAATTCGACGTATGGAAAATAGAAATAAAAGAGTAATAAAGAAAAATTTACAGAAAACTACAAAAGTAAATTGAGGAATGTAAAAAGCTGTCCAACAAAATTATCAAATCTTATAAGAAAACTATGGTTTTTACTGAAAAGGTAAAAATAGACGGAAACACTTTCTTAAAAAAACAATTAACTCAATTTATTTCTCAATTAAATTTGGTAAGAAAATATATCAGATATTAAAATGACTGACAGTTTTCGTATAAGCATTTGTAATTTTAACCGATGAAAATTCAACATTGCAAGCATAAGCACTAAGAAGGTACGTGTTTTTGAAATATTTCGACACCATGGCAACCCTTTATATTGTGCTACCAATAGAAAGCTATAATTCAGCAAGGGTTCCAAAAATTTTGAGTATTGGATTGTCAAGATTATGACTATATATACATTATATGCGTGCCAACTTTTATGTTAAATATTGTACCTACATAATATATTATTATATTTTTTTGTTTGAATTTTGAAAATGGATGTAGAGTATATAATAAATAGGCGTAATATTTGCCCATGCCTTATGAGAAAAACTTTATGGCTTGGAAGGAGGGAAATATTTACAACAATTCAACCTTAAGAGATTTTCCAGGAAAATGGGTAGAGATTTTCAACTTTTTTGAACACCACAGTAGACCACCCTTGAAGTTTGAAAATAAATATATAAGGGATCACTTGATGGTTCTCTGATGGCATCAGAGCTCGCAAAGCATCATGGAGAAAAAGACACAATGATATGAATTGAAACAGAAATAGAAAAATGTTTTTTTCCCACTGACTTTTCTGAAAAGAAAATATGGCTAGGACTTGGACAGATACCCACCCACTATCAATGTAGTTTTTTCTTTGTTGAAATTTATGTTCGTTCATCAGATGAAGTAATCATGAAGTTTGGTGGTTTTAAGTATGTGCGTTGATTTTATTGATCTCATTCTTTCTCTAAAGTTTTTTTTTTGTGCCTCGGTTCGTTTATATATCTTATTTGTTGAAACCATTGTCTAATGTCTATCCGTTGCAGGGTCATAAGTCCATAGGCCAAATTGACAATTACTGTCGGCTTTTGACCCACTTTAGTAGGTTTAGACCGAACAAATCAATTTTATGAACTTATAACCCACCCTAATTAAATTTATTTTAAAAACTATTCTCTATAAGATTGAAAATTAGAATTTTTCGAAAATCAAATAAAAATTTTGTTTTGAAAAAAATTTATTTCCCTAATTTGAATTCAGTTTTGAAATTAATTTTGATCTAAAAGCAGAATATTAAAAAATCTTACAAAACAATAATTGCAAGGCTCCAACAAGACAACTGTAGTAGCCCGTGGCGTAATCGTTAGTACGTAGTACTGTTACGTCTTGTGTTCGGTTCCCAGCCTATTCCACCTAAAAACAGAAATGTTCTTCACGGGCTACTGTTTCTTGCGAGGAATTGACAAATCCTCCAAGAGTATAAATCTTGTCATGAAAAAGTGCTTCTCATGGCACCTCAGCCGTTCACATTCAGCAGAAAATTGTAGATCTCCTTCATTCTTGGCAATAACGCACGCACACAGGAATTGTTGAGTGCTGTAAGTCACTAGGCCCGGGTTCTACACGAGCTGTCACCCTACCCGATTTATTTTATTTATTTATAACTGCGGGGAACTTCAAAATGCTCCCTCAGAAACCTTTTCGCCTCACATGCGTTTCTTCGACAATTGAAGTCGGGGTCTCACCTTGACTGACTTGTGGAATTTTGGCTTATGGACTTATGACCCTCCGTTATGTCTATAATACTGTGGCCAAAGAACCCCGGAGATAGATCTTCGAAGGAGTATATATTTAAATGTTTTAAAAAGCAAACTTATATAGTCTGCCAAAATTTTCATTTCGAACAGGACCATCGCCTTTCTATTTTACATTCTATAAGTAGGATTGTCGATTTTCCAATGCATTGACTATACTTCCCGACCTATAAAAAAAAACTATAAAAACTATAGAGACGCAGCAAGCAAAATACACTGCGACGAAGAACTACACAGAAGAAAAGTATATGGGAAGTCAATTCTTCGGTACTAAATTGTACAAAATGATTTATACAACGGCTATACAATTCAATTATTATTCCAATGACTGCAGCTGTGGTCTTCCGTTCGTTCGTGGAAAGGATTTCTTATAGGTATAGGTATACACACCTACATTATAAAACAGTTACAATCGTTTTGCAATGTGCGGTGCGGTATTTTAACGAGGATTTCAAAACTTTATAATAGTCCCGATGTCGGATGTTTTTGTCTTCTTCCTTTTTTTTGTGTTCCTGCTTTTTTTATTTGAAATTAATTTCCGATTCTCTCTCTGTTATGCTGGAGCAAAATGTATTTATGGTCTTGAAATTTTGTATTTATTTTTATTTGAATTGCACATTAGTTTATTTACCGTTTAATATTACAAAGATGAAAAAGTGCTTTCTTAACGGAGTAATTTATTTTTATGCTAGAGGATCAATAAAATGGAGTACTTTTATATAAAAGGGTAAGGTTTTTGTTAGATTGTACGAGTTCTTAAAGTAAATAAATTGAAATTAAATTAATCTAGTGACGAAAACATTTTTTTTAATATTTAAAGAATAAAGTCTAACTGAACCGGAGTCTAAATTTAAAAGGTAGTTTCCCTTGAATCTGTCGAAAAATTCCAAGCAGCTGTTGTCAATTGTTATTTTGTGATTGTTGTGCAGCCCTTTTGTAAGAAAAACTTAAACAATATAAGATAAAAATTTATAAACATATTTTTGATATAAAAAAAATTCAACTTTAACAACATCGAGCACAAAAATATGTCATTGCAGATTAATGGAAAGAAAATTTGAAGAAGTCCAAGGCAGGCTTGTAGAAGAAAGTAACCTTTTGTGAATGCAATCGTTGATGACTGCAATAATATGATTGCTTTCAATGATTTAACTTTGAGATTGCGGACTTCAAATTATGCAATCACAATTTACTTGAATCAAAAAGATTGCAGTCGTTTATTTGTATTCCCATTTTTTACTGCAATCAATTGAATGCAATCTTTTGGGAATTCATGCATTCTTTTGCATTTTTTCATTCTTTGCATTGCCAGTAAAACGAATGGGAGTAAAAATGATTGCAATCTTTTTGATTCAATTGTGAATGGTGATTGCATAATTTGAAGTCGGAAGTCTCAAAGTGAAGTCAATGAATGCAATATTTTAGTTGAATTCAATAAATGAATTTTAAAGACTGCATTCACAAAAATTTGCATACTTGTTGCAAGACTTGGTTCAGGTCAAAACTGGTCGAAATCAGAAAAGGAAATGCTTCGTGAATTGGTACGGGTGAAGATGATAAACGGAATGATTTTAGCTAAAAAGGATGCTTGAGTGGACATCAAAAAAATATGGAAACTGCTATAGTTGAACAGATCAATCCCTAAACTTTAAGACCAGATGGGATTGTATTAAAAGGCTGATCGAAAATGTTTTTGTTTGTTTATTTTTGACGTTTGATAGAGCTTTAATTCACAAGCTAGTGTGTGATTAAAAAGAATTTAATTAATAAGCTAGTTGATAACTTATGAATTAAATAAATTAATTAATAAGCTAATGGGTGACTTATGAATAGCAAAATTCTCAATTCATAAGTTAGCTTAAGCTGACATCTTGGAACGGAAGAAAAATTTTGTTTGTTATCAAATTATTTATTTTTTGTATTTATAGACCTCGTATTTAAAAATGGAAACGTATTTTTTTTTTTATTTTTCCACATTACACTCCGCATAAATAGCTAAGGTTTAATAATAGGCGTGTTCCTTTGGGCTGCAGCATCTACTGCCAAGTACTTCTGGCTGCTTTCAACTACTTCTACTCTTTGGTCAAAATAGTTCATAGCACTTCAATTATGTAGTAACGAAATGAATCCACGCAAGAAAGCGACACCTTCAGTAGAAGAAATTACATGGTAAATTATTGTTGTTGATGTTTTCTATAATTTAAAATAAAATTCAAATACAAACAACAAAGCTTCCGTCTACATTGAGGTTAGATTTTTCTTTTGGAAAAAATTAAAGCTTTCCATTCATCACCTACTGCGAAGTAGGTACTTAAAAGTACTTTGCAAGGCCCAAAAGAACACACCTAATAACATTGAGATCCATCCTCTAACATTTGAAAAATACTTTTTAATTCGGATGCTTTTTTGTTGTTTTCACAGTGTTTCACCCTATAAAAAGACTAATTTTGAGAATATATAGTTCTTAAGTAATTCTTAAAGTCCATTTGCTCTACATATTTACATATTACCTTTCAGAAGAAAGTAATTTGAAAATATGGGGATAATTTTTGTTTTACCCCATTTTAACCTATAAATGGCTAAACTTTGAAAAATAGTAAGCAATAAAGCCATGCTAAGTAAATATTTTCAAAAAAAAGAGAAATTTTTTAAAATTGATTCCTATTTTTACCCCATTTTAGTTAATTAATAGTAAAAAATTTGCGCAGGTGGTTGAGACGTTTGCTTTCCTCCAGTATTTTTACAACAAAGCTGGAGGATCCCTGTATATTGAGATAGCTATAGAATATACCAGGTGTTGCTTTTATGTTCAACAGATGGCGATGTTTTTTTAAAATCACGCCCGTGCTTCAATGCAATATTGTGTAAAAAGCAGTCCGTGAAGTTCTTAAAGATATTCTATATATATTCACACTATGATTAACAACACGAATAACATATGAATCTCCTTCAAAAATTGTGTAAAGAAATTTAAAACTTGATTTTCTCAATTTTTTGACAACAATTTTGAGAAATTCTTCTGAGAAATATGTAATTGAGATTTGTTGTAGGACTTAAAGGCCGTTCAAAGCTATTTTAAATCAGTAATTAAGATTTATGTGAACAAACAAAAATACGTCTAAATTAAATCCTTTTTTAATTTATTTTTGTCTTAATTTTCCAAAAAGAAAATGCCTATGTGCGGGTTCTACTTGCAATCTCTTTTATTACCAATTTTCATTTAATTTTTTTTATTTTCATTCGGTATTTTCAAAGATTAAGAGAATAAATAGACAGACAGACTATATTAATAGTGTAAGAATATTAAATTATTCATAATACAGTTTAAAATTGGTTTATTTATAATAAAATTAAGCCTTTTGCTTATTTATATATTGAAGGTTTGATTACTTTCACCACATAAAAAAAATACACACATAACACATTTTACTTTATAAATAATTTTCAAGTTTATTAAAAATATTTAATTTTTAAACATATCCAGTGTTGTTATGATTGTACATCCTAAATATTTGAATTGTATTAAAATAGAAAAATATGTGAATATTAATGAAAAAATATCTAAACATAATCCATTATTCAATTCAACCATTCCATAGGCATCGAATCGTAAAGATTCAATTTTCAATTTGCTAATAAAGTCGTGAACCTTTAAATAAATTAAAAAAAAAATATTGAGAATACATAAACTTTTAAATTAAGTTAAGTATATATTTACACTTATATCCCAACGACTATCAATGTCAGAGCATAATGTTTCCAAATTCAAATTCAATGGAATTTTCGAACGTCGCACTGTCAAATCCACCAATGACATAAAAAACAAAAAATTCAATAGATTTTTCAAAGCTATTGCTAGCATAAACCAGCTGATGATTCCTGTTGCCATATAATTCAAAAACGTATAATGCGTATGTCCAATTATAATAAGCAGATAAAAGTAAATAGAAAACAATAATTGAATTTTTGACATTTCATGAAATTCATTAATGATTTTATATAAATCCGTATAAATCAATGATGCTTTGTCTAGTTCATCGGAAAAATCACACAAAAGTTGCATTTTACGATATTTTGAAATTTTTCCACTTTGAAGATTGATTTTTTTCAAGCGTTTTGCAAATTTCTTCATATAGTTTCCCATATTTTGATATAAGCCTGAAGCGATGATAAATCTCAAGCATATAAAATCTTGAATCAAAAAACTTCCAAGCCAAAGAAAAGTCCTCAAGCTAAATTCAATCAGGTGAGTATAATTGCTTTCCAAAATCAAAAATAGTTTCTGCAAATTTATTGAAATCAGAGTCATTATTATTCGACCGAGAATCAACAAATAAATTGATTTGTTGTATAATTTTGAATCACCGGTTGTTGATTTTATACGAATGAAGATTTCAGCGGACTTATTTAGTGCACCGATAAATTGCTTACTCTGAATTAAATGAGATACTTTGGATGCAATTGTGAAGAAAAACATCGGTATCACGTGAAATATTGAAAGTATCAGCAAATAGGGTGGAATTTTTATTTCATAAAAATATGGTAGTACTACGATGTAAGCAAAAGCCGCTGTTAGTCTGCTCATGATGCTGTAGAGTTGCAGCTTTGGTGATAGTTTGAAATGGACACTGTTAGTTATGGTGAAATTAATCAACCCAAGTATTTTGGCAAAGTTAAAGAAATATTTAATTAATTTCAATTGGAAAGATTTCTCTACGATAGACCTCGACATTGTATCGCAAAAAGTTTAAGCAAGACTGACTTGCACATGAAGTGCAAAATTCGACAGAACTGGTTAAGACAATTATGAAATGGATAGGACTGTCTCAACTTTCCGCCAGTCAACGATTAATAACTTATTGCAATTACTGTAATTTTTTAAGTGCAAAATGTAAAATTGTAATTGCTTTTTGTTTTCCCAAGCATTAAGCATATAGACAAATATTTTATATATTTATCAATTCTTCAATGCCAATACCAATACCAATACCAATACCAATACATTCAGCATGATTTTAAAATTCTATGGTCTTATTTTGGTTGGTAAGAAATTTTCAAGAAAAAAAAACTAAAAAAAAAACAGAATACAAAATTAGTAGATATTTTTTGGAAAAAGGAAAATTAATGGTAATAAAATTGTTCGTCTTTCCTGCAGATGATGTATTCTGTTGAAATGAAAATGAAACAGTTCTTCATAATTTCAATTTATTATTAAGTTAAATCTAAGTTTATTACAAATTTACAAATGTACAGAATTTACAAAAGGTAAGATAAACGAGGCTGAATTCAGAGTGTCGGGTATCGAAAAATTTCTGTTGAATGTTAAAGTAAAAAGTATAGAGAGACAAACTTAAAGGTAGCGCCATGAATGAATTCCGAGAATGAAGTTAAAGGCCATCCCTGAATGAATTTAACATATTATGTCTGTTAGAGAAACAGACTCTCTATCATTTTTCATTAAGAAAATCGAATTTAGACCTTTTTTACGTTTACCCTAATTAACCCTACTGAAATTCCCATTTAAAAAAAATCACGTAAAAAATCCTTGCAAGGTCTTAAAGATAAAAATTTGCAATAATTTTTTTTTAATATTTAGAATTGGATTCTACTTAATCCCATTTTTAAATTTTGTTCGTATATACTGAAAATTTCACCCAAATCGTTTGAAATTTTTCCTGGGAAACTAAGAGAAAAAAGAAAAGTGGGCGTATTTTACAGAATCCAATTTTCAAATTTTTCACAAATTTTTCATAAGAATAAACTCCAAAAATTTCATGCAAATCGTTGGAGCCGTTTCGGATAAACCAAAAACCAAAAAAGAGGGCGGATCTGTGGGCGGATATTACTATTTTTTTTTTTCAATTTTTCTCACTCATACGAATGAACTCTAAAACTTTCATTCAAATCGTTTGAGTTGTTTCCGAGAAATAGAGACATTTCAAACTAAGGAGTTTGAAAAGTGTGCGTGGCAGTGAGCGGATTTGACTAAATCTAGTTTTCAAATTTTGTTCTCATTCATAAGAAAAAACTCTGAACAAGCAATAACATAAGTGGGCGTGGCAGTGGGCGGAGTTTAGTAAAAAAAAATTTAATTTTTTGTGTAAGGATAAATTCTAGAAATTCATTTAAATCGTTTGAATTGTTTCCGAGAAAATAAGAAATAATAAAAGTGGGCGTTCCAGAGGGCGGATTTTACTAAATCCAATTTTCAATTTTTTTCTTGTTTATAAAAATAAACTGAAACTTTCATCCAAATCCTTGGAACCGTTTTGGGGAAACCAAAAACTAATAAAAGTTGGTGTTGCAGTATAGGCGGATTTTACTTATTTCTTTTTAAATTTTGTTCTTACCCATGAAAGAGAACGGTCTCTATATACATATGTATATATTTCATCCAAATTGTCGGAGCTGTTTCCGATTTCACTAAATTTTTCTCTATTTTTTTTCTTATTGAGGAGAAAAAACTCTGAAAAATTCATTAAAATAACTAATAACGTTTCCGAGAAACCAAGCGATAATGAAAGTGGGCGTGGCAGTTGGCGAATTTTACTAAATCTAATTTTTAATTTTATTTTCGTTCATCGTAATAATCTATGAAAATTTTATGAAAATCGTTGGAGTCATTTCAGAGAAACCAAATATATATAAATATAATTAGCTCCTTTAAAGTAATAATAAGATACGCTAAGATTACAAATCAAAAATTCTTAAAACCAGAAAAATAACTGGAGTTAAATCGTATGGTTGTTCCAAATGCATTGAGGAATTAATGGACTTAAGTGTTTCTTGGTGAATTTTAATTTTTTAAGAATAATTTATAAATTAGTATGACCCAGGTAATAAGTCCCGAAGAGATTTTTATACCATTTGAGTGGGCCATAAGTCCCAAATGACCAGTCGTTCCATTATGTTAAGCTCTGTCGAGTTTCATAATACAGTTAAAATTTAGTTTTTCTAATATATTTAAGATTTGATAGTAGTTGAAAAAATACACACACAAGAAGAAGAATGCTTACTAAATGTTTTACATCTAATTTTTTTTTTACTCGTCGATCGTGGGTCGCTTTTCATTTGAATAGTCCTTATAAGTATATATAGGAATTAAGAGTAGGAAGGAAATTTCCCAGATTCTTGTGGTATCACATTGGACTAACCCATAGAGTACCCATATTATCTAGTGAACCGACTTCAGGGCTTTTTTTCTTTTTTACCCTACAAGCTCCACTGAGACATTTCCTCCACAAGGATGAGCATGTGTTAGTTGCCCAATGCATTTTAAATGGAACCTCACCAACACAATGACACTGTTATGGATTTTGTGTTTTTAGTATGAAATTTTGAACGGTTTTGAAAATTTGTTTGTAGCTGGCACAAGCCTGTCATTCTGGCTTTAATTTGAATTTTGAATTTTAAAATTCCGAGCTTTGGATCTAAAGATATAAGGATTTAGAAGAACGCAAATCGGGTGTTTTTCATCTTTTTGAGCTATACTGGCGCCAATTTGTAATTGTATCAACAATTCACACGGACAGGGAATTTAAAAGAGTTTTCTCTCACTGTTGTCAAATAAAATTTGCGGGTATTTTAGGCAAGGTGGGTACGAGTCGGTTCTCATATAGATATTATAGGTACTCTATGAACTAACCTATGATCTAAGTGTGTCAAACGTCTCTGCTGACAGCTACGTTAACCTAACCTAACCTTACGTTTGTGGTGCTAGATCCGAATACGGAATACGGCCAATTTTAAAATCTCGCAATTACAAAATCTTGCATATAATATCATCAATAACGAAATCTCGCCATCTATAACCCTATGTCTCGAACAAAATACAATTTGAACTTCCTATTAGTTTATGAATATTTTTTTTATTTTTCAAGTTTATTAAAAATATTCTATTTTAAAACAAATCCAGTGTTGTTACCGATTAATGTATACTCCATAAATATTTAAATTGTATTAAAATAGAAAAATATGTAATTATTAATGAAAAAATATCTAAACATAATCCATTATTCAATTCAACCAATCCATAGACATCGAATCGTAATGATTCAAATTTCAATTTGCTAAGAAAATCGTGAACCTTAAATAAAATAATAAATATTTAAAATACATAAACTTTTATATTTAGTTAAATATATATTTACACTCATATCCCAACGACTGTCAATGTCAGAGCATAAAGTTTCTAAATTCAAGTTCAATGGAATTTTCGAACGTCGCACTGTCAAATCCACCAATGACATAAAAAACAAAAAATCCAATAGATGTTTCAAAGCTATTGCGAGCATATGCCAGCTGATGATTCCTGTTCCCATATAATTCAAAAAGGTATAATGGATGTGTCCAATTACAACAAGCAAATAAAAGTAGATAGAAAAAAATAATTCAATTTCTGACATTTCATGAAATTCATTATTGATTTTATATAAATCCGTATAAATCAATGATGCATTGTCTAGTTCATCGGAAAAATCACACAAAAGTTGCATTTGACGATATTTTGAAATTTTTCCACTTTGAAGATTGATTTTTTCCAAGCGTTTTGCAAAT
Organism: Epistrophe grossulariae; assembly: GCA_929447395.1. Classification (NCBI taxonomy): domain Eukaryota; kingdom Metazoa; phylum Arthropoda; class Insecta; order Diptera; family Syrphidae; genus Epistrophe; species Epistrophe grossulariae. The sequence continues at coordinate 150,608,760 of OV839567.1, read as the reverse complement.
GTCTTCATATAGTTTCCCATATTTTGATATAATCCTGAAGCGATGATAAATCTCAAGCATATAAAATCTTGAATCAAAAATCCTCCAAACCAAAGAAAAGTCCTCAAGCTAAATTCAATCAGGTGAGAATAATGGCTTTCCGAATTCGAAATTTGTTTCAGCAAATCTGTTGTAATCACTAAAGTCACTATTATTCGACTGAGAGTCATCAAATAAATTGATTTGCTGTATATTTTCGAATCACTGGTTGTTGATTTTATACGAATGAAGATTCCAACGAACTTATTTAACGCAGCGATAAATTGCTTAATCCGAATTAGATGAGATACTTGCGATGCAGTTGTGAAGAAAAACATCGATATGATTTGAAATATTGAAAGTAACATCATATAGGGTGGAATTTTTATTTCATAAAAAAAAGGTAATACTACGATGTAAGCAAAAGTCGATGTTAGTCTGCTCATTATGCTGTAGATTTGCAACTTTGGTGATGGTTTGAAATGGCCACTATTAGTTATGGTGAAATTAATCAACCCAAGTATTTTGGCAAAGTTAAAGTAATATTTAATTAATTTCAATTGGAAAGATTTCTCTACGATAGACCTCCTCGACATTGTATCGCAAAAAGTTTAAGCAAGACTGACTTGCACATGAAGTGCAAAATTCGACAGAACTGGTTAAGACAATTATGAAATGGATAGGACTGTCTCAACATTCCGCCAGTCAACGATTAATAACTTATTGCAATTACTGTAATTTTTTAAGTGCAAAATGTAAAAGTGTGACTGCTCTTTGTTTTCCCAGACATTAAGCTTTTAGAGGAGGTATTCTTAATTTGCACAACATTTTCTTTAAGCAAAAAATATTTACCTTAAAAAATGTTCTTGTAAATTTTCGTTAAATTTTGTAAAGTAATGAAAAACATTTTATGAGCTTCATTATCAATTCTTCAATGCCAATACCAAAAAACATTTTCCAATTCGTTGTGACGCAGTACATTTCCCGACGAGGCACAAAAAGCGATATTGCCATTAATTGGAAAAATCTCCTGTCAATTAGCATTAAGTAAACAATCTCATACATTCAGCATGATTTTGAGTGCTTGGGAGTAAAGTCAAGTGACCGCTGAACATCATTAAGGTGTGTTTGGGATATTATTAAAATTCTATGGTATTATTTTGGTTGGTAAGAAATTTTCAAGAAAAAAACTAAAAAAAAAACAGAATACAAAATAGTATTCTGGATGAGACATTTTGTGGAAAAAGAAAAATTAATGGTAATAAAATTGTCATATATGTGTACTTGTTTATATATATTCGTCTATCCTGTGATGTATTCTTATAATCTCCTTATACCTATAACAAATATACAGAGTAAGTATATACAGAATAGTTGAAGAGGCACGTAATAGTCTGACATTGTGAATGCATAAGGCCAAGGAATATATGTATATACATCAACTATACAACAGAAACAACGATAACGACATCGACCTATAGGTATACGTATATATATTTATACGAAACGACCATCAGTATATGTACCAACTAAAGTACTTGTGTTCTTGCCTTATATATGTATGTATAGGTATTCATAAAAAAAAAATTCCAAGACTAACCGACGACGACGACAACGTCGTCGACGATGTGAGAATATACTTTTCTTTTGGCATCTTGTGGGAGTTGGAGAATCGGTAGTAGCATCAGTAAGTGGTGGGCGCCGTCACCTCTTCCTATCTAAATTATTGTAATACATGGCTTGTATAGACTTGAAATTACCCCCTGAAAGATGACAAGCGATACCGTTAATATGGGAACTCGATTTGTATGTAAGGATTGCCAGGTTAAGTTTTTTTAACAATTTTTTTTTATATGTGAGCTAAGTAGAGAGCTATTAAATGTTCCTACTTCCTAAAAAGAAAGTAACTTTGGGCTTACATAATTAAATAGATATATTTATTGTTTCCATTAAGAATCAACATTTTTAACAATATGAAAAGTCATTGCACAGTACCTATATACAAAGATATGCATAATGTTTTTTTATCTTACAACTGAAAATTATTTTTTTGATTTTAAATTACTTGATTGATTTTAAAGAATATTATTCAACATTATACAAACTATAAATCTATAAATAAATATATAATCAGGCCTATCACAGAATCCATCGTGGAAAATCTCCGAATGGATTATTCCACTACGAACCCCGAAAAAAAGAATTCACCAAATCCGAATGGAATCGAAAAAAGCAATGCCTCATTAAAAGAATTAATTCTGAATTTCGAAATCAGCTGTCCTATGTCACAGCAATACTTGGAGCTTTTAAAAACAAAAATCCCTTAAACTTTTTAAAAAGTCCCATCTTTTTTCCCTTTTTATTTTACAAAAAAAAAGCTGAACATTTGTGTTAAGTATGGCTAGACTCTTTGTTTTAATAAATATCGCAAAAAAATCCCATAATCTCAGAGTACTATTACAGCTGTCAACTTATTGATCGTGAAAAAACTGTGTTGTTGATATTTGTTTATTTACTCAATGTTTTAGCATTTTTTCCCAATAAAATAATATATTCAGCATTAAAATAAATTGGAGTTAAAAAAATAACAAATTTTAATCCAGCTTGTTTTAAAAGTGATGTGTTCTTTTACTTCCTTTGTTTTTTTTTAGTGCAATTGTTTTGTTTCGACTTCTTTGCAATGTAATGTTCTTATTTGCGTGGCATTCAATTATTTAACAGTTTAAGAACTTTTAACAAAATACAAATTGAATAGTTTGCGTTTTCAACCAGTGCAAATTTTAGAATTTGTAAAAAAAAACTATTTTTTTAATGAAACACAATCGTTTAACATTTATTTTCATTATTTAAAGTTCGCAATATTGAAATTACACCGATATTTTACCGAATTCTCGCATGGGGGAAATTTAAAAATTTGAACTGCAATCCGAGATTTCTAATATAGAACAATTATGCATATTTGCATCTTATAGGCTTATAAAAGAAGGCAGTCAATCAATTATTGAATTCAATTAAAAGATTGTATTCATTGATTTCACTTTCACACTTCAGACCAAATTAGGTAATCACCATTCATTTCAACAAAAAGATTGCAGTCATTTTTTTTCCCATTCATTTTACAGTAATCAATTGAATGTATTCTTATCGGAATTCATGTATTCTTTACAGTCTTTGCATTCTTTTCTTTTGCCATTTCCCTCCCTACGTGCTCTGCTTAAAAATTGGTACAGAGCATTTTGATGTGATTCCTATAGAAGAGGAATTTCGAATTTTTTTTTTAAAAGGAAGGTCCCAGTTTCGATTTCGGTTTTTTCAAACCGATGACAGCGGTCTCTAAATAAAAAAAAAATTACTTCAATTCAAGCTTTATCATTTTGTGTATATTTTCAGCCAGTTGGTAACCATGGTCTAGGTATACTAAATTTTTCTTCTATACCTATACCTATCTTGATGTCACTTTCTGATATGTTTTTTTTTTTGTTGCTTTTCAAAATAAATTTCCATCTGATTTATGCTTATAACGTTCCCTGATTTTGATCGCATTCATAATACATATATGTACTTACATATGAAGGTAATACTAATTTAATTATCCAAAGCAATTTGCACATGCACAGGATGGAACAAATTAAATTTCCCACTGAAGGTTGTAGAGCATCCGTGCAGTGGCTTAGCTGGGGCTCCGACTGGAATTGGAGGTGCCCTTCCGTTCTAATGAAAATGAGCTTGAGTATTATTATTATTTTTTTTTTCGTATTCTCATTCAATCCAAATATAGTAGGTAGGTACTAGGTAGACATAGTAGTGTTTATTTTTTTTTTTCATTTAAACTGAGTTCTGCTTAATGGAATTATTATTTTCTGAATGGACAGTGAAAAAAAAAATAATTAAATTCAACTGTCATCGTCTAACAGAATATATAGTTAGGATCAGGAAAGTTGTTAGGTCTTAACTTGCTGCCGAAAAGTTTTCTTTTTTTTTTTTGTTTAACTTGATGATGGTTTAATCAATTTCTTATTGAAATTCTTTTTATGAGCGAGGTAAGGTTTCACAAAGAGATAAAAAGAAAGTTTATTGTTCTATTTGGCGAATCAAATTGAATTTCAATGAAAAAGAACATTGGATTATTGGGATTTCAATGAATTTATTTAGACAACTTTTGAAAGTGCTTGAAGTTGGTGGGTTAGGAAGGTGCTCAGCAGCGGTGATTTTGGCTCGTTTTAAGGTGACAAATTGTTCTCCTTTACTAAGTATTATTGCAAACATACAAAAAGGACCTTACAAGGTTGTAAATCTTATTTCTTTGGCTCTTTGTAAATTCTTACAAACTACCTTAGCATAAATTGTATACTCGTCTCGTATACCTGTACCTTTCTCTTTTAAGTGCCTAGGTATTTATTCAGTGTGTAAATTCAAATTTCATACGATACGATAAATTTTTACGTAACCCAATCTGTTCAATCTTATTTGTTTTCAACAAAGAAGAAAAGTTTAATTTAAATTGAATCAGTCGGTAACATTTCTCATACACACACATTTTATTTCCCTCTTGTTTGTTCTTTCTGCAGATAGGTATATCGAAAAGAATACATATCTACATATATTGGGATATTTAAGGATTGTTTCCTTTTTTCTTTTATTTTTTAAATTTTACCACGTCAATCAGTCACCATCAACAGTCGTCCTTTCGGCAGCGGCGGGTTGTGCGGCGCGGCGGTGGCGGCGTTAGCATTGCCGTCAGTTTCGAAGAAATTCGAAAACAAAGATTATTTTGGAAGTAGGGTTTTATTTTCTTATGGGGATTTTATCTGTTCGCATGGATGAATAAAGTTTATATCCTGGATGGTATTTTTGGGTATATTTTTGTGTTAAATTTAAAGTCTTTTGTGATTTTGTATTTTTTTTTTGGAGAGTAGGATATATTTTTTTCTGAGTAATATTTCTTTACGCATTAAGGATAGATCCATTGAAGTTAAATTTTTTTTTTGTTTCGTATTTGTGATGTGGTCTTCAAAAACAGAAGTGGGTTATAAAAAAGAACATGAAACATTACTTTTGTAATTTAAAACAAAAAACAAATACGCAAGGATACACAAAGTTATGGGCATATTTTTATATTTTTGTTGTCATTCTGTCCAAACTTAAATAAAAAAAAAACAAAAGTAAAATGAATGTTATAATTTGATGAAAAGATTTTAAAAACAGCAACTTATTTGACAACACCCCAATAATTTGCAGATACCAAAATGGAACCTATCATTTTATTTTCTTTCTTTCCAAAAATAAAGCATGAAGTTAAAAGTAAAAAGGGAAATATAAAATTTATTTTGAAAGAATTTGTATAAAATAATAGCAACGTTTCCCCGCACCTACTGAAATCTAATATCCAACCCACTGCCCAAATTGAATTTAATTACTGACCTCCGCCGCCTCCGAACAGCCATTAACACCCTTCGTCATCACCCCACATATACATATATACATACACTAGCAACCCACCACCCATCGACATCCCAACGCATAATACACACAATTCGACGAAGTCGCGGTCATCGCTCAAATTAATTTTTTATATTTACTTCGTCGTCTTATAGTTCACACTATGTCGTAGCAGACAGGTAATTTAGATAATTCTAAGAAAGCTCGCTCCACAGTTCCCACTAATTACATTTCGCTGAGCAGAAATCAGAAGTCCGTAACCTTGGTCGTTCGAAGCCACAGCTAAGCTACCGTCGCAATTTTCAGCATTTACAACAAATGTGGTGCTTGACAAATTGATAATAATCACTATTTTCAGCAACATAACGGCTCAGCACGCATATTATGTACCCATTGGAGGCGATTTTAATGCAAGGCACCCACGATGGTATGACATAACAACATCTAATGCTGGAAACTTCACTTTGAACTGGTTGGATGAAGAGTTCGAGCACCACTCATTCACAGTAGTCGCGCAACTGAAACCAACTTTCTCCAGACCTCCATCCTGACTAGAATTCTTACTGATATCATACAACTTCATCAACATCTTTCGAGAACTGCAGAACTACACGTGCCGGACCCTTACAGGAGATGGAGACCACGAGCTAATGGAACTCAACATCAAACTGCGCCATGCTGTTTACTATAGTACATCCAGATGTGAGCGAGCATTACATCAACTACAATCGTATCTGCATATCAAACGGTTATAAAGAAAACTTGAGGATGCAATAGCGATGCGGGAAGCCAACAGAAACTTCCACAAAAACGAAATAGAGGAAGCTATAGAAGCAATGGAGCTCACCATAACCAATGCCTTGGATGAACCAATGACTTCGAGGGACAGATACCAGCATCTACCTGAAGAGATTATCAAATTGAATCATATCGTAAGTGGCTGAAAAGGATCCAACCAAGGGAATTGAATACGGCCAGCTACAACACTACTAAAGCGTGAAGGGAGAACTATACACACTTAATGTTGAGGAATGCTCTTTAACACCACAATACAACAACCACTTCCAAAAAAGGCTGCAAAATATCAAACCCGGACCCGATACATTTAAGAAAATCATCAAGATTGTTGGTAAAAGATATCAGAAAAATTCTGCTCTAGGCATTGGGGAAGTCATGACTGCTCAGCGGATGCACTTGCGGAATATTTCGAAGGAAATTTTGAACCAAATCCACCCAACGACCCTGCAATCTGCATTCCTCGAGAAGAATCAGTCTCAATCAACAATACGACCGATTCAGCAAAAAGAAATTACCACATTCAACGATGATAACCCTATCAGTGATCCCGGTCCGACTGGTAGTTTCACAAACCCCCAAGAAGTACCTGAGCTTATCCATAGTGGACGACCTTACAAATCATCCGGACTGGACATGATTTATAATTACATCTTAAGGAAGTTTTCCCAATATTCATGATGCTATTTCTAACGATCCTACTGAACAACTGCGTCAACAGTTACTATTTTCCGAAGAGATGGAAGATAGCTAAGATTTTGCCTCTACCAAACAAATTTGATAGAAACACGGTTTATGGATATCTCCCTGCTAAGCAACACCGACAAAATCCTGGAAGTACTTATTCTTCGGAGGATCCAGCCATTTTGCAACACCAACAACTTCTTCTCAAATATGCAGTTTGGATTTCGGAAGAACCACTCTACGCTTCACCCGCTCTTTCAAGTTTCAAAACGATATTTCCAGCTGTTGGATGCTTACTCGATATAGAGAAAGTATTTGACACCGTTTGGATATAGGGACTAGTAAGTAGTAACCCATTTTAATTTAATTTATTTTCAGCTTTCTCCATTCCATGTTATTTTTCGGCCACATTGAAAACAGTTATTTGACAGCCAACCAGAGTGAGAGGTGCTCAAGGATCACTGCTTGGACCGTGTATCTCTACACACGTCCCACAAACCTCAACCCAATAATGCAATGAATTTGCTCTATGCTGACGACTCATTAACGTATATGCGAAATCAAAGAGTAGAAGAGCACGTAAAAAGTCTTTGCAAATACTAAGAAAGATGAGGTATCAAAATCAATTCGCCAGGTTCCTATTAGAACGCAACTAACAACGAAGCCAAAAATAAAATATCTGGATGTCAAGTCAATTCTGAATTGAGACTACGCTTCAACCCACATACAACGGCCGTCCTCAAAAAGCGGGACTACGCTTTCCATCTCATTCATTCCCTATTGCGGAAAAAGAATGGACTCAGTCAAAAGACAAAGTTGCTTCTTTACAAACTATTTAGGTAAGTATAGCGGCCTTGGGCAGACTTGTTTTTTTCCTTGAAATCACTTTGGGTGGAATCATATTCCTGCCGTTTTTACCAGTTCACTTCTTCTTTTAGGGTGTGTTAATTGAAAACCCTTATTTTTGTAAATTTTAAAAGTTTTTTCCTTCTTAACCCGAGTTTTACTTATGGAAAATATCTCCAAAAAGCTAAAATATGCACGAAATAACTTAATCCTAAGAGCAGACATCGAGATACATAATTTATTAAATTGTCTAGTTAAGTGTGGTAAAATTAATAATTACCAACAGAGCATTTTCAAAAACACTCCTACTGTACCTACTTAAATCATTCATTTTAAAACAATTATGTTTAAAAAAAATATGCATTCAATATCGACATGACATGAGCCACTTTCGAATAGTTCAACTTTCAACAAGCCTGGTAAAATGCTTTCAACACATCATCACACACATAGCCCGTATATTTTACCCTATACATGAAAAAAGAAAAGACAAAAATCAGCAAATACTTCATCAATGTTTTTTTTTTTTTAATGTTTCCCATGGATATACCCTTTCCATCAGCTATTGATTTTATATTTTATGTTTGATCTCAATGAAAAAGACGACAAGGCTTTCATCCTTGTCGTTGCCATTGACCTAGTTTTTTTTTTTTTTTTTTTTTCTGAACTACGAAAAGGAGGAATAGACAACGAGTACTTGTCAAGGCGAATCGGTTGAAATTTCAAAAAAATAAATAAGTGTATACGTATAAAAGGACTTCTATTTATATATATGTAATAATAATACTGGTAATGATATTGATTGAAATATAAAGAATCTTAATCAAATAATGTTGAACAAACAATAATTTGTAATTTAGTATATTAAATTTCATACGTTAACAAATCTATCTGCAAGTAGAGTATTATGGAGACGACGAAAACGAAAATGATGACGACGATGACGAAGACGGGACGCTCGGTGGCGATAAAAGAACAATGAAGCAGAAAGATGGAAGATTGAAAATGACTTTTGATTCGATAAGAGTTGAACAGAAATTCACAAAATAAATTTATTGGAATGAAAGGTTTTTAGATGATTGTGGATTACGTAACAAAAACTGTAGTTTTTTCTTTAATATTTCTTCACAAAAATTTTAATATCATCGTGGAAAATGTAAGTGGAGTTGTTCAAAGTCAAAAATCTTACCAACAGACTGTGATTCTTTAAACAACGCAAGGTAACCAGGGGGAGGTCCTAGCCTAGCCTGGCGGGAGGGTAAGTTTTGATTTAATTTTTATTGTTCTCTAAAATTTTAAGTATGAACAGAAATACCCTATTGGTCTATCTTCTCGCTGTCAGCTCTTCTCTTATACCCACGTGATGGTTCCTATGTATACATAAATTAAGTACAATTGTGGACTGGGCTACCGGGCAACCGGGATTTTGCCCGATGGGCCCTTGGCAGAACAAAAAGTGCATGATAGATTAAAAGAAAGTTTTCTTTTATAAAAGCAAAAAGTACTCTTTTTTTTTAAATTTCTTTCTAATAAAATTTGATTTCTAAGAGCCTTACAGTAAATTTACAGCATTTTTGGCCCTAAAGAAATCTCAAGAAGCCCCAAACAGCTCTGTTAGGGGCCCCATAATGAGGGTTCACTACAAAATTATTTCAACGAAAACTATAGTTTAGCTGATGGGGCCTCCATACTTATTATGTCTCACAATACTCTGAGACACTTTTGCCGAAGTTGTAATTGGGGCCCCATCGGTAACGTAAGCAGACTCCCAAATTATTCTTAGTAAACTTTATGTTCTGTAGGTTTTTGAGTTACCTACTTTCAATTCGTTTAAAGGAAAGCTTTCATAAATTTCAGGGCCACAAAAATAGAATTGTAAAGAACAACAACGATATTTCCATTGCTGTGAGTATTTTAAAAGATTCGGTTGAAGTATATTAAACATCAATTATAAAATTTGTATTATTGCAATAATGTTTTCAAAAATTAAGTTACATTTTCTGTTAACTCAAATACATACAAATTTCGGAGCAGATTGTTTGTGGCTTCAATTATACAACGATCAAATTTCTTTCAGTCGTTTTCGGAGCTTATTCATTTTACTCCTTTTTCTTATTTTACTATTTTGTGGCCCTTTTTCTTTAAGTCCCGAGAGGCCCTTTGACTCCCAGTCCACCTCTGGTTAAGTATCTTACCTATTCAAATATATATAATACTAAATGCATATTAAGAAGCTTATTGTTTTTCTTTAGAAATTAGAAAATATTAATTTCCTTGTAAATACTATACTTTTGCTTATGACTTTTTGTTCAATCAGGATTCACAGAATTCATTTCATTTAATATTTGTGTTTCTGTTATTTTCTATAATCCCTTCTAAGCTGTTACATTCATCAAATCTGCTTTGATAAATGTTGTAAAACAAACAAACAAACACACATTCATTAACGTGTATGTATGTATATCTTCAAAGAGCTTTGAATTATTTAAGATTTTCGAATGAAAATAATAACGATTTGTAAAATTTCATTTCCAACTTTTCGGTTAATTCAAAATTCTTTGATGAGTAGATTTGGTATGCTTTCATTAAAATTATATTTTATTTAGAAAAAATTTAAATTGAAACAAAAATTCCAACTTTTGTATTTTAACTTGCTGATGTAAAAGCTTTTAATAAAATTTAACATTATACGATGATAAATACATAGATTCAAAAAAGTCATCATAACGTCCTTCAGTCTGTTAACCATGGTGTGTCCAGTGTACATCGAGCGAGTGTCATTGATAATAGAAATATTCAAATTTAAGATAGCTTAAGAATTTATGTGCTTCGTAATGACATAAAAAAATACAAAAGCAAAATTCTTGTAAGTTAACTGAACAATGAAAGACCCAACTCCAGCTATTCTGAACTTACTGCATTTTTATTTTATACATATTATATATAAACTGCTTCTAGGATATAAGATTGTCCTTGCACCAAAATTATTCCAACCGTTGCCAAATTGTGGATATTTATGTATTTTTATATTTGTTTAGTAAAATTATAATAAAACTATTTGCGGTTAGACATTTAAGAAAGCAATAATGTACAATGTGCAATGTTTAATGTATATATATGCGATGTAGGTATATTGTAATGTACATAAAATAGCTTTTTGTGTGTGAACATTTTCCAGCTGACTTAATATAGGTACTTCATCTCTTATTTAACAGATCTGTATATGCGTTCTTTTAGAATTTTTTTTTTGAAAAATTTCAAGTTAGATGTGCTCAGAATATTTGAAATGGAAACATTAGGGTTTTTTCATGATCCGATGCATGTATCATTGCAAAAGTCCGACGATATCTTAAAACAACAACCTAAAAAATATACTAGAATAAATCATCTTATTTATATTCGAATTCAACAGAAAATACAGCAGAGCAATAATTTATTTTCAGTATTATACATTACGTTAAATGGCATTTTTAATGTCAGTTGTTGTTCGTTTGTGAAGTTTTGTTGTGTTCCTAGAGATGGTAAAGTGCGTTTAGGACGTTTAGGATCTACTATAAAATTGAATTTCTCAATTTTTGGGTACTATAAGGCATGTTCCACTGAAAAGTATAAATAGCTGCATTATTTTTCTTGTTTGGGAGAATCATTCATTTGATTTCTTAAGACTTCGGTGGTTTTAAAGTCTTGGGGCCTGTTTCACAATGTCTAAGTAATTTTTTTGATTTGTTATTCGACATTTAAATATTGGCAAAAGGCCGCAAGGACACAGGAAATAAATTTACAATTGTGAAATTTTTTTTGTATAGTGGATTTATGACCCTGTGACAACTTTAATGTGTCGGATATAACTAATCATAATCAAAAATGTTTGTGCGGGGAAATAAAAGATACTCTCGACATTACGATGAAAGGGAAGACGAAATAAGTATATACAGTGCATTCTCGATTATCGCAACTAATTAAAACAAGGGTGGTTGCAATGATCGCGGTTGTTGCAATAACCGAGTAAATATTTGTTTAGGCTCAATTCGAGATGCAAAGCGAAAATCAGAGAACCAGCACTTATATAATATATTTAATGCAATAAATTTTTATTCAATAACACATAAATAATAAGAAACAGAACAAAAATAAGTTCATTCATTAAGATATAAGTACACAAATACATACGTTTAGTTCTCTATATAGCTATAATAATTATTTTCTTTGGAAAAAATTGGACATTTTTGTTTGGATTTTTTGGATTTTTAGATTTTTTAAAATCTATTCATCATTTCTCGCAGTTTTTGAAGACTCAACATTTGTTCAATAGAGGCTGAACTGAAAAGAAAATCTTGCATTGTACAGATATATAATGATGTATATTCACACAACTTAATCGTACCATCACTCAAAAGTAGCGTTAAAACAACTGTCGAGACAAAATGTAACGCAACAGACAAAAACAGACATAGCTAAGAACCTGAGTAAATAAAGACATGCATATAAAAACAAAAGTTGCACTTATCGAGTAAATTTTTTTTGAAGAGTTGCGATTACTGCGTCAACAATGATATAAATTCAGCTGTTGCGAAAATCGAGGAGTTGCGTGAATCGAGAGTTGCGTTAATCGAGAACGTACTGTATGTATATAGGTCCTTCAATTCTAGCCGTTTTTGAGTTCGTTTTTTTTTCATTTTTTTTTTGTACCAAAAATACCGATACCTGCCATGTACATTGTACACATACCTGACATATTATTTTATAAGCATTTTTGGAAAATTTTATTTTTCCTAATTCACTGTTCACAGTAAAAAAATATAATTTTCAAAGGCACTTGGTACCTCATAATGGACAAAATTTTCAGAGTTCTTAAGTGAGAATTAATTGGAAAAGTGGAAAACAATTTTTTTTTTTGATTTAGAAAAAAAATTTTAATCAATTTTTTTTTAATTTCGATATTTCAAAAATCTCCGTCGAACGGTTTCAAAATTTATTTTCTTATAATTCAAGATTTATTTTATCTACATCTACAGGGTGTCCCATAAACAATGATTTAAACTAAAACTGTTGATATATGCCAGGTCATGACTACACAGAATTTAGTAACTTGTCCGTAGTGAAAGGCTGTTTATTTGAAATTTCGAAAAACTTCTACTTTGACCCAGTGTTATGGTCACCCTGTTCATAATTGATTTTGGCTGCCTCGAGGGAATAGTGATATTCAAAACCAATAGCATTATTGAACTCCAGCAACGGATAAAAACGGCTGCTCATAAAAGATTCAAAATTCAGGAAGCACAAATCTCTTGAAAAGACAGTTTTTAAAAAGTTTTCGGTATGATAAAAGTGCAGAAAGGACCATTTTGAACAATTTTTATAAATTAAGTAAGAAAAAATTTAAGCTATGCGTAAAAATAAAAAATAAAAATTAATAAAACAGCTATTATATTTAAAAAAGATTTATTTTTACTTATTTTAGAACCCTGTTTTATTGAGTTCAAATGGTTATAACCTTTGACTTAAGTTCAATATTGTACATTTTAAGAAATTTCAAAAACATAGATAAAGAAGTGAAAACCAGTTTTAAGTCATACGATTTTTATTCAGGGTGCTCTTTTGAAAATCGAAATAAGAAAATAGATTTGATCAAAGCATCATGATATTTATTAATTTTTAGCAAAATGGTGCAGAAAATTAAACAAAATTTAATGCACGAAATTACTATAAACCAATATTCAATTGTAGAAATTAGAGATGCCGCGAATATTCGGCCACTATTCGGTATTTGGCTTATATTTTTGATATTCGGTATTCGGCCGAATAGTTCACAACATTCGGCCGAATACCGAATAACAAATGGAGAATAAAAAAGGCTTATTATATCTTACAATAAATGTTTCCTTTATTCAAAAAATTTTATTTTAGTATTTAAAATCTACTAATGGTAAGTTGTGGTGAATAAAAACTACTTTTTCGGCATTCGTTGGTAGCAAACGATTACGTCTATTTTCGTAAACAATTCCAGCTTCTGAAAATAACGGGTGATTTTTTAAGAGGTTTAGAACTTTAAAAAAAAAAAAACACAAAAAATTCGAAAAAATGAATGAAATATTTATTTGAATCGATAGTTTGAACCTTGCAATTTAATGTTTAAAGATAATTTCATGCAAATGTTGACCGCGGCTGCGTCTCAGGTAGCCCATCCGCTGAGTCCAATTTTGGCATACTCTTTCACACATATCGGCCGGTATCTCACGAATGAATGCATGGATGTTGGCTTCCAGTGCGTCAATCGAAGCGGGCTTGTCCCTATAGACATTAGCCTTGACATACCCCCACAAAAAATAGTCTAATGGTGTCAAATCGCACGATCTAGGCGGCCAATTGACCGGCCCGAAACGTGAAATTAACTGTTCACCAAACTCGCCTCGCAATTGCGCCATTGTTTCGCGTGCTGTGTGGCATGTGGCACCGTCTTGTTGAAACCACATATCATGCAAGTCAAGAACTTCCATTTCGGGCAAAAAAAAGTTTGTTATCATCGCTCGGTAGCGTTTACCATTGACAGTAACGCTGCGATTCGCATCATCTTTGAAGAAATATGGCCCAATAATGCCGCCGGCCCATAAACCGCACCAAACAGTGGCTTTTTCGGGATGCATTGGTAGCTGTTGCAATGCTTCTGGCTGATCTTCACTCCAAATGCGGCAATTGTGCTTATTTACGTACCCATTCAACCAAAAATGAGCCTCATCGCTGAACACAATTTTTCGATAAAAAAGCGGATCCTCGGCCAGCTTTCCAAGAGCCCATTCACCAAAAATTCGGCGTTGTGGTAGGTCGGCTGGCTTTAGTTCTTGCACCAGCTGTATCTTAAAAGGCTTTACGCCCAAATCCTTCCGCAAAATTTTCCACGTAGTGCTGTAACAAAGGCCTAACTGCTGGGAACGGCGCCGAATCGACATTTCGCGGTCTTCTGTCACACTAGCTGATACGGCCGCAATATTTTCTTCACTACGCACAGTACGTAAACGTGTTGGTGGTTTAATGTCCAACAAAGTAAATTTGGTGCGAAATTTGGTCACAATCTTCCGAATAGACTGCTCAGAAGGTCGAGAATGCCGACCATAAAATGGAAGCAGCGCGCGATGAACATTTCGAACCGAGCACGAATTTTGATAGTAAAATTCAATAATTTGCAAGCGTTGTTCATTTGTAAGACGATCCATGGTTAAATTGCAAACCAAACTGAAGCTGTTTGACAGTGACACAAGGTACTAAACACACGTCAGCTGTCAAAACCAGTGTTGCCAAAACCAAACCAGCTAAAAAATCACCCGTTATGTCAAAAGTCAAAAGTCACGTAGGAGATAGATTCACATCGTTGGCCGAACATTCGGTATTCGGCCGACGAGTGTGGCGAGTATTCGGTATTCGGCCGAGTCACTATTCGCTGCATCTTTAGTAGAAATTAAAAAAAAAATCTATTATGGACAGGGTGACCAAAAAACTGGGTCGAAGTAGGAGTTTTTCGAAAACCGTTATGATGTGGCACGTACAAGTTTCTAAATTTTGAGTGGTCATGACCTGGCCTATCACTAGTTTAAGTTTCGACCATAGATTATACCTTTTCAGAATCTGTTGATTCAACACACATATAACTATTTACATATTTTTATAATTTATAAGAGCTAATTTAATTCGACCAAGCCATTCATTTAGTTTTTTAAATTTTTTTGTAAAAAAAAAACTGGTTAGAAGTTATGTGGCTAAGATAATATAATTTTTTTCAAACGTTGACCGTAGTCACTGAGACTAATTTGTTCCATTCTGAAGTCCCAATTTTTGATGAGTCATTAGAGCATTTCGAATGGTACATAGGTACATATTTGGTTAATGATGTGAGTAATGTTAACTTCCAATTCGTTAATCGTGAACTATAGTCCGTCAATTCCCTGACCAAAAGTGTGAAATTAACATGTTTATCGATTTATTCTTGCATAAAAAGCCATTTTTTCAAGAAAATATGCCTAATTGGTGAATAAAATTTTATTCCAAAATTAGTGCATTTGGAAGATCGACCGGATAAAATAATTAACAAAAACTCTTAACACAACGTGTTATCTGTCATTAATCCGTGTTAAAAATAGCCCATATATATTGATGGATCACCCTATAGATTAGTATATTTCTGAAAATTGTTACGAAATTGGTTAAGCTATATATTTTAACGAGATACACACAGGAATAACCCAACTATTTTCATGTGAAAGCTTTAAAACTTATGAGTTAAGACATTCGATTAGATTTATTAAAATTAAAAATCACCAAAATTTATTTGCACGTAGGTAATAAATTCTCGCCCTATATATAGACGGAGATCTATAGCAACGTATTTACTTCCCTATTTTCCACAAGAATGAAACTTTTATCACAAAAATATTTATGTAGCCATTCAATAAAAAAGCCAGACCTACACTCTGGTTCAATAGAATAGGTTTTCATCCACATATCAAAAAAAAAAAAAAACCCATCCGACCGAACATATTAACTGTGTCATAACAATTTTATCTGGCCACAAATCTTTTATTTGATTATAATCGTGACACCTATAACCAACTCTTTATTCTCCTCATAAAGAATTTATATAACAATTGAAAAATACATAAACCTTTCACATCTAAGGAAAGTTTAAAGGTTCTATAATCTATATACCTATATTTTTCTACGTAAAGAAGCACTTAAGGTAGAAAATGTCCTTCATTAACTATTCCACTTTAAAACTTACCTTTTGTAAATTTCTGAAGTTTTTTTTTCTATTTTCTATGTTCTCCCCCAATATTTAAAAACCTATCTCAACATAATATACCTACCTAGAATTTTACAGAATAAAACCCATTACTCCATTAAAAGAGTCATAAAGCCAAACAAGAATAAAAACGTGACACCCAAAGACATTGTATCCTGGTTAGTACATACTTAAAAAAAAACAAAAAAAAAGAACCCAATGCATATAAAATGAGGACAAAAAAGAGGGTTGTATGTAGAAATATACAAACCGAGCAATCCATTTAACTCGACCATTAACGCACTGCTTAACATTTTGGTATTTAATTTGAATTTAAATTTGAGATCTCAAATGTACATATTTGCATAATTTTCATTATAATTTATTTTTTTATTTTTATTATTCAAGGGTGGACTATATAACATTTTTAAATAATGCATATTAATTTATTTTAACCATTTTATATGAATGTACATATAACTTTTCTACATGAATCGTTTCGTTAATATATAAGGAAGATATACATATATAATTTGTAAAGCCATCAACTCCAGCCCCGCACTTTCACCGCGCCGCGCCGCAATGGTTAATGAAGTTTTTTAATTATAAAGTTGAAAGAACTTTCTTAATGCAATGGTTAAGGTTTTATTTTTTTTTTATAAACAAACAAACAACTTCCATTTCCGGTAAATAGAAAATTTCTATGTTTTAGTTAAATATTTTCCTTTCACAAACATTTGCCATAGGATGAAACAGAAATTAAAACTTTACGTTTTCAAAAAGTGTTTGTTTTTACCTGGGGAGTAAAAAATTAAAAGAAATTTACCGGTCACACATCCTACCTACATACATTTATAACTTCTCCGTAAAGCAGGATTGCCAGAAGGGTTGACACAAAATACACACACAATCAAGTCTCTGCCGATTCCAAAAAAAAAATTTTAACGGAAAAATGTTTCAGAACCCTCACATCAATCTCATTACATTACATTACTGTGTTTGTTTTATATGAACAATCTAATCCCGAATCTGAATCTGAATCCAAACCGAATGGGAAAAATAAAACAACTTCCAAAAATAGCACCAGATTTGGATGTGGGAATGACATGATGGTGGGAATGGTAAATAGGTACAAAAAAACACGTTGCTCGAAAACCAATTTGAATTGTGCTCATTAACAGAAACTTTTCCCCAAACTTTGGCAGCTGAATTAAGCAAAATTCGACATTTTCTTTTTTTTTCTTTTTTTTCAAGCCCAAAAGTCCAAAACACGAAACTAGTGAAAAGAATTAACTAAGCCAACAAAAACAAACAAAAATGAGAGAACCCTTGTTCATGTCCAATACGTAGGTAAAGAGATGGGGTGGAAGGTGGAACCACCCCATATATTCTGGAGAAGATATAATTTATTCATTGCCATTAAGCATTCTTTCGGATATTTTGATTACAATCCAGAAATAATTGTGAACGAATATACAAAGCTGTAGCGGCCAATTTTGCAATTATTTCATTAGAAAGTCTTATGCTGACGGAAGTATTTTTTTTTATTTTTTTTTTTTGCTGAAGTGGAAGGGGTAGGAGGTACGAGGTTATGGGAGTGTTTTGGCTTTAATTCCAATTAATTCGTTTGTTGCATGTTAGAAATTAGATGGAAACTCCTATGAATGAATGTGTTTCATTTCAAGAACCCAAGAATTCAATTTCACTTTGACATATGGATATCATGGATAGGTTACTTTTTTTTGGCATAGGTTTGTATATATATACCATCGGCAATGCAGGTACATAACATAAAAGAAACAAAATAAAATCAATTTCCCTTGAAATGGATTTTTTTTTATTTTTAATTTATTTCACTTTTGCAATATTATGGTTGCGTTTGCAGGATATGTTGTAAAATATCTTTATACAGAGACTGTCAGAGAGAAAAAAGAAAAACACATTGCGCATCTGTCCTTATTTCAATTATATATACTGAAGCTTTAACAAGGATTAATTGTCATGGTAAATGATCACACACAAAATGTAAGTTATTAAAAAAAATTGTCCGATTAAATTTTACATTATATCTTATATTTATTTTATTTATTTATTTTTTTAATTCAATTTTTATTTTTATTCTGTGAAAGGATAATTAATTGGATGCTCTTTAATTAAATTTCATCTTAAGTTCGTATATATGTAATGTGTGTATGTATGTTTATCGAATTAAAAAAAGGAATTTTAAACAATGCCACCTTGGTTTTTTTAATCCTTCAGTAAATATTATTTTTGTGGTGTATTTTAAATTAAAAATTATTGGTTTATAATCCGGCAAAAAATTTTATATTAAAGTTGAGTATATATATCAATCTTTTCTCTGCTATAAAAGTAGGTACTTAGTTCTTACAGGTATACATACATATTATGTATGTATATAGATCAAATTATTAAAATTATTAGATATTATAAGCATGGCATTACATTGATAGAGAACTAGAAAAAATTTAGAGAAAGTCTGTTTGTCAGTCGAAAAATTTCTAAATTTTTTAAGTAACCGCATTGATTCAAACTTAAACAGTAAACATTTATACAATTAAATGCAAATTTCGATTATATTGAGCACCATTTTTATATGCAAATATTTATCAACAATTAAAAGATTATTCTTAAAACTTTGCGGAGAAACGCAAACACGGGTCCGCTAGTATACTTTGTCTAAAGTGCAGTAGTTTCACATATTAAAATAATAATAATTTTCTACTTTGTTTAATTTTAAGAAAACTGCGATGTGAATTGAAAGTAAAAATTACTTTCGCACTTTAATGCTTTTGTCGCTTCTTTTTATGATTATACAAGTTTGGGAAAAATAAGAAATTAACATTAACAAGTTGGTTAATTTCCTTCCCTTTAAATAGGAGTGACAATAAAAATTATTAAATTATTAAAAACACAAAGGCAACACTTACAATAGTATGTTTTTAATTTGTTTAATGTGAATTTAGTGTAAAAATTACTACCGTACTTGTGGTTTATTATCCTCCGTTAGGCAAGAGATGCAATTTTCAAATAAAATTACTAAATGAAAATGAAAATTAAAAAACGACAGCAACACTAACAGAAGTATGCTACTTCGTTTAATTGAAACAAAACTGTAATGTGAATTGAGAGTTAATATTACTTCAATACTTTTGCTTCAATTACTTTTTTAAAAATTATGGAAAATAATTTGCAGGAGGCTCACTTTTCAAAGAAAAGGACTTGATATTAATAACAAAATAAAAAAAAACAACTGAAATACCCACTAAAAATAGTATGCTTCTTCGTATAATTGAAACCAAGATGTAATGTGGATTGATGACTACCGCATTTAAATGCTTTTTCGCTTCTCTTCAAGATTATACATGGTTGTTTAAAGACAAGAAATAAACATTATGGGCGAGAGGATGGTCTATTTTCCTCCGTTTAGGCAAGAGGGAAATTTTTTAATGAAATTGACTTAAAACTAAAAAAAGTATTATTAAAAAACAATGGTAACACTTACAATAGTACTTTTTTTAATTAAAACAAAACTGTAATTTGAATTGAGACTTAAATGATTTTATCGTTTCTTTTCAAGATTATACAAGGTTAGGCAGATACAATAAATAGAAATTATAGGAAAGAGGGATTGGGGGAAAGAGGTAGTTCTACTTTCCGCCGTCTAGACAGGAGGACTTAAATTTAAAAAAAAATATATTAAAAACAACGGTATACCTTACAATACTATGGCATAACTTTTTTAAAACCACAAATCAATTCTTTGTTTTTTTTTTCAAAATCAAGTATAGTTTCATTAAATAGTCATTAAAAATTTATTTTCAAACTCAAAATTTTAAAACAAATTTTCAAAGTTTTATACCAAAGAATAAAAATAACAAATTGACAAAGATATCACGTCAACGCATTTTGGGAGACAACATTTAACCAATTGTCGTCCCTTGTGTGATCCTCAACATTTCATGCGTTCACATAATATAGTCCATTCTTTGACAATATAGCTATCGATAATATTTTTGGTCTAATTGTAGCTTTAGTTTAAATACTGGCGAAGCTAGAAATGAAAAGTAAAAACAAATTAATATAATTTATAGATTTTAATGAATTAAAAGTGTTTTTTTTTTACATTTTATATACCTCCGTATATTTATTCAGTTAATTTAATTCAATAGAAAAACTATGCCATATTCTTTAAAACCTTTTGCATAAAATAAAAACAATTAAAGTTTAAAACACCCATCAGCTATTAATGTAATCACTGTATATAGCTGATCTCATTTACTATAATTTGTGCTGCCATGCAAATTAAAATATTTTTAATTATGCGAAAAATTTTCCTACAAAAAAAAAACTTTATTTAATAAAATATTTACCATAAGGTATTTTAATAACATTGGCCGAGGGCTAATTAGAATAATTCAGTAATGTGTTAATGTTGACGCTTCTGTTTTTTTTTTAATATTCTAAAATGATGTTCCTCCCATCCACATCCAGTTTAAACTCAAAACTATGCCTGTTAAGCACATCGGCGGCACGGCGCGGGCGCCTCCACAATCCAAACAACATTATAAAATCCAATCAAACAGATAACAATCAAGTATAATTTATTTACAAATTCAGTGCTTATTTTAGCATCCCAAAAGCAAATACTCCAGGCGAAACAGCCATCAGAGAAGTTTTTGAAAAAACCTTCAAATTTAAATATAAATAAAACTGACGATCTGCCTCGATGTTTGGTATAGGTACATCCCATCAATGGAGCGTCCCCCTTCCACCCCCCTCAGTCCTAAGTTGAATACTAATAGCACTTTAAAATAGATGTAATTTACCTAATTACATAATTGCCAATAAATGTTGAATTTATCTATTAGGAATTCAGTTTTGTGACATTCAACGACGCCGCCGCGCCGCGCCGTGCCGCGATTATTCCAAAGTTTTATTTTAATGACGTGTATTTTATTAAAAATAGAAAAGTCACTCAGAATAAATAATCCATCAGGGGCCTTTGAAAAACTTGTCCTTTCTTGGGGACTGACTGACTCTGTGATGTGATCATTATCAAAGCATGAAATAGAAATTAAACTTCTTGAACTCAAATTGAATTTCAAACCCGCGTGAGAGGAGATTCGGTATATAACGCACCATCATTGTCGCATCCGTAGGGGATTCTCTCGACTCGAAGGTTGGCTGGCTTAATTATTTGACGAAATGGAGCTTAATTTGAATTGCAAATGAGACTTGCCAAAGCCAAAAAGGTTAAAAAAAAAATCTATCCTATAACATAGAACGATGATGGCAATCAGTAAAGCCTTGTTCTCCTCCATTGGCAATTGGCAAAGGACATAAGGATTTTGCAGTTAAATCCTTTTTATTTGGATATATTATTTTCTCGCCCAGGGTGTCCGTTTTTTTGTCTGTTTTTTTTTTTTAATTTTTGCCTCTAAGATTTTCATTAAAGATCTTTTAAGGAAAATCGGGTTTTTATTCAAAGCTAATTGCTTCTAAAATTTTCAGAGCCTTTGATTTTTTTTCTCGCTTACTTACTTAAACCAAAACTGTGTGTGCGAGAGAGCAGGTATGTACGTCTTATCCTCTTATAATATATGGATTTCCCATTCATTGGCATATTGTCTTTTTATCTCATCTTGTTGAAGGTCTTCATGATTTCTTTTCTTTGATGTAAAAGTTTTTGAAAGTGATTATATACGTTGTTTCATTAAAAGAAAAACAGTTAAGACGGAAGATATTCAGATTGTTCATGATGTCTTAAGCAAATTACATAAATTATCAAAAGGCATTTATTTTAATGGAAATGGAAATCAAGTTTGCTTATATAGCATCGGACTAAAAGGCTGAACAAAACAAATTAAATGAAATGGTTAATGATTTTTATAAGACTTTGCTTCTTCTTATAGATCCTTAGCTTAAATGGTTTTGATAAAAATAAAAATTGCTTTGAGCCTTTAAGCTAACATGGTCTTGAAGTGTTTTCTATTTAGCTTATAAAATTGGTGTTTCTAATTTCCTTTCATATACTAGTTATTTGGTAAATTAAAAAAAAATGTTTAGGTCTTAATCATTGGTCTAAATGATATAACCCTGGCTGAGGTAAGACTGTTCGAATCCGAATGAACATTCTTTAATAAATACTGGCTAAAAAAGAGCATTGCCAAATCTGTCTTGCATACAAAATTATTCAAGGTGCCATGTCGAAAATATCGGTTTTTCGACACATAAATTTTGAATGGTAAAAACTACATACTTAAGAAACAGCTTGTCTATTATGAAAATTAGATAATGAAATTTTATATCAAAAAAAGGTTTTACAATCTTCTTCTTTTGATTGACAATAATTTAGAAGCTATTTACTTAGAAGTCATTTCGAAAAACGCAAAATTCCGGTTTTTCAAATATAATTCCTTAAAAGTGAGTGTTTTCAGAACATGTTTATGCAAAATTTTTACATTGTGTAACCCTCGCTAGAAAAAAATTTTAACGTAATGGTTTTTCAATAATTTTTCATAAATGACAAAGTTATCGAAAAACAATTTATGCTCATTTTAAAGATTATAATATATTATGCAAAAAAATTATCGACAATTTATCCATACAAAATATCTGGTACAAGATATTGCTAATTCAAAAATAGACAAGACGTGTTGAAAATATATAGGATTTTCGCATACAACTCTTAAACAGTAGATTATACCTAAATTGTTTTACGTACACAATTTTAACGATTATTTAAAAATTGATGTTTTATACAAAATTTACCGGTTTTTCTAGAAGTTATATAATTTAAAAAATATCATTACTTTAAAAAATTAAAACAATTAAAAAAAAAAAATGGGTTCTACTTCATTACTTTTAAATTGCAAAGTTGTCGAAAAATATTGTATGTCCACTTCATAAATTTTGATATTCTTTTCGAAAAATAAAAACCATAATATACCAAAAAAATTTCATTTGAAGATTTTTAGGGTGCTTATATATCTTTAGTTTTGCGTATATAAGACATACTGGGGCAAATTTTAAACAGTTCTCGTTTAAGCAATACACCCGACTGTAGTTAAAGCAGTCCTTTATATAAAAATACTTGTTTAAATTTTTCTTAATTTAAAACACTTTAAACTTCTCTTCTAACTAAAGAACCTATTTGACAAAATGTCAGCAAACGCCTAATTTTGACAGCTGAATAAATCAAACAGAACGAAAAATTAAAAAAACAAAAAATGTAATTGTTTACATTTTATTTCACTATTTTTTTAAGAAAAAAATAACGAAAAGAAACTCATTAACACAAAGTGGACACTTTAAGCGATTGTGTGTCTCCTTGGACCAGAGCACAAGAAATTCGATGTTCTGATAAATAACACTAGAGTTATGCGTTGTCCACGTACCTTAACGAAAGATGGGTCTAAAATATAACTTGGAGTAAACCACATGGGTCATTTCTTGTTAACAAACTTGCCATGTCACCTCGGTGTTTCCTATTTTTTTTAAACATTCTTTTTTCCATAGAAAAATACAGCTAGTCGCATTGTTGTCGTAGAAAGTCTGGCACATACCCGAAGAAAAATCAACGTGACGGATCTGAATAGTAAAGGCGATGCATATAGTCAGAATAAATTAGCAAAAAAAATTAATTTTTCAAAAAACTAATAACAAATTTTTTTTGTTTTTAGTCAATTTTTTATAAAATTGCCCCTCCCGCCTAAATGAGGGGAAATAGACCCTCCCTCCCATATGATTTTTTTCTTGTCTTAACTTAACCTACTTGCTCTAGCTTTTTGGTGCACATTATACCGATCACCGTGTATAAAAAAAACAATAAAAAATATTGTTACTTCTTGGTGTGCACCCTTTGTATCCAGGACCCATGTTCTGTAACTCGGCGATAACTTTTCGAGGCGATAAAAGGCGAAAAATGGAACAAAACCCATAGGATTCTTATGAGTTTTGTTCCATTTTTGTTCCATTTTTCGCCGTTTATCGCCTCGAAAAGTTATCGCCGAGTTACAGAACATGGGTCCAGCTCCGCAAATGATTTCGTACACTCACACTGATGCACTCTACACATTAAAAAAAAAACGTTGTCCTATACTAAATGCAAGGTTCGGGCAAAATTTTGTAACATTTCAATGGACTAATTTTGAAGTTTAATATTTGACGTTTAACAAACAACTGATTCAATTACACAGCATTTAATCAAATGAAATTAAAAAGCGTTCATGCAAATTTTTGTGTAAACTTATCGTTTTACACAATTTGTAAACTTACGACGTTGCGTAATACCCTTATTATATGGCAAATTATTGATTCGTAAAAAATAAAAATCGGGATTTTAAAATTACGATCATCGAAGCGAAGTCGAAAAAGTGGGGTCTCGCAATTCTGTCCGTCTGTCTGTCCTTTCGGCTGCAGTCTTAACGGGTGAGTTGGTTTTCCTTAAACTTGGTACATAGCATTTTTTTTTTTTAATTTTTTAAGGATCAAAAACAACGGTACCTGCCATAAAACATTTTTTAGTAAAAAAAGAAAATCTTATTTTTCTCAAACACGTGCCCAAACTTAAAGAAAAAACAGTAACTATTTACAAAAATATCCAAAAAATGGTTATAAATGCTACCTCCCATATATACTTAATATGACGAAAACGACTCAATCGATTTTTATTAAACTTTGCACTCAGCAAGTTTTTAACATTGCCTAGCAGATTTTAAATAAAAATTGTAAAAAAAAAAATATAAAATAAAATAAGCTTTCCACTAATTTATAAGATATTATATCTAAGATATTATATCTTGCAACCGATAATAAATTGAATTGAATTGAAATAATTTAAATTAAATTGAATTGAATTGAATTGAATTGAATTGAATTGAATTGAATTGAATTGAATTGAATTGAATTGAATTGAATTGAATTGAATTGAATTGAATTGAATTGAATTGAATTGAATTGAATTGAATTGAATTGAATTGAATTGAATTGAATTGAATTGAATTGAATTGAATTGAATTGAATTGAATTGAATTGAATTGAATTGAATTGAATTGAATTGAATTGAATTGAATTGAATTGAATTGAATTGAATTGAATTGAATTGAATTGTAACCAAAAACAACGGTACCTCATAAACAAATATTTCAAAACCGGTAAGGAATATATCATTTTTCTCGAAAACGACGCCACAAATTTTGATTAACATTTTTATGTGAGCTAATATCAGAACGATCTACGAAAGAAATGTTAATGTTTTCTTGTAGAGGATTACATATTTTACCAACTTTGCAAGAATATATTTTCAAAAAAATTCATAGTTTAGGAGTTATAATACAAAAACCGACATTTTCGTCATTTTAGGTTTTCTAAAATATCTTCTAAACGGGTAATGGGAAGAAAAGAAGCGTTTGAATCTTTATTTTTATAAAATCACATGATCTACAAGTTGTGGATTTGAATACCTATATTACATATTCTGTAGTTTTTAACGTTCGAAAGTGATGTATATACGAAAAACAGCGATTTTTGACATGTAGACCCCAATAACTTCTATTGCAACTTTTATGATGGGCTTTTTAATCAGTATTCCTTACGCCAAAATAAAGACTATTGTGGAATCTTGAGTTGGATTTTTTCCACAGCAAATGTTCATTTTTTTTTTACTTTATTTACTTGTAGATAGCATTTATTGTAATTTTTAAATGTAAATAATTTTTTAAGCCATAAATATGAGATTGAATCTCAAGGCTTAGCAGTATAAATAAATGAAATGAAAATGCCACTATAATCTTCTTCAATCTTTAAACTTGGTACTAAAGAGCTTTACAAGAGAAATTCAAAGTTTTCAATCTTCAAAAGTATTGGTCACTGTTATACAACAGTTTGAAATAAGATTATAAATCTCGAAGACATACTCGAACGAATTTGTAATAAAAATTCCTGGTGAAATACTGCAAGTAGCTAGCGCTATATTGTTCCAACCTTGATGGTAAAAAAAATTGGCAGTAGTGTAGAAAAAAATTCTTCTTCGAGTTTTGTTTTTTTTTTGTTTTTTTAATTTCATCAAGTCAAAAACATTCTTTTTTGATCTGCTCTATCATCATTATGTCGCCTGTCTCATATAATATTTGAAATGTTTAACTAAAATGTCAAGACTTAAATCATCAGAAAAAACAAGTTGAAAGCTATGCTATCTGGCATCATAAAAATCGTCTGTAACATTAAGAAAATTCTTTAAAAATGCACAAAAACCTCAATTTTTTATTACTTCAGAATTTTCATTGAGAAAAAGGTCAAAAACAATAAACAAGATAATAATATGCGTATATACACCGTACCTATGCAGTATGCATGTATGTATTTATAAACATATATTATTCGAAGGGTTTTTACTTACTTTATATGTAAGTTATATAGGTACTTTGAAGTAAATCAAATGATATGAATTACAGATGCCAAATGTGACCCAAACAAAATATTTATTTTTTTTTGTCTGCCTTGCAGGTTATTTCAAGAAGTCCCTATTTGAATGAAAATATATTATGGATTTTTATATAGACGTTCAATCAAAAACCAGTCGAATTCCAGTTAAAATAAAATTTATCGATTTGGTCTAGACATCAATTCTTTGAAACAAAAAAAAAAAACAAGAAGCCAACTCAATCACTATAATACAAATACAAGAAATAATACGAAATAAATTGGCCTTTGATTTGATATATCAACTATTCTTGGGCAATAAAATAAAGACCTTTCTAATGTAATGCTGATACAATGAATTAAGTTTCAAATCAAGGATGAAATTTATAAGAAATTATTGCAATTATCGGACGAAAGTCAACATAATGAGCTTATTAATTTGTGTGGCTCCAATGAACTTACGTTTTTACTTAATTTTAATTATTTCAATTATCTTATTTGCAAAATATAAAGAAATGAATTGAGATTCATGGCTTCTATTATTATATATATGTGTATGTATATAGTAAATGCTTTAAGCGATTTTCGTCTTCCTGCATTTAGATTTTCATAAAGATAAGAATGAGTACGTGTGTATACATACATATATACGACAATATAGGGAAAATTGTAAATTATCAATCTTTAGATATAAATATTCGTAAATATTTAAAGGCCGCGTTTCTTTTTTTTTAATTTGAAAAATTGTTTACCTAATCGAACTTGGGGGGATAGAATTAGATTTTTTTTTTGTTCTCTTAGGATATTTTTCTCATTAAACTTTAATGTGCTTTAACCTTGGGAATGTATTATAAGATTAGAAGACGTAATGGATTCCTTAGAGGAAATTGATAACAATAAATTAGCTGAAGTGCTAAGATAATTAAAAAAAAACCAGTTATTATTGTTGATGCGGGGGTGGAGTTTCCATTCGTTTCATTCTCTCTTTTTACATGAATAAGGCAGATAGCAACGCCATTTCCCATTTATTTTATTTCTTGTTATATTTATTGATATTAATAATTTAAAAAATTGTTGAATTATACAAATTAAATAATCTAATCGCCGCAGGGTCATAAGTCCACAAGTCATAAGTCCACAAGTCATAAGTCCATAAATCAATTGTGGACTTATGACCCACCCTAGTGGGTCATAATTGTCCTTAATGAAGTGGGTCAATATTCCCTAATTTAAGGGAGGAAGTGGGTCATAAGTCCACAAATATTTTCTGGATTTTTTTTAAATTACCTAAGGAAATGTTTTATTATTTTATTTTATTATAAAGTAGAAGTGAAAAATTCGAGCGAATTTTTCATTTTTTCGCTTGCTTACATATGTATGTAAATACAGGGCCCCTGCTTGGGCACACTATAGGATTTGGGATAGGTGGGAGGTTGGATGTATGCAAAGTATCTAGATCCAGATTCTGGATTCTTTAAATGCAAAATAAACTTTGCATACGCCAAACCTCGCACCTATCCCAAATGCTATAGTGTGCCCAAGCAGGGTGTTTGCAGTGGGGCAACATGCCTCCTCATACATACCTCACTGTTTATACGACATAATGACGAATTATGAGAGAATTAGAACATTGTGGATTTCTGACCCACCGAAGTGGGTCATAAGACCACAATCGATGGGTCACAAATCCACAAGAATTTCATGTGGACTTATGACCCACTTGGGTGGGTCTTTGTAAACGCATAAATAATAAGACCCCAGGCAATTAATTTATATTTCCTGGAGAAGGTGACAGGAGCCTATATACACCAAAATTTGTTGGTATGCCAATTTCAAGAAACAATAAATGTGCAGTTAAAAATTAAAAATCAGAAAATCAGTTTTTATATGGAACCTTATGCCATTTTTTTTTTGTTTTTTTGCTCTCCTGAAAAATTTGCCAAAGTGCAATTCGCAGTTTCACGTATTATTTAGCTAATGATATGGCGAGTTATGGATTAGTAAAATCCATGCCTTATGGACCGGTAGAATTACCGGTAAGATTTCTCGAAAAAATGAGGCCGGCCAGAATGTATGTACATATGTATATTAATTATAATTATAAATAGCACCCGTCATCGCACTATAACGATATTTTTATGGATGAAAGTAAAGCCCGTGATCCCTACGACATTTATTTATAACAAGATGTGACTTTTCCAAGTTAGAATTTCAGAGTATAGAGCATCTTATAGCCACGTTGGTTCTTTTTTTGATATTAAACAGTTAATCAAATATCCAGGGGATATTTACAAAAAAAATAATACAACAATTATTTTTCATTTACGACAAATTTACTTCGAATTCACGACAATTAATACAATTATTCGAACCGAAATTTTAACGCAAAGTGGTATTTTTCAATTTTATTTTTGTATTTACCCAACTTCATTATTTATTGCAAATCAATAATAAGTGTAATTTTTACTTGCAATACATTAAGAATTCACGAAAACGGCAGAATTGCCACGCCCTCACCCATAAGTAGAATTATTGTAAAACTATTTTAAAAAATAAAGAATTTAGCTTTCTACATATCTGTCTACATTAAAAAGGTACTAATATTTGAGCTGTAAAGTAATAAATGCCTACGTTACATAACATAAAAAAAACTTTAATGACCACGCTCCAAAATGTTTGATTAAATTTTCGCAACTTCTATAATTTAAACTTTTAAGAAATCCATTTTATATTTTTAACAAAAATTTTATCCGTAAAAAAACTTAACGCTTTTACAACAGCCAAAGTTTATCAAAACAAAAAACAAACATTAAGGATAGCCTCGGCATCCGTAGAAACTTAATAGCATTCATGCAGATAAAATAAGCCCTTTTTCCTCCAATCCTATTATTTGTCCTTAGGATTGAAAAAACTAAAATTTATGGTTCGTTAGAATTCACTTTATTAAGCCAGTTAATGGAGTTAATTTTAATCCAGAAAATGAAGATAAATGCTTCAATTTCAGCTCCATTGTGGCGAATAGAGAATATAAGCTTTTATTATTACATAATTTTTTTTGTACATAGCTGCTTACCAAATTGCCTCCAAGAGCTTTACTGTGTCTCCTGAAAACAAACACTTTTTACAAGAGAGGTTTTTTATATATTTATGTATATTATTTGTGTACCCTAAATTTTTTTTTTTAGTGAAAAAAGAAAAACATTTTTATATCTTTGCTATGTGCTATTGTTTTAAAACAATATCTCTCAGCTCTCGGGTATAATGTCGTGACCCGTAAAATATTATTTTGTGACAACTTAAATGCCTTTTACACTGCCCAGTCTATAGTTGTCGTCGCCACCATCGTCGCTTTAGTGGAAAAATAATGGTTTTTTGTTTTAATCCCATTGCATTGTTTATTTTTTTTTTGTTAAGGTTTAGGGTTTAATCATTTCTGTTCTAGGTTAAATAATATTTTTCTTTATAAAACGTGTCGACAAAAGAGAGTGTCAGAGTTATGTATTATGGCAATTGGCCTGTTTTTCTCCCCAAAAATTGTTCATTGTGAGGTAAAAAGGACACATGGTAGTTATTTTTTTTAAATAAATGACAAAAACACCCTTTTCCCAACAAATTGTGATTTTTGCTTTATTTTTTTTAAGAACATATTTGTTTGTTTAATTGCGAATAATATACCCTTGGGATTTTTTGATTGCCATGCTTAAATTTTATTACGTACCTACCTACAGTTTTTTTTTGTAATTAAAGTCTATTTATGATTTAAAGTTCATGACTCTCTCTCTCGAAAGTACTTTCAGGTTTTTTTATTTGACTGTTTAGTCATTTATAGGTTTTTCTCGTTTCATTTTATTTTATTTTGGTTCGTTACTTAAATTTGTTTTAGGAAATAATGGTTAAAAAAGAGATGTGTGTAGTTCAAAAGTGTTTTTATTCAAAAATAATGAAGACCTCCCTTTTTGACTATAAAAGGGTATTTTTAGCATGTGCTATTCTCATTTAATAGCCTTTATTTTTTGTAAATTCTGTACATATATATATGGATCCACTCAAGGGCCAAAAAACCAGTCAACAAAGGCCAAGTTAATATAGGTAGTTATAACTGAACTGGTAAAAGTTTAAGGTTCGTTAAATGTTTTGTTTTGTATATTTTTATAAATTAATTAAGTTAAATAAGTTTTGAAGATTCAAACGAGCATATTTAAAGGGCATATTTGACAGTTGATAGCGGCCATATTGTAGAAGCTGCATCACTGTCAAATTGGTTGTCATTTATTCAGTCTATTTTGCCAAATCGCCATGGATCGATGGATATAGCCTTTAACAACACGTGCAGAATATAAAATTGTTTTATAAAAATGGTATTCTGTTTGGGCAACGTTCCACGTGCTTCCCCCATTTTAGAGTCGCCATGTTCGTCATACCGAGAGAACTGTTCGCAGTGTGGTGGATATATTTGAGTCCACTGGTTCAGTAAACGATCAACCAATACCCGCATGTCGACGAAACGCAAGATCTGCTGAAAACATCGATGTTGTCCGTGAGAGGGCAGGAGAATCCGAAGCAGTCTATTCCGCGTCGGTCACAAGAACTCGGCCTTTTACAGACCACAACTTGGCGAATTTTGCGTCGCGACTTGGGCCTGCATCAAAAATTTTGAGAACGACTTTGGCAAGGCCATCATCATCAACGGCGAGCGCTAAAGGTCGAAGATTAACAACTTATTTTGGTCTGAATTGGATGATATGGACACCAACGGCATGTGGTTTACACAGAACAGCGCTATGTGCCACACAGTACACACCTCTTTGGAAATTCTGCACGAGCGATTCGAGGACATGGTCATCTGACGTGCGTGATGTGAACTGGCTACCGAGATCGTACGACAATAAATGTATACACAAGTGAGCCAAGCCCACTTTTAATTTTTTTTTTTTGTGAATAAGACGTGACGAAATACGTCTTTCTTTGTTAACATTTCTAATTGCCCGAAGTCATGAGAAAAAGTGATGCTTTTTATTGCAAAAGTTTTTGAACATTATAATATGATAACGTGAAGATAAAGACATTTATTTAGATGTTAAAGTGGAGATTGAATATTCAATTCAATTAATTAATTTATAAAAAATAGGCATTTGATGGTTTTTAACTTTAATAAAATGGTAAATAGATAATACGATGCTAACTAGTATAAATTTAGGAAAACCTTGTTTTTAACCTATAGCATTATACTAAAAATGCTTTCCATCATAAATTTCCAAAGTTTTTCAATGGTAATTCTGAAAAAAAAAATTCTACAATTAAATCATAACGATACTTATGGCCCTCCACCCATGCACTTAGCATGTATGCTGAGCAATAATTACCAAAGATACTGAATTATAAAGATTGGAATCCTCGGCTGTCATTCTGGTTTGCCTACAAGCTAAACAAAATGGCGGACAGTGGTGAATTCATATTTTTGCACTAGTGTTCCATGTTTTAATGCACATTAGTGCAAAAATATGAATTCACCACTGAATAAATTGTTGTTGCAATTCACGACACGAGATGAAATTACAAAAACAATAATGTAAACAAATGGGTTTTGGGGGATGGAACGTATACGAAAGATTCCAATCTTTATAATTCAGTATTTTTGAAAATTACTTAAAAATAAATAAATAAAAAAACAACAAATAAATTTAATACTTCCTGTTGAAGTCGAAGTAGGTATTGATCGAATGTTCTCATTTTTAACAAAGTGATTAAGCTTTATACTACCAACTTTCGGAAACAAATATTTTTGAAAAATAATTAGTACTGGCTTTGTAAATTACAAATATCCAACAAGTCCTCAATTCTGAATACCTGCGAATTTCGCATGAAAATCACACATTTTAATTCTATTAGACATAAGGCCACTAATAAACCATTTTATTCAGAAAAAAAGCACCTGAAAACTGGATTTTGGTATATAGCCTCCTCATGTAGTGTTCTTAAAAAACTGTCAAAAGTCACCATCAATATGAGCGGCGCTAACAATTTTACGGGAGTTTGAAGGCCCCCCAAGATGATTTTTCAGGAATAACATAACTCAAATGGTAAGTTGTACAGAAAAAATGTTAAGGGGTAAATTGTTACATATGTAGAAAAATTCCAACAAAAACTTCAACATACTTTTTTTCATAAAAATTACCGTTTTCGAAATGAACCTTTCGGGAGAGTTAAGGGCTTTACTTTTCTATATAGTGGAGCGGCACACAATGGCAACACTTACAATATTATGATCTAGCTTTTTTAAAGCCCGCAGTAATTCATTCTTAAATTATGTTTTAAAATGAAACTATTTTATTGCATAGTTTTTGAATAAATAATTTTTAAACTCAAAATTTTGAAATAAAAATTCGAAATATAAAAATTAATAAAACTTAATTTACCCCTTTAGAGGGTTGTCCACATAGAGTGAACCAATATCTTACAATAATGTATATATAATGTACCAACAACAAAAAAAATTGAAGCTCTTATCACAAAATGCACAATTTTTAACTAAGCCGTCTCACTATATACAAAAGTAAAATTCTTAACTCTTCCGATTGGTTTATTTCGAAAACGGTTATTTTTATGAAGAAAACTAAGTTCATGTTTTTGTAGGAAATTTTCTAAGCTACAAACCTGAAATTGTAAGCAGCGCTCATATCGATGAGGAATTTTGACAGTTTCTTATAAACACTAGTGAATAGGCTTTATACCAAAATTCAGTCTTCCGGCGATTATTTTCTAATTGGGCTTTTTCATGGCTTTATTGACTGGGCAACATGAGCGAATATGCAAAGCAAACCACTACTAGATGTAAGCTTATGTTTAAATTTATGTACTTCATTACAATTGAATTTGAATGATTTGTTGGAAAAATATGAGTATCAATTTGCACCTACATAAATACCAAAGACCTCATAATTATAATCTTTTTTTTGGGGGAAAGCCACCCTCTATATAAACCAGCAGGATATCATACCAATATCAACCATTCACTTCCTTCCTCCTTGTCAGAATCAACAAACTATATACGACTACCGCCATCATAATTGCACTATTAATCGTACATGAAGACGACATTTTCTTTTGTTAAACAAAAAATAACTGCTGTGCCATTACATTTACTTTATATTCCTTTTTTGAAGAGGTCGTCAGTCGTCACATTGTCGACACATCTCTTATAACTATGGTGACCATCCGTTCATTTTAATAATGAACAGTTCTATATTTGAAGACGGTGGCGTTCATTTTGAATTATTTGTTATAAAAAAACACATAAATATTCTGTGTTTCAGAAGTTGTTCAATATTTAACGTGCCCTTAACGATTGAAAGAACGAACAAGACATGTAGTACAATTTTATTTTATCAAATGCTTCTACAGAAAAGAGATCTAGAATCTAAATAATATTTGGACCAAAGAAAAAAACCCAAATGAAGGTCAAACTTTAAAAATCCATTTTGTACTCAGTTGCTTAGAGTTCAAAGAATATTTAAATTAAAAACAGCACTTTGTGCAGAAAACTCACTTTTCAGAAAAATTATTAAAATTCTTAAAAACCAATTAATTAAGATTTTATGTTTTTTTTTTGTTTGTAAGACTTTTTTGTTTTATAGTTTAAAAGTTTAAGTTTTATGCAAACAAAGATTGAATTTCTGTACCTTTTCTTTTTAAATTAAATAATTTTTCTGTAAATATTTTTGATTAAATGGAATTATTTTTTCTTTTTTCACGTGTTCATTATTTGCAATTCTAAATATGGTCACCGTACTTATAACGTATATAATATAACTATGGGTTAATGTGGTTTCCGTTGCTAATGCTTCACTTTACGTTGGAAATTAAATTAAATTTGAGCTCTGCTCCGTGTTGCGTTGTTGTATATTGTGTTTTATGATTTTTGAATTTCGCAGGCTACGAATATGTATGATTATGATGAAGATGATGATGGTTTGGTTAGAATTCTTGCTGTTACAATTAGTACAAATGGAAATAGTAAATTATACATGCCATTCTCCTCTTCTTTACTTAACGAAGCATGTATTTAAACAGTCGGAATTTCTTACTAACGGAAAATTTATAAAAAAAAGTAAATGTTATGTAACGAGAGCAAATCATGGAATGACAACAAATTTTCTGACAGCTGATTTGATTTGTGCAAAAAGTTTTGTGAAAACAAAGTTACATAAGGAGAAAACAAAAAAGTATTTTTTGATAATAATTACTGGACGGAATTGAGGGACTCTCTCAAGAATCCAACCGCCGCGTCGTCGTCGTGTTTATTAGATTTCCTTAAAACACTCTTGGACAGTTGTGCAGCTAGCCATTATCTAAATAGTTGGACATGTCAATATTTATAAACGTATTTTAAATAGTATTTTTATGCTCTCTGACATTCCTGTACCTAATCTGTCAATTTCGTGAGCTTTTGGATACCTTCAATGAAAATTTCATTCATTTCAAGATAAGTTTTCAATTTTGTGTTCATTGAACGTACTCACTAATTTAGAATAGGTTTAGACAACCAAATGCAGTGTCAAGTTAACCAATCGATGGACATGTTTATAAATAAAATTTTGGAGTTGGACAGTTCGCTAAAGTTAGTTGATGTTAGAATGATATTATAAATACGACTGCAAATTATAACTCTTTTGCCAGAAGTCTCAACCATTATTTTGTGCGTTTTGTTAGCCGGAAGCGGAAGGAACGGAGAAGATAATATTTTTTGTATTATTCGAATTCGAACGGCCAAGATGAGAGGCCCTATTCACCGATAATTTAATGGACTGTGATTCACTTCGGCGGGAACACATTCACAATGAGCAGCTTTACAAAAAAAAACTTGACTACTAATGAACGAATCGTTGTTTAAAGAAAATTCACAATAGAAAATCAAGAAAAATTAAACACAATAGGCGTGTTTCTTCGCTGGCCCGGGGGGAATAGGATGAACAAAACAACCAGGCGTCGGTGATAAACGATTGACATGTTAAATGCAACAACAAGTAACAAATTGTAAATTCTTCTTTTACTAATATAAGTATAAAACATGTTGAGTTTATTTTTTTTGATAATTCATCTATACGACTTAGTTCGCTGTGGTTCAATATCTCTATGGATTTCCAGAGCAACCAAACCATTTAAACGGTCCTTAATTGATAATAAAACAACCCAAACTTGAGTTTTATATTCCGAACTGTTATTCAGATGATCAGAAGGGAAAAAAACTCACTTCTTTTGTCCTGTTCCTTTGAATCGTATTTATACGTTACAAACTAGAAACAGCTGCAGAAATCGGCAGTGTAGCAAAACTCGTAAGCCAAATCTTAATGTTCGGGATATTTTCTTATGGATGGTTGTACATCCAGGGTTTCAATTGAATTTTTAAGCTTGATATCTCCTCTACGGTTCAAATATCTCTTTTCTATTTCTACTCGAAAAGACCAGCAGATTGCCAGCGGTAAGAAATATTTGATAAAACTCGACAGTTTTAATAAATTTATCAGCTGTTACTATGTCAATTTCGAATGAATCATGCTTGAAGAGCAACAAAAATCAAAAAATTCGGTAGGTTTTTTTGTTTTCTGAAAAACATGCAAAAACGACAGGGTTCTGCACTTGAATCGTCAATATTGTGGATCTCTCTTCTAATTCCATGATATAGACGTCCAGATATTGTTTATTAAACACCGTCATACGAAACTAATTTTCTGGATTTTAACTATTCTTTGATGTTCTTAAATCAACAGTTTCAGAAATTTTTTTTAAGAGTTATAAATTTCAGAAAACGCATCTTCTTCTGCTCGAATCCTTTTATGTCCATCGCGTAAATCATTGACGAGATCCTTAGCTTGTACTAAATTTAAATTTACTTGTTGAAATTTGTTGCTCAAAGGCACCGAAAGTTGTTGGTAAACCAAATTTATAACCTGTAAATTAATTAAAAATTCTATAGCTTTTTAAACATTATTCTTTTCACTTTCCTTATTTCACGAAAATCATCGACTGCTTAATACTTTGACATTAGATTCTTCGATAACGTAAAGCATTTTTCAGAATCGACCTTCTTTTAGTAAATGAATTGATGTATTTATTGTATGTAATCCTCTTCAAAAAAGGCCAAATAACGCAGAAATATTGCATTTGGACCCGTGAACATAATTTTTTTCACAACAGTGGATATATTCTTGGAGAGTATGGGGCTGAACACGGCTAAAAAGTGACAGTTCGTGTAAACAAGTAAGCAAACATACCATTTTCATATTTTTAATTGTAAAAGTGACATTTGGAGTTAGTATGATTCTAAAAATGGTAAAATGAATGCTCCTTTAAAATTTGGAAAATCCTGTTTTTAAATTATAGGATCGTACTAAAAATGCTTTAGTGTCGTACTCAATCGTCTGAAATTTCGCGTCTATCACTTACTGTAGGCAAATTGGCTGGGATTCGATTCCCAAACGTTCGTTGGTGAGATAGTCCAAAGCACTGACTATTACACGGGATGCTACTTTTATTATAGTGCTAAAAAATGATTTTGGGCGGATATTGCAACCGACCGGCCGTAGCTGGCTCAAATATAGCGCAATATAAAAGTTTAATTTTCGGCCACTTTCGAGCAGCTTTATCAGCAAAAATGCAAGCTTTATTGTAAGTCTGCAAGGTGGAAGTATATCTTCTTTGTAAAATGGAATATATGTAATCTTAACTGAGCACATTAATCAACTGTCAAATTTACTGTCACTAGAATCAGTGTTGCCAATTTAAAAACAAACATTCGAAGAAAAATTTTAATAAACAAATCCCATAGTGAATATATATGTAGTTCAAGTTGTCACACCTATATGACCTCCTAGAGAGGTACCTTTTTCAACATACATATAAGTCACAAAAACACTCGAAATTCTAAAATAGGAAAGGAATGGTGTTGACATTTTTGATGCCGACAGTTTAGGTGTAAAAATTACTTTAGGCACAGACAAAAATACCTTCAGGCAGTCGCTTGTCTTGTTCTTGAGTCTTGTACTCTGATAAACTGTTATCGCTAAATTTATACTCTTGATTTAAAATTATGGCATTAATTATGGTTAAATAGGGCGGCAATACGATGGTGTTTGTGCTGACATAAATTGTATTAAATATTTTGTTTATTTTCTTCTATATTCCTTATACCTATACATATTGTGTGGTTGATGTAAATTCCGGATGTTTTGGTGTGAGAGAGTTTAACGAAAAAATTTTGTCTTCCATATACATACATAGCTATATATATATGTACCTCCCACGTGTGTGAAATGTGAAAGGATGTCAACAAAAAAAATATATAACTGAACAGTGAACTGGCATGGAAATTGCCTAATATTTTTATACACAAAGAATCGGTAGGTATTTTTATAGACATAGAATTATCTTTTGACACCAAGCTGAAGGAGGATGTATCTATATATGTACATTGTATTGTATACATATGTATATGTAGGTAGGGTGAAATGATTTGAAGAGGCTCAAAAGAAGGATACTTAGCGATTTGCCACTGTTTTTTTTTGTTGGTTCTTTTATGCTTTTGAAGGAAGGTATGTGGATCTAGATGAAAAATGAATTTGACAGATAAATTTAAAAGCTTGGGTTATTTTAACATACCTACATTACACACATATATTCATATAACAGTTGGTATTAGACAATGGATTATTAAGGCTCCATTTTACACAAAATGGGTGTTTATATTAAAATTCCAAAAAGACGTAACGGTTTCCTATGGTATATAATTTTGGAACTTTTGCGTGGTAGCGTGACGAAATTCTGGAGGCTTAGTATAATAGATAAATAATGTAGAATATGGTACTATATAGAGGAGGACTTGACTTTTTGATTAAAGTAATCAAATTTGCAAACAAAATAACTAAAAAGGAAAATCCATTTTAGTGTAATGAAAAAGGGGGGAGTCTAAATTTATACATTGTTTTCAAGAATTTTCATTTTGAATAATAATAAACTGTACCTATAGGGGTACCTATACGAGGATTTAAATGAAGTTAGTTTAAATTGAGAATGCTTATAAAACCAACAAGCTGAGTAGTGAGGTAGGTATATATAGAGATGGTGGTTTAAGTTAATCTATAATAAATTTAAAGACGATCTAGGTATACAACTTACTACATAAATTTAATTGCATAACTAAGAGCAAGCAAGTAACTTAAAAAATCTTGTTTAATTTATTCATTATTTTGTTGAAAGGGTTAAATAAGACTTAAATGAATTGGCGCAAAATTTTAAACATTTTAACGCGGCTCTAAATCTACTTTAAAATGGGAGTCGGCTCTTAATAATAACTTTAGAATGAGAGGCGGCTCTTTGTAAATTTTAAACGACATAAAGTATACTTTAGCGTTAAAGAGGTCTTCTAACTTTAAAACCAGCAAAACGCTTCTCTATCTTTTTAAAGTATGCTTTATCTGTGGGAAATTATCACTTTGAGTGTGAGTTACACAAACACAAATGCATCCACACAGGGAAGGCGTGCAGTTAGACAGCTAAAACGCACCCAAAGGCATTTTGATCTGTTTTGTTTTAGGATTGTTTTGAAATTTTAAATCGTTAAAATAGTAAAAAAGCTTAGTAAATTAAAGAAACAAGTAATATAAAAGTAATTAAAGTGATTACATGCAATACAAAAATGTACAAAAATAGAAAACTACACGCGGTGCTGCGTTAAATACTGCACCTATATTTAAAAACACCTATAACAAGCAGTGTAAATCTTTGTTCATTTCACAGGTAAGCTGTATCTCATATTCCACATAAAGTAAGTAAAATTACTCTGCACTACGGGCGCTCAATGGATTTGAGCGCCTTGCCATCACCAACAAAAATTAATGCTACCCTGGACGAGAATTTCAATTTTCACAGATGGGTTCAGCTAATTCCCGTGATTGAAGTGTATTTTTATTTTCAAATAATTTGCTTTTTTAAAGCAAAGTGCTACGAAATATCAATTGAAAAGTATTCTCAGATAATGTATTAGCCTAAAAAACATCACTTCACATTACTTTATGTGGAATATGAGACACAATCAGCCCGTAAGAAGAAAAATTTGAAAACTCCATATAATAGGTGTTTTTAGACGATTTAACGCAGCACCTCATGTTGTTTTGTTTTTTTTTTATAAAATATTGCAATTATTCACTATGTTAACTTTTATTTCACTTTTTTATTTAGTATTTTCACTATTTTAACTCGAAATTTAAATCTCTAAACACTTTCCTATAGCTCGGCAAAATTACAGATTGGGTTCTTTTTGTTTTTTTTTTTTAATTTTTCGTTCTGTTTGATTTATTCAGCTGTCAAAATTAGGCGTGTTTCACAAAAGTTTGCTTACGTTTTGTTAAACACGTTCTTTAGTTAGAAGAGTTGTTTAAAGTGTTCAGAATCAAGAAAAATTTAAACAAGAATTTTTAAATAAAGGACTATTTTAACTAGAGTCGGGTTTATTGCTTAAACGAGAACTGTTTAAAATTTTGCGCCATTGACTTTAAGGACATTTCGAAAATGATTAAGTTCATTAAAAAACTCGCAGTGTTTCGTAACTATAAAATAATCAAAGTATACTCACTTTAATAAGGTGGTATTTTTTAGCAAAAACTTGGATTTCACAATGATTTTTCAGGTAAAATATGCATGTTTGAAATAACTTATTAACAATTCAAAAACAATCGAAAAAGAAGACAAAACTATACGATATCAATTGTCCCTTTGTATGGGGAAATTGGGAGACTTGAACATTATTGGAACGGGAATAACTCGCAATTTTCACTAAGATTAGCTAATTGTTATATTCTATACTTTTAAGTATAAATTTTTTATATATTTGAAGGAACCTATATTGTATAAGTTCTCAATCTCAAAATTATGATAAGCAAGCATTTCCATAATGCAATAGCATAAACGTCCTGCAAATCAGATTGTCAGAATATGCAGAATTGTTGATACAATAACAAATGTAACTCAAAATATGAAAAATTGAAAAACACCCGATTTGCGTTCTTTTAAATGCTTATATCTTTAGTTCCAATGTTCGGATTTTCAAAATTCAAATTAAAGCTAAAATGACAGGCTTGTACCAGTTACAAAATAATTTAAAAACTGTTCAAAATTTCATACTACATAAAAAAGCAAAATCCATAGCAGTGTCATTGTGTTGGTGCGGTTCCATTTAAAATGCATTGGGCCACTAACACATGCTCACACTCGTGGAGGAAATCTCTCAGTGCAGCTTGTAGGTTGAAAGAGAAAAAGCCCTGAATAATATAATATTTACTCTATGATATCAATAATGAAGGTTTTGGAACCAAATGTACAATAACAACTTGTATGTGGCTAAATTGGGATGGACCGATCACGTGACCTTCGGTAGCGCTGCAGTGCTCTATGCATATTATAGCTCTCAGTCTCGACAAAAGGGATGAAAAATCGCATTTCAGCAATGTAGCAAGAGTTTAAAAAAAAAAGTATGTCGAATTGTACTTACTCTCTGATTTTTTACAACAAATAAATCTTGTTTGAAGAACACCAAGGTAAGAACATCTTTTTGTATAAAAAAAGTAACCACAACATTTATGTATGTCACTATTAAAACGATATTTAAATAGATTCAAACTTAAACTTCTTGAAATCTCGGAGATTTCTTATACAAATTTATTTCGTTTATGAAAAACTCAAATTAAAGTCAAATGATCGTCATTTTTGATGCATACATATTATGTATATTGATATCTTCAAATATGCAATCTTCCTCCTACATAGCTCAAAACCAATGTGATCAATTTTCTTAAATTTGAATTTGTCGTTTACGAACCTGTCGATAATCAAGACATAAAATTATGAAATAAGAATGCTTTGTGAACACAGCCACAGAAATGAAGAGTGTTCAAAATATTGGTACTTTTTTTGCTGCACAAGCTATAAATTAGCAATAAAACGCAGCTGATATTATCGAACATATGACTTAAGCAAACTGGCGTTATAGAAAAAAAATGTTTTGCATACAATTTTTATCAGCACGCACAATTGAATTAGGTCGTTTTAAAAAAATTAAAAATTAACTTCCAGGTGACATGGAAACAGGCCGATTACACAGAAATGTAGCTAATTCGTCAGTTTTTAAACATTAAAAATTTGGATTAGTCGTCTTAAACTTATTTTTGAATAAAATTCTTTAGGCAAGATTTTTACAAAAAAATAAAAATAGTTAAAATGAATAATCTTATTCCTATTACTAATCTTAACTGTAGGTATTGTAATGAAGTAACACAAAATAGAAAAATTGTATCGAATTTCATAAAATTGTATCTGTGTACTTTAGATTCTATATTTTCGGCAATAATCAAGAATTTATGCAAATGTTCGTTCCAAAAAAGGATATTTCTACTTCCAACGAAAAATAAACGTTGA
Source organism: Epistrophe grossulariae (assembly GCA_929447395.1). NCBI lineage: Eukaryota > Metazoa > Arthropoda > Insecta > Diptera > Syrphidae > Epistrophe > Epistrophe grossulariae. The sequence continues at coordinate 150,566,300 of OV839567.1, read as the reverse complement.
AGAAAAAATCACCTAATACCACACCAAATACTAAATACATATATTGATCATGTTTAACAAAGTATATTAACTTACGACTTTAAGTCCTTGGAACTCACCTGAAAAGAAAAAAATACATTTATAAGTTTCTTGGTAAAAAAAAGTCAAAGTTCAAGTTAATGAAAAAAAAAGAAAAAATTTAGAAATTTTCTAAATTAAAACAAAATAAGCATTATTTATGTTGATCGACGGTTAGGCTTGGACAAACACTGATTTGCGAGGAACAATATACATACATGTCCCTCGCAGTTATACCCATTCATTTGTTCGAACATGGGCCAATCTTCCTTCATTTTGTTTAAATATGCACTAAATCTGCACCAAATCCTTACCCAGTTTTTAGTAGAAGATTAAAGTTAAACACTAGTTTAATCACCACACTAGGTAAGTTAATTCTGGATCTACTGAAAACATGCTTTTGATGTTTTATTCTCCGAGTGTTTTAAGGTCGATCCGCATGAATATTTCTGCTGAAAAACTGCTCTTTGAGTTAACTTTAAATACATTTATGTCCAGAGTTAACTATCTCTGGTGAGTGATAAGTTACCACTCGAAAACTGGCACTAAGACAACGAACGATTTTGTTGTGGTATAGGTAGTTAATTTTTAATTAGATTACAACCGATAATTAACTTCGTTGGCTCAATCGTTCATTTCATGCATTAATTATTATGCTTTATATGTTATACAATGAACTTTTCGTTAAGTCAATAAGATTGTTCAATTAGTCAACTAAGTGGATTTATATATTATATCATCATCTGAAAATATCAAGAAAAGTAGAACATTACAAGTTCATGGTAAAAATACGAATGTGTGAAAGAATAACCTTATGAAAATTTTGTGTAGTTCACACTTGATTTTTCGATTTTTCATTAGAATTTTTTTGATAATTTTACTTTAAATGATCTATTTTGAATATAAAAATGTAGAAGAGCCAATAAAAGCTTAAAAAAAAACAACTTCTATTCCAAATGAAGCTTTTCATTACAACAACGAATTGTTGAGTCAACGAAATTTTATTTAATTTAACCCTCTACTGCACTACTGAGATTTCGCAACTGCCATTAGAAAAGTACCGTTTTGATAATTTAGAACAGTTCTTTGTTTATGTGTTTTTATGTATTTGGCACCCGTTATCTTTGTACAATCGCGAAAAACCACAGTCAAATTTAACAGTGCGCGCGGCGAGAGTGGAGTGCAAAATCATAGAAACTAAAGTTTATTTTTTATTGACTAGAGGATAACTTAAAAGGCTGTTATATTTTTTTTTGTAGTTAGATTAAATATTGGTAAGTAAAATTTAATTGCTATATGTTCAATTATGACAGTGGATTTCAAGACACGGGGCATTTTTGGCACCGTCCATAGCTATATGGCTCCTTATCCATTCACACGAAAATGAATATTCTAACTTTCCTCTTTTTTTGCAGTGATAAAACAATGATCTCGTCGACTTCTTTCTACGGAAAAAGATTTCATGTTATTCCTGGCGATGGATATGAGAGTGTGGATTAAATCCTCGATTCGGGGGATGAGCAGGATATGGAGATGGAGTGTAATGAACATTTGGAGGTTCCTGACCCCGATGAAAGTGAGTATGATACCGAAGATGAAAAACCATTGTCCACTTTGAGAGCAAAAGATAGGAAAAAGAAGCAAACGTTAAGATGGAGAAACAAGTTTCGTGTATCATTCATAGAAAGCGATTATCCCTTTTTAGGGACCAAAGAGATGCCTGTGGAAACTCTTTAGATACCCCCGCAGATTTTTTTCTTTTCTGTTCACAGAAGAACTATTTGATTTAATTGTTGAGGAATCCAACAGAAAAGCATTGCAAGACAACATAAACAAACCAGTGAATATTACTCGAAGTGAAATGGAGCAATTTGTGGGTATTTCGTTATTCACGTCCCTCCTCAAATTGCCTTCTACTAGACGCTATTGGAACTCCCAATTAGGACATCCTTTTATTTATGAGACCATGCCATGCAGGCGGTGGGAGGAAATAAAAAAATGTCTTCATTTCGCTGATAACGATAAATTTGTAAGATTTGGCCAACCTGGACACGACAAGCTTTTCAAAGTCAGGCCACTCCTAAGTAATATAAGAGAACGACTTCTCCTTATACCAAAGGAAGAGCACCTTGCAGTGGATGAACAAACAATCCCCACTAAGTGTCGACATCATCTGAAGCAGTATAACCCCAAAAAACCACATAAATGGGGTTTCAAAAACCTTGTTTTAAGTGGAATATAGGGATTTAGCTATGACTTTGAAATATTCGCAGGAGAGCAGAGCAACGTTATTCCAGAGGATTTTCCAGATTTAGGTGTCAGTGGGAATGTTGTGTCCAGGTTGGTTTCAACGGTGCCAAGACACATGAACCACAAAATTTATTTTGACAACTGGTTCAACAGCCCGAAACTGCAAGTACATCTAACAATAGCGGGTCTTCTTCCATTGGGGACGGTGAGGCTGAAAAGAGTTCCAGATATTGTCGTTCCAAAAGAAAAGGAAAGAAAGAAAAGAGGACGAGGACGAGGAAATATGATTGAAAAGATGGCTAACATTGAAGGCGTCGACGTTTCTTTTGTGTCCTGGTTTGACAATAAAATTGTGAATATGCTTTCCACATTTGTGAATTCAGTTCGCTTGGACACTATGAATCACATTCCAGAATGGAAAAGAACAAGGCAGCAATGCCAAAATGACTGTAAATACAGGTCATTTATTATGTGCAAAAAATGCAGAATTAATCTTTGCCTGAACAAAGATCGAAATTGCTTCGCATCATTTCATACTTAATTTATTTTTTAGTGAATATTAAAAAATTGTTTTTTTTTGTTAAATATTAATTTAATTTTGTAATGAATATTTGAAGAAAATGTTTTTGTTTAGTTATACTCTTGAACTGAATTCTATATTTATTTATTTTTTGTTAGCTTGAAAATGTGTAACTGCACAAGCGGCCATATATGGCGAAATGTAATTTTGCTTGAAAATTCTGTAACTGCACAAGCAGCCATATATGGCAAAAGTTATTAACTTTTAATAAAATTTGTTTAAACAATTTTATTTTGTTTTAGTCTTTTAATTATACAAAATGAAAAACGAAAACGGCATTTTTTGTTTGTTTTTTTTTTTCATTGGATCATAAGGCGTGCAGTAGAGGGTTAAGGAATTTCATAACTTTACGAACAATTTTATTTTTAAATGTAGTTTAATTATATAAGAGGAAGGTTCGTTATTTTAAGATATTATTTAATCGTAAAATCGTTCGTAAAACTAAACATGCTGAATCATTGCTTAAAAAAATTGTAAATAAATAATTTTATTTATGTAAAATGTTTTTAGAATTTGGGTAAAATTTGTTTTCATTGCTGAGACCAAGCAACAACCAAAACAGTAAAGAAAATTTAAAATGGTCGGTTTTATTTATAGAAAAAATTATAAAATTTTGAAATGCAATATTTTTATCTCGAAAACGTAGTCATTAGTCTAGTCATTATCCTCATATACGGGAAGAACCCAAAAATAGGAAAATTTTTCGAAAAAAACGTCATTAGAATCACTTTAAACGTTATTTCTGTTTTCAGGGATATTTGAGTAACCCAAAAGCTTTATGTATAGGAGCTATCTGTTTCAGAAGAGCTAAAATAAAAAAACAGATTTATCATCTAGAGCCTAGGGAATCAAATAAAAATGTTTTATACCGAATTTGAAGTCAAGCCAGCTCACTATAGTTTAGGATCTATCTCGAATTACAGTGGACGGACTGAAGCACAAAACGATGGAAAGAATATGATGAAAACCACACTTTTTCAAAAAGAAATCTTAAACCCCAATTATACAAATCTCAGTAAAAAATGAAAATGAAATATTCTTCAATTTCTCAAAAAAATCTAAACAACAAAATAATTCATTTTTAGAAACAGTATACCTACCTACCTACCTACGTTGCGTGAACGTGAGGATTGTATCTACAAATCTAATATCTTTTAAAGCTGAAAATGTTTCTTTTTTTTAAATTTTGTCACTTCCCAAAATCTCATGAATAAAACAATCTACCTGGTCCATTAGCTGTGTCATAATGATAAATGGAAACCCATTTTTATGTCAGGTGGCTTAGGCATCACGACCCACGACCATTCCAACTTAATACAACGACCACCCACCTCCACCCAAAAAAAAAAAAAAAAACTCTCTTTAGCTATTTGTCTTCACTGAAAAAGAAAGATTAAAGGCATTCGTATTTCTTGTTATATATATAGACGCAGATACAATTTTGGTCCTTTAATTCTTCTCTCATTTGTTGACCCAAAAAATATATATATATATTTGAGTGTCTCCCCAAGGATAAACATACAATAAACGGTATAGGACTATCCTTTTCAGTGTTTCCATCCCAACACCTGTGAAGAATGATGTTGATAAAAAACATAAAAATATATAAGGCTTCGCCACACATTGACTGTCATCTTCAAGTGCGATACTCAGAAATGAAGAACTTTTCTTCCAAACCACAAACAGGTAAAATTGAATACTTTTCAAAATGAAACACCTTACTTCTCCAAAACAAGACCACAACAACAACAGCAACACCAGAAAGAAGAAATAAGAAAGGAAAACAAAAAATTGTTGATATAGCCATTTCCTTAGAGTTTTCCACTGCGTACCTACATATATATTTTTTCCCTGTTTGATGCCCAAGCCTATTTTATATCCTTAATATGCCTGCCCATGCAGAAGAGCTCTTAAATGACGATGCCTGGTGGAGTGACATCTGGATTACCATCAGATTCAGAATGTGAATTCGATGACTGTTCGATGTAGGCCCAGGTACACAAATACATACATATAGTTTATATCGAAGGGCATTAAATTCGATCACCCAATATAATTCCAGAGAATGAGAACTCATCACGTTTAACCTATTGTTCTCGCAAATTCCCATGAGATTAATTGAATTCCTTTCGTTTCTTTCCATCATATATTGCGATATTACCGTATCGGCCTCGCATTGCCAGACATCAGCCAAACATAGCCACAAAGCTTCCGCTGTCTCAGCTAAGCTTTTTGTCCTCGATTTCTAAAGGCTGATACTGAAATTCGAGGACATAAATATTTATGAAATGCGAAAGAGAATTCTGACTTGTCTGTGTAGGTATTTATAGTCCTGGGTTGTCGACTTGTGGCGATGAACTATATGACGGTTCGACGGACACGGCGGCGACGACCGACGCCGACAACGACAACGACGACGCCGCCGCCGATGAGGATAGAGGTTAGGGTGAAAGTCATTCGAATGAGTTGCCCTACAAAATGGGTTATAAAGCCATTCAACGAATATATTTCTTCGTTAGTATCAAGAAAATGAGTTTTAGTGTGACCAACATACTTGAAAAATTATTTTTTTGGTTAAAACGAAAATTTGATTGAATATGATAAAACAACAAGTTTTTAAGGTTTTTTGAATACAATGCGACGAAGTGTTAAAAAATGGACCGTTACAATTCTGGACAACAAATTAATGTAATTTGGTACACTTGTTGATTTGAGGAAGTTAGATTCTGACAGAACTCAGAATAATTTAAATTTTTAAACAATTTGGTCAGTTTATATTTCTAAGATTTCAGCAATCTCGCAAATTTCGTCGATAAGCCGGTTAAGAGCCGTTGATAAGCCAGTTACGACCCGTTGATAGACCAGTTAAAAGTCGTTGATAAGCCGGTTAAAAGCGGTTGGTAAGACGGTTAAGTAAGTCAAAAACTGATGACAAGTCGTTTAACAGCCGTTGATAAGCCCGTTAAAAGCCGTTGATAAGCGGGTTAAAAGCCGTTGATTAGTGGGTAAATAGCCGTTGATAAGTGGGTAAATAGCCGTTGATAAGCCGATAAAGAACCAGAAGTGAAGGAAAAGCCCCAGAAGAAGACATATACCAATAAAAACAAGCACCCTCCACATTCCTGTTAATGCTCCAGCCAACGAACGATGTTTTACCAAAGAAGATTCTTTGTACCAATATAATTCAATATTTTGTAAAGAAAATCGGAGTCTTAATAAAGAAAGACATTTTTATCCTAAAGTATTTGTACCTCCTTTAGTGAGACCCTGAATCCGACGAGTATATATGTACATCGGCTTTTAGACTTTTTTTTTCTAAATTTGGTACAAAATATACATTAGCATCACTTTCATACGGAAATACACATTCAAGCACATGTTTGATATACATATGTATTTGACTCAATTGCTGACTTTGACGGTGTTTTTTTTTTATTTTGGAATTTCGTACAATATACAAAAAATATAGACATTCGTATTAATGTTGAATTAAGTAATACCCAAAGAATCGAAAACAATGGCAGTATACGTTTTGGGTCACAAATACCTAAATTATCAAGTGTACCAAACTTCATTAATTTTTTAGTCCGGAATTGGGACGGGAAATGATTTTCGTCACTAAAATTCAATAAAAAAACATTTTTCCGCATTTAAGTTATTAAATTATTTAGTGAATGGTATCTGCCCGTGACATATGTTATAGATTTTGACCCTCTAAGATGCTGACCAAAATTCTTCTAGTCATCCAGACCAATCCACTTTAACATCGGGGCTTGGATTCGAAGACTCTTCAGGCTGGAACATTGTTGTTCATTTGCTCGATGTTGAAGTCGAAGTGTTTTCACTTTTTGGACATTCCCAAAATTATAGTACAGCTCGTACAGTTCGTGATGCTCTACAGAATTCCAAATATCCGTTAGAAAACCAAAAAAAAAAATGGAGGAAAAAATAAAATTACATATTTTTAAATTTGAAACTATCACACTGGTTATAAAACTCAAGGCCACAAAAGAGGTAAAGCGTGAGTAAAAAGTCAATTTCTGAGTATGACAATACCACAAGAGGAAAAAAAAAGGACAACATTTTCGAAAAGGAAAAAAAGAGAGAGAGAGAGTAATGAAGGAGAGTTATGCGAAGGCAATAGTGAACTTCTGCATGGTAGCGATAAATAAAACGCTTACTTCGAAGAAAAACTTACCACTTCCCGAAATTACTTTCGACAACAACAACAACAACAACAACAACGACGACGACGGCAGAATGCCTTTATCCTCATCTTTCATTTGTTTTCCCCACAACAACCCTACGTTACCTCGGTTCATTTAAGACTGACGTCTTAGTCGGGAAATTGGGATATTAGGAGTTATTGCAAGTAGAGTGAGTGAGTGAGAAAGTACCTACCAATACAGACGAAAACGATGAAACACACAAAACATGAACCGAACAAATTGGAAATTTAATAGTTTCGGAATTGTTTTATCATCGAGAAATAAGAATGAGACTGGTTTCGGCATTTTTTATTCATCCGGACTCCGCAGTGTTTTTCATGCTTGCTCCTTTTGCCTCATACATATATGTCGGTCTTAATGATAGCTTTAAAAACGATGGAATCATTTTGCATGAATATATAAATTGATAATTTCTTATTCTCTTGTTCGAACCTTCCCTGGGGCACCAGAGAGATAGATGGTTTCAATGGATTTCTATATATGTGGTATGTACTTGTACGTCGTAGGCAGTGGCGGCGGGCGCCGAGAAAGGAAGTTCCCAAACACCTTAAAAACCATCATGCAAAAGAGGATATATGCAAATCAGGACGTGGTTCCACATCATCAGGATTCCATTTCTTATGGAAAGTTAGCACCTTATATCAAGGCCTGTGATATATGTTAATGCGATATCTTCATCGATAACAAACTCTGACTCTGGTATCTGAATCTGACTGCGACAGAGTAATATCTGTGTTTGCCAGGAAAGCTTTGTATAATTTTTGGCTTATCCGCCTTTGCCGAGAGGCAGAAAGCTGTTAACCACTAACATAATCTTGTGGAGATTAAATCGATTTTGGTATTCACCCAAGTTTCATCCTTCGTCTGCATATTATACGTATGTGCACATAGGACGACATATTGAAACATGACACAAAGAAGAAGAAGTAGAAGAACAAGTTATGGGAGGAAATGGGTTAATTTTCACTCAAATATCTATACGATATAAGAAGATTTATAGAAGGGGTAACTGATTTGAAGGAAATTGCTACCAGTAGGATAGGTAGATAGGTACTCTAGGCCCAATGTCAATGTTTGATAATGAGGGGTCTTCAGGATATCCGATAAGAATAAGAGTATTTGGTCACCAGATAATAGCTACAAACAGAAAAGCTGAATTTTTTGTTGTTGTGTGTCTTGTCTGCACAGGAATCAAAATTATAACATGAACACTAACTTCCATATATATTTCTTGTAAAAGGATGCTTGTTCAATGAAAGAGTGGGGCAAGTGTTATGGTACAAAGTTTAAACCCGAAAAAGGACGATGTTAGCAGATTAAGGTGTGATAATGAAAGGGTTAAATTTAATCATGGTTATATAGTACTGAGGGTAGATTGCTTGTAATGCAATAAGATCATACACGAAGCTTAATGATTAGACGAAAGAGGTATATGCAGTAATGGTTAAAAAAATGTAAATGAATTCGATAAAGAGGTATGCGGTTAGGTACTTATGTACTTATTGATATTGCTATTAAGAATTTAAGGTTTAGATAGGAGAGGAATATAGGAATAGGGATAGGAAAAGATTAAGCTTAGCTATGATTTACTCCACAAATTTCTGAAAATTGACCATAAAATAATCCTGGGTGATTAATAAAAAAATTAGTTTGATTTAATCCTCTTGGAATGGAGCATTAAATTGGACATAATCGATGCTTCCTGGGCTTCATGCAGGAAAATAATCCATGAAAACGAATTAATTTAATTAATAGATTGATTCAAACATATTTAATTTATAACATAAATATATTAGACAGTGAAGAAATTACTTAATATTAATGTAATTAAATCTTTAAAGCCCTTCCAAACTAAAGCGACAGAGGAGTAACAATTTCGGTGGCTAGTGTTTATTTTGAGTATCAAAAATCTTCACCTTCAATGGTAAACGAATGGACCAAGAAAAGGTACCTGAAGCGGTAATAATAGCTACAAACTGGAAACTATTGCTACAGCTGGAAACTTATTTTCGACCCAGCTTCTGATTTGAAAATAAGAAAATTATGAGTCGATAAGCTACGAATAAATTCGAATTTTCATACATCCTATATATATATATAATTAAGTGTGAATTATAAGGTTTTCAAAAGAAATATATTTATATTAAATGATGATGCTGGTGTATGTTGGTTGGATTGATAATGGGTTTTAATATTTTGTTGGTTGGATGGTGATGTATATAGGGTGTTAATAACCAGCGATGCCAGATCTTGGAACTTATCCCTTTTTGTGTGAATTTCCTGTCTGAAATAAGCTAAAAGACAGAAAGAAATTCTTGGAAACTCATAGTAACAAAAGGGTATTTTACGCTTTGCTCAATTTTTTCTCAAAATTGCTCGTTTTAAGGCTCTTCCAAACCAACGCGAAACATTCGGAACGACGACGAAATTTTCGGCTGTCAATTTATAGTGTTAATGATATTGAAATGGTCATCAAATATTCCTCTATCTTACTGTACGCCGACGATTCCAAGTCTATTAAGACAATTTCTTCGTATCAGATTTCATCACACATAATTCCCATCGCCATTTTGATGGACATATTCATGTCGATTATGGAATCCGCAGTGATTCTCAGTACAGTGTTCTCTTTTTTCTTTACCCATTTGTCGTGAAAAGAAAAGAGAACACTGTACTGAGAATCACTGCGGGTCAAGCACTGCGGATTCCATAATAACATGATATAAAAATCATGCTGCACTTAATATTATATCTGACATGGTGTTTTTTTTTTTTTTTAAATCAATTTTCCATAATATGTTGAGATTTGAGATACATTTAAATGAAAATATCTAAATTAAATCAGAAAGCTTAAATAGCTCAGCAGAGCAAATAAAAAAAGTCACACCAGAAGCAACGGCATCTCGTTTCCATAAATCCTAGTGGCTTTCGACATTTCCTATCTTCGTCGAAAAAAAATAAAAAAAAAAATAAGAAAGAAAACCAGCAACTCGAGAAGATTAATCGACTTTTTAGGAGATTTTTTTGTTGCTCCTCTCGCCCTTTTATCTTATATTTTATCGGGATGGTTAACAGCTTGAATGTACCTACTATATGTATAGTCTTTGAGCTCTGCGAGGATATAATTGGTATCGTATTTTGGCAGACGATGTCTGCACGTTCACCATTTCTAGACCCGTTCAATCGTAAATCAGCTATACTTTGACCTTCTTTTTATTACTTTTTTTTTTTTTATTTGTTTCGTTTAATGTTGTTCATTAATTAAAGCCTTATGAAAGACTATTTGAAGAAACAGCCCCCGATTATTTTTTTTTTCTTCTCGTTATCAATTTCTTACAAAAAAAAAAAAGATATTCATTGAACTGTAAAATGTAATCACTTTCAGCGAAGATATTTATAAATTCGCGTGTACCCTTTTTTTAAAAATGAAATAAAATTTTCAACACTTCGAAAAAAAAATGGTTTCATTATAGCTTTTGTTCAAAATGCCATTTTACAATCGAGATAAAAGTCCCTATTTTGCTTTTTGATCCTTAGTATAACAAAAGAGCGCGAGTGTCCCTGTCAGTTCGTATAGGTATAATATGTATTTTTTTCTTTCTTAAAAATTTAAGTTAAATTAATTAACTCTATTCGAGTGTGTCTTGATTTCATTTTTCGATGACCAAAAACGCGATCGAGCACAAGATATATAAACCCAATATATAATAAACCCCAGGAGGAAGAAGTATAAAAAAGTAATTACGTTTATTATACCCTCGACTTGGCCCAAATCAAATGCTCTTACATTGATTTTTTTTTTTTTTGTTGTACTACTTTCAGTCGTACTTCTGAACTTCAAGCACAGAAAAGGTCAAAATCTACCTCCATTAAGTAATCGGACATATGTAGGTTTTATATTTGTGTCTAACAGAGCATATAATAACGAAGTATGTATGTTTGTATGTTAGCCTTACAAATTACACATTTTTATGGCTATGTGCACATCCAAGTGGTAAAGGTTGAGATTTTCACGCATTATGGGGATTAGGTTAAGAGTTTAGTAGGACATTTTCAAGACTGAAAAACGTTGCTTTTCAATATCGCTGAAACTTGTTATCAAATAGAATAAATATGGGTTAAGAAAAGCTGGGTACATATTATAATAGAATTAGGTGGAACCAATTTGTTGTGCGTGAATTATTAGAATCTTCAAACTCAAGAAACAACTGAATGAAAAATAATTTAGGTAAAATTCTATAAAAGTAAAGGTTATACCTGTAAGTTTGTTTAGGAAAAAGGTTTAAGGAAAGAAATAATGCAACAGGGGTTTGGTTCTTATTTCATAAGGTATAAAAGAGGCATATTATGTAAATGTATTATTTGAAATTGGAAGTCGAAAAAATAATTTTCTATAAAACTATGTCAAGACGATAAATTTCTATTTTTGGTCAAATTAAGTTTTTAAGTTGTAGAAACCAAATCAGGAGCAAATTTTTGTTTTTCAACTAAATTCAATTCTAAACGGTACCAAGTACTAAACTGTTGTCCTGTCAAATTGGTATCAATAACTCCTAGATTCAAATACTTGCAAAATTTCACGGAAACAAAAAAATGAAGATTTATGTAATATATCATCATCTTTAATGCACTGCACTTTAAATCTAAAAAAGAATCGACAAAAAAGTCTACAGAGCTTATAAGTCTATAAAATGTTCAAAATTATGACAAATGAAATTTTCATCTGACAATTATAATTAATAATTTGAAATAAGAAGTTTTATGTGTTTCATTTTATTTTAATTTATTTTAGTTTATTTTAGTTTATTTTAGTTTAGTTTATTTTATTTTATTTTATTTTATTTTATTTTATTTTATTTTATTTTATTTTATTTTATTTTATTTTATTTCATTTTATTTTATTTTATTTTATTTTATTTTATTTCAGTTTTATTTTATTTTATTTTTTTTATTTTATTTTATTTTATTTCATTATATTTTTTTTGTTTTATTTTATTTTATTTTATTTTATTTTATTTTATTTTATTTTATTTTATATTATTTGACAGTCAAGCTATAGCATTACCACATCTTCACAGAGGTGTTACCCTCAACGCAAAATTTTAAAATTAGAAATAAATGTTATAAATTTTTCGTAAAAGAAAAAGATGTTACGATTGTTTTAAAAAACAAAATTCCAATTAAATATAAGAAAGCAGTTTACAATTAATCTTTTTCTCCTAAGTATTTATTTTTGCGTTCTACAACTATTCCCACTGTCGATGTCCTTAAATGAAAAAAAATGTTATCCTTTTTTTTCAAAAAAAAAAAATCCCAAAAAACTCTCAAATAGTATTTTCATTGATTTATTCAAAAATGCCTACACACTCAGGAAGTAAAATGTTTCGAATTCCATAATCAATATAATCACATATTCCTTGTCATATTAGATAAGAAAGAAGAATTCTACAAGCTGCGAATAGACTGTGTTAATCAACTTTTTAAATAAGCATTTTATTAAATTCACGAGGAAGTTTAAAATACTCACTTTTTTCAATTTTGTACATATTCACAAGTGATTTTTTTGTCAATATTTTGCTCTGATGACAAAAAAAAAATAATATTAAATTTTATATTAAGAGACATTGGTAAGCAAAACAAAATTGAGAAAGAGAGTTAAAAACAGAATTTTATAAATTTAAAATTTACTTCGAAAGCACAATGTCCCCCAGCAGCTGTCAAAGTGACTTGTATATTTTTATAAAAAACACACTTACATCACCAAATAAAATAACCAACCATCATTTCGCTTATTTTTATTTCCTTCTTTTATATCCTTAAACAGGATATAAAAAATAACTTTCAAAATAGGATACGACTTGTACATCACCTCTAATAGCATAGACGATGACAACTGCAACTAAAACGACAAGGACAAAAGTTTGCCTCGTGCTATAATACGTTGCTTCGTCTGCAACTCACACCACACTGCGCATATACTACTGATGCGGAGGTCATTTTATTGGGATAGAGTTGATGGGTTTATAAATTGGTCCTGTGGCACGAAAAGATGCAGCAGAGTATGACAAAGCAAAACACTTTGGCTCATATATTTTATTTTTGGACACATTTCTTTTATACATATTAACTCAAGACGACGCACGCCGACGACAAAGGTGCAGGAAGTAAATTTCTTATTTATTTTTCACCTGGTTCCAATAAAATGTTAAAAGTAAGTACATATAAGCAAAAGACTGCCATGCATTCTTTTTTTTTATTGTAATAAATTGTCATTATTCTTGCGATAAGAGAAATGAAAAAGTTTTATATTTTGAAGCTCAATTTTGTTGAGTGTTGGGAATTGAAAATCTAATCAAAACAACAACATCGGAACAAACAGTAGCTGTTGCCCAAGAATGAGCCATTAAAATGTCCTTCAAATTCTATGCTCAAAAATATAACGCTAGACTCCAAGTTGTTGAAAACAGTTCATGCGAAATGAAAGACACTTTGTCTGCAGTTTTTGTTGAATTTTGGAATTATTTTTTCGATATCTTTAAAAACTTAATAGCCGAGTCAATAAGGCCATAAAAACATCCCAATTAGGAATTAATCGCCGGAAAGATGGATTTTAGTGTATAGCCTCCTCATGGTTTTCTTAAGAAACTGTGAAAAGTCCCCATCGATATGAGAGCCGCTAACAATTTTAGCTGAGATTGAAGGCCCCCAAAATGGTTTTTCAGGAATAACTCCGAAATGGTAAGTTGTACAAAAAAATGTCAAAAACAAATTTTTTTTGAAAATTGTTTCTTTCGATTTTGAGACATTTGAACAAAGAAAATTGATGGCGTTTTGGTCCCACAATGAAGCTTATTACTTATATAATTTTTTTTATCAACAAATATTTCATTTACTTCACTATTTTCTAATTAAATAAATTTTATTATTTCAATTTTTGTAAACTCCATACGCCTATGGAACTCTTTGCCTAGTGATATAAGGAGACTTGAAAATGTTAAAATATTCAAAACAAACTAAAATTTTACTTTTCTTTGCTGGCAACGTGAGGTTTTACCTTTAACAAATTATATTTGATTTCTTGGCTACTCAGTTTATTTTCGTTTTTTTCGTTTTTTCGTTTTTTCGTTTTTTCGTTTTTCGTTTTTTCTTTTCAATTTAATTTTTTACTATTGTATTTATATATTTGATCTTAGCTGTGTGTTCAAATTAAAGTTAGCTTTTACACTTAAATTTGTACTTTTTAAAGCTATCACTCTTTAATAAGATATTGTACCTTACTGTGTATAGCTTATCAATGAATTCAATAAACTAAATAAAACTAAACAATGAACGAAATCGTTTTCGATGAACAGCAGATTTTCGTTTCAGAAAAGTGAAACACAATCGTTCCAATGAAATGTGTTCGATTTTCTTTCTGTTCTCATCTATCATTGGCTGCGTTCAGGTTGCACTAGGATAGCTCATCTTAGATACTCGAGTATCCAGTATGTTTCTGAACCCAAATCAGCTGACATTTCTTATAGGATAGAAGAGTATCCCAGAATTTTTAGGACAGCTTGAGATTTATTTTTTGGAAACAGCTGCTTTGACTTAAAAACAATTATTTTAATTATTTATTTACTTAAATGCATTTCGGAAGCATGTGCTTCCATCGTCAGTAAGTTTTTAAGCAATTACCCCCTGCGATTTTTAAGCACGTAGGAGGGGGACGTACGTGGCGGCCGGGGTAGAGAAATTTACTTAGCTTGTAGAGTAAAAAACAGTCTAATGGTTTTTTGGTAACTCTCTCTAACGAATATTACCATATTATTTGAAAGTGGTGGTAATAAAATTTGCGAAATATAAAATATCTGAATTGTGGAAAGTATATACTATAAGTTTATAAACCTGCAATGAATTTTAACAAAATATTCAACAGAAAACCGAATATTAATGACAGTATAATTTTAAATCCGAAAGACCAATATTTTCTTAGCCATTTTATTAAGTTACATATTTCTAAAATTTATAATAAAAATAGCAAATTTCTCAAAAATTTTTTACCAACCTATATACAGTAGAATCTCAGAAAGATGAACGGTTCTAAAAGATGAACAACTCGGAAAGATGAACGGATAATTTTCACTTTTCAGTGTTCAAAAAGATGAACGGGTTGAAATTTTGTACTCCCAACATAATTTTTTACTTCTTCTTTGCCGTTAGTTCCTCCTGAACAATACTTTTGAGCTTGTTTTAATTTGTTATGTAAATAATTTTTAATGTTTACTATATGGCTTCCTCAAACATATGTTGATGGTCGAAAAGATGATAATTTGAAAAGATGAAAGGGCCTTGTTTTATATCTGTTCATCTTTTCGAGATTCTACTGTATACTCCCTTGTCAACTATAAGCATATAATTACTTTTCCTTAAAATTACCAAAACCCATTAAGAAAAATGTACATAAATCACAATTTCATTGTTAATATTATGAAAATTAAAACAAAAACAAAAGAAAAATTATTGCCAAATAAACATGTTAATACACACCTTTTGCATTATTTTTTCAAAACACGCCAACTTATAATGCTCCCCAACTGATTTTGCCACGCGATATGTGAAATAATATTATTATTATTTTTTTTCTCCGACAAATAACCAAATACCTACATATTATAGCAAACCCAACCGATGTCACACTTCCCACTATATTTCATTTCATTGATTCGTTGGAAAAACGCTATAGGTGGTACCTAAATATAATAATGGTTTTATACAATTTTCTATTTTTTTCCAAATGGTATTCCCCTCACAATTTATTCACATATTCTTTTCAAATTTGAAAAAAAAAAACAAAACAAATGCGTGCATGTATTGGAATAAAGAAAAAGGATAATGTTAGTTTTTTTTTTCGACATGAGTTGTTGAGGAAAAATATTTATGTATTATTGTGCGGAAGAATTCGGCTATTTAGATGGTGTAAATAATAAATGCGATACATTACAATTATTTATAATGTTGTTTTGTTGAAATTATTTTGTATTTTTTTTTTATAATTTGTATGTTTTAATTGGGGTTTCGAGGTTAAAGTGGAATTATTTTCTGAAAATTGATTTTTAGTTAACTTCATTCTTGAGCCTCGAGTAAATTCACCAAAATTAGTAAGATTGGTAATGCATGCATTCTAAAATATTTTTGTTCTTGCAAATTCCAGGCATTAAACCTGACACTTTTTAAAGCTTTTACACAGCTACCATTTACTCTATAGATTAATTTACATCCAAAGTTAGCAATTAACTCTGGTTTAATTCAAAGTAAAATCACTACATATACTGAAAAACTGAGACTTAATGAAATAAATTAATTTATAATATCACTTAAATACTTAATTCCTAGTTCCTTAACCACATATTTTGCTATATGTGTACGAAAATAGGAATTTTAATAAAAAAAAAGGTAAATCCTTTTGGGAATCAAACGCAATTTGTTTTCCTAGTTTAATAAATGGAGTTTATGAGAAAAGTTTTTACGAAATTTTTGTATATAAAACAAGAAATCATATACGACTAAAAGCAACTTTTATTTTTTTAAATTGTTTATTAAGTCCATTGGGACACAAAACCTTGTGTGCGATAGTGATACATTTTAACATGAATGCAAACATCATAACTTCTGAATGTTTTCCCACAACATACATTTATATTTTTTATACTATTTTCGTATGTTAGTAATGCACACTGCTGTCGGTATAGTATTGTAATAGTTACATTTTTGTTCATTGGTGGTTAAGTAAATATACCTATAGGTATACACTACAACTTATTATATAATATAAAAAAAAATAAAATGCATTTCTATAGATATTTAACGACCATATTATTCACTCTGGATTTAAGTGAATTTTGAATCTAACCATTAAATCCGAATTCATAACATCCAAACATTTGTATCCATGTCCACTCTCTAGTCCAAATTATTTACTGCAAAACATGGATAAAATCCAATGGATTAAATTTTTTTTAAATCCAGTCGTTAGGTCTTTTTGCCCAAAACCATATCTCCCAAACCGAAAAATTTAATAAATCCCAAAAAGCTAACAAAAAACAGCGCGAGTGGCGTAAAAAACGCGGTTTTTCCACACGGTCCACATGTAAAATGCTTTAATCAATATCAAATTTCTTTAAAATGAGAGATAGGTACAAATTTTCTAAGATAAAAAATAATTAAATTAATTAGTGGATTTAAAAAAATGAGTTATATTGTGGATTTAACGATTGAATATGATGGAATTGGGTTTACTCTGGATAAGTTGAGTGAATAATATAGGCGTAAGTGACTTAGTGAAGTAGTTAAACTTTTTTTTAATTTAAATTTAATTTAATAATCGCATACGGAATTCTCGATAAATCTTAAATTTCAATTTAAAAGAAATGGTTAAATTATTTTAAAAATACAATTCAAGGACATAATTATATCAATATAGTGTTAAACAGGTTTTTCCCAAAAGCTTTTATATATTTTAATTTTTGTAATAATTTTTTTTTTCGTGAAATATATATATACATAGTAAATGGAGATTTTTTTTGTGCTAGTTGTGAAACATTAAATTCGTCTAATAAGTTTCAGCTTTAGGGCCAGTTTCACAGTGCACACTTAACAAACTAAGTGGCCCTAAATTTTCCCATTTTGGCATTTTAGCCGCAGTTGTACTGCCTGAGTAAGTGGAACTTAAGTGGCCAACATGGGAGACTCACTTATTTCGATAAGTGTGTACTTAGTTTTCCATATTCGGTACTTAGGTGACACTTACTTCACTGTGAAACTGGCTCTTAGTCGCACAAAGCGCCGGTCATTTCAAGAACAATTTTGCATAAACTTTTGTATAGAATGTTTGGGCGGCACGAATGTTCTCCTTCAGCAGCTCTAGATTGGTTTTAGGTTTACTTATGTAAAATTTTCACTTCAAAGAATTTTCATTTAGATTATACTCAAGGCTTATAAAATCTGAAATACTGAATTTTTGGATATGAGTCGCACGGCAAAATGTCTTTTAGCAGCACCAATTTGGTGTAGAAGTATTAGCAGTGGATTTTTCTTGGGGAACTAACATTTCACAACTCTTAGCTGGTCTTCTAAAAGGAACTGCAGGACACAATTTGTAGATGTTTCTATATTCTTAGCAACACTGAGGAGTATTTATGTACTTAATTTTTGCTTTTATTTGGTTGGTATACGAAACTTTTAAGTTCGGGCCATATCAGCCACAGCATCAAGTTACTGAAATCGTTCCATCATTTATACAGAGGGTGGACTCAGCACATGAAGATGAACCTGATAAGCTCATAGAGTTAAAAAAAAAAAAAACGATTTCAATATTTAAAAAAAAAAAATCAATTATTTTGGTATTGTAACTGTTGAACGCAACCATAAGTTCAACCAATGAACGCAACCATAAGATAAAACAACGACCAAAATGGGCCATTTGCAACCTGCGTCATATGGGGTCTGTTCCTTTACTATGAATTTTTACAGATTTTTGCGTAGAAATTCATACAAATGCAGAATAGAGTAATGTATCACATTCTACATTCGTGTAGGCTAAAGAAACAATCTCTGTATGTACTTCACAGCACGTCCGAAATTGGGCTCTAATGTGTTAACTGACGGCCATTCCTGGTAACGTGAGTATTACGGTTGAATTGTTTCATGTGAGGACTGCCACTAGCTATTTTATTAGAACACGGTTTATAGAAATAGCGACAAAAATATGGAAAGACAAGTAAAATTAAGATAGTGTTCGAGAGACGCAAAAGTTTCCATTATATGGTTTTATCACCAATCATTTTTAAAGCTGTTTTATGTACTCTGTCCAAAAAACTAAAATGGGTTGACGCTGTTCCTGCCCAAATATGCGAGTTGTACTCAAGCTTTGGGCGAATGTACGCTTAATAGTTAACAGCCAAATCAGAAGGGGAGACAAACTTCTTATGAAGCCTAAGCACTTTGCAGCGTTTATAGCGATGTCGAATATGTGGCCATTCCGCAAAAGTTGGTTAATAATACACATACCGAGAATGGAAAGCAGTTGAGTTTCCTTAATGCAAGTGTCACTCATGGATAATGGCATAGAGGGTTCATGCATTTTCGATAAGCGAGCTTGATACCAAACTCTATTAAACGCTTTTGAAATATTAAGTGCAATAATCTTATACTTTCACCAAATAAGAGTTATGATTTCTTTGAAATCAATCATTCCAGAAGTTTTACCACAATCCCTTAAACAGTTTTCCAGAACCCGATGCAAAAGATTCGTTGTGCAACCACATACGGGAGATCAGCCTGAAATTGGTTCTAAATTCGAACAAATGTCATAATTGAATGAAGTAAACGTATTGGATGTCGTTTGCTGAGAGATTTAATTCGAACTCGAAAAAATGGTAAAGCTTTTTATCTGGCTGACTGTCAGTTTGGCTATACAGTCTAAATGTTAGGGTAAATTTTTTTTTTTAACTTGGCAAGTATTTTTCATTTTTATTTTAACACCAAAATTAACGGAAGGGAAGCATTTTCCAATGTTTTTGATGAAAACAACACCAATTAATAAATCAAGTAAAGAGCAACCACAGAATGCCAATCTCATGATTCCTTGGGATACGAAGGTAATTAAAAGTATTATGTATAACCCTTTTCCAAATAATTAAAGCGATTGTTTCAAAAGTTAAGAAATTTATGTTAAACAGATGCGTAGAATGGTTGTAACAAAATATGTAGCTGATGGGTAAAGTATAGGGTGGCTTTAACAGTAGGTACCTAATTTCACAATTTTAATTAATATTCATACACTAGATTTAAAATGGGTATACACCAGAAGGAAACCTTAACAAAGATTGGAGTATACGCAACTGAAAGCAGTAAAAGAAAATAACCGGACTAAGTGGAAAGGGTTGTAAGTTGTGGCACTGATTCACTCTTAATTGTAGCTCTCTTATATGTGGTATTAAAAGAATTCAGCAAGACTTAAGGGGAAGCTATCAATAACTTTTCCAATGTAGAATCAATGGAATTATCTTTGTTCTTTTTTTTCACCATCATAAACCAACGTCAATTTAAATAAACGAGATGTATCCTTGCAAATAAGGGTTGAATTATTTCTTCTGAAGTTTAAAAATTTTTAAAAATCTATTTGAACAAAAATTCTCAAAAAGTGCTGCCTTTAAAAAATTTGAATATTGACAGCACTGGTTTTACTCACTTAAAAAAAAAAAACCAAAATCCTTGAATACTTTCTCCACATTTTATTTTGACTTGCAAAAATATTTGATGGCCACTTCAAGAAACACATCCTAGCACTTTCTTTCGTATAAAGCTTGGCGTGTATAGCTATGCATATTATAACTTTGAAATAGCAACATCAAATTAAAAAAAAAAAAAAAAAACAATTTTTTCTTATATTCCTATATACACTAGTGTTTATGACTGTTCCCTGAGATACCATAAGCGATGTGGTACTGGTGCTGGCACTGGTATATATAAGGCAAGGCAAAGCAAAGCCCAAGGAATAAAGAGAAGCCCAAGGTTGAAGTTATATATTATAGCCAAGCAAAAAAACAAAAAAAGTTTGGCTTGAATCACTTTTACTGTGTGTGATTCTTTTGAATTCATAGCCCCAAGGCAGTGATGGTGAGTAATAATTTTGCGTGTACCTTTCCTTAACAAAAAACACTTGAAGTTGAAAAGTATCTCAAAGAAGCATAAAATCTCACCTATATAGTAGGTATTATATCTAAGAAGAACTTCTTCAGCCAGGGTGTATCTTTTTTAATTTAATTTCTTTTTGTTTATTTAAAGGTGTTTAATGCGCGCTATGTATATATATAACTTAAGGATATTCATTTTTGTTTAAGTTTCTTGAAATTCTTTAGAGTGTTACAGTATTATGATACCAGAGAGGAGGGAAGGGGTGTGAGAAGTGTGACACGGCCACGCGCTTCGAGGGGCCCCGCGCTTCACATTAAAAAGTCTCCGCGTCTTGAAATCATAAAATCCAGCAAACCATGTCTATTTCCTTCATTCATAATAATCGAACAAACAAAATAATTGAAATTGGCTTGATTCGACTCGATTTCGCTGACTGGGTGGAGTTGAGCCGAAACCCGGCTAACCTTTCTCCACTTCTTATCATTTATCTTATGCCGCAGAAAGGATATAAACGTATTACTTGCAGCCCTTACTATATTGCTATCCTCTCTTTTCGTCTATGGTACCTATAATGAATGTTTACTTAGGATTTTCAGTTGGGAGCAAAAAGAAAGAGACTCACTCTCTTTCTCTATTTCCAAGAGAAAATATTTTTTTTTCAGTTGTTTAAATTACACCTTTAAAATTCTTTCACACGCCTCATTTCGATCTAACGCCGCCTCTGTATGATACATAAAATTTAAATTTGATCAAAAAAAGTCATTGGAATATTTATAGTACATATATCGTTCGTTCTTTGAAACTTTTCAAGTTTAAGTTGTAAGTCTTATATTGTTTCTGTTTGTATAAAATAGTTCTTTTGAACTTATCAGACTTTAAGTTTAGATTTCATTCCCAAAAATAATACAAACAGTTTGTCATAAAGATATTTTGTTTCATTTTGAATTGCTTCTGCTCCTCAAAAGTTTTCTTCAAAATGTATATTGGCTCGATTTGGTCCATTGTTCGATTTTCTGTGAAATTTAATTTCACTTTGCTCACATAGTTTAGAAGTTCTTTTCCATTTATTGAATATATTTTTGGAGAAAAATGTATTTTGATTCACCGATAGTGTTTTTCAATAGTTGAATGGTCGTCGGAGAGACAGCGACAGTTTTTCTTTGTCTGGTTCGAACTGTAATTCAAGTTACATTATTCTTACATTATTTTAAAAAATAAAAAAATTGGTGGCGCGACAGCTCGTAAAAAAAGTAAAACTCTGGTTAAAAAGGAAACATCTCCATTCTCCAATCATTTATACCACATTATTCCACATCAAACATATAACTATGGTAATATAATATTGCGAAATATCTCTTGAGCACTCATGAAGTACTTGTGTTTTTCAGTGACCATGAGCTTACAAAAAAAATACAATTTCTTAATTGCCGTATTATGGTATGTATGGGGGGTATGATGCCCCCCTGCAACCCCCCTGCTTGGGCAAACTATAGGATTTGGGGTAGGTGCGAGGCTGGGTGTATGCAAAGTCACTTTTGCATTTAAAGAATCTGGATTTAAAGAAACTTTGCAAACACCCAGCCTTGCGCCTACCCCAAATCCTATAGTGTGCCAAGCAGGGGGGTTGCAGCATGCCCCCCATACATTCCTCACTGTTTATACACCGTTATGCTTGGTGCTGGCAAATTGGGGTATTATATCATTTTTCAAAAAAAATATGGATAAAACAAATTGGGGTATTATTTCATTTTTAAGAAATTACTACAAGTATGGACAAAACAAAAAAACAATTTGATTGCTGGCGAAAAAGACGTCAGTAAAAAAAAGTATGGCTGTGCTGGCGATAGAACTTTGAATTATTGAAATGAACGTATAGAGTGAGTAATCGTTTTATTCAGACTTGTGCTGCGCTGGCTATGCAACAATGAATAAAATACACCTATTGTTTTCCGGTAATTCAGTATTTACACATTAAAACTAGAAAAAGAATCCGAAAAAGCTGAATTTTTGTGGAAACCTTTATATTGATACCCTTAACATGCCCGGAAAAGTATTCTATGTTTTACGAATCAGTTTTTTTGTGAGGGAAGTTAAATGGGCAGAATGGGGGGTTTGTCCCAGCTTTTTTAACATAACTCGAAATTTATTAATTTTACAAGGAACAATCTCAATACAAAAATTAAAGCTTATAAAATTTTTCACAAAAAAGATCGTAAGACTTTTTTTCTAGATCGATTCGTTTCAGAGATTCAGGCTAAATTATGTTGCAATCGAAAATGTGCCTTTCATTTTAATGCTTCAAGAAAACTAACGTTAACCCAAAATTTCGGTATTAGGTACAATTAACAATAGTTTCGATGATTCGTACATATATGAAAAAAGGATGCTGAATCCGAAAATGATGGGTATAAATCTTTCAGTGTTCCGTTTTTTAGATATGACGTCACCAATAAAGGACTTCTGGCAAAGACTGCAACTGCAACTGCAAAATTTTGATTAGGATTAATTTGACACTAGATTTTATGAGTTCCCAAATTGTTGCATAATTTGTTTTTCTGTTTTCGGGAGGTTTGAATGGTTAGGAAAGTGTAAGTGGAGCGAATGAATGAAAAACTCAACCTTTTAGAACAAATTCAAATGGGGTATGGTTTCGATATATTTTTTAATGGTTGAATTTTCAACAGAAAAACTTTTCACCAAGGGGGGGTTTGAATTATGAATGAAAAAACTAACGAGTGGGGTAACTCTGCCATGTATTTTTAAAGGCCACTTCCCTATAATATGCAGTGCTTCCCTATGAAACGTTTTACTATCAGCAGACTGATACTCACACTACTGTATTATATGATGTCAAGAAATTTTTTGCCGGAAAATTCAAGGAGAAGAATAACTTATTGAAGATTAGCAGACTTAAATTATCCAGCCCTGGAATAGGTAGCATTTCTTCAAAAAGTTTAGTATCTTAACCATATATAAAGGGAGAAATGCTATCCATTAAATTGGAAACCCAATCTTAACCTAGAGTAAGAAAGCAATTCTTTGAAAACAGTTCTTCCATTGTATGTACATATGTATATAAAAACTACGAAAGATAATTTGCTATAAGAAAATGTATAGATAATGAAAAGTTAGCCTTGTACAAGAGCAACAAACAAATGTATGATTCTGAACTTTGCAGACAATGTGTCCGCTGAAGTTTGAACAACCACCAAAGTCGTAATACTTGTTCGATTTATTAAAACTAAAGGGCAATCGCTTCGTCTCGGCAAAATCAAGTGCCGACATTTTTTATTTTTTTTTATTTGCCTTAAAAAAAAAGTTATGGCCAAAAGATTTAAAAATCGCCAAAAAAATTAACTAAGAAAACTTTGGCCTTCAGTCACCACTGTAATTTTCGCCGCATTTTTATTTTTATGAATATCCAATATTACAGTGTTGACAGAAGTCCAAATATTTGTTTGTTAATTTTTTTGTGGTTTTTTGTATCTTTTGGCCATAACTTTAGTTTTTTAAATCGAACAAGTATTACGACTTTGGTTGTTGTTCAAACTTCAGCGGACGCATTGTCTGCAAAGTTCAGAATCATAAATATGTAGTGTTTTTATTTTTTATTTTACACTTTAAATATGTATCTGTGTTTTAATTACTACCCGGGTAGAAAATTATCGAGGAAAAACTATTTTTAAGCGTGGCCCTAGCTAGATTGGCCATTATATAGTAAAATCCTATGCTGGGCCTAGACAGGCGCAGGTCTGGGTGATCTTGACTAATTTATCTTATTCTGGCTTTATCTTGGCCCTGGCTAGAATTGCCTATTTATTGGCTTTGTCAGATGTAACTTAGACTGGGCCTAGATAGTTTTAACTTGACATAGCCTAGATATGAAAACTTTTGTTGGTGTCATTTTGGCCCTAGCTAGTGTCGCCACCTTATTGGCGCTGTGTCATAAAAACAGGAAGGGACCCAAATAGTTTTCGCTTGGTGTAGCCTGGATAAGGAATTGTATCTGGGCGTTATCTTGGCGTTAGACAGTGTCGCCTCTTTATTGGCGTTATCAGGTGTAACTAAGACTGGGCCTAGATAGTTTTAACTTGACATAGCCTAGATATGAAAACTTTTGTTGGTGTCATTTTGGCCCTTGCTAGTGTCGCCACCTTATTGGCGCTGTCTCATAAAAACAGGAAGGGGCCCAAATAGTTTTCGCTTGGTGTAGCCTGGATAAGGAATTGTATATGGGCGTTATCTTGGCGTTAGACAGTGTCGCCTCTTTATTGGAGTTATCGGGTGTAACTAAGACTGGGCCTAGATAGTTTTAACTTGACATAGCCTAGACATGGAACTATTTCTTGGCGTTATATTGGTCGTAGATAGTGTCGCCTCTTTATTGGCATTCCCAACGACCAATTTAACTTGTGTAAGGTCCCTATAGGAAATACGTGAAGTATCAACTCATAAACATTTTTACATCCCTATTCTGTATCGCAAATCAGCCTGGTGGGTAGCGTGCTGAATCTTTGATTGGAGGAACGCGAGTTAAAATCTCGGAGAAACCAAGTAAGTAAAAGTGAAGTTTTTTTTAAATTAAATTAAATTATATACATTTCAGTTACAGAGAAAAGCGGTCTCAAACACCCCTAATATGAGAGGGGTGGGGGCTATATGGGTTTCAGTAAAAATCTACCTAGGCCCTAGCTAGTGACTAAAAATCTCTAAATTTTTAGTTACCCAAAGCCTGACTTGGAAGATCTATCTAGGGCCTATATGGGAACCGCTAGCAAGCCCCACAGAACACAGAGCATTAACAAATTAGCAAGGGCCAAGCTAGTTACTGCTCGAGAGGCCCATTCCTGACTTGGAAGATCTATCTAGGGCCCATATGGGAACCACTAGCAAGGCCCACGGAGTACAGAGCATTAACAAATTAGCAAGGGCCAAGTTAGTTACTGCTCGATAGGCCCATGACATAAACAAGGCGAAACTAACTGGGGCCAAGGCAATACCGAGTCGCAAATTCTACCCGGGTATTATAGTGACGGATGGCGAATATAAGGTTTGTACTTTTTACGATTACAGTAACTGCATGAGCTTCTATACAATACTATACCTTTTGATTTCTTCTCTTTCCTGAGCACAATGGATTAACATTTTTTGAGCAAATGTGATGTTCTATTTGAATTTGGACTAAAATCCACGTAAATAGAAAAAATTGTTTTATTAAAGACAGATTTAATATAAAATTTGCAAGAAAATATCCCAGATTTTAGGTTGCAGCATCAACAATTTAATGAAAACTGTTTATCTTGAAACTAGTTGAATAAATATATTCTCTAAAATGTACCAAATCAAACACGTGTCTGCCTATACATATTTACCTTTGAATGTAAAGATTAATATCGTAAGTGCTGCCTTAATGTCTATATAATATGTACCTATATGAAGCAGTCACTTTCTTAAACAATCAATCAAAACTCACTCATAATAGCCCACCCACACAAAACCGCCTTTCCATTCCATCGTATATAAACATTAAACAACGACAAGAAATAATACGACATGTTGCTTGACTCATGTTTATAACTGCCAATCATCGCTCAATTAAAACACACACTTCATGTAAAACAAAAATCAATTTTGTTTGATTGGCATCGACTTCCACTTTTTGCTGCTAAAACTATAGATAGGTATGCATTCAAAATATTACACCTAGGTATATATGCCGCTTGCCACTTGGGGTTGTTCGTTCGTTGTGTAGCGTGCTTCTGTTGAGCAGCTAGTTATTTCGTGTTTAACACAAAAATTGTTGCAAATATCATCACCGCGGCCATAAAAATGAAAAAAATAATACAAAAGCACCCAACGACCGCACATCATCACCTCGCCCATATCCAAATAAACAATTACATGGCTTGATGGCGCTCTTGACGCTTTATGGATGCGAGGCGTGTATATATGTATATATGTATCGGTATCTATAATGCACGCTTGCTGGTAACAGTATTTACGACCCACTAAGCACCTCGTAAACCTCACATCGTAAAATTGTGAATTTATAAACTTTGCACTATGTGTACGTCCGTTCAATTTTACACTCTCAATCTCTCATCGCCAAGTCAAGCCAAGCCTGGCGCAGGCACACCCTGTCCACGTCCGCGTCCGCATCCGCATCCGCCTCTGTCGCTTATCCTCTCTGTAGTGAGTGCATCATTATTGCACGACATACAGTCAGCGCAAAGCTGTAATTTACACTTGTCATTGGGGAAGAGGGGTTGAGATGAATGGGGTGGTATTATATGGTGGCAGTGAAATGGCAGATCATCATCGGGTGCACGTCGTCATCGTCGTCGATGTGGATGTAGTCCACCATCAAACGGATGCGGAGACAGAAACTCGAGTCATGAGTTGACAAAGTTCAACTCGCTCCGAGGAAAATCACTTTTAATGACTCAAGGGTCGTAAACTTGAATTAAAATCGGATGAAAAGCGAAAATATGATTGGGAATCTAGTTAGCACAGTGATGAAGATTATATGCGACATAAAGCAGCAGTAGTAGCCAGGGCAGCCCAGTGCACTTCAGTACCTATACTTCAGCACTTGAGTCTTAGGGCGATATAGCTTTATAAAGTATTCCAAATCGGTCATAAACAACGGGTTGGGAATTAATTTCTTGGAATTAGTGTTGTCGCTGCAATGAATGTGCTTTTAATTAAGGTCAACTGTTGAATTTGCTATAAAATACGAATGCCATTCAGATCGGATGTATACTTTGGACTATTTTTTTTTTTTTTTTTTTTTAAATAAGAGGTTTTGACTTTCGACACAATAGATGCAGATGGTACTAATTAAATTAGTCAAGTAGTAGTTGGGATTGCATACATAAAGAAATGATTTACATTTTAAATTAACAATTTTCATCCTAACATACTATTTATGTATAAACTGTTATAATTCGCTTTCAAAGAAGTTAATAAAATATTGACTTCTAGGCATTAGAAAGTCCCAAAAAGAACATATTGTTCTTATTCATAGGAAAATCGTTTGACGAAGTTGAGCTTACAATATTAAATATTTGCAGAAATTAAAATTAATACCGGAAAATTTTTTAATGAATGAATTCGTCGTTTTCTTGGCGAGATTAATAATACTTGATAATTGATAAATAATCAACCAATACTTGAACGTTACCGAAATGCAACGTCTTTTGCTGAAAACGTCGCTACAGTTCAAGTTAGAGAGTACTGGAAAAGCCAAGCAGTGTCAGTCGTCAGTCAGCCACTTCAACTTGGCAAATTTTACGGTGGGAATTGGGTCAGCTCTGCACTCATATTAAATCCAACTAACTCGGGCACTTAGATAACCAATCATATTATATAGACAACGCTATTTACCAAATTTCTTAACAGAAAAAATCATCTTTGGTGCCGAGGCTCATTTTTGGATGAAATATGAAATACCAACATTTTCGGACGTTACCATTTCATTCAAATTACACCTAACACCAGCACCAAACGCATCAGCTGTTTGGTATGAATTTTAGGCTGTCGGTAGCATTGGTGCGTGATTCTTCCAAAACGTAACTAGCACTGCCAAACATTTCAACGGCGAGTCCTACTCTTGTGTGGTGTTAACTGGATGATATGCCTACGTTCCACAGAACACATGGCCCGATAGACACTTGGCAGGAAAGATTTTATAGCATATGGTTATCTCCCATGACAACGACGTGAACAGGCAACATATATCGTGTCATTTCACTGAAAAACTGAATCTAACGCACAACTTTTTTTTATGTCATTTAAAAATTGAAAGTCGCTATTAAAAACTCTCAACATCAATACATAAAAATGCATAATTGTTCGATTGTTTAAAAACTTATTTCTCTCAAAGTTCTCAACCAATTGATTTCACATTTTTGACACAATTCGAATGCCTGCTTTTATTTACTTTTTGAATAACAGCGCCATCTGTTGGTCTTAAACAGCAACACACGCTATACTGATTTCAGCCAATTCTTTTAAATGAAAGGGATTCCGAATTTTCGAATAGTTAAAAATTAATAAATTTTGTAGCGTGTGTGAAACCAGTGCCTATAAATAACTTACAACTCTCAACCATTTCATTTTTTCCTATAAATTGTTAAATTTTGTGCAAACTATTCGAAGAAGGAGTCCGTGGTTTAATGGTTAGGGCGTAGGACTAAGCGAAGGTTTTGGGTTCAATTACCAGCCTATTCCAACAGAAAAGATAGAATTTTTTTTGGAAATTTAGTTCCCACATGAAAAACTTTATTTCTTAAATCGTCGCTACAATGCAGAACTAGTCAAAGTCACATTTAAAACATTTAAAAAGAAGAACCTCAGTCCGTAAAATGCTGACTTTCGACATTAAGATAATATTCTATTCTTGAAATTTGGAAGGAACTACTGTACGATGGAATATTCGAAATATGTAGAACATCCGCGGAACACAACAAATTTCCTTATGAAGTATAAGAAAAACTGATTTTGAAATTTTGGACTTCGACTAGTTCTGCATTGTAGCGACGAAATTACAAATTGTATATAGGAAGTAAAAAAAGAGTTCTATTCGGCTACGTTTTATTCATTGCTAGGACTTTAAAATAAAAAATAAAATTAAAGTCCTTATACCTATATTAAAAATTTAAACATGATGTTTAAAATTTAAGCCAATGTAAGCTCTTAAAATAATTACCAAACGCACCAATCTACATAAATATACGTACGTAGATATACAAAAATATTAAGTTATGTAGAAAATCCCTTATTTATATCCATAAAATCCAAATGAAAAACATCTGTTGCATGCTAAATATACGTTTTATATTGTTGACTATAAACATTTGTACTCGAAAACTAATTTGAAAATATTAATTTCCTGTATTCATGCGAATAAAAGCTCTTAATCTGTTGGTTGGTGGTTGGATAGTGCGGGAGCATCATTATTATAAATATATTTTTATAACCAACGGTTTTTGTATTTCCCATCATCCATCGGTCGTTGTATAAAGTAAAAATCTCTCATTTTAATTTATCAAGCCCATAATATTGTTCTCCCTTCCATATACTTTTCCTTTGAATTCCGTTTGTTTTGTTGTAGCAGAAAAAAAATAAATAAAATTGAATTTAACTTTTATCTGACAATCACTGCATTAGCGTTTCATTTATTTTTGTTGTTGTTGTAGGTAGGTAGGTAGTTAGGTAGGTAGATATTTTATTTTATATTTGTTTACTATGATCAGCATCGTTTAATTAAAATCACTGAAGCTTCCAGAACCGAACCAACTCCCGCTCATTGTTTGTTTTGATTGTGAATGTACCTTTACACATAAATGTTGGTACATTTGCAATTCAATATAAAATTGCCTGGAAAGTTTTTCCCATTAAATTCAATTTCATTTCAGTTTTCGTCAATCATTTCACACACGTAGCGCGCCTCGCATGTTTATCAATTAAGCAATTACCAACGATGAAAAATATCCCCATCCCCGCCGCCGCCACCGGGCAGAATTAATTCCGAATCCCATTCACCATGCATCCTGCTGATCTGAGGACAACATGGACTGGACAAAAAACAAAAGTCAAAAGCAAAATACGCATTAAAACAATTCAATTAAGCAAAGAGCCGTATCCAATATGAGGGTATATATATACCGATATGAATGGATGAGAGAAAAGTCATCATGTGGAATACATATTCTTCCATCGGGTATGTCCTTTATAATGCATAGCTACATATAAAGACACTCGCTTATTCCCAAAATGAGAAGTCAAAAATGCCAATCTATAATGTTTCACCCTCGAGAAGTGCTGTGACATGGAGCAAGGGCAACATCAGCTGTAGATATCAAACAATAGAGTTTCCAGGACGACAACGACGCGAAGGGACGAAATGGTAGAGGGAATTGGTTCCGCACGAAGGAGGATATAATATGAACGGAAGCCTTTTTCCTTTCCCTGGTGCTATAGGTAGATATACAGAACACCTCACCGACCCCATAACTCATATTCTACCATGCTGTACCTATATCTGGGGATATGGCTTAATGAGCATTCCATACATATATCCAGGCATTTCTGGCTGGTATCCCGGTTTTGTGGCGCAAACGAACTGGAAACCTGGAGAAGCAGCAAGAGAATATATTTATGTATATACCTGCAACGAAACGACAGCACCCTCCATTATCCTAGGCTTAAGCTTGTTCACCATTCCATTGGATATGAGAAGGGTGAATGTTAAATCAGGCGAAATGAGAAGACAAATAAATTACGCAAACTTACTTATTCCAAAGACTTGTCCTTTTCTGCGATAAACCAACCATCCTCATGGCTGTCACCGTATTTCGTCGTTGTCGGTTGTGTCGTGTTGTTTGGCTCCTTTTCGTCCTCTCATGCCGCATCAAACAGCCACAAAGCCATAATATACTTAGGTACATATATAAAAATATATTGATGGTGAATCTCGAAAAAATCAGAAAAGTATTTCCAGCTTTTTTTTATGGATAAAAATAAAACATCAGCAGCGCTTTGGGTGAGTACTCATGCGAAGCCAGAAAAAACCCTTTTCAAAAATTTACATAAAAATGCAAATCGCAATTCTGTCTTTGTCCTTTGTCGAATTTAAATATGAAAAAAAAAACAAAATTCAAAAGAATCCTTGTACACAATACAAAGAAACACTACACCGGAAGGCCGCCTTTCAAATTAGGCCAGACACCAAAAACAAAAAAAAACACAAAAAAAAAAACGGAAAAACCGAATTCGATGGCCAGCCAAGCCAGCACGAGAAAGCTATTTCCAGTCAACGATCATGTGGAGAAAACTTTAAAATGCTACAATATTGAAAGTGCCACAAGTCAACACCGCTAGGCTCATGAGGGCTGAGGGCCGTGTTCGGTAATCAAAGGGAGTGAAGTGATGATGGGAGGAGAAAAAGTTCTTGTTGAAGCGTCCTTCACAAACTGAATTCAAAGGACACTCTGCCTGCACTCACACTCACAATCAATTCGAAAGCCGTTTTGTCGTCGTGTCATCAGTCGTCGAATCAATGTAATGTAGTCTGTGTCTGCATGTATGCTCTGTGCCAAAAAAGAAAATGCAGCGATAGCAGCGATGAATAACTATGACTACTTCCGGCTGTTGGAAGTTGAAACTATAAGAACGAGGACAGCTTTTAATGTAAAAGACAGTGATGCCACTTTATCATTAAACTCTTATTTTAAAAATCGGTTGAATTTATATAAAATAATTACTAACCGAGAGCGTTTTTCGGTGGGTTAAGAATAAATTGTGTTAAATACTACATAGTCAAGGGTAAAAATTACATAGTGATTAAAATAAATTGTTTAAAATTAAAATATAAAAAGATTATATTAATGGAGAATATTGGTTAGGATTCGCAATTTTGAAGATCGTTTAGGTATGTTGAACGAGTAGCTTGCTTGAATCAAATAATAATTTTTAGTTAATTTCAAACATCTCTGTGTAGATTGGTTACTATGAGCGATTTAATGTGTGTCATTCATAAACTTACTTAATTGGTTATTGATTGGTTTTATCATATTCAAGTTTTTCCCGATTGAACATCCTAAGAATGTTTATTTTTATAATATAAAAATAATGTTCCTAAGCAGCAATGAGGTTTAGAAAGTGTTTTGATTAAATTACACCCACTACCACGCCCACTTTTATCATATTTCAATTTTCTCCTTATTGAACGTACTATAGGTACAGAATGTTTATCTGTAATTAAATTTTCTTCAAACTAAAACAAGACATATCGACCATAAAAGTTCAGAACCTCGTAAATCGTTTGTTGTATGTTTTTCAGAAATAAAAATTAACCTGTCAAATTTGTATGCCGATTGCCGATCTATATAAAATGTTCACAACAATGTTACGCTGAAATTCCCAATAGGTGGCTCTGATGTTTCTTGAATTATATTTGTATTCATGGCCTGCACTTTAACCGTCGATAAATTGTATTTTTCTCCGATCACTTACATGCCCACTTTTTTATATCCATATTCATATGTAGATACTTTTAAATATTATCCTTATATAATGTCTTCTAAAAATTTAAAATAAATTTTTCTTGAGCGATGGCATTTGTGTAATTTTTTTTGTAAATCACCCTGCTACCATACCGCACCCACTTTTGTTATATCTAAAAATTTCATATTACTAAACGTCTCTAGAAAGTTGAAATTTTGTAATATAATGTAATGTCTTGGACCTATAACGTGAAATAAATATTTTTTTTTTAAAGTCCGCCTACTGCCACAACCACATTTCTAATATTTTAGTTTTTTTCACATACATAAATATAATTTCTTTAAAGTTTTTATGACCTTTAGTCCAATGCGTTTTTCCCTGACAACACAGTAATTAGGCTCATCGATTAGATTCTTTCGTACACTTCTATAAGATGCAATATTTTGTGGTCATTGGCTACCGAATAAAATCTACAAATTATATTACACTGCAAATTATATTATTCTATGGGAAGTTCAAGTTGTATTCACCTAAAAAAAGCAAATCCCTTGATCTGGCTAGTGAAGAATAAGAAGAAGTACATCAAATTGGTACAAATTAACAGGTAAATGCAGAAGACGAATTAAGAATAAATTTCCACATGCCCATATGAATACCTACTTTAGAAGAAAGAATATGTGAACCGAGAACGAATGAAATAAGAATATTTCAACGCAACGAAAGCCCTCATCCAACATTTGGTTCTCTGTATATTTTATATGGCTGGGTTGGATATAAGATACAGGGTTTGGTGATACCGCTCACAGTGGCCCGTTTTTTTTGGGTTGGTCTGTAATGCAAAATTCTAAGGGTAACTGAATTAAAAAATGTTTGGGGCATTAGAAATCAAATAAAAATTTCGTTTGGTTGAATAATTTTACTTGTAGAGCAAGTCAAAGTAGAACATTTTTATGGTGGCAAAGAAAATAATTTTTCGATTTTTTGTGTTAGTTTTGAGTGTAAAAGAACTGAGGAGAATTCGATAAAAAAATTGTGTTTTTTTGTATTTCTTGATATATTTGTTTGTTATTATTGTAAAAAATGATTTTTTTAAATTTTAAAACTTTTTAATTCAATGTTTTTTGAAATACCACTTTGGGCACACTTTTTCGACTTTAAATTGAATTTACACAAAATCTTCGCAAATTCAGGCTCTAAATTTAACGAATATATTATATTTGATCACATAATCTCAAAAATTCAGCTGCATAAAATTGCATATAGAGCGGTGCTAGAGAGATTTGATTTGAAGAAGTCAGCTAATTTTGTTTCGTTTTTCTTTAAGAAAATTAATTTTTCCAAACTATTCACTTAAAGAATTTAATTTAAAAACAGAACTAATGGATGGATTTCTGGGTTTTGAAAAAATGTATAACATGACGTTGTAAGTGTTGCAGTTGATTGTTTAATTTTTTTTTTCTACTTCAAGTTAATTTTTTATGAAATTGCCCTCCCGCTCATACGATTTTTTCCTTGTCTCAACCCAACTTACACGCTCTAGCCTTTTTCGGAATCTTATGGAAAACACCCTGAATATATTTTTGTTTTTCGACTACCTATTTGTTTAGTAATCCATCACTTTTGATTTTTGTTTTCCTCAATTTCACTTGAAATCAATCACTGAAATATTTTTTTTCAATGCACTCTTTTAGTAAAAAAATAAAAATATGTATACACTTATTAAAAAAAACAAAACCAAAATTTAAAAAAAAAATGGTTTATTTTCCTTTTTTCCACTGACTCATTTGTGTTTGTTCCGTTTTTTCCAAATAATCCCTCAAACACTTTGCGAGTCTAATTCTAAACTTTTAACCTTTGTTAAGTGAAATAAAAACTACATTATGTCTACTTTAAGTAAAAATTCAACCGCAAATTTTGAAATACCCTGTATAGCTGTTTTTTTTTGTAAACTCACCAGCTTGATAGCTTAAAGTGCGAAAGAAAAAAAACTTCAGTCAATGTTTTCCTTTCACCAAAAATTCATAGAGAAGAGAACCGCCTTACATCTGAAATTCACTAGTTTTCTCTTTCACAAGTTGATCGCGAAAATTCATTAGTTGCTTAAACCGAGAAAAAATTTCTGTATCCTTCATGATAAACGAATTTGCGCGCACATTTAACTAAATAGTTTCTCGGGTATGTATGTGCATTTCATTTGAATGATTCTTTAAGTGTGACAAGCTTAGCACTATACTTCACTGACGCACAAAATAATATATCTTTCTCATAAGTTTGTTTTGATAATTTGATTTGACAGCTGATGTTTTTTTCTTGTATGTGGTGTTTCTGTGTATTGGTTTTTTGCTTTTGGAGTTGCTTATGTGCCCGATGTCTGGGAAACTGTAGCGATCAAACTATTTAGTTTCGAAAAAGTTGCCAGGATTTTAGGAGCTAAAAAGTAAATAAAGTAAAATTAACCCAGGGTTGGGTGCAGTAATCCAAATTATTGGATCGGTGAGGTGGAAAGTATATTCATTTAGCTTAAATTATTTTATTAACTCAAATAAAATGGTGACATTAATTGTAAAAATTTTGTTTTATTTTTTTATTTTATTTTTTTTTATAAGTAAATTTTATTGAAATAAGCACTTTAGGGCCTTACAATGGGTTTTACAATATCTGAGTAAAGTTTTGATTAGTTACTGGACACATTTGACACATATTTATGTAGGTCTTAACTTCACAGTCCAAAAAAATAAAATTATTTGTGGATCATAACTCATTCGGGTGGGTCACAACAGTGATTATTCTTCTGTGGACTTATGACACTGTGTCAATATTTATATGTCGAGTAGTTAATACCTACTTAAATTATTATTATTATAATAAAAAAAA
Organism: Epistrophe grossulariae; assembly: GCA_929447395.1. Classification (NCBI taxonomy): domain Eukaryota; kingdom Metazoa; phylum Arthropoda; class Insecta; order Diptera; family Syrphidae; genus Epistrophe; species Epistrophe grossulariae. Next base: position 150,530,624 of record OV839567.1, on the reverse strand, counting down.
AAAAAATTGTCAGTATTTTTAAATGTTGTCAATCAGGCAGACGACAATGCCATGCTCAAATGATTTTGTAATAATTGTGTATATTACAGTAAACAAAAATCAAAGTACTTAAATTGGCATAGCTGCTCATTTTTCTTAAAAAGATTGAATTTTATATATAAAAATTATTATTTACTGCAATTCATTTAACTTTTGTTGTATTGTATTGCACACCTTTTTTTAAAAGTTTTAGTTTGTTTTTAAATTGATTTTTCAAATTTAAAGACAAAATTTATTTTTTTTTTCTAAATAATAATAATGTTTTATTGTTCTTCGGTTTAAAAAAAAGTCTTTTTTTAAATTTGAATAAAAGATTATTTACTGAGATATTTCTACGTTTAAAGTAAAACAAAAGAGCAGCAGCCCCGGTATTGTTTCCCTTTGTTTTTTTTTTTAAGCAACAACGAAATACGAGTAAATAAGCCGAAATAGTTTTTACTCCTGACAATACGATTTGTGGTTGAAATGTTCCCAAGAACAAACCCTCTGATTTTCTGTTTTATATTTTATATATTTTTTTTTATTTTGCTTTTGGGAAGGACTAGGGTGCTTTTGTTTATTGCTTTCAAAAAAATCTAACTTTTTACTACCAGCACAGAGTCCTTGCGGCAAATAAGTATATGCGGAGCGGAGGTGGTGGTGGGTAACTAAAGGCTGATGGTATATTTGGTCCCCGGACACAGTGTTCAACACCCAAAAAACAATCAGGACAAACTTTGTAATCGAAATTACATAATTATTGTTGAACAACTGAACGTGCAGCTTATTGTGTCCACTCTTTACATTGAGGACACTATGCATCGCTGTGGGTGTGGGTGTGGGCGAAGGTGTGAGTATATGTGTGAATGCGGCTGAAATTCCGTATTCCGACATCGACAGGATGTGGTGTCCATACGGGGGGGTGATAAAACACCTACAGAAAAGGTATAGCTGTGTTGTGTAGGTGGTATGTTGTTGTAGGGCTGAGTTTCCGTTCACTCTGCACAGAATCATCCCTTTGGGGGTTCTATAACGTTACCTGCAGTGTGAGGACAGAGATGATGGGGCTGCATTAAAAGCATTCACAGTCAGGCAGTATAGTATCAGCAGCTAGTCCGGTGCAGTCTCGAGTTATTGAAAACTCAAGTGGGTAATGCAAAAGGGCTTGGGGGTTGGGAGAATACCTATATACACGTAACATATATAGATATACATAAATATAATATATAGAGTGTGAATTGCTTACAGAAATGTGCCTGCAGAAAATTTCTTATAACGTGCAATTTAAAGAGCTATTATTTCCACAGTGGTTGATATAATGGATGTTGACATTATTGTGTTTTAACGTCCTTGAGTGAAAGGGACATTCATTAGGACTAACACTCGTTTGCTGTGTTATATACTCGTATACTTTGCTATCAACTATGTCGTGTTGTTCGCTTCGGACACACTTAAAAAGACAGATTTCACTTCAGCTCAAAACGAGATTTTGTTGAGGGATAAATTATCTTTGAAACATAAAACAACAACAGCACCAGCAAAAAATAAAAAGAACATTGCAGATAATGGTTTATATAAGGAAATGCTTAGAAAATATTGTACACAAGTACTCTATAGAGAGAGAGAGAGGGAGAGATACAAACAAAATTGAAATTTTCTTTTTATAGTAAATTGCAGTTGAGATAAAAGTCCTTTCAAAGCAATTGTCAATTAAAAACAGCTCTATGGATAAGAACTCATAGATGAACAAAAACAAAATTAAGTTTTATTTAATTGAATGGAAAAAACGGACTTTAAAATAACTGAATTGAGATTGGAATAAAACTTTTTTTGTTTTTGTTGTTATTCAAGGACAGAATAATTCTGATCTTCCTTTCAGAATTTCCCAGCAGGAGTTAAAAATAGGTTTATTCTTATACGACAAATTGTGTCATTTATATAAAGAGAGAAGACTTAGGTTGGCTTTGCATTTTGCATTCAAAGTAATCAACAAGCCAACAGCAACAGCTTTTCATCTATGACCTTTCATTTTTATTTACCTCAGGATCTTGGTGTATTTTCTTTTCTTTTATTTTTTTTTTTATTTTCATTTTTTAATGCTCTGGATCTTAAAACCCAGAGTCCTTCAAAGTTAATTAAAACTCAATGATGAGGCCAAAAAAAAAAAGAAGTTTATACCAGGCCAGGCATAGAGAAAAAGAAGGCGGTTTAAAAGTTGCAAATGAAAGGATGTATACTGTATATATAGAAGGTGAAGGAAGTGAGAGGTGATGCTTTGAAGCTTATTTAGATCCCTTGTTTATGATAATAAGAGAAAGTATTCTTGAGAGGCAAGAAAATGGATATTTTTTCTGACCGTGTGGTAAGTAGGTATATGGATGATGTTTTTTTTTCTTTTTAAGAGAATGATTTAAAAATACACTGAGGAATACCTACTTATAATGGTTTCGAGCAAATAGGTAATTTATCAGAACTAATTAAATAAATATACACTTTGGATAAAATATTTATTAGAAAACTATTAACGAGAACCTACCAGTAGTTTGACCTGAACTACAGAAGAACATACAAATGTTTTAAAATATTGTGCAATAATGGTCTATTACTAATAGTTAAATATTTTATGGTTTTCCTTTATGTTAATGAATGGTTTTAACCATATTCAATTATGGGATTACTTGAAAAGAAACAATCGGTAATCCAAACAAAATTTTTGTTGGAAAAAAAATACTTTGGGGTTGAAATCACAATATAAAATATTCCGCACAATTCTACACACAGAAAAATTTAATGAAACGAGAGCGTTTTCGTTAAGTAAAAAAAAATGGTTTAAAAACAACCTAAGTCTCGGTAAAAAGTACATTATAGTACATGTTGTTAATATTAACACAGTTAACCCGATTGAAATAAATTAGTAAAAATAAAAACCTAAAAAGGTATTATATTAATTGAGAAACTGGGTTATGATTAGCAATTTTTAAGATTCTTATTGCTTAACGAATAACTTGCTTGAATCAAATGATAACATTTAGTTTATTTCAAATATTTTTTATTCAATATTATAAACAACGTTTTTGTTTGAATTATACTAAAGGTTATCTTGCCTAACTAACATAAGTAAGTTTTCTTAATAAACCGAGTATAAATCTTATAATGAAGGTATTTGTTTAAATAAAAATAAACCATTACCATATAATATATATTGTCATTCTTAAATATGAGCCACAACAGCAATTTGGTGTGACCAAGTCGTTTGTTTTATTTAAAATACATACAAAATGCAGGAACATTTAAGCGTACACTTAGGCGTATACGCACCTTTTTTAATTTTATTTTATTGAAGTGTGATTTTTTTTTAATACATATACATATTTATTTACCATTTTATAAAATTTACAGTTTTGATAACAAGGAGACCTTCGAAAAAAATACCTTGCATACAAATATATTTCCGAGTAGTATTCGCTACTTTAAATGCAGAGTTGGTAGGCTGCTCCAAATGAGTTGATTGGTTATACCCATGCAATAAAGTAATAGAGTACATATATTTGCTACTTCAACCTGATATGAAGATGAATGTATAACATGAAACGCGTAGTTTTAGTTACAACTGCTTCGTAGATTTGTTATTAAATTTTAGTTCTCAATACAACAACTGAAAAGATTAGCTGCCCCAAATAAATAAATTTTCAAATGCAATCGAGTAGATTTGGTATACAATGATAAATAGCTCATTGTACCAAATCTACTCGATTGCCTTTGAAAATAAGTTCCATTTACTTACTAACCTAATCGGGTATTGAAATCAAAAAGGAGAAGGTTAATAAAATCTATAAACTTAAATATTTTTTTTAATCGAGTTGATTCATGTATAATTTTAACCGGTTGAGTTTGAAGGTTGTATATTAACAATAACCCTAATTTATAAACCTGTGTGGGTAATTATATCATAAAGTTTCTTCAATGAGAACATACAAATACATCAAATATTTGGAAATTATTTCTTAAATTTTTGTTGACTCATTTCATCTTCGATTTCATAGTTATTACTACCCAATTTTGGAGATTTTTTGATTTTACGTTTCTTAGGCCCAGTTTTACAGTCAAATTAAGTAGCACGTAAGTTGCGAAATTGGAAGACTAAAGTTCAATTCTATAGTGCAAACTGACCTAATTAAGTACGACTTAAGTCTCTTATATTTGGCACTTAAGTGCCACCTACTCAAACTCTTAAACTGGGCTTAAAGTGTGAATATGGGAAACTATAGTGTCACTTATTCTGGCAAGAGAACACTGCGAAACTTACTCTTAGACTCAGGACAGACGCAACTACAATTTTTCATACATATTTGCGCGTTTTTCGGTGTGAACATCAATGAATGTGACAGACGTTTAAACTGATGGTTAAACACCGATAGACTACCAACCTTCAGAGATTACTTAAAATCTCTGTGTCATTCATCAGAACTTTCAAGAAGATACTCTGTTGATTTATCATGAGAATATGGATAAAATCTAATTCCAAGAATCTTGATACCTATACAAATCAGCGAATGTTGCCAAAAAGGAGTTTGAATTTTTCCGAAAACTAGAAGCTTTTTCATTTTTTTTTTCCAGGTTTTTTTCAAAAATAATTCCATAACTGCAACTGGTTATAGCGAAATGGATTAACATTTACCTACATTTATAAAAATACTAACACATGATGGTGCTTCAATTTGTTATAGAGCATTTTTATGTGAGGAGAAATCTTAAATTCTTGTTTTAGCTGCCAGCTAATTTATTTCAAAATTTTCTACATTTTATGTCCAAAATCAAATGAGTATGTTCAAACCTCTCCGAACGAAGATTTTAATTAGATACTCCTAAGTATTCCTAACTGTGAATAAACTCTTCCACTTTCGTGTAAAAAAAGCACTCATACGCCATACCTACGTTTATTTAAAGAAAGATTTTTTGGTTCGCTTGCTTCTTTACAGCCACAACAAATTAAAGACAAGTGATACTGACATACAATGAAGGTTTCCATTTTTTGCGAATTAACAAGGTCCATACTAGTTAACTGAAAAGTCCAAGTGAGATCGCCGGGACGAAACGCCAATTGTTGTGGACTAAATTCCATTAAAAGCTATTTTGAGATATATAATTGTGTGTTATTGTCACTTGTTGTATTCTTTTTGTTTGTTTTTGTTCCTTGTTTGGTGTTTTTTTTATCTTGTCACTTATGTTGCTGTTATAACTATTTTTTATCGCAATATATTTTTGTTTGTACTCTTTTATACAGTTTTAATTATTGAAGGGTACTGTTATTAATCGGTGTACAAAACTATATTGTAGGCTGCAAGTTTGTGTTGGATTGGGTGGCATTAGCTGGCGTATATAGTCATATCTGTTGGGATTGGTTTTCTGTATATTTTGTATAAGAAGTGTTCTTCGTTTTTATTTATTGTTAAATCTAAAAAAAATTATTGTGGTATCCTTTTCAGATGTAAAATTTATTTTATTTATTTTAACTGCTCATGTTGTTTTTGAGATTACATATTTGTCTTTCTGTGCCATTAAAAACAACAAATGTGTCGTCAACATAACAATGATAAAAAACTATTTTATCACTTTTTTTATTTTTCTTGAATATATATTCATACATATATAACTCATACGGCGGACAAAAAACAAGGTAGCTTTAATAATATTCCATTAACTTGGATACCCATTCCACAAAACTGTATTTGTTTTACGCTTAAAACCAGAGGAACACTTCAGTTATTTGCATAAATATCTCGAAAACTTTCAGTTTTTTTTTTAAATGCAAATATTTAAACTTTAAAACCTTGGAGATTTTTCAAATATTTTCTTGTGACAAAGAATTTTTTGGTCAGAGTTGGTTTTAAATTTTAAACTGTCATTACGTCATTTTAATACGAGAACTGTATTTTGTGGTTACAAATCGTCAAAAAAAAAACATAATTTACCAAGTCTTTAATTATTCAAAATGTAAATGTTACTCATTGAAAAATTTTAAGTTAGTTTTTTTTTTGGTGGAATATAGCAATCTAATCTTAATCTAAATTGTATAATAAACACAAATGGTGTGACGGGCATTAATGACACACATAAATTTGTATCCAATATATTAAGCAAATCAGATAAAAATAGATAGATAGATAGATATATGTACATAATGTTAATTTTTGTATTTATTATGATCTTATTAACTTCAGCGTATATCTTTTGAGATTAGAATATTTTCATACAATAATAATTAATACGAATCTTCTTAAAAACCTATACCTACCGCAGGACACATTTTATTATCTCTAAGTGTGGATTGTCGTGTTGTTTTGAAGTATTCATTGAAATGAAAATTGAAATTTTTTTTGGTAGAAAAGACGAAGTTTTTGTAGTTTTTCATCATCGACATTAATTGGTACTTTGCATTTATTACTATTCGGACATATTAAACGAATTTCTATTTTTCCCTAAATTAATTTTTTAAGTGTGACAGTCGACAGAGTGCTGAATTCTGAAGTGAAGGCCCGTATAGACGTCTACTAAATATTTTGCACAAAAATAAAATTTTTGCAATATAGACATCCTAAAACATATACATACATAGTCCTATAAGTACCTATAATTGTACAGAAATAAACCTTATGTTAAGGATCTACATATACATTTATGTAGATACAACATATTATATGCGAACACCAATAACACATATTTGTGTGTAAAAATTGTATACACTTTTATTCATATCTAGCAATATACATAATTAAGTGTTATTGTACAAATTGTTAAAACATGTCTTCATGTCTGGTCTGTATATCATACAATCTACAGACTACGTCTACATGTTATGATTTTTCTTTAGGACATCGTAGATACATATATACAAAATGTTGTAATTCTCACATCTTGCAATTATTGTTACTTTTATTATTATTATTTATTAAACTTTACACAAATGTATACAGAATAATACTTGAAGCTACTATAGCTACCAGGGCTTCTGAGTACCTATTCTTGATCTTGACATTGTATAAATTCTACGGCACGCACACATATATAATATGTATCAAAGTATGTACTTTAATCCAAATTGCGAATTCAAGCATATATTTTCCAGACATGCAGTGATGTTATTTTTTGTTCAGAACTTATATTGATATTAAACAATATCCTGTATAATATGTTAAAGTTCAAATATATTTTAAACCTGTTTTTTTTTATCTAAACAAAAAATTATACACGACGTAATCGTACGAATTTGCTCTTGTGCTTAACAACACTAATGTACGAACTTGCTCTTGTGCTTAACAACACTAATGTAGCTTAACAACTAATGTTTATTAAACAAAAATTATTTTGTTCGATTTTTTTGGCTTAAAATAAAATTATTTAAAAATTTCTTAAATGAAATATATGTAGTTATAACTATGTATTTGGAAGCGTCCGATTGAAAAATTATAATAAATTTGATCAATTTTTAAAAAAGCTGTATAAGTAAGTACAAAAATATGACAATTTTATAAATAAAAATCTATTTCACTTATCTGAATTTTTGAGCAAAAACTATAGAAATGTTCGTTTTTCTTAAAATCACTTTAGTCATTACAAGTTAGTTTAATCGAAATTGTTGAAGGCGTTTTCGCAAATAATTGAAAAAAAAAACCGAAATTGTGGCATCTATACTTTTATAAAGATGAGATAAACTAAAATTTTCCATTTCCCATATAGGAAATTTCATAAAAATGCTCTGTTCCAAATTTGAAGCAAATAGGTCAACCCGTTTAGGCTCTAACTCAAATAACAGTGGGCGCACGGGCGCACGAGTGCATGGACGCACAGACCCACAGACTAACGGACGAAGTCACTTTTTCAGACTATTCGATCATCGTAGTCTTAGTTTTGATTAAAATATTAAAATATTTTTTTTTATACGAAACCAATACTTGCCCTATAGGTAGAGCAAGTAAAAATGTAGATATTAATCTCTCTTCCGCTTACCAACTCCAGTGACGCAGTTCATAGAAGAGATAAAGCATGACTTAACCGTTTGCTTCGTATTAAATTTACTCACTCCTTTAAAAAAAAAGTTTAAAAATGAAAGAATCACAAGAAATTTAATGTGAAATTGGCAAATTCCATCGAAAGATTAATGTTTCAAATAAAAAAAATTCCCCACTTTTAATATCGAAACGATTGAAATGTGTCTAAGTAGGTACCTAACCTACAATCTCTACACATGCAGTGGTGTGTTAAAATTTTGTACGAAATCTTTATTTATATTTCGGATGAAATATCTCTAAAATTTTAAGAAGAAATATCTAAACATAAAATTTTAATACGATTATATTTCATTCAAAATATTTCATATTTTATTCAAAATCAAAAAACACAGTTTTTAATAAAGACAAGTTTTTATAAATTTTTTTACGGACAATTTTATTTTCGAAAAATTGTTAAACAACAAAAATTTGCACATCACTGTGCAGTGTGTACTTTCTAATAAAAATCTCTTTGTGTTGATTCATTAATTTAATTTATTACATAGAAATTCTGCCCTTTATGGCTGACGATAATAATTTGTAACATTTGTCACACGTAATCATGGCGAAAATTTATTTATTATGTCGTGCTAAATAATTCTTCGACAATCCTGCTGCTCCATTCCACTATACACACCACTCCACAGCAAATTTGTTCATTCCTTTTGGAAAACACTTTTCTCAGCAAAATGTCAATTCAAATAAATGTTGACATGTTTTAGTAAGAATGTCCTGTTATAGAAAGTCAACCCCCAACATGTATATCTATAGACATTACGTGGACGTGCCATTCAAATTTTAGTCCCCGCCAATATACATACATATATAGAAGAGACGACTACAATGACGGCCGACCGACGACGACGCACGGCTTAACTCGATTATCCAACAAATGCCTACTCGTATACTCGTGTCCTGAGACACTGGCACGCATGTGGTAATTATGGAACGAACGTATATCGATAATATCAATAGAATACTTGTTTGGGATTTGAGTGATTTTATTAGTTGTGTATCAGTTTACTTCAATGTAAGCGCAAATGCATAAATTCAATTTGTAAGAAAAATAAATTTCACGAGGAGCTCAAAGTTTATGTGAGTATAGTAAATTAACAAATATTGTTTGAGGGCGGAATAAATTTTTCAAAAAGGCAACTTGAAAAATACCTAACTTATTGCTTTTAAAATGAAATTGGAAAATATCGGACTCTTCTTTTAATTTAAATTTATCGATTTATTTTTGTTTTAAAGGAAGGAAATAAGTGAAAATTCAACACTTATGAGGATTTTTATATTGAAGTGTACTGTATACACTATACAGGGTATAGCTTGTACCTGTTCTGGAAAAATTTAAAAAAAAATTCACCTCGCTTGGTTAAGTCTCGACGGAAAAGGTAAAGTATCTTAAGTCGACTTAAGATGATTTGCTTTTTTTTAATGAACCCTATTACCAACACAGAGGCACAGTACTGTGTTATCCGAATTCTTCTATCTAACTCCGTTTCCTTTTTATAAAGGAAACAAAATCATCTTATGTTGGAAAATAGCAAATTGACACAAGGTAAAATATCTGAAGTCTACATAAGATGTTGTGTTGAAGGGAATTAAAAAATTTTAAGTATACTTAAGATTATTTCATCATAAGAGTTTGTAATTTCAGTCGTTAGTCATAATTGAAATATTTAGAAAAATAGTGAAAATCGATACCCTAGCCCCAAGGCCACATTTTTAGGTACTGTCGGCACAAATTTCCAAATTTTGTATTGATTTTTTTTACGTATTCCTAAATAACCATGCTAATGATAACAATCACAAATACAACAATAAATATTTTAAATTTTGAAAGAAAAATAAAGTATGACTAAGTCATGGTTCAAAAAAATGTTGTCAGCTTTCTTTGACACTTCATATTTTTGTTGTACCATTAGGAAATCTTGATGAGTTGGCCCAAATTTTTAGATAACTTGCCGAGGGTAGAGTAATAATTTTTTTTTACGCTAGAGGAAGGGGAATTAAAATCCAGTATATTTTACAAATCAAAGTGTTTTTCATGGGCGCACTTGCGAGGAAGTGATGAACCCTTTAAAAATATCTCTTATTTTGATCAGTCATCGGTTTAAGAAATATCTTGAAGAACGAAAGCTTCGGCAGTTCTTATTGAACATCATTAATCATTATAGCACTGATGATTTGATGGCATGTAATATTTACAACTGCGTTTACTTTTCAGTGATTTTTTTTTTTGCACTAAAGATGAGAAACTTAATGACCAGAAACTTTTTGACCACCCATCAGCTATCGAAAAAATCAATTTTGGAATAAAAGCCATATCGGACTACAAGAAAAGAAACGATTTTTTTTCAAATTGAATAAATTTTTTCGATTGGTCTCGCATTGAATACTAATAACCATCATTTAACTTTTTCGAAAACCTCTAGATTTTTGAAGAATAATTTATCATTATTTCATACAAAGTTAAAAAAATATAAAGTTAAAAAAAGACTAATCGAAAAAATGTATTAAAATTGAATAAAAGTAGATAGCTTTTCTCCCATTTTTAAAAATCTATTTTTTCTATAGCTGTAGGTTGTTAAAAAAAATAGTTGGTAAAGAATGGTCATTTAATTGGTCATCTTTAACAGAAATTAGAAACTTTTTCGAGCCAAGTTAATACTGATAAAATGTACTGATACCTCACTTACCTAAAATTGGAACCCATATGTTTGGAAAAAGTAATATTATTAATATAGATATTTCATAGGAATTCCATAGAATTTGTCGTCATTTTCAAATTCACTGCAAAGTAAGCTCCATCGGAAATGCTCATGAGGTGGTAAAAGGTGGCTTTTATTTTTCTTATTTTTTTGCATTAATATTATTTTTGTTGAATTTTTCGACTAAAAAGGTCCTGTACTTTAACCGTCGATATTTTCAACTATTTCGAACAATTAAGCCACTGTCTAACTGTCAAATCTAAATATGAAATTGAGGAAGTATCATCTCATAACCATTTGAGTGCGTGATTAGTTAAAAAAAAAATGGTAAAGTGCTTCGGTTTCAGCAGAAAATGTGTAGGTCTCCTCCATTCCTACTAATGAAAAATACGCCCACAAAAATGGAGCTTTTACGTAACTCATTTATTTGTCTGAAATCTGTGTGTATCTATGTTATCTTTTTATATTTTTTTTATAGAAAATACAGCTTACAGTCAAAACCAAATAACCCAATCCTTCGTTATATATTGTGAGCACGTATGGTAGATAGTTAGCACATTGAAAAACATCGAGGACCTTGAATTTATGTATCAAGGAGGCTTAACATACTCCTTTTATACTTGTTTAAGAAAGAAAATGTAACGATAAACTTTGTACCTATACGAGTATACGTACATACAAACTCTAAATCAATATGTAGATTGTAGGATATTGTTTTTGTTGTGCTTCTTTCGTGTTAGGATAAGCTGAATTCATCAACATTTTCATTGGAATTGGAATCTTTTGCATACAAAACTGAGTTGTAAAAAGCTTTGGTGTATTTCGAAATCTTTCATTTACCCATTAAATATAATGTTATACAGAAATTAGAAATCTGGGATTGAATTGATCCCAATACTGTGAGGCTGATTTTTGTCCCCATACCTACGATTTTTGCTCATTTGGTCTAAGTAGCTTTTTTGGTGTAAAAAGGATTTTTCACTTGTAAAGCGAAAAGCTTATGCATAAAACAAATCAACTATGGAATTTTACATTAAAGCCTTGTGGAGTTATTAAAGTCTATATAGCTTATTTTTTGAGAAATTTTTATAGATGCTTAACAAACACCTAACTCAACTCACTATATTGCAAGTCCTGATGTAGAGTCAACTACAATACTTATCATAAAAACCAACTATACTCAGCTCATATATAAGATCGAGAATCTTAAGTAAAGCCAACAAAAAAAAAAGAAACCTTATTTGGAAAAATTTTAAATGCAAAACACGTTTCGGGAGTTTCGGGGTGGTAAGCTTATATTATACAAATGATTTTCAGAGAGTATAGTATGGAAGTAACGATGCGATGCTGTAAGAAGCTATTGAAAACGATGACTTTTTCTTTATTGTATAACAAACTATGTGTTGATGGGAACACATGCCATACGTACATTATATATGTATAGGAGGACAAAGCAGCAGGTTCAGGACTAAATACTCATTTATTCTCCCAGGGTGTCTTATCGGGAAATCTTTTAAATTGAATCCTTAAATCAAATCATGTTTAACATTACCAAGTGGATGGGAATTGAAATTTTAAGTATTTTTTTCTGTTTTATTTTTTTTTGTTATTAAAAGTGTCTTCTTTTTTTATCTTTAATATAACCGGGTAAAACGTTCGATACAATTCCAAAAATGAATTTAATTTAAAAGAATTTGCTTAAAGTTATTTCACAATTAGTTTGGCGCACATGGCGTACATAGCAGTCAAAGGCTTTAAACAAGAGAAAAGGTTTATATTAATAAATCATCATAAGCAAACTTTAAAAACATTTGTAAGATCATTTTCCCAGCGCATTGCTCTTCCTATTTTAACTTTTTTATTTTTATTTCAATAACTATTGTTCCCAGAGAAAAAAGTATGTAAACAAAAAAATATTATGCGATACAATATATAAAACTTTTCAGTAGTGATCGAGTAGTGATTGAGTAGTGATTGAGTAGTGATCGAGTAGTGATCGAGTAGTGATCGAGTAGTGATCCAGTAGTGATCCAGTAGTGATCCAGTAGTGATCGAGTAGTCATCGAGTAATGATCCAGTAGTGATCGAGTAGTGATCGATTTATAATATATGAATTATACTTATATATTTAACTTTCTAAAATTTTTGCTACTATTCGATAAACATTGACTTCCCAAAAAGTTTAAAATGCTCAACTGTTTTCTTGGACGACAATTCTTATGAGTGTGCCGCTTCCCGAGTTCTAATGCTTTTAAAAACCTTTTGCGCCCTCTGTTTCGCTCACGGAGTTGCTCAGGATGTGTTCAGTTGACAGGCAGGTGTCACTGGCAACAGTTTTCAGAGACAACAGTAACTACTTATGGGTGACCTGTTAATTAAGACGAAATATATTTATTTTCATAAAGAGAAATAGGACCGAATACTCACATTTGGGCTGCCCTTATTTCACAGTACTATTTCAAAGAACCCATATTTTTATAATCATTGCACGCAGACATATTTTTTCTTTTGGATATTTTTGTATTCCCTCTTCCCAAAGAGGTAAACCGAAGTCATTTTTTAGACCTTATATTTACTTTCTTTTTTAGATCGAGATAGAAATCTAAAGAAATTAAGTTTGGGGTTGTGAATACTCAGTTTGTTGCATCTGAGTCAAAGAACTCAGTTCCGAATCCTGTATTCTTTGCTCCTTTTTTTAAGCTTCTCACTTTATATTAACTCACCTGCATTAATCTTCACTTATATAATTACAAAGAAAAACCATACTTTGGATGTACCTATCAAAATCCAAAAATTACCCGTATAAATTTGAATTCCCTTATCAATATTCTACCAATAAATTCAATAATTTAATCATTTTTTTGAATGCTTTCGAATTATTTTTAAAGTGCAAACAATAAAAACATATATAGATAACGCATTTTATGTGCCAGAAACAAATATTTTGTTTGTATTAATTCCCCGTAAAAAACATAATAAAAAAAAAAAATTATAAAAAACGCACACACTTTTTTTACGAGAAGCCAACATAATAAATTCCATAAATACTTGATTCCACAGAAATAACCCTCACCATGGAACAAAGGCTGCAGAATGCTGACGGATTGAACAACAAGTTCAGAAATATGATACACAAAATATAAAATATTGTATCTTTGGTCACAGGGAAACAAAAAAAAAATAGTAAATAAAATTAAACTCATTTCACCAGGACGAGTAAATATAGGAATTGGAAGGAATGTGATGAAAATGATTTTCATTTTCGACTTTTCACTGTCACAACTCACACCCAGCATGTGAATTTGCTACATGTCTACGGAAAAAAACGAATTCTTTGTTTCCGTATATAAGCTTTTTCGCATGTGATTTTTTGTTCGTTTTCTTTTTATCTCAACCAACTGGCCACAATTGGCGAGGCTAATTGACAATCCATGCCACTTTTGTGAAGTAGCAGAGTTGGTGACATAGGCTATGGATGGTCAAAGCACAGTGGATACATTGGACTCAAAATAAGACTTGGTTCTTCACAAGCTGTCGCGACCAGGTTTAGTTAGAACCCCAGTAATAAAATTTTGGAGCAGATTTATAAAAAAAGTGGAATAAATTGAAAATTTTTAGAATAGATTTGAAGAACTCATGGTTCCAAAAACTCTATTTTTGACAAGAAATTTATTTTAACCAAAAAAATATTAACAAAATATAAAAGAATAGAATTTTATAGATTCAAACATTCAGAGAAAGAGTTCGTTAGATTGAATAACACAGTGTTGCCTCTCTCTTTCCCAAAACTGCCACTTTCTATTCATTTTAGCCCAAAGGTATGTAAAAGTCCATATAAAAAGATAAAATTGAACTAGAATTCGTCAAAATTTGCATTTTTGAGAAGTAAAGAAACATGCCTAGATTTTTTTTAAATTTGTCAGTATGGAAAAAAAGGAGTAAATGTCAAAAAAGTGGAATGATAGAATAGATTTATTTCCTTTCTTAAAATTAGATTCAATTTACTCCGTTTGGAGTAAGGTTCTAACGCTGGTCGCGACACTATTTCATTTTATTATTTTAAATGAAAAAATACTTCCATACGGTTTCAATTCCAAGTTTATAATTTGAATAAAGAAGAATAAAAATCAATTTTAAAAAATAATTGGGGATACTCGTGAAACCTTACAGTTTATCCAAAAAGATTTTTAGTCGAAAAGTATTAACTTCGAAATTTTAAAATTTCATTTTAAACATCAAAAAACTTAAGTCCAATAAAGCTTCTGGTTCTGACGTTCTTGCTACCGAATACCGAAAAGTTAAAACGACATTTCTATGACTGGTAGGATAAACGTGCTCGATAAATGGAAACTCAACATTATTTGCCCGATTCTCAACAAATGAGACCCTCTGAACTGCGCCAACTACATCAGTTACTACTCTTAACATCGCTTATAAGAACTTTTCTACCGTATAATGTAAAGGCCAACAGCTTTGTTCGTCATTAATCTGATTGGTCCGTATCAGTGTGGATTTATCCTCCAGGAAAGTCCCCAAGTATTTACATAATGGCAGGTCTTGCAAAAAAAAATCAAGAACCAACCACATTTTCATCGATTTAAAAGTCGCGTACGACAGCATCTATAGAGACGAGCTTTTAGCTCTGATATAGATTAATCAGGTTGTTGACGAACGTTGCTTTAGTTTTTGCCATTCCTGGCAAACTCTCGATTTATGCGGAATGACGAAATGCTTCCACATCAAGATGGACAAAGAACTCACTGATACCGATACCAGACAATGCGATCATCAAATTCTTTAAAACTGTTCTTGAAAAAATATTGCTAAATCCTGCCTTCAAGGCAAGAAGCATAATCTTTCAAAGGTCCGTCCAGTTACTGGCGTACGACGAAGATATTGGCATAATCGGAAGAACAATTCTTTATTTAGTAGCACTTTTGTGAGTAATTTCGGATAAGCCGCGTAATTATTATTACGTGGCTTATCCGAAATTACCTAATAATATCAATAAACAACCGCGAAAGCCTAAAAAGTTATACTTTTGTGAGTATTGAAGAGCAGGCGAAGAATATCTATTAAACGGTCAATGAGGCAAAACGAAGTATATGCTGTTGTTAGGAAAGGAAACCAACTACCAACGACTGACGTTTTGGAAAGAACATGACCATACACTGCAGCTATAACTTTGAGGCAGCTAGGGCCGTGGTCTAACTAGACACCGCAATCAACTTAAACAGCGACACTAGCGCTCAGATAAAAAAAAAAAATAATTGTTGCCAAATTCTGCTTCTTGAGGCTACAAAGGCAATTGAGTAGCAAAGCTTTCTCTTGGGCAACTAAAGTGTCTCTGTATAAGACGCTTATCATCCCAAGCCTCTAATATGGTTAAGAGGCATGGGACTTTTCAAAGGCAGATGAGAACACTTTAGGTTGTTTTTTGGGGGAGATTTTTGGTTCCCTCTAGAATAAACATGGATTGGTGGTGAAGCTAAAAGAACGAACTATATGGGCTGAATAGCGACACCGACCTTATCGCTTTTAGAGCGAATTGACACTAAAACCTTTGCTTGAAAAGTCTTTGAATCAAACCCCTGGAGATTGAAAAAGACCGGCAGAATTTTACGGCAGTTACACCTTTTTGCATATAAGATTCAATTGAACCACAGCCACAGCTCACACAACTCCTAGGGGAAATTTTTGGTGATTGGATAATATCGCGTTTTTCTAATTTAAACTGGCCACTGCTTTAGTCCGATTTAACGGGTCCAGGTTGTTTTCATTGGGGCTATCTAAAAAGTAAGGTGTATGGCAATTAGACAAGAACCATGCAACAGCTTAAGGTCAATATCCGAGAGGAAATGTGGGCGCTGAGACCTGAAATTCTGGGAAAAGTACTGGAAAATGTTGTGGAAAAACCACGTCTGAGAGATATTATCTTTAAAACATAATGTGAACATATTTCCGAACCATAATATAAATTTTATTAAAATCAGAAAGAAAAATGTCATTCATCAAATAAATGATAATGTAACATATGCGCCAACCTATACTAAATAATTCGACCAAATATAAATACATAGGTACTTAAATTTTAAAATTTTGTCACATTTTTTGTCAAAAGGTCCCACTGTTTGGTACTGTGGCAGTTAAAAAACAATTAATTTTTTTTCATTTGTCTACCAAGTCGTTGCTGAAACTGATGCTGATACTGGAACTGGACATCATCTCTAATAGCTATGAATGCTATGATGGTACATTTGTAGTTCGTTTTGTTGGACGTTTAAGGCTATACCCAATATAAGAATATATAGAACATAAATAAAGAAAGTCAAACGAAAATACACACCCAGCTGTCATCACATCACATCGCATAGTGAATCGACAATTGAAATTGAAAATGTTTACCTTGAGCACCGAACCGACACTGGCAATCTGTAATCTGCGTCAGCTTGAGCGTCATGTGTTGGTGCTTGCCACGCGATGCGATGGTGCCTCCCGCTTAAACCCCCAAGGATCATATATATGCTCGATTCGAATCCATTTGAGTTCCCAAAGCTCATACAGATCGTTAAATTCGAAATTAAGAAACCCGCTGTAGTATTGTGTGGCGCAGCTCGACTATACCTACTATACAGATGGAATTCTTTGTCCCAACTGATTGGGAATGTCACCGGAGACCATTCCTCATCAATAATAAATGTCACTTTCCCGGCATCAGCGTATTACAATGCAGTGCTGACATACACAGGAGGCCTGGCGGCAGAGGAGGAGGAGAGGAGTATTGGGAAAAGGGGGTTTACGATTTACCACGGCCACGGCTGCCATGTAGTATTTAGGGAAATCAACCTGTTTTGCTGCTACCCCGCGTGCTTCTTCATCGCGTGCAACACGATGGGAAACAGAAACAGAAAACGACAACAACGAAATATCGAACAACGAATTAGAAAGTGGAAGGACAGTGTAAAAATAGCTTAGCTAAGTGCTCAACTCACGAGCACGAACATCTATATAACCCACTACCCACCTCATTTCCCCGGGGGTTGCGAGGTGCTGTGGAACAATGTGGCTCTCGGCCCCACAGAGGCTGTTCGCCCAGACAAGTTTGCGGATGCACTGCACTGCCATCACCGAGTCCTTGGCAATGGCTTGGCTATAATATGGCAAAGTGAGGCGATGGTATGTATTTCGGCGCTATTCGTAGTATCTGTGAGCGCTGCGGTCTGGTTGTGTGTGGTTGGGAAACAGCGATATCCACGATGCATCGAATATACCACGAGCATACATACGAAACACGATGTGCAACTTGCTTTGGTACAATTGCGGTGGCAGAAATGATGCGCTCTTCCAAGTTGCTATCCTCATTTGTGTCAGCCCAGAAGATATTCAGCTGTGTTTGGGGCCTGCGTATGGGTGGGGGTTGGCTGCAGTGTGCCGTATTTCTTGCCCCACATTACACGTTACGAGGTGACAGCATATTTAGTGTTGTATTTCTGTGCTTCATTTAATAGTAAAATACGGTTTTTGCTTCTTTAATTGTTGTCAGTCAATTAAAATGCGGATTATTGTGATTACGCGACGAAAGGCAGGTATAGCTACGAATCGTGTATAATGTAAGGGGGTCAATGGGTTCAAATATCTCTATAATGTATTTAGCTATATACATATATGCGTAATTACTCCGATTGCTTTCTGTCTTAAGATCTGTAATTATAGAATGTGAGTACATTGTACAAAATGTATACATTAAGATGTTAAACGTAGGTATCTAGTGGTTTGTTTATAAAGAAATTAGCAATATACACACGACTATATTGAGGGTATAATTAGTTTTGAGCAGGTATACATATAAGAGTAAATAGGGGTGGAGACTTTAAGGCCATCAAATTAGATGAATTGATAAAACAACCCAAATAAATTGGCGAATAAAAAAAAAATACAAACATACAGGAATTTCTTGTATTTTATTCTTTTTACTTTTAAATTGATTTTTAAGTAAAGTGTTTTGGGACAGTCATTTTGAGTGAAAGTATAATGTTGGTAATTACCATATAAAATTGTAAGCGTGACAACTTTTCATTTCACAGCTTTTATTTCAAATCAAATTGATTGACAACAAAAATGACACTTAAGACTTTTTCTACAATTTTTCAAAAATGTTTCCCTCTCTCTCTGTTCAGAGTTCAGGTATTGAAATTAAAACTATGGACGCCCTTTAATTTGTATTTTGTTGAAGTTTGTTCAAAAAAGCCAATAGGTAGGTAGGTATAAACAAAGAAATATATCTACTCTACGACATTGTGTCACTTTATAAATTGACTTTTGATTCTTTCATTTTTTTTTAATAAAATTATTTTGAAATAGTTGAAGATAACTCAATGATTACACAAGTCAACATGAATTTTGACTTTGAAAAAAGGATATTAAATTTGTAGCTGTACCAATAGTCACTCAAAAAACAAATATATTTGATAGAAAAGTTTGCTTTTGTAGCCAGGATAACGTTTTAACAAGACGTTATTTTTAAAACTATGATTTAATTTTTCATTTTTTTTTAAATCAAAACAAATAGATTTTTGATTATTTTTGTATCTTTAGTTACTGAAATAAAATTATTATTAAACAAAAATGCTACTTAATGATGCAAAATTCTGAAAAAAATTAATTTTCAATTTTTTCAAAATGTTGAGTTTAAAAATTAATTTTTAAAAATTATTCACTAAAATAATTTTATTTAAAAACAAAATTAAAGAATGGACTACTGGCTTTTAAAAAAGATACAACATGACACTGTAAGTGTTGCCGTTGTTTTTGAATATTTTTTTTTTCTATTTCAAGTCAATTTTTTTTTAAAAATTCCAAGATGGTGGCTTAAGCTCCAATCCGATTTTCCCGAAAAACTACCCATGTGCTCCTAATAACTCCCTCTAATGAATTGTGAAAGAAAAGTGAACATGTTAAATTTTCTTCAGGTCAAATGTTTAATGTTTATTTCTACTGGGCTAAAACACATAATTTAAAGGCAAAAATCCTGAAAACGTTTTTTGTAATAACTATATTACAAAAGCAAACTTTTAAATGAATATTGATATTATTTATTCATTTTGGTGCATAATCGTAAAACGAATGTTAGAACAAGGATTCTTTTTTTGTTAAGTTGTGTTTCCTATAAAAAAAAATAATAATATTCTTATTTCGTGACGTAGCTTAGCGTCAAATAAAACGAAAAACGCTTTTAGTGGCACTTTTAGAAAGAGATAACTTTTGAAATATCGCTTTCTAAAAGTGTCTCAAAATTATTGAAAAAAAATTAGTAAGGTAACTTTGATGAAATTTAATCAAAACAAATTATTGAAGGGGTTTTTGTGTATTAACAAACTTGTAGTTAAGCTGCCAACATTGTTTGCCGCCCTGGACAGTTTTTTTCTGCCGCCTCTTAAACTTTTAGGTCACCATTATTATTATTATTATTATTATTATTATTATTATTATTATTATTATTATTATTATTATTATTATTATTATTATTATTATTATTATTATTATTATTATTATTATTATTATTATTATTATTATTATTATTATTATTATTACTATTAAAACTTTATTGAAAATATAAATTAATTATATTATCAATAATTAAATAAGTATAGCGCTACCTACCAGAACCTTTCGCTATAATGGTCACCATTAAAACATAATTCAATATTGCCAAACAATGATTTTAATTATTTGTCAACAAAAATTAAGAAAAAGTACCTTCTTTTGTATAATTTTACGGAAATTTTAGGAAAATCGATCTGCGATTGAATCAGTCAATAGTTTTTGAGTAAACATTTTTGGAACCCGCAAGAAGGGGCCACGCAAGGTACTGTTATTTATAAAACTATGGACAAAGTCCAAAATTATTTTCGTTTTAAAATCATCAATTGAAAAATATTTTAAAGCAAAGTATAAAAATACTTTAAGTGTGAACTGTGGGTCTTAATATCCAATTCAGAAAGACAAAAACTACCGCGGGCTTAAATGCTTTTTTGTGTTAGGGTTAGCCACTCCAAAATGGAAAAAATCCCGCGGGTGTTATTTCCGATTTTTTTTTTTGGGAAATATGACCCATGGCCTTTATTTCCGTGGGTCTTATTGCACTGCACCCAATTCAACATTTACTTTTATATTCATAATTTTTCTAAAATATTCCTAATTATTATTCTCGATTCAGCAGTCAATTGAAGTTGTTATTTAAATTTGATTCAGCAGTTTTTTTAATCCTGTTTTGTAAATAAACTTAATTTCTTTTTTAAAAAGCGATTGTCTTTTAATTCACTATTACATTTATAGATTATACCTGTTTGTGGTTTTAAATTTAAATATTTAAGGTTCAGCTTACAAACAAATTTATCAATAACCACACTGACCAGTTCTTCACTCACCTGAAAGAAAAAGAAAAAAATAATCATAAAAATATATTTCTATAAATTTTATTATGTTGTTTAAATAAAGTTGTAATTTTATAATAAATATTTGAGCAAGTTATCTCTTTTGTACAAACAAAAAAAATCTTAAACTATATTTATATACCTGCACTGAATTTTGAAGGAATTTATGATTAACTTCCAATCAGTGTATACCTATATAGGTATATACTTGATTGGTTGACTTAACGAAACATGTCTGTCTACACAACTTTGATTTACTACACGATTTACGCTTACTGTGTTGCTTGACTTAACTCAAAACACGATACCAATAAATAATAGCCGAAAACCAAATAAAAAAGGAAAAAAAAAAAACAAAATATTGCGAAATCTTATGGTTAAAAGCCTGAAAAGATATACCTTAATACATACTCTTGTATAGGTATACATAGTCATATATATACTTCATGTCTAACACATGCCATAAATCAATTTGATGAACAAAGATTTGACAAGAAATATGCTTCGCTCGTGTTATGGTTTTCTTACACCTGAACAAACAGCGCATTCAAGGTAATGTCTATATATACACGCCTGCTGATATTCCAGACTCGTTTGTCTTCTTACTTTTTTTTCAATCCTTTGGAATCACATGTATTAAATATAGAGATAAAGATTTTCAAAAAAAACAAGAAAATCAAAACCATTGAAGCGATTTGACGCCCAATATTTTTTTTATCATACAAACTGATTTGTAGATATCGCTTAACTTCCCAAAGATATATAAACAGACACCCAACCAATCTCAATTCATCATTATATCCTTGACTATGCCATCAGAGTTTTTTGAGGTTTTCCTTTTCCTGTCGAATTCTATTGATAACACCACTTTGATAAGATTTAAACAAACACATTAAATACACAACCTACTAGATACGTCATCCACATCCACACAGGATATGGGATTGGGATTCTATGACCAGAATCCCTAAAAGATACTTTTCCATATATGTATATATGTATAGATACCTACACTTGCCTCAATATCGCAAGTTAACCCAAATCCCATCCGATTTATTACCAGAGAAATGTTTTTCCTTTTATAATATTGTCGTTGTATATATATAACTTTTTGAGTATCTTCGACGCGGCGCGGATGAAATTGGAAACAGGATTATCGAACGCGCATCCTTAAAACCTCGAGAAAAGATTATTATTAATCTGCTCGTTATATACATTATAGCCACACTATATATTACATATACTCAGGCCATTACACAAATTACATCTCCATGCTGAATCAATCCTTCACGGTCTATTAAAATGTTCTGGGATAAAATCAGGGCGTCAAAAAGGATACATTAACACACATCCATCTTTCTCGGAAGGCGAACCGATTGCAATTTAAACCAATGGGCTATAAATTGACTGGGTCTATCGCTTTCATCAAATAAATGATCTGTCTTTCCGGAAGGGATTTTTGTGTGATGTGGAGGAGTTGACGGGACGGGACGGCAGGTGGTGACTCTCATCCCTAATATGCATGCAGTGCAGACACCCAGCAGAGTGACCATTGAATGCGCATAAATTGTATCGAGTGTCCTTTCTGGTCGCAGCAATGTATATAGAGTGCTGGATGCTAGAGGAGACAGAACCAACAACAGGGCACACACCATGAATTGACAGCAGAGGGCGCCCTATATCGTTCTATATCATCCTATCGTCCTCACGTCCTTGTGCCATCAGCAAATTTTACTTTAAAATCTCTGCCACATTTGTCGAACTAAATGCGAGAGCTTAAAAAAGGACGAAGTCGGATCGATTTCTGGTTAACGTTTATACGAGTTGTGTGCTATTGTTTCAGTTTCCGTTTCCGGACATCTGCAGAACTCTATCACAGAATTCGATGTGTCTGCGTCCTGCTGTCTCCCTTACCCGATGATGCCGGAGAGGAGAGGGAGGCCTTCCATCATGCTGCTCCATCCATATACCGAAGCAAGAAAAGCTTACGATTTTATAGATATTGTAGGGCAACTCAATTTACCAAGTATAATCTGAGAAATTTCTCAATTTAATTTTCATTTTCTATGGAATTCCACAAGAATGCCTTGCATGCATTTTATTTAAGCTTTCAGCACTCCTACTCCACCCCAACCCCACCTCTACACTCTATATCAGCAGCTGCACACGATTGAGCGCTTTCAATAAATTTATTTCTTCCAGTTTTATATTGTTTTAAGGCCAATTGTTAAAGTTAAAGTTTAAGTTTGGTAAACGATATTATGTTCTCATTTAGGTACAGTACGGGAATGCTCGGCGGTGCCATCAGTTGCATGCATCACACGCAATGTATAAAATGAGTTTTTGAAAGGTTCTCCTTTTTAAATGTGCTTAAAGTTTTAATAATTTTTTGAATAAAATATTTTTAAAGTTTTCTAGCATTGAGCTTGAGCTCAAAACTGAAATATTATACATTCGGGGCTATTCCAAAACCAAACGATACCTATATATAGACTATATAGGGATCCATCCATTATTATATGAAATGGAGATTTTGTTTTCGAGAGATTAAAATAATACTTATTCGAAAAGTTTGCTTGGCGCAGGATGATTTATTTGCGGAAACTTTTTTTTTCTTTTATTTTTTTGGAATACAAAACTTTGAGACTTGCTCCTGCCTTGCCACATCGAAGAAGAAGTTTTTAGTTTGATTTTATGGTCAGAAAATCGAGGACAGTGGATATATTCGGCATAGAACATACACATTTATTTCTTGTTTTTTTTTTGTGGAACGGGGTCTTTTAAGTAAGTATATGGCGAATAAAAATAAAGTTTGGTGAGAGGGTGATCTAAAAACAAGCTTTAGTTGAATTGGTTGTAAATTTTAAAGTTTGAAATAACAAAAATAAAAAAGAAAAAACTTATTAAATATGTATTTGAATTTATGAACTTAGGGATTAAAGTTTCAGTGCACAATTTGAATTTCTGATTCTTATAGCGATGGTATATCGTGCAAACATTTTGATAAGAATTGTAAGAGAAGGGATTTTTTTTACATTCTAAAAGCTTCAGAGTTTTGAAATGAAACCCTTCGATAGAAGAATAAATTCTATAGCGTGGTGCAATTTTATTGGAAATAATATTTGAAAGTTCATGATACCCGAACAGAGTCATGTTCAGTAAAACTTTTATTTTGGAGAAAAGGGATTTTAAAAGGTTACGTAGAAATGATGTTGATGAACATCTTGTATATCTAGAGAAAATAATGTTTTAGCTTTATGTTATTTTCCATAAAATAAAATAAACGATTGAGATGAAATTTCGTTTTAAAATTTGTATGGGCCGTATGGGTTTATTATTTTTAAATTACTTGGTATTTTTTGATACTGGCGTCTGGCAATTATATCAGAGACAAAAGTGACTGGCATATAAAAGTAGCATAATATGTCTGCCTTTTGCATGGAATCGTTTAACATTTAGAAAATTGTAAGAGGCCTTTCATTATATTTGAATTGAAAAAACGAAAAAATGTGGATTATCTCTATACAATTTCACGACATTATTTGTGTGTCATGGTGCAGCGGGCCACTATGACATGAAAGTCCCTGCAGTAGTTTAGCTGTTCTTTTTAAGCTAAACTTTCTCATAAATTTTGAATTCTAAAGGGCTTTACAGTAAATATACAGTTTTTGTGGCCCCAAAGAAATCTCATAGGAGACCCACACAACCCCTATCAGGGGCCCTCACAATGAGTATAAAGTTTTTGTTTTTTTGGTTTAGCTGATGGGATCTCCACAACTATTCATTATTATTGAGTTGTTGCTGCCCCAAAGGGATCGTAAGGAGGTCACCATATAGAACTGTTAAATAATTTAAGGGAAATCCCTACTCTATGTAGGTATCGTATAGGTTTTTGAAATATTGAGTTGCAGTAATTTCAGTTCATTTAGAGGAAAACTTAGAGGCATTGACTTATTATGTATATTGTATATAGTAAGTCTAATGCTCAAAAAAATAACAAAAGGCCCGAAAAACTGCGCTTCTGACCCCTAGAATAAATATTGAGCTGATTTTTGGCCCGAGGGGACAACGTTCAGAAAGCGAATGGCTACTCTAAAAAACTAAGATCTTGGAAGCCAATTTTGTCAAAGCAAAATGAAGATAGCCAATTAGACAAAATTGCTTTCCTGCTGTATGTAAGAGGTGTAACTGACAGGGTAGCCTTAAAACGATATGGTATAAAATCCATATGAAACTAGGCAGCCAATCGTGCAGAGAATGCTGCATGCAGTCTTTGAAATTTGTCAACCATTATAAGAACCTGTGTAATTTATTTTCGTTGCATGTGAGAAAGCTACACATCTGTTTAGGGCATTAAAGGAGTTATTATACACGCTGTAAAGAACACATCAGCGCTGTAAGCAAAGAAAAACGTCCGCCATATTATGCGAATATGTTCTAGAATCTAGACCATCCAGATGAACCCCACTTGAATCACTTCTATCAAACTAAGATTTATAGCAAACGAGCCGCATTACATTCCTTGTCTGCTACGCGAAGCGATTGAAATTTAACGTAACCAAAATTTCAATCAAGACAACATTTTCAATCTGTCGCGAGCTTGGGATCCCATCTTAAACTCCTCACGTTCGATCCAATTATCGCTAAATACCAACAGGGATGCAGTGAGCAAAGTTTGCTCTCAACTTGCTTTTCACCAACAACAATAGTAGCAACAAGAGACAGAACCCTCTACGTAACGCTATAACCCACAGTACACAAATATATTTCGCAGGTTGTCAAAGTTGAAAGTATCAAAATATTAAAAATGGCTGTTCCAATACGCACAGGAACTCAGCACGCATCTTTAGAAACAACAACAAAGTCATGTCAATCTAGCATACATTTTATTTGAAAAATGTAAGGCTTACAACCAAAAAGGTACGCAGATACAATACAAAGGTTTTTTGGGACAATAAATTTGTTTATCAATTTTCGCCCAATAGGCCAGTCAATAAGGGCATCGAAGGTCGCACAAAATTGCGCTGTACTGATTTTTTGGGAATTTGTTAGCATAGATATCAGTAGTGTAGAACCAAGTTTGGAACTTTGAATGACATGTGATATATACAAATTAATTTGAGACACCTAGAACCTGAAATGTTGAACGTAAAGTAATGAGGATGACTGACTCCTGTTGCGGGATGAATATTTTAGCCAATATTGTGCTCTGAAGACGACTAAAACTACAATTTTGATCTTTTTAAGAAAAATTGACAAGTTTTGAAGTGGTGTGTTTCGAGAAATATTCATTCTACAGAACTACAGTTACGCTTAAATAATAGAAAATTTAGTGTACTTTATAAATGTAATGATTAACTTTTTCATAGGATGCACCATTTAAAAGTTATAAGCCAAAATATTATAAAAGTATGAAAAAGTCGCGGTTTAAATAACCATCACGTTGTTAACACAGGTCTTACGAAGCTGCAAACTTTGTTTTACATCATTCTATACTCACAATTTCCCAACAAATCAGTACAGCGACCTAAGGCTTTTTTGTCTTTGTATTATTAAAAATTTTAATTTAAAAATTAATAACCGGTTATTTGTATATATATATCTACACTATTTTACTGACACAAAAATCCCTACATTGTGAGAAACAATTTTTTTATAAACTACTTTGACTTTTATTGGCTCATATAAACAAGTTATTAAATGTCAATAAAAATTTTAATTGATTTTAACTTTTTTTTTATTATACTAATAAATTGTGTATTGGTACAATAAACTATTAACAACTATTAACTGTCCCAATAAAGGCTACATAATTTTTTTTTTTTAATTATAGAGGGCTCCTATAAAATTCATAGTATGTTCATGCTGTGATATTTATATAAGATTCGGAAAGCATCGACCATAATTTGCTTCTTAGGGAGAACGAAAGCATCTTACTGATAAGCAGGGATGGGACTTTTTGAAAAAATGTCCGGAGTAGATTTGGAAAAAAAACGCAGTAGATCCAACTTTTTCGCAGTAGATTTTTATATTTTCAAAATATAAACAAGAAATAACATAAATAAACATAAATAATTTAAAATAATAAAATATATATTCTGCCCTACCGAGGTATCCGTCGGAGCGGAAAACTCTCCCAAACGCATACGACGTCGGAGGTTCAAAGTTCATTAGAGATGTCAAAAATGTCACTTCAAAACACACTTGCTCGCACTTCAACGCAAAACAACATTGCGCGTTCCAAAATGTCGGAAAAACGTTCCGAACGCTGTTCGGAAGAATAACTCGAAGCAAAAATCCTCCGATTCCGGTCCGACGGATACCTCGCTAGGGCAGATTCTTTTTTAGCTCTGATCGTTCAGAGCTTCAAATTTGTGTTTCTTTTTTAGTTCTGAGCATATTCAGGCACGCTCTGTGAGCTCAGAATAAAATAGTAGAGTAAACGGAGTAAAATGCTGAACACACACGAGATGACGGGAAATTAAAAAAAATCGTCGTCAAAACAATAAAAATGGCGGAAGAGGCTGGTTGTTCTAGTGGAGAAGGTAAAATAATAATAATAAATTAATAATTTATAATCATGACAGTTCAGTGCTCAAGTTGTTTCATAATTAAATCAGAGAGCTCTGAACATACGCTGCTCAAAACTTATTCTGTTCGCTCATACTCTGCTCAGCTCTGAACTAAAAAAGAAAAACGTCTAATGAATGATTTTTTTTGTAAAACCAAAAGTGCAGTAGATTTTATTTAAAGGCAGTAGATTCATTTTTCGAAAAAAATGAAGTAGATCTACTGCAATTGCAGTAAAGTCACAACCCTGCTGATAAGACCACCTGTCTTCGTACTCGGGTGAAACGCATTTTGGAATTGAGATAACTATAGAAATGAATTTAAAAGTTCAAAAGACCTCAAAGATTTTCTTTCAGTGTAATCAGTGTTGTTTTAATACCCCATCTGTGCAGTTCGATAGAAAAGTATTTATTTCATCAAAATAAATTTCGAGCAATGTTATGTTTATTAAAAAAAAAAAAAACTTCCTGCAGTTATATAATTGACACGAAAAAAATAAAAAAAAAAACAAATAACAATGTTGTTTTGGATATGATTTTGTTGAAATAAAAACAAATTCTTATGCAGTATAACACTAACAATTATTATTCACCTAGTTTTCCACTTTGAACTTTTACAGAAAATTTCTATTCCCTCAACCGAAGAAACGTGTAATGGATTTAATTCAAACTTAAAATTCGCAGTAAAAGGTTTCTCACAGAAGTTAAATTTACTCGTATAAAACAAAAAAAAAAACAGAAAAAAAATGAATGGCCAAACTTCTATTTTTCTATTCAAATTTTTTACATTTTCATCTTAAAAATATGCTGCAGCTCAGTTATATGTATTCCTACAGGAAACCTAGCGCTGTTTTTCAACGAAAATTATTTTCATTCACCTTCCGTTGTGTATATTTTCATTGGAAAATAAAATTAAAAGCAAAAAACCTCAAGCACTTTTATAGAAGGTTTTATTTTTTTGTATTTTTCTTTATTTTCATGAATGAAAATCCGTCGTACAAAAAATGGGTAGATACAAAAAGCAAATTCGTCGGTTTTATGCAGCAAAGGGAAAAATAACGGAATTACAATGCAGCCACGATATATATATATGTAAGAATTCTTTCTATACCCAAAATAAACACCTTTAATCCTTTCAAATATTTCTTTTTGTGTTCAAAGAAGAATTTTAAATATTATTTATTGATAAAGTGTTAAATGGATGGATTTTGAGGTATTTTTGTTAAAAAATGAAAGCGTTTTTTTTTTACTTCGATACTTCAGTATTTTCGAATAACTTAGATACGTTCATTTCATTATAGGGAGCTCTAAAGTTTGGTCATATTTTATAAAAAAGTCGTTGTTTCATTTAGCCTAGTACATACTTGTGAATCATGTCGTGAATCCATACAAATTTGCATTTTTGTTCACCCGTGAGCGTGCTCGTGAAGCCATGACAAAAAGTGAAGACTTTGCGTTCACAAGCGGTGAACCATATTCACGCACAAAATGTACGGGAACTCTTTAATTTTTGGTGTAGCTTTGACAATTTGACCATAAAAGCTGCAAAAGTCAAGCAAATTGTGTCAAAAATTCACTTCTCCACTGATGGTTGTTCACTTCACGAGGAAGTATGTACTAGGCTTTAATAGCGATTTTAGCTTTCAATAGTTCTTTGGTTAATTGCCTTTCCATGAGGGTTATGGTTATTTGAGAAAAAGATTCCTTAGAATTTTGTATTATTAAATCACTATTACTCGCGTCGGCACTTGACCTGTTTACACCATTAAGTTACACTGCAATACTATCTGTTACCCCTCATCAGTTGAAGTGATTCTGGGGTGTATACGCCATCAACATAATGTTGTCTCTAAAAGAGCAGTTATTACACCCGTGAACACTACCGCATATAATCTTGTCGTCTGAACTCTGGAGGCAATCAGATAAATTGTACGTCAATAGTGCTACCCGTTCGAATTTTAGCAAAGCTCCTGATCAAAGATACTGAATTATAAAGATTGGAATCTTTCGTACGTTCCATCCCCCAAAACCCATTTGTTTACATTGCTGTTTTTGTAATTTCATCTCGTGTCGATGAAGAGATGTGAATTGCAACAACAATTTATGCAGTGGTGAATTCATATTTTTGCAATAGTGTGCGTTAAAACAGGGAACACTAGTGCAAAAATATGAATTCACCACTGTCCGCCATTTTGTTTAGCTTGTAGGCAAACCAGAATGACAGCCGAGGATTCCAATCTTTATAATTCAGTATCTTTGCTCCTGATCCAAATAACTTGAACTTCACTGATTTTCATGCTTCAGTTCAGTTCAGCGTCAAAAGTTATTTTAAAGGTAAGACCGCATTCGGCGGAACTGTACTTCAGTCATCAGTGAAACTGAACTTCGACTTATTTGTAGGAAATTGTATGAGCTACATATATCGCACAATGCGACAACTGCACTTTACGGCACAGCATTATAAGACAAAGTTGATAATCTGACCAACTTTCGTCGCGAAATGAAGTTTCGTACAGTTTCGTGCAAAAGTGCGCGCGATGTCGCTGAAGAGCAGTTCAGCCGAGTGCGGTTTTATCTTAAAATCAACAAAAAATGTAAAAAAAAATATGTGTAATGTGCTTATGAAAGGAAATGAGTTACCGATGACATATTGAGCAGAAATATGTGTATGGTCTAAAGTAACTTGTTCTGATGAACCAAACTTGATAAGAGCTATTAAACACGTTCTAGCTTTTTCATAATATCGATAATCAAAAAAAATTACACCACGGTTCACTTCAATATAAGGGCAACACTTTTATTTAACTACAAGCTGGACATCCAGAGTTAGAATCTTACTCTAATCGGAGTAAGTTTACTACAATTTCAAAAAACAAAATAAATCTACTCTACTTAAAAAAAAAAAAACCTTCATTTACTACTGAGGTTCTAACCCAGAGGACATCCCTATAATAATTCATTACATGAATTTAATCAGTGAGTCATTGAGCCATTCATAGATTGATCTCTTGGTCTTATATCGATATATAAAGACAGATGAATACTAAATTCGTTTTTTACGAATGTAAGCATTGCATCGCAAATAACTGTAACAACGCAGTTTTGTTTTCTAAATTCTATACTACTTAGCCTAACCGGCCTTAAGGCGTTGAAGGAAAAAAAAAAGTATGGTTATTTTTAGATGAGGATTTTGATTTTTGCGTCTCTATAATAAAATTTATATTCATTTCAGAAACAGATACTTTTTTAAATAAATTTAGATGCTTTTATTTAATTTGATTATATTATTACCTGAATATTGTTCAATGATTTAATCTGATAATCAGTATAAAATCAAGCTTCAGCGACCTTCGCGAAACGAAAATGACACACTTCATCCAAAAAAAAAAAAAAAAAAAACAATGGCTACCGTGACTCACGGTCACAACTACTAAAGTTCTAATAACCCTAATGATCAAAAGCAAAAATCGCCATAGAGACGAGTGATAATATTTTTTTTTTAATTGCTTTTTAATTTTTAACTGAATGTCATGTTAATTTTTAATTTTTTTTTGTCCAACAACCAACTGAGACAAACGATTTCACACATCAAACAAGAAATTAAAATACAAATTTAAAAGTCAAAATCAACAGGTTTTCGAGATTATTTTCGGATATTTCACTTTCGCTGATGTTCGATGTAAAACACACATAGGTAAGTAAAATAATAATAATAATACGAAGTGAAACAAAGAAAGTCGGAAGATTCTTTTAGAATTGAATTGAATTGAATTTCGTTTTGCCTTAATTTTCAGATTTGATTTGATTTGATTTTTTTTATTTTGTTTTGTTTTGAAATTTACATTATCATTGACCTTGTCGAAATGGTTTGGTTAATTTTACAAATCAACTATAAGAAAAAAAAACCACACGAAAATACACACACAGCGAGGAAGAAGATAAGTTTTTCTAATAATTTGATTTGTTTAGATCTAAGAGCTTAACGGACAGACACTGATTGAGATAGAAATTCAACAAGCAATCAAGTCGACCAGACACTTTTTTGTTATTAATTAAAATGTTCGTTAATTATTTATTTATACAAAGTTGGCGTGGTAATAAAAATAAACTGGGACTTGATTTAAGAATATTTGCATTTATATTTATAATAAAGAATCTTCTTTCTTCTTTGAATTCGTCAATAATTAACAGTGTTTTATTGATGTTACTAAATTTTGCAGACACTCATATACATATATACAAATTATAGATATTTGTAATTGGTTGGTATATTGGTATGCTATTTATTTGTATCAAGACTATGGGAAGAGCTTATGGGTGGTCGGTCACTGGCCAGGATTGTAAATCAAGGCAAGTTTTACTTGGGTTGTAAATAATCAAACTTCAATTTCTTAAATATTTTGTTAAAATTGACTCCTTAATGGGCTTTAGAATTTTTTTATTAGAAGATCTTATGCTCATGAAGGAGACAAGTTTGATTAATTTTTTTAAAAGTCACGAACAAAAATAATTACAAAATCCTAAAATAGATTTGACTTGATTTTTGAATTAGATTCGTAAATAAAAATTAGCAAAAACAAAAAATATTGATTTTAGGGTCGAAACCCATATAATATTTTTAATTTACCCGTTTTCAATACTTTTTTTTGTTAATTATAATTCTTCTTCTAAAACGTAGTATTTGTTCGGTGTAAACAAACATTTCGAAGTTGTAATGAGAATTAAGACTAAGATGATGGAGATGGACATGATAGGTTTCGTTATACCATTCGTAGGTCTAAACAGGTGTACTAATTTGCTAGCATTTTTAAGTGATTCACTTAGAAGGGTAACTAATCATTAGCGTAGTTAGGGATTTTGTCTACCATCAGAAGTTTTCAATTTTTAATTATTAAAGCACAAATATGTACTTAAAATCAATAGGTTAGATATATAGGGCTTTTGTCAATCGTTAATTTTCAGTAATTTTCAAACTAGCTAATTTGACATGTGGACTCAGTAAATTTTTGGTAATAAAGATTCTCTAATAATAAATATGTCCCATTTGATTAATGTTTTTATTTTGTATCTAAACGGATTTAGTCGCCAGCGAAAATAAACAATAAGTTTTCCACTCTCAAACGATGTGACACCACACTCAACTTTGCAGTAAAGTCGACAAAAATTACGATAGAGTTAAATTTATAAAATGCACGAATGGGTCGCTTGAACTTGCTCTTATGTATGATCACACTGTGGTTTTAAAGTCTTAATATTTTAGTACACCTGATATAAGTAAGAAATTGAAAATGGTTCGAGCGGTTCTTTCAAAAAAATATTTTTTTATAGATATTTATATAAAATTTTGAAAACATTATTCAGAAAAAAAATTGGAATACGCCAATTTTTAGTTTTTACTATTGCGGATTAAAAAATTAATTTTTTTTCCGAAATATCGACTTTTCAACAAAATAATTATGATTTTAAAATTCAAAATTATCTACTTTGACTAAAATCGGTTCAACAAATAATTAGATAGTCAAAAAACAAAAAAAAAATGGTTCTTTGAAAGATACCGTTAATTATAATGGATAAATAAAACATTGTTTAAACATATGATCGATCGCTCTTATATTAGTACACATAAAAATTTTAATCAAAGTCGTAGGAGCCGTTTTTGAGAAAAATAAGATTTCCCTAAACGGTTTTTAAACACTTTAATGGTAGGTACCTACCGTTATTTTTGATCATAAGAATTATTTTTGTTTTAAATCTGCTTGATAAAGTAAAAAAACTGCATACAAAAATACGAAGACCAGCTGGTAAAAAAACAAATGTGGGGAAAATATAAATGTTGTTATCTTCGTACTGAATATATTTGGTATTTTTTTTACTGTGTGTCAACACTCTATCAGGAAGAACTTCGCCCAGATGTCAATACGAACCAAAATACAAGTTTATGGAAGGTTTTTTGACATTTCAAAAGCTTAGCTCTGGAGAGTTTGTTAGTTGGGTGTGTACCTAGCCTTACTTTCTACTCAAAGCTTAGGTCGATTTTCAAAATATAACAAAAAGTTTTTTTTTACCTCAAACAAGATCGAAAATAAATCGATTTTTTTTAGTACCTATATACTTATCACGTTTTTACATCTTTCAAATTTCCTAAATACATATAACTTTATAAATGCAATCCAATTTGTTTATGTTCAATAAACCCCCTATATACGTACATTATGTAACTTATGGAAAAATATCTCCAATATATAACAGAAGGTTCGGGAAATGCTGTTTGTTTTGTTTTTTTGTTTTTTTTTTATTGACTTTATTTCTGAATTTTCGTTAAGGTTAATAAAAATTTCAGACTGATTGATATAAGACGCCAAAAGAACTGAGGATGTTAATGATGAGCCCATGCTATGTGTGGTGATGGGATATAAATTCGTTTTTAGGGCCCATAAATTGACATGTTGCGTGTATAATATAAAGTATTCTTTTAGTAGATATGTATGTATGTGTATATATAAATTCACAATACGAAGAAAGTTTGTAAACATTCATTTTGAAATTTTATTGTAACATACATTGACGTATGTACATAGATGATTATTTTATTACGGAAATGCTCA
Organism: Epistrophe grossulariae; assembly: GCA_929447395.1. Taxonomy (NCBI): domain Eukaryota; kingdom Metazoa; phylum Arthropoda; class Insecta; order Diptera; family Syrphidae; genus Epistrophe; species Epistrophe grossulariae. Next base: position 150,496,237 of record OV839567.1, on the reverse strand, counting down.
CGTCATTTTCAATGATGGAAAACCGAAAATGATAAAATTATTGCAGACTCTTAAAATATAAATATTGTCTGAATAGAAGTACTCAAATATAATAAGTGCCTATAGTACAATAATCTGATAAATTAATTAAAAATAATTTTATTTGAATATAAGGAAAATAAACATTTAACTTTATGGACTTTTAAATTATTTTAGCAAAGACTTACATATTACATAATTATTATATGTGTGTCTGTTTTCAACTTTACTGTAAATTTTAATTTTCTATTAATGAACTTAAGACATGAAGAAGACTTTTGAGTCTCTACATTGAATCAAGTCTAATGTGGCTAAGTATTTAAAATACTAATGTACCTAATGATTGAGATGCATTTTTGGCGAGGCTGAGGTAGGACTTATCGGTGTTCAGGGTTCATCCCAAAGAAAGCAAAAAATTGGGTTAAGAGTTTCCAAATTGCAATTTATAATCAACTTTATTTTCTTAAATTTGGTTACAAAATTTTTCCACCACTGAATGTTCAGTTGGGATCAGTAATACAGTATAAACTATTTAAAACAAATTATTAGTTTTTGAAGTTAAACAAGTTGAGAACTATCAACATAATCACTTACATTTTCAATGTGTTAGAGAACCTTTATTAAAATTTATTTTTTTTAAAAAAACCACACATCCAAGTAGCCCCCCTCATCGATGGAAGGCATCCATCAACCATCATTATATAACCATTTTTTTGTTTCTGTGTTAAATATCTGTTAACATTCTAATGGTGAATTAAAAATATAAAAACATATTGTGTATATTCCAGTTTGCAATAATATCTCAATTAATTGCTTTTAATTTTTTTTTTATGGAAAACCAATGATTACATTGAATGCATAGAATTTATTCTGTGGCATTAAATCATTAACTTTGCATATTTTAATTGATACAAAGACAAAAAAAAAAAATTTTTTAAATAAAAAGAAATGAAAGCTTTTCATTTATAATATAGATGTCAATTAAAAATAAAAATAGTTACGCTTCACTGGTTTTGTTCAATTTCTCGTTAAGTGCTTCTCCACTATAGATATCAGTATATAGGTGAAATGCAATGAAACGAAGGCAAAACAAAAACAAAGGAAAAAAAATCAATTCATCCATGGTATATCTATAGCATTATTGTTCAGTGAATTAAATCGAATCCGTAATTAATTAATAAATCAGCTAATTAATTTTATTAAATTTTAATTATAATTCTTGTTACACATGAATGGTCTCATTATTTACATAAATGAGTAGCTTCAGCTCCAACTCGATTTTGAAGGAAAATAAAATGGAGGCAAATTCAGGAAGAATATAAAAATGGTAAGTTTATATATAGTGGAGGCTTTGTGTTGCTCCAACATCATTTGAGGAAGTTCGAAACGTGCAGCACTAAATAATGGCCATTTAAGTTGAAAAGACGTTTATATACCTATATATAATTAAAGGCAACTTAACGTTGAGTAATTTATTTTAATTTATTGGATGATCGTGATGAAAACGACGAATTACACTAAGTGTTTGTTCACATCAAGTAAAGAGTAACATGAACAAATTAAAGGCTTTCGACATTGTTCTTAATCACTTTTATGATGCCGCTAGTTAATGTTTTTTCCTGAGAAAACAAGCCTTTATACTCGTATACTAGGAAGGTAGGTACATTATTTTGTTCTCCATTCACTCCGTTCTTGTATAATATGAAATGAAAGGATGTCAGTAAAAGAATTTCTGTTGCAAGTTTTATCAATGTACCTATAATACACTCCGAATCGATTGATTGAAGTTTTACGTTCTGAAAGTTATAACGATTTATGATATGAACCGTCAGTGACTTGATTGCTTTGAATAATTTATTATTAATAATGTCAGTGACATGATTTTTTCGCGACTTTCAAAACCGACACCGATAGGCAGGCCTATATACAGCACTAAATTCAACTGTCATTTCAATATCTTAGATTTTTCATTTTTTACAAATACCTACGCATTTTTGAAGAAGAGCAAAGAAGGAATATTTAAATGCAAAAAATTCTTGTTAAATTTTAATATTTTTTTAAATATCACGTTGCAGTTGGAAACATTCTAACCACCGTAAAAATCTTAAAGTCATCCGCAAATAATAACTTTTCAGCAGTCAAAATGACAGAAGGTAAGTCGTTGAAAAGAGGGGTGGACCAAGGTGGCTTCCTTGACGCACACCAGAATAATCAATTATAGTTTTAGACAAAATGACTAAAATACAACGTGCAGAAAATGAAAACATGCACTGAAAATAATTTTGTACATAAAATCTATGAACGGCGATCTTAGAGCTAAAATAGCAGATTTTCTCCGAAAATTCATAAAAAAACGGTCATAAATTTCATGAACGGGTGTTGTTTTTATGAATCTCCATTTCTAAAAAAATTTGTATGGAAGAATTTCGTTTAAAATCACTGATCATAGTTTTCATGATTTTATTCATACGAGCATGAACGGTTCATGCTCTAAAATTTGCACTTTTTTATGAACAATATATAAATATTAGGAATACAGTCCTTAATTTTATGTATGGTTCTTATAAACCATGTGTTTGGATTTTTAAAGTCTTCATGTATCAATTTCATAAATTTAATGCATTTATTCCTAGGTTCTATGAATTTAAAATAAATGAAATCGGCCAGAGCACGAACTGTTCATGAAAATTATGATCACTGGTCTTAGAGAAAGTTGTTCGATAAAATTTAGAAATATAGACTTCACAGTGTATTCATGCTGTGAGTTTTTTGTAGCATCTGACTGATAAGTCCAACTGTCGTACCTGGGCGAAACACAATCTTTGGACCGGAGATCACTCGAAATTATAAATTGAGGTATGTATTTTGCAATTTCACTAGCTCATCATGGACTTTGTAGGAAAGTCGGAAATTATTTCTATTTAATTTGCAGCAAAATTTTATGTTTTATGTATTGGTTTCATAAATTTTATGAAAAATTCATGCGTTGTATGACAAGGTATTCATAAAAATAATGAACCATTCATATTTTTCATGAAAGCTATACATAGTTTTAAAGAATGCATTCATATTATCTAAGGACAGAATTATAAGTTTTATGAATTGAATTCATAAATGTTATAAAAAATTCATAAAAATAATGAACGATTAATATTTTTATGAAATAAAACATAAAATAAATGACTGAGATCATATGCTTTAGGTAAAATTTTCATAGCATACATGGACATATTCATAATTTGTATGTATGTACTATGAAATTCATTCATTTAACTTAAGTATACAAACATTGGATTTATGAACATCAGATACATACATTTTATGAATAATTCATGAGCTGCATGACTCGTTCATACTCGTAGGAATAATCAATTCATACAACTATACCTAAATCGTATAAATGCGATGTTTGGCTTAATTTTTAAGTATGTGTGCATTAAAAGTAGGAAATTTTTTATGAAAATCATGTACCTTTTTGGTTCAGTGTTCAGCGAATAATTTTGTACTAGTTAGTTTTAAGGCATGCCCTTTTGCTCTCTTCTATTGCATTTAACCCCCCCCCCCCCCCTAAAAAAACATATCACTACTTTGTAAAGAAGGGTTGGTGCAATAACTTTTTGAAATTATATTTTTGAAAATTTTGAAATTTTTCATCAGCATTAAATTTTGAAATTAGAAACTCACATTAATAAAATAATGACGAAATAATTCCTATAGGTAGTATGAAATTTGCTACCTCTTCCCAAAAAATTTATAAGCATTGAACCTTGATTTTTCGAAATCCAACTATAATAATCAATTTTCAGAAACATTCAAATTATTTTCAGTAAACAATTAAAATGGCGGAGTGACGTGGTTGCTGAAATTTGTTTTTTTTTTGTCATCTACCAACCATATAACGTATCATAAATTTAGAATTATAACAAATCTTTTTTAAGTTAAAACTTCTTCATTGATTGAACTAGTTCTTTAATTTTGTTTCCTTTATAAAAGGTGTGTGGTTTTCAAGAAGAAATAAAATGCATATAATTTAATGTTATGGCCAAGAATTTAGCTTTATTATAAAGATAAGGGTTTGCCCTTATGTTTTAAAAATGATTTCGGGCAAGTGGCCGCCGCTCGGCTGGCTCGAATAAATTCCAGCCGAGAGGCTCAAGAGGCCCCAGCTCCAATTGTTGCGATAGCGGATGGACTCATTCGGGTCTTCTTCGATACTCTGCTCCACAGCAGCAATAGCGTCTTCGGTGCGCACTGTACGGCGTCTCTGAGAATGCGCATTATCCACTAGAGTAATTGTGGAGCGAAATCGATCCATGGTTGCTCGAATTACTCTGCTGGGCGTTTATGTCGGCCGAATATTGGACGCAGCGCGCGATGCATCGCGCGAACCGAACCATTATTTTGGTAATAAATTTGCACGATTTGCAAACATTTTTCAGGAGTAAGTCTATTCATTATGAAATGGCAAACCAAACTGAACATAAATCAAGTGACAACTGTCAAAAAGACCAACTCCGCAAAAAGTATTGCCAGATTGAAAACCACACGTCTAAATAAAACACCCTTTATATGCGAGTCCGCTGCCACACAAAGAAAATTAAATTCAAATTTCAAGTGAAATATTTTAAATATGTCCCCCGAACGAATGATGTACAGTATTCGGATCGTACATTCGATAACCAAGTATTTCTTCAGAGACAACAACCTCTCGACCACTTCCGCTACATTTACATACATTTACATACATTTACACGTCAAAAATGTGAAGTTTTGCACACCCTTTCTGATTTAAGCTTGTAAATATCATACAATGAGTAACAAATGTATGTTTTCTTTTTAACTATAGTTGTTGGTAAAAATATCTCAGAAAATTTTAAATTAATAACTCATTTACCCACCTAATTAGGTGAATTAGCTAATTAACATAAATTAACTTTTTCTTATTTTATTGATAAGGTTTTGCACTCACTTCTTTCATTACGAATATTAATTAATGTTTGATTTGAGTTTATTAATAAGGATGTCAGTGTTTAGGTTATTCATATATCATCTCTTTATCTACATCGATGAATATCTTGGGTTCCATTTATACTTTGCGTTTGCATAACATTCATCAAATTCTTCTTCTGACGTATTTTAAATAGTTAAAATACATGGAGCCAAAAACTGTAGTGTAGGTATTTGTGTTTTCCTTAAGTGATTTATTTTTATCTGTCATGACTCATGTGGTAACAAGGAAACTTACCTATAACTTTTAATTAAAAATCCTGTTCATTAGTTAACCAACCTGAAACCAGTGCAACATATAAAACCACAAATTGACTATTAGTTGCAATGAATTCCACATATCCGTTGCAGATTCAATTTAGTTAACACCACAGCACTCGACTGCAAAAGGATGTCGACAAGTCGTCATCATTAAGAAAATGTGTTCAATACAGGATGTTCGAAAAGGAAATGAAGTCTTGTTTGGGCAAAACCAACCGAAATATATAAAGTTATTTTAATGAATTAACATCATTCACACACAACCGCACAATACCACTCATAGGTAAGCGCAATGTTTCAAAGAAAATTGTTTAAATATTTTTCGAAAAAATTTTAATTTTTTAGTTCAAAGTAAAATAATTTCTTTTAATTTATTTATCATAATGTTATAAGAATTCTTTTTTTTATTTTACTTAACATATTAAATACCACCAATGACCCGGAGTGTAAGAAAGTAAATTTTTTATGTTAAATTGTAGTACGATGTGGAGCAAATGGGAGTTGAGGTTGGGAGTGCTTAAATTCCAAGATCCTTCAATTCTAGAAGGAATACAAACACCTGTCGGTTGTGTGCAACCATTTACCACCGAAGAAGAGCTATAGTACCATGCCTTCTTTCGTGTCAAGGGATTAATTGGAATTTAATTAAATTTCTTACCATCACTGTATGGAAGTAATGCAAGGGAATCTATATTGAGATTGTTTTGTTGGTTGTTGGTTTCTCAGATACTTGCTATTACTCATGTATACGACTATAGAAAACCTTAAAAAAAAAACCAATGTTAAATAATTGTTTTTGTTCAAGTGATCAAAAGACAAATCTGTGGTGATGACAATGAATAAATGCATGAACACAAATATCTTTGGTAAAATGTTAATTCCAACCCATATATACTACACAGTATACACCCCTTTACATTCTTCTAATTGCCAGGTCTTGAAAATTGGTAGAACAATTTGTAACGTTTTGGTCTGTCAAGCTTGTGATGTTTCCATTCAGAATGTTCAATGTTTGTATAAAAGAAGATGAGAAATCGTAGGTGTTTTCAGAATGATGCATTATATTGACGATGTGTTTATATATTTTCACAACAGAAATATCAACAACAAAAACAAGAACTCTATTCTATATAAGTAAACTGAAATGCCAGGAAAATTGACATTTAAGAGAACAGAAGATTGATGTGTTCATGAATGCTGCAGTGATTTATAAAAGACAAACTTTTTGGACACATCTGACAATTACATAAATATGTATATACTATAGTTGCGAATATTTACTGATGCATGACATGTATGACAACATCGTTTAGCTGCTATGTAGCTGCAATATAGAAGCATATATAAAAGACTTTTAAATCAATTTTTTTTTCCTGATTGGTTTGTGGGTGGTGTTTGAATTTTCAGAATTGAAATAAAATTATTGTTTGAAAAGGGAATATTTTACGTTGATGGAATGTTGATTTCTTTAGATTTATGTATCGAATTTTGAAAAAATTCTTCAAAAAGCCAATAGAAAGAATAATATGGCGGACGTTGAAATGAACGTTTTTGTACAGTTCACAACAAAAATAATTATGCATTTTAGTACAGTTCGAAGTAAAGCTGTTATTAGAATGGTAGGTAAGGGCTAGTACGCAGATCAAGCCAAATTTTATCGCCCACTTTTCGGTCCAAACATGAGCTTATCCCAAGCTTACTTTTGACATACCAGCCTTGTTGATAATATGCCATAGAAAACAGCTATTATCTGAGAAAAAGTAATATTTAAACATTACAAAGAATGTTGTTTTCCCTTTTTTAAATTAAATTAACCAATTAAATTATTATTTTCTTTTGCTGATATAAATTGTTTGGTCCCAAATATTTTTCCACTTCGAAAACATATTATTCACATAAAATAATTACAGAATTTGTAAAAAATTTAGCTTAAGAATTAATGTGCCGAACAATTAATTTGTATGCTAAATTTTTACAGATAAGTGATGTACAGTAAGAAACAAACATTTACAGTCGTATTTATAAAACTTTTGTCTACTTAGACACTGTCTATTGACCCTCCCCTCATAAACGGTGTACCACTTAAATTCTCTGAACAAGCAAAATACTTGGGTCTCATTTTGGATAAGAAATTAAGTTGGAAACCTAATATTCAAGAGAGAATAAACAAGGCCGCAGTAGCCCTGTTCTCCTGTAAAAAGGCTATTGGTAATAAATGGGGCCTACAACCCCGCATTACACACTGGCTATATATCTCGGTCATAAGGCCGATCCTTACTTATGGAGTAGCGGTATGGTGGACGGCGCTAGATACAGCGACAAATCGCGATAAACTCAGCAAAGTCCAACGAACAGCCTGCCTGTGTATGGGAGGAGCACTTCGCTCTACCCCCTCCGCCTCACTTGATGTTCTGTTCCATCTAATACCGCTGGAAATTTTCAGCAAGCAAACGGCCGCTAATACAGCCATACGGCTTCTAGCCTCCTCTCTGTGGATCAATAATGGAATTGGCCACACCACTATTTTGAACTCGTTCAGAACTATAAACAGTAATATTGACTACACCATACCCCATCCTCAGTTTAATAACTATAGCTTCAAAGTGACTATACCTCCCAGGTCTTCTTGGGAGAATACATCATTTTTGAACGATGATCCTATAAACTTTTATACAGACGGATCAAAAACGGAGAATGGGGTTGGTGGAGGCGTATACTCAGATAGACTAATCTTAAGTCTCTCCTTTCGTCTACCAGATCATTGTAGCGTGTTCCAAGCTGAAATCCTGGCTATAAAAGAAGTCCTTTCCTGGCTTAGAGAAAACGTTATATCAACTAATGATATACGCATCTTCTCGGATAGCCAAGCTGCGTTAAAGTCCCTAGACTCTGTCTCTACTAACTCACTAACAGCCCTAAATTGTCGATTATCTCTTACGGAGATGGCTACACAGTTCAACATTCACCTTTTTTGGGTGACGGGCCATATAGACATTCCAGGAAATTGCAAAGCTGACGAACTTGCAAAAAGCGGAACAACTTTACCTCTGCTGGCTCACAATGCTAGCATAGGTATCCCCTTAGCTACATGTAAACTCATGCTAAAGCAAGATACCATAGAGAAAACAAACTTCAGGTGGAATAACACCACCACCTGTTTGGCGACAAAACTAATTTGGCCTAATCTTAGCGCCAGGCGCTCAAAACAATTAATCTCTCTGAGTAGATTGCACATTAGCTACGTTATAGGTGTCCTGACTGGGCACTGCTTAATAGGAAGGCATGCCACTCGACTCGGAGCCCCTGCAAATGATTTTTGTAGGAGTTGCATGGACGAAGAGGAAGAAGAGACAATCTCTCATCTTCTATGCACATGCCCTGCCTTATCACAAAGACGTAGAACCCACCTTGGAGACTACTACTTCAACGATACCAGCGATCTAAAAAATTCTGACATTATTTGTTTCCTACGCTTCATTCGAAGCTCCAATTGGTTCAACGAGTTAAGCTGATCAACTGATCCATGTGGTATCACAACGGACCATATTTTGGTCTAAGTGTGTTGGATTTCCCTACCAACAGCCACTTTAACCTAACCTAACCTAGACACTGTCTAACTATTTTCAAATTAGTGGTAATATGCTTAATTTAATAAAAATAAATATAATATTATTCACGGTTAGGATAATCTACTCTTGTGTCTTAGTTAGGCAGCTATAAAACAATAATAAACAAGGTTTTTAAACACATTTTCGAAAGTTGGACAGTTGTCCAAAGTTAGACAACTTTTATAAATAAGACCATTAGTTTTTAAGCTGGAGCGACGTACTTCTCAGTGCGCTTTGCTAAATTTAAACTTGGGTAAACTTTGGAGAGAATTTTGTATGAAAGTTAAAATTAAGCACGATCTGCGTACTAGCCTTAAGAATGTAATGCGTTTACACGTTGGTTATGACCTTATGTGTAGAAAGACTATACACCTATCAGGCCATTTAAAAATAATCAAAAACTGACTTAAATCCTTGGTCGAAAACTTGAATTTAAGCTTCCTTTAAAATGCTATCTCGTTGAAAAAATCAAAATTCCTTCCCCATATCCAATAGATACATATTTAATGCCCTTACGAATCATGACTATAAAGTAAATTAATGGGTTTTCCAATAAGAGGTTTCATTTTGATATTAAAAAAAACGAGTAATTTTTAAGAGAAATCAATGGATGTTTATTTCATTGTAAAGAGCAAGGTATGCCATTAACAATGGAAAACGATATCAGCCAAATGCCCTGATTAATTTTTGAGAATATCAAGTCAAAATATTTGCTCTCGAATTAAATAATAATAATTGAATGGTGTCTCCGGATTTCATTTTATATTTGAATTCAATAGATTTCTCGCTGAACCACCATTTTGTTTTTAGTTTGATGGCCTTTCTGTGGTACCGTTTGAAAGAGACCTTTGTTAACAAAAGTCAATTTATTTTACTAACGTAATTTTGCTGTAAAGCCTAGTACGCTGCGAAACAAAAAATCCCATACAAAAATGACACAACAAAATCATAAACGAAAAATTTCGTTCTGCTTTTCGTTTTGCAGTACGCTGTTCGAAGAGCGAAATTTATAATTGTAGCAGATTATTTGGAGAAGTCTCCGCTCCTTTTTCGCACTGAATTAATTATACAGACTATTTATGTGTACGGAAAAATGACAATTGAGTTTTATTTGTATTTTTTTTTTTTTATAATTTTCTTACATCATAGGTTTCTCTGATTTTTTGAGTTTGTTTGGTTTTGTTTTTGGAATTAGTGAAACTCTCCAAGGATATTTTCCGTTGTGTTTCCGGAAGCGTTTCGTTGTCTGTTTGGAGATCACAGAAAAATTTCGTTTCGCATCAGCAGCGTACTAGGCTTTAGAGTGAAGTGTTTTTGTTCTGAAATCATGTGTCACAAAATTACCTGTCAGTACCGTGGTAGTGTTATCCAAGCGTGTTTTGAAATTTTTTGGTGTGATTTTTATAATTTTGTTTTAAAGGCATATATTTAAGTTAAAATTATAACGGATTTTATTTTTCTCAGAAGCTTTGAGATATGTGTTTATATTAAAGAATAAATGTCAGTACCGTGGTATATTTATTTATAATGAAATTAAATTAAACGATTTCAAGCAATTTTGCTAAAAATCTTGTTATTTTTTATTAAGAATGGTACCAATACTTCCGACAAAACATATAAAAACAAATTCGTGTAATAAATGTTGAGTTATAACCAAGCATAAAAATAAAGACTCCAACATCAAAAAAATATTTCAAAACTAAAAAAACATTCAATTTTTAATAAAACATGGGCTTTCAAAGTTAAGAAACGTCAAAACGTAAGAGGGAATTTAGAAACTCACTAAAAATATTGTCAAAAAGAGTTAGAACGTATATAAAAAAAAATAAAAATCAGTGTCATAGCACCATGTCTTTGAGATTTAGTACTTTCTACGATATTTTTTTTTCCTTAAAGGTTGTAGTAAAATGCTCTTACAGATTTAATATAGACATGGTATTAAAGACAAATAAAATAAAAAAAATTAATTTTCAATGATTTTTAATTTTAGCAATTTTTTTTTTTAATCAAAGTTGGCAGAGAATCTTCCGTATGTCCGCCTTGAATTGATTGTGGAGCATTGGCATAGACCTTATCTTTCACGTGGCTCCAAACAACAAAATCTAAATCACAAGATCTCGGTGGCCAGTTGTGATCTTCCAGAAATAACACGATCAGGAAACTTTTCTTGCAAAATTGCGATTGTTTCGTTGCTTTTGTGGCACGTTCACCATTGTTTTAGTGAATTTTAAGAATTTCAATACGTTGTTGAAGCGTGTATCATTGCATTTTTAGTAATGGTGTATTTTTTACTTATCAAATGTCCAAAGATGACACTTCACAAGAGACAGCTGCCCAAATAGCGGGATATTAAAAATGAAACCTCTTATTGAAAAACCCTTTAAATACATAGGAACTGAACTTAAAATTTTTCTTATGATTTATAATGCGTTTAGTTTTTAAATTGTAAATCAGGCAGCATCACTTGAAAATCATCAGTTACGCAGTTAACCCGACAAAACTCATAGTTAACCCCTACAATACTTGTCTGTTTATACCAAAACCTACAATACATTTTCAAAATGAAGTATACCAACTTATTATTTTTTTTTTGTTGTTTGTCGATAAAAGTATTTTATATCTTTATTTATGCAAGCAATCTGCTGTATCAGTTACTTTATATAAAACGTTTTTTTGGCTGACGTTATCCACTTCGTGTCCATAAGAAAATAGAAAAATAAAACTTTTATGCATTCCCTAAAATAGCAGACCGTACACATATATGTAAAAGAAAGGAATATAAACTTTTTCTTTTCTTCTTGTAAGTGATTTATGGAATTTACACAAAAGAAAAAAAGGTTAATATTCGTCATCGTATACGTCTGGAACATATCGATTAATAAAATGAGTTGTAATAAACTTACAGAAACAGTATATAGTATAACTGAATTTGCTCTCCTACTGTTCCATCATCATTAAAACTTTTACCCATAAAACATTTTAGACTATATACCTACCTACATATTGAACGAAGAACTAACATCCCACTTCTAAGTTTTATAAGAAATATTGTACCTCTATATAGATGCCATGAAAAGATATCAATACTGATGAAAATATTCTTTCAAAAATGACAAGAAAATTTCGTCGTATTTAAATGAAAACTCTGTGAGACTGTGAATATATTTTTTTTTTTTACTAAATTTGCATATTATAGCCATTTTTTTCTGACAAGAATTTGAAATGTTTTTAATTTAGATATCTTTTACAGAACTTGGATTTTGGTGAAATAAGGCATTTCTTTTATCAGGATGTACGTATTTCATTTTCGTGAATAATGGGCTTAGGGAGTTTTTAACTAACGTCGAAGATTTATTGCTATATTTTAGGGTGATTCAAAAATCAGACTAAAATTGGGGCTCAGCGAGCATCTATGGGATGTAACCAGCGGATTTAAATATTTGTGATTGAATTATCGGATTTCCTCTCTAATTGTTAAATTATTTATTAAAACTTTTCGAGTTTTAATATTAAAAAGCGTTGACTTTCATCTATTTTTGAAGGATGCTAAGTGCACTTTGCAGTTTATCTAGATAGACCCATAGCTATGTAAGTGCCATGCAAAACTGAGTGACCAAAAGGCTGCAACGATGTATGTATGTAGATATTTTATTGATTTTGTATATTAATAAAACTTTCTAAGTTTATGTAAATAGATGTCAAATCGATGTCCAATCGATTGTAAATTTCACTTCGTTTTAGAAAAGTTTTCGTTTTCATTACTTGCGGAATGAGATGTCCTTTGATTTTCTATCGGATTGAATTTTGTGTATAAAAACAAATTTGATCAATGTGTACAAAAATAGGGACAGACACTGTTCTGTTTTTTTTTTTTTTAAGTATGTAATTTTTTTAACAATTTTAATATTTCAAATTAAGTTTTAATTACTTAAAGACTAACAGCCAAATTAATAAACGTGGAAGAGCGAAGGGTTAGGTCTTATTCCGTGGACTAAGTGCAAAATGTTATGAATAAAAGAAAATTTCTAAAAAGTGACGTGTACTAATTTAAACCACCGGAGAAGGTGGTTAAGCGAAGGAATAAGAACCAGATATGCCAAATTTATTCTGAAATAATACAAACATACCTAATTGAAGATTGCTAATTTAACTTTGAATAAAATTAATAATGTCTGCTAGATTTATCGAGTTTTTTAACCATTTATAATTATTGGATAATCAGCCAACAACCCCCATAAAAAGAAAACTATACAAAAATATATGTATATGATCTAATGGAAGTGCTAAGTGAGGAGGATTTCAGGAAGAAATATATGTAGATTTCCCAAGGAAAAATTAAGGAAACTCATTGCGGTTATTGACGATGACCTAAATGGGGACCCAAGAGGTGGACATATTTCTTTCGGTTTGCAAATTATGGCTTCCATCAGATACATTCCATTTAAATAAATAAAAACAAAACAGAAAACCGAAAACCGAAAACCGAAAACAGACACAACACAAACAATTGAAAAATGATAATAATTTTGACAGAAATATATTAACAAGAGTAATCTTAGGTGTGTTTGGTAACGTGAGCTTTTTTTTTACAGATTATCACAATTTGCTGTCAGAACCCATACGAAAAATACCCAAGTTTGCGAAAATTGGGGAAAATTTCAAGTTACCAAACAGGCATCTTATTTATTGTAGTAGATTTTCTTAAGGGATTTCTTGTTAACCTCAATTTACTATTCCACGATTATTTTGGTTTTATTCATTGAATTTTTTTAGCCCATAGCTTTACTCTTATTCCCTGCTTTAGAAAACTCATGGAATAAAGGTGGAATAAGCGTTTTTTATTAATTTGGCTGTAATAGTGTTCTTGGTTCTAGTACTATGATCGAGTTGATTTTACTAGTTTGTGAACTGTTTCGAGTACCAATTTTTAGTGCAACCAAAACAAAACCAAAAATTTGGTCTCACCAAAATCAAAATAAATTTGATTTTTATTTTTGAGGGTGGGGTTTACTGTTTTCCATATCAAGTTCAACTTTCTGGGTACTGGCTTACGAACATGTCAGTTTATCTTTAAATTTCAATTTGAAATTTCATAAACCCAAAAAACCAACGTAATTTTTTTCGATTTAAAAAATGAAGTTCCAGTAGTTTGAACTCAGCTTGGTTTCAGTGTCTGGTTAAATTTTTACTTGCACCATATTCGAGTGTTTTGGAACAAATTTATTTAAATTGTTGGCAAACAAAGTTACGAAAATTAAAATGTAACATAAGAAGCTAAAGTAATTTTATAACAGTGAAAATGTTTTCTCTTACCATATAGATTTATTTGAAAGAAACGATAATACCAAGAAAGTACGTATACGACACAGTGTACCAACAGTTCATTAAAGAGAGTTAACATTTTAATACTTATGAAAATATAAATAAGAAACAATATTTATATTATACATTGCCCTCAATCTGCCCGCTAAGAAAAATAAAATGTTTGATGTTTGGTATTTGGGAAAGATAAGTTTTTATTTAGTTAAAAAAAAAATTATAATGATAACCCATGTCACTATTTTGTAGCTATGACTAGTAATTTTTTTTTTTTATTCAATTTATCTTTACATTTTAAGCACTATGTTGAATGAAAGAAAGTAATTTGAGTAAAATACGCCCAATCTACGCCCACTTTTGTCATATTTTATTTAAATTTTTATTGAAGGTATTCAGAAAGTTAACATTTTTTTTTAAAACCAAAATCATGACACATGTTATCTGCCCCACTCACTTTAACGCCCTTTTTTACGCCCACTTTTCTTATATTCCTCTATACTCCACACACTTTTTTTATATTTGTCTTTCCTTCCTTTTAATATGTATCCTCATAAAAAAATTTTCTTCGAAAGCTAAATTTTTTTAGTTTGACAATTGTTCAATAGGTGGCACTGTGAAGCGTGGCAGGGTTCAGCAAGTGTGAAATAAAAACCAAGAAGATATCAGCAAATTCAACACAAATTCACCTTACTGAAATTATTAAACACAAAATTAACAATATACATGGTAACTCACGTTACTAATGTTTTTTCACATTTTCAAACTAAAAATTACATAAGGATTAAGCTTTATAGAAGTCCAGTAACTATATACATACATCAGACTTTGCGTCGGATCCGGTAGATCTGATTTTTTGCTGAGTTGTTTATGCGATGTTGGCCTAATGAATAGCCCAAGTCTTCGACCTCGAGCGACGAACGGAACATTGGCAAAAATACAAAAAACCGCAGAATTTTTAGTCTTTTTTCAGTTATCAACAATTAAATTGGGTTATAACTTTGTTCTACGATTTAAAGACATCTACATTTTTTTTTCAATTTGTGCCCAAAACCGTCTCAGTAAAACCATGATTTAAAAATACAGCTTTCCAAAATTTTGCAAAAAATAACTTTATAACAAATAACTATTAATTTGTGGGGTAGCCTCCATGTTGTGTATTTGCAGTTTTGAAAGAAAGAGAAAAATAAAAACTTTAAAAAAGTTATTTTAGAAATAATTTTAAGTTATTTAATTTAATAATTAATTTACAACATTTATATTTATATTTAAAAATAAAACGACGACTTCAACACAAGTCAACGAATTTAAGCCCGAAGATGATCCATTGAGATCAAAACGCGTTTATATAAATATAAATGTTGTGTACTAATTATTAAATTAAATAAATTTAAATTATTTTTAAAATAAAATTTTTTAAAGTGTTTTTATTTCTCTTTTTTTTTTTTAAACAAATAACTGGTGGTTTTGCATAATATACATAAAATCAATACAGTGTGTAGGTTGGGTCAAAAGAAGAAAAAAGTAGCATGTGAGGGGTAATCTATATTTCCCCGTTTAGGTTTGAGGAGAAATTTTCTATAAAACAAACTTAAAATATGTAGAAAAAAATCCAATACAAAAATAGCGGCACTATTTAAAGTAAAATCTTACAGGTTTTATCAAAGCCAGAAACCTATTCCTGAAAATTCATTTTAAATTAAGTTATTTAAATCAATTTTTTTTAACTCAAATTTGATTGATTTTAAACTAATTTTTTTTTTCAAAATTTTACGTTAGTATAGTACTATTTTCGTTTTAAATATTAATTCCTCTTATTAATTTACAATGAAACTCTAAAAAGCACATGATAAATACCTCTTAGATAAAAAAAAACAAAAATGATAGAATCTACTTTACTACTCTTACAATACAGATGTATTTTCTATTTAGTTATACAAATTCTCCTCTAAAGAATAAAATCCTCGGCACATGTACACTCACAGTACACACTGCTGTTTTCTGTTGAACTAATGTATTAATTAGTTAACTTGTCTTTTCAAACTTAATTTGGCATATGTTTTAATGCTTTTGCGCCAAGATTTTGGCCAGATATCAAGACTTTTAATGAAAAAAGATTAATTTGCTTAAAAAAATTTTATGGTTTAAATGATTTTTTTTCAAATTCAACATACAAAGATTCATTTTTAATAGAGAGCTCTTTGAAAAACATAAAGGATTTTTTATACCTGCATTTTGTCCAGCAATTTGGTATGGTATGGAAGGAGGTATTAGGTGAATTTTTAAAATTTAAAATGGTAATTTTTAAATAAAAATGAATTCATAAAAACCGATTGCGATGAAATTTTTCTTATTTCGAAGTGAATAATAATTATAACGTAGATTCCTGAATTACATATTTTTAGAAATTAATATAAAAACATTTTTCATGGGGGATTTATCACATTCCATCTAACCTACTCCAAATTCAAAAGACGCTAATACGAACTTAGACGCTTGATTTTTTTTTTTTAAACTTTCATGAAAGTATTAAAGCAACTTATGATATATTAAATAAATGCATGAATGTGTTAACCTGCCATCAACGGTACATATACATTTTTTATATACTTTAAAAAAAAAGTAGCACTTTCCAAACAGTTTCTTTCGTTAGATTTACCTACAAATTGCATATGCGGTGATAAAACTTGAACTAAAAATCCATTAAGGCAACCAACCAGAATACCTGGCTCTTGACTCTTTTTACTGCAGCTTATTTTTTTTGTTATCTATACGGTGCCTACATACCTACACTACATAGTATACTATATAAAACTTTGTATCTTTAAAATGCATACTCTATGGTTCTGTTCATAAAATAAATATCCGTTAGCTTAGTGGTTCAAATATATATCTATATATATACCTACATATAAATATATAATAAATAAAAGAATTAAAGTCTTAAAAAAAAGCTTTTTCGAGTTCCTCTAACAACATTTGCATAACCACCATCCAGCGGTGTATCTAAAAGTCTATTCAAACAAACTCCCGTAGAGTACCTAGGTAGATAATATTATAGAAACCTTTAAAAAAATAAAAAAAAAAAAAGTTAGAAAAAAAATACTTTTCCATTTCGTGTCATCAGCTTAGCTCTCTGCGATGTGAAAATGCACCACCCGTCTATCTATTTACTGGCTTTTTTAAATATTTGTTTTTTGTTTTTTGATTTTTTTTTACTTTTTACGGTTGAATTGTGTAGATGTATATACATTTTCGTAGATGTTGCGGTAAAATTTATTAGATTTGCCTAATGCGATTTTACAATCACACTTTAGTCATTTTTTCGACACAGTTGTATTTTCAAAAAAAAAAAAAAATCAAAACATTTGAAAAGAATAGAACAAAAATTTTCTATGCGTGACGAACTTGATTCAATTTTTGTATGACTCTGATTTTGGATTGTTGTGATTTAAGCCAACAGTGCCGGATTATCTATGCAATAGGAAAAAGGTAGGAATCAAAAATAGCACATTTACTTTGGGGTAAATAAAAAGGGCACAATTTTCGACATAACTCTTTGAGGTACTTCTTTTCGGGACTTAAATCCAAGATCTGTCTCGGCACTTTTGTCCAACCCGCGAGGGAAAATAAATCCGGAAAAATAGTGTTGGGACTAATTTCGCTACCATTTTTTTATATAGGTACAGTCTTATCGCCTAATTTATTGAAAAACAAAAACTACCTGAGAAAAAATATTTCCAATTAAAAATCTTCCACGAAATAATACCTACTATTTCCCCAAGAACTTACAAGGGGAAATTTTTGCATTGACAAAAGGAAAACGTTCACTGGGAAAATTATTCACAATAGCTTTTTTGGTGAAAGGAATATTTTCCCAAGAAGATTCGTGATAGCCACTTTCCCACATTGGGTAAAAACTCCGGGGAAATTTCTTTCGTGATATGGCTGATGTAACTGTGCTGCTGTAAACTTTGCCGCTTGCAAAAACTAACGTAACCTATCCTATCCTTAGGATTTATGCCCGAAATATATGTAATTGGGACTTATTTCCCAATATCCCACTCAAATGGAACAAAAGTCAATTCTGAAAGTACTTTTTTCCACATGGAATTTTGTATGAACAAGGATTTTTGTAATTATTTTTTCCCAAAATCCACCCAATACCACGCCACTTTTTTTACCACTTGTGTTTTCTCCTTTTAAAACAACTATGGAAAAATGAAATTTTGCAATTTTTAGCATGAATCTTGCTAAATGTAATTTTTTTGGAAATCCACCCTCTGCCACGCCCACTATTCTTAAAGTTAAGTTTTCTTAAAAATGTCTATAGATACCTAAAATTTTGTAATTCAGCTCTTTAGAATTTAAGGAATAATTTTCATAAATTTTCCGCCCACTGCCACGCCTATATTTTCATATATAAAAATGAAATATCCTTCCTTTTAAAATATACCTTGGAAATCCTTTGACCAATTTTTATTACTGTATTCGTTATTATACATAGGAGCGAGATTTTGAAAGTGGTTTTAATAAATCCGTCCACTGCCACGCCCTCTTTTCTACCAGTTGACTTTTCTTAAAACAACGTCTTAGAAACCTAAAATTTTGTAATAATTTTTAATTTTAACTTTCAAATCCCTTGACTGATTTTTATTACATTTTCAGAATTTGTTATTATAATGATGAGAGAGTTTTTGAAAGTGGTTCTAATAAAACCCGCCCATTAACACGCCCACTTTTCTTTTATTTGAGTTTTAAGGTCACTAGAAATCTAAATTGTTTTCAGTTTGTATTCTCATTTTCTGGCTAACACAGTATTTTATTTTATTATATTTTATTTATTTTTTTACGCATTTAAGATTTATCTACCTTTGCGAATTCCGGACGGGTCAGCTAGTTAAAAATATTTTTTTCTCTGGTTTAGTTCTTTAAAGTAAAAATTTGTCTACAAAATTAGTAAAGTGTTCTCGAAAAATCCAAAAAGACAATCTTGTATGTAAAATGTAATAAAAAGAGGAGAATTGGGACTTGTTCGACATTTTGAAATAGATAATATCTGAAGACTTGTAGTATACATTACGGCCCGTCACTGTATAATTCCAGCCCTATTTATATGAAGATAGAAATATCTCATTCAGATAAACAAGCAATACGAATTGATTTTCCACATAGAATCGCAAATATTCAACATCAATTTGAATAAAAACTCCTCGACTCTACCACGACGACTATGACAACGCCGAGAGAAACATATAAAAGTATAATACCAATACATACCTATACCTAGTTACTTCCGCATCCCAGAGTCTCGATCTCCCTGTTTGGGGACCATGTGTCATATATGGAGCCTCTGATTGGGGTGTTCTCTACTCCCAAGACCGCATCGGTATATATAGTATTGCGTTCTTCCCCTATAACATTTGGATAATTCAAAAACATATCTAGTCAAGTGCACCACTCGGTTCAATGGAGAGAGAAAAAGAGTAGCTTCCATCAGCATTCACAGCTCACACCCCATAATATGGGACTTTAGGGTGCGGATTTTCCCACGGGGGGATGGGAGGGTAGGTTGAAACTACTTTGCACTGAAAATGTTTTTCTTTGAGATTAAAATCGAAATCAACTTGCGAAGACAATAACCGGAAGTTGAAGGGGCTTCAAGAAATCGATGAGTTTCCGTCGCACCCGACACCACCGCCGCCATCGTTGTGTTGCGTTGCGTTGGTTTCTTTCTTTATTTTCCTCCACGGACGGATGGTGGAAAATGCAAAGTTGTGTATTTTGGCGAACATACAGTGTCGGAGATTAAGGTTGTTTCACGGGATGACTGTTTAGAAGTTAAGACGTCGCGTTGCTCGCTTGATAAAAGTTTCTGATGCTGGTTTGGGTCAATTTCAGAAACGACAACGACGACGTTGCTGTATAGTTATCGATTTCCGTACAGCACTGTACCTATCAGATACACAACACATCACATCTATGGTATAGCGCAAAGTTCCAGATACTCTCTCTCTAGCTCGTCGTCGTACTTTATTACTCGAGTACGTGTTGGAATTTAAGATAAAACTGTGCGGAAATTTTTTTTCTTTTGTTTTTGCGAACTGGAAATATTTTTTTAACTCTCATATTTTTTTTTTATTTTTTTTTGTTGTATTTGCTTATATTGAATGTAGCGCGTGCATTCGTAATTTGTGTTATTTCGAGTCATTACATTTTCATGTGCACTTTGGTGTTAAAAATATGTGCAATATTTGCAATATGTGAATTGTATCTGTGTTGTATAATATATGTATGTATGTATACTATGCGTGTGTATACACCTACATATATGTTGGTTGCATTTTAAAGTGCCTCCTGAAGTGAGATATTTTATCGAGAAGAATAAAACGACATAAATATCTTCAAATATACATAAAATAGCTACATACTACATAATATATAGCAACAACCATGAGCATAACAATGGAATGTGCCATTAAATATATTTTATATAGCTCTAGTTTCGTTTTAAATTTAGTTTAATGGAGCGAATATGTTTGATGGGTCAAATTAATTTGCATTATTAATTAGATTCCCATATATAACTTTTGTTGATGTTAATTTTGTTTTAAATTTTTTTTTTTTAATATGTCTACAAATAGCTCGGTGATCAATTTAATACTTAAAAACTTTATGACTTATTTTTACAACTTGTTCTTGTTCTTGTTTTTGAACTTTGTTTTCTTTTAATTAATTAGTAAGTTATTAATTGGAATCCAGTTTAATTTGAGAAAGATAAATTCTTAAAATAGGTTAACCTCGAGATTTTATGACACTTATTAAAGATGAGAGAAGCCTTTTAGGAATTTAGGTACGTTAAGTATACCTACAGACTTTTCCTCTCCTTTAAGATGAAAATTACATCTATAATAAAAATTACTGAAAGCATTCATTTTCATTTGGTTTCTTATTGAATTAAGATGTGATTTTCCGCTAATTCCTATACCAAGTTCCAGCTGTCACCAGAATGAAATAAAACGTCTTTTTTTCATGAGTGAAATTGAAAATGTTAAAATTTATGTACATACCAATCATAGATCACTTCAAATGCTTTCTTTTTTACGGTGGAATGAAACTCTAACACTACCAAAAACAGTTGTAGATATATGAAAATTCATTTTGTGTAAACAAGGTAGGAAGGCTAAAAAAGTTGCGACTGCAAATGACCTAAACCTATAGAAAAGCAAGAAAAACAAATACTGCTATCGTAACTAAGAAATTGTCAATATGCTTTCTCCAAAAAGATTTTTTTTATTTAACTGAATTTCGCAAAAGAATACACCGAATCGATCAAACATGAAGTAGATTCAATTCAAATTCACACCATTTCACCTGTTGAGATACATCATGAAAGCTTTCATGCCTTAGTCAAACCAATTTTTTTACTTTCTATGGTTGACGACGCACGGGACGTCAAGATATGCTGTAAGTACTGATTTGTCAACTTTAATGTCTTCATCACAAACCTATTTATTATATTTGCACTGCAAAACCTTCTGAAATGAACAACCTATGATAATCTTTATTCAAATTTCTGCGGAACAATTAACAATCTCCTTTGGGTTAAGTCCCCTTGACTGTTGAACCCAATTTATGGAATGTATACTTAACATCGCATAAGGAATGGATGTAAAAGTTTGGTAGGCAATAAATCAAGATGGTAAAAAAAAAACAAATAATCCAGAAGTAAAACTGATATATTGGTTGATATGCCAACTCAACAGTCAAGCAATATCTACTAATGATTGGAACACGGAAAGACGTTTCTTCTGAAAAGGAGCAAAACTCCCGAAATTACAGGAATCGACGAAGAAATCATCAAAAGGTTTCATATTATCATCTTGGAAGCTCTTGGGTCAGGTTCCCTATTTTCTTAAATGCCTTCGACAGTTTTCCAACAAAAACAAAGAAACTATATCTGCAAAATTATGGCTGGTATTTTATGCCAGTTAGTGTACACAAGTTGTTATTAAATGGAAAAGAAAATAGTTACCACTTGTATTCTTCTAATCGGCCATATTTTGGAGGAAGATCTAGAAGCCAGGAATAAAAAATAGAAGATTTAAGAAACTCTTGACCAGAAAATCTAAGAGATTTTTAACTTAGACCTTCTAAATACATAGATTGTAAATATTTATTATAAAAATGTAAGATTCGATGTAGCAAATAAATTTTTCAGTAAAAATCTTCTTTTTTTTAAAGAATTTTCGCTAATATTGTCGTTTGATGGCAAAAGTTATTAATTAATACAAACAAATTTTTCTTGTGATAAAAAACTAAGACTTAAGACCACAAATTCTCAAACTTTTATTTTTGGCGCGTTCAGAAAAATGAGATCTCAGAGATTTTTCTCACTGAAAAAGTGAACAAGCGAGCACAAGATTTTTTTTCCTCAGACATTCGACACAAAGCTTAGAAATTTTGTTGAGGAATCCTGTTCATATAACTGAAATTGCGCTCCGAGATGTCATTTTCCTGAAAATACCTATATTGGTAGGAGATTATACTTTAAATAAATATACTCAATACATACATATATAGTCCATTGAAATATTACATTGACGAATTTTTTATTTTAATGTGTAGGGCGCTTCAGATTTTTTTCTGCAAATTATGGAGGTACTTTTCATTCGCTGTTTGGAAATGGCTCACATTCCCTTGTCATAGAGAGAAATAAGAGTTGTTTTTATCCACAAACCTGACAAATGCTCCCATGTAAACCCGAAAGATCTCAGAACTATTAGTCTATCATCATTTCTTCTTAAAACTTTTGAACGACTGATTGACATCCATTTAAGAACAAGCATTGACACATGATTTTTGTCTTCGGCTCAACATGCTTACTATGCAAAGGGAAATCGGTAGAGCCGTATCTACACATTAGTGCGAACCATCGAACACTCCCTCCATTCAACATTCACCTTTGCTGGGTGCCGGGTCAATAGGGACATTCCAGGCAATTGTAAAGCAGACGAACTCGTCAAAAGTGGAACCATACTACTTATACTGTCAAATTGGGCAAATATTGGTATACCAACCGCTGCTTGTAAACTCATGTTAAAGCAAGATGCAATAGAGAAAACAAATCTTAGGTGGAATAACATTGCCACATGTCAGGCCTCAAAACAGATCTGACCTATGCTGGATCTGAAGCGCTCTAGGAACCTAATAGCTCTAAGCAGACTCCACATTATCTCCGTCATAGGTGTCATTACTGGACACTGTCTAATAGTCAAGCACTCAACTAGGCTTGGAATACTTTCTAACGACTTCTGCAGAAGTTATTTAAACCTAACCTATAACCTAGGGTGCGTTAGTGATATTCTAAGAAATGATTTTTCGGGGCTTCAACCCCTTCAATGTGGCAGCTTGGGGGAGTGGTATTCACCATATCTAGAGAACCATAAGTTTCACAAACAAAATTTTAGTTCAGTTATGTAGAAAATTTAATCCTCGGCAACTGCACTTCACGGCACGGCAATATGCGACAAAGTTGATAATATGACCAACTTGGTTGCGACATGAAGTTTCGTTCAGTTTCGTGTGAAAGTGTACGCGGTGTCGCTGAAGTGCAGTTTCGCCTAATGCGGTTTTACCTTAAAACTGAGATGAGAAATGTAACGCAAAATTTGAAAAAGAATATAATAATGTAGGTAGATATTACCAGTGAAATCTTTTAAAAATACAAGAACTTTGCTAGGGTTTTGGATTTTTTTCTAATTTTAATCCGCAATATTACAACATTTTATAAATAATTCTGTTAACCTTAAAAAATAATTTCACTTTTAATTTTCAATGAACTTCTTCTAAATTTATAGACCCTGTCATTCTTCTTTCTAATTTTTCCGTCTCTCTGAGTCTGACTTATCATCTTCGTCTTCTTTTTTTCGGTCGTTT
This sequence comes from Epistrophe grossulariae, assembly GCA_929447395.1. NCBI lineage: Eukaryota > Metazoa > Arthropoda > Insecta > Diptera > Syrphidae > Epistrophe > Epistrophe grossulariae. Next base: position 150,472,088 of record OV839567.1, on the reverse strand, counting down.
GTAAGTTTCTGTCATTTCTCAATTCTTAATAAGGTTCGTTCGTTTTATTGAATCATTTGTAAGTTAAAGTTCTTACTATTAAATATGATTATTTTATAGTGTCTGATTGTTGCAACTACATAATCCACAAATTAATCAAATTTCCCTAAGAGAGTTTTATTTGTTTATTAAAAAGTAATTTACTTACAATATTTTTAAAAGATCAGTTCACTTACCTAAAAAGAGAAAAAAATTAAATAAATTAGAAAAAAATATATATACGATTTGTACATATTATTGTACATATATGTGTGAATACACACATATGCATGTACATATTATATTTATAATGTAGGTATATAATGTTATGGTAACATTTGTTTTAAGTTAAGTTTTAAGTTGAGCTAAAGTATTTATTTTACAATTTAAAAGTTAATTACTCAAATTCAAAAAAAAATTTTTGTATATTATTATTCTCAAACAAAGATTCTTTAAAGAACATAACCATAAAATATTTGTTAAGTCTTAGGTTTTGTGAATAGAACCCTGTGACGTCATGATAATTTGGTATCAAACACATAAAACTAAGATCAACTAACTCGTCATCAAGTAATTTATGGGAAAACTATAAATTCTAAAGCACTTTTCACCTAAACTATCAAATGTGCGTTTCCTTCGTATTTTTTTATAATTCAAAAGCATTGAGTGTTATGGGAGTTTTCGCAACTTGCTCATAATTATAAACTGGGCTCCCTCAGTTTTATTTTGAACACAAATGATTACGATTATCATAATTAAGTAATTATATTGGACTTAAATTAATTATTGAATAATTCAGATTACCTATCTCTTTGAAATTAAAATCGAATTATTAATAAATTAAACTATTACTTTCATTTTGGTGGCATATAAATAGATAAAATTAATATACATTCCATCCAAATCTTCATATATGGCTTTTCACGTTCGTTAAAACAGTGTATACATATGTGTATATGCTAATTTTAAAAGACGCCCCCAAGCACATTAATATAATATTATATTAAAGTAAAATGCAAAATATGACCAAATGCCTCTAAGCACTATTATTGGACTCAAGATATTACGATAATAATTATGATTGTTGTCTATAACCACAAGTAAGTTTAATCGATGACATTGCCTTAAGCTGTAATAGCATTAGAAATGTATTAACATAATGTCAAATGTGAAATATAATATTTACGTTTAAGGTTCTAAACTAAACGAAATTATTTTTGAATAAACCCATTGGGTTGACATGAAAATTGAATCATTGGTACCTACTCTAGACATTTTATAAAATGAAGAATATTTTTACAGAAGAAAGGGTATACACACATCCAATATAGTAGTATTGGTACTTGTGATTGTGAACATGGTATGAAAATTCGTAGTCTCATTCATAGATAATACTCCTATTGCTTATTTCATCGAACAAAAAAAACGCGAATTCATTTTTCCTTCTAAATATTTTAATGGTATATATCTTTAAGTTCGAATTTTTATTCTTGCTGCGGTATATAGATGACTCTCGCTGTCGTTGATCAATAAAGCGAAAACTTAAGGACTTAAATTACAACCTTGAGGGACACCTGTTTCTGATCTAAATGAATGTGAATTCTTATTATTCATTATATTATAAGAGCTAAACTTGAATAAATTAAGTTTGGATTGATAGTTGATGAATATTGAAAATTGATATTTAACAACCCAATTGATAAATGTTTTGATCGTTGAGAATGGCGATGAATGTTATGAATTTCAAGAAAATTGATAATAATCACGGAATAGTTGATTAGTTTTTGAATAAAAAATCGGAAATGTCGTAGATTTCAATATTTATCAACTATCGATTGATAATTAATTGACAATCGTAATAAAAGGGATACAATTTTTAGCAAAATCCAAAATGGAAAATGTTTGGGATTTCATATTTTGACACTAATTTTATCTATACTTGATGAGGAAATAAATAAATCAAATTCGGATGACAAATTGGTTTTTCTAGTAAATAACGCACAACTTACTATCGAACAAAAAAATAAAAATTAAGGTTCAACATTCATTCATAATTTTTGATTTAATCGTTTGTATGTCATCATCATTTAAAAATACTTATATTAATTCATATCCGCCCAATAACATATTAATATTTTTAAAATGTTATTGATTTAAGTAGATGTACAAAAATAAAATATTAAGTATCCAAAAGATGTTTCCCAATTTAAAACAAACAAAGAGCAAACAGCCAGAAGCCTTCCATAAATAGATTCGATTTTATTTAAGACAATTTATATGCAATTGACAATTTGGCTGTTTAACAACCCTTCCTATCCAAATTGAAAATATGAGTCAACTCTTCGTATATACCTACATACATATATCTACATACGAGTTCTTGTCGAGAAAAAAAAACTGAGTTATTTGTGACAACCTACATCACTTAAGTATAATTTTACTGCCCTCATATCTTTAAGTATAATATTTGCAAAAACAAATTGAATCGAGTAAAATATGTAGTCGCGTCACGTTTCAAATATTCATTCTCTAGTACGAGTGTGCAATATAAATGCCAGACGAAGTGTCACATACTGTGCCCGTTTTTTCCATAAATATATATAAATTATATACCTACCTACCTACCAACCTACCTACTGGCTGGATGGGTGGGGTGGGTGAATCTACCGCATATTACATCATGTTAAAAAAGAAAAGCGTTTTTTTTTTGTTCCTGGCGATGATGATGGCGGAACATCGAACACCCTCTCATAAGAAAGTTAGCGTTGAAAATAAAGCCCATTCAAAGTCTCGGGAGTCTGTCATATAAGGAGGGATCAAGCCCCGGCAGACTTATTTGCCGACATGAAGATTATCGCACGCTTATATCCCCCTCATCAGACACAAATTACATCACGATGTGGCTTTTAATTGTTGTGTGCTCAAGAGTCTCGGTCCGACATCATAGCTTTGGCATTTATAATAACTTTATGGACCTTCTTTATCCCCCCAATCCTAAATTCCAAGGAATGGATGTCAAACTTAATTCCTATGACCAAACACCAAAGGCACCAGTAGATAGGTATATACGACGAACCACCACTTTATATATGTATATCACAGCCTGTGGAAATGGAAATGATCTTTATGAAAATCTACAGACCAACCCAACCCACCTACAGAATAAACTGGGTCTGGGAGAACAAATTGATGTTGAGAGAATATATATAGGGAAATATTTTGAGTAGGTATTTCCATTTTGTGTTTACAAACGCACGCCACTCGCTCTAATTAAAGTCAACAGACGGGCTAAAGTGAATAAATGCACGAAATTAAAATAAATTGAAGAGTATGACATGGTTGTCTTCTTGGGGACAGTACACTAAATACCTACCTATTCTCACTCTATATAGAAAGGATTGGAGGTGGGTAAACGACGAAGATGTATCTAGCAATGTCAAATTAAAAACAAATATAAACTTGAGGATTTCCACGTTACTACTAGGAGTGGATTAGAACAAGCTTTCAAGAGTGTCAAATCTTACTGAATCGATAATTTGGTAAACCACTCCCGATACAGCATAAAACATTTTTAAAATGAATGAAATATCTTAAGAGAGATATATTTATATGAGCGAGGTACTTATATTGAGGCTCAGTTTCATAGTTAGAAGTACAGTAGAATTCTTCCTCAACAAATTTTTGATGCTTGAAAAGATGAACGGGCCTTTTTTATATCTGTTCATCTTTTCGCGATTCTACTGTAAGTGAAATTTAATATGAAGTACTAAAGCCTAGCTTATTAGTGCAAAGTTAATTGAAAAAATGTTAAGTCTTCCATGTCGGCTATACTCAAGCGCCATTTAATCAGACTTTGAAGCTGGGTATAAAAAGCAAGCATGTTCCAGTAAGTGTGCTTTATTTTACGAGTGTCTTAAAAAATAAAACTTCCTCTATAAAAAAATAAAATGTTACTTGAACTAAAATTTAAGTTAAGTTCATCAAGAAATGAAGACCAAAATATGCTGACATTTTAAGAAGTTCGTACGAAAGTGAAAAATTAAAAGAAATTGCTCCTGTTTACCAACCTAATCCTTCGATTCTTCTCTTTCTAACCAGAAACAATGTACATATTATATATGTATGTATACAGGACATATTATGTAGTATGTGTTGTGTCATATTTGCACCTAGGATCTTGTTTTTTCAAGTGAAAATGAAATTGGACACTTGTCTAGAAATTGACCAAAGAGAAATTGTAAATCCAGGTAACTATTCCATCAGCAGACTGAGGTGCAGCGTAGGGCAGAAATAACTATGCACAAGATGTAAATTGTGTATATAGCATAATATGTATAGATGCACTTAGTAGAGTACATTGCTTCATGAAAATTGGTGTTCTGCAACGAATTTTTAATGCCCAATCTAGAGACATGGTGATGTGGGTAAAATAATTCTGAATATCTTGAAAACGAAATATTTCGAACATTTTCACTGCAGACACAGAAATGGAATTAAAAATAAATTTATTGAAGCGGAATATACCTACATTTTGGCATCCACAAAATATAATTGTAAAACTTTACAACTCCCATAAACTGTATACTCAAATCCATCGTTAAACTTTCAAAATTCATCTTTTCATTCACAGAAAATTCTTAAAGCACAATGTTACGAATTTGGTGCAAAACCTGACAACGTTAGATGAGAGAGTTCTGTAAATTTGATCCGCCAGCCTCTGTAAATTTATACCTATGCTTCAATTTTTTGAATCGTTTCTTTTTTAAATAAGGTGATAAAACAACAAAAGAAAAATCTGTATAAAAGGAAAAGTTTGCGAAAAGTATCCGTTTCTCGGGTGCTCGAAGACCGGAAAGTAGTGTTCCTTCGACATCCCTATTCTATCGATAGTTTATAACTATCCAACATATCGATGTTTTGAAAACTATTGGCAAGTGACAAAAATGAGTACAAATTCAAAATTTTACACCAATAAAATATTGGGATGAAATTATGGAAACGAAACAAGGATCAAAGAAATTTCCCAATTTGTTCTTTTGCATATCAGCTCTAAAGCTACGCCCAAACTGACACGATGGCGGTGGCAATGGCGATAACAATGTGAATGCCGCACACGTAAATCAATGGAGGGGCACACATCGACACGATATGTGGATTGCGACGTTCCACTGCTGCGTTCAGTTACGCGACTTTTCTGGAACGCAGCAAGCACCATTTGATCGCTTGAAGAAAATGGCAGTTTAAAAAAGAAAATTTGAAAATGACTTCAAATACTGAAAAATTAATAGAAAAAATTCGGGGGAATTCCATTTTATAGGACTTTTTTTATTAAACTTCAAAAATTAAACGTTCGTATTTTCGCTGACAACTTAGCCCGCTACACAATATATCGCGTTGATGTGAGCAGGTTTTTGAACGCATCTTTATCGCGCGATAAAAGTTATAGCGATCGCCAGCGCCATCGTGTCGGTTTGCGCATAGCTTAAGAAAGGATTTTTTCTATATCTTCTGCATTTAATCCCTAAGAGAAGATTCTTTCAAAAGCTGGCCAGTCCTATGTCCTGTAACTCTCACATCGATGAAATTGGTCGAAATACGTTGAACAATGGAACAAAACTCATACGATTTTGAAATCTCTACTCGACAAAAAATGGTGTTGGTAAATCAGTCAATCCAGATAACTCACAAGAAATATGAGACCATAATTTTCATCACACTGCACAGTGCACACGCAAAATGCGGAAACGATAAGAGATAATCAAAAATCAATGTTTCAAACAGTCTTGTCAGTAAAAACAATATGTTCTAAATGTCTTCCAACTGTGTAAACTTATGCAATTTTGTCAGGCAACGTTGTCGGAATATTTGTTGTTAGGCCATCGTGAGATTTAAAATATCAAACTTAGAATATAATCTGATATAATCTGATAAAAGTCTTTTACCCACTCACTTTAGACTGATAATTTATTGATTTTCGCGAAAAAGTCTCAAATGACTTTCGATCCTTTTGCATTCTATTTTTTTAGTTTTTTTCTTGGAAATAAACTATCAATAGCTACATATATACTTAATATAATCAAGTCGGGATACACCTTAGCTAAGCAAAAAGGTACATAACAAGCCAATCTAAGCAAATCTAAGTGTAGATAAAGGTTTGTATCTTTATTTTGCCACCAGAAAGACTTTATCACAAGTCGATTACGAAATCGTGAGCTTTGATTTTTCAGATTTAATGCTATTGGAAAATAGTTCATTAAATAGTTGCAGATCATGTGATTCTCTACAAAAAAAAAAGATAAAAGCACTTTTTTCTATGACCAATATCCAATATTTTGACGATATCATTACTTCAAAGAAAAAATTAAAATAAAGAAAATGTCATTATTCCTAAAAACGATGAATGTTATCGAAAACAACTTTATGTCGGTTTGTTTTAATCTCACTTTTTATTAAAAAGGTAAAGTGGTAAAAACCTTTTTTTTCCTCATATTTGTAAACTAAGTTATCGATCCCTGAAAATATAATGCACCATAATGTTTACTTATAGAGGGTTCCCTTTTTGAAACAGCTATAACTTCCCAAATCCCAATGTACTGAACAAGAAATATAACTATTTAAAAAAACAACGGCACAGCGCACACTTAACAAAATAAGGGGTACTTAATTTTCCCATTTTGGTACTTTATAGGCACAGTTACTGTCTGTTTAAGTGGAAAATATGGGAGACTTAAGTGTCACTTAAACCGATAATTTTACACTGTGAAATTGAGCATTAGTTTTCCATATTTGGCACTTAAGTGTTACTTAGTCGAGTGTGAAAGTGGGCTATGAATGCCATGATATAGTTTTGAAAATAACAAAATCTACTTTACTTCTTTTTTAAGTGAACATTGAATTTTTCGAGCAATTTAAACAAAGAATTAAAGTCAAAGAAAATTTCTGTTTGTTATTTAGGAATTTTTTCAAAAAATAAAAGACATTTTTTTTTAATAGAATATTAAGAGAACGATGAATTTCCAAGAAGACATAGATAATTTGGGCACAAGCTACAATGCTGTCATTAAGTGAACAAGTCTGTGATAATAGTTGATAATTTTTGTTTTGTCTTTGTTTTAATTTATTTATTTATTTATTTATTTATTTTTTTGGTCCGTTTAACAAAATTTCACAGTGCAATATACCTAAATGTTTAATTCCGTCAATTAAAAGTTTCCCATAAGGATTTAATCAAAATTCAAAATTATAAATGTAAAAATAGTAAATTAAACAAAATTCGAAACAATAACTATATATATAAGATTCAAAAATTGTAACATGTTATAGGTCCAATAAAAATACCCTTTGAAGAAGTTGGAAAATAACCAACGAAACGTCGGGAATAATTTAAAAAATGGATTAATTTTGTTAATTGCATAATAATAAATAAAAGATCAAAAAGCCCAATTAACCTATACATAATTTTTGTTTAATGTTTGACTAAAAATAAATAGAGCTTGATGAACAAAGTATTAAAAAATAGATGAATGACTTTAAAAAAATATATGTAGCTGGGCGTTGTAAGTATAACCATTGTGTTTTTAATATTTTGTTTTTATTTTAAGTTAGTTTTCAAGAAAATCTGTCTCATGCTGCAATGGTAAAGAAATACACAAAAATCTGTGATGGCGAGATAGAAATAATGGAAACTATACATATGTTTATCGTCCGATCGTTTTCATTTAACGTGATGTGGCCCCTGGAAGTGGGTTGTAAAAATCGGAACTTGCTGTTTATACCCTACACGGTTAAAAATTCTGGCATTAATTTTAATATTTTCTGGGTTGTATATATGACAACACCAAAAATGTATTAAAGTTAAATACATCGCAAATATTACATTTTTACTTTTAATACAAAAATTATTACATTTTTTAATAGAACTTTATTAGAAAAAGAGAGGAAATAAATTGAGGAAATTTCTCACAAAGAAATTTCTCACAAGAAAATTTTCTCTCAAAAGGATATTTCTTTTGAGAATTAATGCAACACAGAAAATATTATGAATACATACTCGTAATTCGTAATAGCTATAATAATGAATGTGTATGTTTGCAAGAGTGCCTATTTATCTTTGTATGTCAATTTATTTCCACTTGGGAATAATTATTCTTATTATTTTTATTAGAAAAATAACATTCTTTTCTCCATCGTTTTTCAGAAATGAGAATAGAAATCTTATTGCGATTGAAATTTTGTCTACTAATTAACATAATGTGCCTCGAAAAACTGCAAAGCGCCTTAAAAATAATGCATATTTAAATTTTTTTTATTTTTATTATTCTTGCTTTTTAATACAATATTAATAAATTTTAATCTTGGGTGTATTAAAAAGTGACGCAGTCTGTTCAAAATGTTCATATTCAATATGGCTGACAAAAAAGAGTATCGAAGCAAAAAAAGGGCGAGGAGGTATTAGAATGTAATCAAAAATTATTAGAAAAATTCTCATATTTGAAATGGCAACTGAGAGAGAAATTTTTCCTCTATGCAAGGGATATGTTTTATTCTTTTGGGTTAAAATCGACTCTTTTTTGTATTACAAATGATATTTTAATACAAAAATATTAGAATGTAATAAGAATTGATTAGAATTTTTTTTTAATATTTCCCTAGTATTAAAATGTAATATTTGCTGTATTGCATACGGCTGTAATACAAGAGCTGTATTAAAAAATACCCCAGAATTTTTAACCGTGTACTGTATCGTTCCATGGCAAAAACACACATCCACACAATCACTTAGAACAACTTAATTCTTTATCAGTTATCATCCTTATATCAGCACACAACCTTAATGATAACAGGTACAAAAATAACCAACAAATTGGCGGCCGTGATTTTTATTCGTCCTTTTCCATGTATTTCTAAGCCCGTCTTAAGCATTTAAAGAAACCTTGCTATCGGAAGGACAATTTTTGATTAAGCTGGACCCACAAAAAGAAATGGTTTAACAAAAAAGCTAACAGCAATTGCAAAATCATCATTATCAGAAAAATCATTATCACCTGCCTTAAATCTAAAGGTCGAATTTTGATTAAATTTGATTCAACATAGTTAATTAAAATAGCAAAAACAGTAAAAAAATGTTTGTTGTTCTTGTTCTTCTTCTTGTTTTTCTTCTTCTTTCTTTCTGAAAAAGTGTATGTAAGCAGACTAAACATTACTCTATAGCGATAACAGAGTTAATTTTTAATGTTTTAGATTTTCGTTACAAGTTTTCCTACTTAATGTGAATTAGCAGTTTTATGTTTATTAATTAATATTTTGTGATTTATGAATTAAAAAATAATTAAGCATTTATTTATTAATAGGGGTGTATGATTTTATCTCCTTGTGCTTTGAACGGTATTTTTTTTAATCAAACTAACTATTCTTTTCCTATATTTTATATACAGGGTGTCCTGAAATCAACGCCTCAGAAGAAAACCATGAGTTTCTAAGATCATTTCAAGTCGAAAAACTTAAGAGGTGATTTTCTCGTTTTCGCTGCGTTTTCGACTTATAACGGTTTTTATGATTTTTATTCTTTTTTCCTTTGACTGGCTCTAATTTGCCAAACTTCAACCGATTTTTGAAATTTTTTTTTCTGTGAGGATAACGGTTTTGCCGCAAAATATTTTCAAGCACATTTTTTAAGCATTTTTAGGTTGTTCTTTTGACTTCGATATGATTTTTTTCATAAAAACACGGTATTAAGTATAATTATTATGAAAGCCCAATATGTGTTCTTAAAAACTTAACATTTTTTACCTAAAAATAGACATAAAGTTATTAAAAAAATAAAAAACAAAAAAAAAAGGAAAAAGGAAAATCAAGAAAATATGAATATTTGAATAAAAACGAATAAAACACTTCTTACGGTTTTACTCTTACTTTTCTGTTTCTAATGTTCAACACTAAACGCTCAGCGTAGTTTTTTATTCGTTTTAATTCGTTTTCATCAAATATCATACTTTTTTTATTTTCCTTTATTTTAATTTTTTATTTTGTTAATAATTTTAAATGTATTTTTAAGTACATTTCATAATAATGAAAAAAAATTATACTTAATAACGTGTTTTTGAGAAAAAAATCATATCGAAATCAAAAAAACAACCTAAAAATGCTTAAAAAATGTGCTTGAAAATATTTTTCGGGAAAACCGTTATCCTCACAGAAAAAAGTTGTATGGTAGATACAAATTTCTAACTGTTCTTGTTTAAATTAAAAATTTCGGAAATCGGTTGTAGTTTGGCAAAGTTAGAGCCAGTCAAAGGAAAAAAGAATAAAAATCATAAAAACCGTTATAAGTCGAAAACGAAGCGAAAACGAGAAAATTACCTCTTAAGTTTTTCGACTTGAAATGACCTTAGAAACTCATAGTTTTCTTCTGAGGCGGTGATTTCGGGACACCCTGTATATTGCAAGTATTAGTTTCGGATTAAACAAAAATGTTGAAATGTAATTAATTATATTTAAATATTATTTTTGCCTTTAAAAAATTGGGAACAGTTTTTTTAAAAGAAATCCATTTTTAATTCTTGTTTGACTCTTTAAACATTTTTTTTTTCGTTTAAAATACATTATATCATTGAACAATTAACATGCATCTTTAATTTTAAATTAATATTTGGTGAGCAAATTATAGATTTTAATCACAAGAGCAAGTTTGTGCGATATAGTCACGCATATTTTTATTAATCAAAACTAAACTAAAATATCATAGTTACCACTGTATCTTAAAAAAAAATATCAATATTTGTAATTAAAAACTTTCATTCAAACTTTAAAAAGAAATTGTATCTCTTCATCCCACAGAGTACAGAGTGATTTTTTGATATATAAAATCATTTCGTATACCAAATCATTGAAAAATATTCGATAGCTATTGATAAAGCCAAGTGAAGTAAAACCAATGACAGAAGCAAAATATCAAAGATCAATATACGGTATTTTATTATATTTCATATAGCAATTAGGTTAAAAGACATCGCATAAAAAGTCTTTACAAAATCATAGCGCAGAAAGGAGAATCATTCCGACCGACGAATCATCAGTTCGAACTTACAAATACACCCCACGATAGATCAAGTGCTCTAAATTACGGATATAATATCTAAAGAAGAAAGTGAGCTAGCAGCAGGAAAAAGGAAATATCTCCTCCGCAATATATTTTTATATATATTGCTAATGGAATCAAAGAAAATTCAACCAGCTGGTTCCACCCAGGGAGACCAACCATGCAATTCATGATTTATATTATTTTGTATCGGGGAAATTCCTTCCTGAAATGTACATATATATACTTCTTACTATAGGAAGAAATCAGAATTATCCATCCAAAAAAACAAAATTATGTTAAATAAGTTCAAAGCGTATATTTGGGTACGGTATCCAATTATGATGATGTTTAAAGCAAACAATATATATACAATTAGTCATATCTATATTTTAAAAGAAGGATCTTTGTGGAAGTATAAATGTCTCTTGATATACGAAATCGACTCTTAAAATAGATAAAGTGTCCTGGAATGTAGGAATGTATTAGAAAGCACCCTGTTTCATTAACACAATCAATGAATATATGTAATCATAGAAGTTCGAGCGATAGGGCCTTTGAATCAGTGTTACCAGATTGGTGGTTTTTTCAGCAAAAATGATGGGAAAAATCAGTTCGCTGGGAATTATGGTGGGAAAAAATTCATGGTGGGAAAATATTCCAAACGGTTTTTTTATGGGGGGATAATAATATTTTTACTATAATCGCAACTTACTGTACTTTGGTACCTATGTACCTTCCTATTTTCCTCCAATTTATTTTTCTTACCTTACATTTTCAACAACCCCATAAAACGAACATTTTGGCTCTAAAGTCAGACTCTCAAACAAAGCAACCCATTCACATGTAAAATATTGTAAAGCAATCTTCTTAAAACTTGCAACTAGTGCTATCGTATGTATGGTGCATTAAAGCACTGTCAGTATCTACCTATTAGAGTGAATTGTTTTCTTTGGAAACCTTATATTCTTAAGTTAAAAGTACAGATAGAAACACACTTGTGATTTTCATTCGTTGCGATTAAAAAATAGCGATCGCAACAAAAAATCTTCTGAACGCACTTGTGGTTTTGAGTCACGTGATTTCTTAATCGCATACAATTATAACAAATATATTTTAATGAGAATGTACACATTTTCTTCAAATAAATAGCAACGTTTAAAAAATTATTTGTTGACAAATTGTTTGTCGTAAACATGAAATGCACTTGCGATTTCAATCGCAAAGCTAGAAAATATTATAACAAGATTTATATTTACATCGCGAGTGCGTTCTGCTTCATTTGCTTTCATTTGGTTTTGCGCCCAAAAAACGCTCAAAAAGAGTAATATACTTCATTATTGTATTAGCTCTGCGTTATAAGTCTCATGTTTGTATTTATGTGTGAAACAAATTGCAGTATTTTAGGCTTGTTTTTGGTTAAAATGATGGTTAATTGTTTTTGCGTCCAGTACAAACATTTTGGGATTTTTTTGAATCCGGTGGGATTTTTTAAATGTCATCTGGCATCGCTGCTTTAAATAAAAAAGTAAGAGTTTTAGAAGAAGATAAAATTTGTTGTATATAGCTTTAGCTTAAAATTTCGAACAATTTTACCTAGACAACAGGTTTAAAATTTGATGGTTTACCGTAATAATGACTTTTTCAAAGCTTTAGCTGAAAACATTCAATGGGCCTTGTGAATAAAAAAAAAGCTAAAGCTAAAACTTGGATTTTTAAGTAAAAGCTAGATTTTTGGTGAGTAAAAATAAGCTTAAGCTGGCTAGTTAAAGATGTTTTCTAGTCATAGCTATTTTAAAATAGCCAACGCTAAATTCATTTAGTTTTAGCTTGTTTTCCCAGCCTAAGCTTCAATTTGTGTGAATAAAAATAGCTTTAACTAGAATATTCAAGTTAAAGCTACAAAAATTTCAAGATTTTTTCTCCCTGTCTAGAAAGCTTTGACTAGGTCTTATTTTCAGTATTCTCTTTAGTTATAGTGCGATTATGGTAAGAAAACTAAAATTTTAGAAGAAACGGAAGTAAGTGATGAGGATTTTTATAGTTTATTTAGATTTTCAAATGAAATGTGATTACCTTATATAGACGACTCAACGGAGCGTAGAGGTGCTCTGACCTCTGAGCAGAGTATGCAGATATTTTTAAGATATCTAAGTGAACCTGGCCTGGATTTCAGTATGGTGCAGTAGGACAAGATCTTGGATTTGAACGCTCTTCTGTATGTAAGACTATTAAGCACGTAGTTTTCGTTGACAGTTGAATTAAATGCTAGGCATTGTAGGTACATATATAAGCCATTAAAAGGTAGAATTACAAAGTTAATGGAGAATTATGAAGCAGGTACTTAAAAATTGTGCGAGCTGTTAAATAAATTAATGTTCGAGAGTAACTCAAAAATAAGACAATTTTTTTTATACTTTTTAAAATATCAAAACTGTTTTATTGGAACTACCTGACCTATATACAAATTTGAAACCAATTGAACCACAGTCAACGTATATACGCAGAGACTGACGGACGATATGATAAAAACATTTTTAACCCAAAATCAAAACTTGCCCTATAATACAGATAGTGGCAAAACAAAATCCAAAACAACCTTCCTTTTGGTCTATATATGAACAGTTCTAGCTAAAGCTACCTAGTCGAAACATGTGAATAAAAAACAAACTGCTTAAATTGCGAAGCTTAAACTAGAATTTTCTAGCACAAGCTATTTAGCGTTATCATTTTTTTATTCACATAAAACAAAGCTTAAGCTAAAACTGTCTAGCTTTAGCTGCTAGTAAAAGCTATGACTAGTTGGCTTTAGCTTCCTCCAAAAAAAGCTTTAACTTTTTTTTTATTCACAAGACCCAGTAAAGGGAAGTTCTTCTTTCGTTTCTCGTAGAAAACTCTCAACCATTTCTTTTTTCGTATTACCAGTAGGAATGGAGGTGACCTATTATTTTCTGCCGAAAAATTTTTAAGATGCAAGGAGAACCCCAAACCTTCGGCAATCGTACAGAGCTACTGTTTAAATAAAGTGTATCGATTTAGGGAAAAAACAGAGCATCAGTTCTTATAATAACTGAATTGAAATTGATAAACAAATAGAAAAAGAAACCAGTTTTCGGTCCTCGTAGTGCCTATTTGAATGTTTTAACATCTACCCATGGAGAAAATAAAACGAAAAATGTACATGAAACAGTGTAAATTAAACAATGCTGGCATATAAACTTTACATGATCTCTTGTCAAATTAAACCAATGGACATGCTAGTCTTGTGTGAGAGCAAGGATATTAAAATACATTTTTCTAGAACATAATAAAATGCAAAATTAATATAATTTATCAGTCCAATATCTCGAAACCGATTATGGTTTCCTAAATCCTGAATCCGTGTTGCTTTCGTTAGATATTATCAAAACAGCGCACTCTAGCGCTAATTGAGTCAATGAGCTAGGTTGCTCGTAATCGCCATTTCTACCTTGGTTAGATATAAAAAAATGCGATCAGAAGAAGATTACTTAAAAGAATTTTTTAGATTTTTTAAAATAACACGGCATATTATTAAATCAATTACATATAATGATGTTAAAGCTACTACCGTATTAATTTAACATTGAATATTATAATGTTATTGAAATTGTGTTAGATTTTAAGATTCTACAATTAATTTATATGGAGAGGAAACTTTGTAAATGATTAGACTTGTAAATTTGTCCCATCACATTTTTCATTGAGTACATAAAAATATACAAATTTTATTCAAATCACAATTAAAATATACCAACATTTCAACGCAATCGAGAAAATGGTGTAAATACATAAATTGTCCTGGTTACAATAATAATTTATTATTAACATATTAATTCCAACCCTGGTTTACTGACATAAAGCTCAATAAAATTATGCATCCAAGTTATGTTATATGCATGCATAAATGCTACGATGAGCTTATGAATAACCGTCAACTTCATCGTCGTTGTTGTCGGCGTTGGAGAGAGTATAGAGTAGAGACGACATCAGACAAGTATAATCTGCTATAAGGGTGGACATGGACTATAAATTTGCATGAAAATGCTTTTAATTAAGTGTGTGGGTGTCAATGTAGGTATAGACCGTCTATATACGGAGGGGTTATCCAATTTAAAAAGATTTCGCTTCTCTTCTGCTTGCTGTCACCTCAACACTCTTCTTCTTTTTTTTTAAGGACAAAAAAGAGGAACGCTTATTGGGTTTAAAATAACGAAATTTTTCAACGTGGAATAAAATTTGCGTGGTAATTTTTTTTTTTTTCGGTTTCGGTTGATAGCTGTAATGAAATAATGGATAAATGGCCTTTAACCTTTTCTATGTGGTTTTATAAAAAAAAAAAAAAATACTTTCTACCATACCTATAGTAAAAAATAAGAGCTGATTGATGTATACCGGGATTAATATGGGAATAACGTTAAAACTGGAGAACTGGTAACGCGTAAATCCTTTCAAAGCTTCTAGCATATTTTGTGATTTCGTACTCTGTCTAAGGAAAAAAGAAAAGGAAAATAGGTCGTTTGCCCTTCATTCTATAATTGCACTGGTTTTTGGTTTATATAATGAATAACCCTTTTTCTCTTAAGAAGATCTGCTGTAACTTGTATATGATAAATCGTCCTAAATTGAAGTGCGATTCTCGTATGGTTACCATATTATATGATGCTGATTAAATATCAAAGGATTAACAACGTTAGTCCTTGATTAAACAAAAAAAATAAAGAAGATTAAAGATAGACTTTTTCGTAGAACGAAAAACTGGAAGTGTGATTTTTTCATACCTGAAAGAGGCCTATTATAAAAGCTGTAATGATGTAACGAAGGCGTTTCCTGACTACTTTGAAGAACACCTATACAAAAAATCCACCTTCAGACTCTGAGTTCCTAGACAAATTCAACTCTTTAGGACAAAAAAGTTTAAATAATCCAGGAGTCCACAGATTTCAGTGACACCAATCCCGCCAGCGACTCCACCGGGATTTCACTTCTCCAACTGAAATTCAAGGGATAATTCAATGAAGTTATTCAATGGGTCCGACAGTATCTCCAACTTCCTTTCGAAGAGACTGCCTCAGTCGCTGATGATCTTCCTAGCAATTAGACTAAAGAACGAAAGAAAAGAAAGTTGTTAAAACTGCGATAAAACTGTGGCCTGTGGCTATACTAAAGAAGAAGAACAACAAAGACGCCTCTGGATAAAGGCCCATCTCCTTTCTGTGCGAGATGAGTAAGATACTTGAAGAGCTAATACTCGGACGGTTAAAATCATTCTGCAGCGACAACCGCATAGTTTCAGATATGAAGTTCGGGTTCCGGAAAAAAACTGAAAACTTTATCCACTTTTAAAAATTTTAAAACGATGCCGTCCTCTCCTTAAACTGTCACCAAATATTTTTATCGAATGTTTTCTTGACATTGAAAAAGTATTTGACAGTGTTTGGATACAGAAACTTGTCCACAAACCTTTCCAACTCATTTTTCCACATTCACATATTTACAATTAGCTACGGATCAACATCGATTACAACCAGAGCCTGAGTGGCTCATGGATCAACACTAGGGCCATTACTCTTCAACATTACATATACACACTTCAGAGCAACCACAACCAGAACACGCACAGATTCTTCTGTCATCTGCGCCAAATCTATGTCAGCAATATTTGCTGCTAGAAAAGTAGAAGGTCACATCAGACGACTCTACAAGTTTTACCAGCGCTGAGGTTTCAAAATCAAGAAACGGAAAACGTCTCAGGAAACGGAAGAGTATGCTCAACCGCTAACTGCAGGAACACAAAGATCACCCTACCCGACGGAACTGATTACTGTCACTTAGAAACAACGTAAAATACCTGGAAATACACTGCAGTAAGCTATACCGGTCCAACCCACACACAGCCAGCTATACTGAGGTAAGCTTATTTTGCCTTCTACCGCGTTCTTCCGCTGATGCGAAAACAAAACGGACTCAGTCAGAAGACCAAGCTTCTTCTCTATAAGCAGCTCATCAGGCCGGTCATCACGTAGTGTTTTCCCATCTGGTTCACGACGATCAAAACTCACATGAACAAACTGACAACATTCGAGAGTAAGATCCTGCGGATCTGCACAGGGATCACATATGACAGGATAAAGTTTCTTGCTTCCCTGGACCCGAGAAGCATACCTCAGCCTATGATAAAAAAGCATCTCAAAAATCTTAATTTCAGGTTTTCGGGAGGTGTTACTTTGAAATTGGATATCGCATCAGCTTTACAAAAACTACAAAATATTGGAAATTTTGTGCTCTAATAATATTTTAATATTTTAATTTTTTTAAGGGAACCAGAAAAATGTGAAAAAATAAAAATTAAAACAGCTTGGTACATATAAAGAACTTTCCTTACAAGTAGTTTCAGAGTTAAAGATTAAATGAGATTTTTCTAAAATAGCGGAACACTTTCCGCATTCTCAAGAACGAAAAAGCCATATAAGGCGTGTTTTTTTGCAAGCCCGGGGGGAATTGGATGAAAAGAACGACATCGGTGCTAAAAAATTTACATGTAAAATGCAACAACAACTAATCCCCTGCGGGCTTAGCTAATCCCAGAGAATTCTCGGGGCTTAACTTAAGCGCACAGAAAAAATGTGTTACCGGCATGAATTACATACAACTTATCGATATAACGATTTTAATATAAAAAAACACACAACATGGAGACGACACCCCTAATAAACTTATCGATAGTTTGTATGAAAACTCCATCTTTTTTTCTGTGATGGCGTCGCAAAATCCCCGTTGTCGTTTTCTTCAGCCAATTGCCCCCGGGATTGCAAAAAACACACCTATTATTAAAGTAAAAGTTATTGAAAGACCTTTATCCAGAAAAGTATCCCAAATCCGTATATCAATCCTGCCTACAAATTAAATTGATACATTTTAGAAAATTGACACTAATTATTCCAAAAATTCAATTTATTTAAATTTGTTTTATTTCAATTTATTAAATTTAATAATATTCAATAATTGGTAGATTTTTATTTGAAAATATTCTGCTTAAAGTAACATATTTATGGCTTTCTAATATTGATGCATTGGTTTTTGAAAATTTAACAATTTCATCAAAATCAAAGAAGAATGAAAATCATTTTATAGCTCTACACAAATTAAATGAAACAATTTTCATGGGATTTACCAAAAATGTACATACGTCCATTCATACAAAGAATTCGCAAAATAAACTAAAACCCTCTTCAAACATACAAACTAAAGGTATGCTTTATTGCATTTATACTTTCTGGTAATTTGATTTTCAGTATCCAAAATCCAACCTCCTTTCTTACCTCTATACATATCATAATATCACTCTCGCACTGAAATACAAAACCAAAAAACAATAACAACAAAAACTTTCATTATTTTGTTCAATTCTCCTCTCTGGATAAATCTCTTTCTGCCTTCATCCTTGTTTTAGTCCATAATCTAGCTTTTTGGAATTCATTCACATGCTTTAATTTACCAATAAAAACAACCCAGAAAAGATAAAATTCTATACTTCTATATTATTTTGCTATACAATGTTCTTATAGGTACGTGTATCGTCTATATGAGTTGACTGCCATTCCACATGTATAGCAAAAAGTCCTTGTGTTCTAGATGAAGTCCAATTATTATGGATTATATTGCACACAATATATCCCTATATACCTACATACTATTCAGTGATATTGAACGTACAGTATTAACGTTTTTGTCTCTATTTTTTTTTTTTACTTTTTGCAGTTTTTAACTTCTTCATCAGGATTTGTCATTGATATCCTTTTTTTATGATGTACGTATCTACACTGAAGAAAACAGAAATATTAAAAAACGTGGGAAGCAAAAAAATATTAAAAAAATTGATGGTGACGTGTGTCGTGACGAGAGACTTCCACAGAAATATTTTCATTGATGACTAAAAGATGGAGTTTGGGTCAAGAATCTTCTGGAAGGGTTCAAATTTCTCTATGGTTCCTTCAGACTAACCAACTTTACTGGTGTCTTCCAATCGTAGGAAATAGGAAATCGAGAAATCATGCAAAAAACGTAAACCAGAAACAAAATATCATTACCCTCACAGACAGACAGTCAGCTGTTTTAAATTGGTTCTGCAATACACAGATGGACCTGCAAGCCTGATTATTGACATCAAACTTATCTGCGTTCCTATTGCGCATTGATGAAAAAGAATGATCAGAAGAACTAACCATCAGCCAAGGATCAACTATCTATCTATACCTATATACATCCATATTAATAAAGTGGAAATTTTGCTTTGTTTGTTTGTCCGGAATGATCTCAGAAACCACCTGTCCGATTTTCAAATATTTTGTTGTGTATGAAAGGATATTGTTAGGGGATGGTTTTAAGTAGAAAATTTAAAATTTTATAAAATTTTTCTATTGTTTATTTGTAAGGTGATATGGGGAAAAACAAAGGGTGGTGTTGGATTTAAAAATTGTCTTTTTGTTTTAAAGGTTGTTATAAGAAGGTACATGGGTTCAGGTATAATTCTTTAAAAAAATGATTTTTATAGGGTGAAATGGAGTAAAAACAAAAAATTGTCATCTAATTTATATGGCGAAATGAAGAAACCAAAAAAAAAAGACATCCCCTTTTTATAAAAATGATAATATGTTTGGATTGTATTTCGTAGATAATGGACTTTAAGGATTAATCAAGGGCTATTTCAAAGTTTAACTACATATTTTTAAAGTGAAATGGGGTAAAAAAAAAAAAAAAATAGTACAGTTTTAAAAATTTCTTTTTTTTTGTGGAAAGTTTTATTTAGAAGTTAGACTTCGAGACTAAGGCGCCAGTTATAGCTTTCATTGAAACTCATCATTGAAAATTTTAATTGATAATTTTGAGGCACTTAAAAAGTGAAATCAGTGATTATTTTAATGCAAAATATAAAATGCTAATAACTCAGTTATTATTTCCAGTCAAAAAAATATTTCATTTTGGCCCAGCCTATCGCAGGAAATGAATTTCTTTATTTCAATGATTGAACTACCTTATCATTGATCATTGAAATCTTAGAAATCGTTTTATGTGAAAGATAGGGCCAAAATGAAATATTTTTTTGACTATAAATAATAATCGAGTCATCAGCTTTTTATTGGCATCAAAATAGTTACTGATATCGCTTTTTTAGGGCCTCAAAAATGAAAATTAAATTTTTCAATGGTGAGTTTCAATGAAAGCTATAACTTAGGTCCTAACTCATTCATTTTTTTTTAAATAAGCATTTATGGTGTGAAAGGGTATAAAAAGGAAAAGTGGTAGGTATCCGATTTAAATATTCTTTTAGTGTTTGAAGAGCTTATGATAGCGTGAAGTAGGGTAAACATAAAAATGGGGTAGAAATAAAAAATAACATCAACTTTTTAAAAATTCGTTTGTGTTTAAATACTTTCAAATGGGGTAAAAAAAAGAAAAAAAAGGCACAGGATTTATGAAAAAAAATCTTTTAAGGAAAATTAAGAAGTTGGGCTTCGAAACTCACTCATGGGTTTGTTTTTTTTTTTTCAAAAATAAGAATTTATATGGTGAATTTTGGTAAAAATAAAAAGTGGTTTTCGAATTAAATATTTTTGTTTGTGTTTGAAAAATAATAAAGCCTGGATTTCGAGTTTGACTCAAGAGCTATATATTTTATCAAATAAGGTTATTGGTATGGTGAAGTAGGGTGAACATTAAAATGGGTTTGTCATTTTTTTTACGAGTAATACCCCTTGCGAGAAATTGACAAATCCTTCAAGAGTCACTTTTACATGTGCCCCTCAAATCATCCATTTAGATTTAGCAGAAAATTGTAGGTCCCCTCCATTATAATAATTAAAAAGATTTTGTATCTTACTGTGTAAGGATATTGCAAATAAACAAATGAAATGAAATGATATTTTTGCCGATAACATGGTTCTGATTAAATTTATTGGTGAGAGTTGATTCAGTGGTGAAAAAGTTAACCTTAAGACGAATTCAAATTCCTTATGTAATGAATTAGTGTGGGCGATAGTTTTTACAAATCCAAACTTAAAATCTTGTGTTAACAGATGTTAACTTTTTTAAACTTTATTTTTTTCAAGTGTATGTCTATAAAATCATTATAACTTTATTTTGTTTTAATAAACTTTAAGAGAGTCCCTTTTTTTTCTACAGCTACGACTCGATGTTTTTCGAACCTCAAACAATTTCAATTTTTTTGGAATCATACTTGGAAGTTATTCCTTTTTTTGGGAGCGGGAGGGGAAGTTAGGTAAAGCTTGTCTCGATTAAGTTATATTATTGTCCCTTGAAGCAAAAAGGAACATAGTAATACTTCATGTAGGTACTTACTGTGGGTTGTATGAGAAATAAAATCACAAAAGCCTCTTAAACTTCATATATATAGTATTTTTTCCACATGAGTGACATATTCGTCTGCGTTTGTGGTGATTTTTTGTTAAAAAAATTTTGTAGGAAGGTAAACATTTGTAGATATATACCTTTACATACTTCACTTACAGCTTAAGGTAATAAACAAAATTGTACCTTGATTTCTCAAAAAAAAAAAAGGTCGACTTGTCCTCGAAAATTCAGAGTGATTGTTGTTTTTATCCTTTTTTAGTTGTTTAAGGTATCATAATATCTATATATAGAGTCCTTCTTGGTGTATTTGTGTGATTTAACATTTTAAGATGTGGTACACGCAAACTATACTTATATGTACATATACCTACATCATTCTTGTATTATTATAGAAGATACAACACCGCAGGAGAGGAATTATTTATTTAGTAATAAGGCTTAAAGCCTGGGAAAATATATTACCAATTAGACCCAAGAGATACAACAACATTATACTTAGTAGTATATGTATTTTGTTTTTGATTGGATTTTGCCTGAAGCTTTATCACCGTTGTTAAATGTTTCAAGCTTCATACACATACCTATGTATATGGATTGTGAGTGTGAAGCGATTATGTCTTCTTCATTTCAAACCACAAGTCTTCAATTTATGTTTGGCAAATCTCAAGCCAACCAACGGGAACTTTAAATGTTTGCGTGTTTAAAATTATTGTCATCATTAACAATGTGAGTATATTATTTGGAATAATGTTTAATTATGGTCTTGTCAGCATTTATTTTTGTAAATTGTCCCTTTGTATTTTTTGTATGGCCAAAATGAAACCAGTTTTAATTATTTTTATTGTTTTTTCGTTGGAAAAGTTAGTACCTACCTACATCGCGTTTTATATTATTTTGTAAATAAGAGTTTTATGCAAATGATAAAATATTCATAAATTCTCTTGTCTGTCGACGACTTGGCAAGTATTTTTTTTTTGTATCTAAAAGGAAATAATTCCACGGGGATCTACTGCACACGAAAATTTATTTCACTTTTATTGTGAAATATATTTACTTATTAATGTGAAGGGAATTCCTGTTGGCATAAATAGTGACAAGGGGAGAAAAAAACTTCTATTTTTAATTCTGAGTTATTTTTCCCTTTGAATGTATATTTACTGTTTTTAATTTTTGTTGGCATTAATTTTTTTATGCAGTCCCAAAGCGTCTGTCGGGTTCCTTCACACTGAGAGGTATATATGTAATTTTTCTTTATGGTTTTTCAAAAATTATATTAAAAAAAAAAAACTTTACGGGCCTCAAATTTGCGCAGCTTCAAATACCCTGACGCACATACGGTTTTTTGTTTTGTAAAACATAGATATTGTCCGAATTGTAACTGAGCTATCGCTGGGAAATGTTTCGGTAGGAGTACACACCAACTTATCTGTTAAATTTGGTTGAATGAAAGTTTGCCCGATTAATGGAGCATTTTAGCATCATAGTGTTCTCTGACCGCAGGAAAAGAATTGCCCAAAGTTAATTACTTTGTTTTGTGCCTTAAACAAGATCGTTTAAAATTATTTGTGATAAGTGACAGTAATACCTAAGCAACTTATTCGATTTGGGCATGGCAAAACTTATATGTATGACAGCCAAAGAGCTATTACAATTCCAACGAATTTTAAATTAAAATACTTATTTAAGGTGACGCTATATGTATAGAACTAAGAGCCTCAACCAACGTCAGGGCCGGCTTCAGTCAAACTTGCGCCATGTGCAAGATTTGGAGAAAACGCTCCTTTTTTATATTTGCACACATACATACATACATACACTGATACACATGGATAAGACTTTTCCAAATTACCTCTAGCAAAAGAAGAGATAAAAACTTCGTCTGACAACACGACAGTTACGAGGATTTCTGTGAAGAAATGTAATGTATCCTGTCATCAGTTAACGACTTTTATCATACATTGCAGCTGTGAGGTGAGCATTAAAAGTGTCTGAATTTAAACAAATTTCCTTAGAAAAAATAAAAGTCAGAGTATGTTCATGCTGTGGTTTTTATAAAAGTCGGTAAATATTGACCATAGTTTGTATTTTGGAGTTGAGGTCACTTCAACTTTTAATTGAATTATATTCAATCGCTCCAACTAAGCAGAAGTATTTTTCTAATTTATAAATGAAAGATGTAGTGATTAAGCAGCCCCAATTTCCTAGTGATTTCACTACTAAATTTTCATCGAAAATATTGAGCTGATTAATAACCAAGTAACACTCATTTAGTGATTCCATTGTTGAATATTTATCATATTTTTCATCGGAGTCATCAGTCCAACTGGTGAATAAGAAACTTCCAAGGAAGCAGTGGTATAGTTATGGAATTTTAATCGAAAAATTGGCATGTGCACCCCGCCAATGCCATGTCCATGTTAAATGCCTTAATGTATTCCGCACAAAAGAAGCAGTATGTATGAAACAAAACTTACACAGATGAGGTGGCGTGGATGGAACTTTTTGTGTTGAGATTTTTTAATTTTTTTTTTCTTTTGTACGAACAGGGCTGAATATTTTGAGATTAGGTAGGTAAGATTGAGCTTGCATAGGTCTAGTGTCTTTAATTTTTCTATTTTTTGAGGTAAATTCGACTTGAATCCAACAATGAAAGTGATGTTAGTTAGTGTGCAGGAAATAACTTAGCACAGCTGTGATGGATGTTATTTTGGGATTATTTGAACAAGTTTTGTGGTTAAAATGCAAATGGCAGTACATATTTCTATGCGCAAGATCAGATTGGATTTTCTTCCTCCTGGTAATGGGCCCCCAGAATTTTGCGCCCTGTGCATTTGCACATCTTGCACATATGGTTGATGCGGACAGCTACGTCCTTTTAGCTTGCTGTCTGTTATATGTATTGTACTCCTTCATACCAAAAAGCCTATATACATATGTATATCCTCTTTCGTTATTGGCGATACCCGTATCTGTCTATATTTTATTATTTCAGAAATGAATAAAGACATATCAGGAAACTATGGGTTCTATCTTCACATATTCAATTCATTTTCAAATTCACAAAATTCCAACCAGCAGCAGATAGAATCTTGCTTTTTCTAAGAAAAAACTAATTATCTTCTAACTACGTATAATGTATGTAGGTACCTGACATAAATACAAATACGTATTGTATATTCTTGTCTGTTGACATATTCTAATTTAAGAATATGACACAATGCTAATAATTGCACTTTCAAATCATTAATTTATGTAGTTCCCATTTATAACAAATTTTATAGCATTCGGTTCATAATTCAAAAATTAACCAATTTAAATTAGGAATATTTTTGTTTGTTTACCAAACAAATCATTTCTGCGTCCAACGCAATATTATGTGCAGGGTTTCATAAATGGTCATCTAAGTAAACAAACAACAAATTTCATTTCCATATTATTTAAACTCACTCTTCTAAATCCAAAATATAAATCTATAGATTCTAACCGAATTGCTCCACTATGACACAATCAATTAAAAAAACATTCCAAATATACTAAAATGTTAGTACATGATGATTAAAAAAAAAACAAAAATATATTATTATTTTCCCCACATGACAAAGCCAAAACCAAACTAATGAATGAATGAAACAAAATAAAATTATATATAATACGTATGTATATTATTCGGTACCTCCTTAGTAATTAAATTGTCATAAAAACAAATATTTCAGTAGCTAAGCATTAATTTGCACAACGTGAAGCCCGATCCAAGAACATCATCACAACTATACAGTCAATATCTACAGCACTCATCAGTTTTAAAATTTATTGTTTCAAAAAATATTAATAATTCTGACCAAAAAAAAAACATTATTCGTGTTGTTTGATTTTTGTGCGATGTACTTTTTTTTGCAAACCAAAGCAATAATCAAAACCACATCCAGAACTTTGTCCATTCAAGGGGCACCAGAATATTAGAATATTAATTTGTTTTCAGTTTTTTTTTTTTATCCATAAGCAAAATTAGCCAAGATAAATGGATTTCATAAAAAATATTTGTTTCCTTTCTGAAAATAAATTTCAATTGCTCATCATGTCGGTCGGTTCGAGTACCTATAGCATTCAGCAGTCGGTACGGCACGCTGCCAGCCTATTGATATATGACCAACGTCCAGCTTGTATTGATGTTCGATTGCCTGCTAGCCGACATTAACAGTAGGGCAGAATAGCTTAAATTTTGGAAAACAAAAATGTATCGTGTTTAAGCTTTTAGTAACAATTCACATATCTGCTAATTAAAAAATACGTTTTCGATGAGAATAAGATCTTTCTTGTTAGCTGAGATCTTTAGAGTTAGCTGGTACTGAAGTTAGAGGGGGGTCCAAAACCACCTGACTTTGTTCCTTTAAATAGAGTAAGCACCGCGAACAGCAGTATTAAACACAGGATCTTCCTGAGTGGACCACATCAACACCTTACGAATCATCAAGGAACAGTGCGCTGAATATCGATCACCACTTCACCTCCTGTTCATCGACTTTGAAATGGTGAAATAGAGAATTTATTTAGCTTGCTTTGCGCAGGAGGGGTATCCCAGATAAATTGATTGCTATTATTAAGGCTACATATAATGGATCGAAATTTCACGTTTTGCATAAAGACAGGTTGTCAGAGGAGTTTGAAGCCCAAAGTGGGACAAAGCAAGGCTGTATAATGTCACCAATAATATTTATATTGGTGATAAGTGATGTACTGCACGCAGCTTTGTCGACTGGAAATGGGAGAATTCAGTAGACTCTGCAATCACATCTGAAACATCTAGACTACGCCGATGACGTATATGTATTCTTACTCCCTCATAGGATTATGGATCTTCACCAAATGGGTGGAGAAAGAAGCTGAAATCGTGGGGCTAAAAATCAATACGGAAAAAGTAAAAGAATCAGCCTTGAAACTTCCTCATCTATCCAAGAAGATATTTTGGGACAACCAATAGAGATGGTAGAGAATTTTCAATATCTTGGGAGTAATATCTTCACAAACGTTCGTTCATTGATATCTTTGAAACATCTTGAGGATTTTCTGGCCCGAGAACAGGTCAGGAACCCATAGACTGTAGTATAAAAAGACGCAGTGGAAAAGTTGATGAGTGCATTGCGAGTCAAGTAATGCAATAGAATCATTTCACACAGGCAAGCAGACAAGTGGGTCAACCTACGTAGAAGTACTTGGCGACAAACGGTTGAAGAGGAATCAGCAGAACTTAGGAAGAGTTGAAGTTCTTTCAAATGTTGATTGCGACTGTGAGTAATTTAAAAGAAAATACCTTCAAATAAATTCAGTCGAGGCCTTAAGGTGGAGCGACATGAAAGGCTATCCAGAGCGACAAAAATAGAGGGACCAAGGAAAAGAGAAATTGACTGTAACTAATCAAAAAAGGAGCACATTGACACTGCTGTACTTAAATTTCCTACAATGTAAAAAATTTTACACATACATATCTAATTTTGTGATCCTTGTTAAATATTTTGACCCGTAATATTATTGTCAACATTCATACAACACCTATTTTGAAAGTAAAATCAATTGGTATATTTTTTACCATACGAGTTTTACATGCATATCTACTCAACAATACTGATACCATAAATAAAAAGGGCGATGAAAAATATTTCGCCCGAGGCGCCCGGATGTTTAAGGCCGGCCCTGAACCCATTACATACATATATTAAATTAAGATCAAGGGCCTATTTCACAGAACATACATCACATACATCACAGAAATGTGTGTATTTTTTTTTAATTATGCATTTTCTAAGTTGACGCATAGTTTTTCTAATAATTCAAAATTTACACTAAGCCATCTTTGGCGACTACTTTAAGGTACATACATTCATACAATGTATGTGATGTATGTTCCGTGAAATAGGCCCCAAGTGTGGAAAAAAATTTATTAAAATGCAGTAATTTTTTTGCATGTCAGAAAAACACAATTTATTTTCAATATCACAAGCTGAATTAAATGGATCTTACTTGAAATAATTAGGTAATGATCCTTTCATGGTATATTTTGCTCTTACAGATAAATTTTGTGTTTATTTATTTTTTTTATCAATTCCGTAGTATAATCATTATTTTACGGAATTGATAGTGGGTTTTATGCTCAAAATTTTACTTCTCGAAGCTTTTTATAAGATGAAAATTCTTCAATATAATCATTTTCTGACTACTGACTCAGATTTTACATGAAGCACATGCTTGAAGTAGGTGCTCCATTTTATTTATAGTGCCCTACTTTCAAACTATATTGTTCGTTTTTCCTCTCCTCTTATCTTCTAATTCCTAAATCAATTAAAACGTTGATCAAAAAATAATTTATGAAATAAAATGCATATACTTTAATCAGCTACTATAATTCACGTTGAGTGTCAAAAACTCAAATCTTAATGAAAATAGCTACTACGTCAAAAAAGAACTCATGTTGTCGCCAAAGACTTTTTTCTTTTAGTCTGCACACATAAACTTTCTCACAATTTATGAGCTTTGGCACTCACATTCTTTCTCATTTTAACTTGTTCGTTAATAACATATATTTTGTCACTAGCGTATCTTTTCTTTTTATCTTTTAATCGTCGGCAAATATATCTGAGATATTTTTAACGCAATTACTCGTTATAATACACCTACTTGGGCGAATTAGCTAATATACATGAATTAACTTCAATTTTATTTTGTTTTGTAAGATATTGCAATTATTTCACTGATTAAAAATAATTCATGTTTGTTTTGAGTTTATTAATAGGGATGTAATTATTTAACTTTTCCTGATAATTAATAAATACGCATTTTAACACGAAATATGATTAGTATGGGATTTTTTTTAAATATACTAATTAACGTTTTAAGAGTTATTTTTTGTTTGTGGCAATATTTGTAAAATATTAGATGACGGATATAAGAAATTCAAAGACATTTTCTTTCTTATGTATGTACTTTTTTTTTGTTTAAGAAATGTGCCAATGTGTAGGCAATGTGGCACTTCTTTGACAATTTAATAAGGGTGTGTTCAGAAATTTCGTGAAAATTAAACGGCGCATCATTTGGATGTTTACACGGGAACATTTCCTATAAAAGCTTATTTTTGTATGTAGTGAATAAGATTTTGTATCAAAAAAAGTTTATATCAGTGTTTTTATCCTAATTTTTTTTCTTATATAAAGTACATTTAATACGTATGTATCTTTATGGAAATGTTCAGTATGTTTTAGAATGTTTGTCTTATAACCATGTTTTTCTTATATGAGACTTTCTTATATTCGTCATATACTGTAATATAAGTCTGCACCATAAAGGCTTAATTACATTCAACTTACTTTTGTACAAAAGTGAACAAAATGTTTTGTCTTTCTTAACGTACTACGCAATCCTATCTTCTTTCTCAAATTTTACAAAATTAAAAGTTAAAGGGGCCTTAACTTTTACTTTTGCACAAAAGTAAAACACCAACACATATAAGTAATCAGTTTAAAAATCGACTTACAGATGTCGCCACAAAACTTTTCCTTCAAATGGTGCTGGGGTTTTTTTCAACAAAATGGCAGTTTTGGTAAAAATTTCTCCAAGGAGATGTCCCTAGTGTATGTCTGTAATTTTTCACTTTTATACTTTTTACAAAAAGTTTTGAATGTAGTTAAGCCTTAAGTCAGCTTTATCCAAAAATTTTAAATGAACAAAATTTCTATTTTAACTGAAATAATATTTATAAAGCATCTTTGAACTTTTATAGCTCGAAAACTTGTAAGAAAATACATAAAGTTTAATACTTTTTAAAAATATATCAAAATTTTCAATCCAGTCGCTTTTAAGACTATATTTTAAATATATTTTAGGATTCATATGATAAATTTAATTCTTTTGCTTTATAGTGTATTGCATATTTGAATGTTCCAACATTATTAAAATTATAAACTCGTCTTTCAATAAATTAATTTTGTTTAAATTTATTCCGACTATGTGCGATAGGCTCTCCCACTGTGAGTCATCGACGCATTTATTTATTCCATTCCTCAATAAATTCCACAAGCGACGATAGAATGTTTAATTGACCAAAGAGCTGGAAAGCAAATTTTTACAAATCACCTCCGGACGGATCAATTGGTTTTTAAAATGAAAAAGTTCGCCGCTTCGTCGGCCGTCAGTATTGTTGATAGTTTTTTAGGTAGGTATGCATGTCTATGTTGTATGTGTGTATCTATCTGAGTGGTTATGAAATGAACTGCAATGTTTTTTGTTTACAAAGCAAAATAAAAATAAATAATAAAAAAATATTTAGTTCATAAAATGATTTTAGGTAAGTGTATCTATATCGACCCCCATCTCTTTGGGACTCATTCTTTCATACAGTCACTCACTTATCAAAGGTTATGTAAGGTGAATCCACCGAAAGGGAAACTAATAAAAAAAAGTATAATAATAATAAAAAAAAGCGAAATGAAAATTGATCTTAATTTGAATTTCTTTTTATCGTTTATTCTGCCATACAGACTACAGTACAGCACAGAAAGTAAGCCGACAGTCCATGGCTTGACATGTGGCCCATTGTTGTACAGTGAATTTTATTGGCCGTGCGGCTTAAAGCTCTCTATACCTATATACCGTTGTTGTCAGAGCAGACCCATTGCTGCCGCCATCGCCATCACCGGATGACAATTATCCGATTGAATGGCTACTTTATACGAAATTTTCATTGCCACGGAAGCGAATGTCACACACTTTTGAATGTAATTAGCTAAACTTTTTTTTTCTATATACCCAGCCAACAGTAAGCAGCGTGAGGTTGGCTTGCGGTTAATGATTATTATTGTCGAATGTCGGAGCAATGATTTACATTCGGGGCACGTTTTTATAATGAAAGTGATGGTAAATTTACATTGACAAGTGTTTTTTTGTTTTTCATTTTTTGTATTTTTTTTTTTTTTCTTTTAAGTATCTTGGAAGTTTTCATTAACTTTTGCTCTTCAAAAGATATATAAGTAGGTATACATATACATAATCGACTGATGGGTTTTTCTTTTTCTTGTTCTTTCATCTTATCTTCTATATCTTGTATTCTATGGGGACTTATAAAGGGTGTTTTTATTTTCCAAGCATGTTTAAAATTTAAATAATAACATTTCTTAAAGTTAGAAAGAAAATGAAAACAAAATGTATCTTCTAACACAGAGGGTAAACTTAAATAAAGATAAACCTATACTCACATTGTTATGTACATAGGTAGGTACGTACGTTCGGACATTTTTAATGAGCTAATCATATGCTAATCATGATAAAAGCTAAGGGTAGTACTTTTGTTTGTAAAAAATCTGGTGGTTAAGAAGCTTTGACAAGAAGACGTTAATGAATATGAGAATGATGGTCGGACACAAAATGGACTCATGATGGGGCATTAATTTGAGTAATTTCAGAATTAATTCATCAAACACATCGTGTTTTATTGAACTGCAACTGTTAAACAAAATTTCATCTGCTCTTATCTTGCTTTCTCAGCTTAAACAATGCACCAGTTGACGAACTCCATATTGTTGGATTGCAATTATTGTTTTTATTGTCCCAAATATGCCATGAAATAAGTACATATATCTATTCTATACTTTACCCATCATTTTTTTTTGTGAAGGGAGTAAAAGGGGCAGAAACAGAGGTTCGTTCCGGTTTTTTTTAACATAACTCGAAATTTATCAACTTTCAGCCGAAAAATGTCAACACAAAAATTAAAGCTTGTAAAATTTTACACAAAAAAGATCTTAACACTTTTTTCCTTGACCCAATTGTTTAAGAGTTTCAGGCTGAATTACGTCGCAATCAAAAATATGCTTTTCTTATTAACCCTTCGATATTTTTTGTATAGTTTGGGGAAAACCGTTTTACCGTTTTTGAAAAAAAGAACGAAATCATTGTATGACACAGCTCCGCGTTTTGGAACGTTAATAGTTGAAATAACAATTTTCACCTAGACTTCATGCTGTGAAGTTAGAAGTATATGCCGATTTTTCAACAACCAAGCAAATTATCAGTTTGAAAAAGAGCTCCAAAATTGCAGTTCCAGAAAAAAAAATTAGAAACAAATTTTAAGTCTTTATGATTTCATACTTTGCGTACTACTAACTTCACTGTGAAACTGAAAGAGGCTATGAATTTGGAAATATTTAGGGTACCAAAATTTGCAGTTTTTGTTTGCATTTCATTTTCATTTCATTTTTAAAGTTTGTATTAAATTCTTTTTCTCAGAACCCACGTTAGCTAGAAATTTCCAGTAATGCTTCAAATTTGCAGTTTTTTTTTGTAGTTCCAGAAAAAATAAGAAAAAATTTTGAAGTCATCAATAAAAAAAATCATACTGTACTGCTAACTTCACCAACAAATTTGCAGTTTTTGAAGTTCAAGAAATAAATATAAGCAATTTTAAAGTTGGAACTTTCATTTTTTGTCAACCCCTGTTTCTTTCACCCCCCCCCCCCCTAAAATTGTTGGTGGCGACTTCTGAAAGCTTCTTAAGAACACTATGAGGAGGCTATATACCAAAATCCAGGTTTCCAGCGATTATTTCCTAGTTGTGTTTTTGAGTTACCTTGCACAAATGAATGAAGTTTTAGGTTTTTGGATGTTAACACCTCATTTGTGGGATTTTAAAAAGGAATAATAATACGTATATGAACGGTCACAAAATAGTTAAATAAATGTTTGACTTGTTTCAATAATTCATCACCCATAACCGATTTTTAGTGAATTTTTAAAGTTTACGTCAAGGTCATCACTATAAAAGGATGTACAGTGTACACTGTACATACATATGTATTATGTATAAGCACCTCATTTCTGTGATTTATTTAAAAAAGAAATATGTATATGTAATTTAAAAGGCTCACTTAATATTGATTTTATATGAATTTCTTCTTTATTACATCATCTTCCAAAGTCAAAAATTTAAAAAAAAAATTATTCTTCGATGATAAAATTGTAATTGTGAATAAACTAAAACATTTCCCATATCTATATAAATTCTGTATTAACAAAAATGTTCCACATACGCCACCGTGCACCTACAGTATGCTGCAACCCACAAATTATAACATTTTTTGGTGATGGGAAAACTAAGAGTAGGACATTTTTGTTTTTGTTTTCACGACTTATATACGATAGTGAATCCACAATTGTTGGGCTATTCAAAAGTTATTTGTTTTGAACTTGTTATGTTTACTGTAAATATCTTATTTCTTAGAATTGAGTCGTTTAATTTGTTCTTCTTAAGAGAGATATTTTGTCTTATAATTTTTGAAAATACCCATTATAGTTTCAGGGATATATGTACCTGAGATACCTTCGCAAATCACATAAGTGGAATTAATCATGTGTGCTGTGAAGAACCATCTTCAACAAATCACCTCTGGCTGAATGGGAAAGAAAAGAAATTTATTATAGATACTTTTTTCTTAAGTGGCCCCTTAGTATCTTAAGTGTTCAGATACATTTGAAGAAATATTCTCATCATCTAACAGCCCATCCCCATCATACCCACAAAAACTTGCCATTACTGCAAAAAAAAATGTTTTTGTTGTATCTAAATGTCTCTTACTTCTTATAAAATCAGCAATATTCTCCCCCATTAATTAATCACATTTACATTTACAAGCACTTTCTTTTCGAGCGGAAAATCTAAATATATACATTTAAACCAAAACAGGATTAAATTCCAAATAACAAAAAGTACCAACATAAATAAAAGAATACGACAAAAAGTGTTTTTTTGTTTTTTTTTATTTTTATTTTTTAAGTAAATTGGATACCTATTTCTAAAATACAGTTTCTAGACATTCAGCTTTCAACAGCAGAATAAGGTTCGACACGTATTTTTCTTCCTTACGCACGCACACAAGGGTGTACTTCATGTTTATGTTCACAGATGAGACTAGGACAAAATAACATAGCCAGAGATAAGAAATGTGTTTGCCTTTTTCTAGCATCCTTCAGGCATATTAATTTCTATGTTTCATGTTTGTGTTTGATACCAGTTCATGTTTCGCTTGTCCGTAAAGTCGTTAACGCCCCCTCCATCCCCCCACCATCACACCACTCGTCCGGCCGGACAAGTTTCTAATGTTTCCGGTGGCCAAATTTTTCTTGTTTTTTTTTTGTTGATTTAAAATTTGAATACATTAAGAATTTAAATTTTTAAAGACATTCTTACTTAAACATGCGGGAATGGAAAAAAGAACTTAGTTTTAAATATAGAAGATATAATAATATGTACCTATATCTATGTATATAAAGTTGGTCTACACGACAGGCCTATATATTTTTGAACTTTATGCAAAAAGTTCCCCCCATCGAATAACAAAAGTTTATACAAAATAATTCTGACGCCACAGCGTGGAAGAAAAAATCATTCCTAGATCAGGCGAAACTTTTACTCATCGCATATTTAGATGAAGAAGTATAAAATGTCATTTCACAAGGATTTAACAATGTGTTTAGCATATAATTCTAAAAGATATATGGCCGAGGCACGTGCTTAAGAGAGGATGTAAAGAGTCAAATTTGTGAGAGATTTTCAACAAAAATTGACAACATCATTAATGAAATTATCAAATTTAAAATTTTTAAAAATGCTAGTTTTGTAAAAATCAGGTACTTCATTTAAACCTACATTCTACATACAGCTGTGTACATATACCTTTACAGTTTAAATCAACTCGATCAAGTGAATATAAAAATCTTAACAGGGTTTCGGACATAACTCTCAAATTTATAATTCCCAAAATCCCGAAAATCCAATACCTTAAATACCAAAATCCAAAACCCAGAATTCAGAGGTTTACCTTTACCAAAAATCCATAATCCCAAACATAAAATCCCCAAAGCCAAAATCTACAAACTAAAACTAAGTAAAGACGAAATCCCCAAGATAAAATCTCAAGAATAAAATCACAAAAAGAAGATGTGCAAGTAGTGAATCAAGCAATAAAATGGCGCCATTTATTGGGGATTTTATACATAGGGTGCCTTTCTCCATGGAGAATTTGTCTTTTTTTGGGAATTTAATCCGATTGAGATTTTGGTTTTTGGAGATTTCGTACATAATATGTGTGTTTCCCTTCAGAAAACTGAAAACTCCAAAATCCAGAAAACCCTAAATCCCAAAAACTTAATATCCTAAAGGCCAAAATTTTTTTTTTAACAAAAACAAAACAATTTGCGCGAATTTTTTAATTTATATAATTTTTTAATATTTCTGGACTTTGAGATTTCTGGATTGTGGCTTTTCGGAATTTCGGGGAAGTCTTCATGATTTTAGATTCTTTGGATTGTGGGTCTTTGGGATTCTAGGTTTTTGAGTTTTCGGGATTTTAGGTTTTTGGGATTTTTTTGTTTTCAGAATTTTGGTGCATAGGATTATGAACCCAAACTCTTTGACTAGCTAAGCAACACAGAGCTGACATTATCAAGATTCATAAATATGTATCATTCATCATCATCATTATCATCATTCATCATTATCATCATTATCATCATTATCATCATTATCATCATTATCATCATCATCATCATACTACCACACAACGAAACTTCGAAATGAGATATCTAAAGATCAATAGTAATTTAACAAATTGACATAATAATTTAAGAGGATTCATTAAAAAATTTCAATAAAAAAACATTTTCAAGAAACAAAAAAAACAAAGCAAACCCCACTTTCAATATAAAAACATTTCTGTGAACAAATTCATTTTGAAATTTTAATAAAAGTATGAAAAAAAAGTCCCACAGCTAGATCTGTGTAATCGATGGTCCTTCTGGACAAATTATTACCGTAACATTTCATTTTCCATGGAGAAGTCATAATCGAGGAAGCAAATTTGTTTTTATTTCAAAAAAAAAAATCAAATTAAGATTGACATCAACAAAAATACAACAAAAAAAATCATCAGAATAAATCAAAATGAGGATTAATGAATGTGGTGCTCCCCTCATTGGAAATTTGTTTTTTTTTTTACTGTTCTCTTTGAAATTGAACTGGACGAATAAGGATGATGAAGATTTTTTTGCGTTGAACTTTGTATTGGTTTGTCATCTATTATAGTATAAGGGGGTTGATGGACAATCTGGGTAAGTTGTTTGCTTTAGTATGATTAAATAGATTTTCATAAATTAATGAATAAAAACAAATCGAGCTGATTCAACTTCGTTGATATAAATGTATAAATTTATTTAAGGATAAAGGAAAAGGAACAAACATTTAATTTGAAAACTGAAATAATTTAAGTAGAAACAAAAGTTTTTTTTTTACTAAAAGTATTAAATTAAAAATTAATTATTCCTTTTCGGTGACCTCTAGGTATTTTTTTTTTTCAATTCTCATTATATTTTGTATACGTAGGTATACGCACTTCTTCAAGTTTCTAAAATTACAATACATATTTCAGGTATACAAATTTTCTAAAATTATCTAAATTGTAAATATGTGTACAAAAATTAATTGGTTTTTTCTTCGTATGCACATAACTACGATTTTCATGGGGAATTTTTGTTGCATTCATATTAAACCGGGAAATTTTCTCAGAAAGTCGTGAAAACCCAAAATTGCACACTTTCAGCGGTTGTTGGCGGTGATATCTGAAAATTTCATTTTAAATTGGAAGGAGAAATATTCGGCCTTATCACAGGCCCCGTGCATCGTACTAAGAATCTTAAAAAAAGTGTCGGCGTAACAAAAAAATTTCCACAAATTTGAGGGATATTAATAGCTACACATGTATCACTTCTCACGAACTCGGAATTCGTTTGGAAATATTTCTGTTAAAACGGTATGGCAGCTACAATACTTTATTTCGGGACTCGAAGTACGATAGTAATTCTACTTCGAAGTTCATCTAAAAGGGAGTAGAGATACGTATATACATACTAACATACATATTTGTGTTCCTAAACATTTTAGTAAGGAGTGTTGAGAATGAAATGCAGGTGCCACACGTCTCTAGCTTATTGCGATGTTATTTTAAATCGAATGCATATTTTTCACCAGATCACAATTTTCACCCTCTCGGAAAATAAAAAAGCAACTCTTTATTTGTATAGGTGCATTAAATTCTCTACAAGATTAGGTATGAGACTTTAAAAATGTTAAGTTATTGCGATGAATAAAGTGCGAAGAAACTCAGAATTTTAAAAAATACGGTATTTTGGCAGTTTTTGAGCTTCATAGTGTCGCATCAAAAATTCTTATTTTTAATCGAAATTGAAGATCTGCTTAAAAACAGCAAACAAAGTGTTTATAATTTTATAAAGCTTTTCAAAGTTGGGCAATTTTGTTCTAAAGCAAAAAAATAACAAAAAACGAATTTATTTAGAATGTTTGAGTTATTTCCTTTCTCAAAAGTTCTGAGAACTTGAAATTTTCTTTATATTTCAATTAGAATACGTTTTGTTATTATTTTGATCAAAATCATCTCATTCCCATGTCCGTTTTTATTTAAATACAATCTAGCAGACTTGCAAATAACAGCAACTTCTGTTGAAGTGAATCTTCAAAATTTGGTGGTTCATACATAGTAAAGAGGAATTTCAATAGCATAACAAATCGGGAATTACTAGTTTTAGCAAAAAATCTCAATTTGTTTAGCAAATGCGGGGATTCGATCGATCTTCTAGACAAAGCGGATATTAACAGATAATATAGTTTCAGAAGATACTATTTGATACGAACATGTTTATGGCATCACCAGTTCCAGTTCGTCTAAAAATATTTTAAGTATACACTTCATTTTTGCAGATCCATTCTGTTTAAATACGCCAAGGAGTCTAGTGACATTATTTAGGCAACTGTTCGAAATAAACGGCATCAAATCGAAAATCTAAGTCCAAGTGTTAAATTATAACTTATATAACTGTTAACGAGGAAAAAAATGTCATTGTCAAACTAAAAATTCGCGGGGATTCATTTCGTTTTTTGTTTAGCACTTTATTATTTCGCATTCGACGTTTTACAAATCACATTTCGTTTTTTAAATGATTTGACAAATTACCCTTGCGAATGTTCATTTAATTTTAAGTTCGATTGGATTGTTGGATTTTCGCAATTTTTTATTTGGCATTTTGTTGTTTCGCTTTTTTTTATTTGGCAATCAATTGTTTGTTTATTTAAAAATAAAAAATTAATAAATTTAAAAAAAGTAATTAAATTCCATTTTTTTTTAAAGGAAAGAATGCCAAAAATAAAAATTTTAAAAGTCAAATATGAAATAACGCCCAAACGAAATCCAGAAAAAGGAAATAAGGCCCAAATCTTAGGAAATAACGCCCAAATAATAGTTAAATTGAGTACTATCATTTACAATATGGATTTTTGAAAAATAAAACTGCGTATGGCGTGCGAGGCTGGGTACCTATATGCAAAGTTTCTTTAAATCTATATACTTTAAATGCAAAAAAAGACTTTGCATACACCTAACCTCGCACCTACCCCAAATCCTATAAGTTTTATTTTTATTCCCCCTCATACTACCTCACTGTTTATGCTGCTCTATTTAATCTTATATCATTGAAATTTCACTTTGGAAATATCGCCCAAATTTTACTAAAATAATTTACATTGAAAATATTTGGGCGATATTTCCAACTAAAGATTTAGGAAATTTGATATTTCCAATTTTTTTTGGGGCGATATTTCCAAATTGATTTGGGCGTTAATGCCTAACGCCTAAAAAGTGATTTTCCAAAAAAATTTAATTTTTAATTATACGAAATCTTTTTTTTTTTTTTTGAGTAGTAGGTAGGTACTCATGTAATATTTTTCTTTCATTTTTATTTTGAACGAAATTATACACATGTATGTATTTACATATAAAAAGAAATACTTTTCATTAAAAGCGAAATGATTTATCAGCGAATAATAAAACGGTTTGGCGTAATTTTGCGAAATAATGAAACGGCAAAACGTTATTTCGCGGGAAAAATACTTGGCCAAATAATAAACAAGTAACAAAAAAAAAAAAAAAACTGAACAACAAATTGCCAAATGATTTCTGCGAAATGATTGAAAATATTTTTGAAAAAAAACGAAAAATAAAAACGCTGACTGTTAATTGCGTAATGATTGAAAAACATAATGAATACAAAAGAAAACGTAAATTGACAATTAAGAATTGCGAATTAAACGAAACAAAAAAAATGCCAGATGAATATTTCCAAACAATGGTGACCCATGTCATTATTATCGGCATTCTTTCTGACTATATGATTGATGGAAAAGTGTTAAATGAATTAACTCATACAAAATCAACATTATCATGTCCAATTTGCAGAACGACACACAGAAATTGTTTTTAAAGTTTTGCTTTAATTCCTTTCTCTTATTAATTCTTTATTCTAACAAAATCTTGTGAAGCAAAATTCGTAAAAAAAATTTGTTTTTATACGACTAATAATGTATATAATAACTTGAAACTAGAACAGAAAAAAGTTATATGCAAAAGAGTGTATTTTTACCAAAAATCGTCAAAATTTATATTAATTACTCTTTTTTTGTAAATAAATTTTGTGTGTTTTTTTTAATAAAACGTCATCATATAACTATTTCATATGAAACAACTGACTAAAAAAAAGTGCGATAGTTCGTCCTTAGCCTTATTTGTGTTATTATTGCTATAGGAATGGAGGGGATATATAATTTTCTACTGATACCCAGACCTTTCTTGTAAAATATCCATATACAAATGATCTTAATGAACAATGTATCTATTACTTCACCTTTTCTCATTTTGATCAGATTTTTAAAAATTTTTGTCTCAAAAAGAACATGTAATTGCGTTTTCTCTCCATACAAAAATTTCTTATTTTGTCGATAAAATACATATGATGCCCAGAAAATTCTTTCTCTTTGATTAACGTTTTTATAGCAGAAATAAATTGGTTCGAATTCGTATTGTTTTTATTTCAATTCAGAAACTTTTACAAATTAATTGAAAAAGAATTTGAGTTTTGAATATTATGAAACCGGTGTTTCCCAATATATGTTTGGCCAGAAATTGTTTTTTTTTATATGTATTTAAATTTTACTACTGTAGTAAAATTTTCTTAAGCTAAAAAGTTGCAGGAATCAATAAGTTGATCATTCCACAAAGACTTAAATAAATTTTTATGCAAAGTTTAGCGTTTAAAAATAACCTATAATCCTGTTTTAATTCATAGAATCCGCTACTGTTGTTATATACTTCTATTTTTTTTTTTCAGGCATGGAATTAAGTTTCTTAGAATTATGACAACTAATTTGAGCTGTTAATTGCATTTAAAAATACTTACTTATTCTCGCAACTTACAATTACAAGTCATAAAAGTAAAAACACCCTAAATAATGTGAATGCTGCCACCAAACACATACACATAAGTTTCATAAGATAACACAAAAACTAAACTTACTTTGACAATTCAACGCTTTCAAGAGTAAAAAAAAATCTCATTACTGAGAACATAAAGCACTTAGAAAACACTAAAGGCGACACTATACCCAATATACATACAACTAAACAACGACTATTTGCATGCTTAAATTGAGCTTCTGTATATAGCTTCTATTTATGTGTTGTTGTTGTTGTTGGTGTTATTAAGGGTGGTGTTTCTCTTCAGTTCTGTATCGTGTTCCTAAATGAATATAAAAATATCTTTTACCAAAAACAGCCCACCTTCTTCCGGCTTCATTATCTTTCGTCCTGCAGCCCAAAATTCTCTCTCACCAAAAAAAAAAACAAACGACGACGACAAAAAGCGAACTTATATAAAATGCTTTTGCCAAGTAATGGGAAAAATTATGGTAACAGGAGAAAGACAAAATATCTTCGTTGATATTTCTTCTTTCTACCAACAAAAAAAAAAACAACATTTACAGGGTGTGTTTTTTTATTGAATTCAATAATAAATAAAATGAATCTCAGGAACAATTCTTGGACATGTTCCGAGAAAAAAAATATACATTATATTAGGGAATTGAGGAAATTCTTATTTTGGGATCCTATAATATATTATCAAACTCTATTGCCTCTTAATGTTTTCGGAGTTCCGGTAATATTTTAAAACAAGCTGTCATTGACGACGATATCCTAAAGAATTTATTCGAAAATAACAATCTCTATCTCGATGCACAATTTTTCTACATATTATATGAATATGCATATATACATATAATATACATATATGTACGTCAGTCGTCAATCGTCAGTAAATAAAATAATTAAAAATAATTAAAAACAAATCGAAAACAAAAAATTACTTTTGAAATGCGTCTTATCTGCTGAATTAAATTTTTTTTATTGTAAGAATATTCCATTTGGGTTAACTGCGTTTCTCAAATTTATTCAGTAAGCATTTGCCGAATTTTGTTTTTTAACAAAAAAATTAATAGGATTTTTGATCATATGATAAATATAATAATTGCTGGTATAAATTAAAAACACAAATTAAAAGTATATAGGCTTCTCTTTAACTTAAAGAATATATATACAAATGTATATTTCATGTTAATAAAATGTGTTTTGTAAAACTCCCAGGTGTATAACATTAAACGTTTCATGTGAATGAATCTTTTAAAAGTAATGATTTTGAACAAATTTTGGCTAAGTGTTTCTAGAGTATTAATTTCAGAGAAAAACCATCTTACTTTTCTTATTAATCGCTTGACTAATTTTGATGAAATTGTTATTATGTATGTATGTTATTTTTCTCGTACTCTTACAACTAAAATACAATTTATTCTTTTTATAACCTTGAATGAAAGAATTAAATTGATGACATATATTATAATCTTTAACAAAAGGTAAAAAGTACTTAAAAAAATGGATTTTTTCAAACACAAAAATAATTTAATAATTTAATTATATGTGAAGAAAAAAACAAAACTAATACATTTTTTTCGAAAAACGCCAAAACCTTATATCCGTAAATCGAAGTTTTTGGAAAAAATATGAAATGCAGTTTTCTTAC
This sequence comes from Epistrophe grossulariae, assembly GCA_929447395.1. Classification (NCBI taxonomy): domain Eukaryota; kingdom Metazoa; phylum Arthropoda; class Insecta; order Diptera; family Syrphidae; genus Epistrophe; species Epistrophe grossulariae. The sequence goes on along the minus strand of OV839567.1, from coordinate 150,430,594 downwards.
AAACGCTTTGGACATTGCAGAGGTATGAGAGTTTTAGAAGCTAAAAGCTTTGTGGCTAGGCTGAAGCATTGACCAGTTAATATTTTAAGTAAATACTCAGTTCTATATGTGACTATGACACTATGGAAAGTGTCAATAGATGGCCATCAATTCCCTATGGTGAATTCTTTTCTTTTCCTGTTCCAGTGGCATAAGAACCGAGGATTCACTTTGGCTCGGACCCAATGATGACCCAAAGATGACCCACTTTTGGCCAATCACTGTGTCCTGGAACTTACCCAAGTGTAACTGTGTCCGTTTCAGTGAGGAATCTCAAGCTGTTTTGACTTTATGACGGTTGAGGAAATAGGTTTAATTGCCGCATTGATGTCTATGAAGATGTCGATGTTTTATAAACTGTTTCAAATGCCACAAGACAAAGGGTTATCTGAATAGATGTCTTTGCCTCAGTGGTGGATCCAGGTTTTGGTCATGGGGGTGGGTCCAATTATACCTTTGGAAATATTTTACCTTTATACATTTTACAGACGAAAAAAAAGTATTTTTTGGAACTCTGTTTGTAGTCCAGTAAATAGAGGCCAAAAAAAAAGGGGTTACCCTACAAAAGGTCGGGTAGTTCTAAATTCGTCCGTTTAGTATAGTTGGTGGATGAATAAACCAAATTTCCACAACCACGCCCCATCCACCTCCTTCACAATACTCAAAAAACCACAGAAAATCGGTAAGTGATATTTCACGAATTGAAGAAAAGACAATGTGCCAAGTGTTTACATCCTAATATTAAGTGAATAAAATAAAATACTTATAATATAGTATAACACGTTTTAAAAATGGACTAATAAGTATAAAACAATTTCAACTAGCCCCATTCACTTAATACGAAAAACGTAGGGCGCATGCAATAAACAATAGTAAGGAGGCGAAAAAATACACCAGAAAGAAGTTATATGCCAAAACCTGAAAAAAAAGATTACCAGATTATCGGTGGTTTTTTGTCGGGTTAAACATCTCTTTTAATTGCACTATTAGGGGACCACAAAGCCAAGAGGCAGATGACACAAATTGTAAAAAGTAGATAAAACATTCAAAAATGTTAACACTATTTTACGTGTTTTGGCAGTGCTAACCATGACAACAGCAGCTTCAGAAAGATCATATTGAATCTTAAGGAGAATAAAAAGCTACCTAATGAATTCGTTGGGTCAATAGCGCCTGAATGGTCTTGCTTTTTAAAACATACATACGAACAAACAACTTAATGAAGAAGAAATTTTTAAAGAATTCTTAGAAACAAATAGAAAATTTAAAGATAAATAAAACTTATGTGGGCTTTGTGCTATCCTTATAATACTGTATACTATTTTAATATGTTTCCTAAGTCTTCATAATTTAACAGACCTTAAGCTTTTGAACTAAGTTTCCTTCATAAAACCGTTACGCAATCTAATGAAAGCGTACTCCTTTTTCCATCAAGATGCATTTGAAGTTTTTGAGGTATTCCTATCGGTTTTCTGGAATTTAGTAAGTCAAACGTAGACACAATATAACTCTAAGGGCTTGTTTCACAATGTCTGAGTAAAGTTTTCATTCCTGACTTGACACATAAATATTGGAACAGGGTCATAAGTCCATAAATCGAATAATAATATTTTTGCATTTATAACCTATTCAAGTCGTGATAAGACAATTGTAAGTTCTTCTCTTGTGGATCTATGACCCTGTGCCAATATTTATGTGTAGAGTAACTAAACCGAACTTTATTCAGACATTGTGAAACAGACCATTAGAGAAATAAATATTTAATAAATAAATAAACTAATATAAAAATATTTTTATATGCTCATGGGAGGGTCAGGACCCGAAAACCCCCATGGATTCGCAACTGCTGACCCTAAACCCCTTTTCGGAAAAAAAAAACTAAAACACGATTTGTATTGTATTTTTGACCCGGTTTTCCTTTCAGAATTCCCTTGTTGTGTTTTTAAGGAAAATAATTTTGCATTTCATTTATTTTAGAGGAAATATTTTTCAGTCATAGTCATCAGGTTTCTACATTACTTTCTACACATAAAGTTGCAAAAGGACATGGTAATATGTATTTGAAATTTTTATGTAAAGTAAAGGCATACTTTTTATCAAAAACCTTCGTGGTTAAGGGTTGTATGGCAATATCGTATATCGGGCGGGGGATCAAGTATGGATCAATCGCCCCTAGAATCTTTAACTTAGACATCAGTTAAGCAGAAAGGAATAGAAACAAATTGATTAATTTTCTACATGTTGCTATATAACTGTTTTTTGTGAAAATGTACACCAGAAAGAAGTTACAGGTAAAAGACTGAAAAAGCGCTGATTTTCATTTGTTGTTCAGGGTGAAGGCGGAGAGGGCGTGGTTTTGTAAATTTTGTTTGTTTGTCAAACAACCTTATTAATCAACATATCAAAAATGTTTGGCCTCTATTTTAGGGTGAATTGTGTCTACTTCCCTATAGATACCTATACAAGAGCGTATTAAAGCATGCCGCAATAAAGGCAAAAACTTTCAAAAAAATATTTTTGTATAATATGTATGAGATCAATCAACAATATATAAAAAGATAAGCCTTGTTGAATTGAGGTGAATGAGCAACTTTTTTAACACCCTCAAGGCTGCAAACGAAGGCCTCATTCAGGGAACCGGAGTGTAAGACTGATATTTTTTTAATTAATGGCCATGAATCTATGACCAAAGTTTTAGCCTTGGTGAAATGAGGTGGGTAAATCCGTTGCTAGCTCTTAGTCTATTACTTTCGTGTGACGGTGTTTAATCCATTTCTGGACGTTTATCTATTGAACATCTCTTCAAAAAATTCCTCGGATATGTTGCTAAGCGATATAAGCTTCACTGCCGGTATCAATGTTACGCCGAACAAACGTTTTCTGCCCCAGTTTTGTAACCAACTTACCTCCAAGAACTAAAACTTCACTTAAAAGTCTATCGATTTTTCCAACTTAATTCCTTCGATATTTTTATAAGAAATTAACACCTGAAAAAAAGCACCCTGTACACCACATAATTCGAAATTAAATATATACCTACATACATATATTACTTAAAATACATATTTTAGGTCAGACATCAAGTATTTGTATAATATAGACATTGTAATCAAATTATATTGATATGGATGTAAGACGCATGTACTTTTCGTACCTACATATATAAAAAAATCAACAAAAAACAAACTTCAAGTAGCAATCAGCTCAATTACAATAAGCAGCTCAATTCATATCTAATATCTGAGAGCCAATTAATTAGCTGCCAATTTTATATTAAACATCGTCTGAAAGAAACTCAAGACAGTAAAAGTTTTTTTCCTATCTATAAGTAGACATTCAAAACAAATCCCAAACTGCTGTGTAAGGAGATACTCGTACATCAACAATTTTTGGAGGCAAGCTTCTTAGTTCTTATAATCTTATACTACGATGAATAATTTGATAAATTACTTACATATTATATTTAATAAAATATGGAAGAAATTATATTTAAATGTGTTATTAACGAAAACCACAAATAGAATTATATGACGAGGTGTAATTAGATACAATTTAAGGTTTGTTTTTGAATTTAAATTCATATTTTAAAATAAATAAAAGTTAATTGTCTACAATTAATTAATTAATTATTTTTAGTTGTAACAATTTGGAGTGGTGGTGGTTGTTTGAAAACCAAAAACGAATTATTAAAGCCGCCTCCAAAAGAGTTCTTCTCAAAAAAAAAAAAACACTTCTGCTCTTCTGTACCCTCTATACAAATTTGATTCCCAAGAACAATTCAGGTATCCTTAAATTATAGAAGAATTCTTTTCTCACAACTGCACGTATCCCCTTACACTCACTCACAAATAACATCATGTCCGTATATTATACGAAAAGACTTTGCGGATATCTATTTTTTTGTTTTTGTTTCGTGAATGCGGCAGTCACCTTTTGGCACCATGTGGCATTTAACCACGGAAACAATATACAAAATTTTATTTTATTTTGCTGAAGTTTACCTGTCAGATAGTAGCAGGTATACATATACATATACAAATTTGCTAAAGTTTAAAAAAAAAATACAAAATATGGTATGACTATGCCGGAAATGCTATAAGTTTTATGTAATAACAAGGATATTGAATTTACCCCAACAGATGTGCTAAAATGAATTTAACATTTTTAATTAAATAGCAAATATTTTATGTACGCACACTCATAATTGAATGCCGAAACGTATACCTACATAAAGGGTCATTGATTTTTCGGTTTCGAAAGTAAAGCTAAATAAATCACACACAGCGATACATTTTTGATGAACACTTTATTTCATTAAAAAGTTTGGACTTTGCCATTAAAGCCTAGTACGCATATCGCGCTAAATTTTAGCTGCCACTTTTCTCTCCAAACATCAGCTAAAACCCTAGCTAAATTGACATAGGAGAGTTGTGGAGAATATGTGATTGAAATAAGTGGTCTGTTTGGTAACGTGAAATTTCTTGCGAATTCGCACAAATTTTCACAAAATTTCAGAATTTGCTGTCAAAACCAATAGAAAAAAAAATCAGTTTTGGGATATTTGTTGAAACAAAAAGTTATCAAACAGGCATAAGGGCATTGTGTAGAATATGTCAAAAACACCTGTTTTCCCCTAAAAAAAAAATTCAAATTTAAGAAAGTTTGTTTGAAAAATTTCAAGTATTATTACATTTTAGAAACAAAATGGATACAAGGGAAATTGAAGATTTGGTGATTTGTGCAGCAGCACAAGTTGTGGCAATAGGAGCGATGGACCAGACACCATATAGAAGGGTGTTCCTTTACAAGAGTAGCCAGTTTTTTTTTGTCTTCCATGCTGAACGTAATTTTATTTTCACCCCGCATTCTTTTTTTCGGTTGTGGTAATTCTTGTAAAAATTCTTCCAAATCGGAATCCATTTTGCATGAAGGCAGCAATAATCTAGCTGTTAAAACAAAGCAAAGTTCACACAAAATTAAAAAATACCAGAACCAGTCAAAATTTAGCTCGAGAATAATGTCCCAGACAATTATTTCGTGCGCTAAATTTTGACAGATTAGTGATGTACAGTAAGAAACAAACATTTGATTTTTTAGTTGGAGCTGCGTACCTCTCAGCTAAAATGCTTCGCTTAATATTAGCTTGGCTAAATTTTGGAGAGAATTTCATATGGAAACTAAAATCTAGCGCGATCTGCGTACTAGGCTTAAGTGTGAAAAACAATATCATTCAAATGGCCGCTTCGGGAAGATTCGCAGCATGCGATTCTTTTGAAGTAATTTGTAACCACTTTTTCCTATATTTCGGGGGGTATCTCGGCCATAACTTGAATAATGTTGGTTTTTAATGCGTCTAGAGTTCTGGGATTATGAGCTTAAACACCGTCTTTTGCAGTCTCACTCAAAAAAATCTAACAGTGTCAAACCGCATGATCTTGGAGGGCAATTGACGTCACCAAAACGTGAAAGTATATACGCGACCAGGAAAATTCTTACGCAATAAGGCCATAATTGGTCGTGTTGTGTGGCTTGTTGCCCCATCTTGTTGGAACTACATATCGTCCAAGTCATGATCTTCAATAACCGGCCAAAGAAATTCGGTTATCATTCGAATATCGATGTTATTCGATATATTCGGATCATCAGCAACACTTCCAATTGCAGCAGCAATATTTTCGACTGAGCGTGCATTACGATGATGCATAGGCCTTACGACATCAGTAACGCTTCACCTCTCTTAAAATTTCTTCACAATTTTACCGATTGCTTGTGTAGTCGGTCGATTATGACGACCATAATCATCGCGTAATGCGCAAAAAGTGGCTACGTTTGAATCACCACTTTTATAGTATAAGTTTTAGTTATCGTTATCGTTAATGGAAAACATTTGGTGTGTCAGAAAAATGAGTTCTCAGAGATTTTTCTCACTCAAAAAGGGAGCAAGCGAATCCAAGATTTTTTTTTCTTAGAGTTTTGACAGCAAAGCTGAGAAATTTTGCTGAGGAATCCTGTTCAGGTAACTGAGAAATGAGATTTCTGGGATCTCGGAGTTCCCATTTTCCTGAACATGCCTATTCAACTAATATTATGACTCTTCAAATGACTGCTGAGTTTGACAGGTGTCAAATGCCAGCGCTACCAACTAGAAACCAAGAAATGAATGACCCGTTATTTACATTTTTTGTTTTCTAGGTGCAGTAACGCATGGAATTTTGATACATATTAACTTCATGTTGAACCTGGACTGCAGCGTTATGACGATATAACACGCAGTTGCTTTGGTTCGATTGCATTTACCTAAGATTTAGTACAAGTTGGCACAAAAGTTGTCACCCTATATCGGAAGATGCTATAATTTTTGCAAATGGCGGCAAAGATCAATGAAAATAATTATTCCTCGTTCTTTAGTAGTAAAGTGATTATGTCAATGTGTCCTAATTGCGTTAACAGGGCGATTACACGGTCACACAAAATAGTCAATGCATTACCTCAAAATTCATATCAACGACAGCCTTGACAACTTTGGGACAAAATTTTACGTCATTTTTACTTGAAAGAAATATTGTAAAAATTGTATTGCTTGATAGATAGAATTATATTTTTTTGGAAAAAAAGTCCAAAATAAAAATTTAAAAAGATGTTAGTTTTGGTAGGTTTCTTTTTTTTCTAATTTTTAATTGAAACTAAATATATCACATTACGTGATACAATAATTTTCTTCCACGACAGAATATGAAAAAATTAAAAAAAAAAATCTTAACCAAAACTTTAACTCTATATATTATGTTAAATTTTGTAAGGGTTGTGTAAAAAAAAGTAGGTTTCGTTTCTCAAAGCACCCTACAGATATTATATTTTGTATGGTCAATCTCTTTGCTTTCATAAATCAGTCAGTACAAAATTTTATTTACAAACAACCAAAGATCATTGACATTTAGATATTTATACATAGATTTCTGTTATTTCACATCTTCCAGTAGCTCTTTTAACTACATTATTTTTGTTTCCACCTTTTTTTTTTATTAAAGTAGGTTTGTTAACATTATAAATACAGATGTTGCTCTATTTTCCATATAAAACATACAAATTATTACAAAAAAAAAGAAGAAAAATGTATAGATTGTAATAGAATATTCATATATTATGTAGTTTTGTATTTTGTTTTAAGTTTACCGAGCCATATCAATCAAATTCTCAACGTGTAAACAAATTAAAAAAGTTCAAAGGAAAGCCGATTCATTAATTTCAGAGTATAATGTCTAGACTCTGGAATAAGAAGAATACATATGTAGAATGTACATAATATTATATTATTTCTTTTGTTATTCTCTTCACGGTTAGGCTTTTTAGATGTCTTTGGCTTTGTTATATAGCAATTAAATTGTTAATTAAAGAGAGCTATTTTTGGGTTAAGTGAAATTTTTTTTAAAAATAGAATAATTATTGTTTGTTGAGAAAAACAATTGAAAACAAATATACATGAACTTCAAAATACATAATTGTAGGTATACGATACAGATTGTTTGAAAATAAATATAGATATTGCTAGATTTCAGTTAATTTGATTGTTGTTCTTTATATTTTTGTTACTTACAGGGTATATTTATCTACATGTTGATTGAGAACATTTTTCAAAACGTCATCAATGTTGAGCATTTTTCATTTCTAAGAAAAAGTTATAATTTTGTAAAAAAAAAAAATGTAAGATGTAATGTAAGATGTACTTAAACAACTTTTGGACTATTGTTATAGGTCTAAGTACTTTGCAGAAAAGTATCACAGTGCCTATTGACAGGTGGCAAAGTCGTGAATGAAATATTGCGATGGTGTTCAATAGATGTTAATCTTTCTTTGATATTTCTAATCATAATTTTCGGACAATTTTTATTTTGTCTAAGCGACTAGAACACCTGCTCAAATGTGTTAATTGAACTTAAATTCTGAATAAATAAAGGCATTTAATAGTCGGCCTATTCGACTTATATTTTTGATATTCGGTATTCAGCCGAATAGTTCACAACATTCGGCCGAATACCGAATAACAAATGGAGAATAAAAAACGCTTATTATCTTACAATAAATGTTTTCTTTTATTCAAAAATTTGTATTTTAGTATTTAAAATCTAATAATGGTAAGTTGTGGTGAATAAAAACTACTTTTACGGTATTCGTTGGTATCAAACGATTAAGTCTATTTTCGTAAACAATTCCAGCTTCTGCAAATATGTCAAAAATCACGTAGGAGATAGATACACATCGTTTGCCGAATGTTCGGCTGCCGAATATTCGGTATTCGGCCGACGAGTGTAGCCGAATATTCGGTATTCGGCCGAGTCACTATTCGCGGCATCTCTACTCTTAACGATATGGGAATGGGACTCCAGGACTCATCTTTTTGGAAATAGTTTACATTTTTGGACTCCTTTGGAAAATTTGAACTTTTTTTTGTAAACTTAAAATATATTAAATAAATTCGTTAAACAAGTTTCTCAAAACGTCATTCTTATGGTGCCACTTCAATTATTCTGCTAACTTTTTTTTAAACCTTTTACAGATACCTTAAATCACAATATTTACTCTTACAATTTTATGGTCTTATTTATTAACGCTGTCTAACTTAAGACAACTGTCCAACTTCGGAAAATGTGTTCACAAACCTTGTTTATTGTCGTCTTATTGCTGCCTAACTTAGACACAAGAGTAGATTGTCTTAACCGTGAATAATGTGAATTTTTATTATATAAGGCATATGTCCAACAAGTTAAAAATAGTTAGACAGTGTCTAAGTAGATAAAAATCTAATAAATACGAGTGTTAATGTTTTATTTGGATATTTATACTGAATACTGCAAAGACTGACAAATTGGCAATATTTCTGTCATAAGAAACAGAAATACTATCAATATATCAGTTGTGTAAACCCAGCATTAGTATAGGTATATCTACTTAATCGGTGCTTATAATATACTGGAAAATTGGTTTCGCACGGAATTTTTCATAAATTTTAGCATTTTAAAAAATTAAAATGAATTTGATATGGTCTTCAAACAATTCCTTGCAATAAATTTTTTTAGCATGCTTTGATAATTTTTATACAGAAATATAGCAGTCTGAGAGCGTAACGCTGCCTGTTGGCCATCCTATTTTCATGAGGGACAATATTAACCAATTGTCAATCCCATGGTGTTTGTAATTCTTTGGAATCAATATTATCACATTCCCATACAAAATGAAATTTTCTGAAATATTCACCCTTCACCTCTGAAAGTATGCAATTTCGGGATTCGCGCAACTTTGTTTGAAAAGTGTATAGTGTATAAATAGTAGTTTACACTTTCATTAAAATGCGTTTTTTTTATTTTCCACTGGAAAATGATATCTTCATCAAAACGATTGGAAAAAATACGAAGGCAATAAATTTAATAAGCTTCAAGTTTTAAATAATAATATCAATCATGAATTTGAGAAAGAGAAAAGGAGATAAAACAGAACCCTGTGGCACACCATTATTTATTTAATGAGTAGATTTTATGAGGTTGGCGGCGCCACTTTGAGATTCTGAACTTGGTGTATCAACTAAATTGATATCAACAAAAAAAATACATTAATTACTAAAGTTTCTCAAAAAAATAAATTTAGGGGGAGAACTATATATAGATCTTAAAGGTTGCAGTGCAATAAGAACCCAAAACTATTCATTCACCTTGAATATTAACACAGTAAAATCCGCTTAAGAGAAACCCACATGTCACATCGGAGAAAAACCCGCTTATCTGCGACACTTTTTTCATCCCCAAGCATTTCAATCTTTGAAGTCGAATAATTGAAACTTCTATTTTTGTAAATACAAATTGGAATTCGGTTATACAGATAGGACGTATTCATAAATTCATTGATCCACGAGTTCCTAAACTGTGGCTTAGTAGAACATGAGTTAATCAAACGACTATATGAATACCTGCGTCATAATGAAAACATCAACATATTTTGCTACAGCTCACTGTAGACTGCAGGAGAGTTTATAAAATATTAAATATTTAAACCAAAATTAATTTAAAAATTAAAAATGCACGTATGTACATACATCATAGCTACCCGTCTTTCCACAAGTGATCTAGAAATAAATTCATAAAAGCATTAAAACCAGCTGCCAATGTATATAAATATGTGGCTGACATGAGGCATTAAAAAGATTTATCCTCAATTAAAACGTATTCCCAAAAATTTATAACCATATATGAATGTATTTTTTCATCATAAAGAACCTTTTTATGCGAAAATTATATATTTATATATCTCTACCTGCCTATACATGCTTCAACCCCTGCACTGAAGCAAAAAAGCAATTAAACCGACTTTTCAACAACTGCAGCATGTGTTTTTTATTGTTTGACAAATAATAATTTTATAAACCTTAAAAAGTAAAACATAAGAGATTTTAATATTAAATACTTTAGCAAGAAGAATTTCAAACCAGGCATATTTTTGTCCTTAGGTAAAATAAAAACCTTTAAATTTCACATTTTAAAAGTTTCCAAATATTTTTTTCATTTTGTTTTAAATAAGAATTCTTAAAGAAAATATAAAAACGAATAAAAAAAAAACTTGTCATGACAATTCCCATAACCTGGAAATACATATAGGATAGGGTATAAGGTACATATTTGAGTTTGCCTTCGTTAAAGCCAAAAACAATTGAATGCCATCCTCGTCTCATTATGTAGATATTCTTGGAATTTATTTTTAATATTGTCTCTTGTTTATATGACAGAAAAAAGTTCAGTTGAAGGCTTTATTTGGGCATCAATACCTTTATTTCTTATCGATGAAAAGGTATTTTTCTGCTGAAATTTTCGAGGAATTTTCATTCTCTTGTATATTTGTAGGGGTCGCGTATAAAGTCTTGATAAATTTTCTTCTTTTATGCAAAATAAACTCAAATATAGCATATGGTAATCTAGAAAAAAGGACTCAATTATATGTAATTGTAAGTATTGTAGGGTTAACATTTTTTTTATGCAGATTGCTGAAGTACATTTTCAACAGATGCTTGGCAATATTTGGTACCAAATATATAATGTGAGTATCTTACTGCAAGAAAACCACATAAGAATCAGGACTATAAAAGATCGACAAATGTTTTTTATATCTAAAATTTAAATCGCATTGGAGGACAAATTATGTACACAAATCCCTATGTCTTATAATATACCAAGGGACGGTTATCAACTCCACGAAGAACTTTGTATTAAAATTTTTGAATGGTTTTTGCATTTGTTTTCTTTGTGAAGCCTTATATAGGTGGCTGAGTGACATAAGCCTTAAAAGGATCAATTACTTATTTATATTCGGTTTTGTTTTTTTCTGGTGAGATAGGTCTGAATTGTTTCCTGGCAACCAGTATAGGTATGTCTAGATACATTTTTCTATTTTTTTTGCGCGTGCTCTTTTAAATTCAAAGAGATTCCAAGATAATTTATCGCATTGGCATATAGATTCTTCTTGATTTTTAATTAATTTTGAAACATTAGTGATTAGGTGTGTTTTATTGACCTTGTTAATGTTCATATTAGGAAATATTTAAAAAAAAAACTCTTTATAGCTTTCCAGTTTCAATGAGACATTTTGCAACTGAATGTTGGCACTATTTGGTTGGTTTATCTGCCGAGGTATAAATAGTGCTTCGAGATTTTAAAACGTTACAATAGTGAAAAAAGCTTGTTAAACTAAATAAAAAGTTATATTAAATTTAAATTAAATTTAACATAGTGAATACGTGTAATATTTTATTTAAAAAAATTATAAACAACATGGGGGGCTGCGTTAAATCGTGTAAAAACACCTAAAATGAAAAGTTTATAATTTTTTTTCATTCTGTTAGCTGATTGTGTCTCATATTCCACATAAAGTGATGTTTTTTAGTTTAGTTGTTTTTTAGTTAAATAAATAATTTAATAATTAATGATTTAATAATTTAATTTGATATTTCATAGCATTTTGCTATAAAAAATCAAATTGGTTGAAAAAAAAATATACTCCAATCACCTGAATTATGTAGCAAGGTCTCTAAAAATTCTCTTCCAGAGTCGCATTAATATTTGATGGTGATTACAAGGCGCTCAAATCCGTTGATCGCCCCTAATGGAGAGTTATTTTTCAACACTTTAAATTTTCTTCGCAGTATTTTATGTTGAATATGAGACACAGTTAGCCCGTGAAATGAACAAAATTGTAAACTCCTTATTATAGGGGACAGAATTTACGCAGCACCGAATGTATTTTTTTTTTAAATAAAGTATTGTATCTTTTCACTATACATATATACTTTTATTTCACTTTTATATTTAGTTTAATAAATTTTTTTCAATATTTAAATGATGTAAAATCTCAAAACACATTCCTCAAAAAACCAGCTATAATTTCCTTTGGCCCCCCCAGCGTTTAGCTGTCATAACTGCATGCCGATCCTGTGTCAATGCATTTGCAACTCACACTATTTTGAAAAAAAGCCTCACAGGTATGCGTTCATTAAAAGCGTTACTTACCAAAACCAATGATATTTTGTTCGAATGTTGCCATATATGACTTAAAAATCGTGGAGAATAATTTTTATTTAAATAATTTAACTTGCATCATTGAAGTTCATATGCAAAATAAGTAAAATAGTTCGCTGTATAATTTTAATTTTTCATACAAAAGTTATTTGTTTTGAAATATTTTAGAACTACCATACTCAACAAACATATATTCCTGAAAAACACGCAAGGTATACCAACAGTAAGCAAATTCATTGGAAAGTTAATGTTCACATTAGAGCTACTGAAGTTTCAATGTGCTGTTAACTTGTTGTTTTTTGCATTTGCATGTTGAAAGTTGGCTTAATGTAAAAAAATGTTCTTAAAATTGAAATCAGAAGGCCAACAAAACGCGCCTATTATTAAATTTGTATTTGTATTTGAAACAATGATTCCTGAAATATTTCTCCTGATGGAAATATTTCATACCTTTAGAACTTAGAAGAGGTGGCTAGTTGATGAATTAACGTATTTGGGTTAAAGATAAGACAAGACCAAATTTTAGGTTTATCAAAATTATTTTTAATTCATATGTACATATGTAGAAGAAGTTTAACCCAACACTATTGTATTGTATTGCCTCCCCTTAGGGTAACAAGTCTCCCATCCGTCCCTTCTTACTCCTTCTCGCAACCTCTAGTGCCTTTATCCATACTTCCCCCCTCCCTCCTTCGTCCATTATATCCCTCATTTTTTCCCCTATTGATCTCCCTTCATCTTCACCTGACCTGCATCTTTCTATCACATGTTCCCACGTCTCTGGCTCACCTTCACACACTCTATCACATTCTCTCTTCTTCTTGTTTCAAGTACCATCTTTCTCTCGCCTTATTCCCTAGCCTGATTCTCACTATTCTTTTTGTTCTGTCTGCCTTTCATCCCGCTTTCAAATACTGCTGGATCCCCTCGTTCATTACTTCCTTATACCACCTGGTATATCTGGATTCAATTATTAAATCCCGTCTTTCCTTCTCCTGCTCTCTTCTGTCGTCCCATTCTACTCTCTCGAATCCTGTCATACTGTCTCCTCTTCCTTCCCTTCCTCTCGTTACCATTCTCCCTTGTTCCCATCGTCATTCTCTCTCACTTCCATCCCTCTCTCTCACTCTCTCTCTCTCTCTCTCTCTCATCTCCTCTAAACATTCCCTAACTATCTCGCTTCCTTTTCCACCTGTAAATTTCTGTTCATAATTCCACGCCCTTCTCCCTGCTCTTATCATTAACTTATCTCTTTTGGTTTCCTCTCTCACCATGTATGCTGGAGTTTGCCATTCTACCCCTAGTGTCCATTTGAGGTACCTCTCCTGCAATCTTTCCATTTCTTGTCTCTCCTCCCATATCCTGTTTAACCCAACACATTTTATTGATTTTTATTTTTATTGTATGTGTGTTTTTATTTCAATTTTGTGTGTTTTTATTTTACTGTACTTTATTTTATTTTATTTTATTTTGTTTGGTTATATTTTACTTTATTTTATTTTATTTTATTATATTTTATTTTATTTTATTTTATTTTATTTTATTTTATTTTATTTTATTTTATTTTATTTTATTTTATTTTATTTTATTTTATTTTATTTTATTTGTTTTATAAATACATATTTTTAATTCAATTTATTTTACAACTGAGTAAAGTATCCTTAAATTTAAAATGAAGTTCCTTTGATTTTGTTGTTAATATGATAATGTCCTAAATACTTTATTTCTTTTTTCAGAAGTGATTCAACATCTATACAGAATCTCCAAATGAAACGTCACAAAATAAATCAATCGACAAAATAACTGTATCCAAAGATTTATGTTTTCACGCTAGTGGCCTCCTGTATATATTTTTTGCTTGTCATGCGGAATTATTCACCGATTTTTTGTATTAAAATGTCTCTGATAATAAAAAAAAAAATCCTACCTACCATTCATCCTCGTCGTCGCGTCGTCCTAGTGAGTTAGTCGTTCAACTTTTTTTTCGTATAACATTCAGTGTATTGTGTATTTCCCTGGGGACCAACAGCAGCAGGTGAAAATCAAAAAGAAAATAAAAGAAGCTGAAAGTCTTTTTGACCGCTTACTGCTTACTGCTTATACACAATCTTTATATACCAGGGACATCAGCCATCTTGTTAAAAGCTTTGAAATTTACGGAGGAAATAGGGAGGTAGATATTTTGTGTGATGTTTGTATTTATATTTTCCGCCTTTGTTCAATGGTGTTTGGCATGTGCCACTTACCTTAATAAATCATAATGTAATATTAAAGAATCCCAAAATCTGATTTAAATGCGTCAGTTACAGTTTTGTGAAACGAGATGATGGTAGAGAATAAAATGAATTATTAATAAATAAAAATCCATGAATGGGTCTGATGTATCTGCTCTTAGACGGATAATATAATATGTATCTGCACTTAAGGTCACACAATTCGAATGAGGATGGATCCACACGACTGGCAAAATGCCATTATTTTGGCTCATATTATAGCCATTAATGCCATAAACATATTTTATAACATACAAATACAATAATTTTGAATTAAAACAGAACGTTTGATGATTTGTCAGTCGTGATACCTATACATGAAGCTTATTTTTTGACATAATTTTTATCAAACTCATGTGAGAAGGTGAGGAAGATAATATCTCAAATTTTATTGACAAGTTTTTATTTTTTTAATGACCATTTTACATTTTTACTGCAGCGGCAAATGACTTAAATTTTGTTGAAAGAAATGACAAATTGGGATTTTCTCCGTCGCGCTCGAAGAAGTAAGAAGCATATTATGTCTAACACAAGTTATCAAACAAAAACGCACCCAGGTATGATCTAATTACTGCTCAGATTTTGAAAGAAATGCCAACAGTAGGGCCTTCAAAAAACTCCAATATATAATAAACTGTTGTAAAACTTATTTGCACCACTGTATTAAACTTAAAACAACTGTTTAGTCAATAGCTATTGTTGCAATTTATGCTTTCATGTTAACTTCATTAACTATTTAATGTACAGTCTTTCTTGAATTACCAAACATTAAACACTTATTCTTTAATCTACTGGCTGCCTTTTCATTTAGTTTACCTACAATCTAACATAAACGCATGCCTTGAGCTCTGATATGTGTTATTCTTAGAAAGTTAAGCCACCAGCAGAAGTAACTTCTTATACCAATTATGGCAAAAGTTTTCTAAAAACTGCTCCTGAAAAGACTAAGCAAAATAATAGAAGAAAGATAACTAATCCCAAGCCATCAGTTTCAACTCAAAAATAAACATTCTAAGTTAGACCAAGTGCATCATATGAAAAGGCACTTGAAGAAAAACAAATATGTTTCGCGCTATTTCTAGATGTTGCTCAAGTCTTTTACGAGGTTTGACACTTCATAAACAAACTCCATAGAGATCTCCCAAGGCAGTTCTACGAAATACTGAAATCCTATGTTACCGGCCGGGTCTTTAGAGTACGTTACGAGAAAGAGTATTCGGAGCTTAATAAAATTAAGGCCGGTGTACCACAAGGAAGTGTCCTATAGGACCAACATTGTATATTTGTTATATACAAGGGATATTCCAGTTGATAACAAAGCTATCACAGCCTAATTTGCAGGTAATACTGCCATTTTAGTGCCTGACAAATGCATTGTAAAGACTACAGACAAATTTGTAAAATGCAACCGATAAAGTAAGAGATTGGATGGAAAAATAGCGTATCAAACTAAATTAAACAAAATCAACTCGTATAAACTTTGAAAACTAAATGTTCCAATTTGTATTAACAATAAAGCTGTATACCTTGCGCCAAAACTTTGAGATACATTGGGTAAGAACACTGAACTATCTATGCAAAACAAAATAATGCCATACAAGTAAGTACTGAAACTGGACTTATACCATCTAACTGTGGGGCTGTACAAAGAACACATATGCTGAAACCATCCAAAAAGTCGAAAACAAAGTCCTCCGAGGAATAATAAATGCCCTTGGTATATTAGAAATAGCGATTTACATCGTGACCTGCTAATAGAAATGGATACAGAAGTGGTTAGAAAACACGCTGTATCACATTATCAGCAACTATACATAATAGTCGTTCTAGATGGTGATGGAGAGTGTCTTAAATGTAAGAGACAATAGGCGTGTTTTTTTGCAAGCCCGGGGGGAATTGGTTGCAAACAATGAAAGCGATGCCATCACAGAAAAAAATTTAGTTTTCATATAAAACATGTCGCTAAAAAGTATGTATATTCACGTCGGTAATACAGTTCTTCTGCGCGCTTAAGTTACGCCCCCAGAATTGTCTGGGTTTAGCTAAGCCCGCAGGGTATTACTTTTTATTGCATTTAACAAAATTGCATTGTGCCCTCAGAAGGTGAACCACATACAGATTTGTCTTTTTCAAGGGTAAAAGTAAAAAATGCGGATAGGATAGTTTTTTTATTTTCCTAGTGAAAAATCCAGGATTAAGGACTGTGGTAAATATTGTGGAATATATTGTTTTTTTCATTTTTTGTGAGTTAAATTGAACAGTTTTGAGTATTTTTATATTTATGACTAAATATGCTTCTCAAACCAGGTGTGGGGTTAGTTGGCCCATGGGGTTTTTATTACAAAAATAAAGTTCTGAAGAAGAAGAGGAACTGGGATATTTTTGCCTAATGTGGAACGAATCATTCGCTGAAAGATTGTCGGGTTAGGAGTGGATATACAGTACCATACTTGCAGAAAGTGGGCTCATGAAAACTAAACAGTAGCCGGAGGTGGACCCTTCTTCGATGCGTCAATTACAACAGCGGATACGATTCCAAAACCTATTTTAAACCTTAATATATTTCTATTATATTTATTTTTAAAGTTTTATTTAAAATTTATTGTTAAGTTTGTTTGACCGTTTTAAATAAAATTCCTTATAAAATTTTGGATTTGTTTCCCTTTATGAGACTTGCTTTGCCACTTTTCAGGGCTTGGTCCAACTAACCCCACACACTGGGCCAACTTGCCCCGCTGTAGGGGCAAGTTGGCCCACTTGCACTTGATCCATTTAAAGTAGCTTTATTCTTCTGCGGTTACATATTTTCAAATTTTTAAGATTTCAATTAGAAGCCAGAAGTTTATTCTTTCTTTTGATACCAGCTCCATAGTTGTACTATGAGTAGTTTGATAATTATGAGACTTCAAGTAAAAAGTGGGCCAACTATCCCCGCCCTACCCTACCGAATATTACCAATTATAGTGTCTTTTGAAGATTTTCACCTGCAGAGGAAAAAAATCACATTCTTTCATTTTACATTTCATTTCATTTCGTATTAAATTGGTTTTGATATTTTTTTGTTTTTGCTGAGCAATTTTTCATTTCGATTTGTATAATTGTCTTCACGTGGATCATCTTAATAAATTTACCACATTTAGTGAGCTAACTGAGTTTTTCTCAAAAGTCAAAGTCCAAAATGTAAAAACCACATTTTGTAAGACAACAGCCCCCACTGACTGTACTATTTTGGTTTATTGTTTTATTACTTCTTTCGGAAAATGTCATGTTATATTTTGTATACTCACTTTTCTTCCAGAATTAATTTATAAGTAAATATTATGGATAAACATTTTTGGGCACTCACCTGAAAAAAAAATAAAATATTTATTAGATTTGAACTAATTTACATTCAAAATAGTTTTTTTAAAGTATCAACAGATTTATATAAGAAAATCAATAAAAACTTTTTTTATTTATTATTATTGTAAACAGAGCTTGTGAATAGAATCTCATCTATAAAATTCATCCAAATATGTAAATTTGTAATACTTAAATCTTTCTATCAATTTGATAGTCAAAAAAATGTCGTACGTATAAATTGATATTTAGCTCATAAATTACATTGTTTTAACTGCATATGTCACAGTACAGTAAAATCCGCTTAAGAGAAACGGAAAAATGTCACAGTCTTTCTTTCGACTAAGCTGGTTTTATACTTTAACGAACTCCGCTTAAGTGAACAAAATTTGACTCAAGCGGAGTCCGAATAATTGAAAAAAAAATCACTTAAGCGGATTTAAAATTTCCATTAAGAGGAAATTTAAAGCTAGAAAAAATTTAATTTATCTTTTGGAGTTGCCTAGAAAAAATTTAAATAAAATAGTTCATTTTTTCTTAAGAGAGTTGATATCAATGAAAAATACATAATTTAATTGAAAATATGTTTTAGGTATCAGGGTTTTTCACTTAAGTAAGTTTTGTTTAAGCAGAGTGTTTTATAGGCAATTGGTCGACAGATACAAATGAAAAAAGTGTTTCAGATAAGCGGGTTTTTCTCTCAAGCGGGTTTCTCTTAAGCAGGTTTTACTGTATATGGAATAATTTTTTTATATAATTCTTTATAAACACGAAAAATATAATTTATATTCTAATAACTCTTGTTTAACTTTTATTACTATTTTTTGTTTTGGCAATAACACATCAAGCACTATAATACGCAGAGGTGGGCCCCAAGACGTCTGTGGTGTTTGCCACACCTACATAATAATTTGTATTTAGTATTCGAAAAGTGGGCCTACATTTATTTTTGTTTTACTAATTTAAATTTAAATTTGATTAAATTTCAATTTAGAAAAGAATTTGAAATACCAATTTGTTTTTGCTTATATTTTAAAAACCACTATCAAGATTTTGAATATGTGTGTATGTACATATATGTAACTGGTTAACCCATAAAATTAATAAAAAATATTAAAGACATCTTATGGTCTATAAAGCAGTGACAATTTAGTTTGAATATTTTTAATGCTACTAAGGTACCTATATAGGTAAGTGTTGCGTCCAAAGTATAAATGTTCAAACCTTGAACGTAAATTTATCGAAGCAAAATCGACCTGCCAAAAAAAGATCTACTGATTTTTCACTTCCGATTCATTTTCGTTAAAAGGCGGCCCAATCTTCCAAATCGTTTTCCTTTCTTGAATTATTGTTAAACTTGTCCTAAAATACCTTAAGAATCGATTAATATTTTAAGTTTAATAAATTTATAGAATTAACAAAAGTTTTCGGGTTCTCATTTCATTGGAACATAAAAACTAGTTTTTTTAATAATGCTTTTTTATAAAAAAAAACACAAAAAAAACTTATTTTTATAATAAGTTGGTAATTTACTTAATTTTTTTTATATTTAAGATAATAATAAACTTTCATTAGTTTGTATAACTTGTTTATAAAATTATTAAATGAGCTCTTAGCTTTATTCTGTCTTAAAATTATGTTATTTGTTTATTGCCAGTTTTTTGTTTAACAATATAAACATTGAAAGACAATTTGACTTCCATAGAAAACTTTCAATTAATATAGCTTAAAATTCATAATACATGCATCCAAAGTAAAATAAAAAAATAAATAATATAATTAACATTGATTAAGCAATAACAAAATATCGAAAAGTGCCATCCAAAAACCTAGCTGTGACACATCAAAACAATTTTGTCACCTGTCCAAGAATATAATTAAGCTATTTTCAAACAAAAAATACACAAAAAAAAAATAAACACATTTAAAAAAAAAACTAAATAAACATTAATGGCACTTAAGCACGACATGAACTTGACCAGGTTTTAGTATATATAGACGTGACCTATAATAATGATTTTTTTTTATCTTTAAATTAAATTATATAATTTCTATGACGGCAGAAGTAAAATAAACAAAATAAATATTGCAGCTTTGATATATTAGATGTAGTAATCAGAGAGAAAAAAGTTATCTGTAGAATTATTTAAAATCAATAAAATTTGTAACAGACTTTTCAATTTATTGTTCTTCAAAGTCGAAAGAAATACACACAAACCTAACATTTCCCATGCCTTAGATCTTCAACCCATTTTTCCTTTTTTTAAAAATACGATTTTTTTTCATTTTTTCTGGGTATGACTTCTGAGGGCAAAGTTTGTAGGCACGTAATATCCAAATTCAAAATTAAAACACTAGTCGAACTTTCCTTACTTATTGCCAAAATATAGATAGATTTCATCGAAGATTCCCAAAAATTATTTTATTTTTTTTAATTTATTGACTTGGCAATGAACTTCAAATCCAACAAAATGTTGTTTATGTACAAGTAGATCTAAAAATAATATTTAAAAAAAGTAAATATCTATAGTTTAAAAGGTGTTTTTTAAACCAATTGAATTCTAATTTATATTCAATTTCCGTTTTTTATTATTCGAGCAATTAAAAGACAGAACAGAGAGATAGAGTATCATTATGTAAAATGCGGCAATTTATTTATTACTCAGTTCGAGCAATTAAAACCAACTTTAATTAGAGCAAATTGTAAATTGAATAGTTGATAGAATTATTGAAAACTTATTTACATACATACATATCAGTGCGATGTGTTACATTGAATGTTTTATTGCTGTTTCAAATGTTTATCAAAGTAATAGTTTTAGAGTTGGTGTGTGCTTTTCTTAAAAATCATTAAAATCAAAAAAAAATAATAATTTTTCTATCCGTTAAAAAAGATTTATACCAGTGTTTAAAAAAAACACGTTTCTTAACAAATCTCGAAAATAAGTCTTGGGAAACCTAAAATAAGTTAAAAAGATACATTTTTTGAGGTAATTGCGATGAATTAAAACAATGTTAAAATATAATGGTAAAATTTAAAGCGACATGAACATGAACAACCAACATCACTTTATTTTCGGTATTTCGATTTTTCTATGACATTGAAAAAATTTTACTTTTTTTTGTCTTTAGTTCTCTAGAATTTTTTTTCTTTCATCAGACATCAGAAGTTAGTTTATTTTTCACAAAATTGTGTTTGTTGATTTGCTTCAAAACAACTAAAACAATAATATTTTGTTAGTTTTTAATTGCATTCCTACAACTTAAAATAATGTTAACTTCCAGCTACAATTGTTACTTTCAAAAGGTTCAAGTACGTGCAACCCAATCTATTCATTAAATTTTTATTATGCAGAAAGTCCATTAAGAAATTAAATATGTTCGTATTATTGTTTTTTTTTTTAAGTGGGATCATGACATCTTAAAGCTTAACAAAACTACATACTCTTCGCTTTGTCATCATCATTAAAACCACCAAACATAAAAGAGCATAGGAAAAATGGATAAGTGATAATCTTCTAGAAGTTATCTGATCCGGATTTTGTTCGCCCCTTTGATGACATTCACTATTCACCAAACCAAAGCGAAGCGAACACACTCGACTCACTTTACATTGACATTAAATATTAATTAATCTGACACGCTGCAATGAAGACTCATGAAATAAATTGATTGACACCTGAAGTATATAATATTAGATATACTGAGAAGTGAGTATCTTATCAACACCTCCGCTTAGTTAAGTCGTGGTTGTTGTTTGGTTGGTTTTGGATAGTTAAGTTGGTTTAAGTACATATATATGCCTTACCTACAAACATATTATACAGATAGGGTTTCATGTGAAGATAATGAGATATCTTTAGGAAATATCTAGATAGATGGTATAGATACATTTATAACATCATTCTCTTTCTCTCTCTTTCTCAGTCTTACCTCTGATTGGAAATTAATTGTTCATTTACAAATAATGATAATCTGAATCGTTTAGCTTTCCGGAACATAGTTTGCTATGGATAATATATAATTTTGAAGCTTATAATTAGTCACAAAAGTGATTTAATGTTATTGATACCTATCTATGTCTGTATTTCATTTTCAATTGTATTACTTACCTTGGCTTTAACTATTTTAAGACCAAGTATTTAATTTAATGTTGGAATATTAATAGAAAATATTTAAGATGTTACTGTATACCATTTAGTTATGAGTTAACAACGAAATTTTGCAATTAAAATTTCGTCGAAAAATTTCAAAACGAAATTTCGCAATTACAAAATCCTGCTTTTTATAATATCGCAATTACAAAAATCCGCAAACTGAAATCATGAAAATTAATTTTGAAATTGAGAGATAATGAAAATGCAAGGATTTCGTTTTTCGAGATTTTTAAAAATATGAAAAATATTTATTTGCGAAATATCATTGCGTTTCCTGCTGTTTCAGGTAATATAGGGAAAGTATGCCAGAAAACTCCAAGTATTTCCTGTATCTCTTAATTTTCTAGACAACAATGTCAATGACAGCCGTTTGGACCAAAGTTGTTTGTTTTGTACGATCTTTCGAAACAATAACAAAGCAAAATAAAAACATGCGAAACTAAAATTTTCTAACAATTTTGAATGCGAAGCTACTAAATTGCAAAATTAAATTAATGTCAATGACACCCGTTTCGACCAAATGTATTTCGCAAATCATTTGAATTATTTTTATACGATCTAGCAAAACAATAACAAAGCAAAATAAAAACATGCAAAGTAAAAATGGAAAACAATTTTGTATGCGAATTGACTAAATTACGAAAACAAGAATTTGCGAAATGATCATTGCTAAATTAAAATAATGTCAATGACATCCGTTTCGTCCAAAATTGTTTCGCAAATCATTTTAATTAATTTTGTACGATCTTGTGATGCAATAAAAATTTGCGAAACGAAAGTTGCCAAACAATTTTAAATGCGAAGTGCAAAAACAAGAAATTGCAAAATGAAAACTCGTAAAAAAAAAAATCCACCATCCGAGTGAGAAATATCAGTTGCACCTAAGCTTAACTTCAAGCGTAGGTACTTTTAAGTTCAGAGATTAACCAAACTGCACGAATGTACAGGTTGGGCCAAATATGACTCGACAATGAAAACGAATAACGCCTTTATTGGTGGTCTTGCGGTAGCAGTGTTTGCAAATTTGAATTTTTATGCGTATTATTATTCTATTTTAAAATTCTTCGCAATGTTGTTCTGGACTTGTCCAATTTGCCCGAACGATAACGATTAGAGACAGATGGATCATTTGTAACACTCTGCCGTACAGCTTTTGCAAATATAAAAATGAAAAAAAATAAAACAAAATTCGAGCTCCCTGTCCCATCCCAACCCAATTGTACTTCCAATGCGAAGTTTTAACAAACTCGAAGTTCAAGTTTTACTTTCTAACTCTGAGTAAACTCACTGAGCTCAATAATTGTTCAAATAAATTTGTTCTTTTAGTAACAAGTGGGTGTCAGAGGCTACACACGCCAGAAGTGGCCTGAGAGAATTTGAATTTATAATAATATAATTTAAAACATTTTTTTTTCTAAATAAAAACTTTGGTATTTTTACATTTTAGGGTCAATAAAATAATAAATTTTTTAAAATCATGTACACAATTGAAATAAATTAAAAATGAAAATATGAAACGTTTATAAATAATGTTAAAAAAAATCTATTCAGTAAATTTCCAGACCTTAAAATGATATAATATAGATCTCTTAAAAAATTAAATATTTTCAAGGCAAGGCTATATACAACAAATTGAACAAAAGTCATGGTTTTTTTTTTATATATATTTTTATATATAGAAAACAAAAAAGCAAGCAATTCTTTCTCTCTAGAGGAAATTCCGTATACAAAATTTAGTCGATGACAGCAAAATAAAAAATATATAAAATAAATATAAAAGATGGTAGGTATCTATACCTACATACAAACATTAATTTGTTCTCGTGGGAGGGTGATGTGACACTTTCATATATGCATCAGGGGTATCCCATCAGTGTATAGTTTTCAAAAAACAACACACCATCAAACGAATTTTATATTTTTAGCCAAAATCTTGTAAAAATAATCATTTTTTTTTTTTTTTCAATTTTTCAAAGACCGCAAAATTTTTATTTTTTTTTTTTTCATCGTCGGTGGCAAAACAACCATTCAGCATTCATGTGTCAATTTTGTTCCTTTTTTTTTTGTTGTCACATTAAACGAAGAAATATTTTTATACACAAAATTTCAAAAATAAACACAAATTCATGTTATCATCATCGTCCATAAATAAAAGTTTTTTTTTTGTACAAAATTAATTTCTCATGTTTTAATAAAAACGGATGACACAGTAATGCTCGTGTCACATAATGTGGAGTGGAAGATAAATTATTATTTGAAAATAAAAAAAATAACGCCACCGCTTTTTTGCGATCTAATTTTTACATAACTTTAATATTTGTGGCTTTTGCATTTTCTTTGCATATACGGAAGCTACCACCACCCGGTCGCCGCTGTTTTTAAATCGGAAAACGAATGCAACGGAAACCGTTTTCTCCTACTCCATTCATTAAAACCTACAAAAAATACTTTTCGTTGAAACAGTTTTGAATAATTCCATTTCATCCAAGAATGGAAATTTGCCTAAATATAGTCAAGGAGGCAGTGTTGCAAATGTCAAATGTCAAAGCTGAACATTAAATGATTGTGAAATTAGGAGTTATATTTTCTAACAACTTGTACAGTTTAAACACTCTTGTATTCCTGATTTTTAATTTTAATATTTTTACGATGTATGAAGCTTTTCTTTTTTTTTATAGCAACACCCTCAAAAACAAAAAAGTCATCTACCGCCCACAATTGATAATTTATGAGAATGGGGTCAATTAGGATTTTTTGGCCACCGACTGATAATGATTGTACAGTAAAAAAATTCATTTGTCCACCATTATTTCAAAAGTTATTTAACATTTCTTTTTTATAGCAACTATCAAAACCTTCAAAAGTCGTCTACCGTCCACAATTTATAACTTAGGGGGATAAGACCAAGTCCCTTCGTTTGTCCACCCGTTGTTTATGAATAATTTTCATTTTTCCATACTTAGTTCAACAGCTTTTCAACATTTCTTTTTTATAGCAACACCCCCACAGACTGAAAAATCGTCTTACGCCCATAATTAATAATATAGAAGGATGGGGCAGATTGAGATTGTTTGTTCATCGACTGATAGTGTTTTTCCAACAAAAAAAAATCTCGTTTTTCCACCTTCGTTTAAAAATTATTCAACATTTCCTTTTTATAGCAACTATCAAAAACTTCAAAAACATCTACCGCCCCAAATTAATAGCTTAGGAGGATTGGTCCAAGTGAATTTGATTGTCCGCTATTATCGTATGATTGTCCACCAAAACATTTCGCTAGTCCAAACTTGGTTGAACAATTATTCAACTTTTCTATTTTATAGCACCCAACTCAAAAAATTAAAATCTCACTTAGTAGAATGGAACCTATTGCAATCGTTTTTCCAATTTTTGTCCATATTAGTCCAAAAAGAAAAAAAAATCCACCCCTTATTCAAAAGTTATTCAACTATGTATTTCTATTTTATGGAAACATCCCCAAAATTTAAAGTTTGCCTACCGCCCAAAATTTATAGTTTAGGAGGGGGTTCTTTTATCCACCGGCTGCTTATTATTGCTCACCAAAAAATTTCGTTTGTTCGCCCTTAGTTCAAAAGATATTAATCATTTATTTTTTTTTATAGCAACGCACAGACTAAAAAGTCGTCTACCTCCCATAATTAATTACGTATAGGGCCAAGTTAGATTGCTTGTCCACTGGCTGATAATGATTTTCAAACAAAAATTATTCAACATTTCTTTTTTATAGCAACTATCAAAACCTTAAAGTCGTCTACCGCCCCAAATTGATAACCAAGTTTTGAGATTCTTCAAGTTATGAATTTAGAATGCCTTCTATGGTATTTTCATTTCATTCTTCTATAAAAAGGGGTATAACTTCCTACAAAACTTTATAAACTCCTTTTTTTTTGTTTTGGCCATGAAGGTGACAGTCTAATCTTTTTTTATTTCTTGATGCTATAATCTATTCTTTTGGTTAAAAAAAAACTCTTTATTCCGGAATTACAACTCTACCTCTTAAACTGTTTTCAAAAAAACAACCTTTTTAGTTGATATGCCTTGATGATATCAAGCTTCACAAGTGGGCCCTTTGCCAAATCCATTTTAATTCTGCATTGTTTAAATCAGCATCGTTTTTTTTTTTTTGGGATGTTATGTTAGTTGGGGTAGGTGAGAAGCTATCTGGCTATTTTTAAACATTTTCGTGGGCAAAAGGAACTTTATTGACGCAGATAACATTAAAGTTGTCACAATAACAGGCTGGAATTCGAAGCGATTTAAAATTGTGCACTTTTCCGGAGAGATTTTTTCTTATCTTCGTTATAATGCGGTGGAAATTTAAGAGCAGTTAGGTAGTTATACAACAATATATACATAAGTCTACACTTTCAGCTTATACTTCTTCTTTTTTTTTGTTGTGTTGGCCTTGAATTTTGATGAACATTTAAGATGGAAAAAAAGGACCGATACGTTAAACGGGTCCTTCACATCTTTGTTAACAATGAATAGAATATTATTTGCTGACAATAGGCAAAGGGCTATGTGCCAAGAATTTACCACAATCTAATAGGTGTAGGAGGTGGATAGAAGATTACTATCTTTTGGAAGCTCTTTTATATACGATGTACCTTTATTGGCAAGCTATACTGTTCTTTTAAGGATGAAAATAAAACCCCAGATGTAACTGATTCTATATAAGTTCCATTCATTGAAATAGGTCATGTTTTCGCTTTTTTTCTTTTCACTATATACAAGAGAGAATTTTATAGGTTTCAAAAAAACGTTATGAAGGGCTTTATTTTTTCAATGTGAATAAATATAAGGGCTGAAATATAATAAAAATGACACCATAGTTTTTACGATACCATTACTATTTTATTATATCATTATTATTTTATTTAAAATTATATATACAAAACAAATTGAATGAAATCTTTCATGGATAAATATAATGAATAAAACAAACAGTAAAAAAAAAAGTATAGAAATAGGAGTTTCCAGCAATAATAGGCATAATTTGCCAATTATTGTCACTCTTCAGTTTAAATGATTGGCACTTTGATATTTTGGTTTGTCAAAATTAATAATTGACACTCTTCAAAAATTGTTTGACATAATGACCATGGAATTCATTCAGGTAGTTTTATATATACAAAAATAATTGCTATATCATATTATAATGATGACTGATGATTTCTGTTTTATTTTATTTTATTTTATTTTATTTTATTTTATTTTATTTTATTTTATTTTTTCACTTTCACTTGATCGATTACATGATTGAACCCATTCATTTTTAACGACGAGTAATAGCTTGTTAGAGCATAGATATACATATAAATATCTGTTAATACTTGTACTTATTATATAATGGCTTATAACTGTGTCATGAATTTGATATATAGTGATGGGATAACTAAGTCTTTTCTTTCTAAAACACATCACGCGTATAAATTTAAAAAAAAATCCTTTCAAGCATAAATTTCATGTATCATGTATGCATATATGGTGAAAAATTCAATAAAAACAAAAAGATGTTTATATAAAAGGAACATTTATCAAACGGACAAATTATTCACCAGTGTGCCAGCTTAAGCTTAGTTTATGAATCTAAGTGATTCTTTCATATAAAAAATGACTTTTGTTTCCGTCAGAGGAGCATTATCATCACCTTAAAAATTCCAGGGGCAAATAATTAGATTAAAGGCGTGAATTTGTCGCACTTGTTTTTATTTTTTTTTTGTTTTTATTTTTTTTTTTATGCAGTTAGCATTAACTCAGAATCCCAAAAATAACGGGTGATTTTTTAGCTGGTTTGGTTTTGGCAACACTGGTTTTGACAGCTGACGTGTGTTTAGTACCTGGTGTCACTGTCAAACAGCTTCAGTTTGGTTTGCAATTTAACCATGGATCGTCTTATTTTTGGTGAATGGGCTCTTGGAAAGCTGGCCGAGGATCCGCTTTTTTATCGAAAAATTGTGTTCAGCGATGAGGCTCATTTTTGGTTGAATGGGTACGTAAATAAGCACAATTGCCGCATTTGGAGTGAAGATCAGCCAGAAGCATTGCAACAGCTACCAATGCATCCCGAAAAAGCCACTGTTTGGTGCGGTTTATGGGCCGGCGGCATTATTGGGATATTTCTTCAAAGATGATGCGAATCGCAGCGTTACTGTCAATGGTGAACGCTACCGAGCGATGATAACAAACTTTTTTTTGCCCGAAATGGAGGTTCTTGACTTACATGATATGTGGTTTCAACAAGACGGTGCCACATGCCACACAGCACGCGAAACAATGGCGCAATTGCGAGGCGAGTTTGCTGAACAGTTAATTTCACGTTTCGGGCCGGTCAATTGGCCGCCTAGATCGTGCGATTTGACACCATTAGACTATTTTTTGTGGGGGTATGTCAAGGCTAATGTCTATAGGGACAAGCCCGCTTCGATTGACGCACTGGAAGCCAACATCCATGCATTCATTCGTGAGATACCGGCCGATATGTGTGAAAGAGTATGCCAAAATTGGACTCAGCGGATGGGCTACCTGAGACGCAGCCGCGGTCAACATTTGCATGAAATTATCTTTAAACATTAAATTGCAAGGTTCAGACTATCGATTCAAATAAATATTTCATTCATTTTTTCGTTTTTTTTTTTTTTTAAAGTTCTAAACCTCTTAAAAAATCACCCGTTAATTCTATGTCCCCTCTTATACACCTAGAAACAAGTTAGTGGAGATTTTTTGACTTTTTCGATTAAAAATTGCACATTTACAATCGTATTTATAATCCCATTCTAAAGCTTTGCTAACTTTAGTCCGCTGTCTAACTCCAAAATCATATTTATAAACATGTCATTGTTTTCAGAATTTAGATTGAATTTAGAATATAGACACTGCATTTGGCTGTCCGAACTTAAAAAAAAGTGTTCAATGAAAAAAGAATTCAAAAGTTATCTTGAAATTAATGAAATTTTTATTGAACATATCCAAAAGTTCACGAAAAAAAGGAATGTCTATATGAGTATATGAGGCTATATTTAGAATGCGTTTATAAATATTGAGTTGTGAGTTGAGTTAATCAAAATATGATTTTTTTTTAGAAATCCACCCACTGCCAACCCTTATTTTTTTTTTTTAACTTTTCATCTTAGGCACCAGTAATAGGTTTCATTGAAACTCATCATTGAAAATTTTAATTGTTAATTTTGAGGACTTAAAAAGTGAAATCAGTGATTATTTTAATGCAAATAAAAAGCTGATAACTCAATAATTATTTCTAGTCAAAAAAATATTTCATTTTGGCCCAGCCTATCGCAGTAAATGAATTTCTTTATTTCAATGATTGAACTACCATATCATTGATCATTAAAATCTTAGAAATCGTTTTATGTGAGAGGTAAGGCGAAATGAAATATTTGTTTGACTAGAAATAATAATCGAGTCATCAGCTTTTTATTGGCATCAAAATAATCACTGATATCGCTTTTTTAGGGCCTCAAAACTGAAAATTCAAATTTTCAATGAAGAGATTCAATGAAAGCTATAACTGGCCCTTATTCTCTTCATTAAGCAAGCTGAATAACGTAAATAAGCATTTTAAAAAGGAGTTACAAAATTTAATTTTAAGTAATAATAAAATTTTAAATAAATGTTTGCCCAAGGAAAGATAGAAAATTTGAGTAATTCTTTTTGTTTAATTTTCACAACCCAAATTAATTTTCCGTCGGGCAAAATTTTTTTCTGCTATTCATTATTCAAAATTTTTACTCGGACGGATAATCAACTGACTGGTTGTTTTGCAAGTATTTATTATTAATTTGGCTATTGTTTCGCAAAAATATCATTTCGCATATTTCAGCTAGGTAAAGCTATTTTCTATTTGGACGAGACTAAAACATGTCAGTTTATAAAAGTTTTAACAATTTTAGCCAGCCCGTACCGAAATGGTTAGTGCGTATAGAACTGTTATGTCGAAGGTCTTGGGTTACGAATTAGGATCCCAAGGAAAACAACCAATTTGTTAATATTGCTTTTGAGAGGAAATATGATTTTTGGACAAATCCAATAGAAATTTGATAATTTGGACTGTACTGAGAATCACTGCGAATACATGTATTGCGTATTCCATAATCGACGTGGTAAATAGTTTTGATAATAACAATTTTTGTTGTGCGAAGTTTTCTGTTATTATCACAACTAATTTTCTAAAAAGCATACAAAAAAATATGTTTTTATTTTACTTTTAAAAAAATAGAAAATTGTTATGACCAAAACTAATTTAACGACTAATAAAAAGCAAATTAAATACATATATTTAACCACCTAAGCAATTTTCGATCCGCGAATGTAGCTTTTGTAACTTGAAATTCATGATGAATTACTTTTTTTTATCAGACTTTATTTAAAACTACAAAGTGATCAAACATAAGGGCAAGTCTGTCCAACTCTCTTATGTACTTTTTTCATTAAAACATCTATGTATTTCATATATCTTGTTGCAATTTCATACTATACACCTTTTACCATTTCTTTTTATTTTGTTTTCTTTGTTTTATTTGTTCGGCTGTCATCCGGTTTAACGGAAATCGAAAAATGTACGTTCACAGAAAATTGCTTTCTATTTTAAATCCCTATAGAAGAACAGAAAAGAAACACATTTCATTTCACTTCTATACCAAGTATGATAGTATGATATTCTTTGATATTTCATTTAACCAAATTGACGTTGTTTAAATTTGTTATTTTTCAATTACATGGCTTTTTAAACGATAGTCCTGTAAAGATTTCTCTATACAGCTTCTTCCTTTGAAGAAGAATTCTATCGTATAAGTGACATTTATTGAATTACATTTATTATTGCAAAACTTTGACAAATCTTATACTTTCTCGATTTGACACCTGGGTGATTAAAAAGCAAATAATTGAATCACTTTTTTTTGGCAGGATTTTTAGAGAGTAGGTATTTGCTTTAAAAATGCGTTTGTCATATCCCTTAACTGATTTTTTTTGTGCAATAAAGCACTCTCGTAAATTTGATACGAGTTAACTGACTTGTATACCTTTTTTCTGTTTTTTCTTGTGTCAAATCGGCAGTGTGTGCCCTTTATACGGATCCTTTTCACGGAAATTAATCAAAGGACCTATGTCCTCTGTGTCACTTTAATTCCCATGAAACCATCTCTCTCTCTCTCTGTCTATAGGTACATCAATTTCAATATATAACCTATGAAATGGACATCGAAGCAGGGGCGGAGTGGGCCACCGGGCAACAGGGATTTTGCCATATAGGTCCCTGGGAAAACATAAAGTGCATGAAAGCTGCTGCAGTACTTTCTGTTCTTTTAAAAGAATTTTTTTTTTTCATAAAATTGGATTCATAAGGGCTTTACGGTAAATATACAGAGTTATATAAACGAAAACTATAGTTAAACTGTTGGGACCCCCACACTAATTATTGTAGGCCCAAGGTGGTCCTCACAGTACTCTCAGACACTTTAAACGAAGCTATAGTGGGGGCTTCCACACTAAATATTGAGCTGTTGTGACCCCATTGGTAACCTAAGGAGGCCCTTACAATTATTGTTTACATTTTTTGTTAAATCAAAAACAAAAAAGAAATAAGCTTATTCTTTTTAACTATCCTTCTACTACTTGTACTATTTGGAGGCCCTTTTTTCTCCCAGTCCGCCCCTGCTTCGAAGGCCCCGCATTTCCATTTCCTTCTTTACCGAACGTATATCCGACTAAAAATGACATAGATATCTAACAAATACATAGTCTTCTATTCGAAACGTGTTCGTTTTAATTCCTCGAATCGATTTATGTTGGTCTTTTTTTTTCTCTATAGATACCTATACGACAAGGACATGAAAATCCAGCTGCACGTATACACCATCAAATATGACTCTTGAAAATTGATTGGTCACGCTTTTTCTCGAACACTTTGCGCTTCATTTGAATTTCCAATTAGTTCACTTATTGTCTATATCTTTGTTATCTCTTAGATCTTGCTCTATATAAATGGAAACACAATTTATTTAGAATGTGTAGATAGTGTATACGTTCTTCGTTCATTAATTCCATTCAAATTAATATAAAAGACCACTGAGGGTGTATGTTATAATATTATTGTCCAAAGTTCAAATAATGAAACTCGTTTTCTATATACAAAATATATGTACATATAGCTATATGAAGATGAAAAGACAAAAAACTGGTGTTGTTATGCCACCATTGAAGTCCGGAACGGATATAACTTTGTTTTCTTTGAAAACTTAATTTCTCACAGAACGACTAAGATAAATGTAAAAAGTTTTGAAAATTCGTAACCTAGCAAGGATTCTGTTCGAAATAATATTAAAAGTCTCATCGTATGTATATGATATCCTTTGTTAGTAGGTTAGGTATATGGCTCCGGTCTAGGGTTAGATTTTTTCTTTGAGAAAAATTCAAAAGCAAGAAAAACAAGGCTCTGAACCCCATCATGACAAATTTAAGTTTATTTGAACGAAAACAATTAACTTATACAAACAAAAATTAATATAAATTTAATTTTAAAACATGATTAAATAAAAATAATATTCTGATGCGTAACCAGCAAAAAGGATGGAATTCAGAATCAGTTGAAAAAGAATTCTTTAATAAGCTTAAAAACGAATCATTTATACTTTTAGAAAATATGTATACCTAAATTAACCTTAAATATTTGTATATGAAACCACAAACTTAATGTTCAATGTACATTGTACGTTTATTAAAAAAACTAATCCGGTTTCAAACAACTTCCATAACATCAAAATGCAACATCCTTTTGTCAAAACAAAGTTCATTATATCGTTTAAATTAAGTTCAAAATGCTTAAGGATTATGGTTTAATAATATTCCCTGAAATGAAAGCAACACATTTTCAAAATTTCAATTTCACAGAAAAAGGATCCTTCTTGTTCTCGTTTCTTCTAGATTTAATATTGTCAAGTAGATATTACGTGGCTTCATGACAATTGCTTTAAACTTGTCTCTCTTTTATACTATTACATGATGTTCATCTTTTCGCTATGAGTCATTTTAGTACCTAAACATAAATATGTATAGCTACCTACTTGGAAAATATTGTATTTCGGTTTTTTTTGTTGGTATAATAATATGATTTGAGAAATTTATTTAAGAACGAGTTATGTACCACTCGTGTACTTGTAACATGTATTTTATGTGGTTTAATTAGGTTATATTAAAGTTTATATTTAAGTACCATTTAGTTGACAATATAATTCTGCATCGTTCATTTGTCAAGAAAATCATTTATGAAAATTATAAAGGACGAAGCACATTTTACTGCAATTGTTGTGCAAGGAGAAGAATGACATTTGCTTCGTTTCGGAGAATAAATCTGTTTTTGGTTTTCAAGGTTTAAATTGTGGTTCATCATAATTTGCAACTCAATAATAAATATTAAGAGTTTCAAAGATGAAAACTTGGCTGTTGGTAAAATTCTTATGGGTAATCAGAAAATCTCTGCTGGAAAAGCATTGGGAAACTGACAGCTGGGAGTTCTATTTTCGTTTTTTTGTCTGTTAAACGGTTGAATTTTCTTAATGACTGTGACGCGAGACATGTCAACAGTGCGACTCTGTTAAAGTGTAACTCTGTTACAGTGTGAATCTGTTACTGGGTGCCTCTGTTAAAGTGTGAGTTTGTTAATTTGAGACTATGTGTTACAATGATTACAGTGTGACTCTATGGTTATAATGTGACTCTGTTACTGTGTGCCTCTGTTAAAGTGTGACTCCATTACAGTGTGACTCTGTGTTACAATGAGACTCTGTTACAATGTGACTCTGTGTTACAATTTTACCCTCTTATTTTGTGCCTCTGTTAAAGTGTGACTTTTTACAGTGTGACTCTGTTAAAGTGTGACTCTGTTACAGTGTGAATCTGTTACTGGGTGACTCTGTTAAAGTGTGAGTTTGTTAATTTGTGACTCTGTTACAGTGTGACTATGTGTTACAATGAGACTCTGTTACAGTGTGACTCTGTGGTTACAGTGTGGCTCTGTGGTTATAATGTGACTCTATTACTGTGTGCCTCTGTTAAAGTGTGACTCTGTTACAGTGTGGCTCTGTTGCAGTGTGACTCTGTGTTACAATGTGCCTCTGTTCTTTTGTGCCTCTGTTAAAGTGTGACTCTCTTACAGTGTGACTCTGTAACAGTCTGATTTAAAAGGCTAGTTCGACTTTTGTACGAATTCATAACATTCCCTACATTATTACATAATATGTATATTGTATACCTACATAATACAAAAAGTTAAAATACGATATCCATTTTTCTTAACTCTCGATCCTTTGATTTCTTAAATAATTGTAAAAAAGGAGTAATGTGTTATAGATACTGTTCTCGGTCTGATTCATTTATAAGATTATTAGTATGACCTTATTATGATGGACTCATATAAATGTAAATTGCAGAAACAAAACTTTGTCAATATACATACATTTCAACCTCCTTAGATTTTTGTATTCTTATAAAACAGAGGATTTTATATTTAAATTTTGCGAAGAAAATGTTGATAGGTACCTATATAAAGTAGATGTAAACTTTTATTGAGAGAATTCTCACCCTTCGTATTTCTCAAATTTCTTTTCCAACAAAACATAATATATCCTCGGGGTTTTCAAAAAAAAAAAAAAAATTAATTCACTTCATGACCTAAAGCTGGGCGGCAGTTAATAAAATTAATGGGTCCGCTCCAGAAAAGCAAAAAAGAAAGAACATTAAAGATAATATCGTTGAAGTAAATATTGCTTTTCACATTTATATTATGTGGATTTTCTATAGGGTAATTTTTTATTTGTGTATTAAATGACAAAACAATAAAATAAACAAACCACTTTGAACAAGTTTAAATTCTTTACATTGCAACTATACATATTATACACAATTTGTGATAGTTAAATGCGATAAAATTATATTGCGTGTGATATAATTAAGTTCAATGAAATAATGTATTTCCGTTGGTCTATATTTATATATACACATTTAAATTAGTTTTACTGAGAAAATTTATATTTAAACTGTAGCAGACATTATATTTATGTATGTACATATAATATGAACTGCACTTATATTAATATATAAACAATAATCAAATCAGGAGCTACAGTAACACGTTAGAGATTTGATTTTCTGAGAAAGGCTCTGAGAATAGTGAGAGTACTAAACTCCGCAAACAGTGAAACAAAGTACTCGAACTTCATTATTATCTTTGTTGCTTTCTAAATGATTTTATAAATCAGCGAAAAATTATTTTAAAATTTATTAAATAATATAATGGAAATGTTTTTGAAATTTTAAATTTAAAACTAAACTGACATGTTGGAGTAAACTTTAGAAAACCAGTCCGCAGACAGTCAAACTTAATACGAAAAACAGGTAGCTCAAAGAAAAAAAACTTTCTATAAGAAGGTTTTTTTAATAATACAAAATCTATATACTATACTGAAATACATCAGCCAAGTGGAAGACTTGACACTATTTTATTTGGGAAAAGACTTTGATCATTCAGTAACGGAAAAATGGTTCAATTTAAAATTTTACATGAATATTTTAATCTGAAAAAACTTCATTCCTACTTTAGGCTAAGAACTAGAGTTCTAGTGTTGTACTTTATTTCGGATCTATTTCTTTTCTTATATTAAATCATAAGTGGCGTTCCTAGATTTTTTTAAAAAGTTTGTATCATTAGAAATAAATTGATTAAACAACTTCTGAAATTTTTTTGACACTAACGCATTGTACACCATCTGATTTCTTTAAAAATCTCAATTTATAAGAACAAAAAATTAAAAATCGTTAGAAAAATCGAAACAAAATTGGTACACTAAACTAATTTTGAAAATATGTTAAATATCCAAAAACTATTTATTTTTAAAAATTTTGATATGCGATATTATTTCAAATTATTAGTAGCTCTTGTGTAAAAATTTCATTAAAATCAGTTGAACATATAATGAAATAGCCGAAAACCAAAACAATGGTTCTAAGAGAGATAGGTAGGTACTGTTAATAATAAAGTAGTGTAAAATTTGTTCCAATAATTTTTTAGATCGTAGTGATGTTATTATTTAGCAGTTATTTATTTCAAAAGCACTTGCAAGTTAGAACAAGAGTCTTATAAAATTGTTAAAAGCATTATTTAATTTAAGAATTTGAAATGAAGTATTTAACAAATCTAATTATATATACAGTGCTGCCAAAAACATACCGGATTTTTTCCCATAGTAATGATTTTCTTAATACCAAGTAGAAAACTAACAACTTTCCATAAGTTTTTTAATAATTTGTAAAGAGTATGAGACAAGTTAATAATAACCTTAAAAATTTAATGCTACGATGACAAGAACAATAAAAAGAAAATTATTTTATAAAGTTACTCAGTAACATGCCTGTGCAAAACTAACCGGATTTCAAGAAGATTGCGAGTCTCGATGTTAGAGTAACGGTTTTTTGGAGTCTTTTGACTCAAGCCGTAGATTAAAACGTGTTTACAAGTTGAGAGCTGTGTAAGTTGAAATTATATAGTGCATAAAATGGTTAAAACACGTTATAGCAACGCGATCGATACGAAATAATAGAAAAGTTCCAAGCCGGTATAAAAAAAAAACTAATCGCTGAAGTCTTAAAAATTCCAACTTCAACGGTTTGCGACATCATTAAAAAATTTAAAAGTGGAAAATCAGTAGAAGCAGATCATTTTGGTGGACGCCCTCACAAAAAAACAATTAAAACTGATAGGCGCATAAAGAATTTCGTGCTTAAAGGCCCTTTTGCGACTTCAAAGACAATTTGTGATGAACTTAATCTACCTATATAGGGCAAGTACGGTCAGGAAGCTTTTAAGAGATTTCGGTCTTTTTGCATTTCGACCAGCAAAAAAACCTCTTCTTACTGCTAAACATCGTAAAAAAAGGTAATCCGTAAAAGGTATTTGGGAAAGACTTAAAATAATAAACAAATAATCAAAACATTTAACCCAGGGTTGAATTTGCAAAAAATCATCTTAACCGGTCTTTAAGCAAATGGAGGAGTGTGCTTTTCAGTGATGAAAGCAAATTCAACTTATTTTACTCCGATGGTGCAAGGACAGTGAGGCGCTCAAAAGGTACGCGATTAAAGCCTGCAAATGTACTCCCTACAGTTAAGCACGGTGGAGCGAGCCTCGGTGATGGTTTGGGGCTGTTTTTCAGGAGCAAGCTGCGGTTCTATACACCAAATAACAGGAATTATGGAACGTTTCCAATATAGGGACATTTTTTAGTCAGTAATGCTTCCATGCGCAGAGGAAGAAATGCCTCTGCGTTGGGTTTCTCAGCAGGATAATGACCCCAAACATTCTTCAAAGCTGCTAAAAGTGTGGTTTGCAACTAAAATATTCGTGTCTTAGAATGGCCATCTCAATCACCCGATTTAAACCCAATAGAAAACTTGTGGGCCATTTAAAAAAAAGCACACGTCAACAACTACTCTTTTTGCAGCTTTGAAAA
Source organism: Epistrophe grossulariae (assembly GCA_929447395.1). Lineage (NCBI taxonomy): Eukaryota > Metazoa > Arthropoda > Insecta > Diptera > Syrphidae > Epistrophe > Epistrophe grossulariae. The sequence goes on along the minus strand of OV839567.1, from coordinate 150,392,690 downwards.
ATGTTTTTCACACCACTGTATATAGGTATTAACAAAATAATAATAATGACTTGATTGATATTATCAACGATTTCCCAAAAGTTAAAAAGTTAAAATTTAACTGATTTCATGAGGATAACAAGTGAGCAAAAATTTAATAAAGTGTTGAAGCTACAATCGGAAATACGAACATCTAATTTTTGGATAGTGCTTAGTGGCTGGATCCAAGTTGCAAAAAATTTCACATTCACATAACACAATAAATTGCTCTAATTAGTGGGTCGTTAAACGGAACGCTTGAATACTATTTCTAAGTTTCTAGTACATATTCGATGATTTTAAGCTTCAATACAGATGGGGCTGATTGACAAGGTTAAGGCTTAGATGTTTTTTTTTAAACAAACCTAAAATGAAAAGAAGAGTCTCATTTAATAATGCAACAGCATAGTTCTTCTCACCTAAAGGTCAACTTATCAGAAGCTGCACAACGAAAAATTGGACCAAGAATGGATCCCTGTGACATGCCAGTTGAAACATTGAAAAAGATAGGTGAGTGACATCACGAACAAATTTAATCAAAATCGTAGGAGTCATTTTCGAGAAAAATAAGTTTTGGTCACGTTTTTGAGAAATTAGATTTTCATTAAATATACCTAATAATTGTTAAAAAATTTGTGCGGAAAATGCCGTAATTTTTGGCTTTTAAAAAGAAATGAAAGAAACCCACTTCTTCCGAAAGGATAGACAGATAGAATTGGGAGACCCATTTTTTTCGACTTCATCATCATCGTATTGTCAAGTTTGATCAATATCTCAATATTCACTTTTTTAAAGAATCCACTACTTTTCATATACACTGTACTTATAATGTACATTCATGGCAAGTAGAAATGTAAAGCAAATGACACTCTTCAAATAAAATTTAATTAAAATTTTTAACTGTTTCTATTGAAATATCTCAACACAAAATATAAAAAGCTTTTGTTTCCTTGCAATACGACAGATTTTAACAGAGATACACTCACACGTATAAAAAAAACTGAACAAATTGTGTGTAGATTAAACAAAATTGATCTTAAAAATTTTGAAAATAATTTTTTTTAAACAAAAATAAAATCAAGACAAAAATCATTTTCTCGTTTCTATTCAATTGGTTTGCAGTGTAAGTATACATAGGTACTAAATATAAAGCTTTCTACTTTAATAATTAAATTCTCTAATGACGAGATCTAATGAATTTCCTTAAACATGAAATGTTTTTTATCGTTTTATGGAACATACTTTATGAGTTTGTAAAAAGTTAATGTTTGTTTTGGGCTTTGGTTTTAAAAGAGAGTATTGTTCAATTAAATAAAGAAATACATCTAAACAAATATTAATATGGAGATAGTGTTTTTAGTCATGAAATCAAGACCACGAGTATATTAAATCAGAAGTAAACATTTCAAATCAAATTTCGGATAATTTCGACTCTAATTTTGTTTACCTCAAAATGCACTCTATAAGTGCTCATGTATTAAATGCGATGTAGTAAAAAGGAAACAAACTTTATACCTCAAAACATGACTGCTATAGGTACTTGATTCTACTTTTTTTACCATGAGTTCAGTTCAGAAGACATTTCAAAGTATGTAATTGCAAAAAAAATATCTTGACTCGTTTAATTTGAAAACGAAAACCCAACTCAACGAAAGGAGTATTTTTTTTTTTCTTTGAATATGAATTTTGCACATTTTCGTCATGAAGTCATGTGTAATAGTTGGAAATGTACCCAAGTGCCTTTGTATGTAAATAATTATGAGTATAAGTACTCAAAAACACGTGCTTCCAGCTGTTTGTTTTACTTTTCCTTTTAGAAAACCAAAGTCACAGAAGACATTTGAATTGGAAAGTAATTTTGTAGCAGAAATAACTATTTGTATAAAAATATATATAGTTATTATTTTATTTGTAACATTCTCTTGGTAGCAGTAGTTACTTAGTATTTAAATTGATAAAGGTTGCTTATTTTTTCGAAAAAAATAGAAATTTTGGAAGAAATTAATTAAAATATCTTTAGATAACTTAAATCAAATTTAATAATTTCCTTTACTACCAGGTATACCAAAATAAACAACTTAAAACTTGTATGAAAACAAGTAAATTATAGTTTCGGAGATCACTTTATTAAACTGGTACTTTTGTTATAGGTTATTATATACAAAAAAAAGTATAGCAAAAAAGCCAGTTTCAAAGTGCACACTTTACAAAAATGTTTATGGCGCTTAAGTTTCCCATATTGTCACTTTAGGCAAAGTTCACTGTCTGAGTATGTGGCTCTTAAGTGGCAAACATGGAAGACTTAAGTGTCAATTATTCAGGCGCAGTTTGCACTGTGAAATTGGGCATTTGTTTTCCATATTAATCACTTAGGTTCCACTTACTTCAACTGTGCAAGTTAGTCTTGTGGCAATTATTGCGGGGACTGTATGGCTATACGAACTGCACTCAAGACAAATGTTTACGTGAAATGTTTTGACATTCGAAAGGTCGGGAGCCGCCAACACGCCATTTCACTCTCTCGTATCGTGCGGACAAAATAGTACAATTAGAAAAGTATAACATCAAGTAAGAATGAAACAAATTGTCAAGTATCAATTTATGCACAAAATTTTAAACAGTCTGATTTACTTAACAATTTACTAACTTTAAAGCTCTTTACGAAATTGCTCTTAGTTTTAAACATTTTTAACTAGCGTTCAGAAAAAAAAGATCTCAGAGATTGTTCTCACTCAAAAAGTGTTCAAACGAACCAAGTTTTGACAGCTAAAATGAGAAATTTTGCCAATGCATCTTGTTCAAGAAACTAAGATTGCTGAGATCTCTGAGACCCAATCTTCCTGGAACTACCAAGGAAATTTCAGCTGAACACGCCTTAAAAAAAGACAGTTCGTGCAAACAAGTAAACAAACATACCATTTTCACATTTTTAATTGTCAAAGAGACATTTGCAGTTAGTATGACACTAAAAAGTTAAAATAGGCATTTGGTGGATTGAACTAATAAAAAGCGTTTTTTTTTCCATCCCGAAGGAAATTGGATGAAAAAAACGTTTCGGGACTAAATAATCCATAGTTTGTATGGAAACTCCATTTTTTTCTGTAATGGCGTCCGGGAATTGGAACTGTACAACGCTATAACTTTGGAAAATCCTAAAAACTCTTTAGCATAGTACTTAATCGTCTAGAATTTTTTGTCATTTCTTTTAAATTTCTTTACTAAATAAACTCGAGCCCAAAAAAATGACAATTCATGTAATAAAAAAGTAAGCAAACATATCATTTTTATATTTATTTGTAATTTTCAAACAGATATTCGGAGTCCATATGATATTATGATAACTTTGAAAAAATACTTTTTTAATTGTTTTGGCTAAAGCGTTCCTCCTCGAAAAAAAAATACATGTACTTCTTATGGGAGTGATTTTATCGCAAAACAAAATTTTTGACGTTTAAAATTTTACTATCGAACTGTGAACCAAACCTGTTGAAAAAAATTTATATTCACCACGGAAATTTTTTCGCGCAAAAAAATGTTGGTGACATTGTTTTGTGGAAAAAAGAGGACAACGAATACAAATTTTTTATTTCAACTCAGATTTTTTTTCTTCCGAAAAAAAAAAATTCTTACCACTTATGTTTTTTTTTTTTTGTTCAAAAGAACTGTATACTCGGCTTAGCTCTGAAATAACTTTCAGAGTTATTTTAAAGCGTTCAGGGGCTGAGCCATCCATAGCTGAAGTTGTAACTTTATATTCCGGCAGATCCGTTGACAATAATAGGTTTGTTCGGTGCTGGCATTGACTTCTATACCCTGCACTCGGCTCTGATGTGTTTTATGTGCCAATTTTTTGTAGTAGTTTATTTACAATTTAGTTTCAAAGGGAAAGGTTTTATTTTGATCGAATTTTGAAGGTAAAAAAAGACAAAATAAATAGGTAGTAAGAGTATTTTGTAGATAGTTTTGGTACTATTTATTAATTCATGTAAATGAGTTTTTGTGAAGTATACAACTTAAAAAAAAATTAAATATTAAAAATATTAAAAGTCATAACACTTCTTAAAAATCATATGAAATCTGTAATATCTTAAAAGCGATTCTTTCACAGAATTAAATCAGTTTCTGGAAATTTCTATTAATCTCTTTAAAAAAAATATTGTAGCTTTCATATACGAGGAAACTGAAAGTTTCATTACAGAAAACTGATTTGTAACTTGAAGTTTGTCTCAAAATAAAACAAAAGCACAACTTTATATTTTTAAATTTCTAGTATAAATATACTTGAGTATTCCCTTCATTTATAAGCTTAGTATGGTTTGAAAAATGGTATAAGGTCGAGTGATATAAATTTTGGTAGATGCCTTGAATACTTCACAGCGACCGAGTTCAGCTTGATAAAGTAAATGGAGAAGCAGCAACCAACAAAAATGTTAGAAAAAAAACCAAAACTAATCGAATCAATATAAATGAGCGTGATAACATATTCGATGAAATTAACTTTATAAATCAGCGCAAAATACAGCTGTCAAACACAATCCGTCAAAATAACGTCAAGCCACTGCTGCAACGCATTCGAAGGAGAAACTATTACGACGAGTGTTAAAACTTTACTCCAATCGGAGTACATTTACTCCAATTTTAAGAAAGAAAATAAATCTACTCCACCATTCCGCTTTTTTGAGATCTACCTTCTACTTTTTTTTCAATTAATCTGACTTTTAATATAAAATTTATTTGTTTTCTTTAACGAAATGGAAATTACGTGATTTTTGTTTTGTTTAAAATATTTATTTTTACTAAAATAATTTAACAAACAATTTGTTTGAGTTTTTCTTTCGTTTTCAAATCTACTCTGGAAATTTTCGATTAACTCCACTTTTTTTTACAAATCTGCTCCGAAATTTCAATACAGTAAAACCCGTGTAAGAGAAACTGCAAAATGTCACAGTCTTTCTTTCACTTAAGCGGGTTTTTCACTTAAACGAACCCCACTTAAGTGAGGAAAAATTAAAAAATTTTAAAATTCCAAAAAGGGTTCTGACGTATCAGAAATTCAAATGTCATTTTCGTGATGAAAATTTGGTGGAGGTGAAAAATAAAAAAGAAGTAAAACGTTCAGCAAATTTTTTGTTCTGTTCTATTAATTTTTTTTCACTTAAGAGAGTTCGTTTCTATGAAAAATATTAAATTTAACTGAAAATATGTTTCAGGTACTTAAGCGAGTTTCGCTTAAGCGGAGTATTTTAAAGGTGATACAAATACTCTGGGTTGAAAAAAGTGTTTCAGATAAGCGGGTTTTTCTCTTAAGCGGGTTTCTCTTAAGCGGGTTTTCCTGTACTGATATTCAAATCCTGATAACGACCCTCACAAGAGTCAATGTTATTGTCCAATATTAGGCTGCAGGATATGCTGGATATTCGCGAAAAAAAGCATGTTATCTAAGAGTTCAATAATTGATCAAAAAAACATCAACTTCACTTTCAGAAATTTGATTTGAGGGATATTCGCCAAAAAGTTTATCATTTTTTACGAAACAAAATTAATGAGGAGACTAAAATATAAAAATAAAAAATTTGGTTGCTGCGACAGCAGAGTACCTAAACCTACAATGACGGATTTTTTCAATTCAGGGTTACCTATGAATGTTTTAAAAAGGAGTTCAAAAAGGAGTCCTGGGTGAAAAAAAGAGCCCTCTTTAAAACTCTATTATTCAAAGAAGTTTAATTTTCAACTTTATTAACATAAGGCTTCTCTTTTATACAAAATAAAAAAAAATGAAAAAATCCATTTTTCATAAAAAAATGAACTCACAAAATTAAAAAGCCCTACACATCATCAATTTTACCTGACAATATTACTTTAATGAGTCTCGATTCAGGTAACGATTCAGGTAACGATTCAGGGAACATTGATCGTTAGAAGGCACTTTAATTTTTGTCAAAAGTTATATTGATACTTTGATGAAATACAAAATTATTTTGACTTTCTTCAATGTTCATTGATAAATGTATGATTTACTACACTGTACAAAAACGAATTTCCTTATACATTGTCAATGTTCATTGACGTCTGGAGGCGTTTTCTTTCAACAATTTTACCTGACAAAAAACTTGACGAGCATTGATGGTGTGTAGGGCCCTTTCGAGCCAAATTTTCAACAGTCAGTATGATTAGTTAGTTAGTACTTTTGCAAGATTTCTAAGACTGACAAATTGGCAGTACTTCTGTTACAATTAATATATTTTACTTGTTCGTTTACAAAATCTGTCCATTTTTTAAAGCTGCGTAAAATTTAAATTTTTGTTTAAAAAGATGAGTCCTAGAATATGACTCTAAAGAGTCCCAAAGGTAATACATACTATACATTTTCACCTAAAGTTAATCTAGTTAAGATTTAATAAATCCTAGGAAGTGTTTTCACCGCACAAAAAGATTAAAAAGTGGATTAACTTTGAAAGTACCTTGGTGAAAACGTAGTATAACGCCACTGAATAGATGACAGATCACAGAAATGGACAGTAAAAAAAAAAACTTAAAAGTGAACGGTAAGAATGACGTTTTAAGAAAAAGGTCGAATTCGTTTTCAAAGTACTCAATTACATATTTTTTTTGGTGCGTTTACAATAAAAGAGTCAACATTTTTAAAAGGAGTCAAATTTTAAAAAGATAAGTCCAGGAGTCACAGCGTTAAAAAAAGAGTAAAAGTGGCTCTAAAGAGTCCCGAAGGTAACGCTTAGGGCTTGTTACAGACCTACAGTACGGCACGCGTAGCAGTATACTACGCACTACCCATTAAAATCAAACAGTGGCTTTTGATACTATTTGTTCTTATCAAATATTAAAAATCTAATACCTAATGATCACAAAACATTTTTAGTTATAAATAATTAAGCAAAACACAAAAACAAAAGATTGCAAAAATAACGGAAATTAAGCGTTAAAATTTTTATCATCGTCACTTCATTATCAAAATTATATTATTTTTAATTAAAATGCACCTAATATAGATAAACAAGTTTAAAGTGAAACTCAAAAAAATATCCAAAAATAAATCACAGATAAAATACTCATTCTCAAATAATTTTATTCTTATATTCCAAGTCAAATTAGTTAAACAAAAAGATAAGAGTAGGTACCTACCTACCAAAATAAATACAATTGTTTTTTAATTATTTGCAATAAAAACTTTATGCATATAAATTGTTCAATGTCATTGTTGGAGTAGGTATATACCGCTACTTAAGCAATAAAAAAAAAAAAAAACTAAACAAATTTATAGGGTAGAGGTGGAATTTTCAAACATATTACATTTTATAAGTCATGCTGTTTAGCTGAGTAAATCGAACAGCTAAAAAGTACACAAGTGAATTCAGTATAACTGTCAAACTGATGAAGTTGATTAAAAAAAATGATTGTATCAAATTTACTGGAAAAATTATTCTTAGCTCTTATATAGAAATGCTTTTAATAATGTTTCCAGTAAATTTGATAAAATCACAAATATTCTTAAAATATTTAAATTTAAAGATGTCTCGGAAATTTAAGCAAAATTTTTCAATTTTTTACTGGGACAGAGTATCTAAAATTAGTGAGGAATATGAAAGTGAGAATGTGAAGGTATTGCGTTTTTTTAAAACTTTTTTAATATAATATTATAATGTTCCTCAACGAAAACTAACTTTGAAATGGCACTTCAACATCTTTTCTTGTGAGATCTCAGATATGCCGAGAAATCTGAATTGGTTTTTTATTGAGGGATTTAATTAACTGATGGCACGTTCAGAAAAATGAGATCTCAGAGATTTTGCTCCATCAAAATGTGAGCAAGCGAATCCAAGATTTTTTTTCCTCAGAATTTTGACAGCAAAGTTGAGAAATTTTACAGAGGAATACTATTCATGTCACTGAGATTGGTGAGATCACATTTTCCGGAACATGCATTGAGATTGCTGGAATATCATTTTAAAAAACTTTCCTAATATTTTATATTGAAATATTTTCTTACGATTTAAATGACCAACTATTCCACTTTTACCCTAACATTTTGAACTACCCTCTCAAATAGATATATCTAACATCCGCAAGATAACAGAATCGTTCAATTAGCTACTGGAGCGCCGTTGTTGTATGTATGTTTATGCAGCGACTGAAGGTACCTAGCGAAGTAATTACAGTTTTCAATTGAAGTCAACGACCAACTCAATTTCAACCTCTCGTTTTGTATCTGGTGAATTCCCTATGAATCTTATCTGTATTTTTGTTTTGTGTTTAGCAGGCATATATAGAAGTTGAAGAAAAAAAATATTCAAAAGGGCCAGAGAAGAGCAAAACAAAAACAAAAAAAAAAACAAGAAGATCAGAACTGAATCATCACATAGTCTTCTTTTAGGTGGGTGCTTCATGAAATTATGCAATTTATTATCCACGCCACTTGAATGCGGCTTACGCTCACCCTTCAACTTTAAGCCTAGCAACATCACCCTCAAACCCTCATCATCATATCTACACTTTATTTTTCCCCACAAATCCCCCACACAAGACTTACTCTCATTATGTTGTAAAATCCCTCATTCTATCCCTTGCAGCTCTAGTTTTGTATCCTCCTCCTCGTATTCCACCGCAGCCGAGTGTTTGCGCTTAGGTTTAGATTCAGTTGGGGGCGGGGGGGCTGGCTCTAGCTCAGTAATCCATCATATACAATGCGAAATTGTAAGCCAAAACTTTTTAGATTCTTTTTTTTTTGTTTATTTTTCTTGCTTTTTGTTGTTTTGTGAGATATTTAACCTTGCACTGGATTCTCACACAAAATTTATTTCAATTCAACATAAAATAGAGTACGCGCACTTAAAGCGATGTATTATGTATAAAGGTAATGGTAGTTATACCGTTCCCGCTATGTTTACGGAATAATAAGGATACAAATATGTGGGTAAGTATGAACCCCACACACAATTAATTCACTTGGAGCAGCGGCTATCATTCACGAAGCTTGCTCGTGGGGGTCAATACGATATAGGTAGGTGTATATGGGAGTTGCCAAGAACCGTTACGATGTACTGCATCCCCGGATGCACTGATAATAACAAATATTCGCCCGAGAACAAAACAAAAACCAAGAAACTAAACTAAGAAGACGGAGACGGCATGCAGCGTGATGAACCAAATATAAATAATTTCGTTTATTGTCAGTTCGTTCAATTAGCTTTGTGGGGGCCTTTGGGCTTGGGGTTGGGGCTTCCTTCACTTTAATTTAATTGCTGAACGGTCTTCAACACTCGCGTTCCTTTCTGTCCCGTACACGTTTGGCTTTGACGAGCCAATAAATTACAAAGAAGCATTCTATTTTTTTTTAAACGTGCAAGAAAAAAAACTAAACAACCGAAAATAGAAACAAAATAACAACAAAGACAACAATAAAATAAAATAAACAACAACAAATGACAATATTATGAAGAGGTTGTTTATTTTTATTTTTATTTTTATTTTTTTTTTTTTAATTTTTGAAAATTTCAAAAATATCAAAGTAAAAAGTTGTAAAGTATTTTCCGCGCTGCGAGAGCTTTATAACTGCGAATATGCGAATGCAGTGATATCCCGAGAAAAACTAGGAAAATCATCTGAAGATACAGAGCTTCAGACTGTTGTAACCCCCAACAAAACCGAGACAATCAAAGCAAGAGCTTTTTTTTATCTGAACATTAAGTTGTGTTAGCGAGAGAGCAGTGAATGAAATTGAGAAACGACCCCTAAATTCGAAGGGGCTCTAACTGTGCCTGAGTTCATTCTTAGCAAAATGAACTCTATTGAAAGCTTTCATTTGGTTTTTGGGAGAGAATTTGGTGGAGCAGGTCTTTGTATATAGAGAGCTATATTATGACAATACTGTAATGTAGTTCTGTGCAAAAGCTTAGCAGCATAGTGTTTATACAAATTCCATACACTCAGCAGTCAGCAGCACTCTAGCTAGCTAGCTAGCTAGCCAGTCAACGTCAACCGGTAGATATTCTCCCACGCCGCTGTGCGCTGCTATGACAGCCAACCAGAGCGAATATCTATAAGCAGGAGCAACTAGGTATACAATGTTAGAACTTGAGAATCGGTTTTAGTTATAAGCAAGCGGTTTTTGTTTCTCTATTGTAGATAGATATACATATACCTATGTATGTGAATGTAAATAAGAAGCAAAGCCCATGCGATGGTGATGATGATGAGATGGAGCTTTGATACAACAAATTTGAAGGTCGTCCCGTGACACTTATAATTTCTTATTTTTTTTGTCATATTCTTCTCCTTCTGCTATATCGTTCCCCAGAATAGACACCCTGTTGGCTATGTTGGGCTGAAAGTATAGTTTAGCATACACGAAAGAAAGGGTGGTATGCATTTGGGGTTTTTTTTTTTGTTGATGGTTTGGCGGATTTTTAGTATTTTTTTGTTTTATAAATATTTTCTTGCCTCTTTTGTAAGTATTGTTAGGGAGCTGGTGGTTTACTTTTTATACAAAAAGTCTGTCTGAAAACTGTTATAGTGTATTTTTTTTTTTAATTAAATTAAGGGAGTTACTGGTAAAATAGAAATTTTATTTTTTGAACATTAGAATAGGTAGATACTTTATTTAAATTAAAAAAAAACATGACTTTTTATACATTTAACTTGCATTTCGTTACGTTTGTGAATCTACAAAACTTTTGATTTGTTCTTATGGTGTAAATTATTTTATGTCTCATTTTTTATAGGTATTTAAAAGTCAAACTTTAGGTTCGTGCCAATTTAAGAGTTCCCTCGCTAGTAAACTCTCGAGAGTAACTGTACGGTGCTTTTCTATTTGAGAGTAGTTTTTTCGAGATTTTAATATCGCGAGTTCATTTCAAAAGTTTTGATAGTTAATTTCCTGGGAGTAGGTACTTACCTACTTTTTTAACAGTGACTACTTGGTATATTATTCCTGCTAGTTGGAAGCAGGGGTGGACTGGGGGGAGTTTTCCCGATAGGCCCCTGATGGGAGGAGAAAAAGGACATGAAAGATCCTGCAGTGCTTTCTGCTCTTTTGATTAAATTCGGTTTCTTACAGTAAATATACAGCGTTTGTGGCTTTGAAGAAGTTACATTCAGTTCGTTTAAGAAAAGCTTTCAAAAAAAAATTCAGGGCCGCAAAAACAGAATAGAAAAGAACACCAACGATATTTCAATTGCTGTGAGTATTTTTGAAGAAGAAAACATCAACTATAAAATTTGCATTATTGCTGTAATGTTTTCAAATCAAGTAACATTTTTTGTTAACTCAAATACACAATAATTTCGGAGCAGACAGTCTATGGCAACCATCAAATTTTTAATAGTCGTTTCGCAACTAATTCTTTTTAACCCTTTCTATACTCATTTTTCTATTTTGTGGCCCTTTTTCTTAAATTCCCAGGAGGCCCTTTGACTCCCAGTCCGCCCCTGGTTGGAAGTAATAAAAGTGGCACTTATTCTTACAACTTACAAACACCAAAGTCGCAGAATTTTTTGTTGGTACTGTTCTTACAGAAATAAATAAATTTTAAATTAATGGGTTATAGCACGGGTAGATAAAATAGAAGCAAATTCGGTGCGTGGTATAACCTTAAAATTATAATCTCACCTGTTTTGTGAAGTTATGAGTTTTCGTTTTAGTTAAATTTCAGAGCTCAAGAAGATTTCACAGTGGCCTATATATGCAAAAATAGTGGCAATAATCATTTTTCGGCTGGGTCTGTAATGCAAAGGTCTTAAGTTTATTGAATTAACAAATGTTTGGAGCATTGGAAACCAAAACAATTTCGATTCAATAATTTTGTGATTGTAGAGCCAGTCAAAGTATAAAAATGTTTATGGTGGCAAAAAAAATATTTTTAAATTATTTTTTTCTAGTTTTCAGCGTAAGAACACATTTTTCTTTTAGAAAATTAATTTTTTTCAAACTATTCACAAAAACAGTTTAATTTAAAAACATGATTAATGGAATCACTAAAAGGTAATATCCGCACCGAAATCACCAAAATTCCAATACAAATACTTGCATGCATATAAATAGTGCATGACTTAGAAAAAAAAGTTTTCGGAAGTGTAATTGACTCTTAAAGGCACCATTTGACCGAAAACTTAAAACCATGTAAACTAATAAAAAAAAAACAATGCGTCTGTGGCACTCTTCAGGTTGGAGTTTGTCTTTTTGAAATTTAAATATTCGAGTTCATCATGCAGATTACAGACATATGTACATACCTGTCAGTTGTCACCACACAATAATAACCAACAAGAAAAACAAGTTAACCCGCTGCCTACTTAAAAAGTAAGAGGGGAGTATCGGTAGGAATTTGATACCAGCCTTCAACACAATAAAGCACGATGTGAGTATTTAATCTACGACTTGAGCTCTTTTTAAAACCAAAAAAGATGTTATAAATCACACGAATGCACGAAGAAAAGAAAAATGAAGCTATAACAGTCGCTACAAAGCTAAATCAGCTATAAAGCTATTCCCAGCTCTTTAATTAGAAAACAAGAAAATCATAAGTCGATAAGCTACGAGTTGTTGAAACTTCTTGAGTCCTCTTGTTATATTTTCTGCAACGACACACTGTGAACTATAAAACTGACGAAATAAAATAAATACAATTATTTTGAAATTTGAATGATGACGCTGAATTTGTTGAAATCATGTATTGTGATATCGGTGGGTGGCTGGTGTATGTTTGTTGGATGTTGATTGGGGTTCTGGTGCTTGTTATATGTGTCTTAGATTATGATATAGGGTGATCAATGATCATGTCAAACCGACCGCCGCCGCGCCGATGATTGGGAATTAAATAAAATTTGGGTAGTGGCTTTGGGGTTCGATGTGTTGCTTCGTTAAAGTATTTGTTTAAAAGTTTTTTTTATTGTAAACAAAATCGACTGAATTTTAAATTCTTAATAAAAAAAAAAATAAAACAATATAATGCCGTTTCATGATCAATATCATCATGGTGTTTAAATATTCTTATTTCTTGTGCTCAAAATATCCGATTGTTTTTCTTTATCTATAACTACATAACTCATAAGCAACACAATTTTATTTCATTCAATTTTTCTCAAATTATTTTTCGAAAGCTTTTATTTTTCTTAATTAATATTTATTTTTAAACTTCTCAAAAAAATCTAATTGATTAAATTTTATTATTATCGAATATCATACAAAATTTTGAACAATCGTTTCCGTCCTACAAACAGAATACAAACAGTCACGCGAACATTAAGCAGAATATAATATTTTATTTCTCTATAAATTCTTAATAGAATACATTTATTATTCAAGCTCGATGGTTGTTGTAAATATTGTATTATTGAAAAAATGTTATAAGAAAAAAGCAAATACCTAAAATAAATGTAATCAAGTTTAAGAAAACATTATAAATTTATATACCTAATGCTTATTCATAATATCAATATTTCAATTTAATTTTAATTAATTTAAAGAATTTACTAAATCAAACCCTTTAACGCCACAATCTCTCTGATTTTATTATTGCAAATGTTCACACAAATATTTTTTGGCAAGAAGATCTTTTCATTTCTTATTTCTTATTTTTAATAAAACAAAACAAACAAAATGTAAAAATAAAAATATAAAATAATAAAACAAAAATAATAAATTTATTTTCACATTTGAAATGGGTTGGTATAATACAAAATGATATTTTATATATTCTTATGAGTTTTTCTTCATGAAAGAAAAAGAGTTATATAGTCTGAGCACGCTTCAGCCATTAGTATGGTGCATGATGGTGGTGGCATGGCGGTGGCAATGTCAGGACTATCTTTTCTTTTCTACCAGGGACATCAAATGCTGCCAAAGAACGGTTGCCGGTGCAGGGGGTTAACTGAAATATACATTCATAATATATGGATATGATGCGCTCAATGGGAAATCAATGGGTAAGGAAAAATGCATCTTGTATATTATATAGCAACTCAAGTCTTGTATAATGTAGATGTTGATGCTTGGGTATAATATTTTTTAAACTTGAAAAAGTTTACTTCATGACATATTGAATGACTTTTAACATATTTTCTTAAGAACTTATTTTCGACATAATGCGACATGTGTTTAGAAACGCATGGAGTTCAATTTTAAAATATTGTTAGTGGTTTATGGCACGAAGGAATTATTTATTGTTTCATTCACGATGTATATGTGAGTTAAATTTATTATATACATCAATTTTTTTTATTTTCAATAGAGTCTGAAAATAAAGCTATAAGAATATGGTGATTACAAAATCCTTGAAAGGGTTAAAAACACATCTATTTTCGATTTTCTAAAAAAAAATTAATAAGCTGCTGCTATATAAGAAGGTTTCATTAATAATACAAATTCTATATACTTTACTACTGAAATATATCAGCCTGCTAGACTTAGCACTATTTTAATGGACTTTGTTGAATTATTAATTCAAAAAACAAAAACTTCCAATTAAATGGTTAGACGAACCGAAGGATGACTATGAAATCGGTCTCTAAATAAAATGTGATAGCATTTAGAAATATGTTCTAACTAATAGAAGCTTCCCCTCTGAAAACATAATATGGTAATCCAAGACTTTTTCCATTGGGCCGCTTATATACCAGATGCACCGAAATAATGCAATTTACCGACAAAGGCTCCAACTACGGCATGCAAGGCTTTCATATTTGAATATGAAAAGTAAAGACGTATCTAAAAATACCAGTTAATTTTTGCTATCACTCACACCCAAAAATAGCTGTAGGGTCTTAGTCTATATACATACCTACCAAATTTAAAAAAAAAATCGACACACATTTTTTATAAAAGCTATAACTCTCAATTTTTTTGCAATGACTAGCGCACCTGTCCAGCTATGGCGAGGATAAGAATGAGAGATACTAAAATTTTTAAATATAATCTAGCTGTTTGGTCAAATGCACCTAACGATTGACAGAGTAATAGGGTAGAGCAAAACAGGCAAATAAACAAAGCTTAAAAACAAATATAATAACGGGTGATTTTTTAAGAGGTTTAGAACTTTTTTTTATAAAAAAAACACAAAAAATTCGAAAAAATGAATGAAATATTTATTTGAATCGATAGTTTGAACCTTGCAATTTAATGTTTAAAGATAATTTCATGCAAATGTTGACCGCGGCTGCGTCTCAGGTAGCCCATCCGCTGAGTCCAATTTTGGCATACTCTTTCACACATATCGGCCGGTATCTCACGAATGAATGCATGGATGTTGGTTTCCAGTGCGTCAATCGAAGCGGGCTTGTCCCTATAGACATTAGCCTTGACATACCCCCACAAAAAATAGTCGAATGGTGTCAAATCGCACGATCTAGGCGGCCAATTGACCGGCCCGAAACGTGAAATTAACTGTTCACCAAACTCGCCTCGCAATTGCGCCATTGTTTCGCGTGCTGTGTGGCATGTGGCACCGTCTTGTTGAAACCACATATCATGCAAGTCAAGAACTTCCATTTCGGGCAAAAAAAAGTTTGTTATCATCGCTCGGTAGCGTTCACCATTGACAGTAACGCTGCGATTCGCATCATCTTTGAAGAAATATGGCCCAATAATGCCGCCGGCCCATAAACCGCACCAAACAGTGGCTTTTTCGGGATGCATTGGTAGCTGTTGCAATGCTTCTGGCTGATCTTCACTCCAAATGCGGCAATTGTGCTTATTTACGTACCCATTCAACCAAAAATGAGCCTCATCGCTGAACACAATTTTTCGATAAAAAAGCGGATCCTCGGCCAGCTTTCCAAGAGCCCATTCACCAAAAATTCGGCGTTGTGGTAGGTCGGCTGGCTTTAGTTCTTGCACCAGCTGTATCTTAAAAGGCTTTACGCCCAAATCCTTCCGCAAAATTTTCCACGTAGTGCTGTAACAAAGGCCTAACTGCTGGGAACGGCGCCGATTCGACATTTCGCGGTCTTCTGTCACACTAGCTGATACGGCCGCAATATTTTCTTCACTACGCACAGTACGTAAACGTGTTGGTGGTTTAATGTCCAACAAAGTAAATTTGGTGCGAAATTTGGTCACAATCTTCCGAATAGACTGCTCAGAAGGTCGAGAATGCCGACCATAAAATGGAAGCAGCGCGCGATGAACATTTCGAACCGAGCACGAATTTTGATAGTAAAATTCAATAATTTGCAAGCGTTGTTCATTTGCAAGACGATCCATGGTTAAATTGCAAACCAAACTGAAGCTGTTTGACAGTGACACAAGGTACTAAACACACGTCAGCTGTCAAAACCAGTGTTGCCAAAACCAAGCTAAAAAATCACCCGTTATGTGTATCTGATAAAGTTCAAGGTGGTTGAAAGAAAAGAAATGCTCAATTAAAAGTATTATTTTTGAGAAAGTAACAGTTGGTGCCAGAAATCAGTTAGCGCATAAACTACACAAATTTTTCGTCTAAAGCCTTGTTGAAATTAATATAGTGACTCCAAGAGTTACCTTTTCCGATTACATTGAACACAATGATAAATCTTTCAAATTTAAACGAGTTAAGGACTTTTATCAAAAGTGTGAAAAATAAAAAAGATGCAAATATGTTATCTGGAGACTGATTCCGTAAAACGAAAACGATCGAATGATATCGTTTTGGCAATAGCTGTCCCTACACTGAAAATAAAATTTAGGTATATATGATAAAAAAGTAGGTTGAGCTGATAAAACTTCTGTCAATATACGTCCAGCAAAAATGGTTTTTCAAATTGATAAAAGTAACAAACCAAAATTTTATTTTGTCGTTACAACAAAAAAATTTTGTTGATGCAACAAAATTTTTGTCAACATACGCCCAATAAAATGTTTTATCAAATAGATAAAAGTAACAAAAAGTGTGTACTTTTGTTGATGTGACAAAAAAAATTGTTGAACTGACAAGCATTATTTTGTCATATTAACAAAATAATTGTCATATTTACAAAATAACATCAATATTTGGTTGAATAAACAAAAAATTTTTTAATTGTATAAAATGTTTTTGTCATATTTACAATTTAATTTATTGTGTTGATAAAACAATTTTCAATTCAACAATTCTGATTTGTTGAAACCACAAAATTAATTTTTCAGCTCAACAAATTTATTTTTGTTGAATCTACAAAAATAACTTGTCAGATTAACCAAATATTTTGTTAAAATAACAAGTTTCTTTTGTTGAATCCAAAAAAATTATTCGTAGGGGACCCCACGGTTTTCTTGTGTGCGTTTATCGGTCTGTTATATACATTTCGTTGCAAACCGAGTGTGAACTTTAATTTTACGGAAAAACTAATATTAAGGTATGCAACACAAATTTTCAGTCATACCAACAAAATGTTTTGTAGAATGGATAAATAACAATTTTGCAGATAGGTACCACAAAATTATTTGTTGATGATTTATCTTATTGATACATTTTTTCTGTAAAACTGACAAAATAAATTACTTACAAAATAGTTTTATCTATATCACAATTTTATTCTATCAGTACTACAAAATAACCAAACATCCAACAAAATTTTTTCATTACAACAAAAATATTGTTTAAATGCTTTGATTTTCTGTCAAATTGATAAAAACAATTAACAAAAACTGTGTAGTATTGACAAATATTTACCAAATTGAATTCTTGTAGATGCAACAAACATTATGTTTGCTCCACAAAAAAAGTTGTGGATATGAAAAAAATATCGGTTTAACTTTGTTATAGTAACACAACGTGTTTTGTTAAACTGAAAATATTATTTGTTGTGCATTTTTTATCAAACTGATAAAAATTATTAAAATTTTGTGAAATAGATAAAATTATTTGATTATATTGATAAAATTTTATCAAAACGATAAAATTGTTTTGTTGAATTGTACAAAAATTTTTTTATCAATATTACCTTGGAATTTATTTTCAGTGTATCTATCCCTTTAGATGTGATAGAGATGGGTATGTCAAAACGCTATCGTTCGATAGTTTTTGTTTTACGGAACTAGGCCCCTGTAAACATGATAAGTTACTCATTCCACATAGTTGGTGAAAGTTGTGCAGAATAGTCAATGTTTCAAGTCCATGGTATGATCCCTATTACCAAAAATAATTACTCCTTAAGACTATCGTCCATTGTGTTGCCAAATAATGAAATAATTGTTCAAAAACAACAAACAAAAATGGTTTATGGTTTATCTGGTTTAAGGGAGGGAGAAAGAGAAATACATCAGAAGATGAAAATCGTTGCCGTTTTTATTGACCTTAGAAGATCTATTTTGTTTGTAAACAGAAAATCTCTTTTTAAAAAAACTGTGCAAATATGGAGTAAATTATAAAGAGTTGAGACATTCCCAATCATATCTGCTTGGCCGCTGCAAAAAACGATAGGGTAAGAAGCTGTATCCGAATCGATTAATGTAAATTTAGGAGTTCCGCAAGGATCGGTATTGGAAACGTTATTATTTATTATTTATATCAATGAAATGCGTAAAGTTATTAAATGTTTTTTATTAAAACTGTTTGCGGATGATTGTTTATTGTATTTTGTAGGCAAAAACTAAGAAAATAGTATTGAGAAAGTTAATTTCAACTTAATGTTTCTAAACAAATTGTTCCAAATTAAGTTTAAACATAGAAAAAATAAAATGTATGTTTATAAATTGAGATACAAAGGCTGAAGCGAAGATTAATAACTAGATGATCGAAGTGGTAGAAAAAATAAAGAAACTAGAATTATATCGGCACAGAATATGCTTGCGTATAATGGCCTTAAATTGTTTAATGATAATCCAAATGATTTCAAATGAGAAAATAATTTGAAAATGTTTAAGAAAAAAAAATGGTATGTTTTGTAAAAGTTAAATATTATGTATGAAATGATATAAGTTGATTTATGTATTATTTATAATAAGTTGTTAATAATTAATTGAATTGAATTGAATTGAATTGAATTGAATTGAATTGAATTGAATTGAATTGAATTGAATTGAATTGAATTGAATTGAATTGAATTGAATTGAATTGAATTGAATTGAATTGAATTGAATTGAATTGAATTGAATTGAATTGAATTGAATTGAATTGAATTGAATTGAATTGAATTGAATTGAATTGAATTGAATTGAATTGAATTGAATTGAATTGAATTGAATTGAATTGAATTGAATTGAATTGAATTGAATTGAATTGAATTGAATTGAATTGAATTGAATTGAATTGAATTGAATTGAATTGAATTGAATTGAATTGAATTGAATTGAATTGAATTGAATTGAATTGAATTGAATTGAATTGAATTGAATTGAATTGAATTGAATTGAATTGAATTGAATTGAATTGAATTGAATTGAATTGAATTGAATTGAATTGAATTGAATTGAATTGAATTGAATTGAATTGAATTGAATTGAATTGAATTGAATTGAATTGAATTGAATTGAATTGAATTGAATTGAATTGAATTGAATTGAATTGAATTGAATTGAATTGAATTGAATTGAATTGAATTGAATTGAATTGAATTGAATTGAATTGAATTGAATTGAATTGAATTGAATTGAATTGAATTGAATTGAATTGAATTGAATTGAATTGAATTGAATTGAATTGAATTGAATTGAATTGAATTGAATTGAATTGAATTGAATTGAATTGAATTGAATTGAATTGAATTGAATTGAATTGAATTGAATTGAATTGAATTGAATTGAATTGAATTGGGGAGGCAATATCAAGCTTTGACAATTATAAAACTGAGTATTGAGTAGGATTGTCTTTTCGCAAAAGAAATTCAAGCTTCTTGTGAACAAAAATAGAAATTGAAATTCAATTCAATCAAAGCTATAAAAGGAATTTACATCACGTACTAATTCGAGTAGTTTTTATTTCTTTTTCGTACAAAGTTTGGAGGTTCGGAATTATGTTCATCTTTTTCGGATACCCCATTTCACCTTAAAATTACAAAATATTAAGCCTTAAAGCCTTTGAAACTAAAAGAAATTTGTTTTAAATCGTGGAACCTACGATTTTCTGCCGACGAATCCCAATCCAACGGCTAAGGTGAGAGGCACTTTTTAATAAAAAGAGATACTTGAAGTATTTATCAATTCCTCGCAAGTGGAAGTAACCATTGGAAAACATTTCAGTTTTCTTTTAGATAAAAAAGATTAAAGTAAAATTTTAAAATCAATTTTTTTACGTCCCTTATTTTGGCGGACACTTTTTGGCGGAATCAAAAAATTTTGATATCTGAATTTGTAGCTAATTAAATGCTAATTTGTTGCACAAACCAAAAATTTGTAGCTCGCATAGTTTCGTAGTTATTCAAGTTTCCGCTAAAATAAGTCTGAAGTTAGCGGACAAATTCTAAAATAATACAAATTTTTAAATTTGATTGACACCCAAATTTGTAGCTTTTTAAATGCTCTTGAGTTGCGAAAACCGCGATTTTGTAGCTCAAGTGGTTTATTTTATATTCAAGTTTCCGCTAAAATAAGTCTGAAGTTAGCGGACGAAAATACGAAAACCATAATTCTGTTGGTGTCAAAAATTGTAGCTTTTTAAATGCTAATTTGTTGCGCAAAAATAAATTTTTTAGCTTTTATGTATCATTTTATATTTGCATTTTAAGTTTAAAAAGTGCATTTCCGGTAATTTGAAATAAAACGGAAGTTAGCGGACAAAATCTAAAAAAATGAGATTTTCGAAAAATTTTTTTTGCCAGAAATTGTAGCTTTTTAAATGCTATTTTTTGGCGCCAAGAAGTAATTTGTAGCTCTAACGGTTTTTTTTATATTCAAGTTTCAAGTTACCTCAAAATGGAGCTTCCAAAATCTAAAAAAATGAGAAAATCAAAATTTTTTTTTTGCCATAATTTGTAATCTCCCTAAACTTAATTAAGCACGTAAACCCCGATTTTGTAGCTCGCATAGTTTTTTTGTTATAAAAGATTCCGCTAAAATAAGACGTCATTCCCATATGTAACGGTCAAAATTTTTTAAAAAATTTGAATTTTTGAATTTTTTTTTTCTCAGAAATTGTAGCTTTTGAAATTATAATTTGTTGCGCAAAAATCAATTTTGTAGCTTTTATGGATCGGTTTTTATTTGCATTTTAAGTTTAAAAAACGCATTTCCGGTCCGCTAAAATAAGACTGAAGTTAGCGGACAAAATCTAAAAAAATGAGATTTTCGAAAAATTTTTTTTGCCAGAAATTGTAGCTTTTTAAATGCTATTTTTTGGCGCCAAGAAGAAATTTGTAGCTCTAACGGTTTTTTTTATTTTCAAGTTTCAAGTTACCTCAAAATGGAGCTTCCAAAATCTAAAAAAATGAGAAAATCAAAATTTTTTTTTTGCCATAATTTGTAATCTCCCTAAACTTAATTAAGCACGTAAACCCCGATTTTGTAGCTCGCATAGTTTTTTTGTTATAAAAGATTCCGCTAAAATAAGACGTCATTCCCATATGTAACGGTCAAAATATACAAATTCACTTAAGCAACTGCCACATCAAATTCAAAATTAAATTATCTGTCAAAGGAAATTAGCAAATTTGGAAAATAAAAACACTTTTCCTGTAATTTACGAAATTACATACCTCATTTCCACTGCAATTAAAACGTAGTATAACACAGTTTTGCGGATCCATATTTGATGAATCCGTATACGGAGTCATCCATAAGTTGTTAACTACGTGCGGAGATCGAATGCGGACTCGTTTGCTTGAAGGGTTGTCAGCGTTCGAGAATATATTCGCTGACTTATGAACCCGAACGTGGCCATTTACAGATAGCTATGGATACAAACCGCCCATCGAAAAGTTTTTGTCTCCGAAAAAAAACGCTTATCAAATGCACGATCCGAATACTTAAGTATCATTTTTTTAGATTTTGTCCGCTAACTTCAGTCTTATTTTAGCGGACCGGAAATGCGTTTTTTAAACTTAAAATGCAAATAAAAACCGATCCATAAAAGCTACAAAATTGATTCTTGCGCAACAAATTATAATTTCAAAAGCTACAATTTCTGAGAAAAAAAAAATTCAAAAATTCAAATTTTTTAAAAAATTTTGACCGTTGCATATGGGAATGACGTCTTATTTTAGCGGAATCTTTTATAACAAAAAAACTATGCGAGCTACAAAATCGGGGTTTACGTGCTTAATTAAGTTTAGGGAGATTACAAATTATGGCAAAAAAAAAATTTTGATTTTCTCATTTTTTTAGATTTGGAAGCTCCATTTTGAGGTAACTTGAAACTTGAATATAAAAAAAACCGTTAGAGCTACAAATTTCTTCTTGGCGCCAAAAAATAGCATTTAAAAAGCTACAATTTCTGGCAAAAAAAATTTTTCGAAAATCTCATTTTTTTAGATTTTGTCCGCTAACTTCAGTCTTATTTTAGCGGACCGGAAATGCGTTTTTTAAACTTAAAATGCAAATAAAAACCGATCCATAAAAGCTACAAAATTGATTCTTGCGCAACAAATTATAATTTCAAAAGCTACAATTTCTGAGAAAAAAAAAAATTCAAAAATTCAAATTTTTTAAAAAATTTTGACCGTTACATATGGGAATGACGTCTTATTTTTGCGGAATCTTTTATAACAAAAAAACTATGCGAGCTACAAAATCGGGGTTTACGTGCTTAATTAAGTTTAGGGAGATTACAAATT
This sequence comes from Epistrophe grossulariae, assembly GCA_929447395.1. NCBI lineage: Eukaryota > Metazoa > Arthropoda > Insecta > Diptera > Syrphidae > Epistrophe > Epistrophe grossulariae. Next base: position 150,369,998 of record OV839567.1, on the reverse strand, counting down.
ATGGCAAAAAAAAAATTTTGATTTTCTCATTTTTTTAGATTTTGGAAGCTCCATTTTGAGGTAACTTGAAACTTGAATATAAAAAAAACCGTTAGAGCTACAAATTACTTCTTGGCGCCAAAAAATAGCATTTAAAAAGCTACAATTTCTGGCAAAAAAAATTTTTCGAAAATCTCATTTTTTTAGATTTTGTCCGCTAACTTCCGTTTTATTTCAAATTACCGGAAATGCACTTTTTAAACTTAAAATGCAAATATAAAATGATACATAAAAGCTAAAAAATTTATTTTTGCGCAACAAATTAGCATTTAAAAAGCTACAATTTTTGACACCAACAGAATTATGGTTTTCGTATTTTCGTCCGCTAACTTCAGACTTATTTTAGCGGAAACTTGAATATAAAATAAACCACTTGAGCTACAAAATCGCGGTTTTCACAACTCAAGAGCATTTAAAAAGCTACAAATTTGGGTGTCAATCAAATTTAAAAATGTGCATTATTTTAGAATTTGTCCGCTAACTTCAGACTTATTTTAGCGGAAACTTGAATAACTACGAAACTATGCGAGCTACAAATTTGTGGTTTGTGCAACAAATTAGCATTTAATTAGCTACAAATTCAGATATCAAAATTTTTTGATTCCGCCAAAAAGTGTCCGCCAAAATAAGGGACGTAATTTTTTTTTATTCTGAGTATAATTTTTTTTGTTTCAAAAATGTAATTAAAAAGAAAATTAAAAAATTGATTTCTTTAATGATACAGTATATCCTTTGTTTTTATTGTTTTTTTTTTTTTCTATCTTGAGTCGTTTTTTAGAAAACTGCCCCTTTCAAACAAAGAGCGGAAATAGACACCCCAATAGATTTTTGTTGTTGTTTCAACCCAAACACACGCTAGTGTTTTAGTGCATCGTAAACGCAAATTACTTCTATATAATTTTTTTTAATTTTAAGGTAACGAAATTATCAAAACGTTTATAATATTTTATTCTAAATCACTTCATTGTTTTAATATCGTTTAATGCACATGCATGTACGAGCCCTCTCATATAAACCTATAGCACTCAAAATAGGAACCAAACTGTTTCGAAACTAAAAATTGCATGTGCGCGCCTGGCCTAAACCTCGGAAAAATTGGGCAAATAGAGATGCCAATATACTTATAATAATTTCTTTTCGCTCTATGGCCTTGCCTTTCGCAGGTAAAATTCAAATAAAAAATAAAAAAAAATAACTGACTTAATTTGAAAATAAAATATATTATCTGGAACAAAATATAAGTGGAAGTATATCTTTTTTAATTAAAATTTGTTAAAGTTTCATCGAAAAAAAAGTAGATATAGACCAAAAAAGGAAAACCAAGTAGGTACCTATTTACTGTTAAAAGGCAAAATAAAATGGATAGACATTTCTTTGAATTTGCTTCAACTGTCCGTTACAGATTAATTGAAAAAATACCGCAATTGCAAGTGATTGATTTTTAATTTAAAATTTTTTATCATTGAAAACTGTTAACAAATTAAAAAAAAATAAGAAAAGCTTGTTATAATTTTTGTCAATGCGGAGAAAGAAATTTTGTCCCTTTAACTTACATCGTTAATAAAATTGAGTATCTGGAAATGATTCTTAATTGACATTTTATTTAATTTTTTACATCCACTTCTTTCGTCACAAAGATGTAACATTGTCGCGGTCAGTCGTTTCTATACGTCTGATGATCTGACTTAAGAACCTTAAGAAGGCGATAGTGAAATATTGCTTTTATTGCTATCTGACTTACATATATGCTTAAAGACAAAGTTTAAATGGTCCTCGGAACTAGACATTTCTTCCACTCCCACTTCCAATTCCTATTTATTCCTAACCCTGATCATATTCTGTCCTCAAGCTTACCAAATTTTCCTTATTCATTTTTCTATCTTTTCCTATCCATTTTCCTAGAAGAAAAAGAAGATGGAAGCCAAAGTGAAGGTGAACACGAGGAAATCATAACCCATGGGTTATGGGACACCATGTTTAAAACCCACCTTGCATTTTATCTCAAAAGTGGTGTGGCTTACACCATAATAATTTAAAACCTAGAATTTTCAGCAACATTCAACATTGGTAAAAGTCAGAAGTTTAGTTTTCATAATTCATTCAGGACTTTTACCTTCATGGTAAGCGTGTCAACCAAGTACTGTTGTCCAAGAAAATTTTCGACAAAATTAAATTATGAAAAGAAAATATTTCGGACTTTTAAGTTTTAATATTGCTGAAAAATTATCAATTTAGCAATAGGGGTGTTCTTTTCCAATCTTATAGGGAATTTTATTTAAACAATACAAATTATTTTTTGACAACTATATTCGGGATGTTTTTTGGTGCCTAATATAATTTAAAAAATCCAAAAAATTGTTGCTGTCAAATAATTTTTCATTTATTTTGAACTGCGCAAATTTGTTTGTGAAATATAATATCGCGCAATGTGCTCGTTTTTCCTCATTTTCCAACACTTTTCGTAATGTTTCGGGCTGAAACACATTTAATGTCGAATATTGTCTTTCAAGGCTTCCAGGGTACTTTGCTTGACGACATAAACTTCGGACTTAAAATAACCCCAAGGAAAGAGTCTGTTGGATGGGTTAAGTCGGGCAATCGCAGAGCCCAGTCTTAATCACCACTTTTCGAAATTAGGATCGAGTAACAAGTGCCGTACGAGGAATGACAAACTGCAAAGAACCGCGACGACTTGATTTTGAAGGCACGTTGCCACTTGAAAATAAAATTTGTGTCTAAAATTGAAAATAAAAATGACCAACAGTAGCAATACAGGAACTTTATTTACCAATTTCTCTTGTCAAAAAATGAGGACTAAAAATTTTAAGTTTGCTTGTAAAAATTTTGAAGGAGAGATCATTCGTGTCGTTTACAATAAACGTTATTTCGTGAGTATAGTTTATTTTGTACTTTTTTAGTTATTTTTCATTATTTTTTATTATATGTTTGTATAGATCTACATAATATATCTACGTTTAGAACAAAAGGTAAATTTTATTTTATCCATAATCTAAAATCTCTTACAGATTTTCACCGACTGCTTTAAAATATTTAACCAAACAAAGCATTCGAATACGCGCATGTTTTTATTTAAAAACATCACCATCTGTTGGACATAAAAGGAAATGCCGCTCAAAATGTTGCTATATTTATAAGCTAAATTGGGGTAAAAACCGAAAAATAGCAACCAATTAATTAATTCTTTTTTTGTTTAAAAAAAAATATTTTTAAAACTTAAGCCATTTATAGGGTGAATTAAAATGCTGTTATATTTTTAAATTTTGTCATTCTTTTTTTATGAAAGATTATATACATTAAGAGCATACGAACTTTGAAGAATTCTTTAGGATTATATATTTTGAAAATTGTTATTTTTATAGTGTGAAAAAGGGTAAAATCATCAAAACTTGCATCAGAATTTAAAAATCATTTTTTTAAGGTTATATTTAAAGGATACTATTTCTATATAACAGTCAATCCTTGCATTCGAGAACATTTCAGATAGTCTATTCTCCTTTACCAAATTTTTCAGATAAGCTATAAGATGTTTATAAATAAATATTTTCGTCTTTTAATTTTTTACGAAACTAAGATTTGTCAACCCGTGCGAAGCTGGGGTGGGCCAGTTAGTTAATAATAAAAAAATAGGCACAGACAAACTCACAAAGTACCTAACAAACGTAATTACATTAGATTAATATAAATAAATAAAAGTACCGAATCATAAAAAACGAAACATAAAAATATTAACTTCTCTTCGCATTAAAGGTTGCATAAAAATTTACATCGAGTTTCTTTTTTCATTTCTTAAAAAAATTACCAAATGGAATAAAAAATGACAATGTGACCGCAAGTGAAAATATATTGACTAAAGTGGCAACCGTGGGTGAAGATAGTCTATCAACGCGCGCCGCGCCGCGCCGCTGGCTTACTGGCTGAACACAATGCCCTGCTGCAACTGGAATCGAAGCTGCAGCTGCAACTGCTTTAAAAAAATGTCGTACGTCGTTTTTTTTTATCTGCCCACAAAGAGCTATACAGCTTTTTATATATTTCATAGGAAAAAAAAAAGCCACGGGTTTATTATTAAATTTTTTTATTTCCAATATTTTTCTTTTAATTGATATTTTTTTCGCGACACAAATGTTCTGTATTTTTCAAATACATCCCGATAAACCACCTAACAAACGCTTTTTTCGTGGTGAAAAGCTGGTGAGTTGAATTTTTTTAAATGGCTTCGTTTTTTTAACAGAAAAATCTTCAGACTGTCAAAACAAAAAAAACTCACCCCTTGTGTTGTTGCAATTCACATCTATTATAATGATACGAAACAAAATTACAAAAACAACAATGTTATAGCTAATTTTGAGGATTTAATAAAAAAAATAACCCCATGATGATGGGGTAGTCCAAAAAATTGGTTCGTTTGAACAGATTTTTGTACATTGTAATTGTATGAGATTCACTAGAGAGAAAATTTATTTCAGCTCATCTAAAACTTCCATACAACGATTTTTTTAATTCTTCCAATTTTCTTTAAACTTCGTATTCTTTTAATTGACCCAAGATAGTAAGAAGACTCCGTTATCCTCCAACTCAATGATGCCATATAATACATAAACTTAAAAAAAGTTGTTCTTGTTCCTTATAGAATAAAAACTTACTTTATTTGTATTTAATAAACTCTTTGACTTTGTTGATATTAAACAATAAAATAGTCGACCACTCTGACTACATAATATAAACATTTCCTTAAAACTAATTTGAATTTTTTTTTTACTGAGTTAAAATTTGTATTTTGCAAACATTAAGTATTTAACCTTTTATCTTGGGACAATGAATAGTAAGTAATTCATTCAAAAAATATAACGACGTCATCTGGATAAATATTTCCCATAGAGAAATTTTGTATCTAACAATAGCGCCTTAAGTCTCTCTTTGTATACAAAATTTTATACATTTATAGAATACAAAGAAGACACTTAACAAATATCACCCAAGGTCGTAACTAGGAAAGGGTTTAGTAACATTTGACCCCCGGAAGGCTGGGTCACAACTGCCTATAGGTCGAAAAATAAATAATAAGTTCTACGGCTCCTCGTGAAGAACCAAGGGTCTAGTGACTTATCTCTATCATTCCTATATAAGTGTATGTTTTTGGTCGGACTGGAGGGTGCCTATAATTGTCTGCCTTATAACCCTAGTGGCTTAAATGAAAGACATTTTACTGTGACAAACAAAAATGTTATTAGTGGAATTCTCTCAAGTGACAAAAAAGCATTTGTTTTTTAGGTGGTCGTGGTAGCTATAGTCCCAGATCTCCGATCTCCTGCATTGTAGTTCAACGTACTAACCATTACGCTAAGGGGTACTACCTCTTTTTATTTCATTCTTTTATATTTTTACCTTCTTTATTAATCTTTAATTATCGAGTAAGAATTTTTTTATTTTTTGAATACCCTTCTCAAATATTTTCCTGCCTTACGGCCTTGTGCTCGACCTTCTACTTAAGCTATAGTCCAAGGAGATTAACAAAAAAGAATATCGCCAGCTGCAAAAAAATCAGCGCGGTGGTGGCGGAGGAGGCGGTATTATAGTCCCATGGGCTTCGGACATTGTTCGAAGAACACATAAATGCAGGATTCGCTTAAATGTTAAGGATGATGATAATGGTGGATTTATCATAATCTTTATTTAATGCTATATATTTCTCTGAATATGAATTTTCGTTCTATGCCTACATATACATTCTTAATTTTTTATTTGAAATGTAAAAGAAAATAACTCAGATGGTGCTCTGTCTATATTGAAAATGGACCAAAAAAAAATTAAGAGATTATTCAAACTTAATATTTATAAAAAATACGTACAAAAAGACTCCATTAGAAAGTATTAACAAAGCAAAATAAATATTTAAAAAAAAAGGTCTTAAGTATCAGGCAAGAAGAAAAAAAAAAAAACAAATTACTATTCATGATATTGGAATGGATGCAGAAAAGGATTTTAAGAAACTCAGATGAATTATTAAATTTTATTTTCATCTTTATAATTCTTAAGAGAAGGAACTAAAATAAAATGTAGAAGTTGAATACAAATAAAATTTAGTGGAACCTGATACTACCTTCAGAAAATAAATTACAAAAAAGTTAGCCCAACATTGTATAGTAAATTAAGACTATACAGTAAAGTTGACTTTTTTTAAATTTATACAAATAATACTGTGTCCATTTTTGATGTGTAAACATCTATGTCCCCTTTCACACGAGGAAACTGAGTTTCCAGCTACTTTCAGTTTATAGGTGAGAAGGGCAAGAAGTAAGAGGGGAAAATGAAATCTCCCCGGTCAACGATTTGAGGAGATTTTTTGACATTCCTCTTCACATACACAGTATGTGTGTGTTCAATCAAGCTACTCTAAAGAAACTACAGAAAATTTCCACGATTTTGTTTCTTCATGTGAAAGGTGCAAGAGATTTTTAAGGAAATTAAAGAAAAACGTCAAAAAAATCTCCGGCAACTTGTTTCCTCGTGTGAAAGGCGACTATGCCGGCGCGGCGATAGGATAAACTATTCAATTTAAATTGAACAAAGACCAAGCACCACCAAAAGGAGTCATGATGATCGGCCTGGCAGTCATGAAATATAGCTTTAACTCCAGCCTATAAAAAATCAATAAAAACGTAAGAATTTCTTGTAGCACATTACAGTCACATTACGCGGTCACACGTTGTGATAAGTTTATGTGTATTGATTAAGTTCAATAACAAAAATTCAACGTTTATATACTAAAGGCTCACATCACAGAACGCGGAAAAGCGGCGCGGAAACAACTCGTAGTTACTCACCGAGTTCTGGGTTGTAAAACCAGAATATATACATTACATGACTGCTTTTAGACAAGAGCAGTGTTGTCACTTTAGCACAATTGTGGTAGATCTACCAATTTTTTTGAGGTTTTTTCAAATCTACCTATTTTCTTAACCACATACCTACGAAATAATTTGCCTAGATTTTTTATAACTAACTAAGCCGTGAATAATGGGGAATATAACTATTTTATTATAAATATTAAAATAAAATATATCGATGAATAATACAAAGTATTTATTTTCGAAAAATCTAAATTCAATTCAATTTTTTTAAACACAAACATGCAGGCAGAAAAATATTTGTCCTCTTAGTAGAATTTGAAGCTTACAAAATTTCGGCACCAGGCTTTTTTTTTACTAATCATAACTATCTGATTTCTTAAACATATCTCACAAATAAAGAAAAAATAAAAATCGTTGGAGCAGTTTTTTTTTAAACTAATTTAATATTATTAAAATATTTTTAGGAACAAAAAATAAAGAAAATTTAACAAATATATTTAAATAAAATGTTAAGAATATACATTAGCTCTAGGCATTCCTAAATAACTAAAACCAACCAAAATTAATAATTAGAAATAGTCAAGAAGAGTGAATTACTGTTGTTTACCTTAATTTTAAATTAATATTTTAATAAAATAAATAAATTGTGTTAGGTAATTTTTTTTTTAATACAAAAAAATGCAGAAAATTGATTTTCCAATCTACCATGCAAACTCTAAATCTACAACTATTTTTTGGCTCAATCTACCAAGGTTTTAAATTTGAAAGTGATCAGAAGGAAGAAAAAAGAAAGAAAAAAGAATTTCACCAACCTCAGCAAATTTGGATTGCACCGGCCGCAACATATAAATCCTTCTAAATGACGAAATGTAATACGTCTGCTATCAGTCACTCGAATAAGTATTAAATTCTTTTGGAGTTTGGCTACGGTATGAATGGATTAGAATTTAAATCTGTGTGATTTCTGTTAACAATTAAATTAAATTTATTTGTTCGTCTAAAAGTGCAATCTTTTAAAACACAAAGTGTCAAATTTCATTGAAGGTTCACTCAATAACGAAAATCTAACAAGTATAAGAAAGATCGAGATTTGGGTTGAAAGTTGATTGGGAGTTCGAAATAAATGTTATATAATTTGTCCCCTATCTGTCAAATTGTATCGAATTAAAACCACTATTTTATTGCTTTTCACTGAAAGTTGGAATTAAATATTTTATAAAATATAACAATAACATAAAGTTTCAAATTTTGGATGTTCGTTCAATATCAATAATTTACTGCAATGAAAGATCGAGATTCGGGTTGAAAATTGATTGAGTATTCGTATAACATCCCTGTTTAATCTTAAGTGAATAAAATTATTTTTGTATCATATAACATCCCTGTTTAACATAATATGTAAGTTAACAGATGTTACGTTACGTAGCGGAGTTCACACACAACAATTAGTGTTTGTTTTTTTTTTGTCGTCATCTATCATCGAAGGCGACGAAGAAACAAATGAAGCCCGAGAAGCTGGTGAAATTCCCATCAGAGAAGCATATGGAAAGAAGATTACCATTCAACATTCACTTCCAATGTAAACAAACTACAGTCATCGTTGAAGAAGTCACCATTGAAAAAACTATCAGTAAGTACAGGCCCCGGCTGAAAAAAAGTTAACATCATCAAAAACGACGACTCAGTCATCCATTTCATAACAAATCCCAGGCATCATTGCCAACTTACACTTTTTCCACCACAGGCCAAGGCAGGAAATGCTGCTTGGGGGCCGAATCTGCAGGCTATGTGAAAAAGTGAATCAAAAAACATTAAACGCTTTCGCTCGTAATTCCGATTCTCGTTCATATCAAAAATATTCTTTTACGCTGGCATTTGGAAGTGAATCTATGAAAAGAAAAGGTGAATACGACCAAACAATCATCAATTCAACCACAACTCCCTATCTGTCCTATTCATGAAGAAACAAATCCTTCTATCTCATGCGTTTCTCTTTTATTTAAAAAAAAAGACAAAATGAGAAAGTACATAGTTATAGTTCGTCGAAGAATTTCATTCACTGACCCAGAATCGCTTATTTGCACCGCAAGTGAATCGATAAAGTGAAAGCAATGCATATTATGAGAGCGATTCACTTTTTCCAAGAACCAGAATCGGTCCCCTGGTATTCTAAGGGCCAGTTCTACAAATATTTAAACCGTGGTTCAGCAATTTGTATCCAACGATTTCGGCGGATTAATTGAGTTTCAACAGTGTTTTACTGTTCAAGTGTGTGATAATAACCAATTACATACTTGAACCAGCGTTGAACGTTAGTTAATCCGCCGAAATCGGTGAGTTAAAATCTTGAACCGAAGCTGAACCACTATTGAACAACTGGCCCCAACCCAATTGGATCCTCAGCTCATCACACTGGAGAAGAAAATTGCATGTAAGTTCGCTGCTAATAATGTTGCTGCTGCTGGATCTGCCGCAGATGATGATGTCCCCGATTTGGTGCAAAACTTTTAAAAAGTCTTCATCGGTAAAGCCTCCCCTGCAGCTATTACATCGCCAACTGTTGCTGATGCAGATAAAAGTGTTGCATCCAGTTCTCCAGACAGGACCTCTTCCAAAAAATTGAAGAAGATCCTTTGTATAAAAGTATGCCTGGGTAGTAGCTTGTAGTTTGTGAAAGTTTTTCAATATACATTCATAGTCAAATATTGATATTTACACATCTTAGTCCCGGTAATCACACTTTTTTTGTATTCTCTTAAGAGTACTCTTTGAAGAGTCTGAGAATCAGAAAGTTTCAAAAAAGTCCTTATAAATAAATTCCTCATCAAAAAATAACCAAAATTAACAACCCAAACAAGAAAATTAATTTTGTTTTTCAAACCATAGAATTATTTATCTCCAATTAAATTTTAACAACCTTTTCAAATCTTTAACTAATTCCTAATAATCAATTATTCGAAATCCTCAAACTCCCAAGCATGTCTATGTATGTAAACAGATAAGTTCCCCTTGAAAAATCAATCCCTTTGGCAAATGGAACCAAAAACCCAATTTAAAGTGTTTAAAATACCCTCTATTACCATAAATCAAGAAACCATGATTTTAAGGACTAGGCTTGTAGGTATATATACAGAAAGATCAAAAGATTGATTTTATCAAAGTTGTTATGACAAAAGTTTAAATGCCTATGGAGAGTGAAGAACACATAGATTTGTGTATATATGTAGATGGAGAGAGTCCTTTTTCTATATAAGAAATGAGTAATTCCTAAATCTAGAAGTAAGCTATTTGGGAAAAGTATCCCTTATTTTAAAATTCCAATACCTCACACATTATATAGTTAAAGTTGACCCTCTGTTTGTTTTGGAACTTTTTTTTTTATTTTTATTATTTTCAAGGGTCTAAAATAAATTTATATTTGGTCATCTACATTTAAATAGGAATTCCTTAGTATCAGTCAGGAAAAACTTTTTACGACATAAATCATTTGTACAAAATCTCATTTGAATTATTATTTCTCTAATCGAGAAATAAGCTTTATTGCGTTGTTTTGCTGAAATAAATGCTTTTCCTTTCTTTCGCCACTAAGACCAATGTCATTTTTATTTCTTTTTTTTTAAGAAAAAGCTATTATATAGTTGAGAATAAAATATAGAAAATGAGTTTTTGAAAATCCTTTAATAAGGAATTGCAAATGACAGTAAAATACTTTATTTTGTTGGTTTATTTTACAAAACCATTTGAAATTTATATACTCAGAATGAACCAAATTAAAATAAGAAATGAAACTATAAGACTGACTTTAATATCCTTAGTACATATCACAAGAAAATAAAATGTCATTTTATCTTTTATTTGAATTTTTGAGAATTTGTAAAGTTGAGAAGATTTCAAATTCATACAAAACTCAACGTTATTATTTTAATCTGTTATGCACTAATAAGTGGGGGTCAAATATATAAGGAAATGAAAATGGGTGCACATTACCTGCAAGATTTTGTAGAATGCCTTAGCAATTTTATAGAATGTGTCAATCTTCTCGATAATGATGAAATTATCATATTAATGGCAATAACAGATCAACTATAATTTAAAAAACTAAGGAATAAAACTTACAAACAGAATTTGTATTAAATAATTATCTTATATAGTTTCTTGGCCAGTTCGTATTATGCTATAAAATTAATGTTTCCTTAGAGTCAAATTTGAGGCTATTTTCATTCAATAATGCAACAAGTCCAATTAAAAAGTACTTTATCTTCTACTTGGCTGATGTAAAGAAGTATATAAGCTGTGTTTTATTTTCCCTCAGATCCGAACCAGATTGGATTTGCCTACGAAAATACATGTATTACAAAAACAACACAAGATCCAACTTTGTTTTGGATTTGGATTTCCAAATCAATTTTGAACACACACCCTTAATTTGTAAATGTCGCCAGTAGTGTAAAGAAAAATGACAACGGGTGTATACAAATAAAAAAAAACAAAAGGAGAAAAGTGTTGGGTATATATCAAGTTGTCACTGAGATCCTGGGTTGTTCTATTTTGATGATCTGATCTGGATTGGATCTGGGGGAAAATAAAACACAGCTATAGAATTTATATTATTAAAAAAACATCGTTCGTAATAAAAAACACTTGAGGAAGTTACTACAAACGAAGACAGAGCGAAGGCGTTTGCTGACTTCTTTGAAAAACAATTCAAACCAAATCCACCGTCTGACCTTTAGTTCTTGGATGGAGTCAACACTTCATTTCAATTCGTTTTCAAACAATCCAGGAGACCGTTTACTTCAGCGATAATAATCTCGGCCCTATACCAACCACTTCCAGTTCAGCACTCCGGGAGAGATCCACGAGATCGTCCGCAGAAGGAAACCCAAGAAGTCAACAGGGCCAAACAATAACTTAAACTTCGTCCCGAAGAAACTGCCTCAGTCGGTGATAACAATCATCTTGATAATCATCCTCAATATAAGCTCCTCAATATAAGCTTCAATAATTGTTAATTTCCCAGCAAATGTAAAAGGTCAAACATTGTGGCTATACCAAAGAAGAACAATAACAAAGACGTCTCTGGATACAGGCCGATTTCACTTCTGTGCAATATAAGCAAGGAACTCGAGCAACTAATAAACAGGCTGCTGAAAACATTCTGCCAGGAGAATCCCAGATATTATGCAGTTCGAGTTCTGGGAAAATCAATCGACACCTCATCTAGTATTACGATTTCACCCTCTCCTCAAATTGTCACCAAGTCACTGTTGGATGTTTTCTTGACATCGAAAAAGCATTTGACATGTGTATGGATACAGGGACTTGTCCACAAACTTTTCCAACTCAGTTTTCCACATTCACTATAATTAAAATTATTTAAAACTTTCTTCATTCCATATCGTTTTTCGTTCAAATAGCAAGCTGCCAATCAACATCAAGGACAAGTAGAGCCAGAGTTTCCCAGGATCTAAACAAGGGCCGTTACTCTTCAACATATAATATACACTTCGGAACTAGACTCAACATTTGCTTATGACTCCCTTACGTACGACGAGTCTATGTTACCAATATTTGCTGCTAGAATAGTGGAACACCACATCAGATGACTCTACGAGTACTAACAGCGCTTGGTTTTCAAAATCAAATCGGTCAAATGTGAATTGATCTGCTTCAGATGGCCAAGAAGCTCAGAAAATAGAAGAGGAGGCTCAGTCACTAACTGCAAGAACACCAAGATCACCCTATCCGATGGAACTCAACTGTCAGCTAGAAACAACGTGAAATACCTGGGAATACACTTCAATAGGCTATACCGATTCAAAGTAACTATACTGAGGAAAGCTTCCTGAGTACGCTGAACACGCTAGCAATATTCGAAATGAAGATCTTGCGAATCTGCACAGGCTTGCACTATGATAGGATTCGCAGGAAATATGTGAGCCAATATTGAACGACTAGACTGATACCTCATCCAATCCCATCTAATCTAATCTAATTAACCACCCGAATCCTCTGACGGTAAGAGTTGTAAACCAGCCAGGACATCCTGACCAGTGGTACTTTGAAGTAATGCAATTCTACTATAGATGAGTGTCAATCAACGATGAAAAGAATATACCCTTCTACGCTAACCGGTGGCTTTACCTACCCTTACGTAGCCTTACCTACCCACCACCTAACCACCACAATGACAACTGGACCTCAACAATCTGAGACATGAAGTTGAAATTATATTAAAATTAAAAATAAATGTAATGACAATTAAATAAAAATTAAGCAAAAACACTGAATGTTAAAAGTCAGGCTCCTATTATTCCAAAATAATTTTAATAATCAATGTATACTTTTAGATAACAAGTGTTAAGCAAATTGTAAATAATAATTGTTCAATAAATATACATATAGTTAAATCGTCAAATCAACAATTCGCTAATTAAATCAAGATTTTCTTGTTTTTGAAAGTTTTCAGATAATTTAACTTTGAAGCAAGTATTATAGCATCAGGTTCCTTTCATTGGTGCATTCGCGTGATTTATAAAAGTTCTTAAAAGAACTTTGCTGATGCCGCCGATATCGTAACAACCATATCACTTCATTAAATTGTAGGTTGGAAAAAGATTCCTATCGATAATCCTCTCTTAATTTTTAAGTAAGTAGCGGGCTCGGTGGTTTTTCACTCGGACTAACCTTGAGCTGGAATAACATTCCTTACGTTTTTTCCCGGCTCACTTCTTCTAAGTGAATCTCGTGAGCTGATTTTACTCCAAGTAGATTCTGAAACACTAATTTCGTTGTAATAAAGATCTGTAAATAAATCTTGTAAATGGTTAGAGTTCTTTCCTACTTAACCCCAGTTTTACTTGCTTTCTTAGGGATTACCTTGGACTACGAAGAACATTCCACAACCTCGCGAAAAAAAACTAACATAAAATTAGGAAATGACACTATTTTAAACATCCCACAAATGTCTGCCAAAGTTTTGTAACCCATATTATATCGCCACATATACATACTTAATATTGGTAAAAGTAGGTCCACATAATCATATTTTGTTTTTACTTTCAATACAGGCTAGGAAAGTCACCTTGCTAAAATATGCCTTCCACTCTTTTATGCACCAATATTTATTCCAAGAAGAAGAGAACATGTATATTAAAGTACTTCAGCGTTTGGTAATTGACCTCTGTTAAAACTTGTTTGTATCCTTAAATATGTTTTCACCTTTAATGATATTCGTCTAACTTTTCAATGGAATAGGAATGTATTAGAAGAAGTTCGGAAATCACTTTAATTATCTAAATATGTATTGTGATATTTGAATTTTATGTGTTATTTCTTGCTTCTCTTTTTTTCTAAAAGAAGAAATTTTCTTTATATACCTATCTTTTATTTATAAGAAGCTTCAGAATTTCCTAAATCCAAGTTTTACTGTAAAAAGCTTTTTGCATGTATCTTATTCCCTATAGAGGATTGGAGGAATTATACATTTTTTATTGTTGATTTTACTTAGGTTTTCCTCAAATCTCTGTGGAGTTCTACATACATTTTGTTTTGCCACTGAAATCTTGGCATTGTTTCTTTTTCGTTTTAATTTTAGATTAAAAATATCATAGCAAGCTTTTTACAGAAAATATTATTCTTTTAAAAATTTCTTTTAAGAGTTGCCTAACATTCTTGCACTAATGAAACTTCCCAATTCCCTTAAGTTTGATCCACGAAAGCCAAATTAAAACAAAAATAGTTATGTCGTTAAAAAAAAATTACAATAAATTACTTTGAGCTTTCGAAACTGTCAGTGTTTTTATACCATCTGCATCAAACCCCCCAGTTGAAAACAAATTTAAACAACAACCGAACCCGCACCGACGCGACCCTTTGAGTTTGGAACACTGCTTAAAGAAGAATTATTTCCTCAAGAGTTTAAATAAACTTTTCATGTCATTCGCTCAGCCATTAGTCTTCCTCATCCCCATAACTATCCCTCCAAAATGATGCTATCATCATTAGTCTCTCCCTTGAGAATGAGGCAGCAGTCTCAATTTATCTTAATTACCAAAGATCTACAAACCAATACATATTAGGCATGTTATAGCCATGATTATGCACTTAATTCGTCCCTTCTGCAAACCACCCCTCCTCATGAACAACAAAAACAAAAAAAAAACCAACTCAACCTCCTTTGCCAATTCAAAAGATTGTTTTAATCAACTCTTCCAACTTTGTCCATTGACTCTTAATTTATCGCACTCACTTGTATGATGGCACTTTACTGGTTTTATGGTTTTGAGGGTTGTATGTATCTCCTCGTATACTACTCTTGGGAAAACTTACACCACAATATACGAGTTTGGAACTAAACAAAAAAAAAAAAAAAACTTAACTCAGAAGTTTTGGAGATAGAAGAAATGTAAATAGTTCGTTTCGTTGGGACAAATCTGCTAATTAAACGCTTGCACAACCTTTGCTAATATAAAGGTACGCTACACAAACTGAAAAAACTTAAAAAAAGCCGGATATTTGACCTTCATCGTGGGTTCGTTAAGCTTTAAGTCCGATATCATTGCACAAAGTTAAAAAAAAAAAAAAACTTTTCAGTTTGGTTAAAATTCTCTTAGTCATTGTATATAAACTCGATTGCCAGCTGATAACTTTGTCGTTATCCTTGACCTCATTTGATAGCTAGTACAATTTTTCTATCAAAGTTTGGGCAAAAAAACATCATCCTCACTTTTAGGGGACTTTATTTTTTTGTTTTTGAAATATTTTTCTTTTTTTTTATTTTGTTTCCTTCTAAACTTATTTATTTATACCTTCTGTCGATTCGATATATTCGCTTGTACCCATCTGAGAGGAAGTTAAAATAAAAATGGAACCCAAACTTTTCAAGAGTCCTTATGATGAAATATTGAATTTAATTTTTATATCCTCACAAGTCACAGGTTCTCACAGGGAGAGAAGTGTAAAAATATGACAGTTGAGTGAGTTTTGGGTAGATGCTTATGCAAGCATAAAGACAAAATCTTCGTGTTGTTTGATGGGGTGGCAAATAAAGTGGTGAATGATTTTTACAAACTAGCTACCGTGACCTTTATAATATAAAGAAGATCTAAAACTATGTTCTTTTTTTTACATTTTTAGGAAGTATACACACACATTTTATAGAGATGCCAAGGATAAAAAAAGCACTTTTGAGTGTAGAAAGAGCAATAAAAAGAATTTTATGAATGGGAATGGGAAAAATGTTTGAATAGAAACAAAATAAGTTTTTGAAAACACATTCATTTCGTTCTTTGACATCTCTATAGAAATATGAATTTATTCATTTCAAATTAAAGAACCAATTTCTTTATTTGTCACTACATGTCTATACGACACATGAAGCATATATTCGTATTTTGAAGGATATATTTATAGAACTTGAAGCTGAGATTGGCATTGTTTGAAAACGAGAAAGAATAGGGTTTTCAAGTATATTTTATTCGCAATGAATTTTTCTATCAATTATTAACTCAGGTCAACATAATTTCTTTTTGCCAAAGGAACCAAAACAAATATTTTAAGGTTTTTTGATTTTTTCCTTATATTTATTACACATATACATGGCCAGTTTATATTTCAGAGCGCTCAGTAATTTTCCTCCGTCTCTTTGACAGAGCAGGAGAATGAAATATAAACACATTGTATAGTGTTCAAAGGAATTTAAGAAATCGAGCGACGAATCCAAGAAATTTCAGTCTCACTTTTTGACAGCTAATGTGAGGAATTTTTGTGAGGAATCGTGTTTATATTTGTGAATAAGCGGAGATCTCTGAGATCTCTGAAACATAAACTGGCCAATTACTGCCTCTTTATAGATTTTGACAGTTCATGGCGGTCATGTTGTTTTTCTCGTTTCTTTTTTTTAAGATACTTAAGACATGCCAACATGGCAAGTTACAGCGTCGAACAACATGCCGCTCCCGACACCGTGTGTTCAGTGATTGAAGTTCTGGAGTATTTGAGAGCGGACACCTATTTCTGTAAAAATAATAATTGTCTTCAGCGACAAGACCCATTTATGGATGAACGGGTAGGTACGCCAACATGCTAGATTGCCAGATTTGGGATGATACCAATCCACACAGAACCACTAAATGTCAATCGATCCGCAGAAAAACATTTTTTGGTGTGGGTTGTGGACCGGCCACAGCGCTAGCATAGGGAGAGATTGTGAATTATAAAGATTGGAATCTTTCGTACATTCCATCCCCCAAAACCCATTTGTTTATATCGTTGGTTTTGTAATTTCATCTCGTGTAGATGAATAGATGTGAATGCAAGAACTAGTGTTTTAACGCACACTAATGCAAAAATATGAATTCACCACCATCTGCCATTTTGTTTAAACCAGAATGACAGCCGAGGATTCCAACCTTGGGGATAGGTCCTTCTTTGAAAACAACGACAGCCTTACCATCACCATCAACGGACAGTGCTATACCGATCGATGATATCCAATTTCTTTTGGCCCGAATAGGATGATCTCCATGTGGACGACAAGTGGATGCAGCAGGATGGTGCTACCAAGCTGGTGCCACAATGGAGATTCTGCACGATCGATTTTAGGGCATGGTTATATCTTACGCTAGAGTAGACGTGAGTTGGCCACCGATATCATGAAATTTGAATCGCTTTTGCGGTTTCCTTAACCCTAGACTCATAAACCCAGCTCTTTTAGAGACCCTATGTTCAAGTAAATTCTTAAAATCTTTCAAGATGAAACAAAAACAAGGTACCAGATTTTTGAGCGACTCCTTATGTTCGGGGAGCTTCGCGGGAATTATTATCAAGATTGCTCTGAGTCAAAAAATTTCAGTGTTTTTTTCTTTTAATTATTTTAAACGAATGTTCCCTAAAGTAACCTATGTATGTGTTTTTTTTTTTGCAAAAATATTGATAGATAAAAAATAAGATTACTTTGAAGATAAGGGGTCTCACAGATATATGAACGATGTAACATTGAATATAGGTAGTTTATGAATCTATAACTCGCTTAACTCGCTAAGAAGCCGCATAGGAGGTACTCTCAAAGTCGATATAAGCATTGCAATCGCTTAATTTAAAAGTGATATATGCGACAACGAGCGAAATCGCGGCGTCCGTTTGAACGATGTCATATTTCATGATGTTCCTTTTAAGGGCCAGTTTGTTCACAGTGGGTTAAACTTGAAAGATGATTTTCACAGTTTCTAACTAAATAGCGCTAATCCACCAAAATAGGCTGATTACCGATTTCCATGATTATCAACTTAAATTATGGATTCCTTGAAAAAAAATTGATTAGGTACCATGCAAATTCGATGATTTACCAGTTCCAATAATCCTTGATTAAAGATGATCAGCTGTGAACAAACTGGCCCTAAAAAAATCGCACCTCCCATAAAAATTATTTTTTTAATTTCATTTTTCTCGAAAACGGTTTAACTGATTTAAATCAATTTATTTATGACGAATATTTAAGAAAAATTTAAATAGGTGTACTAAAAAATTTTTAAAATTACTAAATTTAGCATCAAATATTTATTTAATAATATCTAAAGAAAAATACATTAAAATATACATGATTCTTATGAGTTTATTGGTTTTTTTGGCTCCAAGTTGTGTGTTATATTAGAATATTAGTATGTTCTTATGACCTTTGCAAATTGTTGTATTTATTTTGTTTATACATATTAAAATATTTAATTTTAAAAACAATATTAAAAAAAATTATTTACATTTTTATTTCTATTTTATTTAAAAACTTAATTGGACAACTTTTTTTATTTTCATTTTTTTTGTAAAATATGCGACGGTGTCTAACTCTATCCTCGGGCGATACACTTTTTGTTTTGATGTTAATATGTAGGTAGCTGTCAGATTCAAGATCATCTGTGTTCTTATTGTTATATTTATTTTGTGATGGAGCTTTATTCTTTTATTTGAAATATTAACTGCACTTTCCATACAACTGTTCAAAACCGTTAAAGAAATTTTTTTTTTTTCGAAAATGAGTTGTTACGTACGCATTTGATAAAATTTTTTTTGTGTGCTAATATTAGAACGATCTTCTGAGGCCTAATTCCACGGAGCCTTAAAAATAAAAATTCCACAGTTGTTATGGAGCTTATTTTTTTTTCTCAAAAACTAAAAGTATATACAATAAAATAATTTATTCCCTCATTGGTTAAAAAGGCTCAGTGAAATAACTCTCCCAAAAAATTAAATAACTCTTTTACTCACGGAGTAAATAAAATAAATAATTCCTCAAAAAAGAATTCAATAACGCCCCAAATCATAGTTTATTTTTTATTTTGCGGCGCTAAAATTTTTCGTGCCCAAAAATTTGTTTTGTTTAGTTTTTTTCTTCTTTTCCCTATATTTTTCCTACTTTGTATTTTATTACATCCTAGTTTTCTGATTTAATTGAACTTCCAAGAAATAAATTCGAAACTCGTTTAGGTGCAATAAAGTGCAATAAAATTAAAAATTTGGTTTTGGACTTTATTACATTACACTTAATTTTAAGGGAGCAAATTTATTTTATTTGACAAATCTTTCAGTCTATTGTAACCATCATGGTCGAGAACCTGAGCAACAAATACCCAGTTGATTGCAAAAATTAACAAGATTAGATCTAGATGACGATTGACGGCAACAAGTTTCAATTATAAAAAGTACGTATACGCCCGAGTGGGCAAAGTATAGCAAAATGAAAAAAGAAAAGAAAACTTTTTTAATCTTTCAAAGAACTTATCATTTAATAGTTTTTACTTTTTTTCACGAATCTTCATACTTAAAATGGCACATGTAGTTCTGTAATTTTATCAGTTCCATTCAATTAAAAAAAAAAGCTTATATGCTATTCATTGGAATCAAATTAATTGAATAAAAAAATAACTTTCGTCTCAAATAGAGTGCCATAATTTGTCTAAAATAAGATGCAAAAAACTTATGTACCTAATCTGATAATTTCTTGTAAAGTTTATTACTCAACCTTTGAAGGAAAATAAAACAATATAAATACAAATTCTCTTACCTACCTGTAGTCAGTGCAACCTTTTAACATAGAAGAACAAAACTTATAAAACAAAACTATTCTGATTTAAGATTCATTAACATTCAGAAAGTGTTTCCCAATAACTCAAAAAAAAAATAAAAAAAAAATTTTTAATTAAACAAATACCTACCCAGTATATGGACTCAGAGTTTTTATTCAAAAGAAAAACTAGATGAAACTTCTTAGTTTTTATTTTTAATTATATTTTTATTTTTTTAACTTTGTAAGCCGGCAACGGGATGACAGGTAAGTTGCAAACATCTTTCCGATCCGTCGAAAAGACTCTACTTTATTAAAATTAAAAGAAAACTTTTTTTTTCTTTCTTTTCATTGCGTTGCGATATACCTACCTACATTTTAAAAACAAAACAACAAAAAAAAATCTTAAAGTTTTCTGCAATCGCATTGTTAGTTGTACTATAGCGTTGATCCTTTAGTAAATTACTTTAACGTTGAACTTTTCCAACTCTATAATATGTAATGTTCAATTTGTAATTACATGTACTGTACAATGTACATTTACTTATGGACAGGAATATACTCGGAAATAAACAAAAAAAAAATATATAATAAATATCAAACAAGGACATTAAGATATCTAGTTTCTTAAAAGAAGAAGAAACAATTTCTCATTATGACACTGGATCATTAAGAACAAAATGAAACATTCATTTGTATTGTACGAGAGCTGAAATTAATAAAATAAGGACTGCCATAAAGTGACGTGGTTCTGTTTTTTGAGTTGATTGTGCTCCTGAAAGAAAATAGAAAGGGATAATTAGAGGTTTGTTTATATAAATTTTGTCTATACATTTTTAAATCTGAAAAGAATGGAATTTAAAAACTCCGCTTCGTTTTTTGCGAATATTTATAATATTTAAAAATTAATTCTTAAACTTATTAGGGTTTAAAAATTTAAAACTGAAATCCACCCTTCTTTTTTATATCATGCTACCAGCTTGTCATATTCTTTCCTCCTAGAAAGTAACAGCTTTTTTCGATGTCACGTCCTATCGCTAATAACAATAACTTTCCAAAGGCATCTCCTTCATTTTTCTGAGTATCTAGTTTCCTTTAAGGTTAAAATAATGAAAAAAAAAATCACTGACCTAAGCAACGATAGATAATACCATAATGGTTAATAAATGAAGAAGGTTTTCCAAGAAGTACAAAAAAATGCATTCCTTTTCATGATGGAGTTTATAAGTCCACCATGATCAATAAAATTATACAGTTTTGATGAACTAATATTTTTTTTTGAAAAACACCAATTGAGAGTATTAATTTACACATAGGAAGTTTTTTAAAGTATAGAAGATGTCACCGATATGACATTTGGATGAAAATAAAAATCATACGAGAAAGAAAACCATTTTCGTTGTTTCATCACAGTTTAATTTTATTATTTTTTTTTTTATTTTTTTTTTTCAACGCAAAAATGTGACTAAAACACCGACAAAGTTGAATTTTTGTTTTATTTGTGTGTCTTATATCTTAAACATAAACTTGGAAAAGGGCATATGACTGTTACACCGCATTCCGAACCAATGCCAACTAAAAAATATTTTTTTTCACGAACTAATTCCTCTTGCTAGGAATTGACAAATCTTCCAAGAGTAAGGGAACCTAGGGGTTCATGATACCATCCATGATAATTCACTATGTATATACATATGTGCCTTCACTATGTATATACATATGTGGTTCAAATGTATTTCAGGCATAACTCAGGGAAGTCACTTGGGACCTCTATTGTTCATCCATTTCGTAAAGGTCTTGTTATGTAACCTTGTTTACGTAAAAGCACCTATGAATGATGAGGATTTAAAAATAAATCTATGTCATTCGCTATCTTTAGGGCCATTTTATTCACTATTCCTTAACTTAAGGAAAACTTTCAAGTTAGCCAATTTAAGAGTTGAATTCAACTCGATAGTAGACACTCAAGTTAAAATTTATTTTTATTCTCTCATTATTTTTTCAACTCTCCAGTTGAAGATCTAAAGTTGTCCAACTTCCAGTTTGAAAAATATCCCTGAGATATTTATGAAATATAAATCAAAAGCTGTTATTTTTAAATATAAATTTGAATATATCATTCATTTCGATATCATATTCAAGTAATTTTTTTTTGAGTTAAATTGTGATAAATTTCTAATGACTGAAAAAACTCAACTCTGAAGTTTGCTCGAACAACTCCTACTTTTTTCAGAAGTAGAGAAATCTACAATTGATCAACACAAGTGTTGAAAATCGAAAATTTGAGTGAATAAGAAAAAATTAACAAGTTTAAAATAAAAAAACCTTACGTTGTGTTCAACTTTGGCATTGAGGGAAACGAACGAGCTGACGAACTGGCCAGGCAAGGTCCAGCCCTTCATGACTCACTTGCGGAAAGAGTCAACATTCCACTTGGAGTCATGAAGGCCAATATATTCTCTATTTTTCTTACCGCATCCAATCGCAGGTGTGACAATTTGTCAAAATGCATAATTTCTAGGAAGATCTGGACTTAATTTGCAGACCCAGGCGAGACATAGCCAGGGTCGTTGCGACATGTTCTTGACACTGGCCAATCGGAGAGCATTCAGCGAAGCTTGGTATTTCCCACAATAATTACTATCGTAGTTGCTTGGACCAGCAGGACTATTTCCCTAGTCGTCCATTTCCTCTGTAAATGCTACACATTTGCCAATATAAGACCTCAATCATTTGGTAGGGCTTTTTTCAGTGACCTAAACGAACTTTCATCACAGATTTGGTCTCCTTCCTCAACGAAACACACTGCAGTTCTAGGATAAGCCTCAGTAGCTACTGTACATCTTTTCTAAGACCAAACGACCATCCGAAAAGTTCAAAGCAAATTCATACCGACTAACTGCCGGGCGTGGCATGTTGCTGCGAGACTCAGACTTTCCAAACCACTTTCACCCGCAGGTCCAAAGAGTTATGGTATTAAAACGAGGCACTGAGCTAGGTTGCTCGTGACCGCCATTTCTACCTACCTTCCTACCTAATAATTTGGAAACGACTCAATCGATTTTTATTAAACCCAGCAGTTTTACATTATCTAGCAGATTTCAAATGAAAATTATTCTTATAACCAAAACTAAAGGTACCTACCATATACAAGTGTTTGAAAACCGGTAAGAAAAATTTAAATTTTTCGCAAAAACGACTACAACGAATTTGATCAAAAATGTTATGTGAGCTAATATCAGTTCGGTTCTCATTATCTGTAAGACCAATTCTCATGTAATGTTTTGCATCAGAGCTTCTTATAAGTTTGATTAACATTGCATATCAAACATTTTCAAAATTAGTTTTTGAAAATCCATTATTTCTAAAATGATTTCTTTTAATATATAAAAATATTTACAGAATTTTATATATAATTTAAAGAAAATGTGATTTTTTAAATTTAGTTGCCTTCATTGTTAAATAATAACCAAAATCAAAGACTCGACTTTATACATATTGTTTCGTATAAACAAATGAAATATGGTACTCACCACTTCTAACGCAATTTTCATTTAGATTAAAAAATCCAATCCGACATGCACATTCACCGAAAAAGCATTCCATAGACTGTTGCTCAGCATTAAGATGATATTGGTAACAATCGTTATGGTCTGTACAATAATCTCCATAAACTAATGTGTGAAATTTGTTAAATATTAGATAATGTTGGTAGATATATTTCAAATAATAAAATAAATCTTCTTACCTATTCGTCGTTCACAAATTTTATGCTTTTGTCCATTGGATTCTTCAATTTCAAAAACAAAGTGCTTGTAATCACATGAACATTTTCCCATATAACATTCAGAGCCAGCTCCTAGTTTATACTTGCATTGGTTAGTCTCTTTACAAGATTCCTTGTAATCGGCAAATGGTAAGCATTTAAGGTCCTCAGATGCTGTATATCCTTTTATACAGGTACATGTGTTTCTATAGCACATTGAATTGGCCGTATGATTGAGACATTGTTGGCTTTCTAAGCATCTATTTTTAAGACCTATATAAATAGAAGATTAAAAATAAGGAAGCCGCTTAAAAGTTACATATGTCTCTGTCTGATAATAAAGTGAAAGTATCGATTTTTCCAAATTAGGAATTCAAATTCATAAGCGTTCTCAGCAGAAAATTTAATTCCATTTGTTGTTTTTTTTTTTTTTTTAAGTTATTTCTTGATGCTTTTCCATATTTTGATACCAACCAACAATCGATACACAAATTCCACTGTGATCAATGAAATTCTTCTGGCACAAGCATTCCTTCTTCTCCAAATGACATTCTGCGAATCTATCCAATCCCAGACACTGTGAGTTGTCCTCGCATTTCTCTCCCAGCACCAGATTCTCTAAAAGAACAAAAATCACATACAAAATCCTGCCAGAACATGGTCAAGCAATTGCTTTAATTAACTCTTAATGCACCGCCTGCGATCGGAACTGGGAACGAAATCTGCCTCGCAATAGCATATAGACTGGGCGTGATTGCAAATGGAATGTGGTTTTGTGCACGGGCAGGTTCCTCCAATAAAATTGTTCAGTTTGTCATCCTGCGAAATGGATAGAGTGAAAAAGGACTCAGTTCTGAAATGATAGGGAACAGAGGAAGGAAGTGGGGAAGGTGGGTGAGGTGCAACTTCAAAGTGCACTTTAATTTGAACTTACTTGTGGCTTGCAAGCCTTCCTTTCGCCATTCAAATTGCTACAGAGACATTGACCGTCCAGGCAGGTGGTGTTGTATTCGGGTCCTTTAAAGTGGTTGCAGTCAGAGTTCACGTTGCAATTCAATTCAAGGAGGTCTGTTTGCGTAAATACATGAATTGAAATGATTCAGATGAATTTTTGTTTGAAATGAAAAATAATTTAAAGTCAAATATTTGCTAGATTCTTGAAAAATAATGTTATGATTTTTTATTTATTTTTATTATTTTGATTTTGTGCATTTCTAATCAACTACATACATATATAAATGAGTACATATATATAAGGAACTGTAATAAAGTAGAAAGTTATAGTGGCATCTGTCGCAATACTGTTTCCTAATTAAAATGCTTCCTAATATATGTGTTTACTGTTTGAAGTTGAAAGTTATTATTCAAAAACGAACAAGATGCTACGCACGATTGAGGACAACATTTCGAATGTTACTAATGTAACTGCCCAGATGTTTTGTAGAGGAAAATTGAAAAGTTCGGATTTTGAAAACTAAAAATTAGTTTAAATGTTTCTAACTTGTATAGTTCGTAATATTTTCTCAGATTGGTTGTTAAAACTTATTCTTATATTTATTCTCTATCACGTTTTTTTCTTTCACAAATCCTTCTTAAACTTGAGGGAATACTCGCTAGATAATCATTGCATATAGGTAAACATATAGTTTAGTTTATTTTTATTTCATCAAACAGAGTAGAATATTCTCTTACAGACTAAGATAGTAACATTTTGTGGGTGGTTCAAATAAAAATACAATATAATTTAATTATATTAATTTTAAACTTCATCATACATTTATAAAAAACATAATAATTTTGCAAAAAAAAAAGAAAAAATTATCAATGAGATAAGTTATCATAAACTTCTGATCGATAAATTGTTTTCTTTTGGCATTCATTCCTATTTTAAATGGTTGAAGTCTTACTTGACTGAGAGCACAGATTATGAAAATTATGTAAAAACTGTCATTCCGATGGTATTAATGTTCCCTTAGGTGTTCCTCAGGGAAGCCATCTAGGACCATTACTTTTTTAATATTTGTGAATTCCTGATATTTTTGTGACAGTGCAAGTTATTAATTGCAAGATTTCCTTAAAACAATATTGTACAGTTGTCCCACTAGCTATTGTCTTAATAGTTGGACATAACCTTATTTATAAACGTATTCCAACAGTTGTTTTCTAAATATGTCATCACATTTACTGAGCTCTCCGCAATCTATCAATTTCGAATGAATGAATAGATTTGAGTAAACTTTGAAAATGTCATTCATAACTGTTCAATTCTTAACTATTAATATGTATACACTTTAGAATAGATTTGGTCAAAGTTAGACAGTCAATGTAAAATTTGTATAAGTAAGGCTTTGGAATTAGCTGTCTAAAGTTTAACATATTGTGGGATAAGTTTATAATAAAGCCGGCTGCACCCCCCTTCATATAATAAAAATTCTATATGGTAGGTTTTTCTGTATAGGAGCAAGTAAGGCTAGATTTTTTTTTGAAATTTCAACATATGCCAAAAGGAAAAGTTTGGAAAAGAGCAAAAAAAAACTAATAAAAAATTAAAAATATTCAATTCACAAACATTCGGGGATTTATGAATTGAAAAATTTTAAAATAAATCAAATATTTTCATTTCACAAAGCTCTTTTGGATTTGTGAATTATTAGAATATCTCGTATAAAAAATTTCATTAAATTCAGTTTCACAGATAATGAGATAGTCAAAAATAAAAAAAATGGTTCTATGAGAGGTTCTGTTAATAATTGTTTAATTTAAAATTTGTTTGTAAAATGATAAATCGTACTAATATATAAGTACACATGGAAATTTTAATCAAAATTGCAGGAACAGTTTTCGAGAAAAATAAGATTAAAAAAAAAATAAGATTTTATTTTTAAATAGTTTAATGGAAGGTTCTATAAATTTTGAGCATAAGAATATTATTTCTCATAATATTATAGATTATGTTAAAAACCTAATAAAATTAATATGTATTGTTTTTTTTTTTTTTGAGAAAAATAAAATTATTCAAAAATGCTTAAAAGCAATATATGGGAGGTACCGTTATTTTTGGTCCTAAAAACAAAATTAAACCCACATTTCGGTGGAATGTCTAAAAACGTAAGATACCAAGTTTCAAGAAAATCTACCAATCCGTTTAGGCTGTAGTCGAACAGAAAGACAAGACGGACGAGATTGCGAGACATGCCTATCATCGTAAAGTAAAGTTTGATCAAAATCTTTTGTGAATCCCAAACTTTCCAATCATATGTATGTATCTACATATTATATCGCAAGTAAGAATTGTTCTGTTTTTATGTTAAATAAAAAATGTTTATTCCAAAAAATAAAATTGGAATAATTTTTTTTTCAGCTTTTCCCTCAAAAGCCATTAAAATTGAAATTGAGGAAACATTTTTGAAAAATCAACAAACAAAGTTTTCAGAATATGTTTAGCAAAATAAAAAAAATTGAAGTTTTCAAAATATTTTAGAACAACTTTCGTTTTTCATTCAATAAAAAAAAAACATTTTTTTTGTTTTGCATAATGATATGATAATAAGTCCCTCTGGTATGTTTGAAATTATCGCATTAAAAAATAATTTATTTGTAAAAATATATGGCAACACTGCACATTGATAACTTTTGACTATTTCGAAGACATATTATAACCCTTAAAGAAAACCTGTTATAGTTATTGTGGGTCTTATTACCCAAAATAAAAGGATATAACACCCGCAGGCTTTTTTTGCCTTTTTGAAATGGAAACAAAAGCTGTGGGTTTTAATTCCTTTTTCTTTAAGGTTTTAATTCGAAGAGTACATGAATCGGTGATTGTTAAAACAACGTAAGTAACACATTTTTCGAAATCACTTTTATTATGGTTGGGGGTAGAGCTATAGGTTGAGAGCAAAACTAACATAAATTTCTAATGACTAATGATTCTCAACCTGAAACACACAGAAATTCGAGCGCGAAATCGGTATTTAGTATTAAAACAACATATCTGTTCTGCCATTTTTGCAAATGAGTGCTAAAACACATTAAATGCATGAAATTAATTTGTTTTTACACCCAACGCTGGCAAAAAGTAGTAGGCCAACTACTGTTGTTTTTTTTTTGAAGTTTCTTTGATAGCAATAATTATTGTCACTCAGTTGTTCGCGGTCTGTCGAGTTGGTGTCTTTGAAAAAGTTAAAATTGATTAAAATATGAATAACAATACTGATTCTTGTTTGGAGATAAGGCCAAGAAAAAGATCAAACAATGCGAATTCATACAAAATAAACATTATTAAGAAGTCACGTTTATGTGGAGCCGAGTACACCAGTCACAAAGGGAAACCTGTCAAGGCATTGCATATGGGTCCAGGTTGCATGTATTTTTTTCTTTTCTCTTTGCAATGGCTACCTATTGCAGCTATTTTTCCTAATAACGATGTAAACGTCAATGCTACAATCTAATTGAAGACGACGAGCAATGGAATTGTTCAAAAATTATCTTCAATTAGAAACGAAAAACGAGCAGGACTTCTTTCTTCAACAGAACATTGAGAAAGTTAACGTAGTTCGCAGGTCCAAGCAGCAGCCACCTGTATGTGTTGAAGGACAACCACATTACAATTCTGAATCAGACTCCACTTCAAGGCCTAAGCTGTATTTTCGTTTTTTTTTTTGTACTTGTTTTTTTTTTTTAATAAAATACTGAAATCTTAATAATGTGTTAATTTTGTTGATTTTCAATTGATTTCGCTAGGACTTACGTGGCGAATTGAGTGTAAAAACAACATAACTTAACGTATTTGAGTTGTTTTGGCTCTCAACAAAACGTTTTGTGTTAAAACAACAAAAAAAGATTTTTTTTAAACTTTTAACTGTTAACAACTCGCAGAACTACCCCTAATCAGATTTTAAAGTTAATATTGTCAATGCGGCCGCATCGTCAAAAATATAAGGTTTTTTGTCTCTCCTGTAAAAAAAAAATGTCACTTATGTTGTTTTAACAATCACCGATTCACATAGGCATACTTTTTTTTTCAATAAAGAACAAAATACATATACACATGTACGATTTTGGACTTTGTCAACAGTTTTCTTGGACAATAGTACCTTCAGTGTGATGCTTCGCGGCTACTAAGAATTTTAACTTCTTCTTTGGGTTCTCTGGCCTCCTCCCGCAACTCCATCGCTCGGCTTAGGGTATGTTCAGTTGTCAGGCATGGGCACCAATAACAACAGTTTTCTTGGGCAACATTATAAAGTTAAAGTAAAGTACAAGTGAATAATTATTGAATCACATACTTTTAATATGGGTGTTAATTCCAATTCAGAAAGGCAATAATTCCCGCCGATCTTATTTATGCTTTTTTGGTAGGTCATATTGCCACTCCAAAAAACTAAAAAAAATTCGGAAGTGTTATTTCTTTTTAAGAAGGATTTTTTAATAATACAAATTCTATATACTACTGAAAGACAAGCGCCAAGTAGAAGACTTAGTACTATTTTATTTGAACTTGTTTAATTATTGATTCAAAATAGCTTTTAACGGCCTTTAGTCCTACAAACATTTGGTGTTTCGTCCCGGCGATCTCACGTGGACTCAAAGTCCGAGTCCATAAGTGAGATCGCCTGGACAAAACGCCAAATTTTTGTAGGACTAAAGGCTGTCAAAAGTTATTTCTTTTAATTTGGAGAAATACAATCCTTCTTTATTTTCGTGGGTCTAATTGCACTGCACGGTTAAAATTATTACATACTTCTACTACTAAATGTTTGTTCAAATCGATAATCAAGTACAACTTCACCGTGCAAACCATTCATAAAATGAATTTTTAACGCAAATAGGTATCAACGAAATATCATGCTTTCATGATCTGAACTTAATTTAAAATATCCACATTTTAAATCATTTATTTTGTATGTATGTATTTTCAAATATTATATATGTAGTGTACCTACCTTGAAAGCTTTTTAAATAGTTCGAGTTTATAAAATGTTGCTTTTTTAAATCAAGTCTTAAATCACCAAAAGGCAAAAACCAATAAGCACCTCAACAATTTAATTTTTTTAAATCTGGTGAGAACTTCTGTTTCATGTATCCACGCAAAAATATACCTGCAGAAATGTTTCACACTTTTTTATCATCAATATCAATACCTACTTACAATAAACGTATACCTGTATATGTTTATTTATATTAATTTATGTACATAAAGCTATTCACCGAAGAGCTATTTTTGAGCCTACGCCATCGCCATGGCGATACTTATATGTATACGTGTTTGATATTGATGTTCATATAACATACATATATAGGTCCACAGAGGGTAATCGTTTTAAAACGCACAATCCGAACCTATGTATATATTCCGATTGCATATACCAATATAAGGATGTGAAAATGTTATTTCATTTGGCCGTCCAGTTTTATGGAGGCTTTATAATTTTTTTTGTTGAGGATAAAAAAGGTTCCCTCCATAAAATAAACCACGGCAGCCATCTTAAATTACCAGCAGTCATCCTCACATTGAGGTTGAGGATTTTATTATCCTAGAATTGGAATGATTTTGGCTTACGAATTTATATTATTTTATGGTCTTATGGTCGAAAGAAAACAAATATACCTATACGAACACAAAAAATAAGGGTCAAAAGGTCTATCCACAATAGCCTTTTGGGGTTCAAAGTTGATACCGCATCGAAAGTTCATATATAGGGATTAAGATAAAGCCATTTCTGACAAAGCAATCAAAAGTCTACGACTATACGACGATTGCTGCTGGACTCTATAATTGGAATTTAATTTGTGAGTTTTTCTTTGTTCAGTATTTAGTTTTTGAACATCAAAAAGCGAAAAACTTGTGTGGGCCGAGGAGTGTGTTCAATTTAAATATTACTTATAAACAGAACAAAAAAAAATAAATAAAACATTATTTCATCTTTTTCACATAATAATAGGCGATGATGCCTGACCACAAATTGCCTTCCACTTGACAATGAAAAATAATATAGGAAGTAAAATCCACAACTGGGTTGTAAGAATTTGCTGTCTATAGAGGGCAATAGCTCAAAATAAAAATTTAAAAATTTAAATAAATAAACATTCTAACCAGGCCATCAAAAAAAATTTGTTGGGTGAGATGGATCGGTGTATTTTTGAATTTGACTTTTACGAAGGTATAGATACAAATGTGGGCGTAAATGATTTGAACCCAACATTTTGATCAAATCCGAAATAAATTATTATACTCTTATAGCCACGTTTTAGAGGCAATGACACGAATCTTTGCAAATTTTTGGCGATTTAACACTAAAGGTAGAACTATAATAGTCGGATGCCGACGTAAGTGGTCGTACGAAACGACGTGCCCATAATTGAGGTTTGCTTCGTTTCGACCAATTTTCGTTAACTTTTGCTTTCGGAAGTGAAGAGCGCTCACCGGCCGCTCCATGCGTAAGTGATCTGAGAGAATTTTCTTCCGACATCTTCCGACCTTTATAGTTCTACCTTAATGCTTGATCATTTCTCGATGTATTGCCTCGCATTTTTTAGCCGCGTTTTATTATCACTAACCCATTTGGTCCATCCCGATATAATAAAACGATACAGATGCTAATGAAAACAGTGTTGTAGGTATGTGGGGTTTTGTTCGAAATATCAAGATAGACTCTCTAGGTTGGTTGGTTTTAAAAGACTGACGACTCAAATTGGGGGAAAAAGCCAATGAGGTGTCGAGTCCCAATCAAGAACCAAACCCATCATGGGAACATCAACTTTAAATAATTTACGTTGAGTTTGCAAATTGATGTTCCCACAACTAATGTCGTTTTCCATTGGTTTCACTCAGGGATTCACTCTCTCTAAAATCCAATGGTACAATACTAAACTAACTACTTCTACTCAACTTAGAAATTTTGTCATTATATTGGTGAATCATCGTTAAAATTTCATGTTACCGAACAGGCATACAATCAAACAGAGTCCGATATTTACTTTTGACATTTGAGTAAGTTTGTTTTGAAGTTATAAGGCGTTTTTCTTTTTTAGTTCAGAGCAGAGCCTGAACTGTCAAACAAAAAATTGTGTTTCTTTTTTACCTCTAAAAGTTCAGAGCTTCAAATTTGTGTTTTTTTTTCATTCTGAACATGTTCTGAGCTTGTTCAGAGCGCGCTCTTTGAGCTAAGAATAAAATAACTGGGCAGACCGAGTTGAATGCTGAACACAAGCATTTGACAGGTGAAATTAAAAAAAAGCTAAGTCTTCAGGTGTGTTTCAAAAATAGTTCAGAGCGCTCAGAACACGGTTTGTTCAAAGGATGTTCAGAGCATGCTCGTTATGCTCAGACTCTGTTCAGAACTCCATTCTGATCTAAAAAAGAAAAACGCCTATAGCTTAAATGTATTAGTGCTTCTTGAGTGGATTCTGATTTCAAATCGAGAAGCGAAATTTTCTTCTGAGAAGCGTCGGTTGACCGTTTTTTTGCCAATGGATGGTTTTTGCATGTTTGTAAGTTTGATTGGAAACTTTACACCACAGGTAATGTCATCTCTTTTTGTCTTATGTTTGTTTATTTTTCATGTAGATACTGTCTTTTTTCCTTACAATACAGTTTTTACTCCCTACCGACTGAAGAGCCATCTACCCGCCAGAGTAAGAACTAAAGCTAGATGATTAATGTATAAAAGTCATTGTAATTGTAATTCAAAATTAAAAGTTAAAAGTTCTCA
This sequence comes from Epistrophe grossulariae, assembly GCA_929447395.1. Classification (NCBI taxonomy): domain Eukaryota; kingdom Metazoa; phylum Arthropoda; class Insecta; order Diptera; family Syrphidae; genus Epistrophe; species Epistrophe grossulariae. The sequence continues at coordinate 150,337,550 of OV839567.1, read as the reverse complement.
AAGGAAATTCCTATTCTACAATGGAGCATTGGCAGAGAGTGTACACGAACGAGTTTGGTTTCAAATCAAAAGTGACGTTGTTATATGAGTGAAATACATAGTTTTAAAATTGTTTATGGGAAAGAAAATAAATGATTTCATAGTTTTTCAAAATAATTGTTTATAACGTGCGAAATTTATGACGTAACAAAATGATATTGATATCAAATGAAAGGTGGTTTTAAAGGGGACAACTTTCATTTGATAACAATATAATTTTTCAGCGTCATTTATTTCGTACGTTATGAACACTTATTTGGAAAACAGATATGAAACTCTTGCTTTGCAATCGGCAACTTTAAGCTCAAATATCTCGACTTTTACATCACCGATTTTAAAAATATTGCACTCACACAATTCAAGCTCAATGTCATTTTGCATTTGATACCAAACTCGGTAAAGTATACACTTTTGGTAAGAAATGGGCAATTCCTTTTCTCATAAATGTAATGCTTTTTTTTCTGTTAAATAGTTTAGTTTTTGATTTTTAACTAAATTTAGCATCAAGGAATTTTTGAAAAGATATAAATCGAAGGCAACAACAAAGCAACAATCTTCCTCGGACCTGCGCAAAAATTTAAATTTAAATTTAAATTTTCCATTGTTTTCTGTTTAGCTGCAACCTAAACGAATGGGGGTTGATTTTCTTTAAACATTTTTCGCATTCCCCTAATACGTTTCTTAAAATTTTGTTGAGAACTTTAAATAACATACAATTTTGGTAACAATGAAAGAACATTTATTTTCTTAAAAACCCAACAAAGAACCGTTAAAGTCTGGGACCTCGTAAGTCGAAAAATTCAAAAAAAAATATTAATGCAAAGAAATCAGCAGAATCAGAGTCACCTTCTAGTAATTTCAGCGTCAAAATGTTGTTCTGAAAATTTTTAAGAAAAAGGCAGAAAATAAAACCTCGTTCTATAAAGATCACAAAAAAAATTTGGCCTGACTATTTGTTAAACCATATGTAAAATTGCAGCTGCAACTTTTTGCAATGTTTTGAGAAAATGTAATTTGTTTAAAAAAAAAATGTTCTCGGTGCTAACATTTTGGTCTTAAAAGCAATTTACTTTTGGAATGTTTGACTTATTTCCTTTCTCAAAAGAGCTGAAAGCTGAAATTTTCTCCTTATTTCAATAAGAATACATTTTTTTTGTTATATTTATCTAAATATATTTTGAACAAACTGATTGTTATATTGAACATTCAGTTTTTGTAGTCCACCCAATTTTACGGCTCTTTTTGAATAAATTACTCCTAAACTAAAAGATTTTTGAAACTAAAGCAGGTAAATAGGAGTAAACGTTGACATATAAAGAAAATTGTAATACTAAATCCTTTTTTGAAACCTGCCAAAAGTAGGAGATTAATTTTTGTATTGACTTAATAAAGTCTACAAGCGATATCGATACCAAAATACCTTCAAGGTTTCACGGAAACCTCAAAATGAAGATTTATATATTTTGGCTATATCATCGGATCCAATAATTTCATGTTTAAAGCACGTGAAATCTCAAAAAGAAGTGAAAAAGTGTTATTGCCTAGAAGTATAGCATGTCTATTAAATGCTAATATGGTGATGACGCCAATGACTTGTTTACTGAAAATTTAAATCTATAATTATTTAAAAAAAAGACGTATTAATTACTCTATTTTACTTTCTAAAAAAATTAAAAAAAAATTATTTAGTAAAATTTTTTTCCTACACTGTCTCAAATAAAATTAGTGACTTTAACAGTTTATAAGATATGTCGATGAGCAACAAAATAAAAATAAATACTGTTTAAATACTTGCTAAAAACACCGAAAATTGGTTCGTTAATTTTATGCACCCACTGTTGTAAAAAAAATTATTTTGGAACTCCCTGTGAACAATTAAATAGCCGCAGACTTTTTTTTTAACAAAATACGTAAAACTTTAAGTGTTTTTAAAGTTTTTCTTTCCTTTCTCTGTTAATTCCTTTATCAAAGAAAATCTTGTTACTTCAGTCTGAGATTTAGAAACATCCTGTGAAGCAATTTTCTTAAAAATCACTATTTTTATAGCTTTGGAAATTTCTGATATCTTTATGCGTTAAAAAGTTATGATTTTTGCAACCAAGAAAGTCATTTTGGATCACAGTGCGGCGCTCATATCGATGGGCACTTTTGACAGTTTTTTTAAGAACACAAAAAACCAGCTTTCCGGCGATTATTTGGGCTTTTTCTAATTGAGTTTGAGCGGAAATAGAAAAAAAAAACAAATTCATATGAAATCAATCAAAGCGAATTCGGAAAATTTATCATCTGTGAAAACGTTTACAAACACAAAACAAAATTTGAAAACACTTTTTCTGATTTGGACTCTAATGAAAACTTAATAGTTATATAAAATTTTTCAGCGTTTCTGTTTTAATTATGAAAACAGTTTTTTTTTATAATTTACAGAATTTTGAAATAAAGACTTTTTTTGTACAGAATTTTGGAAACCGAATTTTGACACATACAAAATTATGACCCCATCTCTTTTTTTATTTTCCACTATGGCATTATGTATTTTTTTTAACCGACTTAAATTAAATACTTTTTAAAAATAGTATTAATATTGGAACTAAACCTATTACAATTTTCAAAAAAAAACAATAAGTTTTATATTTGAAAAAAATAGTAAATTTTTTTTGAAATTCCATATTTCGAAAACAACAACAATTTTTAAAGATTTTTTCTCATAAATTAACATTTGTTGAAGAGTTAAAGAAATCAGATGGTGTACATAATATTGGTTTCAAAATTATTTCAGAAGTTATTTTATCAATTTAATTCTAATTATTTTGATTTTTTACAAGTGTTCACTTTAAATTGTAAGTTCAATGCATGCATATATTCAACACCGTACCTACTGTATTTTTCATTTCATGTACTCACGTAATAATAGTTTTAACAGGCAGACTTTTGAAATGATATTTATTTGCAAACCAAAATGGTAATGTTTTTGGGACTACGCTAAGGTACTTAATTCTAAGACAATCAGAAATCAAAAAAAAATCGTAGACCACCCTAATATTCTACATGTAGGTACATTAATTATTTTGTACAGGAAACCAATACCCAATGCTTGAAAACTAAAAAAACCGCTTTAGCTATATAAACAAATTCTGCAAATATATTCGTTTATTGATGATGTTTTAAATAAGCTTTAAAAATACGAAATTCCTTTAAGAAAACATTAAAAAATGTTCAAAAAAAAATTAGAAAGAAAATCTTTTTGGCATATGTACAAGGACAGTATATCACAAAATCTTTTTTATCGATCCACTTTAATTACTATTATTATCAATTAAATTTTTTTTTTTCACACGATCCCAATACTTGACATAAAGAGCAGATGAAAATAATCTAAACGAATGATTTTCATTTTTATTTTATTATATTTATAAAAAGGCAATTTATTTTACCAAACAATTTCATTGTCAAAATTACAAAAAAAAAAAAAAGAAATTAACCGTGACCATCACACAAGCTGATGTCCAGTAGCTCTAAAGCGCGAACATTTTTAGAAGAAACAAACAAAAAAAAACATCTTTTTAATTAAAATGCGAAAACAAGCAAAATTATTGATGGTTATTTAAAAATTCACATTTATTTCTGCCAAAATATTTAAATTATTCAGCCATGTGTTTTGTTTGTATTTTTTTTTTTTTGTTTGCTCAAAATGGAAAATGTTAACCGAATTTAGAATGTGCAATGAATATATAGGTATAGGTGATATTCATCTCATTTCATACCTATACTTCTTTTTGTAAATTTGTTAAAAATTATTATAATTTTTTATTTTCATTTAAATGTTCACCTTGAGAAAATCCTTTGGTAATAATGTGTATGAGGAAGTAAAAGAAAATTAATTTGCAATGATTATTCATTTTATTAATTTGAAGGATTTTGATTCGTTTTTTTTTTTTTTAATGAAAAACACGCACAACAAAAACGAGGAAAATGTTAACTCAAACTAATTACACGAAGACGTGCTTTACTTTTGTACAAAATATAAGCCGATAGTTGAACTTTTTTTAAGTAGAAACGGTAATTTAAGTTGAGACTTTGAGAGTACTGCCTTGATTATTAATGAGAGATAGAGGAAAGGTGAATCTGAATCTCTGAACGTGATAAGGAAACGGAACCTTTGCTGTGGTAGGTGGTATAGGTAGGTACTTTTTTATGATTGGAGATTGGAGAATTTTCATTTTGTTGTTGCTTTGCATACAATTAAGAGACATTGTGATTGTGAATGGTCATGATTTTTAAAATTATTTCGAAGGAATGAGAGATGATTTCTGTTTTTTTTTATTTTTTCTACAGAAAAATTATTTATGACAGTGGGAGAAAAACCTACGAGAAAGAATTGTGATACACATAAATATACAAATGACTTGTTCTAAAGACAAGTTTTGCTTCTTTAATAATAATCCAATAATTTGATCAGACCTGACATTATGATGGAAGGGATTGTAAAGCTTAAAAAACAGATCATAAGAAACCTAAGCTTCGTGATATTCTTTAAAGTTGTTACTTAAAATTTTTTTTTAAATGAATATAACTTTCCCGAAGTTTGTTCGAAAATTGATATACGTAAATGCATATTTTAATAAAAACGCTTCTGTTTAGGAACCTTCTCTTGTAGTAATTATGAGTCTTTTGAAAATAATCACTTTGTTAAGAACACTTATGAGTTTTTTTTTGGCTAATTCGATCAGATTTCATATTTTTTTTCGTACTGGAATATTAAGAGAAGGCTGGAGATGCTAAGGAAAACGATTAAAATTTGTGTACGTAGAAAAAAATTTGTTTTTGTTTTTATAAATTATTTTTTATTGAAGGATGTTTTTTCTGTAAATTTTAAAAATCTATAATCTGTATGATATTAAATTATCTATACTTTAATTGGAATTAACTTCCTTAGAAGCTGAGTTCTTAAAGCAAGTCGATACGTCAGACACAGTCGTAAATTTCATTTTGTAACAAAGTAGGTAGGTATGTCTTTTCTGATATTTTTTTTTTTAATTATTTCACTTTTTGGGAAGATTCGGGTTAAAGGCCTCTCCCAAACCAACGCGAAACATTCGGAACGTCGACGAGAGAGATTTGCTTAGTCTTAGTGTAGTCTAATTTATCGCTTTGTAAATATATTTTAACAGCCGACAGTTTCTTCGTCGTTCCGAATGTTTCGCGTTGCTTTGGGAGAGCCCTTAAATTGTACAAACAATAAATTGCAATAATTATGTCTTTTAAGCTAAAAGTTTCCAAAGAATTGTACTTTTAAAAATATAGGATCTAAGTTCTATAGTTTTTATTTTTAATTGTTTTATATTTTATATTTAAGTATTCAGTTAATAACAAAAACGATAAATATGTATAATATGAACAAAGTTTTTTTAATAGAAACATTAAGAACAATATTTAAATTAACATTCAAGAAAACTATAAGATGAAATGATAAATCGACTCGAGGAGGATGATCTTCCAGCACTGCACTTAAGTGAAACGAAGAGATGAAGAGTTTTTGGACTCGTATTTCGTACACACAATTTTAATAGAAAAAATTGTGTCTCACAATTCCATTCATTTGGATGATTGTTTAATGTTTAGCTACAGATTAAAAGAATTGAATGATTTTCTATTAACTATGTTACACTTTTTTTCATAAAAATTCTTTATTTGTTCTCTTTTTTTTGTGCATCTCCTAAATTTAGTCTCTTTATTTATTTTCCTACATATTGTTTCCACAAATTAACAATAATTAATAAATTTCAAAATCAATTGCATTTCATTAAAAATTACATTTCTACCTTTGAAAATAATTACTATCGAATGTTTCAATAATTTTAGATTATCACAGAAGTCTTATCTTCCACTCAGCACAAAATAACACTTTTGAATAAAAATTGGTTCGAAAGTGAAGTAGAATGCTTCAAAAAAAGATTCTATAACTGTTAAAGAAATGTTTTAAGTACACAAATAAATAGACAGATCAGAGTAAAGAATTTATATGTTTTCACTAGATGAGTTTGGAAACAACAATAGTTTGGGACGATGTAGAAAAATGTTGCGAATATTTGATTTCGAAAGAATATTGCACTATATGATGAGTGGAACTAAGAAATGAAGACTTTCGAAAACTGACATCCTGTTAAAAAATTTTTCTTTTTTCTTCAAATACCTCTGAATTTTATAAAAATATTGAAAAATTTTCACATTTTTTTCTGAACTCCGCGGCTAAATGTGAACGCGGATCGTATTTTTTCGTTAATTGGTTCACAGTGGATCATAGAAAGTAAACGTTTAAAAGTGGTAACTATATAGTTAAGTCAATTTTATAAGTGGCTTAGGTATATACAATTTAAAGAAAACTGTCATAAGTTTAAAAGAAAGACATTTAGAACTTTAAACTTGGACTCATCAGTTGACTACAGTGTGATCGCCGCCGGCACGAAACGCCAAATTTTTGTATAGGACTTAAGGCCGTTAAAAGCTATTTTGAACCAATAATTCAACAAGGCAACAAAATAGTGCTAAGTCTTCTACTTGGCTGATGTATTTCAGTAGATATATATAGAATTTGTATTATTAAAAAAACCTTCCTATATAAACATTGCCATGGCCCCGGGCAAAAAACAAAAACTTCTAATTTAATGATTAGAAATTCTAGTCTTGTTGGATATAGTTCCACATGTCAGGCCACAAAACAGATCTGGCCTGTGCTGGATCTGAAGCGCTCTAGGAACTTGTTATCTCTAAGCAGACTGCACATTGGCTCCATCATAGGTGTCATTACTGGACACTGTCTAATAGGCAAGCATGCAACAAGGCTTAGTGTATTTTCTAACGACTTCTGCAGGAGTTGTATGGACGAAGAAGAGGAAGAATCGATTCCTCACCTTCTCTGTACATGCCCTGCTCTTACTCAAAGACGTAGGCTCCACTTAGGATAATTCTACTACAATGATCCTAGTGATCTGGCAAGTCATGACATTAACAGTCTCGCTCGCTTCGTAAGAAGCTCTAAATGGTTCAACGAGTAGGAAGAAAGTTTCCTAGATTCCTGTGGTATCACAATGGGCCAACCAATGGTCTAAGTGTGTCCAGCGTTCTGCTGACAACCACATAAACCTAACCTAACCTAACCTGGATATAGTTCACACTAGATATTCGTCACGAAATCTATGTTTGATGAACTGAACTTAACAAAAAATTGCGTATTGATAAAGGCCCTCACTATAGTCAACTGATTGAGATATCGCCGGGACGAAACGCCAAATTTTTGTAGGTTGAATGTTATTCGTTATAATTAATTAAATGGTCACTAGAGTACCTTTCAAACTATGTATAGAGAAAATTTTTGTATTGTTTGAGCTTATCAACTGCTTTTTCTCACTGATCTCTATATAAACTGGATAGTGTGTTCATACAAAATTTCTGAGGCAAAAATATAGTCGTGGCCGGTACCCTCATATAACAGTATAACAACGGCGCGACACCAGCAGCGGTATGGACGTTATACTGGACCTGGATTTTATTTTATTTTTTTCAAAATTTAAAGCCGCAATGCTTGTTGACATCAAATAAATGCTCAATTATAGCAAATATCTTCAATATCAGGTCGTGGCCGGTACCCTTTCAAAAACTGCCTCATAAAAACTGTTATACACTATAGCCTATTCACTATCCAGTGTATTATAGAGATCAATGCTTTTTCTATATTAAATAAATTCAGACGTTTTTATTTTGAAATTTAAAAACATGATAAATTAATTTTGTTTGATAAATTGTTGCGTTTAACGGATTAAAAGAGAATGCTATCAATAAGTAGTAAAATGTTCCAGCAGGTCTTCCATTTTAATCCCATATAGGGTACCTAGGCTACGTTACATTGGCCTTATGCACATTGCACAAGTCAATAAGGTTTTTATAACATTCTTCGATTTTTTTTCGTCCATTTGGTAATTGTTTTGTTTTAACTTTTTTATATTTTTTGTACGATAATTCTCATTTAAATAAACCGTTTAATTCATTTTGTATGTTTTGTTTAAAAAAAAATAGTTTATCGTAGGTTGAAGTTAATTAGGAAATAAAAAAATGCACCATAATACCTAAATTTACCCTTATCTAAAACGCATACCTACATTCAACTAAAATGTTAATTATCTTTTTAAATTTATTTAAATTAATATTCTCGCAACTTTTCGAAAAATCTTATATTCTTAACAGCCCTTGCTTTCTCCCTATAATTCAATTAAAAATCTAAATCCAACACGTTTTGTCTATACAACATCATTTTACTTAAAGCTAAATACATAGTTGTGTATTGTGTATATATCGATATCCGCAGTGTTGTATACTTAAAACGGTTTTTCAAACAACAACAAATGTTTTTTATTATACCATATTGAATACAACCTTAAGAGGAGGTGCTTAAAAAACTGGTAGCACTTTAAAGTAAACAAATTACAACAACATTTATCTTGTTCTCCCGTTTTAAGAATCATTAACTTTATTTCTCTTCCTTATAGCTGTCTGCATTTTAATAGCATAACCACGAGCCCCAGATACGGCCTGTTTACGACCGAAGCACCTTAATTTGAAAAAGTCACACTCAAAAAACCGTGTTATAGAGAATGAAAGTACATTAAGCTCTTTGGCAGTAATCTCATTTTAAGAGGACTATTACATGGCATTTATAAACTTTGGCAGGCAAAGCTAAACACAAAAAAAAAAACATTTTATTGCATTGTGTGTTCAAAAAGAAAAAAAAACGACCAAGTAATTGGATTTATTGTTTTTTTATTGTTTATTTGCAAGAAATCGGTTGAATAAGTCCATTCCAAGTTATGCGGGATAGTCCTTTCTCATCATAGCCAGAGCTTGTCATAAAAAAGTCGCAATAAAATATTGCAATAAACTCAAATGGCCTATCTAAATTGTATATATGTATGTATATAATTTTGAAAACGTGTATCTATGCTTTAAGGTAGGTGTATAATAATAATTGTGCTTGTTTTATTTCACGTAAATGCCATCTCACTGTCTACACTTTCAAAACAAAACATATATACACGAAATGTTTTCTAATTGAAAATGCTTGGTTTTTCAAATAAACGCTAAGTTAATTTTGTTATTTTAGCAAAGCGCATTTCCTGTGGAAAGGCACAAGTTTATGGTTAATAATTCCGAAGATAATCGTTTGTGAAAATATACAATCTAAATAAATAAAAATGCAAATCCATATTTATCCAGCAGGAATGACTCTCTATATATATATGTATAGAATTGAGCATCATCGCATGTCCCAAAGCATTATTGTGGGTGAGTACAAAATTAGCATTTTAGAAGCTCCATAAGGCTTGCTTTCTTTCACGGCACTTTTGACGTATACAGTGTGATGTTTAATTATGAAATTTGACACTTATCAGTCACTGTCAAAGAAAACGACTGTTCCAATAAATTAGGCATACTCAGGACAATAAGAGATCTTGAAGATCTCAGCAATTACATTATCAGGATTTCTTAGCAAAAGTTCTCAGCTTTGCTGTCAAAATTCTGAGGGAAAAAATCTCGAATTCGCTGGCTCACTTTTTTAATTGAGAAAAATCTCTGAGATCTCATTTTTCTGAATTATCTTTTAGGAAATCATCGAGTATAAAAACAGTTGTATTTTAATTCCATTTTATGTATGTATATAAAATTGATTTTTAATCTAAATTTAAAATTTTTTCTAATTACCGACTCAAAAGAAAATTGTATCAATTTTTTTTATTAAATGAGCCACTGTATAGGCCGCTACACCGCCAGCAGCCATTGATTTTAAATTATTGCTCAAATTATTTGCTAAATTAAATTCTATCGAAAATAAACATTTTCAAAATATTTGTTTTCTCAACGAAGAAGAAACATCAAGATTTTCAATAATATGAGAAAACTTAATATTCCCCCATTTTGCGTGTTGTATATTTAAATGTCAATCGAATATGTGTGTAATCGTTTTTCCGTGGGGCTCTCTCTCTCTCTATGACTATGCGGGTGAAACAAAAACATTCGCTTTTGATCACAAAAATAACATTTATCTGTCACCCGCAAAGCATTCCTTAATTTATATCGAAAAGATAAAACATAAATTACTCGTATATATTGCAAGAGAGATTGAAAAAAAAAATAAAATACAAATAAAATAAGACAAGAGAAAGAATGAATGCCCAAAGGGGCTGAAAATTTCCATTTTCACAAAAAGGGTAACGTATAACGAGGTGTGTAGCAGCTTTAACTTCGTATATTATTACAACGCCTGTGCAGACCTATGAGTTGCTGAAAGAGACCAAAACCTGTGTGGATTTTTTTTTTCAATCTAGGTATATCGCGTAAAAGAATATTGCCGTAGGTGAAATATCACGATACGAAGAGGAAAACCTAAATGCAATGTCGAGTCGCAGGAACCTATACAAGTTTATGATTGAAATTGTTTAGAAAACAGTTTTGTTTTTAAGAACTAACGTGACATTGGTAATAGGTACGTCATTTTGTTGCCAAAAAATAGGTATAGGAACTCGTTAGCTTAACTTTTCCGAATGAATGAATGAAAAATATTAAGGTTAACACTTAACAGTTAGACCTCTTTCACACGAGGAAACTGAGTTTCCAGCTACTTTCAATTTTAATGTGAGAAGGGCACGGAGGAGTGAAAAAAATCTCCCTCAGTGTGTGTTCAACCCAGCTATGTACTTTAAAAGGAAACTACAGAAAATTTTTACGATTTTGTTTCTTCGTATGAAAGGCACACGAGATTTTTGAGAAAACTTAACGAAAACGTCAAAAAAATCTCTAGCATCCTATTTCTTCGTGTGAATGGGGACTAATTAAAGCATTCAAAAATAACGCCAAAAGTTTAATCTTTGGTCACGCCACGCCGCGCCGTCACTTGAGAACGACTTTACCGATTTTATTCATCTGTTTCTTTCAAGTTTTCTATGGTAATACTTTTGTAGAAGGTTATTACGGAAAGAGATTTTAGAATTGCCTAACAGACCACGGAATACGGAAGAAATTAAATTTGAATTTGTTTCGTCGGGTGAATAAAAAAAAAGTCTGTGAACATATATACCGGGTGAGAAGCTTTGATAGAAATATAGATTTGATTGGTCAGATGACATTTTGACAGATGTAATTTGGACAGTTGTCATTTTGACAGATATAATTTTGACAAATGTCATTTTGGCAGAAACAGCGCCATCTGTTGGGCATACAGGCAGCACCGGTGCCGTGTCATAAGGCCATATTGAGAAATATGGCCTTATGACGCTTTCAAAATGTGACATAATGCCATATTCCAACTTATGGCCTTTTGACTCTTTAATAAAGTGACATATGGCCTTATGACACTTGTTTGATAAATAAACCTGGCCAAATGTTTTTGTCGAACACTTTAACTGTAATTCAGTAACGGCGTATAAACAGTGAAGTATGTATGGGGGGCATGTTGCCCCCCTGCAACCCCCCTGCTTGGGCACACTATAGGATTTGGGGTAGGTGCGAAGGTTGGATGTATGCAAAGTTTCTTTTGCATTTAAAGATTCTGGATTAAAAAAAAAAATACAAATCAAATTTTTTTACTTAACGAAAGTATTATGAGGCCTTAGATATGGCCTTAAGTCGCAAAAAAAATATGGCACTATGACACTTTGGTACACATTTTGACACATTTTGAAAGCGTCATAAGGCCATATTTCTCAATATGGCCTTATGACACATGGCCTTATGACACGGCACCCTTTTTTCAAGCCCGAAGTAAATTGCAACAACCAATCCCCAAAGATAATAATTTTCGGGGCTTAACTTAAGTGCGGAGAGAACTGTATTACCGGCGTGAATTACATACTTGCTATCGATATTTTGTATGGAAACTAAAAAAATTATAAGGAAAGCAAATTATTCACTTGCTCAAAATTTTCCTATTCATAAGCTAACTAAAACAGAAATTTAAAGAAAAAATTGAAGATAATAAATATAGTTTATATACTATAAAGCGTAACGCTTGAAGTTGTTTTAATTAATTTTTAAAACTAATTAAAAATAAATTTTATATTTCAATTATTGAGCGCACAGAACTTCTAGTTTCTTGAATTAAATGTCAACAACACAATTTACAGCCTTGGGCGTTTTTTGAAAACCGAAAAATCCAGGTTATTTTTACAACTCTTGTAGTTGTCAACCAAATTTCGGTCAACCTTGGGTAAAGTTCAACGAACGAAACTATTTTCTAACATTTTTTCCAAGCGAGCTTTGCAGTTAGTTCTATTTTGGTTGTCGTTTTGCGCGTTGTCTTTCATTTCTAAAAACATTGTTATTTTATCTGTTACGGCCATACTATTCATTGGACTAAAATTTACATCCGGATGTATTTATATTGAATTTACATAATTTACATACAGACTCCTTCAAGCCATGTCTTAATATGTAGGTATTTCAATATATTTTACTTTGTAGAAACTTTAAATTGAACGCAATAATTTAACATTATTATTAATTTACATTTCAGTTTTAAACTGGTTTAATCGAGTGAATAATATGGTGGTTAAATTTTAAAACATTACAAAATAAATATAAAAAAATCTGAGGCTGAGCTTGTCTGTCAAATAAAGCATTACCAATAGTGTACCTATACATTTTTAAATATGTACATTTTAATTTATGAAAGTTTTATGCATGTTTAATAAAGCTTTATCTACCATGGATGCAGTATTCATAAACTCTGCGTTTGATAATGGCATTGCATGATGAATGAGTCGAGTCCATTGAGATTCGTGACCATTGCTGATGAAGCGCTGATTTTAATAACTCAATTTTTTTTTATTTGTATTTTATATTTTTAATATAATTGACGCCCTCCGAAGGGATTATTATTATATCTATAGCTCTGGTGGAATATTTGTTTTATCCCACAATTATGACTTATAGTATTGTATGACTATATACCCATTTGAAAATGTAATAATTTCTAGCAAAATCTGAACGTTAAATGAATTGAGAATTATGGAGATAACGATGTAGGTACATTTTATTGCTCTTGCCAGGGTCGTCCTGAAAATACAAAACATCAGAGTAAAAGGTCTATCAAATCTTATAGCTACACTTAGGGCGGTATTCACCTAACGCTCATAACTTAAAAGCCTCAAAACCCTGTTCACTAAACAATAATAGTGAATATTTATGAGCCCTCGTTAAACATATTAGTAATCCTGACCCCTCATAATTTATGAGCGCTTTCTCCGAAAACTATGCTCAAGGCAAAAAAAAACCATTTTTAAATTTTACCTGCTGCCGGTTTTCCCCAGTATCATAAAATCTATGGGTTTTTCCACGATTTTGTCATTGATTTTATTTGTATTAATTGTAAGTTCAGAACTTTATTTAAACGTAATCTTAAAGGCTAGTATTTCTTCTAAAAATAAAGTCCTAACCACTAGAATCACCAGATCAATTTTTGTTAATACCACGGTACACCAAAGTAAGCGTTTTCTTAAATCCACGGTAAATGATGTCAAATTGGACATGGACCGTAAAACGATTTTTTTCTTAGAATATACCCAAAAACCACACCCTAAACCAAACAAACCAAACATGGTTTGACTTAAATATTTAAGTAGACACTAAAAATGATGCATCCAGATTAAAGGTTAATCCAGATCTAAATCCGGATTAAAGTTTCAATCTGGATGTATCGGGTGAATAATATGGGCGTAAATAATAAAATCTTAAATATGATTTTGAGCACAATGGTCTTATATGGATGGGTATGCGTGCACTCTCATAAAATCCTATAGTACCTACTCAAAATTGAAACCAAACTGTTTAATCGTATGTGCGGGCCTGGCCGTATTCTTTTGTTTACATTTTTCATCTCTCGTAAATGTGACTGAATATAGTTGATACAGCTTTCAATTTGCAAAATCTGCAAGACACATTGAAACGCTGTGGATGCATTTGTTTTCCAACAATCACTCGTGTATTTTCTGAACGCTAAATGCGACAGCTTTCAAGGTTAAGGAAGCCATCAAGACGAAAATGAGTTTCATCGCTAAAAATGATTTTTTTTTTTTTTTTGAAAAATCATCGATAAACCCTAATTATTATTTGAGGCTGCTGCTTAATAATGAAAACGAGCTGTTCTTTCGAGTAATAGCCTTTTCACACCAATCCCAAAACGCGGTTTTCACGAAATTATCGGTTTTGGCGGAAAACCTAATCGAAAACTCAAGTTTTACCATACATTTTTGGTAAACCACAAGTTTTCGTAAACCACAAGTTTTATATAAAACCTCAAGAAAACCAGTTGAAATTCAAAGTTAAACTAAACAAACAAACCTTACGAAACATCCAGCGCTCAATTAAATGTACAAAAAAAACTGCTGAATTCTGCTGACAAAAGAAATTGTGATTGTGTTATGTAAATGAGAAGTTTTGTTATTTTTTTTTTTTTTTTGCAGGAGATGAGTTGGTGTTTGTGAAATGTCAAACGAAAATTTGTAAATGTTCAGTGTGAACGCTTTTCGGGTTTTTGAAAACTCTTTGATGAAAACCTGGTTTTGGGTTTGGTGTGAAAACCCTATAACACTCTAATTTTAAAAACTCTCATTTCTCAAGGTTTTTATTGGCAACACCTTGCTTGAATTTTGGGACACCCTTTACAATCAAAGATAAAATGGTTGAATAGTTTTTTGAAAAAAAAAATTATTATATGAACAAATGTTATTAATTAAAGATATTTTCATGTCAAATAGTGTTATTGTTTTCTTTCGTTAAATAACGTATAGTACGATAAGTCATATGAACTATGAAGTCTTTTTTGATCCAATAAATACAAAAAAATATGTTATTTTTTATTTTTCGTTTGAGATTTTTGCGGATGTCCCATTTTTATTCAGGATAAATCTGTTCATCCTACTTCTGATGATTTTAATCTCGATCGAGTCTTCTGTTTAGTGTTTTCCACAAATCACGTGACTAGCATTCTGGTATCGCATAACTTGGTCACCACTCACTTTAAATGTTTAACCCGAAACAAAATATGCAGGTTATACGTCCCAGTTGGCACTATTCAATATAGGTACTAGGCCCCTGGTGGCATTCATCACAGCAGCCTTTCGCTGTGGTAAGATCAGTAGGGTAGCCGCTAGGGAAAGAACTCCCTGATAGCAGTTAGAACGTTGGTTTTCGAACTAGGGCCCCTTAGCCCTTATTCCTGGCGAATTTCGGGGGAAGTCTTCGTAAGAAATTGCTGAACAATTGCCTACCTATAAGTTTGACTTTCAATAAAACCCCTTACTACTGGTCACTGGTGGGGGAAGCTTCATGAAATTAAACAAGCTAAATGACGAAACCACAGCTTTACTTGCAGAATACTTAAGGTAGAACTATAGAATAGAGCGGAGGCCAACTTACGTGGTCGTACGAAATCCAGCGAAAACAAGAAATTCATAATATGACGAGCACATAATTGCGAAGTGGAGCTTTTCGACCGCTCTTTCGTAAGTGGGCTGACAGCTTCAAAAATCAAAATGGCGGTGCACTTTCACTTCCAACCACTTAAGTGCATTATGGGTGGTTTATGAATTTGACGTTTTGGAAAGCAACTTTTCGATCGGTTTTGACAGCTACCGCCTATTCTAGTTCTACCTTTATGAATCTGAGTGAGGTAATTTTTGTCCATCCGAACCGCTATGTCGTTAAATATTAAAAGAAAGAATATCATGTTTTCAAAATTGTAGAAACTCTGTTGATCTACTTCTCAAAACTGCCAATATAATATCTACCAATTTTTGTATAAAGTATCTGTCAAACTGAAACAAACTGAACTAAACGGTTTGTTTGTTTTGTTAATGCTTTTTCAAGCATTTGTCACTTAAACAAGTAACCCACTGATAAATAATTAACAAAAAACATCACTCCAAACAGCCGATAGAAAAATTTAATTTCCTGAAATTGCAGATCTGTAGCCAAAATAGGTACATCGCGAAAAATCCGAACAAAAGTGTTTTTGACAATAATTTTTGAAAATTCTATATCGTATGCAATACTTGTTCCATAGGATTAAATCACACGTAAAGAAAAAACACCAACTGGAAAGGAAACTGACTGCACCAAAAAGTGGGTCATATTATGTACAAGTACATCATGGTTCATATAGCTAGAATTTGCTTGGTAAAACAAAAATAAAATAAAAAGGGATTCTACACCAGGATATAAGAGAGTGGCATGACTCATGAAGACTATAACAATGAAGAGTGAGGAGAAAACCACACTCCCCGACTCTGACTCAAAACTTTCGATCCTCCTCGAGCCATCGTCAACGCTCAACAACGCTCGTATAGTCGTATAGACTGATGCAGAATTAAAGCATTTAAACAAATATGAACAGAACTCAACTTTGCCTGCCTAACTCACTCAACACTTCCCTTTTACATTTCACCGCATAAGTGTTGGATATAGATTTTAAAATATTCTATTTCTATAGGCCACGGCCAACCTGCACTTTAGGGCACAGGCTGGAGGTATGGGAACTTGTTGAAACTGTAAGTCTGAAAAACTTTTACCGTGCCATTACCCAATGTATGTAGGTGTTTCCAGAATACCGTCAAGTTATATCCTCATACTATGTTCTATAAGTGGTACATGACCAGGAGCACACGTGCAGTACCTACCTACATACAATGCAAGCGTGTGTTAATTATCGAAAAAGGAATTTGCTTAGAATTTGCATTTCATAGTGCTGTTTTATTGGAATAAAGGAATAAAGCCAATCTCGAGAATTTTTCTCCTTTTTTAAGTTCTTTTTTTTGTACGTGTATTGTTATTTTTTTTTTTATTCAGAAAGTCGCCCTTTCGTACAGTTAAACAGGTGGTGGTTTCAGTATCGGTTGGGAAACGGTTGTTCATTTTACAGCCGCGTACAATTGGATTGGTGGAATAGAGCAGACGAAATGTTTTTTTTTTTTTGTTGTTTCATTTTTTGAATTGTACAATATGTGTAGAAATTTCAAAATCATTTGTGCTTAACATGCAATGAGCAGCAGAACCGTGGAAATGGGAGCAGTGGCTATAGTGCTCTTCGGTGTCAGGTAAATAGAGTGCAAAGTGCACTAAAATATTGCTCTACTGTATGTATACCTTCTGGTTTTCTAATTCACAGACTCATTAAGGAAAACAATGAATAAACATGAAACTCACAAGAGCACAGTAGTTATAGGTTAGGTACTTACTGTTCAGTCAGCACATCCAACGAACAAACGAGCAAACAATACTACGCTAGGACTGCTGTGAACAAATGGCTAACGGAAATGAGGATATGGATTTTGCTGCTTCATTCTCAACCCAACATGAAAATGAAATCTCTAGAATGCAATACGGATATAGTGATAATATAAAGTATATCCTTCGGGATAAGCAGCAGCAGCAAAAAAAAAAAACACAGAAGAACAGAAAAAAAAAAGACTAACCGAATGTTGTTTGAGTTTTAATAGGATATGCTCGAATTTTAAGTGAACTATAATAACGATGGAGGGAAGAATTTCTATGTTATTGTTAGAATTGTGTTATAATGCCCTGAAGTATATACCAATGGCAATATGGGGAAAACACTAATGAAGATGTAGTTAAAATTTTAGAATCTATTAGGTCGATAAAAATAAAAGTACTTCGTAGTACCTACTTAGTAGAAAAGAAAAGTTACATAACCTACATGATTTGAAAGTTATTTAATTTTTTAAATTTATTATTGTTATAATTTATGATTAAAAACATACTAAATTTTATATTTTGTTGTTCTTAAAAGTCAAAAGAAAACAAATACATATACTGTTCCTCCTCTTCTCAGCGCTTCGGTCCCATTCACCCCATTTTTTAAGAAAATCATTGCAATTCTATTAGCAGGTATATTAGTCGTAAAGAGAAAGTATAGACAAACAATATTTAGCACAGATTAATATAGTAAGTTGGAGAGGGATTTATATGGGTTACCTGTTGCAGAAAAATAAACTTATATTTAATTATTCAACGTTTACATTAATTGAAATTTGATTTACTTTAGTTTTTAAGTCAAAACATAAAACTGTGTAATTATTTCATTGAGAACTTTGCTAACTCTGTTTCTAGAGGTTGTTCAAACCTTTGGCAAGGTTTGGCATTTGGAACTTGATTATAAACTGCATAGAAATTTTCCAAGAAAGTTCTACGAAATACCGCCATCCTATTTTACCGACCGACTGCTTAGAGTATGGTACGTGGAATAGTATTCAAAACTTATAAAATTGAAGCCAGTGTACCACAAGGAAGTGTCCTAGGACCAACTCTGTATTTGCTATTGTAGATCGTAATGAAAATAAAATAAGACACGACAACTTAAAGAATTCCAGGAAGTCTTTACTAAGCGGGGTCAAGTTTAAGACTAAATCAATTCATTTATATTCAATAATACAATACCATAATTATATGGTCTTTCTTTTTCTTTTCTTCTTCATGCAGTGTATTGTACCACACATTCTACTATAGCTATATATACTTCCGACATTCCCTTGAACAGAAAAATTGCAAAATACAACATAGAAATGATTTTATACCAATTGTTCTACCACACATCAAATTCATAATTAATACAATTTTTATGGCAGGCGAGTTCAATCCGATCGATGGAAATTAGCTCAAATTTTACCTATCCCTAAAAATTGAAGAGTTGATGAATTCAGACCAATTTTGATTATGGCTTTTTTTATCCAAAGTTTTTAAAACAAATTCTTCAAAAACATAATATCAGTGATTTTCTTACGTCAAATGATATGCTCACTCCAAAGCAATCCGGATTTCGTGAAAAACACAGTTATATCGAAACATTATTGAGCGTTGGCTAGGGACGAAGTAACTTTTCTGGTGTTTCTTGACTATTCAAAAGCTTTCAATTTATTTATTTAACTCAGCTAAGTACTAGCTTTACAAAGAATTTACAAAGAGTTTATATACAGATTATGAATAGTTGGCAAAAAAAGTTAACTTGAATTTACTCGATAAATTTATTCTTTGATCAAACAAATTGATATATTTATCATTGAAATAATTAAATAATTTAAACATTCTATTTAAAGGAGAAAATTGTTCATAGTTGGTCCGATAGTTTGAGATATGTATGCAATCGGTCAAATTCCTCAGGTTTCTTTGGGGAACATTAAAGTTTATACGAGACAGAAGGTGCAAAGAGTCTATATTTCCACTTATTAATTTAAAAATGAAGACAAAACATAAATAAGAACGTCTGCTCTCAAGACTCGGCATATCAATAAGTTTAAGTCTATGGTGGTAAGGTGGAAGATCGTAGGGATTATCCCATCCTAACCCCCTAAGTGCAAATCATAGGATCCTTTTTTGGACCAGCTCTAGGCTGGCTTTATGGCAGGCATAATAGCGTCATTATGTGTAAAATTATGTGAAAAGATTAAGCAGCAATATAACTTTTCATCAGGTGCTATTCATCAGGTTACTTTTTTCCTACCTCACTAATAGAAAACAATCAGTTCAAGCTGGTTACAAGTTGTGATTTTATACCCAATCTAACCGGCGTGGTGTCCCTCAATGTTCCATTCTTGGACCTTTCTTGTTAATAAGCACGCAACAATGGCGTATTAATCGCAATGAAACAAAATCAACTCATATAGACCTTACAAACAAATAGATTATTACAGCCAAATTAATAAACGTGGAACAGCGAAGGGTTAGGTCTTATTCCGTGGACTAAGTGCAAAATGTTATGAATAAAAGAAAATATCTAAAAATTGACGTGTACTAAGTTAAACCACCGGAGAAGGTGGTTTAGCGAAGGACTAAGAACCAGATATGTCAAACTATTCTGAAATAAAAAAAATACCTGAGTGAAGATTGCTAATTTAACTTTGAATAAAATTAATAATGTCTGCTAGATTTATCGAGTTTTTAAACCATTTATTCTAATTACTGGACAATCAGCCATCAACCACAATAAAAAGAAAACTATACAAAAATACATGTATATGATCTATAATGGAAGTGCTCAGATACATTCCATTTAAAATAGTAAAAAAAAACAGAAAACAGACACAACGCAACAATATTGACAGAAATATATTAACAAGGGAATTTCTAAGTGTGTTTGGCAACTTTAGCTTTTTTTTACAAATTATCATAATTTTTTGTCAGAACCCATACGAAAAATACTCAAGTTTGCGAAACTTGGGGAAAATTTCAAGTTACCAAACAGGCATCTTATATTTATTGTAGTAGATTTTCTTAAAATAAACGTCAATTTACTATTCCACGCACATTTTGGTTTTATTCATGGAAATTTTTAACCCATAGCTTAACTCTTATTCCCTGCTCGTGGAATAAAGGTGGAATAAGCGTTTTTTATTAATTTGGCTGTTAATGTTCAAATTTTTATAAACAGTTGTGCTATTTTTTTTGGGACTGAGAAATACGATTCTCAGTTGGGGTTATTAAATTAATTCTTAAAACAAGTTAACTAATGTTTTCTTTGCATTTAATTTGATTTCTCATAATTTATGTATTACAATATCATACAATCAACGACTGCAACTCCAAAACTGAGACTGTCATAAATGTGCCAAGACAATATTCGGAGACTAAGAAGAACCAGGGTTCATGAGCTGATGGTCCAAAAGCGATGGGATAGTTTTAAAACGTTAAACATTCCCCGCGATTTTGTATTAAGAAATACAAATCTTTTGTCGATCTTTTATATATTGGTCCTGATTACCCAATGGTTTTAGTGCTGTACGAGTCCCCATTCTACTTGCTACCAAGTATTACCAAGTGACTTTTAAAAAATTACTGTAGAGAAAGAAAATTTAAAAAAATAATAATTTTACAAAGAATGGTGATCTAATTAGTTAACTTTGAGAGTCATCTCAAGTAAAAAAAAGAACTTTTTCAACGTGTTAATTATTCTGAAAAAATCCAAGCCTCCAGTTATTTTTTCTTCCAGCCTTATTTGACGTATAGATATCCACTAAAAATACATTTCTCTCTCTTACCTTGACAACTATTTGGTCGTTGTTCATTGCCATAAGCATTTGATATTCTACCGCATATTCCGTTGTTCAATTAGAACAATAGTAATTTTGATAAAGCAACCCTTTTAATAATTAAATAAGATAATTTGAGTTAAAATCAATTTAATAAACCATCAAAACAAGCTCTACAGCTATATCTATACAGTGAGTCATTAAATATTCACAATATTATAAACAAATAATATCAACAATGAGTTTCTTTCAAATTATTTCCATTCCCTGTGATATCACCAAAAAACCTGTAAATGTCCTTCGTTTTTTTTATTAAGTCTATTGAGTTTTACTATACTATCAGAGAAGACGAAGGACAACTTTTGTCGTCAATGATTCGCCATCACAGGCTGATAATCATTATGAGATAGATATATACTATATAATGTAAATGAATATTGTCGTTGTTATTTGTTGTTGTTGTATTTGTGGGTTGTCAAGTTTTCAATAAGAGATTAAGTAGAATGAGTAACACCATCATTCTAGCACCAACATTTTGTTATTAACTTTTTCCTCCAAGTTAATTTAATCTTTTTGTATTGATAAATCAAACTTCTCATTCACTTCTGTGTGGAGACCAACATTATTATCAGCATCGACACAAGTATTATATCTAGTTATCCAGCAGTGTTTATTTGAACAAATAAATAGAAGCACACCACCACCCCAGCAATTGACTTGCTATATCGCCCACTTTTTCGTTATATTCCCACAATCCTTTCATTCTAAATCGAAGCAAATATTTGCGACAGCCTGGGGTTCAAAATGTGTGTTTTATAATTGATTCCAATAGAGGATTGCAAACATGACTTCGATAAGCTGGGTAAATAGTTCTCCCGCAAACAAATTCATTTATTTGTCCAATACCAGTTCAGTTGTATGTTGGTATATTGGAGAAAGGATAATATATTTATAGTATAGAAATAGGCACTGTGGCATTCTAAGTATAGTATGGCAGAAGCATCAGGAATATGACAAACACGAGGGTATAAACAGTTTTCGGAATGATCCATGAGGCAATGATATTAAAGAGCGAGTCGAGGATGTATTCGGAATACACACATTGCGTGTGCCTCATTCCAGGTTCGGTCTATTTAATAAAGCAAATCAATCGATCATACAGGGCGCTAATGTTGGCGAGGCTCCTGAAAAATTGAAAAGCAAACAATTTAATTCACGGCGATTTCTCCTGCCGCAAAAAAAAAACTAGAAGAGAACTAGATAGCGTTTCAGAACACAGAGGGAATTGAGGAGAATTCTGTTCTCCATTCACTTAAGTTGAATTGAAATTGTATAACAATCAAAAAAGCTACGAAACTTAATCAAAATCGTTAGAGCCGTTTTCAAGAAAACTTAAGAAAAAAAACAGAAACCTTGTATGGCAACTACCCGTCACTCGAATTAGATAAGCCAAAATAAACATTTCTACAGACGCTTGGTATCATGACCAGGGTTGTGACTTTACTGCAATTGCAGTAGATCTACTGCATTTTTTTCGAAAAATAAATCTACTGCCTTTAAATTAAATCTACTGCACTTTTGGTTTTACGAAAAAAAATCATTCAATAGGCGTTTTTCTTTTTTAGATCAGAGCTGATTGAGCTGAGTACTGAGCAAAGTCTGAGCGAACAGAATAAATTTTAAGCAGAGTATGTTCAGAGTTCTCTGATTTAATTATGAAACAACTTAATCACTGAAATGTCATGATTATAAATTATTTATTTGGCCAGTTTATATTTCAGAGAGCTCAGTAATTTTCCTCCGTCTCTTTGACAGAGCAGGAGAATGAAATATAAACACATTGTATAGTGTTCAAAGGAATTTAAGAAATCGAGCGACGAATCCAAGAAATTTCAGTCTCACTTTTTGACAGCTAATGTGAGGAATTTTTGTGAGGAATCGTGTTTATATTTGTGAGGAAGCGGAGATCTCTGAGATCTCTGAAATATAAACTGGCCAATTTATTATTATTATTTTACCTTCTCCACTAGAGCAACCAGCCTATTCCGCCATTTTTTATTGTTTTGACGACGTTTTTTTTTAATTTCCCGTCATCTCGTTTGTTTTCAGCATTTTACTCCGTTTACTCTCCTATTTTATTCTGAGCTCACAGAGCGTGCCTGAACATGCTCAGAACTAAAAAAGAAACACAAATTTGAAGCCCTGAACGATCAGAGCTAAAACAGAATATATATTTTATTATTTTAAATTATTTATGTTTATTTATGTTATTTCTTATTTTTATTTTCAAAATATAAAAATCTACTGCGAAAAAGTTGAATCTACTGCGTTTTTTTTCCAAATCTACTTCGGACATTTTTTAAAAAAGTCCCATCCCTGATCATGACTTCTCGAACATCGTAGAGTTAATTTTGATTACAAACGCGAAATTTGTGTGAACCAAACTTGCCTGCGACACAAAATGCTATGAAACAATTATCTAGATCGATAGCAACACATCAATCAACAACAAACCACACGAGACCAGCATGTAAGATTTTTACATACTTCTTTGGTGGTTCGAGTTGTATGGAAAGGTAATCGTAAATAATAAATATATAAAATCTGAACCCCTTGACCGATTTTGATAAAATATTCCGCCATGATTAAATATATGTATAAAAGTACAAGGTATTCTCAGTTATGAGAAAGCATGTTGTAGACAACAGCAATGACAATTTGGTGATCGATTTGTCTATTTTTGCATCGCAAAAGGTATTGTTATAGGAGGGACCTTGTTCGAACATAAGACGTGGCACAAAATCAGTTGGGTTTCGACGGACAGACAAGCAACTTTCAACCAAATTGATCACATCGCGATCAATCGGCGATTTAAAAGCAGTCTTCAGGACGTCTGTAACAGAAGAGGTGCAGACATGGGAATGGCCCGGGATCACCATCTAATGCTTGCTACTGTGAGGCTGGGTATAGCTCCAGTTCGGAGATCCCACGAAAACACCCGAACGCCCTTATTAAATAATGATACTAAATAATCCCACAGTCCGCCAAGAACTAGGGAAACACCTTTCACGAGTATTGCACGCAATCAGTAGCACGTTACCCACCTCCATCGAAAACCATTGGCGTCCATTGTGAGAAATGTTTTCATGGGAAGAAATACAGTCTGGTTTTCAATCTAGAAGACAGCCATGAAGGAGCTTCAAGTATTCGAAAGGAAGATTCTCAGAATTTGCACTGGCCTGTACTTCGACCGGCAGCGGCGGAAACACTACAGGAACGAACATCTCTACTCTGAAGCCAACATAATCCCGCTGGACAAATATCTAGTCAATTCAGCGAAGAGACTAGTACGGAACATCATCGACCACCCGAATCAGCTAATGAGAAGGATGACCACTGAACAACGACATCCAGAGCCAAGGTACCTCAGAGTGATGGAAACTCTTGATGACAACATAATCATGGACAACGAGGAAGCAGTCTCGTTCTACGCTGACATTGGGTCAGCCTTCTACCGCGGCTGAACGCCACTTCCCCCAACCTACACCAAAAACACCATTGACAACCGGGAATGAACACCCTGAGGACGATTAAGTCAACCGACTTTTAAATTAAATTGTTTTGACATGTAATTTATATATCTATAATTTGTTAAACTTAAGACATTGTATAACGTTAGGCCCCTTATGTGCCAACAAATGTAAATTTATCATAGTATCATATTAGTTGTAAGCCAAATTGTATATATATTATGTTCAATAAAAACTAAACTAACTAAGTGGCAGTTGTTTGGCCATACGGTTAGAAAATGTGACGAGTGCATTGCGAGTGAGTCAAGCTGTGCATTTTAAACTACTCACACAGGCAGGTAGACTTGGGGAAGAACGTTTGAAGAGGAATCTACGAAACAAGTGAGAGAGCTGAGATACATCTCCAGAAATCGTAGAAGTAGTGGAGGCACTATGCTTCGCAAAGGGTAAATATCTTCTGAGTAAATTCACGCCAACTTTGTCAAAGTTGATAAAAATCAGTGCCTATACGTTCTGTAACTCTCGCATCGACAAAATCAGTCGAGAAACGATGAAAATTAATAGATGAAAATTTTATAGATGTGAGAGTTAGAGAACGCAGGCACTGATTTCTAATAATTCTTCCATACAAAACATTTTGCCACGTCCATTTTAGGGGCTGATTTTTTTACAAAAAATTGTTTTATGGCCAAATTTCTTAGAAATTGAAACAAATTGCCCTTAAATCAATGTTAACAAAACAAAAATAAAATTTTTGACAAGCTCACTTTTAACAAAAGTTTTGTTTACTTCCTTAAAATTTAAATCAAATATGTAAGAATTGGCTGTTTTAAAAATTAACCAATTTAATTTTTTGAAAGGACTGGATTTAAGGGGCGCAAAATTTCATCGAACCGCCTTTGATTTCATGCTGCATACAGATGAAAATCTTTTAAGCCCTTAGGCAGCAAACCTCCTCGTATATATAATATATGTATATTATAACTTATAAGAATAGTTCTCCGTACAATGTCTTCTTTCGATTAAATTAAAGCAATTGCAATAAAAATAAAGAAAAGGATCAACAGAAGAAAGGCAGTTTGGAATTGCAAAGCAACAAAATAAAAAAAAAATAAGAAAAGCAAAAAGATAAAATAAAAGGAATTTCGAAGGAACATTTGTGTGATATCCTTATACTCATTCTACCATTGACACAATAATGGCTTCTTTTATTGTTCAATATTTCGGATGTTCGCCGCCGCCGCCCGATGGCTTGACGTTATCCAGTCTTGAAGTTTATTCAACCGATGCCCACACAGGAGCAACTGAAGGAGAGAAAAGTATCAAACATTGGTATAGGTATAAGCAGTGATAGCTGAAAAACGGTGAAATGTCCACCCGCAAGACAAAAGTTAATGACACGAAAAGAACATCACCAACATCAAAGACGAGCGCGGGTAATGACTGAAATTGATTTAGTCGCTATATCCAATAGCAAACCAACACCCCTCACCCCTGGTTATGTCCACCCATATTGCCTTTTCTATTATAGAACCCCACCACCAGTAAAGTGACGAAAAGATAAAGCAATTTTTACCCTAATAATGCGAATTAAGGACTTGCCTTTGACAACAAAGCCAAGGAAAGGGAGAACTAATCAACGATTATTGCATTTCCCCCAGAGGTTTCTCCGTCTAAATAATATGATGGTTAGTCCGTTTATAGCCCGTTTCGGGAATTAATACCCAACTTTCGTATACCCAAGAGCCAAAGTTAAACCCTTAACATTTTTAAAGGGTAAACGAACGAAAAATTAAGGAATATCTACATGTATTATAGTTACTGGAATTTGAAGAGAATTACAAACCGCGAAAATATATACATACATATTATAGCTAGATATATAAAAAAAAAACCTGTCAGTGGGTTGGGTATATGCGGTTATGGTTTGGCATATCCTTGAAAATCCTTGGATAAATGTTTCACATTTAATGTGTTGCTTGTATGTATTTTTTTTTATTTTTTTGAATGTTATCCTTGATTGCCTTAGACTGTTATAAGGTAACAGCCTAATAGCTAACAGCGTGCTAAGAAAATTAGTTTGTCATAAATAATCACGCCGTCGTCGTAGCTACATACGCCAACATTATATAAGACACACAAACTCACACCAGCATTACATAGATATTCCATACCTACCATATACCCAACAGAGAGTCCTTGGTAATGGGACATCAATCTTCAAACGAATGGCATGGTTTTCTTGATGCCTCTGAGGGTAGTAATCTGTTTCCCGTTTCTTCGCACGTAATTTGATATTAATGAGTGAGATACTATGTTAAGGTCAAATGAGGGGTATTTTTGCCATATTATGTTGTATATGTAACAAAGCTACACACATTGCATTAATATGAATTGGGGTTGAAAAGATAAGACTTTAGACATTTAGTTAATTGACACTTAATTTGGAGTTGGTTATATACGTAACTCTTATAATATTATGTAGGTACGTGAGTTACAACAGCTACAACTCTATTTATGATTAAAGTTTTGATATTCCCAGATTGACAGACGGTTTGTGTATATGAATTTGAGATAAATGATATAAACTTTGGACATTATTTTTGGGTCTTATATAGATAGGACAGAGGGCCCTGAAGTTCTGCATGGATATAATATGTAGAACTGTCTTTCAAAAATCATGAAATATTTAATTATATACAAAGATATTATACATAGAATTTGACTATGTCAAATTGAAAGACACGAAGATACTAATAATAATGTTAATTAAATGCATGTTAATTCGGTCTTTTTAAAACGCAATCGAGATTGAAAGGCACTATAATTAAAAATAGGTACATCATATAAATGTCATATGTGGCGTTGGTTTGAAGCTAAGGTAATCCCCACATGAGTGGGGATTGTATTACGTTTATCTAGTTTAACAATCAGCCATTTTATCTTTAAAATTAATTTTATTTTACATTTTTAATTTGTCACTAATTTACTTACTGAAAGCAAAAAAAAAATAAAAAAAATAAATGTCTTTTTATAAATAAATAACTCAACTCATGGAAGAAAGCTTATCGTTCCATGTCTCACTTTAAGCAAAATATTTTAAACCCAATTCAAAAGAAACACCTATTGTGATTGCCTTGCACTTAACCATTTACCTTGGAAAACCGCAACTAGTCGTTGTTCGAAAGTTTCTGTAAAATGTTTGTGTAGCTATAGCAGCACTATGAAACTTAACTCAACAGCATGATAAAAATATTTGAGGTAGAGTGCAGCACTTCTTAACTTCTTCGTAACTCAATAAAGCGCCTCTATATATACATAAATAGAATAAACATGGCTGTTGTTTGCGTTAAACTGTACATTAACAACCATATTAATAAACTTTAATCAAACATCAACTATTTTTAATCGCATGAATCCGCAATCTTTCCAATAAAATAGACAAAATGTCTATATTAATGTTAATTAGTTAATTCATCCAAGTAGGTAAATTAATGAGTAATTAAATTAAAACAATGTTCGAAGAGCAATAAAATATGACGCGTTCTCTCGTGAAAAATTCAAAAGGGAATTGATCCGATCGCGAATCTTTTTTGTTTGGTTTCTTTAAAATAAAATTCGTTTTCACGATCGAATAAAATCTGTTGGGATCTGTAAAATATGGTAAGTTCCCGAATTTATCACCTGGGAACTATTGATGATCCATTTACGAACGGTTCAAACAAGAAAAATAAATTTTAATAAATATCATATATTACATTAAATAAACTGGTTGCAGTGGCGGATCCAAGATTTGATCATGGGGGGGGGGGGGGGGGTTCATCTACAAACAGAAAACTTTATGTGCGTGAAGTTAGCACCGCCATTTCGATTAAAAAAAAACAAACAAGCACAAGCCGAGCTTAAAACAGCGCAAGTTGAGCACAATGCAGTGCAACTTTATTTTAGGTGTGTTTTATTCTTTGCTGCATAGCCAGCGCAGCAAAATTTCCCTTGGCAAACAAAAACAATTTGATTGCTGGCGAAAAAGAAGTCAGTAAAAATAAAGATGGCTTTGCTGGCGATAGAGCTTTCAATTATTGAAATGAACGTATAGAGTGAGCTTTCGTTTTATTCAGACTTGTGCTGCGCTGGCTATGGAGCAATGAATAAAACTCACCTTGTTTTTTGACAATCGAAAATGACGGTGCTTACTTAACGCTTCCCAAAATTTATATTTGGTCCCAAAGCTATAAATATGGTAATCATTTTTTGCGCAAAATGCACCACAACTTTGATGTTCTTGAAAATTGTAATTGTGAAAAAAAAAATTCATCCCTAAAATTTCCAAATTTGCGAATTTAAAAAAAAAAATTTACGGCACATGGAGGCAGAAGTTGAACATAACACAGCACAACTTTTTTTTTTTGGAAAATCGAAAATGATGGTGCTAATTTCACGCTAAGTTCCTTCGTAACATTTGCTTTCGGTCCTAAAAGTTGCAAATATGCGATTTTTTATCTATCATTATCATTTTTTGAGCACAAAACAGCACAATTCTTTAAGTTTTTAGAAAAACTTAATTTTGAAAATAATTCCATCCCCATTTATTTACGACACATCGTAGCATAATTTGAGCACAATAGAGCTCTTTTTTTCTTTTTTTCAAAATCGAATATGGCGTCACTAACTTCACGCTAAAAATATGGCTAGTCTATAAAAATCATATGCTTATTACGATTTTTTACGGCACATGATAGCATAAGTTGGGCACATCACACCACAACCGTTTTTTACGAAAATCAAAAATGGCGGTACTAACTTCTTTATGTCCTTGTAATATTGAATAGTATTTTAATATCTTGCTTTGGAGAGGTATGATAAATTGACTAAGTCTTCAAAATTTAAAGTACCTTAAGCTCTTGAACTAAGTTCCCCTCATAAAACTGTTACGCAATCTAATGTAAGTAGGTAAATTCCTGTTTCTACTAAGATGCGTTTGAAGTTTTGGAGGCAGGTAAACCTAGTAATTATAACGGGTGTTTTTTTTAGACGTGTGGTTTTCAATCTGGCAACTCTTTTTTCGGAGTTGGTCTTTTTGACAGCTGTCACTTGATTTATGCTCAGGCTGGTTTGCCATTTCATAATGAATAGACTTACTCCTGAACAACTTTTGCAAATCGTGCCAAAATTTAATCCTTTTTATTTGACAAACTTTCTACGTGCACACCATAGGGATCGTATACCCACGCATATCAGATTAGCTCAGTCCTAGAAGTTGTATGCACTACGCATTCCACCACTTAAGACCACTGGCGTCACAGGTCGAGTAAATTTTTGTTTTGTTGTTGCCTCTGTTTATATGCTGAATGTTTCGGAGAAATAAAAAAAAAACCTCTTTATATTTAAATACACCTTTAGTTCCTATTTTGCCTAGTTCTTGTTCTTTGATGTTTTTGTATTCCATAAAAATACAATAAATAAATTCTATTGATTCAATATTGATACAGAGTGAACCAGATGAGATGATTTTGATAAAAACTCAAAAATTTACCATTTTCAATGAAAAATAAAAGCCTGGCAATCTTTCTTGAGTAGATTGTTTGTCTTTTAAATTGACTGAACACAGTGCAAGCCCTAGACAAATAGTGAAGTATTTAAAAGAGATACCGATTTCCACTTATTTGGAAGTTTTTAATATCAAATCGGTTGGAAAAAATAGAGCTATAGATAAAGAATTACACATTCGTGTAGTACGACTGAAGAAAAAAGTGTGAGTGCTGGGACTCACGGTTAAGATGTGTAAACATACGTAGCGTAACGTTAATCAGAATCACAGAATCACGATCACAAGATACGTTACGTTTTTTTCTCACCCTACCGCCAGTATAGATGTTTACTAATCAAAAAATTTAAATTTGCTGATTGCATAAGCTACAAATTTTAACTTCACTAACTTCAAAACTTTAAAAAAATATTTTTGATACGCTAGCATTATACTATTCATGCGCTTCTGAAACGCATATCGGATGCTTTGCATACGTTTTAGTTTGCATCAGTTTGACATTTTGGAACGCATTTAATTCGGCTTAAAAAAATAAGATGTCGTTGTAAAAGGACAACCGTAATAAGGGTGAATAATAAACCATAATTTACGAACAAAAAATAAACTTATATACTTCACACGAGAATCCAGATATTTTTGGTTCACTTTTAATTCAAACATCAAATTGTCAAATGAAAGCATCCAAACAAAATTGGATGCGTTTGCTGCTCAGTTAGTACACATCGCTGACTTTTAGGTATGTTCAGAAACTCATGACTTTGTTTTAATTTAATGACTAACTTTGTTATGCCGCGTGACCAACACCTTCAAATTTTTCTTTACAACTAATTTTGTTCCTTGCATAAATTTTCTCTTTTTATAAGTATGTAATTCAGTTTTAGTCAAGTTAATATTCATATATTTAACGGAGTTTTGTGGAACGTGATTGCAATTTGAATTTGTGAACGTTTGAGTTATTTGGAGTATATTCTTCAAGAGTGATGTGTGTCCCATAATTAGTAATGGTCGAAATGAAACTGGTGAAAGGTCAGGTCATGAAATTTCGAAAAACCGCTATTATTCGAAATATTTTTTTTATTTAAAAATTTGAAAAACAATCAAGAACTGTTTGTCGAAATGTGTCATTTTAATGGACGGAAATTGTGAATTATGAGATATTTTTTTTATAATACTACAAATTTACTATTTTTACATGCTTACATTTTAAATTTTTAGGTAAGTTGTACATTATTATCCTATGAACAAAGAAATGAAATAAAATTCTTAGCCTTAGAAACTTTTCAAATTATTCATTTTTTTTCAATTGAAATATAAACTTTTGATACCCAAAAATAAAAGGATATATACATATATACCAAAAGTGTTATGTTGTTATCAAACTTCAACAAGAACATACGAAGACTTCATTATGTTGTCTCTATATACAAATACATACAAAGGTACCTACATATATATGTAGTACATATTTTTATGAGTTTATTTTTTTGTGAAATTGCTTATGTTTAAAAACTTTTTTCTATTTTGATATTCTCATCAAACTTTTGAGATCGAAAACAATAAAAAAGACAATACCTAGAAAATTTTATTATACTTTCCCAAAAAGACCCGAGGGACCATAATAACCCCACTTATCCAACTCGATTAAGACTATTAAACTGGTGACCGGGTCTCCTTTTGTATTTTTCTATATATGTAAATTCCCACACAGAGACCTCTTCAAACTGATTTGTGTATTTTCAAAGCCTCAGTCTTCATAAAAAAAAATAATATGCTAAAAACCCAGTAGGTACTTAAAAGGATTTCCATCGACCATATCTCTTCCACCACCCACTCCTTAGCCCCGCGTGCATCTTGACTTGATTTACGTCATTGTCAAAGGGCAACCTTTAAAATATACACACACAAAAAAGAACATGTCGAACCCACTCAAATAAAAAAAAAAAAAAAAACAAAAACAAAACATCCCCTTATCTATCTATTGAGGCAGTTTATCATTGGCATATCGAATTTATTTTCCCGGAATACCGAATTTTTTATTTTTTTTTTTTGTTCATATCGGGAGACAATTTGCATTTTTTACTTTCGGAACAGTCATGTTGTTCTCGTCCTCGTCATCATCATTGTCGTTCTCATCGAAGGACAAATAGGATATTTTCCTTTCGCTTAAAGGGAAACAATCACGAAACAACAACAACGAAAAAAATAAAAAGGTTCCCTTTTTCCCGATATTGCTTTGTTTGGCAAATGATGATGATGATGGAGTCGATGGGGTGGATTACCCCTTAGTTTGCGATCAGGAGTTGGGTTTTTATTGTTCGGTATATTCGCGCCATGCTCTTTACTGTTTCTCAAAAACAATCACATAGGAATTTCAGTACCTACAGAGCGATTTTTGATGAAATAAGGTTCCTCGATTAAGTGGGCGTTGGCACAATTCAATTCTATTTTCATTTAAGAGGCAAACAAAATATGTTTGATAGACCGATTTTACTTAACAAAACAAAAAAAAAACAAAAACAACAAAAGCCGATGGCAAGCGTTTGTTAATATGTTTATAAAATGATTCATGATTTTCTTGTAAATGCCATTTACGCAAATCGATGTGGAACATGTATGTAGATACGAGTATAATAAATGTGGGCTTATAGGCATTTGAATTAATCTCAAATATGGATATTAAACAGTGAGGTGAAACAAAATTGCATGACAATTATAATTTCACGGTAATCTACTGCGGGTTGGGTTCGATATCCCGCTTTTTATAATCCCGGTTTTTAAAATCCCGGTTTTAAAACTATCCCGCTTTTTATAATCTTGTTTTTTATAATCCAGCCTTTTTCAAAATCCCACTTTCTATAATCCCGTTTCTTATTATGCCGGTTTTGCAATCAAAACTAGTTGTTGTGTTTTAAAAAATCTCCCAATTTTATTGCAAAAGCAGGATGATTTTTTAGCGCACACAATCCAATAATAAACAATGTAATCTATATAGCTCAACCTCAACTTGTTACAGCATCAATAAATCATAGCGGTTAAACCGTTAGCGAGAAAAAGAATTTTGCTGTGCATATAGAATTTTTTCAATGAGTAAGTGCATTGAAAATATATTTTTTTCTTATTCGAATAATTTTTATTTTTTGAAATTTACAAACACGTTATAATTTTTAGTTTAATACTCAAATGAATTGTAAAAAAGGGGATTGGTGGTATTTGACGAGAATTTAAAATGCGGTATTTTAATACATTGGGATTATGAATAAGCGGGATTTTAGAAGACGGAATTTGAAAAAATCCATACGGGATTTTAAAAACCGGGATTCCGATAAGCTCCCATCTATACTGCACATGGGAATACGTTGCACTTCAAGTGGAATTTGGTTCCACTTTTAATTGTGGAAACAGGAAATTAAGAGTGAGAATAAGTAAAACGTTAAATTGAGTGGAACTGTTCCCCATATATTACTTTTCACGACTGACTTGTTACTCACAGGTTTTTGGTCGATAAATAAAAGAACTTGGCTTTTTGATGTGTAAACATCTATACTGGCGGTTCAGTGAAAAAAACGTGACGTATCTTGTGATTGTGGTTCTGAGCCTCACGTTACGTTACGTATGTTTACACATCTTAACCGTTAGTCCCGGCACTCACACTTTTTTTTTACTTTAATGTTTTTTTATTTTTTGTATTATTTTTATTATGCCAAGGCTCTTGAGAAAATCTAAAATTTGTATTTTTTCAATTCATATAAGAATACAGTTCTAACGCTCCATACCAATTTTTTTTCATTCGACGACATAGTACTCTATACAATATTATGTTGATAAGAATTCGGAGAAATTTGGTGGATGCTACGTCACCTGAATATAAAATCTAAGTTTTCAATTTTTACCCTTGTATATATACACCAGATCAACCCCATACCTTTGTGCGAAATTACAAGATTCTACGGTGTCGGAAACCTCTCCATAGTTGTCAGTGGTCAATTAAAGGTCATTCAGTGATCAGTCAGTTACAATTTTAGCGGTTTTAAAGTCCATATCTCAAGAACCACCACAGTTATCGGTCAATCGGTCAGTTAGTGGTCAGTCAGTGTTTAATAAGTGCTCAGTCAGTGACCAGTCAGCGATCAGTAAGTCATCGTCAGTAATCAGTCAGTGGACAGTCAGTGATCAATCATTGATTGTCAGTGATCAGTCCGTCATCAGTCAGTTATAAGTCTCAGTGATCAGTCAGTGATCGTCATGTGATCAGTAAGTGCTCAGTTAGTGGTCCAGACAGTTACGTTTTCAGCGATTTTTTAAGACCCATATTTCAGGAAGCACCACTTTTAATTTTTGATGAAGAAATTACAAATTTATTAGTTTATATTTAACATTCACTATCAACCGATACCTTGTTACCGATCAACAAAAATCATCTCAGCACAAATCAACGATATTTTTAAGACCAAAAACAGATGATCTTATAGCATCCCAGTATAGATAAACCTAGTTACAAGCCCGTTTGAACCATATTGAATAGTCCGAATAGTCCGAATGACTCGAAGCCGACCATAGAGTAAGTAACGTTCTTTACTTTTTCAGAAGACTTCCCCACAACAGTCTTTGATAAGAGGTCTTGGTTCTAGTAAAAATAATAAATCAATTAAAAGTTGAAAAATCGGACGAAATTCGACTAAAAGCCTTTTATAAGCCGATTAAAAGTCGTTGATTACCCGGATATAATCCGTTGATAAGCCGGTTAAAACGCATTGATAACCCAGTTATAATCCTTTGATAAACCATTTTCATCCAAAAAAGAGCAATACTATCCTCAACTAAAATTCTCAATTTTACTGTCAAATACTGAAGAAAAAACTGCGTGTTACTGACAGGAATGGAGGGAACCTAATATTTCCTACCAAATTCGAACGGTTAAAGGTGAAAGAAACTTCTTCATGACAAGATTTACGCTTGTCCTCCTCGCAAGAGGAAGTACCGTTCAAAAAAATTTCTGTTTTTAAATGACATAAGCTGGGAATTGAACCCAAGAAATTGGCCTGACGCAATAACCATTATGCCGCGGGCAACTACTTATGCTTCCTGAAGCGTTATCTTAGTGTTCGAAGTTATTGGTTCTTATAGTTACTGGTTCGGTTTTTCTTAAACACAGTTTTGTAAATTGTCTTAACTCTATCGTGCCTTTTTTCTACTTCCTCTTAACTTTGAAACTTTATTAAATGTTTACTGCATACTCAGATAAAGAACTTTTCATATTTAAGTCAATTCATTGCAGTCTGTTAACAATTTTTTTTAAACAACAGTGTATCATATTTCATTACAAGGGAATCATTCAACTCACTCCTATATTTGTTATTCAAATGGGTAGGGTCTTCATAAGACTATGATGCATCAAAAATATTATTAGAATAATAAACTGACTATCCATTTTATGTACAATGGATAGTTTTAAGGGAAAACAAATAGTTTGCTAACCGCAAAGTTATGGCAGATGTTTCATGCAAATTATATTCAAAATATTTCAAATCAGTGAATGAGTAATGATGCAAATTAAATTGGCAACCAAATACTTCTTCTATAAGTTATTAATGCCAAAAATGACAGAAACTGGGAAGAAATATAATATACACATATGTATGTACATATTGTTAAAACACAAACTGTCAAAAATATAAATAAATGCCCCATAGCATTGGCTGAATTTTCATTATACAGGGTGGCGCACCAATTGTGCTACAATAAGAAATTCAAATAACTTTTTTTTTAATCGATGTATTTCATTTATTTTTTTTTATTGGTTAGAAAATTAAATTTTATTTTAAATAGTTAGTTGTTTTTAAAGATTATAGACCGCAAATGACCTCCACGCTGTCCTTGGGGGCCAGCGAAGAGTGGAGTTCCTAGAAATTAATTTGTTTGCGAATTTTTTGTTTAGCTCCGCCATAACTGGTCTGGCTATATGTGCAGTTGCTCCATCTTGCTGAAACCAAACGCTGTTGAATGGTATACGTCTTCGGCGCAGTTCTGGGTAAAAAAACTCCTTCAACATCTTTAAATAACGGTCCCCATTGACAGTAACGGTTACACCGTTTTCTTCAAAGAAGTACGGCCCGACAATACACCTTGATGAAACTGCGCACCACACAGTGACTCGTTCTGGGTGCAGTTCCGTCTCATGGAGCATTTCTGGATTAGACTCATTCCATATACGGCAATTTTGCTTGTTTACATTGCCGTTAAGATCAAAATGGGCCTCATCAGACATGAACAAACAATTGATCAATGTGTTGTCTTCTTCGGCCATTTTTTGGCAAAATTCCAGGCGAACAGGCAAATCCTGAGGGTTTAACTTGCTAGTAATTTGGACTTTGTACGGAAACAAGTTTAAATCGTCATGAAGTATCCGTTGTAATGACCGTCTACTAATTCCAATTTGCCCCGATAATTTTCGGGTCGAAACGTTCGGATTGGCCTGTATTGCAGATGCTACTTCTGCGATTGTATCCTGAACCCGAACATTGGCATCTCGATGGTACGGCCTTCGTGCGATGCTTCCAGATTCGGCAAACATG
Organism: Epistrophe grossulariae; assembly: GCA_929447395.1. Classification (NCBI taxonomy): domain Eukaryota; kingdom Metazoa; phylum Arthropoda; class Insecta; order Diptera; family Syrphidae; genus Epistrophe; species Epistrophe grossulariae. The sequence goes on along the minus strand of OV839567.1, from coordinate 150,300,781 downwards.
TTTACAAACCTCATAATGGTCCATCTACTCGGGGGATTACCGCCAAACTCCCGCCTAAATTCCCTTTGGACGGAAATGACGGACTGCAAAGCATGTTACCGTTGCACTATCCAAATTCTTTTCTCCGTATCCCAAGCATCCATTTTTATAAATCTAAATAGTAACCTACAAAATAAAAAAAAAAATAAGCCGATTACTCACACAGAAAAAAAGTTATTACGTTTTATTTTTGTAGCACGATTCGTGCGCCACCCTGTATGTATATGTGCATCTACATTTGTTTGTATGTATACCTAGGAAATGGATAAGATAACCACTATCTATGGTTATAGATTGCTCATTTATATGATTTTTACTTAACCAAATATCTTAATGTGTTTTGATAGATATTGCTTTGTATAAAACACAGAAATAGGAACTGGAGAAATTTTTCTAATTCTCCTGACGAATTCGTAAATAAAATATACGGATCATTAGGTTTCAGGAAACTAAATGACCACTAACACGTTCATTATCTAAAATGTCACGAATTAAAATTTGATGGCTTGTATTTTTTGGGTTTTCTTTGTGCTGCCTCAAGTTCCCTAAAGTAGCTTTGTCTCACCCATCACTAATCGCGTTTGCGGTTAGTTGTTGACAGTTCTTTTTTTTCAATAGAAGAGAAACTGCTTCTGAATTTGAATTCAGAATCGAAACCAGAAGAAATAACTCACTCACAAAATTTCGTACTCTTCCATGTTTTGGTCCGGTATGTTGCCTTTTAAATGATATTATTTTTATATTCCTTTCGTTTGACGCTTCAAGTTTCACTTATAACGGGTGATTTTTTAAGAGGTTTAGAACTTTAAAAAAAAAAAAAAAACACAAAAAATTCGAAAAAATGAATGAAATATTTATTTGAATCGATAGTTTGAACCTAGCAATTTACTGTTTAAAGATAATTTCATGCAAATGTTGACCGCCGCTGCGTCTCAGGTAGCCCATCCGCTGAGTCCAATTTTGGCATACTCCTTCACACATATCGGCCGGTATCTCACGAATGAATGCATGGATGTTGGCTTCCAGTGCGTCAATCGAAGCGGGCTTGTCCCTATAGATATTAGCCTTGACATACCCCCACAAAAAATAGTCTAATGGTGTCAAATCGCACGATCTAGGCGGCCAATTGACAGGCCCGAAACGTGAAATTAACTGTTCACCAAACTCGCCTCGCAATTGCGCCATTGTTTCGCGTGCTGTGTGGCATGTGGTACCGTCTTGTTGAAACCACATATCATGCAAGTCAAGAACTTCCATTTCGGGCAAAAAAAAAGTTTGTTATCATCGCTCGGTAGCGTTCACCATTGACAGTAACGCTGCGATTCGCATCATCTTTAAAGAAATATGGCCCAATAATGCCGCCGGCCCATAAACCGCACCAAACAGTGGCTTTTTCGGGATACATTGGTAGCTGTTGCAATGCTTCTGGCTGATCTTCACTCCAAATGCGGCAATTGTGCTTATTTACGTACCCATTCAACCAAAAATGAGCCTCATCGCTGAACACAATTTTTCGATAAAAAAGCGGATCCTCGGCCAGCTTTCCAAGAGCCCATTCACCAAAAATTCGGCGTTGTGGTAGGTCGGCTGGCTTTAGTTCTTGCACCAGCTGTATCTTAAAAGGCTTTACGCCCAAATCCTTCCGCAAAATTTTCCACGTAGTGCTGTAACAAAGGCCTAACTGCTGGGAACGGCGCCGAATCGACATTTCGCGGTCTTCTGTCACACAAGCTGATACGGCCGCAATATTTTCTTCACTACGCACAGTACGTAAACGTGTTGGTGGTTTAATGTCCAACAAAGTAAATTTGGTGCGAAATTTGGTCACAATCTTCCGAAAAGACTGCTCAGAAGGTCGAGAATGCCGACCATAAAATGGAAGCAGCGCGCGATGAACATTTCGAACCGAGCACGAATTTTGATAGTAAAATTCAATAATTTGCAAGCGTTGTTCATTTGTAAGACGATCCATGGTTAAATTGCAAACCAAACTGAAGCTGTTTGACAGTGACACAAGGTACTAAACACACGTCAGCTGTCAAAACCAGTGTTGCCAAAACCAAACAAGCTAAAAAATCACCCGTTATAAACGTACCAAAACTTCAGAATATATTTGATCTGTTTGAAGCGATCGATTTCTCTTCCGGATTACCTACTAAAAACGACATAAGGGCAACTTCTGAGCACAGTACACACATTAATTAAAGGTCAAATCAATAGCATTTTCGTTTTTGTGCATTTCTGTGCATCTGTCAAAATTGAAGAAATTTACAGATCCACCATTGCCCCTTCACATATTTAAATATCAATATTTTGTTGTTTTTTTTTTTCTAGTAATGTGGATTGTGGTGTGAAGTTTTTATGGGCTCTAAAACAACCATTTTTAATTTCTAACACTTTTAACTTTGACAACCTGCGCAATATATTATGTACCTACCTTGAGCTAAGTACAGACGATTGTCAGATCGTACAATTTGGTCAGAACTGTCAATGGTCTGACAATAGCTAACAATTAGATGACAATTAACAATTTCTTACAATGGAAAATTGTCCGTTCACACGGTTGGTAGATTTCGTCCCAAAGTCTGACAATTTGACTGTCAGCTCTTTTTTTATCTCTCTTTAAACAACTCATTGACATATCTCACTCCCACTTCATGGCGAGAAAGTGGTGACCAAGAAAGGCATCTCTTTCTCGCCATGAAGTGGGAATTATAAAAAGTAAAGAGGTACTGATAATACTAATAATAATACACAACGGCACGGAAACGCTGTTTTGACATCCAACTTTTGACAGATAAAGTTGTACGAAACTTAAAGCCGGAACCACAATTATATTGTGTGGTGTGTGGTGGAGTGGTGTGCGTGTGTTCCTTGGGCGTTTCAAAGTACGTTTTAGTACTTCCTAGTAGATGATAAATAGAACCATTTAAAAAAAATCTACAATGAGGAGATGTAATTTTTGTTTTTTGTATTTTGACAGATAAAGTTGTATTTGCATTTTATTTTAGATTAGAGAAACATCAACAACAATCATTTACTATGTAATTTCTTTCTATTGATGGCGTCACTTTCTTGTGGGCATTCATTTTGTCACTACATTATTGAAGATGCTTTAAACTACTTTGACAACAGAGTAGAAGTAAATTTTTGAATGCATCAATCAATGCATCAATGTTGAATGCAGAATCAATCTTTTTTTCAATTTCACCATATACCACGCTGTGGCGAAAACATATTATTCAGTGGAAAAGAGAAGACAGTTCTCGGGGAAAAGAATAAGTAGTAAGCGAAAAGAAGAAATGACAGTTTACAACAAAAAAAAACTCTGATTATTGTCCACAGTCGGCTCAACAACACACCACACAAAATTAGTGTGGTTCCGGCAAGTTCTTTCAGTTTTAGGATGAGAAGGGCTCAAAGTAAGAGGAGTTAGTTAAAGATTTTAGGAGATTTTTTTGACATTCCTCTTCACACACACAGGGTATTGTGTGTTCAACCATTAACCAACCTTCCTCAAAAGGAAACTACAGAAAATTTCTAAGATTTTGTTTCTTCGTGTGAGATTTTTAAAGAAATTAAAAGAAAACGTCAAAAAAATCTCCCGCAACTTGTTTCCTCGTGTGAAAGGGGACTTAGCGCTCTCCCATAAAACCGAATGTACTTGACAGGAACAAATAAAAGTTGGATTGGCGAGCAACTAAAAGTTTTTAAGGCAAACAATCAAAGGTTGCTTGGCCAACAACTAAAAATTGTTTGAGCGAGCGACTCAAATTAGCTTAGTTGAGCAACTTAAAGGTGACTAGTGGGCGACAGGCCTTAAGATACGAGGAAATGCATTTATGAAAAGATCAGGAATTTATTTAGTATTTTCTTATATATAATTTATAATTATTTCAATGTTTGAACAAAAATTTTGGAGACTTAACTCAGATATTGTGACTTTATAAAGTATAATCAATTTACATACAATCAACTTAAAACTCTTTGAATTTATCAAAAAAGTAGAAAAATAAATTATGTTTATAATTTTAAAATTAAAATGCCTTTGAACAAATAAATGTAATGAAAAAAACTTCAACAAATTTACAAATAAGTCCTTGAATTTTTTCCATGATTTTGAGAAACCTTTTAGCATTACCAACTGACTAAATAAATTAATCATTTCATTCCCTTTACATACATATATACATAACGTAATATCCCCAAAGGCAAATAATTTAATTTGATTAAAAGCAAGAAATGCACGAGCTCCCACCAACCAAAAATGAAAAGCAACCCCATCACCATCCCCATTTTACATCCTTCACAGTTTGAATATATATTTTGCAATATGCTTCTCAAAAGTCAAAATGTGCCCATAATTCTAAATAATCCCTCAAATACCATAACCAAACAAAATCATTCAAAGTGTCGCGGTTGGTTAATAGAACATCTAAACCCAAGCCAACTGGGAAAGCAACAGGAAAATTTTGATACCATCACACCATCATAACCAAAAGACTTCATCAGCATTCCAGTAAAACCACAAATATGTCAACACATGTCCCATTTTATGGGAATTTATTTATGAAAATGGATCTTGGCGGTATTTGGCAGTCAGCCCTATATTTATCAACAGTGCCGCTTTTAAACCAGATAAAAAGCTAAATAAGAACAAATGTTTATGTATGTATTATTCTCCTGATTACACTCCTTCAAACAGGATTATACACACTTTCTGACAGAATCGAAGGAACTATGTAAAAAAATCCAAAGAAAAATATCTGGTCAGAATTAAAGAATGGCGCCCAATTCGAGGAATCAGTATAAAGGTTGCGGGATTCTGATGTGTCATTCCTGCCCTATAGACGACTATACCTTTGAGAATTTTCTTCCCTATGATTATTTTTGCACTGATGCTGTTCTAGGTTAACCAAGTGGAGTGGAAAATTAGATGTCTGCCTGGCTGAATGACTGACTGCTGCCGTCGACTATATACCGGTGGCATTGCCAAGTTTTGCTTAATTTTGCATGCTTGACTTATTGACGGGAAATAAGCTCCCGGATCTTCCTATTCTAATATATTTTTTCCCCTTCTGCCACTGCATTGTTATTGCTGTTCTTGGGACTTATTTTCTTCCTGATATGCAATTTCAAAACATACACACAAAAAAAAAATAAAGGAAAGGAAAGGAAGGAAATCCTTATGACGAAATGAAATACGAGCTTTGTTGATTCGCTTGTCTATGTTCGCTCCTTTTGCTGATGGTGCTTGAATAAAGGAGACCGTGCTACCAGTAGCATAGTAGACGAACAAGTATAGAAAAAGAAAGCAGCTGCTTTGCTTTGGAACACTGGGCTGGAAGAATTCTGGAGTAATAGGAATAGGAATTATGGCTTCCGCCCTTTGTACAGACATTTTTTTCTTTATTATATAACATATACCTTTTACGTTTTCTGCTTTCGAAACGGATTCAAATATTTCACGGTTCTTCTATTTTACATAAGTATAATCGTCGATAACTGACGTTTTGACTTTTCATGTTTGGCAAAAGTTGTGTGGGGAGGAGCGGCAATTCACATTCAAGCAAGGCAAGAAGTGATTTGATTTTGTTTTTATATATTTTATCAATGGTCGTTGCTATTTTACTCTTCTTTTAGTTTCGTTTACTCTTTTTTTTTACAAGTGGGTGTCTTTTTTGATGTATGCGAATTTTTTTAATCCTGAAAGAAGAATTTATGTTTATGGATCTATACCCTTTGAACAAACCTTATGTATTTTCAATATAGATAAAGTGGATATGGTAGAAGGCGTTCTTTTGACATTTTCTTTGAAATGTTCTATTTTATTCTCGGTTGATTTTTTTTTAAGAAAATTTGCTGAATTACAGTTTCGAAAGATGCTGCGACTAATGATAACTTTTATGGGGGAGGGAGATTTCGGTGAAATTAGTTTTAAAGTTCAGAGAAGTGCATAACATACGAAATAAAATTTATACTGGATTCAAATCTTAGGTAACTTTTTTCTGCTAATAGGTAAAAGTCTCAAATTATCATTGAAAGTTCAGATGTTTTAAAAACATAAGGGATGGGTAGATTTTGACAGTTCATGGCGGCCATGTTGTATTATCTGTTGTTATATTTGTTTTATTTTTTTTTAATTTTTTTTTTTATTTTTTGTCAATTGGTATCTAGATCGTACTATATGGTTAGCAGATAGAATGATTTTATTCCTTCCCGGTCGACTATTCAACGTTTATTGGCCACGTAATTCGAGTCCGAGAGATGGTGCAGAAGAATTCGAGGAAGTCATTTTCGCAGATATCAACAATTTTGCGTCAGAACTTAGGTCTGAAATCGTACCAATACCAAATGTGATCCTGGAGGAGAAGAAAAACGACGATAGAAGATGCCATGTGTTCGCTAAGTGATAGCCTTCTGGAGCAGTTGAAAGTGGGCCGCTATTTCAATAAAAAAAATCATTTTTAGCGGTGAATGTATTCTCAGATTATCTGAAGGACACATTTAAACCTTTTGATGGACAAGCACTCAACGAAAACTTCAAGTGAAAGGTACACAATAAAAAAGGTTACGCTCACCGAATTAAGTAGAGAATTAAAAAGGCCATTAGCTCTTAGAAAGTTCCGAGCCAATTGCAGTTTGTCGAAGTTATAAGGTTTTGAAACCAGGTTAGCCATCGCATGAAAAGAAATATCATGGATCCATTTTGCTTCTTCCTGTAATATCGAAAGTTTTTGAGAGAATATTACTACCTGAATATCAGTTCGGCTTTAGAAGTCAGCAGTAGACAATTGACCAAGAGCATAGAATTGATCACTGGTTAGTGATTTTACTGTGAAAGCTTTTGAAGAAAAGAAAATTTGTTTGGCATTCTTGTTAGACTATGGCAAGCCTTTGACAAGATCTGGCACGAAGGCTTCAAATTCAAATAAAGACCAGTTCTGTCTGAATGACTTTATACGATTTTTTAAAGAATATCTGCAGAATAGACTCTTTTGTGTGTGCCATGGAAAAAAGTTTTCTGATTTCAAAGAAATAGTGGCATGGGGTACCACAATGAAGTGTTCTAGGTCCCATTTTTTACTTTTTATCTACATGTGCTATATTTTAAACAGAAGACACTATTGTAACCGCGTTTGCTGACGACACTCCAATTTTACCAATAGGAATAACAACCAACAAAGCTTCAATTAAATTACAAAACACTCTTAATAATGTCAATGAATGGACAAAAACATAGTAGAAAGCACTTAGCGAACTTAAATCAGTCTACTTGGTATTACGTACAAGAAAATCAATAGATTACCTGTATTTGTTAATAAAATATGAGTTCCATGATGCAAAATATCCCAAAATGACTCTGGAAGCGAAACTAAAATGGAAGCCACATGTAAAAAGAAATGCAAAGAATTAAACATTAAACTCAGATAAATGTACTGGTTACTCGAGATAACACTCTTAGTTTAATATGAAAACAAACTGATTCAATACATGCAGGTACTTAAGCCTGTGTAAAAGCCAGTTACTTAAGCCCGTCTTATCCACGTTTCAAATAAATTGCAAAGATTAATTGTTAATGCGCTGTGGTATATTAGAAATGAACATCTACAAGGGATCTTAGGATCCGCACGGTACGAAATGAAATACAAAATTTTGATAAAGAACAGAAAACGGCTTTAAAACATGCTAAAAGAACTTATTATTAATCTTCTTGACAAGACAAATTTAGTACGCCGCAATTTATGAAGGACTTAACCTTCCCACCTAGTGGGGTAAATGAGAAATCGCTTTATAAATCACGGAATACACAAGAAATATCACCGGAAAATCACCTGGGAGACACGTTGTATAATTTCGTTAAAACAAAATTTCCTATGTAAGTTTCAACTTAGTTGCAATCGGGAGGAAGAGGCAAATTTTTCGGAGCCTATTGAAGCTTTTAATATGAGATTCATAGAGATAGGTTGATCAACAAGCTAAATTGCCGATGTCAATCCACATGAAGTACACCGAGGGACAAGGCATCTGCGGAATGTCACTGTATATTGGGGGTCCATTATGGACCGTCGATATCATTGGTCCGTACAACGGACAGCGCTACCCGATCGACGATATCGATAAAATTCTTTTGGCCCCAATTGGGTGATATGGATGTTGATAGCATATGGTTTCAAAAGCCACTGAACAGCTGCGAAAATTGGACCTCTCTGGAAGGCTATAATTTAAACATTGTCACACTCCACACATAGTAGAAAAAAAAAGAAAATCTTAGTTGATTTTAAATTGATAACCTCTACCCATCCTCTACCAATAAATTACGCATACGCCCGAGTGTACAATTTTGATTTATCTAAAAAAAAAAATGGCGGATACATAAATGACGTCGGAAACGTCCAAAATGTATTGATACAAGTGTATTGACTTGATAAAAAAGGTTAAAATTTTTATTAAGTATGGCTACAATTGGCTTTGAAAAGCTTTGGGTCTTTAGTTCCAATTTTGATAACTCATAGTTCAGTACAACTTTAACAATCTCCAGTTTTAAACTCACGTCGATTTTCATTTCTCACCAGAGATCAAACATTTTTTATCTCAAATAGAAAAAAATTGATATAACTGGGATAGGTACCTCATTTTCCATTTGAGATCAAAATTTCCGAATCGCAATTTTTGCCTGATTTGCCGTTTCTTGCACTTGCACGCATTCTTTCAAATGGAAATCTACACAAGTTTTATCTTTGGCCTTCGACTTGAAAACACTAGCAAACAAAAAAAATCCCATAATCTCTGAGCACTATTACACCTGTCAAATGATTGAGAAGGGCATAGTGGCATGGCATTCAATTATTTTAAGAGTTTAAGAATTTTTACCAAAACAGAAAATGATTATTTTTGCGTTTGCAACCATTGTAAATTTTCGAATTTTCGTTTTATCTTTTGGGGTATTATTTCCTGGGGCCTATAATTCTGCGGGGCCCAACGAGACGAGAATATCGAGTGCTGGGTGACAATCCATTCTTTCCCTCTACGAAGTCGATAGGTCTCAGTCTTTTTCCGGAAGTCGCATAGGTATATGTTCATCCCTCTTTATGGGTTTCTACTTTCCTTCCCAAGATATCTTCTTTACCAATTTCATTTTAGAGTTAAAATCTCCCACGAGTATTTTAACATAATTTTCTTGACTCTTCTGCTCTTATCAGACTCATGTGGGAAAATTTTTCCTTGAAGTAAATCGTTGTCATTCTTTTGATCATCCTCCTGTCTCAGTCTTCCTTTAAGCAGCCAAACAAAGGCTTCTCCCTATCGATAACTTACACTTCACATAGAAAAAGTTACAGATTTTTATCTTATCACATCTTCTGAAGGAAGGATACATCCAAGGTCAGTCTCCTATTTCATCATGTGGTTTGATTAAAGTGTAAATTGAGAAAAATATATTATCGTGTATTTTAACACAAAAATTCCACCCCTTTATTATAGAGATTCGTTCATACCTAAAAATCTAGTACACATATTACAAATAACGTGTATCATAAAAATTTTTCTACATAATATATATACTCATCATTTTTATCAATATTATTCCAGGAATTTACACTCAATCCCAATTCTCTATAAAATTCTCTGCGGGGTCCTTTTTGATTTTTTTGGGCGCCATTTAAGCAATCTATGTACTATACCCACACCTTTCCGTGTTGATGTATTAAGAGATTTTCGTTCATATTTACTATTCAAACAACATTCATTGGCATCATATTCTCAAAGGAGTGTCCTTTTAAATCACTCCCGTTGGCACATGCGACATAAATTTCTCATAAAAAAAAGAATTATGTTCATGTGTATTTCAGGCGTTGCATAACAAAAACCTAGATCCTAAAGTCGTAATAAATAAACACTACCTCCGTAAAACTAACACACGACGACGAAAAAACCCTGAAGCAATATCATTCTAAATGAAGTGCTTTTCAACTCCTGAACTGAAAAAAGAAACGAGAAGAAAGTTTTGCCCTACAAAATAAGATGTGTGTGTATATTTGTATATATATGTATGTATTTATGTATATCCGCTTCCCTATCCTTCTTTAAGCCTTTTAAAAATAAAAGGGTATGTTTTTTGTTTGTTTTGTTTTAACCCAATGTTGGTTATAAATAAATAAATAATTTTTACCCGCATTATTATCTGTGCATTATCCATTTTCGGCCACTTATTCTGGGTATAAATTTTAATTTCCCCTGAGTGGTCCCTCGCCATCTTACGCCAGGTATACCGTATACCACTTTAAATAAATACGAACCTCCAATAACTGAGAACCGGGTGTTCAAAAGAGTTGACAAGGGAAGGGTTTTCTGTACATTCTTAAAAAAAAATCAGTTCCATAATGTGAGCCCATCGCTGCTGGTTTGGAACCAAAATCAGATACTAAATTGCACAAGTGAACAGAACTCGAAGGTAGGTAAAATCATCGAGTCTTATTATATTGTTCGTTCGGCTTTGTTTCTCCTCGGCGAACATATTCAAAGCCCTCAGCAGGTTTATGTAACTCTGCTACAATGTACGAGTACATTTACATGTAAATTCAAGCAGCCGCAGCCATGTGTATAGTGAGTACGTATGTGTGTATGTGTTGGCAGAACAACTTTACAATTTCGATTAATAGCAGTCTGGCCGTGACATTATTGCTGGGTCGTTCCCATAACCCACTGCCGCACACCCTCACCCGATTATACATTCATATATGAGCTTTGGTGCAAAATAAAGGACGAACGCAAAAGTGGAACACAATTACATGGAAAAAGAAAAAAGAAAAACTAAAGGAAAACACATTAAAAGAAGGACTTCAATGAACATGCAAAGGGAGGGGGACTTTACATAAATATACAAACGTGTGTAGCATTGAGAGAATTTTGAAGGCTGGCAAGCGGCCTTCAGAGACCGGTGCTGAAATGTCATCGTCGACAGAGGCACTTAAATGAAAATCATGAGCAGACCACCCTTAAAGTGGTTGTCGCCATGAGAAGGTCTCTATAGTCATCGTCATCGTCGTCGCCGTCGCCGCAACAAATCATGGTTGTGTGTAAGTAATAATTACCCCAAGAGTACACACAGCAGCAGCACAATCCCTTTTGCCACCTGTAATCCCATGTAATTACAAGGACTCAGCTGATTTCCTTCAACAGCTCAATTATATCCAGAGTCAATGGAACAAAAGTTCGAAGAACACACTCAGTGGACACGAAAAGGTGTTCTGATATTATAATTTTTTTTTCAGAATTTTTTTTTTTTTTAAATGAATAAATAACCATCACCCTGGAGACCAAAGTGATGGAGTAAAAATATCGTACGAATAAAGATGTATGTTTGGATAAGATTTTTGTAGAGATTTATCACCTCACCATCACCTTAGCCATTTAGTTTTATTTTAGGTACTTAATTTTTTTTCTGGAGATAATATTTTGTTATTGCAAAAAAGAGTAGGTACCTACCTATGTATATATTAAGTGGGAATGGGAAATTCAAGAGTAAAGAAAAAGGCCCAAATGGATCGTATGAACTTGATCTTGAAGTTCAAAAGTATATAACTTGGGTAAGCAATCGCATCAATATAAAATGAAAACATTTTTGAAGTAATTTTATTTTTTGTAAAATTTTGGAATTCTTCTGTTTCCAAACTGGAACAAAATCCATAGTGTCATTATTGAGACTGTCTTTTTTTAATATCGATTCCTTTACGTAGGGCATTATTTATAAAGTTTACAAAATATCTTGCTTTAAGTAAAACTAATGCTAAAGTTATAAATAATTAAATAAATAGTCTATAATGACTTGAAACTCCCCATCATTCATGTATACGTGTTGTAAGCTTGGAGGAATGGTGGGGACTTTTTTTTTTAATCCCACGTACAATTGAAGTGCTAAAAATCTCTACGAACTTGAACAAGACTTTAAAAATTCATAAAAAAACACAAACAAATTGATCTTTTATGGGAATTATGTGGGGGGTGGGGATGAGGTGCTTATAATCTTTCCAAGGTTGAAAAACTTAAAAAAAAATATTGAATCTACCGGCGATTTTTGGAATATCCCACAAATAAAGTTTGACGTTCTAGTGGTCTTTCGATTTGTATTTTTTTTTCGAATATCCCACAGATAAAGTGTGATGTTCTAGTGGCCTTTCAAATAGTATACTTTTTTGCCAATGTCCCACAAATAAGGTGTAGTGTTTTAGTTGCCATGTTCAAATGGTGTACTTTTTTATGAATATCCCACAGATAAAGTGTTACGTTCTAGTGACCTTTCAAATGGTATACTTGTTTTGCGATTATCTCACAAATAAAGTGTGAAGTTCCAATGGCCTTTCAAACTGTATATTTTTTTTCTGAATATCCCAAAAATAAAGTTTCACGTGTTCTATTCGCATTCCCAATTGCATATCCCACAAATAGGGTGTGGCGTTCAGTTGCCTTTCAAATGGTATACTTTTTTTTGCGAATATTCTACAGATAAAGTGTGAAGTTTAAGTGGCCTTTCAAACGGTATATTTTTTCAGTGAAAGTCCCACAAATAAAAGGTCGCGTTCTAGTGGCCTGTCAAATGTACTTTTTTGCCAATGTCCCACAAATAATGTGTGGTGTTTTAGTTGCCATTCAAATGGTGTATTTTTTTGCGAATATCCCACAAATAAAGTGTTACGTTCTAGTGACCTTTCAAATGGTATACTTGTTTTGCGAATATCCCACAAATAAAGTGTGAAGTTCCAATGGCCTTTCAAACTGTATAATTTTTTCTGAATATCCCAAAAATAAAGTTTCACGTTCTAGTCGCATTCCCAATTGCATACTTTTTTTGCGAAAATCCCACAAATAAAGTGTGGGCTATCTAAGTAGTATACTTTATTTGCGAATAACCACCAAATAAATTGTGAAGTTCTCGTGGCCTTTCAAACGGTATACTTTTTCAGTGAAAGTCCCACAAATAAAGGGGGTCGCGTTCTAGTGGCCTGTCAAAGTGTACTAATAATCTTTACAACCTTTCATAAAATATTAAATCAAGTGGCTATTCAAATGGTACAGTTTTTTGCGAATATCCCACAAATAAAGCCCTTAAAATCTCTATTGACTTTGAAAAACTTTAACCATTGATTAAAAATTATCTATGAGTGATGAGCTATTTCTGAAAGTAATTGACATTTTTTGACCAGTTATTGACCTTTTAGATGAAATACTATTTTTTCGAATAACCCGCAATGAGGAGCTGAGATCCCGGAGATCCCTAACATATGCAAAATATTTAAAAAAGACAAATTTTTGCAGAAATTAAAAAAAATACCTGTTTTACGAAAAAGTTGATATTTTTTTTTAATATTTTTCGCAAAAAAAACATCGACTTAAATAACCTTTAGATATTTAATTCAAATTAGAAATCTTCTTCGAGAAAATCACTACAATTTTATGATTCATTTTTTTTTTTTTTTGGTTTTTGTTTTTCATAATAGGGCGTGTTACGTGGAATAACAAAGCGTTTATGGATTGACGCGTTCTTCAAAAAAATTTTGCTGTTCTTTTCTTTACAACCTACCTGTCCTACATAATATACTTTTGTGGTGTTTATCCCACCATGATTACTATAACAGGTTTCAGGTGTGTTAAAGCAAAAAAGTACCTTCGCAAAAAGCTTTAGCGTCAACAATTAAAACACTTTCTATGTTATTTTTGACCACAGTACACATATTAAAGGTAATATCATTAGCGTTTTCATTTTTGTTCAGTTCTGCGCATCTGTCAAAATCGAGGTATTATGGTGGTAAAATGGTGGATTCAGTGCCCCTTTCCTTGTCTAATTTCAATATTTTGTTGTTGTTTCTAATGATGCGCGTTGAGTTCCTGTGGGCACTCGAACAGCCATTTTTAATTTTTTGACATTTCCAACTTTGACAACCTGCGCAATATATTACCTTTAATATGTGTACTGTGATTTTTGACATTTTTTTTTCATTTTTTTGAGTAGGACGTTAAATTTTGTTTATCTACATTATAATTCTTACCCTTTTATACCAAGCCGACGTTATCGGTTTGGCAAATAAATTAAGATCTGAAAATTAAGCTGTGGGTGAGAAGAAATTTGATTTAGCAAATAGTCTGTGCGGTAACGTTGCAAATTATATATGTCAATGGCTGATCCTTACTCGAGTGCGGTAGAGCAAATTAATCCAATATCAATGTTGGAATTATAATTAAATAAAAAAATTGATAGAGTTGGGGTGAATAAAAAGTTATTCGATAGATCGCGCTTTTCATCAAAATATCAATATTACCTTAAACTCAAAACAAACTAACCATATGATTGAGCTAAGACTTTAAAAATAGTATTCTTTATGAAGTTAGAAGTTTTAGGGCCAGTTTCACAGTGCACACTTAAAAAAATAAGTGGCACTTAATTTTCCCATTTTGGCACTTAAGCTGCAGTTTTACTACCTGAGTAAGTGGAACTTAAGTGGCCAACATGGGAGACTTAAGTGTCACTTATTCCGATAAGATTACACTGAGAAATTGGGAATTAGTTTTCCATATTTGGCACTTAAGTGACACTTACTTCACTGTGAAACTGGCCCTTAGTTAACATAAATTAAAAGTTCTAAATTTTTCCGAACACCAAATACTTGAAAATTTGCACTAAAATCAGAAACTAACTATCTGATTGAGTTGAAACTAACACAATATATTTGGTTTGAAATGAGAAGAGATAAATCAAAAATATTCAAGTCTTTCCATAGACTACCATCCAACAGAACTGAAACTTGCAAAATGGATTTTTTATGAAGTAGTTTTATTTTTTCTGATAGATGACGCTTAACACCGAAATATGTTTCGTAATTTACAGTTGTATGTGACATGCTCACGCAGAAAAAATGTTGTCATTAACAGGAATTAGAATAAGTTTTACTTCAATCTTGCAAAAGAAATATTGGTGCAAACTTTTAAACCACCTTTTATTAAGGTATTAACATTTCTAAATTAGAAGCTCTTTACTAAAATGTTCTTCGTTTTATACACAAGTGCCATCATGATTAACCTATTTTCTGAATTAACTCCAGCTGAAAACGCTTTAAAAACTGACAGTCCGTGCAAAAAAGTAAGCAAACATACTTTGTTTGGTAACTTGAAACTTCCTACGACGCACGTCGTACGACGTAGCACAATTTGCTGTCAAATATCAGTAGAAAAAATGACAAGTAGCAATTTGTAGTAAGAAGTTGCAGTTACCAACAGACATACTGTTTTCACATTTTTAAATTTTAAGTGACAAAGTGACATTTGGAGTATGATACTAAACAGATAAAATAAACATTTGGTGATTTTAACTTTCATAAAATGTTAAAAAAGATAATACCCGCTGTAACCGCAACATAAAAGAGATATGTATAGTCCCTGGCCGCGGCTGACACTTAAAATTTATCAGATCCAATCGTTAAATTTCTTCGACATAATTTACATTATGAGATTATAAAAATCGACAATCTTTTTTCACTCTGCCCACTTATTGAAAATTCAATAAAAAAATAATCGGTTTAAAATGTCTTCACAAAATTTGATACCATACTTCGCAGACTTTAACAATAAACACGACGTCATAATCAAGCGCAGTCTTTCTTCACCAAGTTAGCAAATGCCAAAGCATAGTTGTGTTGAATATGAGGGTTGTTTAATTTTCCACTGGTTGGAAAACACTTTGTAAATTCACTTCGTTCACACACACATACACATGACACAGCATTATGCAAACAGAAGTAGATTCCATCTAAACGCCTTTGTGGATTAAGCGGTCTTTTTGTATTCGAAACTGCCCGCGACCGCAGTGAAGTGGATGTGAGTGGCGTGTGTTTAGCTTGTAATAACCGTTGACGCACAATAATTCAAGAGGCTTTAGATTAACATATTGCTTTTGTGGCATAAAAGCGGAGTATATTATAGGCTACTATCTGAGTGAAAGCTTTGATAGAAAATATTTCTTCTTTTTTTTATCAAATGTGATTAATCAACAGCTATGACATTTTTGACAGATGTTTGTGAATTTATCAATCGAGATAAAATATTAAGGGCGAAGATTGAGTAAATATGAGTTGACTTGGCTTGGTACACTGCAGAGATGTGATGATGATGGGCCAATGGTTAACTCTGGAGTCGCATGATGAAAGTCAGTGATATATATCAATTCAAATTTAACGACACAAACTGCTGACCTTAAAGTACGTGACACTCATAAAATATGAAAAGCTTTTAAGGGATTTAATGAAGAACTAAGTTGACAAATGGTAATGTTGAAGGAAATTCGTAAAGAAGCACACACATTCTGAAGACATAATATACTTACCTGGGAAAATGTAGGTTTCATGATAGGACACAATACGTGTTGGTTAAAGCTAGAATATGTAAGGTACGTAGTACGAACTACATTGGTTCACTTCATATTTACCCCTTTTTCGTTATCATAATTCAATAGATGGCACGTTTTTCATTTCTGGTATATTATTGACTTCCAGGTTGTATATGAAAATATATAACAACTTTACCTGCTTGTTACGAAATTGAGCTCATTTATAAGTTTTCTTGAACAGTGATTGTAATTTCTTAAAGGTATAAATTTTAAATATAATCTACATTTATTGTTATATAAAACTTATTCAGTTCTACAGACTTCATTTTTAAACCAAAAAAATAAAATAACCGGCTGTTTATTTGGGTAAGGATAAAGGCAGTGATATAAAACCGCATTTTAATGGAGTACCTAATTGCAATTTTGTCTGAATATGAGTTACCATGAATTCTCAATTTTTTGGGAGTGAAAAATTGCTCTTAATTTTTGATGCGACAAACTCAACTAAATGATACTGTACTGACTTACCTGGCAGAACTACTCCATATAACATTGGAAAAAATTTACCTTATAAGCATTCTACTTATGGCAATGAATGTACGTTTATTTGACATGACAACTTTTCTGAAACTGTTCTTGAACGCTTTTTCAGTAAGTATGTTAAAAGAACCCAGCTAGAAAATCGATAAATGTCAGAAAATCAAAATGGCTGTTCAAGTGGAGATTTTTGAACTTGATGTGCATAAAGTTCATATTGCTTTAATTTTATCATTGTATTTAACTGTCAATGTTTTATGAACTGAAAATTTGTCAAACAAGTGCGTTGTTGAATTCCCACCTTTCAATTTTTATGAAATAGGTGTGTGTTATTTGGAGGAATGGAGGGGGCCTAAAATAAAGAACGGGTAAGGTGACAGTCACTTTTTCATGACAAGAGATACTCTTGAAAGATTTTTAAATTCTAAGCAAGAGGCAGTAACCCACCAAAAACATTTCTGTTTTTTTTTTTAGGTAGCATAGGCTGGAAATCGAACCCAAGACTATCGGCGTAACAGTCCTAACTCCTACACACGAACCATTACGCCACTGGCTACTTCATAAGCTCTTATATATTAAACTTTGATATTTAAGTTTCGTTTCAGCAAAATTTTAAAATGTGTCACTTCACTGTCAAGTCCCAACACTTGACCCAAACTAAAACGTCTGTTACAATATTTATCAGACAAAAATTAATACACAAACACATAGCTAGTTCAGTTTTCTTAGGATCACTGAGATCTCAGCAATCTCAAAAATCGGTACCTACTTAATGTTCAGAAAAATGAGATCTCGGAGATCTCAGCAATCTCATTTTCATGAACAATATTCCTCAGCAAAATATTTCAGCTTTGCTGTCAAAATCAGACTTGCCTTGCCAGATTAGAATTTATTTATCGGAGCCCTTTTCCAAAATTGGTTGTCGTCTTGATGGGTGAAACTAACATTTTGTTCTGACTTCTGGGGTTTACCAATTTAGCCCTAGGGGGATATTTGTTTTATCCACTTTTTAAATAAAAATATTTAACCTTCATTTTATTTTAAATTCCAACTTTTAAGGCTCCTCAAGCCAACTCGAAACTTTCGCTACAGATTCGCGTCGGTTTGGTAGAATCCTTATAAAAGAATTACAATTAATTACTTTAGGAAGGAAGCTATTTGCTAGTAGAATCCGGCAGTTTTGGGCAAATAAACGAACAGACCTTTTGTGTTAAGTAATTCTCTCGGACGCGATCGCGTTAACAAAACGATAAGATGCAACTTTTTACTGATCGAATGCATAACCACCACAAGTTTGGCAACAAATTTGAGACAATTGTTGAAAAGTTCTTGACAATTTGTTATTATTAGGCGTGTTTCTTGACGATTGTCAGATCTTACAATATTGTCAGAACTGTCAATGGTCTGACAATAGGTAACAATTTGCTGACAATTGACATGCATATTTCTTACAATGAAAAATTGTCCGTTCACACGGTTGGTAGATTTCTTCCAAAGTCTAACAATTTTATTGTCAGCTCTTTCTGTATCTCTCCTTAAGCAACTCATTGACATTTCGGACAATGAAGAAATTGTCTGCAATTGTAAGATGTTTTCAATGAAAACATCTGACAATGACCAATGAGTCTGACAATGTCCTGACTGACAATGATGAAAATAGTGTGTTCAGACGATTGTAAGATACCTGACAATTTTTAGTCAGATTGTCGTCTGACAATGACGTTTCTGACAATGCTGTCAGACAAAATTGTGTGTTCAGACGATTGTAAGACATTTGAAACAGTTTTTTCACTGACAGATCTGCCAATATTGTAAGATCTGACAATCGTCTGTACTTAGCTTTTGTCCAAAAAAAGGACATCGCGACTTACTAAAGTCATCACATCTAACAAGCCCATCACTGTTACAAAATGTCATCATTACCTTTTTAGCTTTGTGGCAAGCACACAACACAAAAACTAATCAGCCACGCCACATTAAAATAAAAAGAAAACTCATATAGAAAATTATTCCCCTTTATCAAATAAAATAAAATAAAATAAAATAAAATAAAATAAAATAAAATAAAATAAAATAAAATAAAATAAAATAAAATAAAATAAAATAAAATAAAACAATAGACCTTAATTTCAAGTCATTGATAGGATAATAAAATAAATTCCATGACAATGGTCGCCATATTTTTTTTTTTTTCATAAAAAAATTGTTTCATTCGATGACTCAGATAATTTGACGTTTCCATACAAACTACCGATAGCAAATGATATAATTAGCGCCAGTAATATAGTTTTTATCGGGACTTAAGCTAAGTCCATCATGTGTAAATCACTTAATTCCGATGTTGTTTTTTCGTCAAGTTCTTATGGACTTGCAAAAAAAACACATTATTTCTTATGATCCGAAAAACTAACAATTCTAACACACATTTTCCGACAACTCTAAAAAATTTGTTAATTATAAACGAGTCAGAAATTTGAAAATAATTGTTTACTTGTCATTTTACAAATTGTCACCTTCACACTCTCACCAATGATGAGTTGTTAACGTATATTGTGTAAATATTGACATTAGTAGTTTTTATTTATTCTGAGAGACTAAAAAATGGAAATATTCACTTTTAGCCTTTCTTCGCATGCTACTATTTCACGTCACGTTATAATGAAACAAGAACTTCAAGTTTCAACCCAACTCCAATCATTTTATTATAGTTTTGGCTAACGAAGTGAAATATTTACATAATTTTAATCATTTAACCTAATTATATTACATGGACATGACGTACATTTATATTTTATAAACCATCTCATTACAAATACCCAACTTTATTGGTATTACCCAAAGCCTATATAATTCAATTCGCTATATGTCACTTGAACAAAATTAGATTAGCTGTTTCTGTAAATTTAACCAAATTTTGGTCAATGGCTAAACTTATAATACCAACTTACAGTAAATAAATATCACCATGCATACATAATGTGCTGCTACACTCCGCGTGTATGATTAATAAATTAAAATTCTCCCAAACATGATTATATTTCTAATACAGGGCCCCATCCCGCTAAAATTCAACACCACTTATTTGGAAATTATAGTTAAACAAAATGTCATTAGGCTTTGTTTTATTTTACGACCATCATCAACGTAAAAATAATTTTGTTGTGTTTGCATTTTCGTATATTTCGTAGTTTATACATATGTATGTATATATGAAATATGAAATATAATTTGGGATTCTGAATCTCTTCGTTGTTTACACTTGGTGTACATACATAATAAAATATATTGTGGTGTTTGATTGTTAAATTTTTACTTACCACACAATATTTATGGAAGGCATCCGTGCGTTGTAAATTAACATTGATAAAATTTGCATATAAATAAGGGTTCAGTGGAATTTTTATAAACTTTAATTTGAGTTATTTTCATGAAATTGCGTTTCTATGACATTGAAAAATGTCAAGTTCTTTTTGAATGGTTGTTTCATAACTTTGAAGAACTATGGTATTAAGAACTATCGAATATCGATGTAGTTAATTTATCTTAATTATAAGTAAGTTATTTATTTATATAACAACCCAAATTGCAAGGTATAGGTATATCTACCACAGGAACATATCTCGTTTTGGTTTTTGAGCTGCAACTGCTTTAAAAAAATGTCGTACGTCGTTTTTTTATCTGCCCACAATGAGCTGTACAGCTTTTTATATATTTTAAAGGAAAAAAACAACCACGTGTTTATTTTCACTTTTTTTATTTCCAATATTTTTCTTTTAATTAATATTTTTTTTCGGGACACAAATGAGCACTAAAAACTTCAATATTTTTTTCCGGCTCTTTTTTTCTTCATATAAATTGAAACGTCAGAAGTGCTGCACGTGAAAAAGTTAAAAGTTGGTGAACCTTTGCAGCACCGTCTGCAGCACCGTCTGCAGCACCGTCTGCAGCACCGACTGCAGTTGCGTTGCGTTGTGTTCGTAGCATTGAATTTGTGTGTATTCAATATTTTGACAGCTATTCAGTTGCAGCTTCCAGTTGCAGCTCCGTATCCATTGTGTTCAGCCAGTAAATGTCAAACCGGTTCGCCGGTCAGTAGAAATTTAGAAGTCACAACTCATAAGAAAGCTAGGGTCAACGCAAATAGTCAAGGCGTTGACTCTCTGACGTTAAAATGACCCGTTGACAAGAACTTGATTATTGATTATTTTATGTGACCTTATAATCGCCCTATCAACGCAATTAGGACACATTAACAGAAAGCTCGTCACCGCGCTAATTGTATTTCAACGTTGACACAACAGAATTTTTTACCGGGTCAACGTAGCTTGCAACGTTTATCTCAATTTCAAAAATCCATCGACATCGTATGGCTACTCCTCAATGGAATTGAACAGTTTATAGCGTTACAGATAGATAACAAGCTATATTTTGTGGTATATCGATTATTTCGTTCCAAATGTGACCCGAAAGACCTAAAACGCATTTTTAATGAGTACAAAGTAAGAACTCTCAAATTTATGATTTTTGCAGGTTTTTTTAACGTATCAACAACGTAGGCATCCTTCAACTGAATTTTAAAGGGTCACCCAAACGAACGCGAAACTTCCGGAACGAGGACGAAACTTTCGGCTGTCAAAATTTATTTACAGGGTGATATGTATATGAGAGTACCCTCACCAACGCGATGATGCGATTAAGCGAATATCATATAAAATATATTGACACTTGACAGCCGAAAGTTTCATCGTCGTTCCAAATATTTCGTGTTGGTTTGGAGCGCTTTAAAGCTTGACTGATTTAACATTTTAACGTCGTGTAATCATCAACGCGAAAAATGGTTGATTTTTCCTCTTGTCAAGTCGGAGTAAAAGCTCAAAGTTTTTGAATGTGATCAAGTTGTTTGAACGTCATAGTTTACCATGTCAACGCGTTGAAAGCAAAGTATAAAAATGCGTTGAAACAGATAACACTTCAACGCATTTCGGGATTAACCGACTGCTGTCATTCGTATTAACGTCAACGTTTCATGCATTAACACGGTCTACGTTGACAGTAAAATGATGATACTTTTAGTGACGTCAATGAGTCAACGCATTGACCATTTGCGTTGACCGCATAATTATAGCTAAGACTCTGAAATACTAACTGACCAAATGAATTGTATTAAAATAAAGTCCACATTGGGTTTCATCAAAGGATTGCAATTTATAAACCCATTCGCAAAATTTACTGTCGGCTCTTAAGTATAGATTAAAATTTAAATTAAAGCTACAACTGTTCTCAGAAATAAAATGAAAACAAATTTGGTTAAATTAATGCTTTACAAAAACAGAGTTTAACCGCACGATTTGCACGTTTTAAAAAAAAAAAAAAAAAGTTAATTGATTCAGAAAATATATGAATATTAAAAATTTCGCTTCACCAAATTGTTGTCATTGAATTAAATTTCCACGTTCTAAACGATAAATTTTCAACAAAATAATAAATCAAAATGGTTTTCGGTTCCCGGTTCCGGTGTATAAAATATCTACTCCTACATCCATACATATATAAAATAAAACGTAGGTATTGTGTTGCGAGCTTAAGTGATTTAAGGCGTTTCTATTCTCATTTGTTACTTCTTTTACTAAAAAAAAAGCAACTAGGGTAAAGGTTTGGTGGCGTAGAGCGCCGATATAACTAGGATTGGTTCTTATACGCGTCGTATTTTTAAGTGGAAAGCTTCTGTTAGATTTGAAAAGCTGTCATTTAAAACAATTTTTCATGCCTGAAAAACATAAATCATTTCTACTTAAAAGTCGTCCGACTTTTATCTATCGTTATGTAGGTAGGTAGGTACATAGCAGAAGCCATTTGTATATGTACAACCACACTGCTAATCCAGTACATCCCTTCCCGAACCTTGTTCAAAAATTCTAACCCCTTTTTGCGAGCGCCATCTATCAAGTTATATTTACCAACTTCAATTGATTATTAATCAACTTGTCATAATAAATCATTTATACCTACTCGTATACTTACGACAGAGCATCAAATAAATGAATCTCAACCAAATTGCATTATGGCTTGAGTTTCTACAAACACGCCCGCCGCGCCCGCCGCTCCATGGCACCATTTAAATCGTGCAAATTATTTATTTAAACATATACCTACCTATATCTTCTAGGGTATATAACTACCTGGGAAATATACAAAAGATACATAATTTATAGGCATCCCAAGATTAATCCGAATCGAATTGTAAAATAATTTCATTTTTTTTTTACATTTTCATTATTATTGAATCAGAGAACAAAAGGCGATTTGGAATCACCATTCACCAATAATGCCCAACATCGTGCGCTGTTTTTGCAAAATGGTTGCTGATTTTATTGAATATCCTATCAATGCGGATTTCATTTGCGGGAAATTTCATTTCCTTTCAATGTACCAACGTAGTTCCGTTCTACAGAGACCAACCAACAAAAAAAAACTCCACCTCCACCTCATCCCCGAGCCAAAACTTGGAACTTAAATTCTCATTGAACGTAATATTGCCATCAGCGCTGACACTTTTTTTTTTTTTTTTGTTTAACGGAGTAGAATTTTATAGCTTTAGGAAATTTTGTACCAGTTACCTGTGTATGAAAAGAAAAATCGTTAAACCAAATTTAAAAACTTTTTTAATTAATTTTATGTTTAAATCAATTATTCAACAAAAGTGGATGGGGACTGGGGTATAGGAAATGATGGAATGACAAGAATCAGGACTTTAACAGGTAAATATAATACAAAGCCAGTGGGTCACTAGGGATTGAGGGGGGTTTGAATAAAGAAAGAATTTCCGTTTTTTATAGACCATCAATTTTACTTCATTTTATTTAATATATTTTCTTAAACGCTTACAAACGACTCATTTTTTATAAGAAACTACAGCGTTAGCCGTTTATGACTTGTAGCAAGAAGTTGCATGAAACCAAACACACATAATAAAAGAGCATGGTAAGAATTGGTTTTTAAGGAGACAGTGGGTGATATACATGAAACAGAGCACATGCTCAGAGCAGGTGCTCATAACTTGCTTCGAAAAGTGAAGTTTGAGTTTTCCGTTTTATTCAGACTAAAACCTAAAGCCTACTGCGAATCGTTAAACGAAAAATTTGCAGTAGGTAGGTACGCTGCTATGGCCCCTAAAGGCCCCTTTTTCAGACTCGAAACCCGTGGCCTTCACTTTTTTAAAAATTAACAAAATGGCCCCTGGCTTTTTCTCTTTAAGTAAGATTTTATTCTTTATTGAACAAAAAAAAATGAAAAGACTTGCGATTCTATGATATCTGCACTAAATTTATTAGAAATAAACAAAGATTTGGGAAATTGGGTACCAAATTTAATTTTTTTTTTAATTTTTTTTATGAATTTGTTTTGATTTTATTTTTTATGCTTTTAATAGATTTTTTGAAATGTTTTTGCTGCAGTTGTTATTTTTTTTTTTTTGCTTTAATAGTATTGGCGGAGGCCCCTTTTTTTGGCGTGTGCCCCTTTTTGGGACCACTTTTGAAATTTTTCAGAGGCGACACTGGCACGCTGTCCGACGAGTGAATTTGGTTATTGTAGATTATTTGGAGAAGTCTTTTTTCGCACAGAATTATTTAATTGCCCCGGACATTTGAGTTCAATTTGTGTTTATTTATTCTGTTTTTTATTGTTGGCACAACGAGACGTCGATGTGACGAGATCTCTTTGAAGTTATTCCTTGCGTTCGGTAAACTATCAGATAGGCTATCCACCTATCTAAAAATTTTCAGATACGTTGGGTTGTTGTTGCATCAGCTGTTTTGTCACAAGTGATTACAACAACACAAACCTATCCGGATAGCTTTGGATTGATCCCCGAACGCGACCATTCTCTCTTAATGACGAATTTAAAACAACGAAATAGTAAACAATAAAGCATTTTTTATTTTTATTTCGTTGATTTAAGCTCGTCATAAAGAAGCCTTTTCCTATATTTGAAAAAGAAAAGATCTTGATTCGCTCTACAACTACATGAACCCATTAATTGTGAGCGTATGGCAATAATTTAAGGCATATAAGAAATATTTATTTTCTTTCAATATGTAGCCTCGGTTTTTGCACACAGCAGAAGATATTGGAAAAAAAACTTGTTAACCGTTGTATTGTCAGATTTTTGCTTAAATTGCTTATCCATTTACAACTTCTTAGATAAACTAGAAATTTGATTGGGTGCGTTCAGCAGTAACAAGGGACTACAATCTACATGTAGTGTACTAAATTCATTGAACGCAAAATTGAGTAAGGAAACTAGTTATTTCTTAAGATGTCAAAGATGTCAAACTTGGGACTTTACTTCAAATGTTTACATTCTATATAAAGACGGAAACACAAATATCTCATGTGGGGTGTGTTAAGTTTTCCTTTATTCAGTTAATTGAAAACTTATATTTGTTTGACAACAATAATGTTATCATTGACATACCACGTGTTGTTATTATTGTTTTCGTCGTCGCCATGAAGGATTCGCGTTGGTGTGTGGGAACCTTAATTCGCACATTTAAGTGAAGGGCTCTTAAGAGGGGAAAACTGTGAAGAGATCTCGTCACTTACGTCTGGGGGGACGCTACGGGTCAGCGCAAAGTTGGGCAACCGTGTATGGCAACGTTGGAATTAATGCAAAAAATTAAAAAAAAAAAGATGTCCTTTTTTTTTCGTTATAAAATATTCCAATGCATTTAACCGCACTTATTTTATATTGTTACATGATTTCCCACTCCAAAGCGTGAACTTGAAGTAACCACTTAAGTTGTCTGTCAATTGTGATTTAAAAGGTTGACAAAAAGTTTGTGGTTAGCAGCTGTAACCAGCGTTGCTTCCCAAACAAAAATGTTCGTGTCACATTTTCTAAAAAATCGTGCCATTTTCGTGCCATGTGAAAAAACTCAAATTCATATATTAAAAAAAATATAATTCAACTGTGTGGTGAAATACAATACAAAATTAGAAGAAATAAATTGCTCTATTCGAGTACATATTGTCAAAAAATAAGAGTTTCTGCCAGTTTTTATTCCATTTGGATCAATTTTCCTAAATTTTTTTAAAATTCGCTAAAAAATGGAAATAAAAAAAATGTATAACTTTTTCGTGCCACCGTGATATTTTCCAAGAAATTTTCGTGTCAAAAAAGCACGATCGTGACACTTCGGCAACGCTGGCTGTAACTTGCTTAAAAATAACGGTAACATTTTGTTTGGACATGAAATCGACAGTGTTCAGGTGTGTTTTTAAAAATTTTAATATGAAATTAAAAATCGTGATTTATTTTGTATCTCAAATCAAGTGTGTATAAATTATAAGTGTTTTGCCCTTTTTCAAAAGCTTAAGTCAATTTCCACGCCATTCCATGTTCAGATTTTACAGTTTTCATATAATTTGATTTTTTGTCTGTGCAGTTCTAAAAAGAACAGGTGCTCATACTTGCTCCATTTTTTGTTCTTTTTCCTTTTAAATTTACTAAGGTTTACTTTTTGGTGCAGGTTCGTATATTCGAATGACTTGTTTTTAACACGGATGGAGTTGCTTCGAATTATGAAAGAGTCTGGAAAGGCAACATTAGAAGCATGAGAATACTTAAAATTACACCTTCAGGAACGTACTCAAATGATTAACGAGTTTAGGCCTACAATTTCACAATTTTCGTCGAAATTCAAAGAATAATGGGCATTCAAATCAAAAATCTATTGGTTTTAAGCAGCACAGCAATATAACATAAATACACGTTGACGTCTAAAAACAACATTTGAAAACAGTTGCAACCGACCTAAACGTAATATCCCCAAATATACGAAATGATTTGTCAGCAGTGGAATTATGATTTGCTACAAAGATTAATCTAAGAGCTGAGATCCATTTGTCTACATCAAAATTATTAGAAGACGTATTGCGTTTAGTTTACCTTATACCCTTTCAACTATTGTGGAAGCAAAGCTAACACGCCATCAATACAACGTTATAAAAAACAAAAATCCTGATTGATTTCATTCATACAAAGTAATTTAACATCCAAAAACAAAATGCTTTCCGAATTAGGAATTTATACAGGTTACTGCATTGGCCGCTGAAGTCACTATTCAGGGTCTTATAAATCACACGGTTGAACGTTTGATAAAATCACAAAAAGAAGTTATTTTACGTCTAGAAAATGAGCATTTAAGTAATTTGCAATTGATTTCAAAGATGGGGTTTTGATGGCAGTTCGGGCAATAGTTCCTATAAGCAAAATTATGTAGGAATGGAAGCAGATCATTCAAATGTTTCCATTATTTCAGTTGTGCCTTTGCGATTGGTTTGTGAGAACTTGAGTAGAAAAGAAATAATATGGCAAAATCCACAATTTTCTTCTATCAGGTATTACCGTCCCATCAAAATTTATTTTGCTAAAGAATCAACAAAACTTTCGATTTCTGAAATCAATACAAATCGATACCAAAATTAAAAATTTTATGCCTTACGAAGTCCATATTGAAGAAAAAATATATCTGCGGTGCAAGCTCAAAAGAGCTAAACGATATTCAAAAAAATACTGTCGAAACCAGATAATCCCAATACGTTGGAGTTTGGCCTATAAGTTTTGCACTCTTGGATTCGAGTTTACTGCCTTTTGAACGTTGGCTATAAGCTTCAAATCAACAGGTGGCAAGCTAGAAAAGAAGATAAAGAAATAGTGGCATTAAATGAAGCTCGAATACAGGAGCAGTTTAAGAATCAAATGGGACTTATTGTTGATCAACGCAAGCCAGGTTTTGGCAATAAGCTAGCCCTCTACATACGAATCGTCATGTCATAGATAAAATATTTCCACACAATTTTGACAAGAATTGACACTTGACAGACATTTTTTTTTTAATATTACCTAGAACCTAATACCATGCACACTTTTCTTATAAAGAAGTTTGAAATGTTGTGCTAAAAATGTCTTCGACTTTCACAAATATGCAAATATGGTTGAGATCTACACATTTTCTTAGTACTTGACGATTTCCTTAATTAACAATAAAAGAAATCTGATATTTTGTAATTAAACATGATTTCTGCACCTAAATTTTGTTTAAACTAAAATAAAAGCTATTATTTTCTATCTGTCGTTTATCTCCAATGAAGCATTCAACATTGATAATCGTTTCCTCAAAATATTGTCGATGTTATCCCAATACTATCTGCAGCGCAAACAGAAGGCTAGAATTTAAACAATTTCAAAGATATTTTGGTAAAAATTTTAAAATATGGTGCTACGCATATATTTTACATCAGAAACTGTTATGCCTTAGTCCTTCTAAAATTTCAGTTTTTAATGGTTTACGGTTTTGTGTTAAAAGGCCGCACTTATATGCCCGCCTAGATACTTGTGTCTTCTCTATACAATAATCTTTTTTATTTTAACATAAACCACCTAAAGTGTCATCCTTGAGCCTCATTTCATGATTACAACTCTGTTAAAAAAAAAAAAAAAGAATCTGTAAATTATGCAAATCTAAAAGTGCGATCACAACTTTTCAAAGAATTCGAATATGGATTTGGCTTCTTCGAATTTCTGCAATATGCCTTTTTGCTTTAATCAAAATAATTTTCATCGTTGTCATCTACATTGAAAAAGTTTTGTTAAATCCCCCATCGATTATAGAAATAAAAATTTAAATATACGCGTCGGTCGTCGCTCGTGGTCGGTCGTATGCATGCTTTTCCAATCCATAAAGTGTGCAGATAGATACTTTGAAATATACACAAATGAATCCGATTTATAGATACTTAAATACAAACTGAATTTAATATTCAAACTGAGTGCGGTCGTAATCAGATTTCGGCTGACGAAGGACTCCAATATGGTATACTCGTATATCAACTACCACAATGTCGATGTCGAACGAAGTTTGTTGGCCCAGACCTAGACAGCTCGGGACTAATGGTCTCATCCGATAACGTCCTTAGTGGATGTTGATGTTGATGTCGATGCTCAATGAAACTATGTGCACTTACTTTGAAGATTGGCCCGGCATTTTCAATCAATTCTACTTATCGAATACTCTGAGGACATTCTTGTGAAAGGCTTCCTTCCATTCAACCACAATGATTCAAACTGGCCCCAATAGGAATTGGTATTCATATACCTAGTTTAACCAAACCTAATGGCATACTCCAGTGCTCCGCACAGGATAGGACAAGGGCTTACTTTTGAATATAGAGTTTCGGGTAATTGGAAACAAGTATAGTGCGGTGTATAAGGTGTATATATATAGAAGGTACATAATATCTAACACTGTGCAATGCGCACAATAGGAATCTTCGTTTCACAAAAGTAAAAGGATTCTACATTTTGTAGGATAACTAGGACATTTTAATGTGCGGTATGCAGTTATGAACAAGGTCGAGAGCATTCCTGTACGTTAAGTCGTGCACGAGTATAACGTTATTTATGTTTATATAACATAAAAGGAAGGTTTCGCGAGGATATCTTCGTTAATGTGAAAATCGTAGTCTTTGAGGCGAATAAATGTATAGAACTACATACAACATAATATATATATTTGGTTGATGTAGATAAAGGTACTATAGCGAGTATTGATATGTTTGTATATGTACATATGTTTATGTACATATCCGCCTTAGGATCAAGTTGTATTTGTGAGTATTTCCAGTAAAATTCTTTCATTTCTGCAAACATAAATTCAACTGGAGTAGCCATTGTATAAGACTATTTCGAGGTTGAACTTGGTGCTTGATGTTATTCCAAATGTTAAGTTGAAATTTTTGTTTACACAACATTTCTATGATTTAAATTTTGTTTTTTTTTTTAAGATTGACGACTGAAATTTGAAAAGCTATTTGATTTCTTTTTTCATACGGAAAATTTATTTAAGCAATATGGTTAGTGAAATAGCCGTGTTATTGTTTCAATAGTTGAAGTTAAATAAAATAATCTGAAAACGTTGGACTATAATAATATTATCAAGTTAACTATTTTGTATTCTATGGGTAGAGAATTTCTATAGGAATGGTACCTATTTTAAAGATTTTCAAATTGTTTCAGTTTGAAATGCATTTTAACCCTTAACTGCTGTGGTGAAATTTTGTAACGTATTACGTATCTATAGACGTGGGTTCACTGGACCCAGCAATTTTAAAATGGTAATAAAAGCGAATTTATAAATTATTTCATACATTTTTTTTTAATTAAATTTCGTCATTGTTTAATGACAAAGATAATTTAAAGATAAATCAACGGTAGGAACTTTCACAGGGCTATTCTGGCGTTTTGAGGGCTCACAAGTCACAAGACCTTGTGAGGTTGATTTCTTGTGAGGTTGTTGTGATTCGATAACATTTCCGTATTCTGCGATAACCCTCACAAGAAACCTCACAAAAAAACTCACCACAGCAAGGTGAATTTTTTGTTTTAATTTTGACAGCTGTTTACAAACGAAGATGGCAGGTAATTTTGAATTTGTAAGTACAAAGTAAAGAAATAAATGAATGTGAATACATTATTTCAGACGAAAACAAGCAGTCAAAAAGAACAACCGTTGAGCAGTTGGAATATTTTGTGGAATTTGTTAGGAAAAACCCTGAACTTCTTTCCAACAAAAATGATCCCAGGGAACCTCAACGGGTACAACGATTGTGGACACAATTAGCGGAAGGGCTGAACTCAATGAGTGGTCCGACAAGAGGTGCCACAAAGTGGAAAGAGGTGATTTTGTTTAGATTGTAAAGAACCTAAAAGCCAATAAGTATGTATGTAATAACTTAAATAATTATATTTTAGACTTTGACTCATTGGAAACACCAGCTAAGGTCCAGAGCCCGCAAAATAAAAGTCTCCAATCTTGCAACTGGTGGCGGTCCTCCTGGTGAAACAAAATTAAAAAAATTTGAGGAGAGAGCACTTGAGGCTTTTGGTACGTTAGCGGTAGATGGGCTATCGGATTTGCCAACATTAGGCCTTTTCAATTATGGTAATAATGTGTCAGCACATACATCACAGGTATACTCATTCAAATGAATCACTTGGACTTCAATTTATTGTTTTTTTTTTTATAAATATATTTAAG
This sequence comes from Epistrophe grossulariae, assembly GCA_929447395.1. Lineage (NCBI taxonomy): Eukaryota > Metazoa > Arthropoda > Insecta > Diptera > Syrphidae > Epistrophe > Epistrophe grossulariae. Next base: position 150,269,731 of record OV839567.1, on the reverse strand, counting down.
GAAATGGTGATTGACTGCCAAGATCAAGATGAAACGAAAAGTGAATATCTTGATTCGGAATATTTGGGGGAGGTTTTCCTTTCGGATCTTATTCAGCCAGCGCCGGGTCTCAATGCATTCCCAATAAACTCACCAGGACGTTCTGAAATCGTTCAAAACCCTGCGCCTACGGTGAATCCATCGGCAGTGAGTCATAAACCTGGGCCCTCATTAAAAAAAAAAATGGAAAGCCATATTTCATCACAGGGATTAATGGAAGAGGTTTTAAAAATGATGAAGGAGAGGGACAAGAGAGATTCAGTGCTGTAGCAAGAGAATTTGGCAGTCCAAAAATCTTTGGCTGAGGCAATCAAAGCTCTTGGCAACAGCGTGAAATTTCTGGCTGAATCAATATCAAACCACAACAAGAATGATAGTTCATCTGATACTGATGAGAACTAACCATTTTTCGTGCATTTTTTGTAAGTTATTTATTAGTAATAATTTTTTGTATATCAAATATTTACTTTCATTTTGTTTCAGATTATGAATTTATAATGAGAGCCATTTGGGGATTTTCGAATTGGCCGAGTAAACTGACATTATTCCACATTCGTTGTGATGTGAATTTGCGGTAAGTATTGATAAAATTAAAACTAAATATTCATATTACGGACCCGTTGAAAAGCAGTTGCCTCCTGAATTTTAACGTTATTTCGATTTTTATCCACCTGACCTTGTTCTTTTCATATACTTTGTTCACTTTGGTTACTTCTTTACGATGATTTGTATTTCGTTCAACAATCAACTTTTTTTTATAGTTTCATAAACGTTCATATATTTTATGCTTACATCGTCTTTTAAAATCCATCGAGTATCGACTATTTATTTTATTTAAAAGCTTTAGCTTTTTGTCGCATCTTATGTTAAAAGTTCATTTTCATAATTTGTTCTATTAACGGAAGTGACTACAAAATGCATATTTGTAGTTGTTCGTAAGACTGCGTTTTTCCTACCCTTTCGTACAAGAGGGTCCCAACATAGGAGGTCGCCATGTTTGGGAAATGAGAAATAAGTTATCTGACTGGCGGCCTGCTATTACTTCATACTTTTTAATGGCAATAAATTGATAAAACTATTATAAATTAATATATCTCTAGTCCTGTCCCTTAAAAAATTAATTAATTATATATATTTATGTCTAAGAAGGCTAGTATTAAAAGTTAAAAATAACTACCTTTCTAGCGCTGTGCAATCATCCTGCGTTGATATGATATGATATCATCCTATACCAATGGCTAAATGAATTGTGCTCATATAAACTCTTACCATTGAGCAGGAGTTCTTTCATCCGCAGGTTTTGGAGTAACAAGAGAAATGTGCGTGCAGTCAATGGCTCCAATAGTCCCTTTTATATTGAATGTATTGAAGAACCTTTGGCAAATATATTTCATAGTTAAATTCTCCTTTAACCTTCACAATAAGTTTAGAAATATAGGTCACATTTCTTGAAATAGATGGCTGACTCAATGGAATTGTGTAGTTATTTCCTACACACTTTTGGTAAGAACCATGTCCAAGGAAATAAAGCACTGAAAGAAACTATATCCTCAACATGTTTTAGTGAAAAAACATTAAAATAAAAAACAAAAATACCTACTCGAATAGCAAAAGGCAAACTAGTTGGCTGATCGTCATTTGGCTCCAGATCCTGAATAATATCCCAGCACAGATTTTTTGGGATCCGAAAAAACTGCACAAAGGTAGTGTCTGGAAGTGTGAAAGGGTCATTTTTGTCTCTCAAGGTTCTTAAAACTCTTCTGCGCTGCAACCTAAAATAAAAATGTTTGCAAAATTTTCTTTGTTATTTTATCGTATTACTTTTCATTTTGGGATGAATGTTCTGCAACTATGTTAAACACTATTAAATTTATTTCCATTTTTTTTTTAATCGCGTCAAGTCCGTAACAAAATTTTCACATACTATTAAATATTTTTGAACGTCAAATTTAAGTTGTGAGGTTCTCAAAAGGAGATCACAATTTCGATAGTTTTTGTGAGGCTCACAGTTGTGAGGGTCCTGCCAGAATACGAAAACCTCACAAAATCGATTTCACCTCTCCTTGTGAGGTTGTTGTGACTTGTCAGTGAGGTTTGCCAGAATAGGGCTGTCAATTTACTTTAAATTTCAAATTTCATCAATGAGTAGCAATTTAACTTACTTAAAAACATGCATCTTAAAAAAAATATATAAAATTAAAAAAAAAATTAAATAAAATCAAACAAAATTTATTTCTTCCCTTTAAATGCTTTCTTTTTAGAATTATTAAAACAAAAACTTAAAATGTTCTTCTTGAGAATTTGTGACAATCACCAAAAAATAGCCATGTATTACACACTGGCTCAGTATACAAAAATGCATCTTCATTGAATTTCTTGAATATCTGCCAGTTTCATTCTCAACCATTGCTGCAACATGTCCTCTTAATTCTCAAACCGAAAAATTTAATTTGCCTTAAAAATATTTGAATTAAAAAAGCAATAACACTAATTTTGTAACAGAAACGATGGGGTCCAAAGGACCCATGCGCACGGTCATTTGTGACCAAATTCATTATTATTTTACTTGGTAGCATCGTTATGTTTTGTTCCATTTGGTCATTTTTGTACGAAATGAAAAAAAAACTGGACTTTAATTTGTATGCAACTTTATCGCTTTTACCCTTTTATACTCTTTTCTTATATCCTGATGTTAAGGGTGCATTAATGGCGCATATTCATAGTCGTTTTTAGACTCCAGTTTATCTTAGCCTGGAGTTTATCAAATGTAAATTAGATAGGATAAACCAAGTATTTTTTTAGAAACAACTTAAACAGTGACTATGAATATGCCCCAATGTGTTTAATTGAACTACTGATTACACACGCACGATCACACTGAATGCATTCATTTCCTTCATTTGACAATTCATTGACAGAATGACTGGAAAACTCAATATTGTGTGTTTACTGTTTAAATATTATTAATAAATCTCTAAGACGCTGTTTAGATTGGGAAGATTGAGGCCGGTATCACGGCAGTTTGTAGTCAAGAGAAGTGTGGGGTGAGGACTCCCATGAGGCACGAAGAATACATAAAAACCGGACTCATGAGTCTACTTTGTTGTTGTTTCAATGTGTGAAATGTTGAAATTGTTGTTGTTTCAATGGACTCAATCTTCCCAATCTAAACGTACTTTTCGCGCTGTTCTTTCTTGATCTTTGTGAATTTTTTTTGTAGCTGTTTTTTATTGTTTTTTTTTATTATCAATAATTTAAAAGCAATGTGTCATCTTTGTACTATGAAGAATATGTTGAAGTAAATGTGATGAATTCATTGTTTTGTGTTTGCAAATATTTCGCACTTAAATTATTTTGGTCATCATCAGTTTTTGGCCTGGACCCATGCTCTGTAATTTGGCGGTAACTTTTCGTGGCGAGAAACGGCGAAAAATGGAACAAAACCAGGGTTCGGACTTAGGTTTTGAATTTTCGAAGTAAATACGGAAAAAAACTGAAGTAGATCCAAAATTTTCGAAGTAGTTTTAGGAGATTAAAAAAAATTTTTGAATTAAATTCTTAACAAAAGTTTATTCAGTATTGCGAACAAGTAACTATAAGGTACAAGAAAGTCAAACTTAAAATAAAAAAAAATTTATACAATAACACAAACTTCAGACTTCAGTAGAAACAAATTAAACATAGATATTAAATCAGCACCTTGAATTTTAGTTGGGTTTAAATATTGTATTAAGCAAAGTTTACTGTCTTCAAATTCAAATTTTGATTTGTTTTGAGTACACAAGGCAATATAATATTTTAAAATGTTTTGTTGACCAGCGCTGTCTTTAAATTTGTTGGTTAAGAATTTTTTCAAAGAGAAGCAAATCCTAAAAAAGAGGAGTAGAGAAGTAGATTAAATTTTTTTCTCAAAATCGAAGTAGATCTACTTCGATCGAAGTAAAGTCCGAACCCTGAACAAAACTCATAGGAATCCTATGGGTTTTGTTCCATTTTTCGCCTTTTATCGCCTCGAAAAGTTATCGCCGAGTTACAGAACATGGGTCCTGGATATAAATTTAGCACATTTACAAATTTTAGGTACAACGCTTGATTAAGGATACTTATCATTATTAAAATTAACACTTATTTTTATTATTATTATTATTATTATTATTTAAAGCTATATTCGCCACAAATTTTACAAATTAAGTGTTGAAATACATACATACATATATATAATTCTTAATTACTTAATGAATTAAATTTAATAATTAATAACTGTAATTACTTAATTTATTCATTGTTTGATCAAATTATTATTTTAATACCTTGAGGTAAATCTTTTATTCTTTATTATGGAAGAAATTCTTCTTGGTAAACTTTCCAATAAGGACTAGCAGCATTTATTTCGAATTGAATACCAAGCATTTTGAATTTCTTTCCAATATTCACATAATGATTTCGTTTTTTTTTGTCCAATGTGATGTTCAACATCATCCCATTAATTTCGATCGGCTTAAGATCGGCTGATGGCCATTACAAAACGTTGATTTTTTGTACCTCTAAGCAACTCTTCACTAGCTTTGAAGTGTGCTTAGGGTCATTGTCGTGAATGAAGCTCCATAAAACTGGCAAATTTTCTTCGGCAAATGGTATCACATGGTCCAGAAGAATACCTTTGTGCAGGTGCTGGTCCATTTTGTTGTCAATTGACCAATGTTATGCCAAGAAAAAGCTGCCCAGACCATTACATATCCACACCGTGTTTGACGGTTTTAATGGTGTATCTGGGATCATGTTGCATAATTTGTGGACACGACGCTGCGCAACGCATCCATGCAAATTTTTGCCATTCAAGCAGCGCGGTGGGGCGTCTAACGGTTCAATGTCGTACTTTTCCATTATTTCTCTTTGAATGGCACTAGAGCATTAAATGGATCCTTATTCCTTAATTTACAGACGGAAAATAACTTTGTCTTCTTTCCTCTTTTACTTTCGCGTGCGTGGTTGCCAATAACTACATATCATAAGCAAATTTGCTGTTGCTGGAATAAAAATAGAGAAAGTATTTTGAAAGTATGCTACTTTAACTACTAGGTGTCCTAAATTCATGTCCACTACTGTATGTATAAAAGCATTTTAAGTAAAAGAATATAAATTAATTATTATTTTGCTTTATAAATTGTTGCAAACAAATAATTAACTATAAATAATTGTGTAATAAAAACACTTACGTACCTATATAAAACTTAAAATTTATATTTACTTGTACATCAAGACATGTAAGTACATGAAATATCGCAATTGGTTGGACCAACAATTTTCTGCCGAATCCAAACGGCTCAAGCCAGAAACACTTCTTCATGGCAAAATATTTTCATTGAATTTGTCAATTCCTTGCAAGAGATAGTATACTGTAGATATGCATATAATATGGAAGAAAAGAGGCAACCAATATTTGTAAATGTAAAACTTAAAAAAAAATTGAGGAATATCAAAAGAAAAATACAAACTTAAGTCTCATTTAACTTCGTTCCCTTTTTCTTAGAAATTTTTCAAATCCCTTATAAAAGCTCTCACAAATCTCTTTCTCATAATTTTCTCTACCCTAATTATCCAATATAAAAAAGTCAGCTTTTAACCAATTCTCAGCATTCATCCGAAATATAATGAAATGAAAATAAAAAATATTTTATTTCTATAAAAAGTGTAAAATCTCAAGGAATAATCCAAATCAATTTCTTTTTTAAGATACCAAACACTGAAGCGCATGGTGATTGGTGACTTCTTTCAATATATAGTATACCAAAGGTCAATTAGACCAATAATAAGAGGAAATTTTCCACTTTGAATAGAAGCAGCTAAATATAATATTTTTTTTTTTCAAGAGTCTTTGAATCGATCCAGATGTAAGCCCCTATATAGCTACTCGTTGTCGTTCCACTACACCATCGCATGGAGCATGAAATCAAGTATAAATAACAAAAATGGTTCTGATGGTCAAAAGAGAAGATTAGTCTTTGACAACATACATATAATACAAACCTTCACAAAGTTGAACCGAAACTCTATTCCCATTGAGTTAATGATGTGTTTTGTGCGATAAGAAGGTTATTTCACATCCCTTGATAATAATACTAATGACTGCTCTCGAGTACCGTTTCAATATAATTTATTGCAATTTATTTGCCACATTCCAGTTATATTAATTTATATTCCTCTTAAATTGAATAATGTGAATACACCACAAATTAACGTCAACGGATAAGAATATAAGAATATTCCAAAAACTCTGTGGTATTTATTGTGATGCTAGCAGGAGCGGATACTTAATAGTGGTGGGAAAGTGGTTGACCGAGGGAGTTGTTTTGACACTTGAATGGCAATGTGTTTTTTTATTTCAGCTTAAGAACTGACTTGTTGTGTTCAGAAAAATGAGATCTCAGAGATTTTTCTCACTCTAAAAGTGAGCAAGCGAATTCAAGATTTTTTTCCTCAGAGTTTGGACAGCAAAACTGAGAAATTTTGATGAGGAATCCTGTTCAGGTAACTGAGATAGCTCTCCGAGATCTCATTTTCCTAAACATGCCTGCTGAGTCACAGCAGCTTTTTAATTTTTGTTCAGTTCAGCGCATATGTATGTCAAAATCGAAGAAAATGACAGATTCACATCCGGTGGCCCTTCACTCGTCTATAATTTCAATATTGATTGTTGTTTCACAGAATGTGGTGACCGGTGAACACAATACCCAAATCTTAGGTAATATATGGCACAGGTTGTCAAAGTTGAAAGTGTGAAAAAATTAAAAATGATTGTTTGAGTGCTCACAGGAACTAATCACCGCATCGTTAGAAACAACAACAAAATATTGAAATTAGACAAGTAAAGGGACGGTGGATAAATATGGCAATGTTTTTTTTAAAAAATGGTTAACTACCCGAACAGAATAGAATGCTGTTACTGTAACTGGAATACGTAAATGTCAAAAAGTGTTATACGTTACGTAATAATTTGAAACGTCAAAAGTGCCCAATTTCGACTGCAGCTGCGTTGCGATGTGTTCGTAACATTTAATTTGTGTGTATTCAATATTTGTACCAGCTATTCAAGCTATTCAAGTTGCAACTATGTCGACGGAATGCGACGGAGTCGCAGCCGGAAAATCTATCAAAATTAAATGTACACAAAATCAATGCTACGAGCAGAATGAAACGCAACCGTAGACGGAGCTGTAGTCGGAGCCGCCATTACTAACTTTTCAGAAAAAAGAATCGAAAAAAAAAATTTAAGCTTTTAGTGCTTATTTGCGTCGCGAAAAAAATTAGGGGTATTCCCGATCCGATGCAACTGGTCTTGTATCATTGCAAAAATGCAAAAGTGTAAAATTGCTATACCTAACCCCATTTTAAAAAAAAAAACTTTGCACTTTTGCAATGATGCAGGACCAGTTCGCATCGAATCGGGAATACCCCTATTATTAATTTAAAGAAAAAATATTGGAAATAAAAAATGCTGTACAGCTCATTCTAGGCAGATAAAAAAAACTACGTACATTTTTTGAAAGCTGTTGCAGCTGCAGCTGCAGCTGCAGCTGTTCAGCCAGTATGCCTCCATTGTCAATTGAGGCAGTAATTGGACTGTTTTTCTGCAGAGGTGTAGGTTCCCTCCATAAAATATTTTTTTTCTTTAATGTAGTTTTAAAGTATAACAGAGCCTTCCGTTAAAAGTTAAAAGAAATGAAATTAGAAAACTCCCCCTTCTTCCGCTCATATTACTCTTTTTCAGATACGAATTGTTGCCATAACCCACCCCAAATGAAAAACTACATCCGCCCCTGGATTATAAAACAAATTCGCAGTGCACATACACCTTCTCCAACATTATATCAGAGTGCAAATGCCAGTTTCAGTTTTGGTAACGAGACCGATGTCAATTAGCAGATAATTGAATGGCATCATTCGACAAGGATATAACAATAGCAGTGTGGCCACTTGCGAGCTAGCGACCCATCTCTTAAACAGAGACTAGCTCTTCCACCATAAAATGGCCAATTATTAATTTTGTACTCGAGTTTAATTTAACCTTCTTCCGTCCAACCAACCATCCGTTGTCATCGAAAGGGATTTGGTTTTGTGTACTTAGTTCTTTTATTATATTGAGGGATAAAAAGTTGCCCTAGGAGATTTCTGCAAAAAAAAAAAATGGTGTTTCAAAGTCATTTCTCTTTCTATATCTACTAATATAGGGATATAGGGACTTATCCAAGTGTGCTGAATGACTCTTTGAAACATCACGGTTTTGCTTTGTTTTAGAAAAGAAAAATTAAAATGTGATGCAAAGCAACAGGACAGGACACACTGTCTTAAAAGACTCTTGAGCTCATTTCCCAAAAGTCCCAATGTATGTACCAGGATGATAATTCTTTTGAGAAATGTATAGGTGTCGACCGGTTAATTAAAAGTTGGACGATATAACGAAGACGTTGTTGCCTGTCTGCATCACCAAAGGACACACGAAATCGAGAGGAAGTTCGCCCGCGATATGTACAGAATTTTAATTAAGAAAATAATAGAAAAAAAAGTTATGTAACACTGCTAATATTAACGGTTCTGTGCTTTCAAAGTCGGTAAACTTTTCTTCAGGAACTCATCGTAGTTTTTTTTTAATTTTATTTTTCATCTTCTTTAATGTTGTTGGCATTTAAATGATGCTTCCCAAGTCCCTTTAGGAATATATATACGCTTGGCTTGCTTGTTCTACCTTAATTTGATGGGTTGGACGCACAAAACTAGGTCCGGATGACTGTATGTATGTGTGCAAGGTATTTCGCGAAAGTTTTATTAAAATGATAATTAATACGTGTTAAGGAAGAGACTGGCTGAGTAAGTATACACTATACAGGAATGAGTTACTGCGACAATTTAAGGTGAAACAGAGATATTTTTGTACCGTCAGGGGTGTGGGACATAATCCTAATTGGGGTTGTGATCCTCCTTGATTATTTCCTACTTAAATATTCACATTTTAACAAAAGCGATTATTATTTGTTGCCTTGTCTGAAGTTGGAGATTTTAACTCTCATAAATTGTTCTCGTCATTATAAAATCTACATTTTATGAGTGTAATAGCTTATACCTAGTTATATACCTACCTTCTACCTTCCTATCTATAAGGGATACAGGTTAAGGCGGGTTGATATAGCGAGACAAAGGAGAAGGTAGGCGACATATATTATACTCTTGTATCTTTACACAGGCTTAATTAAAATTAGGGTTTGTGTACCTTTGTATATCTATCGTCTGATGGCAAACTTTTGGTGTTAAAAAAAGTTTTGCTCTCTATTAAATCATGCTATCAACAAATTGATTTCAGTTGAGCGAAATAACTACATAGATCGAAAAGGGTTTTAGGCCTTTTGAATTTAAAAAATTCAAAGAATTTAAATCAATTAAAATGATTTAAGTTCAAAGGAAGGCACTCGACACAGAGTATAAATAATAATTTTAATTCAAAGAAAAGTTTCAGGTCGGAAAAACACCCGCGAAATATATTTTATAGAAATTTGATTAAAATTTAGATCAACTTCTTTGTGCATTTCAAAATTGGGTTGGAAGTGGAGCTCAGTATCATATGTAGTTGCTGGTGGATAAACAATTATTGGGCATATTCATAGTCATATTTTACACTTAGTCCAGTCAATGAAGCATTTGACTCGGAAAAAATCGCCGGAAAGCTGGATTTTGCCCCTCCCACCTAAAGGGGTGGACAAATAGAGCGGACCGATATCTTAAAATCATGTCCATGTAATTTACCAATAATAAATAAAAAATTGATGCTTTTATCACAAAATGCACAATTTTGGAATTAAGTCGCCCAACTACATAGAAAAGTAAAACCCTTAACTTTTCTGACTGGTTCATTTCAAAAACCGTTATTTGTATGAAAAAAGTATGTTCTACGTTTTTGTAGGGGGAGGCCTTCAACCCCCCGTAAAATTGTTAGCGGCGCTCATATCGATGGGGACTTTTGACAATTTCTTAAAAACACAATGATCAAGCTACATACCAAAATCTAGTTTTCCGGCGATTATTTCCGAATTTAGCTATTTTTTTCGCTTCATTGACTGGACTATAAGTCTAATTTGTTTGGTAATCCAGAAGAAGTCACCCTAACCTACGGATCCGAGATGTCAAACGAACAAGTTTCAGCCATTTGTTTGATTCTGAAGTCTGTATTTTGTTTTATTTGTGAATTGTCAAATGCGGATATAAAATTAAAGTTGTTTACATTCTTCATTTTTTGTAAACATTTGTCGTTTTTTTTTTGTTGTTTAGTCCCGAGCGGGGCACAGAGCGGGGCCTGAGCGAATAGAACTTGCTCCGAAACGAGCGTGACCTGAGCGCACCGATCTATTTAAGAAGCATAATTGATCACCGAACTGTCATAATATGCTTAGTAATATGTCAAATTACATGAACATTTTATGACAACCCTCTGGCCCTGCTCAACGCTAAAAAAAATGCTTAAAATTACTAATACTAAATAATTTAGCAGCTTTGTTTACCTAGATGATAACGCCCTCCAATGCAGGAGCCAAGGTCGGAATTTTAAGAGCGCTGCTGGTTCCTCTAACTGCTTCGGCATATGAGAAATCCCTCTGAGGAGGAAATTCACAGATTTAATTGATGTATTGTTTAGATCTTGTTTGCCATTTGTGGCAAATAATCTTGATTCTTTTTTTTTACAATTAACCTCCTCTTAGGCCATCTCTTGTAACTATCCATGTGGCCAGAAGCGCCGTAATTTTTACAGGTAGTGTTTTCTTTTTTGGCGCTTAATTCACATTTTCCAACCTCGTGCTCCTTCAAGCAGTTAACACATTTAATCGCATAAGCGTAATAGTCAGCTATGTGACCGAAACGCTTACCTACATCTGTCGCATTGTCCGACGCCAGAAATCTTAAAATCTTAAATCGCGACGTTAAACCTTTTTCGGTCTTTAGGAGTAAATGAAAAAGTATCGATCCAGATAGTTTTAAAAAGATCAACTAGGAAGTTGTGCAACTCCGAGTCCTTTACAAAAATGTTTAACTTTTCAAACTCTTTCGAATCAAATTTAACATTTTCTAGCTTAAATTTAGAATTTTTAATATAAGGCGTGTTTATTTGCAAGCCCGGGGGAATTGGTTGAAAAAACGAAAGCGTGGATTAGCGACGCCATGACAGTAAAAAACATGGAGTTTTCATACAAACTATCGATAACATGTATGTAATTCATGCCGGTAATACAGTTTTTCTGTGTGTTTAAGTTAAACCCCGAGAATTCTCTGGGATTAGTTGTTGTTGCATTTAACATGTTAATTGTTTAGCACCGACGTCGGTTTTGTCTCCAATTCCCACCGGGCTTGCAAAAAAACAAGCTATAATCTACTATAGATTAAGCTGCGATACCTTTCGTGGAAATAGGTAGGCACCAGTTCCTTTGGTTGCTCTAGATTGATGTTAATGGTACGATTGTTACTGTTGTTCGTGCTGGAAATGTTGCCGATGTTGCTGCTGTTAATGTTGACATTGCTGTTGCTTCAGTTGTTTTTCTTGGCAATGGGTAAGCCAATTGTTGCTGTGCACCCTTCGTTTTTCTCATCCTCGACGAATAAACCATCATCCAAGATATCAAATCTTTTTTCATTCAGAGCCACTTTTTGGCTGATTTGTCAATTACTGTTTGTCTTCGTTTACACGCGATGACTTTGTTAAATTTTTCTCTGTCATTAAATATAAAGTCTTTGATATTGTTCTTTGTTGTTGTAAGGGAGATGGAATTACACCTCTTTCAAATGAAATTATGTAGCGTTCTCAATAACGACACTATTTTCAACCGGTACATTTACCACATTGCTAAAAGCCCTTCCACACTATCTCACTGAGTAGCCGTGTTTTTTTGCAAGCCCGGGGGGAATTGGATGAAAAAAACGACGTCGGTGCTAAACGATTAACATGTTAAATGCAACAACAACTAATCCCGGAGAATTCTCGGGGTTTAACTTAAGCGCACCGAAAAACTGTGTTACCGGCATGAATTGCATACATGTTATCGATAGTTTGTATGAAAACTCCATGTTTTTTACTGTCATGGCGTCGCTAATCCCCGCTGTCGTTTTTTTCAACCAATTCCCCCCGGGCTTGCAAAAAAACACGCCCAGTATTAATACAAAGTGGAAAAGAATTCCATGCTACTGCCAAATTTGTGAGAGAGAAATTTCTTTTCATTTTTTGACCACACACAACAATTTAATTTAACTTTAATAAAAATGTGATGAAATGTGTGACAGAATTAGAACCATTTCTAAAAATTCTCATGTATTAACACATGTCAAATCGTGTAGGCTGGGAATATCATATTTTGTTTCCACACTAGGCCATCTCTTGTAACTATCCATGTGGCCAGAAGCGCCGTAATTTTTACAGGTAGTGTTTTCTTTTTTGGCGCTTAATTCACATTTTCCAACCTCGTGCTCCTTCAAGCAGTTAACACATTTAATCGCATAAGCGTAATAGTCAGCTATGTGACCGAAACGCTTACCTACATCTGTCGCATTGTCCGACGCCAGAAATCTTAAAATCTTAAATCGCGACGTTAAACCTTTTTCGGTCTTTAGGAGTAAATGAAAAAGTATCGATCCAGATAGTTTTAAAAAGATCAACTAGGAAGTTGTGCAACTCCGAGTCCTTTACAAAAATGTTTAACTTTTCAAACTCTTTCGAATCAAATTTAACATTTTCTAGCTTAAATTTAGAATTTTTAATATAAGGCGTGTTTATTTGCAAGCCCGGGGGAATTGGTTGAAAAAAACGAAAGCGTGGATTAGCGACGCCATGACAGTAAAAAACATGGAGTTTTCATACAAACTATCGATAACATGTATGTAATTCATGCCGGTAATACAGTTTTTCTGTGTGTTTAAGTTAAACCCCGAGAATTCTCTGGGATTAGTTGTTGTTGCATTTAACATGTTAATTGTTTAGCACCGACGTCGGTTTTGTCTCCAATTCCCACCGGGCTTGCAAAAAAACAAGCTATAATCTACTATAGATTAAGCTGCGATACCTTTCGTGGAAATAGGTAGGCACCAGTTCCTTTGGTTGCTCTAGATTGATGTTAATGGTACGATTGTTACTGTTGTTCGTGCTGGAAATGTTGCCGATGTTGCTGCTGTTAATGTTGACATTGCTGTTGCTTCAGTTGTTTTTCTTGGCAATGGGTAAGCCAATTGTTGCTGTGCACCCTTCGTTTTTCTCATCCTCGACGAATAAACCATCATCCAAGATATCAAATCTTTTTTCATTCAGAGCCACTTTTTGGCTGATTTGTCAATTACTGTTTGTCTTCGTTTACACGCGATGACTTTGTTAAATTTTTCTCTGTCATTAAATATAAAGTCTTTGATATTGTTCTTTGTTGTTGTAAGGGAGATGGAATTACACCTCTTTCAAATGAAATTATGTAGCGTTCTCAATAACGACACTATTTTCAACCGGTACATTTACCACATTGCTAAAAGCCCTTCCACACTATCTCACTGAGTAGCCGTGTTTTTTTTGCAAGCCCGGGGGGAATTGGATGAAAAAAACGACGTCGGTGCTAAACGATTAACATGTTAAATGCAACAACAACTAATCCCGGAGAATTCTCGGGGTTTAACTTAAGCGCACCGAAAAACTGTGTTACCGGCATGAATTGCATACATGTTATCGATAGTTTGTATGAAAACTCCATGTTTTTTACTGTCATGGCGTCGCTAATCCCCGCTGTCGTTTTTTTCAACCAATTCCCCCCGGGCTTGCAAAAAAACACGCCCAGTATTAATACAAAGTGGAAAAGAATTCCATGCTACTGCCAAATTTGTGAGAGAGAAATTTCTTTTCATTTTTTGACCACACACAACAATTTAATTTAACTTTAATAAAAATGTGATGAAATGTGTGACAGAATTAGAACCATTTCTAAAAATTCTCATGTATTAACACATGTCAAATCGTGTAGGCTGGGAATATCATATTTTGTTTCCACACTATTATACATGATTTGTTTCACACTTTTTTGACATTTATTAATACTCAGTGGGATAGTGTGGAAGGGCTTTAAGTTATCAAGCACTTTTTTGTTTGTCCTCAGCGAACACAAATGGCGAAGGCAAGTTAATTGTTTTATTCGACAAATTATTCTCCGAATAATTGGTTTTGTTGGATTTTCGGAGGGGAATAATTGGTTTTGTTGGATCTTCGGAGGGCAATCATCCCCATCCACATTGCAAAACATACGTCTAATTTAGTCGACGCGGGAAAACACACCAGACAAAATATGATTTCTTTTGACAGCAGCCTTCAGCTGTTTTTTTTACTTTTAATTGAGTGCTAAATGTTTCGAATGGTTTGTTTGTTTAGTTCAACTTTGAATTGCAACTAGTTTTTGAGAGGTTTTATCTAAAACTTGGTGTTTATCCAAAAACGTATAGTAAAACTTGAGTTTTCGATGTAAGTTTTCCGCCAAACCCGAAAATGTCGCTGCGTTTTGAGCGTTTTGGTGTATTTTATCGTCTAAAATTTGAAGCCACTTACATTCTGTCGTGTTTTTTGTTAGACTTAAGGTTATCGTTTAAAAATGGGCTTAAATTGTCTATGAATAACATAAACTGGAGTTTAGTCTATAGCAAAGACAAAATCAGAACTTATCGGAAAGCTATGAATATGGTCCATTATATTTATTTAAGAATTATTATTTATTTATTTATTATTAATTTTTTATTATTATTTTATTTTTTTACAATGGCCAAATTGTCATTAAAAGCATCAAATCGTTGTATTTCACTGACAAATAGGTCACCAATTAACGTTTTATGAACTGAAAATTTGTCATACAAGTGCGACAAATTTGTAGAACTGTCACCTGTCAATTTTTATGAATTAGATCCAAGGCTTCCATATTGTAATCTAATTGCTCCAACTTTTGGGGCTGTTTTTGTACCTTGCCAACATACAAATAAAACTGCGAGAACCATCAATTCTTTATTTTTTGATTAAAAACTTGAGCTACACATTATATATACATTGTCCTTCTTGTCCTTCTTGCTTCATAGAAATTCCCCGTTTAAAGCGTTTTAAAGTTGCTTGTAAAATGGAGAAATAGGTATGTATGTACCTACCTACATATTGTAGCTGAAATTCTATCATTTCTAAAAATAAATATGAAATTAAAAAGCTTTATTCGTTTCAACAAACGTAAGACAACGACTTGATACAAATATTCACTTAGGGATTTTAGTAAGTACTTCCAACATAAAGATCAAATTTGACCAGTAAAAATCAAATGCACACGTGTGTATTATTTTTTATTTTCGGTGCAAAATTTGCTGACTTACAACCTCTCTGGCAGTCAATGCTATTCATACACTGAAGAAAATTCAACGTTTCCACTGCGTCGGAGTACCGACGAAACAAATAGTAACAACGTGTTGTTTTCATTCACAACCACGAGTTCTTTTTATTGTATTCGTCGTCGCCACGATAAATTTGCGTTGGTGTGGGTTAACCTTTAACCGGAAAACATGACTTATAAATGCACCACAAAACAAGTGCCAATAAAAAACAGTTCCAAGCCAGGAGAAAAAAGGCTCCGTGAAATTAGGACCCAGGAAATAATATTCCAATAAAAAAAATTAAATAAGGTTCCAAAACTATGCATACCAATTAAGCTAAGTATACACGATTGGAGATCATCCAATATTGGCCGAATATTCGTAAACAAATTTCACTAATCAATCATCTATCAACCATGTAAACATCCAATTTTATCTGTCAGAAGTGACAGAAAAAAAATTGGCAGCCAATCGTCGGCCAATTTTCTATCAAAAAATTGGCCGACTTCTTGCAATCGTATGAACTCGTCTAAACACACAATTTTTCTTATTTTCAGATAATTGGACGATTGTCGGCTAATTGGATGTTGGATGATGTTCTTGCGAAAAACGTCATCCAATTTTTAATTGGCGTTGTTTTCTATTGTGGAGGAAAAAACAAAATTATATATTCGCTTTTGAAGATAAAAAACAGAAAAAGTGTTTTTTAAAACAACGAAAAAGGGCACCAGTACGATAATTATGGCGCCAAGAATTGATAACGGTTTTTTTTTAGAGGGGTCAAAAACAAAAAATTTTATTTTGGGAGTGGGGGGGGGTCTATCTCGCCCCGTTTAGGAGATAGGGGCAATTTTAGAAAAAAAAATGACTTAAATTAAAAAAAAAAAAATATTAAAAAAACAACGGCAACATTTACAATAAAGTACTATACTGGTTTTGAAAGCCAGAAATCTGATCTATAATTCTAAATTTAAACCAAATTTTTATGTCAACAGTTTTTGAAAAATTCGCATGCAAATTCAAAATTTTGATAAAAAAATGAAAAAAAAAGTTTAGACCATTTTTTTCAAAATTGTGAAATGAAGTGCTAAATTGCCTTTTTGTGGTCAATGTTAATATCAATTCTAAATCGAACAAAAAAAAAAACAAATGGTTTTATGTTTTACTTCACTTCTTAAATAAAGTTTCAAATTCTCTGCCATCTGTCAAGAAAATTGGGCCTTGTGAATAAAAAAAAAGCTAAAGCTAAAACTTGGATTTTTAAGTAAAAGCTAGATTTTTGGTGAATAAAAATAAGCTTAAGCTAGCTAGTTAAAGATGTTTTCTAGTCATAGCTATTTTAAAATAGCCAACGCTAAATTCATTTAGTTTTAACTTGTTTTCCCAGCCTAAGCTTCAATTTGTGTGAATAAAAATAGCTTTAACTAGAATATTAAAGTTAAAGCTACAAAAATTTCAAGATTTTTTCTCCCTGCCTAGAAAGCTTTGACTAGGTCTTATTTTCAGTATTCTCTTTAGTTATAGTGCGATTATGGTAAGAAAACTAAAATTTTAGAAGAAACGGAAGTAAGTGATGAGGATTTTTATAGTTTATTTAGATTTTCAAATGAAATGTGCATAGTGGTGATTACCTTATATAGACGACTCAACGGAGCGTAGAGGTGCTCTGACCTCTGAGCAGAGTATGCAGATATTTTTAAGATATCTAAGTGAACCTGGCCTGGATTTCAGTATGGTGCAGTAGGACAAGATCTTGGATTTGAACGCTCTTCTGTATGTAAGACTATTAAGCACGTAGTTTTCGTTGACAGTTGAATTAAATGCTAGGCATTGTAGGTACATATATAAGCCATTAAAAGGTAGAATTACAAAGTTAATGGAGAATTATGAAGCAGGTACTTAAAAATTGTGCGAGCTGTTAAATAAATTAATGTTAGAGAGTAACTCAAAAATAAGACAATTTTTTTTATACTTTTTAAAATATCAAAACTGTTTTATTGGAACTACCTGACCTATATACAAATTTGAAACCAATTGAACCACAGTCAACGTATATACGCAGAGACTGACGGACGATATGATAAAAACATTTTTAACCCAAAATCAAAACTTGCCCTATAATACAGATAGTGGCAAAACAAAATCCAAAACAACCTTCCTTTTGGTCTATATATGAACAGTTCTAGCTAAAGCTACCTAGTCGAAACATGTGAATAAAAAACAAACTGCTTAAATTGCGAAGCTTAAACTAGAATTTTCTAGCACAAGCTATTTAGCGTTATCATTTTTTTATTCACATAAAACAAAGCTTAAGCTAGAACTGTCTAGCTTTAGCTGCTAGTAAAAGCTATGACTAGTTGGCTTTAGCTTCCTCCAAAAAAAGCTTTAACTTTTTTTTTATTCACAAGACCCATTGTCTTCTAATAAGTCTCCAACCGTGTAAACAGACAAATTTTAATTGGAAGACAAAAAATTGCCGGCAATTACCATCCAATTTTCTACCAAATATTTGTCTAATTTTTGAATAAAATCTAACAACCGTATAAACGGACAATTTTCACTTGATAGAAAATTGGTAATTTTCATCTCATTGGTTGCTATTAGGCCTTGTGAATAAAAAAAAACCTAAAGCTAAAACTTGAATTTTTAAGTAAAAGCTAGATTTTTGCTGAATAAAATAAACTAAATAAATAAAATAAGGTAGCTAGTTAAAGATGTTTTCTAGTCATAGCTATTTTAAAATAGCCAACGCTAAATTCATTTAGTTTTAGCTTGTTTTCCCAGCCTAAGCTTCAATTTTCAAAATTTCAAGATTTTTTCTCCCTATCTAGAAAGCTTTGACTAGGTCTTATTTTCAGTATTCTCTTTAGTTATAGTGCGATTATGGTAAGAAAACTAAAATTTTAGAAGAAACGGAAGTAAGTGATGCGGATTTTTATATTTTATTTAGATTTTCAAAAGAAATGTGCAGTGGTGATAACCTTATATAGACGACTCAACGGAGCGTAGAGGTGCTCTGACCTCTGAGCAGAGAATACAGATATTTGCAGCATGAATTAAATGCTAGACATTGTAGGTACATATATAAGCCATTAAAAGGTAGAATTACAAAGTTAATGGAGAATTATGAAGCATGTACTTAAAAATAGTGCGAGCTGTTAATTAAATTAATTTTAGAGAGTAAATTAAAAATAAGACAATTTTCTTCATACTTTTTTAAATATCAAAACTGTTTTAGTGGAGCTACCCGACCTATGTACAAATTTGAAACCAATTGGTCCATAGTGAATGTATAGACGCAGAGACTGACGGACGATATGATAAAAACATTTTTAACCCAAAATCAAAACTTGCCCTATAATAAAGATAGTGGCAAAACAAAATCCAAAACAACCTTCCTTTTGGCCTATATATGAACAGTTCTAGCTAAAGCTACCTAGTTGAAACATGTGAATAAAAAACAAACTGCTTAAATTGCGAGGCTTAAACTAGAATTTTCTAGCACAAGCTATTTAGCGTTAAAATTTTTGTATTCACATAAAACAAAACTTAAGCTAGAACTATCTAGCTTTAGGTGCTAGTAAAAGCTATTATTTGGCTTTAGCTCCCTCCAAAAAAAGCTTTAACTTTTTTTTTATTCACAAGACCCATTGGCAGACTTTTGAGACTTCGGCCAGTATTGGAAGATCTTCCAATCGTGTATACTTAGCTTTACCAAACAAACACCGAAAATTTTCCAATTTTTTGTTGTTATTTCATAATTTGGGGCCTTATTTAATTTCTTATTTGGGCCCTTATTTAAAAAAAAATAAAGCCCCGAAGAAATATGACCGCAACATTAAGTTTTTGTGGCTCTCCCAAACTAAGGCTAAACTCATACTGGAGCTGCGAGCAGAGCGGCGGTGCGAGAGGTGAGCAGAGCGTTAAAAACAAACACATGCTTTCTTATGAGAACTGATACCTCGTTGCTAGAGGCCTCAGTATGAGAGCTCTCATAAGAACACTTTTGTTTGTTTTCGTCGCTCTGCTCACTTCTCGCATCTCCGCTCTGCTCGCAGCTCCAGTATGAGTTTAGCCTAACGCGAAACATTCGGAACTATGAAATTTTCGGCTGTCAATATATTTTACATGAACACATCGTCGCGTCGTCGTTCCGAATGTTTTGTGTTGGTTTGGGAGAGCCTTTATTTGGGGCCTTATTTCATTTTCAGATCTTGCAAAATACCGCTTACTATGTGCACCCAGCAATCATGTTGCAATGTAAAGATCGTGTTGAACCCAATTTTTTTAATGCTTAGGCAACAGAAAAGCTGACAGAAATCTCGTTGTTGCCTTGTAAGGCATAAACTTTTCCTGAATGCAACGTGTAAATTCAAGCGGAATCGATTGCTTAAGGGCAGGAAAACTACAATTATTGTCGTTGCTGTAGACTGGGGGTATTATTATCTTTTAGAAAATAAACAAATTGGGGTATTATCTCATCTTAAAAAAAATATAGACAAAACAAATTGGCCTCTTATTTCATTTATTTTTGGGGCCTTTTTTCATTTCATTGGGACCTTATTGCATATGTCATACATAATGCGTGTTTTTTTGCAAGCCCGGGGGGAATTGGTTGAAAAAAAACGACAGCGATGCCATGACAGTAAAAAACATGGAGTTTTCATACAAACTACCGATAACATGTATGTAATTCATGCCGGTAACACAGTTTTTCTGTGCGCTTAAGTTAAGCCCCGAGAATTCTCTGGGATTAGTTGTTGTTGCATTTGACACGTTAATTGTTTAGCACCGACGTCGTTTTTTTCATCCAATTCCCCCCGGGCTTGCAAAAAAACACGGCTTTTATTTCACTATTCAAAATGGTCAATTAAAAGCCCTTATTTCATTTCAACCTTTGAGGTCTTATTTCCTGGGCCTAATTTCGCAGAGCCGAGAAGAAAAAGCTTAAAGTACTTAGGATTTCGACCAGAATTTTACTTTTAATTCAATTTTGTACAAATTTTGTATAATTTTGTAAAGGCCCCATTTTATTTTTCTAAGTGTAGCTAAGCAATGGCTGCCAGGCCTTGAGAGTATTGTTTCACCTTATTAACTTTTCAGCATCACATCACTTTAATGCAACATGCACATTATTATAGACACTATTGCAACAATATTCTACTGATGCAAGGATACTATTGCTATAGGTATATATAGTTTAACATTATGCATGACTGCATTCTGTATATATAAAAGCAAAAGGCTAAAGCTCAAATTGCGAGCATTAGGTTCAATTTAAGACAATGAAAGCCTCATTGACCTAATGACAAGCACATGCATGCAAAGCACAACCATTACAGCTATAACACTGAATGCATTTCATCAGACGTAAAGCCTTTTGAGGTTTCCTATCCTACGCACCACTTTCATACGATATGTGGTGAGCTGTCACATGTAATCATGGAAATAATTGCTTTGTGCATCATTTTCGAAATACACTTAACAACGTCTATAAGCATGCTGCTTCTCAATAACCAAACGCACATCAATCACAACCACACACAAGTCACTTCCTGTGAGAAGTATTGCAAATACAAAATACGCTTGAACGCGCTGCCGATGCTGATGCCGCTGCCAAAACAATTCTCTTCAAATCCAACACGTAATGGGCATGTTCTTCATTTCCAGGTCCTTTCCTAATTCCACCCTCAATTTCAGACTAATTTAACTTTTAATCGTAAAACTTGGGCAGTTAAAGTGATTCAAAATGCTCTTGAATACAACAATTTCTGGAACGCATCAATCAAACTGACCCACTTCGACGACGACGGACGGGACAACCCAACTTGGTCAATCTGAGAAGCAAGTTTCGTATATAGCTCTGACCTTTCATCCCTTCTCACAGAATTACGGAGTGGGTACGTCCGGTTAAACATTTGGTCACAACTGAGCGCCAATATTTTATCAAAAAATAAAAGAAGCATCTTCAATGGGAATGGCGATGTACGTCCTCTCCCACGTTCCTTCATTCAAATCGTATCCCCGTAAACTGGTAGTTGTATTAGTAGGACCGAATGAACTTAGGTCGTGTGCGGGAAGTCTCGAAAGCTTTGCGCCAAATTGGCCTACTCTATTGGTAAGCTTAATTCTATTGACCCACTTTATAGAATAGAGAAATTCATTTCTATACCCCTTTATCAACGAGAACCGTTTAGTTTTGAGGGGAAACTTATTCCGGTTCAACCCCACTTTAATGGCTTTCAAACCATCGCATGGCCATGCCGGTGGTAAAACGGATTACGAAGCTCTTGGGATCCATTTCTAATAGGAATTTGGATGTGGAAATGTGAGAGACGTGTGGAAATGTTCGTTTATGGGCATGAATTGAATTCCGTTGATTGCTTAACAGTGGTTCAATATGCTTCCGCCTTCATCCGGGGTCCATGACAAAGGTTACCATATAACCGTAAAAAAGGACTAAATAGTGTTTGCATTGAATAGTCGCCTGGGGGCCGTATATAGTGAGCTTTGTTCTCTTTTTCTTTTCTCATTTTTGTGAGCATTTCACTATATGGCGATACAGCGAGCAATGACAGGGTTGCTGACGAGCGAGCCTAATAAATTCAGTTTGTGAAAGCTTTTTGGAGTCTTCTTCCCCACTATAATGTAGCTGAGTCCACGACCGACAATGATGATGATTTGGGATTTATCATACTTAAAATTCAGATCAGCATGTGATAGCCAGCTATAAAGTTGACGGCAACGTTAAGGGTTTGTAATTTTGTGGCATACACCAACCCATCATCAAGCTTAATGAATTGAGGTTCTGTTTTAGGGAACGCATTCACTTAAGTGCATCTGGTACTTGGGCGGAACGGACTTTAGAACTTTTGTGTTTTTAAATACTGTTTTTTTTTTTAACTTTTTTGTTCAAAAACAAGTGCTATATGTATGTAGTTGGGTGGTGTATGGTAATAGTTCCGGTGGCCATTATATAGACATTTTAGAGTGAGGCAGGTGATTTTTTTAAGTGCATGTTTTTGAATAACAGAGAAATGGATTTTTGCTTTTCTCTACATTTAATTTTTTTTTTGTGTAACTTTTATGTTGATGAACTGAACATGATGGATGGCTTGAGTTTTGTTCGTAGAATTTTGTAAACTGATTCTGATGTTATTCTGAAATTAAATGTGTGCATGAAGATATACCTACTTCAGAATAATGAAAACTTGGGAGATTTAAAATTTAAACAAAAAGAAAAACAATGAAGATTAAAAGTTATTATGAATGCAATGTTATGAAGAAATGAGAAAGGTGACTATGGTATATATTTTTTTAAATTAAAAACAATAAAATTGTACGATTGTTTAAAATCTCGAATGTCTGAACTAATGGAGCAATTCTGGGCGAAAAACACAACATAACCCAATTATGAAAAACGAATTTAGGTCCATGAAAAAAAACATTTTTAAACACGGTCCATTTCAAAGAATTTATTTATTTATTCCTCTAGGATTTATCTACATTAACATGATTGGTCATCACATATACCAATTTAATTATTGTCAATTAGAAATTGATACCTAAGTATTGCATTTTGGTATTTGAAAACTCAATTTAAAGATAAATAAATAAATTGGGTGGCGCGACATCTCGTGTAGAATCAGAGCCCATATTGGCAAGAATTAAGAAAATGTTAAAATTATTTGACAGTTACCGTTATTTTGGCCCTTAAAAAAAAAGGAGAAATAAATGGTACAAAGTTCAAAGAAAATCATTCTATGTAGACTAGACAGAGGGCGTTTTTCTTTTTTAGTTCAGAGCAGAGCCTGAACTGTCAAACAAAAGATCGTGTTTCTTTTTTAGCTCTGAACATTCAGAGCTCCAATTTAGTGTTTCTTTTTTCGCTCTGAGCATGTTCAGAGCATGTTCAGAGCGCGCTCTATGAACTCAGAATAAATTGATAGAGCAGACGGAGTTGAATAGCTGAACACAAAGAATATGACAAACTGTGAACAAAAATAAAGTGACAGCTGCTGAAGCGTGTTTCTTTAAATAAATCTGAACTTTTAGAGCAGAGCACGCTCAGTTCAGAGATCGCTCAGAGTATGTTCGGAGTGTTCAGACTCTGTTCAGAGCTCTGCTCTGAACTAAAAAAGAAAAACGCCCAGATAGACAGTGAGCCCCACTGTTTTAGTCTGTCTTCCCTATCATTTTTTATTAAGAATCCATAACTTGCCTTATAACTTATAAGTATCTACCTATACTGTAAGTATATGAGTGCATGGTAAACAATGAATCAAGGATTTAAAGTCAGTTTATTGGCTAACTGAAAACTAACCAAACTAACTTACTAACTAAAAAACAAAAACAAAAGCTCTTTTAGCATCAATAAAAAAAATAAAAAACTTGGTTGACATTCTATATGGGGAAAGCGATCAAACCTTAACTATTCAGATTGTAAAAGATCGCAAAAATTTACTTTTTTCTTATATGAACTAAAAGACAAATTAAACTTGTAATTTAGTTGCTTATAACTGCTACGAGATTTTAGCGAACATCCATATTTGAATAATCGACATTGAATGAAACATTTTAATTCTGGAGCCTCAATGAGTGGTTCACTCTGTACCACTGTTAATGGATTCATTGTGTACCCTGTTGCCATTTCGCAAAAACATGTTTATAATTTTTTTCCAGCTGAGGTAGGTCAGCGGACCCAGGGTTTGTACAGAAGAAAGCAAATAAAACTCTGTATGTAGAAAGTTAGGAACTCCAAATTAATCCTTTTATTGTTTTTTTTTTTAAGTTTAAGTATGTATAACAATTCTTCATACAATTTACAATTTGTTGTGTTGTCTTAAAATTTCATATACGGTAATTGATGGTAGGAAATCCCTAGCCTAAACCGAAGTTTAAGGCGCCAGTTATAGCTTTCATTGAAACTCATCATTGAAAATTTTAATTGTTAATTTTGAGGCACTTAAAAAGTGAAATCAGTGATTATTTGAATGCAAATAAAAAGCTGATAACTCAATTATTATTTCTAGTCAAAAAAATATTTCATTTTGACCCAGCCTACCGCAGCAAATGAATTTCTTTATTTCAATGATTGAACTACCTTATCATTGATCATTGAAATCTTAAAAATCGTTTTATGTGAAAGGTAGGGCCAAAATGAAATATTTTTTTGACTAGAAATAATAATCGAATCATCAGCTTTTTATTGGCATCAAAATAATCACTGATATCGCTTTTTTAGGGCCTCAAAACTGAAAATTAAAATTTTGAATGATGAGTTTCAATGAAAGCTATAACTGGCATCTGAGGCAGGGTACAGAGTGTATGATTAAATCCCTAGCCTTGATAAAGCATGCGGTGGGATAAATTCCCTAGCCCTAATCTAAATTAAGGCGCGGTGTGGAGTGTGGAACTAATCCCCAGCCTTGGTGAGGCAGCAGACGGTGGGATAAATTCCCTAGCTCTAATCGAAGTTAAGGCAAAAGGAGATATTTACAGGTAAAAATCCAAAATAGTTTGGAAGCTACCTTTAGTGCACTACCCACCCAGATATTATGAATTATAAAGATTGGAATCCTCGGCTGTCATTCTGGTTTGCCTACAAGCTAAACAAAATGGCGGGTGGTGTTGAATTCATATTTTTTACACTAGTGTTCTTGTTTTGTTTTAACGCACACTAGTGCAAAAATATGAATTCACCATTGCATAAATTGTTGTTGCAATTCACATCAATTTGGACACTTAATCCCTCTATTTTTTTAAAATATTTTTAACCCCGCTGAGTTCGAAAATTACAGTCAAAATTTTTTCGATGGATATGTTTTCGAGATAAGAATTTTTGAATTTGTTTGTTCGAAAGCAGCTTTACAATTTAGCCCATATATTGACCTAGTTTTTTTTTTTTTTTTTTCTGGTTGCAGATGAGTTCAATTGAACATTATTATTGCCAATGAAAATCACAATTATTTTTTTCTGATAATTTGAGGATTTTGAAAGATATAATTTTGAACAAAAATGTGAAAATAAAATATATTATTTTACCAAAAAAATAATGAAATCATAAAAAGATAACATGTTTTGGATTGTGGACGTAGTAATGATAGTTAAGGCAAGAATATTAGGTACAAACGAAAGAATTTATGGATTAGTAAGAAATTTGACTTTTTTGTCTTTCTTTAAAAACATATTTTTTTTGTGTTTAGTAAATTTAAATGTTACAGGTTTTTCGTGTTTGACTTAAAATTAATAAAAGTATCGAATATTAAAAAAATAGTACTTAATTATTAATGTAAAATTTTGATAAAAAAAAAGTTTATCTTTTTATTTTCAGAATGTTGTTTGAAAATA
Source organism: Epistrophe grossulariae (assembly GCA_929447395.1). Lineage (NCBI taxonomy): Eukaryota > Metazoa > Arthropoda > Insecta > Diptera > Syrphidae > Epistrophe > Epistrophe grossulariae. The sequence goes on along the minus strand of OV839567.1, from coordinate 150,243,943 downwards.
TATGCCTTGAAAACTATTACTCAAAACACTTTATTCAACTGTAAATTAAAAAATGGATTTCTAATTGAAAAAAATAGCATGATATTCTTAGTGTTGCCGTTGTTTTTAATTTTTTTTATATACTTTTAAGTATTTTTTTGAACATTGCACTTTTTGCCAAAACATGTTTTCTTTTTCTGATATATAGATATGAATATTTGTGGGGTTAACAATCAAAACGGCGCTAAAGACACGTTTTTAAAAATATGTAGTTTGATATGCCGAAATTTGCGTATCAATGAGAGCTATCGGATGGTGAAAAAATTTTGTTTCAAAACCAACTAATAAAGAAGTTACAGTAGAATCTCGGAAAGATGAAGGGTTCTATAAGATGAACAGCTCGGAAAGATGAACGAAATATTTCCACTTTTGAGTGTTCAAAAAGATGAACAGGCAGCGCCGTAGCAACGTAGGGGCTAGGGGGGGCTAAGCCCCCCCCCCCCCCCCCCTGGAGTCTGCATTGCCCACGCAGGCGTTTGCATTGCCCCCCCTAGGCGTTTGCATTTTGCCCACTAGTTTTTCGCACATATGAAACCTATACAGCTATACTATAAAAAAGGAACAAATTAAAAGACAATAAAAACTAAGATAATCGGCCTTATCACATGCCCCGTCGTAATAGATTCGTACTACGAATCCCGAAAAAAAGTATTAAACCTGCCGTTGTAACGGAAATATTTCCAAACCAATTCAGAGGTCTTGAAAAGTGATATCGATAGCCCACAAAATCGTGGCAATATATTTCTTACGACGACGATGCTATGACACTTTTTTCAAGATTCGTAGTACGAATCTATTACGACGGGGCCTGTGATAAGGCCGAATGTGACCTGCGCTCACAATTTTTATGTTTTTTTTAACAATAACATTTATTTATATTTTTTTTTAATAATTGCACTTTGCGAATTTTTGGTGCCCTGAATCTTAAAAAAACCATGTCCAGGTCTAACAAATCTTGTTCTCGAATGCCAGAAATTATAAATTTTTTAGTCTCTCAGTCGACATGTTATTACGTTGAGGCCGCTTGGTTGTTTTCGAGTGTAGGCATTGACGTATTATATATGGACTACTAGTTACTTGTCACTTCCATACATTTCCTGCGCAGTAAAATGTTCCAAGATATTTCAGCGCTTTTGGGACAGAGCGCTCACATTCGTTACTAAATAGACGCCAAACACTAAAAAAATCGTTAAAATTCAAATATTTAAGAAGAACCGACAGTAGATGGGATTCGAAAAGCTCGTTTTTTATTTAAATTGAATAAAAGACATTTTTGCTTCAGTTTTTTCGGGTTATTGGCCAACGAATTGAACAATTTTTATAAATTTTGATCGAACTTACTTTTTCTGATATTTAGCATTGGTTTTTTTTTGGCAATATAGTGCATTATGACCTTAAAATATATATCAGTATCTTTGTCTGCTGGTAATGGCGAGTTTCATGGCATGACCACCAAGAGCGCTGTTGTAAACTGGAACACGAGTGAAGTTGGTTATTAGCAGTCCATATATATTACGTCAATGAGTGTAGGTATCTGTGTTCATTCTGTTGAGGTTATCTGTAGGTACTACCGAATGTGCTGGCGAATGGCAATTTTTTAGAAATAGATTTAGTAAAATTTCTCTGACCCCCCCCCAAACGAAACAGAGTAGCTACGGCACTGTGAACAGGTTGAAATTCTGTACTCGAAAAGATGAAAACTTTATTCCAAACATTATAATGTTCTTTTTCTTTGCAAAACGAAAAGTTTTGCAGTCGGGATATTTTAAGTTTGATGAGAATACTTTGGGAAATAAAACAACTTCGAACATCTTTGATTTCAACAAATTGTAATAAAGTATGTATACTTTATTGTTTTTCTTCAAAACTCATAATATTTCATATTTTTTTTACACATATACAATTATACATTTCTTATTAATCATAAATGATATTGAATAACAATTACAAATCTTTATAAGACATTATAATGTTGATCTTTTATTGTTTATTATCCGAAAAATGTTTAATGTTTTTTTATAAGTTCTCAACGAGCGAGCTTTTCTTAAAATTTAGCTAGTTGAAAAGAATACTTTAACTGCTCCCGCCGCAATATTGCACGCGCAATATAAATCGGCTAGCAAATGAATACACACAAAAATTAAAAACAGAAATAACAAAGAAAAATACTTAAAAGACGTTGGTGTTGTTGTTGTGAACTGAAAATTAATTAAACAATTACATATTTGGGGTACACTTTTTTTTTTAATTTTATTTTATTTTGCATACTACTTGGAATGCTTTTTTTGTGGTTTTCGTAGTGTTTTTTTTTTTCTTTCGAAGATAACAAGAGACAGAGAAATAACAATTTTTAATTCGTTTATGTTTAACACAAAAAATAAGGAAACATTTTGTTTTTATATTTTTTTTTTTCTTAAATTCTAGATTTATAAACGACAGCTCTACTGGCGGAATACCATACCCCACCGACTTTGACCATGGCGTTGTTTGATGTTGGAGTTTTAATTTATTCTCTTCGTGGTTTACCTACTAAGGGATTAAAATAACTAAATTGTATTGTCTTTGGATGTGTGACAAGGAGGAAGAGAAATATCAGGAGGTGGATCATCCGCCGCTGTGCGCAAATATATTTTAAACTATGTATTTTCTTTTATTCCTCGAAAAAAATTTGCATTAACATGGCTTATTACACTGTAATTAAATTTATTCCGCTTGTTATAATTACACAATTATTATATAGTTTTTTATTTATGGTAGGATTTTTTTTAGAATAAAAAGTATGTATTGTTCTTTTATTTTTAATTTACAGCAACTTTAACAAGAGGAGAATGGTTGTAAAGTGGAGGGGCTTTGTGCTGGACCTTAGTGACGAGAGTCTCTTGGGTAGAATTCCGCGAGGATGGAAGCTGGGATTCGCTTAAGCATTTCCTTGGGGAAGATACGCAGCAACTGCCAGCCGATATCGAGAGACTCGAATACTGTGCGGTTTTCATAATTACCCTGAAAAAAAAACAAATTTTCAAATTAATAAAATGTAAATTTAATTTTACTCTCGCAAAAAATATAGGAGACAATTTGTTAATCAATATGAAGTCCACAAAAATATCCCTTGTATTATATATATTAAACGTAAGAATAACATATTTTATATTATAGGCAGTGAGCGATTATAATTTATTACAAAATCTTCATATGAGCCGCAGATGAAGCTACAAAGCAATCTACAAGATAAATTAAATTAATGCATTTTTGTCATTGAATTGCTCTTTTAGACGAATACCTACAAATGACAACATTTTGTAATTAGCGGTGTTTTAACGCACAAAACAAAACAACAAGAATTGATTAGATCTATAAATAGAAATATTTTTAATTGAAACGAATTGCGGCTAATTGCATAGTAAAGTTATTGTTCGTTATATTTGCGTAAACATAGTTGACAAGGGGAGTGCCTTTTAAAGAATGAATCACTTTTTTTATCAATATTGACAAGCGTACGTTACGTTTCTTTTTCAAAAGAAAAGATCAAAAACAAATAAAATGCATTCACTTTCATATAAGAATTTTGCTTTTTATTGGATTTTATTATTTTATTAAAATGGGGGTAAAGGTCAATGAGGGCAAGACTAAGTATATGCTTTCGTACAAAAATGACATCCGACGTCTGGGACAAAAAATCACCATAGACAGCTATAACTTTGAGCAAGTTAAGGACTTTGTTTACCTTGTCTCAGCTATTGACTCAGAAAACTAAACCAGCGATGAAATTAAACGGAGAATCACTCTTGCCAATCGCTGCTTCTTCGGGCTAAGAAGGCAATTGAGTAGCAAATCCCTATCTCAAGCAAATAAAGTGTCCATATATGAGGCGTTTATCATCCCGGTCCTGCTATATGGAGGCATGGACCTAACCCCGAGGGCGCCACCTTAAGTAAGTAAGTAAGTTTTGTCGTAGAATTTTTTTTTTTTTTTTTTTTTTTTGAGTTACTTTACACTTATGAGTTTATAGAACGGAATGAAGAAGAAGCCAAGATTGTTGAAATGACTTTAAAAATCAATTTTTCACCATTTCAAAAGTGACGCGTCCAGAAAAACGCAACGCAACCAGTCAGACTTTTAAAATTTCACTCGAGATAGTTCAATATTAAAAATTCTTGACTGTTGAAATGCTTTTTTTGTCGACGTTGCTAGCTCTCGTACTATAACTTAAATTCAATTCTCAAACAATTTAACTTTTTCTTTCTGATTATTTATTTACCACATTTTCAAAAACATTTTCCAAGATTTACAAAAAAAAAAAATATTTCAATACAAGCTAGGCGAGCTTTTAATTAATCAAAAATTTCGCAACCTGACTTTCCAGTCGGGTGGCAACTATGTTATTTAATTCTATTTTCCACTCCATAAACTTATTTGACCGCCACCACAGAATTCTTGAGGATTTATTGATGAGTCTAAAATAAATGATACAGTATTTGCAATTAAAAACACTTCGACTTTAAGTGTCCTTTTTCATAAGTGTGGATACGCACACGTATAGAGACTATAATTCACATTTAACTGACGGTAGAACCCAATAATTTAAGAGTGAAAAAGCTTAAATTTGGCAAGGCAGCTGCAAAAAAAAAAAAAAAAAATCGAAACAAAAGAAGGACAAAGAATTCAGTAATATGATCAAACACATTGTAAAGTGAACATTTATGGCTATCTGTTACGCTTTCTGATCAAAACGACTAATCAATAAGATTAGCCTTGATGCTTCCAGCAATTTAAACTTCATAGTGGTAAAACAAGCACTCGAAACGGAGATACATTCTCACAAGGACTGAAAATCTGAACTATTTTCTGTAAAAGTAAATACATATACATAAATTGTCAAATATTTTGTGTGCATTTTTGCATCTTTCACTTTTACTTTCAAAAGAAGTTTATTTTTATTATTGATACCTTTTTTTAGTTGGTTATATGAAAAATAGGACGATTTTGTCTACGTCGCCTAATGGCATAGATTGCAGCACCGATTATAAAAATTAAAAGCAAACAACCGGATACAACGGCACAAATGAGAGCGGTTTGTATCATTTTAGAGCACACAAAAATAATACTATATAGTTTAAAAAGCTTTCAACTCAACTACACCAAATCAATTTTACACTAAAGACTGCATCTGCACTGTAACAATAAATACCAAAATCAAATCAATAATAAAAATAGATAAGATAAAGAATTTAACATGATGCTTTACTAAAATATTATAGATTGCAAACATAGAAACAGTATAAAGGTTAATTAAAGTATAGTGAGAATTGTTTTTCGTAACACATACACATTTATGTACATATTCAGGTGTCTTTCAGTCGTTTTCCGTACTAAATTTATTTTTTTTTGCTAACGATTTTGTGATTTGTTTAACTATATGTACCTACTTTATATTAGATTTGAAATTGGTAAGGCTAGGTTAGGTTTACGTGGCTGTCTGCAGGGATGCTTGACATACTTAGACCATATGTCCATTGTGATGCCACAAGAATTAAGAAAACTTTCTTCCTACTCGTTAAACCACTTAGAGGTCCCTACTAAGCGCGCGAGAGTCGAGACTAATACCATGATTTGCCAGATCACTTGTAGTAGAATTCTCCCAGGTGATAATAGAGACAGAGCAGGACATGTACAGAGAAGGTGAGGAATTGATTCTTCCTCTTCTTTGTCCATACAACTTCTACAGAAATCGTAAGAAAATACCCCTGCGTGCTTGGCTATTAGACAGTGTCCTGTAATGACACTTATAACAGATCCAATGTGCGGTCTACTTAGAGAAATTTCACTCTTAGAGCCTTTCAGATATAGCATAGGATCTGTTTTGTGGTCTTAGATGTGGCCCTGATGTTCTAACTAAGGATTATTTTCTCTACAGTATCTTGCTATAGCATAAGTTTACATTTAGCAATGGGTATACCAATATTAATTGTCCGATTTGACGATATACATTAGTCTGTTTTTTTGAATTTGTAGAGACAGAGTCCAGAGATTTGAGGGCGGCTTGGCTGTCTGAGAAAATGTGGATATCTGTGCTTGATATCACGTTTTCTTTAAGCCAAGACAGGACTTCTTTTATTGCCAAAAGTTCCGCCTGGAAAACGCTGCAGTGATTGGGAAGACGAAAAGAGAGTATTAATTTCAATCTGTCAGAGTACACACCTCCACAAACCCCATCATCAGTTTTTGATCCGTCGGTTTAAAAGTGGATCCATTTATCTTCCAAGAAAGCCAACTTGAAGGTTTTTATAGAATTGTTGATGTGAAGGTGTGGGATGGTACAGTCTTGAGTACTTGGAAGTGATCCGAATGAGTTCAGAATAAATTTGAATTGAAAGTATTTATTTAGCGTAAATATGCTATTTACGATTTACAATAAATATAATGATGATAAATATACAATTTTTCGTAATTTTTTTGTAAAATTATGAAATTAGATTTAAAGATTTGAAAAGTATAATAACGAAAATGAAAAGTATATCTCCTACGATAACAGGGTACAGAACTAGGCCCTTTCATCTCCAGGAAAAAATTAACCATTAAAAAAGAACAAACTTTCTAGTAAATGAGAATTTTTTGCTAGGTTGTAAAATAAAAACAATAATATAGATTTTTCAGAAATTTACCGCGTTAGAAATATTTGTGTATTTATTTCTTTCTTCTTCCTCGGTCACAAAATCTGAAATCTGTGAGCACTTAGCTTACAACGATGATTATTTCAATGATTATTTTATTTGGTTTGATCAAGCCAAATCAATTGCCACAGAAAGATTCTATGTACCAAGGATAGTAAGAGATAAAATTGAAATAAAAAACCACAAGAATTTCAGCAGAGATTCTAGCTTCAAACTATCCCCAACATGGGATCCTCTTATAAGCAATCTCAAACCGATTAGAACGAGCACCGAAACATCTGATGTTGTGAGCTTTGTATGCACCCAAGCTTATGCAAACACAATTCAAAAACAGCAAAATAATTTGGTACATTTTAAGAAAAAGAGTAACCCACAACATCAATCAAACGTCAGTTTGCCCCTAAGGCGCCAGTCATAGCTTTCATTGAAACTCAACATTGAAAATTTTAATTTTAAGTTTTTAGGCACTGAAAAAGCGAAATCAGTGATTATTTTGATGCAAATAAAAAGCTGATGACTCAATTATTATTTCTAGTCAAAAAATATTTCATTTTGGCTAAACTTTTCACATAAAACGATTTCTAAGACTTCAATGATCAATTATAAGGTAGTTCAATCATTGAAATACAGAAATTCAGTTCATGTTTCACATAAATATTTTTTTGACTATAAATAATAATTGAGTTATCAGCTTTTTAATGGCATCAAAATAATTACTGATTTCGCTTTTTAAGTGCGTCAAAATTAAAAATTAAAATTTTCAATGATCGTTTTCAATGAAAGCTATAACAGGCACCTAAATATATGAATACTTGCTCATTCTTAAACAATTCTAATGGATTCCTATTATCTCTAAGGTAATTGAATCCTACTAATCTAATGTACAATTTTTGTTGTATTTTAGCATTAAGTATTTACCCATCTTCACTTTCCGAATCAAAAAATATTATTTTTAATACAATTTGAAGTTATATGAACGAAGTTTACTTTGAAGATAACCAATTTGATATTTCACTTTATAGTTCACAATGACATTTTCAAATGGAAGTCACAATGAAACTCGTCTCAAATTACGTGCTGCCAAAAATAATTTGTTTCGAGTTGAACGACGATCGACAACCCTCGATTGTATCAAGTTACGTGCTGGCATCCCAGATTGACATGACTCAAAATTTATTGATTCGAGATAAAAACACAAAAAAAAGCTATTCCATACACTTCTTCTTTATTTTTTGATGGTGATTATGTGGTCCCATAACCAACAGTGATCATACACCCTGTTAACCATGAGTTTAAAGTTTCGGGGAAATGCTTAAAAACATGACTTTATCATCCAAGATATCAGTCCGAGGTACAAATACAAATAGCCAAACATTTTAGTCATAATTTTATACTTAGTTCCAAATCGTGAAGTGACTTTTGATCAAGACGGTTGTGCGTATTGATTGATCCACTTATATAAGTTATTTAAAGTTGTTATAAGGCATTGGCAACAATAAATTTTTGTGAGAAGTGAAATTTAACATACGTTTAATAAAGCCAGTAAATTGTTTTCAACAAAAACGGCTTGAAACATCGAACAAAAATAACTAAAATAAAATTTTAAAATCGTGATTGAACTTGAGTGAAAATAAAAGCTAACAAAGAACAATACAATTTTATACATAATGAGCTCTCTTATGTGCAAGTTGTGCGAAAAGAGTGTAAAGAAAGAAAAGGACGGCATTTTGTGCAGTGGTGTATGTAATGGAGTTTTCCATCTCTCTTGTGTTAAGATAAGCGAATACGATAAACGTTTGACACTTGAGAAGGAATGCATGCTATTTCATTGTATTGAATGCCAAAAATTTACAAAACAATTATTAAAGAGTTTAAACGATATTAAGAGTCTTTTAATTAAAAACAGTGAAGTGGTAAATAATATTGAAAAGAAAATTAATGATGTAAATCCGTGTTCATCAAGTTCTTCTGCACAACAAAATAATGTATCTTTTGCAAATGTTTTGGTTAATGAACCGCCAATTATTATTGCCCCTAAGAATACACAAAACAGTGATGAAACAAAAAAAGCGATTAAAGATAATATTGATCCCCAATCCTTATCTTTAAAAGTTCAAAGTGTAACAAATCGAAAAGATGGAGCAATAGCAATTAAATGCGTAGATACCAATTCAAGAGAAAAGATTGAACGCGAAGTGTCGACTAAAATGGGTGATGATTATAGTGTAATGACACCTAAATTGATCGATCCTAATGTTATAATTTGTGGACTAAATGAAGAATGGGTAGCTGAAGATTTATGTGAAGCAATAAAATCACAAAATGATATTACTGAAAACTTTAATTGTGTCCGCATTTATAAATGTCCACGCAAAAATAGATATAATGCAATCCTTAAAGTTAATGGTGAATTATATAAAAAGTTTTTAAATTTACAAGTGATTAATATCGGATGGGATCATTGCTCAGTGTATGATTATACATGGGTTAAAAGATGTTATAAATGTTGGGGTTATAACCATGAAGCAAAAAATTGTACAAATGATGCAGCCTGTCCTCGGTGTGGTGAATCCCATAAAGAACTACAATGTCAAAAATCCATGAAGTGTATTAATTGCGTTCAGTATAATGCAAATTTAAAACTCAATCTTGATTTTGATCATGATAGTCGTAGTAGTGAATGTCCGGTTTTCAAAAAGAAAATTCAAGTTCAAAAGAACAAAATTAAATATTAGCAACAAACCGAAATTACTCTTGTGTACTTTAATATTCAAAGTTTAATAGCTAATTTCAATGAACTTGAACAAATTGTAATACATATGAAATTTGATATAATTGTGCTAAGCGAAACCTGTTTAACTGAAAATATTTCAGACAATGAAGTTAATATAAAAAACTACAATTTAATCAGATGTGACAGTTTATCGAGACATACAGGTGGTGTGGCCATTTATGTTAATGAAAATATGCAGTTTGAACAATTACATACCCTCTCAGTGAATATGGATCTATGGTGTCTGTCTATTAAAATACGATGTGGGCTATTTTACTTTGTACTGTCCGGCTTATATAGATCTCCGTCGTCATCGAATAGACAGTTTTGTGATAATTTCAGTGAGTTGATGGATTATCTAGTCGAAGACAATAATAATGTTATTCTGATTGGTGATTTCAATATTGACTGGTTCGATGAAAATAATATTTACAAGCGCGAATGTAGTAAAATTATTCTTGAAAATGGATGTAATCAGATGATAAGTGAACCAACGAGAATAACGAGTACCTCTAGAACTTTAATTGATTATGTTATTTCTAATTGTTCTCGTTTAGTAACTCAAGTCAATAGTGATTTTGATATTGCAGATCATGAATCCCTTTGCTTAAAACTACCCCTTAGAGACAAACCATATCCAGAACCAAAAGTAAAAAAAGTACAGATGTTAAGATACTCCAAGCAAAATTTACTATTAGCATTTGAACAAAGTGATATAAATATAAATGAAGTTACTGATGTTAACCAAGCGGCGGAAAACTTCAGAAAAAAACTTATTACTGTAGTAAACCAGTTTAAAAAAATCAAAAACATAAGAGAAAAAAATGAAAATCCATGGTTTAATCAACAATTACTTTCGCTTAAAAATCAAAAACGCGTTGCCAAAAGAAAAGCTGTATTTACAAATAGTTTGGACGATTGGTGTAATTTCAAAATTATTCGAAATACTTATTCCAAAGAACTTGAACATTGTTTGTCATTGTGGTACTGTAGCAAATGATCGAAACACAAACATATTATGTACTTATGTAGCTAAATATCGAAAGCACAGTATTCGAGATAAAACGTTTCTTAAAACCAATTTAATCGCGATTCTATCAAGGACATAAGATTAAACTAATTATTTTTATATATTAAAACAGATCTTTTGTTCGCTTTCACAATATTTTATACCACTTACCTGATCACAGTTTTGAAATTAAGTTTATTAAAAATACATATGTTCTACCGGCCCTTTCTTTCGATTACACCGATAAACACAGCATAAAATTACACTTAATAGAATAAGAAATAAAATGCCGAAAAATATGTATATCATTATATCTTCCGTCATCTTAATTGAGTGTAATTATTATTTTCTTTTATTCTTAGGTATGTTTCCACAAAAAATCATTTAGCCACGACGACGTCAGGAAGGCTACTGAACATTTTTCAAATATGATTAACGTTCTACTCAAGATAAGATAAAACAAAAACATTTGGAGATTACGGAGGCGCTAATAGCCGAATAATATGATTTAGGGACTTACTTTTCAAATAACCACATGATATTGAATAGAGAAATTTTTGTTTAGGTGAAAATTATTATTAGCTTTATTTAACGATGGCAATCTATTTGTGCATGGGACCAAATAATTGTGATAGTAGAAAATGATTTATTAACCAAATTAATTAATGCTAAAATGTCTTTGTCCTTCAAAATTCCATTTAAATAAAAAATCTAATTTAAATTTCTAATTTACTACTTAACTTGAAGCATATCTCAATCTGGGATTACCTCAGCCGGTATAATTGCATCACAGTTTTAAAATAATTGTAATAAGAAACAAATTATAAATATTTATAAAATCCAAAAAAAATGTCCTCCATTTTGATAACAAATAATTTTAAACCAATAACTACTATCAACTTACCTGGGAGATAAAGTTCTTTTCGAATTTACTCAAGAATTCCAAATACAGCAAATCATCAGGAGTTAGAGCTTCCTCACCCACGACAGCCTTCATGGCTTGCACATCCTTACCGATGGCGTAACAAGCATACAACTGATTCGATACATCAGAGTGATCTTTCCTGGTCATGCCCTCACCAATGGCAGACTTCATCAAACGCGACAAGGATGGTAACACATTGACTGGTGGGTAGATCTGTCTGTTGTGCAATTGACGGTCGACGTAGATCTGTCCTTCTGTAATATATCCGGTCAAATCAGGAATTGGATGGGTAATATCATCGTTTGGCATAGTAAGAATGGGAATTTGGGTGATCGATCCATTACGGCCTTCAACACGACCGGCACGCTCGTAGATTGTGGCCAAATCTGTGTACATGTAACCAGGGAAACCACGACGACCGGGCACTTCTTCACGGGCAGCGGACACCTCACGCAAGGCTTCGGCGTACGAAGACATGTCAGTAAGGATGACCAAAACGTGCTTCTCGCACTGGTAAGCCAAGAATTCGGCCGCAGTAAGAGCCAAACGTGGAGTAATGATACGTTCAATGGTTGGATCGTTGGCCAAATTCAAGAACAAACACACGTTCTCCATGGAACCGTTCTCCTCGAAGTCCTGCTTGAAGAAACGAGCGGTTTCCATGTTCACACCCATAGCAGCAAACACAATAGCAAAGTTATCCTCGTGGTCATCGAGCACTGACTTGCCGGGGGTCTTAACCAAACCAGCTTGACGACAGATCTGAGCAGCGATTTCATTGTGAGGCAGACCAGCAGCAGAGAAGATGGGAATCTTTTGACCACGAGCAATGGAGTTCATCACATCGATAGCAGAAATACCAGTTTGGATCATTTCTTCCGGGTAAATACGCGACCATGGGTTAATGGGTTGACCTTGGATGTCAAGGAAATCCTCAGCTAAAATTGGGGGCCCCTTGTCGATGGGCTTACCCGAACCGTTAAACACACGTCCCAACATGTCTTCGGACACAGGCGTACGCAAAATATCACCAGTGAATTCACATAAAGTGTTCTTGGCATCGATACCCGAAGTACCTTCGAACACTTGGACGACGGCTTTAGAGCCGCTGACTTCAAGCACCTGTCCTGAACGAATGGTTCCATCACTCAAACGAAGTTGCACAATTTCAGCAAATTTGGGGAATTTCACCTCATCCAAGATAACCAAAGGTCCGTTTACACCGGACACTGTTTTGTAGGCTGAAAATAAAAGTAAATAGAATCAGTTGTGAACAAAAATAAAATAAAAACTTTTGGAGTTTTAAATTTTTATTTCTTAAACTTTAACAGCCTTATTAATAATCACAAAATAGTTATGACACAACACTAACACATGTTGTAACTTATAATTCTTAATAATAAACGTGTTTTAGCCTTAAATGACATTTGACAATGAGCGGATAACTTTTCTCACCAATTTTGGTGTTCAACGAGAAAATAACTTTTACGGTCACAAATTCAATTCAAAGCTGACTGATATGACAGATAGCTTTCAAAAATGAACGAAGTACTTGAATATTTAGTACAATTGAGGGAAGTGCTGCCTACTTTTCGTTGTAATTCAGTGAACTGATAAAATGAAGACAGAATAAGTTTATTAATATTTTATTTTATGAAACGGATAAGTCCACTATCCATGTGTTAGGTAAAACGTGTATTTACGAGCGGATGGTGTATTTTTATTAATAGGGCTGTAAATAAGTATCGAATGCGGCCCATCAGTTTACACTTGAAATTCAAATCTAACGCTCTGGTGAGAGTTTTTGACCACCACCCTAAAAAATCTATGAACGTTTTTTATATTGGATACCCCTATTTCATGTCAAGAAGAACTTCTTTCGCAAAAAAATGGACTTTTTTTAATAATTCTACATGTGAACACTTTTATTGCATGCAAACGCTTCTTACAGCTTCGCGCAATACTGTTCCTGCAACCTTCTACATACCTATGTACATAATATGTTTGATTTATTTTTAGGAAAAACATGCTCGTTCGATCAATACATTTTATTTGTTTCTAACTTGTCAGTTCTTAAGACGATTTACTTCAGACCGTTCAGATCTGATTCCAGTTTTGAACGGAGGCGCATTTACCCGGAGCAATTTTTTTAAAATGATTTTGATTTGAAGGCAAACGCTGACTATATTATTACTATTACTAAAGTAATGAAAAGAAAAGTCAGCGTTTGCCTTCAAATTTTTTTATGAATATTGGGGTTATACCCGATTCTTAATATATGGCATAGTTTGGTGTTGAATTTAGTAAACGAAATAGACTGTTAAAGAAATTCCTTTAGAACCTTCGAAAACTTTGAAGTGGGTACCATTTGACATGCAAGCATTAACTGTAGCATTGCAAACTTTGTATTTACACGTTAAATCAACATTTTGGTTAGAGAACATTTTTTAACACATATTGAGGGCCACTTTAGCTTCGTTACTTTTTTTTTTGGAGTGATTAAAAAAAATTAAATTGTGGGTCAAAAGGACTCCCAAATATTTAAACTCCTGTTCAACGTCCATATGTGTATTATTAGTAGACCAGTTTTCTCCAGGACGTCTTCTCGACGGGAATTTAAAAACACTGTACGAATATGAATTTGGTCTGATTTTTTAGAACATTATTTTCAGATGAACCATAATGTTGGTAAGACATTATTTATCTGATTTTTAATGAAATGATTAAATTAAGTTAATGATTAAGAATAATTTGTGATTCAAATTAACTGGAAAAAAATGCAGTTTTGGTTAAAAAGAGAATTTAAATTGTTTCGAACCTACTGTACGAATATGAATTTGATTGACTGTATGTAATATGAAGGCCCCTAAGACTTGCAAAATGAATTTATTCGGTAATATTATTCAAATTTCTATCGTGAAAGGATTGTCAGCGAGTAGAACTTAATCGTCAGCGTACAACATATCATATATGAATATGGCAAACAATAAAGGACTAAGGATACATGGTTGAGGAAACACAGCAGTTATTTCAAATCGATTCGGGAATGCAAGACCATCTTATATACTTTGTTCATGACATAAAGTTGGCATACATTTGGAGAAACTTTCGTGACAAACCTAACAAATACCACCTTAAAATCAACAAAACAAATGTATAGTTTATTTTTGTTATCAATAAATTGTATTTGAAATTGAAAAATACGTATTATTATTCTCAACCAATTTTGTGAGCCTTTCATTCAGAATTTCAGTAAAAACTTATTGTATTCGTTTAATTTTAATTTTCGCCAGCTTTCGGATCACCTTTTTTAAACATGACAATAATAACAGATTCCTTAAAACTGGTGAGAACATATGTATCGTTATACAATCTATTGAATAAAGAGACGGGATAATTTTTAAATTTGGGAGTGGAGTTTTTGTAGAACCCGACTGATATGCCGCCCATGCCAGGAGCTTTATTATTTTTCATAGCGTTCCTTCATATTTCGGATAACGATATATCTATATCTAATTCGCTCACTCTAATATAAGGAAAAGTAGGTATAGTTATTATAGCTTTTCTAAAGTTTTTTTTTTTTTAATTTCAAATATTTTCATTTAAGAGGGTAAATTTGACTCAAGGATTTAGGTTGTAGTTTAACAGACAAAAAATTTTGGTACCAACTTTTTTCATATTCTCATTGACTAAAATTATGAGCTCTATTTTTTTTTAATTTAAAAAACTTGTCTTGAACTTACTAAGAAATTTTTAGAGTCTTCAATGTTAATTTGTTTTTCTTGAGATTATAATATTGAAGTGGTTAATTATTTAGATACATAAAAATATTAATACTTTTTTCTAAAAAAAAAAAGACAACAATGTATTTAGGTAGGATTTACAGTATACACTACCTACACTATTTGTAGTTATTCGAAATTTTTTCATTAAAACTCCTTTCATGATAAACTAGGTAAGCTAAGGTACCTAAAAGAAGAAAATGATGTTACACCATAGGTTCGAAATCGATGTTTTCACAGAGATAATGGTTTTTGACAACTGTAAGCTGAAAATTAGATTATCTATAATATATTATTCAGTTCTTTGGCGACTTCGATTTATCCTCTTTAATGAGACAACTAACCCTGTGTTGATATAGGTATAAAATAAATTTAAATAATTAAAAATACAGTAAACGTCATCAAAATGAGTAAGATTCCAACTTACGAGCTTCAGTTTATGTAACTTTTATAGGGATGTATCAAAATAGGGATGAGCCCATTTATCAAACTTTAAACGCAGCAAAAACAACTGTACTCGCTAAATTATAGTTTGAAAACAACAAAAAATATATACTATACGTATTTTAATATTAAAATGAATTGTATTGTATTAATTTAATTATCGCATCAAAACCAGGAATTCAGTTTACCTAGATGGATTTTTGTCAGCTTAAACAAATACAATAGTTAAATTGAAATTAGTTAAAAAAAAAAGTAAAAAAGGCAACAAAGTTAGCAGATAAAAAAAATATGAAAAAAGAGGGTCAGGTGGTGGGTGCAATACAAGTGTCACATGACCACAAAAGTGAAAAACGAAAGTTTCAGGGCTCAAAAATCGGTATAAAGTAATAAAATATTGCAATTAAAGTGCATTGCCATAATCTCGAATAAAAAGCTAAAAATTAAGTAACATTATAAAGAAATTCTGTTGTTTTTGAAGAAAATAAAAAAAAATAGATATAAAACGAATCGATCGATTAAGCCAACTGTCATGGCTGCCGTTCTTCGTAGTACATTTTTTTTCACTGCAAATTTGCCTTCGAATTTACATCCCTCTCACTTAAATTCAAACTGTTTTAAATTTATTGTTGAATTAATTAGACTTACTCAATCGTGGTTGAGAGATAAAATCCCGAGAAACAGCAAGGACATGTTCCTTGTGGGCTTGTTGGGCGTTGAGACGAGACATTTCGGTTGGAGTTTTTTTTTTTAATTCTTATTGGAATTTTATTATGAAGTTGCCCAACTCGTACAAAACACAAACTAGAAGAAGAATTAAAATAATTTAAAATTAATCACACTTATTAAATGTTTTTTGTTGTACAAGCAACTGTATTTAATTAAAATATAATTGTGAATTTTTTTTTACCAGAAAAATTATTTTTCGCCAGTCAGCTGAGTAAAAGAAGACGAAGAACGATGAAGATTTTACACTGACTGAAAAATTTCAATGACATCTCACGTGCTGTCATGTGATCAATAAAATCCACACAATTTTGATTTTTCGTTGAAATTTTCAATCCACAAAGGGAACAGCGGTTGCTTTGGGTGAGTTCATAAGTAAGTGCCGAAATAGTATTTTTTTTTTTATTTTTTTAAAGGGGTTATTGGTAAATTTTTTACTAGAGCCAAAATGAGGTAATTTCATAAATTACAGAAAAGGTGTTTCATTGCAAATTTGCTAATTTCGTTTGATAACTAATTTCATTTTGAATATGATTTAGCCGTTAATGGCTTGTTTTTGTTGTTTTCTCTTTCTGTTTCTGTTTTTAAAACATCAAGTTTTGACACTTTGAACGGTTTCCACTTTGAATGCATTTCACTTGGGTTTGTTCATTAAGTTTTGATGTAATCACCCCTGTTCTGATTTCCGTTCCAAATCAAATCCCTTAACGTAATTGATTTCCGCACGGATTCAAAAAAAGTGTTCTGATTTTCACTTTACTAGTATTCAAACCTTTTTTTTCTTTCGAAATCAGTAAAAACAAAATTCGAAACGTCAAATTTGTTGAAAAAAAAATAAATAAATAACAAAAAAATTTAATAATAAACGTATAATAGCGCGTCAATTCAATACAGACATGAAAACTAAAATTAATTTTTAAGTGTTAATTATTTTCAATCCGATCAAAAAATAAAGCACACTATTCCGCAAGCATTGAAAGCGAAAAGTATTTCAGAACACCTACAGCCAAATTTAAGCCTCAACTACATAAGCCAAAAAAGTGAAAAAGTGCAAAAGTGAAAATTTTTAAATTGATTTTGGATAGTTTTTCTGACTAGAAAACTTATAAAAATGATGCAGAAAGCTTATATTTTGGTTTAAAAACAAATTTGTGTATTCTTTTTCACAAAACAACGGCGCTAGCGGTAAAAAAAATATTTTTACTTTTGTACTTCAGTACTTTTTGGCTTATGTAGTTAAGCCTTAAAAACGCATAAAGGTTCCCCCACACCAACGCGAATTTTCGGTGGCGACGACGAAAACAACAATAACAACACGTGGTTGTCAATGAAAACAACACGTTGATATTAGCTGTGTTTTATTTTCCCCAAGATCCGAACAGATTGGATTTGCTTACAAAAATACATGTATTACAAAAACAACACAAGATCCAACAATTGTTTTGAATTTGGATTTCCAAATCCATTTTGAACACACACCCTTAATATGTAAATGTCGTCAGTAGTGTAAAGAAAAAAGACAAAGGGTGTATACGAAAAAAAAAAACAAAGGAAAAAAAGAGTTGGGTAATAATAGCTGCGTTTTATTTTCCCCCAGATCCAATCCAGATCAGATCATGAAAATAAAACAATCCAGGATATCAGTGACAACTTGTTATATACCCAACTCTTTTTTCTTTTTCTTTTTTATTTGTATACACCCGTTGTCTTTTTTCTTTACACTACTGACGACATTTACAAATTAAGGGTGTGTGTTCAAAACAAAGTTGGATCTTGTGTTGTTTTTGTAATACATGTATTTTCGTAAGCAAATCCACTGGTTCGGATCTCGGGGAAAATGAAACACAGCTAATAGTGGTTCAGCCTCGGCCGTTCACAGATTTCGGCGGATAACGTTCAACGCTGGTTCAAGTATGTAATTGGTTCATGGCCAGTTGTACAATAGAGGTTCAGCCTCGGTTCAAGATATTTACTCACCGATTTCGGCGGATTAACTAACGTTCAACGCTCGTTCAAGTATGTAATTTGTTATCATCACACACTTGAACAGTAAACCACTGTTGAAACTCAATTAATCCGCCGGAATCGATGGATAAAAATTGCTGAACCACGGTTTAAATATTTGTACAACTGGCCCTCACACACTTGAATAGTAAACCACTGTTGAAACTCATCGGCTGAAGTTGGTGGATAAAAATTGCTGAACAAGGGGTTTTCGCGATCCGATGCAAACTGGTCTTGTATCATTGCAAAAGTGCAAAGTTTTTTTTTTACAATGGGGTTAGGGTATAGCAATTTTACACTTTTGCATTATATGGTTCTAAGCATACGAAACACATTGGAGCGTTAGCGACACACCACTGCACAACACACCACACGAGATAGGTGAGGTTCCGGCTTTACTTTTGTACAAAAGTGAACAAAATGTTTTGTCTTTTTCAACGTACTACGCAATCCTATCTTCTTTCACAAAAGTGAAAAGTTACACACATACTCTAGCGACATCTCCTTGGATAAATTTTTACAATGGGGTTAAGGTAGAACCGCACTAGGCGGAACTGCACTTCAGCGACACCGAGCACACTTTCCCATGAAAGTGAACGAAACTTCACGTCGCGACACAGTTGGTCAGATTATCAACTTTGTCGCATAGTGTCGCGCCGTGAAGTGCAGTTGTCGCTTAGTGCGATATAGCTCATGCAATTTCATACAAATAAGTCGTGAAGTTCAGTTCCGCTGAAGTGCAGTTCCGCCACGTGCGGTCTTAGCTTTAGGGTATAGCAATTTTACACTTTTGCATTTTTGCAATGATACAAGACCAGTTGCATCGGATCGGGAATACACCTATTTTGTTCACTTTTGTACAAAATTAAGTGGAATGCAGCTATTTTTTGTTCCCGCTACAGCAGTTGTTTAGTGAAAAAGAGTATACAGATTAGGGGTATTCCCGATCCGATGCAAACTGGTCTTGCATCATTGCAAAAGTGCAAAGTTTTTTTTTTACAATGGGGCTATACTACGTTTTCATTGGAGCCGAAATGAGCTAATTTCGTAAATTACAGAAAAGGTGTTTTCATTGCAAATTTTCTAATTTCGTTTGACAGATAACTCCATTTTGAATTTGATTTGTCAGTTAATAGCTTCTTTTTCTTGTGTTCTCTTTCTCTTTCTGTTTCTTATACATCAAATTTTGACATTTTCAATATTTCTACTGGGTTTCCACTGCGGATGCATTCCACTTGGGTGTGTTCATAAGGTTTTTACTTAATTTCCAACCTAATTTCGTGCAAATTGGATTGAAATTACCTCATTTCGAAATGTGATTTTGTATGGAAAATGAGATAATTTGAAATCGAATTTGGAAATTTTCAACGAAATTACCTCATTTGGACAATAGCTGCGTTTTATTTTCCCCCAGATCCAATCCAGATCAGATCAGGAAAATAAAACAACCCAGGATCTCTGTGACATACGTTATATACCCACCTCTTTTTTTCCTTTGTTTTTTTTATTCGTATACACCCTTTGTCTTTTTTCTTTACACTACTGACGACATTTACAAATTAAGGGTGTGTGTTCAAAATGGATTTGGAAATCCAAATTCAAAACAAAGTTGGATCTTGTGTTGTTTTTGTAATACATGTATTTTTGTAAGCAAATCCAATCTGGTTCGGATCTTGGGGAAAATAAAACACAGCTAATGAAAACGTAGTATTAGGGTATAGCAATTTTACACTTTTGCATTTTTGCAATGATACAAGACCAGTTGCATCGGATCGGGAATACCCCTATTGTTTTTAAACCAAAATTTAAGCTTTCTCCATCATTTTTGTAAAATTTTCACTAGCAAGATTCGTTTTGACAGACAAAATTCGATTCTTTTGGAAAAAATTCTATTCTTTTTTTGAAAGGAATTCGACATTAGTCGTTTATTCTATGAACACGCCAAATTGCACTGAACGCACACTTCATCTATTGACAGATGATTGACAGGCAAAAAAAATATGGCGAAATGTCATCCGTGAAAATTTTTAAATCGTAAAGTTTAGCTAAATTTTCTGTGTTTACACAATTATTTTTGATTTAAATTTTAATAAATACAAATTAAGTAGAAAAAGAATAAATTCCATCTAATCTTCAAAGAACTTCAATACATTTTGATCACTGATACTTTGGTTTATCACTTGTTGTTTTTCTTCAACTATTCCTTTCGTTGAGAAAATAAATATTTTATGTTTATTAATCAACTTTCAATAGTAATAGTTTTTTTTTTATCATTATTCTAACTCAAAATCCATTTTAAATAACTCGAAAAGCATTATTTGATTAAATGATTTTGTATTCAATAAAAAGATACTTTCATGTCTCTCAATTCTGTCCCACATAAGTTTGCGTGTAAATCGATAATTTGCCATGTAAACCAGCAACTTATGAGAAAAGTACGAATGAGATAAATCACTGATAAGTCTGTGTTCCACTTAAAAAGCTGAGAGTTGTTATTTGCGCTGGGAATTTGCGTAAATTTGTTTACAAATAACCACCATCTGCAGTGGTTTTTTTGTATTGTTACTGATGAAAAGCATTAAAACCGCCAATATGGAACAAGAAATTGGAACTTGGGATTCGGTGCTGTTGGAGAATTTATCTGAAGATAGTTTTATCAACAACATTCACCAACGTTACAAAAGAGATCATATATATGTGAGTAGATTTTATTTTATTAACATTATTATATGTAATTGATTTTATTTCCTTTCGGTATAAACCGGGGCAGACTTACATCGGAACATCAGTTGTTGCTGTCAACCCATACCGCCACATATCGGAGCACAATTCAGAAATAATTCGAGCTTATGGAAGTAAAGGCATTTTTCAACTGCCTCCGCATATGTAAGTTTCTTTAATAACTATCTTTTACCTCATCTTAGGTTTTCCATCAGACAAACCTGTATGTACTTTTAGAACGTCAATTTCCAAAAAAAATCAAATAAGTTGTTGGTAGTGCTTAATGTTGTTGATGGTTCATAGAATCTTATAACTTGGCATACAGTATGACTGTCCAGAAATTGATTTTGAATTGGTGTTTAGATTTCTCCTCACGTATAAAATGTGGGTTTTCCAATTGCCAACTATGAATGTTATGATATATGGCTATTTACGTATCCATCGCTTTTTATCCCGAAATTCTTAAGTCCATAAAATTTTGTTGAAAAAGCCTGAATCTTCTTGATTTGTATCAAGCATAGTTCTACAGAATTCCAGTCTTTGATGAATTTCTTAAAACTAAAGTGTGGAGCAGGAGTTGCAGATAAAAAGGAGGCAAGTTGTTTCGTTTTAAGTATCTTTTGAATTGTCAATTTTGGTATTCCATGTTGTCTTTTCGATACAATAGATCGAAATTCAATAACCACAAGACACGACAAGTTCTAAGACACGTTGCGTTGTCGGGCTTGTACAAGTGCAGGAGATGACCATTTTGAAAAATTTTTGTAAATAAAGTAAAAAAATTTGAGCTAACAGTAAAAATAAAAATTTAAAAAACAGCTATTAAAAAAAGATTTATTTTTATTCAATCATACAGGGTTCTAACTGTTTGATTGAGTTCCAATTGTTTTAACCTTTGATCTAAGGCTACCGACATAGGGTCCAGCCAGGCCCTTTTCGTTTTAAATTGTTAATTAAATATATTTTTTGTTTAGCTAGCAACTTGTTCTTTATGAAAACCAATCAGCAGAAAAGTCCTTAAAAAGGATGTTATTATGACGTTTAGAAAATACACCTTCGGACCCACACATGGGTCCAGCCAGACCCCTATCTATTTTGTATAAAAACGTATGAAATATGATGCATTTTGAACATTCTAAGCTAAGTTTTTAATTTTTCATGGAATAATAATCTTTTGACCCGCGCAAATAAGCTGAATTCTTCCAGAAGAAAACAGGTTGTTATAAGAATAGGGGATTGAAGTGTGCGGTATAATACCTTCCACCTCGGAAGAAGTCTTCTAGGCGGAAACCGGATTTCTCCCAAACAATTATTCATCCCTCGTGCACTTGAAGTAAAGCACTAAATCTATTTTCCGCCCGAAGCATTCATCTTTTATGCGCAGGGATAATATAGATGAATAGGTTTAGAAGAAAAATAAAAAGAAGTACCGGATAAATTCTTCCAGGCAGGAGAGAAAGACTGTAGTAAAAATTTTTCACAAGAAAGCGAAAAGGCTCCGAAAAATCGTTTTTTTTTTTTGTTAGAGGTCCACTATGCTAACAACACTCCAAAATTGAATATATTTTTAAAATTTTTTTTTAATAGGTAAGAAATGAATAATTTAAAACTTTTAAATAAAAAATTCCTTTAAATGTGAATGCATATAGTTCCAGCCATACCAATGTGTCGGTAAGAAGTGTTTAAAATATGTGTCAGGTGGAGGGTTAAGAAACTTCAATAACATGGCAAATTTTTAAAACTAAAAACCAGTATTGAGTCATACGATTTTTTTTAAGGGTGCATTTTTAAAAATTGAAGTAAAAAAAAGGTTTGATCAAAATGTCATATTATCTATTAATTTTGAGCAAAAATGTACAAGATATTAAAAATATTTTAATTCACAAAATGGTTTTTACTAGGAAAAACAAAAATCAATTATGTACAGGGTGATCAGAATCCTGGTTCAAAGTAGGGGTTTTTTTTAATTTAAAAAAACAGCCGTTATTCAAAAAATCGTTATGATGCGGTACGGACAAGTTACTAAATTCTCAATGGTCATGACCTGGCCTATCACCAGTTTCAGTTTGGACCATTGATTATGGGACACCCTGTATAACATTAAAACTCATTTTATATTTACTAGTGAAATACTTGTCAGAAGGGCTTTTTGTGCAAGAACACACTTGCAGTTAAGCTACCAAGGTTTTTCACCATCATTATAACGCACCGTCATTATAACATTGAAAATTTGAATGAATGAGACAAAAAAAAAGAAACCTAATGTACAAAAAACAACTTGTGTTTGGCTAGTAAAAATGATGGTTTATTGAAATAAAGTTGTCAAATAATAAAACCTTAACTGGGATATACCTGATCAAGAGGTAGTTTTTCAAATAAAATTGAACAAATAAGACCAAGCGCTACTAAAAGGAGTCTGGTGATCGGGGTAGCTGTCGTGGAATTGCTATAACTACAGCCTATACAAACTTGAAGGTATAGTGTTTGTTGTTTCAATAAAAACTTTCAATATAAAAAAGTTGTTAACACCTGCAACACAATAACCTAAAAAACACATATACTTTTTATGTTTTGACGTTTTAAGGAATTTTTATATATTTTTTAGTTCGCAGTCTTTATATTTCTTCAAAATAGCTTTTAATGGCCTTTTATCCTACAAAAATTTGGCGTTTCGTCCCGGCGATCTCACTTGGACTTATCAGTTGACTAGTGAGGGCCTTTGTCAATACGCCATTTTTTGTTAAGTTCAGTTCATCATACATAAATTTCGTGACGAATATGTAGTGTGAACTATGTTTATGCTGGATTATTACTCAAGATTTATTATACGGAATTTTTCTGATATTATTTTAACTAATATGCCTTTAAAAGAAATACAATATAAAAATAAACTACCCCAAAAATACCATAACACGCTTGGATAACACTACCACCGTATTGACAATTAATTTTGTGACACATTTTTTAGAATGAAATAACTTCACTCTTACAGCACAATTATGTACATACATACGTCAGAAAACAAAATTATTTTTGTTATAAAAAAACGCCACTACACAAGCGTCATCAAACTAAAAAAAACAAAGACAATTATAATTATTTATTTCAAGAGCAAAAATTTTGACTTGATATTGTCAAGATTTAATAAATTTTACTCAAACTTCTCTGAGAACAACATTTTTATTCAATAATGTATTCAAAATAGTAGATTTTATTGGAAAAACAAGGAACATACGTGCCACGATATTAACATTTTGAGTATACTTTTCCAAGTGAAGGGGAAAGGGAAGCAAATTTTAAAACAACCTCTTCTGTTAATTGTAGTATAAACTCATTTTCCCAATTCTAAACAGAAATTCATGAGAAAATTTTACGTTAAGTTACAAATTAAGTCCTGGACACAAAGAATCACAGTTGACAGAGAATCACAAAGCTCCAGAAAAATAAAAGAAAACATCAATAAGGTAATTTTTTATGTAGATATGAATCATAATTATAACCTTACTGTTAAAAAAATTGCATCCAGCCGAACATTTTATTTTAGGAAATTGCTCTCGGGGTTCGAGTGGCTGAGAATTGTATAGATGTTATGTTTATATTTACATACATATATTTTGTATTTGTATTTCAAAACTCATTTTTTAAATTGCTAACTCCTAAAAATGTTTTAATCTTAAAATAAAGATCGTCGTCCGAATTCTTGACTGAATGGATTTATGCAATCAAAATTTCAAAAATCGTTGCAGCGGTTTTTTTATAAAAAGAATTTTTATATAGTATGTACATATCATGTATAAAATTTCAACATTAAAAAAAATAATATGTCATTTTAATGAGTATACACCTAACTATGTAATTTTCAACAAAATCCATAAAAGCCCTTCCACACTATCCCACTGAGTATTAATACAAAGTGGAAAAGAAATCCATGCTACTGCCAAATTTATGAGAGAGACATTTCTTTTAATTTTTTGACCACACACAACAGTTTAATTCAACCGCAATAAAAATGTGATGAAATGTGTGACAGAATTAGAACCATTTCTAAAAATTCTCATGTATTAACACATGTCAAATAGTGTTTCCACACTATTATACATGATTTGTTTCACACTTTTTTGATATGTATCATATTAATACTCAGTGGTATAGTGTGGAAGGGCTTTAAACCGTTTTTCACAATTTTGATTTTTGATTTGTGTAAAAATTTTGATCGAAATCAATGGAAACTGAAAACGAAAAATTCGAGAATCAAAAAACCAAAATTTGTGTCAAAATGGCTAGAGATGTTTCCAAATAAAAAACCTCTTTCATAACGATTATATTGCAGGTACCGTTATTTTTAAATCTAATCTCTATGGAATCACCTAAAAACCATAAGACCCAAGTCTGAAAAAAATCGCTTTAGTTTAGGCTACATTAGACTGATTCAAGCAAACTAAAATGTCTTAGATTTTCAATTCCATTAACTTTTTAGTTAGAGTTTCGCGAAATAAGTAAGTAAGTAAGTAATTCATTTTATTTACATTCATATTATTTACATTCATATTTTAACAATTTTGTATAAAGTTTTGAATTTATTAGCTATGGCTATGCCGTCAGCCAGGTTGACAATAGTTTGAATGTTTTTCCTTTAAATATTACAATTTTGGTTTTGATTTTGTTGCTCAATAAAAGTATTACAATTTTTAATTTGATTTTATTGTTCAAGAAAATTCTCTTATTAATAACACTCTGTGTTTATATATTGTTTAAAGAAAACTATTAAGTTTTTCTCCAATCATTTCAATTCAGCATTTCAACGGCTTCTTTCAAATAAAGTGTAGTTTTTTGGAAAAAAGAACGTCTTTGTGGTCTAAAGATTTGACAGACGCTTATTAAATGGAAACAGGCTTTTTTTTAATTTCAGGTTACATAGTGAACAGAATTGGTTGAAGCTCCCGTTGTTTCGTGAAATATTAAGCCTGGTTAAAATGTCAGCCCTTTAGTTTGATAATTTAGTGGTCATCTCTACTTTCTATTTTCCATATAAATCGTATGGGAACTTTTAGTTTTGCTTCTTTATTTTATAACTGTTACCGTATGGAAATTATCAAGAGGTATTCTGAAAGGAAATTGAATGTTCTTCTGATCTAATTAATGTACTCCTTCCAAAGTTATGAAAGATCAATTCCTCTATTGCTTTGAAAACCCCAAAAAACAGGGAAAAAGTGTGAGTGCCGGGACTCACGGTTAAGATGTGTAAACATACGTAACGTAACAATCACAATCGCAGAATCACGATCACAAGATACTTTCCTCTTTTTTTCACCCTACCTACAGTATAGATGTTTACACATCAAAAAAAACTAATTTTCAAAGCGTATTTTGCAAAACTCTGTTTTTTTTTGTGATGAAGTTAAAGATCTCACATTTATCATTCTTTCAACTTAATTTTACGAATTTTCATAAAAACAATTAATATTCTGTTGAAATTTTCATAGACTTACACACTTTATTTGAATTATTCTAGTTACGGACTTGCTAATTTAGCTTACCAGTCTCTTAAGGACCAAAGTGGAGATCAATGTATTATATTGTTAGGTAAGTAATTTCACTTACAGATATATGTTCATATGGAAAAAAAAACAAATTTAAATAAAATAATAATAATTCATTATTCATGTTCATTATAGGTGAAAGTGGTGCGGGAAAAACAGAATCATTTAAAATGGTTGTCAACTTTCTCACTCATATTCAAGATGCTCAAAAGAGCAAACTTAAATGCCCCTTGGCTACATCAAGACGTCGAACATCCAGCAGTTGTTCAGGAAGCTTTGTTGCGTGTCCTAGTTCACGAATATCCACTCCAAAGAAGCAATCTACCGGAACTCAAAACGTTTCCAATGTAACACCCGATTCATTGATAAGAGTTCGCGCTGAAAGTAGTGATCGTTCATCCAGAGTAGGTTAATTTATTATTTTTCTTGTATTTTTTTTTTTCTTGTGGGGAAAGAAATTTTGTATTGTAATTTATGTTTGTCTTCCTTTAGAGAAACATACGCGAAAAAGTTGTTGATTTTGATTTTTCCCATCATAAGAGCACAGAAAACTTTGATGAAATTATGCCCCATCGCCATGAAAGAACATCTATTATATCAACAACGGTGCCGACAAAGTCCTGTTTCAAACACAATTACAACGATGTTTCTTTGAATCGTCAAAAATTCGATAAAATTGTTTGTGATGCGTCGACCAATGTATCGATGGGAATAGTAGGTTCTGGGTCTAATTGTGACTCTACCTCGTATAATATTGCATTAAAAGGATCACCATATAGCAATCCAAGTACAATATCAAGTGGTTGTAGACAATGTGGTCACAATAAATGCACCCGACAACGTAGTTTCGAAGTGGATGAGAAGGCATGTAGCAGCAGTGGCAATTCTATTTCTTACAAAATGAAGGCCGATGTCAAAATGAGAGGCAGTTGTTCGAGTTTGATTCGACAACATTCAAATGAAAGTTCTACAAGTAGAGATTTTATGCCGAGCTCGACAATAAGTTCGTCGAGGATATCCCTCTTTGATGCTCACCGATTAAATCAGATGTATGGAGAAAATTTGAAAGCAAACAGAAATCTATCAGCAACAAACATATTAACGCAGTGTAAAAATCCAAGAATGAGAGAATGTGTTACGTGCGCTGACGTATTCTTAGAAGCTATGGGCAATGCAACAACTTTAAAAAATAACAACTCGAGTAGATATGTAAGTGCATGAAATTTATGAAATATAAATTTGATTGCTCATTAAGTTTCATTTTCTTTTTAGGGGAAATTTTTCGATATTGAAATTGATTTCAAAGGAGAACCTATAGGCATTCATATAACACATTGTAAGTATAGGTGTAAATTTTGGTTTTATATAGTCGTACAGTGGTGTTCTTTATTAATTCTTTATCACTAATAGCAGACTCCTTACCGTAAGAAAATACGTAATTTAAATATTGAGTAAAAGTATAAAAAAATATATTTTCACATTAAGCTCATGGTCATGGGTTCAAGTTTAGCTAAAGCAACAATTTAATTTGTATTCAATTACGAACCATTAATAGTAATTGTTTCACTGACAATTATATCATTAAGTTCATAAATTCAAACTTTACATAATTTTGTGGAACACTATATTATTTTAATTAATTAATTGAAGTGTAGCCATTTTGTATTCAAATAAAGAAGATGAAAACGTCCTTTATTTGTCCATTCGTATTAAAAACTCTAATAAAATCAAATAAAATTGTGCAAGTATGAATTTAAAATAAAATGCACGTTCGCACGAACTTGCTCTTATGTGCAATAACACTGGTTTTAAAGCCTGAATAATTAAGATCTATTAGTCTGATTTTAAAATAATTACATTTTAGTTAAGCGAGAAACAGATTGCCACAGCAAAACATCGACATCAACGTTAGGAATTGCCATAAATTCGATGTCGCTGTTTTAATGTATGCAAAGCCATTTAAAAGCACTTGCTCTAAAAGGTTGTCAAAGTTGCTGTTGAAGTTGCTGTGCCAATCTGTTTCTCGCATTATTCTTTTATGCCACCTGCTAAAATAATATTTTAATATAAGGTAGTATTATGTAAGAATACAAAAATAAATTGAAGAATTGGTAAAACATTAATATGTAATTAGAAATGAATTAATTAAACAAAATCAAATTGTTTTGACCAACGCTATGTACGCCATCTGATTTCTTAAATACATTTTAATTTATCAGAAAAAGATTTCAAAAATCGTTAGAGTGGTTTTTTAGAAAATTAATTTTTTATATATAAAATTTTGAAAACATTTTTAAGAAAAAAAAACTGCTACGCCATTTTTTAGTATTTATTTATACGAATTTAAAAAATAAAATTTGAAAAAAATCATTTACACTTTTATGGGAGGCACCGTTATTTTTGGGTTTAAGAACAATTTTTATTTAAAATCTGATAGATAATATTAAAAAACTTTATTATTAAGTTCTCAAACAAAATTTTGAAACTTATTTTTAATAATTTTGGTATACAATACTTTTAAAACTTTTTGAAATATTCTCCACATTGATGAAAATCAGTTGAACCGTTTTTGATAAAATCAAAAATCAAAAAATGGTTCTATGGGAGGTAATATTTATAACAATTCTTCGGAATTTTTTTTATAATGAATTTATTTTTTAAGTTGTGGGCACATTTTTGAGAAAAAGAAGATTTTAATTTTTTACTAAAAAAAAATTGAAAGGCAGCAAGACAGAATTGAGGGACCCACTTTTTTCGACTTCACTTGTTTATTAAAATCTCGAGATTATTTTTTTTTACCTTTCGCAAGTAAATATTAAAAAAAATGTGCTCATTTCTTTATATTCAACAAAGGATAGCATTATCATTAAAGAAAATAAAAAAAATATGGTATGTAAGTGACGTAGTTTTGTTGTTGAACGTATCCAATTACAACGTAATGTGTGGCACGTAACGTATTACACATAAAGCTCACGTTTTTTAGTTTACCCTACCGTCGGCATAGATTCTTACAAATCAAAAAGGATCCATTTATTACAAAGTTTGTCATCTATTAACTCAAACAAATTTTAATTAAAAAAAAATTGTAACTTAAATCTATAGCCCATAATTGTTAACTGTTCAATCTTCTAATATTTAAGCTCTTTGCTTAAACAAATACATATTTTATTTTTCTCTTGCGATAAAAATAATCAGATTATTATAGATATACATATTCTACTTTCTTGTATCATTTTTATTAAAACCGTTCCATAGAACAGTTTTTTTTTAATTTCTCGAGAGCAGTTTAAACGATTTCGATTAACTTTTGTATGCAGACGGAAAGTTTGAATAAATAAATAGATATCATGTCGATTATGGAATCCGCAATACTGGATCCGCTGTGATTCGCAGTACAGTGCTCTCTTCCTTCTCTACCCATTTGCCGTGAAAAGAAAAGACAGAATTGCACTGACAATCACTGCGGATCCAGTATTGCGTATTCCATAATCGACATGATTGTATACTCATTTTTTTAAATTATGTATTTTGAACATTTTTTTCATTAATTGTGGCGCATACATAATCTTCAACTACTACAGCAGGAAGGCAAGAGCCCTACTCTTTAATTCGTTCTGAAATCGAATATTTTGTACTTTTTAATTCAAAAGCTGAACTTCTTTCGGATTAACAATTTGTTTAAAAACTCAATTTTTGTTTTTATTTATTTTTTTTTTTCGTTTCTTGATTTGACAGATCACAAAACTAATAATACAAGACTGCAAAAAAAGGAATCCGTATGTGGAAAAGTACAAAATATTATGTTTTCATTTCTAAAGTTTTACAGAGAACCAATTCAAAAGCAGAACGAAAATCATTTTTGAATAGGATTGACTTTCGAAACGAAATACAGAGTGGGCCCCTGCTCAAACGATCAGGAATTCCATAAACTGCAATGAAATGCAAATTTTTACCGCTTGTATCGATACATATCGACGGTGAAAGTGGTCCTCGGAAGTCGAAAAACTCAACAAAAATATTATTAATGAAAAAAATATTCAAAAAATCAGAGCCACATTTTAGCAATTTCAGTGTAACAACGTTTTTCTGAACATTTTACAGAAAAATGTAGAATTCAAAACCTCTTACCATAGATCGCCATACAAAATTCGGTAGGTTTTTATTGCTGAAAAACATGCAAAAACGACTTATGAGGTTCTGCACTTTAACTATCAATTATGTATTTTAGACCTGCATCCCTATTAACCCCTATTACCGCTGGCGAGTCGAACGAATAAACGTGTGAGTGTAAGAAATCAGGGGTGCCAGCATGTAACTTTAAACAATCGAGCATAGTCGCTACAATCGAGCATAGGCAGTTCCTAATTCTGTTCAATCGAATCGAAAACAGTTGAGCGAATTAAATTAGGAACTGCCTATCCTCGATTGTACCAATGAACTCGATTGTATCAAAGTTACGTGCTAGACCCCCAGTATTAAAATTGCCGAATTGAGAACCTTTGATTCGCCTTAAATGTCAACAAAAAAAATTTTTAAGTTTGATCTCACTCTATTGTGGACTGTGGTTATCGAAAGTTCATTGATTTGAACGTCATTCGTTAGTACGCTAATGCAAACATCTCACTTCGAACGTTCGATTTGCCAACCGTAATAGGGGGGTTAATTTGCAGGAATCAATCATTCACAAAATTACAACTGTAGCAAGTCTCGCACTCCCATAAAAGAAACGATTAATTCAAAACTAAATTAATAAAATTAAATTAATGAATCAGCTGATTTATCCCAAATTCTTTTAAGGCTTGATCCAATTTTTTATTCCGCATTCGAGAAGATTGTTTAAAACAATAAATTGATTTTCTTAAACGAAGAACTTTCAAAAACCTTCAGTTGTCGTATAAATCTTTTCTTTTAAATCTCTTTGTAACTGCATCCATTTGTTCTATATCGAAGTTTGCTTTAACTGCTAAGCTAGCAGAAATCTAATGGATTCTCACCGCACCACAAAAAAAAATTTGTCTTCATAGTCAATTCCTTTTCTCTGACTCCATCCATTAGCTACTAATTTTGTATCTAGTTATTTGACCATTTACATTAACTTTTGTTTTAAATATCCAGTTTGTATTTAATGTTTTCCTTCCAGGAAGTAAATCGGCTTCTTGACCAGGTTGGATTACCTAGTAAAGACGCATATTCAATATTAATTGCCCCTCTCCAGTCTTCATCGTCTTTTCTGTTAAAAGCTTCTTGAATAAAAGACAATGTATAAAAACAGGCCCCTTATGTGCCATAACAAAATAAAATATCACTGTAATAATAAGTTAAATAGAATTAAGAGACAATTGTATATATGTATTTCAGTTTAGTTTAAAAGATTTCTATGTTTTCTTGCTCTCTCAGAAAATTGTTTGCTGTTGTAGACACGTCAATATTTAAAAAAAATATATTATAAAATTTTAACAATTAGATTTTCTCAAGAACTTTAAAAAAAATGGTTGTTTTTTTTTAGATTTAGATTAGATTTATTAATTTCTTTTTAAAATTTCTTTTACAAATGTACATAAATCATGAGTGCATGGCTGTCCCGTCTGCCTGATTGACAACATATGAAAAGAAAGATTGAAGAGTTTAAAGAACAATTTGTGATAAATTAAGTGAATAACTCACGTGAATTGAAAAATTCGATCGGATCAGTTAGCTGAATAGGGCTGATAACCTTCATCTGAAAAAAAATCATCGAATTCAGTTTGTGAGCCGCTTAAATCATTTGTTTAACATATGCTTCCACAGAACCACTAGTCTCTAACTTGATGCTCGTTAAAAATTTGAGCAAAGCAATACGTCTCGTTAAACCGTATGTATTTATAAATTTTGAAACAGACTAATCTCTCTGAGATAACCCACAAAAAATTAACAACAACTTTATTGATTATCCATCTGAAACCATGAATCAGTGCCTATGGCAATAAATATCATATTTGACATTCAGGATATTGGAAACGATTTCAGATTTGTTAAAAAACAATTTTTAACTGTTTTATACTCGATTTTAAATTATTTTTAATCCACCAAGTTAAATTTGTGTTTTTTACTGAATATTATGGACATGGATTTAAATTTTTAGTTTAAAAAATTCTGATTAAATCCTCCAACCTGTTTTACACTCGAAGTGGATAGTATGACTGCTAATTGCAAAATTGCTTACACCACCAAAAGAATCATATGTCTTATTTACAATGTTTATAAAATTTAATGCAATAAAACAACATTTCACAATACAAAGAGAGGGACAGAAGGAAAAGAAAATAAATAGAAAGCTGGTATGCTATTATTGCTTCCAGTTGAAGCTAAAGATGAATACCGCTTAAAGTGTGACTCGAACATACACCACTTAGCTATAAGCCAATTTTGCTAGTGTTTTTCAAGCTGAATTACTGACAATTAGGGAAGCATGTAAGATACTTCAACAAGACCCCAACAAATACCGAAATACCGCTATCCTGACAGACAGTCAGGCAGCTGTTAAAGCCATTAGCTCAGCTAGATTATCTTCCAAATTGTTGCAGCAATGCCCTGATGAGCTCGCCAGCCTAAACGTGAATCTCAAGTTGACACTTATCTGGGTTCCAGGTCACTGTGGTATTGAGCCAAACGAGCGGACTGACGAACTGGCCAGGCAAGGTTCATGCCTTCATGTCTCACTTGCGGAAAGAGTCAACATTCCACTTGGAGTCACGAAGGGCAATATATTCTCTATTTTTCTTACCGAATCCAATCGCAGGTGGGGCAATTTGTCAAATTGCATCATTTCTAGGAAGATTTGGCTCCAGTCATTCATTTCCTCTGTAAATGCCCCGCTTTGGCCAGAAAAAGAGCTCAGTCACTTGGTAAAGCTTTTTTCAATGACCTTAACGAACTTTCTGAGATGAGGATCAAAGATTTGATCTCCTTCCTTTACGAAACGCACTGGCTCTAGGATAAACCTCAGTAGCCACTGTACATTTTTCTCTAGGACTAGACGATCGTTCTAAGGGGACAAACCTTGTACGTCTCTTAGCCAACCGACAATCTGATGCATGTGGTATGTTGCTGCGAGACTCAGACAATCCAAACCATTTCCATCCACAGGTCTCACGAGTTATGGTATCAAAACGGCGCACTCTAGTGCTAATTGGGTCAATGAGCTAGGTGGCTTGTGACCGCCATTTCTACCTACCTACCTAGTTATCAGCCAAAAACTTTCATCCACTACCGCAATTACATACATTTTATAAAAGCAAGGTTATTTATTCTCTCAGGATTCACCGATACAAAACCTTTGACCTATTTTAAGAAAGAATTAAACGCAAAAATATATATTTTATTTTTTGTTTCGTTGAAAAATCGGTTTTATTTTATTTCTATGAATCTTTCACCAATACATGTGTTGATATTTGAAACAATTTCCGATAAGAGCGTGTATATGTTCACAATAACAAGAAACGAACATTCTTGTGCCGTCATTGCCAGTAAGTCGGATTTGCACATGCATGTGTCAATTTCTGTTTCAGCTACTTTCAACATACTCTGAATATTCCCCTCACGAACTTTAAGCTATAGAAAGAATATAAATTTATTTTTTTTTCTCTCAAATAACAAATAAACTTACCTTTTCTCTGACACAGTCAATTAGTTTCTGCATATTGTTTCCATTATTCTTCCGACAAAACACCAAATCGGTTTTAGTAAGTTCCTGCAACTGAATTTTTGCATTTTGTATTTGCGTCCTTATGTTATTGGCAATTGTTTTTGAATTTGTTCTAGCAGTATCTACACACGTCCGCAATTTAGTTTGTGTATTCACATTCTCCGTTGTAACATTATTCATCGAATTTTGAATACATAATTTGGCTTTGAAGTTAATAGTTGCTGTGCTTCTAATACGGGATTCAAGTTGTCTGTTATTTTTTGAAACCAATTCTTGGTTATACTCAATCACAGAGAGTTGCTTTTGAAATGCATATTCCATTTGAGTAAGTTGTCCTTCAACAATTTGTATTTCATTTTTGTAATGGGCTGACATGTTATCGATATAATCTTCCACTGATGGTGATTGTTGTATTTCAGTAACAGTTTCATAGCTTCCGCTACAAAGGCATATCTAAATATATATTAATCAAAATTATATTGATCCAAAAAAATTTATTAATTTTAGACCCACACACCATGCAACAAAATGTTAAATTAAATGTATTCATTAATAGAAGATGATGTTTGACCATGTCTAAGCTTTAATATTAACTGAGGAAATTTCGATGATCTGTAAGTTATTTATAAAAAGAAAACATTATCAATTGTTTTCTTATCACAAAACATGCTGGGGGAACTTTTTTTTTCCAACTACGACTATGGGTTTAATAATAAAATTGAATAAAATCCAAGCAATGATTAATATAATCGAATTTTGTTTGCATTTTTTTTTATATACCAAACAAATTGTAATTCTCTCGTTTCTTTATTTATTAAAAAAAAACATGCAATCACAGATATGTTGGAAAAGGTTTGTTTAATAGTATTTTCGTTATTGCAGAGAAACTATTTTATGTAATTAAACATTTAATGTTTATATTTTCAGACCCGTGTAACTCACTTAAATCTGGGGGAAAGGAATTTCCATATTTTTTATCAATTGTTATTGGGAGCAGATGTGCAGTTTTTAAGTATTTTACCTTAATTTTTTTTTCAATTAACTAAAATCAAATTGAATGATTATTTTGTTTCTTAGAGTCACTGAAACTCTATAGAAATGTTGAGAAATATGAGATTTTGAAGAATACAACAGCCATCGAAGAGGATCGTAATAATTTTCACTATACAAAGGTAAATACAATTTTGACATACCTACACCTGCCTTTTTTTTTTAAATTTTTCGTATGAAAGAGCGCATTGCATTGCATTGAACTAAACTAAATTTTATAAAAAAAAGCCCCATTTCTTTCCGCCCTCAAAAAACACTCTTCTAGATATTTGTACTTTAATTTCTTCATTTACATAACCTATGGGGCATTTCACGTGAAGCGGACAACGAAAAAACGGGTGGGTCTTGAAAATCGGTAATTTTTAGATTATTTATACTTTGTGTAGTTCTTAAAATGATACACAACTATTGTTGTTTTAAAATATTTTGTTTTTGTCTTGAAACACGTTTAAACAAGGAGAGATAGACCGTCTTCCGGTAGTAAAAACAGCTTGTATTTAGTCCCTCTATAAGAGTACGTTATTATTTTGCTGCGGTTAAGTTATCTTACTTGGTCGGTTTTTCATACAAAAATTGGTTTTCACATGGCGGCTTCTCACTGAAAATTATGTATCTTTTAAACGAATGGGAATCTAAAACTTGACATGTAGTATTTAGATTATATAAGTTACATTTTAAGATCAAAAAAAAAATATCAAAAGGGTACAAGTTATCTAAAATTTGATTTGAAATGCTAACTTCCGGTTTTCAACCAACAAAAAAAAATCTATTTCCGGTTTTGATATCATATCTTGACAGAACATCTAATTTGTCACATGTTCTACAATTGGAATAATTTTTCTATCTCTTATTTAATTAAGCAACACATTGCTTGAAAACGCTACCCCATAACTTGTTGAAACTTTACAAGCCCATAAATCTAACACCAGGCCTTAAAAATCAAAATCCTTTCATATACGTGTTAAGAACTACACAAAGTAAAAATAACCTAAAAATTACCGATTTTCAAGACCCACCCGTTTTTTCGTTGTCCGCTTCATGTGAAATGCCCCTATGAAACTTTTTTACCAAGAAATTGGTACAAAATATTTTTTTTTACCGATTTTCGTGTTAAGGGTTCAAATGGATTAGATAATGTACATTATTAAATACGTCTTAGGCCTCTATTATGACTCGCCAAGTCTACCGTTTGACATTTCGAGAATTTTTTTAAGTCACCAAGAATTACAATTCCACAGATAAAGGCAAACGTTCGGGGCAAAGTTATAGAGCGATATTAGCATATTTTGCCAAATTTTGTAAATACGAGGTAAATGTTATTTAGACGAGTCTTAAACAGTAATGCCAAATATGTAGTCACATTCAACAAATTTGTCTTACCAGTCGCGATTGATAATTCTGTGTACATATGTATGTAGTTGCCTTATTCAAAATATTTTTTCAAATGCTAAATAAAGTACTTAATGAAAAGACTCCATATTAAACATTTTTTTCTTATAGAAATCTCTCGAAATACTCGGTTTACACTCAGAAGAGATCCAGTCGATGTTTCGCATCATTGCTGTCGTGCTGAAGTTAGGGAATTTTATCTTTGTACCAATAACTAATATAGACGGCACCGAGGGATGTCAGGTTTCCAATGATTACGGTGATAAATTATAAGTTCTCAAATTTAGACTTAAATTTTAATTTCCATTTAAAATTCTTTTAAATAGAGTTACAGGAAACGGCTCAGTTACTTAATCTAGACGCTCAAATTTTATTACATTGCCTTACGCGAGCTAGCGCTGCTTGTATGCATGAAGATGCTGGTAAGTATTTTTAAACTATATTATATTTCTTCTTTGTATGTATTAGAGGTTTTTTTTTTAATTTAAGGTTGCGAACTTGATGCCCGACAAGCAACAGCGTACAGAAATACATTATGTCGAACACTTTACAGTCGACTCTTTACTTGGCTCGTAAATAGAATTAATGACTCATTGAAATCAAATCAAAGAGAGAAAAATTTAGCTTTACTAGACTTTTACGGTTTCGAAATTTTTGATAACAATTCTTTTGAACAATTCGCAATTAATTACTGTGCTGAGAAAATACACCAGGTATGGTAGTATCTTATTTCTTTGCAAATGCTGAAATTCATTTAATTTGTCCTTATAATTTTAGAATTTTATATACAACGTTCTTAGGCTAGAACAAGAGATTTATGTTAGAGAAGGTCTGGAATGGTCTCGAATTGATTTTTTTGATAATGAATCAATTTGCGAGCTTATCGACAAGCCATGCTATGGCATTTTAAGTCTCATTAACGAACCGCACATTAATACAGACGAAGCGCTTTTGATTAGGATACAACAATGTTGTGCTGGCCATCCAAATTTCCTAACAAGTGGCCCAACAATGACTTCAATGAGTTTTAAGTTGGTTTAATTTAT
This sequence comes from Epistrophe grossulariae, assembly GCA_929447395.1. Taxonomy (NCBI): domain Eukaryota; kingdom Metazoa; phylum Arthropoda; class Insecta; order Diptera; family Syrphidae; genus Epistrophe; species Epistrophe grossulariae. Next base: position 150,206,143 of record OV839567.1, on the reverse strand, counting down.
TATTTGATTATTTTATTATTATAAGTAAATACTTAAGTTTTGAGATGAGATACCAGTAAGAATATGAGCTTTAATTTTAAAATCGTTCAAAAAAGGTCGAAAGGTCTTATCAATATTGGTCAAATTGAATGTTCCATGTTTTTTGAAATTTGTTTTACAAATAGTTCAAAGGCAGACCCTTTAACGTACTGATCTTATGGAGTATATTTTGTATTGACTTTCAATTTTGAGAGTTCGAAGTAATTTCAAAATTTTCGAAAACGAACGAATTTTTAAAACATGGAAATTGAAAATCGATTCCAATTCGTTTTCGTTCGAAAAATGATTAATGATGATTAAATAAAATGATTAATAAATTGTTTTGGTTTTCTTTCTCAAAACTGCAAGTAGCAAAATAATCCCAACCCTAATATACAGTGCTGAACTATGATTTTTTTTACTTTTCAGAATAAGACACTTCGCGAATGTAGTGAACTATACTGTTCATCGGTTTCTGGAAAAAAATTCAGATGTGCTTCCCAAAAATATTAGCGGAGGTCTATACCAAAGCAAAATGTCTTTAGTACAAAGCCTCTTCCCAGAAGGTAAGTAATCCTGGATGGATTTAAATTTTTCTGCAATAACCAAAAAAAAAAAATATTTTGATCACTTTTATCCTATCAAGGCAATCCAAAACGTTCAACCAAGAAACCCTCTACCCTTAGTGCCAATTTACGCACCCAATTACAAACCCTTATAGCTATAATCAAAAACCGCGGAACTCATTATGTATTTTGCATAAAGCCGAATGAGGCAAAGCAACCAAGAACATTCGAACTAGCCTTAGTACAACATCAAGTGCGTTACATGAGCCTTATGCCTTTAGTAAATCTATGTAGGACGGGGCACTGTTTTCATCTATCTCATGGAAAATTTTTCAACCGCTATAAACTGCTGAACAGTGTTACGTGGCCACACTTCCATAGTGGCAATACCGTTGAAGGTATTGCATTAATAATACGTAATGTGCCACTACCATCAGCAGAATTTACAATCGGAACAAAAAATGTCTTCATTAGGAGCCCGCGGACTGTAAGCTAAATTTTTTCTAGCATAACTTATATGCAGGTTATTAAGTTAACCCTTGCAGGTTTTTGAATTGGAACAGTTTAGAAAAGCACGCATGGATGATTTAGCTATCCTGATACAGAAAACATATCGAATGCACATGCGCCGAAAAACATTCCTGCGGATGAGAGAGAGTCAAATTGTTATATCCAGTGCCTGGAGAACATGGAGGGTTTGTTCGCTTTTTATTTATGTTTTTGATATCATTTTTGCATGGTGTTTGCATGTAATTTTTTTTTTATTTGCATTTGTTTGCATATAGGAATGTCGCTTTGGTATTCCGTTCACAGGGCGAAGGCATCTGTGGAGTTTATATAGAATAGTAAGTATGCCTTTGGATGAATCATTCATTTTGCTGTTGTCTAGATTGCACTTAAAACATTTATTTTTGTTATTTCATGTATTTTTAATATAACAATTAAGAACATGCACATTTGATGTTTATTTTTTGACTTACTCTGTCTTATAGGCAAAAGAAGAATATCGTGCCATTAAGTATAGGAAACAAGTCGAATGGGCTGTTGAGGTGATTTTTCAATTTTATAGAAGATGGAAAATTCGAAATTTTCTTCTAACTCTTCCGCTACGTCTTCCGCCAAACACACTAAGTCCGCTTTCTACAGAATGGCCTAGTGCGCCAAAATTTTTAATAGAAACTTCAAGAATTCTAAGAGCTATTTATCATCGCTGGAAATGTTTGATCTATCGGAATTCGTTTGATCAAACGTCACGTAATCGTATGAGAGAAAAAGTGACTGCGAGTATTATTTTTAAGGATCGAAAAGCGTCTTACCCTAGAAGGTGAGAAAAATAATGCTTTTCATGTTTGATTTTAGTTTTGTATTCAAAAAAATTGAATTTAATGTTATATCATTTTTTGTGGCTCTGATTATTCCTTTTTTTTTAGTGTCGGACATCCTTTTGTTGGCGACTATGTAAGACTGCGACATAATTTACAGTGGAAAAAGATCTGCATGGAAACAAACGATCAATATGTAGTTTTTGCCGATATCATTAACAAAATAACACGTTCAAGTGGAAAGGTGCCAACAACACTAGCACCAATTTATCACCAAATAAGTTTCAAATAAAAATTGTCTTCTTTCAGTTTGTGCCAATTTTATTAGTTTTATCAACATCTTCGCTATTGCTCTTGGATCAGCGGACATTACAAATAAAATATCGTGTGCCAGCTGCTGAAATATATCGTATGTCATTAAGTCCCTACTTAGACGATATAGCGGTGTTTCATGTTAAAGCTGTATGTAAATGAAAACATTTTAAATATACTTTTTTTTTGTTAAATATTTTCTATATTTTCAGTCAGAATTTGGTCGAAAAAAAGGAGATTTTGTCTTCCAGACCGGTCATGTCATTGAAATTGTTACAAAATTATTTCTAGTAATACAAAATGCAACAAGTAAGCCGCCAGAAATTCACATAAGTACCGAGTAAGAATTAATTTAGTTTTTCGTCACATACATATATAAAAATATGCCATAAATTTTCATTATTCATTACTAGATTTGAAGCAAATTTTGGCCAACAAACTGTCGTTTTTACATTTAAGTATGGTGGCATGTCAGAGTTTTCACAAGGTCCACCAAAAGTAAGCAGAAAAGGAAATCGAATGGAAATTATTGTATGATCTTCATTACGGTGTAATCAAGGAACTTATAGGTATTAAACATGATATTAGAATTTATTGTGTGCCAAAATTTTAACTGTACCAATTATTAGTATTTTATATGAAATTATGAGGCTTACTACTTTGTATTGTTATCACACCAAAAAATTCATCAGGTTTTGTTTGAAAATTGATTTTCTGCAAATAAAGAACAGAATACAAGTTATTCCTAAAAAAAACTGGCCAGCAAAATCAATAGAAATTTATTTTTTGGGAAGTCCAAAAACTTTAAAAATTACATATTTACATCAATTCGATTTTTAATTAAATATTTATATAACGTTTTGAAAGAAACTGTATGATGTAGTAAAATGAGTATAGTTGAATTCCCAAAGTAACCGTTAAAAAATTCTTGAGATAAAAGCCGGAACCACAACTATCTCGTGTGGTGTGGGGTGGTGTGTCGTGTGGCGAAATAATCATAGTTTTGTGTTGCAAACTGTAGTTTTTAGCTTTAGCTATTTACTTCTTCTTTTTTTCTGAGTACTGTCTTCTCTTTTCTACAGACAAATATGCCCCTTTGACACAGCGTGTCCACTACGCCACAAAATATCACACGAAACAAATTTGGCTCTACGAGATAAGTGTGGTTCCGGCTTAAATCAAAAATTTCTGATTTTTAAAAAAAATTTAATTATCAACTTTAAACTTTTTAAATATATTTTTTCCTGTTAATTTTTGAAAAGACTTGTCATTAATTGAGGTTTTTTCCATTGGATTACAATATCGTGAACCACATTAAACACGATTTTTCTGGTTTTTTATTTCTTTTATGGTTTCCACTTTAGTAACTGTTGCAGGCAAAATGTCATAATCGGACTGGAAAGAGAAAAAAAATAAACTTTGTTACAATGGCTCACAACATACATATATCATTATAATGCCTCACAACACAGCCTTTCTTGTTCTATTGGCAATAACACTGTTATCCGAACAACCGTAAGTGAATGTTGCAGTTGTTTGAAAACAAACAAATTTCGGTTTTGATTAGAAAATCTTCTGTGGGATCTTTTAACCACTCTTCAGAAACTTCAGTTATCATTCATGATTCTTAGTTTTTCGCAGGCAAAGAATAAGCATGTTGTTAATATCGTAGCTTATTGAAATATATATAAAGACGACACAATTTCTAATAGCAGCACAATACAAGTATATTACTTTTATATTCGCTTATAGTTTTTTACGTTGACATGATTAAAATAAAAATTTATGTTGAGGTAATCCTGCCAGTTACTTACTTTGTTTAGCAACTTTAATTTTCTCGCCTTTGAACGCCAAGGTTTTATTTACAAAGCATTTCATATTCGCTGCAGTCTAAGAGTAAATTTTGGGTGTATACAATTTTATTTTCTTAATCTAGATTCAAAATTTTTAAAATCATAAAATTAAATGTTAGATTAAGAATGCATTTATGTGCTTCCTTCACTTAATTGGACATCTTTCCATTTCCCTCAAAATTTATTTTCTGGCAACGAATGAATGGCAACATAACCAAGTTCTTCTTTGGCTTGAGCGGAAATACTTTTATTTCCTTTAAAATGTCTAGCGGTGGTTATGAAAACACTTTTAGCCCTTTCGGCATCAAACAACATTTTTTTTTATTTATTTATTTGGCTGTGTATAATTTTATTTTCTTAATCTAGATTACAAATCTTTAAAATCATAAAATTAAATAATAGAAGAATATTATGAAAGCATTTATGTGCTTCCTTCACTTGAACGGACATCCTTCCATTTCCCTTAGAATGTATTTTCTGGCAATGAATGAGAGGCAACATAACCAAATTCTTCTTTGGCTTGAGCGGAAATACCTTTATTTCCTTTAAAATTTCTTGCGATGATTATGGCAAAACTTTTAGCCCTTTCGGCATCAAACAACATTTTATTCATCACTGACTTCAGGAGCTCCATTTTACTTATATTCTGGCCTTGAGGATATAGACTCACAAAGGAAGCACATCTTATAATCAAATGTGTCATTTTTTTAGTTTTAAAACGTGAAAAATTGTGTTGATTATATAGTCGAGCCCACTTCCAGGATATTTGATTTTTTAGAACAACATTTGTTGTTTTTATTTTTACAGAACCAGGTGCAGTTTTGGCCAGTTCGTACATAAAAAAAATGTCATCCACTGATTTAGCCACTTTTTGCGTGTAAATTAGTTTTCCAAACTCCTCATAACATAAACCCACCGCATTTGCAGCTTGTTCAAAGAGATTAATACACGCAAATCCTGTTAGTTGGGTATGCATCAAACATGATTCCATTAAAAGATTTTTAATTTTGTTATTTGGACAGGGTAGGGAATCCTCAATCATGAGTCTGGCAATCATCAAAGTAAGACATTCCAAAGCATCATCATTACAAGAGTGGATAATGTTAGCAAGGTTAGTAATTGCATTAGCGTGTGGAGCTACTATATTCATTTTCAATGGGCGTCCACTGTATACATATTTGAAATGATTTACGAATCTGAATTGAAAGGCTTTCTGAACGGACGTCTGGTTTTTCGCAAAAAGCTTAAAACTGTGCATACACATCGACCCTATTAAGTTAACGACCTGAGCTGCATCATCTTTGACAACTTCTTCGTCAGTTATTTCCTTTAAGGACTTGTAAATAAAAGCCCAAAGACTTTTTCTATCATTAGAAGTCGATGCTAGGTTGTCAGCAGAATTAAATCCATGGTTATTGGGATCTTCCACTAACTGGGCTGAAGATTCCTCCAAAGGATTTCCTGAAGCATCAAATGCAAATTTAAAGAGATATTTGGATAAATCAGAAGGATCTTGCATGGCTAACATACAAATTCGCATGTCCTTTAGAAGTCCGCCATATAAGTTACTCCCTCCTAAAAAGTATTTTCCTACCTTCAATGCTGCATTCTTTATTATTCCGCTACTCAAAGGTTTGTAGGTTTTATTAGTAAGATAATTCTCGATAAATGTATGTTCAGTCCAGGAAAGCAATTCTCTTTCTTCTGTTAATCCTAAACCAGAAATATTATTTAATGAATCGAAAAATTCCTGCAATTCTGCTTCACTCGTGAAATTTGCAGTTCCTGATTTCAGCATTATAGATGATTCTATAAAAGATGTTATTATAAATATTGTAATATTAATTTAAGAAACGTTTTCAAATAAAATTTGATTTTAATCAATCAATAAAAGTTAAATTCTATTTATTTTTTTTCTAAACTTTCGTCTATTTAGTTACCTATAGTATAACTTTTCCATTTTTAATTTCTCGGTAAAAATAGACAATTCAATTTTCTACAAAAATGTAGTAAGATTTTGTTTGGTTCTCTAGAAATGACGAAAACAAAACACCCCCACCCGTCAAATGTCCTGTGAAAAATGCAAGGCCAAATGTAACATTTTAATCGACTAATCTTTGAATATTTTGTATTACATCCTATTCAGATCCAAATCTGTACATAATGAAACAGCAATAGGTACCGTAAAACTATTTGGCATACATTTTTTTTAGTATTAATACCTTTTATGTTTCTGATGAAATAGTGTTTTTTTTGTTTTTGTATGTATTTTTTCCGAAAATATTATGTTCGTTAGTGGACGCCACTGACAGTGACATCAACAACAAACTTACAGAATTAGAAAATGTTTAGCATCAAATATACTCAAATCACTTGTTAATTACAAGACAAATTATATGTGATTGCCTGTAATTTTGGCTAATGACAGCATATTATGTTGTCCCATGCTGTACTAGTTCAATCGGATCAGAATTTCTTTTTATTTTTGGAATTTCTAGTTCCTTGCTTATATTGAAAATTTTAGCAAACACCAGTAAGAATTTGAAAATCAAGCAATATATTGAAGATAGTGAAAAATAAAGAGTGTTTGTAACTACTTCGAAATTTAAGGCAGTTAAATGACAGCAACATTTTTAAAAATCAGTTTTGCCATATTTTGAACTAAGCAAACTGAAAAGTGGTAATTTTACTGTCTTCTCTGTGGGATTAACTACTTAGAATTTCACCTGATGCACGAAATGTTTATGATTTTAAGATTAACATCTACTCACTTGGATCCGAGATCTTGAAAAAAAAGTTTAGATCCCCAAATTATATCCATAAATGAAACTATTTTTAAATTAGTATTTCTTTTGTCTTTCTTTTTAATAATTTTGTTTTATTTTATTTTTTACGTTCTATTTTTTGTTCTCTATTTTTTTCTTGGTAGGTCGCAGATGGGCATGAACATGGACATGGACACCCTTATTTTAATGACATATTCCATCATCATTTTCATATCCTTCTATTCAATCCGAAGTTTTTTCTTTGTGTGATTCATCAAATAGAAACTATTTGCCAGAAGTCAAAAGTGAATTTTTTTGAAAATGAAATCGTTGAAGAAGATTTTTTTTTCTATTGCGGACAATTCTGGGAGTGCAATTGAAAACGGCATTTCGAATGCGTTATGTAAATCAATTCCGATAGTTTATTGAAAACGAAACAAAAAAAACAAGCCCAATTTGAACAAGAAAAAACAAAAATTAAAATCGGAATTGAATACATGTAAAGTGATTTCATAACCAAGCCTTTTTCTTAGTTAAAGAATAAAACAGAAATATTTGCCTCTGATGAATCATAGATTTTTCAAGGGAAAAAACCAACTTATCGGTTTTTGGAACTTACAAGTTGATATTAATTTTTGAAAATCCGTTAAAAAAAAATCTTATATAAATCCTTTTTGAAGTTTAATGTTTTGTCTAACAAAGAATTTAATTTTTGAAATTCGTTGTATTCGCTTTACTGAAGTGGGTGCAGTGCAACACAAAGAAAACGAAGTTTTTTTTTACAAAATTGTAAACCTGGGATTTTACGTTTTGTATTCCTTTTTAAATTTAACAATTACAATACATACGCGATTATATTGGTGTGTCTATTATTTGTATTAAATTAAACTACAAAATACAATGCTTAATAAGAAAAATTAAAACTTACGATTATATACAGTATCTTTGATTACGATTACAAATTCGTCCGTTCGGCTTCGTCGGTAATTCTATTTTGTCTGTGAATAATGAATATTGAATAGAAGTAAATTTAGTTTATTGGTTTATTTCTTTCCAATTTACATCTAATACTTAAAGCAAGAAGAGTATGGCTGTACCATATCCATTTGGCTTTTATTTGCCCTTAGCCAGAGAGAGTTGAGTAGAAGAGCGCTAACTTTGTTCCATTGGATTTCAGAATGAGTTAATCCCTGAGTGAAACCAATGGAAAACGACATTAGCATTCTTCTACTCAACTTAGAAATTATTTCATTGTATTGGTGAATCATCGTGAACATTTCATGTATCGAACAGGCATACAATCAAACAGAGTCCGATGTTTACTTTTGACATTTGAGTGAGTTTGTTTTGAAGTTATAGCTTAATGTATTAGTGCTTCTTGAGTGGATTCTGACTTCAAATCGAGAAGCGTCGGTTGACCGTTTTTTTGCCAATGGAATGGTTTCAGAAGAATTCTTTTTGATTCTGGACGCTTCCAAACGTCCAATGGAAAACGACATTAAGGTTGTAAAGAAAACCTGAGTCCCCAAGATTGACTCAGATCAACGAACAAAACTACTGTTCCCGAAACCACAAATTGAAAACTCTTCTGGTCGATCGATGGAAATTTATTATTTTTATTTTAATATGCATATTTCGGAAAACAAAATAAATCCAACGAGAAAAATTTAATTCGAACAAAACAAAGATTTTAAATTATTTACCAAAAATTAAGCAATTTTTTCAACAATAATTAATTAAATCAAGAAAAGAGTAAAATAATTTATCATTTCACATGTTATCCCCTTCGAAAGGGTTTAACATAATTATGTGAAGTAGGTTAACAATACTGTTGCCACTTTTTTTCAACAAAAATAGTAATATTCTGCAAAAACTACTTAAAATCAAACAAATTTTGATAAAAAAATTATTTTTCAAATATCAAATAAACATTTTGAAAACCATAAAACGTTTCAAAATATTACGAGTGTATGTGTTATGTAATCAGTTATCACCGTCTATTAGGACAATCATCAAACCAAACGAAAAATATAAAAAAAAATAATAAATTGATTCATTCCAATTAAAATTGACATATCGTAAAAAAAAATCCCAAAAAATGAAATTAATGTTTTTAACGTACCCAGAGCAATGATATGTTAGCAATAAAAATTATTATGAGAAGAAAAATGTAAATATACTTCAAAAACATGATAATAACAAAGCAAACAAAAAACCACTCAGTAGCAAAGTAAGATTTAAAAAAAAAAATAATTATTTAAAAGTAATAGCCACAATTATATTTATACTACTTACTAGCTACAAAACGAAAATAAATATAGAATAATTTAATTTTTACCAAACATCACTGCCAATACAGGCGTAGCAAGCACTATTGATAAAAAATAATAATAATAAATAATAATAAAATGAGGTTGCGTTAATATAAAATTGTTAAAACAATATATTTCTCGTGTTGAGATTTCAATAAATAGTAATTACAAAATGAAACACAATAATAATGTTGCCAGGTTTTTCATAGAGATATTTATATATATACATTGAAAAGTTTTCAAATCAACAAACAAAAAACAAAACAACTTAATTGTTACAGTAAAATTTGCAGATGAAAATAAAGTTTTAAATAGTCTATGGGCAGTTAATAATCCAAACATATAGAAATTCTCAACACCATTGCACTATTTTTTTGTGTAAATTCCGTAAAGAATATAATATTGTATATTTTAAATGGAGAATATTTACACAATCGAAATAAAAATACTAGGTTATGAAATATAATCTAATCTTATATTATTGTATTTAAAAGTAAAACAAAAATAATTAAAAAAAAAGTATTATGAGAGAGATTTTAAAGTAAATATTTTTTAGGTACAAATAGAATTTTCAAGTTGTGTAAATACAAACGTATTTAAAAAAAATTAATAATGAATAGTTATTTGTAAAGCTATAAGCAAATTAAAGTTAAAATTTTATTATTATTAAAAACTGTATTTTATTTGTTTAAAATGAATTGTCTTTAATTCAGACTTAACAGTGCTAGAAATCGAAAGAAATCTTTTTTTTTTTTAAATAAACAATTAGGGTTGGTTACTTCAAACACTCCTTTAGCAGCCTTCTATGAGCTGTTGTGGTGTAGTATTTTTTTTTTCTTTTACCATCGCGTAATTTTTAAGATTGTCAATTGCCGTAAATGACGCCGTCAAAAATAAGAACGAATAAGAGGAACATTTTTTTTGATTTTAGGCTTATAAAAAATAGAAAAATCAGAACCAACTTTTGTTAATTTTGGCTACATATTATACCTGTTTAGTTACTTAAAATTTCATCGAATTTTCAAAAACTGTGTTTTTTCCATCAACAGTTTTATTATAAATTTGTTTACTATTTCGAACTTGCATCAAATAATGCGTAAACTTCAAGCCAAACCAGAAAATTCATGATGCGTAGTTGCTGATGCATTGTATCAGCATCGCTTTGACGGCTGTCCAAAGTTAGACAACCTTTATAAAAAGAATATCCAATAATACAGTACCGAGCTACCTCGTTAGTCTCTTAAAAGAGTGAGTGTGATGCTATGGCATTCAAATTTTTTTTTTTTAATAATTAAAGTTTATAACGGTAATTTGCAATGATTTCGTGTGAAAACAATTATTTTTATTATAATTTTAAAAAGGAATTCACAAATCACAATTTTCCCCATTTCCGCTTTTTAAAGCAGTGCCTACGTTCTGTAATTCTAGCATCTATAAATTTCTTTCAACGATTATTTTATCTATGCGAGAGTTGCGGGAGCTTCATAAATTGCCGCATACTTCATTTGCACGGCATCTCGATTGTGGTCTTAACTTAAAGATTGCTTTAAACGTTAAACACGTTCATTTATACAAGCTATGCTTATCTGAATTCTTTCATATTGATGTCATTTCCCATCTGTCACTGACGACATTTCAATTTTTCAAACCAAAACGATTTTTTCCGTGAAGTAAAGTTTTGAGCAGGTGTTCAGTTAAATTAAAAAATCTCCAATTAAATCTTAAAATCCCGCCAGCAAATAAAAGTTAACAAAGTTCTTTCCATTTTAAATGGCCACAAATGGCGATTCGAATAATAGTTTCCTTCGTTTAGGTAAAACTGAAAGCGATTCAACGAATTACCGTCTGCGAAGTGATTTGCATAAAGAGGAAAAAATAACTTGCTTGAGCTGTGGAGCGCTATTCACTGCGACTTCGAATTTAGACATTTTTGAGCATTATAGTGAAAAATTACACGCCCAATATTTTGGAGATTGTTTATATTGTTGTGGCAAAGTGCACAAATACCAAATACAAGGTCAAGATCAATTTTTTCACAACTGCTCCCGTTGGAGGCGCGGTGAAGAAAAGTGATTTATTTAAAAACTTTTTTGTCATTAAAAGATAAGTGAACAATGCAGATGCAGGAGAGTGACTCAAACCCCGAAGCCGAATGCGATTATTCGGATTTTTCAGATGGCGGCGGTGGGGATGACGATAGCAGCATTAGTTCCAAAAATGCTGGAGCAGGTAAGCGTTGGTCCAGATCTGACGATGTAACTCTAAAACAGCTTGTATCGCAATATGGCGAAAAATGGGATATAATAACTCCGATGTTCAAAGATCGAACAGACCAACAAATCCAACAGCGATGGGCAAAAGTACTAAATCCAGATTTAATAAAAGGTCCCTGGACACGAGAAGAAGATGACAAGGTCATAGAACTTGTGCGTCGCTATGGTCCCAAGAAATGGACACTTATTGCCCGGTATCTAAATGGTCGAATAGGGAAACAATGTCGTGAAAGATGGCACAATCATCTCAATCCAAATATTAAGAAAACGGCCTGGACAGAGGAAGAAGATAAAATTATATACCAGGCTCATATTCAGTATGGCAATCAATGGGCGAAGATAGCTAAACTTCTGCCTGGTCGAACCGACAATGCCATCAAAAATCATTGGAACTCAACAATGCGGAGGAAGTATGAGTATGCTGAAGGTGGACGGAAATCCAATCAGCAGCCACGTGTTGTGACAAGTCTAAAGAACTCGCGTTCCAATTTAAAAGAGTTAATTAAAATGGGAAGTGGTTCTTCAAGTACAAGCCATCAAGAAAAGTCACTTCAGTCTTCGCTAATCGATCGGATTCACAATAATGCAAAGACAAAAGTTGTCTCAAAGGTATGTAAATTGTTAACATTCAACTTCAATTCATTTCAGCGTGCGGAGACATTCTATTTGATATTAAACCTTCATAAACTTGGTCGCATTAATTTTCACGGTTGACTTGTTACACAAGGTTTTTTGTATGTCGTAGAACTTGATTCTTTTTTAACATTTATATAAATTTTATTAGTAGGGTCTCAATTTTTGTTTGCAAACATTTTATTTTGCCAGGTGAAAATTTTGAATTCTGAGAAGGTGAGTTGATCTCACGCAACCTAAATACAAAATCACTGGTTCCCATATAAATGATAATAACTGGAAAACTTGGGTAATCTCCCTATGCATGCATAAGCCTTATTAGTCCGATAAATTTCAAGGCTCTACTTTATTTCTAAGTGCTCACTATATTTAATAATTGTTAATTAAAAACAATCTGATACACCACCTCCTATATAGAAATGTAAAACTCTTGTATGACCCACAAAACTTACAGTTGTGCGAAAATACAAAATATTAAGGTGTCTGAAAACGGTACATAATTTTGATGATGACGCCTTTTTATTCTTAAAATAGTCTGAGCTCAAAAAAGAATACATGAATTTATGCAAGGAACATTTGAAAAGCCGTAAGAGCTGTTTTATTAAAAATATATTTTTTTTGTATAAAAACAAACAAATTTTACGAGTTTTTAATTAATAAATAGATAAAATAGCTTCTTCTAATAATTTTCTGTTTAATTAGTCTGATAAAAAAAACAGTTCCTGGAAAACGTTTATTAATAAATGAAAAATTTTATACGAGATTAGCCTTTTATTCGTTATATTGAATTTTCAAAAAAAATTTCAACTTTAAGAGAACTAGGTATACAATTTTGGAAATCTGTTCTATTCTACCAAAATGTAGAGCATACATAAAAAGGTATACAGAAAATGTTTAATATCAAATTCGAAACAGACGTTTTTTTAATATAAATTAACTAAACGGTTGTATAGCCGGTATCGTTATTTTAGGAGATACAAACAAATCGATTGCGCCTCTAGGGAATTAAGGAATCATAAATAAATATTAATTACACAGATTGAAGGCTCTAGGTCGATGTACAGACAGACATATATAACATACATAAATATTTTCATATAGACAGACAGGCAGAATTGCATGATCCTCGAGTTCTCTATCATTTTCATATTAGGTCTGATTAAAATCAAGATTTCTAATTTTTTACAAATACAAAACTTGGCATAAGTAGATATAGATAATAAAAATTTAAAGTACCATTAACAGGATTCGAAAAAAGATCTGAATTGATTTTTTTTGATTCAAAATAGCTTTTAACGGTCCACACAAATTAGGTTCTCCTCCGATCTCACTCGGACTCATCAGGTGACAAGTGAGGGTATTGTCAATACCCATTTTTTGATAAAATCAGTTCATCTTACACAGATTTCATGACGAATATCAAGAATAACAAGAATAGAATTCCTAATCATATAAGCTGCAAGTGTTTTGTTTTTGCCCGTGGCAATGAGTAAGAGTTTAAAAAACAGTTGAGTAACAATTCGCAATCGCAGAAATTTTACATTCAAAAGATAAAAAGTATTTTAACGCTGCCTGAATTTCTTAATGCATTGATTTGAATCAATAAAACCACTCAAATATATGTAAACATTACAATTTCTAGGACGAATGCTTATTTATGTTTCTTTTTTTTAAGGTACCACAAAACAAACCACCAAATATTTTGAAAAAATCTCGCCAGGTCCAACACTCTGAGGCTGCAGAATCTACTGCTCCCAACTCAAATGCAATCAAATTACCGGATTCTCCTGTAATGACTCCTATAAAACCATTACCCTTCTCGCCCAGTCAATTCCTTAATTCACCTTGTTTAACGACTTTCGACGATATGAACCTACGAGCTAGCACTCCGGTTCGAAAGACTTACAATCGCTTTGGCATGGAAATTAAGAAAGAGCACGAGAACTCCTCAATCGAAACACCTCACAAAAGCCTTCTCGGCCCGAGAACACCTACACCTTTCAAAGATGCACTGGCTGCGCTGGGAAAGAAACGCAAAGGTGATAGGTATATCCCACCAAGTCCATCAAGTCTTGTTGAGGATCTGGCCGAGATAATCTATGACGAACAACTTAATGACACTCAAAATTCACAAATGGTTATAAAAACCGAAGCAAACAAGAGCGGTAGTTCACAAACAGCCCGTCAACCCACAAAGAAAGCCCGTAAAGCCCTCAGTGCTAGCTGGGAGAATGATATAAAAGTCGAGAAAAAGATGCCCTACGAAACGGAAACGCCGAGTAAATTCCTTACTTCAACCAATTCCATTGTGTTCTCACCACCAAGCATTTTAAAAGATACTCTTGGTGATTCTGAACTCCTCATGGATACTAGCGAAGCCAAAAAAGAGAACAAGAGTCCAAAGCATGCTATTCAAAAGTACCTTGACCCAAAGTGGGAAAAACTTGCTTGTGGACAAACAAAAGATCAGCTTTTCATGGTCCAACAAGCGCATATGTGTATCAAGAGTCTTTCACTAACACCGAGGTCTCTGAATTTTGAGAAACACAAATGAGGGACACTGGGAAAAAATAGACTGTTTGTTGTTTGAATTATATCTACTCCAAAAGCAAATTCAAAAAATTAATCGTGCTCTGGGTTTTCTGAGACTATTGTCTCAAGCTATTCCTGGCCAACGAAATTCGTCTGCTTCATATGCAATGATAAGGAGTTGCCACTGTAAGCTGAAGAAACAACAACTCATTTCATCCCAATGTGTTCAGAAACAGTCTAAAACTAAACAAAGAATTGCAGATTTGTTTTATTTATAAAATATATTTAGCGTTCATAGTATTTAAGTGTACGAACCAATATTTTTTCTATACTCCTAATTTATGACTTAAAAGTAAATTGTTTTTTTTTTTTTTTTCATTTTATATAATAATATATACATACGTAAACGTGTACACGTCTATTTAACAGAAAAACTAACTTTGGTAAAGTTGGTATTTAAATTAAAAATTTAATTTTCAATTAACATTTTTACACACTGTATGATTAGCGTCAAATTAAACGATTTTTTAGTTTCAATATTACAACTCTAAGCACGTCCGTTGTACACGAAATTTGTATTTTATTTTTGAATAAAAAGTTTAGTTTCGAAAAAAAAACTTATTAGGTATATTAATTAAATTTTTTGTGTTGAATTTACTGCGGTGTAGATTACATGAGTTTATTTTATTTTATTGTTTTGAATGAGTACACGATACAATATTAGCCGTGTTTTGGTGAGACTATAATAGCTCAGTGAAGTAAAAAAAATTCAAGAAAACGATCCGCAGTTCCCACTGATTTTGAGTAGGAGAAACTCCTTTTATCAGTAAGATTTTACTGCAAAAAAAAGTTAATGTGCCAGTAGATTTTTGTTGTTGTATTTCTTGTTAAATTTTGACTGACTGGGTTGCAGTTTCTCACAAAAACACGCCTATTGTTAAGACCATATATTTCATACACATTTGTTTGACTGTGAAGGAATATTATTTTCCCGAAAACGGTTCCTACAATGTTCATAAAAAAGTGGTCTATAATATACAGTGAATCACAAAAGTAAGTAAGCACTCTAAATTCATAGCTAAACTTCATAGCTAAACCTTCAAACAATCGATAGCAACATTAAAAAAGTTAAATAATTTTTGTCTGTAATTAATACATTAAGTATTTCGAACCAAAAAGTAACATTTCAAATAAAAGTTTAAAGAATATTCGGCTTAAACTTAAAACCAAATCAAATTCATTTCACGAAAGTAAGTAAGCAGATGAGAACAAGGGAGAATGTTAACGAGAGGAAGGAAAGGAAGAGACAGTATGACAGGATACGACAGAGTAGAATGGGAAGACAGAAGAGAGCAGGAGAAGCAAAGACGGGATTTAATAATGAAATCCAGATATAACAGGTGTTTTTAGGGTAAGTAATGACCGAGGGGATCCCGCAATATTTGAAAGCGGGATGGAAAGCAGACAGCAAAGAGAATAGTGAGAGTCAGGGTGGGGAAAGAGGTGAGAGAAAGATGGTACTGGAAACAAGAAGAAGAGAGAATGTGCAGAGTGTGTGAAGGTGAGCCAGAGAAGTGAGAACATGTGATAGAAAGATGCAGGGCAGGTGGAGATGAAGGGAGATCAATAGGGGAAAAAATAATGGATATAATGGACGAAGGAGGGAGGGGGGAAGAATGGATAAATGCACTAGAGGTTGGGAGAAGGTGTAAGGAGGGACGGATGGGAGACTTGTAAGTTGTAACCCTTAGGGGAGGCAATACAACATAATTCAATACAATACAAGTAAGCAGTTCAAATAAACAGATTTTGTACAGATTCTCGGTTTGGTAGGAAATAACAATGTTCTAAAAATCTACTTTCTTTAATTCATAGATTTCTGCAAAAAGAATCCACTTTTGACGATTTATTTTAGTTATATAAGGTTTCGATTATGATAACGCGATTGGTGGAGCACTCGGCGAATCATTTGAGGGTTGCATTGCATGACTTACCTGTCGGTTATTTCTGCAGTTATCTTTGTCGCTATCACTTTTTTTAAATCTTAGGTTTGTTGCTTACCTCTTAGAGCCATTTCTTTTTTTTAATCTTTAATTAATCGTTAACTAAAAAAAAATAAATAAAAAAAAGAGATAAGCAACCAAAAACCAAAAAAAAATTAAAATTAACTTTCCACAATAGTTCTATTTGATAACTTGAAATTTCTTGCAATTTTGCAAAACCCATAAAGAGAAATAGTGTGGAAGGGCTATTAGCCCATCATATTCGAGAACGCACGCATGTAGGACTTCAGTTATGGTCTAACGTTACGTTAATAAAATTGCAGCACTACGTTACGTCAAAACTTCAACCGCGGTCAGCTGTTTAATTTTTGTATTTTTGTTTTGTCGTTGTTGGTCTTGTGAACGGAAATATTTGTCATTTTATATTTTTTTGTCATCAGTGGAAAAAATTTAAACCTTTAAAGGTTTAGGATTAAATTAATACTGAGAAGCAATGGCAGATGAAAAGGTATCCGTAAGCTTCGCTTGTCAAAGGTGCCAAAAACCGTTAATTATAGATGGCAGTCTCGATAGCATTAATGAACATGCATTGGCAGAATTATCATGTAAGTAAAATGTATATGTGTCCTTTTCAATACAATTTTTCCTTATGAATCTATTTGAAGTGCCGATATATGCAACCAATATCGATGAAATGGATCCGAATGAAAGTGGGTTCGATCATGTCGTACCGCCCTTTCGTTTAAGTGATTCAATAAATGGTACTGGCTTCACTTTAGTCTCAGATGGCAAGGAAAACAAAAAACTTAGCGCTGAATTCCTTGCCAAAGCTCAGCTCTTTGATGCTCTATCATCGAATTCTGAATTCGATCATCCATTATGTGATGAGTGTACTGATTCAATGTTGGAATTGTTAGAACGAGAGCTTAAAATTGCAGAAAACGAATGGAGAGATTACAAAAGCTATTTGGAGAAATTGGAGAAATCCGAAGAAAAACCAAATATTCCTGAACTAAGAAAGGAATTGGCAGATTTAGAGTCGAAAGAAAAGCACCTGCTCGAAGAGCTTTCTAAGTTAAAAGTTAAAGAATCAACTTTGAATTCTGAGATCAAAGCCGAAGAGGCTGAGAAAGCAAAGTTGGCCGAACAAGAAGTAAGTTATTGGCGCGAATACACAAAACATAGACGCGACTTGATGCTGACAGAGGATGACAAACGCAGTTTGGAAAACCAAATATCTTACGCCGAACACCATCTGGAACGTTTGCAAAACACAAATATCTTCAACGTCGCCTTTCACATCTGGCATGCTGGGCACTTTGGAACCATAAACAATTTTCGGTTGGGGAGATTACCATCTGCTTCGGTAGATTGGTCAGAGATTAATGCTGCCTGGGGTCAGACGGTGCTGTTACTCTGTGCGCTGGCTCGCAAGATAGATTTGAGCTTTGAAAAGTACCGCCTAGTTCCATTTGGTAGCCATTCCTATGTTGAAGTTTTGGGTGAAGGGCGGGAGCTACCTCTCTATGGAACTGGTGGATTCAAATTCTTTTGGGACACTAAATTCGATGCAGCAATGGTTGCATTCCTCGAATGCCTCATTCAATTTCAACAAGAAGTAGAAAAACGTGATACTGAGTTCTGTCTGCCGTATAAAATGGAGAAAGGAAAAATTATTGATCCATCAACCGCAAACTCTTACTCTATCAAGTAAGAACAATTTTACAAATCCATGAAAATCATAATTAATATTTTTTTTGCACAGAATACAATTTAATTCGGAGGAACAATGGACAAAGGCTCTTAAATTCATGCTAACAAACTTAAAATGGGGATTGGCATGGGTCTCATCTCAGTTTACAACTCAATGACCACCAGATCTCTAGAAAATTTCCACTGGTTCACTTCTTTTAACATAGCGTATTATATGTTTATCTATTTATAAAATAAAAAAGTACTTTAAAATTCAATCAAGATTTTATTTGTTTTTAGAATTAAATCATATTCTAGCAAAGCCCAGAAACATAACCCGTAGTCTTGATGTGCGTAACTGGGTAACATCGGTTTATTTTGAGGGAATGGTTGACTAAATTTAAAATCGGGAATCCTATGTAAGTACGTAAGCGCATAAATTATTACAATAAGCTCTAAAAAATGTCTATGAAAATGGAGTCCGTAAGAATATAAAGGGTGGTAGGTTGATTTTTTGAAGGGGAAATGCACTTGATGCATTATTTATATTCTATATAAATTTAATACCTTTGGTAAAATGGTCATATTTTGTAGTAGTACTGCCTCTTGCAAAGTGCACCTCAACTCCCGTTATTTCATACATACCACAGCCCAAAAAGAAAAATATCGGGAGGCTACGCATATAAAGGAACGCGTTTCTAGCCATCATAGGAAAGCATTGCTATCTTACTGTTTTAAATTATAAAGATTTTTGATTTGTTTTTATTTTTTTATAAAAAAAACTTATTTTATATATTCTTAATTGAAACTATTTTTTAACAATTTTACTCGATGTCGAGGGGCCGTCTCCTATTTCTGAATCTTCACTGTCTGAAGAACAACTAGAGGAACCATCTATATCTGCTCCTAGCCACAGGGAAGCTTGTTTGCTTTTGGCTTTAGCAATTGGTTCAGCTTTTCGTTTTAAGCTTGGTTGGTCGTTTTGTTTCTCAACTTCTTTTTTAAATCCTTCCTCCACAGCATCATTAACTTTTTCGGTCAGTTTTGATCTAGCCTCTTCGTATTGTTCATCTTTGAATTCATGCTTCGGTACGTGCAGAAGTTTCTCGACTTTTTTCTTTTTCTTCTCTTCTGCTTCAGCTTCACGATCTTTCTGTTTTTCTAGCCATGCCTTAAGTCTTTTTTCTTCGTTGATGTCACGGAGTCTACGGCCACTTAGATCGCGACAGGCTTCTCGGTTGGTTGTTTTTTCGATTTGGGCTCCGATTGCTCGCAGCATAGAACCGAATCCACCTTTTCCGCCGATAGTTCGAAGCTGAACATTTATGTCGGCTGTAGATTTATTTAAATAGGTGTTTTGGCTGATTATTTTACCATTTTGGAGTAAGTAGAATTGATCTGGAGTTAAGTTCTGTAAATAAGAAGGTAATTTAATTAAGGAACATCGATGGAGAATAGAATTTTTAATGTACTTACCGTAGCATCAAATATTTTTTGATACACATGTTTTAAGTCCTTGGCTTCAAAATGAAGTAAAATATTCTTTTCCATTTTAACGTTAACCATTTTTATTTAATTATTTAAATATGCGATTTTGTAAAAAGAAAATTTTTGTTATGCTTGTTTCTCTTGTTTGATGACTGACATTTGACAAATTATTTTGTTTTGTTATGCTATGTTTACACTAATTTATGTCGAATTCCTTTCAACAAAAGAATCGAATTTTCTTCTAAAAAGAATCGAATTTTTTCTGTCGTTGAAAGGAATACGAAAAGACGAAAAGAATCGATTTTTTTTGTGATTGTGTGTGTGGCACTTGACAGAAACAATTTTGAAGTAAAATATCCAGAAAATATTCAATTTGGAAAATATTATTATTGTTAATTGAAAAGCAACGCACTATAAAATTCACCGAAAATTCGTTGCAACCAAAAACACAATTTGTTTTCTTAAAACACCGCGACATTCAATTTGACATTTTAGAAATTTCAAATCTTGCTAGTGTGTGTGCAAATCGGTGTAAAATCTTTCTTGAATCTTGCTAAATTAGCAAGATTTGTTTTGACAGAAAAAATTCGAATTGTTCAGAAAAAAAATCGATTCTTTTATGTCGAATTCCTTTCAACAAAAGAATCGAATTTTTTTCTTAAAAGAATCGAATTTTTTCTGTGGTTGAAAGGAATACGAAAAGACGAAAAGAATCGATTTTTTTTTGTGATTGTGTGTGTGGCACTAGACAGCAACAATTTTGAAGTAAAATTTTTAGAAAGTATTCAATTTGGAAATTATTATTATTATTAATTGAAAAACAACGTATGTACAAATATTTACTATAAAATTCACCGAAATTGCAACCAAAAACACAATTTGTTTTCATATTGACATTTTAGAAATTTCAAACCTTGCAAGTGTGTGTGCAAATCGGTGTAAATCTTTCTTGAATCTTGCAAAATTAGCAAGATTTGTTTTGACAGAAAAAATTCGAATTGTTCAGAAAAAAAATCGATTCTTTTAGAAAAAAATTCGATTCTTATGTTGAAAGGAATTCGACATTAGAAAAAAATTCGATTCTTTTGTTGAAAGGAATTCGACATTAAATTATAGATTTTTTTAAGCTACGCGCAAACCGTCGCAATGGCGGTGGCGATCATGATAAAATGTGGATGCCAATCATGTGAATCAATGGAGGAGCACACATCTACGCGATTGAAGTGTGCCTCTCTCTCCTTTGATTTTTATCGACACGCACGTACAACTAAGTCCCCTTTCACACGAGGAAACTGGGTTTCCAGCAACTTTCAGTATATATGTGAGAAGTAAGAGGGGAAAATGAAATCTCCTCACACTTTCCTTGAATCTACTACAATTTCCATCAAGATATTGTCAAATAAATGTCAAACTTTCTTGGATTTTCAATTTCATTAAGAGAAGTGCAATTCCGCCGAGTGCGGTCCTAGCTTTACTTTCAAAAGGACTCTTTTTTTTCATTCAGAGGGATTCATAAATAATTTTGGTTGCGGTAACACTGCATTTAATCATGTTGATTATGGAATACGCAATACTGGAACCGCAGTGATTCCCAGTACAGCTGCCTCTTTTCTTTTCACGACAAATTGGTAACGAGAAAAGAGAGCACTGCACTGATGAATCACTGCGGATGCAGTATTGCGGATTCCATAATTGACATGAATAACTTCTTTTGACATTTTTAATGGTTTCCGATGGGTTTCCACTAACCAACTAAAATTTCAGCTTCGATTAGATTTAACGGAAAATGCTTTCTAACTTCGGTAAGAAATCTGTAAAACCTCGCTAAACATAAAAAGGAGAACATTGTAGAGGCTCAAAGGAGCTTTTTTAAACTTCTAAAGTGACTTCGGTACATCTTCGTACAGGTACCATGAGCAGTTCTTTTAAAAGTTTGAGATTCTATAACAAGTGTTTGTTAGATCTATTCGAGGTCTTATCGAACGCTATGCGCTATCGAACGCTATGGCTTTTATATACCTATTAGAAGCAGATAATACAGCTCTTGTCGAGGAAGTAAAAAAATAAAATAAAAATTAGGTATTTTATTTTCAATTTTTTTCGAAGTGTTTTTTCCTGTATTTAATCTATTTTTTACCTGAAAGTATATATCACATGAGATTAATTATTAATTAATGTATTGGAAATAATTTTAAAACACAAACATTTTTTTTTACCTCTTGGGGACCGAACCGGAACCTCCTGTGTAAAAGTCCATCACCTTAGCCACTGCGCTATCTTAGATATATTTTGGATGATGCAAGAACTTGATCATACTTTTCCTTTTGAGTACTTCAAAAAGCTTCATTAAATAAGCCCAATGAATTAAAAAAAATAAATCAATATGAAAAGTGTTAAATTATGAGCAAGAAAAAAATCAATTTTTAGAATTTACCAATTGAAAACCCATCATTTTCTAATGTGGAATTCCTTTCAACAAAAGATTTTATTCTTTAAAGATTTTTTTCTAAACGAATTCGAGTTTTTATTTTACAAAAACATAAATACATTTTGCTAATCTTAAGCCTAGTATACAGTTCCTCAATTGAAAAAATACATGCATATTATAAATACGATTTTTTTCGCATGTTACATTGGCCGCGTTCGAGTGAAAGGCCGATAGGGTATCTAAGTTCGTTTTGCATCGGATATGTTTTCGATCGACCAAAACCGGATTGGATTTAGGTTTGTCTGGAATTTTATATAATTATATTTATTTTGTATTTCATATATTATTTTTTTCAGTAAAAATGAAAATCTATGTAAAAAAAAAACCACAAACCAGAAATCCCGCGTGTTCTTTAATCCATTGCCACAGAAAGTGAGAGGTAGGCAGCTGAAAATCAGCTGACACATATTTCAGTTGCCAGCTGTTTTTTTCACAAAAATCCAAAAAATTTTAGGATACCTTTCAGATTTAGGAAAACAGCTGGTTTGTTTATCAGCTGGTTTTTCCTATAGGACAACAAAACAACCAACCAATCCAGATTGCTTTTAAATTTTACTCGAACTCGTTTTGAAATTTTAAATCGTCAAAATAGTAAAAAAAAAAGTTTATAGTTAATTAAATAAACCAGTGAAATAAGAGTAAGTAAAGTGAATACACACAACACTTCAATGACAAAAAAAACACTACATGCGGTGCTGCGTTAAATTCAGTAAAAACACTTATTAATTAGCAGTGTAATTTTTGTTCATTTCACAGGTAAGCTGAGTCTCATATTCCACATAAAGTAAGTAAAATTACTCTGCGATACGGGCGTTCAATGCATTTGAGTGCCTTGCCAGCACCAATGAAAACTAATTCGACCCTAGACGAGAATTTCAATTTTGGCAAATACATAAGGGGTTTTCCCGATCCGATGCAAACTGGGCTTGCATCATTGCAAAAGTGCAAAGTTTTTTTTACAATGGGATTAGGGTATAGCAATTTTACACTTTTGCAATGATACAAGACCAGTTGCATCGGATCGGGAATACCCCTATACACAATCTTGTTTCAATCAATTTGCCTTTTTTACAGCAAAATGATATGAAATATCAATTTCCAAGTATTCTACGATAATGTATTTATATAAAAAAAAATGTGTGCGTACTTATGTACACGCGCTAGAAGTAAAACTTCTTTCACGACAACAGGGCAAGTATTTTTCAAGTCCTACCACTCAGAGCACCCGATTTGAAACTCAGAACCGTTGCAAAATCGTGACGCTGAATTTTGTAATTCGTGACGGGAATTTGTATGTCGGTTTGACATGTCACTGGCAGCTCCATAGAAAAATTTTTTACCCCCATGCCGCAAAAGAAGTTTTACTTCAAAAATTTTTTACCCCCATGCCGCAAAAGAAGTTTTACTTCAACAACACCCAATGAGCGAGAGACACAATAGATTGCAGAATATTTCCATGCAAAACCAATAAACCTACAACTATACATAATTTATGCTTCCTCGCATTAAATCGACCAATGGCCGAAAATCCAACACAACGGAAAAAAATCCTCAGAAATAAAATTCTTCCCACAAAAAACCCTTACTCGAATTCACTAACCATCTTAACGAATGTATTAAATGCACGAACCATTGCATTTAACGAAAATATAATATCGTGACGCTGAATATTGTAATTCGTGACGGGAATTTGTATGTCGGTTTGACATGTCACTGACAGCTCCATAGAAAAATGTTTTACCCCCATGCCGCAAAAGAAGTTTTACTTCAAAAACATCACTTCCCATTAATTTATGTGGAATTTGAGAAAGAATCAGCCCGAAAAAACTATAACCTCCATATATTATATGTGTTTAATAATATATATTATATGTGTTTTTTTACAATTTAACACAGCACCACATGCTGTTTAATATTTTTTTTAATAAAGTATTGTAAGTGTTTTCACTGTTCTCACTTTTATTTCCTTTTTTTATTTAGTTGAATTATCTTTTTTCACTATTTTAACGTTTGAAAATCTCTAAGGGCCAGTTGTACAAATATTTAAACCGTGGTTCAGCAATTGTTATCCACCGATTTCGGCGGATTAATTGAGTTTCAACAGTGGTTTACTATTCAAGTGTGTGATAATAACCAATTACATACTTGAACCAGCGTTGAACGTTAGTTAATCAGCCGAAACCGGTGAGTTAAAATCTTGAACCGAGGCTGAACCACTATTGTACAACTGGCCCTAAACACTTTTCCTTAGATCGGCAAAATGACAGACACCTTACCTATGCACCATTTTTTTTTTTTTTTTATTTGGTGCCTAACTCATGATATTTTCTTACCGAAGTACTCGATTAAGCCTCTATAAAAATTTTATAGAACCCTTATTAATACCTTTTGCCAGCAACCTCTATAAAAAACTCCATGGAGCTTTTATAAAGTGGCAGCTGCTTTATCCCTCTATTATATCATTTATAGAACCTTATCAGAGCGTCAGCTCTTAACCTCTGTAGTCTTCTTTTTTTTATTTTCAAACGGCTCAACAGAAGTTGTTATCGAATTCATGACATCTATAAGAAATTTTTTTCCACAGAAGGCCGTATAGAGCCCTTATATAAGGTAAAGCCTGCGGAATATCAATATTTCTAAGCTAAAAGAAGCTGAAATGTTAGTTGGGTATGGATGCATTCCACTTGGGTGTGTTCATAAAGTTTTTACGAAATTTCCAACCAAATTTCGAAAGGTGAGTTTGTATGGGAAAAATATAACTTGGACATTTTCAACGAAATTACCTAATTTGCCCCAATGAAAATGTAGTATAATTGCCTGTTTACATAGGCATTTTACTGAAGGGCGCATCCAGTGAGACAGGTAGATTTTATGTGCGTAGAAACGAGAAGCATTTTGGGATGGAATTTACCCTTCTCGTTTCTACGCACTCATAAACCTACCTGTCTCACTGGTTGTGCCTTGCAGTAAAAGGTATATGTAAACCACAGTACACATATTAAAGGTAATATCATTAACGTTTTCATTCTTGTTCAGTTCTGCGCATCTGTCAAAATCGAGGTATTATGGTGGTAAAATGGTAGATTCAGTGCCCCTTTCCTTGTCTAATTTCAATATTTTGTTGTTGTTTCTAATGATGCGCGTTGAGTTCCTGTGGGCACTCGAACAGCCATTTTTAATTTTTTGACATTTCCAACTTTGACAACCTGCGCAATATAACGGGTGATTTTTTAAGAGGTTTAGAACTTTTTAAAAAAAAAAAACACAAAAAATTCGAAAAAATGAATGAAATATTTATTTGAATCGATAGTTTGAACCTTGCAATTTAATGTTTAAAGATAATTTCATGCAAATGTTGACCGCGGCTGCGTCTCAGGTAGCCCATCCGCTGAGTCCAATTTTGGCATACTCTTTCACACATATCGGCCGGTATCTCACGAATGAATGCATGGATGTTGGCTTCCAGTGCGTCAATCGAAGCGGGCTTGTCCCTATAGACATTAGCCTTGACATACCCCCACAAAAAATAGTCTAATGGTGTCAAATCGCACGATCTAGGCGGCCAATTGACCGGCCCGAAACGTGAAATTAACTGTTCACCAAACTCGCCTCGCAATTGCGCCATTGTTTCGCGTGCTGTGTGGCATGTGGCACCGTCTTGTTGAAACCACATATCATGCAAGTCAAGAACTTCCATTTCGGGCAAAAAAAAGTTTGTTATCATCGCTCGGTAGCGTTCACCATTGACAGTAACGCTGCGATTCGCATCATCTTTGAAAAAATATGGCCCAATAATGCCGCCGGCCCATAAACCGCACCAAACAGTGGCTTTTTCGGGATGCATTGGTAGCTGTTGCAATGCTTCTGGCTGATCTTCACTCCAAATGCGGCAATTGTGCTTATTTACGTACTCATTCAACCAAAAATGAGCCTCATCGCTGAACACAATTTTTCGATAAAAAAGCGGATCCTCGGCCAGCTTTCCAAGAGCCCATTCACCAAAAATTCGGCGTTGTGGTAGGTCGGCTGGCATTAGTTCTTGCACCAGCTGTATCTTAAAAGGCTTTACGCCCAAATCCTTCCGCAAAATTTTCCACGTAGTGCTGTAACAAAGGCCTAACTGCTGGGAACGGCGCCGAATCGACATTTCGCGGTCTTCTGTAACACTAGATGATACGGCCGCAATATTTTCTTCACTACGCACAGTACGTAAACGTGTTGGTGGTTTAATGTCCAACAAAGTAAATTTGGTGCGAAATTTGGTCACAATCTTCCGAATAGACTGCTCAGAAGGTCGAGAATGCCGACCATAAAATGGAAGCAGCGCGCGATGAACATTTCGAACCGAGCACGAATTTTGATAGTAAAATTCAATAATTTGCAAGCGTTGTTCATTTGTAAGACGATCCATGGTTAAATTGCAAACCAAACTGAAGCTGTTTGACAGTGACACAAGGTACTAAACACACGTCAGCTGTCAAAACCAGTGTTGCCAAAACCAAACCAGCTAAAAAATCACCCGTTATTACCTTTAATATGTGTCTGTGTATGTAAACAGGCACTAAGGGTAGAAGCCGCTCAGAGCACAACGTAACTCTGTTCGTAGCTTAAAATAATAAAATCTGGAATGTTTACTGAAAATTCTTATGACATTTGTATGTGCTTTATCCACTCGATTATGATATGTGGCTAACAAATGTGATCTGTCGAATTTCTTTAACCAAAACACGAGATTAAAAAATTAAAAACAATAATATCCTCATCAGTCTTATTCTTGTTCAATATAAATTTAATAATATCATGAGTTCATCCGATGAATCTAATCCCTTAGAAGAAAACAATGATACTTCCGATGATGAGTCCGAGATGGGAACTGAATCTGAAGACGATACCAACGATCGAGTGAGTACAATCAACAACAACGAACCAGACACCCCTACTTATTTACCAAACTCTAGAATAAGATCAAAAGCGATCTCAGTACCATGTCATTTGAGCAGTTGATGAAACTTAAAGAACAACTGGGAGCTAAAGTCTACAAAGAAGCTGTTCTTGGAAAAACATCTATAAAACCCAAAAAGAAGTCAACCGATTTTAAACGGCTTAACAAAAATCGACCAAGAGAACAATCTTCGAGAAGACAAGTTCCATTCCTAGGAAGTGATGCACGAACAACCAAAAAAAATGAGCAAACTCTGCGCGATCCTCGATTCGATAAAAACATTGCTGACTATGATCCGAATAAGTTTAAAGAAGACTATAAGTTCTTGAGAGAAATTCGGGAAAAGGAAGTTGAAGATCTTAAACAAAAGCTTTCAGAAACGAAATCCGAAGAAGAGCGCGAGAATATAAAGTTCGTCATGCAGCGGCTGAAGAATAAGAACGTCGAAGAGAAACGGTGGGAAGTCAAAAAAGATATTCTGAAGGAAGAACAGAAAGATATCCAAAAGGCCCAACAAGATGGAAAACAGCCCCATTACGCGACCAAAAGTGAAGAACCGCAAATCTCACTCTTGGAACGGCAGATATAAAAACTTTTTTTTTTCTATTTTCAGAGGAACAAAGGGCTAAAGAACTTGTAAAGAAGTTCGTGGAATTGAAGTCATCTGGAGGACTGGCTAAGCATTTGGAAAAGAAACGAAAGAAGAATGCAGCAAAGGACAGAAAGAAGTTTAGTTTCGATTAAATGTTTTTTTTTTTTTATTAAAGTACTCAAACAAAATTAACCAGTTCTCAACATTTTAGCTTCACGCTTTTCCAAGAGTTCCTTTTTCTGTTCCTCGACAACCTTTTTTCGTTCTTCCAGGAATTCATTGTATTCGTCTGCATTTAGGTCCTTTACAATTTGTATTCCACAGGTTCTTGCTATTCCGACTAGTTGTTCGCACATTTCCTACGATTTAAAAAAATATATTTCGACTTCAAGTAACTGAAACAATGTTTATCTTACTTCCATTGATTTGAGGGCATTTGGTGGATCCTGAATTTTTATTGTTGCAATCTCATACAAGTGCTTCAAAGTTATTTTGCCGGAGAGTTCTTTTCCAGGATACATTGCCCCCCGTGGGATACCGGCTGCTTGTTTGAGGAAAAAGGTAGCTGGTGGTGAATGGATGACAAGTTCATAGCTTCGGTCGCTATTTACCCAAACTCGACATGGTAAGGGTATTCCTTCTTTTATGTCTTTGGTACGTTCATTGAAATCCTTGCAAAACGCTGCTATGTTAATGGATCGCTGTTTGAGATAAAAAAAAAATGTACAATATTTTATTGATACTAAGGAAAAGGTATGCTGAGGCTACCTGACCGAGCATTGGACCCAGTGGAGGACCCGATGCAGCCATGCCAGCAGGAATATTTGTTCTCAGCTTTGTTGTGTGAGTTATTTTTTCGACGAATTTCTTCATCGACTTTAATTTTCCGGCAGCCTTAGACATTTTCTGGTTTTTAAAATGGAAATTTTGGAAATAAAAGACTTGTGGTTATTTTGGTTATGAAATATTCTTTTCCTATTCTTTTATTTTGACATTTGGTTTTCCTTTGAACTATCAAAAAATGGACGAGTTCGTAAAAACATTTGGTGGCGAAAAAAAAATGTTTTCGCCACAAATGAAACGATGTAATTTCACTTTGCGATGATTTTTACACGTAATCAAGGGTGGAATCGGCTAATAATACCTTTTTACTGGGGTAAATGAGGTAATTTTGTTGAAAATTTCCAAATTATCTCATTTCACATATAAATTCAAATTTCGTGAAATTATCTGGGTTTAGCTAAACCCATTGGGGATTTGTTGTTGTTGCATTTAACATGTAAATTATTTAGCCCCGAATCGTTTTTTTCATCCAATTTCCTTGGGGCTTGGAAAAAAACACGCCTATTGTTTTCGACAGGTGGGTTTTTTTCTAATCCCGGAGGTAACTGGTTAAAAAAATTGATATCGGGGATTAACGACGCCATTACAGAAAAAAAAATGGAGTTTCGGTACAAACTATCGATAACAAGTATGTAATTTCCGCCGGTAATACAGTTTTTCGCTGTGCTTAAGTTAAGCCCCGAAAATTATCTGGGGTTAGCTAAGTCCATTCGGGATTAGTTGCTGTTGCATTTAACATGTAAATTATTTAGCCCCGAATAGTTTTTTCATCAAATTTCCTTCGGGCTTGGAAAAAAAACACGCCTATTGTTAGTATTGACGTTGATTTTTAATAATTTTGTTTATTATTTAGAAAATAGCCCTCCCGCCTAAGCAACACAGATCCCCAGCTCACATACAAAGTCACAATCTAAACAAAACCGTTGTACATATCTGAAAAAAAAAAACTTTTAAAACCACCTCGGAGAAACCAAGCATTGGTTATGAGAACCTTTACGATTAAAAAATCAAACAGTTTCTACCCTTAATGGGTCGGTCTCTCAATCAATGAAAACAAACAGAAAACGGAAAACGTCAATAATTTGCAAAGTAGGGGTCGAAAAACTAGTGGCTGCGAGATTCATGTGATGTTTTTCCGTTGTTTTGTGTGAAAATATAAACAATAATAATGTTACCAATTTGTTTAAGTCTTTTCAATTTAATATCATTAAAATTTCAGTAAAATAACCGCTAATATATCCAACCCAACGACTTGCTAAAATATTTCTTCAATCTGAATGACAAGGAAACATTTGATTTCTGCTGAAACTAGTGGCCGTAAAAAAAAGTTGAATTTTCCAACAAAAGGGGGTAATTCGATACCATTTCTTCTCCTTCCATCCGAATGGTGCGAAACAAAAGCATTGCAACTCAATCGTCTTCGGGCAATGCTAGTAGCAGCAATAGCAGCAGCAAATCCCCCATAAAAAATTCAAAAACTCACCGTAAAAGTAGCAGCAATTGTGAATCTAGCGTCGCAGCTGAAATCGATGACAGATCGAGTCGAACCCCCTCCCCGGATGACAGTACAGCTATACAAGGATCAGTGCACAAGCAAAACTTGTATGTCGTATCTTTTCCGATTATTTTTCTTTTCAACGTTTTACGTTCGCTTATCTATCAACTTTTTTGCATATTTCGGTATTTGTACGGGGCTAGTACCCGAGTTATCTATCGGCCGCATAAGCGCGAGTGTAATATCGAAATAGTCGTTGGCACCGAGCTAGAACGAATTCAGGCAAAGCCCATTGCATCGACTAGCGCAGTGCAATATCCATTTAACCATCACAAAAACAAACAGCTGGAGATGTCGTCATCGAAGTCAGGTAGTGGCGGTGCCCCAACATCCCCCGGTCCAGGTGACCCATTATTGGCCAAACAAAAGCACCACCATCGCCGAGCATTCGAGTATATCTCAAAGGCCTTGAAGATCGACGAAGAGAATGAAGGTGAGTGGTAGTTCACAATGATTTTGTCACAAAGAAATGTTTATTTCGTAAGTGGTTGTGATTCATTTAATTATTAATTAGTTGAATGTTTGTGGATGTGTTTATCATACTTTAATTTTGATGGCTTAATAGTGTTACTCGAAACAAAATTCCTGTTTCGTCAGTACCCGTGTTATTTTGTAGGTGTACTCTTGAGGTCTTTGTTAGCCAATTTCAATGCAACACACAGAATTGATTTGCCTACAAATCTCATCTACTTGGACATTAAAGCATGAGTAAATGGAAGAATAGATTATCATTTTCCTCTACTCATCAACATGAGTACTTCGCTTCACCACATCTAAAGGAATACGGTTAATGATTTCACTGTTAACGTGATTCAAGGGTTGACGGAATCTAAAGGGGTAAAAAGCTGTTTGTATGTTTCTTGTCTTAAAACGATCGTTTGGAATATCAATTTATCAATTGGAATTAATTATAAATAATATAATGGTGGGAAAAATGAGAGCCTAGTGGTTTACAACTCTTAACCATTCCTTTGTGCGTATTGTTAGTCGACAGGAATGGAGCAGACTTACAATTCGAACGGCTAATGAAAAGAAATAGGTACTCTAAAGATTTTGTCACTGCCCCTATAAAAAATTTAATACTCCAAAAAAATTTGAAGAATTGAATGCTTTACAAAAATTTAAATATTATTTCTTCAATTAAGAAATTTTATACATGAAGCTGCACGAAATTCATGAAGTTTACATTATTCTATAATTGCCACCTTGCTTTATAATACATAAAATGTTAAAAATTCTAAGGCTAAAAACATACTGGAGATGCGAGCAGAGCTATTACATCCTTTATATATTATACTATTTTGGGTAAGATTTTGAATATAGTTAGGAAGTATAAAATCATCCCTATTTCTTAGATAATATGGCTGAGCTTCGCCCACATATCTCAAATATTTACTTAAATATTTAGGTAATAAATTATTCTTAATTTTAAAAATGAAACATAATACATTAACAAAGATTCTTTGCTTTACATTCATTTATTTAAGATGTCAAACATTTTTCTTATTGGTGTAATGCTGTTACATTTTAGTATCATACGCATAGATTTATTTTTTTGTAGACGTTGTAATTTTAAGAAATCAGTATTATAGCAAAGGTATAAAATGGATGAACAATACTCGAAATGGGGTTTTATCATAACATTATAAATATTAATTGCACACATCACAGACAACTTGTTCCTTATTCTGTTAAAGAATGTAAATCGAATTTTAATTTGTTATCTATAATTATACCTAAATATTTTATTATCTGCACTTTTTCTATCTTTTGGTTTTCCACCTCCAGGTTTAAATTGAAATCATATTTGAGGGCCATGCACTTCGATTTTGTTATGCTTAACTTTAGTTTGTTTGCCTTCAGCCATTCACCGACTCTGTTGAGGTATTCTTGTAGACATTTCATGCAATCGTCTGGGTTCTTCCCAGATATAAATATTAGCGTATCATCGTCAAAAAGTATAATTTGCGAATGCCTGAGAACTGTTTTTATGTCATTTATGTATATAATAAATAAAAGCGCTACTAAAACGGATCCCTGAGGAACTCCGTGTATTGTTTCGACGCTTTTTGACAATATCCCATTGACTGATGTTTTTTGGCTTCTATTTGTTATATATGATGATATCGGCTGTGCGCCGATAGTTGAGCAGAGTGGTCATGGGTAGGTGAGCAGATCGAAAACAAACAAATGTTACCTTATGAGAGCTCTTATGCTGAGGCGTCTAGCGGCGAAGTATCAGATCTCATAAGAAAGCATGTGTTTGTTTTTAACGCTCTACTCACCTCTTGCATCACCACTCTGCTCGCAGGTCCAGTATGTTTTCAGCCTAAGGTATTTAATCTATAAGAGCTAGTATGTGCGACCTAACCGCACATTTAATTTCTACATATGTACCTATTTGTTATGAACCAAGGTACAACTTTTAATTTTAACCTTTTAAGGCCACAAGGAACTTGCCATTGAATTGTACCGCAAAGGCATTAAAGAACTTGAAGATGGCATTGCTGTCGATTGCTGGAGTGGACGTGGTGATGTTTGGGAAAGAGCTCAACGTTTACATGATAAAATGCAGACGAATCTTTCAATGGCCAGGGACCGCCTACACTTTTTAGGTAAGAATAAAAAAAAAATAAGAAACGCATTATACTAACATATCTTAATTGCTTTGAATGGGTTAATGACAATGATTGTATTAGATAACTACACAATGTAAAATCGTACCTCAATTACGTGTTGTTTTGCTCGTCGCCCGTTGCACAAAAATGTCTTGTTAAATATTATTTTTTTGTATTTTTTTTTATAATTTTAAAATATAGGATTCCATTGCAAGAACAATATTCTCATTTTTATAGCACTTTTGGCATAGTATTAAATACGTGAAATCTATGTCGAGAGTTGGCATCTAAGTTCCAAAGTGTGTAAAAAAAATGCTAAAATAAAGTATTTTTTTTTTGTAAATAAACTATAAATCACAAACACAGTTTTTACAAATTTTTATTATGATGATGATTGCATTAACAAAATTTTTACGGATATTCCTCTTGAGTCAAATCAAAACATTCAAGAAAATGGCTAATATTTTGGTCTTAAATTGTATGGCATCTAGCGTTTTAACACTTCGGCCACAGCTCGAGCTTCTTGACGAACACCCATAAAAATGGAATCAAATAACGTGAACTTGGGCCCCACCAAAAGTTCATACCAATAAATTGATGGGCTAAGTTCTTAGTTGCAAGGTTAGAAAGCGTAAAATTGATATTTTTTTTGATATCGAAATGTAAAAATTAAAAGATATGGAAATTGTTTATATTATTGATAATCAAATCTTTCAATCAATCAATAAAATTCGTCGAGGCAATAAAATGTTCAAAATAAAATATTTTATGGAATATCAAGTAATGCAATGGGATCTGAGATATTATTATTATTTTTTTTTTTTATAATTTTGTAAATGTTTTGTTTGATTTTGCAAATATTTCTTCTATGTAATTCCCCTCGCCAGAACTTAGAAACGCCGAGCTAGAGTTAGAAAAAATGACGTTACAAGAACAGAATACCAATGCTCATCGTCAACAAACACGAGAAGCCAACCAAAATCGTAATAAAATACAAGTGGTCCAACCAATGATGACCAATACTTATGAAAATAAGTCCACAAGCAGTAAGAACATTCCAAGTCATATGAAAAATAGAGTGCAATCTAGTAGCTCCAGGCTGAGCACAGTTGCACCAGCTGTTAGTAGAGTACCCAAACGAATGTGCAATACCTTATCCCCTAGTAATACAGCACGAGCGAATAGAATAACTACTACAAAAGTACAAACAGCGTCAAGCAAAAATATCGATACAGGTAAGCGATAGAGAACATTTTACGGACAAAAATTAAACATCTTAGCCTCAATGAATCCAGTAAAAAAGATATCAATAAACTAACAAAATCGTAGAAGCTCTATTCACCGCCGTAATTTATCTGGCACCGTATTTAAAGTCCAATTCCTTCAGTTTTGTCTTTTTTTTTTAATTATTATTTGTTTGTGTTAAATTTTTGTTTCATTGCGTGATTATAGTTAAAAATGTGCTTTGTTACAGTTTCTCGAATTGGTAAAGAAAATCATTGCATGGTGGGCACAGCTAAATTTATAATTTACCCACCAAGCTTATATTTTTTTAATTTTTATAGTCAAATAATAGATTTAAATTAATTTTTTTATATATAATTTAGCTTCTGGACGTAAACTTACAATCGGCACAAAAAGACCAGGTAATCTGGGTGTGATAAATAAATCTCAAACCTTACCCCGAAATATCGGATCAAAGGCAAACGTGAATGGAACTCGTACACCGTTAAAAACAGCCGCAACACCA
Source organism: Epistrophe grossulariae (assembly GCA_929447395.1). Lineage (NCBI taxonomy): Eukaryota > Metazoa > Arthropoda > Insecta > Diptera > Syrphidae > Epistrophe > Epistrophe grossulariae. The sequence goes on along the minus strand of OV839567.1, from coordinate 150,171,586 downwards.
CCTGCAGTCAGAAGACAGTTTAGTGTAAGTATATTTTAAGATTGTTATTCTAAAATCGGATACAGTACATTTTTAATCCCTATTAATGCTTACGTTTTATTCTAATTCACAAATTAACAAAAATGTTTATAAAAAGTTAGTTTAGGAATTAGAATTTCTTATTAATAAAAAAAATTAACATATTGAATTGAATTTTAAAAACAAGCACTTGTGTTGCTTTGAACTAACACGGCCATTCGATATTTTAAACCAAATATCCCCTTAAATATTTAGGGAAAAAAAACCTTAAGCAATTTTGTGATTTTAGACTTCTGGACGAAATACTCCACCTCAGCGATCAAGGACACCAATTGGCTGCGGCCCCAGTAATGGTGGCAGTGGTGCTTCAACTCCAATGGTCAGCGTTAAGGGTGTTGAACCCAAGCTAGTACAAATAATAATGGATGAAATTGTAGAAGGCGGAGCAAAAGTAGAATGGTCAGATATAGCTGGCCAAGAGGTGGCTAAGCAAGCTTTACAAGAAATGGTAATTTTACCATCAGTTCGCCCGGAACTTTTTACAGGTAAATAATTAATGCAAACGGGTTTAATATTAAAATAATTACTATTTAATTTGATCTAGGTCTTCGTGCTCCAGCTAAAGGATTACTTCTTTTTGGGCCACCTGGAAATGGAAAAACACTTTTAGCCCGTGCTGTTGCCACCGAATGCAGTGCAACATTTTTAAATATCTCTGCAGCTTCTCTGACAAGCAAGTATGTAGGTGATGGTGAGAAACTTGTTCGGGCTTTGTTCGCCGTTGCGCGTGAAATGCAACCATCAATAATTTTCATTGACGAAGTCGACTCATTGTTGTCTGAACGCAGCTCTAATGAGCATGAAGCATCAAGGCGTTTAAAAACTGAATTTCTTGTTGAATTCGATGGGCTGCCCGGAAATCCAGAGGGTGATCGTATAGTTGTTCTTGCTGCCACAAATCGGCCACAGGAACTAGATGAAGCTGCCCTGCGCCGCTTCACTAAAAGAGTGTATGTCTCACTTCCTGATTCGGAAACAAGAGAACTTCTTCTGAAGCGTCTTCTTGAAAAGCAAGGCAGTCCGTTGGGTCTAGAATCACTTAGACGGCTTTCGGCTATGACCGAAGGATATTCTGGATCTGACTTGACTGCTTTGGCTAAAGATGCTGCCCTGGAACCAATTCGAGAGCTAAATGTTGAACAAGTAAAACTCTTAGACATAAGCGCAGTCCGTAGTATTACGGAGAATGATTTTTGCAACTCACTAAAGCGCATTCGACGCTCAGTAGCACCACAGAGTCTCGTGCTCTATGAAAAGTGGTCACAGGAATATGGAGACATTACTATTTAAATCAACATTAGTTGTTCCTTATCTTATTCGTTTAACTTTTGATATTTCATATACATATATATTCATAATTTAAGTTTTTCTATCACTTTTTGTACCCGTTAGTTCTGTTTTTTTTTATTATTAAATTATTATTAATTAGTGTTTATGCATCCACTACCAACAAAATGCCTTTCACTTGCCTATCAAGGTGGTTGTTGTTGTTGTAACAACTTTTTCTATTTATAAAAATTGGTATCTATATAATATAGTTTTAATTTAAAATCAATGTAAATGCATTTAATTTAAAATAATATCTATACAAAAAAATAAAACCAAAAGAAAACGCTTTCACACATAAAAACAATTACAAGTTTTATACACTTACGGTCACGACACACAATATCGTATATTTTTAGTACTTTTGTATCGACATAAATACACACAAAGCAAAATTATTCAATATTAAAAAGAAACAAATTTCAACTTAATCTATTACTAAAACATTAGTTAATTTTCTTTCCTCATTTAGTTGTTGCTATATTAATTGATGAAAACCTAATACATCTATAAAATAAATTGCAAATTGCTAGACTTCACCTTAAGTTCTAATTTCAAATTAATAGAAGTACATAAATTTTTTTGCTTATGAATGGGCGTTTTAGTATTCTTTAGAGTGGATAAGATAGTTTTTGAGAAAGCGAATTTAATTAAAAATTTGAGAGAAACCATACAAAATAATTGGAAAAAATCGCCATAATCATGTACAAAGAGGGAACTTGAATTAGAAAGTAGCTGATTAAAAAAAAAGGATGATAAATAATTTTATATAGTAGTATTATTATATACATACCTATATTTATATTACAAAATACTCTTACAAAAATTGCTATACATATATAAACTAAATAAAAGTATTAATGCGCTTCGAAGCAAAATCAATATAAATTTGTAATCGCTAGACGTATGTGCGCCTGTGAGTTAATTCATAAAATTTTAAAGCCATGTATTCCATCCTCCATTTATATAATACATATATGTATGTATATTTAGAAATAAATAAAATAGTCAAATAATTAGTGTTTGTTTATAATTTTTACATTGCTTCTTGTTGTTTTTTGGCATCGTTTTCAATAGTTCTCATGGCATATTTTTCATTGTTCATAATTAGTCTTTTGAACCAATTCAATTATATAATAATAGAAATAGAAAGAACACATCTCATGAATGCATTAATTTATAAAATAAAAAAAAAAATGGTAACGATATTTTAACTTTTCAACAAATTCTCACCATTTTAAAACGTTCAATAGATTTACAAAATCAGAAAGAAACAGCGACCTGAAAAGTTACCTAGCATAGGCATTTATGTAGGAAATTTAAGGTTTGATTGATTTCGCAAATCAAATGGTTATCTGAAATTTTGTTCTGGGTGCCTTGATATTCTATAGCTTATTGTAACGGATTATTGTTTCGAAGGGCGAAAATGTTTTGTATTATTATGGCAATATGTATGTATTGTGAGTTTGTTTATTATTTTAAAACATTAACAAGAAAATTGTAAGAGAGCCGTATATAATAGTAGCGAACTGCCTGGTTCTCCAATTACGTAAAACGAAAACGATATCGTATTACTTGTTTCTATAACGTCCGTAGATAACGGTATGGAAAGCTATTGCCAAAACGATATCGTACATTTTGGTTCTCTGATAATGGAATATCGGTTTCAATTTGATATTTCCTTTTTTAATCGTTTGTTTTATTTGTACCCAATACAAATTTTAAAACTTTCCGTACTGAGCAGGATGAATTGGCACAAATCTGTGACAAATAACAATGAGGTCAAGAACTCTGAAAAATTTAAATCGTGAAAGCTCCTTAACAAAATTTGTTATTATAAGAATCATTTAAAGAAGGTTTATGTGCTATTTATAGAGTGAAAATGGGCTGAAAGCAAAAAATATTTGTGGACCCATGGCAAATGGAACGAAACATACTTTGTTTGGAAGGTAATATTTAAAGGATGATTCAAACTTCACTTATTTATATGGTGAAATGGGGTGTTTCAAAGGTAATATTTAGAGGGTGGACTTAGAGGATATTTTTTAAAATTAGCAATTAAAAGAGTGAAATTGGATAAAAAACATAAAATTTTATCCGATTTAAAAAATTCTATGTTTGAAAGGTAATATTTAGACTATGGACTTCGAAGAATACTTAAGTGTTTTTAAATGTCGCTGTTTATAGGATGATATGGGATAAAAACGACAGGAACTTTTGTTTTAGAATTGCTTTAGAATTAAATGTTTTTCATTGGGGGTTATCGCGAACAAAAATTTCACTGGGAATGTTTCTCTTCTTCGAAAATTGGGAACGCGAAAGATGTTTGAATGTTTGATGTTTCCCTTGGAATTTATTGGTATAGAGAGTAAATTATACGGGGGAATTTGACTTTTTGTGATAAAGTAATGAACAAAATAATTGAAGTTACCATTTCGTTTTAAAAACACAGAACCGCATCGTTTCGGATATGCTTCACAATCACTTTCGCCTAACATCCATAAATGCATCAAAACAGCATCAGTTTTTGTGCAATTTGTGCACAACTTGCATCCAATGTTGCACAAGCTTCAAGCAAACCAAAATTCTTGATCCCTTGTTGCTGATACATTGCATCAGCTGCGTTGCGTCTCAGAAAATATTTGATGTTTATGATTTTACAACAATTGGCAAGAAGAAAATTACTCCGGTGGAATAACACTCAGTTTTGGCCTATTCGAAACTACCGAATCATTGAATCCCCAGCCTATTCGATCCATCGGATATTTTTTTCTATGTTTAAATAAGTTTCAATCTATTTTTTTTTATTTTTTAAAAGGAAAGTTGATTTTTGTAAATACGCGACTTTTTACTAAAAACAACAATAGACTTTTATCTTAATATGCCTATTATGGATGACAACTTAGATAAGTACGCACTAAAAAAATAATATCAGGGACTAATGCAATTCATTGGAACATCCAAATAAAAAGTAGGAACGCTACAATACTTACTGCTAGAATATTTCTTTAAATTTCAGATTTTTAAGTAATTTTAAGCGTAATAAGGCAAAGTGAAACCAAAAATTTCTTTAAACCAGGTCTAGCACGTAACTTTGATACAAAGTTCATTGGTACAATCGAGGATAGGCAGTTCGAAATTTAACTCGGTCGACTGTTTTCTATTCGATTGAATAAAATTAGGAACTGCCTATGCTCGATTCTATCGACTAAACTCGATTCTATCAAGTTACATGCTAAACGGTCTTAAGCGATTACGCCTATTTTTAAACAACATCTCCGTTTCGTGTCAGAAGGATGTTCCCAGAAGTGCAATGGTATTTACAAGACTTCAATATAGCGCTTGCTCAACCAATGTTTAATAAAGGAAGTGATAAATGTATTTGAATTGAAACGATTATTACAGTCCAAATGCTGTAACTGTGAACATTTTTTAGACCTATTTATCAAATTTTAACTTTATTGACACAGCAAGTTTTGTCATTATAAAAGGATAAGGATTGCTGTTTTCCTCGAGCCAAATTGCCCCAAAGCAATTAACGATTCCTTTGAAATGAAAGCGATTATGAGCTTATGCTAAATATCATCTTCATTTGGGTAGCGTATCATTTTTTATATTTTCGCTAAAAACAAGATAAAAGTTTATGTTATAAATAAACATTATTGTTGTCTATGAGTTATTTAACTTAGATAAAGGGATTGTCTAAACCTTGACAAATGTGACAATTCATTTAATTAAATAAAGCATATTTCCAACTTTTCCAATTTCGGCACCTAACTAGTAAACTATCTAAACAAATCTAATAAATACGGTTGTTTATGTACGACCCTGACCCGAAAATCGGTCATTTCCTTTAAATTTAATTGCTAACAACCGGTTATCTACATAAATCTGTTTTTGCATGAGAGTGACGTAATAAAAATTATGTTTCTTCTAAACGAATAGTATATCTTATGTATGAGCTTCACTTTGAGACTTAAAAAATAATATCAAAATGGGCAAAATTACCTAAAATAAATGAAAGTTAATCAGCCCTATCACGAATTCCATCGTAATCGGAAACTTGTTACAAATCCCGAAAAAAACTATCACAGATTATCATCGTAGATTCTGAACGGATTCGGAGCTAATTTTTTTCCGGATTCGAAAAAGTTTCCGATTACGATGGAATTCATGATAGGGCCTGATTAACTTTCAGTTTTCTATAAAATAAATCCGGTTTAGATTACATTAATGAAAAGAACATCTAATTTACCATATATTCCACCATTGAACTTATTTTGTTATCGCTTCATTTAATTTATCGACATTTTCCTAAAAACCCTTACCAATAGCTTGCTGAAACTCTACAAGCACATAAATGGAGTACCAGACCGCAAAATTCAAAATCTTTCTGTATTCATGTTAAGAATCAAAAGAAGTATAAGTAACACAAAAATGAACGAATTTCAATACGCACATCTTTTTTCGTTGTCCGCTTAACGTCAAATGCCCCATTTACAAGAATTGTTAGTTTAAACAATAAACTTTTAACTTACTTTATTTTATCATACGTCCATGTTGTCCGAAGATGTCCCTTCCTAAATTGAATCCGAAATAATCAATGCCTCATATTTTGAAGTCCATTCTGTGAACTCTAGTTCGTAATTTTTTGTTCTGTACGCGTCGATTTCATTTTCTATCAAAGCTGGCTTCTGAGTGGTTTAAAGATGAAGTCCATTTCGTCGGCTAAATACGTAAAGCTGCTAAGTCCGCTTTTGGCCGAAATTGAGATATTGATGGCATTTTCTTAAGAAACACATTCTGCACAAAATGGTTCAATCACTTGTGTCCAATGTACCGTATTTGTTGCAGAATACTAAAAAGAAAATCAGTTTTTGTATGGAGCCTTATGGAATTTTTGTCTGTTTTTTTGCTCTCCTGTAAAATTTGCAGAAGTGCACTTAGCAGCTTTACGTATTTAGCCGACGATTTCTAAAAGTCGATAAGGAAACCAATGTTATCGATTTTTGATTTTCTTTGTACAAAAATACCGAACCTCATATTCTTCTTATATACCTATAAGAAACTCGCTTCGAATTCCATAATCAGGCAAGTAATCGCAAATTTCATATCAGAAATTTTAATTTAATTTATTAAAAATCCTTGCAAGGATTTTTATTTTTGCATTTTGGAACACTTTGGTAAGCATATTTATATCTATATATCTGACGATCAGATCCTTATAGTTACTCCAATGACGAGAACCGAATAAACCGTTCCTTATGAGTCAAGTCTCCAAAGGTGCCTTACTTACCTATATGAAGGTAAGGTATAGTTCTTAGTAGTTTAGTCTCTTTGAACAACCATTAAATGTAGCTTAACCTAGTAGCTTACCCCTATTACGAATGTCAATTATCAATTGACAAATTTTGAAAATCAAAACCTAACAACCCAATTGAAAAGTTTGAAGATTGAGAATGATGCAGAAAATTGATAACAGATGTGTTTTACTATCCACATGATTTATCTGACCAATCGAGGCAGTTCTTAATTTAACTTGGGCGAATGTTTTCGATTCGATTGAACAAAATTAGGAACTGCCTATGCTCGATTCTATCGACTAAACTCGATTGTATCAAGTTACATTCTGGCACCCTTGAGTAGCTAAATTTTAGACAAAAACTGTGAAAGTGTGGAACCTTACACTGAAATTATAATTATGTACGCAATAAAAAATTTAATTAAATTATTTATTTTTTTTTAAATCTATATTTTGTTCTGGTTTTACATTCCTTTATAATCAAAAACCATTAAAAAATATGTTTTATTTTATTTGTATTTTACATTATCATCTCTTTCAATATTTCGCAATATTGGTTTACGTTACACCGTGTTATACTTCCTTTTTTTTTCCTTTGTTTCATTATAAATTACATATTCGTTTTGCATTTTTATTTTTATATTCTTTGTTTTTTTTTTCTTTTAGTTTTGAATTATAATTTAAAAATTTTCATTAATAACGACCTTAAACTTCTATGGTTTGGGCGGCTTGGCGGCGCACATCAGATTTTGTTTCTTTGTGTGTGAGTGGTAGCAGAATGTATATTGTTTTTTTTTGTTTGTTTGTATGTTTTGTTTTAGGAAATGTAATATGTGTATATGTGTATGTGTGTAGATCAAAAAGTGTGTTGTATTTGATGCTATGTATAGGGAAATTTCAATATGTTTGTAGTTGTTGTTGTTGGAATTGTTTGCTCATTTTCGGAATAGAATGAGTGAATTTCTGTTATGCACGCATCCAATCCAGGAATAACAGATGATGATGACGAGGATGAGGATAAACTGCTGCTGCTCGCGCCGCAGCTATTGTTGTTAATCCTATCATCTCAATCTCATTGCGTTTGATATTGTGGCATTGCGGCACTGTACATCATTTGAGGTCCAAGACTACCGTTTGCGGCTGCTGCCGACGCAGCCGCAGTCACCCCTGGTACGACTGCACCTGGAACACCCCATGTGACATTTGGCTGTACCATGCGATAAGAGGCTAAAATTAGATCATTTAAAGTAAGTACATCTTTTTATGAAGTAGTATCAGTTATTAAAATGTTTTGAATTTAATTTATGTTTTTAAAACTTTAACATTAAAATAAATATATTTATTTAAACATATACCTTAAAGAAAAAATATTAATATCATCAGCTGCATAAATTATTGGGAAAATATATAAACCTGATTTATGTATTTTGAAGGATTCAATCGAAAGTTGTGAACAAAAAAAAAATAAATATTTTTTTTTCGATTTTAAAAACAAAAATCCACAAAGAGACAAGGAAAGGTAGCCAAAATAGGTAACGGATAGGTATCTTCATAAACTTTTCAGAGGTAAACTAGTCCAGTTAATGAAGCCAAAAAAACAGCCCAATTCGGAAAAAATCGCCGGAAAGCTGGATTTTGGTATATAGCTTCCTCATGGTGTTCTTAAGAAACTGTCAAAACTCCCCATCGATATGAGCGCCCCTAACAATTTTACGGCGGGTTGAAGGCTCCACAAAATGGTTTTTCAGGAAACTCCCAATTGGTACGTTGTACAAAAATAGTTTCAAAGACTAATTTGTAGCGTCTTGGAGTATCTGAATGAAACACAAAATTTCAATGATTGTTACGTTGGTCCTTTCAAATAAGAGATAAATAACGTTTGTGGCATTTGGAGCAATAGCCCGCAAAAGAATTTTAGTGCAGTGAATTGAGCTGAAAGTTCTCTCAAATGAATGACTCACCACCTGAAACAATAAGGCCGAGAATATAAAACAATGTGGCTATAATGTGTGGACAACCCCTAGCTCCGTCGATGTGTAAATAGCCCGTCGTGCAAATGATAACATCAATAGAAAGTTAAAAATTATGTGTATAAATAGTAAAACTATTGTAAAAACCTAAATTTAAATTAAAAGAGGGTTAAATATGGCTTCCAGCCCAATGCCTTACATTAAGAAATATTATAAATTAATTTATATATTTCTCTACAATAAATAAATATGTATAAGATTTCTTGAATGTCGAGTATGTTTATACTTCCAAGTTCTATAAACGGTATAAAACATTTAAAAATTTAATATGTTATAGCGTTTTCCTTTGGTCTTTTTTCTGTTACCTTCAAAATGGATTCCGTTTCTGAATTAAAGCCAGAAGGCATTTCTAATATAGACTCGAACAACACTATATTAAAATAATGTTTTAAGATTTGGCAATTTTTGTTTACACCTCAAATTAAACAAACTTACAGAGTGTTTGTTTCACAACGTCTGAGTAAAGATCTGATTAGTTATCCGACATTTAAATTATCCGAAAATTAAATCCTCCCGTTAAAAAAATTTTGAGTTTGACAATTAGCCCAGTAACTTTGTCGTTTCATAAGAGGGAGACCTTGTGTCAGATCCGGTAGTTCTAGTTTTGGCTGAATTGTTTATGACATTTGCCTAGTTAATGTTTTCGACCTCGATATACAAAGTTCCTGGACTAAATCATAAATTTATGTTACAATCGTAGACTCGGGCAAAACTTCACGATGAATAGGTATAACTTCGAAGTAGTCAAAGACTTTGTCTACCTGGGCTCCACTATTACTCCACAAAATGACATCAGTGAAGTGATCAAACGAAGAATCATCTGCCAATCGCTGTTTCTTCGGGCTTAGAAGACATTTAAGCAGTAAAGCCCTATTCATTTTTTTTGCCACTATTTTTTTATAAATCCTGTTTTATTGGCTAAAAATTTGTTTTGCACCAATTCGGAGATTAAAGTTAATTATTTGATGTCAAAAAACAAATAATATTTCTTCATTATTTTTCTTTTTTTAATTTTATTAAAATGTTCTTTTTGAGTGGATTCTGACTTGAATTTCTCTTCTCTTTTTCTTTACATTACTGACACATTTGCAAAATTGAAAAGTCATCTACGCACTAGAGTTAAAACTACTTTTGGCATCCTGTTGTTTTTTTATTACGTTTTTAACCCCGATTCAGATCCATAGGGACTACAAATTAAGGCATGTTTCTAGTCTCTGATTGGTCAGCTGTACAAAAATTGCCTTATATTTTATCTGTAAACAGCAAGCTGAAATTTATTGTTCTGCAACTTCTATTTTTTTCATGTTTGTTATAAGTTTTGGTTGAAGTGGTTCTATATCATATATTATTATGGAAAGGATTTAATCAAAAATGTAAGAAATATTGATTTTTGCCTTATGTGAGTTTTAGATACACATATTCATATCGATTATGGAATTCGTAATAATGGATCCGCTGTGATTCGCAGTGCATTTCTCTCCTTTCTCTTTACCCATTTGTCGTATAAAGAAAAGAGAATGCTGTACTGAGAGTCACTGCATATCCAGAATTGCGTTTTCCATAATCCAGAAAAATGTTATAAGAATGTGAAGTAATGACCAAATTTTCACATCGTAAGAAATTTCTAGTTCCTTACTCAATTTTGCGTTTAATGAATGAAGTTGACTACATATGCAGTCCCTAGTGTCTGCTAGTCAGAATTATTAACGACGAGATAGTTTTGTTCAACATATGGTTTCTGAAAGTAACCAGTATAATCTAAGTCCTTTTGAATGTTAACATAGGGTTTCTTCCGACAGCTTTTGCTTTGCATGCAAATAAAATTATTCGAAATCCGGTGGTTTCGATGAATTAATGAATTTTTGCAGCATTTTATTTTTCCCATGGGAGCTGTAAATTAAACTTAAACCGCTAAAGTAAATACAAGCAATTAAATGAACTTTGTTTTGAAGTATTATTTGGATAATATTTGCTATAAATTGTCAATACAGGTCCTAACAACTATAGCTTTTTTAAAAATTTTTGTTGATAACAATAATGATTGCGACTCCCATTTCATTAAAATTTCGTACCTAAACATTATAAAAAATGTAACGACACCGAAAAGTATAAAGGCTTTTTATAGTGTTAACACATTTTTGAGCTGAACTAAAAGTCGACAATAACAAGAAAAAGTATTTGTATTACCTCCTTGTTGAGCGCTGGCTGCATAGGCGTATGGATAATATCCTTGCTGCATGTATTGAGTCTGCATTTGAGCTGGGTATCCCTGTAACAAAAAAAAAAAAAAAGAATTTGTTTTATAAAAAAAAAACAACTCTAACAGAAAACATGAAACATACCGCTGGTGGGTACCAGTAACCCATTTGTTGGTACGCTGCCGCATATGGATATTGGGCGGCAGCTTGTGGTGTAATAACCTGACCTGGTAGTGTTGCTTGCTGCGATGGTACACCTCCAGGGCCTATAATCGCAGCACCTGTAGCATTCATTGAATTGTCACCGCCATTCTCCTTGCCCCAGAAGCATTTCACTTGATTGCCATGTACTTCGGTATTGTGTGTCTGTTCGATAGCACGAGTCGCGGACTCTTTTGTCATAAATTTAATGAACGCATATCCCTTGTCCTTGAACACTCGCACATCTTGTATCTGACCGAATTGCATAAAATGTTTGTGCATTAGCTCATCGCTAATAACGTTCGGTGGGAATCCACCACAGTAGACTGTCGTATTTGTAGGGCTAGATTGATTGTATACGTCTTCAAATGTCTGCCGACTAGCGGACTTATTCGCACCGATTTTAGTCGATTCACGAGGCGGTGGTAGTTTTCTTGTTGACCAATTCGTTCGGATACATCGTGATCCAATCCATTGGCCATTCATTGTTTGTATCGCGGTTTCTGCTTCGGCTTTTTTAACAAATGAAACAAAAGCATATCCCTTGGACTTCATTGTTTGGGGATCGCGAACAATTCGACAGTTCGATATTTCGCCAAACGGTGCGAATGCTTCACGTAAAGTCTCTGTTTCGATTTCTGGACTAAGATCACCAACGAATATGTGATAATGTGCACTAATATCTGTCTTTGGCTGATTGCCTGGACTTGTTGCCCAATTAACCTGAAAAACAAATGAGATAACACATTTGTAATATGTATTTTGTTTTAATTCCATTCAATTTATTTTCGATTAGTTTATTTTTCTGATTAAACATTTTCCAGCATTAAACGTGCCTAATCTTAAATTTTGTCCTTCTTATAACATATGACAGAAATTGACTGCGGAGGATGTCAGACTCAATTCTGACTTTTGTTTAGCATAAAAGAAATGTCAGAATTTAGTTTGATTCTCTCCGCAGCTCATTCACTATGTTGATGTTGATTATGTTTTACATATTTTTGGTCTTTTTTTTTTGAACAGACGCACCCACTCACTTCCCCTGCTTCAAAACTAGGTGCAAGATTTTTGATCTTAGAACAAAATAAATATAAAATTACAATTTCTTGAATGAAAGTTCTTATGGCAGTATCAGCGAATATTTGTGAACTTTATATGACAGTGAACTTATTCCATACAATTAATCCAACCTGGGGGTAGTTCTAGATCCTAAACTAAACTAGAAAATTCGACACGGCTGCAGAAGCGTTAATCGGCGTCTCATTACGTTTACCGTTCTCTTCTTTCTTCACCCTTCTAATCATTAAATCGATAGTCGGCTCTTGCCGCTTTTAGAGCCTTGTCGTTTTAAAAAACGCCTTACGAATATGATATTGTGGACGTACACAACCAAGGTAAAATATGGTACGTATGGTTCGATTGATATGGTGATCCGCATTTCCTTTATAAATGGCCTACTCTGGTCTGAATGTGAGCACAATCACTTGGATATGGATTTTCAAATACTTTCACTAACTTACCGAACTGAAAATTAAAGAAAGAGAGACGGTACTAAGATGAACTAAGGTATCATGGATGACAATGAGGTCTAGTTTCAGCGACAGATGACCTCCGTTGGAAACCTCAAGTCATTTAGAGATAGCAGACAGACGCCGACTTGCATGTTACATGCAAATGTCAATGTAATTGGATGATCCCACGAGGGAACAAATTTTAAACCAACAAATTGCAAAGCTTGGCATTTTTCATCAAACTCAGCTCGTGTTAGATGACCCGCCAGGCAGCATACCCTGATATCAATCTACATTCACAGGTCAAAGTATCAAAATACGCACTCCAGCACTAATTGCGTCACTGAGATAGGTCGCTCGTGGACTCCATTTCTACCTAACTATTCATTGTAAACATTGTTTGGTTACCCGAGTAATTGTATTTAGATTGAATTGTAACTGTTTAACTTATTACTTTTATGAAATTATCGTTGTGTTCTTATTGAATGTTATTCCAGTGTCATTATTTGTAATCGAGTTATCATAATTTGTAATTCTTTAAAACGGAAACCAAAGAATTTACAAGAAAAATTTGTGATGATCAGTTTATTGTTTTTAAATGGAATAAGTATCGATATACATAACGTTTATAGAGTTTAAGCAAAAATAAGACAGTCTACACAGTTACGCAGTAAACAATTTTAATATCTTATTCATAATAATATGTATGTTGCCAAGTGAATTATCCTAAACATATAAAATATTTACAAAAAGAGGTTATAGTTGATGATTTAAATGAAGACTGGCAGACAAAAGAGAACAATATGAGTCATTTTCGTACGAAATTATCACAAAGAACCATATTATAAGTAACCTCTTACTCACAAGTTAACTTAAACGGAGTTTGAGTAAAAAAAAAACATGCTGATGGAATAGGCAAGTGGAATTTATTTAAAACTTTTAAAGAAAATCTGTTGCAATAAGTACGAAATCCGTTGTTTGAAAATATTAATTGTTTTATTGGTGCTTATAACTTCTGGAAATCCAATGTTTCAATTTTCTTTATTTAGCTTTGAAATTGCCTGCAATGACTTTTAACATTGGTTTGCCTTCTACATCGGGGTGATAATGATGGTATCAAATATTAAACTATCGTTTTTCCCTGATTGCACACTCAGTGAACGACGGCAAGAGTAAAGTATGTAGGTATATGTAATAACATTTTGGTTTGGGACTAACATACTGGACGTGTTTAAATCATAAAGGCAAGTAAAACCGAATCAACTTTACATTAGAACTGTAAAGAAAATTTTGTTACTTGTCGTGTTTTTTTGAAAGCGTAAATAGCCGATTTAACAAATAACAAAAAACTGATTATAAAATATTTTTATTTATATTTACACTCATTATTTGTTAAAACAACGTACAGCGTAAATACATGTACGACTTTTAACCAGTTTTCAAATGCGTACACTAATAAACTACTTTTTATAACATTACAGTACCTACCTAAAAACTTCTTTAATCTAAAAAAAAAAGAAAATAATTATTTCAATTCCATTGGTAAGCATAGTCAAAAATTTAGGACTTTTCGTTCATGTCGTAGGTAATTTTTGATGTGTTAACATCTATACTGGCGGTAGGGTGATAAAAACGTAACGTATCTTGTGATCGTGATTCACGTTACGTTACGTAAGTTTGCACATCTTAACCGTGAGTCCCGGCACTCACACTTTTTTTTTTTTTTTTTTTTCATATCCCATCACAGTATGTAAGTGGAATATTGTTCGGGCGAAACTTACAATAGCTTTAAAAATTTCGGGCGAACAAAAAGTTTAGATATTATTTATTGTATTATTCATACTAGAATGTCAGTTTATTAGACGCGACCATTCTTTATTCCGTCAATTTCCTTGAATTTTGGAACAACAACAACAACTTAAAGGTGCTACCACCAATTGTATACGAATTAATTTATAATTCATTTTAATTAATTACACTGGTCAACAAAATTCAAACTTTTTTTTTGTCACACGAAAACTTATACCAAATTTTGAAAGTACTATGGCCACCAAACAATATATATCAACAGAAAAAAATTGACACATCAGGTTTCTTTGTGACATCAAGATTTATATTTAATTAGAGTCTTTAAGGAACACTTGTAATTTAATGGAAAAAAACCAACAATGTTCTTAAAGAAAATTGAACTTTTATTGCAGTCGTGTTAATTTGTTCAGCAAGAATATAAAACTCCTTAATGACCGCAAACATTAGAAAAATAAAACAAAACAAAAAAGATTTTTCCTTTATAATATTTTTTACATTTTATTAGAATGCATTTCAAACCAATTGTGGTTCATCATCAGCAATACACTAATTTGACAAAGAAAAAGAAAAAGGAAAGTACAAAAGTAAAGAAGAAGAAGAAAATTGAAGAAAGCTTTACATATAACAATTAGAGTAAAAGAGAACATTTTAGATTAAGTTAAACAAAGGTGATATAATATTGCCATTATCATTGTTCATGACATTGTTGTTGTTGTTGATAAAAAGACTTTCATATGCATCAAGTCGACGGTTGTTGGTAACATGTTTTATCAGCTTTACATCTTCTAATCTCACATTGAAATGGTTGTTGGCGAGGGCGTGTGCAGCGACGGAGGATTTTTCGGGTCTATTGTACTTGATGTGATTCGAGTGTTCGTTGAATCGAACACCAATACTTCGCTTTGTCTGGCCGATGTAAACAGCGTTGCAGTCTCCACATTTAATTTGATATATTCCCGATTTGTTTACAACTGTGGATTTGTCTTTGGTTGAGCCAAGAATGTTTTTTATTTTGCCATTACTGGAGTAGACGCATTCTATATTTTGTTGTTTTAATTTTGTGTGCATTTTGTTTGTGATGGTTGGGAAATACGTCATCGATGCTCTTTCTGTGTTGTTGTTGTCGCGAAGTTGTTTATTTTGTTTATATAGAGTTGTTAATTCTGATTTTTTAAGTTTTTTGTTGTGTTTATTTATCAATTGATCGATAATAAAAGGATTGTATCCATTGATGGCAGCAATATCTTTTAATAGGTTGTACTCGGTGGCATAGTTTGCAATTGAAAGTGGTAGTTTACATAGGCGATGGACCATCGAATGAAAGGCAGCGAGTTTATGTTGAATCGGGGTGTATGAGTCGTTAGTGATGTATCTGTTTGTTGTTGTTGGTTTCCTGTATATGGCAAATTCAATTTGTCCGTTTTTTCTTGATAGGGTTAAATCTAAGAAATTTAGCTTTTGGTTTTCTTCAGATTCATAGGTGAAGTTTATGGAATCGAACTCTGAATTTAGGGTATTTAATACCAAATCAATTTCACCTCTTTTTATCACCGCAAATACATCATCTACATAACGAAACCAAATTCTAGGGAGCAATCCTCTTTCGTTCAAATTTGTTTCGAAAGACGACATAAAAACTTCCGCTATTAGTGGGGACAACGGGTTTCCCATACTTGTTCCAGCTTCAATTACGTAAAAATTGTTTCTAAATTGAAAATAGTTTTGAGACATACATACTTTAGCTGTTTTTAAATATGTATGTTTTTTGTTTCCGTCTATCTCAAACTTTTCAAGATGTTTTTGAAGGGCAGTTATGGCTTCAGGGATAGGAATACTTGGGAACAGGGCTTCGACATCGAATGAAATCATAATTTCGTCTTCTTTAATCAAGATGTTCTTAGTTTTTTCCACGAAATCGAAAGTATTCCTTACTGAAAAACTTTGTAATGGATATTTTTTCATATCACTTACAAGCCACTTAGATATTTTAACGGAGGGTGAATTTATATTTGACACAATGTGTCGCATTTTATTTCCCGGTTTATGAACTTTTGGTAGCGCATACAGCTTCGGTACTTCTGGATTGGATATATTTAATCGCCATTTTGGAATTTCGAAAACCGAATTTATTTCTTTTATTAACGATTTGGACTCGCGAATCATTCCCGGTAGTGGTGTTTTCTTTAAAATTTTGAAATTACTAGATTTTATTGAATCACTGACTCTTTCATCGTAATCGCTTTTGTTCATTATCACCAGTTTGTTACCTTTATCTGCTTTCATAAAGTATATTTCTTTTTGCTTAAGTTCTTGAATAATGGAATGTGTTTTTATTGATTCAGAATCGCATTTGAAATTTTTCTTCGCGTTTTTTAAAACTGGTTTTGCAACATCTCTGATTTGATATGGCTGAATTTGGAGATAAAATACCACTACGCACAACTAACTAAATTCGAGTTAGAAATTTATAATTTACATCTTTTAATTACAAAAAATGTGAACATTTTCGAATTTTTGACATGGTTGGATTTTCAAGACAAAGTGATAGAGAGATGTAATAACAACTTTATTAAAAAACGCGAGTCTCAAAACCTGAAAATTCAAAAACTAAAATATGAACAAAGACAAACAGCTGAACCAACTAAAAGTGCTCCTAAACCAAAATTCGTTGAAGATCTGATAGTTAATTTATCAAATGAAAATTTAACCCAAGAACAAGTTAATGTTTTGAACAAAGGTTTAAAATACACCCCGAAACCTTTGAAAAGCCCTTTAATTGAATCCATTGTTGACTTAGAAACGTGTTTAAAATTTAAGCAACCTGAAATAAAACAACAAATCAGAGATGTTGCAAAACCAGTTTTAAAAAACGCGAAGAAAAATTTCAAATGCGATTCTGAATCAATAAAAACACATTCCATTATTCAAGAACTTAAGCAAAAAGAAATATACTTTATGAAAGCAGATAAAGGTAACAAACTGGTGATAATGAACAAAAGCGATTACGATGAAAGAGTCAGTGATTCAATAAAATCTAGTAATTTCAAAATTTTAAAGAAAACACCACTACCGGGAATGATTCGCGAGTCCAAATCGTTAATAAAAGAAATAAATTCGGTTTTCGAAATTCCAAAATGGCGATTAAATATATCCAATCCAGAAGTACCGAAGCTGTATGCGCTACCAAAAGTTCATAAACCGGGAAATAAAATGCGACACATTGTGTCAAATATAAATTCACCCTCCGTTAAAATATCTAAGTGGCTTGTAAGTGATATGAAAAAATATCCATTACAAAGTTTTTCAGTAAGGAATACTTTCGATTTCGTGGAAAAAACTAAGAACATCTTGATTAAAGAAGACGAAATTATGATTTCATTCGATGTCGAAGCCCTGTTCCCAAGTATTCCTATCCCTGAAGCCATAACTGCCCTTCAAAAACATCTTGAAAAGTTTGAGATAGACGGAAACAAAAAACATACATATTTAAAAACAGCTAAAGTATGTATGTCTCAAAACTATTTTCAATTTAGAAACAATTTTTACGTAATTGAAGCTGGAACAAGTATGGGAAACCCGTTGTCCCCACTAATAGCGGAAGTTTTTATGTCGTCTTTCGAAACAAATTTGAACGAAAGAGGATTGCTCCCTAGAATTTGGTTTCGTTATGTAGATGATGTATTTGCGGTGATAAAAAGAGGTGAAATTGATTTGGTATTAAATACCCTAAATTCAGAGTTCGATTCCATAAACTTCACCTATGAATCTGAAGAAAACCAAAAGCTAAATTTCTTAGATTTAACCCTATCAAGAAAAAACGGACAAATTGAATTTGCCATATACAGGAAACCAACAACAACAAACAGATACATCACTAACGACTCATACACCCCGATTCAACATAAACTCGCTGCCTTTCATTCGATGGTCCATCGCCTATGTAAACTACCACTTTCAATTGCAAACTATGCCACCGAGTACAACCTATTAAAAGATATTGCTGCCATCAATGGATACAATCCTTTTATTATCGATCAATTGATAAATAAACACAACAAAAAACTTAAAAAATCAGAATTAACAACTCTATATAAACAAAATAAACAACTTCGCGACAACAACAACACAGAAAGAGCATCGATGACGTATTTCCCACCCATCACAAACAAAATGCACACAAAATTAAAACAACAAAATATAGAATGCGTCTACTCCAGTAATGGCAAAATAAAAAACATTCTTGGCTCAACCAAAGACAAATCCACAGTTGTAAACAAATCGGGAATATATCAAATTAAATGTGGAGACTGCAACGCTGTTTACATCGGCCAGACAAAGCGAAGTATTGGTGTTCGATTCAACGAACACTCGAATCACATCAAGTACAATAGACCCGAAAAATCCTCCGTCGCTGCACACGCCCTCGCCAACAACCATTTCAATGTGAGATTAGAAGATGTAAAGCTGATAAAACATGTTACCAACAACCGTCGACTTGATGCATATGAAAGTCTTTTTATCAACAACAACAACAATGTCATGAACAATGATAATGGCAATATTATATCACCTTTGTTTAACTTAATCTAAAATGTTCTCTTTTACTCTAATTGTTATATGTAAAGCTTTCTTCAATTTTCTTCTTCTTCTTTACTTTTGTACTTTCCTTTTTCTTTTTCTTTGTCAAATTAGTGTATTGCTGATGATGAACCACAATTGGTTTGAAATGCATTCTAATAAAATGTAAAAAATATTATAAAGGAAAAATCTTTTTTGTTTTGTTTTATTTTTCTAATGTTTGCGGTCATTAAGGAGTTTTATATTCTTGCTGAACAAGATTTATATTGTTATGAAAAGTACAAAAATCAGTAACATATAAAAAAATATTTCTTAATGTAAAATAAATATCTATGATTTGCGTGAATGTTTGGCTTCTGGTAGGTCCCTTTTAAGTCCCCAGCAGTAATCTGCTAGCATTCCTGGACTCCATTTCCCTTGACAGCGCTTTTCTATGAAGGAAATGTCCTGATGAAACCTAAGACACGTTAAACAACATATATGTGGAACCCAGGGTTTATCTTGGTGGCGTACAGGAAAACCAAAATAGTCTAAATAGCACTTTTCAATTAACGGCGTAAATTTCCGACGCTGAGATGTAAAAGTTAATTCTCCACACACATAACAAAAATTGTCTGGGTTATTAGAATACTTTCGCGGCATATTTACAATAGGTGTGTTTTATTCATTGCTGCATAGCCAGCGCAGCAAAATTTCCCTTGTCAAATAAAAACAATTTGATTGCTGGCGAAAAAGAAGTCAGTAAAAATAAAGATGGCTGTGCTGGCGATAGAGATTTCAGTTATTGAAATGAACGTATAGAGTGAGCTTTCGTTTTATTCAGACTTGTGCTGCGCTGGCTATGCAGCAATGAATAAAACACACCTAATGTAACAAACGTTAGTTAGTTGAATGCAATCGTTATACAGTCGTCTAAATTAACGTTATTCAAATAAAACAAAAACGTGTTGACCAGTGTTATTAATGGCTGGAGATATAGCTATTTCAAGGGTGCCAAACCCTATCATCAGTGTCCCTATTAGTTAAATAGCTATAGCTTGAAATAGCTATATCTCCAGCCAAATAATTAATTAAAACGAATTATAAATTTATTCGTATACAATTGGTGGTAGCATCTTTAAGTTGTTGTTGTTGTTGTTCAAAAATTCAAAAGTTTAGATATTTCACGACTGCCACGCCGATCATCAGACTCCTTTTAGTGGCGATTGGTCTAGTTGTTCAATTTTATTTCGAAAAACTTTGGGCGTCACTGAGTCGAACCAGACCTTCAGAGCCATATGCACTACTAATAGAACAAATAGACCAAGCGCGACTAAAAGCGTTGCGTGGCAGTCGTGAAATATCCATAATTCCAGCCTATAAAAACACCCAAGTGTGGTTATTTGATTCAAAACTTCATTATGAATATGATGGTGCGAAAGCTTGGCAGCCTAACTGCTAGTGTGTTATCACACAAAAAATCCCTTTTAAAAAGTTTAGATGTTAAATATTTGTCGGATAAATCTAACAATAAGGGTAATTATCTTTCATTGATAAATGCTTTCTTTTAGTTCTAAGACAGTCAATTTTGGACTGTTTTCACTTGTCATGTTGTAAATAGATATGTACATTGTACAAACATGGTCATTCATTAATTGCCAAACGTCAGGTAAAATCTCGCATATTGAAAGCAGACAGGAAAGCGAAAGTTTAAACCATTCAATTAGGTTTTTAATTACCTAATGGACACTGCTGTCAAGATTAGAATTTAATGAGCTCATCTTAAAGCCGCAACCAAACCTATCTGGTGTAGTGTTTGTGGACCGGTGTGTCGTGGAGTACACTGTTCACAATAATCAGAGTTTTCTATTGTAAACTGTAATTTTTTGCTTACTTTGACCCGAGCACTGTCTACTCTTTCGCTAAGTACGCTGCTGATGCGAAACGAAAAATCCCATACAAAAATGACACAACGAAATCATAAACGGAAAATTTCGTTTTGCGGTACGCTGTTGGAAGAGCGAAATTTATAATTGTAGCAGATTATTTGGAGAAGTCTCCGTTCCTTTTTCGCACTGAATTAATTATACAAACTATTTATTGTGTGCGGAAAAATGACATTTGAGTTATATTTGTGTTTTTTTAAACATTTTCTTACATCATGGGTTTCTCTAATTTTTTCCGTTTATGTTTGGTTTCGTTTTTGGAATTAGTGAAACTCTCCAAGGATATTTTTCGTTGTATTTTCGCAAGCGTTTCGTTGTCTGTTTGGGGATCACAGACAAATTTCGTTTCGCACCAGAAGCGTACTAGAACTAGGCTTTTGCGTGGTATAGCGCAATCACAACACATTACATGGGACAAATATGGCTCTACGCATATGAAATACATTGAAGCGATATCGATACACCAATCCACAACACATAAAACCACGCGACATAAGTGTGATTCCTTCTTAAGTCATATGTACATTGTAGAACGTCAACCGTACACAATATAATGGATTAGAACTATTAGAAGTCCCAAGCAGGAGATTGTTAGTAAATACGAGCAACAGTCAGAATCAAAACGGACGGTTACGGCAACCCAGTATTTATTTTGTAAATTTCGGACTTGAAATCATTCAATATGACTTGATACTAGTTCCCATAGAACTCTGTCGCCGCCGGGGAATTTTACTTATAAATGGATCAGTGGAGATCTCCAAATTATCTTTGACTTCAAACTCCCTATAGAAATTTTATTCTGTTAGGTTTCTTCAAACTAACTACTTTTAATGTAATTGGTACTGCCCATCTAAGAGTATTTCGGTGTCGTTTATCATTTTACTAAAATGCTATTATGAGAATAGTAAGAATTGAAGTAAGATTCAAGCGTTTTGCGTTAAGAAATCTGATAAGGCGCGAAGAATTGCCCAATTATTTTTAAATATGTACGCTGTAAGATTTGAAAAATGTTCAAATTCCCAGATAAGCTTAATTAATGATTATTTTAAGCAATCATGAGTAGAGAATATTTTAAAAATATTGTTAAAAATGTTTTCTCTTAAATTGAGTCAGAAATACATTTTAAGTAAAACAAACAAAATTTGTAATCAACTGATTGTAAATTCATCGAGGAAACAAATATTCAACAGCCCGAAAGATAAATTCTAATCCAAGAAATCATTTTGAAAAGTGTAATTAAATGAAATAATCAGTTAAACGACGTAAAGATTAAGACTACTTTTCGGAGAGATAATACAATAAAAAAACGGGAGGTCGAGTAAAACAACATTTGATTCAGGTGAATCAATAGGGGTTACTCGTGTAGTATCATTGTTAAAGCGCAAGTGTAACATTTTCTTGCATTCCAACAACAAAATATACTAGGGATATTCCCGATCCGATGCAAACTGGTCTTGCATCATAGCAAAAGTGCAAAGTTTTTTTTTTACAATGGGGTTGGGTATAGCAATTTTACACTTTTGCATTTTTGCAATGATATCGGATCGGGAATACCCCTATTGATTACAATCTTGCAACACTTTTGCTCTTTTCTATTCTCTGTAATCGATAGGACGCCAAATGTCATTCTTACTTACAATTTGCGGCAGTTCTACAGAATGTCAGTGAAGTTAAACAAATTTTGAATTGGCCTGTTGGACTGGGATCGTGAAACGCTGATAGCTCGACCACTTCAATGCCATCAGTTTATGTTAGGAAAGGAAACAATTTGTGCAATACATTTTGAAAAAAATCAATTAAATAATTATTTTAAGAATTAAAGATTGGAACAGTATGTGAAAAGAAGACATGGACACACATTAAGAGGATTTATACTTATAAATTGGTTGAGACTTGAGATACACTTCGAAATACCTGTTTATTAAAGAACGAAAACAGACAAGAAACAATAAATGGAATATATTATTATTGTTGATTATTATTTAATAAAACAAATCCACAAATTTTATGATTATTAAACTTACCTTAATTTCCTTTTCGAGGAATAATCGTTTATTCATAGCAGTCAATGCTGTTGCAGCCGATTGATAAGTTGTATATTCGATGAATGCATACGGATCATTGCCGGGCTCCCGGATTATTTTACAACTTTTAACTGGTCCCATTTGTCCGAATAGGGCAACCAGAAGATCTTCGGACACCGATGAGTCCAAATTGCCCACATACAGAGTTTTTGGGTGCGATTCGTCCATCTTTTCTAAGCGCAAATTCTAGTCCTTTCTACTTAACTCTGTTTTCTGTGATAGTGCTACACACTTGTGTGTTAGCTTCTATTCAATTGTTTATATGATAGGTTTATATTGCTCCTTTTGAAGTCATCTACTTTCTTTTGAAAATCGAATTCTTTTCTGGTTTTATTTTATTTTAGGTAAATTCTATATAAATTATAAATGTGTATATAAATTAAACTAGCTATAGAATGCAGCAGCGCGTCGCTGTGGTGAATAATTAAATAAATATTTTAACAAATATTGTTCCGCGGGATTAATAATCGACGTTTTTTCTTCACTAAAATAAAAAAAATGTAAACGATGACGATGATGATAGATCACATAAAACTTTCTCAGAACGGGTTCACTGGGGAAGAGAAGAAAATAAAGAGAAATGAGTATTTTTTGGATTTTCTTTTGTGGATTATTTCGATTTTCGAGCGTTTTTGGCTCATAAAAAGGGAATAATGTGTTTTTCTAAGATCAAGGGCGGATAAAAACCAAAACCAAACTAGAATCGATAGAAATTTGCAAACAAATTTGTAGCGATCTCAGAACAGAGGAGCGGAAATCGTAATACCAAAGTTAGGGTCTGTTGCAAAGGCTTATAAAAAGGAAAGAAATTCACCAGCCAACCACCACACGACGGGCTTCTTACGTTCAATGTCGTCGTTGTCGATTGTCGCCTCACTTGCTTCGAGAATAATGATGCACACTCAAAACTGCCTAACTACGGACACGAGCTAGATTCACAATTCTTGGGATTCACTTCGTAAATGAAAATGCTTTTGCGGAAATGATAAATCATTTCGGCACAATTTAATCAAATAATTTTCAGTATTTTTATATTAAAAATAATTAAAATTGAAAACTATAGAAAAGAAGTCACAGCTCTTGCATTTATGAGGGAAGACAAGAAAACTGTGGTAGTGCTGCCTCGGTTTCAGTTATACAAAGGTTAAGCTTCTCGTTCACACTCGGGCACTTGGGTTCAATAAAATAAAATATGGCTGGTTGTCTCTTTCGATCATGAACACACACTATGCTGTGTGAAATTGAATTTGCCGATGATGGTTTTTTTTAATTTACGCGCGCGGCGGAGGAAGAAGGGAAAGAAGGGTGGCTGGCGGTGATCTGCCAAAAAGGCGTCTAGTCTACTAAACTGGCAACTGCTACCACTCAAAATTCTCGAACATGACGTGGCTAAAATTTGCATTTTTACTTATAATAACACTTAAGTCGATTAAAATTTTATTTTCAAACTATTTATACTAACTTCTGGCAAAGACTTTTAAATATTTTAATTACTGAACTGTCGTAAATTAATTAGCTTTATCGTCAAATAAAAAAAAGAGTCGCGGCTGTCTTTAGTCTTTTTTTGTTGTAACAGTGCGTCTATGGCGAATTTGATTCTGGAACTGTGATTGAATATGGGTGAGAGAGAAAAAGTCCATGGTATAACTTGTATTGCTATCTCTAGTTGACATTCATGAAATTAGGAAGTTGTTGAGGTGAAGGCACTAGGTGGCCTGTGATGATGACCTTTAGGTGGCGTTTCTACTTTTTTCTTTGATAATTAAGACTGCTTTTAGACGCTGCAAAACTGTTGAAATTACCCTTGACTCTGTTTAGATTATCTTTTCACTAAGCCATGACGATGATTTTGTGGGTGAAAGAGATGAAGAGCTCCGTTCCCTTCACCGAACTCACTCCTAAAACCATCGTCATGGCGTAGTGAAAATTCAAAATAGGGGTTTTTCTTTTTTAGCCCCGAGCGTGGCACTGAGCTGTCAAAAAGAAAACTATGTTACTTTTTAACTCGGAGCGCTCCGAGCTCTCAACTTGCATTTCTTTTTTAGCTCAGAGCTCGACCGGGGCTCGCTCGATGAGCTCGGAAAAAAATGACCGAGCACATCGAGCACAAAGCTGAGCGCGGCTAACTCCATACAATTTCCATATAATTTGACAGATTACTTAGCATATGAGAGTTCAGTGCTCAATTGAGTTTCTTAAATAGATCGGTGCGCTCAGGTCATGCTCTGTTCGGAGTGAGCTCTATTCGCTCAGAGCCCGCTCTATGCCCCGCTCGGGGCTAAAAAAGAAAAACGCCTAATCTAACCGGTCTTTCTGCAATTTTAAGCACGTAAGCGAGGGACGTATGCGGTGGCTGGGGTAGACAAAGTTGCTGAGGTTGAAATAATTGCAGAAATATCGCTCTTTCTTCTTTGTGCTTTTTCTTGTTGTTTGAGACATAAGCCGAGTTGGGAAGAGATGTTTCCTATTCATTTAAAAATTGTGGCTATTCAAATTTGCAGTGTTTAAAAGCATCTCTGCAACTAACGCTCTGGCTCCATTAGCAATATTTGAGGCAATATGTCAATATCAATGGCAATAGCCGTGTTTTTTTGCAAGCCCGGGGGGAATTGGATGAAAAAAACGACGTGCATGCTAAACAATTAACATGTTAAATGCAACAACAACTAATCCCGGAGAATTCTCGGGGCTTAACTTAAGCGCACCGAAAAACTGTTACCGGTATGAATTGCACACATGTTATCGATAGTTTGTATGAAAACTCCATGTTTTTTACTGTCATGGCGTCGCTAATCCCCGCTGTCGTTTTTTTCAACCAATTCCCCCCGGCCTTGCAAAAAAACACGCCTATTGAGAATTTATTGCCTGGATGGGCTTTCTATTGCCAGCTAATTTCAGTTGTCAAAAGTCAGTGTAGGAATTACGACCCCAGTTAAGTGTTTTTTGCTTTTTAAATTCACAATTTTTGATAATCATGTCGATTATGGAACCCGCAATATTGGATCCGTTGTGATTCTCAGTGCAGTGCTCTCTTTTCTCTTTACCCATTTACCATGAAAAGAAAAGAGAACACTGTACTGAGACTCACTGCGGATCAAGTATTGCGGATTCCACAATCGACATGAATAAAAAAAACTTTAATTCACTTAATTTCTCATATTTTCAACTTTAATTTCAAAACGAAGCATTCATTCAAAATCGCGGAGAAACCATTTTGAAAAAGGTTAAACGTCAAAATTTATTGCCTCAGCGATGGAAATCAATAATTGCCGCCCATCAACCTGGCAATATTGTCATTGCCATTGCCAAAGCGCTCCATTACCAATATTCAAGGCAATGGCAATGAGCCAAGCAATTTAAAAGCTAAAAGCAGCATTCAGTAAAAAAAACAATTTCTATGTACCCTTTCACAAGAGGAAACTAAGTTTCCAAAAACATAGTTTTTAGATGAAAAAGGCACGAAATAAGAGGGGAAAATGAAAATGAGAAGATTTTTTTGACATTCCTCTTCAGATACACAGTAGTGTGTGTTCAACCCCAAGCTACTTTAAAAAGAAACTACAGAAAATTCTTCGTGTGAAATGTACAAGAGATTTTTAAGGAAATTAAAAGAAAATATGAAAAAAATCTACGGCAACTTGTTTCCTCGTGTAAAAAAAACGGTTCTTATTAGGCGTTTTTCTTTTTTAGTCCCGAGCGTGGCACTGAGCTGTCAAAAAGAACACTATGTTACTTTTGAACTCGGAGCGCTCCGAGCTGTCAAACTTGCATTTCTTTTTTAGCTCAGAACTCGACCGGGGCTCGCTCGATGAGCTCGGAAAAAAATGACCGAGCACATCGAGCACAAAGCTGAGCGCTGCTAACTTCATACAATTTTCATGTAATTTGACAGATTACTAACCATATGAGAGTTCAGTGCTCAATTGAGTTTCTTAAATAGATCGGTGCGCGGTATCGCTCTGTTCGGAGTGAGTTCTATTCGCTCAGAGCCCGCTCGGTGCCCCGCTTGGGGCTAAAAAAGAAAAACCCATATTCACTCGATTCATCCAGATATAAATTATATAAATTCAATGTAACTACATCCGAATTTAAGTTGTAATCTGGATGTATCGATTGAAAACAATGGCGGCAACACTTCTGAATCGGTAAAAAGCGTTCGATTGGCATTTTTTTCCGGATAACCAATCAAAAACGGAATAGAAATGTGATTTGAAAACTTATCAAACGTACTTTTATTTATTTAAATGGCAACTCTCATTATGCATAAATCTGACAGTTCAACTTAGCTGTCAAACGAAAAAAAAAATAATAAATAAAATTTATTTATACATAAAAATATAATTTTCTGAAAGTATGGATGAACCAAAACATCACCACAAACGCTCGAAGGAAAAAAAAGAAAAGAAAAAACACAAAAAAGAAAAGAAATCAAAGGTAAAGAAAAAGGAAAAGAAGCAAAAAGATAAAGAACTTAAAAGACTTGCCAAAGCCGCCGAACTTTCCAAAACGAAACAAGTTGAGACGTCGACTACGAGCCGGGACGACGAACCCGATTTCTCTGTTCCCATAGGTAAGCAGTCGCTCATCATAATCGAATTCAAAATTTAATGATCACCTTTTTCATTTACTAAGATCTGATGTACTCAAAATCACATGTCCCCGAAACACCAGAAGAATACCAAAAACGACAAAGTCAAATTCGGCGAATAATCGATCCCGAAACGGGGCGTACGCGTCTCATCAAAGGCGATGGCGAGGTACTTGAAGAAATAGTCACCAAAGACCGGCACAAGGAAGTAAATAAACAAGCAACCGAAGGAGATGGTCGTCATTTCCAAAATAAAACAGTTGGTAGTTTAAAATAGACCGAAGAATTTGTTTTACTTCGAATAATTCTGCTACTTCACAGTAACACTTTAGCTTCAAAATACATTATTTATATTTAAATTTGATTAAACTTGAATGAAATAAGAGCAAACGTAGCTACATAATAATAAAGTAAAATAAAGTTTTAACATTAATCTTCATCATCGCTGTTCATCTTTTTAACAGAGTTGATAAAATAGAGTTGTTGATCCATTCTGCCAGGTTGGATCGTCTGCGACTTTGGCTCTGCACATTGGGCAAGTTTGCTCACGCTTAAACCATGTGCCCACACATACCTCACAGAAGATGTGGTTGCATTCAAGAACCACAGGTGTTTCGTAGTTGTCGTGACATATTGGACACAGAGCCCCGGCTTCACTTAGTTCTTCCTTTGATGGTTGGCGACCATAATCCTGAAAAAAAATCCAGTAAGCAAAGAATATTTGTGTTTTTGTTTCTATTAATACTTACCACATTCCTGAGAAAACTACAAAATGCCTTTTTCAAAAATTTACCACGTTCAACAAATTCAAAGGCTTTGGCGCCCATATACAGGGAAGAGAAGAGAAACATTCCTACGATCTATGGAGGCTGAAGATTAAAACAAGATTTTTACGAAAAATATTTCAAACTTACGATATCAAATCCTGTGTAGGAAACTAACAAGTACAGCATCCACGACTTGACCGGAACCAAAGACCTATAAAGTTGTGAGATGGCCTCGATCAGAGCAAAAAGCCTTCCCTAAAACATGGATAATAAAGAAAAAATTAAAAAGTTGATATCAATTGATCTAAATTCAAATTTTATTATTATTTTTCTTCGCTTATGATTTGTGGTTTAAATCAGAATCTTTTATCTGAAATAAAACAGCAAGAAAAAGTCGTCTTCTATACATCAAACATTATCAAAAGTGATTTCATTTCATCAGTAGGGCTATTCCAGAAAGCGCGGCGGATCGCTTTTATTGGCGGATTTGTATTTTCCTATTGTCTCAAAAGCGATTCGCTTTCAATTCGACCTTAAATGGAAAGCGAAAGTAAATTTCAATACGTTTGGAAAGCGATAGATGTGAAGGTGACGGATTGTTGGCGGATCGAAACCAAATGTTAATAACTTACAAAAATTTTGTGTTTCCATAAGATTTTAATGGTGGATTTTATTGAACAAGAATTATTAAATACAATTAAACTGTGATAAACAAAATTCAATGCACATTATTTGTGAGATATCAAGCGGGGAGGAGTTCCACTTGCAATCATTTTTTTGGATATACAAATCATCTCTTGCTTTTCACTTTCTACACTTAAAAAACACTTTCGGAGTAAGGAGTCCACCTGAAGATTATTTGTAGATGGAAGCAACAAAATCATTTTTTTATACTTGAAACAACTTGAACATAACTTCAAAATATGTGTAATCACCTAAACTATTCGAACTACAAATTTGGCAACTTAACTTCAAACAACAGTAAAACTTATCGCGCTTTGTATAAAACCAGACAAAAATTGCGTATTGACAAAGGCCCTCACTAGTCAACTGATGAGTCCAAGTGAGATCACCGGGACGAATTTTTGTAGGACTTAAAGGCCGTTAAAAGCTATTTTGAAAAAATTAGTCTGCTTTTCAATTTTCGTTCAACCAAAAAATAGATTTTTTTTTTCTGGGATCCAGATCCTCAAATTTCCATTTCAAAATAGATTGACGCGCATCATGAGAAAATGCTTGAGTTGGTGAAGATGTTAGCAGTTTTACTGCGGAGCCCACTTACATTTAGGTATAAGAGAGTGATCCTATTTAGTTTTTTGCAGATGAATTATATTGGGTAAGTTTGGTGTGATTGTATTTTTACGTGCAGTAGAATATTCTATAATAAGAATTTCAGGAGGCCAAATACTTTTATTGCAAATTGACTCAAAGTAAGACGTATGCGTTACCATCTGAAAAGATGACACAAAGCTATTAACTAAGCTAATTTTACTACGCTTAAAGAAGAAATCTTAGGAATGCTATTATTAGCAATTAGTTTAGATACGATATCATCTGGACCAATATCTTGCTCTAAGCGAGAAATTAAAATAGACTTGGGTTTAGAAACAGCTTTAATAGGTCTACGATCGGTAACTACCAGATATAGGAAAACCTTCCATACAAGGGTCTGGGCATGGCACTGAATTTTGATTCACAACTTGATTCGAACAAGGAATTTCTTCAGAATTATTTGTCCGCTTAGGGGGTGGCCCGGAGTTTTTTACTACTGTATGATCCCTTCTTCTTTTATTTCTCTGATTGGCAACGGATACAAAAGTGTATAGACATTGAGTCACTTTTATATTAAAGCTAATAAAATATTGCGTAAATAATTTGTTAACAAGGATTTTAATAGACATTTTGAAGGCCAACTGCGATGAGGAAAGTTAACGGCAAACAGTGCAATACCAATACAAAAAATTAAATTCGTAGAAATTTGTAGTTTTGGTCAGATGTCAAAAATATAGGTTTTATGCTAATAACTTTTCAATGAAGAAGCTATTTGTAGGTTATAGAATTCTGCAATTTTTTTTAATTTTTAATTGGTTTTTGAGATGTACAATTTAATAGCGTTGTTAATAGCGATCGCTTCAAACAGATCTTATTGATTCTGAAGTGTTAGCGCTTCTAGTCCCGATTCTGAATTTAAATCCAGAAGCCATTTTCTCTTCTTTCCAGAAAAAGAACTATGTCATTTAGTGCTAAATGAACGATTTCAGAAGCAATCGAAATGCGAAGAACAGCCGCCGAACAAAAACAGACCTATCTAATGAAATTTTCTACAATTTTATTTTCATCACCCATAACCGTTGTTAACGGTTAAAAATATATATTTTTGATTATCTAGGGACAGGACAATTCGCATAAGATGCGACAAAAACCTGGGACATATAGATTCGGAATAGAAACAACCTTATGGGAGGGGAGTACATATATTATGTTCCCTCGTTTTTTCTGAGAAATCAGTTTTTTTTTATTTTCACAAAAATACAAATCCATTTGATTTTTATCAGGCTTTTTTGGTCACACTTCTATTTTATGGAAATAAAAATATTTCATAATTTTCCCTGCGTTTCGTTGGATTTTCCCAACTTCTTCAGAGGTAGTTTATTAAATCTGGACAATTACAATTTATATTGGTGTTAAAAAAGCCTGATAAACATCAAAAATCATTTAAAAAACAAAGAATTAGTCAATCAAAAACTATTTAAATACAAATCTATTTGGTTTTGGCATTTGACTAAAATTTGATTATAATTACATTACACGGGGAACAAAAAAGTACTTAAAAATGCAAAAATTTTGAAAAATAAGTCTTTTAAACATTTTTTGTACTTTTTGTAAAATTTTCTGTTTGAAATTGATTTTTCGCCAAAACAACTTGATTTAAAAACAAAATAAAAGAATAGTTTTCTGGCTTTAAAAAAACTTTCATTTATCATTGTTGGTGTTTTCGTTGTTTTTTTTTTTATAACTAGGTTTAGATTTACTGTACATTTTTTAGTAAATTGTTCGTTCCGCGTAAACGAGTGAAGATATAGTAGGTACTCCCTCCCATATGATTTTTTTTTATTTTTTGTTTTTGTTTATAGTTCATGCGAATTACCCTGTTATACAATAAAAAGTAGCTTA
The DNA here is from genome assembly GCA_929447395.1 of Epistrophe grossulariae. NCBI lineage: Eukaryota > Metazoa > Arthropoda > Insecta > Diptera > Syrphidae > Epistrophe > Epistrophe grossulariae. The sequence goes on along the minus strand of OV839567.1, from coordinate 150,140,015 downwards.
TTTTACTAATCACTAGCAGCATACAAATTCAAGTCTTAAATTAAAATTAGAGAATCTTTTATTCTTTATTTGGAGCTGATTAAGGCCCATCAAACAAGAATTTTTATTTAACGACCATTCTAATCTATGTGCATTATGTAGGTTCAATCATTTTTTGACCTAATAAAGATTCAAAAACATTCCTTTATTCTACACACGAAAAACAAATAACACGTTCGATATATCATAGGTAATTAATACATACAGAATTCGTGATAAAACTTTTTTGTTCTTCGTTATCTTCGCTTTGTTTGTTTGTTAATTTAAATTTTTTAAGAATATATAAATAAATATAGGTAACTAAAAAAAGTAAATTTAAAAACTTTGTTTTTAATTAACTTACTCTTGACTTATGCTTTATGATATCCGTTGGTAGAGCTGTAACTAAAATTTTAATTTTTATCGTTACGAGTTTTAAAATGAGATCGTTGACAGCAACTGCATAAAGAAGTTGACCCAGAGACTTCGGATCAATAGCTGTATTTAGCAGCAGGCCAAAATAATCAGGTTGACTATGGGCCATCATGAATCGATATACCAAAACAAATGTTAGTAACAGGTAATCACGAAACAACAGTCCCAGGCTCTTTTGTGACATTTTAGCCACCTGTTCGCATAGTGATTTATTCATTTGATAGACGACAGTATGTAGAACTAGGACATCTATGATGCCCAACCAGTGGTCATAGATGGCTTTTAACAACACGATTCCGATGAAGGGGAGATATCGCACAAAGTGGCTCAACACTTTCACAGCCAACTCATAGACTAGATTATCTTCGTCTATTTCAAGTGGATTTCGTTGAGCTGCTGCCGGTGGTGTCGATGGGACACGGTGGCCGTCGTTCGAGGAATTAGGTTGACTAGTTGATGGAGTTCCAGGGTTTCCACTTGTCGTCGTCTCTCCAGAATTTCCCCCGACTATATTGTTTCTAGGTACACTTATTCTTGTAATTATTGGTGGTGTTCGAGGCTCCCGATTAACTGATAAATTACTTTCACGGTCGACAGGTGCAGCGGGGGATATTGTGCTGAAGTTTATAATAACATCGTTTGTTTCAGCAGCTTCCCCTGCTGCTGCTGATTGAGGATCTCGAACACCATTGATAGATGAAGATCTATTTAAGGGAACGTATCGAAAACTACCTGTTCGCGGTATCCACGATCGAATGGTTTCAGTGGAAGGCCCAGCTGAGAAGGAGAGTACATTGTTTAGATTAACCCTCCAGCGGTTGACATTGCTGTCTTCTGGTTGCACAGGGACACCACCAAGGTGATGGTGGACAGATGTAGTCTCACTGTTTGCCGCCGATGCATTAACATTTGCAGGTCGACCACCAAGGTGACTGCGTGCATCGTTTAGGAATGATAAGAAGTTTTGCTGCACAGAGGTCGGTGAGTCAGACAGAGTTGATGTATGTACATCGATATTTACACTATGATGGGAACCATTTGCATTAGTGACGTTGTTTATTCGTGTCTCTTGGGGTGGCTGTTCGATATCTGGATTTATCGGAATAGCACTGTCGCCCGGATTATATAAAGATGGTTCCAACGGATGGTTCATTATGGAAAACAATCACGGACAGACTTTGCCCTGTTTTGAATTTTCATTAAGTTTGTATTTTTTCTTTTTCTTTTCACTACAAATAACTAATCTTGCGTCGTCAATTTCAGAAGGTTATCACTTTTTTTGCTTATCATGGATAAATGCACACAATACGATTTTATGTAGATAGATGAATCATTATTGAAGTTATGGAGATTTCAATTTTATTGTAATTATTATTGTTTTTGTGTCGTCACTCTTGTTTTATAAACATAGGAAAACCATTTTCTTTTATACCTTGGAAAATAAAAATGTTGACCGTTGACAAAAAAGTACTTGGAGCAGTGCTGTCATATGCTTAATTGCTGTCAAAAGATGACATTTAACAGGGGAGGAGAACCTTGAGTTGCGAATGAATTGTGTGCTGCGTTCTTTTCTTCTACAAAATCAGTGACTACGTTCTGTTAAACTCTCGCATCATTAAAATTGTGGAGAAACGATGAAAATTAAAACAAATCGTATGACTGCTTTTAGACGATTGCGATTTTTTAGCGGCGTTTCTCTTTTGGTCTTCTTTCGGTTGCAAGGATGCTTTTAAACACTGCGATTTTTAATGGTTTCAATTTTTGTTAAATGAAAAGGAAACATACACTCTTCACTCTGCTTAAAGCCCTTCCACACTATCCCACTGAGTATTAATACAAAGTGGAAAAGAATTCCATAGTACTGCCAAATTTGTGAGAGAGAAATTTCTTTTAATTTTTTGACCACACACAACAATTTAATTTAACCTCAATAAAAATGTGATGAAATGTGTGACAGAATTAGAACCATTTCTAAAAATTCTCATGTATTAACACATGTCAAATCGTGTAGGCTAGGAATATCATATTTTGTTTCCACACTCTTATACATGATTTGTTTCACACTTTTTTGACATGTATTAATACCCAGTGGGATAGTGTGGAAGGGCTTTAAAAAAAAAAAAAAAAAAAAACAACAACACAAACATATTTATGCCAGTAAGACCTAGGGTCTTATAAATTAGGCAAATGTTAGAAGGAATAGAATGATAGGATAGATTTTTGTTGGTTTAAAAGCAGTCTATGCGTTTTGTTCCATTTTTGACCGTTTCTCGGTCAATTGAACCACCAATTTCGAGAAGCAAATCCATTTGACGAAAAAAACTTAATACGAAAAAAACTTAGGGCGGTATTCACCGAACGCTCAAAATTTAAGGCTTCAAATCTATTCACCAAGCAATAATAGTGAATATTTATGAGCGCTCATAAAACTTATGAGTGCTCCCGAGTCCCGACCACTCGTAAGTTATGAGCGCTCTCTCCGAAAACTTGTTCGAAAAATTTTAAAATAATTTGTTTTTTTTTTTTTTCTTTCAAATTGTCTACCTGTCACAATTTTGTATTTCCTTTTAATTTTTTTTTATTTTTATTAAATTTATTTTCTTTCGCTGTTGAAAATTCTTTTCTTCTATGAATTAAGTTGAGAAAATTTTAATTGGTCTTGTTGCTGCTGCTATTGTGCTTATTTGTGAGATTTTTGAGTTAGCCTCATAAACTTACGAACTATTTATGAGCGTTTGGTGAATACCACCCTTAATTTTTCATTTCCTGGATGTTTGAACTACAAATAGATGATTTGAATCACGTGCAAAAGACATTTTGTTCCTATCTGTTCCTGGTAGCCCAGATATACCGTCTTAAAAAGCTTGGATTTATTTCCTTCTTAGGACTGAAAATTTCAAATTGAGAAAAAGATAGATGTAACTGAAAATAAATTTTTTTATTCAAAAAAGTGTTCGAACTTTAAAAAAAGAAAATTGTTATAACCTTTTTTTAGTCGTCTTTCTCTATTGTCGATTTTTCTTATGTCTTCCATTTTTTTCTAATTTAGGGATTTAATCAGAATAAGCTTTTCCGGTTCCAGGATTTGTTTCATTCTCAAAGCTTATGCTTTATAAAATGAAATATATCTCGATAGAGAAAATGGTTTTTGTGTCATTCTTAGGTCTTACAGATGCGTCTACCCTTACAGAAGACATTTGCATCAAAAAGTCATTTTTAGAAATTGTGTCGTTTATTCCATTCTTGATATTGGTAGTTCAATTTTATCTTAACGAAATTATTAAAATCCGTTGATGATTTCAGATTTGTTTTTCCCTTCAACGACATAAATTCAGATTTGAATTTTCAAATTCTGTATTGAACTTAAGTAACAAAATGTCACTTACACACATCTAATATATGGACTTCCTGATTTTATTTCAAAATTGAAATAAGAAGCCATAACTTTGTATTGCAATATGCCAATCAGAAAAATTCACAAATATCTGAATATTCAGTAGGGGAGGACGGGGCACAGAGGACGGGGCTCTTCAGTTGAACTATGTTAAATTTATTGTTTTTTAATGTAAATTTACAAAAAAAAAAAAAAATATACTTGTTTAATATAGTAAGGCTTTGATTTAATTTTAAAAACTATATAAGATATTAAATTTACATTCGTTGAATACAAAGATAACACCAAAATGCAGAGATTTTCAAGAATGCAGATTATAGGAAGTACCATAATGCAGACATAAAGGCGAGCATGTTCGCCTTCATAAAGCTACTCTTTTATACATTCGTATTTTTAGCATGAATCTGTCCCGCTCTAGTTTTCTTGATAGTTGCAGATGTAAATCCGCCATTATTAGCCGTTTTTTAGTATGACCCATGATCCAAATTAAAACAGCCTCACAGTGGCGAGATGAAGAAGTCTGTTTTCAGATCATGAAACGTGAACCCGGTAAAGAGCAGGTTCATGTGTTGTTGTTGTTATGTATGTTATTTGATGATCCATATAGATCAATTCTAATAATAAAAAAAGTCTATTATTCTTTTTTTTTTTTTGACTTTTGTCGATTTTAGAGTGATCGTTTTGTTTCACGTTATTTCGAGCAAAGTTGGTTGAAATTATCTATTTTTGAAGAGAGCATTTCGAGGTTGGAAATGAAATGATTTGGAATCGAATTTTGAAACTTTCAAGGAAACTACCTGATTTGCCCTGATGAAAACATACTAAAAGCCGCATTTTATATAGACCTGATTGGGATCAAATAGAAAAATAAAGCATTCTGCTTTTTATGCTCTCGTTGCTTTTAAAGTCAGAAATCTATTCCTTTATTTATTTTTTTTTTTTTGAAATGAATAATTTTGAAAAATTCTTTTCGAAATTTAAAAAAAAATATAAAGAAACGAGTTATATAAGAAGGTTTTTTTAGTAATACAAATTATACTACTGAAATACATCAGCCAAGTAGAAGACTTAGCACTATTTTAATGGACTTCGTTGAATTATTGATTCAAAATAGCTTTTAACGGCCTTTAAGTCCTACAATAATTCAACAAAGTCCATTAAAATAGTGCTAAGTCTTCTACTTGGCTGATGTATTTCAGTAGTATAGTATAAATAAAAGATATTATTTTAAATAACTTAAAAACACTTATTTTATTTATTTATTTACTTAAAAGCATTTTGGAAGCTATGCTTCAATCGTCAGTAAGTTGTATATAAATATAATAATAGAATAGAATTTGTATTATTAAAAAAACCTTCTCATATAAACTAGCCAGGCCCTGGGCTAAATAGTCAACTGATGAGTCCAAGTGAGATCGCCGGGACGAAACGCCAATTTTTGTAGGACTTAAAGGCCGTTAAAAGCTATTTGGAAACGCGTTATATTTTCAATTTTACACTGCTGTTTTATGTAACTTAGTTTTTTTATAGGTATGGGTACCTGCCAAAAAACTTATCATTATAAGAGTTCTAAAATTTTCAAAAATGATTTATGGATTAAAAAATTTGTGATTTGTAAAGAGATTTTTAATTTTATTTTTATTCATTAAATCATATTTATTTAAAAAATCCAACTTCGTATTTTGTCTTCTATTAAAAAAAAATTGTAAATCTATATAAATAAAAATGTAAATGTACGTTTGTTCCTTACCGCTAATCTCCGAAAGTTCTTCACCGATTGCTTTGAAATTTTGACACAATGTTGCATTCAAATACGAGCGGGTTTGTACATACTCAAAATAAGAAAAAAACAGTGGGATATGTTGGACAAAAAAAATCTCAGTTTTTTTCTCAAAAAAAAAAATTGAGAAAAAAAATTTTAAATTCATTTCTTCAAGGAAAAGAAATGACAGTGACAGATGATAGTGACAGATGATGACAGATGACAGATGATACGATAGATGACAGATGATAGAAGACAGATGATAGATGACAAAACAAATACGAAATTATCGTGTACCGGGAGACGGAAACAATCCCGAAATTTTGAATTTCGGAAAACCCAAAATCCAGAATCCCGAAAACACAGAACCTCGAAAACCCAAAATCCAAAAATTTTTTCGGGATTCTGGGTTTTCGGGATTTTGGGTTTTCGGGATTTCGGTTTTCGGGATTCTGACCCCAACCCTCGAGTACCATGTCGTTTGAAGGTTAGTACGGTTTATTATTTCTTATTTCGTTAGGTATTTAAATTTTGGTTTTTCCAAGATTTGGGAAATTTGAAAACCAATTTAATCAATTTTAAACTTTTATTATAACAGTTTTATATTTATATTGTTTTCTTTTTTAAAACAATAAAATTAGAAAAAAAATAGTGGATTCATATGAATAAAAAAAAACAATGCCAGCAATAAAAAAATTTGAGGATGCATCTTTCTGAGGTCAAATAAAATGTTATAAGGATTGAAGTTTTTAAAAATATTTACATGGCCATTAAAATTGAAATCAATGAAGGTTAAAACTGATTGTACAGACTTTTATAGAATGTTAATTAATTTATTTTTTGATTCAAGATTAGAAAAAGGAAAAACAATAGACAAAATTATCAGTGATAAAGAACAACAAAATGAGTTACAAATTCAAAATTTTTTTTCGTATTAATTTAAATAACCGCCCAGCAAAGCGGGCGGGCTAACAGCTAGTTTTAAATATTTTCCAACTCAAAAAATACTAAACTGAGTTGTGAGATTACCACCCTAAGCAACTGACAATATTGCATTCATTTGTTAATCCACTGTTTCCACCAAAACACGAATGTGTTTTTGGTTCCGCCTTGATGAACACGGTTGCTATAGGCAAAGGATACGTTGTAAACAAAAATAATTATTCATTTTTGTATACACAGACTTAAACACGTGAAAAAAAACAAATGAACAGAGAACTGGAATTGTATTTTGGTTTTTGTAAATAACGAAAAGAAATAGTACAATTTAAATTAAATATTCTGTGATATAAATAATAATTGAGAATTAAAAAAAAGTGAGTTAAAACATTATTTTGAATAATTGGACATCTGACAGAGAAAGAAAACTAATAATCCATTTCCATTTTAACAACTTGATAATTGAAATTGAATTTAGAAAAGAAACTTACATATTTTTGAGTTATTGGTAGAAAAATAATAATACAAAATTAAAAACGAATTTGATATTGAAAGGTCAAATCTAAATACAATACAAGTGTTTGTTATTAATTAAAATTTTAATTAAATTTAAAGAGGGTTTAGTCAGTTTTATACCAACATATTTTGGTGAGTGAATTATGCGTATGCTTTATATTTTAAATAGAGTACAAAATTTGATTTGACTTGGAGATTTTTAACGTGTTTTTTCATGAAATAAATAAAAGATATTATTTTAAATAACTTAAAAACACTTATTTTATTTATTTATTTACTTGTTTACTATGCATTTCGGAAGCTATGCTTATATTGTCAGTAAGTTATTTAAAATAATATCTTTTATTTATTTTACAAAATTTGGTAGTTAACCAAGTCTATAAAAAGAAACTTATTAAAAAAGTTTGTTTTTATTATAAATATTTTTTCGTTGCTGGCATAAAATGTTTCTTTGTGGAATACATACCAAAACAGAAATTTTTTATTGTATCAATTTTCTTTAAGTAAAGTAGCTATTCATTTTAATACAAAATTCAGATTATTTATTAATAACCGTTTTTTATCATCAGTCTTAATCCATATGGATCAGCAAATAACATACTTAACAACAACAACACATGAACCTGCTCTTTATCGGGTTCACGTTTCATGATCCGAAAACAGGATTTTGCTTCTCGCCACTGTGAGGCTGTTTTATTTTCGCAGGATCATGGGTCATAATAAAAAACGACTAATGATTCTAGCAACTTGCACCATAGCTACAAGTTAATAATTTCCTTGCGCCTTTCCCCTTTGACCCACTGTATATTCAGGAAAAGGCTTAACTACTTCATTTCCACGAAATTTTGAGAAAAATTTATTGAAATTGTGTCATTTGGAAATTTGCATTTGATTTGAAAATGAGATGATTTGGAATCAGATTTGTAAATTTCTTAACCTCATAAATTATTCTAAATCTATCGTACATTCTTGTAAGTGAAAGAAATTCGTAGAGAAAAATCAAACATTAGATAAAATTGCTTTATTCTCATTTCTAACACCACCTTTGAAAATCTAAATCAATGTTTTGTTCCCGATTTTATTTTATATATGAATTTTAAATTTTGAAATATTTTTTTAATGCCTACAGCTTTATTATACTGTTGCATCAAAATATTCACTGTTTTGATGCAATGATGGTTTTTAATGCAAACTATATGTGGTGCCTTAGGTAGGCAATTTCAATAATTCCAAAGTCGAAATTTTATTATATTTTGTACCTACGGCCGCATCTCGCAAACCTCAGTATTATAAAAAGTATATTATAACCCAATACATCCAGGCTTTTTTTATATTTTTGCTCAACTTATTATTATTTGTATTTATTTAGGTATATTTCAAAATATTTTTAATATTCAGTCCTATCACTAATTTCATCGTAATCGGAAACTTGTTACGAATACCGAAAAAAACTATCACAGATTCCATCGTAGTGGAAAATCTCATTCAAAATAGTCATTACGAACGGATTTGGTGATAGTTATTTTCGGGATTCGGAAAATTTTCCAATTCCAATAGAATTCATGATAGGGCCGATTATTGTTTTTAAATTAGTTTTTTCTAATTTCACCCTATAAATTGTTAAGTTTAAAAAGTTATAGCACTGAAAAAATAAATTTTTAAAGTCAGATAAAATTTTTGTTGTTTTTACTCTAATTTACCCTTTAAGCCTAGTACGCTGCTGATGCGAAACGAAAAATCCCATACAAAAATGACACAACGAAATTATAAACGGAAAATTTCGTTCTGCTTTTCGTTTTACAGTACGCTGTTCGAAGAGCGAAATTTATAATTGTAGCAGATTATTTGGAGAAGTCTCCGCTCCTTTTTCGCACTGAATTAATTATACAGACTATTTATTGTATGCGGAAAAATAACATTTGTGTTTTTTTTTTGTTTATCATTTTCTTACATCATGGGTTTCTCTGATTTTTTGCATTTATGTTTGATTTTGTTTTTGGAATTAGTGAAACTCTCCAAGGATATTTTCCGTTGTGTTTTCGCAAGCGTTTCGTTGTCTGTTTGGAGATCACAGAAAAATTTCGTTTCGCATCAGCAGCGTACTAGGCTTTAGAAGAGCATTCAGAAAAACACATGGGATTTTGAGCACCATGAAGCCTGAGTTTAAATATTAAATAGTTGCAGAATATGGAAGAAATTGCAATTTAACAAATTTTTTGCATCTGCACTTGTCCAATAAGACATTTTTAATTTTTATTCTCATCTACCTTACCCTTAGAATAAGAAGATAAGGAAGAGGTATATATCACATATACAATGTATGTGAGTGAAGCACCAAATTAAAAAAAAAGGTGCCTATCTGTCATTTTGCCGATCTAAAGGAAAGTGTTTCGTTCGATAAATCGTTAAAATAGTGAAAAAAGATAATTAAACTAAATAAAAAAATTAAATAAAGGTGAGAATAGTGAAAACTTGCAATACTTTGTTAAACAAAATATAAAACAACATGCGGTGCTGTGTTAAATTGTGTAAAAACAAATATAACATGGAGTTAACAATCTTTTCATTTAACGGGCTGATTGTGTCTCAAATTCCACATAAATTAATGTGAAGTGATGTTTTATATGTTTACATTATCGTAGAATACTTAAAAATTGATATTTCACAGTATTTTGCTATAAAAAGGCAAATTTGTTGAAAATACAAATATACTTTGAAACGTGATGTCAGGTGCCTATCTGCCAAAATTCGCCCAGGGTCGAATTAGCTTTTGTTGGTGATGGCAAGGCACTCAAATGTATTGAGCGCCCGTAGTGCAGAGTACTTTTACTTACTTTATGTGGAATATGAGACACAGCTTACCTGTGAAATGAACAAAAATTACAGTACTAATTATAAGTGTTTTTACAAGATTTGACGCAGCACCTCATGTAGTTTTACATTTTTTTTTCAATGAAGTATTGCATATAATCACTTTATTTACTTTTATTTCACTTGTTTATTTAATTAACTTTGCTTTTTTCATTATTTTAACGATTTCCTCAAAAAATGCTAAAAATTCCATTGGCCGCCTCATCATTTAGCTGTCTAACTGCTCACCTTCCCTGTGTGAATGCATTTGTGTTTGTGTAACTCACACTATTTTGAAAAATGCTTCACTTTTTACTAGATGTGCCCGTTCCTCTATTTCTTCTTCTAAGACCTTACCCTTCAACGAACAAGATCAAAATGGAAAAAATGGTATTAAATTAAATGGAACATTTCGGATATGAAAGATGACTGACTACTCCAATGTTTGTGTTTTCTTCTTAGCTGTCGCCTCCCTTTCCACCTCACTGATTTCCCCTAAAACGTAATGAGCAGTAATACAGGGTATAAGGAAAACAACGCTTCAGGATGATAGAAAGATCGTGAGAACGTGTGAACTTTATCCAAAAAAATTGTTGTACAAATAAGAAGAGCTAAATTTGAAAGTGAGATACTGAAGCAACTCAAGAAGATAAAATTATCAGCTCATAAAAACGACTTAAAAAAAAAAACATAAAGAAAAAACGTCACAAGAGGACAAAATTGGTATCTAAAGTATAGGGTAACATTCTACTTCTAATGCTTCAGCTCTCAGAAATATCCCCCGGAGGAAATCAACTCGGAAATCTTTTTGGCCAAAAAATTAAAAACGGAAAATCCAACGGAATATCAGAAACTTATATAGATACATGCAAAGAAAAATGAAAAATCTAAATTTCACTAGAAATGGTTAAGAGGTTATGTAGTAGAGCAGCCCCTGACTCTTTCATGCTTCTGGGTAACCTATTATTTGGTGTGTTCTTCTTCTCACCCTAAGAGCGTGCCTTGACCAAATCCTTAAATTAAACCGATAACATTTATGTGACGTTATCAACGCGGTTTTGAACAAAGGAGCAAGTGCGGAGTGTGGGAAAATACGCCACTCCAGCAGAAACTTGTTTGTAATGAAAAAACACCCGAGTTGAAAATTAAAAAAAAAAAACGTTTCTCACGAGTTTAAATGTATCGACCCCTAAATGAATAAAGTAACTATGGATAGTTTAAAAAGAAAGACTTTATAATGTTTTGGACATCGAACGACGACGACATAAGTCCAGAGGTCAGTCGTTCTGCGGGAACTTTTCTCCCATTTAAGTGGGACATAAGTCCCACTAAAAATTTCTTCATATATGTTTCAAAAAACGACATAGAGGCTTTGTGTCAAGAATGCAAAAGAAAAACTTATCAGCCATGCCACATAAAATACAAAATAAAATTCATATCGAAATTATTCCGCTTAGTGAAATATAATTATATAATAACATAACTTTATTTCAAGTCATTGATAAACAAAGAAACTATAAATTCCATGACAATAATCGCCATTTTGTTTTCATACAAAAAATTGTTCCGTTCGATGACTCAGATAATTTGACGTTTCCATAAAAACTATCGATATAAAAATGATAAGTGCAGTTTTTATCGGGGTTAGAGTTAAGTCCCGAAAATTATCTGGACTTACCTAAGTCCATATAGATTTAAATTGTTGTTGTATTTACTGGTAAATTTCTTACCACCGATATCGTTTTTTTGGCCAATTCTATGTGGACGTGCAAAAAAAAACACACCTAATGCTGCTGTGTAAAAATCCGAAATGTGGAATTTCTAGACCCACCTACTAAATTATGCATGGTAATAAATGTCCGGATTGAATTATGAAAACAAAACATTTCGGACCTTTACTTTTGGGACCAATGTATCTTCGATAAAAAAAAAACCAAAATTATGTCCCTTCTGACTGGGAGAAAAATCTCGAAAAAAATGTGGGACTTATGTCCTACTCATCGAAATCTTGTTCGAAAATTTTCGAATTAAACTGGGTAATGAATATGTAGAAAATTAGAAGGAATTACTTCTTCCTAGGTGGATCGATTTATTTCAATTCAATAAAAACTTAATGAGGTCACTGGAATTTTTAATTGAATTTTAGTTTCATACAATTAAGAGGGTTCGATAATTACCGCCTTAAGTCTAAAAAGACCTTTATTTCAAATTTAAATCAACCAAAATTAATGGAGCTTTTGCATTTTAAAAAATGAAATAGCTGCATATCATCCAAATGAACAAAGTTCAGCAAAGTTATCACTTTTAGAAAACATCAAACATATTTAATTTTATGTGAATGCAGATGGTAAAGTTTAATCTTAAATTGACTATATTTTAAAGTTAGTATTCGGTTGAACGGACATAATAAGACTTCAAATTCAGTGCTGTACTCTCGTGTTAAAAATATCCCATGACTTCACCCAAAGCAACACTGGGTTTTTGTTTGTTTGTTTGAAAAACAAATATTAAATAAAAAAAACAATTATGTAGGTACCTGATTTCATAATAATAATTTTTTTTTGTATTTGTATTGAGTACATTTAATGACTATAAATTTCTATTTTCTATTCGTAATTTCAGATAACACATACAACTAACTATACATACATACAATAATAATTATCTTATATTAATAATATTTATATAAAAATAACAAATATTCACTTAAATTAAAAATATCAATAAATCTCATTTGCAACGAGCTACCCCTATATATATATTAATTAATTCATCAAAAGTCTATAGATCTCTCTCCACGTCTTATGCTTTTCTCTTCAAAAATCATATTGATTAATTTACAGGCGATGCTATGGCTGCAGGAATTTTCTTGGGTGCAGTGTTCTGCCGTTTTTGCAGAAATGTCTTCACCGATGCCAGTGGCAGCTGAAAATGATAGTAGGCACAATATGGCAATGGATCCCAGTAAGCGAAAAGAGCTTCCCGTTTGTCTAGAATATTACCCAATAAGCGTCTACTTATAGCATCAATCGGTGAAGTTTTGTGATTTTCATTCGACCAAAAGAGCCCAGCGTCTTCCAGTAGTGAGTGTGTTTGATTATTGTGTGAGCAGGGTTTACAAAGGACCTTTGCATGTGTTCCACTATAGCAAATATATGGAAGCGAAACTCCTACCCTAGCACCAAGTGGCAAAAATTCTCCAGTTGCCTGGCTCTTGACCAAACGGAAGCTTATGTGTCCATTTATGGGTCGCTGACTTCTGGTCTTTGCAAAAAACTCCTTAATCCAAATCTCAATGCCTTTGCTGTACTGAGGAATTAGATTCTTTGTGTCGGGCTCAACAACGCACGAGGCATTTGCTATGACTTTTGAGTCTTTAACAGTTGTACAAGTGACATAGTGATCGCCGGGAATGTCCCGCACAATCAACCACTGACTCTTTTCACTTATCTCATGGTTGAATTTGAAGTCACGTCTGTTATTTGGCACGACATACTTAAAACGCTCCAGAAGACCTTGCATTCCCACAGCCATCATGATATTTCGGAATGCTGCAATAAATCCACTTTCGTATAATAATAACAGATCCTCTTTGGATGACAAAATTTTGTAAGCCGGCAGTGGTATTCCACTTGCACGGCACTTCTGAAAAAACTTGAGCGAATCATCTATTAGAAGATTTTCTTGCAAATTTGGTAAGAAGGTGGCGCAACCGAGCAATTCTAAATGGGGCTTAGCCAAAGCATCGTAGTAAGCCGGGTTTGTCGCACAAACAGGGACATAATAAGATGGCTTCTCCTTGTCGACAATATTACACAGAGCGGCGATATAGCTGTCGGGATTATCTGCTGTAGGCTTAGGAACTGAGTAGAATTTGTGCACCGCAGTCGAGAATCGAGCCAGCCCAAAGTGTCCTTCGAATTCGAACACAATTACTCTGGCTCCAGACGAATATAAGTTACGAGCCATGTGCAGTGTTTGTATTGTACTGCCACAGCTGATAAGAACTGTGCGTTTATCACTTCTATTTGCGGCTGATGTTGTATTGTTACCGATTAAATCTTCGGCCGTTGAACTTAGAACCCATTTAAGTATCGAAATTGGAATGCGCATTACCTTCCAGAATATCCAAAGCAAAGCTGAGAGCCAAAAACTGGGTGCAGCAATGAGCAGTGGAAGGAACATCACCACTTGCAGGATACGCCTGAGGAAGCTCAATGTCAGAGCGATCAAAAGCGTAGGCCACCACAGTATCAAGCTCCCAATGGGGGACCTCCAAAAAACCATCACCGAAGAAGTTTCATTTTGTATTGTGCTAACGTTAAGATTCGGTCTGCTGGATGTACGCTGTACTATATCTATTTCACGATCCTCCGGGATTCTCATGAAGGATGTCGTAAAGCAACGGCGCGTTGGATGGACTACTGGCGAATTAATCATTTGCCCTGAACTGACGCAACGGCGCAAGGCTAACGGATCTAATGGAATATTTTGCTCCTCTTTCTCCATCTCGATGGAATGGTCACCAAAGTGAATTTCATCTCTATCACCACGAATATTGGCTGCCGGCATATTCGAACGACTTCTATCTCGAGTGATTCACAAGCACGCGGCACTAAATGATCGGAGGAATTTTAATTTTTTAATAAACAATTTCGCTTTAATCGCAAGGGATCAAGCTGAGATTCAACACGAAAACTGATATTGATATGCAACGTTGGCAGAAATTAAGAGACTAAATGATTTTTAATTATTTCACATCTTTTAACTTGGGAATTGTATAGTAGATACGTATGGAGCAGGCAGTGATTGCTTAAAGATGTGCGGTGCGCCAGGCGTTTGTACAATACTATATAATTATACATAATAAATATACGGTTATCACGTACTTTGATCCTCTGTTGCTATATTTATTTCTTAGAACAATTTTCCGTTTCATTTAGTATTTAAATTGACTAAATGCGCAAGTGGCATGGCTTGGGTTGGCATGTTAAAACAGGCTTATCAGTACAGCACCCATCAGGGTGCAAAAGTGAATTGCAGCACATTGGCCACCGCGCGGTCGCAGTCGCAATCTAGCTTTTATTTTTTGTTTATTTTTTTTATTAAGATAACACTCGCACAGATCGCTCAGTAACAAAATTACCAAAAATATTTTAATTTATTAAAAAAAAAACAAAAAAAAAAATAAAAAACTAAGTAAAACATGTACACATAGGTAATGAGTGAAATTAAAACTCAATAACTTTATTTACTTACCTCGTTACCTCGACGACGTGATAACTTGATAAGGCTTAAATTTTCTGATTGATTGGAGAATCGTTATCAGTTAGTTGTTATTTCAATAGTTTTTTTTTTTTTTTTTTGAGGTCATCAAGTCTGGGGAATAGTTCTTAGAACTATAATACTAATACACAGAATTTCTTTTTGTTTTTTTGTATTTCCATCAAGCTCAATGGTTCTACGAAGAAGTCCAGGTGACTTTGATCTCAAAAAGGTGACGATAAGATTTTAAAGCTGATGAAATTTGTTTCACTTAAACCATTTAATCTCAGTAAATGATAAAAATAAATGAAATACTTCAATGAGGAAATGGGCATAACTTAATTTCTGATTATTATTTTTTTTTGAAATCAACACATGCAATTTCATTAAATTTTGTTGGCTTAATTTATTACATCGTAACGTTTTTGCACGTTTTTCTCAAAATCTATTGATAATACGAACAAAATTTCATCATCTTTTGCATAAGGTAAAATGTTTACCTTAACGTTTTTTTAAATAATAAACTGATAGTTTTTGAGAAATTCTTCCCCCTTTACCCCACCTCCATCCTCAAAATTTAACCCCCGGGCTAAAATTATGGCAATTTTAAGGAAATGCATAAAACATAAAAATAAAGCTCTTCAGCAAAATTAAGCTTAGTCGGAATTTTCTTGGACTGAAAGTAAAACCCTCTTGGCCGCCATTTTTTTAGAACTAAATAAATTTCAACTTTTTTTTTCAAGGAAATCACAGAAATACCTTGATAATTAATTCAGCGGTTTAGGCTGTTTGTTGAGGTGCAGACAGACATGTATAAATACAGAAAGAGAGTCAGACAAAATTAGTCAGATTTTTTTGTCTAATTTTCCCGGGCGCCATTTTTTTGAAGCTAAATAAATTTTAATTTTTTTCAAGGGAATCACCGAAATACTTTAAGCCATAAGTTTGAAGATATATTATGTAAGGCTATATATTGAGGTGCGGACAGACATGTATGTACATGCAGATATAGAGAGTCAGACAGAATTGGGGGATCCACTCTTTTTGCTTTAGACACTGAAAAAATGATGATTCATTAATGTAATGATTTATTTATTTCAACTCATTAACAAAAATCAAAAATACAATAAAATATAGACTTTAATCAATTTCCAAAGTTCAATAATAATAATAAATGTGATTGGAAAGTTAAAATCAATAATTTCGTTTTGAGACACGGATTTATAAGACACTAACTAAATAGCAGTATTATCTGCAAATGTGGCCATGGTAGCATTGTTGTACACTGAATAGTATATACCAAATACAGTGTTGGTCCTAGGACACTTCCTTGTGGTACACCGGCTTCAATTTTATTAAGTTCCAAAAACTTTTGCTCGTATCGTATAAGGAGTCAGTCACCAGTTGGTAACGTAAGAAATCAGTATTTCGTAGAAATGCCTTGTAAAATTTCATGCAGTTTGTACTCAAGTTCCAAATTCGTCCCTGATTTTAACTGTTCACACCGCATTCTGGGTGAGATCTGTAAAGAGAACAGAGGTTCTCAACGTGTGATCTGTAAAGAGAACAGAGCTTCTCACCGTGTTCACTCACAAACTTATCCTCATGGATGGCGTATTGAAATGTCACAATCTAAACTTGGCCTTAAAGTAATTTTTCTTACAGAAGTTTGGTATCCAAATTGGCAACACTGTTTCTAGTGATAGTAAATTTAACAGCTGACAGATGTGTTGTGCTTAGTCCCCTTTCACACGAGGAAAAAAATTACCTTATCAATTTCTTGTATCTTTCACACGAAGAAACAAAATCGTAGAAAGTTTCCTTTTAAAGTAGTAGTAGTAAGTTGAACACACACTACTGTGTGTGTGAAGAGGAATGTCAAAAAATCTCTTTACCCTCTTAGTTCGTGCTCTTCTCATCAAGAAACTGAAAGTCGCTGGAAACTCAGTTTCCTCGTGTGAAATGAAAGGGGACTTAGGCCTGTTTTCACCGAGTGCTCATATGAGCCTCATAAGTTTATGAGGCTCATAACTTTGTTGTATTCTCCGACCACTCATAAATATGTTTCGAATTTCGAAAAAGAGAGCCACTCTCCCAAACTTTAAAATCAATCTTTTTTAGGTAGATGGAGTGGTAGCGATGCAGATGTTTGTGTTTGTGGGGTTGGTGGTTGTGGAAGTAGTATCGAAAATGTCGGAATATTTTTCGAAGACAGCGCTCATAAGTTATGAGTGGTCGGGACCACTCATAACTTTTGTGAGCGCTCATAAATATCCATTTATTATTGCTTGGTGAATAGGTTTATGAGGCTCATAAATTATGAGTGCTCGGTGAATACCGGCCTTAGTATATTTTGTCAATTCACTAATGGCCCTTTAGGGGCCAGTTATAGCTTTAATTGAAACTCTCATTCTTCTTTGTTTTAAGGTCTTAAAGTCAATGATCAATGATCGTTATCAATGAAAGCTTTAACTGGCACCATTCTTATAAATAGACTTATGCGAGAAACAGAATGGCACAGCAACTTCAACAGCAACTTTGACAACCTTTTAGAGCAAGTGCTTTTAAATGGCTTTGAATACATTAAAACAGCAACAGTGACATCGAATTTAGGGTAATTTCTAACGTTGTCGATGTTTTGCTGTGGCAATCTGTTTCTCGCTTTACAATAGGCACCAGATCAACGCTTGAAAATTGTAATTAATACGGGCCCCAGCTGCTGGATAAAGTATCTGACAACAATTGGACTTCCAGATTGCGATACCTTCTGACATTCCGACGACGGACGGTATGACTGCTGAGTGATTGTAAAGCGAGATTTGATTTTTTTACACAAAACCATTACTTGCCCCATAGAGTAATGATATTCAAGTACGGACTTTTGAACTTTGTAAAATTTTTAAATTTAATTTTTTCAAAGAAAATTTTAATTTATATTAACATACAAATTGTCTAAAAAACTAACGTCGATTTAACTAATACCTATTTTTAAAATACTAAAAAACTACCGTTTCTATGGCTAATACATATTATTAATTATTGATAAAGGAAATCTAAATATAAGGTGCATGTTAAAGAACAAGGTTATCTACATTTTATATACATTCTTGCTGCTTTTTTTTCGTTTTAATAAATATATATATTTTTTTAAATTAAATGATAAGCAGACCAGTGCAAGACATGGCTTGGTGTGTGGTGTTTAATCTATACTATAGTCCAGTCCATGGCCTTGAAATTGTATCTCTAATAACGGTTCTGCCAAATAAATACTATGAACATTATTATTTTTATAAATAGAACTGCAAAAACTTTTTCAATTTTTTTACACAATTATTGTTGTTTTTTAATTCTTTAAGACTTCATCAGACTTCTGCGTGATATTTTCGGAAATAGTATCAGGTCTAACAAAAACTAGCCAGACAAAAATCTGAATCATAATTTATATTATTAACCTTCAACGTTTTCAACTATTTTGTTTATAAAATAATTAAGACTAGGTTATCACTCTAAACAATTATTTATGTAGGATGAACTTAGGTACATACATATATGTACAATGTACATATAGGTATACTTGATTTTTTTTTCAAGATTTTACAGGGTCTTTCAAATGAATTGTTGCTAGTTAAAAATACTGTAGTTTCTTTACTTCTAAAATGTTTAATACATACAATATTTTAAGATTCTGTTTAACGACATGGATGAATTCATTTGGACTGTCAACGGTTGGCACCAAATTCTTTGCTTGTCCAATATATAAATGTATAACTTTTATTATAACTAGAAACCGCAGTAAGCAAAAGTTTGGGTGTAAAATTGCTGAGTTAGCTACAGAATCTTGAAGGAAATACTGGTTTCGATTGTTAAGTATTAGGTTAGGTTTACGTGGCTGTCAGCTGGTACGCTTCACTCACCAATACCATAAATTGGTCCATTGTGATACCACAAGAATCTAGGAAACTTTCTTCCTACTCGTTGAACCACTATAAAGAGCTCCTTACGAAGCGTACGAAACTACTTGTAATGATTTTCCAGATCACTAGGATCATTGTAGTAGAATTCTTATAGGTTGAACCATGGGCCAATGAGATAGAGGCGGACATGGACATGTTGAGGAATCGATTCTTCCTCTTCTTCCTCCATACAGCTTCTCCAAAAATCGTTAGAAACTACTCCAAGCCTGCGTTGCTCGCCTATTAGACAGTATCTGCGGTAATGAAACCTATATAACGGAGCCAATGTCCAGTCTGCTTAGACTTTAGAGATATTAAACTCTTAAAGCGCTTCAGATCCAGCATACAGATCTCTTTTGTAATCTGACATGTGAAGATGTTGCTCCACCTTATGATTTCTTTAGTATTTCGTCATCAGAAAATACCAACATTCAGTATGAAAGAATTTGCTTTCTTTTGGATCTTGAGAAGCTTAAAATTAAGCTGATAAAGTTTGATCAAGACTATAATCAGCCTTATCCTGTTAACTGATCGCGTGAAAAATTGTATTCCATGGTGAATCAAAAGTTTCGATCAAATTGTATAACAGAATAGAGCTGAATAAAATTCAAGAACTCTTTTAATCAAGCTCCAACAACTCTAAGGTCCAATTTTGTTAGTGAAATATCATCCCAGTTTCGGAGTTAAACCCGAGTTAATTCCTAAAACATCTTTTTCAGTTGATTTAGATCCAAAGTTAGAAGCGACTTTACTCTGAATTAATTAAATAGGTATTTCTGACGGATGTGAGTCACTATCGAAATAAAGAGGGCACCACTATTTAAATTCTATGTTTCAGTGATGATAACTGATAAGATAGTAAAAACACATTTCTAAAGGGTCGGACTTAGATTTGACAAAGTAAAGTAAATCCTATCGTATGCTGAAAAATTGCTTCTGAGTTAACTCGTGTTTAGTTTATTTGTAGAACACTGACACTGACAAATTGGATGGCTTCTAGTCCACAAAACATCTGCAATATAGTCAGCTTTATTCCGGTTGTAGTTTTACGAAAAAGACAGTAAAACAACAAGGCTCTAGAAGCTTTAAGGTAGCTGCAAACCAACGCGATAGCGGTAGCGATTACGATAAAATTGTGGATGCCACACATATAAATCAAAGGAAAGGCACACATCTACACAATGGAAGTGTGCCTCTCCTTTAATTTTTATATGAGGCATCCACATTTTTATCGTGATCATCACCGCCATCGCGTTGGTTTGCGCGTAGCCTTTATTGGCGTTTAAGTAAAACTAAAACTTACCGTTCTCTTTCTTCTTCACCATTCTATCCATATCCATTTAAATGATAATTGTTTTACTGGAACTCTAATTGCTGCTTCTAGAGCCTTATCGTTTTACTGAAACGACAACCGGAACTTGGGTGAATATCTTATGATGGATTTACATGTAATCTTTATCTTCTGCATCTGCAAACTTTAAGAAAAGTAGATATGTCAAAAAAAAACTAATATGGGATGGATTTCCCTTTATGGAATGCGGCATATATTCTGCGGCTTATTGCAATTTCCAACCCACTTTTTTCTTTCAATTGGAAGATACTTAAATCATTAGAATCATTAGCTGCATTTTATTATCGACATGATTTAATCCGAATGAAATTTTTAAACGTAAATACAAAAACAGGTAATTCTACTTCTGCTCAGTGAAGCTGATAGAAGTTTGCTCAGTGAGATCTCAAAAACCTGAATTGGCTGTATTAATTTCTTCTCTCATAAACAAATTGTCGGTACAAATCAAAGAATTCATGACAATTCTTGGAAAATTCTTACCAATTAATTGTCATGACAAGTTTTTTATAATCCGAAAACTGTGACAATAATTGTGACAAATTTTCCGACAGTTCTACAAAATCATCAAACGTTCAGAAAAATGAGATCTCATGAGATTTTTATCACTCAAAAAGATAGCAAGCGAATCCAAGATTTTTTTTCCTCAGAATGTTGACAGCAAAGTTGAAAAATTTTACTGCGGAAACCTGTTCATGTGACTGAGATTGCTGAGATCACCGAGATCTCATTTTCCTGAACTTCCCTACAAAATTTGGAAGTTGTCAACTTGTCTTTTTACAAATTGTCACACCCATCAAACTTGTCAAATTTTATGAAACAGATCCCGAAATTTGCTTTTATTTTTTAATCAAAAATAACAATAAAGCCCTGGGTTCTATTTAACCAAACACTTTTCACTTTTCACTTTGCAACTTTGCACTTTTACTTTGCAAATTTTGTTTCACCAAACGCAAATTTGCAAAAAGGAAATTATTGAATTGAAAAGTTTTCCTCTTTGCAAAGTCTTTGCACTTTGCAAATTTTGTGAAACATATTGCACTTCTACTTTGCAGGAAATTTTTTTTTGCAAAGTGAAAAGTGATTGGTGAAATAGGCCCTTGGTCTGCTATTCGATTTGATCTCGAAAAATTCAGTTCATTTGAATAAATTTCATTTAGTTCCTTAAATCTTTTATGATAAACAAGTGCAAAGAGGTCCCTCTATTTAATTTTTGGAATTCTCAAAAGCATTCATTTTATTTTGATCGTAATTTGTACGCATTTCATTTGATAGTGAAATAACAATTTCTCTTTGGCGGATATAGCAGAATACAAACATTCATGCGAAAAAAAAGAGCAAAATAATTTCAGTTAGTGTCTATTAATTCGCAAAATTTATTTTACTCTTTCATGCAAGTGAATAAGAACTCCCCTTCAACTTTCATTGCAAAATCGTATACAGGTAGTAAACAAAATACATAATGCTAAATTTATTCAAAACATAATAGTTGTTACCCATAAAAATATATCAAGGTACATTGTTAATGTTTGTTCTGTACTTCAAAACTCTTCAGCCGAATTATCCTATGTAACTTAAGTTGCGATTTGTGAAGTTATTATTGGGTTTTGCATATTTAGTCAGACAATGTTATCCAAAATCAATTCGTGGTCGTCCTTAGAAACAAGAAACTTGTTAATTCAATTCAATGAGCAACCATAACCACGAAATAGCTTTGCCAATGAGGAAAAAACACTAAACGGCACAGAAACCACGAAGTCATTCGTAGTTTCCTCATTACGTAAGTCGCGCAACGTGGATCTTTTGAGTGCATAAAATAATATTATACCTTCTATTTGGTTCAAATAAAATAATCCAATCAAATATTACTATGCCAACAATAAAAACTGAATAAATCTAAATCGGGATGTATCGATAAAGGTTATTTATTGTAATAAGTTCTTAAAGAACGAACGAACGAACGGACGGTTTTGAATATCAAGACTCGGGATATTAGGTCTTTGACTTGGTTTTGTATAGCTAGCTCAGTTGAAATAGTTATTCGAAAGGATTAGGACGAACGTTAAGGAATTCTTCGGTTAAATAAAAAAAAAATAAATAAATTCTTAAACATGTCGCATGTAAGTGAAGAGCGTCTTGAATAATTTTTAGCGATATATTGTGTCAAATAAATTAAGAGTATATAAAATATTAAATACAAAACTTATAAAATATTAATATTTTACATTAAAACGAGTTTGGACTTTGCTGGGCCTTGACAGACAAATTCAATTAAATTAAAGGATATTTTAACTTTAAGTGATAAAAATAAAATATTTAATAAAATATAAATTAAAATGGAATTAATAAGGCTAAAATAAAATTTTATTAGTGCATTGTTGTTATAATTAAAAAACGTAACTTTTTTAAATTCGAAAAAGGGTGTGGTTTTCAAGCCTTAGAAATAATTGAATAAAAAAAAGAAAAGTGGAGTATACTTTCCGGCTAACCGTTTAACCGGTTTTGATTTTATTTGATCTATTATATTTAAGAAAATACAACTGTTTCACATAGACCTGGTTAATATTAAATACTTTTTGCTAGTGAACTCAAATATACGAAATGGATTTACTTGAATACATTTTTTTTTTTAAGAAAATCCACACATTTTTTTTGCAAATGTTGGTATCTTGAAATGTATATTTCTTGTCTAGACAGTTTTTTAGAAATTAGTTATGCAGCAATTAATGTTAACTCGCAAATGAAAGGAAATTTGATTCGAATAATATGATAAGCATTTTTTTTTTAAATTCCATTCATTAACGTGTTCTATATCTGAATAATTTGTTTGATTATTACAACTTTGCTGGAATTTTGTAAAGAAACAACTTTTTCGATTTTTTAATTTCAACTATTGCTTCAACTGACGTGGAATAAAAATGATAGTTTTTCTTCTTGTCGTAAAGTTATTTTTTATTGAAAATAATTGTATAGTTTTGATCAAATATTCAAATGTCAAAGTGACATTTGGACTAAGTATGGTAATAAAAAAGGTAAAATAGGCATTTGCTGATTTTAAATTAATAAAATTTTAAAAAAATAATACGATTCTAACTCGTTTAAAATTTTAAAGCCCTGTTTTTAATCCAGATTCTAATATCATACTAAAAATGCTTTAACATCGTACTAAATCGTGTATTTTTTTAAACATTTTAACTTTCGTCTAAGGGCTAGTCGTTTTTAATTGCCTGAGTTAAACCAGATGTAGTTAAGTTTGTAAACAAATTGAAACCGAATTAACTCAGCAACAGTTTTTTTGTAATGTAGGATTAACTATAACTTTCAGTTGCCAAAATTCTAGCAAAAGGCATGTTATTTTACAACCCCGTGGGGCATTGGATAAAAAACGACAACGGAAGGTGCTTAACATGTTAAATGCAACAGCAACTTATCCCCTGCAGGCTAAGCTTAACCCAAAGAATTTTCGAGCGCATAGAAAAAATGTGCAACTGGCATGAATTACGTATTTGTTATAGATAGTTTGTATGAAAGCTCCATTTTGTTTTTGTGATGGCGTCACTGATCCCCCTGTTATTTTTTTTAACCAATTGTCACCGGGATTGTAAAAAAAAAAACACCTTAAATCAAATCTAACTCAAATGCGTTTTCACTATGGAAATAGAGAGGTGACACTATGTGACTGTATGGAAATTATTTCCTTAAATTCCCCCTCTCAATGTTAACAGTGTTTTAACAAAAACCTATAAGGAATATTTACTTATTTTGTTATCACTTATCAATTTTAAGTTTAACGCCCGCATGTTCTGCATTCCACTTATTGTGAATTCACATGGCCAAATTGAATTTAGGTGTTCCACAATTCGTTCGAAACGCTAATGGTGAATTCTTATTTCGAACATGAAAATTGATGTTCTGCATTTCGGTTCATTCCGTTTTCTAAACGTTTTCAATCCACATTTTTATGCGTTGTGAAATCGGTGCATTTGCAGATAATTTTGTATTTCTTGGTACAAAATGTAAGCAAACTTTATGTTTTTGTTTATTTATTTATTATTATTTTCGTAGGAAACATAAGAACATACGAATAAAAAAATACAAAAATCATCAGAACCATTCATATTTAGGTAGGTATATTCACGCCGTCGCGTCGGGCAGGTTTTTTCTTACAAAATTGTTAATTGCTAATTTTTTCTTTCGAGTTCCACTTTCTTTTTTCCCTTATAAATGCCAGTAATATAGAATTAATTTTCATCTTCAGTATAATTTCACTTTAAAACACAATTAAAAATGGAGGCACCTTGCATTTTGACATTTCGAACTAATTGCGAAATTTTCGAAAACGAACGAATTGTAGAACATTTAATTTCAATTCATGTGAAATTGAAATGCTATTTCAATTTGATTTTATTCGAAATGCAGAACATGGGCGTAATTATCATTTTCATTCCGAATTCAAACTTTGTATATCAAACATCGTTTAATTAACTAACCAAATTCTATTTAACTTAGAAAACTGCGGATGATGTCTAAAAATTAAATAATTCAGGTACCTACTTTAAATAAAGCATATTTGTAAACATTTTTAACTATTAAGACTCTGTCTTACTAGTCAAAAATCTAATAAATACGGCTGTTGGACTATTGTTGATAAAAAAGTTTACAAAAAAACTCCGATCATTTAAAATTCATTTTAAAATTCAGTTCAAAATTTTCCAATTTTTTTACTCCAGTCCGAGAAATCCCATGTTGAAATGTGTTTTTGCGATATTTATGCCCATGCCTTGTATTTCGAACGAAATCGAATTGAAATCGATTTTCATTTTCACTCGAAATGAAATTTCATGTTTTACAATTCGTTCGTTTTCGAAAATTTCACAACTACTTTGAACTGTAAAAACTGAAAGTCCATCAATTTTTAATTGTTTTGAAAAGTGAAATAAGACTAGGTGTAAAATTGGATGCAGAATTATTGGCATTTTTAAGAGAAAAAAGGAAGCGGCAATCTGAGAAAAAAAAAAAACGAACCAATTTTGCAGAAAAATCTAATAATTGCCTGATATATCGTGAGTAATTTATTATGAATTGTTTATTCTTATATTAGTATGTTCTTATACGTTTTCTTCTAAAATAATAAATACTAAAAAGAAAATAACAATATGAAGTTTGCTTTAATTTTGCACTAAGAAATACAAAACTAAACGCAACTGCACAAATTTCACAAAACATAAGCAAAGTGGATGGAATTCGTTCAGGAAATGGAATAAAGATAAATGCAAAACATCAATTTTCATTTTCGAAATTCCAATTCACAATTAGGATTTCGAACGAATTGTAGAACACCCGAATTCATTTTCGTCATGTGAAGAGGGTCTGAAGACTAACTATATTGCTAAGTCCCCTTTCACATAAGGAAACAAGCTGGAGATTTTTTGACGTTTTCTTTTATTTTTCAATCTCCATTCTTACTTAATGTATTTCTTACCTAAAATCTGAAAAATTGCTGGAAACTCAGTTTCCTCGTGTGAAAGGACTAAGGGTTGCTCGGAGATGAAATAGTCCAGTAAGCATGATAGGCCAAAAAAGGGGAGTTACCCAGCAAAAGGTCGGGTAGTTCTAAATTTTTGTTCCGTTATGGTTCTTCACAATCCTAAAAAACCATCACTTTTTATTTTGCAAGGATTGTCCGTACGTTTTTGAAATCTTCTCTATAAGCTATAGCTATGGTAGTGGGGAGATTTCTAAAAACCTAAAATTTTAGTTCAAGGGAGCATTATCAAAAAAATTAATCTTTAAAGAAGAAAAAAATCAATTGGGCGTGGCAGTGGGTGGTAAAAATTACGCATGACAAGCCTTAAGTTTAAGGCAACTTAATAACAGGTAGGTTACGGAAATATTGAGTTTTGAAAACATTGTTAAAAATCAATTTTAAAGTTTTCAAAATATGAACAAATTTTGTTGTGTTTACCCCAATTAACTCTTTTCTATATAAATATTAAATATGTAGTTATATTTTGAAAAATATCTAACGCTAAAGTGTTCCCGGAAATACATCCCCAAATAAGTACCTTTTTAAGACAAAAAGATTTTATTAAAGTTTGATACTTTTTTTTTGTATCCCATTTCACCTTATAAATAGCCGATTATAAATAAAATTTTTTCCTCAGCATTTTGACAATAAAACAAAAAAAAATTGAGAAATTTTTTTGTGGAATCCTGTTCATGTTATCAAGATTGCTTGGAAAGAAAATATTTAAATTCAGATTCACTGTCCTGAGATTGCTGAAACTTCAGACGATACTGTTATATTCAAAAAAAAAAAATTATAAAAACACTATTTTAATGAAACATTGTGTCAAAATTTCAAAGCAATTGGTAAAGAACTTCCGGATATTTAAGATTTTGAACAAACGAACATTTACGTTTTTATTTATTAAAATTGTTCATTTGTATAAATCACATATAACTACTTAAACCTCCATAAAGTGGCATAAAACTTAAGCTACCATAAATAATTTATTTGTTTTTTAAATCAGGTGTTTATGCTTGTTCTGAAACTTTTAAATGCACAGTGTGATCAATGACCATTCTTAAGAGCAACCCAGTCGCGCATTTTATTTTAAATCAATCTCTTCGATTTTATTTATTTTTCTAATTAGAAATATTTTTTTTGTTTCAATTGAAAAATTCTGACGCATAAAATATCATAATACCATGGCAAAAAGTTTTCCAAAAGTTTACCATTTGTTGGAAAGGATTTTCAATATACAAATTTTGACAGTTCGTTTTCGTGGTCGTTAACTTTCTAAAACTTACGATAGGTTTGCATGAATACTGAATACGGAAAAAACGGAAAAGGCATAGAAAAGAACTATTTATTCTCTTTTACCGAGCGCTCATATGAGCCTCATAAGTTTATGAGAGTCACTCTCTGTTAACCAAGCCCAAACTTTAAAATCAAACTTTTTTCGAAAATGATTGATCAGCTGTTTGTTAAACCTCAAATCGATAGATACTTTTGTTGGTCGGTGATTTATAATTAAATAGAAAATATTACATTAATATTTTTAATTGTTCACAGTGCTCATAATATTCACTAAATTTTTGCTTCGATCCGAAGAATCAAACGGGCGAATTAAATAACTTAGCAGCTACTGATTGTGGATGGGTTGGTAGAGATGGAGATGTTTGTGTTTGTGGCGGTTTTGGTTGTGGAAGTAGTTTCGAAAATGTCGGAATATTTTTCAATCAATCATATGCTATGAGTTTCAAAGATAAACAAGTAATTTGAATGAAACAAATTTGGTCTTATTTTAAAGGTTTTACACACACTTTTTCAATATGCAGCAGCCAAAAATCACAATTAAGTAAGATTTCGAAAATATATTGATTTCAGATACAGTTAAAAACAGTTTTTCAACTAATTTTTTCTTATATGTATTTAAATGATTTTTTTCGTGTAATGATTCCTACTAACAAATTGATATTTCTAAATTCAAATTCAATCAAAAAAAATGAATCATTAACAGTGTATAAGTTATATAAAACAATAATATTTTAAAACCTCAACCTCCATACAAAAAATTATCAAGATTTTAGTTCAGACACAAACCAATTCATACGTTCTACAAATAGTTTGCATATTTAGGTGTAGGGCTTCTTAATGAATTATTTCTCAAACATCAAACGTTCTCTATCACTTAAGGTTTAATAAATAAATGCTCGAACCTTTTCTACATTTACCTTAATTTACCCTACTGAAATCTCTTCTTGATAACATACATACATACATATCTTCAGCTGATAATTATGAGGTCGTATATCAAAAAAAAATTTTAAATTGACATTTAAATTATCGATTAAGAATCATTTTGTTTAATAAGACTTTTTTGTATAGACTAAAGGTCTTGTTTATATTTTTAATAATGCCTCAAGTGCGACGTTCCGACTTTCGAGCTTATTTATACTCTCCTTCAGGGGAGTAGTAAACACAGTGGAATCGTATTTCGTAATTATGGTATTAACAAAATAAACAAGACCTACATATATGCAGAAGACAATTAATTATTGTGAACATTTTTCAAGGTGGCAGAATAAAAATTAATGAAGATAAAACCTTACTATTCAGGTTGTATAATAAAATAGAAATAATAACCAAAGTCGAAAGTTGTTAATTTAATTTAATTACGAAAGAGAAAAGAAAAAATCGCGCCAAATCGTAGGTTGATTAAAAAACAAAAACCTTTTATTAGTGAATTTGTTAACACTATTGGGAGCTTTTGTGATATAAATAATAAATGTATTTGTATTTTCATAATATTATGAACAAATAAGCATAATCACCCATATTGATTATGAATGTTTTAGGCTCGTCTCACACTTCATTCGCTTCCATTCGGTACGACCTGTGTTTCGTTTTTGATTTCCGTCTTGATCTCTTCACACATACGCAGTTCATAATAGGTTTATATATTCATGGCTACGTCATCTACTACTTACTCATTTAAATAAATAATATAAATTTAAAAATTACATCGTAAAACCGTGAATGGAATTTTTGCGAATTGAAAATCTTATATTCCTGGGCTATTTACTTACTTTTTTTAAAACAGATTTGACTATAGCATCGTACTAAAGCAATTTTTTTTAATTGAACTTCAGTTGAACATGTTTAAACCCTTGTAAGTTCGATGCAAGTAACTAAACAAACACACCTTTTTTTCCTTGCGTTCGAGAAACTAGCAGATAAGCTACGTTGGGTTGTTGTTGCATCAGCTGTTTTTTCACAAGGGATTAAAACAACACAAATCTACCCGGATATCTTTGGATAACTCCCCAAACGCGAGCGAAGTGTCGTATGAAGTTATGACAACACTTAAAATACCTACATATTCGATGATTTAAACTTTAATAATTATATGTACGTACGTTATTATCAATAATCAAACTTAGAGATGACTTAATTGATTATAAATTAAGATAAAATAATAAATATTTCAATAAATAATTTAATCGTCAGCTTAACAAGAAAAGTAACTTAAAATTTAAAAGTAAAGAAACAGTTATATTTAACTTCGCGTGTAAGTGCAAACGCCACTTTATGTTGTCAATTGTCATTCTCAATGCTCATACCAAAAGAAATATAATGTCGAATTCCTTTCAACAAAAGAATCGAATTTTTTTCAAAAAAGAATCGAATTTTTTCTATCGTTGAAAGGAATACGAAAAGACGAAAAGAATCAATTTTTTTTGTGATTGTGTGTGTGGCACTAGACAGCAGCAATTTTGAAGTAAAATTTCTAGAAAATATTCAATTTGGAAATTATTATTATTATTAATTGAAAAACAACGCACAAATATTTACTATAAAATTCACCGAAAATTCGTTGCAACCAAAAACACAATTTGTTTTCATATTGACATTTTAGAAATTTCAAACCTTAAAAGTGTGTGTCCAAATCGGTGTAAATCTTTCTTTCTTGCAAAATTAGCAAGATTTGTTTTGACAGAAAAAATTCGAATTGTTCAGAAAAAAAATCGATTCTTTTAGAAAAAAATTCGATTCTTTTGTTGAAAGGAATTCGACATAAGATGATTGTAACTGCAACAAAAAGTCTTACCTGCAGTTTCCAAAAACATTCGTGTCATCATTATCTACGAACGGTTTTATTCTTTTTTTATAGGTTGTTGTTCGTTGAGCTTGTGCTACACCATCAAAGTGTTAATTATGTCTTAGGTCTTACTGGCGTATAAATGTTTGTGTTGTGTTTATAATATTTTTTTAAAACAACACAAATGTGATTTCAACAGCTGTCAATTTAAGATCGAAACTAATGTAGTAGATTTAGTAATAGCGCCCTTATTATTAGTACCCGTGTTTACTTGGTTATTGGTTAATACAGAAACTAACTCGACATTAAATTTACTTGTCTTTAAATTTTACGTGGCGTTTATCTAAAGACATGTTTAGCGATTGATTATATTGGTGGGGCCTCTATATACACTCAGCTGCACGGAATATTGGCCACACTTGATTTTTGTTGTTACTCGTTAATGATTTAATTGTAATTATGTTAAATGTGCATATTTTAATTGTTTTAAACCCTTTTAAGAGAATGCAAAGGTTTACTTTATTTTTAATAACGATAACTTAAAATTTTACATTTTCTCAGAAAAAAAAACACTTAAATTAAAAACAGTATAAAAAGAAACTTCACGTATTTTTTTTGGGGTTTTGAGACATGTCAGTATCGTGTGTTCCCTCCTCTCGGCCATATTACAACCTGCATTCGATCTGGCATACTCTGGATGATGCTTTTAATATCCACTTGCGATAAGCTCTCCCAAGCGGCTAGTGCAGCAGTCCTGAGCCCGTCCAGTGTTTGTGGGGGTGTAACAACAAAAATCAAGTGTGGCCAAGATTCCGTGCCGCTGAGTGTATCTGGAAACTAACTACAGGGAGTCGGATCTATGACATAAAATATTTTTAATATACATATGTATAACTGAATTATTTTTTAATTATGTGAAATGTTGTTTGATCAAAAAATGTATGTATTAAACTTTAAAATAATTTTAATATTGGGCTTGAATGATCAGTTTCAATGGATGCAATTAATAAAACACTAATTCATCTTTGGTTTATACCCTTAGGCCAGGCGCGCACCTGCAACTAAACAGTTTGGTTCCAATTTGAGCACAACGGGCTTATATGGAAGTGCGCGCACATAAACTACCGCGGGGTCTCATATAATCCTATAGTACTCAAAATCGAAACCAAATAGTTTGGTTGCAAGTACGCGCCTGGCCTTAGTTTCACTGACTGTTTTTGCCTGAGCATTAATTATAGCCTCTTTAATAACTCGATTGGAAAAAATAAGAGTGGGAGGGGATATGCCAAATTTAGAAATGCAAACTACAGCCTGTTAAAAATATTTGTGATATTTGACTGTAGGTACTAATATCACTGCCGTCAAATTGGTTTTCGAATATAATTCGTTAATATTGTAATAACGAAACACTTGTTACATAATCCACTTTCTCACCATTCCAGCTCCAACAATATTCTAGCTCATAAAATATTAAGGAATTAATTATAAAGTTGCATGAAACTTCATGTCATCCCTTATCGGAAAGTTGTTTTAAGTAGGCCTACTATCTATATACCCACCAGAACCTAACCTTATTTAAAGAAAATGCATTGAAGAAAATGCTTCCTTAAGTACTATATCTAGGTACCTACCACTTCTACAAGTAGGAATGCCACAGGAAATTCAAGTCATGTTTTCCAATTTTAGATTCACCGTGTCATCGATATTAGTTATTGTTTTATTTTAATAATTCTGGAAGCCAGGAAACAGAATGATATCTAACATAGGTATACGGTGACAGGCTGTGCAATGCGTGCACATTACCATTTTATATTAACAACAACGGGGATGTTTATATCTGATATAAATACATACATAAGTATATACATAAACTTATATTCCTGACATCGGATATAAAAGAAGTTAGCAATGGATTTACAAAACACGATAGATACTCTTCAATGTGCATATTAATTCAATTTCTTCAATAAAAACGAGTACAAATTTGAATTAATATTTTTCTTTTGTGGTTGTTTTTTTTTTTAAAGGTGGGCTACAAAGATAACTACAAAACAGCATGTCCTGTTTCCGGTACTGATCACCCTAAGTTACCATTTTCTAGACATAGAAATCGCACGGCAACAGATAATAACTTAGGATCTAGTGCACAACAACCCGCTAGCCTCACTCCTAGGATGTCGTCGAGCCCCACCCCTACAGAAACAAACACTCTGTTACGCCAAAATCAGGAGTTGCGTCAACGTTTGCAAGAAGAAGCATGTAGCTATCGTCGTCGTATTGATACCTATAAGCAAGCACAGCAGAATCAGGCAGCATTGGTGTCTCGATTGCAATCAAAGGTTCAGCAATATCGTCAGAGGTGTTCGGATTTGGAGGGAAGAATGCATGAAACTATTAAACCGGTTCCATCTATAAGCTACAGTAGCGCACCTCAGATAACAACTGGTCCCATATCGAGTGGAGGAATTGTAAGTTTTGAAATGAAATATTGCTTATAAAACTTGAGAAAGCTTATTTTGTAATTTTCTTTTTTCTTTTCAAATATAGTGCCCCAATACTTCGTTAAACATGGGTCAATCTAGTTTGCCATGTTCTTCATCGTTGGACTCACCGCCAACACCTCCATGTATGAGAGATTGTGCACATCATGATGATGGTAGTGATATTTGTCGAAAACTTGAGGAAGAACATAACAAATGCGAACATACTATGCAACAAAACAATGCTTTGAGACAACAATTGGAGGAATCAAATAAGACCAATGAGGCATTGACAAATGATTTGCAAAAGTTAACAAACGACTGGGCTAATTTAAGAGATGAACTGATGGCCAAAGAAGATGAGTACAAGGAAGAAGAGCAGGTATTAATTTTAAGAGTTTTTATTTATTATACTTTTGTTACGAGATTTCAAGTTTATTTAGAACCTACCAAGGGTCTTTAATTTACTGTATAAGTACTTATATGAGTGTGCAGTTATCGGTGGATAACTTGACGTTAAAAAGTTTTGATATCAAGTTAGCGAAGCACCCCCCAAAAAGCGACAAAGACATGTTCAGGAAAATGAGTTTTCCGAGATCTTAGAAATCTCAGTTACATGAACAGGATTCCTCAGTAAAATTACTCAGCATTTCTGTCAAAATTCTGAGGAAAAAAAAATCTAGGATTGCCAAAGGTGTGTTCCTTTGGACAGCAGTATCTACTGCCAAGTACTTCTGACTGTAGTTCAAAGCACTTCAATAATGTAGTAACAAAATCATGAAAATACATACAAATAATACAAAATTACACCTGCTTTCAAGTTAGATTATACTTTTTACAAAACGAATGGCATCATCAATGGAACATAACTGATATTTACTTTCAATTTACTGCTAATTTCCAATTGTTTCCTCTGTGTTCTGGAGCACAGAATATTACATCAATTAAAATTAAACACCTTATTCATATGTTATTCGAAAAATATTTTGATAATAAACAAGACATCGTCGGCTAAATACGTAAAGCAGCTAAGTCCACTTTGAAATTGAGATTTTGGTGCCACTTTCCTAAGAAACGCATTTGCAAAAATTTGTTTAATCACTTTTATACTCCTGTAAAATTGATAAAAACGGACTTAGCAGGGTTCCGTATTTAGCCCACGACATACATACATGTTCTTTTAGCTACGAAACATAAAACCCATGTTCGTTTTCTTCCCTAATACTGCTAAAAATTGGCAGTTTTGTGCAATAAAAGACAAGGCGATAGTTAAATCTTAACGAAAAAATACCCATTGAAACTGTCACCAATTACAAAAAAAAAGGAAAAGAATCGCATAAATCTATGCAGTAATGAAAGAAACAATGAATACAAATAGAAACAAAACTCAAATTTCACTTTTCCACACACAATGAATGGGTCGTGCAAATAATTCAGTGCGAAAAAAGAGCGGAGACTTCTCCAAATAATTATCAATTCCGCTCGTTGAACAACTAGTCAATAAAGCATTTGGCTCGGAAAAAACCTCATGGCGTTCTTAAAAAACTGTATAAAGTCCCATTCGATATGAGCGCCGCTAACAATTTTAGGGGGCCCCCAGAATAGTTTTTCAGGAATAACTCGCAAACAGTAAGTTGTACAGAAAAAAATTCAAGGACTAATTTGTAGGTTAGAAAATTTCCTA
Source organism: Epistrophe grossulariae (assembly GCA_929447395.1). NCBI lineage: Eukaryota > Metazoa > Arthropoda > Insecta > Diptera > Syrphidae > Epistrophe > Epistrophe grossulariae. The sequence goes on along the minus strand of OV839567.1, from coordinate 150,105,763 downwards.
CAAAAAATATTAACATACTTTTTTTCATAAAAATAACCGTTTTCAAAAGAAACCAATCGCAAGAGTTAAAGGTTTTACTTTTCTATGTATATGTATGTATATAGTGGGCGACTTAGTTCAAAAATTTAACATCAACATTTTTGGAACATATTTTTAAGATATTGGTCCACTTTACGTATTTGTCCACCCCTTTAGGTAGGAGGGGAAAATTAAACAAAAATTATGAAAATAGAAAATGTTATATCTTTTTTTAAAGCAGCCAGTAATTTATTCTTTAGTTATGTTTTTAAATGAAATTATTTTAGTTCTTAGTTTTTGAATAAATGATTTTTCAACTCAACATTTTGAAAATAAAATTCGAAAAATGTCTGGTTCGGTCGATTAGGGCCATTCATCTTTATGGTTTATATTTCAACCCCTCATAATTTTATTTGTTACTCCACCATAGGCTTTTAAGGACTACTACAATTCCGAACATAATCGTTTGTTAAAAATGTGGCGAGAAGTTGTTGATGTTAAACGATCCTTTAAAGACATGCAAATGGCTATGAAGAACGAAGTCGGCAAAATGGGAACGGAAATTTCAACAGTTAGCAAAGATTTGTCAAGCGCTTGTAATGGTGTTGATTTCACTGTGAAACAAGCAACCCGAGCAAACAATGAACAATTGCAAAAATCACAACGTGAAGCCTCCGATCTCAAATCTCAGCTGGCAACACTGAAAGTTCAATATGAAGGTGCTAAACATGAAATAAGTGAACGTGATCTTCGTTTGCAGGATTTAATGCAACAGCTTAAGAAACTTGAAGATCGTTGTTCTCAAGCTGAATCACAAGCTATGCAAACAAATCGCATGAATGATGAAATCGAACGATTAAACAATGCTATACGTGAAATAGCTCAAGCTGTTGTTCAAGATGCCGAGACTGTTGTCGATGTGGAAGATAATGGCTCATCTCAGCATTTGCATTTGAGCCAACAATCAGTTATGGGAGGACCTCCGATGAAATCCCCACGAAGAGGATCATCGAGAACTTCGCATGCCTTTGCCGAAGGAACTATTTCAGCAGTGCAAGCTGCATTACACAAATACCAATTGGCTTTGCACGATCTTCAAGTAAAGTATCAAAATTGTAATGATAATCTTCAAACAACCAAGAATCAACTGGAGGCTAGTGAGAGTACAAAGAATATCTTAGCTTCTAAAGTGTCTCAGTTGACGGAAAAACTTGACATAAGTAATTCTCAACTTTCGGAACTCTTTAAAGAGCGCGAAAGTCTTCAGAAAACTTTGGATGGAATGCGTGGTGATAAGATGAATGTTGAACGAGGACGAGCGGAATTAAATAATGCAGTAAGTTAATTTTCAGAAAGTCGTAGCCTTTAAATTTCTTTGAATTTGTATTTCAGTTTGAAAACCTCAGCAATGATTATGAGAAGCTTCAACTTAACTATGGTAAACTACAGAAAAGAATTGATAGCTTAGAAGAAGACAAAAAAGCTGTGGAGCTTGAGATTCAAAGGATTCTTAAAGACAAGGACATAACTGAAATGAACTTAAGGTTTGTATGCAAATGTTGTTCGTCAACAGCCACAAATTTTCTACTCTCATTTTGTTCTAGATCCGAAGAAGACCGAGGAAGCCGGCTTCGAGAGGAAACCATATCCCTGAGGGAAGAACTCAACAGACTTAGTCTAAACAGAGACTTACTCGAACAGCAGCGCATTGAAACAGACAGCGTTATCTGCATGATGGAAAAACAAAGAAACGACCTGGAGTATGACTTGGAAAAATTACTCCTTGAAAAGTGTGAACTACAGGAGAGACTTGAAAAAATCTCTTCAAATAGCTGCACAGACAAAGAAGAAGTAAAAACTCTACAAGATCATTTAACAGAATCCGAAGAAGACAGAAAGAAATTACGGAGTCAGTGTAGTGAACAAACAAACGAATTATCTGCTATTAAAAAAGAATTAAATGTCATTGAAAAGAACCGCCTCGACTTGGAAACCGAAAACCTCTCTTTGCGAGAGAAACTCAAGTTTCTGCATATGGAAAAGGAAAAGATACAACAAGATCTGGCCTGTGTTACTCGTGATCGTGGAGACATTCACAACCAACTCACTGCCACAAACCGAAAGAAGGAATGTCTCAACGAAGAGCTAATGCGTACTCGACAACGTTTGGAACAGGCCAACGAAACGAACAACCGACTGAATAGAAGTTTAGAAGAAATGGTCAAGGAGAGCGAGGAAAGGCAGGTTGTCATTGAAATGCACGAAAAGGATCTCCAACGGCTTCAGGTAAATAATTATGCATGTGCAGATCTCGGAGATCTCAGCGATCTCAGTTACTTGAACAGGATTCCTCAGGAAAATTCAAATCTCTGAGAAAAAAAATCTTGGTTTCGCTTGCTCTTTTTGAGTGAGAAAAATCTCTGAGATCTCATTTTTCTGAACGCCCCAATTATTAATTTCAACCAAGCACAATTAATTCTTATGCTCGTATACCTTCCCCATTGTAATTTCAACAGGAACTTCTAGCATCCCTTCGCACTGAAAAGGAATCCCTAGAAGCAGTTCTTTTTGATACAAATACCACCTTAGAAGCAACAGTTGAAAAGCGTAATCAACTCGAGCGTGAACTGCAGGAGGTATTAGTGAAAGAGGAAACCCTAAAGAACACTGTTGCCCGACTAACCAAGGATTTGGAGAACTGTCAGAGGCGTGCTCAAGAAATGAAGAATCAACTAACAAATGCTGCACGTGCCCAAGAAAGTGAATTCCAGCAGAAGATTGCAAAGCTCAAGGCTTCCGGAGATGACAACAGTAAGAAATATGCCGAAGAAAATCAACAAATTCGCAATTCTTTGGAAAAACGAATGCAACAAGCTCTGCAAGCATTAGAACAAGCTAAAGATGATGAAATTTTCAAGCAGCAGGAGCACATTGAAACTCTTCAAGCTAATATGGAGAAATTAATGCAACAGCAGGAAGATGCAATGATTCGTGCTGAAAATGAAAAACAACAAGCTTTGCTGATGGGTATATAAACAATAAAAACTTATTTCTTAAAACAATAATTGTAAATCTATTTGTTTTTTTAGCCCATCGTGACAAACAAGCTATTGCCGAGAAGCTAGAATCTGTAACTCGAGACTTGAAGGCTGAACAAGATGCTTTAGATCGCAATCGAAGGGAGTTTGTAGCGCGGGATGAAAAACATCGGAATATTATAGCACAGTTGAAGGACGAAATTGCAAGTATTCGAACAAAAGAAGAAGAAAATAAGTAAGTTTAAGCTTTAGAAAACAAAAATTCTGTTAATGCAAAACTTTACAAAAATCTATTTGCTTTTTAAGGATGAAGTTAGAAGAAGAAATCAAAAAGCTAGAAATTTCACTGACATCTATCAGAGAAGAACGAGATTCACTTGGTCGTCTAAGTGAGGAGTTGAAAATGGAAGTTCGTTTGAGAGAAGACAAAATCGATGGACTTAATGCACATCTACAGGAAACAATGCGAAAGATAAAAGAAGGTTAGTATCTCAAGAATATAGCAAACATATAGTTTTTTAAATGGAGATATCTCTGTCTCCTAAAGCTCCTTTTGAATTCTTTTTTGGATCAGATTTCAGGGTTGAAAGACTTTACATACATTTTGAAAAGTTTTCATTGAAAGTTTTTGTTTCTTTGACAAACTCTTTTAAATTAACACTTTTTGGTATTCCAACTCTAAAGATTTATCCTCTTTTTATCTACAAATTCCGCAGATATTTCTTTAAAAATAGGCAATTCTTTCGACTGTCACGCAGTTCCTTTTTCTTTTTTTTTGTTATTTATTTTCTCTTTCATGGTCTGGAAATGAAAACAAAAAAACAATAGTTCTTATTTTGTGAGGAATCTGTATAAATAATATTACTTACCACGACCAAATATGATTTCAAAATAAAATTTCCTTGACAGCAGCCTTCAGCTGTTTTTTAAATTTGATTGAGTGCTGAATGTTTCGAAAGGTTTGTTTGTTTAGTTCACTTTGAATTTCAACTAGTTTTTTAGAGGTTTTATCTAAAACTTGTGGTTTACGAAAACTCTTTGTTTACCAAAAATTTATGGTAAAACTCTAGTTTTCGATGTAGGTTTCCCGCCAAAACCGATAATTTCGCGAAAACCGCGTTTTGAGTTAGGTGTGAAAAGGCTATTACGCTCGTAAGAGTTCTACGGGAATATCTTCCAAATAATGCAACTATATGACATGCATGATAACCAGTTCCTAAGAGGGGAAAGAAATAATGTCCCCACGTTGTGCGCCCATTCTTTATTTTGTCAAAAAACAAAAGATATACAATTTCATTAGAAAATTCAAGATTTCTTTTAATTTAAATTATTTAAAAACGACCATATTTCATTTCATTTATTTAAGGTGACGGACAAACCGAAAGTCTTCGAAAAGAACTTACAGATAACCGTCGAGCACTTGCAGATAGTAATATCGAACGCGATAAGTATGCAAATAGTAATAAGGAACTTAGGGATCATGTTAAACGAGTAGAGGGTGCCAAACGAGAACAAGCACGAGCTATTGAAGATGCATTACAAAAAATTGCTAATCTTGAAGATAGCAAAAATACACTAGAAAATGATCGTACTAGACTGAGTACTCTGTTAAAGGAGACCGAAAACAATTTAACTAAAACAAGTCAAGAATTAACTTCGACTAAAAGCACTCTACAAAAAGTTCAAATTGAATGTTCACAAAAGAACGATGGTGAGAAGGATTTACAAAATAAATTAACCTCGGAAACGGAAGCCAAGGAGCGTGTTTTGCAAGAATTGGATCAAGTTAAAAAACAGGTAGATCAAGCGCATCAATCTTTTAAAATCCTTTTGATCAAATACTATTATTTTATATATAGCTTGCCGATTTAGAAACCAATTTATGCGCAACGCGTCAGGAATTGGGACGTCTTCGTTGTCATGCTGGCCAAGAAGAGCATAGATTCCATAATCGTGAACAAGAACTCGTAGCAAGATTGGATGAGGGTCGCTGCAGAGAAAAACGCATTGAAGATCAAAAACACAATCTTGAAGTTTGTCTAGCCGATGCTACACAGCAAATTCAAGAGCTTAAGGCACGGCTTGGTGGAGCTGAAGGACGCATACGTGCATTGGACGAACAGCTTTGCAATTGCGAAGCTCACAAGCGTGACGCTGAACAGAGACTTAGTTCCATTGCACATACTCTCCGTCGTATAGCTGGTATTCAATTCGATGGTACTGTTAGTCTGTCACATAGATTAGTTAGTCCATCACGTCGATATAGTCCAGTTCGGAGTGGTTGCCATGATTTCGAGACCCGCAGTACTTCGAATTGTCCAGATGTTCCAATTATCGAGGTAGATCCTGACTTGGTTCGTAAGGGGGTACGTAATTTAATGCATCAAGTTGCTCAAATCGAACGCGAAAAGGATGACTTTAAAGCCCAATTGAACACTACCAAGAAACAGCTGCAAGATGCTGCTGATCAACAAGTTAAATGTGACACTAAAGTCTCGAAATTGCACCAAGTCCTGCGTCATCTGCAAGAGGAGAAAAGCAATTTGGAGAGTCAACTGAGTATCAAGTCAGCTACCTTGCAATCGGTAGAAGATACTCTGCGTCAGAAGACTGATGAATGTCAACAAGTTCGGGAAAAACTGGCAAGCGTAGAAATGCAGCTTGGTGCTGGTGCCGAGGAGAATAGTCAAACAGAGGTAAGTAAAAAGTTGGCTTAGATTCTTTATCTGTTTTGAAAACATAAATCTTGAGCAACTGTTGAGGATCAGTATATAAGCAAAAAAGTTATAAAACCAAGTCAAATTAATCTGATCAAGTGATCGGACGATTCGATGCACACATTAAGCTTGTTTTTTTTAAACAAATTTTTAGAAATCATTTAAACAAATATAACGAGCCCTGACCAATTTCGACAAGAAGGTCAGATAACTGGTAATAAATATATTGCGGAAATATTTATCGCTTTCAAAAAAATGCTATCAATGGCATTTCTCATTATTTCTACTGATTTATTTCCCTGCTTCCATAAATGAATTTTATTAGATTTTTTTTTGTTTTAGTATGGTCGCTCTATAGTCACTCGCGTTTATTTATAATTTTGTTTTCAAAAAGATGTTTATTAACATCGAAGTCCAGTATAAAAATCAATTCAGATAAGCTAGACGTCTTTTCGTGGAAAATTAGACCTTAACTTGACTTCAATAATCCCGGGGACGTATAGATTTTGTTTTTATGCATGATTTGGTAGCAGAAGATTATTTATAACCTCATTCAATTTATAGGGTGTATAATATAATATAATAAGATTATTATTTATTAATTTATAAGCTCATTCTATTTGTAAGGTTTATAGTATGGGAATCTTCACAGTAGCAATAGAAATTTAAGCATCTGGATTCTGGTTTAAAAAGCGGATGGCTCGATTTTTTTTAAATCAACAAACAAATTTGAAAATATTAGTGTTGTTAACAGTTTTGAAGAAGTTAACACTTTATCTAAAAGAAAACACATTTTGTTCGTCTTCTCGGTTTTCGCACCGTGGAGGCTTCTTTGACATCATCATATAGATACTAAATCTATAATTAAAATCTAGCCACTTACCCTCAATATCACAGGGTGAGTTTAAATTTAGGTTTACCTGAACCTGAACTAGAGTTTAAATTTGATATTCAACTCGTCCGGTTTAACAGTGTAACAGTGTAACTTAAGTTCAATTGAACTTCGTTTAAATAAATTTTATGATTAGAAGTTGGTACATTGCACGTCGTTTTTCTGTCATGTGACGTAATGTAAACACTACGTAGTTTTTATGCAGCTTTTCCAAAATCTTTCCTTGTCTTCTCTTTCTGTCTTTGAATCAAAAACACGCCAAACAACAACTATTTTCTGTTGTTGAGAATCGGGGAAGTTTATTTTGTCTAAAAATACCGTTGCGACTTGACAAAAAGACTGAAGCCTGGTTCACAATGCGACGAGGAAACCAGACGAGAGCGTGACGTGAAGTTGCCAAATCAATGGGTGGGTTCAATACGCAAATCGTCTTACATCTTAATTTATGTCGTTGAACGCAAAAAAAAAATCTGAAATTTCAGTCGAAAGTCATTGTGTCAAATTCCTGCATTTACCTAAAAGATTTACATTGAAGCGAAATAAAAAAAGAACGTTAATTACATTCGTATATTAAACATTGAGCGTGAGTAGTTGTTAGAATGAAAATATATGTAACTAACAGCCCTTTTCTGGCAAACCTCACTGATACCTCACAAGACACAACAATCTCACAAGGAAAGGTGATTGGTGAAATAGATTTTGTGAGGTTTTCGTACCCTCACAACTGTGAGCCTCACAAAAACTATCGAAATTGTGATCTCCTTTTGAGAACCCCACAACAACCTCACAAGAAATCAACCACACAAAGGCTTGTGACTTGTGAGTTGTGAGCCCTCACAACGCCAGAATAGCCCTTTTATTGATATGTATGACTTACAAAAACATAGAAAAACTTTCCAAACATCAATATAAAAATTGTTTATTTAAAAATTCACTAAACAATAAGTAAAAAGTTCGTTCATTTAAATAAGTATTAAATTTTCAAGACAAAAAACTGCAGCGCTTCAGCTGATCTGGCACTTCCCCCACCACAAACAACATTCATCTGAATTTTCAGACGAGAATTTCTTGTCTGAAAATTCATATGAAACGTAACTAATGTCGAATTCCTTTCAACAAAAGAATCGAATTTTTTTCTAAAAGAATCGATTTTTTTTCTGAACAATTCGAATTTTTTCTGTCAAAACAAATCTTGCTAATTTAGCAAGATTCAAGAAAGATTTTACACCGATTTGCACACACACTAGCAAGATTTGAAATTTCTAAAATGTCAAATTGAATGTCGCGGTGTTTTAAGAAAACAAATTGTGTTTTTGGTTGCAACGGATTTTAGGTGAATTTTATAGTGCGTTGCTTTTCAATTAACAATAATAATATTTTCCAAATTGAATATTTTCTGGATATTTTACTTCAAAATTGTTTCTGTCAGTTTTCGTATTCCTTTCAACGACAGAAAAAATTCGATTCTTTTTAGAAGAAAATTCGATTCTTTTGTTGAAAGGAATTCGACATAAAAGTCACTAAAAGTCATCTAACTTTTTATGACAGCTGGCCAATTAGAAGCTCTTAAAATTCAATTGTAAAAAGTAATGCATTGAACGTAGCCAATTTCAAGCAATGAAAGTATGCCACCAGAGTATACACTATAAAGGTAGAACCGCACTAGGCAGAACTGCACAGTGCACTTCAGCGACACCCTGCGCACTTTCGCACGAAACTGAACGAAACTTCATGTCGCGACACAGTTGGTCAGATTACCAACTTTGTCGCATAGTATCGCGCCGTGAAGTGCAGTTGTCGCTTAGTGCGATATAGCTCATACAATTTCATACAAATAAGTCGTGAAGTTCAGTTCCGCTGAAGTGCAGTTCCACCGAGTGCGGTCTTACCTTAAAGCGTTTCTCGTCGTCACGTCACGCCAAGAGTTCTCTATCTGAACTGGATAGCGTAGGTCTTTTAATTTTCAATTAATTCAATTAAATATTAAAAAAAAACATAGATGAAAGATGTATACATGTTATTTCCTTTTTTTTACTATTACCAAAACTGTTAAAAGCATTTCCTTCTTTTTTTCATTTTCCTTGTTTTCAAATGCTTTTTTTTTGTATTTTAATTCTTTTTCTTAAAATTGCTTAAATCACTTTTTCACACACTGCACTGAAAACAAACAAAACGAATGAATTTACTCTGTCAAAAAAAAAAACACTCAAATAGGGAACCGATTTTACGAAAAAGTATGACAGGGTTTCACGTCGCGCTTTCGTCTCGTTTCCTCGTCACATTCTGAATCAGGCTTGATAAAGTGCAATGGAAAAAATTCATTATCATTTTAAAACTGTTGCCAAGTTAAAAGTAGGTTTAATTGAATTTTATGACATTTATTTTTATTGTTATGTTTTGTCTTTCCAATATTCTAGTTACATAAATAGTTCAATAAACCTCTGTCTTAATAAATATATGTAGAATGAAATTTGATTAAAGAAATGATCTATATTAATGGATCTAATAGAACTTAAACTGCAGTTTATTAAAAAAATGAATTTATCGAACGACTGTGGTTTGTGAATACGCGCCATAATGTTTGTCTATTAAAACTTTATAATAGGTGTGGTGCAATACGATCATGACGGTTTTACTGGTCACAAAACAACATTTATTTTCAAATCAAGTTTCTTTTATTTTGGTTTCGTTTATAATGTCCCTTCTTACCCCAATATACATAATATTTAAGAAACTTTGCTTGGTTCACGCATGCTATGAATCAACACGAAAACGCTATACACACAGGCACACTCAAACCATTTTCATTCTTTCTAAAATACTACGTTTATGTATATGAGCGAATTCAAGGATAGGATTCGATCCAGGTATATGCCGATGCAGGATCGAAAGATTGAGTTCAAATACAATCGAAGTGATATTTTTATTTTTATAGTGTGTGAGCGGAATTCAAATAAAATAAATTAAAAAAAAATATAAAAATGAAATTCAGAGTACAGAATCTGTAATTAAAATACACACACACCAAACCAACAAGCAGCAGAAATCTCGATTTTTGAATTCCTCGATCTAGGTAAAAATTTCTATTTTCGATTCGATCCAGCTCACCAAGTAATCCGGATTAGATTTGATCCAGGTTTACAAATACCTAAATCCTGATTCGATTCGGATTTAATTCTCCATGTAAACGTAGTATACTTACATTCAACACGAAGTATGAGCAACAACAATCAGCACAAAGGCCGATTGATCATTGATGAAGCCGAAGACGTCTTTGCTTTTAACCAAACTATGGTAAAAAAAAACGGATGTTTATTGATGGTATACCATTCTCATTTCGAAGTTTATATGGAGTAAATAGACAAAATAGAAAATGTCTAATCGTTCGTATTTTAAGGCTGAGGCTACGACTGTGCACAGTTGGTAGGTATTCGATATTGTTCTCCTTTGGAATTTTTATTTTCAGATCTGATGCAATGCGGTTCTGCTTAGTTTCAGTTTTTTAGTTAGGTACCCGTGCATTGTTAGAAGTTAATTTAAAATTAAAGTCAAGTATTGCGGGAAAATAAATTTATTATTGTGAAATGGATTTTGAATATTTCATTAATAATAAAGAGAAAACATGTTCGATGCTTTCTATTGATGATAAATTAAATATTAAAAAAAAGTACAAAAGCCAATTCTCGATCTATCAGAAAAAGATGGTAAGGCTTTACGGAAATTTCAAGCAATATGGTACAATATGGAAGTAAAAAGTCAACAAAGTATTTTGCTACCCATGCTTTTTCTTTAGCCACGATTCGCCAAATGAGTAACTGTCTTCCCACTTTGCATGAGTACGGGACGTCCCTGCAGCTATTACAACACAAATTTGACTGTCAATTTGACGTTAATGCCTCAATAGGCGTTTTTCAGAATAGAGCTCTGAACAGAGTCTGAAGACTCCGCACATACTCTGAGCGATCTTTGAACTGAGCGTGCTCTGCCCTAACTTTAGAATAAGAAGATAAGGAAGAGGTGTATATCACATATACAGTGTATGTGAGTGAAGCACCAAATAAAAAAAAAAAAAAAACAAAAATATAATATAAATTACACTGCTTGTTATACATAGGTGTTTTTACGCCATTCAACGCAGCACCGCATGTAGTTTTATATATTTTGTTTCAATGAAATATTGCATGTATTCACTTTATTTACTTTTTACTCAAAACACATTTCTCAAAAAACGGCTAAAAATTCCTTTGGAACTTAGGACTTAGGACTTAGCTGTCTAAAACAGCCCATAGACACTACACTTGTGACTGCACCGGTATCGGTGTACTAAAATGTGTGCTGTGTATGTGATGGTGCCCACACCGATTTCGGTGTCAGACACGGTACGACTGTACGAGTAAAATCAAAAGTTTTTGATTTTTGGTGTCGGTGTCCCGATCGGTGTGGCGTGTGTGGCGGAATGCCACACCGGTGTCAGTACACCGGTGCAGACACAAGTTGGGCTACTTAACTGCACGCCTTCCCTGTGTAAATGCATTTGTGTAACTCACACTATTTTGAAAAAGGCTTCACTCGATATGCCCGTTCCTCTATTTCTTCTTCTAAGTCCCCTTTCACACAAGGAAACAAGTTGCTGGAGATTTTTTGACGTTTTCTTTTAATTTCCAATTCCCACCAATCGTAGACCCTTCATTCCTCTTACTTGGTGCCCTTCTCTCCTAAAAACTGAAAGTTGCTGGAAACTAACAGCCCTATTCTGGCAAACCTCACTGATACCTCACAAGTCACAACAACCTCACAAGGAAAGGTGAAATCGATTTTTTGAGGTTTTCGTACCCTCACAACTGTGAGCCTCACAAAAACTATCGAAATTGTGATCTCCTTTTGAGAACCTTACAAGAAATCAACCTCACAAAGGCTTGTGAGTTGTGAGTTTTGAGCCCTCACAACGCCAGAATAGCCCTGTAAGTTTCCTTGTGTGAAAGGGGACTAAGCTCTGAACTGAAAAAGAAAAACGTCCTATGTCTAAAGTTTCCATAAGTCTACAAAAACGCTAGAACTTTTTCTTGTTCTTCTTTTAATCATTCAAACTAAATATTTATGTGACCAAAAAAATTGATTACATTTCAATTCCCAGAAGATGAAGAAAATATAAGAACTTCATTATGGCAACCATGATTTTGTTTTGTGTGTCTTTTTGTCTTTTATGAAAAGTGAAAATTGAATAGCTAGGCTAATAAGGCACTTGGGATTTCGATCGTAAGACTAGACAATTCAGTCGCAAAAACTGGAACACATGATTTTCAATGTGAAGCTTAAAAAACTGAAATTTGTTTCATTTTTCTGGCGACACGACTGTTGCAAGTTTAAATGAATCAAATGCAAATATACGTTTGTGCACACACTTCGACGATTAACAAATATTTTTTTTTTTAATTTAGGAACGTTTAGAAAAATGCCGTCAACACGGCGCCAAACTTGAGACTGAAAAACGTCAACTTCAAGAAGAACTAGCCAAAATCGAGGGTAGAGCTACGAAACTTGATTTGCAACGTGTTGCAATGGAAGGTGACATTACCCGACTGCAAATGATTTTACAAGAAAAAGACTCAACCATTCGACAATTGCAAGAGCGTTTAGAAAATCAAAACCGTTCTTCAGCCCAGCTAGAAGATCGTTGTGCATCACTTAAATCAACTGTTGATCAGCTTAAAGATCGTCTACAAAAAACTGCCTTAACTGAGACTGAATTACGTGGTGAAATTAAGACTTTAAGCAAAGAACTTTCCGAACAAGGTCATACGTCGCAATCAAATCAGGAAAAAATGAAGATGCTTCAGAAGAGTTTACAAACTTTGGAAAATGAGAAACGAATTTTAGCGGAACGCTTAGAAAATGCCCAAGGCAATGTGAACGAACTTCGTCGAACTCAGCAAGCACAGCTTGATTCGGTGCAGAGACTTCAGGAACAGGTAACAGAACTGGAAGTTCAGCGTTCAGCGCTTGAGTCGCAGCTTCGAATAGCCAAGTGGAAGGAAGAATCTGGCGATAATAAAGGTGCGGACATGATGGACACATACAACGAAGAGAATGAGCTTAGTCGTCAGTTGAAATCATCGCAGAGGGAGAAGACCGAACTTCGAGGAAAACTACAGTCTTTGAAAGATAAAGTAAAACAGTTAGAAGGTGATCGTCAAAGTAAGTTCTCAGGTGGAGCTGCTAATTTCGATCGATCGGAAAAGAGCTATTACGACGCAGGAGATTATGATTCCAATCGCATGGAAAACGACAACTACATGAAGTCCACTGCTTATAGTTGCGGCTTGGATCACGCTGTAATCGAACAGGAATCCCGTGATCTACGCCTTAAAGTTCGACGTTTGGAGACCCTTCTCGCTGAAAAAGAATCAGAACTGGCCAGAGTCAAGGCCAGAGTTCACGACAGTGGCAAATGTTTAGATGGTGACTCCGAAAGATACCGCAGTGCACAGCTTCACGCTGAAAAGTTATTGGACGCTCGTGAGCAGGCTCACCGTCAGCAAGTTCTTAGACTCGAAAATCAGGTAAGTTCTTGTATTTTGTATTGTGATAGGAAAAAAATTTAATTCTGTTTTGCAGATTTCAATGTTAAGAGAACAACTAGCACAGGAAGCTAAGCGACGCCAACAGTATATTTTGCGTAGTTCCCGGGCTAATAGAGAAATGCAACATTTGCGTAGTACCTTAGGAGATTCTTTAAGACACGTCTCACAACATCCTTTAGACCCAAATTTACTTGAAAGTGAAACACGACGGTAAGACGAATCCATTTCACACTTAAGCTCTATGAATATATTCTAATTTTATTTCCTCAGTTTGGACAACGCTGTTTCAATGAGTTTACCACCATCTTCATGTCGTGATCGTGAATACGAACGCAGTTTAAGTCCTCATAAATAAATAACAAACTGTTAATCATAATTTCTAAGAATTTATAGTCATATGTCATATCACTTGATGCACTGCCATTTATACAACAACAAAAAAATTATATTATAATCGAATCGTGTATGGTCGCAGTAGTTTTATCATGGATTTAGTGTAAATATAGATTTTTATTATTTCAATTTGGTCACTTTGTGGAAAAAAAATTACAAAGTTTAGACGGAGCTAAGTTATAAGTACAAAGTATTCCAAACCAGATTAACTTTGACTCGATGCGTTTCATTCGAGAATATTGTGCCCAAACGATCTATTTTTGAAAAAAAAAATGCGACCTATAAAAAATGCATTTACCATGAATATGTATTCTTATTCAATTAATCTTAAGTCATTTTAATATTTATATTCACCTAGTCATCACAAGTATATACAAACTTTTATTTATACTCAATGAAAAATGTAATTGTAATTTTAAGTCTTACAAGTAAATCACGATGGTACACATTTTAGAGAAAAAATGGATGTTGTCTTATTTAACTATGACGCGGCGCAAGTACATAACAAACGAACAATTTGCAGCAATAACTTTTTTTTTTTTTAACACTGATCAAGCTTACGTTATATAAAACTGGAATGACCAAATTTTATGAAAATTTATTTATCGGGGATCTAAAATGTTCCACAAATTAGCCGTAAATATGCCGTGCAAACCAAACATTTACCTGTTTTATTTTCTGTAAAAATAAATGATCACGCTAACTCCATATACAAAAATATTACGTATACGCCTGAGTGTACCCCGGTGGTGTAAAAAGGTGGCATCATCGCGAATAAGTTGTTTTGAAACCAATGTCATTATGGATTGTACGCATATTGGCATCCTATTTCATACATATCTCTTAAACGTCGACCCAGTTATGTCCAATACAAAATAATAAACAAAATTGTCATGATTAAATGTGACGAAAAACCGAACATTGAACATGTTGTTGTATATGGACTTAGAGCCATTTTTACATTTTTTTTTTTTACCGTTGAAAAATTGTATGTTGCCAAGTGGCGCAACAACCAAATAATGAATTTAATGATTTCATTGCTAAATTTGTGAAGAAAAATACAAAATGAAGAAAAAGTATCATTTTTTTCCTCCTTGTGGTACTTTTCGATCAACATAAGCGCTCTGAGCTCTACAGCACCATGCCCAGCTAGGCAATTTGTTAGCTAGTTCAAAGACGCATATGATTTGATCTTTTAGGAGGATTGTCCACTTACATGTTTGGATGTGACCATTCATGACACATCCGTCTGATCTCTCCGCATGACATAAGGTCTTTAAAGAATTTCATCTTTGAAAGTTTTCGACTTCCAAAATTTGCCGCCTAACACTTAGAACCCTTCAGTCTCTATTGCGAATGAGGTATAACCCAAAATAGTTAGAATACAAAATTAATACATATTTCATTAATATGGTAAAGGGAATTGATAAAAGTGTACTTTGATTATATTATAACTGTTTAAATTTTTGTAAACGCTCATCATCATTAAAATCATATCATTCTTTTATCACACAAATCAACACCTGGCTTACAGTTGATAAAGACCGTATGTTGATTTTGTTCTGATTTTTTAATACTCAGTTAATTAAAATTTAACATGCATTACTGGAAATAATTAGCTTTTAAGCAAGATTTGGTTCTCATCGTTTTGGTAACTTTACTTCATTTTCCCACTTGGTGTTCGTTAATTGAAAGCTTTTCACATCAGAGTTTTGTTTTGATTTAAAAGATACCTCCTTCAAATGAATATGAGAAAATTAATATAAAGCTTACCTTATTGTATTCAAATATATGTATATGCAATGCATGGTTACATACAATTATGTCGAACATTTATTGAAACTAACATCATTTTCACTTCATACTTGCAATGAAGACTTTTTAATTTTTAAGTAGTTCTTCAAGTTTCTTAACAACAATAGACATGTTTGCTTTTTGGTGAGTTAACTTTGCTACTTCTCCAACAATAGCAAAAAAAGCTTTTGACTTGCCAGCCTTATAATTTTCAACAGCCTTTGGATTCTTCTCGATTGCCAGTAAACAAATCTTTTCTATTTCAAAAGGATCACTTATTTGTTTCAGATTTTTGTCCGAAATAATCTAAACGTTAAAAAAAATTAATTGTAATAATTAAACTCAAAAGAAATATTTTTGGTTTTTTCAATCTTACATCAGCTACAGTCAGTTCTGGGTTTTCGTGAAGTTCTTCAATTAAAATACGAGCTGATTTGAGATTGATTTCTTCTTCATGCAGATTTTTCAAAATGTCCTTTAAATGATCTGAAGATACTTTACTAAACAATATAAAAATTTACAAACTTATAACTTCATCCTATAAAAATTTAAGAACTTATTGAAAAAAGAATCTCACCAATCTTCCACATCCATATTAGACTTATTACAGATTGTAAGTAGATCATTTATTAGAAAATTTGCTATTAATTTTGTTGGGATTTCTGGCAAAGATTTGGAAACGTTCGTAAAGAAGTCAAGAAGCACAGTCTCATTCTATAAAAAAGATGCACTAAGACAAAAACAGAAAAAACAAATTAATGACATATTTTTGATCTACATACAACAAGAATTATGGCAGGATCTTGGCCCAGATTGAAGGTATCAATTAAATTTTGTCTGATAGCTTCTGGAAGATCAGGTATCTCTTTTCCGATTTCAGGCACTGAAATTATATCTGTTCTATTAAGATTTCCTTTGACATCAATTCGTAATGGTGGAAGATTAGGTTCAGGCATAAACCGATAATCCTGAAGAACTTCTTTATCACGCATCGCTACGGTACGTCTTGATTCTGCATCCCACGATCTTGTCTCATTACTTATGATACCTCCATTGTTTTTAATTTCTATTTGTCGATTAACTTCGTAAGATATTGCTTGGGCAATACTACGAACAGAACCTATATTTTTAACTTCTGTTCTAATGCCATAGGGTGTATTAGCTTCATGAATAGAAATATTAGCATCCACACGTAATGCACCCTCTGAAAATATTTTTCAAATGAAATTTTCGATGAAAATGATATGATGTTATGAAAGCGAACCTTCCATTTTGCAGGAACAAGTTCCAAGAGTTTTAAAAATCAATATCAATTCTTTGATTAGGGATGCGGCTTCTTCACCTGTTTCAAGATCGGGTTCAAAAACCAACTCCATTAGTGGAACGCCAGCTCGATTAAGATCAACTAAACTCCTTAAATGAAAGAATTATGAAAATTTATGTAATGAACTGTTCTTTTTTATTTAATTTTTCTTTTTTTATTGATTGAACTACATATATCCAACGATATTAAAAATCGTATCCATTAAAACTGGTTATGTGTACGTGTAACTAAAGTTTATAGAAAGACGCTTGCTAGACTGACCATGTGGCAGTCAAGATAGTGGATAGAAGTTTTTAGAAAACAATTTTTGAAACAGAATAGGTAAATAAGTCATTAACAATTTCGACTCGCAATCACCGTGGAAGTACCATACATATATGTATATAAAATCATCCAGACAAAAAAATAGAAATGCAATCAATGCCACAACTGCCTCACTTAATACCTACCTTTTCAAAGAATCATCATGTAAGCTTTTCCCACTGTCCTGTTCTAATTGTAACTGGTGAAGACGAACAGTCTTTCGATATGACTTTGATTTGCCTGGTATCAATACTGGAAAGTTGATTTCACCATTATTAGCTAACGCTGCTCTTTGTTGAGTTATTTGATACCCTGTCTGGATAGAATATAGTATAATTAAAAAAGTTGTTATAAACAATTAAATACAAATATACATACCGGTAAATCAGCATAGAAATAGTGTTTCCTATCGAACATCGAAACTGGATTCACACGACAATTCAATGCTAATGCAGTTTTTATACCCGCTTCTACACATCTTCTGTTTAAAACCTTTGAAAAATAGTTGGTTTATATACCTAGTTACCTACTAATTGTTTTCTCATAAGAAAAAAATTCTTATAAAATTTACTGGTAATGTTCCTGGTATTGAAGCATCAAAAACAGAGACTGCCGAATTCAAAGGATCCGTAAAAGATGTGGAACTACCAGAAAAGAGCTTCGAATTGGATAATATTTGTGCGTGAACTTCCAAGCCAACTACACTTTTCCATTTGGTTCTGAGACAAAAAAGATGAATAAAATGTTTTGATTTTTCTCATTGAAAAAATTATTCAAATTACCTGGATGGATTTTGTTTAACTGTGCAATAGTGACAAATAAGTTTATTATCAACAAATTTAATTCTACTTACACAAGTTTTTAACATGTTGACACTTTTTGGTCTCTTGAAGGCAGGAATTTTGCCTTTCTCAGTGGTATCGTTAAGTTTAAGTAACGTAATTCACGACGTAACGCATTTGTAACCCGACGTTAACTACCAATGGAATTTCGTTTTCCACAAATGAACTCATTCAGAGTTTATGACTTGTTATAAAAAAAATATCAAATGTCACGAAAATTTAAAGGTTAGACCGCACTTCAAAAGAACTGCGTTTAAATATTCACCCCGATTATAGAAGACGTTGAATGAACTACATATTACTATTAACGAAATTTCAGAATTGAGTCTGATTCCCTCCCTCCGACGAAACTTTCGTCTGTCAAAATTTATTTACAGTGCAATATATCAGAGTGCTCACACCAACGCGGCGATACGATTTAGGGCCAGTTGTACAAATATTTAAACCGTGGTTCAGCAATTTTTATCCATCGATTCCGGCGGATTAATTGAGTTTCAACAGTGGTTTACTGTTCAAGTGTGTGATAATAACCAATTACATACTTGAACCAGCGTTAAACCTTAGTTAATCCGCCGAAATCGGTGAATTAAAATCTTGAACCGAGGCTGAACCACTATTGTACAACTGGCTCTTAGCGAATCCTAAAAGGAGAAATAGAGGAACGGGCATAAACAAAAGTGAAGCTTTTTTCATAATAGTGGGAGTTACAAAAACACATATGCATATGAGGAATATGTTTTGAGATTATAAATCGCCAACATAAAAAAAAGCTTAGAAATATATTTAGGCAAAGTTTCACACTCTATTAAGTGTCACTTAAGTGCCAAATATGAAAAACTAATGTACAAATTTCACAGGGTAAGCTCATCGGAATAAGTGGCACTTAAGTCTCCCATGTTGGTCACTTAAGTTCCACTTAGGGCCAGTTTGTTCACAGCTGATCATCTTTAATCAAGGATTATTGCAACTGGTAAATCATCGAATGTGCATTGAAATCAAATTTTTTTTCAAGGAATCCATAATTTAGGTTGTTAATCATGGAAATCGCTAATCAGCAGATTTTGGTTGATTAGCGCCATTTAGTTAGAAGCTGTAAAAGTCATTGTTCAGATTTAACCCACATGTGAACAAACTGACCCTTACTCAGACAGTAAAACTGCGGCTAAAGTGCCAAAATGGGAAAATTATGTGCCACTTAATTAAACGTGCACTGTGAAACTGGCCCTTACTATACTTCATTAAAAAAATATATAGAAAAGTACATACGCTGCTGCGTTAAATCCTGCAAAAACACCTAGAACAAGCAGTGCAACAGTCATTTCACAGCTGGTTAGCTTTGTCTCATATTTCAGCATAAGTATTTAAGTAAAATTACTCTGCACTACGCCAACAACAAAATCGAATTCGACCCTGGGCAAGAATTTCAATTTTGACAGATAGGCCTTTTTTATAGCGCTATATATATAGCTATCCTATGCTATAGTGCTATGAAATATCAATTTTAATGTATTCTACGGTAATATGTATTTATATAAAAAAAACATCACTTTACATTAATTTATGTTGAATTTGAGACACAATCATCCCGTGAAATGAAAACATTGTTAGCTCCATATTATAGGTGTTTTTACACAATTTAACACAGCACCCGTTGTTTTATATATATTTTTTTTAATAAAGTATTGCAAGTTTTCACTATTCTCACATTTATTTAATTTTTTTATTTAGTTTAATTATCTTTTTTAACCATTTTAACGTTTGAAAATCTCGAAACACTCTCCTTTGTTTTTGTTTTTTTATTGAGACTTCAAATTAAGATTTACAAGCTAAGTACAGACGATTGTCAGATCTTACAATATTGTCAGAACTGTCAATGGTCTGACAATAGCTAACAATTAGCTGACAATTGACTTTTTTCTTACAATGAAAAATTGTCCGTTCACACGGTTGGGAGATTTCTTCCCAATTTGATTGCTATTTTTTTATCTCTCTTTAACCAACTCATTGACATTTCGAACAATGAAGAAATTGTCAGCAATTGTAAGATGTTTCCAATGTCCTAATCGACTGACAATGATGAAAATTGTGTGTTCAGACGATTGTAAGATACCTGACAATTTTTGTCAGATTGTCGTCTGACAATGACGTTACTGACAGTATTGTCAGACAAAATTGTGTATTCAGACGATTGTAGTACATTTGGAACAGTTTTTTCACTGACAAATCTGACATTGTAAGATCTGACAATCTTAAGATAAACATTTAGATATGTGTTTCACTGTGGCTATAGTGAATTGGCAGCTCTTTCGGTTAAATATATGTTTGCCTCATGGCGAAACTGTTGTGGGAGAAACTGCTCTTGGTCAGGAGCTACAACATTTTGGAAAAATTACAAGTAGTTATAATACTACGTTTTCATTGGGCCAAATGAGGTAATTTCGTTAAAAATTTCCAAATTCGATTCCAAATTATCTCATTTCCCGTACAATTTCAAATTTCGAAATGAGGTAATTTCAACCAAATTTGCACGAAATTGGAATCGAATTTGGAAATTTTCAACGAAATTACCTCATTTTCCCCAATAAAAAATAAAAACTGACGACATTTACAAATTAAGGGTGTGTCTTCAAAATGGAGTTGAAAATATAAATTCAAAACACACTTGGATCTTGATCTTTGAAACAAATCGTATGAGTTTTGTTTAATTTTTCACCGTTTCTCGACCAATTTTATCCATGCGAGAGTTACAGAACGTAGGCACAAATTTGATTTGCTTACGAAAATACCTGTATTACAAAATAATACATGATCCAACTATTTTTACTTTTGTAATTTTGGAAAAAGTGGCCAATGTAGTTAAGGCTTTAAAAAGATGCTTCATGTAGATGCAAATCAATTTAACAAATCCAACAGATCCACGTAAATTCTCAATCTTCCACGCAACGTCACCTTAGCGTTACGTCCAAATGACATATGGTTATGTCAGAAAAATAAAGGAAAAAAATAACCATCAGTATGAAAGATTTTCTACTTTTCACACAGAATGAGAACTAAAAAAAATTGAAAAAGATGGTTTTTGATGGTAAATCATTTCAAAAAGACTAATACCAATTATTTCTTGCCCATATTTTAATGCCAAAAAAAATCCGGGTACATTCAATCGAAATAAAATAAGAACAACCTTTCGAATAATGGGCAAATAAAAACAAATTTTTTTAAACACAAAGCGCGTCTAGAGAGATAAAATCCAATAAAAATTAGTGAATGAATATGATAATTTCAAGACTGTCAAGAAAAGTGCGTAGAAAAAGTTTCAAATTTTTTGTGAAAAATAAATAATTTCTTTCCAAAATCCAACACGAACGGGGACGGGAATATCAACCTATCAACGCGATTAGGAGACAACTTCAAAGAATAAAGAGACACGCGTTCCCTCTCTCGATTTTTTTTTTTAATTTTTTTGTTTCTGCAAATTAATTTTGAAGATTATGGAAACTGAGAAACTATTTAATGACTTGGAGTCAAATCAGTCACACGAATGCGAGGAGGCCAAAAAGAAACTGGTGGAGTTGTTCAATCAGAGTGAGTACCTACATATATGTATATCGAGCTGGCATTTGAAAAGAGATTTAGATAAAACCTTAATTTTAAAATATAATTTTTTTTCTTAGCCAAGGATATATGGCTCGTGCATGGAATGATGGATTACTTCTTCAAGACGGGTTCTTTGCGAATTATGGAGGTTCTGGTGAAGGTGCAGTCGCCACACGACATTTACATATTCGACAGGCTGTCCGATTGGCTGAAGACTTCGAGTCATCGGATTCAGGCTCTGACATTGTTTGGTTTTGTCGTGCGCAAGCATCCAACCTGGTTGTACAAAATTGAGAAGCACAAAATCATCTGGGATATGTTGAAACTGCTTAAGGTAGCTTCCTCTTTTTCCTCGACTTAAGTATAATTTGTTATTTTTCTGTTCATTTTCTCTTTTAGACTGAAAAGGAAATAGTTTCGCTTATGAGCGCACTTCTGTGTATTGTCACTTTGCTGCCTATAATCCCAATGAATGTGTCGACTTTCCTCAATGATTTGTTTGAAGTATTTGGGCATTTGGCATCGTGGAACAGTCAAAATCCCAATAAGCTGAGTGAAGATAAGTTAGTGCATTTGCAGTTGGGATTGCAAATGCTGTTCCATCGGCTATATGGCATGTATCCCTGCAACTTCTTGTCGTACCTGAGTGAGTTTACGAAAAAGGAAAAAGGTGCAATTTTTCAGCATACCATTAAACCCTTATTGGATACGGTACGAGTCCATCCGATGCTAGTAACGGCAAGTACAGAAAAGGAAATGAATGCTGCCCGATGGAAGAACAGAGAACCTCATGATGTTGTTCAGGAATGTGCGAAGCTCTCTGTTGCCGATCAGGTATGAGTTTTGAATGAATTAATTATTTTGAAGAAACGTTGATCAAATCGCGTAAAAATGCTATTGATTTTTTCTTTATTCAAATTCAAAACATATTTAATTTCAAGACCAGTTGTTAAAAAGGAAATTTATAGATTAACAATTTTAATTGAAAAAAAAGGAGAGTAACTCAGGAGTTATCACTCAATTTTCTTTAATCTTTTATGTCAAGCTTGCCCTCACAAATTTTGTTGTGTGAATTTTTTCTCAAAACTGTTCTGTGACGTGATGTAATTGTTAAATGTGGCGTACGAAAAAACTACTGTTGAAACTATATTATTCGGGATTCTTTAAATCGGGACACTCTATTAACCGGAATTTTTCTTGAACAATATTTGATATAAATAACTCTAATAACCGGCATTCACTCTAATATCCGTAAAAGAAACAAAAACGTTTTCTCTTTTTGAATCCTCCAGAAATATTAATGTATTTATTTAAACTCTATTTTGCGAAATTAATTCTACTATCGGAAAAATAAGAACAAGACTGAGAAAGTTTACTTCACTTCATTTCACTTCACTTCACTAGAAAACAAAAAATCTATTAACCGGGATTTTCGATTATCCGTGATGGCCTCGGTCCCATCCATTCCGGTCAATCGATTTTCAACTTTAATAACATAGAGTTTATGTCGTAAACTTATTCCTTGTTAAAGACAAGGGGAGTAGAGGATCTATTGTTTAAACACTTTAAACTACCCGGATTTGTTTCAGAATCATTCTAGAAGTCTTAACACATATCAAATTGTTCTTCCGAAGTACCAATCGAAAAAGCCATTACTAAAAGTCATTCCACACTATCTCAAAGCATTGATGACTTTATTGTTAATGGTTTCTTTTCGTATTTGTTGTAATTTCATATTGCAATAAATATTATATTTATTAATAAACAAAGAATTCAGTTTTACCATATCAAATGTGAATGCTTTAGAACCAATTATTCAATTTTCCATGTTAAAAATTCATGTCAAAATTTGTGTGATATGAACTGTCACACATTTTTGAAATGTGCTAATACTAGGTGTGTTTTATACATTGCTGCTATTTTCCCAAGAAAATATTTCGCAAAATGAAAAAAAAACTCCGGGGAATTTTTTTCGCTATAGGGCTGAATATATCCTTATAATTCAATTGTTTCTTAAGTAAAATCTGTGACAAGTCTTGGCTTCAAAATAACAAATCACTTATCCAGTAGGAGCACATAAATTAGGTTGTGAGCGAATATACGGAAAACTTTGAGTGTCAAGTAGTTTTTTACTTACTGAAACGCGACTACGTTTAGTGAAAACGCTATACATGTGTATAGCCTACGTAGATACGACCACATATCGCTGTCATACAAAACCAGAATTCTATGGTGTTTTAAACACACCTCTGGTATTCCTCTGCGAATATATAATGAATTTTAAAACACACCTCAGTATCTCTACGACCGAATTAGTTTACGTCTTCGCCAAGAACAGGCTTCACGGTTGTTCTTTGTTAATAGCATTCACCTTGCCCTTAAGAGCTAAACAAATTTGAGAGATATCCAGTTTCAAGCGTGAAGTATTTAAAATCTTTTCAAGTGCACATTAGTGGTATTTTTTAACGGGAGAATGAATAAAAGGAGAAAAATGAAAAAAAAAAAATGTTATGAGATAATTATTGTTTTAAGTATAATTTTACAATCAATTTCACTTAATAATAACATAATATAATTATAATCTAACGACTTTGTAAAAATACTAAAAAAGACTTAGACTTACTGTATTATTATAAAATAAAATTTAATTTGATCCCATTACTAGTTCTTGGCCTCTTTATACCTTGGTAAAAAATTTGCAACCCCACCTAGCCAAAAAATTGTAAATGACACCATAAGAAGGTAGAAACAGTGACAAAAAAATCTTTAAAACTTTATAGATTTTCCCTCAACTATTAAAATATTAGAGGGCTTCGCAGTTATTTTTTTTTAAACTCTCAAACATTTCCATATGATCTTATGTCTTCAATGCAACTTAGCTTACCGCCTCGATCTTGGAGACGGAACTGTTTAGTACTAATTTTCAAGAAAGACCTCTTTAATGATATTTCTGAATTTAGAATTAGAAGCTTATATCGCTTATCTTAACGAAGCTTAACATTTCAGTTTTTTTTTTTTCAGGAACTTCATACCGAGTATGTTCGGTCTCATGATACATCAATTTCAGTTATAAATAAACAACAGCAACAACAAAAACAACAACATAAACCAAGTTGCATTCGAAAACCAATAGATTATTCGGGAATAGCTTCGCCTTTCCAATCATTAACCGATCGTGAACATCTATCAGATTTTAAAAAAGGCGACATGATCTGGAGTCCATATACTGAAATAATTTCATCGGCCAGTACTATGCCCCACACACCGACGCCAAGTTATGGTGTGCCTATGAGTGGTGGATCTGCAGCAGGTGGAATTATGGGCGCTAGTGGATCCTCACCACCCGAGGCAGCTGTTGAAGCTACACCTGAGACGACACCCATGAAAGAACTGACTATGAAGCCATCGGTTAATAAACATGCAGTGTGTGCTATTTTTAAAACAAGTCAACCAGCGTCGCCTATGCGTAGGGATCCTTGCACACAATTTGCATTTCCCGAATCACCTGGAAAGAATTCCAATCATCATCATACCCATGTCGAGCAGACAACAATCAACAAGATCCCAACAAAGTTGTACGATCAGAAGATGCAGCATGTTCTGAATGATCGCCACCAAATGCTGTTAATCTATCCCAATGCAGCTTTAAGCCCTTTAAATATTTGTTCGGTGAATGCATCAAACAATGGCACACCTCATTTTGATTCTCAGGAAGACGAAGAAGTTCGGGACCTGATTAATAGCAGTGTGGCACAACGGTTTGAAGCTGCAGCAGCCGCCGCTGAAGACATCGCCAAGCGATGTCTAGACTGCGATGAGACAGAGCAGTCACCCTGCTCCGAAGGGGGCGTTCAAGTGGCCTCTAATCGCTCAATGCGAATACTGATTCGAAGAAATCGCTTGACAAGTTATTGTCACAATGAATCGAGTTGGAATAATGTCACGTCCAGCGATGAGATGAATGGCTTTGCAGCAGAAATAGCTAAGGTGCGTCGGGCTAAATCATGCCCAACTCTTGCTAGTAACTTTAATAGCGTCACTTCCGTGAAAAAAGATAAACGTGAAAAGAAAACGCAACTATTCAACAGTAAGTTGACGCAATCGTGTACGACACATTCTCGGGTAACTCAAACTATTCAGACTTGGCCGAGAAATTATGAGTACACACTGTTCCATTTAATATCGGAAAGCAACAAACTGCGCAGTGAATGCAATACGCTTCAGCCTCAGGAACTTCTTAACCAATACATTGATCGGACGGTTAAATTAAAAGACGCTGGCTATCGATTAGATCAGGTAAGCGAGTTCATATTTGCTATGCACACAATTAATTAATAAATTTTCTTCCTCTATTAAGGAGCATATTCAACTTTTGTGCTTGCAATTGCAATACGAGCAGTATCGTCGTGAAATTCACGCAGAGCGAAATCGTCGCTTAATGGGTCGCAGCCGGGACATTCATAGTCTCGAACGTGAGCAAGATCGTCTGAAGGAAAGGTTGAAAACCTACGAAGAGGAGAATCAACAATTAGTTTATCAAATCGAGAAAAGAAGAACACTCGCTAACGAAAACGAGCGAAAGCTCAAAGAAGAATTGAGAAGTTTCAAAGTTCGTTACCAAGAGGAGGTGGAGCATAAAAAAAGTCTGCAATCAACTAATGAAAATCTTCAGTTCCGATTAAACGAAGAGATTCAAAAACGCATTGAACTTACTTCGGAAGTAGATTCGCTGCGCGGTCAGCTATTTGACACACGTAATGAGTTACAACACGCCCAGTTACAAGCAGAACTGGGACAACAATGTAAGAGTGAACTTATTCGATTAGAATCGGAGTTTCTTGTTATGGGTGAGGTGCAAATAAAGTTGCGCGATCGTTTAGCTGAGGTCGACAACCTTCGCGCTCGAGATGAAGAAATAACCCATCTTCAGGAATCCTATAATGTTGAGATTAAAGGTAAGACGAAAAACCCAATTAAAAATCTTCGAAAATTAATTTTCTGTTTTTTTTTTTTTAAGATTTGAGACGTGCCTTGGAGGAAAAAACTTCACAATTCGAGAGCGCCAAACACAGACTGGTCGAGCTGCAAACGCAGATTGTAAATAACGAAAAGGTAGTTACCGATCAAAAACGACTGCTTAAAACCGTTAAAGATGAATACGAAGAAAAATTCAAGGTGAGAATTTTTGTTAGAAATTTAATTTGGTTCAAGTTAGTTTATGCATTTTAACTTTAACAGGCATTAAGCACGAAATACGAAATCCAGAAAGGCATCATTCTGCAAATGGAGGAAAAGATATTGTATTTGTATAAAAATCATACATCTGTCAGTCTGGCTGCCTGCTCTCCGGATACAGATAAAACGGGTAATATGTTTATTTATAATACAAAAAAATAATATGTTTTTAACATTTTAGTCATTACACAGATATAGCATCGTCTATTGAAAGAAATTCACCACTTTCGACGTCGCTGGCTTCAAGTGATAGCCTTCCGGCGAGTCTGCGATCGGTCACAGAAATACGAAATCTGCAGGCTTTTGTTGAACCTCCTAACACTGCCACTACAACAATTACAACATCAACGAGTAGTGCGGTAGCTAACATTCCCTTTGGGTACTATCAACATTAACAGCAGCACTATCATCCAACTGGTATGGAAGCTAAGGCTGTGATAGCTGCATACGGTTCCTCCGAATCTACAGCTTTATCAACAAGCGCAACGCACACCCTAGACATCCCGGTGTCTGCAGTCAGTAAGAGCCATTATTATCAGAAGCAACAACAGCAACAGCGAAAGCAGAAAATTATTCCGCAGAACGTCCGTACTACGCGCTCGTTCGATTGAGGGTGATTGTTTTACCAAAATATGCCACCACCCCCCTTATTTACTCTCTCCCCATCTTTATATCTTGCTCTCCATTTCTAACTATTAAACAAACAACAAAGTATCCAATTATGCACAGACACACACACAGACATAAACACAAACACACACACTGACCATATAGATAGAAGGGAGAAAAAAATCAGAATGGCTGTTCCGATTAATCGAAAAAGTATCCAGGAATCAAAAACTAAAAAGTTTCTTATTTTTATAACAAAAATAAATAAAAAAAAATGGAAAACCGAAAGAAAGAAAACAAAGCAGAAAAAAATAGTGAACAAAGTTAAATTACATTAAAAAAAAAGAAGATATAAATATATTATTACGTACTATCGGTTAGAAAATGAAAAAAAAAATAATAATAATTAGTTTTGTTTAGAAATCACAAACCAAATCGAAAACGGATGTTATTTTCTCTTGTTGGGCCTTATAATGTAGCAAAAAAAATATTAATTTTTTTCTTTTTTAAATAACGAAATACAATTTATGGAAGATATTACCAGATAAACAACTAAAGCTAATAAAATTTATATATAACGAAGAAAAGAAATGATAACATAAATTAAATAAAAACAAAATAAAAATGATAATGAAAGTGATTTTTATTGGAAAATTAAATACAAAATAACCATATAGAAACTTTTTGTATGATTTTTGATTTTATTTTAATGGAATACAAATATTCGCAAAAATAATTAGCTAAAACGGCAGTGTTAGATAGATTTGTTTTGACAAGCAAGGTTTTGTGATCTTTATGCGTGAGTTTCTTTATTGAAGCTTTGAATAAAACAACAACACTTGGGTGGGCTAACACAAAGTTTTTTAGGCTGGAGTTATAGCTATTTCAAGACTGCCAGGCCGATCGATCACCATCAGACTCCTTTTAGTGGTGCTTGTTCGTTGTTCAATTTTAATTGAAAAAAAACTTTCAATGCCAATGTTGGGGCTCTAACTTGGACCAAACTCCCACATAGCCATATGCACTTCACATTGCGTTATTGAGGTCACGTGTTCAAGTCGATCCCAATTTAGGTTTTATTGTTTTGAAAATTGCATTTGAAATAAGCATTTTTACTAGCCACTCAAGTTGGTCTTGTACATTCGGTTTCTTTTTTTTCTCCGTACTCAATTTATAAGTCAAAAATTCGTTGAACATATTATAAGATGGGATAATGTATGTTCATATGTATGAAATTTTCTTTATTCATTCGGAATTATTCCCCAGAATACTCCGGATAAACAATTCTGTTATTTATTTATTTATTCTAGAACAAGAATATTTGGAATGCATTCTTGTCATTCCATGTGAATAGTAAAGGCAGATTCAAATTAGTGTAAATTATTTAGAAGCAGCAAATCAATACGAATAGAGGTCATAAGTGTGGTATTAAGTGCAAAGTCAGCAACAATAACTGATGGTGTCTTTTATTTCCTCGACCACATATTAGAAGTAGTTGACTGCAACCAGAAGTACTTGGCAGTTGATACTGGAGCCCAGAAGATAAAGGAAAACATATAATCACGCAAAATAAAAATATATGTCTATTAAATTGTTTTGAAATATCACCGAAATAGTGATAGCCTTAATTTTGTTTAGTTTTAATTGGGCGGGTTCAATAAAAATAGCTTAACATCTGAATTTTCAGATTTCTGAATTTATGTCGTTGAACGCAAAAAAAATCTGAAATTTCAGTCGAAAGTCATTTGTGTCAAATTCCTGCATTTACCTAAAGGATTTACATTGAAGCGAAATAAAATAGAACTTTAATTACATTTGTAAATTAACATTTGGCGTTTTTCTTTTTTACCTCAGAGCAGATCACCGAGCTGTCAAAAATTAATTCTATGTTTCTTTTTTACCTCAGACAAATCAGAGCACATAAGTCGTGTTTCTTTTTTCCATCTGAGCTACCTCGGAGCATGATCTGTCTGCTCAGAATAAAATGACCGAGCAAATCGAGCAAAACGCTGAGCGAAGCCAACTTCATACAATTTTTATGTAATTGACAGATTACTATGCATATGACATGTTCAGTGCTCAAGTGTGTTTCATAATTAAATCTGAGGGATCTGATCATAATCTCCTCAGAGCTTTGCTCTGATCGCTCAACCTCTGCTCAGAGCTTTGCTCAGAGCCAAAAAAGAATAACGCCAATTGAGAGTGAGTAGTTGTGAGGATGAAAATATATGTAACTAAATCAGCAACAGGTTTCATTACCTTCATTAAAAGTCCCTTTATTGTTATGTATGACTTACAAAAACATAGAAAAACTTTCCAAACATCAATTAAAAAAATTGTTGATTTCAAAATTCACTAAACAATAAACAAAAAGTTCGTTCATTTAAATAAGTATTAAATTTTCATGACAAAAACTAAAAAAATCAACCACCAACAAGACGAAAATTATAAAGTTCAGCTTTTATGTGTGCTTTTGGCACTTCCCCCACCACAAACAACTTTCATCTGAATTTTCAGATGAGAATTTCTTGTCTGAAAATTCAGATGAAACGTAACTAAAAGTCACTAAAAGTCATCTAACTTTTTATAACAGCTGGCCAATCAGAAACTCCAAAAATTCAGAAATCTGAAAATTCAGATGTAAAACGTAATCGATTGAACGCACCCATTCTTTATTCATTCAACTCTGGATAAACATTTTGGCTTTTCCATCTATTTCTTATCTAGAATAAATAAAGTCCGAAAGTCAATCCTATTCGAAAGTCCTTTTCGTTCCGCTTTTGAATACACTTTAAAAATTTCAAAATTCAGTATTTAATAATTTTTCCATTTTGGGTTTAATTTTGTTCAAGTTTCGCATTATTTGTCAAATCAAGAAACCAAAACAAATAATGCCGAGGAGAAAAAATTTTTAGTTTTGTAAAGAATTTGTAAATCCAAAAGTAATAGATAAGATTTTGCTCAGCATAACAGCCCTATTCTGCCAAACGTTCGCGTGAATTTTTTTATTCTGCTTTTCGTCTGAGGAAAACGAATGTTCCAAAAAGCATTTAAATTGCGATAAAGATAAAATTTCAATAATAAGATTCTTCCAAGAACTTCAAAAACAATTATTGGTAGAGCTTTTAACTCGAAAGATTGAAGAGTTTAAAGAACAATTTTTGAAAAATTCACGTGAATCGAAAAATTTGATCGCATGTTGAACTTAAGCGATGATCTGGAATTTAGGTTTTTTTTTTTATTGAATTTATTGGTTTGGCTGTCAATTGCATTAAATTCCCCCAAAATTAATTTTCACAATAAGGGGAATTCGAAATTTCGGGTGGAGTTCACAATAGACGAAAAGATGAGGCTGAATATAATTTACATTACTATATAATATATCTAAATAGACGTCTGTCTGATAACATATGGGTATCACGTTTTCTTTAAACCAAGATATCTCTGATAAAATTCTCCGATCGCAAAAAGTTTCACCTAGAATACCCAACGCTCTTTCGGCTAAGCTAAAGAAAAATTTGTCTTAATTGTTATTTAACAAAATGTACCATAATAAAATTTCGTTACCAAAAACACCTCGCTTATCAACCAATGTTTCTTTCAGCTATTTTTGTTTTATTACAAAAAAACATTCATATATGTATAATATAATTGCCTTCTATTTATGCATGCATGCTTAATTAAATAAAAATATTCTTAACAATACAAACTTAATTCACATTTTATTTAAAAATTTTAAAATCATAACTTTCTACTGTATCTGTCTGTTTACTCCATTATTTCCTTTAAATAGGTGGTGTTTGTTTTGAGGTATTTAATATCGCCTCTTAGTTGAATAAATTGTCTCACCACCGACTTATCCAAGTAGTTCTTTAATAAATAAAATCATAAATGTTAAACTTTCTTATTTTTGATTTTAATACGCAAATAATATATAACACTCACCAAAGTATCGCCGGTACAAACTTCAAGTAAATTTTCTGGCTTCACTAATAATAAATTACACAAGGCATGCATAATATCAAACAGCTGCGTCACCAATGGACTGTCCAGTTCTCTTATACATTTTCTGTATTCATTTACATCACAAATAGCGCACATTGCACCAGCAGCACTGAATTGAAGTGTTAGCAAATGGTCATATATAACTCGGTGCAAACGTACTCCAAATTCAGTTAGGACATTCTGTAAATTCTCTCCGTCGACGCATCTTTTTAATTGTGCTATGGTAGGCTGAAGGTTTTGAACAACACTAACGCATGCCTTCAAAGTCAAAAGAAATAATGAAATAATTAAATGGCATGCGTAAATTATATACTCACAGAAGATGCCAATGTATCCACATCTTCGTCTGGCTTAAAATCGGTTTTCTTTTGTTCAGATTGCAAATATATCTTAACCCAATTCATGATGGCGTTCATTGCCCGATCTAATCCCGTGTCAAGCCTCTGTTCAATTTGTTCCATCATCACTCGCTTTTTAAATATATAATCGGAGTATTTTGGAGTATTTCTACAATTAATGAAAATTATCAAAAGTCCAAATGTACATACGTACTCTAACTCGCTTACATAATACATGGAACTACACATTCAACATAGAGCTTTTCCAAAAGATGCACAATTATATTGCTCTTCTGGACAACATCGAAGAAGTAAATTTGTGGGAAAACTTTTGTTTCACCCAATGGAATAGCTTGTAGACCCAATTCTAAAGCATAATTGACATGCTCATGCATCATGAAACGCAAAAGAATATCAGTTAGCTTTAGGATATTTGCTGGCAGCTCTGTATCTTTGGAGAGCAAACGACATCGTTTCAAAGAAGCCTTTGCTTCTTGCAGTAAATTTATCGCTAACTCTTCTGAAAGGAATGTCTCTCCTCCATAGTCTTCAATTTGTGCAATATTTATATTGGCTCTAGTTCCAATCAATGCTTGCATGTCTCGTCGAAGATCTTGAAATCGTTCAGATTGTTTCTTTTGATGTTTTTTACTTGCATAATACCTTTCAAGTTCAATTGTGCATTTAGTTTTTAGAAAACTCGTTTCAATTTCGATGTAATTAACCAGATGTTTGGTAAATATATGTGAAGTTAATTTATTTAGAAGATCATCATCGGCTTCTGTCATAAACTCCTGAAGTTCTGCTGAGAGTTTTATTGTTCTAAAAAGAAAAAAACGAAATAATATTTTGAAGATACATAGGAAAATAGATTGGTTTTTAATATCTTACCTAGAATAAAGCTCATATAGTGTTCTAAGATGTTTCTCTTCATCTCTTTTGTCTTCTAATTTTGTATGAGCATATTGGTAGAGCTTGAGTTGGTATATATTTAAAATGAATTTAGACATTACTTGATTGGGGTTGGCAAATACTTTTTTGATAATCTCATAGTGGTGCTTGCATAGGGGAAGAATTCCAATATAGATATCTTTACCTCCGTAAGGAGTCTAAAATTCAAAAAGCATTTATTTTAACTTTTTAAAAATGTTTGGGTAAAAACGTAATTGAGTATTAAAACATTTAAGAATCTGTCTAAAACCCGACAGCGCGTGCAAGAAAATGATTTCGCGTACGCACTACGAGTCCTTAGACAGACCCAACATTTAACCCCTTTATTGAGTCAGTATGATGCTTCCACTACTCTACAGTACAATTACTTAAAATACATATATATGTATAGATATGCATAAATAAAGTGAATATACTATTAATCAAATTTAAAACTATTTCCTACATTAACTTTAACTCACCATTTGACTTTGTTCAATATACGCATCAATACACTGAGCATATCCTTTAAATTGCGATAAAATATTTGCTATAGTTTTCATTTTTTCAATATCTTCGCTCTTTTGAGCAGTAGCAAATTCTTCAATCAGCTTCCGTTCAATTTCGTCGTATTTCTTTTCGATTTTTTTCTTTGCTTCACCGAATTTTTCTTCTGGCAAATCTTGGGCAATGGTGTATAGTTTTTGAATAATGTCTGCAGCTTCGTGCAGTTTAGTTTGATCGGTAAATGTTTCACTAACTAGAGGACCAGACACAAGAAACTCTGACATATGATTGAGCAGTTTGTGTGCCTCTAGAGTACGGCTTCGGGGAGTATTTACATTTTCCAACTGTTCACCCAAATGAAGAATCTTTCCAGCTACGGAGTTTATTTTTTCGTCTAATTGTTGAAAACATTCAACAGCTAATTGATGGCGTTCCTGCAGTTTCAGCAGACTCTGGGCGTAAGCCTGTTGCTCTTCTCGTAATGTTTCTTCTAATGCCTCACGTTTCTTTCGCTGTTTCTCTTGGAGGATTTTTAGATCCTTGATTGTTTGGACGAAGGTCTCGTGCAAGGCTTCTGGATTTAATTCATCACTGCCGGTTTCGTTATTGGTGCGCCAAGTAAGACGGTCAATGAAGGCCACCACATCAAAGGGATCCTTTATTAAAAAAAATTAGTGATGGCCTACGGATAAGAATATACAATCGACACAATCCTACCTGTTCTAATTCTTCTAGATATTGAGACATCATTTTGGTAGTTTTTTTTTATTTTTATCTATTTAATGGGTGTGTAAAAACAAATTTTCCTTGTTATTTGATCGAGAGGAGTAATTTCTGTTTTGTGGCTTGGTTGACATAACAAACAAACGTAAACGAAATGTCACTCTTAAATCTACAGTAGAGGCATCTACTAAAGATTCTAGAAAACTTCGAATATCGAAGATAGAAATAAATAAATTATAACCGAGCGAGCCCATCGGCAATATTTGGGGAAATAATTTGCTTGGCTCATTTTGATGTTTCACTTTTTTCTCCACGTTTTTAATTACTCCTTCTGTTGAAATTAAAGTTGAAAATGTGAGAAATTTAATAAATTTAAATGTTTTATTTAAACAAATATTGAGTTTAATGAGTAGAAGAACATTTGATGTTGTTCGCCAGTTCTATACTAGGCGTGTATAACTTATCGATTGAAAATTATGAACGAAGATTTAAAAAAAAACATTAAAATGATTTATTCTTTGAAGGCGGTATTCACCAAGCGCTCATAAACTACTCTTAAGTTTATGAGGCTCATAACTAAAATAATTTGTGTGCTATTCACCCATGGTATAAGAATAACAAGGTATGTTTGACAGTTCGTGGCGACTGAATCGTGACGTCATCGCGAGTGAATTTTTTCAATTGTGAGATGGAAAAAATATATTGTTGAAGTAAAACGATAAAGTATTTTTGTTTTAAGTAATAGTTTTTAGTTTTTTCTTATACCTTTGTTTCTTATTTCGTAACTGATAGGCTTTAAAGCTAGTTTAAGCCTAGTACGCTGCTGATGCGAAACGAAAAATCCCATACAAAAATGACACAACGAAATCAAAAACGGAAAATTTCGTTTTGCTTTTTGTCTTGCAGTACGCTGTTCGAAGAGCGAAATGTATAATTGTAGCAGATTATTTGGAGAAGTCTCCGTTCCTTTTTTGCACTGAATTAATTATACAGACTATTTATGGTGTGCGGAAAAATGACATTTGGGTTTTATTTGTGCTTTTTTTTGTTTATCATTTTCTTACATCATGGGTTTCTCTGATTTTTTGCGTTTTTGTTTGATTTTGTTTTTGGAATTAGTGAAACTCTCCAAGATCACAGAAAAATTTCGTTTCGCATCAGCAGCGTACTAGGCTTTAGACGTAATTTCACCAGCATCTTCGAGATCATGTTAATAATATATCCAGCTAAGTTTGCCAATGCATCATATTGTAGTTCTTCACATTTTTATTTTTAAGTATTACTGAAGGTCAGTAATATTTTGTAATATTTGTGTAACTACAGGTAAAGCCTAGTACGCTGCTGATGCGAAACGAAAAATCCCATACAAAAATGACCTAACGAAATCATAAACGAAAAATTTCGTTCTGCTTTTCGTTTTTCAGTACGCTGTTCGAAGAGCGAAATTTATAATTGTAGCAGATTATTTGGAGAAGTCTCCGCTCCTTTTTCGCACTGAATTAATTATAGAGACTATTTATTGTGTGCGGAAAAATGACATTTGAGTTTTATTTTTACATCATGGGTTTCTCTGATTTTTGCGTTTATGTTTGATTTTGTTTTTGGAATTAGTGAAACTCTCCAAAGATATTTTCCGTTGTGTTTTCGCAAGCGTTTCGTTGTCTGTTTGGAGATCACAGAAAAATTTCGTTTCGCATCAGCAGCGTACTAGGCTTAAGCCCAGGGGTAACTGGTTGAAAAAAAGGATATCGGGGATATAGCGACGCCATTAAAGAAAAAAAATTGGAGTTTCCATACAAACTATCGATAGCAAGTATGTAATTCCTGCCGGTAATACAGTTTTCTTCGTGCTTAAGTTAAGCCCCGAAAATTATCAGGGTTTAGCTTAGCCCATTGAGGATTAGTTATTGTTGCATTTACCATGTAAATTATTTAGCCCCGAATCGTTTTTTTCATCCAATTGCCTTCGGGTTTGGAAAAAAACACGCCTTACATCTATTTAACTTATAAAAAACCATGTCAATTTTATGTCAATCAGGCAGACTAAGGGCCAGTTTGTTCAGAATGGGTTAAATCTGAACGATGACTTTCACAGCTTCTAACTAAATGGCGCTAATCAACCAAAATCGTCTGATTAGCGATTTCCATGATTAACAACTTAAATTATCGATTCTATGAAAAAAAATTTGATTACCTTGCACATTCGATATTTTAAGCCTAGTACGCTGCTGATGCGAAACGAAAATTTCCTGTGATCTCCAAACAGACAACGAAACGCTTGCGAAGACACGACGGAAAATATCCTTGGAGAGTTTCATTAATTCCAAAAACAAAATAAACGCAAAAAATCAGAGAAACCCATGAAGTAAGAAAATGATAAACAAAAAAAAAACACAAATAAAACTCAAATGTCATTTTTCCGCATACAATAAATAGTCTGTATAATTAATTCCGTGCGAAAAAGGAGCGGAGACTTCTCCAAATAATCTGCTACAATTATGAATTTCGCTCTTCGAACAGCGTACTGCAAAACGAAAAGCAGAAAGAAATTTTCCGTTTATGATTTCGTTGTGTCATTTTTGTATGGGATTTTTCGTTTCGCATCAGCAGCGTACTAGGCTTAACCAGTTGCAATAATCCTTGATTAAAGATGATCAGCTGTGAACAAACTGGCCCTAACGAAATTAATCGACGCAAGAAAGCGACATCATCAGTAAAAAGAAATTACATACTAAATTATTGTTATTGATGTTTCTCTAATCTAAAAAAAAAAACAAACTACAAAAATTACATCTACCTAAAGATAGATTTTTCCTTTAGCAAAATTAAAGCTAAATGAATTCATCTTTCGGCCTCAAATATCAACTTTCAAGTACTTTTGGCTGCAGTTTTGTGGAATTAGTTCAAATTTGTGAAGTACTACAACAGTCAACACCCTCCCACTAATAGCGAAATGTCAAATTTGAGTTTGATTACCTCCGCATCGGATTCTGTAATTGGAGGCGTGTTCTTTTCGGCATCTACTACCAACTTACAACTACCAAGTACTACTTCTACTCTGTGGTTATAGTAGTTCACAGCACATCAATAATGTAGTAAAGAAATGAATTCACATAACAAAGCGACACCATCAGTAAAAAGAAATTACATATTAAATTATTGTTGTTGATGTTTCTCTAAAACCTTGGGATGAATAATGTTTTTAACTGTGTTCTCCTATTTTTTTTTTCTTAAATTTGTTTATATAAAAAGGCTCTATCTGATGAACTGCATCATGTCCATGACTTGCTTAAAGTTCTTTGTGAGTTTAAAAGTTTCACTTTTTTGTGGAGAAAATTCTAAGCTCTTTCACAATTGAAAAAATACTTTAAGACTTATGATTCATTGATCATGATTATCAACTAAAATATTTTGTATCCGTCAACAAACTTAAAAAAAAGATAAAAATCTCAACCTAACAGAGATACGCATTACCATCAAACCTCCACTTAAAATATTTTAAATTTTTCTCTAACTCAACAACACATTGTTTACCTACAATAATTATAATCAAATATTTTCAAATTGTGGACACAGTTCAAACATTATATCTATTTTTGTCCAAACGTGTAGTAGGTACATACATATGTATTTAAAAAAAAGAAAGTAAATAATTGTTCATCATCATTAGTTCAAGTTGTCTACTTGACCGTGACTTTACTCATGTATTTTTCCTGCGAAAAAATATTGAAAATCACTAAAAACAAAACTGAAGCAAATATCAAACACCTGTGTAACTTTTTAACGACTCCTGAAATATCTTAAAGGATAAGCTTTTGTAGAAAAAAAAAAAAAAAAAAAACAAATCAAAAATATCGCAATGATTTCCGTGCCGTATTTAACATGGCTGATAAAACCACTAACTTATCAGTATATTGTCACAAATAGCTCTAAGTGCTTCGGTTACAGTTTAAAAGAAAAAAAAATCAATCAAATAAATTAAAGGTTCTAATTGAAAAAAAACCGGTGCAAATAATTGATTAACTAATTCTTAGAATCAATACAAAAAAAAAACTTAATATACTTTCTCGAAAATTGTTTCGCCGCCGCGGGTATTATGCTGAGACTTAACTTTTTTTCAACTGTGGTTGTTACCTTTGTTGTTAGCTGTTTCTCAAAAGATGTAATTTTAAAACAAAATATGAAACAAGACCTTCGAATTAGGTCCCTTCCGTATGAAGACTGCGGTAAGAATGTCTATAAACAGTTACATGGAGTTATTTAATTAAAAAGATCAGTTTATCAGCTTGTTCTTCGAGTACCTATATAGATAGGTACTTTTACATGTAGAACAATTCGTGTCTTGTGTTGTTTTGTTTTTTAAAAAAGATTGTGTTTTTGAGCGTGATAAACTTCTGAATTTGAATAAAAACATAAATCGATGGAACGAAATTAATTATAATGTTTTAAGACTATTTCCGGTCGCGTTGTGCGGTCGGAAGTGGTCGCTTTTTCTTTACTTTTTTTATAAAATAAGATTGTTGTGGCTTTTTATTCGAAAGTAATGACAATTAAAATGGAATAGTTCTTACCGCCAAATTTCGTTTTATCGTCGAAAAATGTACTTGTCAAAAGTGATAAATGCTTAAAGAAGCCATTTTGTTGAATGGCGACTGCGACATTCGGAAGTGTGTGCGTTTAAGGCCAGGCGCGCACATGCGTAACTAAACTGTTTGGTTTCGGTTTTGAGTACTATCAGCAGCGATGGGACTTTTTAAAAAAATTTCCGAAGTAGATTTGAAACAAAAACGCAGTAGATTCAACTTTAAAAGAAGAACAAAAATTCGAACATACATACATTTATATTCATAACAGTCTTAACATTATTTTTTAAATTGTCCGTCGACGAACATAAACTGATTAAAGTCTATGAGTCCACGGAAGCAGAGGATTCCCAACAATCTTTATCAATGTCGCCCATTTCCTTAAACAGAATAACATTTTGCAAAGTTGATGTGTTCAATTTTTTTTTCGAAGTTAATCCTTCACTAAACTTACTGTCGAAAATTTTCGTTCTGCTGTGTTAGTCCCCTATTACACGATGATTCTTTGCGTTTGACTCTTTCGAATTTCTCTTTGAAAATCATCCTGTGAGTCACACGCTATTACACGATGATTCTTTGCGCCTGACAATTTTTCGAATTTCCCTTTGAAAATCATCAAAATAAAGTTATATAAAAAGAAACGTCAAAAAGAGTCTCGGAAATCTTGGCCCACGACTCACAGGGCAACTGATCTTCCGTCTCATCTTTTTTCTCTTTCGCACTCGTTATGTTCTAAAAAAATAGTCAGACGCAAATAATCATCGTGTAATAGGGGTTGATGTGTTCAATTTTTTTTTCGAAGTTAATCCTTCACTAAACTTACTGTCGAAAATTTTCGTTCTGCTGTGTTAGTCCCCTATTACACGATGATTCTTTGCGTTTGACTCTTTCGAATTTCTCTTTGAAAATCATCCTGTGAGTCACACGCTATTACACGATGATTCTTTGCGCCTGACAATTTTTCGAATTTCCCTTTGAAAATCATCAAAATAAAGTTATATAAAAAGAAACGTCAAAAAGAGTCTCGGAAATCTTGGCCCACGACTCACAGGGCAACTGATCTTCCGTCTCATCTTTTTTCTCTTTCGCACTCGTTATGTTCTAAAAAAATAGTCAGACGCAAATAATCATCGTGTAATAGGGGACTTAGGGAGCACAACGTTAACATTATGCACATAAATTATTATAAATTATTAAATGTTTTTTCCCAGAGTATATTTATTTTTCGAAAAAAATGCAGTAGATCTACTGCAATTGCAGTAAAGTCACTACTCTATAATATGAGAGTCCGCGCAAGTTTATGTGCCCGCACTCCCATATAAGCCCATTGTGCTCAAAATCGAAACCAAACTGTTTAGTTGCATGTGGCGCGCCTGGCGTAAATTTCAGAAGTCGATGTTTTTATATCAAAAAGGATGACTTGACAATATTGTTAATGCATAACCCCAAAATGGTTTCTCAATTAATTATGTTACCTTCTACAGTTATGTGGGAAGGTGACTGTCTTTTTTTAAATTTAATATAAGTTGTCGCAATTTGTTGAGAAAATAATTTGCCAGTTCAGGTTTCTAAGATCTCACTGAGCAAGCTTTTGTTGACTTCTAGAAGAAGAAGGACAAACCTGAACAAGTTTTCTCTTTTAGAAGTCAAAAGCACTCTCCATCTCTTTTTTATAAATTAATCAACGGCGACAAAAAATAATTGAGCAAGCGAATCCAGAAAATATCAGTCTCAGCTTTTTGAGAGCAGAAGTGAGGGATCTCACTGAGGAATTATGTACGTTCGCATATTTCTGAGACTGCTGAGATCTCTGAGATCTCATGAAACCTAAACTGGATCAGCGTTACCACTTCCGGAAAAAATTCGAAGTAGATTTCAAGAAAAAAGTGAAGTAGATTGAGAAAAATTGAACTAGATTTCAAAATGAACTTTTTTATATAAATTTAATCTAATTAAACGAAAAATAACTAAAAACAAAAACTGACTATAAGACTTCATATAAACATAGGTATATTAGCTGCGTTTTATTTTCCCCCAGATCCAATCCAGATCAGATCATGATAATAAAACAACCCAGGATCTCAGTGACAACTTGTTATATACCCAACTCTTTTTTCCTTTTGTTTTTTTTATTTGTATACACCCGTTGTCTTTTTTCTTTACACTACTGACGACATTTACAAATTAAGGGTGTGTGTTCAAAACGGATTTGGAAATCCAAATCCAAAACAAAGTTGGATCTTGTGTTGTTTTTGTAATACATGTATTTTCGTAAGCAAATCCAATCTGGTTCGGATCTTGGGGAAAATAAAACACAGCTATTGTTTATATAACACTTATTAAATATATTTAGCAAAAAAAGCATACCTACGTTATTTTTAACTTCATTTTCAGATGTATATTTTGTATACATGGTTTTATAACAAAATTGTTAGTTTTATTTAACAAAAAAAGTTAGAACCAAAAATTCTCTCGGGCTCCATTTTTAGCTACAATTATGTTATTCTGTTTTTTTTATAAAAAAGAACATTTAAATTATTTTAATATTAGGTACCTACATTGTATTTTCAAAAAAAAAAGACAAAAAACAAAAAAAAAACTTTAAATTGGCATTGGGTTTTCATTTAGTTATGTTTCCATCTACTAACTTATATTTTTGAAAATAAGTCAACACATTTTTCGGTGGGTCAAATATTGTTTTTTTTTAAGCATTTTCTTGTTTGATGAGTTCTCAATCTTTGCAGAGCATAATGCTTTCCACATCCACAGTTCCGCAGAGAGAGTTTCTTGGTGATTTCGAATAATTGAATAAAGTTCATTTCAGAGAACTTGCGATCTGCTGCGGCGGAACGGAGAAAAGAATAACATTTGCTCTTTTTTCTTGAAAATTGAAGTACGTTGAGGGAGAGTATTTTAAAATGAAGTAGATTTCCATATTTTGGTGATGGTGCGAAGTAGGAAGTAGATTTTAAATTTTTTCGAAAAAATTGAAGTAAAGTGAAAATATTTGACATCTGACATGGTGGACATACACCCATGTGCTATACATAATACATAACCTAAACGATGGTTGTGTCATACCTAAATAAACAACGATTGCTTTTACATATACCCCGAGCGCAATAATAGATAAATTGTCCTTAACGGCCGCTTTGTATATATCCTTTGTTGTTTCTTCTTGCCTTTTAGTAGAATTTCCTTACCTCATTTCTGTAGTAGATTCTGATGTCTATTTCTCTGGCTGTGCGCTTTTCGTGTCTCTTCTAAAAAGCTAGTGTTTCTGTCTTCCTTTCTGCCCTTAGATCAACCGAACAGCTCTTGGTTTATGAAGCGTTGGTTTGAAACCTGACCCTGTTAAGATGAACGAACTTGACAGCAGTCATCGCCTTATCAGGCTATGTTTGAGTAAAACCCAGCCAAGGCTTGCCGCTTCATTAGAAGTTACTATAGAGTGCCGGTCCTTCGCAAATGTAACGCATCTAAAGCCCGCATCACACGACGCTTGTTTTCCTGCTAGAAATGCTTGCTGGCTTTCGTGCTGGCTATTGAGCTGGAAAATGGCGTCACTGCTGGCTCTCTTGATAGAAGCGCTGCTAGATTTCAAAGTTAGAACCGGTGCTATTTTTCTTGCTTGTTTTGCTGCTGGATTTTAGCAGACGTCAATAGGTACATCTATATTTTCAAATGTCATTTGTTCTCTTTCGTTTTTATTTATTTTCTAATAGTTTTTTTTAACTTAAACAAAATTAAATGTGATTTCATTAATTAGTACATTTAGTTCTATCAGATGTATGCATTTTTTGTGAAAATTTGTGTAGATAAATATTGTGAAAATTTGTGCAAATTCGCAGAAATTTCAAAAAACCATCAGCGAATCCAGCTCCAAAACAATTATCGAGTGAAGCCAAAGAATTCAAACCAGCAAAACATCCTGCACCACACCATGCAACAAAACCAGCACGAAAGCCAGCAAGCATTTCTAGCAGCAAAACAAGCGTCGTGTGATGCGGGCTTAACGCAAAAAATCATTATAATATTTCCTTGCCTATAACAACGATGGTAGTGTTCTAAATCAATGTCAATGTTTTCTAATGAACATGCATTCAAATTTGTAAGTTCTTGAACTCTTTAGTCCCGTTTCACACGAGGAAACTGAGTTTCCAGCAACTTTCAGTTTTTAGGTGGGAATTGGGTACCAAGTAATAGGAGTGAACGGTCAACGATTTGTCGATATTGGAAATTAAAAGAAATCGTCAAGAAATCTCCAGAAACTTGTTTCCTCATGTGAAGGGGACTTAAACTGCTTTTAAACGATGCAATTTCAACTTGCGATTTTTAACCCCGTAGAAGGAAGACATATTTGGTGGCCGCAGGGTAAACGAAATTGGCTGATGTTGGGAAAATTGAAGAGTTTCACTTTTTCTTTTTTGTGCCTTTACTTATTATTTCAGACATAAGCGGAGTAAAGTATATGAAGAGCTGTTTCCTTTTCATTTACAAAAGTTAACATCTATTTTAAATCGTAGTGTTTAAAAGCATCTCTGCAATTCAAAGTAAACAAAAAGAGAAACGAAGCTTAATAAGCAGTCTTAAAATATTTATGTTGGTAAATTTAGCCGTGATGCAATAATTTTTTTGGGGCTTGTTCTCAGTTTTACGTCAGATCTTTTAAACTAACTCAAACTATCAATTATGGTGTGATACCAAATCATTTTATATTATATTATATTATATTCCCGTACCTACGCATACCAATGACTTGGCCTATATGACGAAAATAATAATAACTATAATAGAAAATTGATAGATAGCTTATCATTTATCAGTTTAAAAATAGTCGATTTTACTTTACCTGATCAAAGAAAAAAAATTTTGATGAATCAATGTATTAAAAGCTTTACAATTATAGTCATGTCATCAATTGTAATGATAATATACCTTTACAATATATTATATTTTATCGATGGTCAATTAGCTCCTCGTTAACACCATAAAACTTCATCATAAAGTGTAATAAAATAAAATCAAAGACAAAAGACGTCGAATACGTACGCTTAATCAAAGTCGATACTTATCGTCGGTAATCTA
This sequence comes from Epistrophe grossulariae, assembly GCA_929447395.1. Taxonomy (NCBI): domain Eukaryota; kingdom Metazoa; phylum Arthropoda; class Insecta; order Diptera; family Syrphidae; genus Epistrophe; species Epistrophe grossulariae. Next base: position 150,062,249 of record OV839567.1, on the reverse strand, counting down.
TAAATTGATCAATTTTAGATTTGACAGAAAACACTTTAACTTGTGTCACATATTGATTCGTTATAATCTATACCTTATTGTTTATGTTATTAAATCGATAACGATATGATATTATAATATGTATGTATCTACATCCCTACTAAATCTTATTTCTTTTCACAGGATCTCGTTACGATATTCTTCTCTTGAACATTTCAAGTTGTTCTCAGATACCATGTTCAATGGAAAGAGGGAGTAAGGTATTAGTGCATGCAGTTTTCGATGACAAAGGTTTGTTAAATATTCAACCATTTTTTTTTAATTAAATATAACCTCTTGAAATAAATCAATAATGAATCCGGGTATATTAAATGATTTACGATATTGATATTTCTTGCGAATTCTTTAGTATAGGGAAAGGTATAATTTGAACGGTGTTGTTGTTCATTTTTTGAATTTAGTTGGTTTATACGTGAGACGTCAGTTGTTAGATAAATTTAGAGGTAGTTAAAAATAGACCTGATATTTATTAGTTCAAAGAGGCATTACATTGTCTATCAGAGTGAAGCACTATAAATATTTATTGAAAATAAATTACTTTATTACTTTAAGACTCACCACTCAGTTGCACCTGAAGAGTTTTAGGACTTTTTTTTTATTTATAGAGTGGGTTTTCCATTTAAACGATATTTTTGAAGAGCTATTTAGATTGAGAAAATCATAAATGGATTACATTTTTTTGGGCAAAACCAACTACTTAACTAGTATTTTTATCAACTCAAAATTACTATAAGAGTGCCTTTGATTAAGTTGTTAAGTTTCTGTATAGGTACCTTACTACCTGCTTTTGGAAAATGGGTAACACACCTTATTATAAACTCCAGTTAAAAATAACTTTGTGTAATTATAAAGTTTAAACAGGTGTACATATAAAAATGTATACTCATGCTAGAGTATACGACGAAAATAGGCGTTTTTTTTGCAACCCCGGGGGAATTGATTGCAAAAAAACGACGTGCTTAACAATTAACATATTAAATGCAACAACAACTAATCTCCTGCGAGCTTAGCTAAACCCAGAGAATTCCCGGGGCTTAACCTAAGTGCGCAGAAAAACTGTGTTGCCGGCGTGAATTAAATACTTGTTATCGATAGTTTCTGTGATGGGGTCGCATTTTTGTCGTTTTTTATCCCCATTGTCGTTTTTTTTCAACCAATTGTTTCCGGAATCGGAATAAAACACACCTAATAATGGTTTCTCATTTTGCTATTTCACGCAATAAAGGTAGAACTAGAATAGGCGGTAGCTATCGGAAGCTAGTGTCAAAACCGAACGAAAAGTTGCTTTCCAAAACGTCAAATTCATAAGTCACCCGTAATGAGTTTGAGTGGTTGGAAGTCATTTTTTTTAATTTTTGAAGCTAGCTGTCAGTCCACTGACGAAAGAGCGGTCGGTGAGCGCTCTCACGTCCGACGGCAAAAGCTAACGATGACTAAACGAAAAGTTCCACACCGTAATTATGTCCTACGAATTTCTTGTTTTCGCTTGGTTTCGTACGAACACGTACGTTGGCTTCTGCCTTTTCTAGTTCTACCTTAAGCCTTATAGCGTTCACATTACCTTATATAACGTGTAAAGATAAGGCAGTTTTGCAATACCGAAGCTGAATTATGTAGGTAAAATTAGAGATAATATTAAATTATCATTTAATTTAAAATTTGTTCATATTGTATTTAAAATTTTTGTGTGCGATAAAATTTATGAATGAGCAGTCTATTTTACAGTTGAATCGGTCATTTTCAACCTTTTTTTAATAAGACAAATATTGTTGGTTTCATGCAAGAAAAAGTTCAAAGGTTTTATTGAAACTGAACAATAATGTCAAAACTGAGTCTTTCTCCCTCCGATTCTGTGATCGGGGGTGATTAATTTAAAATACGAGTATTTAACAAAAAGTGAGAATAGTTCCCAACTTCCCGGAAGTAAAATGTTGAGGATGTCATAATCAGCATGATTTTGTAATGCTGAAAACACACCTGACAAGATCAGTCGGTTCATTTTATATATTTATTTTTTATTGCGAGTAGCCATGTGGGTTAAGAGAATCTAAGAGTTTTTTTTTTATTTTTTTTTCATCAAGCTGTTTTGTCTTTATTTCCTTATGAGTACATACATACATATATACATTATGTATATTCTCATATTTTGATTTCAATTTATAAAGCTATAATATTTAAAAATAATTATTTTCACTACATTTAAATATATGTAATGTTATTTTATAATAAAATATTGACATCTAATTTATTACTTTTTTCTTTTTATTACACTACCTGTCTAGATAGTAACACTCAATTTTTAAAGCACAGCGTTAGATGGGTATTCAATGCTATTAAAACACAAGCAACTATAAGCCCGGATCCATGCGATGGACAGGATGAGTGCATAACTAACAACGAAGTAGGGAAGTCATACTGGGCCTCGGTTTATGTCAATGACTCATTGCCAGTGGTATGTTTAATATCTTCTTAAATATAGACTTGAAGTAATATTTAATTTTAACTATTAAATATAAATTATAGATGCGAGGGTCAATGGTGTGGGAAGCAGGCAATGATGATGATAAAAACTTGATTTGCTTCAAAATTCCAATTTTTATAACATTATAAATGACAATGGAGAGATTTATTATTTGCATTAAATTTAACTGGCATTGTTTAGATATTGAACAAAAATTATGAATAAAATGTGTATATTTCAGCCAAAAAAAAGAAGATTTTTATGTACATACATTTATTCATATTTTAAGCCTAGAGTACGCTGCTGACACGAAACGAAAAATCCCATCCAAAAATGATACAAAGAAAATATTTATATATTTCTTAAAAACTATTTATAAATGAAGATATAGCTTTGTATAATGTTTTCCATAATAGTGGATTTGAAAATATTTCTATTTTGATCAAGTTCGATAACATTTACATATTGATTAAAATTTGCACGAGCATACAAAAAACTTAAGGTTCCAGAAGGCGCATATACCGAACAAAGCTAGAAGAAGGGGACAGTCTATATGACCCGTTATAACATCTCTTGCTATCGAAATGTAAGTTCTTCTACCAGATAAAGGCCTTAAGTCAATTAATAATAATAGGTTATTATACGATGGCATGCAATCAGACCAATCCAGTCTTATAAGCGCATATTTTGTAAATTTTTTTTGAATTTTTTCAATATGTATCAAATCTTTTAAAAGAGGAGACGAATAATATTCCAAAATGGGATGAACTAAGGCTACAAAAAGGGATTTCAATATAGGTATAAGTATTCCAAAATTCTTGAGAGTTCCTAAACACAAATCTAGACAAAGCCTTAGCTCTCGATATAACATAATCAATATGTACCTTAAAAGAAAGATGTGATCCAAAAATTACTCCCAAATCCTTTTGGATTACAACTTTTTGCAATACAGCATCCACCATCTTATTCTCAAACAATATCTGCATAGCGGAAATAACTGAGCATTTATTTATGTATGTTCAAGCTTAAGGCATGCAAACAACACCATTCATTCAATGCATCAATATCTTTTTTCGGGTTTAAACTATCAGCAATTGACTTTAACATTTCACTTCATCAGACATTTTTAAAAAATGATCACAGTGGGTAAATCATTAATGAAAAGTAAAAACAACAAGGGTCCAATGTGACTGCCCTGAGGCACACCACAGAAGTTTCTAAATTAAATTTATATCCAATTTTAACAAACTGTTAGCGATTACATATTTTTCATTTCATTTCATTTATTATTTCAATACAAATTTACATTGACATATTAAGATTTATATCTTTTCGATCATCTAAACAAATTTTTTTACAAAATTTGGGATTTACAAAAGAAAAAAAAACAGAAAAAGGAAACTAGATTATATAAAAAATAAATAAAATGAAATAAATTATAGAAAAACTCCAGAATTCAATAATAGATTATATTATGCATATTATTTTAAATTTAATTTGAATAGTGCAAAAATAGTTTCCTCCTAAAAGCTGCAGGTGCGATAGTGCTTTGCAATTCATTAGGAAGTAAATTCCATAGACGAATTGCAGCTACGTAAAATGAACGTTATGCAGTGCCGCTTGAAAAGCAGTCGATCGTCGTTGGACAAAGCCGTGCTGGTAAACGGATATATGATTCTTCACCACTTTATAGATTTTCTTCTTCACAATCGATTAAAATAAAAACTCGAATGTCACTTTTCCGCAGACAATTCGTGCAAATAATTCAGTGCGAAAAAAGAGTGGAGACATAACAATCAATTTTGCTCGTTGAACCAGCGTACTGCATAACAAAAATGAAAACGAATTTTTTCGTTTATGATTTGGCTGTTTCAATTTTTGTATGGAAATCTTCGTTTCGCTTCAGCTGCGTACTATTTGCTCTTGTTTCGAATCAGCAGTGTAACAGACTACTAAATGGCAATTTAGATTTTTTAAAAAACAATTTGTCACAAAGTGAACCTCGGAAGACGGAAGTCATAATATTGCTAAACAACTTTTTGATATAATTAGGGATCGGCTTTAAGCTGCTCTCAAGAGCAATTTCTGAATCAAACTATAGTTCCTGCACTCCTGGCCTTGCTGGATCTTAAAAAAGCTTTGTAAAGTCTTCAATACAAAGGAATTACATCAAACAGGTAGTTACCCATACACATAAAGTCATATCGGCTAGTGTTTCTTCTTTATAAATATATTAAAAAGACATATGTTGTTATAGCTTCACGTCAATAGAGTTTTTCTTGAACAAGCTATTTACCCACAATGTGACGAATAACAAGTTCATTTTAAGGATTATGAGAATCATACATAAAATATGAATAATAGTTTGAAGGATACAACAGTTCTGATTGTGGTATTAGGTTAGGTTTATGTGGTTGTCAAGCAGAACGCTGGACACACTTAGACCATTGGTTGGCCCATTGTGATATACCACAGGAATCTAGGAAACTTTCTTCCTACTCGTTGAACCATTTAGAGCTTCTCACGAAGCGAGCGAGACTATTAATGTCATGACTTGCCAGATCACTAGGATCGTCGTTAGAAAATACACCAAGCCTTGTTGCATGCTTGCATATTAGACAGTGTCCAGTTGTGGTATTAATCATATTCATTTGTCAAAATTAATTCAGTTAACATAAATGTCAAAGAACTGTCAAAAAGACAACCATGTCTGAAGTTTTGTTAAATCGTGTATTTTGATCTGGGATTTGTCTAAAAATGTTAATTATTAAGAATAATTTTATAAAAATCTCTTATATGTACCATGAAATAAAATGAAAATGAAACACAAATAGAAACAAATCAGTTGGGTAAGAAGAGATATATTTTGGCGAAAAATTATGTTTCATTCCATTTTATAAGTTAGATTTTTGTTTAAAATACTTTAAAATCACATAATAGGTTTGTTTGTAGGGCTCAACCCCTGCTGAAGTCACCCTGAAAATCAAATTCTGTGTTTTTTGAGACCTGGGGTCGCCCTGAACTCGTCCCGAAATAGAACTAGGTTTTCTGCTGTGGCGAGTTGAGGTAACGAATAAACTGCCAATGTGTTATGAGTTGTGAGGCAAATATTTTGTTGTGGATTTGCTTGTTGCAGGTAATAGCTTATTTTTGAAATAGAACAAATTGAAAGAAAACAAATTGAAATAGAAAAGGAAAATGCTTGATGTTGTTTCAAATCAATTTTGAAACTAATTTAAAACACATTTTGTGTTTTAATTATTGACTACATAGCTTCTTGTTTCTTGCGTTTAATGTCAACAACACAATAATAGCCCTCTTGCGTTTTTTGAAAACTGAAAAACCTAGGTTTTTTTGACAAGAAAACCTGGGTCAATCCTGGGTAAAGTTCAACGAACAAAACTAATATATGTATGCAGATATGTGATGTCATTATTTTGGGCTGTGAGAAAAATTCTCCAAAGCAAAATAACTGCATGCTTACACTTGCTTTGAAAACTTAGATATGTCCTTCTCAAATGCAGGTATTTGAAACAAAAATAAAATATTAGAAGCGAACATTGAACCTTTCAAAGCAAAATATATCTATCAGGTCATTTGAATAAATAATGGCAATAAAAAAAAAATTATCAAAAGAAGCTCAAAACCGTGTGCACGAAAAAAGATGTTATAAAAAGTAATACGATAGAACGAGCAATTAATCGCACTATCGTTCATTTTTATCCATATTCTCATTCATTTGGAGTTGGACACCACATGCCATCTACTTATGTTATATACCACAAGCCCATACATACCCCCATGCTCCACCATGTCTGTCACTGTCGTTCGGTCTTTCTCGTTAGGCGTCAGCCAGCAATAAAAACAACAACAACAACGACAACACCAGCGCCAGTTCGAATTTCCATCAAAATAGCAATGACCCGAAATTGAAGTTACCCCAGTGCCCGGAGCCAGTCAGTCATTCACTGAGTCGTGTCGTCGTACCGACCGGCTGGCCGGCCCCTGTCTTTGTGTCTGCAAGTGCGGCGAATATGATGCGATTAGCAAAATATCGTACACTGGGTACCCAATTCTCCTTAGGAGCTTAGCTCAAAATTAGCTCCAATTAGTTTGCGATCGATTTTTATTTATAGGAGCACCTATGTATCTATATGTATACTTCAAGTGAATTCCTCAATAACTGCGCTACGCACTGAGTCCCATAAACAAAGATGTGTAACGTAATTAGATAATCTCCATGCTTTCCTGCGAATTGTATGGTAATCAATTGCACTTGCACTGCAATACTTGTGCTCGCATATATTCATCCTTCATGCATCCAAAGTCAGACCAGACCCAAGTTGCGAGTAGCTGATTATGCAAAACAATAAGAACGATTATCTAGGCGCGTATATTTGAAAGATTAAGAATTATAATAACTATTCTCCATTTGGTGCCGATCACGTAGTATCGATGTATAATAATAATACATAGTTCCCCAAGTAGTGTTGCAATTTTGGTATTTACATATGTTAAACTTGTATATTTATGTAGCAGCTTATTACTACAGTTTACTACTTGCCGTTTTGTTTCTATGGGATTTGACAGCAATTGTGCTACCTCGTATGACGTGGTACAACGATTCAAGTTACGAAACAGACATAATAAATCGTCCGGGCAGTTATACTTCTGTACGAAAAAAGTGTGGAGACTTCTCTAAATAATCTACTTCAATTATCAGTTATTATCATCAGTTAGATGGTGTCATACCCTTCTAAGACGCAAATTATAAATAAATAATAAAATAATAACGAAGGTGAAGAAATTTAGAAGATACTACTACTACTACTCATCGACCATAATTTGCGTCTTAGAAGGGTATGACAGCATCTAACTGATTAGCGCAACTGTCTTACCTGGGCGAAACGCAATCTTTGGAGTTGAGGTCACTTGAACTTATTAAATGAAAATATTTATTATTAAAAAATTATTTAAACTGTCAATCTGACAGACGATTTGATGCCTTGTTGTTATTACAAGATTTTTCTCACTAGTGAGTGATTTTTTTTCCTCAGAGCTTTGAAATTTTGCTCAGGAATACTGTTCAGGTAACTGAAATTGCTGAGATCTCCGATATATCATTTTCATGAAAATGCCTTTTAAATTCAGTATAGCTACAAATATATTTAACCTACAAACAAACAACCTACAAAAATCTAAAATCAGTATTAAAAACAATTTAAATAAATTTGTTTATAAAAAAAAAGTAAAAAAATTGTTTTCCAACTTTAACTCTATAACTATAAGAACCATGATGCGACATGCCGCTCCTGTTTAATGAGTGCTGTGAACACTCTCTGCATCTTTAAGTTTTTTGGTACACTGTTGCTTCTGTTGGACGGAAGGACGGATGAACGAAGTCGATGATGGTGATGGTGTTGACTACAATATCGAAGAACATCGCACAAGAACACACTGTATTTAGTAGTATACTCATCCATAGATGCAGATAATGGTGTATTTATCTATATTCCTGATGCGGTGTTAACCTAAACGATTGGAATTTTATTTCGTATATACAACACAACACCAACGAGGGCAGTAGCAATTACGAATAAAACGTATATCTACAGCAACAAAAAATAAAAATCCAAAGAAAATAAAAAGTAAAACATAATAAAATAAAAAAAAAATAAAAATAAAAAAAAAAGTAAATTAAAATAAAATCAAGATATTGGGTCGCGGTATGCAAGACAAAGAATAAAAAAAAAGAAATAAAGTACATATGGATATGGATATAAAAAGATACGCACATATACGAACTGAGGAAGACACAAAGAAAAACTACATTTTGAAGCTTCTATTGTTTAGTTTAGGTTTTGACACTAAAATGTTATGCTTACATCCCATTAAAACGTAAGTTTTGACAGAAAACGTCAATTTGGATCAAACAAAAATGTAATATATGTATACGAGTATGATACAGAAGACGAAAGTATTATTTTCGGCATTGTATATGTATTTTTATTATAGCAACCATTATTTCTCACCAAACCAAAATCACGGGTATTTTTTTTTTAATTCAATAGACAAAAGTTGATATTATTTCCACGGACGTTAGCAAGACCTTTGAAGTAATCTCATTCAAATGCTCTTGGATTAACGTCTGAATAATATTTTGTTGGTGTCAAAAACAAAAACAATTTAAAACTGCTCTTAGTTTCGTCTCTGCTCTCTGTTTCGTCAAACGTTCAACGTTGATCTGAATGGTTTTAAGAATCTTAAATTACGAAATCTCTCCATCCAACCTTTCAATATGATTCCTACTTGAATACGCATATTAAAAAAATTCAAATCAATACAGCGCAGATTCCTTCTTTTTGCTCTAAGGGGACTTCCATTAGTCGACAACTATACTCTTGCCCTTTTGATACAAGGGATCAGTTGTGGGTCATTAATTAACAATCTTTCAAAAACTTCCCGTAATTATTTTTTGTGTATCAAATATTGTCTGGCATAACTCAACCCTTCTATCGTCCTTAAAGTAATGATAGTATTAAAACCAACTGCCATTCTATTAAATCAGTGCCTCATTCCCATCAAGATATTTACAGAACTGATTGAGGTAGCAATAGGTTTGTTCAGTGAGGAAAAAGTTAGAACAGAATAGAACAGGACAGAACAGAACAGCACAGATTCGTGAAAAACGTCAGAACAAGTTAGAACAGAAAATGGCTACCTACGTTGTCACTAAAAAGCAACAAAAATTTTTCGGAGCATATATGCTTTTTACAAACCCACAAATATACGTCTTAAAACTAAAATTACTTCATGAAAATAGAATCAGAATTGATTAAAATACACTTTTGAAAGAGTTAAGCAGAGATTCAAATAAAATCTATCAAAAAAAACAAACTATTTTCATTAAAAAAATCACAACATCTGATTTTGACAGTTTTCACAAATCTGTTCTAACTTGTTCTACCTCAAAAGCAAGTGCAGAAAATCCTGTTCTAAAGTGTTCCAAACTGTTCCAAACTAGCTCATTGAACAGCAATCCAGAACAGTTTAGAACAGAAAATTTCTCATTGAACAGAAAAATCTTGTACTTTTCTGTTCTAAAGTGTTCTAAACTGTTCCGAACAGCCTCATTGAACACACCTAATGAATCAGTTTAAAGAATTTTGAGGGAACTATACATGCTAATTCTACTATTTGTGACGAGAAATCTTCTATGTATATGTATTTGGTTCCTCCTTTTACTAATCACAATAGTATAACGAAATAAAATTAATTCAAAATACTAAAACTTCATATTTAACCAACCAACAAATACTTAAGCATGCTAAGCTATTATTTTTAATTTTTTGTTTGACTTTTTACTTAGAGACCTGCTTTTGCGTGATCCCACATTTTTATTTGAATTTTTTTTTATTATATTTCTACCTTTGAACAATTTTTCTACGGATCTCTTTTATATGCTTTTTTTACCTGCTTGCATTAAACATCAGATCCATAATCTCTTATCTTCTCATATCGTCCATAAATCAAGTTAGTGAGTATAACTCAGCATCAATATAACGTAGAAACTGGTTTCTTTATTATTAAAACATCAAAAAATGTTCATAATTTTTGAAATAATGTTGTACATACTAGGAATCGATATTGCCGTTGGTCGTATTCGGTGTAAATTGCTTTTGTGCGTATCGGTATCTTGGAGAGAAAAAGGCGTGGGATAATAATTTATTTACTGTCAGTCTATATTATTTATTTTTATTTAGTAAAAAGGCCGACAAAAATGATTTATTTATATATTACGAAAAATTCGAAGCGAGGGTCTTCACGGCGTATGCGGAACCTTTTTTAATGATTTTTTTTTATACTTTCATTTTATCGTGTATTAAGCTTAACATTTAAATTATCTGATAAATTAAATCATATAAAAATTGTTAAATTTTAATTGAACAAAAAAAAAACATTCGTAACTCCAAATGAAACAAAATGAAATTGCAGATGTTTGTTTATCAGGAAATACTGGTTTATGTACTTCAAAAAATTGATTTACATAATTGTAAGAAAAAAAGCTTTAAATTAAGAAATAGTCCTGGTAGTTGTTAATAAATAAATATACCGTATCTCTTGCAGATAAGGGACTGATCAAAGAATAAGACTTGTAGATTATCGGATATGGGAAAGTCAAAAAATCGTTACAATTCCTTTATTATATCCGTGTTTTTTATATAAAAGAGAAAAAAATTCTTATATAAACTAATGATTATAAGAAAGAAAATTTCTTATTTAAAAACAATTAACTAAATTTAGCCGGCAGTAACGAAGAGACATTGTGGAATGTGTACAAATGTATGTCCCTGTACTGTCTTAAACTATGAATTTCTACTCACTTCTTGCTACATTTTAGTACTTGTCAAAAATGTATATGGGATCTGACAGGGAATTTTGCTACATCTTATGACGTCTAACAACGTTTCAAGATATTATATTTATTCATATAAAAAAAAATTAAATGTGTAGAAATTCGCAGTTTTGTACTGAAAATGACTGGCTTTTTTTCTTTCTCGCTTATTTTGAATCTACTACAAAGAGGGTGGGTTCAGAAATTTTTTTAAAGTTAGATTGCACATTGTTTAAATGTTTACACCGGAAAATTTCTTACAAACGTTTAATTGTCTATGCAGTTAATGAGATTTTGTATTAGAATAAGTTTCTTATATCAGTGTTTATCTTGTAAACTTTTTTCGTATATTATATGAGGTAAATTAAACACGTATTTTTAAAAGTGTATTTCATAATTTCTGTCTCATAAGGTTTTTTTTTATATGAGAATTTCTTATATCCGCCATCTACGTATATGTTTTTTTGTCTTTTAAACTGAAAGCGATTTAAATTAATAAGATAATTAGTTAATTGAGGCTGCGTAAGTTACATCAAAGCCCCAAACCTTCAATAGTTCATGCAACTGATTTTAAATGAATATTTTTAAATCGATAAATTTCCCATTTTTACTTATTTTAAGTGAAACTTTTTAAATCTAAGGCCCAGTTTCACACTCGATTAAGCGTCACTTAAGTGCTAAGTATGGTAACCTAATGCACAATTTCGTAGTGTAAACTTATTGGAATATATCCCTTGTTGGTCACTTAAGCTCTACTTAATCAGACAGTAAAACTGCGGCTAACGTGCCAAAATGGGAAAATTAACTTTGATATAATGAAAAGTGATATAAATTAGAGTTATTAGGGACCTACTTATTTTCAACATTTCAATAGATTTTTATTTGTTTTATGCTTTTGTTAAATATCAAAATAAAAACTATAATGTTTAATATTAACCAGTTTCATGGCAGATTCATTACTAATACTTTATAGAAGGATTGTGTCAGTGTACTTACATATACATTATACATTCATACATACATATGTACATTATTTTAAAAATATTAGGAAAATTAGATGATCCCTGAGATCGAAACACGTCGCTTAATCAAATAAAATATATGTTGTGATATTATTAAATAAATAAATAAATTTAAATTATTTTAAAAAGTTAAAAAAATTGTATATATTTTTATTTCTTGTTTATCATTATTGGTCAGCTTTTCCATTTATAATTGAAACTGATTATTTTGATAAATAATTAAAAAAAAAAAACGCAATTATCAAAAGATTCATTTCGTCGCTACAATGCAGAACTAGTCTAAGTCCAAAATTTCAAAATGAGTTTTTTATATCATTTTTTATGCGCATTTTCTACATATTCTGTATATTCAGTGCAGTAATTCCTTCAGAATTTAAATAATAGAATATAATATGTCGAAAGTCAGCATTTAACGCACTAAGGTTCTTCTTGAAAAATTTTGAAAATGTGATTTAGACTAGTTCTGCATTGTAGCGACGATTTGTCGAATTCAGAAATATTTAGAAAAATATAGCGAATCCAAAAATTTTGTTCTCAATCGACAGAGTTAAAAATCAGACAGTGCGTTTCTTTATTTATTGCGAATACAGACATAGAATATAGATGGTTAATCCAAAATCATCATCCAGAATATCCAAAATGGAATGAAAAAAAGGAAAAGCAAGCAAAAAAATAATGGCAATCGTTTGTTCGGTGATATTTCAAAACAATAAAATATAAGCATATTATACATTTTTATTTATGTGTATTTATGTATTTCTAAAGTGCAAAACGGATGATACATTTATTTAATGCTTTTAGCACTTATGGCTTTAGACCTTTATTCGCGTTGTTTTATTGCTTTTAAATAATTAATTCTATAAAATAGAATTATAGATACATATTATGTTAATTGCACTAAACTCTTCATATGAAATGAAAGAACTCAAAACAACAGAATGGTTTATTCAAAATATTTGTGTGCATAAACGCAGAATTCTTAATCCCAATATTATGAATATTCCGAATGAATAAAGCAAAACACTCAGAAATTTAGTTGAGGAATTTTGTTCATATTTCTGAGATTTAATGTCGTTTTTGTTTGGACGTTCGGATTACCTACTCCTTTTGCATACTCCCCGTCTCCACCCGACTATATGGCAATAGTCTCTACAATATACATATGAACATGTAGATGTAACGTTTTTTGTTGTATAAAATTATAAAATAAAGAACAAAAATGGGAAAAATTAAATAGCTTTGAGCCACCCCTAAATTTTAATCTAAAGGGCTGAAATTTTTACCAGGCTTATAATTTCACTAAATTCAACTAAAAAGCTAGTGGCATTGCAAATCAAAGACATTTTATAATTTTTTACAAATTTTTTTTCCGGTACAGCAAAATGTCAGTATTAGAGAGAAGGAATGAAAGATAAACATCGTGTTGTGCGTGCCATTTACATATAAGACAACACGGTATGTTGTTGTTAACTTATTCGGAGTTTCAAAATTTTCGAGAGAAAACTAACTTTTGTTAATTTTTGAGCTTCTGTGAAAAAGGTAAAGAAAAAAAAAGCCATTAATTCAAATTAATGGCATTCAAAATAATCAACAGTTCAAAGTATCCGAAACAAACGGACAATAATTGCGAGCACAAGTGATCAGTGCCCAGTAAAAAATGGCTCAGAAAATGTCAAAAAATACCAGTACAAAATTTCCCATTTAAAGAAATACAAATTTCACCCCACAAAGATGAGAACAAATGAGAGAAAAGACCATTAAGGAGTAAAACTATATTTATTGTTTAAAGTTGTTAACTTGCAATTTCCCTAATCTAATTTAAAATAAAAAAAAGAAGAATTTCTATCTTTAGAAAGCAGCTGTCCAACTTAAAAAATGCTAATACGAAACTTAAATATTTAAGTTCAACTTACACGCTTGTTATAATTTTTCCTCAGCATAAATTGTCACATAAGTTCTTAAGTTGAAGTTAAATATTTAAGTTTCGTTTAAATAAATAAATAAGGAAATGCACAAGGTCGTTCTAAAAAATACGACTAAAAGCCTCAAAAATTTTACAAAATGAACTGAGTTGTATATTTGTGTCTATTTATTTCCGTTCCGTATAACTGATATGATGCTGGTTATTTATATGCTTAAATTCGGAGGATGCGTATCGTATTGAGGAGCATATCAACAAATATTGAAAACTTTTAAATGTTTAGCTTAGAACCTCGTACCATTTTTCTTTTCTTCAAATCTTGCCTTTATTACCTTCATATTTTATTAATTGACACCAACTTAAATGAAAATAAAAACTTTTCTAAATTTCTCTTTTGTTTTTATTTAAAGCTTACCATCATAGCACCCTGTATATAATATTATAATAATTATACTAAATTGAAATCTATCATATAAATTAATTCTATCAAAACCCTGCTTGTGTCCAAATCAAACTATATCTTCAGCATGTAGAATTTCAACTAATTCACTTCTTTTTTTTTTTTTGCTATACACAACATTTTTGTGTCGCTTGCTTTCTTGCTTACCCTATAAAGGTTAAACAGAAATGAGAAAAGAAAAATAAGAATAAAACACCATCTAGCATAAATGACTCAACAACAGAGAGTGAAGTGAGCCACCACACCACAGTTGAGGAACCTGACCGCGACCGCGCCGGCCGGCCCATTGGCCGGCTCCTGCTGTTAATTCAGTATGTTGTTTGCCCGCAAGGGGCATTTCTCTTTACGCAACTTTAGTTCTTCCCTGAAGATTACGGCACAAGGACTGAGAGCCGATTTGCTTTTGCAGTGCTGAATTAGTGGCTGGTTGGTTGGTTGGCGGTTGTTGGTTCAACGGTTGGACTACTGGCTTTTGGTTAAAACCAAACAAGAAGTCTTATGGTTATGGTTATGGTTACCGTGCATATCGGCCTGGTCCACCAACAACATCATTGATTGCAGAACATACGAGTATACGAAACCCATCCGGTCTATTATCTGCTACTGCTGGTTCTGACAGCATATAGTGCTGCTGCCACTTCTCTGTGTGACATACCACCGATACGAAATAGTGTGTCAATATATGGCATGGACAATCTGAATTTCTGAATCACTCAGTCGAGTGCAACAAATCGTCGAATACGGCTGGCTCGGCAAAATACTGCGCTTCTGTAACAAGCGACTAAGCTACTACGCGACTAGTGACACGGCAAACGCAAACGTTAACTCTTGCTATTCTCGCGAAACCTAAATTGCATTCAAATTGATTTGTTACTCCGGAAAGTTAGTTGCCAATATTTGCGGGGAACGCTTTTCGAGTGCGTGAATTGAATAAATTTGGTTGATTTGCATTTCGTTGTGCTGTTGCTCTGTGTGTTTTTTTTTGTTTTGTAGTTTTTTTTTGTGCGGAAATTTTAAGCATTTGAATCACGAAGTTCTTTCCGACCAATATAATGTGATTTCGGGAGTGTGTGCCATTATCAGATCAATTTGTGAACGCCGAGGAATCTTCATTTGCCTTTAGGTATGTTGCAAGTAATTTGTTGTACTTTAAATTAAATAGCGAATTCATCGATACTCTTTGTGATGCTTGTGATGTTATATAGTTGATGTACGATGCAATGGGATGCATCACATCAGAGGAAGAATCCCTTAAGGAAATCTTTTTTCGACCTAAATTCCAGAGACCAAGAGTTATATAGTTATGTTACCATAGCATACGGGGACGGCGCCAGGTCTGGCGAATACCATTCAGCATTCCTTTTTGTGATGAGTTCTCTTTTGAGCCTTCTTCGGGTTGAATGCATATATTAAGTATAAATTGTGGTTCACAGTGATTCCGATTCGAAATGATTCTTTTTATTTTATTCATTTCTAGATTTTATCTGGTAGCGCAATTAAGATTCAAGCATATTGAATCTTTTTTTTTTTTATTTGTTTGTTGTATTTATTTATTTTTTTTTTATGTTTTGTTTTTGTTTAAGTGGAGATACGTATGTTCCACACACAGTGGTTCGCGTGTGGAATATAGAGACAAGGTCTTGGATTGTATTTTGGAACTTTTTGGGTATAACTAAAGTAAATTAAACAATATCATCACTGTAAATGAAACTTATTGAAATAAATATTTGCTATGTCTATGTAGTGAACGCGATATCGGAGACATGATAAAATTAAAGTTCTAAAAACGACAAAAATAAAAGAACACTGATGACGATATTTCCAACTTTGTGAATGTTCAAAGTTATAATAAATATGTACCTATTATACCTATAATATAACCTATTATTTTCGTTTCATTATTAAATACAAAAATAATGTTTATTTTTTAACTGGTTACTCCTATATGCTTCTGAATAATAGCACTTACCAAAAGGACTGAGCCTGAGTTGCCATAAATAGTAAAAGCTTTCTCGATGAAAAGAGATTGCACAGTTTACAGTGTTCTTTTATAATGATAAAACGATAACGGTTTTAAAGCCTTGAAATTCGTAAAATGCTAGAAGCTATAGTTTATATTGAAATCTCCATTTTGCCCATGCTTAAGATACTCCCAAAATTATCAAAAATATTTCATATGAATATTCCACATCTTCGTCATTTAGAACTTTCAACATAAACAGGACGTTTTGCATAAAATGTTACAATAGGCTATAAAAATATGTAAAGAAGTCCTATGTACATCAGGAGGGCGTTTAAATCACCTCTTTATAGTGAGATGAGACTACCGTAAAATCAAAAAAGACCATGTATTGATTGTTTCTAGACTTGGGACGGTCTTCTGCAGTTCCCTTCTTATCATGGATATATTTCCTATCCCATTTAATGAATTTACCCACGAAATAATCTGAGTACAATCAGGAAGACGATCGCTATGTCGAATTGCGAATATTAATTTAAATGGCACGATGTATGGCGATGCAAAAACCCTTCTGCCCACTTCATTTTTGCAACTGAAAAAATGTTTGTGTTTTTTTTATTTTTCTTATTTATTTATTTATTTATTTATTTATTTAAATATATAAACATTAACAACAGATACAAGAAGATTAAATCCTTGAGTAAAATCCTTGTTCAGCATAGCAAATTTTGATAAATAAAACAAAACTTTAAAGTCAAATTATGTACATAGTTCAGATAACAAGGATCATCCAAGAAAATATTATTTTAACTTATAAGAAAAAGGAAAAAACTGTTTGAGAAACAATAAAATACAAATAGTAAGATATAGGTACATCGATTACTAAATACAATAATAATTAATAATATGAAATTGATACATAATAATAATATACCTAGCAATTAACATTTAATTTGCAAGGTGAGAGAGAATCTTTGACTGGAATCTTGTTGCAGAAAATAGTTTGTAATTTGTACATCAATTGGGAGATTATTCCACTCTTTTTTCGCTAAAACATAGAAAGATCACTTTGTAATAGTGAGGAAAAAACGCGGTAAAATGAGCTTAAAATCTCTAGGAAACTGCGCAAATTTATTTATTTATTTATTTATTTATTAACTCAGCTAATTGCTAGCTTTAAAGGTTATAATTATATGTACATGTTACAAAATTGAAAAAAAGTTGATTTAAATTTAATTGAAGTATTAACAGTTTGGTTGAACAAATTAGTATATTTACTGTTGAAAAAATTAAATAATTTAAACATTTTATTGAGAGGAGAAAATCGTTCATAATTAGTCCGATAATTTGAAATAAATATGCATTCGGACAAATTCCTCAAACTCCTTTGGGGAATATTAAAGTTTATGCGAGACAGAAGGTGCAAAGAGTCTATGTTTCCGTTTATAAGTTTCACAATGAAGACAAAAGATAAATACAAGCGTCTGCTCTCAAGACTAGGCATGTCTATCAGTTTCAGTCTGTTGTTATAAGGCGGGAGTTCGTAAGGATTTTCCCAACCCAATCCTCTGAGTGCAAACCTCAGAAATCTTTTTTGCACTTGTTCTAATCTGGCTATGTGACAGTCATAGTGGGGTGACCAAACCTGACAAGCATATTCAATAATGGGTCGCACAAATGTCACAAAAAGCTGTTTGATAACAAAAGGATCAGAAAACTGCCTTGACTCTCTCTTTATCCACCCAAGAATTGAATTAGCTTTATTAGTTATGGAGTTGATGTGTTGTATAAAGTCAAGTTTTTGATCAAATAGGACACCAAGGACAGTTAAATCGCTAACTCGTGACAATAATACACCATTAAGAAAATAATTTGCAGGAGATACAGATAGCTTTCTCGTAAAAGTAATAGTTTTACATTTATCAATATTGAGAGTCAAACAATTACGAACACACCAATCGAAAAAAGAATTAAGATCACACTGAAACTCTTCACAATCTCGAGTATTTTCAATAGTTTTGAAGATTGTAACATCGTCCGCATAAATGAGACAATTGGAATATTTCAGAAGAGACGGTAAGTCATTAATAAATAAAATAAAAAGTACGGGTCCTAAATGGCTACCCTGTGGTATTCCAGAGTTAACCTTAAACTTAATTGATTCACAGCCATTGAAAAGAACCGAATAAAATCTATCAAATAAATAAGACTGGAGCCACGATACAAACTGTTCGCTAAACCCCATCTTCCTCAATTTTAATAACAAAACTCGATGTGAGAGTTTGTCAAATGCCTTACTGAAGTCGGTGAAGACACAATCTACTTGTTTTCTTTTTTAAACGAATCAATACAACTTTCTGCCAATTCCATTAAAAAAGTCACAGTAGAGCGACCTTTTGTAAAACCATGTTGATTTGCAGCGATAATTGATTTAACATAAAAACATAGTGATTCGCAAATAATAGCCTCGAAGAGTTTAGGAATAACGGATAACTTAGCAATTGGTCTATAATTTTTAATATCATCTTTTTTACCTTTCTTATGTAAAGGGATTATAAAAGAATCTTTCCAAGTAGACGGAAAAACACAAGAAGACATAGAGAAGTTAAAAAGAATAGACAAAGGAAACGACAAGTGATTTACACAGTTCTTCAAAATAATGGAAGGTATACCATCAGGACCTGGTACACAACTTTCATCCAGATTAGATATAAACTTTTTAATGTTTTCAGAATGAATATTAAAGTTTATATCAGTCAAGTAAGGAAAAGATTTTAAAAGGTCAAAGTTATTGTCATTTTCGTCAAGTTTATCACAGTGGTACTCCTGTGTTTACAAAAATAGGGGCGGGCCCGTAATGCTTTTAACTTCTATCGATTGCAATCTATTTTTTAAACAGTTACATAGTTTACAATATGAACAATTATTACAATATTAACAAAAATTAACGGCATTATAATTGTTATAATGAGTTTAATGAACTTCGGTGAAATATGATCGCATTTGCAGCCAATAGCATTTGAATTGAACGAGTTGCTTCAGTAACGTTACGTCTTTTTACAAATTCAAACGACAAAGTCTCAAAATTATCATTGTTTACAATGGATCAGAAAGTTGAGGTGCAAAAAATGTAGACATATCTTTCGCATTTAGTTGGCATTTCTGTTCTGTTTTAGTGTCTTGACAAAATACTGCTTAAAGCCTGTCTGTGATCTCCAAGAAGACTACGGAATGCTTGGGAAAATCATTTTGAAAATTGAAACAGATAAAATAAAAATCTAACACAAACAAATCACCAAAAATCATGCTGTAATGTTCGTATATATGTACAGAAACAAATGAATAAAACTCAAAATATCATTTTCCGCACGCAATTGGAAAGAAATATTCTCTATGCTTCAAAATATAATTTGTCCCCTATCTGTCGAATTCTATCACAGGATGGCTACGAAGTTGATAAAAAAAAAATACGAAAAATTTTGTTTCTGCTCCGGAAAAATGCTTTGTTAGGGCACCCTGTTGAGATTTGGAACGAAATATTCTCTCTAAGCCTCAAAGTATAGGGTATTGCCTATCTGTCAAACCATTAACTGTCAAATTCCATCGAAGGATGGCTACGATGACGATGGATTAAAAAACCTCTGAAAAATACGAAAAATTTAAACATTTTTTTCCGCTCTGGAAAAATGCTTTTTTAGGGAAATCCGTTGACATTTGGAACGAAATGTTTCATATGCCTCAAAGTATAGGGTATTACCTATCTGTCAAATCATCAACTGTCAAATTCCATCGAAGGATGGCTACGTGACGATGGATTAAAAAACCTCTGAAAAATACGAAAAATTTTTAATTTTTTTCCGCTCCGGAAAAATGCTTTTTTCAATCCGTTGACATTTGGAACGAAATATTCTCTATGCCTCAAAATAAAGGTTGTCACCTTTCTGTCAAGCCATCAACTGTCAAATTCCATCACAGGATGGCTACGATTACGATGGATTAAAAAACCTCTGAATAATACGAAGAATTCATTTTCTGCTTCGGAAAAATGTATGGCTCTTTATTTCGTTAATTTTGCGTACTTCTCATTGTGTTGACTCAAGTGGTTAACCTACACAAACAGTCAACGTTCGACCTCTAGTTCTCGATTATGTCTATTTATCTTTCTTGTATTTCGTTCTCATTTCTCGAATTGTCGAGTTCTGAGTTCGAGTTCTCTTCTCACTCACTGCGCTTACGATTACAACTTACAAGTTAGAATAGTAAGTGGGTGAAGAATCGAAATATCTCGAGATGTTGCTTGAATCGATTATAATCGAGAAAATCATTCGAAAGGGCACATCGCGATCGGCCATCACTAGTTTCAACAGTTTTTCCCCTTAAAAGTGGTCGTGAATTAGTGCGCTTCGTGGGACTTGAAAAACAAAACTCTGAATGTCTATCAGCAGACCCTCCTTGGACCTGTGAAGTCGCATAAACAAAATTGTTATAAACTGGAATGTCTGGAGTCATTTTTTTTTTTTGTACCAGAAACAAATACCTGGCTTTTAAGAATAATAATTCCACGAAGATGCTCTTCCTTCTGATTTTCCGTTATTTCTTGGAACATAAAAATAATCCTTTAAATCCATCTAAGAAGATTCAAAGATTCAAAACAAACAAAAATTGGCCAAGTTATTTTTAAATCTCTATTTTCTTACACATTTTAAAAGAATGCAAAAATTTTGGGGTCAACTAATTTCGTCTTTCCTATTTTTCGTCGCACTATTAAAACTGATTTGAAATAACTTTAAGATCCATTTGTTTTTACGAATGCATAACTTGCCTTTATACCATCTATTTACAAATATATATATATATATTTAGCGCTGGTAAAACAAAAAAAACTATATACAATATATACAAAAAAATTGTTGCAGATTCTTTGTAGGATGTTATCTTGTTAGGAATCCCAAAGTGGAGAGCATGCTGATGATGATGACTCGTTTTTGTTTATTTAGTTGGTGTATTCGCATGGTTGCGTAGATGGTGATTGCAAATTGACATTGTTTGTAGGGTGTCGGTGCGGCCGGCCGGCATGGCACAGCTAGGCGCGCAAAGATGAGATAGAGTATTAGTTTCTATAATTATCAACTTTTTGTTGTTGTTTTGTTTTTAATGAGGATACTACGTGTGTTTTTTAAACGCAAATAGATAAGTGCTCTGCAATAAAGTGCAGTCGCACTTTTATACTTTATGTGCATCATTAAATTAATTTCGATAAGAACGTGACTCTTCATGCGACACTTATGCGACTTGGGTGAATATATAATATATAACGCCAATTGTTTATGTAGGTCAAGTGCAGGCAGTGTTTTGCGTCAAAATAATAAAAACAAAAATTATTCATATACCTACATAAACATAAATACTATATTTATTTTCAATGTATTATGCCAACAACTTCTGTGTTCTATATGTCATTATTTCAAATGACACCTTATTCACTGCATTTGTTGAACTTTTGTTTTTTCTTAGTCCATTTTGACGTGGCTTACATTGCATGAAAAAAATAAAGAGTGTTAAATGTATCATATTCTAATATTAGGCGTAATTTGTTTGACATTGGCAAATGCAGGAGATATACATACATGTATATTAAGGCAAGAGTTTGATAAACTTGGGTTTGAGTCATAGCAGTTTTTCTTCTTCTTATTCCTTTGTTTATTATGGTGAAGAACAATGAATCTGTTTTGAGGAGGAAACAATTTCAAACTGTGATTTGTCGTGAAAATAAAAGAGAACACTGTACTGAGAATCACTGCAGGTCCAGTACATATTGCATATTCCATAATCGACATGAGTATTTCGAAAACGGCGTGATCGATTCTTACTAAACCAAGCATTTCATTAACCTAATCTAGCAAATTTTAAACAAACATTTTTCGTATAGCCGAAATGAACGTTATTTTCCGTTAATAAATAAAATAAATTTTGTGGCGCCGCGCCGACAGCTGATCGTGTAGAACTACGACCTAGTGACTTAAAACTCTCAACCATTCTTGTGTTAATATGTTATTGGCAAAAATGGAGGGGACCTACATTTTTCTGCGAAGCACTGTTTCTACTCTTGAAGGATTTGTCAATGGGTACGTTCAATTCATTACGTTTTACATCTGAATTTTTAGAATTCTGAATTTTAAGAGCTTCTGATTGGCCAGCTGTCATAAAAAGTTAGATGAATTTTAGTTACGTTTCATCTGAATTTTCAGACAAGAAATTCTCATCTGAATATTCAGATGAAAGTTGTTTGTGGTGGGGGAAGTGCCAAATCAGCTGAAACACTGCATATAAAAGCTGAACTTTATAATTTTCGTCTTGTTGGTAGTTGATTTTTTTTAGTTTTCGTCCTGAAAATTCAATACTTATTAAAATGAACGAACTTTTTAAACCTGTTGCTGATTTAGTTACATACATATAATTTCATCCTCACAACTATTCGCGCTCAATGTTTAATATACGAATGTAATTAAAGCTCTTTTTTATTTCGCTTAAATGTTAATCTTACAGTTAAATGCATGAATGAATTTGACAAAATGACTTTTGGCTGAAATTTCAGATTTTTTTTTGCGTTCAACGACATAAATTCAGAAATCTGAAAATTCAGATATTAAGCGATTTTTATTGAACCTGCCCAATTTCTCGCAAGAGGCAGTAACTCGTGAAAAAATGTTTGTTTAATTTTTAGGTGACGTAGGTTGGGAATCGAACCCAAGACCTTTGGCGTAACAGTCCAACGCACTAACCACTACGCCTTGGGCTACAACTGTTCACTGTTTAAGAACTCTGTTTTTTTTTTCGAAAACGACCCCAACGATTTTTTTGTGTGCTTATATTAATACGGTCTAACAATTAACCAGGAAACAGATTGCGGAATATTTATATTCATATTTTAAACCCAAGTCTAGCTGAACCGGAGTTTAAATTTAAGACCTACACAGCCTGATGTTAAGGTAAGCACGATACTACTTAACAAGTTACTAAAGCTTTTTACTAAAATATTCTTAGTTTTAAACATTTTTAAACTAGTATCATAATTCATACTAAACCTATTTTCTTTATAAACTTCAACTGAACACTCCTAAGAAAGTGGCAGTTCGTACAAAAAAATTAGCTAATATTACATTTACACATTTTTAAATGCCAATACTTAAAAAAAAAAAGTTGGCATTTGGTGATTTTAACTTTAGCAAAATGTTAAAAAAATAGCACGACTCCAAAATTTGGAAAATCCTATTTTAACATCATACTTAAAATGATTTAACATCGTACTTAAGGTCTGTTTCAAAAGATCTGAATAAAGTTCTGATTAGTTATCCGACACACAAATATTAGTACATAGGCATAAGTTTGAAATCGAGAAAAATGTATGGATTTATAACCAATTTAAGTTGGTCAGAAGACAATTGTGAATTTTTCTACTTTATATAGACTTATGACCCTGTACCAGGGTTGCAAAGGCTTAAGCTCTTTTTTAGCTTAAGCCCTCTCTCAAGTCACAACTCAGTAATGGACTCGTGAATTGAAAAAATTCATAAGCTAGATTGGGATTTGTGAATTGAAAAAATTTAATTCATAAGCTAGCTTAGGAGAATTTTCAATTCATAAGCTAGCTTAAGCTTGCTTCATTAGCTTATGAATTGAATTTTTTTCAATTCACAAACCCCAACTAGCTTATGAATTAAATTTAATTTTTCAAATAAAATTGAAAACGGCTCCAATTTTAATTCAACATAGTACTTTTGTATAACAAGCATTTTATCTTGTGTCTAAATATCAGTACTGAGTACATTTTTTTTATGGAATAACTCAACAAGGGCGAATCTTCCAAGAATTGAAATTCATTACGATGAAATGCATTATCATGATGACCCTTAGATACATACAATAACATTGTATTTGTTTTGCAATATGTTGGCAAAATTGTTTACATAAAATCATGTTGTTAATGAAAGTTTCAATATTTCAATGTTATTTTTCATGTTCAATACATTGAAAAAGACAATTATTTTGTTTTTCAATTATAGATGTTTATAAACATCAAAACATGCACAATTTTTTTTCAAATTTATTGCTTAAATTTTTGGTTCAACTTGACACGTTTATGCTATAATAAGCGTGCAAAAATGCCAGACTTATTTATGTTTATTGCTCACTTTGGATTTAAGGAATTTAAAGAGTTATTACATTTACACGCCTTCAATGTCAAAAATTGTATTTGATGTTTTTTCTTTTTTTTTTTAATTAGAAATCGTGTTAAATAAGCAAAAAACAAAGTAATTAATGCGTCAGAAAAACAATTCATCAATTCACAAGGAGGAAAATATAATAATGCATTTACATTCACATTTTTAATGTTACAAAAATAATTCCTTGATTTATTGGAACTTCTGACAATTTATTGTACATACATACATACATAACATGTACATTTAATTCACTCCCTTAATTTTTCTCTTTTTTGACAATTGGATAAAACTCATATTGAATATCTGTATGACTTTCCTTCGAAGGATATTTACCTCCGATGAATAAATTTGAGTATTTTGTCTTTTTTCGGTACATTCGGTAAGATCTATAAATTTGAAGCCCATCGGGTGGATTTTCTAGTATTGCATCGAGTTCGTCGTCAATTTGTTTGCCAGTTACTTGTGTCTCCATGGAATGAGTTGGTGCCTTTTTACTTTTCACACGTTTTGTTTTTCGTCGAACTTTTGGTTTGGTTTTTCGATTTTTTAATTGAATTTTCATGATTGTTACTTAAAATTTATGTATACAAATGAAATTTAAACATAGGACGTTAAATTCGTCAGTATATAGATTAAAAAAAACAGCAAGCATATTAGGTGTGTTTTTTGTACTTAAATTAACTCAAGACCCGATAAAAACTGTATTACCGACGATGATTATTATTTTGCTTTCGATAGTTTGTATGGAAACGTCAAATTATATGAGTTACGAATGGAACAAATTCTTTTCTAAAAAAAAAGTGGGAGTCATTGTCATGGAATTTATTTTATTTTCCTTGAAATAAAAGTATTTTTGGAATTTTTGAAAACTCAATATTTCTAAAACCACTTGGTCGCAACAGTGATTTTATGTACATGCATTACAAACACAACATTGCCAGTAGGATTAGGGCTGATAAAAGCTAAGCAGAATCCTACTATGGATAGATTCTTTTAAATTTCAAATTGTTCTGACAGGTGTTCAATATACAGGGTGTCCCGAAATCACCGCCTCCGAAGAAAACCCTGAGTTCCTGAGGTCATTTCAAGTCAAAAAACCTATGAGGTAATTTTCTCGTTTTCGCTTCGTTTTCGACTTATAACGGTTTTTATGATTTTTATTCTTTTTTCCTTTGACTGGCTCTAACTTTGCCAAACTACAACCGATTTTTGATATTTTTGTTTTGTTGAAACAAGAATAGTTAAAAATTTGTATCTACTATGCAAGTTTTTTCTGCGTGGATAACGGTTTTCCCGCAATTTATTATCAGACACACTTTTTAAGCATTTTTAGGTTGTTTTTTTAACTTCGATATGATTTTTATCACAAAATCACGTTATTAAGTATAATTTTTTTTATTATTATGAAAGGCCAATATGTGTCCTTAATACTAATAAACAGTTTTTTACCTAAAAATACATTAAAAATTATTTTAAAAATAAAAACAAAAAATAAAGGAAAATCAAGAAAATATGAATATTTGATGAAAACGAGGCGGTGATTTCGGGACACCCTGTATAGTATCAAATTTGAAATATAAAAACATGATACTGTCAATGCGTTTTTTGGGGAATTTTTAGCTATATATATTATGTATAAAATATCATTTTCAAAAAAAATAACTTTTTGGGTTTTTAATTAATTTAATTTCAAAATTATTTTTTGAAAATTCTATACATATTTCAAAAATGGGTAGATGATTTGTTTAAAAGAATTTTTAAATGCGTATTAGTACTAACTTATGGCACGGCATTTTTTTTCAAAATGTTTACAAAGTTTTTTTTTTTAAAACCGCTTCAATAATTTTAAAAATTTTATAAATTAAGATTTGTGTAAAAAACTACAGCGTTACTCTCATGCTTTATTTATACAAAAAACAGTTTTACAGTGCATAATTTATGTTTAAACGCCTTTTGTCGTGTTTTGTTGAGTTCGTATTAAAAAAATTCTCCACATTAAATCAAATTTTCACATAAAAAATCTACCAAAAACGCTCAACGAAACACTTCTAATATTTTGTAAATGTCTTCCATTTCTCTCATCACACTCAATAAGACTGTTAAATCTGTGAAAATGGTTCTGCGAAATTCTCTTTTGCATTTAAAGAATCTGGATTTAAAGAAACGTTGCAAACACCCAGCCTCGCACCTACCCCAAATCCTATAGTGTGCCCAAGCTTATACGCCGTAATGCTGGGTGCTGGCAAATTGGGGTATTATTTCAAATTTGAGAAAATACTACAATTATGGACAAAACAAATTGGGGTGTAGTTTCCTTTATTTTTGGGGTGTTTTTTCATTTTGGTTGGGGCCTTTTCGCATGGGGCATAATTTCATTATGAAAAAAGCCCCAACTTTGAGGTCTTATTTCATTTTGTTTTTATGGGGTAATATTTCCTGGGGCCTAATTTCACAGAGCCTGTGAAGATAAGAGAACAAAACGCTTTGGTTCCATGGAAGCAACTTCATGGCGATAATTTTATCGTAGGTAAGGTTTATTGACATCAAAAAAAATCGCACATGATGTTTCCTGGGCTATATCTCCGTACTTTATTAAATTATTGTAAAAAATTACTGTCAGCTTCTCCATTTAAACTCTAGCTGTGTGCTCAAAATGTGTTCTGTTGTTGTATCAGCTGAAAACCGCTTTATGTATCTAGGTCCCAACACTCTTTTTGGGGATTGGATATAGTTAAGTTCCAAAATGGATTTGAGACTTAAGGCTCTCCCAAACCAACGTGAAACATTTGGAACGACGACGAAACTTTCGACATATATTTCGCATGCGATTCGCTTAATCACATCGTCGCGTTGGTATGGGTATTCTCATTTATCACCCTGTAAACACATATATTTTGACAGTCGATATTCATCGCGTTGGTACAAGATGAATGTCTTATAGGCCATGGACACACTTGTGATTTCAATCGCGCGACTATTCAGTCGCGAAAAAAACGAAAACACATCCCAATGAAAACACATATCGATAAATCATCACACTTTAAAGATTGAAATTTGTTTAATTTTTCTGGTGACGGTTTTGTCGCAATTGTTACGATGAAAGTGAAAAATCATTAATAAACATGCACTGCACGCACTTGTGTGTTTCCAATCGTATGATTTTTTAGTAGCAATAAAAGAAACTTATGATTTCAAATCGCAGAGATAAAACAATTAAACAGATTCTATTTTTTGAGTCTTTTTTTTAGCCGCATAGATCAAATAGAGTTAAATCAGACTGTGGGTATGTCAGTATAGCGATTTAAAAAAAAATTCTTGCCATTTATTATCTTCTATTTTTTAAGACTGAATATATTCAAGCGATCAAAATCGCAAATAAAATATATTTAAAACGTTGCTATTTATTTTTAGCAAATGCGTGCTTCTTCATTAAAAGATGTATATTGTATTTGCTTGCGATTAAAAAATCGCGCGACTGAAAATCGATCGCGACTGCAAATCGATCGCGATTGAAAATCGCAAGTGCATAAAACTGTTTTACAACTCTTTAATCATCAAGTTAAAGTGCACGGGCTTCCGTACCGGCAGATCAACCATTCAACAAATCATCGAATTGATATACGGTCAATCAGTTGAGTACATATAAGTCAAATAAAACCCAGATACATCTGGGATTCATGCATAAGTTATAAGTTTGCCAGTTAACTATGAATAACGTTATAAGTCTCTATAATTAAGATTGCTTAATTTTCTTATTGGAGTCTTCCTCTGATCTTTCTTCTAACACTAGTCCCAAACGGTTGTAAAATAACAATACCAACTATAACTGAAACTGTGAATCTAATATCATAAACCAAGTTTTTACTAATTTCCTTTCATTAATCATTTAAGGAATGCTGGAAGCCAAACAATTCTTTTGCCTTTTACTAGCTGTGAGTATTTTGCGAACAAAAGATATATACGGAGCACATCAGAGAAGAATCCATGCAAACAGGGCCGTCGATGTTAAAGATAAAATAATTGAAGTGCAATGTTATGCAAAGTGTTTCAATCCCAGTACAGAAAATCGATACGTAAGCTTTTTATTTATAGATTTTATCTTCCAAATACGTCTTAAAATGTCTTCTTTATGGAAAGGACTGCGAAAGAAAATGTAGAACCGAAATGACCAAGGCCCCAAGACCTGGTAAATGTCCCAGCATAACCTTATCAAATCATATAGGGGCGTGTATCGATGCCTGTCAATATGACTTTGATTGTCCGGAAACGCAAAAATGTTGTCCCAGCACTTGTGGTCCTGTGTGTCAGGATGCTATTGGTCTTGATAAAGATCCAACATTACCACCCATCCCGAAGATAATTGGATTCAAATTACCCAAAGGACAACGAGTGTGTGAAGTTACAATTCAAGCGTCTGCGAATTCCGTCTACGCATATCATGTTGAAGCCAGGCAACATGTTGGTAGTCTTTTTTCGGCTCGAAAACTTGGCAACTGGCAATGGCAATCTGTTGAGAAAATTGCCGAAATATCAGAAAATAAAACAAGAAGGTGTGTTAGAGCCTTTAAAATCACAATCACGCATATAAAAACACTTTTCAAAATATTTTATCGTCCAAAGAACAGGAATATCGTTTAAGCTGAAGCCCGGTAGATGGTACCAGTTTCGAGTTGCAGCAATTAATACAAATGGTTTTAGAGGCTATACAGAACCATCAAAACCTTTTGCTCTTTCAAATCGTAAGTTTTATACAATCTTAGAAAATATGTGCTCTATTCTTCTGATTATAGAGAATATTCGTGCAGATCCAAAGCCACCGAAGTCACCTCCAGATCTTCAAGTTCTGTCGTCCAGAATTCTCCCCAATGGCCTGATGTCTCTAAGAGTTTCATGGTGTCCGGCTAAATCAGACTTGCCTATAGAAAAGTACAGAGTAATTTGGGCACTGTATGTACGGTCCAATGATGATTCTTTAATTGCAAATGAAACCTTTGTTAAAGATGTAATATCTTTTGATATTTTTATAGCACTGCAGTCTAATAATAAAATTAACTTATTTACAGGCAACTCAATTCGAAATAACAAGACTGCTTGTAGATTCATGTTATTATATTCAAGTACAAGCCATATCAATAAGCGGAAGACGACGATTGAAATCGGAAAAAGTCTCATTGCTCTTTAATACTACAATGCCATTAGTACAAAATGGAAAACTACAATGTTCCACACACAAATCGTCCAAAGAAACAATCACATATGCAGCCAATAATATACTGGAGGATTCCGCAAGCCATAGTAAAAACTCATCCAAATATGATGTGAAATTTCGTCCAAGTAAGAAATTTGGAATGATTGTGCAAATATCTGGATTTCATCCTCAGAAAGGAAGGTAAAATTACCTCTCTTCGTTTAATTCCCAAAAAACTGCCAATTTTCACCATAATTTAAGTCCAAAGTTCTGTCAAAGTTCATAGGTTCATATTTTCCAAAAATCTAGTTCCCGCATTTTATTTATTTTCCAACGTATTTTGGACCACAAAACATCATAAATACGTTTTAAAAGTAATTGCATATGTACTGCTAAATACACGTGCAACAATAAATACACTTGTAAAAATAAATACCCGCACGTATAAAATACACGAAAAATTTAATTACACGTGTAACACGAGTATACGTGTACAGTGTACACGGGCAATAGGGGACTCTAGTCTAAATAGGTTGTACATCTCCCTATTTACAAACGCATTCTCACAGTTGTTTAAATATTGCTTCAAGTGTTCACCTTTAATTTATTGTCAATTTCGATTGAAGTGAACTAGAAACTAGACTCATCTTGTTCATTGAACATCTCTATTTTGGAATGTTTCGCGTTGGTTTGCGAGAACCTTTAAAGAAAAAAAAAAAACGAATTAAACTTTTTCGAAGAAAAAATAATAGTACTTTAAATAAATTTTAATATTGGGCTTGAATGATCAGTTTCAATGGATGTAATTAAAAAAATTCACTAATTCATAGAATTGTGACCGAAATGACATACATACATATTCAACCCAAGTTTCCCCAGTTTTGCAGTAATCGAAAACATACATATGTATAAATTAAATTGTAGAAAATTTATTCACGGGGAAGAATTGGATTGATTATGTACATAATATCGAAATAAAAAAGTTCTGGGGTATTTTTTAATACAGCTCTTGTATTACAACCGTATGCAATACAGCAAATATTACATTTTAATAATAGGGAAATATTAAAAAAAAATTCTAATCAATTCTTATTACATTCTAATATTTTTTGTATTAAAATATCTTCTGTAATACAAAAAAGAGTTGATCTTAACCCAAAAGAATAAAACATATCCCTTGTAGAGAGGGAACATTTCTCTCTCAGTTGCCATTTCAAATATGAGAATTTTTCTAATCATTTTTGATTCATACCTCCTCGCCCTTTTTTTGCTTCGATGCTCTTTTTTGTCAGCCATATTGAATATGAACATATTGAACAGACTGCGTCACTTTTTAATACAACCAAGATTAAAATTTATTAATATTGTATTAAAAAGCAAGAAAAATAAAAATACAAAAATTTAAATATGCATTATTTTGAAGGCGCCTTGCAGTTTTTCGAGGCACAATATGTTAATTAGTAGACAAAGTTTCAATCGCAATAAGATTTCTATCCTCATTTGTGAAAGACGATGGGGAAAAGAATGTTATTATTATAATAAATTGAAATAAAATTGACATACAAAGATAAATAGGTACTCTTGCAAAAATACACATTCATTATTATAGCTATTACGAATTACGAGTATGTATTCATAATATTTTCTGTGTTGCATTAATTCTCAAGAGAAATTTCCTTTTGAGAGAAAATTTTCTTGTGAGAAATTTCCTCAATTTATTTCCTCTCTTTTTCTAATAAAGTTCTATTATAAAATGTAATACTTTTTGTATTAAAAGTAAAAATGTAATATTTGCGATGTATTAAACTTTAATACATTTTTGGTGTTGTCATATATGTAACCCAAAAAATATTAAAAAGTACACCAAAATTTTTAACCGTGTACGCAACCCAAAAATCTATATCTATCTTTATTTATTTTTTTTTTTTCATTCTAGACTAATCGAAATCTGTGCTCGTGAATTCAATTGTGAGAATCGTGAATATGGAGCCATCCGACCTAAGGTTCTTATAAAAAAATATATAAAAATTTGTATTTTAAATAACAAATTAAATAAAAAAAAAATTAAACAATTTCAGAAGGATTACATAGAATATGGAAAACTTAAATTCAATACAACTTACACTATAAGAACAATTGATCCATTAAGCAGTAGTAAAACATCAGAAAATGAACTAAATTCTCCTATTGCGCAGTTTACAACGCCAAAATGTGAAAACTGGCATCAGCGTTTTCCAAAAATACACGTTGAATGCTGACAAAAATCATAAAATCAATTCAAAATTTTGCTCTAAATTCTATTTATACAAATTGCAAGCAATTATTATTAGGATCAAAATAAAAATGATTAAAAAAAAAATTATAAACGTCAATTGACTTAATGTTAGCTTTTAAAGTTAATATTTATTTAGAAATAGTTTTGTTTATTATTTAAATTTAAAAAAATAAAAAAATATAAATAGAAAATGAGTAGCGTTATGTGATAAACTTATATAATATTTTGTACGTTACTTAAATGTGCTATTTCACATGCTGCTACAATCATAAATTAAAAATTTGTGTTGAAAAGGTGAAATACCCAAACAAATATGGAATATCTTATTTAACTGTAGGTACGCTTAAACTATCTATAGTAAATATTATAGTCTAATCGTTTCTCACCTTAATCCGGCATTTTATACATTTAATTTGTTTTATTTATGATTATGACAATAATTACTAGCCTTAGGGCCAGTTTCACAGTGAAGTAAGTGTTACTTAAGTGCCAAATATGGAAAACTAATTCCCAATTTCACAGTGTAAACTTATCGGAATAAGTGACACTTAAGTCTCCCATGTTGGCCACTTAAGTTCCACTTACTCAGGTAGTAAAACTGCGGCTAAAGTGCCAAAATGGGAAAGTAAAGTGCCACTTATTTTGTTAAGTGTGCACTGTGAAACTGGCCCTTATTTTACTTGGATATGCAGGATGGGCTTATCGTGTTTGCTCATTTTAAAGTTTTAATTTTTACTTATGTACTTTATAGGTCAAGTTTTGGTTTCATGTAGAGAAAAATTTCAAGATTGTAAAAGTATCTGAAACTGATATTAGCTGTTTTTTATTATGACCCATGATCCATATGGATCATCTTGCGAAAATAAAACAGCCTAACAGTGAGGAGAGGCAGAAGTCTGTTTTCGGATCATGAAACGTGAACCCGATAAAGAGCAGGTTCATGAGTTGTTGTTGTTATGGATGTTGTTTGATGATCCATATGGATCAATTCTGATAATAAAAAACGGCTATTATTGACAAGTCCAAAAAAAGTGTTTTCGTCAAACTATCTGTCTGTCGGTGTAGATGTGTAAGTAGAAAAATATTTAATAAATTTGCATCAACTAAATGAGTAGGGTAAACTGGTCAACAGTGGAGAAGGGTACACAATAAATCACTTGCACTCTCACTGTCTCTTTTTATTTTAAAACGAATTTGAAAAAGACAAAAGAAACCATTTTTCCTGCGCCTTGCATCAAACTATTGCAGCGGTCTGTGCGATCCCGTAGCCGGAGTCGGTTCGTCTCGTGTTTTTGTTTTATGTTTTCTGCATATCGGTAAGTATTTCTTTTTTTGTGTATTGTTTTCGTTCTTATTAAAATTTATAAAATTTTGTCGATTTGTTTGTTTTCCTTAAATAGTTTATTAATTATTATAAACATGTTTTTGCAAAATGACAACATGGTACACAGTGAACCACTGATTGAGATTTCAAATATTTCAATTAATGTCGATTTTACAAATATGGATGTTCGCTAAAAACTGATAGCAATTATAACCAACTGAACTACAAGTTTTATTTGTCTTTTAGTTCCTTAAATGCAAAAAAAAAATTTACCTTTTTGGATATTTGACATGCTGAATTTTTGAGTTTTTTTAATTCTCTTTTGTTTTAGTTTTTATATATGTATGTGTACTTAACCTATTGAATTAACAAATATAAATGTTTTTTACTCAATAAACTGATTTTAAATCCTTGATTCATTGTATACCATGCACTTATTCACTGTGTTCACCCATAATACACAGTGGATCACATGGAAACTGGAAACAAATTATCAGACGAAGAAGTAAGATCGAATACTATCGAGAAGCTTGTTTTGTTCATTAATTAATCAATTACCATATATTATATAACCAACAAATTTAAAATGCACAAGTTATGTTAAACACGCAAGAATACGTAACTCCAATACCCGATACTGTTAAATTCATGACACGACAGGGGCTAATACTCGATACTTCTAATTCATGACACGACAGAGTAATTCCCTTTGAATAAAAAATTTCCTAAATTGCAATCATTAGTGTCTTTGATTTGTACCTAACAAAATATTTTATGTTAACCTTTAATCGAATTGGTTATCTTTAATGGATATCAACTAATGTTAATTGAACTTTAACAAAGGTATCCAAATCAACCACAAAGAAATCCAACTATTCAATTATTGTAGGAACATTATGTATATTCATATTATTATAGAGAACATGAAAACTGTTATTGAATTCGTAGGGTTTTTGTTGAAGTAAAACAAGAATAAAATTTTTAGAAGAAAATCTAAATAATTTAGTGGCTGTTAATAATTTTACCTTTTTATGAACGAATTAATAAAATATGATTAGTTTTAAAAATCTTCTGACAGTGTAAGTTATATTTTAATAACGAAAATTCGTACTATTTACTATAACTCAATTTTTTAGAGTGATTTTTGCAATTGCGGGATTATATGTTATTCCCAACTTTTTAAAAATTTCATATGGATTATATAAAGGCTTCCTTACATCCTCAGTGACATTTAATTTGGATACATTGTAGTAAGTTTAAGTTTAAATTCAGTATGTAATATACCTTTGTAAAATAATTATTTTTAATAAATTTAGTCAAAAAATTCCCTTAACTCTGAAATCGAGCTTTTTTGATAATTCGTTACTTACTGGGCCCGAAATTCGCAAATCACTAAAAACTGGACCTAAATATATTAATGACCTTTATAATTATACAGTTTAGATTGGAACACCTCATTTCCAGCGGTAACAATATGTGAACTATACAACGGAGAAAGAATTTGGGATATAAGTGAAAGGCATTTCGGTACAAATAGAAGTTCGCAAATCGATGACTATTTAGCTGAAGTATTATTTTTCCGTGGAACTTGTGCATCCTGCAGTGAATGTGAATTTATAGATTGTCCAACGGATTTTCATAAGCTCTTAGAAATTGTTGGTTTTTAAATTGTGTATTATATTTTACTATAAAAACAGTTTTTCATCATAATGTTCATTTTAGTTTCGTACAAATTGTTCGGACCTGTTTTATGAATGTTCATGGCACAATATTGACTTTGATTGTTGCTCCGAGTTTTTGCCTATTAAAACAGAATATGGATTGTGCTATTCATTTAACTCAAATCATGCAAGGTAAGCATATTTTTTTTACATATAGTGTAATTTAATATTGAATCTAGCGCTTTTATATTAGAAAATCAAGAAAATCTAAATACTCTACCAATAGAATAACTGGTCCTGGAAATTTACAATTTTTTGTATCTAGAGATGTACAAGTTCACATTCATCCGCCCATGGAGATTCCGTACTTCTTTTCGGATGGAGTTTTTAGAGAGACAATACTTTGGGGAACATCGCAAGAAATAATGTTCAACGTTATGGAGATATACAATGATGCAAGTGTGGTTACTTTGAATCCAGAGAAAAGGCATTGTCGTTTCAGCAATGAGATACAAGAAGGTGAAGTAAATTAACAGCCCTATTCTGGCAAACCTCACTGATACCTCACAAGTCACAACAACCTCACAAGGAAAGGTGAAATCGATTTTGTGAGGTTTTCGTACCCTCACAACTGTGAGCCTCACAAAAACTATCAAAATTGTGATCTCCTTTTGAGAACCTCACAACAACCTCACAAGAAATCAACCTCACAAAGGCTTGTGACTTGTGAGTTGTGAGCCCTCACAACGCCAGAATAGCCCTGTAAGTGAGCGGCAGTGACAAAGTCACAATTATCAGCCATATTTTGTCGATCGAAACGGTCTTACTGATTATGAAATTATTAATAATTATCGTTGATTGAAAGACATAACCACACTTATCTCGTGTGTTTTATATGCGTAGATCCATATTTGTCTCCTGTGATGTGTTATGGTGTGGTGTGTTATGCCCGAATCAATCTTTTTCCGACTACGCCATACCACACTATGTAGTATGTCGGAGATGTATTTTTATGTGGGTAAAAGAAGACAGTGCTCGGTGGAGAGAATAGTAAATAACGAAGGGGAAAAATGACAGTTTGCAACACAAGACATTGACTTTGTGCATTGTCGGCGACCTAACCGCTCAACACTACACGAGATATACATGTTGATTATGGAGTCCGCAATACTGGATTCACAGTGATTCACAAAGCGCAATGCTCTTTTTTTTTTTACCCATTTGTCGTGAAAAGAAAAGAGAACACTGTACTGAGAATCAATCCATTATTGCGTAATGAGCTTCCGACTTAATTACCCACAGTTCCATTTTTCAACGTTTCTGGATCTTTTTTTTATAGATGCGAGAGTTAAAGAACGTAGACATAGGATCGATAATTTGTATCATACTTTAAGTTTTTAGTAAAGGCTCTCCCAAACCAACGCGAAATCGTAGCGAATCATTCACAATAATAAAAAATATGACAAACACACAACGCTAAACAACAACAAAAAACTGTCGTCGACGAATGTTTCGCGTTGGCTTGGGAGAGCTTTAATAAAAACTTGTCAAAAATTCATTAAATTTTCACAAATACTTTCAGATTTTAAATTGTACAGGTTTTATAGCTATTCTACATGCGTTGTTGAATGTATGCGTGATCTCAGCATATATGTATGTAACTGCACAAATCATTTCTTAGTTGCCGATGAAAACGGTAAGTAGTATAAAATTTCTGTTTATTTTTTTGTAAGACAGCCCTTAAATATTTAATATTAAGACGCCCAGATTTGCAATCATTTTGGCCTTGCCTGTCTTACGGAAAGTTACAATATGATACTTGAACAGAGGAAAGAGTGCAAGTGCATAAATTCTTGCGAGGAACCCGAATACGATATCGTCTACAATGCCGGAGATGGGTAAGACATTGATTCGACGAAAATGTTGGCTATGACCAAACAATATTGATTTAAAATAATTTTTCAAAGAGCGATCGATGATGACCTTGTAATGAGTAAAATTTTAATTAAAATGATGGATGTTCCAACACAACGTTATGTCCGGATAGTTTCTAAAAATAATTTAGATTTAATAAGTAAGAATTAAGTATAAAATAAATTTAAAATCAATCATATTCTTTTTAGTTTCAGTTGGCGGAATAGCTGGATTGTTTTTTGGAGCATCCCTCATTAAAGTGTTTGAAGTTATGTATTTTGTTCTACAATACAAAATTAAACTTTTTACCCTTTTAAAACATAGAATAAAAAGAAAGAAATCTAAGTAAAAATAATCGCATTTCAATTTTGACCAAACGCAAGGATTTTCGAAAGTAAAAACTATCACTAATGCTTTTCACAGTGATTTGATGTGTCTATTTTGGTTAAGATATGGGCATCAAGTGTCTCACAGGATCCAGACTCACTCGAACGGTCTAAGATTGATGGAGATTGGAAATTAAAAAAAAATGTCAGAAAATCTCTAACAATCTTCCTCGTGTGAAAGGGGACTTATGTTGGGATCTTCGTATTCGACTTTTAATGTATTTTGCTGCTGAATGCACTCATTAGAAAAATCAACTTAAAAAACATCGCCTGTCAAGTGTCAACTCTCAGCTGTTGCGTCTTGTTTTGTTTCTTGTGTGGTTCGTAGTTGAATTTTCTAAAAAAGATTAAATACAAAATTATTTTGTATACCGGCTACAAAATCTAACTTCTCCTTTCTTTATTAACACAACAATAAAATGTTTTGCCTGTTCAAATTGGCACTGCGAAATAATTCCAAAGTAAATAGTTTCCGCAGATATATTTCAGTACTCTACCTTACGGGTGACAAAGCAAAAGAAAACTATGCCCCACTTGCTCCATACCTGGACTTCCAAAAACGACTTGATGATTTATCTATTTTAAAAGAAAATATCTCACGGCGTGGGTTGAATACCGACTTAGAATCTCTTAAAAATAAATACAAATATTATTTGGACTTGCAAAAGAAAAAGGCTGATTTAGAACAAAGAAGAGAAGATATAAGTAAGAAAATCAAGCAATTGGATAAGGTGAGTTTTAAATAATATGATCGTCGGTTGACATTTTTAACATTTCTACTTTTTCCGCTAAGGATTCAGATAGAATATCAATTGATGAACTCAAAGCCAATGGAATTGTTCTACGCAACACTCTGAAGTCTCTCAAAGAGAGTATTTACCCGGTAGAAGACGAATTCATTCAGCAGTTTCTCTGCCTTCCCAACGAGCTCCATATAAAATGTCCCCAAGACACTGAAGAAGCACTCATTTATAGAAATGGTCTACCCCCGCAGGCCACTTCCTCAGAATCATCGCATCGAAATCGTCAAGATTTGATTCATTACGTGGATAAGGATTGTTACTATTTGCTCGATGACGCCGCTCAATTCGAACTCGACTCTACTCATTTGTGTCGAGATCTTTTTGTCCGTAATGACTTTGTATCGATGACAAATCCTGATTTTACAAGAAAAGTACTAATGGAAGCCAACCTTACACCTTCGGATCAATATCACGGAGTCTGCGAAGAGGACCAGCGACATCATCTTAATTCAGCATTTCTCACCGGTGGCGGTTCATTTGAAAGTTTTCTTGGACATTTGACGAAGCTTTCTGTATATCCATCTGTTCTGCCATTACGAATGGTCAGTACCGGCAGACAGTATAAATTGAAGGAAGAACTTCCCTCCGAAATGGGACTCTATGCGGCAACACAATGCAATTCGGTGCAGACCCTCGTCGCCAGCAGCACTCTTGAAGAAGCTGATCGACAATTGGACGAAATTCTTAATTTGGCCGTGGACTTCTACAAAGGATTAGGTCTACATTTTAGAGTAGTTTTTGTGAAACCATCAGCACTCACTCGCAGTGAATCATTAAGGGCGTCTATAGAAATTTATTCACCAGCTTATTCACGTTATGTAGAAGTGGGAAGTGTAAGTCATTACCTTGATTTTGTTTCACAAAGAATGCTATTCAATACGAAAGACAAGAAAGAAACAAAATTCTTGCATTTAGTGGGTGGTCCAATAGTAACATCCTCGGTGCTGATTGCAGCAATGATTGAAAATCAAATACCACTGACAGTTCCTCAAAATTGTAGTAAAAAGACTCAAGTTGAAGTATTTAAAAGCCTCTTTGACTAACTCAATAAATTTGAACAAAACATAAAAATATCCATGTTTTTTTTTGCAGGTGAAATAAAAAAAAACAAATATTATTTTGTTCTCGCCGTATCGTGTGTTTTCGAAATCTTTTTTTATCAAAAAGGTGACATTACACTTATAAGACAACCACAAGATCAACAAAAAATTAAAATTTTAAACGGAAATCTAAAATTAATATCATTGCACCTTACTGATTTTCAATTAAAAACTAAATAATTAAATTAATTTTATGAATTCCATACAATAAAAAACAAGAACGGTTATTTATATATTCTTATAAGATCTACCTATCGATGTAACATAATGATTCGAATTAAAGAAGACATAACCGGTTTTGAATGTTTTTCTGTGGCCAAAAAATACCTTTCCAGTAGTATATTAACGGCCTTGATTTGGTAAATATAAGAATTCTCCTTGTTCGAATTTGTTTTATTGGTATCAATAGAAAATCAGTTAAAAAAATCACTGAATTGTTCTTATAATATTAATTCATAGAACCACTTTTAAAATCTTACAACTTAGACTTTGGTGTTTTAATCATGTCACGTAAGACACGGCGCAAAATTTTCCCACTGGGATTCTTTGGAATTTCCTCAATAAAACGCATACCACCCCGCAATCTTTTCGCTGGAGACGCGTTATCGGCAACAAATTTTAACACTTCCTTTTCTGTTAGCTGAACATTTGGTTGCTTTACAATAAAAGCAAATGGCAGTTCGCCGCATTCCTCATCCGGTTTGCCAACAACTGCT
Organism: Epistrophe grossulariae; assembly: GCA_929447395.1. Classification (NCBI taxonomy): domain Eukaryota; kingdom Metazoa; phylum Arthropoda; class Insecta; order Diptera; family Syrphidae; genus Epistrophe; species Epistrophe grossulariae. The sequence goes on along the minus strand of OV839567.1, from coordinate 150,022,399 downwards.
GCGTCCTTTATCTTTGGGTTTGTTAAGAGTAGTGCTTCAATTTCAGCTGGTGGCACCTGGAATGCTTTGTATTTAATAAGCTCCTTTATACGGTCAACTATAAAGAACTCAAAATCGTCATCAAAGTATCCAATATCGCCAGTATGTAGCCAGCCATCTTTAATAATACTTTCTGTGGATTTTTTATCTCCAACATAGCCTTTCATTATACAGTCATCCTTAAAACAGAGTTCGCCACGCTGATTCGGTCCCAATGTAGTACCAGTTTCTGTATCTAAGACCTTGGCATAAGCACCACGTTTAAGAGCACCTACACTTCCCGGTTTACAGTGAGTATCACTTTGCACCAGTAAAGACAGTGTACTTTCGCTCAATCCGTATCCTTGTCTGATGAAAGGAACGCCAATTCTGGATGAGAGAAAAAAAAACTGCTTTTATGAACATAAATCAAATCAAAATGTTCATACCTTTTCTTAATAGTATCTACAGTTTCTTTGCTTAATGGAGCAGCACCACAAACTAAGACTAAAAGCGACGACAAGTCGTATTGATCTATGATCGGATGCTTAGCTAAGAAAACCATCAATGGTGGCACCATAAACGCCAACACAACCTTGTATTTCTAGAAAATATATTAATATAGTGAACCTCTTTCGAATACAAAAAGACAAATTTATCAAAAAGTTTCCAACAAGAAGATTCCACAAAGGGAACAATTGAAATAGATTTGTTAAGATTTAACTTTATGAGTCAAGCTTAATTAAAACTTAAAAAAAATACATTTGTGTTAAGTACAAAAGTACTTAAAACCAAATAAATATATAATATCTACACACACCTGTATGGCTCCCAGAAATATTTTTTCTTCAAATTTTGGCAGAAAAACCATCTTTGTATTCATGCAAGACGTGATTAACAATGTGAGGCAGCCAAATGCATGGAACCAGGGAATCACACTTAACACAGCAATATCAGAAAAAGATATTGCATCTGGTTCACTAGATTGATATAGTAAAATTAAAATAATAAATAAGATTAAACACCTTTCTATGGAACTAATTCCCAAATAAAATGATTCCTGTTCAGGCATGTCAGATACAATACTGCTGATTGTAGCGAAAAGTCAAGGCGTTCCAAAAATCTGAATTTTAGTTTCTCTTGTCCTTTCGAAGTGACTAAAAAATGCCAATTTATAACTGTTTTGTTTCTGTTTACTGTTTATGGCACGCCAGGACATACTTCGAGTACCAAGTTTTTTTATATAAGCCGTTTTTTATGACCCATGATCCATATGGACCATCATCCAAAAATAAAAAAGTCTCACAGTGCCGAGACGCAGAAGTCTTTTTTCGGATCATGAAACGTGAACCCGATAAAGAGCAGATTCATGTGATCTTGTTGTTATGTATGTTATTTAATGAACCATATGGATCAAGTTTTGAGAAATATCAAATTATGGGCAGACGTTATTATCAGGAAAATGAGATCTCGGAGATCTCAGAGATCTCAGCAATCTCAGTTACAAGAACAGGATTCTTCAGCAAAATTTGTCTGAGGAAAATAAATCTTGGATTGGCTTGCTCGCTTTTTGAGTGAGCAAAATCCCTGAGATCTCATTAATCCGAACATGCCAAATATCTGTTGCGACCTCTTAAAATATTACTTTATATATTACATATATGTAACTGGCAGTACGAAATAGGAATCTATTCTATGGGAATAATATAATTTTAAATCTTCACCTATTTTCATGGTACGAATAATGAGGTCAAATTCCTAAACGCAATATTAGCAAAGCAAAACATGCAAATGCAAGTGAATTGCATGCTGCATTGGCCCAAATGCTTTGACTAAATTTCAAAGCAGAATCCAATCTATTTTGGAATAATCTCCTTAGCAGTCACATTTATTTATGCATTTTGAAATACTTTGCTTAGGATAGTTTTGCGCAAGTTTTGCGTTTAAGAATTCCCTCTAATACTTACAATTGTGCATCAATTGTAGTTAGAATATTCATTTGAGTTAGTTGGACTCCTTTTGGCATACCAGTTGTTCCAGAAGAACATACAATTAGCGCTACATTCTCATTCTTATTAACACTAGGTGCTTCAAAGTCTGGGTATGATATAAATTTTTTGCTCTTGACCAGTTCATCTAATGCTGTTGCCTCTGCACTTGGACTTACATCTCCAAATACTATGACATGTTCAATATATTTGTTCTTCTTAGCAACGGAAAGAACTCTATTCAGAGGACCTCTGGAGCAGAAAAATACTTTTGGCTTCGAAAGATTGGTGGCATGATCGATTTCCCCTGCATCAAAATTCATGTGTCTTTTTTAAAGCCAGATAAAACAAATAACTTACGGTCACTGTAGGTCACATTAAAAGGGGCTACTGTAGCGCCAAGGGCGAGTGCTGCGTACAATGCTACTGCATAGTCCATAGAGTTCTCACCACAAATACCAACCACATCGCCATCTCTAACTCCAAGTTTTTGAAGAATGTAGGCTAATCGAGTGATTCTATCGTAGACCTCTTTGCGCGTGTACTCATGACCAGTTGAGGCATCTATCTGTTGAGGCAATGAAAATGTAAAATGATATGATTATAGTGCTACCCCATACTGACCATCATCACGTCATTTCCGTTTTTCTTAAATTGTTCCAACAAAAAGTGACCCAATGATCTATACGTGCTTGTAATTCTGGAGGTGATTTCTCCTCCAAATATGATGTTGTTCTTAATAGACGTCATTTTGAATATTCTATTTTAAACCAAGAAAAAAATATCAATTTATCTTTTTGCAAGCAAAATAGGTTAAGCTAATTATAGTAAAAGATAATTGAATATATCAGGCTTTAATATACTTTAAAGCTAGTAACACAACTTGCGAATGTTGTTCCTATACTATAATCTTTGTTAATATATTTTGCACTTTGATCTAGCGTAGATAGTAAATAATATAATAGGAATTTCTTAATAACAAATAATAATAAACTAGTTTTGTAAGCTGTGTTTTCTAGGTTTGATGTTATCTACACCACTACTTGTGACAAATCATCTGATAAACTTACGATGTACTTAAGTTTTAGCTAAAACCTTAAATGAAAAATGACTTGGGTGGGTGGTGGGTGGTATAGGTAATAGTGGATGGTCAATGGTGGTTGGCTACTTTTATATTTTTGTTTATCTGTTTACACATGCAAAAGGTGTAGTCTCTTAATCCATAAACTTCATTAGCGTGAAAGGGAAAAATAGTAAATCCTGAAAATCGCCACCGGTACTTAAGCAGGGTTCAGACTTTATTTCAATTGAAGTAGGTAAAAATTTTAGTAATTTTGTAGTAGTAACTTTAAATTGTAAAGGTTCCCCACATCAACACGAATTTGGTGTGGCGATGATGAAAACAAATTATTATTTGTTTATTATTTCCTCTCTCATGAGCGCTCTCTCCTGCCAGAAAATACCCAAAAATTTGCGTACGCGAACACCTTCGGACCTAATATGGCGTGTTCCTTTGGGCTGCAGCATCTACTGCCAAGTACTTCTGGCTGCTTTCAACCACAGTACACATGTTAAATGTTATATATTGCGCAGGTTGTCAAAGTTGGAAATTTCAAAAAATTAAAAATGGCTGTTCGAGTGCCCACAGGAACTCAACGCGCATCATTAGAAACAACAACAAAATATTGAAATTAGACAAGGAAAGGGGCACTGAATCCACCATTTTACCACCATAATACCTCGATTTTGACAGATGCGCAGAACTGAACAAAAATAAAAACGCTAATGATATTACCTTTAATATGTGTACTGTGGCTTTCAACTACTTCTACTCTATGGTCAAAGTAGTTCAAAGCACTTCAATAAATGTAGTAACGAAATTAATCCACGCAAGAAAGCGACGCCTTCAGTAGAAGAAATTACATAAGGGGTATTCCCTGATAACAAAAGTGTAAATTTTTTTTTAACAATGGGGTAAGGGTATAGCAATTTTACACTTTTGCATTTTTGCAATGATACAAGACCAGTTGCATCGGATCGGGAATACCCCAATAGTAAATTATTGTTGTTGATGATTTCTATGATTTAAAATAAAATACAAATACAAACAACAAAGCTTTCGTCTACATTGAGGTTATATTTTTCTTTTTGCAAAAATTAACGCGTTCCATTCGTCATCTACTGCGAAGTACTAAAAAGTACTTCGCAAGGCCCAAAGGAACACACCTATAATAACACGTAGTTGTCAATAAAAACAACACGTTATTATTATTGTTTTCGTCCTCGCCGCGACAGATTCGCGTTGGTGTGGGGATTCCTTAATATGAGAAATAGAATAGAGCATCTAACAAACTGATTGAAATTATTATCGAATTTCTTTTAACAAAAGAATCGAATTTTTTTCTAAAAAGAATCGAATTTTTTCTGTCGTTGATAAGAATACGAAAAGACGAAAAGAATCGATTTGGCACTTGACACAGCAATTTTGAAGTAAAATGTCCAGAAAATATTCAATTTGAAAATTATTATTATTATTAATTGAAAAATAACGCACAAATATTAACTATAAAATTCACCGAAAATTCGTTGCAACCAAAAACACCACGGCATTCAATTTGACATTTTAGAAATTTTAAATCTTGCAAGTGTGTGTGCAAATCTGTGTAAAATCTTTCTTGAATCCTGCAAAATTAGCAGGATTTGTTCTGACAGAAAAAATTCGAATTGTTCAGAAAAAAAAATCGAATCGTTTAGAAAAAAATTCGATTCTTTTGTTGAAAGGAATTCGACATAAAAGAAAACTTTTTATGTATTTTCAATTTTCTCAAAAACTAGCACAATGGGATTATATGGGACTCTCAAAATAATATAATCCTATAGAATACAAAATCGAAAACAAACGGTGTAGTTGCATGTGCTTAAACCCCAGTTAAATAATATGAAATAAACTTCCAATGAAATTAAACTATAAAATAACTTATTAGTCAGAAATATTAGGACATTTGAAAGCAACATTTTTGAATAAGGCGTTTAAGAAAGCACTGAACTCTTCCATCTGCGTGTCACTCACATTTTGACTTATCTTCAATGTTATTGCGTTATTTTTGTTTATTATTGTGAAAATTATTCATTTGTTTACTTCCTATAGACAAATGCAAGTGTTAAGTTTTTTTTTTAATTATTGCATCATCAACTTAAAACAAAGCGAGTCCTTCTTTTCTAGCGTGCACTCTTCCCTTTTTCCTTTTGCATGCATCAAGCATGTCAAATTTTGACATCTGCATAAAACCATATGACAAATGACTTTCACTGCTGCCAACATCCTGTACACATTTTTGTGTGTTCGCGGTCTCCTCTCCAATATTTATTAGGAAAAAAATTAAATCTTCATTGAAATAAAACTTATTTTATTTAGATTATTGAATTCAATTGAAATAAAGGTAAATTATTGTGAAATCATAAATTCTCAAATCAACAGTTTCGTTTAATATAATTTAATTTACAAAGGTATTTTACCCAGTGGGCCTGTAGATTTCAACAAGCCAGCAGAAATTTATTCGAAAAATGGAATGTAATCCAGAAGTATCGGCCTTGGTTAACGAATTGGCACAAGCCATCGAAATAATCATGGATCCAAACACAAGGCATCAATCCCGCATGGAAGCTTATGTGGCTTGCGAACGGTTCAAAGAAGCTTCTCCCCTATGCGCACAAGCTGGACTGTATTTGGCAGGCGGACAATACAGCAACAATGTGAAGCATTTTGGCCTGCAACTAATCGAGTATACAATCAAATTTAAGTGGAACGGCATTTCCCAGCAAGAAAAATTGTTCATCAAGGAGAACGCCATGAAGTTACTCTTATCTGGAATCGGACCGGCTGAGGATAAAAGTCTTACCCATTTAAAAGATGCTCTTTCTCGAATTATTGTGGAAATGATTAAACGAGAGTGGCCACAGCAGTGGACGACACTACTGTCCGAACTCTCCGATGCCTGTTCCAAAGGAGAACCTCAAACAGAACTGGTACTCATGATATTTCTGCGACTCGTAGAAGATGTTGCCTTGTTGCAGACAATTGAATCGAATCAGCGGAAAAAAGACATTTACCAGGCGCTGACAGTGAAAATGAATGAAATATTTGAGTTCTTCCTGCGACTCATTGAACTTCATGTGACTTCATTTAGAGAAACGACAGCTGTAAATAATAGCCAGAAAGCGAGTGCACACAGCCGTGTTGTTGAAATGGTCCTGCTAACACTGACGGGTTTCGTCGAATGGGTTTCAATCAATCACATCTTTTGCCAAGATGGCAAGCTTTTGTTCATACTTTGTGTACTCTTGACTGATCCGGCATTCCAGGTGAATGCAGCAGAGTGTCTATCACAGATCGTCAATCGGAAAGGACAGGCGAAGGAGCGAAAGCCACTTTTACTGCTGTTCAGTGAAGAAACAGTTAACTATCTATACCGAGCGAGTCAGGAAGTTTCGCCAGAGACAAACATTGAGCAAAACCACTTGTTCCTTAAGAAGCTCATCAATGTTCTCACTGGATTGGCTCATCAACTGGCTGCTTTGTGGAACAAAGAGGCTACATTTCAGCGCCCCGTGCATTTTGGGGTATTCTTAGAAACAATTTATCTACTAAACAAACATCCCAGTCTAACTGTAGCACATGGAGCTACACTTATTTGGAATGTGTTATTAAAACACGACCAGATATCCAAGGATCCACTATTCATCGAATACATTCCAAAAGTAATTGAAGTTGTCGGTCCAAGGGTTATCAAAATTTGCTACCCCGCCGAGAGGCCAACTATTTTCAACGTCTCTACGGAGACATACCTGTGTATGGACTATGATTCCGAGGAGGAGTTCACTGTGTTCTATCATCGCTGCCGTGCCGACTTTTTGGAGATTTTCCGACAAGCTACTTTAATTGCACCACTCCGTACTTTCGCTTACTGCGAAAACTGGCTTAATCTTAGGCTTTCAAAGTCGCGATCCGAAAGATTGACGAACTGCAGTATCCATGATCCGATTTACATGGAGTGGGAAGCACTTGTGGCCGTCCTAGATGGTGTTTTGAGTCGGATTTTGCTTGTTACTGAACGGCCATCGGTGCAATCTGGTCTACGGCTCCTTGAAGACTGCCTGAAGGCAGAGAGTAATGATCCTTTAATACTATCTGTTTTGCTGTCCTGCATTTCGGCCCTCTTTGTTTTTCTGAGTATGTCCTCGTGTCAGATCATCTCGGGCAATTGTGTAGCTATGAGTGGAGTTTCTCTATTACCAAGAGTACTGGAGAAAATATTCTCTGCTCTAGTTTTCAAAATTCCTAATATGGCACCAGGGATTATGCTGAAAAACGCACAATCACAGGCCGCAAAAAACCTTCGACGGCATGCTGCTTCATTGATGGTGAAACTAGGTCATAAGTATCCCTTGCTCTTGCTGCCAGTGTTTGAGCAAATCTGTTCGCATGTCAACAGTCTGATTCGACAGCCACCACAAATCAGCAAAAACGAACAGTACACTTTGCACGAGGCTCTCCTGCTGATATCGAATCATTTTTGTGATTACGAGCGGCAGACTGTGTTTATAGCTGAAATAACACAAGAGGCGCAAGTCAATTGGCTTACACTCAGTCCATTTTACAAGTCTGTAGTTGCTTTCATGCACTTTATTGGTTTGGATAAGACTCCAGTACAAAATATTGAATCGGATCCATGTTTGCCAAATCGCAGCAAAGTTTTGGACGCACTGAATTCTATACTCGGAGTTATAAAACGATGTTCCTGGCCAGATGACCCCGACCGCGCTTCGCGTGGAGGTTTTGTAATTGGTTCAACTGAATCTGGGAATCCTATTTGCCGTAATCCAGCTACTAATCATGTAGTACCTATTCTGCCACATGTCCTAGCATTGCTGCGGGTACTCAACGAATTATTCAAACCAGAGGCTTTGAATCTGCTTGCGGAAGGTTATAAATTTGTGCACACAATGCTGGAGCATGAAAAGAAAATGCTAATGGGTGTTTCTCCGGTTTTGATTGATCCCATGGATCCGACTGTTAAAAAAATTCCAACGGCTTTTGACAAGATGCAGCAGTTCCTGACGAATGTCTTTGAAGGGTGCTATCATATGATGGGATCCGCAGGGCCGTCCTTAGGCAGAGACCTATATCAACTGTCGGGCATAGCAGATGCCCTTATAAATAGTACATTTGCGTGCTTGGAAAACGTGCCAGACTACCGCCTGCGGACAATTATAAGGGTTTTTCTAAAGCCATTTGTATACTCTTGTCCACCTGTGTGCTACGATCAGGTATTACTGCCGATACTAGCACATCTAACGCCATTCATGTTGTACAGGCTGACAGCGCGCTGGCGTTATATCACATCTCTGTACGAGTCGGGAGAGCTCAACGGTGAAGTCAATGATACCCAAGAGGTTCTGGAGGACATGCTCAATCGAACACTTACCCGTGAGTACTTGGACATACTTAAAATAGCTCTTGTAGGTGGCCAAATCGTAACAGACCAATCTGGAGGCAATGTTGACGTTGCCATGGACAATGACGAACTCTCTATGGATGGCTCTTCACACGCCCCCAGTCGTGCCACTCATGCAGCTCTAACTTCTGAGGTGATAAGTGATCTAGGAATAAAGTTGCTGCGCAACCAGACAACCTCAAGTCCCATACTTTTAACAATCATCAGTGCGATTTCTTGGAATGATGGCACAAGTAGTTTAAAAGCTGTTCATCTTTCAGGGCCCGTCATCCGCTTCCTAGACAGTGAAAACTTACTTAATTCCCAACTGGCGTCGTCTATCCTAACCTCTGTACTACAGGGCTTACAAGTACACGGGCAGCATGAAGCGAATCAGTCGAGCCTAATTACCCTTGGCGTGCAAGTCTTTGAAAATTTGCGACCTAAGTTTCCTACGGTGTTAGAAGTGATGCACCAAATTCCAAACATCAATGCTGCAGACCTGCAGAAACTAGATGAGAAAATATCAGTTGCCCCCACTAAAGGCAACAAAGTGGAAAAAGTCAAAAAAGATTTGTTCCGGAAAATAACAGCCCAATTAATTGGCAAAAGCATAAACGAATTATTTCGCCAAGAAATTCAAATAGCAAATTTGCCAACAATGCCATCTACCAACCGCCAATCCCTGAATACGAATATCTTTGACACAAATCAAGATAGTGGAATTTCGAAATTATTTTTACCACCTAAGAGTGTTACATAGAATTATTAATTAAAACGGATTTAGCACATATACACATGCATAGGTACACACATAAAATCCAGATTGTTTTTAATTTACAAACTTTTTATTATATGCCGGGTTTTTAAAAAATACGAACTATGAAGTAAAACAAGAAAATGTTGTTGCATTTTATTTATGAATTAAATAAAAACAAGTAATTATTTATACTGAATGAAATTTTTAAAAATATATTCTATTGTTTTATTAAAAAAAACTTCGAATAACTTTATTATTATTAAATTATTATGGTTTTAATTAAATTCCTGTGCCATTTTTTGTCTGTTACAATTCGCTTTTCAGTCCAGTGGTCATAAACCATAGAAAAGGTGACATAGGAAAGGCAGAAGAAAGCTAGATTTTGGTTGAAGTTATCCGTACGCTGACTTGGATTTTAGCATAATATTTTGCATGTCATGTTAATCTAGTCGACCTTGGATCAGTTTTCGAAAGGAAAGATTAGCCTGGGAACGTTCAATATCCGCCACACTAAATTTCAACTCGGTCCTTAGCATACATTGTTCCTGAGATAGGTAATGAATTATGGAGCACTTCCCGACACCGTAGTATCTTGTAATTTCCCATAACGGTGAGTCTTGTAGTGTATCCAAAGACCAAAGGGAAATTAGGTATAGGTTTTTCATTTATGGGGCGTGATGTCCGCACATTTGCTTAAAATTGTTTTATGGAGCAATTCTGATTCTGATCCGAATTGTTAGAGCGTGAAAACTTAAGAGGTACAAATTGAATACTTTCCATTCAGGGAGCGTGGCACTCACCTAATTTCTCAAAATTGTTATCAATTATATGGAGCACTTCCTGTTATTTCGGAAATTTCGTAGAGCGTGAAATTCTAAAATTTGAGATTTTCATTCAGGAAGCGTCCCATCTACCCACTTTTATACAATTATTGTTATAATTTGTATGGAGCAGTTCTGAGTTTCAAAATGATGTAAATTACGAGAGCGGTAGAATTTGTAGTGCATACAAACGTAAAAATAAAAAAAAAAATAGATATAAACAATTCACGAGGCTTGGTATCCTGTATCCACCTACAATTGTGATCTATTATATGGAGCACTTCTGAATGTTGCAGAATTTTAAAATTTGGTTATGCGGTAGAGCAAGCTAAAAATTTTAAACTTTGGGTTTTCATTCAGGGCCACGTCCCCATCTACTTTCTCAGAATTGTTATCTATTATATGAACCACTTCCGATTTGTACAGAATGACAAAAACGATTGGATTCAAAGGTTCTATTTTCGTGCCAAACCGACAAAAAAAAACAAAAACTTTACAAAAGTTACAGATATTGGGTATGATGTATTCATAACAACACTCCTTCTGATATGGTTTTATTTTTCAGCTTATAGTCCAGTCAATCCATTCAAATAAAATACATAAGGGATTTAAACTTTTTAATGGTTTACCAAATATTGTAAAGCAATTGAATAATAAATTTGAGTTTTAACAAGCAATTATTATTTACGTTAAACAAAATAATTAAATGCCAATGCCATTGTAAATAATAAACAAACAAATATTATAACTATATTTATCATTAGTTTATTTATTGTAAATTATAAAATAGCATATTTACGCTAAATAAATACTTTCAATTCAATCCAAAAAAAAAACAACCTAATTCGGAAATAATCACCGGGGCCCGGGCAGCTAGATTTTGGTATATAGCTTCCTCATGGTGTTCTTAACAAACTGACAAAAGTCCCTATGGATATGAAGGCCCCCCAAAATGGTTTTTCAGTAATAACTCCCAAATGGTAAGTTGTACAAAAAAAGTGTCGAAGACTAATTTGTAGCTTGAAATATTTCCTACAAAAAAGATTAAAATACTTTTTTCATACAAATAACGGTTTTTGAAATAAACCAATCAGAAGAGTTAGGGGTTTTACTTTTCTATAGGCGTTTTTCTTTTTTAGCCCCGAGCGGGGCACATAGCGGGCTCTGAGCGAATAGAGCTCACTCCGAACAGAGCGTGACCTGAGTGCACCGATCTATTTAAGAAACTCAATTGAGCACTGAACTCTCATATCGCACCCTCAGTACAACAGAGTGACAAGTCAAAAAGTGGTGATTCGAGTTATGTGTATCTTCAATAATCGGAAATACACTTTTGCTTGTAACTTTTTACAAAACGTAAAAATCATTGACCTGTTAACTAATTACACAAGAAAACTATCAAAATTTTTGGACAAATAAACACATAAAAAACGTAATTTTTCAATAAATAATTCATGTTTTTTTATTATTTTTTATCAAATAAACAAAAATTTTAATACAACACAGGAAGAAATCGAAATAGGTATCTCTATTTTATTTTTAAAGAAAGCTAATGCAATAAAGGGACATCTCCAAATATCTCCAAATGAGTTCGAAAATTTATACTCCAGCGCGCCTTTTCTTTCCAATTATTGGTGATCGAATTTCAGAATCTTCTATCCTTAAATTGTTGAAGAAACTATGATGGCATTCAGTTATGGAGTTTTGCTTGCAAAGATCCATCAAGTCTTTCTTCTTTGCAGAGGGTATATTAGGGGGGCCATCTGTAAATGCTGGTTTAAATTCAACGCACTTTGCTTCACTAGAAACTTCCTCAAGTACTCTTCCTCCTCCTCTACAATGCAATTATCAAACTCCTCTTCGGCATTGTCATCACCATCACCGACAGCTTCAGTAAAAACACGATCGGTTTCCATATTTATGGAATTCTCAATCGTTTGATCAATACGAGAAGCAAAGAAGCTCTAATCATGCAAATAAATTTTAATTAAATAATTAAAAGAAAAAGAACCCTTATTTTTAAGTACCTCAGCAATTGAATCAGAAGAAAAGGTGTCAATGTTTATAGTTTCATCCACATCATTGTAAGGCTGAGCTTTGTAATAATCCTTTTATAAAAAAACATTTCATTGTAAATACATCATGCAAATTATGGTAAAAAAAACTGAATTTACATACTTTGCTCAAGTTTTTGTTGTACTCCTTCCACAAAGTTATGCAAGGAAGATCTTGACGAATTCACACACTTTAAAAAAATAATAATAAACATTAACTACTTATCATTACTTCACTTAAAATTATTAATCACCGTTTTTACCTTTTTGAGGATAGATAAATTACGAGGATTATCCATTTTTAAATGTTAATTACACAAATTTTCCGGGAGTTTCAAAATCAAATAACTTCACTTCAAGGAATAACTATCAGAGAGAAGAAACTAATAGAAAGAGTCAAATTCGACGGTGGCTCTCTTTTAGCCTACAAGCTACGATGTTGCGACTTGCGCACCATCTTGCATATGTATAATTATTAACTCCATATAAAAAAAATGTGGGGACAATTACATATGCAAGAAGATGTGCATACTCACCATCTTTTTTGTTGTTTTGCACTGCCCGAGGTGAAAACATGTACACACCGATAGGAATTCAACACGTTATAAAAAATGTAAACAAAAGGTTTCAAGGGGACGGAGACGAGGAAATTTGACTCTCTCTATTAGTTCTTTCTCTCTGATAACTATCAATAATGACAAATTAACCGCCAAAATTCGAAATGTAACTTTGTTGCTCTGGAATTTTCTTTTTGTTTGCCACTTATCGCCATGTTGGACAGGAATAATCGAACAAATTGAGAACGATATTTTGAAATATCAGTTTATTGTACTGGAATATATAGTATTTATTTTGAGTATGTATCTGTATTGCATTGGAATGAAAAAACATTTCTAAAGGAATATTTTGAACTGACTCTTTATCGCACGAGGTTTTTTTAGAAAAAAATCGTAAAAAGCTTGGATTATGGATTTATTTGGAAATATTACCTTGTTATATTGGAACTGTTAATGTAAATAAGTGAAAAAAGTAAACATATTTCGTGATGGTTCTTTATTTCACTGAAAAATTTTATATAATTGAATTTTTCAATAAGGAGTTTTTTTTATTATAAAATGCTTTTTTTTACAAAATGTAAATATCTTGTCCATTTTTTCAACTCTAAAAACGTCAAGCCCCTTAAAAGAAACGTAATTTCATTGCGAAAAATTTCTCATCATTAACTCAAAAGTGCCATTTTTTGACTTATCGCTCTGTTGAACTGAGGGTGCGATATGCTTAGTAATCTGTCAAATTACATGAAAATTGTATGAAGTTAGCCGCGCTCAGCTTTGTGCTCGATGTGGTCGGTCATTTTTTTCCGAGCTCATCGAGCGAGCCCCGGTCGAGCTCTGAGCTAAAAAAGAAATGCAAGTTGAGAGCTCGGAGCGCTCCGAGTTAAAAAGTAACATAGTTTTCTTTTTGACAGCTCAGAGCCACGCTCGGGGCTAAAAAAGAAAAACGCCTTATGTAGTTGGGCGACTTAATTCAAAAATTGTGCATTTTGTGATAAAAGCAAGAAATTCAAAACAGAAAACAAGAAGTTCTGTACTCAATACTTAGGGCGGTATTCACCGAACGCTCATAACTTAAAAGCTTCATAAATCTATTCACCAAGCAATAATAGCGAATATTTATGAGCGCTCATAAAACTTATGAATGCTCCCGATCACTCATAAGTTATGAGCGCTCTCTCCGAAAACTTGTTCGAAAAATTTTAAAATAATTTGTTTTTTTTTCTTTCAAATTGTCAACCTGTCACAATTTTTAATTTTTAGTTAAATTTTTTTTTTTGATATTCATTAAATTTATTTTCTTTCGTTGTTAGAAAATCTTTTCTCCTATCAATTAAGTTGAATTGAATTGAATTGAATTTTTATTGAGACTTAAGAAAATTTTACAGAGTACAATTCATAATATATATTACTTAGCAAAGCTATGTTTAACTGCGGCTATAATGTATTGCCTGCTCTATCTAGTTACATTTTTGGAAAGCCTCGTGGGTGTCATTTATAATATATAAAAAATATATAGTCAATCTGCTCTTGCTCAGGAGCGATATTTCAGTTATGTGTTGGCTGTTGCAACGGATAAAAAAATATACATATATACAATACCTACAAATACAAATAACTTACAAACTAATATGCCATAGAATACATTTACACATATATATAAAGTTTCATGTTATAGAGCGAGAACGCTCTATGTGGAATTTTCAAAATTAATGAAATCACTTTTGCATGAGTTATTTAAAGACGATTATTTAAATACAATTTCAATTTTTACATAAATTCACTTACGAGTTGTTTTAGTTAATTTTAAAGTCATGTTGATGGCAAGGCGATAGAAAATGTAAAAAAATATGTAAAAGGGTATAACTTAGTAGAACACTAAAAACAATAATGATTGAGTACAAAAGATAATTCACTTTAACTTTTAACATATTATGAGCAGTTATAAAGAGATAATTATTCACTTTAGCAAATTTTCTTGTGATATGATGGTCATCTCACTGATTTGGTATGATGCAGGGTGGTCATCCTTTGTCCATTGTTGTGATGAAGGTTTGTCATCTGTTATTAGCACAAGGGGTGCTGGTAGCCTGGGGACTAGATTAGCAGTTGCTGGAGTTTATGTATCTCCGGTTTTGATCCAGATGGAGTCCTTCCCCCAGTGAGGTTCCATGCTTGGATTTCATGTGGGCGACACGTCGGTCACGGACACATGATACAGTTGCTAGCGGGTAATGTGATACCACGCCAGAGTCCCGTAATTAACGGGATTGGCTTCAAGACTAGTTCAAGCGGCACTGCTTGGAAACTAGCTTTTCGGTTGCTGGAGTGTGTGAACAACTCCTGTTATCATCCAGGTGGACACCTTCCCCACGGAGTACCAACTTTCGATGAAGAAAAAAAATTATTTTAAAATAATTAACTTTTACTGTTTTTAAAAATAAAAACTGAATTTGCAGGTTGTGCCCTCCACACAACCTGCTTCGTTGCCTTCCAAACTCACTCCCGATCAATTAAGTTGAAAAAATATTAATTGGTCTTGTTGTTGGTGCTAAAGTTATTATTTCTGATGCACTTGAGCGAAAACAGTTTGATTTTACAGTTTGAGTGTGCCTGATTAAGAGAAAGTCGCTCTCATTTTCGAACTACGAAAAATGCTTATGAGTGTTTGGTGAATAGCACAAATATTATTTGAGCTATGAGCCTCATAAATTTAAGAGCCGTTTATGAGCGCTTGTTGAATACCGCCCTTAAAACGAAAAATTTGCCGATTGCTTTTCTGTTTGAGCTATTTTCTAAAAATTTCAATTTATATATGTTGTGTTAACCCATTAAACCACTTCCAAAACTTCAATGTCAACCTTAAATTTGCATGATACAAATATCGAGAATTGAACTGTCAAATAAAAATTGCATGACATATTCCAGTCAAAATATGCACACATCTGTGATTTCTTTTAATTCTGATTTTGATATTTTATTTTTGAGCTAGCAGTCGAATCGGAATTGTGTTAAGAAAGTGGAAACTTTTGTTTATTGATAAAAAGATTCTTGGATGACGATTGTTTTCCAAACAAAAGCGCCAAGAACTCATATTCTAATAAGAAAGAGTGTTAACTAAAAATAAAATGATTTTATCTACTGCAAAGCGTTTGTGTCTAAGGACATCGCCTTCAAAACTACTTCGTTCTTCTTCATCGGTGCTACAATCTGGACAAAAGCTAGACGAACTTCAAGAGCTCGCCCTCAAAGAAGAATGCATTTTAGTCAACGAGAAAGATAAGGTAGTTGGATCTGCATCAAAAAAAGATTGCCACAGAGTTGATCCTACCAATGGACATGTAAAACTGCATCGGGCATTTAGTGTTTTTCTATTCAATACAAAAGGAGAGATGCTAGTACAGAGAAGATCTGTTCATAAGGTATGTGTAACTTTCATTTATTTAGTCCAGATAAAAAAATCCCTTCTCTGTTAGATAACGTTCCCCGACACTTATACTAACGCTTGCTGCAGCCATCCACTGCACGAGATCGAAAACGAACGCGAGGAGATGAATGAAATGGGAATTCGACGTGCCGCTCAGAGGAGGCTTAATTACGAGCTAGGCATTCCGACAAGTCAGGTTATTATAAGAAATTAATTTTTGTATATTCCTGATCATTAGAATAGATCATTGTTCATACAGATAAGACCTGAAAACTTCCATTATCTAACTCGAATTCATTATTCGAATACCGGAGATGGGACTTGGGGCGAACATGAAATCGATTACATACTCTTTCTGCAGAAAGACGTCGACCTCAATCCAAATTTAAACGAAGTCAGTGAAATAAGGTACATCTCGCGTACGGCACTCGATAGCACAGTATCGCAGCTGAATGCTCCACTGACCCCTTGGTTCGAGCTAATCTTACGCCACCGTCTCAAACTGTGGTGGGATAATTTGCATCAACTGAAAAAGTTCGAAGATCACACAACAATCAATCGGTTTATCTAGAGAGTACCGCAGCACAAAACAGACGGGCATTGTCATAATTGTTATCTCATATTTAGTCAATGGGCATGAATTCCAAAAAATGTGAAGTGTGTAGTAAGAAAAATAGCCATGCAGATGAAAGTAACCAAAGTTAGTTTTTTTTCTTTTGTTTTGTTAAATAATAAAGAAAAATGTTTATTGTATTTTGTTTGTTAACTTTAATTCGAATAAGGCCAAAGCATCTTTTATCTAACAATAGAGATATAATTATTTATACAATCGCAACTTTCAAGTTCATGATCTGATTTGTTGCAGTTGCTATACCTACACTCAACAGGTTTGGATTTACATAGTTAAAAATTCCGAAATAATTAATGGAACATGAATCACGAATTGCCTATACAAATTAAAAAAGTGTACAACTTGGTCGTATGAACTCGTACTAAATAGTAAATTCTCGTGTAAAGAGAGTTAAGGCTAGTTCAAAATAAAATCCTATCCAAAAACTCATTCATTCATCAAAATTCCACATAAAAACTTTATTCAAAATTCGTTTGTTCACCTGTTTTCAAAATATTGGTTTTTGAAAAAGAATTTAGATTTTTTAATCTAAAAAATACTTTACTGCAAATTTTTATAAGCAATACTATTTCGATTAAAAGGACTTCTAGTATTCAAAATTTGATCGAAATCGGTTATGTCTTCAATGGTGAAAGTCGAAAATAAAAAAAGCTTATATGCAGGCACCGTTTAATAACAGTTGTTGGTACACTGGACGTCCAGTATACCGAAAGATTCGTTATATCGAAACAATTTTTTTCGACCCTTTTTTGGGTCATTAATTATTGTACATATGATGGACTTCCGAATTTTATATTTTTCAGAAAATGTTTTAAGGGCAGTAGCAGCACTGCATTCATCAATAATATTATTTTTTTAGGCTATATTCACCTTTAACCTTCATTTTGCACATTAACTCAAGGTAAAGTTTAAAGAAAATACTCAATTTCTAATAAAATAATTGATTATGATAGCCAGAATAACTTATCGAAATGCATCTACGAAATAAAGAAACAACTGCGAAAAAATTCAAGACGTGTGAGCAAAAAAAACCAAACGTACAGTTTTGTTGTGCAGACAACATCAAAACGACATAAAAAAAAAACTATTGAGACCTGTAAGAAAAACAAAAGAACGATTCTCATGTTTTGTTTCTTTTCCATTGAACAACATTTGTTATACATATATACAATTTATATACCTACAGTTGTACACAAAAAATCTTAAGTCATTTCCGAGATAAATAACGCATTTGCCGTTATTTTTGGAACTAAAAAAAATCGATTTCTCTAGGGAACCACCTAAAAATCGAAAGTTCCAAGTTTGAAGAAAATCAGACAGAATCATCTTATTTTTTTTTTACGAATCCAAAACATGCCCTGAGTTACCTACATATATAGCAAGTAAAAATTCATTAAAATTCTATTGGGGGCGCTCTAATTTGAATTGCATTTCGGTTGTGTTAGTGAAATTTACGCAAACTGTATTAGATTGCATGTAGAAAACAGTAATGAAACCATCAGGGTTTGTTGAAAGGAATCTATTTTGCTTTATAAACTCCTGACTTGTGAAAAACTATTGTAAATAAATGCACGACTGGGTCGCACGAACTTGCTGTTACGTGCGACCACAAAGTCAATTTAAAGTCGCAATAATTTAGATCGATTGCTTTGATTTCACAATATTTTATATTATATTTTATGTCACCTACCAAAACTTAGTTAAGTCTAAGGTAGTACTATGTAAGTACAAAAAAATGAATAATATAGCAACGTGTTCTACATATGCATGCATGGAACTTACAGTAAAAAAAAAGTTAAAAAATCAATATAATTAAGAATAAATTGATTAAACAAATTCTGAAATTGTTTTAACACCAAAGCTATCTGATTTCTTTAATAAATCTTACAGTCCTATTCTGGCAAACCTCACTGATACCTCACAAGTCACAACAACCTCACAAGGAAAGGTGAATTCGATTTTGTGAGGTTTTCGTACCCTCACAACTGTGAGCCTCACAAAAACTATCGAAGTTGTGATTTCCTTTTGAGAACCTCACAAAGGCTTGTGACTTGTGAGTTGTGAGCCCTCACAACGCCAGAATAGCCCTGTTAATTTATGAGAAAAATATTCCGGAGTTAAAAAATTAATAAAAAAAAAAATCATATACCCATTTCCAAAATACCGAATTTAAAAAAAAAAATATTTTGATATGTTGTATTATTCAAACTTATAAGAAGCTCTTGTGTAAAAAATTTAATTAAAATCGTTTCAACATATAATGAGATAATGGAAAACCAAACAAAAATGATTCTATGGGAGATACCGCTATTAATCGATAGATACAAAATTTGTTAAAAAATAATATGGTTTTTAAGAAATATGAGATTTTCCTTAACGGTTTTTAAATACTTCTATGGGAGGTACTGTTATTTTTGGTTATTTATTTATTTAGGTACCATTTATAACCATTTTTGGGAAATTTGTTTTAGAAAATGGCGGCCTTTTTGTAAAAAAAATGGGCACATTTTTGAGGAAAATAAGATTTTCATTAGCTGTGTTATATTTTCCCCCAGATCCAATCCAGATATACATGAAAATAAAACAACCGGATCTCAGTGACATCTTGTTATATACCCACTATTTTTTCCATTTTTTCTTTTTATTTGTATACACTCGTTGTCTTTTTCCTTTACACTATTGACGACATATACAAATTTAGGGTGTGTGTTCAAAATGGATTTGGAAATTCAAATCCAAAACAAAGTTGGATCTTGTGTTGTTTTTGTGATACATGTAAGTTCGTTATCAAATCCAATCTGGTTCGGATCTGGGGGAAAATAAAACACAGCTATTATTTGCTGTATGGCTATTAATTGCTGTTATTTTTGGTCCTAAAAAGAAATTCAGAGAAATGACTTAAAAACGCTAGTACCAATTTTAAAGAAAATCGACTGCCTCGTTAAGTTCAGACTGAGACAGAATTGCGAGAACCACTTTTTTCGACTTCGCTATCACCGTAGTGTCAAGTTTGATCCAAATCTAGAGTTCGATTTCTTTTACGAATCCATAACTTTCCATATAGTACCTAAGTACATACATATGTATCACATTCAAAAACCAGGATTTAGTCAGGGATTTCTTCAATTCAAACTGGAAATTCTTCCGGTAAATGTTTAAACGATATTTTTTTGAGACTGTAATAAACTCGGTTCACATTCTCCTCTAATTAATAATTTTCTGGTCCTTGTCTCTTGCGCATTATTTCATCCTCTAACTTATGGATGCAACTAGTGGGTAGAAAATACCGAATACTTGCCGAAATTGTTCCCAAGGCTTAAATGTATCTCTATGAAATCGGAGCCACTCCAAGGCCATTCTATAAACGTTCTCAGGCTCTGGTCTGGCGGAATGGAATAACAGGTTATCAATACTTAGATGAATTCTAGAGCAAATAAATAAATTAAACTCCATTTACGGTAGGTGTTCATGGTTATAGTTTCATAGCTCAAGTGCATCCTTCGGTGGCTTGGTTCTTTCTTGTTTCGGAAAAATTAATTTTCACTCAAAATTCTGAAAAAAAAAATGTAAAAGAATTTTGATTATAATGCAAGTTCTATAACTGAACTTCATCAGCCAAGTGGAAAACTTAGCAATATTTAAGGGGACTTATAATACATATGTACACATAATGATTGATTCAAAATAGCTTTTAACGGCCTTTAGTCGTTCAGTTGGCGTTTCGTCCTGGCGATCTCACTTGGACTCATTAGTTGACTAGTGTTGGCCTTGTCAAACATTTTTATTTTTAATATTCAATGCTCTTTTTAGTCAAATAGGTACTAAAAACCAATTTCTTAAAAGTCTTCTAGTTTCTGAGAAAATTTAATACCCCGTATATGAATATTTGATAATTGCTTTCACCTCTCTGCATCTTATCTGTTCTTGCTTTGTTTTCAATATGGGAAATTATTTGTGACCTCTTGAATGTTATAGAAGTAGGCGTAGTAAGTAATTTTGTACTATTGTTTTTTTCAATAAAAAAGGCATGATGAAGAGTGTATTCATGCTCGAAAAGTCGCACAATCTATAACACCGTGCTCTATTGACCTTGAACCTGCTAAAAGACTTTATTTGCTTTGTTTTATTTTTAATATATTATAAGCCTTAGAAGAGCTGCTTTTGTTTTTAATTATTATTTTTGCCATAAAATATAAACTAAAGTAATTTGAATCATTTTTGTTTTATTGTTCATTGCTTTTTGTATTTATTTAAATTGTTTCCTAGCTACACGATTAATTTGTTGTATAAAACATTTGATATAGTAATATAGTATAATAATATTGTATGCACGTTTATGATCACAATCATTTCCATCAAATAATTAAATATATTAAAACATAATAAAAATGTTGTTCCTATATTCAGAACAAACATTAAAAAAAAAAACAATTCACAAGCTTCCTCTAATTAGTGCTTAAGAATAAAGACTTTTAATAATATTTTTTTTTGAATATAAACATATTCATAACAGTTTTGAATAAATATGTGTATAAAAATATATAATATTTATTTGTAAGCTTAGAAAATTTTAAATAAAATCAAAAAGCATAAGCTAAACAGTCATAGGCTTTATGTGATAATATAAAGTTATGGCACTTTTACGCCATTAACGCTTATGGAATCATTTTATGATACTCAATTATTTTTTTTTGTTTATATATTTCTAAAAGTATAAAAAATACAACAATATTAATCAAATGGGAAATGCGGTAAATCTTGGCTAAGATGGGGATGAGGATGCAATAAAAAATAGTTTTTTCCTTTATTCCAGGGATATTCGATTACCTACGATATTTTTTTTTATATTTTTTATTTTTTGGTGCCATAATCCGGATTAGGCAATAAGGCACTTAGTGTTACGCATAGTCATTATAAATTCTTACAAACATATTAAATAAAAACAATATCTAAGCGGTTTACTTAAAAAATAAATAAAAATCTGCAGATTTTTATAGAAAACAGTAAAATTAAAAAGTCGTCATAATAGTTAACAGCAGACTGCATAAGAAGAAGAAGTTAAAAAGCATAAGAGAGCTCACGACAACCCAAATAATTTGAGAGCATTGAAAGCTGTTGCCAAGGCCACCTCGTCAGGTGTCTTCTTCATAAAAGCTGCTATCATCTCCACTATAGCAGGTAAGCTACATGGTTCGTTTCGTTGAAAAGTACAATATCTAAATAGAATAAAATTTTCTTTTTTTTTAATTTACGTTACTTAGTTAAATTTGTATGTTACCTATGTAAATATAACAGAGATCGCTCTGTTATTCCAGTCTTAACATGTTGTGGTAGCTTGGAAGCTCTTGTGTTTGGGTACATAAATGGCGAGTCTGTTTCGACGAGTAGTCTATCCAACGGCAGTGTACCGTCTTCTAAAAGTTTTCTTACTCCAGTATCTGATTTGTCCTATAAAAATAAAAATGATTATTTAGGTTTTGATGAGTTTAAAATAGCCGATACCTTGCATAAATAACCAGTTAAGCTTAAGTAAAATCGTCTATCTAAATATTTAACCGCTTCCTCTGTTGTACCCATAAAACCTCTAATTATCACTTGTGGTATGTTCGGATATCTAAATTAATTATGTAAAAAGAAAAGAAAAAAGATAAGAGAAGAGAAGAACAAAATTGATAAATAGAAACATTTAAAAAATTGGTAAAGTCGTTCCTATATGTATTGCAGAGTACTACATTGCGAAAATGACGAATGTTAAAGGTAAAAATGCAAGTGAAATTGAAAGGAACAACAAAAAAGACAAAAAAAAAGGACAATTTAAATTTAGACTTACACAGTCGAAAGAAAATAAAGAAATGAGAGATTTTTTTTTTGTAAATCGGAGAATAATTTAAAAGAGGTTATCGAGAAATCTTCTGAAAAAATTTAATACACCGCAATGCAATACAATAGGTTTGTTTCTTGAGCCCCGAAGTCACCCTAAAGAATTTTTTGAAACACTTGACCTAGGGTCGCCCTTGACTCGTCCTGAAGTAGACCTAGGTTTTATGCTGGGACGAGTTGAGGTAACCAATAAACTGCCAAAGTGACATGAGTTGTAAAGCATTTATTTTGTTGTGGATTCGCTTGCTTATTCGTTTGTTAATTGTTTAAATAGAAATTAAAATAATATCTGAATATGAAAGATAATACATAAATAGAACTAAAAAATGGAAACGTTTGAAGTTGGTTTTATTTATTCTTAAATCAAATTTTATGTTTTAATTATTTAGCACAGAACTTATTTTTTCTAGCTTTGAATGTCAACAACACAATTTACAGCCCTCCGGTTTTTTTTGAAAACTGAAAAACACAGTTTTATTTGGACAATTCTTAAGGTTGTAAAAAAAACTTGTATCAACACTGGGTTAAGTTCAACGAACGAAGCTTTTGTTGGTCGTGTCTAGATTATCAACAAAATATATATTTTTTCAAGATACAAGTGTGGGGCTTTCGGAGGTCTGTACACCTCTGAATTGGTGAGCCTGCCGGCCACCTATAGCCCCATACATACAAAATATCTTATTTTAGTGCAAGTGCTGCAGTAGAAAGCGCTTTTATAAAATTATAATGTAAATTTATTTATATTGTAATAAATAATAATAATAATTATGTTTTTCCACCTTGCATTTAAAAGCCGACTCAATACACAATTTTCAAGTATTTTGACTGTGGACGTCCATTTAAGAGATTAATTAAAAAACGAAATCAACATTTTGCCACCCATCCTTCACATTGTCCCGTGGGATTCTACAATAGAGAAAGACCGCGTCTGCATGATTTGACACACACAAGGGGAAGGGGAATTTTACTTAGGTTTTGGTGTGGAAAACCTTAAGCAAGAGCCTTTACTAAATTAATAAATAATGAGTCGGAGGACTTTAAATCAAATTCTCATATTAAAAAATCTCATAAAATAATTTTGTATGAAATTTAATAAGTTACAAATTTTTAAATTTTCTGTAAAAGTGACTTTCAATGGTATATCACCTTAAATCATCTATGAAGAACTTTGACTTTGACTTTCTTTTTAATTACTGTAGATTCAACTTATTTAAAAATGTACGTCTTATTGAATACCAACTTTTCATAAAATCTATAGAAATCTTAGCCATGATATGGATGAAATGCTGAATGAAACTTTTAAATTAAAAGATTAATGTTAGACGAGATTTGGTTCGACATCGCCAAAAGGGAAGTTGTTTAACAAAATTATGGACAAAAATGGCAGCTAGTGCTGCGATTATGTCATCTGCTTCATAACTTTCAATTTCTTTATAGCTGAGGTTATTTCTACACATTTCACATATATTTTTATATGAACTTTGACAGACTTTTGATTAAAATTCGTAGAAATTTACAGTTTTGGGCAGTACGGGAACATATGTACATATTATTTAAATCTCAATTAGGCGTTATATGTCATAAATATTCAACAACAAATATAGCGCAGAAAATAACATACAAAACTAATATGATCTTCTTTGTACCTACCAATTGCACAACATTGCAAATGATTGATTGACACTATTCTAAATTCTACAAATAAGTTAAAGTTATTAATGACATTGCAAAAAATGTGAATAAATATAGTAGTACTACTAAAGTAATACTTTCAAGTTGTTTTGAAATTTGATCCACCTTTAATGCAGCAAGTAAAACAAAAATACAATACGACACGCATAAGAAATTTGTAGTTATTAACTGAAAGCCAAGTAATAAGTAAACATGTTGTGTAGGTACATATTATGCTATGCGTATGAAATTAAATACTTTACATTCCTGGAAAGCATTGAATGTTATGCAATAAAAAAATGCTATCAAATATCTCCTTCTATATAATATGAGAGGCATGATTTTTTTTTTAGTTTTTGCTGGGATATTTGATATTTATGATTCTAAATTGATTTTAGATAGATACTTTGAAGTCAAACTGGTTACACAAATTATTATTTATGAATTTCAAATATTTACATAAATAATTTTCCATTCTCCATTTGTCTTGTTGCAGGTAAATTTATATAGAAATGGCGACTTAAAACAGTTTAGGTCAGTGAACCAAACTGCATGTGCATCAATGCGAGTAGGAAATAAGCTGATTAAGTGTTCGTGACTAATTAAGATTTTTGAACGATAACACATTTTTGGTGAAATCATGGTTTTTTCAGCATATTTAAAGTCATTTTATTAATGGACTAATGGCTAATACTACCTCGTTTTCAATTCAATCTACAAAATATAATTTATAAACGAATTTTTTTTTTAATATGTATATACTACTGAACTAGACTTAGCACTATTTAATTGGACTTTTGAATTATTGATTCAAAAGGCTTTTGACGCCCTTTAGTTAATATAATTAATTAATTATAATTTATAATTTGTTTGCAATGGTTTTAAAATAAAATTTAATATTAAGGTTTTAAATATTACCTAAAAATGAAAATAAAGTCAAAATCTTCCATTGTCAAAAGCTTCCTTAGGCTGTAATTTAGACTAACAAATTTCCTATCCTCCAGCTTTTTTGAGTGCTCAATGTCGGGATACCTTTCCCGGACGCGGACAAGAATATTAGTTAGAAATTATTTCATGTTTTACATTGAAGCACAGAGCATAAGAGAGACAAGTTAAAGCGAAAACTGACCATTTATTGAATAACAACAGTTAGTTATGAAAATTACGTTTCTAATTAAAGTTAGCAATAAAGTGGGCACATAGTACTTTGTCGCTCAGGATTTAATAAAAAAAAATAGAGGACATTTTGAAAGCAAAGCGAATCGTTCTGTCGATAAAAACATTCGCCATTCGGACAGATTGCTCGTTGACTGTGTTTCAAAGTTGACACAGTAGAAATTTTTGTCGCGTCAACATAGCCTCCATTGACCTTCTTCTTGGTTGGAATTATGTGAAATATTCAGTGGTGGAGTCTGTAAATAGTGTATTTATGGCATTATTCCGGTGAGCCATCTACAGGTTTTCGAAAAGCTTTGAAATAAAAGCTCTTCTTTTGAAAAAAAAAGAAAATTCTTCTAGATTTAATTTAAAAATGAAAAGCTGTTTTGACGACCAATGGCAAACCATAGAAGCTCGAATCGTCATTTTTAAGAACTTTTTCAGATATTTACACACTACAGGTACTTGTAAGGTTTTCTCAAACAGCTGATTATAGCGAACTAATTGACAAATTATTCGCTTAATTTTACAAAATTGAATATGAAGAATGTTTAAATTGAGTTTAAAACATATTTCCAGTGTTTCTTTGATCGATATAGTAAAAAAATGAAAAATATTTAATTGACTGTACAAATCATCGAAAAATATTCAAGTTCGCACTGCTCCGCAGAATCATCATCCAATTGATCTTGAGACACATTTAAAAAAAAATGCATTTAATTAAATTACAGTCATGATTCCGATTAAAACGAAAAAGCCACAACCCATTCTGACATCATTGCTCTCAAAAGAATTGAATTTAATTGTCTGGATAATGATGATTATGATGATAACAAAAAAAAAATAGCGACATTTAAATAGTATTTCTTTACTCACTTGTCTAGTATTTGTAAGACATCGTCTTGAGCTGAACGCTCATGTATTAATACAGATTTTCCCAGACTGCACGCCAGCAGTATTTGTTTCTCGAAAATCTCCTTTTGTACATCTGGCTCGGAAAAGTCTCTTTGATAGTCAAGGCCACACGGACCGATGGCAACGCATTCTTGTGCCTCGGCAATGTGTTCGAATTCAAACCAACTAGTTGGTTCTTCTATGATTGACTTTGAGTCATGTGGATGTATACCAGCAGTTGAATAAATTATGTCTGGATAGATTCGAGATAGTCGTAGTGCTTCTTTGCTCGATTTGACCGATGTGCCTGGAACCATAATTTTTTGGACACCTTAAGAAGAGTCAAAATGAAAAAAAATAAAAAAATAATAAACAAACATTTACTAAACATTAAAGTAAATAAAATATAAAAAAAAATATTAAATAAAGAAATAATCTATAGGTACGCAGACTTTCATAGAGCGAGTTAATTTGTTTATTTTGAAACACACATACCAACTCGGTGAAGAGTTTCCTTAAGCAGTTTATTTAGGAATGGAATAATTGATTTACATTAAAATTGCAACTAGCTAAGAGTTTGACCTATTTTTGAATTTAAATTATAATTAAGTGGAGCGCAAATTCCATATGATTCATTTGAATCATTGAATAAACATTTAATACAACAAAATTGTACCCCTAGTTATGAAACCATTTGGTTTTTTTTATTTATATGTTATCATTTCTGTTTGGTAACTTAAAACTTTTATTTTAATTTATGGACCTATGAACGTGCTTCGAAATACATAATAGCTTCTGCCCTTTTTATCTAAGAGAATTCCTTAGTTACATAATGCAAAAAAATAAAATTATGGCAAACATAGATTCTCAGAGAATAAAAGACATTCGAGAAAAATTTTACCTGAATTAGTATTTTCAGAAATCGTTGCCATTTTTGTTGAAAAACATAACAGTAATATGCTAAAAAACATTCTTGTATTTGTAAACCTGGGTAATTTTGTCAATAACCTTTTTTCCACCTACAGTATTGAAATATTATTAATTCTTAATTTTTAACTGTAATATTGAATTAGACTAATGTATTTTTTTTTGAAAGCTCTTTTAAAACCATTATTTTGAATTTTTTTTTTAGATTTTTTCTATCGACAAAAAGAAAGATATATAAACAAAAGCTTAATATTAATATTATATTAATATTAATTGGCCGACGTCAAGTAAGATTACTCAATCAAACTGGTTTTTTGGTTTTTTTGATAAAAAAAATCATAAAAAATAAAAAAAGATCATTTTTATATCTATCTTTTTGTTGCCAAATTGTACATTATATGAAAATACATATATGGGAACTCTCACGCCGCACTATGGGGCAGGATGCATATAAAGTTGGCATTAAATTAACCAGCGAAGATAGAAACTTGAAACTTGGCATTATTACTCTTGGTGCCAGTGTTAATACATTTTCGAAGGTAGTTATGGCCACGCCCACTAAAACGCCCATTTGAATGCCTGGGTTTCAAAACCCAAATTAAATCCCAAATTTTTTAGAGCCATAGAAGATAATTTGTTGATGTTTTATTTATTTTAATTAACAGTGGGGTATGTATGGGGGACATGCTGCCCCCCTGCTTGGGCACACTATAGGATTTGGGGTAAGTGCGAGGTTGGGTGTATGCAAAGTTTCTTTTTATTATTTGGTAGTCTTCATTTTTTGGGACATAACTCCCAACATTGTTATTTGGGGCTTGGGTCTCATTTGGGTGGGACTTAATTCTAAATTCAATTTCGGCTTTATGTCTCACTCAAGTTCCTGACTTTTGTGAACAGTTTTATTGAAAATAGTACCTTGGGATGCCTGCTTCGCGAGTTTCAAGGATTTATCTCCCTCTTTGTCTCCTTTCACGCAAGTCTGTTGCTCAGCTTAGGGTGTGTTCAGTCGCCTGCCTGGCCAATGTCATAATCTTTCTTAACCAACAGTACCTTGGGTGGCTCGCTTACCAAATGCATACCTAGTGGTGAAAGTCCAATTTCCACTAATGTGACAGAGATAATGCATGTTTTAAAAATAAGCACGGCTTAAAGAATTTAAGCTTGTAACATAAAGCAAACGAACATAACCCCCAAACCAAACAATATTTTTCTAGATTTTTTCGAGATTTTATTTTAAAAATTCTGGATTATGTAATTCGAGATTTTTTTTAGTTATCTTCTAAATCATATTTGAAAGAGAAATAAAACGTTAGTTTAAGACAAAGCTCAACTTCAAAATTTGATTTTTTGTCAGCTAAACAGGTATTAAGACCCATTGTGTGACAGGGTCTGGGAACAAACCCCCGCCATATACCACCTTAAAACAAAACAAATTTTCAAAAGTTCGTACTGCGTCTTGCGAGGAAGTGACAAATTCTCCAAGAGTATCTCATGTCATGAAAAGGTTTTTGTTTATGTATACGGTGTTTGTCTCCTCCTATATTTATATTCATAAAAAATTATGACAGACTTTTTAAGAGTGATAATCCTTCCAAAAATGTGCTTAACTTGCGTGTTGAATACATAAATAAGCCATAAGACGCTGACTGTATTTTAGAACTCGCTTTTAATCTGCGTCGTTTATTTGATTGCTTCATATTATCACTATCATTCAAGTATTAAAGGAAACTATAAAACTATACACCCATTATCCATATACCTACATATATTATACACTATAAAGGATAACAATGAAATGAAATAAATAAGGTGCGTGCGTGTCATGTACATTTAAATAATATCTGCCTGTTGGTATATACATATTTATTTCTATACACAAAACTCATTATATTTGCTCGTGGCGTTAAATATATTTAGTTCTGAAAACAAAACAAACCACCTACGCATATCCTCTTTGTCAGTCGCAGCAGAGAATCAGAAACCACCATCAGAATTGTTACGAAAAAAAAAAAAAAATGAATAAATAAATAAAACAAAACATTTTTGATTTATGCCCGCATTATTTAGGTAAGAAGTCTTAAGGCAAGGCAAATTGAATGAGAAGACCAAATATTTATTTATATAAATTAAATCTGTTGGAAAAATTTCCATATTCAGCAGGCAAGGGAGAGAGAGGAAAAAAAGGCCAATTTGTATACTCATTGATCAAACAGAACAGTAATTATTATTCTTTTTATTTTTCCAATCAAAGTCGTTATGTAAAATGTTTAACTATACATAATAGATAAACGCTTCCGTTTAACTATACATAATAGATAAATGCTTCCGCTCTTTTCAATATGATCGTATTTAATAGTAGCTCCTCAATTCTTTGAAGTCTTTAATATCTATAGACTGATTTCCTAATTAATTTAAACAACGCCCATCTCTGGAAACTAATAGAAATTTCGAATAACAAAAGGAAATGATTCAATGGTTTTGTGATTTTTAGTAAGCTTACAAAATATGCAACAAGAAATGGTTTTTGTTTTTTTTTTTTTATAATAACATTTATTATACAAGAAAATTAGTAATAGTTTTCAGCCCTGACGTTTTTCCCCTACAAATCTTCAAAAACTAATGAAAAAAAAATTTTATTAGATTATATGTAGCGTTAGATAATCTTTAGGTGATATAGAAACCGTTGTTCGTCCACCCGATATCCTGACCGACCAAAAAAGAAGGTCATTTTTTAGGGGGGTCACCACCCATCGATATAAAGGACGAAATCTATATCAAATTATAGGAAAAATTTTCACCAATCACATTCCGAAGGTCGTCCGGGGCAAAGCTTGGTCAGTTTCTCTGGCCGACCAGATTTATGCAAAAAAAATCAAAAAAAGCGCTTATCTTACTTTAAATATTAATAACTTACTGGATGTCCAAAACCCATGCCTGAAATTTTAACTAAAGCAAGTTCAAGCCATAACCTTTCAGAATTTTATAACTTGTTCGTACCAAATCCTTACCAGTTGGTAGAAATATCTAAGTGAACTGAAATTATGTTATTATATAAAATTAATACCTGCTATATATGAAAAAACACTGATTTATATGAACTAAAGTAATAATTTTAAAGAATTCTTTATAGTTATAGTAAATTGATTATAACTTCCGATCTAAGATTATTTATGGTAAGTTTCGTACCTTTTCAGAAACTGGAAAAATGGGATAAGTTTTTAGAAAACAAAAACCAATATCCTGCAATAGAATTTTTTTCTACTGTTAACTCCACAAGTTGAAGTAAAAAATATACGTTCACAAATAAGTCGTGAAGTTCAGTTCCGCCGAGTGCGGTCCTAGCTTTACTCTACAATCTAAGCGTAGTTCTGCTGCAATTCGGATTTATAAGTGTTTGATATTGAACAATGTTTTACCTACCCTGAAGTGGAAAAGTGTGACGCATTCTTGTCTTGTTAGATCTACGTGATATGGAATATGAACTCCTTGGGAAAGGTGGATTCGTAAAGGACTGTTGCTATTAGTCCATTGTTCTTTTATTTTTCTTCTGTGGCTTTCCAGACAAAATCTGCTTCTTCGTTTCTTGCGATTCCCTTATATCCGGGTCTACATGAAAGTAGAATATTTTCGTTCAGGTCCATTTTAAGAGATTTAAGGAAAGGACATTTATTTGTTTGGCTCTTAAACCCATTCAGTACTCCAAAATTGTCGATGCAAAAAAGAGTTTTTTTGGGTCGAGCTACGAGACATTTGAATTGCTTTTTTAAGCCTAGCAAGCTCTGCGATGTAATTTCCTACCGGAGCAGACCTTGGTGGAGAACAGTAGTATATCCTGAGAGCAGTAGTTCATTGACTGAGTATGAGGTGGTATTTTCTATAAATGATCTCTGTACCTATATAGGATTCTATTTGACTAAATAGAATCGATGATTTCCTTGTGCATTATCTGGAATACTCTTGGTGGTGTGGAATCCATTTTATATACATATTCTTAAGCTAGTATCATTTGAAGAAGGAGGCTATAGCTCCTTGTTTTTTAGAAAATCTTTGAATAGTGCTTTGTAAACTTGAACTAGATTTGTTTGAATCAATTCATGTTCACCAGATCAGAAAACATATATGTTGTCAGCGTTAACACCACAATCAGTTTCATAGTATGGCTGAGTTGATTCTCGAACGAGTGAATTGATGTAGGCAACCGATAACAAAGATCATTATGGTATACCGTTTTAAATTTGTACTATTTTTGAATTATACCCATCCACATTGACTCGAACACTTCTCACTGCTAGAAAAGACAATACAAGATTAGTAATATTTTTTTTGGGGCTCCTCACTGATTGAAATTGATGTACGACTGATGTTGCAGTTACTCGGTCAAAAGTACGCTATGTTTTGATAAACTCAAATTATTGACAATCTTGTCATCTAAGAGTTGAACTAAAGTGTGTACACCTCTGTGTTTCTGAAGGCATGCTGCCAAGCGCCTGTTTTGTCTTTTGAAAACCGGTGGTTTCCGATAAGTGTTATATGTACTTCCATAAATGAATGGCGTTGATATGTTAAACAATGTAAACCTAATCTGTAAAAGTTGTGGCGACTTAATTGACATTTGCAATTTTCCAACGAGTTATGAAAGTTGATGTGTCTGCATCTTATCATATCTTAAACAGTACCCAAAATTAGGGTTCTGAATCGAATGAGGTTGTGAAAAAAGGGCATAGAGAGG
This sequence comes from Epistrophe grossulariae, assembly GCA_929447395.1. Taxonomy (NCBI): domain Eukaryota; kingdom Metazoa; phylum Arthropoda; class Insecta; order Diptera; family Syrphidae; genus Epistrophe; species Epistrophe grossulariae. Next base: position 149,990,393 of record OV839567.1, on the reverse strand, counting down.
AATTAAAAAAAATCAGTTACATGAAAAAAATGGACAAAATAAGGGAGAAAGCGCTAGGAGAGGTATACTGCATAATTTTGTTAAATGCTACAAATTTCAAATTATGGTTCTATAATTCTAATAGTTATTTTGTTAATTTTGTTAATTTTGTGTCCTAAGTTTCACTCGTTAAAATATGCTTACCCTAACCATAGTATATATTTAACAACAAAAGAATTACCTATGTCTAGTAGTTGAGGGATTTTACTCTTTTAAAACGAATATTATCCTAATTCCTGAATCTCAAAATCCAGAATGACATAGCACTTTTCTTGTATTAAAAATCGAGCGAAGTTTAGGAGTTCACTTTCTGGATTATGTTATTCTGGAGTTTTGCTTCAAGATTTCGAGATAACGAATTCACAATATCCTACAGAGTATTGAACAATAAATTCAATTATTTGTAGGTATTAATTTTGTATTTGTATTTATTAATATTATAGCTTGATCTTAAGATTGACATCTTGTTTATAATTAAGCTTAAAATTGGACTTATACAGTGGTATTCAAAAATTACAACTAACAATTTCAGTAGATAAGATTAATGTTTGATTGAAAAATTAATTTACAAATTATCTAAAATTTATTAAAAAATTTAAACAAAGAAAAAAGATATTAAAAATGAAAAAATTTAAAAAGAAAAATAGAAGTGCAGCAGACCCAATAGTAAACAAAAGCATACAGAATGAAGAACAGAATATAAATTATGTCATCGCGTAGTGCTCGAAGACATTCTTCTTAAAACTAATTATATTATCTGAGTTTCGTACATTGCGTGGTAAAGAATTCCATAACCGAGAAGCGCTGATAACAAACTGTCGCTCTGAAGTAAGACATGAAAAACGAGGAATTATGATTTGGTTAGATCTTCTAGATAACGAGAGCTGAATTCTATTATAAAGGTATGAAGGCTGTTGCGTTTGCATAATATTAAAAAGCATATATATACTTTTGGAAAAAGAAGATATGTGGTCATAGCGATTTAGACCATACATATAACGAGCGACACTGTTAAATGCTACGTTAAGCTTCCTCTGACTTACACTGTCGAGCTTGCAAAACATTTTACAGCCATACGTCAAGATCGGCACTACAAGGGTTTTCGCTAACATTTTACTGGTATCTAGCGGCGTAAAATGTGTGGTTGGCCAAAGCAATCGAAGGGCCCCATATGCTTTGGCTATAGCCTGTATAATATGATTCCAGTTTAACGTTCGATTAAAGCATATACATAGGTTCTATGCCGTGTATAAGAATTCCACTTAAGTGCTACTTAACTTGATTGCTGGAAAACCAGAAACATCCATGACTCTCTTCGATATAACAAGGCATTTAGTTTATTTGGGGTTTTAGTGTCAGGCCACATCTCATAAGAGATTTCCTAATCTCTCTCGTAAAAGATTTCAATTTAAAAAAAGAGACTGTGACAGATCGAATTTTTATTATGTGTGTACAATTTAAAAAGCAAAATGACTCTGGTGTAAGAAAAACACTAACAAAATATAAAGTATTAAAACTTGAAGAACTTTAAAAAAAGGAAAAAAAAAAGTTAATTCTAAAAAAAAGTAAAAACACACCTACCTACTAATTTTTTTCAGCATATAAAATCGTATATAATAACAACAATTTTATTTTTTTTTTTATATACATTACATTACATACTTTTAAGAGCAATTTAGATCTCATTTCCAAAAACAAAGGCTCTGATTAGAAACATCTTTTTTGTCTTTATTTATGTATGCAAGGCATTGACATTTTATTGGATGATCAAGCACTATCAGCTATCCGTTATTACCTAACTTTTCTTCAACTTTAAAAATCTACGAGGGTGTATCAATAAGTATAACCATGTTTGAAGACAAGTGGCGCTGATAAAAGCATTTTGGTATTACTACTATCAGTACCATCCATAAAAAACGTCAATGATACATCATAAAAAAAGACTGATTCCAGTTAAAGAATTTAAACTTGGTTATTTAAACAGATGTATGACGTGGTTTTCAGAAAATCGTAAATTCTGTAATTGTATACAAGAAGAATATCTTCGTCTGAACTAGGCCTAACGGTTTTTTGAATGCTGATTGGGAAAACAGACATTGTCAAACGTAGCTCATGCTCATGTAGGTAGGTACCTATATCGAAGCGATAGATTAAAAGTTGTACAGGAAACACATTTTTATTTTTTGAGTAGCGTTGAAACAATCTAGTCAGCATTATTATTAGCCGTGTTTTTTTAATGATTATCGAAGCATGTTTAAATGCGAAGACAACAACAAAAAAAGTTTTACTTTTGTTTTTATAAAATATTTTGTTGTTGTTTTATACATACACAATACAAAAATTGATTGGTTTATTATTTGCGTGTACAAATTTGCTGTGCTGGCTGTGTTTTTCAAAAACACTGCTGTTATTAAAAAGAATATACATAACTGAATGCTTCGATTGGTTTCAATATTCCGTCTAAAAAAATAAAACAATTTGTTTTCTGTAAATTTTATATATCTTCGCTTGACGTAACATTGCAGTTAGCATTCGATACCTGCCCGTAGATGTTTAAGAAGCACTCTAACTGAAACAGCCGAAATTGATAAATGATTTAAAAATCAACACACGCCCCAGCACACTTATCTAAAATCTTCCCAGCTCATCCGATGATGGACTATGATTCTCTGCAGTTTCTTTGTTTTCTTAAAAATCTAAATCAACGATAGATCGTAAAGACGTTCGAGTTCAAGGAGGGTTTAAGAAAATGATAGAGATCTATCCTCCTTAAATATTATGTTAAGAAATAAAAAAAAGTGAAAAACCCAACATGGATTGGATATTAATTGGTCCACCCTCGTATTTATTCTGTGTCGAACTCATGTTAGAGCAAAAAATATTTCCAATTAGATTCCAAGATTTAAAAAAAGACAGCAAAAGATAAAATAAATTTGTAAAATTTTCCACTCACGCGTGATTGGTAGAGATGGATACTGCAGCCAGCGATAGTTAATACTAAGAGGCAACCTAAAGCGTAGGCAGTGTAACAAACGCATTATTTCATTGGTTCAACGAAGTGCAAGTTTAAAATACTTTTATTTTCTTTTCTTGATGATCCAGACCCATCGACACCTAACATTAAATCCAACCAACAGAGAATCTTGTCATTCTTGATATTGATTGCAATCCCATATGAGAATATACATTATGTACATATAAGCAAGAATAGATAGGTACTGCCAAAAGAAAAAAAGAAGAAGAAACACTGGGGGTTGTTTCTAGTTGGAAATTTGCAATTCGCACGAGCTATTTAGATCTATAAACAACTAGAACTAGCGCCTATTTAATTTGGCATAGAACATGCAAAGATTTGTGGCACACACTTGGCCTTCCTTCCATCAAAGAAGACGCAGAAAACGACGAATGAATGGGCAGCAAAATCTATAAAGAGGGAAGCTAGGGGGCTGGTGGGGGACGTGAGTATAGATTCAAAAATAAATTGATGATGAAGAATGAAGCGCAAACATTCAAATAAAACAATATTTCTTTTATTTTCTTCACAAGCGCACACACAATAGTGAAGAGATAACACACAATAGAAGACTCGATAACCTACAGGCTATGACTTCGAGTTGACTTGACTTCTTACCTGCGTCTTTTGCCCTCTGAATTACAGAATCCAAGTCACGGCTGTATTTTTTGTTAGTTAGATTAGCACCAGCATCGATCACAATTAAATTTTCGAAACAATGCTTCATGTCATCAACGTTATTATCTGAATTTGCCATTATTTTTGTTTTTAATTAATTAATTTTTTTTGCGTTTAATTGGAAGTCGTATAAATATTAAATAAAAGGAAATTATTTGGCAACGCACATAAACCGAGGAAAAGCACCGACGACAACGACGACGACAAGACGAAAACAACGACGAGAAGACTGTTTTAACTAATTATTGTAATCGTATTGGTTCACTTTATGTATATAGTTAAGCAAATGGATGAGTAATATCGAATAAAATATAAGTCAATATATAAAATAAATAAGAAATTAAAAATGTTAAATAATTTTTTTATTTGTAATAAAAAGGAGCTCAAAAAGACTGCTGGTTTATTACGTGACTAGTCTGGGAAAACTGAACTTGCTTTGATGACATTTGAGGAATGAAATTTTGACATTTAAATACAACAACTGTTCGAGTGTTGCCATGATAGTATAATTGAAACATTATGGAAATGGAATTGAAAAAGCACGTGGAATGAAAACAAAAAAGGACGCGGCCGGCGAAATGGGAAGTGTCGTGAAACTGTTCGAACAGAATAGAAAGGCTACAGAGCAGAGTACGCGTTGTTACGTGGTTATATGTAGACTTCATCTTTTACATCAGCTGAAAATTTCAAGAAAAGATGGAGTGGTTTGTTTGTCAAAATAAATGACTGTGTGAAAGAGTACAATTATGAAGATGAACATATTCGTATTCATATCTTCATTTTGACATTTCCTTTAAGGTAAAACCGGTCGCGGTGGAGCTGCACTTCACCGAAACCGCGCACACTTTCGCACGAAACTGAACGAAACTTCATGTCCCGACAAAGTTTGTCAGATTATCAACTTTGTCACAAAGTGCCGCGCAGTGAAGTGCAGAATTGTCGTTTAGTGCGATATAGCTCATACATGGCAGTTGTACAATAGTGGTTCAGCCTCGGTTCAAGATTTTAACTCACCGATTTCGGCGGATTAACTTAGGGCCAGTTGTACAAATATTTAAACCGTGGTTCAGCAATTTTTATCTATCGATTTTGGCGGATTAATTGAGTTTCAACAGTGGTTTACTGTTCAAGTGTGTTATAATAACCAATTACATACTTGAACCAGCGTTGAAAGTTAGTTAATCCACCGAAATCGGTGAATTAAAATCTTGAACCGAGGCTGAACCACTATTGTACAACTGGCCCTTAAGGTTCAACGCTGGTTCAAGTATGTAATTGGTTATTATCACACACTTGAACGGTAAACCACTGTTGAAACTCAGTTGATCCCCCGAAATCGGTGGATACAAATTGCTGAACCACGGTTTAAATATTTGTTCAACTCGCCCTAACTAACGTTCAACGCTGGTTCAAGTGTGTAATTGGTAATTATCACACTGAATAGTAAACCACATTTAAAACTCAATTAATCCACTGAAATCAGTGGGTAAAAATTGCTGAACCACGGTTTAAATATTTGTACAACTGGCCCACAGTTTCCTACAAATAATTCGGGAAGTACAGTTCCGGTGCTATGCAGTTTCGACGTCTATTTCTTTCATTTGATCAAAATTGAAGGCAAAGAATCCCTCTTTATGCCTTCTGAGATTCAGCTCACGAACCCACCAACGCTGTCTTGGTGTTTCGGTTTCCTCTTCAACTCCTTCACACGCTGAAACAGCAGCGAACGCCACTTTGGCAACTAATTCTATTGTCGAAAAAAGGCCATCGTTCATTTTAAATTCAAAAAACCATTTAACAAAATATTTAAATTAAGGCTCTCCCAAACCAACGCGAAATCGTAGCGAATCATTCACAATAATAAAAAATATGACAAACACACAACGCTAAACAACAACAAAAAACTGTCGTCGACGAATGTTTCGCGTTGGTTTGGGAGAGCCTTTAATTTGCAGAATGACACTTCAATTGGTTTTAACCAGCTGATTCTCGCAGAATCACCTGTCACCTCGACGCGTCCGTAAAGCTTGTGAAACGCAACGTACGCATCGCGAACCCGTCATTGGAAATCAGCCATTACGTAGTTTGCCCCATTGAAAACGTAGTTTTAAGGTAGAACCGCACTAGGCGGAACTGCACTTCAGCGACACCGTGCGCACTTTCGCACGAAACTGAAAGAAACTTCACGTCGCGACACAGTTGGTCAGATTACAAACTTTGTCGCATAGTGTCGCGCCGTGAAGTGCAGTTGTCGCTTAGTGCGACATAGCTCATACAATTTCCTACAAATAAGTCGTGAAGTTCAGTTCCGCTGAAGTGCAGTTCCGCCGAGTGCGGCCCTAGCTTTAAGGTTCCCCCACACCAACGCGAATTTTCGGTGGCGACGACGAAAACATTAATAACAACGTGTTGCTTTCATTGACATGAAGATCTTCAACATTTTGATTTGTTCCAACTAATGTAATATTTATATTTTACATCCCCCTTTTTTTTTTTGGAGAAAGAGAATGAATTTGAAATTGGAACCAACGATTATTCCTCGAACTCTTCTGCAGTCTTGGTTTTTTATTGTTATTATTGTTTTCGTCGTCGCCACTGAAAATTCGCGTTGGTGTGAGGGAACCTTTAAACATTAAAGTTTGGAGACATTTTTAGCGAATTTTCAAAAATTTTCACCAATTTTAACTCTAAAGGTTCCCCCAAACCAACGCGAATTTTCGGTGGCGACAACAAAAGAACAATAACAACACGTGGTTGTCAAAATAAACAACAGGTTGTTATTATTATTTTCGTATTCGCCTCGACAGATTCGCGTTGGTGTGGGGGAACCTTTAAATGGAAGAGGGAATTCAACTTTTTATCCGGTCCAATTTCAGTGTTTTTTTTTGTCAAATGGAAATGGAACAAGCAACTGTCACAATGACATATTTACATTTTTGCTTTTGTATCGAGCCAAAATTTATTTGGTATTTGCATTTGTTCGAACAAATTAAAGAAAATAAACTCGAAGGAATAAAAGGTGTTCGTTTCAAAATCAGAAAAAAAATTCAAAATAAAATGTCCAATATCGTACAATATATAATTGTTCGCAGTGATTTAAAATCAGCTCTCAATTGGCCACTAGGAGCTATTATCGCTCAATGTTGTCATGCCACGGCAGCTGTAATGCATTTAAATAATGAAGATTCCGACACCTTAAAATACCTCAAGGATCTAGACAATATGCACAAAGTTGTCCTCGAAGTATAGATAATTAAATAAATATTTGATTTTTTGTCTAAAAATTATGATTCTTTTCAAAATTTCAGATCAAAGACGAAGATAGTATAAAAGCTTTAAGTGAAAAGTTAAAAGAAAATGACATCAACCATAAATTGTGGATTGAACAACCAGAGAATATTCCAACATGCATTGCTGTTAAGCCTTATCCAAAAGAAAATGTACAAAAATATTTAAAAGGACTGAAACTCATGAAATGATGGTCTCAATCTAGAGTTATTTTATACTGAACTGAAAGATGCTTTTAATTAATTAAAACAAAAATTGTTATAAAATTACTTGTCATGAAAAACTTATTTCAAAATAATAGCCACGTTCGGGAAAATGAGATCTCAGAGATCTCAGCAATCTCGGTTATCTGAACAGGATTTCTCAGCAAAATTACTGATCTTTGCTGTCAAAATTCTGAGGAAAAATATCTTGGATTCGCTTGATTACTTTTTGAGTGAGAAAAACTTCTGAGATCTCATTTATCTGAACGCGCCAAATGCCTGGGATTGCTGAGCAATAAACGAATATTTTTCCAGAATCAATTTTACTACAAGCTAACCTTTCATTGAAAGACTTTTTGATGTCCCGAATAATGACGGAGCAAATTAGTTGATACACTCCTTTGTGCTTAAATAAAAAATTCTTTAGCCATAATTTTCCGGAAATAGGTTTCAAGAAATCATCGTTTCCGTTGTATTAAGACTTGTTTCATGGAGAATCTTGAATTAAATTGTTTTTTACCATACTAAACAAAGTGACGGAAAAGTAAGTCTTTAGGGCTTTTTAGTCACCTCTTAGTCTAGTCAATAGGTAAAAGTCTTGGGCCTATAAGCTTATATTATCTTAAGGAGGAAAACACCGCAGTCCAAAAGCATAAGCCCGATAATGGATTATTAAATCCGAAACGCGTCGCTTTTTAAAAATAAATGTGAAAATATTTTTAAAAATAAAATAAAACAAAGTTTTTCTTATTTAAAATTTTTATTTTTTCAATAATTTCATCATACATACATATATCATAAAACATGAAGACTACACCATACATAAATTTTAAATATTTGTATATATAAACATAATAGACATTTCCCTTTGCATTTTTCAAATAAATCTCAAACCAAAAACTAATTTTTTTTAAAGGAGCAGCGTCGCGGCTTGGTATTTGAAAAGGTCGCATAAAAAAGGGTCACGAGGAAAAGATTCATTATAAAAATGCCTTAACATGTAAAATCATTCGAAGTCCGTACATAAGAAAATTCTAGGCAATTAAATCGTTTTCTTTTTTTTTTTAAAAATCGGTTGACAATAAAGGTAACGGAACTATCTTTAGTTAAGTTAAATTAATTTGAATATAAATTGTAAATTACATTTATTTTAATTTTAAACGTTTTTCTTTAATTTTCGTGGTCTCTTGGTAGCACGAGGCAAGAAATGAGTCAAAATGCAACCTGAAAACCTCGCAGAGAAAAAAAATAAAAATAAAGTTTAATATGTAGTTATTTCTAATCTCTCCTTAGAATATATAGAGGGTAGAACATTTTGCAAAAATCTACATATTTCTTCATGTTTTGAAAACATTTCTTCTCCAATAATGGTTTTTAAAGAATTTAAATAATGATAATAATGAATACTGCAATTTAAAAATTTGTATTTAATACCTCAACAGCTCGTTAAGACTCTTAACCATCCCTGTGTAAGTTTCCCCACAAATAAATATATGTTTTTATTTTACTTTAAATCCCTTCCACACTATCCCACTGAGTATTAATACATGTCAAATTGAAAGTGGGAAAGAATTCCAGGGCTTTTACAGTATCACTAAAATGGTCATAATAGGCTTAATACCCACCAAGTTTTTTGGTTCCAATAAAATAAAAAAGAACATTTTTATTTAAAAAGGTATTTTTATTAAAATTGTTTTTTTGTTTTGTTATTATTATTTCTATATGTTATTATTATTAATTCTATAAATAAAAAATACTTATAAACTTAAACGGTACGTACATATTTCTCTCTTTTTTTCAACATAATATAATATTTTAGAATGCTTACATTTATTTCATTGGCATAGCCCGTTTTAATCACTAAATTCTTTTACAAAACGACATGAAATATTATACTTGAATTGTAAAATTTAATTAAAATATAAAGAATTATGAATTAAACAAAAAAAATAAAAATATTAATTATGTAAACTACATGACTCGATTGGAAGAAAGCTGTCCTGCACTTTGTTCAATATGGTAGGTACTTGTAAATATCTATTTTCTCTAATTTATGTGTAAAAAATTGTTTTTTTTTCTAATTTGTTTGTTTTGATTTTTTTATTAAATTGAGTTCCTCGATTAGCCAGTCTTGTAAGTTTCCCTGAAATTTTTTGTATTATTCTTTTAAAAAATACATAGTATTTTATTAATTTTAGTTTGTTTTTATTGTATCTTTGTGTAAATAAATTCCCAGAAAGCCATACAAAATACCCAGCTACCGCATGTTTTCAAAATAATTAATGTTAATAATCAGCACTTAGTACCTATGTATGTATATAAGAATTAAGTTATTTAAGTTATAATGTTGTTGTTTTGTTTAGTTTTTAAGCAGGGAATACTTTTTTTTAAACTGAAAATAAAAAAATCAAGAGGCCACAGATAGTCGGTGGCAAACGGTGAGCAAAAATTACAATTATTAGGAGTCCTTTAAAGTTTTGTGAAATTTAATGTTATAATCTCTCAGCTTGATTTAGAAAAATTAAATGTTTTTATTTAACAAATTTGAATTTTTTGGTTATTTTAAAACAAAAACTCGGTCTTAAAAAAAAACAAAATAATATTGACACTATTTAGTATAAGATTTTTTGTTGATTATTTTTGTGTCTTTTTTTTATTGGGTACACATGGCTTAAACAGCTTGACTTTGCTTGGGCGCCATTTAGATTCTTTAAATAATTTTAAAACTGTAAGAATAAACTAATGAAATCCACGACTATCTGAAGGCATCCTCCTAATTTATGACAATTAGCTATTCAAAATGTCATGTTATTAAGCAAACAAAAAATCTACAAAACTATAAGGTAGAAGCAGAGGATAAAATTATTTGTTTTTATTTTTGTTTTTAGTCCGAGTTGTGCATGTTATCTTGATAATCGTCATATTCTTCTTCCCCTTCACCAGTTTCTTCTTCATCTTCTTCTTGTTCATAATCGCTGGCATTGTTCTCCGGCGCTGTCACATCCGGCAGATAGTCTTTGTGGATGGGAGTAGATATGGCTGGCTCCTGTTTGTTTGTTTTGTTGTGTTGTGTTGTGTTTGAGGGGTTAACATTTTGTTTGTAAGTGCAATAAGATTAAGCTGAGTTTATAGCGATAGATATAAGAATTAATACACTACACATGCAAAGCCTTTCAAGCTACTATGTATTTTTTTTAATGACTTATCTTTTCAAACTGTCATAAACATTTTTAAGATAAGCCAGCAAAATACAATGTTAAACAAAAGAAATCAAAAATACTCCACCCAACACCGTTAAATTAGAAATAATATTGTTTACCTTTGGTGGTCTCCAACCACAACCTGGTAATGGTAAGCCATCTGATCCTAGCGGACAAGGTGCATCTAAGCCTGGAACACCTTGTTCACCTTTGTCACCGCGATCACCCTTTCTGCCACGTTTACCTGGTGGACCTGGATCTCCTCTCGAGCCCTTCTCACCTCTTGGTCCCTCCTGTCCGGGTATGCCATCGGTTCCCTTAAATTGAACAAAATTTAATTTGGGAAGATAAGATTGCTCGGGATATTAATATATTTACTGGAAGCCCAGGGTCTCCTCGTTCACCTTTTTGACCGGTTTCACCTTGAGCACCCTATAATTGTAAATACAGAATACAAAATTCATTAAATTGTGTACATTACTTTTAGTTTTCATTAGTACCTTCATTCCATCTAGGCCAGGCGGACCCTGTAATATTATAGAGAAAGTTTTAGTAAGTGCAAGAAACAATTCAGTGTGAGCTAATTTTTGTGTACCTATACTTATTACGATTTTTAAAATCAATCAAGTTATTTGTTAGTTTATTATTATTTACATACGTGATAAGATGAAAATTTAATTTGATCCATGTTGCTTTCATTGATTAAATTAATCTTATGAAATATTTCAAATGCATTTTGTTGGGCGCCATTTAAAAAAAATTCTAGGATTAAATAATAATAAAATTACATAAGTAATCTATAGTTTGTGACCTTCTAAAACTAATGATTTGCGAATAGGATAAAATAGGGTGTAAAATAATGCATGGAAACTATCACCCCCATTACGATTGTCAATTTGTTAATTCATAAATCGATAATATTAACATTTTTTTTTTAATCCCGGAGGGAATTGGTTACAAAGCCCTCACAAAAAAAATGAATATCTACATATAAATATATCGATAAAAAAGACTTATAACACAGTTTTCTCCGGGATAAGAGCCTAGCTCCGAAAATTCTCTGGGTTAAGCTTAACCTGCATTTACGGATACAAATATTTATTTCTTTTTTAAAATTTTTTTGGATGCCTTATTCTCTTGCCATCAAAATATGCACTCTGCGCTCGAAATGCTTTGCGGAAAGCATTTCCAAATGTCAATTGGTGACTATCTTTCGTTTGGCCATCTTTCTTTGAGAAAGCCCTGGTAAGTTCTATTCTTTTCGTGTTCTAGTGGTTTAAATATACCAAGTATTCTATTTGGTTCGAATCAAGTGATGCAGCGGAGGGGCTTACGGTGACTACTACGATGAAACTGAGAGCAATACGATCGCGGAAATCGTTTCTGCAGAAGGGCCACCCATGGTCGACAGGTCGAAGTAGAGTAGTATGTCACAACTAATTGCCCTGAAACAAAAGAGTATATTCTCACCAAGAAAGTCTTGTAAGGACAGCAGCAAAAGAATTCTCTAGATATTATCAACAGTGGCGTTATCAGTTCCATTTACATCGAACTATATTTGGTGAACACCTTATATTGGCTACTACGACATATTCGGTTTTCCACCCTTGGAGTTATACAAAGGTTCTGGCATCAACAAGCCTTGGTTGATTCAAATGTTGATGACCACAGCAAACGTTAAAATTAAATAAATACAATCCACCTTTTTTTTCAAAACACAATTAATTTATTTATTTAAAAATTAAATTTGTTTGAAAACAAGTTAATAAACTAAAGAAAAAGGTGCTTAACGCCCATGTTCTGCATTCCACTTATTGTGAATTCACATGGCGAAATTGAATTTAGGTGTTCCACAATTCGTTCGAAATGCTAATAGTGAATTCTAGTTTCGAACATGAAAATTGATGTTCTGCATTTCGGTTCATTCCGTTTTCTAAACGTTTTCAATCCACATTTTTATGCGTTGTGAAATCGGTGCATTTGCAGATAGTTTTGTATTTCTTGGTACAAAATGTAAGCAAACTTTATGTTTTTGTTTATTTATTTATTATTATTTTCGTAGGAAACATAAGAACATACGAATAAAAAAATACAAAAATCATCAGAACCATTCATATTTAGGTAGGTATATTCACGCCGTCGCGGCGTCGGGCAGGTTTTTTCTTACAAAATTGTTCGGCTAATTTTTTCTTTCGAGTTCCGCTTTCTTTTTTCCCTTATAAATGCCAATAATATAGAATTAATTTTCATCTTCAGTGTAATTTCACTTTAAAACACAATTAAAAATGGAGGCACCTTGCATTTTGACATTTCGAACTAATTGCGAAATTTTCGATAACGAACTAATTGTAGAACATGGAATTTCAATTCATGTGAAATTGCAATGCGATTTCAATTCGATTTCATTCGAAATGCAGAACATGGGCGTAAGTATTGTTTTGTTTCGAAATAACCCACCTGGAAAAACAATCTAGTTTTTAATGAGGTGCTAGAAAGCTCCTAACAAGGAGCTAGCAGGGGTTTGTATATAACATTAGCTAGACCCTCGCCAGCTTTGAGCTAGTTTGCTTTGAAAGGAAAAACCAACTTAAAAGAAAATAAAAGTTTAGTTTATTTAAAATTCGATCTTTCCGCCTATAAGTCCAACACACTAAATACTATTGCTAATTCGCTATACAGAAGTACAACAGTGAAAATTAATAACTTCGCCTATTATCTTTGATTTTTCAAAGTATATAGGCGATTTATTGTGATTATATAAAGTTTTTATTTCTTATTATATACGGGGTATTTTAGGGCAAAATTTGGCAAACTATATTTCACTATCAAGGGCCTTACGAGTATTTGACAAGTTTTCCTCGCCTAAATTTTTCCTACCGAATCCTTTCCAGGGCCTTGACTTTACTTGTCAAAAACTTTCCATTGAGTTTTACACTATCTCTACACTATTTCTCTATAAAGAAAAGTTTATTTTAACTTGAACTTGTCTTTAAAAAATAATAATAATTAAAATTCAATTATTTCTCCTGATATCGGCACATTTATTCTTGAATTCTCTCCTTTACATACCAATTTATAAAACATTCTTATTTCATATTATGCTCTAGAACTTTTGAATTAGGATTGGATTTGTTTTTGTTTTTATTTGTATTTATTTTATTTTTTTTTTAATGTTTAGCTTGATTTATTTTCAGCTCATAGAGTACATTCTTTATAATTCACAAACACACATTAGCTTCATGATACGCTTTAATAATACTTTTATTTCTCCCAAAAATATGAAAACACATTTAAAACAAATGATTTTCGTTTGTTTGTTTTTTTTTTTGCTTTTTTTTTGTTTACATGTAAAAAAAATGAAATTATGATTTCATATATAGTAATATTTTTAATAACGTCACTAATATTTAATGTTATTATATTATATACAAATTGTTTGATAAATAAAATTAAAACAAACAATTAAAAAAAAAACGTTTATATATTCATGTATATAATTTTATATATAAAAAAAAATATTGTAATATTCAATACACTCTGCGGAAATGCAAAATTTATATTTATTTATTTATAATGATAAAAAGAGTTAGTAAATTTAATTATAATTTTACAATTTTATGTTACAAAAATACTTTTTTTTGTTAGTTCATTTGTATGGAATTTTTTTTTCTTTTGTTTCTTTGTATTTAATTGATCTCAAGTGGAATTTATATTTAAGGTTAGTAATTGAATTTAGTATATTTTTGTTATCTAATCGATAAAAGTATAATTAAAATTTTTTAAATTTTTAATTATTTAGATCTGGATTTTTTTTCTTCAAAAGTAACACATAAATATTCAATTGAAATAGGATAATTTTTTTTTAAAGATAATTGAATGAAGATGGAAAAAGTCAGTTATATTTAAGGGGATTTTTTTTTTTAATTTAGTATATTATTAATATGAAACCAATAAGAAGTATATATTTATATTTCATACGCATGTAAATATGTTCTTTGTTATAGTTTTTTTTGTTTATTTGTTTTTTTTTTGTTTTTAGTTTAACCTAGCTAATTATGCAATGATCAGTGGAAGAATTTATTCCAATTTGTAGAAAAATTGTACTACATTAATTTATTTATTATTTTATTTGTTTAAAAGCTTCTGTATAATCAATTATACAAAGCGTATGGACGGTACAAAAACTGCTTCCATGAAACAAATGCTATTTTATTTTTATTTGTTTTAATTCATAAGTTTTTTTAAAGGAATCCATTACGAAAAAAATAAAAACAAAAATTTGGGCAGACTTAAATGACAAAGAAGGAGTTATTAGCGTTGTTTAAGGAACGAAAAGGAAAACAACAAACAAAAGCGCCTAAAAGTATACTATTCAGTTGTAAATTCTGTAATACGATATGGTTGTTGTTGAACTTTAATTCGGATTCAATTTACGATATAAATATTAAACATTTTGTTGAGTAAAGGTATAAGGTAGGTGTTAAATGTAAATATTTATATATAGGAATAAGGTTTAAGTGAAAGCGATATATGTATGTAAGTATTTTGTCTTTATAAAAAATATGGGATAATAATGTATGTATGTATGTATGAGTGTGTGTGTTAATTTATATGAAATGTATATGAATAACTATTTGCAATGGACGAAATGTATTTAATTTTAATTTTTTTTTATATAGAAATTTATTTAATTTTTGTTTTTTACAATTTCAGCGTTTGTTTTTTTGTTTTTAAATATTTATATTTTAAATTTACAACAATTATTTATTTATAGTTATAATAGAATATATAAAGGGAAAAGCGTGCATTGAATGGAATATTTACAACCATGGAAAAATAAAATTTTCAAACTGAAAAGATTTTATTTGGAAAATACAAAAAAATTGTAATAAAATTTAAAATTATCGATTTTTTGGCGGGAAACTTTGCTGAGATTTTTTTTTTTTGATTTTTTATAGCAACAACAAATAACTTGTGTGTGCAGTAGAATGGTAGATAATATATAGTAGCAGCCCATTAGCATTTTTTGCCGGATAATTTTTGTTTTGTTTTTATTTTTGTCAGCGTAAAGTGTTTGGTTAATAAGCCCACACCTGTTAGAAATAAAAATTACACTGATTAGTTACGAAAACGACAGTGAATGTTGAGTTAAGTAGACTAAGCCAGTTAAGATACATATACATCCCTTTAACCATCAAAGCGCATAAAATACAAAAAGAAAATTCAAAATATTACTCACGGGATGTCCAGGTTTTCCTGCAGGACCAAACGATCCAGAATCACCTCGCATTCCCATTGGACCCTAATTAATTTCATTAAATTCATCAATCGATAAATAATCATCAATGTCTGTTATATCGTTCGTCAACGAAACAAAAAAAAATATACATATATCAAAAATATATAATTAACTTACAGGTAAACCCATTGGACCTTGATCGCCTTTCAGTCCTTTCTCGCCCTAAAGCGTTAAGATGATGGATGAATTTGTTGTCAGAATTTAAGATACTTGTTTCCATGTGTTTTATATTTTATATGGGTGTGTTTATATGAAATGATTATTACCTGATCTCCTTTGCGTCCATCTAAGCCACGTTCTCCTGATTGGCCTGGATGACCTGGCGGGCCTATCGGACCGGGTGGTCCAGGGGGTCCATATAGCTTTTTTTTTGTTTGGGAGGGGGGACAAATATTTGGATTATGTTAATGAGTGAATTTTTATGAGAAATTAAAAATAATAACGTTCTTAATTGGGTGATTCATAAATGATAAGGTAAGATTTGATATAATGAACTTGTGAATAAAGTTAAAAGTAAGTAAAAATTAAATCGTTTTTTTTTTTTTTGTTAAGTGATTTTACTTATGAGTTAAGAAACATAGTAGATACCTTTATAATAAGCTATAAAGTTTAATGGATTCTTTTGTGAATTAATTGCTTAAAAGTTATGTATAGCTGGCCTTGAGAAAAATCCTATGAAACTAATTAAGTTAATAGACTATTCATTTCTGAAGGAGAAATCGAAATTTTGATGCAAAGTTAAAGCTTTGAAAGTCTATTACGGAATCCAATCTTCAGTTGTAAGCTCGAAAACTTTCATCGCATTTTAATTAAAACCCTATTACACCAAAAACAGTGGCCTTCCGAACCATGTTACAGGAGGTATACATGGAATGAATCATTTCTTCATTACTGATACAGAAATCATCACAGATAAAAGCAAACCAAAGCAGGAGCTACAAAAAGATATACATACATAGCTAACTCGAACATATTCGTAATTAGAGTCAATAGGGACTCATCTGACAAAAAAGTTTCATAAACCCAAGTCTGAATGCAAAATTGTTAAAGGTTTGATTCAAAGTGAACGTATATTAGCTTATTTGGATGTGTGGGTTGAAATAATTATTTTAGTTGCAATCAAGTTTTTATTTTATTTTATGTGGAGAAAAAAAAAAACATGAACAAAAAATATTCACTACTGGTTGGACTTGTGGTTTAAAAATTTAATGAGGTTCAATACTACAAATTAATGATAATGGATCAATATCGTTATGATATCGCTGATTAAAAAGAACACCGTCATAACTCAAAATATTCCATTTTTGAGTTTATTACACCATCGTACGTAGAATATTTTTCACTTTATTTCTGCAAAAAAATAGATATTTTTACTCAATTTTAATCACGAGCGCGTTATTTGAGGCACTACTGCTGTTTCTCATAGCTTTTTCTCGAAACAGACAATTTTAATCTCATTTATCTCGAAACAGCATTTTTTGAGTTATGACGGTGTTCTTTCTAATGAGCGATATACAGATAAAGAGAAAGTATACAAAATCAGAAGTTTGTGCCAAGAAATGGAATTTTTTCATTGATTTATTTTTGTAAAAAATTGTACAATTTTTAGATACAGTATTATTTAAACTATTTAAGAGCACTAAATTACAAAATAATAATAAAATCGGTCAAGAAATAAAAAAAAAATGTCTTGCAAAAAATTTGAAAGGGAGTTTTATTACATTGACTTTGGTCATTACAGGTAGCTGGTAGTTATTAAGCACGTTAAGTTTAAGTTTAATCAAATTGGTTAAAGCCGTTTTCGAGAGAATTTGAAAAATAAAACCAAATTGTTTTAGAGTTAAACCCTTCGAGCTTCGGATTTTTTTTTCTTTTCACATTTTTTTGGAAAATATAATCTTGCTCTTCAGAGGAATACATTTTTTGACAAGGGATGGAAGCCCCGAGTAAAGAAATTTGTATTGAAATTTTATCTTAAAAAAAGAAGATGTATGGCGTATGAGTGTTTTTTTAAACGAAGGTGACATAATATAATTCAAAATAATTTCGGGGAACGGTATCCGAAGAATATTTTTTTGTATTGAGAATACACGATACAACTACTTGCTACAATTGCTCCTGTATGTGACAATTGGATCGTTTTTGGTCAAACCAACAATGGTTTCAACAAAACATGCTTTTTAGTTTTTAATTGATTTTACTTTTAAGTCAAATAATGAATGAAAGGATAAAGTTAATCTTCGTTTTATATTTATTTTTTAAGCATAGCACACAGCTGAAGCGAAACGAAAGTTTCCATACAAAAATATCACAACAAAATCATAAACGAAAACTTTCGTTTTGAAGTACGCTGTTCAACAAGCGAAAATTGATAGTTGTAGCAGATTATTCGGAGAAGTCTTCGCTCCTTTTTCGCACTGAATTTATGCTGAACTGAATTTATTTATCTGCGGAAAAAATGACATTTCATTTTTATTTGTATTTGTATTTGTTGTTTATTTCATAACAGCATAGGTTTCTGTGTGTGTGTGTTTTTTTTTTAATTTGGCGACACTTTCAATATGTATATTTTTGTTCGCTGTGGTTTTCGTTAGTAGCCAAAAGTTTTAAAGCATCAATTGATGAGCAACTTATGTCACAAAATATTAAACAAGATGACTTGATTAGACTCTTCGAAAAAAGGCTTCACAGTGGATTATTTGAACGAATTGCCTTTGAGACATCTATTTAACAAATAACGTGGTGTTGCCACTGGTCCATCCTCACATGATGGTCCTATTGGGAAATCATTACAAAATTGCGAGAAACAAGTTATGACAAAAAAGAAGGCGAACTGCCAGAAGTAAAATTCAGATTGGAAATTCATTTACGGAATAATAATGTCAGTGGACAATGCACTTATGATTTGGCTAATAGGTCCCCAGGAAAGATGTCCTATGCTCGATGGTTGACAAAGTAACTCATCCAGAGAATTTAATATTGTCAATATTGTGAGATGAAAACAAAACAGTGAAGGAACTCTCTTCCAGGAAAGGAGAATATTGACCTGATAGATTGATCAAGAAAAAAAACGAGGTTATTGAGTCGACAGAATCTGCGGCCTTGTGCGAGAAAAAATCAAGAGACGGCTTAATAGAGGTGAACCTTGCGTACAGAAAACTTAAGCCCCGATTTGAGAGCAAACGAGATTCTTTTGCCTAAAACATAACAAATATTTTTGTTGGTATGATTGTGTGTATATTTATCATTTTTATTTTTAAATTTTTGTTCTAAGTTGAAGATGTACTTTACCCTTAACCTTAGAATGTTTAATAAAATTAAATATTTTTGGGACACTTTATCACTTCTAAACTCACAACCTACATTTACAATATACCTTGACACTGAACCCTGGACAAATGCCTTTTCTAAGGCTAATTTTAACGCATAATCTTATGAAGTTAGTAATTTTTGTTCAATTTATACTTACATATTCAATTGTTGGTGTATGTGGTGCATCAGCCATACCGTCATCTTGTCGTCTTCGCATTTTTCTGTACTTCTAAGATAAGAGGCAGTTAAGATTTCATAACATTTTAAGATGTTTATAATCTTTAGATATACTCACTGAATCACCCCGATCTCCTTTGTCACCTTTCACACCTGGGTAACCAGGTGGCCCGGGTAGTCCGGGTGGACCCATCAAACCAGGTGGACCAATATCACCTCGATCTCCCTTTTCACCAGGTGGTCCTTGATATCCAGGCAAACCAGGAGGACCCTCAATACCTGGTTCTCCGGGTAAACCATCAAGACCGCGAGGTCCCAACGATCCCGGTTCACCAGGCTCACCTGGATCCCCCTTCAATCCATCGCGTCCTTCTCGACCGTCTTTTCCTGGATTACCAGGTGGTCCGGGTGGACCGCGTAACAACGTCACTGGTGGGTCATCATAATCCTCATCCTTACCTCCTGGCCCAAATATCTGTAAGACAATGTGCAATCAGAATTCAGTGCATTCAGTCCCCCATCCCACCAACCAGAGTATAGGTATATACCCTCTATTCGTTTACTCTCTTAATACAAAGCAAATAACACACATAAGAAAACTACCCTTTTCATAATCCACACCAACAAAATCAAACCCCATCTACATACGGTGCCAAGCAGATCAAGTTTGCCGGAATTGTTTAGCTGCAGCATCCACAAAAACCCCAAAGCTTATGTGCGCTCTTGTGTTGTTGTTGTGCTGCAGAGGGTGCTTACTATTGTGTTTGTGTGCAGCTGTGTTTGTGTGTGTGTAAGTAAGATTGAGTGTGTGTGCTCTACTAAACATCAAAGCTATAGATGGAGTGCTCAACTCTCAAAACCCCCGAACATAAAAAGAACAAAAAATTGCAACACCAGGATACAACAAAGTACAAGAAAATAAAAAATAAATCTCTAAGCATAAGTGTACTTACAGCGTGACTCAGAAAATGTGTTAAGTAATACTTCAGTCCGGAAACAAAATAATATATATCGTATATATAAAAAAAGGATACAGAAAATATGGAAGCACATCATCCAGGATAAAAAAAAAGAAGCAGGAACTTACATATTTATATAGAAAATAAAAAAGCATTGTAAACTTAAAAAATTAGGCGCTCTAAAGTGTTATAACAAGTAATATATACATAATATACAAAAGTCTTTGTGTTAAAATTGATGTGGTTGAAGCGAAGCGAATGAAGAACAAGCGCAAGGACGACAGAAAGGACATTATACCATCTGTCACCGGATTTGCAAAATAAACATATCGACACATGAACGCACACACATATTTCACACATTCACTTTGATTCACTTCCTGTAAATGCTTTGATTAAAATTAAGTCCAAAACAAATATAAAATTTGGTGCTATGCCTCTATTTTATAAGGACACATAACACAAGAGGGGTCACCAAAGTGCATTTGGGTAGATATTCGAGTTTACAGGGTTGAATTAAGCCATGCAAAGGGCCTAATTCCAAGGCTTACAAATTCTATTTTTATTAAGTAGGTAATGAATTTTTTGGATTTGAAATGGCTCACTTATGAGCAGAGCCCTAGCCAGAACCTTCTCCACCTGTTTCAAATTGTAAATTATTTGTTTTTATAAATAGAAAATGATGCTCTGCCATTTTCCCAAAGTCCAAATATTTTAATCTTGATGATCCGACTAGTAAGACATAAGATTTTAACCCTTTAGACTTATCTTTATTAAAAAAAAATTATATGCTTAACAGTATCGGTGGATAGGATTTTTTTACGACTAACTGGCTGAACACAATGCCCTGCTGCAACTGGAATCGGAGTGGTAGCTGCAACGCTTTCAAAAAATGTCGTACGTCAGATTTTTGAATATTTTAAAGAAAAAAAAAAAAAAAATAGCCACAGTTTATTATTCCCTTTTTTTATTTCCAATATTTTTCTTTTAATTAATAATTTTTTTCGCGACACAAATAAGCACTAAAAACTTCAATATATTTTTCCGGCACTTGTTTTCTTCATAGAAATTGAAACGTCAAAAGTGCTGCACGTGAAAAGTTCGCCAACCAATGCGGCTCCGACTGCAGCTCCGTCTACAGTTTCGTTCAATTCTGCTCGTAGCATTGATTTTGTGTGTATTTAATATTTTGACAGGTGTTTCAGCTCCAACTCCGGTTGCGGCTCCGTTGCATTGTGTTCAGCCAGTAAAGGAGTTTAACTTTATACTGTCACACCAATGCACCCAGTATAACAACCTGATCCGGAATTTATTATTCAATTTCTACAAACTGAAATCAGGCAGCTAAAAACTTTTTATTTTTTATCTGCTCCAGCTCTTCTAATTCGCTAACAAGAAAATAATGAGTAGATATATAAGCTCAACGAATTGTTGAAAATTCCATTTAACGATTTTTATTGAACAATTATTATTTACAATTTGCTAATGTTGAAAATTCGTACGTTCGTGCATTGTCTTGTTATATTTTCTGCTACAACAGAGTGTGAACTATAAAGGCGACGAAATAAATATAAATATGTTGAGTGATGATGTTGACTTTGGTAGATTGTTAAAAGATACATTGTGATTTCAGTGAGTAGTGGGTGGCTAGTACATAAATGTTAGTTGGATGTTGATGTGGCGGTTCGTTTATGTGAGTCAGATGATGATGTAGGGAGCTGATTTGCAGTTTGGCCGATGACCGAGGCGACGGCACGCAGCCGGTAATTAAAATAAATTTGGGAAGATGTGTTGGGTGTTTAAATTGTTTGATGATATCATTTTATAACGAAATTAAACTCAGCAACGAAGCGACGTTGTATATGGCCCATAGTGTGCCACCAATATCGCGTTATGAATAATCCGGCTATGGATCTATGTATGTCCCTTGTCTTGGCCAACGACACTATATATAATACTGACGATGATGGAGAAAAGTGCAAATATTTGAGAATTTGCACGCTGAAGTATACTCAGCAGCTCCTTGTTCTGTCCATGCATTTTCACTTGGCTGCTGCTGATCGAATAAGGTTAAGTACTGTTTGCCAACACCCTCCAGTGTATAGAGAGTAAGCCCCTGAGCTGTATGCGAGTCTAAGAGTCATGTACGCAGAATGTATATATTCCTACCCTACCTATATCATAATATATCTTTTTTTCCTTCGTCTTTGTTTGTTACCTGGGCAAATAATATCCTGTGGGTATAAAATTCACAAGGAATGACGATAAGTTCTTCTATGAGACAGGAAAGAAGAAAACAGCAATAAAAACAATTCTTCTCCAAAGCTTTAACTAATTGTCGCTGAAAGCTAAATTTCATAAGAGAACACATTTCTACGATGACGGCGGTGGCGACTAACTGATGGCAAGGCAACGAATGGTTCTACAAAATATATGATTATGGGTAGGTATGTGTATACATATGTAGCTATTCTAGGATTAAGACTCTGCTTAAGAATCAGAAAACGTCGAAGTTGTAATCGGCCGGTGGGGAATATAAATCACCAAATCCACAGCTACCATTGAACGCGCACCCCTAGGTGATCCCTTCAGCCTGCCCCATCAGCATCAGCTCTCCGCCTCCGCCTATTCACTTTTCATTGACGAAAATAACTCCCATTTATCGCCAAAAAATCGCTATGTGTCCCTGCAGAGAAGTTGAGAGTTGAGTCCTTGCGATTGCGAAGCCCCAAAGACTTCAACGACGAGAACGATAGAGCAAGTGAGTAATGTAATGTATTACCTATACTGTACACTTGTACGCGATGCGGCCTGGCTGTCCTCTTCGTCGACGACGATGAATGGATGGATGGAAGCTGCGAACGACAGCTGTCGCTGGATGAAAATATATATTCCAAGCGCGTTGGCCAAAAAAGAAAGGGAAACAAAACGAAAAAAAAAACAAAAAAACTTTTATAGCCTTTTCGAGCTTTGTTCTTTGTATATTTATTAGACTCTCTTGACTAACACTATGCGAAGAAGTTTAATTTTGCGAATCAAGACGTTTTTATTGCGAATTTAATAAAATATAAGATTTTCCAACAATCGATGATTTTTCATGACAAAAACAACGATGTCGTCGTGTCGTAGCCATGGGTCGGTCGTCGCATGTATTCCATATAACATATATATAGCTGTCTTCATTTTCATTGTTGTCGTTGCGTCTCCTTGATTTTTGAGTGCAATGAGGGATAACTGATGGTATGTTGGTACTATCTATATTTTTGTTTTAAGGATACAAAGATGGCGCAACTTGAAATCAAGCGATTTTTATTTCTTTCAAATAAAATGATAATATTATAAGAACTTTTTATTTTGTCTGTTTCACTAAGGGAAGGGCAAGAGTAACAAACATATGGTGTTCTTTTGATTGTCTATGCTCAAATATTTTTGTGGAAGGGGACGCAATAATTTTTTGTGAAATCATGTTTTTGCAATAACAGTTTATTTTATTTGAATTAATATATATTGGGGTTCAGAAATGGTTGCTATTATACTCGATATAGTATATTTTGTTTTGATGGTTTGTGGTCCTGATAAATATTCAATGAAAAAAAAAAACTAGCGGAGCATAGCCCATAAGTGATTGGTAAGGTTTTACACATCCTTGACAAAAATATCATTATGTTTGAACAACGACGATAATTCGCCATTCTTTGGAACATTCTACATTCAGTTTGAGCGGATCGAGTCAATAATGAAAGAAATATGAAACATAATTTAGTGGCAGTAAAATATATCAGAAGAAGAATTGGTCAAACAATCAGGAATTTGAAGAAGTGAATTCTGGGTTCAATAGCAATAGTCGATACAACTTGGAAGAATAATAACCTGTGCTCCTGGGTTCAGCTTCAGTTCAACAAAGCCAACATTTTTTCAAGGCAATCTTAAACATAATCTCAGAGAGGAAAAACCACCAAGCCGATGAATTGAAACTTAGCATTGTTTTCCGGATCCTAGAAGACATTTTCGGCCGTATTATGTGAGTATTCTGAGGAACGCAGCTACCTCTGATAAGTCTTTATCAATGTGGCTTAAGGCTAGGAAAATCCAATACATATCAACCAAATGTTCATATTACTGCGGCAATCTCAGAAACTTCAAATCAACATTCACTACCTTTTCATCGATTTCAAAACCGCGTATAACACCATCTATTGATTCGAGCGAAACTCGCCCGTGTGTGCAGAATGAGTAATGACGATAGAGAAAGTAAGTTGCTCCATCAAGTTCAGGTAAAATCTTGCCAATACCTTTGAAGTCAAAAAAGGACAAGGACGAGGACGAGGACAAGCTTTGTCAAGCGACCTCTTTAACATAATTCTTGAAAAAAAAAAAGTGCAAAACTCTGGTGTCACTTTATGGGAAAACCTTTCAGGAGTCTCTCTAATAATAGCGACAATATTGACATAATCGGAATTGAGAATCCAAGTCCTTTCTCTCAGGCAACTAAACCTTCCTTCATAAGACGCTCACGTTAATCATCCCGGTAATAGCCCGTGACGTGATGGATAATGCGTATAGAACTGTCACCCTGAAGGTCTTGGGTTCGGTTCCCATCCTATGCCACCAAAAAATAGAAATTTTTTCACGGGTATTGCCTGTTACGAGGAATTGAGAAATCCTTTTGTCACTTAAGGTATTCGATTTAGATGTGTCGCAAGCTTTTGACAAGGTCTGGCACGAAGGTCTCAAATTCAAATTAAAATTGACTTTATACGATTTTTAAAGAATATCTGGAGAATAGACTCTTTCGTGTGAGACTTGGAAATGGGTATTCTGATTTCAAAGAAATAATGGCGGGGGTACCACAAAGAAGTGTTCTAAGTCCAATTGTGTACCTTTTATTTACATGCGATATACCTCTGACATAAGGCACTATTGTAGCCGCGTTTGCTGACGACACTGCAATACTAGCAGGGGGCAAAAACATCAAAAAGGCCACGTGGACTTTACTTATAAGAAAATCGAAAGATTACCTTTATTTCTAAATACAACTCGAGTTCCATTTGCAAACGAGGCAAAATCTGTCGGAATGATTTTAGACGCGAAATTAAAAAAGAAATGATTTAGAGGAGGTATTGCGAAGAATAATAGAAAGTCCACAGCAATTAATTGAAAGAGATAAGGGGTTTGATTTATCTCTCAACTGTCGTCGCATGCGTATAAGTTGTATTTTTTTCATTTTCATTTTCACTTCCTACAATAAGAAAATTGCTTCGGGGAAACATTTCAATTTTAAAATTGAATTTATAAATGCAACAGATAACTACACAAGATGTCAAATTACAGTGGCAACTCAATTATTCAACTACAGTCACCTATAAACATCAACATTATTTTTTTGACACTTTCAACTTCGACAACCTGCGCAAAGTTTAGATTTGTCAGTGTACACACTGTGGTTGTCAGCCACCACTCATGTGAAATGTCAAAACTAGTGACCGTTCAAAATTCGATGTTGGTGTCTCATGTGCAAGGCACTTAAGATCAGAAAATATGTCATTTAATTTTTCCAAAAATATACCAGGATTTAAGTATGTACATTGTAGGTACACACAGTACACATATTAAAGGTAATATCATTTTTCATTTTTGTTCAGTTCTACGCATCTGTCAAAATTGAGGTATTATGGTGGTAAAATGGTGGATCCAGTGTCCCTTTACTTGTCTAATTTCAATATTTTGTTGTTGTTCCTAATGATGCGTGCTGAGTTCCTGTGGGCACTGGAACAGCCATTTTTAATTTTTTGACACTTCCAACTTTGACAACATGCGCAATATAATACCTTTGATTTGTGTACTGTGGTAGGTACATATGTATGTGTAACGATTCGTTGCTTCGTAAATGGTTTACGTATAATTATCAACTCATTGCAAAAAACTCTCTCATAGACCCAAGAATCATCATTGCTATAGGAGATGATTGTAAGGTTCAATGTGACTTTTGAGTTAAAGCAAATAAAATCAACCCAGAGGGATGCAAAATAAACAAACATGTCAACATTTCAATTATACAAACATATCGATTTCTTCCTTTCGAATTGCCAGACTATGAATTTCAATTATAAATTTATAATAGCCCATGAAACGTGACGAATACAAAAGCACTTACCTATATATAGATACGAATACATATAAAGATACAAACAAATATGTAAATAGTAAACCGCGTACGTTTGCAACAATTGAAACTAATTACCTCCAACCCTCGTCCTCGAATTGTCATCGTAGTACATGTACAATGTACATCTACATATACACAACTACAGTGTGTCTCTTTTATTTTTATTATGCAGTTATTGCGAAAATTGGAATTCACCCAGACTCATTCATAAATGAAATAACCATATATTGATTTATGACAGTTGGTGATTGCGTGAAACTTTGTATAAATGTATCTGCGAGTATCTACTACTCATACATAAATAGACTAGACTGGATGACAGGATATATGTACAAAGATACCAAATAGAGAGTGTAATAATTTACATTTAAGTTTGTTGTATATTGTGAGAAATTATTTCATTTCGTTTTTTTTGGTTCGTGTCAGATTTGTGCTGTGCGTGCGAATCGACCATTAGGGACAGGAAAATGTATTTATCTTCTATAGATATGTCGAGACGATTTGAACCTGTACATGGATATATATAATGTAGGTGGCAAACCTACAAAATGAAAAATGATGTAAAGATGTAATCATTGCGTATTGTAAAAGATACAAGAGCTTAAAGTGTTTTTTGAAAATAAGATAACAATAATTCTAATAGCGTGTTCGAAGTCTTTAAAAAGATGTTTTCTGTTGAAAATGTTCTTTATATATAGAAAAATTTAACATTCTTTCTTGCTGCGAGGCTGGTTGCCAAAAAAATTAAACTTATATCTCCTAACGACTAATTGAATTAATTGGCTTTAATAGTTACCGCGCTATAGATACATATATAGGTACCTTCGTGCTTCAGAAAAACTTGTCAATTCAAAGTAAATAATTGTGAAATAAAATTAATGATTTCTAGTCAGTCAAGTGGAAGACTTTTTATCAAGCATTTTGTAAATTAAGTAAAAACATACATACACATTTAACCTAGTATAAAATTAGACTATATGGCTTCCAACAAAGAGAGATAAATTGAAATTAAGTCCGATTCATTAATTTATTCACATGAAACTCACAAACAGCTGTTGACGGTCTAAGTTTAAGAGAATGAATGGAATTCTCTTAAAATTTCGAAACTGCTCCAAAGTAAGGGGGTAAAGATGAACAGTATTCCGAAGTACCTACCTTATTTTATATGACAGGCACGACACGACTTGCTTTAGCTTTCATTCTTTAACTCTATAGAAACTTGGACAGAAAATCATGATTGGAGAAATTTGACTTCCTCGAGTTGGACTCTTGTTTTTGCAAAATGGATTTTGGAATACGGGCAATGCTTCTGATTAAAGTTCACACTAATACACAGAAATTCAGACCTATTTTGTCAAAATTGTAGACTCTTTTAAAGGCCCTCCAAACTAACGTGTAATATTTGGAAAGACGACGAAACTATCGGCTTTTCATGTGCTTCTTGCTTTCCAGCCCAGGTTTTACTGGCCGGTCTCACCAGGGTCGTCCTGAAGAAAACACAAAACTTCAGAGTAAAAGGTCATTGAAACCTTATGGTAAAATCTTTATTTAAAATACTACTCTTCGAACTAAAGGGTATTTCAATTTAGCGGTCGTATGCCTGTTCTCGCGATGGAGAGATACGCTCGCGCAGGTTTAATGGGAATCCTAGTAACGGACATCTTGCTTCTGTTGATCTTAATCTCTATCAGGCTCCTGACTCCTGGTTTCCGCAAATCGCGTCTCTTTAATATTGTGCTGTCGGGTAACCTGGTTTCCGGTCACCTAAATTTATATCCTGAAACAAAATCTGCAGGTACTACGCCAGTGGTGGCACTATTCAGAAGATACTAGGCCCTTGGTGGCACTCGATACAGCACGTACTTGCTGATCTACCAGAGCGAAAGTCTGGTAGATCAGCAAGTACTACGCCCCTGGTAGATCAATTCAGCAGGTACTTTACGCTCTAGTTGACCAGCAAGTACTACGCCCCAGGTGCCTAGTGGGACTATTCTGTAGATACTGGCCACGGTTGACGGTGGCACTCGACACAGCAGACTTTCGCTCTGGTAGATCAGCAAGTACTACGGCCCAGGATGCACTATTCAGCAGGTACAAGGCTCATGGCGACACTCGACACAGCAGGCTTTTGCTCTAGTGGATCAGCAGGTACCGAAACCCTTGGTGGCAATCAGAACCTAAAATATGTAAAACAGCTCATAAACACTACACTTGTGTCTGCACCGGTGTGGCATTCCGCCACCCACGCAACACCGATCGAGGCACTGCACCAGCCCACACATAGCCCAGATTTCCGTACACACCGGTGCAGACACAACTGTAGTGTCATATGGGCTGCTTTAGACAGCTGCTTCGGGTTGTTCAAGTTAACTGTCATAAACTCAATCCCAATATTGGAACTAAGTCCCAACTGTAGGTACTAACTCCCAAATTTACAAATTTGTTGGGAGGGAGTTGGCTCATTTCGGTTTGTAGGAGTTAACTCTATTGAGAGTTAGTTCGCTGATCCTTTGAAGCTGTGCAAAATTTTCCCAAACCTAAATGTCTATTTTAATTAGGTTTTTGATGTTACAAAATTAATCATCGAGGAAAATTTTTCTGTGATAGAGCTGGGGTCGAATTACGGCATCAGTGACTGAAAGACACGTGAGGGAAATTTCATACAAAATATCGATGATGTTTAATATTTCGTATGAAATTTCCCTCACGTGTCGTTCAGTCACTGATGCCGTAATTCGGCCACTGGGGTTGATTTTTGATCAATGAAACTATCAACAACGAATTTAGAGGTAAGTGTTATATGTTCTAATGAAAGTGAAATAAATCTTGTACATATGCATTTGTACAAAATTGTAAACGTAATGAAACTTTGGGGTAAGTTGAAAAAGTCATTTGGATGTTCATAATTTTCCATTGTCTTGCCACCTTTCGATTTTGAGACCAACTGCAACTTTCCATTGCCATGGATTTTACGAATCTCTTCTTGAATTGTTGCAGAATTTAATTATTTTATTTTTCGGTAGCGAGCTCTGATAGAATTATTGAAACAATTTGAATAATGCAAAATTCAGATGTACATTGAAAATCCCCGGGTCTTTTTTATGAACTCCTGCACACCAAAGGGTCTATGAAAATTTTGTCAAAAGGTTAACATGGTAAATACAAATCTGCCTTGTATTTATCTATTTAAGCTTAACTTCAGAAGGGCTTTCCATGCCCAAATATAAACCTACAAACTTTTGTAAACTAATTTAAAATTTTTATTTGATTTATTTCTGTTTCGTAGCCTTTTTTTGGGCGCCACTTTTTAAAGTTTAATCACATGAAGTGCTATAAGATAAAAAGTCGATGTTTAAATATAAAAGCAGAAATCTTGTTCCCTTACTTAAAGAAAGTAGATTTTTTTATTTTACAAAAATTACGAGTTTATTTCAGGTAAATTTACTCCATGATACTTCTCTTATAACGATACCACTTGAACAACTATCTAACCCCAAATTCAACGCAGAGTTTTTACCGAATCCTGCACATACTTTGACGTTCAAAATACCAACCTACAAGAACAACAACAACAAAAAAAAAACCATCAAACAAACCAAAACTAGCTTCAAAACGACTATTTTAAAAAAACATTCAAAACACATTCCATTTCAGCTCGATTGCATTTCGAGTTAAAAAGTTTAAAATTCAACACACACAATGTCATCTAAAGATCTACAAACCATTGACCAGGTCATACAAAAAGTTTCTACCGGTTGGTTCTTTGGGTATTCGTCCTTATATTATACCAACAACAACATTAACTAAAAATACGAAGGCAAGTAAAAAAAAAAACAACAAAACTTCAATTCAGTTTTGCCTGAGTATACATAAATTGAAAATCGTCCCAGCGGAGAAATTTTAGACTTTCACTTGAACCCATTTAAGTTATGTTTACAAAAACACTTTGACATTCATGGTTCCACTTAAAATGGATGAATGTACACATTTTCTTTAGCTACTTCCTACGAGTATATAGCTAGCTAACTTGAATGAAAAAAAAAATAATAAAAAAAATACTGGCGGTGATTAATGAGTACACGTTTCTAGGAAAAATTTTTCAAAGTAAAACCGTTTTTGAAGGTGTTTACATAGGTTGAGGTAGAAAAATCAATTTCCCTGTGAATAGCTGAACATTATTATGTAACCTTTCCTTGAAAAGGAACCTATGATGGCTTATCTGGCAAAATAAATCGTTTGAATTTTACATAGCTTTTTACTATACTCGCATACATTTATTTAATTTTTTTTTCTATAAGTTCGCATACATAGATTGAACAGGTATTTTGCTTATAGTGCTGTTTATATTTATTTCCTAAATCTCTTAGCTGTATGTTCGTCCTGATTAGGGCAATTCTTTTGAAAGCTAAACTTGTCCCCAAAAATGTGACCGAATACTGATTTTTTTTTTTTTTTTCATTTTAAGAATTTTCTATTAAAGTTTATTGAAAAGTTTTTTCCCATTGAATATTTGTAATGTGTTGGGTTTGAGTTAAGGCAAATTGGTTCGATTTGAATGAGCTGTTACTTAAATTTGATGCACGTTTATCCTTTTTTTTTTGATATTTACGATCTAAAGTGATTTGATTACCACTATTTGAATATATTTAAGTAAACGATTTTAAATTGAATTTATAAAGTGTTTTTTTTCTCCATTCAAGAACCACATGCTTTTGGATAAGATTTAAGGTCAATAAAGTTCAATTTGTGAGGAAGGGCTATAGCAGATACACAAGACAAACACGAACTGAATGCGATGTACCTCGAAGCATGTATACGTAAGTAGGTATCAAAAATAAAGCTCTTTAGACTCTGGTGGGCGAATTTGACAACTTTATGTAAATTACATAATATTCTCACGGGGCACGTTCACAAAGCTATATAATCCAAAGCAATCTGGATAGGTTTGTGTTTTTGTAATCCGTAGTAAAAAAACAGCTGGGGTCAGCTGATACAAAAACAACAGCCTATGTCCTATTGAAATGTGAAGTCACGCACTTATTCGAAAAGTTTTCAGTTCACAAAACCTTGACATGTGACATAATAATTGTTTGTTAAATACAGTGACTTGATTGTAATGATTATTTTGTCATTGACAGATTATGATACACCGTTTACAACAATAATATGTTCATAATTTGTTCATTAAATATAAATCAAAGTGGTTATTAAAATTATTAATAAAATAATTAAATGAAAGTAGTCAATTTGATTGTCAAACAATCTTCATTTCTGACGAAGATACAAAAACTTCAAGAATTGTCAATTCAGGCCTCGAAAACCATAGAATTTGATTGTCTGGGTGAGTTCAGGTCTTGCAAAAAACGCTTAAGGGCGACTTTAGAATAAGGAGGTAAGGAAGAGGTGTATATCACATATACAGTTAACAGTGTACATACGTGCGTAAGGCACCAAATTAAAAAAAAAAAACAACAAAAGAACCCGATCTGTCCTTATGCCGAGCTATAGGAAAGTGAAGTGATGTTTTTTAGGTTAACACATTATCTGAGAATACTTTTCAATTGATATTTGCAAATTGTTTGAAAATAAAAATACACTTCAATCACGGGAATTAGCTGAACCCGATCTGTCAAAATTGAAATTCTCGTCCAGGGTCGCATTAGTTTTTGTTGGTGATGGTAAGGCGCTCAAATCCATTGAGCACTCGTAGACCGTAGTGCAGAGTAATTTTATTGTGGAATATGAGACACAGCTCACCTGTCAAATGAACCAAAATTACACTGCTTGTTATAGGTGTTTTTACAGCATTTAACGCAGCACCGCAAGTAGTTTTCTATTTTTTTTTTTAAATGAAGTATTGCATGTGATCACTTTATTTACTTTTATATCACTTGTTATAGTTGTTTCTTTAATTTAATAAGCTTTTTTACTATTTTAACGAAAAAACAGATCAAAATTCCCCAGGATTTAGCTGTTTAACTGCACGCCTTCACTGTGTGAAAGCAATTGTGTTTGTGTAACTCACACTATTTTGAAAAATGCTTCACTTTTTCCTCGATATGCCGTAACCTCTATTTCTTCTTCTAAGAGGGCGACCCCACCAGGGTAACTTCAGGGCCCAACGAACAAATCTATTGCTATCGTCAAATATCCAATCATAATAAAAAAATACAGTTTCGGAAACGTCAAATCCACGTGAATTTGACCGTCAAATGATCGTTATTTTGTGACGCATTGCTATCAATTATACAATCGTCGTCCTTGCAAATTGCATACGTTTTGGGTTTTTGACCAGTGGAATTTTGTTTGTATTTTTGACGCAAATGACGTTCGAAAATGGCCAAAGATTTAAAATAGGAGATTGAAGGGACAACTTGATAATTTCTGTCACATAAATAATTTGACAATTTTGTAAAAGTGTCAGAAGGCATAGTTGTCGAATTTTTCGATAAAAGAAGATATCACAACATTTAGCTTGTCAATAATTTTGCAAGTACATATATATAGTAAATTCTTTGGACAGATTTTTAAGTTTTTTTCGTTATTTTACAAATATGTATTCTTGAATTGACTTGATATTGGAGATTTTCAACGTGTTTTTTCATGAAATAAACAAAAGATATTATTTTAAATAACTTATTAAATATTTTTGGTTGTGATTCTTTTGGTAAACTCACTAAAATCCTTTACCTTTGCAAAGATTTCCTTAAATATTGGAGTAAAATAGACAGTTGCAAGAGAAGAAATAAGTTTTGACGTTGTCAATGGTCGCGTTCAAAGAACTATCCAACTATATAACTATATCTGGATAGGTTTTTGTTGTTTTAATCTCCTGTAAAATAACAGCTGATGCAACAAGAACTCAACGTATCTGAAGATTTGGGATAGCTAGAGCCTATTAAATAATATGTTTTCTAACGCAAGGAATTTTGATATTTATGTTTGACAATAGCACTAACCGGGCGTTCAGATACATGAATAAAATGAAACTTTAAGGTATTTTTTTGTAATCCCAGAGACGATTGGTTGACAAAAACGGATTTTTGGAGATTTACAGTCGTATTTATTAGATTTTTGTCTACTTAGACACTGTCTAACTATTTTCAAATTGGTGGAAATATGCTTTATTTAATAAAAATAAATATCACATTATTCACGGTTAAGACAATATACTATTGTGTTTAAGTTAGGCAGCTATATGACAACAATAAACAAGGTTTTTGAAAACATTTTCCAAAGTTGGACAGTTGTCTAAAGTTAGACAACTTTTATAAATAAGACCGTTAATATTTCAAAAAAAAATCCAATAATGTTCGCTTTTTTGGAGATTTTATTCAAGATAAGGGACCATCAAATACATTCTCCAAAAAAAATCAACAAAAAATGTATTGTTTGTGTTTCATAAAAACTGCAAAAAGCTAACCTTATCAGATTTTTTTGGAGACTTTTTTGGCTTAAATAAAACCTATCAAAAAATGCGAACCTTATTTGATCTTTTTGAAGATTGTTTTGTTGATTTTTTGGCGTTGCATAAAATCTACAAAAAAAGCTAACTTTATCGGATTTTTTGGAGACTTTTGTTGTTGAAGTTTTGTGTTGCATAAAATCTCCAAAAAGTGCCGATAAAGTCAGCTCAGAAAACTTATATCTTGATTCCTATTATTCGGATGATCAAGATTAAACATTTTGAACTTTATAGGGAACAAGACATAGCATATTTTTCTCATTTAAAAATGAATTTAAGTGATAATATTCGTGAAAAAAAAATTGGAAAAAATTTTGAAAAAAAACCGCCAGACTTTTTTTTATTAGATATCATTACGTACATTATTTTGGTTATAAATACATTCCTTCACACTCAAAATTGAATGCCAGCACTTAGACTATTCAGTGCCTATAGGTTTTGTAACTCTCGCATCGATAATATTGGTCGTCAAGAAACGTTGAAAAATGGAACAAAACTCATTTGTTTCAGTTTTCATCGTTTCTCGACTAGTTTTTTTCAATGCGAAAGTTACAGAACGTAGGTACAGAAATAAATATACAATACTGTGAAATAGATCATTTTAATAGATAACTTTTGAAATCAAAGTCCTCTTATAATTTCGTGTTTCATATTAAGTACGTTCATCCCTGTGTGCGTTCATAATGTGTTCATACTTTACTTTTAAGGGCGCGGACTCATTTAACTCGATTAATTATTTTATATATTATAAACCGTTTAAGCTTTTCAAAAATATTCAAATTTTAAAATCTATTAGATAACTACTTTACATCTATTTACATTGCTTTTACATGCAATCAAGCTTATTATTTATACATGTTTTCTACATTCAATTTACACAACATACATTATTTACAAATATTAACAAAATGTATACAATGTTAGATTTGTACATAATTTTTTAAATCGTAATATTCTTAAAAGAAAAAGTTTGTCTAAATGATCTTACTCGTTTACCACGTTTACCACGAGGTCCTTTTTCGCCTGGTGGTCCAGCCGGTCCTGGTGGACCAATTTCACCTCTTTCACCCGGAATACCTTGGGGTCCTGTAAATTAAAAAAAAATTACAATAAATAAATCAACAAAACATCAAAAGTGAAACAATATATATCCTACCACCATTAATGTTGGTTGGTTGAATTTATTGTTAATGTATATTGTACACGTTTTTTTTTTTTAGTTAGGTGATAATGGGGTAAATAGTAAAGTGGAGATTTTATGTATGTATATATACCTAACATCTCCGAAAAAAGAGACACAATTAATAAGACTGTAACTTAAATCTTTATCTTTAAAGGAAATTCCTATTTTTCAGTTGTGGTTTGACAGAGGGAAAGGCTGCTTTTTTACAAAGTTTGAACATTTTAAAAAACATTCGAAATGATAACAAAAAATAAACTATTGAAATGTAAATTTCAATTGAATTCATGATATAGGGTGTTTAAGTGGGATTCTTAAAGGATTTGTCTTGAAGAAATTTATGCTGGTCATAGGCAATTTATGTCAAAACAAGACAAAAAGGTTCTTTTTGCAAAAAAAAATTTATGTTGATATTAAAGAAAAACCTATTGAAACGAATGAGAGAAAGACATCGCTTATTCTTCTCCTAGGGACAAGCTACTTCTATTTAATTATTTAAACCAAACAACAACAAAAACTACTAGAAAGTTACACATTTTCCCCATTCTCCCCTATACATCTGTATATATAAGAAGTAAACCTACGTGTTTATGAATTTTTTCAAAGTGTACAAAAGTTACATATAAATAAATTTTTATTCATAATAATAATTACAATTATCCTCGTGTGCTCATAAATAAATGTTGCACAGGAAAAGCAAAAACCCTTATGGATAGGTAATGGCAATGGCACCCTTTCGTTTTGTAATTTCATTCCAGCACTTCCATCTACTTCCACTTCCACTTTCACATCATCATATATAGGGGTTTGCCATGCCATGCCATTGCCACCACACTAGTTAATAATATTGCGCAATTGAGGAGGACTCTCTACTTGTGGCAAAATGTAATTGAGGTATGGCCATAGCATTGCACAGAGCACAGGCAAAGGCACATAAATGTGCAGATTTCAACTTATACCTTAGGTATTAAACCTACTGTTGCTGATGCATATATAACATAAGAAGAAGCGCCCAACGCCAACCAACCCCTCTTATAGTATTCACTCGGTTTTATTTCGTTATTAATTATAATATGCTTTAAGGGGTAGATATCAATGGTGGTATATAAGCATGTGTTCGTCAAGGAACACTGATTTTGGAACTCGAACTAAACTAGTAGGTAGGTAGGTACACATCATCATCATCAACATCATCATATTGTTATGTGCAGGTCTGTTGTAAGTGTGCATATATAAGTTGGTAGTATAAGTTTTTAGGAAGGGACTACACTATACAAGTCTAGTTTTTAAAGGCTTAAGGCTCGTTAGGGAAAGTTTATGATTTTAAGAGCATGGCCTTTGGAAATTGTTTTATTGTTATAATTATGCTGGTCTTATGGGGTTTTTTGTTGTTGTTGTTTAAAATACACATAGAAGGGTCTGTTGCATACAAATTTTGAAGGTGAATGTTTTTGCGTTAACTATTTTAAAGGTTATTAGAAAAATAATAATTTTAAGATTAAGAGCTGAAAAACGGTTTATATATTCTTGCCAAATAACGTTATAAAATGTAGTTAAAAATGTTGTAAACCGATTGAGAATTGAGAAGAAGAAGTAGTTATTCATGTCAAACAAAGTTCAAGGGTTTATAGTAAGTAAGGTAGGGGACTTGGATTCATTTATAATATTTTCAACAATATAATCTTCAAATCTTCATACCTATATAGGTATTTGAACAGATTTTTTACTGATGCGATTTGAAGGTAAAATTAATAGTAATAGGAATTGCGAGATGTTAGTTTTAGATCATAAACTGTTATTCGAAGTGAGAAGTGGAAACAAACTTTTGTAAAATTTTTCTTTTTACACATTTTTTGTCACATTTCTTAAGTGGAGATCATATATGGAAAAACTAGCATAGGAGGGACAATTACCGAAAAAATCATCGGTAAAAGGGCCACATTCAAAGGTACAAAATAAAGAGATAGAGATATAAAATAAAGAGATATTATCGGTGCAACACATTGCCAGAAGGATGCACATCAGGAATTCAATGGGCAACATCTTAGTTTCTAATATTTTGACTACGTTGATAATATCTGATTTATTTATTTTTAATATAACAACTTTTAAAAATAGAATAAACAATTGGTAAACTTACGTTATGTGAAAAAAAAATTGTATATTAAATTTTTAAAAATTGTTATATTTATTATTTGTTTTTATGTGTAATAAAGTTCCCCTGAAAAATTCAGCAACCCCTGCCAAAACGTCAGGAAAAGCTATATGTTAATTTAATTGTTTCATTGCCACATCCATTGTGACCAAAAAGCCGACGGAAAACAAGATTTTATATCTTATCCACTTTTTTGAATTATACTTCAATTTGGTCAGTAAAAATATCTATAATTCCTATAATAAAGCACAGGAGTTCAATGGACAACGAGATCTTAGCTTCTAATATCTTGACTACGTTGATAATATCTGATTTATTTCGCAGTTTTTTGGGGCAACAATACTCACTGAAAGCCTAGAAAATTAAGCCATCTGATCGCGACTTAAAGAAAATGCAGTAAACATGTTGTCCTCAGAGAAGTTTGAGTTCAAAAGTTGCTATTCCTGTCATATAACACGCCCGCAGGAATGGTTGAGAGTTGTAAGTCACTACCCTGCTTCTACATGAGCTGTCAAGCCACCCAA
Organism: Epistrophe grossulariae; assembly: GCA_929447395.1. NCBI lineage: Eukaryota > Metazoa > Arthropoda > Insecta > Diptera > Syrphidae > Epistrophe > Epistrophe grossulariae. Next base: position 149,952,735 of record OV839567.1, on the reverse strand, counting down.
TTTATTTATTTATTTATAATAGTTGGATCATATTTTATCAATATCAAGTAAAAATATTTGCTCTTGAATTAATAATAATCATTATTAAATGTTGTCTGCGGATTTAATTTTATTTTTTTGAATTCAAAAGATTTCCCGCTGGATTCTACAAAAGTGTGTCACAAAATCAATTGTCAGTATCGTGGTACTGTTTATATCAATCGTGTATATGTATTTCTTTTAAAATTATATAAATTAAAATTTAAATGGTTTTTATTTTTCTCAGAAGCTTTGAGATGAGGTTATATTAAAGCCTAAATTTCAAAGTACCGTGGTTGTTAGTAGGTACCGTCGTATATTAATTTACAATGAACTTAAATTAAATTCAAATCAAAAAAGTCCATCCAAACAAACAGCTGTTGAGCATCAAAACAATTTTGTGCAGGTATTTTTAAATGAATAAATAAAATAAGTACAAAAAGACAGATTTCACTGTAGAAATTTGGTCTATTTGATTTTTTTTTTAATTGGATCGAATTAATAAAAAAATAAATAAACATATGTAATGTATATGTTGAAATAATAAAAATAAGTTGCCATAATTTCCAAATCAATATGAATACTGAACCACAGGCAAAATAGATAGGTAAAATAGATTTATTACTACCGCTATTGCATTTATTTCCTTATAAGTAATTAAGTATCTTTTCTAAGTTTTCTATTAATTTCATAATTACCAAAAGTTTTTTTTTAAAACAAAAAATTTTGATTTGAATGAAAAATTTCTAATCCAAAATAAAAATAAAATTATTTTAAGAAAATATTTATTTTTAAGAAACAGATCTATTTTGGTGTTGGGCTCTAGCTTACGAAATTTACAATCCAAAGCGGATACAACGTGTAGTCTAGAGTGTAGACGATACAATCGGTTGTACAACTGGAGTTGATCCGATATCAGTAAAACTAAATTAAACACTATACAATCTACTGACAATTTTCTGCCGATATGCAATCGCAGGTTTACGTTAAAACTCGTTGGACAGATTGATATCGGCATAACCGTCGAAAGCTCGCATACACACCATCAAGAGCTGTTGTTACAATATCTTCAATATCTTAACGACGCACGATTGTATCGTCTAGAGGCCGCTTAAGGAAGCATTCTGAAGAACAAAATCTTGGATTCTCTTGCCCAATTTTTGAGCGAGCAAAATCTGAGATCTCATATTTCTGAACGCGCCAATTGCATCATAAAGGCCTGGTCAAAGAGAATTCGGTTCAGCGGGACGGTCAGAACGCTCCACTGACCTCCGCGTTCTGATACGTCAAACAGAATGCGGTCAGCTTTATATTGAAAAGTTGGCAAAATTCTTCCTTTTGCTCTTGATTTAGGTTGTTCGTCTTGTCCATCTTATTCACGTCGAGTGTACTTCCACCAAACAAACAACGAAAATACTTTTCAAATTTATAAAATCTGAATGAAAATTGAAACTTACCTACTTATTGATTTTCCTAACAAGAATTCACAAAATAAGAGTTTTTGTTAATGGTCGCGTTCGAGTAAAATTTAAAAGCAATCCGGATTGGTTGGTGTTATTGTTGCAATCCAAAATAAATCTGAAAGGTATACTAAAATTTTTCGGATTTTTGTGAAAATAAAAACAGCTGACATCTGAAATACGTGTCAGCTGGTTTTCAGCGCCAAGTCTCTCACTTTCTGTGGCAATGGATTAAAGAACACGCGTGATTTCTAGTTTGTGGTTTTGTTTTTACATAGATTTTGATTTTTACCGAACAAAATATAAAATACCAGACACACCTATTCAATCCGGTTTTGGTCGTTCGAAAACATATCCGATGCCTATCATTCGAGCGCGGACAATATTTCGTATTTTTTTCAGTCTGAATGAAATAAAAACATTCAACAAAATGCAAAGAGCATAGAGCGATTAGTCTTACCATCCGTCAGGATTTCGCCTGACGCGTCAGGCTTTTAATGTCCAATCAGGCTTTGGCCAGGTTTCGTCCTTTGTCAGGCTTTTTTATAATTATCGCACAAAATATAATCGTTAGAAGAAAAACGTTTACTGAATGCTTTCAAATCGAAATACTTGTAAATCGCAGTGAACACTCAACACATTAATTTTTTTCATTTAGTTGTCACTTTTTGGAAAGAGACAAAGAGTTGTGCAAGGGTGATTCAAAAAAACACCTTTCTCGAAATTCAATCGGGACCGGGCGAAATTATGAAATCCCTGAAAATTTCATGCTTTTAGCACCAAAACTCGAAAAGTTATGCAACTTTTAACATTTGAGAAAAATACCGATTTTCAAAGATTTTCAAGCTAAATTATTGAAAAGGCGCTGGTAGCGACCGCTAAATACTGTTCGATTTTGAATTTTTTGGTCTTAATTTTTTATTTTCAATCTAAGCTTTATAATTTCGCCCGGTTTCGGTTGAATTTCCAGAAAGGTGTTATTTTGAATCACCCTATTGTGCAAGATATGACACTTTCATTTTATGACGTATTTTTTTTGCAATCTATTTATTGTCTCGTCGTTTCGTCGTCTTCGTGCATCCAAATCAGGGTAAGTTATCTAAATGAATGTTTTTTTTTTTATTTTTTTTTGTTTTATAAAAATGAAGTTTCAAAAAGGAAAAAAATGTTTTTTATTTGTCAGGCTTTTTTCTCAAAAATCAGGCTTTGCTGATTTTAGAGCTGGTAACCCTAAGAGCGATGGAATAATTCTGTTTGTTTTTTTTTTTTTTCTTTCTGTTTTGACGTTTGACCGTCGCGTTCTTTGTAAAAATCTACAACTTCAATTTGACCGTCGCGTAATATTTTTAACCGCTTACTTTGACCGCGATCTGTTTGAACAACAACGTATAATTCTATAGAAGGCAGGGAACGAGACGGGCAGAATTTTTTCCCGTTCCACCGGACCGCCGCGCCGTCTAATTGACCAGGCCTTAAGTCCCCTTTCACACAAAGAAACAAGTTGCTGGAGATTTTTTGACGTTTTCTTTTAATTTCCAATTCCCACCAATCGTAGACCGTTTATTCCTCTAACCTCTTCTCTTCTCTACTAAAAACTGAAAGTTGCTGGAAACTGAGTTTCCTTGTGTGAAAGGGGACTAAGACTCCATTTTTTCAATTCAATATGTCAAAGTTTGCGTGGCTGAACTTTTCTCTAAATTAAAGAATTCCCTATTATTAAAGAATGTTTAATGAACTTTTATTTCAAAAATCAACTAAAACGTTAATCAAAAATTAATTCTTAAATGAAAATATCCTATTAATAAACAATTAATATATGTTAAGTAGCAAATATTTATACGAAAATCTACTTTACATTCAAAAAGAACTATGGGTTATTGTCGAAGATCATATAATTTAGTCAGCATTAAATACGTAATACAGAGTAGGCACTTTCATTTGAGCTTATAAATGACATATATTGTGTTTTCTTTGTATCTACATCTCCTGTCGTTGGCAAAAATAATAGAAATATTAAAGATAATTCATGTTTCATTTGAGTTTATTAATAGGGGTGTAGATAGTAGATTCCTTAGCTCTACGACAATATGTAAAATCCAAACCATAAAATAGATAAGATGTTTTATATTTCTGCACAAATTCATTTTTATAATAACTATAGGCATATGATTTATATAATTGGAAGCAGAACTAATGTTATCTTAAAAGCATTTTTCATTCATATAATGTTAAAGGCATTCAAAAATCTTTGACCTAGTTCTTTTTCACATATATAGGTATATAATATTATTTACTTACATAAAAATAAGAAATATCTATACACATAATCCACTATGTTCATGAAAGCTTACAAGGATTTGCAAATTATTAAAATAAAATTTGACATCCATTCTCTGAAAGTCACTTTCATATATGTAGGTATATAGTAAGAACTTTCCCCCATCCAGTAAGTGAAACTGCATTCCGAGTCTTTTAAGTACAATAGCTTCTATGTATGTATAGAGATACACTATGTACAACTAATGCAAGGGAAACTAAAAATAGAACTTACTTTGCTCCCAAAAAATGCAATGCAATGCAAAAAAAAAAAACTTATTCTAAAGAAAGTCACCCAACAAAAATATGGAGGACTTCATTTTTTATTTCATTGCAAGTTTTGAAAATATTTTGAATTTAGTTGAAACCAGCTGGAAGTCAAGATAACCTAAAAAAAAATTTACCTCTAACGTCGTCATTGTGATAAAGTCGGTTATACGAAATAGTTTTCTGTATACATATATACATCATATAAATATGATGACAGTTTTGTCCAACTTAATACCATGTTAGATACTAATATTTCGTCTTCAAAGCAATTGGGTCAAGAAAACTTAGAGACTCTGGAAACCGCACATTCTTTCAATAACATAGAAATCCATGCACCCGCTACCGCCCGCCCTAGCAAAGAAAACGTTGCTCAGCTTCTTGTATATAAACAACAAGGCTATAATATATTATTTCTTCCTCAACTGGTCCTTGCAATCGTTGTCGACTTTCGAGTCGGGTTGATGGGGGCAGAGAACGATTGTTGCGTATAGTTGCAAATAGATTTTCCTATACTATATAATACCTTGACTCCTACTCTTTCGTTTGTCTATCGTCTTGTGCTGTCAGAGGATCTGTTTAGTCTTTGGGAAATTGAAACCATAACATCGCCTAGCTATCGTCATCGTATCTGTTCTTCGTCGGTCGTTGCGTTTTCTGAAAACTGAAATCCATAAACCTCCCTCATCCTGACACCGTCAACTATATATAGGAGAGAACCAGCATATTCCTTTCGTGAGTCTTGTGGGTTCTATATAGACTATAGAGTTGGATGATGATGGAGAGAGAGATGGGGCTGACGATGGAAATGTATAGATGGATGAGAATGATGAAGACGACGATGACGCACAGTGGAGCTAACTATTAAAATCCTAGGCAAAAATCAAATTTCCCAAATAAGAGATTCCATACAGTTATTTTAATTTTTTTAAAGCCAACTGTCTTATTAATAGAACCATTCCAAAGTATGTCTAACTTTGGACAGTTGTCCAACTCCAAAACCTTCTTTATAAACATGTTTCATCGATTGTTTAACTAAGTCCCCTTTCACACAAGGAAACAAGTTGCTGGAGATTTTTTGACGTTTTCATTTAATTTCTAATTCCCTCCAATTGTAGACCATTCATTCCTCTTACTTGGTGCCCTTTTATCCTAAAAACTAAAATTGATGGAAACTGAGTTTCCTTGTGTGAAAGGAGACTAAGAAACCGCAATCTTGGTTGTGCAAACCTATTCTAAAGTGGCTACATTCAATGAACAAAGAATTGAAAAGTAATCTTGAAATTAATGAATTGTCTTTGAACGTACCCAAATGCTCACGAAATTGACAGATTACAGGGATGTTAGTGAGTATGTGCGAACATATTTATAAAACTGTTGGAATGCGTTTATACATAAATAAGGTTATCCAATTATTTGGACCGTGGCTATGGCTGTACAACTCTCCAAGAGTGTTCTAAGGCTCTCCAAGAGTGTTCTAAGGAAATCTTATAAATACGACTGCAAGTATTTTTCACGAACTAGCCATTAGGTATAACATGATGGCATAATATTACTCTCTGACATCAACATTACGTTAAATTCTGCCCTAAAGTTGTGAAGTCGTGTGATCGTCAATGCCGAATATTGTCACATCTTGCGTTGACATAAATTTAAGGGTTGATTATTTTGTTTGACCGTGTAATCAACCTGTCAACATAGTTAAGACACATCGAAAGACTGCTCGTAAACTGACTATATTATGTATATCAACTTTGGCACAGTAGAATTTTCTAACACATCAACGTAACCTTCGTTGACCTTCATTTTAATCTCAAACATTTCTGATTTTTTTAGAGGTTTTTTAATCTGTCAACATCAGTCAATGGAATTTGACAGTTTGTAGCTTACCAGTCTATATTAGCCGCAAAAATGTCACATTATCATTTTAGAATCCGCCGTGTGATTGTCAACGCGAAGAATGATTGAATTTTGCTTTTTTCAACTCCGCGTCAACGCTCAAAGTGTTCGGTTGTGGTCAAGTATGTTGATTATAGTTTAACGTGTCAAAGAGTTTACACCAAAGGGTAAAAACGCATTGATACAGATAACAAGTCAATGCATTTTCGGACACCATCAATCGTGTGATCGTTTACGTTTCGTCCATTAATGCATCTGGAGCTGCAACTATCAAAATATTGAATACACACAAATTCAATGTTACAAAACCCAACGCAACGCAGCGCTGCAGACGGTGCTACAAGAGCTCACCAACTTTTAATTTTTCACATGACGTTTTAATTTGTGTGAAGGAAAAAAGATTCGGGAAAAATATTAAAGATTTTAGTGGTTATTTGTGTAGCGAAAAAAAATATTAATTAAAAGAAAAAATATCGGAAACATAAAAAGTGAATAATAAGCCCGAGGTTGTTTTTTTTTTTACAAGCAAAAAAAGAACGTACGACACTTTTTCACAGCTGTTCCAGCTTCAGTTCCGTTTTCAGTTGCAGTATTCTATTCAGGCAGTAACACAGTCTACGTTGACGATATTTTTGCTGACATGACGTCAAAAAGTCAACACGTTGATCATTGATGTTGAGCGTCTAATCGTAGCTTTACGGTTGAATTGTTTTAGGGATGGAATTTTTGGAAATTGAACTATGTATTTTCCAACCATTAAATTTTCTTGGCACAAAATTTTTTCCTTCCAAGAGATTATTTTCAAAATAGTTTTTGATATTAACTTACTAATTTGCCTTGTTTTTATTTATTGAGCAAACAGTTTCTTTGAATATATAGTTTTTAATTGTACATAATTTTAGTTTTGTTGTTTCTACAATTCGCTCATTTAAGTACCTATTTTTGACAAAATTTTAAGTGTAATTAGGTAGTTTTAAATTTTTCCTTTTAAAATACTTATAAAAATCTAGAAAGGAAACCCTGGCTTTGCGCATATAAGAATTAATACTTTTTTGGCTTTATCCAATAATCCACAACCAATTTATTATTTTCATTTCTCACAAAATCGATCCCTGCATTTATGTATGTAATTTATAACATAAGCGCAGGCTGCAGGCTCCCTAAACAAAAATCGAATTCAAAAGAAAAACAAATCTATCCCAACAATTAAAATCCAAAATCCACGATTTGTATTCTTTTTGTATGTTTGTGAAGCATAGCAGTGTGCAAACGCATACCTTTGTATGTAAGTATGGATGTACATATATATGCGTTACATTCCATTTTAAATCCGTTAACATAGTACATAGTTAAATGCTAGGTATTTGTAAATGTTTTTATGGGTGTGGTGCAATTTCAAAAATGCAACTATTGAATTTAAGCTTTACTATTGGATCTGTTGCGAACGATACCTACCTACTGTGTAATATATTTGAGAGAATACACATAAATAAATACACATACTTCACATTCATTCACATATTTAGCAACATTTGTTTATACAAAGTTTTTTTGGCGCGTTCAGAAAAATGAGATCACAGAGATTTTTCTCACTCAAAAAGTGAGCTAGCGAATCCAAGATTTTTTTTCCTCAGAGTTTTGACAGCAAAGCTGAGAAATATTGCAGCTGAGGAAGCTGTAAGCTGTAAGCTTAATATCTTAGAAATAAATAATACAAATCATTTTTGAATTTATTTCTAGACCATGCAATGTCAATATGACTAATTGCTTCGTTGAACTCCCTAATTGACCTTGAAACTGGTTCATTAATACTATAATTCGTCCTATGTTAAGCCTGAAAAAGAAGGTCTCAATGGTCTAATCGGGGCATAAAAACAAATTAACGATGAAAGGTTAGGGCTCTTTATATGGTAACATAAAATATCTCGAACAAATACTATATCGTGAATATAGTTTATAGTTCTTCGAGATTTGAGAGATTTCAAACCCAGAAAACTATGTCGAACTTGAGAGTCTGGACAAAAATTCCATCGCATTTTAATCTCATCTATCTAACTAATGTGTTATATAAAGACACAAGTGTCTAGGGATGCGAAAAGTCAGTTGAGTTTCTTTTAATGAAACCAATCATTGTGTTGGCTTTTGCAACAATAGCATCAATGTGCGGAACAAATTAAAACTTGGAATCAAAGTTTACACTCAAATCCTTTACTGTAGCAGTTCTCAGAAATGGGATACTATTAATAGAATACGTAAACTCATAAGTTGAGATTTCCTAGAGACAGAGATAGCGAAGCATTTCTTAACGTAAAGTTTAACACAGTTAACCATACACCAGTAAGTTTAATGATCGAGGTCTATTTGGAGATAAAGGCAGTCATAAATGGAATTCATCTTTAAAAATAATTTAAGATCTTCAGCGTATATAAGACATTGGCTGAACTTTATGTTTTTACAAGTATCATAAAAATTATAAATAAAAGTGGACCAAGATGACTACCCTGAGGAACTCCAAAGGTACATCTAATAGATCTCGTGGTTTGATTATCAAGTTTAACATTTTGGACCCTATCAGTTAAAAAAGATGAAATCCACTAAAGGAGATAAGAATGAATCCCAAAACTTTCAAGTTTACGAAGCAGTATGTTCTGGCATACTGATGTCAAATGCCTTACTAAAATCTATATAGATAGCATCTACTTGACTTTGACTTTCCATACAGTTAATAACGAAAGAGGAAAAACATTCCAGATAAGAGACAGTTGATCCACCCGAAATAAACCCATGTTGGGTGTCACTTACATGTTCTTTTACGAAAAAAGTCGAGTTTGCTCTTTACTAAACTTTCGATCAGTTTAGGAATTGCGGACAGCTTACAAATGCCTCTGTAATTGTCAAAATTATTTTTCGAACCAGACTTATAAATTGGGATCTGAAAAGAAGAATTCCATTTGTCCAAAAATAATCCGGATGATAAAGATAAGTTGAAAATAATTTGCAATGGAAAACAGACTGAATTAGAACAATGCACGAAATAATTTTTCTGTGCCACTGAGAGCAAAGTTTTGACAATTCTGTCTTAAATTGTGAAAAAAAATTGTCTGAGTCCTGGGACTTACGGTTAAGACGTGTTAACATCAATTAAAATGTAAAGTGTGGCACGTGAACGTATTACACGTAAGGCTCACACATATACAAATGAAAACAAATTTTTTTGAAAAGGGTCAAACAATTACTGTTTTCTGTGAGACTGTGACATACCAGTGGTCTATTTCACCATTTTACAATTTACAATTACAAAATAGTTCTGATCTTGCATTCAAATATAAGTAATTGCATACTTTATAAATAAGTTAATTTACAAATTTGTTGAATTTTGTAAGAAAATTTAACAGATGAAAGTTGATCTGTTAAAGTTTCTAAAATTTTGTATGCTTTTAAATTTGTCTGAAGCGTTTTTGAGCGTCAGAATTAAAAATTAAAATACAATTACTTTTATTTAATACAGGATTTTACAAATTTGTAGTTGTAAATTGATGAAATAGGCCACAGAACGCCCTTTATTTAGTCAAAATTTAGCTAGGATTCTAGTTGTTTTGAGAGAAATGCAAGAACTAAAATTTGGGCGATCTGCATACTAATGTATTTAGGATGTACTTTTTAACACAAATCAAATCTTTATACTTAAGGTGGCGCAAAAGTTGTCACCCTATCGGAAGATTCTATAATTTTTGCAAATTATTCCGTAAAAAAATCGGAACAATTAATTACGCGTTCTTTGACGGTGTTCACATTGGACTGCCTCTTCCGTCAGAATGAGTCGTTGGAGTTCACAATAGTTTGTTCCTAGTTTGATTCACGTCAAAAAAAGTCGGACGAGGCAGTTCAATATGAACATAACCTTTATGATAGTAATTCATGTCTTGTTTAAGTGTATTTTGTTTGCTTCACAAATGTCAAAGTATACATTGACATTTGCCGCCATTTGCAACCGTTGACAACTTTTGTGGCCAGTGACAACTTTTGCGCCACTTTTTATTTTCTGAATTTTTTAAGACTCAAAATCTAATTTAAAAGTCTGGAACTTTGAAAAAGTCGTTTTAGAGAAAATTTGCAAATACAAACACAAAAATTCTAAATTTTCCATTTCTTCGTTTCCTTTCCAATAATGCAAAAAAATTGTATATTTCACGGGCAGATAAATATTTATTTTTTATTTTATATTCTGAAGTTATGACTTAAAATTTATTTTTTACGAAATTTATTTTGAAATATACAAATGTGGGACGTATTATTGTGCAGATGTACATTATGTTTCTTCGTTGTATTCAATTTCAATTATATTTGTTTTTATAAGCCTTTTTTTGGTTCAAATTGTATAAATAAAGAAAAATTAAAATTGACTTTATCTGACCCACCCATAGTGTACTCGTATGATACCAAATACCAACACTTGAAAAGTTAAAACTTTAAAATAGAAAATCGAAAAACAATTATTATTAAACTGATCTGCAGCCAATTAGGGCAGCATAAACTTGGTATCTGTTATTATTGCTGTGCTAGAATAAAATATCGAACTTTCCCTCTAGGTAAATTTATATAAAAAAGTTTTTATACCCTAATTTGAAGGTTATCCTAAAAACCTATAGATAGATTCCTAATAGACTGACCGACGACGGACGTATATAGGTAGGTATGTATGCCAAAAACCTATATATATATATATAGTCTTTCCAGAGTCTTTATAATCGTTACGATGTGCAGGTTTGATTTTAAAAGTCGATTTTTGTACCCAAATCGAACATTGAAGTTCTTTCATAATCAATTTTTTATATTTTTATGATCAAAACTATAAAAAAAAAAAAAATAGAAAATATTGACGATTTAAAAGCAATGATTTAAGCAGCGAAAAAAAGTCATTTGGCGCCACTGTGGAATGATGGTACGGTGGTGTATAAATAAAACACCCTCTCGTGTACACATTCCCACTGTCAACCGCATTCGCACACTCAATGGAACAATATTCTGCAAAAAAAAAAAAAAATGAGGAACCATATCCAAAGAGCTTTTTGGATGATGCTGGCGTTGGTTGAAGCACTCCTGTATACTACTGCTCCAGTAGGTAGCAGCTATCTGCTTTAACTACAAAGGTACTATACACTGCTGGTGATGGGATGATATCATTCAATATTTGTTTTTATGTCGAGAAAAGGAAAAGAAATTCAAGGATTTTCCAGCTATTTTCGATTTTCCCTTTTTCATGATTTTTTTTTGTGTTTGTTGGATTATTATTATTTTCCTAACGACATACTGGGCAAACTTTGAAAATATACAGGTCTGATGATGATGATCAAGTTTTTGTTGTTTCTATCCCTGGTGTGTACCTACCTTCTAACCTTTTATAAATTAATCAAGTCGATCTCATGATTAATATCCCATTACGACTAAGGATTTTTTGTGTACCCATATACGTATGTATGTACCTCTCTTATCCTATATACGACACAATTCTGATAAAGTACAAAAATAAAAAAGGGATATACTACCTAGGGGGTTTTGCTTTTTTTTTTTTGTATATTTGAGTTACATACCTGGCGGCCCAGGTGGACCTGGTGGTCCCTCGATGATGCCTGTGGGAAATTCGTCGCCCTTTATCGTTGTGGTTAAGCCTCGGTCCCCTCGGTCACCTTTGTCGCCCTATATATTAACAAAAGAAATACAAAACAAACAAACAAACAATCATCATTGACAAAATGAACATCTCAATTTCTCTTATGGAATTGTATTAATGGTGTCACAACAAACACGCACGACATCACACTTACCCTTAATCCAGGTGGTCCCGTCGCACCGGGCGGTCCTATTGGTCCTGGTTCGCCATGAGGACCTGGTGGTCCTAGTGGACCTGTTTCACCTGGCGGTCCTCGTTCTCCGTCATGTCCTGGTGTGCCTGTTGCTCCTGGTGGTCCTGGAGGTCCGGGTGGACCTGGTTCACCAGGTTCGCCCTGCGATAGTTATAGAAAATATCTGTTTAATCTATACTCGAATCAGGTATCTCACGGATGCAGAATAATACATTACATGCGTTGTCAAATTAAAAGTGGCTTAAGAAATAACTATAAAGAAGTTGAACGCATGCGATTGATGAATATACTGTTAGTAAACGGAAAGAAGAAGTTTTGTTGCATGCAAAGGATTCAGTTTTGATTTTTTTTTTGTTGGCATTTTCGTCCCAAAAAGGAGAACCATCGTTTGGATTCCATGGAAGTAAATACCTATACATAGTTTATTATTGTTAGTGAGAGTGAATAGCCTTTTTATAATTTGTTTTGTTATTGTAGAAAGTTTGATTATATATTCTTTGCTGGCCCCGAAGGTTGCCAACTCACCTTCAATTGAATTACTGTAGAGGCGGATACGTTAACGCCCGCTTCTTGTAATCCCTTTTAAAAGATAAACAAAACAGAAAAAAAAAAACAGAAAAAACAAATCAGAAAAATCAACATAAAAAAGGATAATAATTAAAAAAAAAATCAAAAGTAAAAAGGATGCGGATGGTTATTCTTCTTACAGCAGGGTGGATGGTGGTAATATTTAGATTATACGCTAATATGGGTGATGTTTGGTAATTTAATTTTAATTTCTGAGTAAGATTTTGTAAATATTTGAGGATCCTGCTTTACGTGTGCTTTGGTTGTTAGATAAAACTTTTCAGAAAAACAAAGTCTTTTTAAGAAACAAAAAAAAAATAATAATATTGAAGTAGGTATATGTATAACTGGTACAGAGTTTGAAACTGTGAACCTTGATGGAAAACATTTCACTTTTGTTTACTTTTATATTAATCCAGTAGGGAAACCTTCATATTCTACATAATATATGTAGCTACATGCTTTGACAGTCTATACTTAAACTTTTTTATTTAAATTAGATCAAAAATTAAAGAAAACACATCTAAACAGCATGATGTTAATGTATTAGCATTATACAACTTAAGGATTTTCTAACTTTAAAACTCTTTACTAAAATGTTCTTAATTTTAAACAGTTTTTAACTAGTATATCTTAATGTAATGATGCACTACACTTCACTTGTGTGCGTCTGCTTTCTCAGACTGTAAATTAGTGGCGTCTACTATCTCAGACTGTAATTTATAGTGACATCTGCTATCTCAGCCTGTTATTTAGTGACGTCTGCTATCTCAGCCTGTTATTTAGTGACGACTGCTATTTTAGACCGTAATTTAGTGGAATCTGGTATCTCAGATTATACATATCAAGCGTCTGCTATCTCAGACTGTTAATTAGTGGCATCTGTTATCTCGGACTGTAAATTAGTGACGTCTGATATCTCAGACTGTAATTTAGTGGCGTATGCCATCTCGGGCTGTAAATTAGTAGCGTCTGCTATCCAAGACTGTAATTTAGTGGCTTCAGCTATCTCAGACTTTAAATTAGTGGCGTCTGCTATCTCACCCTGTAATTTAATGGCGTCTGGACCTGACAAGCATACCTCAGTCCTCAGTCTATGATTAAAAGCATGTCACAATACTTAACCTGTTTTGTTAAAAAAAACCCCACCTGAACACGCCTAAAACAATAACATTTCATGCAAACAACCATCTTCACATTTATAACTGTCAAAGTGACATTTGCAAATTTAGAATGATACTTAAAAGATAAAAAAGGCATTTGTCGTTAAAAAGATAGTATGTATACGATGCTATACTCGTAAGCATAATACCAAAAATGCTTTAACATCGTACTAAATATTGAAGGTTTGAATGAAACAACTGCAGACACTAATTCGGTAAGCAACCACCAAGCTTTGAAAAGCTGGACCCATGTTCTGTAACTCGGCGATAACTTTTCGATGCGATAAACGGCGAAAAATGGAACAAAACCCATAGGATTCCTATGAGTTTTGTTCCATTTTTCGCCGTTTCTCGCCACGAAAAGTTATCGCCGAGTTACAGATCATGGGGGCTGGGGTTATATAGCTAATTCACGACTGCTAAGTCGAACATCAGACAGACATCTTTTTAGTGGTGCTTGGTTTTTTATTTTTCAATTTAATCTGAAAATCTTTTTGCCTCCACTTGGAAGTCAAACACAGACCAAGCTTTGTCAGAGCCATATGCGATACGCATTCCGCTACTAAATCGTCCTTAATTTTAAACCTTTATTTTACAAAAATTTAAGAATGAGAAAACGTTAGAAAAAGTCGAAATCTATACAGTTTCCACAATCATCTTATGAACAAGACATGAATAATGAAAAATTAAGTATGAGCCCTAATTTGTATCTATGATATATTTACCTTGAAGCCATATACCTAGTGACCTACAACTACAATATCTAAAAAAAAATGTTGCTATTTATTCTCGTGTCAGTACTTGTAATATTTATTGTTTTTCCAGCTTAAAGTAAAGCAAAAGTATACAAAAATAAAACAAGCTTAACATGTAATACCAAGAAATAAGATTCAGATTCATTCAACGGAAATATTGATTTACTTTGAAACATTAAATTCTTAGAAAAAAGTATCAATTATTTGTCAATAATTCATATTTCTAGTTTGTAAACTTGCTTTGTTGTTTGTTTTAAACTGACTTTGTTTCAAGTGAATCCTACACTCAATAAAAAAAAAAAAAATTAAGAGAAAAATGTACATTATGTTTGTAAATGTAAAATCCTTCAATTAAAAAATAGACAGAACTTGTTAAGTTAACAATAATAAGGACATTTGAAAAGAAAGAAAAGATTTTTCTTTTTGATTTTTTATAAACTTTCGAAGAAAAGAAAATATTTATGTGATTCTACATCAGAATAATGTTTGAATATTGTGATTTCTTCATAACATAAGAAACAGTTTTCCAGTACTTAATAGTTTAACCAGAGTTATTTAATCCTACAAAAATATTGAGCCCGAGTTAATTAACAAGCAGTTTTTCATTGATTAACTTTTACTTTCAGTTGTTAAAAATCTATCGAAAACTATGGTTTTTAATACTATGCAGTATTATATGGAAAGTGCTATTTCAAGTAGTATCGCTATCTCTATTTAATCCAGAGTTAACTCGCCAAATTGATAGAAGAAAGTGCTTCAGGAGTTAACTCAGGTTTAACCCTATTGTGTTACCATTCTATCACCTTACATTTTTAAAGCTCTTCATGTTTTCTGTCCAACCAAAAGACTTAAATGGATTGATGGTACATTTGCCTTAATACGACAGTTGTATTCAAGCATTGAGCGATTGTACGCCTTACAGATAACAGTCAGATCAGAAGTGGAGACAAATTTTTTTTTGCATCGTTCTTAACGTCGAATATGTGGTCACTGGTCATTCCACAGATGGTGGGTGGTTAGTAACACACACAACGAAAATAGAAAGCTATTCAGTTTCATCAATGCAACTGCCACTCATAGATAGTAGCATAGGGTTGGTTTTGCTTTAACGACATATGACAGCATTGAGTTATTCAAACATACATTTCTACGTGGTTTTTAATTCCCCACTGGACAATGCTGTCCAAGGTCAGAATTTAACGAGCTTATCCATACGCTGCCGTTGAAGTTCTCCATCTAAAGGGCAGGGGTGTGGTTCCAAAAAAAGAATATGAAAATCTAAATTTACTGTCTTTTGCAATACCAGTTTAATATGGATTAGAAGTTTCAGACAATAGATAATTTATGAATACCTAAAAGAAAGACAATTTTGTTAATTTCAGACGAAGAAGAAATTCATCGATACTATAAATGCGATAAGAGTGCTTAATGCCAAAAATTAAAGTTAACACCGATAAATTATAGATTTTGCGATAGGTGGGATGAGCTGTTGATTTGATAGAATTTAGGTAAGGAGGGTTTTTCTTAGACCAATGTGAAAAGAAAGTCTTAATGCCATTAATTCAATGGATCATTATTTGCACGAAAGGATCGATTAATAAAAATCTGCACATCATCAACGTAAAAATGATTCAGACAGTGGATTCTCATTTATGTAGAGTAAGAAAAGAATACTGGGCCAAGGTTGGATCCCTGTGGAACTCCAGTTAAAACTTATAAAGCTAAATGAGGTGGCAATTCTCCAACACGCGTTGTTGCCTTCCTCTAAGATGCGAAATAATCAACTTATATTGCAAGTAAAAAAGTACGCTCTTCAAGAAAATAATCCTATTTTCTTACAATATCAAAACTATACGATTTCAAATCAATGAGTAAACCAATGGATGGCTTCCGACAGAAAAAACGATAAAACAGTCGTATTTGTGAAAAGTTGCTAGTACAGAAAATGAAAAAAAAAAAAAAATAATGGTAATCGAATGACTTGTTTACTACACTGTGAAGTTAGAAATTCACATAACGGCACATATCAAAAATTTGCAGTAATGTCCAAAATTTTGCAGTTTTTTTTTGTGCTTTTCAAAATGAAGTCCAAATTTTGACGCATCAATTTTATAAATTGAAAAAAATATAAAGTGAAAGTCATATTCATCCAACTCAGTCTATGTAAGATGATATCACATTTGATATCTTAAGAGTTTTCACGTCAAAAATGTGATTGTCATTTCCCAACAAATTTTACGCATCTATCGCAAAAGACTAGAGTTACCGCCAGCCAACAAAAATTGCATAACTTTTTCTGAGTTCTTTATTTTTACCATTCATACAAACAAAAATAAACATTCTTGTGACTAAAAAAGTTAAATACATTCCGGAAGATGAAGAAAATATAGGAATTATATCGCAAAGACGTCATTTTCGTTCTATATTTTTGAAAGCTCATTACAAACATTTGAAACATCTACCATGGCAACCATGTTTTTGACAAATGTCATTGGAAAGTATTCAATTGAATTGAATTGAGTTAATTCACCTTACTCAGACGGAAAGCTTAATGACAATCACATGTGACCATGGTTGATGTGACAATCACACATCACCTTAGCCGATTCCATACTTTGCCCTTTTACTTTGGAAATTTCGTTTCACCAAACGCAAATTTGCAAAGAAGAAACTATTTAAATTGAAAAGTTTTCCTCTTCTGATAACACGTCTCACCAATCGCAAATTTGCAAAGTAAACAGTAATATACAAAGAAAAATTTTCATTTGCAAATAGGAGTTTGTTTTCAAAACTTGTCGAAAAATAATAAAAACAATGAACCGTTTTGAAAATGAAAAAGTAAAGAAGTATAAGACAGTGGAAATATGCTATTTTTTTTCAAAATTTTGACGAGATTACCAGAGTATGAATTTAAGATCAACACATTGATAATTTTGTGTGACCGTGTAATCACCCTGCCAATTTGAAAAATTGACAAATGAAAATTTTTGTCACTTTGCAAATTTTGTGAGGCATTTTGGACTTTTACTTTGAAGGAAATAATTTATTTGCAAAGTGCAAGATGAAAAGTGTTGGTGAAATAGGCCCCAGGTCCAGACTTAAAAATTCTAATTTTGAAAAAAATGCCCTCCTAACTTTATAGTAAAATTAACAGTATGTATTTTTGTTTAAACCAGGCGTATATAAATCTCATCTATAGATAGCTATATTTTGGACTCTTAAATACTTTTATTTTTTCTAAAACATTAGAGATTATTAAAATATGGAATATGCAGCTTCATTTTCTCACGGAAACCGTTCTTTAAAGGACATTACTAGAGAATCCATTTAAAAAATGAAAAACGAATTTCGGAAATAAATAATTTCGGAGAAAAAGATTGGTGGGTTTGTTTAATTGTTCAATTTAATACCTAATTCTTTTAAATATTTTCCATTGTTCCATACATGGCGTTTAGAGCTATTATCAGGTATTATTTTTTTTACAATTATTTGTTCAAAACGTTGATTTTAATATTTAAGTGTCGATACAATTTCTGAAGTTATTTTCAAATTTTGAATTATCGCTATTGAATTCAAAACCTTGCACTGATCAAATTATATCGTTAAACCTCGTAAGTCGTTTTTGCCTATTTTTCAGAAATAAAAAAAGAGTGTCAAATTTTATATGGTGATCTATAGCAAGAAGTTTTGAATTCTGACTTTTTCTGTAAAATTTTCAAAACAACATTCTTATTAGGTACGGTGAAATTTCTGCAAATTTTTTGCATTAATTTTTTTTGTTAGAATTTTCGACTTACGAGGTCCCTCTGTACTTAAGAACATTATTTATATACATATCTACAAGGGGATTACTCTCTCTACCCTACAAACATTGACAAAGTTACAAAAGTTTCACCTGTATATTATTTCTTTTAAACAAATATAACGACACCTCATTTATTATGGAACTTAATATCTATGACTCTCTACTGACAGCTATCCGATGGGCCAAAACTTTTTTTATATTTTTAATATTAGTGTTAAATATAAATATAACATTATTTATAGCCAAAACTTATCAAAATAGTCGAAAAAAAAACTACATATACAGACTTATATATATATTTTAAATTCCACACTAACTTTTTTTTCTCTAAAAATAAAAACCCATCTGATGCTGACCTCAAAAATAACAACAAAGACAAACCTAAAATATCTACTCCCACATTATTCTATATGTATTGTATATTCCTCCAGAAACTGACCGTTTAAATTATTATCATCTCGACAACACGCTACATAGGATACACATACATAAACTCCCATCACTATAGTATATACCTCAAGACCCAAGTAATCGTCTAGTAGTATTCCATCGAGCTTTTCCATTATATCATAAAGATATCTCCCATAAGGTTATCATTTTACTACCGTTGTTGGCCCAAAACCATTCATCCTATATACGAAATAACTTTCTTCACACACCAACCAGCTTACCCAACAATCTTCTTTTTATATGAAAAAAGCAAAAAAAAAAGAAAGTATACACATATAACTACTTCATCTCCTAATATGCTCAAGTTGTAGCTTGTAGCAGGAAATTCAATAAGTCATTCAACCTGACAAGAGCCTGTAGTCTCGCACAAGCTCGCTGCCTCTATATACATATATTCTGATGATTGTATCTCTATAATTCTTCCGTTTCCGTTGGGATCAGGATCAAAAGAAGTATGGAGTATAGAGGTAGTCCTTTTTACTAGTGTGGCGGAAAAGTCTTCTTCGCCCCGTTTATTTTTCCATCGCCACTAAAAGGCTTCCCATCCAAAAAAAAAGGGTTGAAACCAATCTAAATATTATTTTCCTATAAGAACTCATAAAATTCATATTTTGCACCCCAAGAAATCAAATAAGGCTAACAAAACAAAACAGGCAAAAAAAAAAAAAAATAACACCACCTTTTCGTCCCGAATGTAACCCAAAAAGGATTTCCGTAGGTCCTTCATGTATATAGAGAGGATAGACAATTATTATTTATGTTCACTTATTTATTATTCTTTCTTATATTTATTATTATTTTTTTTTCTTTTTCTGGTGCTGAGCTTTTCTATTTAATTTTGGAATGGAATGTTATCCAGGACGAACCCCCAAATATTAAACCTTCTCGTCAAGGCCCTTTTCCCTTCTTGTATAAGTATACGAAATTAAGTTGTTTTTGTTGTTTGTATATTGCTCTTTATTCAGCTTGTGTAACTGTTGCTAACAAAAAAAACTGACAACAATAAAAAAAAAAAGAATTCCACTTGGACTTGATGGAAGCTTGTTAAAAACAAAGAAAAAAAAACGAAAAAAATAGCATCCCACTCAATATTATCACTGGAATAGAAAAATGAGGAAAATAATAAAATTCCTAATCACATTTGCCATGACACTTAACCTTTTAAGTAACTTCGAAGAGCGAAGAAGACTTCAGCTCAGTTTCTGACAATAATATTATGTACGTACATACATATATCTGTTGGATATGTATTTTGTTCGTCGCACATTCCATACATAGAGCGACACTCATCGTCGAAGTCGTGTATCTAATATCCAATTACAATTTCAAGGATGGAAAACGTAATCACGTATAAGCAATTAAAACAACAATGACTTTTAAAGTGTACTTATCGCACTAAAATTTAACATTTCCGATAAGAAAACCAGCACAATTTTCCATCAGGAGTAGGTAAGGTATGCGGGTTTTGTTGGGGTTTGGTGCGTTTTGTGGGAGGGCTGATTTTCTGATTGAGCTCAGTCTATAAACTCATTAAAACTTGAGAAACGGAAATGACAAATCAAGAATAATCTCGAAAGTTGTGAAGAAAATGCTTCTTTAAATTAGCGGTTTACCATTTTGTTCATTCAACCATCCTTGATTGTTTTCTATTGATTTGTTTTTTTTTTTTTTTTGAATTTGTATGTTTTGAATTCAAGCGGATTTGCCAAAGTGCTTGTATGGAATTAAGGGAAATAGGTCACGTATCTAGTTTTTGTTTGTATTTTTTTTTGCACCTTACCCAGAATGTACCTCGGTTATGGAGATTGCACAGACAAAAAAAGGAAGAAATTATAATATTCAGTAGACAGGTTTAAGGGATTAGTGTTCTTTTTTTTTTTTTTTAATTTTAAGAATGAATTTGAATTAAATATTTAAATACTAATGGCATCATGGAATGTTCTCCTTTTTGATAGGTTAATTTGAATAGATTTAGTTTAAAAATTTGTATCTATTTATTTCTAAAGTGTGGAAATATGTATGTGTGAATGTTTGCCGCTCAATCATACTCGAACGGCTGGACGGAGACGTACCCGAGAGAAATTTAGCATAGAAGTTCATTATTTTTTTAAATAGGTTATATTAAACTAGAACAGCTAGTAATAATATAATTTTAAAAGAAATCTCTTAAAATAATTGTATTTCAAGAAACTAAAAGTTTAATAATAATCGTTTGAGTCTTTATGAAGAAAACCATAAGTGAGATAAAGCCTTTTTGGTTCAAATTTTACACTCAGCACATAAATGCATTGAATCATCCTATTATAGTTTTCTGCACACATAACATATAATAAAACTCGACAAAAAATTAAGAGTTTAAAAATCATTTATTCGAAAACTAAGCAAAAAAAATCCTTAACTCTTCCAATTGGTTTATTTCGGAAACGGTTATTTTTATGAAAAAAAATGTTATTTTTTTTTTGTAGGACATTTTCGAAGCTACAAATTAGTTTTTGACATATTTTTGTACAATTTACCATTTGGGAGTTATACCCGAAAAACCATTTAGGGGGGCCTTCAACACCCCGTTAAATTGTTAGCGGCGCTTATGTCGAAGTGGACTTTTGACAGAGTCAAATGCTTTACTTACTGGACTACAAATTAAACACTACGACGTTGAAGAAGTTAAACAAGGAGTTTTCACCTACCGTCACGTCTGTCTGTAAATCGAGTTAAAGCTCAGAAGGGCAAAACGATGTTTTCTATAAATATGGTACCATTTTTATGTTATTCTCTAGAAAAGGAATTCGAATTTTTTCTCTAGCCCATCTAGATCGGGTATCTATGTAGGTATACAGGGTGATCGGTATATAAGGTGCATCAAAAAGCTAGAACGAGTAGGTTGAGTTAAGACAAGAAAAAAATCGTACATAGGAGGGGGAGTCTATTTCCCCCTGTTTAGGCAGGAGGGGCAATTTTCTAAAAAATTGACTTAAAACCGAAAAAAAATTATTTAAAAACAAAAGTAAAATTTAAAATGACATGCTATACCTTTTTGGAAAGCCAGAAATATCTTCTTTAATATTCACTTTAAATTAAGTTGTGTTATCGAATAGTTTTCGGAAAATTAATCACAACAAAAAACATAAATGTTAAAAAAACAGCCAAGTTCTTCTATATAAAAATCTGTATATTTAACAATTTAGCCGTGAAAAGTAGTGAGATCTAAAAGTATGCCAAGTTCTAACTTTATGAAGGTTTAATATCAAATATTTTAAGAGTAATATTGAAACAACACCAAGTTATGAGAGAAATTTATTATTTAATGATTACTGACTAAAATTTGGGGGTTCACATTGTCAAGTTTTCAAAACATTTTGAATTGTGAGTAATTAATAGTGCTCCATAATTTTGATGATCTGTCAGTGAGTCATGAGTCAGTTACGGTTTTCGCGATTTTTGACGTCTTATATCTCGGGAACCACTTTCGCTAAGGAGGTGAAATTTGGTGTGGTGCTTGTGCTTGGCTACCTAATGTTCCGAATTTGAAGTTCCTGATTTAATTGGTACTGAAGTTAGAGGGGGGTCGAAAATCGCCTGAGTTTGTTCCTGTAAAAAGGGTGTAGTGCCAGAACTTGGCTGGGCACTACCGTGTCCTTTGATTTTCAAATTCGAAATTTTGAAAAAAAAATTCAAACTAACTTTTTTCAAAATTTTATGTAATTAAGCATAATTTTTGTTCTCAAAATTCAATGCTCTTATTAATTTTCAATAAAAAACAGAAAACCAGATGCTTAAATGTATCTTAATTTTTGAGAAATTGAAAAAAAATGAGAGTAGTATAGGTAAAGGTGAAATCTAGTTAATCCAGTATATTTTTTTTATTATTTGCTAAAATTCGGATGGTATGCAATAAAAAATAAAAACGGGATAATCCGCTAATTTAATAATTGACCTGAGCAGATAAAACTTGGGAAAACCAAAAAAAAGTGTTTTTTCTTGGAAAAAAGTACTTTAATTTTTTTTTTCAAAAACTAAGATACATTTTAGCATTTAGATTTCTGGCTTTCCAAAAAGGTATTTGCTTGGCATTGTAAGTTTTACCGTTGTTTTTAAATAATTTTTTTTTTTTTTAAGTCAATTGTTTCGAAAATTGCCCCTCCCGCCTTAACGGGGGAAATAGACCCCCTCCCATACGATTTTTTTCTTGTCTTAACCCAACCTACTCGCTCCAGCATTTTGGTGCACCTTATACCGATCACACTGTTTTTTTTTCAAAATTTCTCGAAAACAGTTTAAACGATTATGATTAAACTTCGTACTTATAATATTTAAAATGCAATTAAAGTAATTTTTTTTTTTAGATTTTTGCAAAATATTCAAACATATACCGGAAAATGGTTTTTAACCATTTTTTAAGAAAGTTTTATCTTACTTTTGTGTTATTGACGTATACTTCGTTAATGAATTAACTTATTTTGTTAAAATTTTCTAATCTAATAATTCTAAGTTATATAGGTACAAAAAATATATTACATAAAAAATTTTATAATTTTTTTTAAACAAAAGACAGACCAAATCCATTTTTTTGACTTTCACTTATTGCCTAAGGATATGTCGTCGTCTGATTGCAAGAAGCAGCTAACTCAATTTTCGAATTTTTGAGAAAGTTGCAAAAAAGTTTTTCACCATAAAACCAACTTCGTGTGATCCAGTAGTACATTTTATTTTTTAAAGTAAATAACATAATATGAACATTGAACTTACATACATACAAACTATGTATAAGTTGCTCTTGCGAGTTGCGATATAATAGAAAGTTAAAAATAATACTGTTCCATTTAAATCTGACAATGACAAATGAATCAATACGGAATCATACAATGTTTGACGTGCCATTTCATTGTTTTTTTTTGTACTTATTCATTACTGAAAAATTCAATAGAATCATCAAGGTCAGTGTTTGTTCTTCGACGCATGCCAAGTCATTTTGATTTTATTTTACAAAGATATTTATCAGATATAATGTGGAAGTGACAGTTGGTAAACAATCTTTGAGCTCAATTTTGAGTCAAAATCAAATACTGAGAATGAGAGAACACACTTAAGAAATGCTTTTTAATATTTTATATTTTTTTCATTGTTTTAATAAGATATAATCCATATTGTTTCTCTTATGTACATTGTGCATGATATGTATGTATGTTGTTTACTTGAAACCAAATTGCATGTCCAAGATCAAATGATTTTTGATTCTTTTTTTTTATCTGGGGTATTTGATTGATTTAGCTTTTAATTTGATTTAAAATCAAAGAAGATACCAGAGAGTTGAGGATCTAAACTAAAAAAATTTAAGACTTTTTTATCATAATACCAGTGAGCTAAAGATATATGCAGCCAGGTGGTCATGTTATTTTGCGAAAGCTTTGATTAATAATAATAACAATCATGACATAAGCAAACATTGGGGTAAAATTAAAATAATAATGTGTCCGGCGGCGCACAGTGGGCCCAAATGGAGTTAAGCGTCTCAAAAATCTGTAACTTTTTTGTCTCTTGAAATAATTAGGTCAAATTTGGAACACATTACCTATAAAATATAATGAATCATTAAATACACTTATTTTTAAAATCCATATTGATTTTAAAATGTATAGTTTATTCAAAGTTAAAAAATTATAATTTTGGCTACTAAAAATATGGATTTTCATTATAAATTTTCAATTATCTCAAAAACTAGAAGACATTTAAGCATCTGGCTTTTAATGTTTGACTGAAAATTGATCAGAGCATTGAATATTAGTAACCAAAATTATATTTAACAACGTAAAATTTTGTAAAAATAGTTTAAATTTTTTTTTTTTAATTTTTTTTTCAAAATTTTGGTTTTGAAAATGTATTTTTCCAAAAATATTTACTGAAATAATTTAATTTAAAAACAGAATTATGAGATGGATTTTTGGGTTTAAAAAAAGGTATAATGTGAAATTGCAAGTATTTCCGTTGATTTTAAATAATTTTTTTTTATTATTCAAGTCGATTTTTTAGAAACTTGAAAATCTGCCTAAACGGGGTGAAATAGACCCCACCTCTGAAACGATTTTTTTCTCGTGTTGACCTTACCTACATCCCCTACCTTTTATGGCATCTTATGAAAAACACCCTTAATACATACATACATACATACATATGCCTGATTTAGCTGTTTAAAATTTATTTTTATGCGATTTTTCATCCTAATTGCCTTTATTCGTGGTTATATACCTGTTAAATTGGTAATTGTTATGTCGATAGTTTTTGAGTTCTAATAAATCTTTTCCGTTTTTTATTAAATAATTACTAAAATCAGATTTTGAACACAATTTCACCTTTATTTAAATTTTTTTTTTAACTATTTGTTTTTTTCTTCTAATTTTCATGCATTGAGGCATTGTCGGCGGTAGTTTTGTTGTTGAAGGGGGGTTAAAAAAAATAATATTTAAAATAAGGAGAGAGATATACTGAGAGATATTCCATATTCAAGATATCAAACCATGAACTCGGATATAGAAAAATATCAACAGAAAAGTCGTGTAAGTTGCAGATTTCTATTAAAAACCAGAAAACATATAGAAGGGTTATATCATCCCGAGCCATAGAATTAGCATAGCATAGCATAGGTTCCATTAAAAAAAGTAATAACCGAATTTTGAGGAGTAACCATCAAAAACAAAAATATTGAATATTGAAAATATGTGATTAGTAAAAAAGGGCACCAAGTCCCCCCTTTGCCTCATCTACGTCACTGGTTACTTTATATTCATTTGAGAAAGTAGCATATTAAACGGAATCTATCGATTGCGAGTGTCAAAACAGAGTTTAAAAAAAAAATAAAAATTAAACGAAGCTTATGGGAGTTTTTTCCTCGTACTTTATGGAACATATATTGCCATTGCTCAAAAAGGGCACAATTGGAGCAAATTTTTTTTTCTGTGCCTTGTTACTTATGTACTTAGGAATAAAATGCACTATGAAAGAAAACAGCGCAAGACAGCGCAACTATTTAAAACCTTAATCAAAGATAAAAACAAAGAAAAAAAAAACATGTTAATAAAAATCATTAAATTATTTTTTTTTTTTTTTTTTTCATTTATTTTAAAAATTTAACAGATCAATGTTCGTACTTTCTATGGGCTGGGCAGCACTATTTGGCCAAGGTATTTAAGATTTGGTGCTTATTGACAAATTTGTACGAATTGATTAGATCAAGTTTGTTAGCAAAAATACTACAACCATGCAGCATTGCCAAGAATCAGCAGAAAAAAACTCAAGAAACTATGAAAACTTATAATGTATTTCCAACAGTATAATCTTCAACTTATATCATAGACAAGTAAGATGGAATATAAGAGTTTTTCCACAATTTAAAATGCCTTTAAATTTATTGTTTGTTTGTTAGCCTTTTCGATTGGTATATATCGAAATGATAGTTCCTCTTCTGAAAAGAAGACAATTTGCTTATGGATTTGTGTTCAAAATCGTTCCAGAAGTTTTTAAATTGTTCGTCTGGATGACCAATCAAAATAGCTATAATTAAGGTAAGGTAATGTTAGGTTGCAGTAGTGGCTGCAGTAACAAAAAGACAAATTCCACTGTGGAGACATCACATTAATCCAGAAAGCTTCTTCCATATTATTTCCTAAGATCAACTTGAGCTTCTGATGAAGACTACGATATTATTTATTAAGTCCACACTTTTATCAGATCATTTAGACCCTTTTGGAAATGTTCCAGAAAGATTATTGCATATATTTGCCAAAGAGCAGAACGCATTTTTCCTCTGTTCCAAGTTATTACAGAATCATTCTTTTTTAAGATACAGGTATGTATATGAATTATGTCTAACTTAAAATTGCTAATAGTATTTCGGGAATTGTTCTGTATAATTTACTTAATTTAAAAACTGGTAGATACATAAAAAAACACTCCATTTATACCGACTTTAAATTTTACTGAACTCTACTTTTTATAACCTTCCCGCGCGGATGCTAATAAACTGAACATTTTAGCAAAATGGGTCCAGTAGTTTTTGAGTTTATATGTAATATACGATCACATGGATTTTTAACGATCACATGGATTTTTAACAAAGATACTTGACAAAACGAAATGTCAGCGTTACCAGATCTCTCCGGAATTTTCCTCTTTTAAAAAACACATTTCTTGTGTTCACGTTGCGTTAGTTTTTTTTTAGTTTTTCGAAATATTAAAGTGTCGAGACGACGAGAAACGATGGTTTGTGTATTATTTTATTGTTGGAAATCGGATTTGAAGAGAAGAGATCACGCCATGCTGACGTCCCGTTTTCTCGTTGCATTTTAAAACAGACTTGACACGTAAAATACAGTGCTAATCTTTCTGACACCTTTTGTGAACTGTAAATTTCTGTCTAAATAACAAAAAATCACAGATACCAACATTTCGTACTCTCTCGTCAGGGCTTCTTAAATAAATGAAAAAATAAATTGGCTGGCGAAAAAGATCGTATAGAAGCAGGACTGGCTGGCGAAAAAGATCGTGTAGAAGCAGGACCTACTGACTTACAACTCTCAAACATTCTTGTGTGCATGTTAATGGCAGGAATGGAGGGGACTTACAATTTTCTGCCAGATTTGAACGTTTATGGTGAGAAACTTTTTCATGATAAGATATAATTTTCGAAGATTTGTCAATTCCCCGCAAGTAGCAGTAACTTGTGAAAGACGTTTTTGTTTTTTTTTTGTTTAATGTGGCGTTATAGGCTGGGAATCGAACCCAAAACCTTCGGTGTAACAGTCCTATTCGCTTTAACCATTACGCCACGGGCTTCTTAACCCAAGAAAATAAGACCTTCAATCCGACAAAGATGATCTTTAGAAAAAGCTTTAGTTGTAAACCGATGTGTTAAGTATTTCCTAAAAAAACATCCTAAAATTGGTAACTAAATTTAGTTTTTCTGTAAATTTCTCTAAAACTGTCAATATTTGTAGAAGAAAAGTTTTAGCTTTGGTCCAAGATTCTTTATAGAAAATGTCTAAGACATAAAAACATCCTGATGCGGTCTAAGTCTTCTGGACACTTTTCCATCGACTAACATTTAAAGAACCTGCATCTAAGACTCCATCCATCTATTCAAACAAACACACTCTTCCATTTATAACTATATATAAATCGATTTTTGATAGGATTAGTAAGATTCCTTTGCTACTATATTTCATTAGGACAAATGAAATTATTTCATTTAACATTTCCAATTCGACTTAATATAAATAATCGCATTTCCCAAACAAATTTCCCACACAAATGTGATAATTTCAAATTTAACCAAGTATGCAGGAAATTAGATTGAAAATTATGCAAAAACAAATCAAATCCAATCAAATTTAACTGAAGAGCTTTTGAAAGAAAGTGTCACAATGCTAATGAACTCGGGCATATAAGAAAAAATAAAAAAAATGAGGAGTAAACTGGCAATTCAAATTTGGAAAAGTAACATTCTCTCAAAACAAAATTAACTCTTTTAATAAATGTAAACACTTGCTCTGTGAATTTAAAAATTAGCTCATTTCAGTTCTAATAAAAACGTATGTCTATTTTGTTAGTAATTCAATTCTTATTCACTTATCAATTTGAGTTTAAAAGGTAAATGACTGAAATGCACAGAGTTTCAAACTAAAGGAAGGCTATTTTTTTTTTAATTTTGTGGATATCATATTTTTGAATTTTGTTGGTAGATAATAATTATTAACAAAAAATTTGGATACACATTTTTTTTCTAAAATATGTTTTACTCACTTTACTGGAAAAAATATGAAGAAAATATTAGGAATGTAAACTTTTTGTGGATTTCATTATTCTTGTTGAAAATGGTCAATGATGCTTTTTGGACAGGATCAGAAGTGGGGATGTTATTCGCAAAACACAAGTTTTTGATAGTCAAAATTTTGTATTTTTACTCAATAAAATATTAAAATAAAAACATAACAATTAAATTTAAATGAAAAACTGATGCGAAATTTGTTTTGTATTTTCACTTGAAAAACATTTTCCATTAACGTAAATATCAATGTTTGCTTCAAAGAGGTTTAATTCGAATTTATTTAATTCGTAGTTTCAGACCGAAGTATATAATTTGCAATAAATTGCGAGAACTTTTCATTTTAATGCAAAATAACATTGATTTGTATTTGCATTATCTTTGACCTAATTTGAATGTGGTGGTTTGGTTGTAGCAGGTAGGTATTTATACCAAAAACTTCCTGATTTCCATAAAGATAACCTCAACGCAATGTAAATGGAATTTGAAATTAATTTATTTGGCCTAAATACTTGTATAGCTAACCAAATTTCCCTTTAATTTAAAATGCTTTAGGTATGTGTATATATCCTACGCTTATGATAATATGTAGGTATAATATCTAAAGTCTACATAATATCATATCATTTCCTTCTCCGTAAATTATATTATATGTCTGTATGTATATGTATTTTACAACCGTTCTTCCACAGTTTAAGCAATTTAATCACTCTCCAATAAACTGATTCACAGTTGAGCAATCTTCTTAAGTCAGAGAGCGTATATGAAAATATATATGTATGTTGGAAGCTCCATAACATTTGATACTTTCAATTAAAATTGTGTCTTTCACAGTTTTGTTTGTTAAGTCCTTGTTGGTATCCAACTCATTTACCTTTCCATAAAGCCTTTGTATATCAAGAACAAAAAAAAAAATAAAAATAAACAATAATCCACCTTCTTGATGTTTGTCCTTTTGTGAAAGATTTAAAACGTTACAACTTTAGAAATTGTTTATTTAGAGTATGTTTGTTTGTATATAATATATGTATAGTTGTGATTATATGTCAAAAAAGGTTATTTTATGCTACTTGGCTTCCCATTAATATCCTTTTACTGAAAATTTAATCCCTTTCATATCGTTCATCACTTCTTATCGTCTTCAAAATCACTCACTCAACAAGATACTAGACGCATTCCTTTATATTTGTCATTATATTATATTGTATAGAATATTTTGTCCTTCGCATCCCTATATATTATAAGCTATTCCCACAATTTTGTTTGTAATTGTAGACATTCATAAGATATTCATCGAATATTTTAGAAAATTAATCACTTAAAGAGTCCTATCTCTTCTTTCAAATTGTCCTTTTTATTAAAATAAAATACGATATGGTTTATAAGACCTCTAAGAATATTTTACACACCGCATCACTTGATTAGTACAAATAAAAAGAGATTTCATTTTCAATAAGACAAAACTGTTATCAATTTATGGATGGCGTGTCAGCTCTTTTGACTATACATTAGGTCATATGATGAAACAAAAACTTATTATTAAAATTCTCAAGCAAAGTGGTTGCCTTTTTGTTGAAATTATAGAAATCTTTTTTCTTACTTTTTTAAAATAAAAATCTAGACGTGAACATTGGTCCTTCTAGTTGGATTTCCCTATGCGCCAGGACAGTTCAATGCTGGGCATAGCTGAGCCCATATGCAATCGGGTTACAGGGGCATGCGAGGGGCTTGAATCAGATTAGTAAACCCTCGGACTAACAATGAGACATATTTTCCCACGGAATTATTCTTGCATTGTTTTATGTGCCAACTTTGGAAGTAAGAGATTGATATTGATATGTCAAATAGTGCAAAACAGCTGTTTCGAACATTCATAATTCTCGTTTCAGCATTCGAAAAAAAAAAATGTTCTCCCAGGGAATTCAGAATAGAAGAATTCTAATCCCAAGAGAACACGTTTGCCAAAGATAATTTGAATTGGGCTGATAAACTTTCAAGTTACGATTCTTTCCAGATCTACCTGAGAGAGTGTGACATTCTTGAGAAAGATGAATCGGTTTATCTTTATACTGACGGCTAAAAAATCGATGACGGAGATGGCGTGTACTTTAGATCTGGGTCTCTCCTTCGTCTAATAATCAATTTAATGTGTTCCAAACGTTAAAATTTTCCCTGATTAAGTTCATTTCATATAGATCACTCCAGTTTCGGAGTTAGAGCCGAGTTAGCTCCTGAAACTTTTGTTTCAGTCAATTTAGATCCCGAGTTAGCTCAACGAATTTGGTAAGTTAACTTTGGATGATAAGAATAAATTTTTCTGACAGCTGCATACTTCTAACACTATTCAATAGCAGCACAATACAAATAAAAAATTTGTCTCATAAGTTCAATCACAATTTATTTTTGAAAATTATAGTTGAAATCTGAGATCCAAAGAGAAATATAATTTAAGTAATTAAAGTTAAGATTGTTACGGTTGGTTTGAAATATCAAAAATAATGAGTAGAGTACTTTGTAGAATGCGTTAAGGGTACGTTTAGGGGGGGGGGGGGGGGAATATTTTATTTATGTGATTTATTTGTACGAAAAAAATATCGACCAATTATTATTGGGCTCTCATACTGAAATTATTGTCGGCAATTTTTTGAAAAGATATTGGGCTATCTGATAGCTCAATCTGGCAAGCCCGATAAATATGTATTAAGTAGTCTTGTACAATGTACACATCAAAAGGAGATCCACATTTTTTAACGAGTAAAAAAATCGTCCTCCATTCCATTTGGCTATCTGTCTATATACATATAAGGCATACAATAATCCAAACTCTTAAGCTTAAGTGCAATTCCAATATTTGAACAATATTGCTCAGTATTTCCAGATTGCTGGTTTTTCCAACTAAAATGGTGGGAAAAAATTCGTGGTTTAATTTTTGGCAGAAAAATATTCCAAACGCTTTTTTATTGAGGGGAAATAATATTTTTACCATAATCGCAACTTAATATACTTTGGAACCTATCAACCTATTTTCCTCAAATTTTGTTTTATTACTTTAAACAATTAACCTACCCCATAGAACAAACATTGTCTCTAAAGTCTGATTTTTAAACGAGGCAACCCATTCACATATGCAAAATCTTGTAAAGCAATCGCCTAAAATCTTATCCTCACACATTTCACTGTTTTTTCTCGCCCAGTAGAAAAATGGCGGATTTTTTTCGAATCCGATGGAGTTTTTTTTTAATCTCATCTGGCATCACTGATGTTGCTCCTTCAATCTTGTTTTAGAATCTATCGTATGGAATTCAGAGGAGACCTTAAAAATGAAAAGTGCTCGTTTTCCATCGAAATAGCCAATTGATTTCCTCCCTAGTAAATTCACACTAGAACTGTTCCTAATTCAACCCTTGAACTCAATTTGGAACATATTGCTAAGTAGATAAATTTTTGGTTTATCAAACTTAACGAATGTTGAGTGATCCACCAGGTTCTAGTTTTTCCTTCCATTTGCAATATTCATCATACATTAAAAAAAAAACAAATTTGGATCGGAATCTCGTATAAGATCCTCCTTCGTATTGTGTCAGTTTAAAGAAATAAGCTGCATTTTATTATCCACATGATCTGATCTGGATCAGATCCCAATAATAAAACAGACAAGTTCACAGTGACACTCAGGGTATATATCCGTCTCTTTTTGCATTGTGTTTGTATATTTTTCATATTTCTACCTTACCATAATAATAATAAAAAAGTACTAGATTTTAGATCCAGAAAAAAAGCAGGATTACATGTTGTTTTTGTATTTGCGTGTTAAAATTTGATCCTGATCAGATCATGTGGGTACCTAATAAAATGCAGCTATAGCCATAACCCCTTGGATGTCAATCAAACGATGTGGAGTGTATATGCAGAGCCATCCTCATCATCTTTAATCTTAAGGGAAGCTATACTCATTTGCCAACTATTTGTAGGAAGATAAGTTATTACATTTTTTTAATACATAAATGTATCCTTGGTAATTAGAGATTGTGGGAGAAGATGACACATTAACGTAACTACATATTATGTGTATATATGTTGGTATGTGTTTCCTCATTATTATTTATGTTTTAGTTTCTAGAATAAAATTCTCTCATGTGGTTCAGTTTAGTCGTCGGATGGATCCTTTAGGGAAAATTACTAGAAAATCATAACTTGTACCGCATTACCTATATATATACAAATTTAGTTCTATGGAATTCCGTCGTTGTTAATATTATTATTATGGTGTAAAGATGGTTGAAAATAAGGTATGAAAATGTATGCAAGGAATTTTGCAATACAAAGTGAATGTCAGGAATTCTTACAAACTAAACTAAGGCATGAAAAGATAAAGACAGAGAGAGATAGAAAAAGAGATTCTGTGATGTGACTTTTCAGGAAATGTTTGCCTTTTCTGAATATTTAGGCTTATTACCTTTTTCGAAAGGAATAATTTATGTACATATCCTATACAACAGAGAAATGCTCATTATTAACAAAACAATATGAACTCCCAAATATGTAGGTAGTCCTAGATTTTCTTTTAAATTATGTGAGGTATATAGGGTTGTGTTGT
This sequence comes from Epistrophe grossulariae, assembly GCA_929447395.1. Lineage (NCBI taxonomy): Eukaryota > Metazoa > Arthropoda > Insecta > Diptera > Syrphidae > Epistrophe > Epistrophe grossulariae. The sequence goes on along the minus strand of OV839567.1, from coordinate 149,919,760 downwards.
CCCTTGGAAGAAAAGTTAAAACCTAAAAGAGGTTAGTTGAAAGAATGTAACAAAATTTTGTGAAATGAAATTCCTAAAGGAAGAATGATTTACTTGCTGCTACTTTGAGAGATTATCTATTTTAATTTTTTGTCCTAAGATATAGGTAGAATTTGATATCAAATGAGTTCTTAGGTTATGTAAGATTTATGAAGGTATAAGGTACCTAGAATATATAATATTTTGGGAAGATTTGTAAAAGTCCAGGAGCACTTTAAAGATTTCAAGTTTTGTGTAGGTAGGTAGTCAGTTTAATTAATGGAATTGAGTTGGTATTTTTAGTTTTTTGTTTTAATATATTTTAAGGACAGTGATGGAAAAAGCTTAAATTCTTGAATTATTGGATCAAAAGGCTTATCATAGATCTTAGAGAAGGAATTTTAAATCGTTATGTTTGATACAAAAACAGTCACAATACAAATTTGAAGCCTTTTTTTACAGAAAAATATGCCTAAATTGTTTAGGGATCCACCAACTCTTAAATTCATTTTTATGAAAACACATTTTTTTGGTTAGTGTTAAGTGTTAGCCTTTTTCGATAAGAAAATTTATTCTTTTGTAAGTTGTAGACATTCGTTTATAGCTATCTCAAGACACCAGCGCCAAAGTCACAAAATATATATCAATGATAAAAAGGACTAATGTAGCTCTTCACAATACCTTTCTTTCATAAAATGTATAGGTACCCTAAAATAAAACTTCACAAATTCTGTTAACGCAGATTGCAAGAAATTTATTACTAACATAATTTGAAAACATGAACCAAATATCAATGACTTCACGGTATACATAGGTAATTCCAAGTAGGTATTTCTGTTTTTATTTTGCTGTAAACTTTGGAACTTATCACAAGCAAGTTGGGGTGATAATTGACGACATCAATCATCGCATAATCGTAAGTTTGCTGTAAACTTTCATCCATACGTCATATAATGTGCTCGCTGAAGGGATGAAGGATTTTCGTATATTATATGATGGCACCATCATCACCCAATAAAGTATTTGGGTTTTATCACGTATGTAAATTTCTACCCGACCGCGACGAAATATAATCATAAACATTTTAAAGGGGCTGTAATCTTAAAGCTGAGGTAAAGTATGTTGAGATAAAATTTGGCATTTAAATTGCTGAGATAAAGCATTTAAATTAAAGATGTCTTAATTGGCCACATCTTTCTCGCCATAAAGTGGGAGTGAGAAAAAGTGCAGGCACGTCAAAAAAAAGTCGACGGAAGCGGTCCAATGTGAACACCATTCATATAGCCATTTGATTGAAAGGCACTGTCAAAAATAGACTTCGTTATTTTTTTTTTACCGTCAAATTAGCATTACCACTTCAAAATTTTAAGATTCTAATAATTGGATTGACTGTCTTCAATTTATCATGTCGCAATTTTTACTATATTTTTTTCTTTAAAAAAATAAAAATGTTAAAACAAACTTTAATAAAAATATATTAAAGAAATACATTTTTTTTTAATAAATATTTAAAACTAAATGTTATGAGGCAAGTTTATTTGACAATTTAAAAGGTTATAAAATTTATGTTGGTAGCAGTAATTTCGAGGTAGTCAAGGAGTTCACCTGCCTCGAAACAAACATCAATTCCACGAACGGCACCTCAGTGCTACTTCGGTTTGGCCAAACAAATGGGTTCAAAACTCCTTTCTCGAAAGAAAAAGTGCACGCTATACAAAACGCTAATTTTACCAGTTCCACTCTACGCAGCCGAATAATGGACGATAAGTAAAAAAGGGGAATTGATACTGGGCACTTTGGAGAGAAAAATTCTTCGGCGGATATTTGGTCCTATATGCGAAGAGGGCGAATGGAGGAGAAGATTCAATATTGAATTGTAAGAGCTGCACCAAGATGTGGATGTAGTCCAAATAGCCAAAACACGTCCACTACACTGGCTCGGCCACATCGAGCGAATGGAAAACAACGCTCCAGCCAAGAAAATCTTTGAATCCCAGCCCCCAGGTTATGGAGACGACCAGGAAGACCGAACCTCGCTACAGGAACCAGGTGGTTACAGTCGCAAAAGTGCTTGGTCTCGACGACTGGAGGGAGCTTGCGGATAAATAAGTAAAGTAAAATTTATGTTTGTTGATAGAAGACTATAAAATATCTATCTAATAAATATGGGATATAAGGAATCTAACGCCGTTACTTATCGTTCTCTTCAGTGTCCACTGAAAAATAGATTGCATTGTGCCTCTATTTTATTCGTTATTATTTCCGGATTGTTTCCATTATTACCTACTACAGATATTCTTTTAGAAGGCGGTTCAACATAGAATGGAATGCGGACAGTTTTAAATTTAATGGATGGACTGAGGACATGAAATAGAAAAGTCAAGAGCAGTTTCGATGAGTTCCTGTCCAAATTCAAAAGATGTCATCAACAATATATCTGCTCCAGAAAACTAAGTTCTTTAAAAAAGAGTTTTTAGAAGCAAAAAACCGTTGTTCCAAATCGTCCATGAAAAACTCAGCAGCAAAAGGAGCAAGTTAAGAACCCATATAGCAAGTCCCGATGGTTGGTTGTACTGTTCTATTTTCTTTCGTTTTGGGTACATTTGTTTCGTTCGGTTACCTGAGGTTTTTAATGAATTTATTTTACGTGTACATATTTTATGAGTTGACACAGAATGTAATGCGGTTTTCGATTGGTAGCCCAGAAGCCTTCTGAGCTCCACAAAATGACAGTTTTTCTCTCAATAGAAGAAAAAAAGCTTCTGGAATTGAACTCATAATCATAGCCAGAAGCACTTACACGTCAGAATCAATAAAAGCGTTCGATTGGAATTTCTCTTCCACATAACCAATCAAAAACGCCATAAGTATAGCATCCGGATTCCGGATATGTTCCAAGAATATTTGAAGTTTTGGAACTCAGCCTTTCTATAAGTCACCAAGTCCTAGTTCACTACGAGCTATGGCGTCACTTATATGTTAAAATTTTTCTTAAAATACCTTCTGAACTAATTAAAATGTTAAAGAAAATAAATTTTTGAATTCGGAATGCTAACTACAGCTAAATTAATATTCTTGTACTTTTATTTTAACTTAACCTATATAAAACACTGTCAAAGCATGAAAATGGTTTTTATTTCTATTAATCCTCAAAATATCAAATGGCGGGCGTCTAATAAAATAACTGATTTCTGAAGAAAAATAAATAAATAAACAATGACGAAAATACACCGTAGGCTCATATAGACGAAACAGAACCTTTTGCTTTCTTGAAATATAATCTCCTCAACAAAATGTTTACCCGACTTGCGTTGAAATCAATAGAAAATAAATTACCTTCATAAAAATAAACCAAAAACAACAGAAATAACAAAAAAAATCAATCGTTACAAGATAAATTAACAACATCTATTCTATAGTATAAATATATAAAAACTACACAATAAACCATCAATCTATAAATTAACAAAAAAAAAAAAACAAAAAATAAATAAGATACAACACCGAGAATCAATTAATCAAAAAAAAAAAAAGAAGCTAGGTACTACTATGGGTATACACAACCAAAAATGAAATATTATTTTATGCTTTTTCATCCGGAGGTGCGGAGAAAAAAGACTCTAGGAATAATTTTGTGTGTTTTTTTTTAATGAAATACCTTAACGGCAACAATTTCCGCGTAACCTAGCGTACCACCATGTAACGTTGTCACTGACCGTTTAAGTCCCTGCAAAAGAGTATCAAGCAAAGTCGTAGATTCCAATTATGTACTTCACAGAGAGAGAGATTTAATGTGGACTTCACCCTTGTTCTTTGGAATAACATATTCGTATCCTGAAATAACAACGACGCTAATTACCTTTACTGTTTGGAAAACATCAATGCCGGGATGACCCACCTCTCCTCGTGATCCTTTGTCTCCTGGTCGTCCCTGTTGTCGTTTTTGTGTGTTTGCATGCGTATGTTAAAAAAATAAAATTCGCATTAATTAACTTATTTAAATATTTTGTATTTTTTTTTTTTTTTTAATTTAAATTTTTTACAAATACAATTCGGTTCACTTGATTAGACGCAATTAAAAAAACATAAAGTTGGTTAAGGGTTAAAAAAAAAACACACACACTTTCAGTATTTTTGTACCGAGTAATTAATCAGGACTTTACTCAGATATTGTGAAATAGGCCCTTAGAGCCAATACCTCTGAAATATAAAATGTGAGGCGCAAGCAATAGATCATAATAATGACTGTAGAGAGTTGTTTTCTAGTTGAGAAAACTCCCATAACAGTTCGTATCATTTGCAGGACAATAAAATTGTTAGTGACTTGGATGAACTATACTCATTTACTGATTATTATCAATTGCATGTGCCCTCGTTCGTTTTCAAAATGCGGTACTAAAGAAAACAAAATTCTATTCAAATATTTGTTTTCAGCTCCTTTTTCTGTAGGCTGAAAATTATTAAAAATTTTTAACATTTTGATAAATTTAAAAGATGATGTGATATCGCAGTGCAAAAGTTATACAGCTGTGGAAAGTCGGTTGGTCATTCAGTTAGTTTAAATATTTTTACAAATCCACCAATACACCAATTATGTCGTTATAAGTGTTAATTGAAAGCTGATGACACGAATTTGGTATCAACCGCTCAAGCTGCTTTGTGCACACGCAAAAAATAGAACGTAGGACACTTCTTCACAGCTGTTCCAACTCCAGCTCTGTTTCCAGTTGCAGAATTCTATTCCCCGAAAGGAAGACACCCTCGCTGTGGGTTGGGGGTGTAACAGGTTATATGTGGTTTACTCCACCCACAAGATGACAGATGCTGATGTAGGGTGCCGGGCCTTGGTACTCATGGGTCCTGGAAGTTCCCGTAAGAGCGTTACAGCTTTCGAGAATCTATGTGTCGTTCAAGAAGTGCCAGATGTCATTTTGTTAAAGAATTGATGTAGGGTGCCGTCCTAAGTATTCATGGATCTTGGAACCCATCCGTAAGAGCATTACGAGTTTCGAGAAACCATGGTTTCTGAAGCTGACATGCCCGCAAAGTTGTTTTAAGATGTGACGTAAATTCGTTGTTTAGAAGGCTGTATTGCTACCCAGCGTATGGGTATATCCCATCGGTGCATCAACCAGAATGCCCTATAAAGTTCGATGTTAAATGTCGTATTTAATGCTGTATGTTGGTTACACTTTCGTGTAGCCATGATCACGATGGTTGGTAAGCGTTCTCAACTCGATCGCCAGATATCCTATCCTCTGTCTGGTAATCGTATAGGGGACACTTGGTGTAGACACCGGCAACCTGAGTGTTGGGGCAGTTGTTTATGCAGTGGCTAATCTGACCAGAAACGAAGTCAGGTAATATGGAAATGGAAGATATAGAAAGCTCCTGCACTTCTGTCCAGTGTATCTTTTTGAAATTTGGAATTCGTGCTGGTCGTGGTTTATTTCAAAAGTATACGCTCAATCACGGACACTAAGTTCTTTGGTAATTAGTGTAATAAATTAGAGGTGAGATAGTCTCTAGCTGTTCAACGATCAGACAGGATCATGCCTCAATATGAAATTCGACCGAAGAAAATACAAAAAAAATCATCATCTCTGAGGTGTTGACGGGCATTTTTCCCCGGTCCCTTAATTGTGTGTTGGCCCACCGTAAAATTAATTCTAAACTGAAGGTGTTTGCGTTAAGCTTGTCTACAATAATTACAGCTGACGGTAATATTGTACGAATCCCTTAATAAAGTCAAAAGAGGCCACCATTTATTGGGAGAAAATTTTAAGAATCTAAGTTAAGCCGTGAAAAACTGTCATTAATTATCAATTGATAGTCAAATATTGAAAATTTTTACATTAAGGCCCAGTTTCACGCTCGATTAAGTGTCACTTAAGTGCCAAATATTGAAAAACTAATGCACAATTTCGCAGTGTAAACCTATCGGAACAAGTGACACTTAAGTCTCCCATGTTGGCCACTTAACTTACACTTACTCAGACAGTAAAACTGTGACTAAAGCGCCAAAAAGGGAATATTAAGTGTCACTTATTTAGTTAAGAAACTGGCCCTAAAACGAAATTTATTGAAAAACTGATCAACTATTTCCGTGATAATTATCAATTTACTTGTTTATTTTCCACAGGTCGTTCATTATCTAAATGATTAAAACTCTTATCAATTGAGTAAAATATCGATTTTTAATATTAATCAACTGTTAAATATCGATTTTTAATATTTATCAACCTTTAATTGATAATTGACAGTCGTAATAGGAGTTATTAGGGATCATTTTTGATTGCAATTAAATAAAAACTACCATAACTTTTGACTCGATTGACCTATTGAAACGAAGTTGGTGTCAAATACTATCTAAATATTGTAAGCTTCCTAAAAACACCCACATATCGATATAATAGGTGTAGTTTAGTACTGAAAAGAAAGAAAGAAACCGAAAAAGAAGAACTTTCTTTTGTTGAGTTCATCAAAATAGCTAACTTAATTTAATTTCAAAATAATTATGTCTATAACCAAGTGAACTGCACTGTCGATAATATACAAGGTTAAATAAATTTCACTTACCGGTTCACCCTTTTCACCATTAACGCCGGCAGGTCCCTAAAAAACATATCGAATCGAAATATTTACATGTTTTTTTTTTTTTTAATTTTTTTGTTAATTTACAAATCCCCCTTCTTCGTGTGAACACCTAGTTATATAACATAGTGGTGTACGGTTTTTGGTTCGTATTACTTACCACTGGTCCTATTTCGCCAGGATCGCCTTTCTTACCACGTTTCCCTCGTTTTCCCGGAGGCCCTGGTGGACCGGGTGGTCCTGAAAAAAAAAATATATATTTTATTACAAATTTTTTTTTATGGCTATTGGGAAATATTTTTTTTTTGCTTTTATGTATATCTATGAATGTACATATATTTTACTGAAAGGATTGTTAAGTACACCAGTATCTAGTACAACCTGTGTTATGGGATGACACTACATAAAAAAGAAGAAAAAATCATAAAATAACCCAAGGTTTAGGTTGTCACAAAGCGGCTTAGAATTTTTTAAAAGATTCATTTTTTTTTTCAAAAATCGGGGCAAGCGAAATGAATGCTTTTTTCATAAGCCTTTGTCGTATAGTACCTTGTATAGGGTATACTCCCATAAAAGGTATCAAAAAGATGCTGCTTTTATAAAGTGAGAATAAGAATTAAGAGGTGGATGCTTCATTTAAGTAAGGATATACATATATACATATTTATATAGGTTAGGTATAGGTACATATTTTGTGATATTTCTCCATCACGTGCGTCGTCTTCGTCGTTGTCGTTTCTAAACAGGATTAAGTTCTCAGAAAATTTGAATGGAAAATAAAATCAGTGAATATAAGGAACGCGGTGTTTGGTGTTTTGTGCTAAGGTGTCATCATCAAAATAAGGGAAGAAGAACAAGCAGAGATATCACCCATAACTCGTATAGTAAAGTTATATATAAGGAGCATTGAAGTACATTTAAGTATATTTATATGTATATACTCTTGTATCATAAGAATGATGGTGTTAAATTGAATGATAAAGGTGTTAAATCGAATGTTGACTTTTCCTTTTGAAATCGAACCCAGCTGGATTAAGAGTTTTGAGTGTATTTTTGGGATGGCGTCTTAAGATACTTCGATGTAAATATATACATACTTCAATGTGAATCAAATAAAATTTTTAAGTTATCAAATGAAGAGGTTGTGAAGACTAAGTTTAAGGTTTGGACGGGAGCAAGCCCTCAGATACCGAATCATTTTTTAGTAAAAATCTAAATGTAGGTAAATGAAATCTTAATTATTGTTAAAGTATAAAATATCTTAGTTCATGCTTCCGTAATTATGTGCGAAAGTGAAATGGTAGTGGAAGAATGCACTTATTTTTTAAAGCTTTATTTCATTTTCAAAATACTCAAGTCTCAAAGTAATATTTAAAAATCACATGCGATATGGTACGAACCCATACTTCCTTTACAATTCCAGATATAATAGGTACCGCGAACAAAATAAACCACCGTCTAGAAGTGTCCAGTCCAGAAGGCAGGTACACAAGAGTATCAGTCGGTAAACGAACCCCTATTTTGAAAAGCCTCACCAAAAAAACTTTCGCGATCCAGTTTGAGTTCCATTGTCCCCGCACCCAATTTGGCTAAGCGTACGTTAGTAACCTGATCAAAGAAGCCACCTATGACCAATGATTAAACAGAGGCCAATTCGTTAGGCTCTGAAATAGCTGAACAGTTAAACAAACTGTGGCAAATTTCATAGCCATTACTAAAAACTTTGATTTAAATCAAGTTTTATTAGGAAATCGATTTAGTTAAAACACTAAAAGTCCAACGATTGCAAAACCGGAAATGAGCATGAAGCGAGCTCACCTCTCTTTTCGATAATGAAAATCCCATTTAGTACAAACAGATTGAAGTTTTCAAAAAACTACATAAGTTTTCTACCATTTCTGAAGATCTTCTTGCCTCGAAAAACATTATATGCATCTTGAAAACTATGAGCAGAAGAGTTTTGAAAATCACAGATTTGCGCATTTAGATCACAAATAACCATTTTACCTATTAGCAAGAGAAGAATTTTTCATAAATGTGGAAAGATATTCAAAATCATTTATTGCGGATAAGATGCACCAGAATCTTATAGTTATTTAAATTATTGTTAACAATTTGTTAAGTTAACTTTTCATTTATAGTTTTAAATTTAACAAAATGGGCGATTTCAGTTTTGATAGCGCACTGGCTCCTCCTACGATTTTGTATAGTTTTTGTGAAGAATTTATACTTATTAAATGTTTTAAATCCCATTTTTTCTTTTGTTCGGAGTTCGTTGGTCACATTCATGTGAATAATCCTTTAGCCATGTTCAGTTAAGTTAAGATCTCTGAGATCTAGGTGATCTTAGAAATCTGAACGTAATTCTAGATGATCCCAGATAGACATTCCAAGTTTTGAAAAAAAGACTTTTCGATTTTTTGTATGAAAAATCGTTTGTTATTCGTTTGTGACTGTTAGTGACAACAATATGAAGTGACTCGTTAGTTATTTACTTATCAACAATTTAAATAAAATGTACCAGTTAGTCATAATATTTCTGAAAACTTTAGTAGCATAGACTTTTGTATACTCAATCGATCAATGAAATATATCAATGAAATCGTTTGTGACAAAGTAGTTCTAGAGAAAAAATAGAAAAAATGAATTAATTTCAACACAATTTTTTTTTTTTATTGCTTTGGGCGGAGCTTTGCATGATGCTGAGGTGGGTAAAATGGTTTTAGGTGAGCAACATTTTGCAATGATAATTAATTAAGTGAATGAAATATGAGTTATGTAATAGACGGTGATGAAGAAAGAAAATTAGTAACGGACGGCCGCGGCGCGGGCGGCGCACTTGGACTTTATTCATCATATGCGATATGAATTTGGACCGCGATCGAAATTTTTTAGATCAAAATCGTGTTCAAAGTTAAATAAGCTTTTTCTTATAAACTTCGTTATATTTTTTGAAGCTTAAAAAACTAATGGAAAAGTTCCGCAACCGGCAAAACATTCCCATCACGAAGAGTACAAATCTAAATGTTATCCTAAAAATCGTCAAAAAGTCGTTGAATCCCACCGAAAGATTTACACCCTACAACCGCATATAGTCTGTGAAAAGGACTTAAAATGGCTACTATAAATGGCTATCTATATTTTGTCTATTATACCTACTTGAATCCGTGATCGTAAAACAACATAAGTGACATTTTTTTTTTTTACAGGAGAGACAAAAAACCTTATATTTTCACCACGCGGCCGCATTGATAATGCCGATTTCGCCCTTGAATTTCGCCCTTGAATTTTTAAGCAGTGCAAAACCATAATAAAAGTGATTTCGAAAAATGTGTTACTTATGTTGTTTTAACAATCACCGATTCACTTATTTTGCAAACATTTACGAAAAAGGGAAAAAGAACTACTTAGCCTTTTTATAATTAAATTCCCATCTGTTATTAAAATTTTGCTGTAATTCAGGTATGACACAATTTGCTCACTTGCAGCGCAGCGGTTATATGAAGAACAAAAGGGAACCTATAACAAAGGTCACTTATTCATGATAATTAGAAAATGTGTGTGGAAATTAATACCAAACAAAATTAATCAACAATTTGTTTTCATTAAGGTATTTATAAAAATTAAATAGAAACCAATAAAGAACATTTGTATACCGACCGCAGGTAAAAATCTAATTCCCTATAAAATATTCATCAAATATCAAATTTCATGAACTAAAATTTTAGTTATGTAGGTACTCAAACCAAAATCTAAACAAATATTTTTAGCATGATTTTTCCGAACTACCTATACATTGTATGTATTCAATTTCTATGAAATTAAAACAATGGATTCATTGTTAAAATGTTTTAATAAAACAGAATACAGAAATAAAAATCCTAAATGAAACAACTTTTATAAAATTTGAATGCATGACTACTTACATAAATAAAATATTATGCAGTGTAAATAATGTAAAACATTTTTTAATTGTACCTATGTAGATATGTATATATGTATGTTCTGCTTTTCAATTTATATTCGGATCACATTTTCTACATAAAAAAATGTTTAAATTAAAAAAAGGAACTTTTTTTGTTTTATTTATTATGCCAAGTCATCACCCTAAATTGGCAACAATTTTTAGATAATCCTTGTGACAGGAAAACCATCAAGCTCTCTTCTCACGCTATCAATATTTTTTCAATTAAAACTGCCGAACACATTGCATAATGGGTTTTCTACATACAAATGTACCAAAAACGTACTACGTGTACCTACCTACTACCATTCACATTCGATTTGAATAAAAATAAAAAATAAAACATGAAACAAAAACAAAAAAAATATAAAAGAAATCTAAACAATTACATTTCGAAAGCCTGCATCTGAAAGCAAAACAAAATAAAGAAAAATCCTGGTTTTTATATTTTTATATTTTTTTTTTATTTTTTAAATCCTAAATGCTCGTCGAATACCAACGAACGACATTGCCATCAATCGTCACTTTGTGACAATTCTTTTGGAATTCCATTATTAACACACAAAAGAACAACAAAACAAATAGGCAAACCAAACACAGAGCCAATCTAAATATTGAAATTATACCAACACAGTGGATGTGGATGTGGATGGAGCAAGGAACGACCGTTGACACGACGCACGGTGGGGACAACATGAGAAAGAAATAAAGGATGTTTATTGTGGAGGAGGTTGCTGCCAGCCTATGACGATGCAAAATGAAATCCTCCCAGTGCCAGCTGCCACTTCCCCACCAGCTATACAGCTAAAGAAAAAACAACGAGAGCGCTAAATCACTCGCAAGGCACGAACTTCTACATTCCTTGAAATGAATTGCCCCTCCTCTGCATTTCATCCGCATCCGCATCAGCATCTATTATGGCCGAGCTGACAGGAACAACGAATGTTTTTATGAGTGCTCTTAATCGTCGTCGTATGTCGGACATGACACTTGCCATAATTTTGGACAATACTGTCAATGAAATTAATTAATCGTTCCACACACACAAACAACACACAACAGCGCAGCGGAGTGTGGACCGGGCTTATCGCTCAGCTCCATCGTGACAATCTCCCTATTCCAGTAATTCCCATATCGAAGAATCCAAACGATCGGCAGGGCTTATCACGTCGGAAAATCATTAGGCCTTATATCCTATGCAATGCAACACCAAACGAAACGACAGCTATACACATTACACACAAAACCATCTATACAACGCTCTATTTCATAATAATTCATAAAAGTTGAGATATTTTTTCATGAATTAGTCCGCAGTCGAGTGCAATTAATTGTTACACTCTGGAATTAATTTATTGCTTTACTAGGCGGGTCGGAAAATTCCCCAATTTATTTACTTACGAGTTAATGAATGTGTCAACAGGATAGGCGTTTATCCAGCCTTGTTGTTGTGTTTAGTAAATTGCTGGCAGATCCTCCTTCTCCCGCGTTCTGAGTGAATAGTTCTAATTTTAGTAGAAAATAAATTAATATATTTCTATAGTATGTAGGTATGCAGATTGTGAAGAGAATAGTAGGTATAGGTACCTACTGTTGCCAGGTTTTTTTTGTTTCATTTGTTCGAGGAGTGTTTTTGTTTTAATTGAAGCACAAAACATGAGTTATTTTGAGGCGTTTTGACATAGACGTTTCCAATTGTTACGGGTGTGACACTGCAGACACTCATGATTTTACAAATTGGTATTCAGAATTAATAGAATAAAACTTGAGTATTCTTTAAAATGCATGACATCCATTAAGTTAATTTTCATTAACTGAATTTCCAAAAAAAATATTTTGTTTAATTATGTATTCAATGTTTGGATGGGGTCTCCAAGTTTTGTGAATTCATGTAAAATAAAATGCAAAAATAAATAATTTAATGTAATTTAATTTTTAATGTAATGTAATTTTTTTATTCTGTATATTTAATGCTTTTATTATTAATTATAAATAAAACCGACACAGCTTTTTTGTTTGTTTTTTTTTGTGGCGCGAATGTGGTTAATTTTTTTTCTTTTCTTTTCGAAGAACAAAATTCGCACCTGAAAATTTAATTTCGAAACGCGTCGCAAAAGCAAACAAAAAGAAAACTTTATATTTTTGTTCTTTTTAGTATTTTTGTATTATTTTTTTTAAAGAAAAGAACATACGAATATAAATAAGAAATTATTCATAAAATAATTACCCACGCTATATCTGGCAATTATTTAATTTTTCTTGCAAAATTGTTCGTCTAATTTTTTCTCAGATTTTCTCTTACTTTTTTCCCTTAAAAATGTCAATAATTCTGCATTAAATTTAATCCGCAGGGTAAATTCATTTTTTCAAAACAATTAAAAATGGATGCACATTTAATTTTGACAGTTCGAAGAAATTGCGAAATTTTCGAAAACGAACAAATAAGAAAAAGTGCACTTTAAAATCAATAGGTCACATTTTTAAGTAATACAAATAAAAGTGTTTCATGAAAAAAAAAAGAAGAAATTACCAAAGTTAAAAGGAAATATTTTCGTTTTAAAACGCTTAGCTTTGATTTCAAGAGAAATCGCTTTAAGTATTTAAACACAACAATCTCGAATATCATATGAAAACATTTAATTTTATAATTTGTAGATTTAAAATTAAAAGGATATCAATAAACTAAAAAAAAAATAACATTTCATTTGAAAGCATTCATTTAAATCTGGCCTTCAAATGTAAAACCATTAAAATTGAAAATTCCAACAATAAATTTTAAAGTGTTTATTTTTAATTATTAATGAGTTAAAATTCTATTTAAATGCAAAAACTTTAAAAAGAAAAACTAACGCTGTGATTTGAAATTGAAAGCTTTGATTTAGAATTATGAAATGACAAATTCGAAATTTCAGAATATTAGCTTTAAATACACTTTAAATTTTTTAGTGAACGTTTTCACATGCATTTTTAAAGTGTGCCAATTTTTTATTTTAAAGTTAGTAATTTCAAACGTGTTTTAGAAAGTTTTCCCTTTTAAAACACTTAAAATTTTACATTGAATGCTTTCAAATGACTTTTAAAAATGTTATTTTCAAATCAAAAGTGTTCCCTTTTAGTATTAATGCAAACACTTTTAATGTTTTTTAAAATGTGAGTCATTAAATTTTAACGGTTTCACTTTTAAATTCAAAGTTATTCACATTATAAAATAAAAAAAAACTTAAATTGTAACCTTCAAATTGAATACGTTTCAATACGGTTGTCTTTCATTTCATACATGTTAACTTTTAATTTTAAAGTGATTTGTTCAGGAGTTTAAAATGTTTTTATTTTCTCGGTGTACTTAGTTGTAATTGCGAGATGAATTGTTAACTGCCTGAAAACAATTATAGGGTACCGCAATTGGAACTGGTCCAGGAATAGCTGTGAAAGTGTCATACGTGCTATTTGTTATGTGCCCACAATGCAGCTGTACAGCGTTTCGTATATTTTAAAGGAAAAAAACAATCACAAAACGTAAAAAGTTCTGTACGTCATACCTTAAAAGTTGGTGAATTCTTGCAGCTGCGTTGCATTGTGTTAGTAACATTTAATTTTTGTGTATTCAATATTTTGACAGCTATTCCAGTTGCAGTGCCGTCTCCATTGTGTTCATGCATTAAACACACTCACCTTTTGAAACATTCAGCGCTGTCAACAGAAATTAATTTTAATTTGTTTGTGTCGTAGTAAAAGGCCTTCCACACTATCCCACTGAGTATTAATACATGTCAAATTGAAAGTGGGAAAGAATTCCATGCTACTGCCAAATTTGTGGGAGAGAAATTCCTTTTCCTTTTTTTACCACACACAACAGTTTAATTTAACCTCAATAAATATGTGATGAAATGTGTGATAGAATTAGAACCATTTCTAAAAATTCTCATGTATTAACACAATGTCAAATCAAAAAAATTAAATTTAATTAGAATTAGTCAAAATTGGGTAATTCCACTGCACAAAATTTACAAAATAGTGACTTACAAGTTACAACTCCCAATCATTCTCATGTGCGTGTTATTGGCAGGAATAGAGTGGACCTACAATTTCTCTAGTATATCTCTTTAAATGAAAAAGTGCTTCGAAGTTGCAGAAAACTGTAGGCCCCCTCTATATCTGCCGACTAACAATACGTAACATACACATAAATGGTTGAGAATTTAAAGTCAATAGGCCCTAACTCCTGGTTCTGCATGAACTTTCACGCCACTAAATTTATTTACTTTATATGAGATTTAAATCTGCGGACTTTATTTGGCATGAAATAACTAACAGAGTTCATTAATTAACTCTAGTGGTGAATGTAAAATCAGTTTGAAAAGCCTGCCGTTTAATAATGAACAATCTGATGCAACCGGCAGGTAGGTGACACATCAGGATTGACAACGCATCCACTGACAACCATAAGAACATAGCCCAGAGGAGTCAAAACATAGTAATGGAGCAAAGGCAATTAGCGTTGTGGCAAATTGAAAACCACAATACAGCAACCGCCTGTAAACGTGCTTGAAACACGAAAATCCAGGTAGGTCTCGAGTTCCCTATCTTGTCAATGTCCAGAGGGAAACTATATAATTGTGTTGGTTGTTATTTATTTTTTTTTGTTGAAAATGTTATTTTGGTTTCCGTGAAAAAATGGATAGTCCTGATAACTGATATAGCCTGACCTGACTGAACAAAAAAAAAAAAAACGCTGGCAACCTTAGATAACAACAAATTTACAAACAAGATATCAAGATACAAAAAACATCACAGATATACGAGTAGTACACTTCACACTGAGATTGAATAATGGTGAGCACGACAGGACGCCACTCCGCGCCGGACGCCAAACGGACAACGAACCTTCCACCATTGAAGCAATTTCGCCTAATTGTGAACAACCTCACGTTCACGTGCGTATATCTCTTGCAAAGAATCCATCTGCTGGAGCTGGACAACGACAATGGGACCTTTAATGATACATTGTACTGTGGGCTCATAAATGGCAAATATTTTGTAATAAAGTGACACATTTCCCCCATCCCCATTTGCCATCGCATCGGTTGGTTGGTGTAACAATACGCATTGCAGATGGAACACAAGAGATACACTTAGGCATATAGTATAGCTGCTCTGCTACTGGAGTTAAAGTTGGAGCGAGCTATATAGAGTATAGTGAGTGGAGCACCCAGAGCAGAAGAGCTATTGAAAAGAAAATCCTTCGTCCTGTCGCTATATCTTGTTGTTTTTTTTTTCAATTTTTTTTTGTATCCTCTGCTTTGTTGCATTGAACAACGTTCTTTCATGTTATTTGTAGGATGTTTTATTTTTTTTTTTCATCTACTCCATCTACTGTGCTCTAGTACTTTTTTTTATGTGTGATTTTTTTTTGTTTCCTTTCCTGTGTCGTTAGACGTTAGGATGTTAGGGTGATTTGGGGTTGATGTTGCGGTGGAGACGAACCATGGCGTCCACATCATGGCAGGAAATGGAAAATGGTAAAGCTTCGAGCGTTTATTTGAATTCTAGGCATTTAAGTATGTATGTGTATATGTGGGGAATGTGTGCGGCTTTGCTATATAGAGATGGACATGTGATGGCTTTAAATACTCCAACTGAATAAATCCGGTGGACAGCAGTGCTTTTGACTGCCGAGTTAAATAATGTTATAGGAAAGAAAAACTGCCTAAAGGAAAAAATGAACTTACAAAGTGAACAGAGACAAAAAAAAATAACAAAAAAAAAACAACAAGCTTTAGATGATCTAAAAGAACATGCATGTTAAAGATACCTTTTATGTTGACTTTATTTTTCTTTCCTTCTTTGCTTGCACGAGAGACGTGAAGTGAGAGAAAAAGTGATTAAAGGATCGTTTTGAACATTTTAATTTGTGTGTGGGTATGTATGCTGGTGACAGCACAAATTTTCGTATAGGCTATATTGTCAAAATATTTGATTGATTGAACTTTTTTCTTGAGCTTTCTATTTTTAAAAAGCGAGTGGTTGGGTACATAGACAAAAGAATCTTCTTAAAGGAAGTTCTAGTGAGGATATGTATAGATACTTTCGTCACTTTGGATAAATAAAAGGGATAAAGAATGCAGAGCATAGCACGCAGATTATGGTTTATAGCTGGGCGTCGAACTTACATTGTAGAAGATACAGTATAGGGGCAATGATTTTCGAGATAATGTATTCAGTTGGGTTCTGAAAATAGAGGGCGCTCTTTTCTTTGATTTGTGGACTCATAACGTAGGTTATAAGAACCGACAGGGAGTGGATTTACATATAATAAACAAAATATGAGAGCGTTGGTACGTGTGCATGTGTCGTGATATCGAATAAAATGGTATGGTTTGTTTCGCCTTTTTATCTCGTTTTTTTGTTGTTTCGGTTTAGTCGTTTCGCATTTCGTTTATTTAGGATTTTCATTAATATGTTTTTCAAAAATGAACCCACGATAAAACAATATAGTCTAATACCAAATTCGAAATAAACCGTTAGCGAAATAAACTTGACTTAAATATCTCATTGCACTTTTAACGAAAATGCAAAACGAGTAAAAAGAGAAAGAAAGAAATGCGAATTGACTGTAGGGCGAAGTGATCGAAAAACAAAATAAGTTATTACGAAATAAACAGATATAATTATAAGAAAAGCGAAACAACAAAAATGCGAAGTAAAAAAAGCGAAACAATAGACACCCCGAATACAAAAGTCTGACAGGTGGGGGTTAAACACTTTATTAATAATTAGAAATGATGGTCTGTCATTTTCCCTGAGTCTAACGACTCCAATCTTAACAATCTGATCAGTGTCTGGAGAACAAAAACAATTTGATTGCTGGCGAAAAAGAAGTCAGTAAAAATAAAGATGGCTGTGCTGGCGATAGAGCTTTCAATTATTGAAATGAACGTATAGAGTGAGCTTTCGTTTTATTCAGACTTGAGCTGCGCTGGCTATGCAGCAATGAATAAAACACACCTAATGAATAAAACACACCTTGTATTACACTAAATACCATTATAACGAAGGTAGCTCGGGGTGGTTAGGTTTTTAGCTAATGGTAGCGTGGATTAGTCAATTTCCTGTTAAGAATTCATCATTATAGCCAAACCACAACCACGCGTCAGGTCCCTCTGACTTTGATATATTGAATAGAAACAATGGGCTCTTATGAAGCAATCTGAAATGTTACCTCACGCTTCGCGTTCGCTTTAGATCGTAAATATCGTAAGCCGGAGCGCAACGCCCGAATAGATCTATTTTCTATTCTGGTCGCGCTTTGACAGCTCAACAAACAACAATCAATTTTTTTTATTTGCTATTCCATTTCTTTCGGATGCGAAAGTTTTTATTAAAATAAAAATACAAAAATATGTTATTTCAGTAAAACCATTGGAATATTTGTGTGTGAGTGACTAAAATAAGTGTTAAATGCAATAATTGCTGTATTAAAAATTAAATTATTCCTATGTACGACGTACGTGTGGTTTATTAAATTGTGGTTCAAGATCCAGATTCAATTGAATATTATGGATTCTTGGAAATAAATTTGAATGATTTTATTATTCTAAAAGATATACACATCCATGTAGATAAGGTTTAATTAAGTGGATAGAATAAAAACATAACAAATAAATCATATTTAAAGTGAAATCTGTTTGTGTTTTATTCATTTCACTCTAAAATTAAAAAAAAAAATGTTTTGCTGCTCAACAGCTGTTTTGGAAGTACCCTTGTTTGGTTGGACTTGTTTGATTTAGGCAATTTTTGTCTGGTTCCGGAGAGTGAATTTTCTCTGGTTTTTGTACCTGCAATGCCGACTTCTCACTTATCTGATTTTGTGTTTGAAGCTACATTACGTTTTGCAAATTCCTAAGGTCGCGCTTTATGACACATGATATCGTAAAATATCGTAAAGTCGGTGAAAAGCCTGTCAAAAGCCCGAGCGCCCGAAGCGTGGTTGTGGTTTGGCCATTATACTCTTTGTTAGGCTCTCTACCACGCGTATGCTGTCCAAGAACCGCAGTACACGTTGAGTGTACTGCGGTTCTTGGACCGTTTTTAGGAATAATCATTTGTGACAAACTTTATTAAACTTTTTTAAACTTAAATTTAACATTATTTATGGTTTTTTAAGAAAATTATTTCAAAAGATTTATATTTTATAAAAAGTTAAGTATGGCAACTCTGTTTTTGCAAAACAAAACAATCAAAGGTCGTGTATGTATATGAATGCATTCTATACACCCATAATGGTTCTGTGGACGGTCGTGGACCTTCGCACAGCGAACCACCATAAGTGGTTATATACACATATATACACATATAAAAAAGAAGACAAATACTTTTGCTGCTCACACCGCTACCCCGTGGACGACGCGGCGTGGACCTTCGCACAGTGAGCGAAATGAACAACATCGGCATATGCTTCCGCTGTTAGTAAGTAATCAAATACATTGGCTGCTCATCCCGTTTCCCCGTGGACGGTCGTGGACCATCGCACAGTGTGAACGGAATGAAGTATGAACACCCTCCGCACATGATTCCGCTGTTGATACCTTCTTGTGGACGCTCGAAGAACTTCGCAGTTGAAGATAATCCTAATTTTACGAACTGTGCTTGTCCTTTTATACTGCTTCAAAGGAGCTTTTGTTTGGGTTTTGAGTATTTTATATAATGCTTTTGAGTGAAAATAGAATTGAGTGGAACTTTTGTTGCGCTTTTGTTTTTATAGGGTAATAGGTTTTTTTGTTTTACTTAATGTAATAAAATATTTTACATAGTGTATTCAATTAATTCAAAATTATATGTTTTTATTGATTAAAAATTATTTATTAGAGAAATTCAGTTTTTTAAAGAAGTTTACCAAAATTAAAAAAGAATTCAATGTTTTTTTATGGTTAACAATAATTATGTTGTTACACCATGGTATTTATCTCAAGAGATATATTGTGAACTACAGTTATATGAAATACCGTGTTAGAAATTAAAAAAACAAGCGAGATATAATGAAATGAAATTGTAAAAAGAATATAAAAGAAAAGAAATATATAAACCCAAGGTTTGTTCGCACTGCTCTTCTGTGTGAAAAAGGTACTACAGTGGGCTCTCGTTAACTTGAACATACGATAACTTGAACATTCCAATAACTTGAACAAATAATTTTTTACTTTACGCATTCTATAACTTGAACAGGACATTTTTAAGACTCGATACCTTGAATTTTCTTCTTATTTACTCTAAAAGTTGAACACATAAATTTTTGCAAACTCTGTAACTTGAACAAAGTTTTATAATTAAATTTTTGCAAAGTACCTACCTATAGGATGTTGGTAAAGAATGCAAGGAGTTTTTGTAAAGGGAAATCCCCAAAAACTTTTTCAAAACTTATAGTGTTCCACAATCTCTTTCAAAATGTGCTGCGCAAGTCTAAGTAGTGTAAATTAACTGCCTTATTTATTTTCCAAGTTGTCTTAAATGAGATATTTCAAATTATTTATCTGTAATAACTATATGTAATTATTTAATGAATTTAATTTGAATTATTATTTAAAAAAACAACAATTTCTTATCTTGATTCAGTAACTTGAACAAGCCAATAGCTTAAACACCCTTGGTTTCGTACGTGTTCAACTTACCGAGCATTCACTGTACTTCTAAAAAAACTCAACGTATTCTGCAGGCGGAGTTCCAGTACGGCTTTCAGAATAGACATTGTATTCTACCATTCATCACACTTGGACTCATAAAAAAGAGATGACAATTGCGTGCCTGCTAGACATTATAGAGGCTTTCGACTCTGTTTGGGTAAAAGGACTATTATTCAAACTATCGGGACTTGGAGTACCTATTCATTTAGTAAGAATAATTAAAAATTTTCTAAACCATAGATTGTTTGTGAGAACAGGTTCACAAAGAAGAATCATCAACCAAAAGAGTCAGCGCTGGAGTTCCGCAAGGGTCAATGCTCGGACCACTGCTGTTCAATATAAAAACCGCCGATTAACCAACCAACTTTTCTGGAACAAGGACAAAGCTCTGTGCAGACGACTGCTATATCTTAATCGTCGGAAATTGCTACCAAGAGATTACAGGAGCACATCAAAACCAATGAGAATACTATGTCAAATGGGGCCTGAAGATAATTAATAGCAACACAACGGAAGTGATTTTCTTCTGAACACCAGTAACAATCGTGAGAAGATGAGCATTTGCTACACGCTGCGACAACATTAAAATTAGGGTTCCCTATGACACTGTTGTAGCAGTCAAGTCGTCATCAACAAAATACCTGAGAGTCTGCAACTTTACCAACAAAATGAAATTTAAGAAGAATGCTGACTTAATGCTAAAGAGAGCAACTTTTCTCTGAACTTGGTCCACCCACTACTCAGGAAGCGAAATGAACTAAGCAAGAAGACCAATCTTATATGGTTTATACAAACAGCTCATCGGACCCGTTTTCGACTTTCTTGCGAACTTAACAGATTTCGATAAATTATAAATTCACCGATGGTTAATACAATTTTTAAATAACCCTTGGCGAAATGATTTCCTTATTTTCAAGAAACTTTTTTGAATTTGGTTTACATTTTCAATTTTATCATTAAAAAAATTCATTAATTGAAAATTTTCTACAAATGTTTTTTCAATACCGATCAACCTAATCAAACAAGCAAAAATAAAATTCCTTATTGATATAATAGAATTTCAATCTTATTTTAATAAAAAAAATCTGTAAATATACAAAGAAGAGTAGATATGTAGGTAGTATATTATTTTTTTAAAACAAATTTTCAATTTAAAATCAAATCAAATAATATGAAAACCAATTTGAGTTGACATTCGTTAAAAGAAAGTCCCCCTTAAGCAAAATAAGAACAAGCATACCCTAATTGTTACCATCATGATGAAAAATCATATTACATTTATTTAGAAAATGAAATGTGATAGCGAAATTGAGGAAGGTATCTACATTCTACATCCATCCGCCATTAAAAAAAAAACAAAAAAAAAAACGGATTTACCTTCTCATTCATACATACCATAAATACATGTATCAATGTGTATTTTTATGTAGATTTTATTCATATCATTTATTCATATAACAAAAAAAAAATAACAAAAAAATGTCGATTGAAACAGATTTAAATCGAATTGTTTTTTTTTTTTATTTTTTTTTCATTTTCTGCAAATGTTAATAATTAGCCGCTAAATCCGACACATTTTTATATTTTTCCGAGTATGCAAACATTTCATTAAGTCATAAAAAGACAAATTTCAAATTAAAACAAAACAATCACATTCGTTAGTGCGCAAAATATATATTTTATTTTTAATTAAATGAAATATATCCATGTACACGTTATTATCTATTCATTTTTATACCATGCATGACATGTGTTAAAGTTTTCATGCGATGCTTGAACGAATTTAAGCTCATCCATCAAAACAATATTGGAGCATATGAAAAAAATTAACATAATGTATGGGTTAATTTAATGAATTATTTTCAATGGAATTTTTTTTTGCTTAAGGTAATATTTGTATATGAACTAAAATATGCAAATAAAAAAAAGATTATATTTATAACAAAAAATATTGATTTACATATTAATAAATTAGAAATTTTAAAAAGGCTTTTGTTCTACAAACAATGTTTACATTAGTTTTGCATAATTATCTATGTACATATATGTAAACTAAGAGGAATTATACAGTGCTATAGAGTATAGTTCTTTATATAATTTTAAATTATTTTAATACTAGAAAAATAAAAAGAATGCAAATTAATATGAATGTGCCTGGCTTTGAATGCTAATACAATGTACTATAGAATATATAAAGTTCATTGGCTTTTGTACTGTATAAACATGGACGAATTTTCGGAAAATATCATTCCTGGTTTTTTTTTTATGCCGTAGTATATTCTTTGGCCTAAAGGTTGGGTTAGGTTAGGTTTATGTGGTTGTCAGCAGAACGCTGGACACACTTAGACCATAGGTTGGCCCATTGTCATACCACACGAATCTAGGAAACTTTCTTCCTACTCGTTGAACCATTTAGAGTTTCTTACGAAGCGAGCGAGACTATTAATGTCATGACTTGCCAGATCACTAGGATCATTGTACTTTGTAGTAGAATTCTCCTAAGTGGAGCCTACGTCTTTGAGATAGAGCAGGACATGTACAGAGAAGGTGAGGAATTGCTTCTTCCTCCTCCTCGTCCATACAACTCCTGCAGAAATCGTTAAAAAATACTCCAAGCCATGTTGCATGCTTGCCTATTAGACAGTGTCCAGTAATGACACCTATGACGGAGCTAATGCACAGTCTGCTTAGAGATAACAACTTCCTAGAGCGCTTCAGATCCAGCACAGGCCAGATCTGTTTTATGGCCTGACATGTGGCAATATTACTCCACCTAAGGTTTGTTCTCTCTATTGCATCTTGCTTTAGCATAAGTTTACAAGTAGCGATGAGTATACCAATGTTTGTCCGATTTGACAGTATAGGTAGTAAAGTTCCACTTTTGGCGAGTTCGTCTGCTTTGCAATTGCCTGGAATGTCCCTATGACCCGGCACCCAGCAAAGGTGAATTGAATGTTGAACTGCTGTGCCATCTCCAAGAGAGATGATCGGCAATTAAGAGCAGTTTTTGAATTTGTAGAGACAGAATCCAGAGATTTAATGGCTGCTTGGCTATCCTAGAAAATATGGATATCTGTGGTTGATATCACGTTTTCTTTGAGCCAAGACAGGACTTCTTTTATTGCCAAAAGTTCCGCCTGGAACACGCTACAATGATTGGGAAGACGGAAGGAGAGATTTAGTTTCAGCCTATCTGAGTATACACCTCCACCAACCCCGTCCTAAGTTTTAGAACCGTCAGTATAGAAGTGGATCGATTCGTCTTCCAGAAAAGTCCCAGAGAGATATGGAAGGAATGGTAACCTGAAAGTTTTTATGGAACTGTAGCTGTGGGGTGGTGTCATCTGTGATACGTAAAGGTTAGTGCTTTGAAATATCAAGCCAGATATTTGTGTCCGAACCCAGTCTATATTAAAAAAAAAGATGTTTTTCTTCTGGGTTACTGCCTTGCCTCTTGAGAGGAAATGACAAATCATCCAATAGTATTCTCTTATCAGAAAATTGCAGCTTCCTTCAAAAGTATAGCTTCCAAAGTGCTCGAAATTTTACAGCTGCCGTTTCTCGCTACATACTGGTGGTTGGACTCAAAGACAACTCTAAGCTGGGTTCGATTAAACCCAGGAAAGCGTAAGCATTAAGGCCAACCGGATTGATAAAATCCAAGAGCTGACACCTGTTTACTGCTGGAGGTATGTGCCCACTAAAATTATCCGGCTGGTCTATCCTCCCGTGGCGTATATCCTTCCCAGCTGGGGAAGCTTGACTTATATGGTGGTCTGTTCCAACATGGCTACAAGAAAATGAAAGCGAATAGCCGAAGGTAAGTTTTTGCTTCACTGAGGGAGCTGAGGTAACAGCACTTCTTGCTACTAAAGCCTCTCCCAAGCTTACGGAAGATGTAGGAGCACTGGGTATTCTCTACCAATACTCCGACATCAACACTTTGATTGGAGTTACATGCTATATTGCTATCAAGCTCAAGCGTCCATACGCTTCATCATCCTGTTGTTGTTGCCAAACGACAAGTGGCCTTACAGTTGTGGATAACATCTGTTCAAAAAATGCACTTTTCTAATGAAGTTTCTTGTCTCTCTCAAGGTAAACCTATCAGTTCAATAAGCAAACTACATATGTTGAAACCAAATCCAATGATCGATGATAGTGGCTTCATCGATGGCCGATTAATATATGCCTATTGTCTGTGTCTGAACAATTTCTTTTAATTCCGCCCAGGAAAGTAAACTGACCAAGCTGCTCATTGATGCAATCGCATAATTCTACTATGCATGGTGGCCAGCAAGTAACACTTAACTTTCTTCGAAGACGATATTGGATAATTTATGACCGTTCCGCCTTACAACATTCAACCACATTCAACATTCGTTGACACGCTATGCAACCCAAGTTATAGGAAATCTTCTCACTCCTCGTTGTACGGCCGCACCTCCGTTTAAGCACTCTGGTTTAGATTATGCTGGACCTTATCATTCGTCCATGTTCGTACAACAAAAGACCGAGGTCATGGGAGTAACAAGGGATGGGTCGCTCTCTTTGTATGTCCGAGCACTAGAGCTATTGATCATAGAACTCGTGAGTGATATGACGATGTTTTTTTGCTCAATGAAGATACAGCTCTAGCAACTATAGAGATTGCGCAACGACGTTTGTTAGCGCCAATGCAGTTCTGAAGAAAGAATTAATTAACTATGCATGGTGGCCAGCAAGTAACACTTAACTTTCTTCGAAGACGATATTGGATAATTTATGACCGTTCCGCCTTACAACATTCAACCACATTCAACATTCGTTGACACGCTATGCAACCCAAGTTATAGGAAATCTTCTCACTCCTCGTTGTACGGCCGCACCTCCGTTTAAGCACTCTGGTTTAGATTATGCTGGACCTTATCATTCGTCCATGTTCGTACAACAAAAGACCGAGGTCATGGGAGTAACAAGGGATGGGTCGCTCTCTTTGTATGTCCGAGCACTAGAGCTATTGATCATAGAACTCGTGAGTGATATGACGATGTTTTTTTGCTCAATGAAGATACAGCTCTAGCAACTATAGAGATTGCGCAACGACGTTTGTTAGCGCCAATGCAGTTCTGAAGAAAGAATTGGTAGCCTATCGAAAGCAATTACATGAATCTGCATGATGAGTGTCTTGTCAAGATGTATCATGGCAATTTCTTCCACCGGGTTCTCCAAACTTTGGACATATATGGGAGGTAGGAGACAAGAACATGAAAAAACACCTGAAGAGAACGATCGGGGAAGCTAATTTGACGTGCGAGAAGTTTTTCACCGTCCTCAAGCTAATTGAGGCTGTTCTAAATTCAAGGCCCTCTCCGATGGTCCAGAAGATTTAGCACCGGTGCTCACATGCGTTTTTTTTTACGCACGGTCCCGCAGCGGCACCACCTTTACGCCTTACAGTACTCACAACTAAATTGAGTGGTGCACACACACGTGCGATGACGCTGCGGCATCGCGCGTCATTATTGCGCGTAAAAAGACTGGCACATGCGTAATTTTGCCGCTAATATACGGAAAATTACTCGTTTCTTTTTATAAACCTTCATTTTTGCAAGCCAAACGCGAACTGTAGATTGAGTCTTGCGAGAAAAACCCGCATGTGTGCACTGAACGATTGCGGCACCGCTCGTTAAAAAAAACGCATGACGTATGCACCGGGGCTTAGCCGACTTGACCCCTGGGCACTGCCACTCCTTAATCGACATCAAGACAGTAAGTTTAACTCGTGGAGTTGCAGTTCCAACAAATACAGCAAGAGTTTAAAAATCATTTAGTCAAAAACTAAGCATTAAAATAACTTCATTTAAAAAAATAATTAAAGAATAAATTACTGGCTTTAAAAAAAAAATATGATATCGTTAAGTGTTGCCGCTGTGTTTTTATATTCATTTTCTATTTTCTAATTTTTTTTTTTCTAACACCTGAAGGGGTGGGTAAAATAGAGTATATTGGCCTTAAAATCATTTTCAGCAAAAATAGCAACAATAAACCAAAAAAAAAGAAAAACAAACATACTGAAGCTTTTGTCACACAACGCACACACCGCCCCACAATCCACATAATATAGAAAAAATCTTCCGATTGGTTTATTTCGAAAACGGTTATTTTTGTGAAAAAAGTATGTTAATGTTTTTTGTAGGAAATTTTGGTGGTGGTGTGGTATGATGTTGCTAATGCGTGTGGTTAGTTCCGACTAAAAAAATAATTAAATAAAAATCTTAATAGCCAAACCACAACCACGCGTCAGGTCGCTCTGACTTTGACATATTGAATAGAAACAATGGGCTGATATGAAGCAATCTGAAATGTTACCTCACGCTTCGCGTTCGCTTTAGATCGTAAATATCGTAAGCCGGAGCGCAACGCCCGAATAGATCTATTTTCTATTCTGGTCGCGCTTTGACAGCTCAACAAACAACAATCAATTTTTTTTATTTGCTATTCCATTTCTTTCGGATGTGAAAGTTTTTATTAAAATAAAAATACAAAAATATGTTATTTCAGTAAAACCATAGGAATATTTGTGTGTGAGTGACTAAAATAAGTGTTAAATGCAATAATTGCTGTATTAAAAATTAAATTATTCCTATGTACGACGTACGTGTGGTTTATTAAATTGTGGTTCAAGATCCAGATTCAATTGAATATTATGGATTCTTGGAAATAAATTTGAATGATTTTATTATTCTTAAAGATACACACATCCATGTAGATAAGGTTTAATTAATTGGATAGAATAAAAACATAACAAATAAATCATATTTAAAGTGAAATCTGTTTGTGTTTTATTCATTTCACTCTAAAATTAAAAAAAAAATGTTTTGCTGCTCAACAGCTGTTTTGGAAGTACCCTTGTTTGGTTGGACTTGTTTGATTTAGGCAATTTTTGTCTGGTTCCGGAGAGTGAATTTTCTCTGGTTTTTGTACCTGTTATGCCGACTTCTCACTTATCTGATTTTGTGTGTTAGGAAAAACAACACAAGATCCGACTTTTACAGGTAGAAGATGACTGTTTTAATTTGCAAAATGGCGCCAGTAGTGTAAAGAAACAGATACAAATAAAACAAACAAATGGAAAAAAGAGAGAGGTATATAATATATATGTGAATTGTTCACAGGCAGAGGCATTTTATTCCGTTTTGTGAATTTTTCAATAGGAAAAGAAATGTGTGTAGGTAGTTGTTCTGGGACTTTTACCTAACTACAATACATACATTTTTCGATAGTTTTCTTTAATAATGAAATTTATTCGAAATGTCAAAAAAATCTAGTTTATGTGTTGTGTGAACGGATTTCATGATCTTGTTGCCGAAATCCGAGATTTTGTGAAAACCATATAATGGTGAATTTACATTCATCTTCATGCGAGTACTGCAAAAAAAGGATGCAAGATTAAAATTTACATTTGTTGAATAGAGAGAAAGGACCGACATGTTCATCTTCGAAAATTGAAACATCTCGTATGAGTTTTGTTCCATTTTTCAACGTTTCTTGACCAATTTAATCGATGCAAGAGTTACAAATTGTATAGAAACTGGATTTGATCTGGGAAAATAAAATACAACTAGTAATAATAATAATAGAAATAATAATTAAATATTTTTCACATCCCGATTTCAAATATAAAGTCATTCTTCGAATTACTTGTCAAAGTTCAATATGCTTGAATTTTTTTTGTTTTTGTAAACTAGCATTGTATCAATGTGGTAAGACGGTTGTTTCACATTTCATTGAAATCATCGACATTAGTAAATACTTTCATTGGAAAAGCAATTTATTTCAATTGTTGTTAGTACCTAATTGAAACCATAAAAACAGGGACATTTTTGGTTCCCTATTATCTGCGAAGAATTTGCGCAGTGTTATTTTAAGGAAACAGAACTTTTATTCTCTCATATCTCAACGCCTGAGGTTTGAAGCTACATTACGTTTTGCAAATTCTTAAGGTCGTGCTTTATGACACATGATATCGTAAAGTCGGTGAAAAGCCTGTCAAAAGCCCGAGCGCCCAAAGTGTGGTTGTGGTTTGGCCATAAAACTCAAAAGTTTTTAAAATTGGTCAGTGATTTTTTTTAAATCTGAAAAATATTTTAATATAATTTTTGCACTTACGAAGTTTTTACAGAAAGCCAACGATATACATATGTATGCATGAAAATACATAATTTTCTTTGTATATGAAAAACGCTGAATTTCATTTTTAAAATTTAAATTTTTTTTGTAGGCAATACAATCCTTATTATAGTTTTATGGCTACATTATTATGTACATTGTACAATGTACATATAAGTAATATAAATACGAATTCAACCATCATTGTTGTGTAATAAAATAAGAGGGAAATTATAAATTTACCAATGTTCGATTTCCGGTATAAGGTAATTGTTCCGCTTTTTTGAGAGGTTGAAAGCTCATTAAAAGCACATAATATACGAACAAAACATTGAAATATTATATTTTATATATAAATACATAATCAATTTTAATTGAATTTTAAAATACCACCAGTATATACATATATATACATATATGTGTTTTTTTTTTAAATAAAGAATTAATTTAAAATAAATTATTGAAAGAATAAATTGCAAATACCCTGAAGGCTTTTAAAAGGCCTACATATATCGGATAGCAGGTAAAATAAAATTCCACAAATGTGGTTTATAGGTTGTATAGGTAGGTATGTACACAATATTGGTTGTCATTTCTATCAAATAGCCATTTCGAATATTTTCTTTCCATCATAGCAATATATGCAACACTGAATAAATAGTGACAATGAATATTTATTTTTACTTTAAAAATAAGCCATTCAATGAAATTTATAAATTCCTTCAAAAAAAAAAAACATCTGCCTTTATAACTGAAATAAAAAAAAAAAAACATTTAAAAATTTTAATCAATCGATTTAACAGTCTCATATATCCAATTCGCACATGATTGCATTTTGCAATACTTTAGGGAGCCATTTATCCCGAAAAAGTCACCCCCTCGCAACAGTTTCAAATCGAATTTATTTAGATTGGCTTATTGCCTGCCATAGGGAGGTTATACCTAGTGATGCGTAAACTAGGTTGACCCAATTTTCAATATGATAACAACAAAATGTGAACCTATATAATCTCTAACAAGGTTCAAGGTAAGCCTGCCATAAAGGCAGTTATGGATATATAAGTACTACAACTATAGTAAAAGTTATGTTTGTATTTACGATATTTCTGCCCACCCCCTCATTTAAATAGTTAAAGAGATAAGGTTGGTAATTTACTTTAGTGTAAGTATAACATGTTGAATCGATAGAAGGCATAATGTTGTTTAGTTTTCCATAGGATTTTCGGAAGGTTTCATTCCCTTTTGATTCTGATAATTGAATACAAAAAAATTGTAGAAATGAAAAGGCTTATTGAATGTATAAGAAGTTCAGAAAGTAGTTTATTGCTCCAGAATTATAAATATAATGACAAAAATAACTAGAATAAATTCTGATATACATAAAAACAAAGAGTACTTTTCAAATTAATATTTCTGAGTGTTTCATAAAGTTGATTTCTTCTGTGTTAAGTAAATGTATCTCCAACAAAAAAAAAAACTCAAATTAGATAAACACATCTACAGAGCTTCGTCATTTTAACAAAATGACTTCCACAAGCATTTGACAAGTAAATTTGAAGGACGAGAATAAAGAAATGTAATTTTAAATCAGTTATAACAGTTTTCCCCCATTAAAAATGTGCGAACTAGGGAGTTTCGCGCAACTTACAAAAAAATTGTGGGTGCTCCACAGATTGCCCACCGGGCGGCGCGGGCGTGTCGGATGACCCTGGACTTGTGGGGTCTATGTAGCTTTTATAAAAAAAAACAATTATAAATTGGCATATTGAGAGTCATTTCCAAATTTAAAACTATAACTTAAAAAAAAAGAATCCTTCTGACATGAAATGGTTGAGAGTGTAAGTCAATGAATATAATGCCTTGTTGTCCACAAACTACATATATAGCAGATTTAAATTAAGAAAAATGACAATTTATAGTTATAACAGTTCATCACCAGTTATCTTATTTCAGTACTAAAAAATGAAAACAAAAACTTCGTTGAGCAGAAAAAGGGTTGATTTTTGGGACTCATCGGAGTCAAAAACGAAACAACTCATTTGAAACTATATCTCCCTAACTATATCTCTATAAATTCTGGTGGAAAAGTTGCATAAGTTCAATTATATTTCCCTTTTTCGTATTGAGAATATCAAATTTCAACTTTATTCCTATATATATTGTAGATATCTCATTTTAATTGGATTGTTTCGGTTGAGTTATGTATTTATATATAGATGGCGCACTGGATGGCGCTAGCTCTGGCGCTGCTGCTTAAGTTGTCAATAATTCTTGTTTAATGCTCGATGTAACATATAACAACATTCGCCTCCTATACCTACATAATATAGCGAACGCCAACTTTTCCCTGTTGCTAATGCAGCAATCTAATTTGAACTTTGGATTTGGATATATTGTTTGGGATGTTGGATGGATTATTATGTGGCAGGATGATTTATTCGTATTTAATTATCGGTAGGCCTCTATATATACATAAATAACATATACATATTATACTCCATGAATATGAATATCTACGCTTCTGGATAAATTCAATTCCAAATGATAAATCGATTTATCATTAGACCGAGATTGTTCGAAAAATAACTCAAGAAGTTTGAAAGTAACTTTTTTTTCAACGAATATACGGTGAGCATATGAGGAGGAAAACCTTGATAAAAATGAAGAAGTATAAAGAAAAAAAATATGAAAAGAACACTGAACGGAAGTTAAGTTCAAGGTGTGTCCTTTGAAATTTAAAATACATATATCTACATACATTACAAGAAGTTAAATTACTTTAATCCCAAAGCGGTAACGTACAATTGAATTTTCATTTTTTTATATCCGATTATATGATTTTTTTGCTTTTTGCTTTAGTTAAAATACTTATGACAAAATGGAGCCGAAGCGACGTGTCAGGATCAGGAATTTTAAGGTTTTATTAAAGAATTGAGTTTTGACGAATGAAGTAATTTATTAAATAATTTTGGCTGTGGGAGTTTAGAGGGGCGTGTATATCCAAATTATATAAATATACATTACATGAATTTTAAGATTTCTGGAACCACCCTCCCCTTTTTTCACATATTGTGTGACACTTTCTTAGAAACCTCTGCACTTACGACAAACGTTTCGTTTTTTTTGTTAGAAATTAAACTTGGGTTGAAAGGAAATTTTGTGGGATAACACACTTGCAGCTAGGCTTCCAAGCTTTCACACCATCATATTAATTTTGAAGGATTGAATGAAACAACAAACACTTGCCAGTATGACAAACAATAAAACCTTAATTGGGATAAACTTGATGACCTAGGTAGCGCAATGCGTACTTCAAATGACTCTGAGGGAGCTTGGTCTGATTTCGAGCCTCAGTGAGGCAAAGAGTTTTTCAAATTAAATTGAACAATAACCACTAAAAAGGAGTCTAATTATATTATATCGGCCTGGCAGCAGATCTAAATAGCTCTGGAGCTATATAACTCCAACCTATAAAAACTTAATGGTTGTGCTTATAACCAAGTACATATTTTTTTTTTCATTCTTCAATTTATTAAACTTGGGTAATTTGGAAACAAATCCAAAAATAATAAATAAAACAGTTCCACTTTTATAAGAAGGTTTTTTTAATAATACAAATTCTATATACATACTTTCTAATGAAATACATCAGCCAAGTAGAAGTCTTTGCACTATTTTATCCACTTTTGTTTTATTCATTCCTTTAAGATTGTTACTACAACAAGAATTTGACTACGACTCAAGTTAATTGTACGAAAAAAAATCACTTCCATTGAATACGTCGGTATTATTATGCTTTAACACGATTCAATGTTAAATTAACAATGAACAATATTATTATAATACTATTAAATTTTGTTTTTACTTAAGTATAAATGTAAGTCTAAAATCCCAATTGTAGGTACTGACAGTTGGAATTTTCAAAATATAAGTCAATGGAGGAATTAAAAATGTTTCATTTTCATTGCGAACTCTAAAGCTGGATAATGTCTTTAAACTTAAGCCAGAAGGAATGTTGATTTTGCAAATTTTTATGTTTTAATACTGAATTAAAATTGTTTTTTTTTAAATAACTTAACAAAATATTTTATTTTAAGATTGATTTTAATGTCAACAATAAAAATAATATTTAAGCTAAAATGATTTCGACGAAGAAAATTAATTTTGTATATAGTATAGTAAATTTTGTAAAAATTGTGAAGAAAAAAATTGGTGTGTCGGTTTTTAGAATTTATTAAAAATTCAAAATAAAGATTTAACAACTCTATTAATAACCACAAAATAGATACGAAACAACACTAACACATGTTTTAACTTATTATTCTTAATAATAAACGTGTTTTAGCCTTGAATGACATTTGAAAATGAGCGGATAATTACTTATGTCACTAATTTTGGTGTTCAACGAGCGGACAACTTTAACGTTCAGAATTCAATTCAAAGCTGACAGATTTGACAGATAGCTTTCAAAAAAGAAAGAAGTACTTGAATATTTAGTACAATTGGGGGAAGTGCTGCCTACTTTTCGGTGTTATTCAGTGAACAGATAAAATGAAGAGAATTAGTTTATTAATATTTTATTTTATCAAACGGATAAGTCCATTATCCATGTTTTAGGTGAAACGTGTATTTACGAGCGGATAGTGTATTTTTATTAATAGGGCTTTAAATGTATTAAATTATGCAAAGAAATATGGAAGTTTATGACGCAATCTCTACATAAAGAAAATTTGAAATAAAAAAAAAAATTTAACTGTCAAGAAAATGCAAATGATTGATGAAATAAAACATATAAATCAAATTTTTGAAAGAAAAAAATAATCACCCCTGTTCTGATTTACGGTGTTTTGAAATACTTTTCGCTGTTGTGATTTAATTTTCGATCGGATTGAATGTTTGTTTTAGCTTGAATGGTACAGAACTAGTATTATATTCTTTATTTTTCTTTAAAATTTTGTAATTTCTTCAATAAAATTTGTTTTTTTTTTTAATTTGGTTTTTACTGATTTCGCATGTTAAATTAATATGTAGGTACGTAGTGTGCTTTCCATTTATGTTAATCAAATGAACCGATGAAACGGCATTAAGTTTTGGTTAGCAAACAAAATTAAGGAGCAATTTCTCACTATTTGTTAAGCTCACAATTAATATTTTTTTTTGTTTAGCTGATTTCAAAAATGTTGGTTTTCTTGGACAAGAATTAACAAAATCCATCATCGTATGAATTTTAATTAAAAATTAATTGCGCCAACGTAGTTGTTCGCTACCTCAACGCAAGGAGTCAATCCAGTGATATCTATAGATAAAAAAGTAGAAGCAAAAATATCTGTAGGTAACCATACTGAACCAAATGTTATTTTTTCAACTAATTTGTCATTCGTTGGTGGACTTCGTCTTCTGATGAATAGTAATTTATTCATTAACGAACAAAATTGCTGCTATGAGTCAATGAAATTATTTCACTAGCTAGTCAACGTAAAACCAATTCTTACAATTTTTACCTATTCGTTAGTTTAACGAATTTATAAGTTGAACCAATGAATTAAAATCATTAGTCCACGTTTTAGAGTACGCTTTTTTAGGTCAGTTTATTGCAAAATCAGAAGTTACAGAAATTTTGAGTTACGTCATTTTCATTCTAAGGATGTGATATGTACTTCTGAACCCAATACATAAGCCAAGTTATAGAAGCCTTAGCACTGTTGAATTGACAAGTATCTCACTATAGTCAACTGATGAGTCCAAGTGAGATCGTCGGAATGAAATTCAATTTTTTGTGGACTAAAGGCTGTTAAAAGCTATTTTAAATCAATAATTAAAATTTTTGAAATCCCCAATTGACTTATAAGTCAGCTTGTCAACACCCAATTTTTATAATTGTTCTGTTAATTATTCAGATTCATTTTATGACAAGAATCATTAAATTTACCTTAATAGTTTTTTTTTAACTTAGTCATTTTAAACTATAGCTGGTCAATCTGGTTTCGCTCGGATTTTTCATCAATTTTAGCACTTCAAAAGTGGAAATAAAATTTACAAGAGTTTCAAAAAACTCTTTAAAGTTGTACACTAATGTGTATGAGAGCGTAACGCCATCTGTTAACAATCCCATTTTGTTGAGGGACAAAATAAGCTCATTGTTTTTTATACCTTAGAATCAATATTATCTCTTTCCCATACAAAATGTAATTTTCAGAAATCGCCACCATCAGACCCTGATACTTTTCAATTTTGGGTTTTTATAATTTTCCTACTTGTCTTTTCAAAATCTCCAATTTTGGCCACGTATTCGGTAGTATGTTTACCTATCCCAATCCAACATAAAAACTCCATGCAAATTGGATTTTTTGTTGATTTAAGGTAATATTCCGTTGAAATGTTACATTCACCTCGCATTGAGTATAGGACAACTTTTTTTTTAATGTGTAGGGTGAGCCAGTGTGAGTATATAAAATGATTTTCGGGGTTGTAACCCCGGCAAAAAATGGGAAAAATGTACCTACACTTTCATTGAGACAGTGAAACCTTAATCAAATCACGAAAATTCAAAATGAAGTTTCTTATTTAATGAAAAATTAGTTAAGTTATGAAAACTTTACGAAGAATAATTGTCGAGATTAAAATTATACTAAGATTAAATTTTTCTTCCAAAAATAAATAATTTTTAAAATTAATTATGTTTCTACCAATTAAAATTTCATTGCAATATTATATATGTAAATCAATACTGTTCAACCTATAGACTATACAATTAAAATATTCAATGAAGTTGAAGTACAGTCCTTTGTAACTATTATACTGCAATCAATAACAATAACGAAAAAATAATTTTGAAAAAGCAAATTGCTATCGTTGTATAAATTAAGTCCAAAAAGAGACAAAATTCAAAACAAACCCAACTCAATTTGAATGTATGTATAACATTCATAATTGATTTTCAAATAAAAATTTAAAACTCTCATTTTGATCCTGTTGAACTCTCTCAAAAAGATTAAAACTTTCCAACTATATAAAATGATGTGCAAAAGTTACCATCATACTTCAAATTCAATAAAACAAAAACAAAACAAAACCAACAGAAAAAACAAAAATATAACTGTCTTTCAACTTTTATTCAACGCCATATGTAATAAATATTGTTCATGCATCCTCTTTAGCAAATTCAATTGTTGGTACGACGTACGTATATTTTTCTCAGGAAATGACACAACAATATCCTTTACAAAATAATGCCGCAATATGTTATACCCTCACTTGTTCTCCAACACAATTAAACGACTATTGCTGTTTCCCAAATAGACATAAATGACCACCCCCTCCATCCATAGATTTCCAAATAAAATACGTACCTAGTGTGTATATAGGTAGGTAGGTACTTTAAAAGAAACAACAGAATAACACCCAAACATATACTTATAGGTACGTACATATGTGGGTATGTCTGGAGAGACATTCAAATATATACCAGGTGAGAAATGCCCATTACGGTATTGTCGTCGTCGTTTGTTCTTAAGGCATTCCTCCCCAATTTTCACTGGAAGTAATTTCAACAATAAAATGCGTTACCGTTGTATTTCTCAGTATATTACTTGTTTTGATGCTGTGCACCGCATCATACAACTCAGCCCAAGCTCCAGCTCCAGTCTCACAGCCTCCAGCCCACACAGTCTATTTTCTATTCGCCTTTTCATTCAGAACTATACATATACGCTCATCCAAGCCAAACAACATCAGCATCATCGTCACTGCCACCTTGCCCATGGACTGCCAAGCCAACTACAACTTGTATACGACCATGGAACGCGAAGACCACCCATTGAACTCTATACAGCATCCATCTAGGAAAATGCACAAAGGGGTTTCTTTTTGGCATGGGCGGACTTAAGGTTCTTAAATTAAAAGGCGTGAACTAAAAAGTAAATCAACATTATAGTAGACTTTCTGTCTAAACCTCATATATGTGCAAAACTGTCATTTCTTTAGACTCTTTTACCCTTCAATGTTCTATGAATTTCGTTTTATTTTATTTTTTAAATCTATTTTATGTGTGTCTTCTGAACAATTTTTCATTTCCGTCTGTGGTTTTGACAGAAATACCGACGATATTACAGGGGGCCGATTCTGGTTTTGTGAAATCCGATTCTCGTTCTGCTAAAATGTGAATCCAAATGTCAAAAAGAAAGGGTGAATACGAACAAACAACATCTCCTTCTCTGTCCTATACAAGAAGAAAAAAATATTTCTATTTCATGCGTTTCTCATGTCTCTTCAAAAAATTTAAAAAATGGGAGAATTGCGCTGGCAAGTTGATAGCTGTCAAATTTGAATGTCTTTTTTATAGGGGCTTATTTGTAAGCTGCGTAAACATGCCCAATTGGCAACGAGGAAAAGATAAAATGTTCCTTTTGGTGGCGAGGTTACAACCTTTATTAATTTAAAATTAATTACAAGAATAGATAATTAAATAATAGTTATTCTTAATACTTCTTAATTCAAAATCGGTCCAATTCAAATTTTATTCTTTCTAACTCTTCCTGGTGTCACGCTTTTCTCTTTTACAAAAGGCTGGAAATTCAACATGGCGACCTTTGAGATATATGTAACTTTGGAAGGCACCTACCTCTATTACATTTTTGTTTGGGCTTTGCCAACATACATACTGTCAAGTTGACACCTTTCAAATTCTGCTGGAACATGCAAGAGTTTTAAATCTAAAAACCGTTAAAATAGAATAATAGTCCCCTCCTGTGTTAAGCAAAACAACAGTTTTCTTGTAGGAATTGAAAAAAAAACTAATGATTTCCTTCGCATACACAATATTATGCCTTTCAAATTTATATTTCATTTTTTTATGGTTAATTAATGAAAAAACAAGTTTTAATAATATGTTCCATTGAAAGATTCATTAGTTTTGTAGATACTGGCTTAACCCCAGAAGTGGATGATTGGTCACTCTGACAATAACTGTCAAAGTAACAGGTGTCAATTTGACACTTCTGTCAAACTGACACCAGTCATTCTGACATTTCTGTCAATTCAGATTGATTTTTCACGTTTATAAATAAATAGGTACATTTCTCAAAGCCTTATTTAAGAGCAGCCCTACGGATGATCTATGATTTTGGTCTTAATCCGACCCTGTATTTATATATCTACTTTAACCCTGTAAGCCTAGGTATGAATATGGAGATTCCCACTCATGGAGAATTGGATATATACGTTCGTAGATACCTTAAGTGTATATATATTTATTCCGCTGTGTGGATTGTATATTTTATGTCGTCGTCATTGTCGTTCCACACTTTGCACACCATAATGTCGTAGGTTTATTAGCCCCCATCTCTCTGTCAATGACAACGACGACGACGATGACTACGACAACGACAATGATACGAAGAAGAAACCATGACAACAACAACAATTACAACTACCTACATATATATTCGTCGTTGAAAACGTTCCACGATTCCACACAATTATTTAGCATTATTAATTGCGAATTTTTATTTCCTTCCTCATCATGCATCCAGTTTGAGCTTCAGTTGGAGGTAGGCAGTTTATATTTATTTATTTATGCCACTCGACCAACCACTCTGCTGAGCTACTCTTTAATCAATGTTGGATTGAATTTCATTTTTATGACTCTCTAGATAAGGCCAAGTTGATATCAGCTTCATTTTTGGTATTGGGTTTCAAATTCTTTATATCCACAATGCGCAACTATATATAACACCAAAGCAAAGTGCAAAAAATGAAAAAATTCGATGAATAGGCCGAAAAATTCACAAAGGCACAAAGAGGACACGACCGAAAAGCAATCCTTTTCATCACCACCACCGCCACCATCGACTATAGGTACTTATATACGAACAAGTTGGGGGTCTTGACCTATAAATCGTTCCCTGGAGCTTGATTTACGCTTTAACCTTATTATAGGACGGAAAGAACCACACAGACAGAAGACATCAGAAACTGAAACCAAAAAGAGATAAAAAAAAAAAAAATTCACAAGAAAAACAAGAACACTAAAGTAAAATAGCCGAGAAAAGAAGTCTCAATTACAATAAATAATCCCAGTGCCATTACATCGTTGTATCATAAAACAGAACGTGTCAAATAGCGGTTACGCCACCCAGAAATCTTCTCTGCACTTCACCTGATCATCTGCCCATTGTTATGGTTGCCGCTAAGTAACTTTATTTTGTTTCTATAAAGACACTTGGCTTGAACGTTGATACAATTAGATGGATGGATGGATGAAGAAATTAATACATTTCAAACCATTTTTTCACTAAAGTTGTTAAATTATAATAATTGTTTATAATCGGAGATGTATCGTTTGTAAATTTAAAGCAGAAAACAAGATTAGTACACACGCACACAAACTACTAAATCTTTTTTTCTATAAGATTTATAAACACAGGACGAGCATTAAGTAAGGTTCAAAACGATTTAGAGCCCATTCAGATGTACCACAAGGAAGCAATTTTGGTCCCATATTGTTTTTCTTATTTATTAATAATCTTCCTTCAATTTCAATAAATTCTATGGCTCAAAATTTTAAACAGACTGATGTTAAGGTGTTAACATGATACTATAATACTTAATAAGGGTATTCACGCAACGTCGTAAGTTTACTAATTGTGTAAAATGATAAGTTTACACAAAAGTTTGCATGAACGCCCTTTTGAATCAGTTATTCGCTAAACGTCAAATATGAAGCTCCAAAATATGTATACAAATAAGCGTGTTCAGATTTCGAAATTATTTTTAAATGTAGAACCTCTCCCAAACTACCTGACTTGAAATCGGAGCAGATTGTCTCGGAACGGAAAAAAATGTAAGGTACACGAAAAAAACAGGTTTTTTTGTAAGCCTGACGGGAATTATATGAGAATACGATTTCGGGGTTAAATGTAGAACTGCAATAGTCGCAAACTCATGGCACTGATCGAATACAAGAAAAATCATATGGCACGCCCATAATGGTGCAGGATATCTACTTTTCCTTCAGTTTAGTTCACTTTCGTTTTCGGCAGTAAAAGTTGTCCTGAGCTCAACACTACTGAAATTTGATAAAAGGAGAATAAAAAAAAATAAATGGTTCTTTTCACTTCGATGGCAATTCGGAAACCATAACAAATACAAGTAAAAGCATTTACTTTTGTATATCATTATATGGATTTGTGTAAATAAATAATGCTGATCAATAGTCAGAAAATGTACATGTCCTTATTATTTTTTTTTTTGTATAAACAACGTTTTTATTCACAACTTTCATCGCCAATTAATCTCAATGCGATAGTTACAGAACACGGGCAGAGTTTTTTTTAGTTCTCTGAGATACCTAATTATCATATTTCTGAACACGCCTTATTCTAAAAGTCACAATGACTTTTGGTTAAGTTTACCAACAAAAATTTGGATAATTTTATCCAGCAAAATCCTTGGAGAATTTTAACCAAATTGTGTAAATCATTTCTCATACAAAATTTGACAGTTCGTGAACCAAATGGTAAACTTAACCAAATGGTAAACTTATCCAGTGTTTTACATCATTGCGTGAATACACTTAATAATTTACTAACTGCAAAGCTTTTTACGAAAATGTTCTTAGTTTTAAAGATATTTTAAATATAGATAGTATCGTACTAAATCTATTTTCCTAATAAACTTCAGCTGAACACGCCTAAAAAATTGACAAATTGACAAAATTGACTCAGTGGTTGATTGTGACCTTTTGTTAGTCTGATGAACTGGTATGCACACGTGAAAAAGCTTCACTTCCAGCCTAATCCTAGTACCTACGCTGTTAATTCGAAACGAAAAATCCCAAACAAGAATGACACAACGAAATCAATAAAAAAATTCGTTGTTTTTCGTTTTGCAGTAGGTAGGTATGCTGTTCGACGAGCTAAATTTTGTAATTGTAGCAGATTATTTGGAGAAGTCTCCGCTCTTTTTTCGCACAAAATTAGCCAGTTCACGTTTCTGAGATTTCACTGAGCAAACTTCTGTCAGCTCCACTGAGGAGAAGGAGAAACCTGAACAAAATTTCTTCTTTCATCTCGTTTTTATAAATTGATTAAGTGCGACAAAAAAATATTTGTACAAACGGATCCAAAAAATTTCAGTCTCAGCTTTTTCACAGCAAAACTGAGGAATCTCACTGAGGAATTACGTCAGATTTCTGAGATTGCTGATATCTCAGCAGATCTCAAGAAACCTGAACTGGCAAAATTAATTGCCCCAATCATTAATTGTTCCCGGAAAAGTGACTTTTGAGTTTTATTCATGTTTTTATTTGTTGTTTATTTCATTACAGCATATAGTTTTCTATTATTTTTTGCGTGTCTCTGCATTTTGTTTTGCAATTTAAATGTGTATTTTTTCCGTGTGTGATTTCCGTAAGCATTTTGTTGTGTTGGAGACTACGGAAAAATTTCGTTTCGCATCAGCAGCGTAGTACACTCAAATTGTTTCTCGATTCTCTCTCTATTTGACTATTTATATATTTTTTTCTGTTTGAATTCTGTCCAAACGATTTACAACAAATGGTGCCTGTGTTCGGATATGAAATTTTGAATCAAGTATTTGACGAATGTTGACTTTTTAGATTAGAAAAAATATATTAGCCCTGCTTTTTCAACAGCATTATGTGAAATCAGTTACGTTACAAAGCTACTTTTGTATGTGAATTCCATAGTTTCAATTATTTTTTAAAGTATTCACTGAAACTTACTTTTGACTGAAAAATGGTAAGTTAATTTCCCAGGGTATATATCTTCGAAACTTTTGTGAATATGAAGTTTTGGTGGAAAGATTTTTAGTTATTATTGGACTCGAAAAAATACGTGTTCATATAACATTACCAACTAGGATTTTCTCCTTCACTATAGGAAAATTTTGTTGTAATTCTTTCTTTATTCAAAATATTTCTTCGTCCAGATAGGAAACTATACAAACCCACAATGAGGACAATCACAGCCGGAGTTGCAAAAGGATACTGTGAAGGGATCACACCTAGCGACCACTTAATTAATTCACAAAACAACATTTAACCTGCTTCGATACTTGACACTTAGTTCACCATTCTTCAAAGCATTGTCTTGCCTTCTACGCCAGGGTAATATAGGACTTGTAGTCGACGAAAAACCAATCGTGTCATATTACTCTAACGCCACATTGAGTTCATATAGTGGCATATTAATGGATGAGGGTATACGATCGGCGGTCATTTGCTTGGACTGAGAAATATGTTTACTAAATATAATATAATATGCTTGCTACAAACAGCGAACAAACTATGCCACTTACGATACCTGGTCGTTTACCCTCAAGCCGTCAGTAAAATTATGCTGACTTAAAATCTAAATATCGATTGTAAAGAGGTCAAGAATCGAATTAGTATTTTATTGTTCGATAATAT
Organism: Epistrophe grossulariae; assembly: GCA_929447395.1. Lineage (NCBI taxonomy): Eukaryota > Metazoa > Arthropoda > Insecta > Diptera > Syrphidae > Epistrophe > Epistrophe grossulariae. The sequence goes on along the minus strand of OV839567.1, from coordinate 149,877,927 downwards.
TTTTGTATAGTATACAAAAATTAAAAAGATCTCAATAAAAATCACTTCTAAACTGGAAGCCAAGAAATCACTGTCTCTTTATTTAATGCAACTCGCTTCTCCTTCTTCCAATAAATCGACGCCTTAAGAAGCAGTTTTGCATTCAGGTTAACGTGTAAAGCACACGCCTGACGAGTCTGGAAGAATCACGTTACCTACACAAACAATCAACGTTTCGAATCTCGAGTTCTCCAATTTTCGATTATGTCTATTTATCTTTCTCTTACTTGTATTTCGTTCACAATTCTCGAGTTCTTGAGTTCTCGAGTTCTCGAGTTCTCGAGTTCCGAGTTCTCTTCTCACTAACTGCGCTTACGATTACAACTTACAAGTAAGAATTGTAAGTGGGTAGGTATAATCGGTATGTTAAATCATTCGAATGATTCAAGAGAAGAATCGAGACATCTCGAGATGTTGCTTGAATCGATTATAATCGAGAAAATCATTCAAATGCGCCCATCACTAGAAGAAAGGTTCTCAGAAGTGAAGTCAGGTACATAAAAAGGATGGCAAAACAGAAGAATCCAATATAAGGACCATTCCTTTTTAACATCTATAAATCCGGCTAGCTTCCTGAACCTAAAATCCACTAGATTCTCCTATTTGCTGGAATCCATTACTTATACAGCAAATCAATATTAATATACCTGCCCAAAAATTCAAAGCCCACATAATACTACTATAAGAGTTCTACGAGAAGCGGTATCAAAATCTTAACTTATCTGTTTCAGATCATGCGGCTCGGGAAACCAAAAACTTTCAAAAGGATGGAAACAGCGTTGCTGCCGAAATAAAATTATATGACCACATTTTCTGAAACAGCAGGCGATATAATAATAATACGTATGTGCCATATGAAAAAGAAAACACAAATTTCACTGCCTGAACACAATAGATTGCTGGAACTGGGACCTTAATCTGGAGGTGGAATAGCTGTCAAAAAGTGTCGCTTGTGCTATTTTTTATGTAAACACAATGCCTTACAACTTTTGTGCATTTTGAAGAAAAAAACCGATCAAGGAATTAGGATCTACTTTTTTCCGATATTTTTTTCTTTTAATTTATAATTTTTTCTCGAATCAAATAAAAACTAGCTACAATATTTTTCCACGGATCCTCTTTTTCTTCATACAAACGTCAGAAGTGCTCTACATGAAAAGTCAAAAGTTGGCGAACTCGTGCAGCTCCGATTGCAGCTGCATTGCGTTGTGACATTTAAATTGTGTGTTTAATATTTTAACAGCTTCACTTTCATTTGCAACTCCGTCTGCATGTTCGGGCAGTTAGCCCCCAAGCAGCTACCAGAATTTCGCCTTTCACCCCATTCAGCCACTGATGTGGAAAAGGAACGGAATTTTTCAAAAAACGAAGCTGCTATCAACTCATCGAAAGGCCTTTTAAACGAATACAAAATTTCAATGATAGCTCACAAACACTTTGTTATATTTAAATTCAAAGAAAGGAAGGGCCTAAAGAGAGACCCTGTAAAATTGTTAAATTTGGCCTCATGATCCACTCTCATTGAAGTCAGTACCTCCCTACTCTGTGTTGATAAGTCATAAGTTAAAAATGCCGTTCTTAAGCTCGAACCATAAAAACCAACTTTCCGAAAACTCAAAAAGAAATTTTTATGCAAAAACATTATTTTAGAAAACAAAATTTTCTAAAGTCACATGTTCGATAAAATCATTTGCGGTACAACTCTGCAGTTAAAAAAATTTAATTGATGACAAAAATATTAAAAAGCCAGTGAACGTGTTCGTAAACGTCAAATGTATTTGCAAGATTTTAAGCAAGCTGGAGGATTACATATTTGACGAAAAAGATATCTGCTTTAAAAATGGCGATCATTTGAGCACCAATTTGACTTTTCGAAAAATGTCGAATTTAACTCTTAAACTCTTAAGTTCACCTTCCTGTACTTACTTTTGTATCAATTAAGCTAGAATTTTCAAGCTTCCAGATTACATTTGCCAAATTTCTATGCTGTCCTGTTTTTTTTTTTTTTAATCACCCAATGGCAACCCTGGCATCCATATCTCTGGCCGTACGAGAAGAAGACGATTCTGTATGTTTTGCATTTATGTCAAAGCCAGTACATCATCTGACTGTCTACTTTGTCACTTGCAGTGTATCTGTACCTGAATGAGATTAAGATAAAATTTATATAAAGAACCAAACCTGCCAAGGACCAAGGTGCCATGATTTGTGGTTCTTGACTTGAATTAACAGTGTGTGCCTTAAGTTCCTGAAGCATACTTAAGGAATTCATGCGTCAATACTACATCCCTTTCGCGTCAATCAACCACCCGATATTATATAATATGAGATACTATCTCTCGTTTTCATGTAAAAGGATTTAATTTAGGTCACTTGGGTGTTAAAAATTAATCCTGCCTGATACCACAAAGAAATTCGAGTGCCAAAGCAGCAAAGAATAATCATCAAGCGCGCCCGTTTATTTGCCGCCTTTTGAACTCGCAATATTCGCTAACCGTGCGAATATTGTGCAGTTTTTTGTTTTTTCTTCTTTTTTCATTTCTATTTTTTTTTTGTTCACTTTCGGGAATCATTAGTGAAGAGAGTAGGTTTAGAGTGTACGTAGTCGGCTTGCTGCCTTTTATGGGAACTGGGAACCAATAAACCGACAGCCAATGGTTCATTAACCACATCCTGTGTTTCGGAAGGAGGAGGAAAGTACTGGCTGCTACTGCTGCTTCCAGTACTAACTGGTGGTGCTGTTGCTATATTGCTGTACTATATGTGTACAAGGTACTAACTGATGCTGGTAGTCGATGGTTCAAGAGGATTATGAGGACTTCGGGGTTTTGTATGGAATATAAGGTACTTATGTAGGTTGGCAGAGGTCGGACTTAACGGCATTAACACCGCGACACTTCATTGAGGGGTTTTAATTAAAAATTTTGATGTAAGGCAATTATTGGACTCTGTATACTGAACGTCGCGTCGGTCTTCTACTACGTTGTAGTCATCGTCGGTTATAGTTATCGTCCTCGTCATCGCTATCGTCGTCGTCGTCGCTAACATCGCCGCATTGCCATCACCGTCGTCATCGTCCTAAATTCAATGACAATGGGACTTCCCATTCAATGTTCGTCTTGCTCTTGAGGGTTGGCGAGGGTTTGGGGTTTTTAAGGGCACGAGTTTGGGTCGGCACTTGGTATGCTCGGCTCGATTCAGGCTGTCATTAGCGATGTTGAAAGTGATTAGAGATAAGTAATGGAGTCGGCGATTCACTTACATAAATTGTTTAATTTACAAAAGGGGGACACAGGATAAAAGCTCATGCTCAGGCAGTATACGTATATATGTATATTCCGGGGGTGATGATGGGGGCAAATCAGAATTCATAGCCCATAAAATGAAATTCAATGAATATGGATGGGCGCGGTGTGTTTTATTTTTTTTTGTTTTTGGGGCGGATTTGGATCCAAATTACTGCATTCATTGAACCTTTTTGTTCCAAGTTCTTTTGAAATGTTTTAAGTGGTTTTGTCGTTTTTATTGTTTTATTATTTTGGAATTTTGAATTTTTGATATCAGGGCCGGTACGGTATACCTACTTACTCGTCTTGTATATTTGTATGTATTTAAATGATTGATGGTTTTCAATGAAGAACACAATAAAGCAGAAAATTTTGACTTTGCTTTGTAGGTTAGTTGTTTTTTTTCTTCTTTTTTTTATTTGAGATCGAAAGAGAGAGAGAAATCCTTTGATGGTAAGTTTTTGTTTTGCAAATTTTCTCCCGGTCATTGACCAATTACGAGTAATTTGAATGATGTTATTGTTTGAAATTGAGCTAGGTAGGTAACCAGTCAACAACGGATTGACCGGAATGATTCATATTTGAAGTATACCTACCTGTTTTATAAGGACTTTTGTTTGATGATGGGGTTATATGGTGACTAATAGGGTTTTTCCTTTCTGTCAATGACAGGAGAGCTTATGAAAAATATGTTGCTTTGAATAAGTTAATGTGATTATCACAGCGTAAGGCTCTGGGGTGAACTTTGGTATTTAAAACGCTTATTAATCTTAGACCTTTTTTTTTTATTGAATCGCGTTTTTTTAACAATCTTAAAGCATACCCAAGTCAAATGTTGGTGTTTAATGCGGTTAAAGTCGGTGTGACGTGTTAAGCTGACAGAGATATTTTACTTGAATTTTAATTTTAAGTTGGGTGGATTTGGTATTTTTTATAATAATAAAGGTTTTAATGATGATTACGTTTGCGTTGGTACTAATAGGTACCTTTTTCTGTTAAGGTGCTCGAGCTTAAAATTAAAGAATTCTATGCTCACCATTAGATTATAAGTTAAATGTTGCTGACGTTGATCTTAAGTGTTTTTTTTTTATTGAAAACAAAAGGGTAAGACTAATCATAGGGTTGTCTTAATATTATTTTGGAATTAACAGTTAAAGAATGTTTAATATTTTGGTTACAGAACAAAATTATGAGAGAGACCCCACTAGGCAACTAACCTAACTAACAAAGCTCTCCAAATCTGAAAATAAAACTCCCATACGACTCTTTTATATCCCATTGCTAAACCTACTTAAGAACTATTATCTTGTTATAAAACTTAAATATAGGTCTCATAGCTTTTTTATTTTAAGAGCTGAACACTTTTCGCTCTCTAAAATACTTAAATCTTATTCCTATAGCTAAATAAATTTTTCTTCTTGGAATAGGATTATATAAACTTATGCTCTTATAAGAATCTTTTTGTGAAAAATCAGCTCTAAGCATAGTTTCGAAGTCTTTATAATCCCAAAACAACACTTATATAAGAGTTTTTTGTATACTTCTTTGAAAACCCTTATAGGATCTGAGTTTAATATCTCCTATATCAAGAGTATCTGGAGTTCAAATACCAAAAGTATTGCAATAGCAGGCTTATGACGCATAATAATAATTACATAACTTACAAAATAAATACTCTCAAACAAGCCTATCAGTTTTTTGACATAATACATTTACACACAAATAAAAAAATAGTTTGTTTCTCTCTGTGAAAATGTTGAATGAAAAATATATTATGTAAATCATTTTTTAAGTTTACAAATACATAGATATTATGTTCTCTGCTCCCTTTTTGAGCGAATCTCATTGCAAGAGACGCATTCTTATAGCAATACTTAGCTGAGGTGAGAGCCTCCCATAACTAAGTCATTTAACGATTTGAAAAGTGTTATAACAATCTAGTAGTATTCTTCAAGATAACTTTTAGCTCCCTCACATTAGTCTAGTTTAACTTTTGAAGCATCTTATGAGAGCAAAATGTTACTTGGGAAGTTATTGCTGTCAACTTTTCGTAACTAAAGTTGCTTGCCCTCGTTTACCTGGAAAATTTCGAGCAACTTAAGACTTACTTTTGATTTTTTAAACCACTTATTTTATTTATTTTTTTACTTAAATGCATTTCGGAAGCTATGCTTCCATGCATCGTCAGTAAGTCTTATAATAAATAATAATACAAACAAAATTTTGATTGATATATACAAATAGCTCACTATACAAACAAAAACAAACTACAAAAACAAATTTATAGTGAATTTAAGATCTGTTATAAATTTTTTTTGAAATTGGATATTTTATTGGTCAATCGTCAATATTCATTAAATTATTTCTATTAAAGAAGTAAAGGGATTCCAAAAGCATCTAATTCAAAAAAATTATTTATATTGCGAATTAATTTCAAATTTTGTAAGCTAAAATTATGGTTGTTCTCCAGCATGACGTGTTGTGCTACACTCGACTTTTCAGGTTCATTGTATTTTACATTGTGCAAAATGTTCTTTGAATCTTTTCATAATTGGCCTTCTTGTCTGTCCCAGATATTCCTTCCTACAATCGCTGCATCCAATAGAGTAAATTGCTGATTTTTGATTTTTTTTTCAATTTTGTCTTTTGAGCCACTAATAAAAATGCAAACATCTGCACATTTGCAGAAAAATTAAATGTTCCACCCCAGTTATTAAACTTGGGAATTCACAATTACCATCTGTAAATATGTTAAGTATTCTTGGTATTATATTCGATAGTAAGTTTAACTTTAAAGATCATTGTTTAGCCTTAAGAAATAAACTAGCTACCAGGCTTAGTATAATTAAATATTTAGCATCTAAAAACAGTTTCATACACGTAAATACTCTAATTAATGTTACTAAAGCTATTATCTTATCAAAAATAGATTATGGTCTCGTAATATATGGCAAGTGTGCTAAATCCACTCTCCAAATCCTTCATTCTACATACCACGCAGCAATCAGAAATAGTCTTAAAGCCTTCAGAACCAGTCCAATAAAGAATCTACTCACAGAATCAGGCTTTTCGTCAATTGAAGAAAGAAAAAATCACCTCACATCCCGACTTGTGCCAAAAATTTTAAATTCTTTTAGATCCCCGATAAATGCGGACGCAACTAAAATTTTAAACAGAAAAAAAAACCAAAAATACCATCAGCTCTTTACGACGCCTTATCATTTGCCAAAGACATTGGACTCAACCCAGTATTGAATAAGGCAACACTAGATAAACATCCTCCTTGGACTCTGCCTCCAAACACCATAGATACCAATCTATCCACTTTCAAAAAAGAAATCACTCCAAATGAAGTATATCTTCAACTATTCAACGAACTGATGAATACCTACCCCAAAAACACCTGGGAAATTCTCTTTACTGATGGCTCAAAAAGCGATGAAAATGTTGGTTTTGCAATAGTCAACTCAAATGGAAACCTTATGCGAGCAGAAAAGATTCCATCCTACTTCTCAATCTTCTCAACTGAAGCGCTAGCAGTACTTAAAGCTACAGAAATCGCTATCAAAAGTAAAAAGAAAACTGTCATATGTTCAGATAGCCTATCGACACTTACAGCCATCATAAATTTAAATAACCACTTACCTCTAATCAGCAAAATTCGTGCTAACATAATCAAACAACAAAGTAATTTGAAAATAGTTTGGACACCTGGACACATTGGATTGAAAGGTAACGAGATGGCAGATCGGGAAGCTAAATCTGCTTCTACAGACACAAATTTGAGGATCTCAAACTACCAACCTGACAAAAAAGATTACCTAAAGCTTTGTAATGCTCACTGGAAACGGAAAAAACAAGAAGAGTGGAGAGAATATACCCACCACTACTCCATCATCAACACAAATCCAACTCCTGCTGTTTATCCCTCAAACACAACTTCAAACATGAACAAGAACTTCTTAAGACTAAGAATTGGACACACCAAACTTACACATAGTTACCTGCTCAAAAAGGAATCTCCCCCAATTTGCCACTTCTGCCAGTCTAACATTATTTTATCTATTAAGCATTTAACCTTAGATTGCGTTTTTGTTAAACAAAATTGTAACGAGCTATACAACAAAGATCTCATTAGCCTTCTATCTACTCCTTCAGAACAAAATATAAAAAAAGTATTCACTCTTTTAAAAAAATTAAAACTAGAGAACAGTTTATGATAAATTTCACATTTTCTCAGTGCTGAGGGCGGTCGAAAGAGATCCAAACCATTTGGTCATATTTTGACCTCCCCCATAACTGGGCTTTTATTTTAATTATTTTATTTTAGTCTTTATTCTCAACTCTTTCAGCATTAAGTCCTGGTAGCTATAGCTGTTAAGTATTATACTGTACATTAATGTAAAGTTTAATAAATTATAATAATAATAATAATAAAATTTTTGAGTTTTATCGCACTACACTGGTTCATTTTGATGTTTTGCCTTAATTTTGGTCTTAATTTTGAAGTAATTTCTGGATAAAAATTGAATTTTGACCATTTCTTTTGTTCATCGTGTTCATTTCTGATTAAATCTATAATTGTATAATTTCTTAAGTTTTTTTTCACCTATGTGTAATCGTGAGATCATCTAGGGGTTCCCTCTTTTGCTTATTTTTGCTCCAAAAAGTAATTTTTTAAAAAATGTTTCCAAAACCTTTCGAAATATATGTACATCAAAAGAAAGGTCCTTAAAAATTGTATCTGATTTTCTACGTAGTCTGATTCGAAAAATATTTCGATAGAAAATTTTATTTTGATCCAATTTCAAAAACAAACCCAAAAATACTTGTTTGGTTTGGCGATATTTCCGCAACCGAGACTCGTAAATGGCTGCAATTTTCAAAATTGTTATTATCTTTTTAAGATCTTTCGTAAACTGAAATCAAAAAATCTACTGGTTTTCGAAATTTGTATTTCTATTTACAAAGTGTAATCACTTTGCTTCGATTCAACCCTAAAAAAGTTGTTGGATGATGATATTTTTGCAATCGAGACTCGTGAGTGGTTGTGGTTTTCAGCGCTGAATAGACCTTTCCACCAATATTAAAAATTTGACAAATATTGACAAAAAAAGACCAATGCTTTCTATGAATAAAACAATACGAAAAAGCAACTTAAAGTCGTTTTTTTAACCTCTTCTAAAGCGATTTTAATTTGAACAATTAATAAAACCATAATAAATAAAACACAGTATTGATGAAAAATTTAAGAAATAATAATACATATAACAAATTTTTATTTTAACTTGTTTATGTATTTTTAATCGGAATCATAACATACGACATTTTCTACTTCAAACATTTGAATAGATTTTTTTTTGTTTATATTTAATTTTCAACTTAAACTTGCAACCAAATGATCCGATGAAATCATCATTCGATTAAAAATGTCAGTCAACTTATCTTTTCTAGAAGATTTTCTGCTTTATTGCCCTCTGAAAACTTTGAAATCCCATTTACTTTTAAACTGGTACCTAAAGTCTTTTAGCTTCAGTTTTAAGTGGCTGGAATTTTCAGAACATGAAGTTTTATTTTTGAAAAAGGTCCTAATGGCGATAAATTTGTCTTCGAATTTTTTTTTTGCTGTTAAAATATAAATCAACCAGTTTTCGTGTGGAACATTTATATAAATATAAATTGCCATATTTTAATAAACACAATGAAAAAATATAGAGAAAAACTTGTTTTTTTATTATGCAGCCACGAATTAAAAAAAAAGCAAAACAAAAAAAAACGGTTATTGATAAGTAGTTAAATAATAATACAAAAAATTTAGTTTTAATCATTTTTAACATACAAAATTCATACAAAATATTTTCGGCATTTTTCAAGCACTTTTCTTCTTTGATTTATATCCACCAAATATCTGTTCATCTGGCAACACCTACAGACCTGGTTGAAAAATGCCGAAACAGAAGATATTGCTCTAAGTTTCATGTGATAACTAAAAGCTAACTTTTGTAACCTTTCTATTATATACTTAAACTAGTTTTTTTTTTTTAATTTTTCTTCTTAAAATAAAAACTACACCACCTTCATCAATATCAGAAATATTACTTGACATTTTTATCACTACACTTTATAAGAAAAAAAAATTAAACAAAAAAATCCCTCAAAAATCTGTTTTTTTTATTTGCTTTCTCGCACCAATTTGATTAACTTTGACAGCGTGGTTAAGTTAGCATAGGTGATTTACCAAAAAAAAAGTTCTTCCATGACTTATCAAAAAAATTAATTGAGAAAAACAATATTTTTTTCCCGTTGCTTATAAATTTTGAGATGGACTTTATATCACGGCTCTCTATAGAGCTGCCCCACTGTGCGCGCGTTATCGGTCCATATATTTCTTTGAAAACGACATTGGTCAGGCCATCACCGTCAACGGTGAGCGCTATAGGTCGACGATTACCAACTTCTGTACTTGCACACCTAACTGAAGTTCTCAGAATATTGAGAAATGACACTAGAAATTACATTGGCTACATCCAATTATTTTCCATCCCCTTCCCTCCCCCTAGTTCACTGCTATTTTGATATATTAAATATATACATAATATACATAAGTTAATTACCTCTTATTTCTTTTCGCTTTAAGGATGTGACAGATAAAACCAAACCAAATTCAAATTTGTCCTTTTGTAATTCCCTTAAAGTCTTGTCAATTTATATAATATAAACTTTATAAACACCAAATTTCAAAAACTATGGAATTAAAGATGTAAAAACCTTGATGAAGGTATTTTAGTAAAAAAAAAAACTCATTTAACAAAATTAAACTTCAGTATAATACCGGTTCAGCTCGTATTAAATTGCTTTAAGAGATCCTTAATAGGTATATAGCTCAAAATTAAAAAAAAAAGAAGCTATATATAGCCTACGTGTTCTGAATTCATAAAAGAGGTTCGCAAATTAAAATAAGATAATTTACAAAGTGAATCCCATTTACTTTGCATTTTTTTTTTTATTATTTTTACTAGAAGTAAACTCTGCCCTAGATATTTTTTTTATTATTTAAAAAATGAACAATGGACTTTCAGCAGTCCATAAATAAATTGCTTTCCCTTTGAAAATGTTTCATAAAAGGTATTTGGTGTTATTTTTTTTTTCTTTTGCACAACATACAACACCGTAACACGCTTATGAATCTTCAAGTCTACACTCTACATAATATGTATGTAGGTATATCTGATGCAGAGTGCACATCGTCTCATTTTTATTTCTTTCGGTTTTGATGACTTCGTTGGCGTAATAGCAAACAGATGATGATAAAGGCTATATGGTGCCTATGTATATGTTCCTTTGCCACCAAAAAATATATAGAAAAAAAAATAAAAATGCTACAAAATTCCTCTTCCTTCATACTATAATATTACTCTTCATTGTGGTGGATTTTTACAAGTTTCTGCAATTATTGACATTGCAATACATCAGATGGATGTTGTGCATCAAGCGAAAGCCTCTCTACACATCACATTATATGAAATCTATCCACATTGAAGCATCCATCCAACAAAACCGACTACATCATGAGTGCACAAAAATTCTTAGAAACATTCTGTCAACCATTTCTCTGCCAGTCGTCTGTCTATTTTTTCCTGTTGTTGAAAAATATTTTTTATTTATACTTTTCCTTCTTTTTTTGTTCATTTCATCAAAGACTTATATTTTCGTAGGTCCTGTTTGGCAAGGTTGTATTGTATGTAGGCAGGGCTGCCGTAGGTAGGAGTACCTACCTAGTACCTCATACGAATTCCCTATTACGTTACGAATGTTGTTTATATTCTTCTTGGTCAAACTTGACATTATGATGACAGGCAAGAAAAAAATACAGGGGTTCAAAATTATTTCTGTGTGACTGGCTTTTGGTTCGCCTTTATCCTTAAAGTCTTTAAATCGATTTTCCTTAAACATGGTATCTAGCGTTTTATGGACACTAAATTCAGAAGTTTATAATTTCATTTTTTCAAGGATCAAGAATAATTGTAACTGTCAATCTAAATTTTGCCAACGGTGAATTTTTTTCAAATATCTTCTACTGTGTTCCAACTTCCAACTATCCAAAAACCGAGACCACACATTGAAAGACAATAAATGTTTGTCAAGCGCACAGAAATGGGTTCGTAAAATTGCAGAGCGAATCGACATTTTTTCGTTTTTTTCTTTAAATATAGGAAACGGCTTCTTAACAAACAACGTTCCGATGATTTAATTTTAGATTTTCTCAAAATGGTTTGATTTTGATGAAATTATTTATGCAGAAGCTTTTAGAAAGTTATGATAATATTGTACACCAAAATTTAAAAACAATTTTTTTTTCAATATACCTACATAACTGACCGATTTTTCTTTAAGAGAAAATTCAAAAGATAACCATAAATAACCGATTACTGAAATTCACATTCTGTTAAAAGAGGGACTAAGAAAAATTTTATTTTGATGGAAAACGACTTTTACGATATTATAATATTACGATATAACGATATTACAACAATTTTCTATTAGTTAGGTATAATTGAAACGGAGAAACATTTTTCATAAAAAAATATCATTAAAGAGTTATAAAATTAATACGTAAACATAAAGTTATAGCCCTTTAATGAAATTCTTCTATTTTTAATTTTTTCATATCCAATTTTACGGTAAAAACTGCCTTAATTATAATTGTGGTGAAAACTTTTTACGACATTTTACAAAATGGCGGCCAAAAAAGGAGGTAGGGGACTTTAAAATCCTAAAAAAATCGTGTTGTACATTACACTGACCTCCCCTATAAAAACAAATTTGTGCTTTTCTAACTACGAGGTGAGTGTAACATTCCAATGGACTAAGAGTATTCCTGTAAGTACTTAAACGCTAGTAGGTATACCCACGTGCGACCCACCGTTGTGTTATTTATTATCCATGTACTCTAAGTAGGTCCGGGAATAATAATAATGGATTTGGGACAAAATAATATCTCCAAGTCCAGCTATAATAAGTGAATTCCTTTGGGCCATTCAAAATACTTTTTAGTACTTCCCAGTAGATGATAAATGAAACGTTTTAATTTTGCCAAATGACAAATATAACTTTAATGTAGATTAGTGAAACATCAACAACAATAATTTACTATTTAACTTCTTTTTACTGATGGTGTCGCTTTCTTTCGCGGATTCATTTCGTTATAACATTAATTAAATGCTTTGAACTATACTTTGACAACAGAGTAAAAGTAGTTGACTACAGCCAGAAGTAGGTACTTGACAGCAGATGCTTGAGCCCAAAGCACCTCGCCTAACATAAGATGCTTAGGGCCAGTTTCACAGTGAAGTAAGTGTCACTTAAGTGCTGAATATGGAAAACTAATTCCCAATTTCACAGTGTAAACTTATCGGAATAAATGACACTTAAGTCTCCGATGTTGGCCACCAAAGTTCCACTTACTCAGGTAGTAAAACTGCGGCTTAAGTGCCAAAATGGGAAAATTAAGTGCCACTTATTTTGTTAAGTGTGCACTGTGAAACTGGCCCTTAAACATTTTCATATATTTTTTCTTAAAATACTACTTTAGGAATTTTGATTTTTTTTAAACGACCGACAACCCTGGATGAATGTAGGTAGTCATATTGCTTCATATAGACATTTCTATAAATATTTCTTTGGTATTTTTTTTTGTTTGTTTGTTGAAATATATATAAGTATTTTTTTGAGAAAATTAAAAAAGTTTTCGACCGACCGTAACTTTGCAAGAAAAATTTTTGCATTTAAAATTTTCAATTAAACATCAAAAAAACATCATCGTACTATAATACCTACCTACATACCTATACCTAACGAAAGTCCTTATCAACGAATTTCATTTTTATGATAGTGACAGGTGCTTGCTTGCAAAACAAATAAACGTACATAGCTATGTAGGTAGGTACATACTCGGTACCATACCAGCAGAAATATAATAATAACATCAAAAATCAAACTCATTCTATTGTTGTCATAGGTATATAATATTGAAAGCACCTTGTCCCCAATCACACCGATGTTATCCTTCCCACACCTTGATGTGCCAAATCACACATCCACATCTCAATGGTTTTTTATATTTATAAAAATAGGACTGTGGATAAAAAAAAAATTCGATTGCATATACCTTCAACGACAATTACATCCACCCAGAAATATTGTTGAAAAGGCCTCAAATTGCCTGTTGACACCTCAGCAAATAAAATCAAACAAAAAAAGGACTCCGGATTCTTTCAATCACAAAGTCAACACTGACGAGGAGATGAAAAAAAAATAATTTTTTTTACAATTTTATTCTTTTTTTTTTTCATTAAACTGCTAACCTCCTACTTGTCCCGGGGGAAATAACATATCAAGCACTCAATAAACTCATATTCCCTGCCCTGAAGATGATAAGTGGTCACGTCACTACACAATCTCGAGGCAGATATACAGCCACGAATGCTTTGACTTCTTGTAGATACTTGCGAAAGCGAAGAAGATATTAAATACAAATAATATTTTTATTTGCATTCTCCTTATAGTGAGCAGCTTTATATTTTTAATTACGTATTTCAATTTCATTTTCAACTTGACCTCGCAGCTCATTCTCTTGGTGCTTGATATCCAAGAAGAGCACAAATTATGTGGACACGATGAAGTAGGGATATTGGAACACCTACGCGTTTTTAGTTTTTTGCAAAGCAAATAATGCGTTTTAAATTCTGCCGTCGCGTCGCCGTCCGACAGTGGATTCCTATGAAAAATTTTTGGATGTAAAAATTATTTTATCAAATTTGTTGAATTTACCCAAAATTTTATCAAACATTTATACAAAATTTGGTTAATTTTAAAAGAAAGTTAAAAAATGATTTGCCTCTCTCAATTCATTTGTATGAACAAATAATTTAGCTTGACATTTTGCTTTTATTTGAAGACTTTTATCCTGAAGATCTGACAGTTTGAACCTTTCATAAGCCATTCAATCGGTATTTTTATTTTATATTTTTGTACATACATAATGGAACTTTCAAATCAGGTGGAACGATTTAAATTAAACCTTGTACCTGTAATGACCAAAATTATTGTAGAAAAATAGCATTCCATTTTTACAATGGCAAACCCTTATCTTTAATCTTTATAATAAAGCTAAATTCTTGGCCATTACATTAAATTATATGCGTTTTATTTCTTCTTGAAAACCACACGTCTAAAAAAACACCCTATAGGTTTACAATTTCTATTATTAAAAAACCTTCTTATTTGAAAGTTAAAGTGACCTCTACCTGAAAATGCGTTTTGCCCAGGTACGCCACGCTCTTATTTCTATAAGAATCGGTAAGCATCGACCATAATTTGCGTCACCTAACTGATGAGCCGAACTGTTTTTTTATAATAAAGGCTTCTTTTTCTTTAAATTCTGATTACTATTTATCTTCACGTAGGCATAGACATAAGAGTAAGTATGTGAGACCCAGTTGTGCACTTTATTTTTATCACCCCCAGATAAGTTAAACATTTAATTTTTGCAAGAACTTTTCTTTAAAATGTTCCACAGTTCGCTGCTGCCGATGATGACAGTACCATGCATTAGCATTACTACATGGCACGGAAGGAATTTATCGTCGAAGGGATTGATTCTGAAAGATATGTAAATAATGAAGATACTAAAACTAATGTATCTTAGTGCCGTTGCCGTTGCCATTGGGGAGAGTGATTATTATTTTTGTATTTATTATTATTTTCTTTTTATTGCGTTTCTCATAATTTTAATTTTTTTTTTTTGTTTGTGAAATGATTTGATGAAGTACTTGGCAGCAATATCAGTTTGTCATTAACAAATTGCAAATGGGTGCTTAACAGATTCTTGGCTCGGCCTACGCCCGCGTGCGTCGAGTCGTCGCTCGCGGTCGTAAAATAAATTCCTATACAAAAGAAAAACCTATAAAAAGTGATACATTGTATATAGGATTTCTTCCCGGAAAATATCCTATTTATTTTATGACTGAATGTTCACTCCTACGTGTGATTGGACAAGTTATTATAATTATACGCATGACGACGACGACGAAATAGATGACGACGAAAAATAAAAAAGAACAGATGACCGACGAGACGTTCCGGCTCACGATGTGAAAATTATAATTAATTTATATTTTAAGTGCGAAATGCTTAGTTAAGCGGTTCTGCATTTTTATATCGTTAATTGAAAGAATCTGATTGTAAAAATTAATTAGGGTTGATATTTAAAGACTTTTAATGACTTAAAAAAAAAGGGGTGTTGGTCGAAGTTTGTTTTTTTTTTTTGTTTGTGACTGATGTTAAGTTTTTAATGAAAGCTGATAAAAGGGAAAAATAATTGCTTCTGATTGTTGCTTCGCTGATAAGTATATAGAAGTGGACTGCAGGTAATTTCGTTTGATAAATTAGGGTGGGCGAACATTTTTCATAGCACGTGTCCTTACACCAACCAACCTCACTCATTGAGAGTCATAGCATCGCAATACAAATGAGAAGGATTGATGTTCAATGAAATTTTATGATTCTTATAATAATATTGATTCTCGAATATTTTTGCATAAAAAATTTTTAGTTAAAGAAATTTTTTGTGAAGCGCAAACGATACAAAATTCCACAGGGTATTTCCAAGGTAAATATCAATACGTTGGGAAATGTTTTTTTGGTTTGTTCGTAGAAAAAAAATTCTGCGTTTACATGGGAGGCTTCACGCAGAAATACGACCGGTTAAAAACAACGTAAAACTCGGTTTAGTTAAATAACAAACATTGTTAATATAGGTACAACCTGCAAACTCACCAGGTTCAATCGAGTCAACTCGATTAAAGAAAATTATTTTAGTCTATTAAACCTATTAAATCGCTCATACTAACAAATCTATACTCAAAGATGGGTGAAATAATTTTTAAACCCGCCGAAAAACGCTCTCGGTTAGTACTTAAGTCGGTTAATGAAATTATGCTATAGCTTTCACATCATCCTAGTGCTGCTGGTATGGTGCAGACGCATGGACTCGTACACAGTCTGTATTCGAGAGAAAAGTTCTACGCAAGATTTATGGTCCCGTAATGTAACGACGAACAAAACAATGTTTGGGGAAGAAGATACAACCACGAGTTATATGCCCCGGAAACAGCGACATGAGCTTAGGCCCTAGTCTTACAAATACGTTTAAAACAGTTAAGTTGGCTAGGTCAAGTAGAAGGTATGAGCACCGAAGCTCCACCATGAAAAAGTCTTCACCGCCATACGAGAGAGTTCAAGAAACCAGGGCAGACCTCATCTTCGACGGTGTGACCATAGAAGCGAAGGTGATCTTCATAGACTTGGTGTATGAAATTGGAAACGGGCGGGCTAGAGATGGAGTCGGCTGGGAGAGGCATATTCACTGAGGCCTAGCAGAACCACGCTTTGTAGCGTCATCAAAAGTGACAGTGAAGAAAATATAGCCCTTTTAAACCTTAAAAAACCCATTTTTTATTTTATAACTTAATCATCATACTTATTTCAATAATATTTTAATGAAAAAGTGCAGAATAAATTGAGAAGTAGATAATTTAAAGCATAATAACGCTGTTGCTGAACGATGTTAACTGCAATTGTGTGAATTTCTGCACAAAAATTCTGTCAAAGTTCATATAGCTGAAGCCAAATCAATAACTCAAGGGCAGGAATGCATATGCGTTTTTAAACTTAATCAGGCGCTAAGCCAGGCCCCAGGCTATAAGTACCGAAGGAACTTTTGTCCCATTTGAGTTGTACATTAGTCCCAAATCTATTTTTTCCTCGAAAAAATGGTTAAAAATTGCTAACTTGGAAATTCTAGACTTCACCGTACTGATGTCAACAGTTTTCTAAGAAAAATGAACCTTGGTTGACCAGTTTCGCTGGTTCCAAAGATTCTTATTCTCTCTCTGGTTCCTCTGTTCCACTCATGCAATTCGGTTGTTCCCCTTAAGGTAATTTCACTCGCCAGACAGCTGGTGCTAATGTCCAAAGTTTCAAAATCTCGGCGGCCTAGTGGCATAGTCCGCCCCTATAGATACCAATATTTTAATCGACATTTATGGTTCTAAATTTGTCCTAAATGTCCTAAAGAGGAATATTTTGTTCACAAACATAGCTTTAAGAAATAAGTTATCTCTGACATCTCCAATGTGAAGCCTTGAATAATTTGTTTTAAGTTGCCAATTATGCCCTTATCAATATTTAATGAACTTATATTTGTCAGGCAAATGTAATATTATTTTTTTTTTAATTGTCTAGTTGTCAATTGTTCCATAGATTCATATTTGCCTCATTCCTTATTCTCGCTCAATTTATCCCTCACAATAGCTCATTTTATGTAGCGGGGAAACTCTAGGATATTCGTACTTCTTATTTCATCAATCTGCTTTACTCTTTTTGATTATCTAATTAAAATGTAGCCCTGTAGTTATTATTCCAGCTTGTGAAAGGTTTTTGAATATGACAAAAAAAAACTACATAAAGAGTGAAAGAACTCGTTCTGATTTCCTGTGTACTATTGACTGGATTAGGAGTGCTTAAGCAAGTCCGGTCGGATCAACTTTACTTTGCTTCCAGGTCCATGCTCACAAAATATTTGCACCCTTATTGGAATTTTCCTTATTTCCATTTTTATCATTTATTTTTTTGATTTTATTGACTGTCAATAGTTTTCAAATCCTTATCATTTATGTTTTGTTTGTTTAGAATAAAAAATAAAAGCAGTTAATAAAAATAAAAACAACAACAACAACAAAACAAAAATAGAAGTTGAATAAAAATTGAGGCAATTTAACAAAGATTGCTTTTTTTTATATTTATGTACATTTTCTCGAGCACAATGAAATAATGTTAAATAGCTTTATCTTATATAGAAGACAACAAAAATACCCCATTTAATTTCATCCCTTTTTCTTTTTGTTGTTACTTATATTCTTTTTTTTCATAAAGGATATAACTTGTTATAAATATAGAGAGAGGGTGCAACATAAAGCCTGAAGGATACCAATAGATCCACACAAAGAGAAAGAGGACATAACAGCCAATGTAAACAATTTAACCATATCGCGTTGTTTATTTTGTTACAACATAAAAAAAAAGAAAAAAAAAAACCAACAACATTCGGTTGCTGAGTAAAGACTTTTTTTTGTTAGATAGCTATATAGCTGCTTTTTTATGTTGAAAGGATATGTGCCAGCGAATCATTTTACAATGATATTGGTTGCTTAATGAGCTTGAATGAAATGTGGAAATGAAAAATGTTTGGATGAAAAAATATTTCAGAAAATCTATCTATTGGCTGAAATGAAAAAATGTGTGTGGTATGATAATTCAATAAATTCAATAAAAAAAAAAAACATTCAAAATAAACAACAATATTATCATTATATAATCGATTTACCTATCTATATTGTCATGAATTCATTGTGATGTCCTCCTTATTAAAACATTCAAGCATGGTTTTTCGCATAGGTACCTTAATAACTTTTAATTGTCGAATGCTTATGAACATATTTCGTGCAAATCTTGTCCATCATAAGATTTTCTACAAAATAGATGTTGATATACTTCTCTAAAATAAAGATTTTTTAAAAATCTATATAAAAATGCATTATAGAATGATGAACAAAAAATAAACAAACGACTCATCAAACTTCCAATTTCATTACAATTATTGTAAACTGTTTATTCTCAGCTGATTATCTTTAATCAAGGATTAATGTAACTGGTAAATCAATGTGCATGAAAACCAAAATGATTATTAGGGAAATCAAAATTTGAGTTGTTAATTATGGAAATCGCTAATCAGCCGATTTTCATTGATATAAGCACCAGTTAATTAAAGCCTGTTAAATTGGTTTGGTGGTGCAGATTTAACCCATTGTTAACAAACTGGCCCTTTACTGTGACAGCAACAAATAAAGTGTCCGCGGAGAATCGAAAATTGGTGAAAGTTTGAAGGTGTAAACAAACTTAAAAAAAATTGTTTAATTTAAGAAACAATCTTGTATACGATTATACATTAAATAAAAAAAAACTAAGACGAAATTATGCCTAAAAGGTATAATTATGCTTCAGTTAGCATCACTGAGTGGAATAAACATTATATAGAAGCGCAGGGAGTAGTTAAACATTCTGGTTTCCTTTGAAGTTAAACCGAAGGGGGTTGGTTTTGGTTTCGTATGCGAATTTGGGCGAAATTCCTTTGACGACCATAAAATTAAATGGCCGGGATAAGGAAAATAGTGTATTCCACGGTTCTTATGCTTGGTTAAAAATTAAAACTAGAGAAAAAAAATAATGTTTGCTTCTTTCAAATTTACTTCACTGTTGAAGTATATGAAGTGTTTGAGAGAGCTAAGAATGATAGGTGCAGAGATATTTTTTTTTCTATGATCTCCTTTCCACCCTTAACGGAAGCAAGTATCACCAAGTCAATCTACACTCAGAAAAAAAATTATAATTTGGCAAAAAAAAGAAGAAATCGAACAACGCTAAAATTTGGTGGGAGATATTCATTTCATTTTATGTCTTAAAAACTTAAAAAAGGAACATATAAATGTGGAGTAGGTTTAAAGTTTTTAGAGGGATGAATGAAAAAAGTAGAAAAGTAATACGTTTTTTTAGTATTGAAATTCATGATTTTTTCGGTTCCAGGATTTTTCACATTTGGGATTTTGATATATTCCGAGTTTATGGTTTTCAGGATTATGAGGTCTAGATTCCCAATATGTCATCGTGATTTAGACCCGTTCCCTAAGACATGAACCTTTGATTTCACATCTTCAGCATGAGTCTCGGTATTCAAACATTTTTGTAAGAAAATAGATTTATAGGAAAACTTTACGATATCAGTATTTTTTGTAAACTTATTGTACAATTTTGTACACCACGACTTCTAGGGTATTAAGTACTCGTCCAGATGAGATTTTAAAAATCCCACTGGTTTCGAAAAAAAAAATCCCGCCATTTTTGTATTGGAAGAATAAAAAACCACCTCATTTTTTCTGCAAAGTATAGCAAGTTGCAATTATGGAAAAAATATTATTTCTCCCATGAAAAAGCGTTTGGAATATTTCCCGATTATATAAATCCTACCATGGATTTTCTCCCTGCACCATTATTCCCAATATACTGATTTTTTCTCACAATTTTTTTTTTTGGAAAAATCACAAATCTGGGAACACTGACCAACTGAGTTCTTAATTTGAGCACGATTTTATCGAAATCTATTGCTCTTCCGAAAAAAAAGTGATGCATCCTTTTTTTGTAGAATTTTATAAAGCTTTATAAATTAGCTTTAAATTTGACAAAAGTTATAATTAAAAAAAAAACGTTCTTTTGCTTTTTCATCTCAAAAAATGAAACTCCTGTATGGTCCTTAGGTTATGTTAGGTTTATGTGGTTGTCAGCAGAACGCTGGACACACTTAAACCATTGCAGTCTGCTTAGAGATATTAAGTTCATAGAGCGTTTCAGATCCAGCAAAGGCCAGATCTGTTTTGTGGCCTGACATGTGGCAATGTTACTCCACCTAAGATTTGTTTTCTCTATTGCATCTTGCTTTAGCATAAGTTTACAAGTAGCGATGGGTATACCAATATTTGTCTGATTTGACAGTATAGGTAGTAAAGTTCCACTTTTGGCGAGTTCATCTGCTTTGCAATTGTCTGGAATGTCCCTATGACCCGGCACTCAGGAAAGGTGAATGTATGGTCCTTATTTACATTACTTTTTACTTTTTAGGAAATACTTAATACATGAAAATAAATGCCTTTGTCAAAATTAGGCTCCAGTTTAATTAGGATAAATGGACCTTTTAGTAATTTTTTTAAGTTTTCTTTGGAACTCCTTAAAAAGAAGAACATTTCCAACTCATCCCTTTGAGGGTATTTTTCTTTCAGTGTTACCTCATTTCGTTTAAGATTGTAGTTCAAAATGAGGGTGGTTTAATTTTTATCGTAGTTAACGTTAGTCTCATTGTCTTAATTACTTGAATGTTGTCAATGTAAACGTGATGTTAACAGGGATACGAATCGTACACAAAAATAAAAAGAAAACCTGCACAAACTGTAGTCTTTTGATGATGGTTTGAGAAATTGAGAATTGCTAGGTTAATGATGTGTGTAAGAAATACCTTATTTAACACAGTATAGTGGTGGTGGTACAAATAAATTACGTACATACCTATATTATAGCAACATTTTTTGATTAGTTCAGTATACCTCATCCTTTTATCTTTTTATCCACAAAATGTCATAGCAATCAAAAATGATTTTAATTATATACATACCTACTATACTATATTTAATGTTTGAAATCGTTTTGGTTTTGTCATTAAAGGTTTTTATTTAATTGTTGGTGAAAAGTTTGAAGTAGCTACCTAATAATATTTCGTCAACTGTAAGGTAAGAGCTTAGTTCCTACCATTTTATCCAAATTAAGAATAAGGTTGAAGATTCCTTCAATAAGAATTCCGCAGGGACTCCGCTCTGATGTTTTTGATGCGTGAAGAACTAGGCCTTTTGTAAAAACATGCTAGATTAACATATGACTGAATGAACAGTTATGCATTTTTATACTAACAAGGATTTTTTTTAAGGAAATTTGCGGCCACTGACTTTGAAAATAAAATTTGATGATTTACGCACTTTGTTCAACGATTTACACATCCATGGGGAATAGCAGATAGCCAAATATGCACTACTGAAAATTACAAAATGACTTTGATATTATGTTGTTTTGACAACATTGACGCTATTACCTAACAAACTACACTATTAATGGATTTCAAAATGCACAAAACTTGGTTACTGTCATTAAGAGATCTTTCTTTCGTCATCATAAGCCCGTCATACGATAACACTCTACGTATGGCTGTAACTATATCTTGGAGAAAATTCGGTACCGTATTATAATATTCCAAAAAAAGACAGGTCCTATACCCGTCTTTTGATTATCATATAATATACATATGTACATACATAATTCAAAAATTTCTTTATGAAAGAATACTAACCAAGTTTGAAAAATTCAAATATCTCGGATCTATATGATTAAAAGCGAAGCAACTTGTGAAGATGATCTTTTATCGCGTAAGCGGGGAAAAACTCCCTTATTTTTAGGATCGAAAAATATACCCTAAGCTGAAAGAAAGATTCTTTACCATCTGTTGTGCGTCCAGCATCCACATAAAATTCATAATATTCAGAAAGTAGGAGACTAATTAATAAACAGTGGGTGTGAAAAATACAATCTCGCAAGAAATAGAGTAGGTACTATAGCGGCTTAGCAGATATTGTCATGATAAAGGAAAGACCCTTAGAACCGCGTCAGAGAGGCATTTATATCTACAATGTTCCGATATAGGACAGGGATGAAGTAAGACAAAAGTGTTGGCTCACAAAATAGACACTGGAATGACTTGGGACTCAATGCATATTCAAGAAAATCAACTGGATTATTGGAAAAAGACAATAAATGACGGAAAATGTTAGTACCGGATAAATAGAAGTCATGACTGAATTGTATGCCAAATCCAACTGGAGCAACTGGAAATTTCACCATCTCCGAAGAGGTAGCTGAACATATTGATCTCTAAGGAATCATCCCGACCAGACATGATTTCCAACTAAATCATAAGGAAGTTTCCCCAAGTCTTGATGCTATGCCTCGCGAGCAGTGTTACCGCAGCCAAAATTATTTGTGAATCCCTCTCAATGAAAAAAAGAGTCCTTTTGAAAATAAATGAGTCTTTTCAAAAAATAAGTGCAAAATTTTAAAAATGTCCAATTTTAAGTATTTTCAAAGTTTTTTTTTTGTTTTATAAAACATAAATTAAATACATTAATATACATACAGACAAAAAGTTTTAATTATCATATAAAAACTTCATTTTCTTTCTTTGAGTTTAAATGATTGTGAAAAAATGTGTCCTTTTTAAAAAAAATGTATCCCCGAATTTCACCGAAAAAAAAGAATCTCCCGGGATATAATTGTATCCCAGTGGTAACTCTGCTCGCGATCTTTTTCAACAACTAACGGGTTTTTCAAAAGGGACGCTACAAAAGAAGAGCAACAGGGACAGCAAACGACGCCAGATTTTTTGCCGCTCCTTTGACGTTTCTCTTCAGTAAGGTTTGCCATTCCATGATGGAAAGATATACGAACCAACAACGAGTCGAAATTATTAAAATTTACTACCGAAATTCGGAGTCAGTGGCCTCAACGTTAAGAGCGCTACGTCCAATGAGCGATGAGGCTCATTTCTGGCTGAATGGCTTCGTCAATAAACAAAATATGCGGTATTGGTCAGGCAGCAATCCACGAGTACTCCATGAGTCATCATTGCATCCCGAAAAAATTACGGTTTGGTGAGGTTTATGGGCCGGCGGCGTCATTGGGCCGTACTTCTTCCGTACGGAAGACCCTTCTAACTGATGAGCCCAACTGCAGTCATACCTGGACGAAACGCAATCTTTGGAGTTGAGGTCACTTGAACTTATTAATTGAATAAGAAAAAGGTGTCATATTGATTTTTTTCGTGCCACTTCACCGCGCCGTGTCATGATGAAATGTTCGTGTTAAAAAAGTACGATCCTACCACTTCGGCAACGCTAGGTTCAAGACAGCTAAAATAGAGAGGAATACCGTTTCTGGATATCGTCCAATATCTCTCCTTAGTAACACCAACTAAATCCTTCGGAGATTGAAAGCGTTCTGCACCACTAACAACATCATCCCTGATATGCAGTTTGGATTTCGGGAGAAACACCCCACTTTACATCTTCTTTTGAAGTTCCAGAATGACCTTGTAAGCACTCTCAATAACTGTCAGAAAATATTCGACAGTATTTGGATTCGGGACTTAAGTAATGCACAAGCTAACCATATTTAATTTGTCCATGTTAAGTAGATAATCAAAATAAGTTTCAGTTTTCTTAATTCTAGATTTAAAGCAACCAAAAGCAAAAACCATCAGAGCAAAGTTCAAAACTGGGACAGCACCTCTACAATATTTTCAAGTCGGACCAACCTTAACCCAATAACACTATGAATGTGCTCTATGCGAACGATTCGCTAACATACGCCAGTTCCATGTCACCAATTCTTGAAGCCCGAAAAGTAGAAGCAATTTCTGTGGTAGTTGACCTTTATTGAGCAAATATTGAGATTTTAGAAGGCAAGTTATTTGTTTGTGCTAAGATCCCGGGATTTACTGCATTTTGGTTTTCTTTGTTTTTTTTTTGTTGGATATTTCCATCGATATATCCACATCGAATTCATATCATCTTATTTTTTCTGTCATTGATTGATTCATTTTCATACAACTCCTTCGAAATATCTGTATGAATGAATTTAATAAATAATTGAATTCTCGACAATTTTGTATTATCTTTACGTAATGCCTTTAGTAGTTAAATATTGATTTTATTTAAACTAATCAACTTCCATTCCCCCTTTTATACAGTTCCAAAAAGATCATTCCCAAAGAAATAAATTATTAAGAAAAATCTTAAGTGGTGGTCAACCCTCATTACACTCTTTATAGAGAAAAGCATAATATATAAATTTTGTTGTTATAATGTTGTTGGTTTTATGGTTGCCTTCTTTTGGGATATAAGTATATAAAATTTTGTAGATAAGAAGGGATAAAGGTGTTTATAAAACACTATACTGACTCCTTGATTTCAAGACATGGTGCGGTGACACTCCAACAACATCTTCCTCCCCCACTTACACACCCACCCACACATTATGGTTAGCAACATTAATGATTCCATAAGAGTTTAAATACAATTCATAAAACCACAATACTAACCAAAATGATATAATTTTACATTTCAACTACTACTCGTATACTATACCTATACCAACCGCAATATTAAGACCAAATTTGCATGAAAGTGGCCTGGAGATGGGTTCAAAGAGATAAACCAAGGAAATTAAATTAAAATTTTGAGTGGCGAAAGGAACTATTTAACAAAGGGCATTCACTTGCTGGCCGGTAATAGAGTGTGTTTTGCAGTTTGGTTTGGTTTGGGACTGAGATGGTTCTCTTCTTTTTATATTATACGATTATAAAGCTGAACTGAAGGATTTCCTTCTATTTAGCTATCTGAACCTGAAAATTAAGTCAAATTAGGATAGATAAAGGAGACAGAGACATTTAAAAAGAAATTCTTTTTTTTTTTGTTTAATTAGATTGAAGGTATAGACTCTCTCAGATACTGGTACCTTGAAAAGGATTTCGTTTTTTGTTTAACTCGAAATTGGAAGTAATTTACTCGAGTAGGGGGGGGGGGGGTGTGGGAGGTGTACACAAAAAAAAAGAGAATTGCAAAATTGAAGCATATTTTATCGTGATAAAATTCATTTTTTTTATTTGCAATGAAAAAGCTATGACAAACAAACTAAACTGAGGAGAGAATTTTCAAGGATATCAAAGAATTCAAAGGATACTGATGGTATCCACAGGTACTTGACATACATTAAAATGCAGCAGGAGAGTATGATTGTTATTTGAGTTGATTCAGTGGAATACTACTTGAGGTATATGCATTCCATCAGTATAGGAATGTATAGGTAGGTATTTGATACTTGAAAAAAGAAAATGTTTAAAATGATCTGATAAGATGAGAAGAATATTGATTTTTTTTATTTTTTTGTATATTTTATATAGATATACGAGTAAAATTTAACCTTCTTTTTGATAAACTATATTTGTTTCATTCCAATGAAGATTTTCTTACAAGTTAAAATATGTATCATTTCAAAACAGTATTTCGGTTATAATAAAGTTTTGATGTTTGTTTTAAAGAGATTATAACATAAATTGGGGGCGACAGCTCGTGAAGAACCGGGGATGCTTGCTCATGACTCAAAAACTGACTCAAGTGCCAGGGATTTTTTGACTCTTATATTCGCAACCCTTCAATGGCACCGCAAACAAACTAAATAATTTTTTTTTATCGATTTGACTCGTATAATTTAACCTGGTGGGTTTGGAGGTTGCATATTACTAATAATTTTTGTTATTTAACTTAACCGAGTTTTATACGTTGTTTTTAACAGATCATTTTTCTGTGTGCGTTTTATGTTTTTCTTTTAAGTGACATAGACTGGGAATCGAACCAAAGACCTACGACGTAAAAGTCCAACTCACTAACCATTACGCCATGTACTATATACTACAGAGATTAAACAATAAATGCAAAGTCCAGTCTGTTACTAATTAATGTAATGAACTCATCATTTTTTTGCATAGACTGATTAAACTATATCGTCACATTCTATTTAAATACTATTTTTTCATTTTTAAATAAGCCATTGAAACTTAACATAAATTTAAAACTGGCATTGAGAAAATAAGGGAAATATTAAATAAATCCAAAATGAAAATTTCTTACTATGTACACGGATAGGGCTGCCGTATCACCACCGATAAACATAACGTAACCTAATTTAACTATATATATACCTACATATAAAACCGACGACCATTCAACTTGAAACAAAACATTTATGAAATTTACCTATAAAATTTATTTATTTAATTTAATAAAGGAAAATAAAACCTACGAAAATAATAGATACTGTAATGAACTGGTCACCTAGAAGCCTATACGAGAAATAATGTTAATTTCCCTAAAAGAAAAAACAAAAACAAAATTCCAACAATGGCAAAGAAAGAAAAAAAGAAGCTAAGTTTTGAGAGGAAAATCTTTTAAGCCTGCATAAATAATCTCTAGAAAATTCCTTTCTATATATAAAAATTGGTTTAAAAGAATAAATTGACGACAACTGTGTTTTTTTTTCTAAGAGAAAAACAAAATTCTTTTTTTTTATCTTGAAAAAAAAAAATAATAAAATAAATAACTTTTCTTCTTTAAAGTCGCCACCTGAAGCCCAACAAAACATAGACTCTTACCCTATTTACTTTTGATTTACGACCAAAGGAGTTAATAGGAATACATTATGCGCAACGAATGATAAAATGAAAATCATGCTAGATAAATTATTTCCTATTCTGACAATGAAGAGAACTGTGAAACAATAAATGTGTAACATTTGTTTCACACGCCCATTTTTATTAATAGGGACAGGCAATTTAAATTGACCTTATGATGCCAAGCTAATATTTTTATGTATATAATATACCTATACCTATAATAGTATAAGTATCTCTTAAATTTTAAAGGGCGTTTCCGTCTAAACTTTAAGCATGTTTTGATCAAATTATTCTTGGGGATAATAATCTTCTACACTAATGATTTGAGAAGAGACATGCTGCTGAAACAAACATGGGAAGTTCTTGGAATAAAACGAGAACTTCGTGATATTTGACTTTTAAATATGATTTTTGCATGCTGCTCAATTCCGATGATGTATGTACAAATATATAGAATAGATGCAAAATTTTCAATGGACCATGTATAAGTCTTATCTCCTCTGCTTTGGCTTCTCGTCCTTAATTCTGGTAAAATTTTTCGACGATCTGGTCGACATCTCAACCTTACCACTAAAGAACACCCTGGACTTCATTCAAAAGTCAAGCTAAGTACAGACGATTGTCAGATCTTACAATATTGTCAGATCTGTCAGTGAAAAAACTATTCCAAATTGCTTACAATCGTCTGAACACACAATTTTTATCATTGTCAGTCGATTAGGACATTGTCAGATGTTTTAATTGAAAACATCTTACAATTGCTGACAATTTTTTCCTTGTTCGAAATGTCAATGAGTTGGTTAAAGAGAGATAAAAAAATAGCCGACAATCAATTATGTCAGTTGTCAGCTAATTGTTCGGTATTGTCAGACCATTGACAGTTCTGACAATATTGTAAGATCTGACAATCGTCTGTACTTAGCTTTATCTCCTCTGCTTTGGCTTCTCGTCGTTAATTCTGGTAAAATTTTTTGACGATCAGGGCGACATCTCAACCTTACCACTAAAGAACACCCTGGACTTCATTCAGAAGTCAAGATTGTTCAGGGCCGCATAGCCGTATCATCACCCCTTCTAACCTAACCTTACCTATGTATAAGATACGATTTCATTCAACCTTAAAGATAAAAGGAGAGTTTTCGTTTTCAAATTATCTAATAATGATTTTGGTCGTTTTTAAATTTCATCGGCACCACTACAGTCACATTAATATTTTTGGGAAATTTGTCATATTATAGTGTCACATCGACCAAAATGAGCCCCTTTTTTTTGGGTAAATTGACATGGTATGTATCTATCTTCATACCGAGAATCGCCATACTAAAGCCTTGCATCAAGGATGACTCTTCCAAACACTATGAAAAGCTGCGTTGAGTTTGAGAGAAACTAAACCGATATTCTTTCATATAAACCAAGAATACAAACAATAAAAAATGCTGCTTTTACTTTGGAAGATACTGTGCGTAACTCTGGCAATAACGTGCCATCAGGCAATATTTTCTTAAATTCGATATAGCTCCTTGCACACATGAGCGAGCATTATGCAAGTTATGCTTTCATTTCACCCAGTATCTGGGCAAGGAGGCAGTCTTAAAAAAATTGAAATAAAAGGAAGAAAGAGTTTATGTTGACAACAAATAATGCGATGCAATGCTTATTCTGAAAGAAAGACCCTTCGATTGATTATAGGATTAAGAGTCTTGGATTTATATCCAGTACTGTACTAGTTTTTGTTTGTCCTGTAAGGAGTTTCAGTGTGTGTGTATGTGCAGTACGATTTTTCGGGATTGAAACCCTCAGTCTCAGAAAAAATAATTTAGCACAATTTTGTGAAGAATTAAATTCTCTACAATTTTCTTTTAAGTTTATTTTTCAGTAAAATTGAAAACAAAAAAATTTTAATTAAAAATTAGAAGATAAAAATATAATTAAAATAAAATTTTCAAATAGAATGTTTGAACAAAATAAATAAATTCTTTATTGATATGAACATATTAGTTTTACAAAACCTCTTTGTTAACAATATTTGATGTAAGAATGAAATCAGAAGTGACAAATAATTAATAAATATGTTTCTCCTCAACTCATTCAAGGTGCACCTAAAAAGTTTCTCCCTCACTCACTCAATGTTCAAGCGAAAAAAAGAGTATTTCAAATTAAAGAACATGTTTCTTTCATTCATGCAATCTAGTGATACCTTATAATTAATGCATTATTAAAAGGTCTGTTTGGTATCTTTTTTAAGAAAAAAGTGTAAAACCTGTCAAACTTTGAAAGAAGGAGAAAATACTCTCAGAGAGGGAGAACTTGTCCAAAAGTTAACAAACGCACTGAACCACTTTTTGTATAAAATGTCACTTTTGTGTACAAGACGTAAAACATTGTGAAATTATTTTGAACCCTGTAATTTTTAAATTGTAAAATTATTTGTATACTGAAAAACATCGAACGAAAATGTAACACCGGTTTTGATGGACTTATCTGAATCTTCATCAAGTGAAGACAATCTGAATCAATATTTTGTAAATTTCTAGCCGACGTCAAGTAACAGACATTGACAGCTATGTATTTGACAGTTTTTACACTCCTTGCACACAGAAATTTGTATAGCAGAAAATTGCAAGTTATCCAATGGAGGGGAAATAATTTCCTCTCTCATTGTGCTCTCTCGTTGCAACTTTTTTGAGTTAACAAACAGGAATTAGTGACAATTTGTGAAAAATTTTGAAAATTTCTCCCCCACTCACTCAAGGTGTTTATATTTTTCTCTTTCACTCATTCAATAGGTTTAGTTTATTTATTAGAAGATGAAATAGAGGAACGGGCATATCGAGGAAAAAGATAAGCATTTTTTTAAATAGTGTGAGTTACACAAACATAAATGCAAATTCACACAGGAAAGGCATGCAGTTAGGCTTACCATCCGTCAGGATTTCGCCTGACGCGCCAGGCTTTTAATGTCCAATCAGGCTTTGGCCAGGTTTCGTTCTTTGTCAGGTTTTTTTATAATTATCGCACAAAATATAATCGTTAGAAGAAAAACGTTTAAAATCGAAATACTTGTTAATCGCAGTGAACACATTCATTTCTTTCATTTAGTTGTCGCTTTTTAGAAAGAGACAAAGAGTTGTGCAGTTGTGATTCAAAAAACACCTTTCTCGAAATTCAACCGTGACCGGGCGAAATTTTGAAACCCCTGAAAATTTCATGCTTTTAGCACGAAAACTCGAAAAGTTATGCAGCTTTTAGCATTTGAGAAAAACTCCGATTTTCAAAGATTTTCAAGAACTGGTAGCGACCGCTAAATGCTCTTCGATTTTTTTGGTCTTAATTTTTGTCAATCTAAGCGTCATAATTTCGCCCGGTCCCGGTTGCATTTCGAGAAAGGTATTTTTTGAATCACCCTATTGTGCAAGATGTGACACTTCCATTTTATGACGTTTTTTTGTGTGCTTTTATTTGAGTCTGCTGCAGATTGCAGTTGCAATCTATTTATCGTCTTCGTGCATTCAAATCAAGATAAGTTATCTATGAATGTTTTTTTTAATTTATTTTTTTTTTATATAAAAATGAAGTTTCAAAAAGGAAAAACACAATAATTTTTATTTGTCAGGCTTTTTTCTCAAAAATCAGGCTTTT
Organism: Epistrophe grossulariae; assembly: GCA_929447395.1. Taxonomy (NCBI): domain Eukaryota; kingdom Metazoa; phylum Arthropoda; class Insecta; order Diptera; family Syrphidae; genus Epistrophe; species Epistrophe grossulariae. The sequence goes on along the minus strand of OV839567.1, from coordinate 149,846,967 downwards.
CTTTCCTTACTGTCAGGCTTTTCTGATTTTAGAGCTGGTAACCCTACATGCAGTTAGACAGCTAAACCATGGGGAAATTTTAAGCTGTTTTTTTGAGGGATATGTTTTGAGATTTAAAATCGTCAAAATAGAAAAAAAGCTTAGTAAATTAAATAAGCAAGTTAAATAAAAATATAAAACTATAATGCGGTGCTCCGTTAAATGCTGTAAAAACACCTATAATAAGCAGTGCAATTTTTGTTAATTTCAGAGGTAAGCTGTGTCTCATATTTCACATAAGGTAAGAAATTAGTCTGCACTACGGGCGCCTTGCCATCACCAACAAAAGCTAATTCGACCCTGGGCGAGAACTTCAATTTTGACAGATAGGCATCTGACATATCACGTTTCAAAGTATATTTGTATTTTCAACAAATTTGCCTTTTTATTGCAAAATGTTATGAAATATCATATATTAATATTTAAAGTATTCTACGATAATGTATTTACATAAAAAACATCACTACACATTAATTTATGTGGAATTTGAGACACAATCAGCCCTTGAAATGAAAAGATTGTTAGCTCCATATTAAAGGTTTTTTTGCACAATTTTACACAGCACCGCATGTTGTTTTATATTTTTTTCAATAAAGTATTGCAAGTTTTCACTATGCTCATTTTTATTTAATTTTTTTATTTAGTTTAATTATCTTTTTCCGCTATTTGAACGATTGAAAATCTCGAAACACATTCCTTTAGATCGGCAAAATGACAGACATTTTGTGCTTCACTTACATACACTGTATATGTGATATATATCTCTTCCTTATCTTCTTATTCTAAGGATACAAACAACAGAAGTAGCAAAATGTTTCTCTCCCACTCACTCAAGGTGCAGCGAAATAAAGATAATTTTAAATTACAAAAGTAATACATATTTTTCTCTTTCACTCATTCAATGGGTTAACAGTAAGGCATTCTTTATGTCAAATTATTCATTCATTGAATTATTTGAAATTGCCGAAATTTATAGAAAATATTGTGGTTTAACATAAAGTTTTTGTGCAATGTCATCGCTATGTGTAATTTCCTATCCAGTGATACCTAATTTAGTAGATTTAACTATTTTATAAGTGAGAAAAAAGGAGTCTTACAACAGAAATAATATATAATGAATAGATGAACGTTTCCAAGAAAAATACAATTAAAGAGATAAAAAGTTCAAAAAATATCATTAACCCCTTTAATGATATTTTTCTTGGAAACCTTTGTCTGGTTTTTAATAATACATTTTTTGGGTTTCATAAAATCTAAATCACCCATTGAACAAATTTTTTTTATGTTTTTGCAATATTGTGATGTGCTTCGAATGATAATGACTGGAATGGAAAAATATCATGTAAAGCAAAAACGTGTTTTTTAATTAAAATAAAATGCACGACTGGGTCTCACGATTTGGCTCTTATGTGCGATCACACTTTGGTTTTAAAGTCTGAATAATAAGGATCTGTTAGTCTGATTTTAAAATAAATACATTAGTTATGGGAGCCTATATGTATATTTGATCATTGATGTCACCTGCTAAAAACATAGTAAGGTAAGGTACCGGGTTTAGTAATGCAGAGTTAAAAATAAATTAAAAAAAATCATTTATACCCATTTTCGAAATATGGAATTTAAAAAAAATAATTTTAAAAACCCAATATTTGTTTTTTTGAAAATCTTAACATGCAAAAATTTCATAAATATTCGTTCAACTGGTTATGAAATATTGAAAAACCAAAAAAAAAATGGTTTTATCAAAGATACCGTTACTAAACGGTAGAAACAATTTTTTTTTTAATAACATGGTAGATCTCGTGGATATTAGCTCCCATACATTTTTTATCAAAATCGTAAGAGCCGTTTTTAAGAAAAATAGATTTTCCTTACCGGTTTTTAAACACTTGTGTGGGAAAAACCGTTATTTTTGGTTATAAGAATAAATTTTATTGAAAATCTGCTTAGCACTGTTGGGTGCTAAGTTTAATAAAAATCGATACCAAGTCGTGTTTTAATTAGATATTAGTTCTGAAAAAAAATTTTGAAACTTTTCTTTAAAAATTTCCGAAAAAAAAATTGAAAATTTTGGAGAACAATATTTACTTTTAATTTTTGAAACATTAACTCCAAAGTTTTTGAGAAAATCGAAAATGAAATTGTTCTATGGAAGGTAGCATTTATAACTATTTTTCGGGATTTTTTTAATATAAATGTAGCAGTTTTGTAAAAAAAATTAATAAATTAAAAAAAAAAAAGTTCTGGACTCGTTTTTGAGAAAAATAAGATTTCATTTTTTTGCTAAAGAAATTTGTAAGGAAGCTACTGTTATTTTTGGTCCTAACAAAATGAAAAAAATGGTTAAAGAAAAATCGAACCACCCGTTTAGGCTGCTGCCGAAAGGACAGACAGAGAGACAAACAGAATTTCTCAAAAATTTCAAAACCCTATTTCCGTAATGCGATTTTATACAATTTTAGTATTTTTTTTAGTAAATTTATAGATTTGTTAAACCCATGCAAAGCCGGGGTGGGTCAGCTTGTATAATAATATTTGTTTTGCTATGAGAATTTTCAGTCAAAAGCCTGAAATGCAATTTTTAATAAAATAATATTGAAAATAACAGATACGAAGTGCAATCAAAATTTGTGTAGCTGTTTCGAGAAAATAAAAAAAAAAGAAACATAATCTTGTTGTATTGCCGCTTTAGATTCGAGACGAGATGATCTAAAACGAAAATTTGAATTTCTGTACCAGATAATCAAATCACGTACAAAATGTTCTTTACTAAATTTCATCCATACTTTTAAAGTTAAAAGTTCGCCAACCAATGCGGCTCCGACTTCAGTCTGCAGTTGCGTTCCATTCATTCTACTTCAGTTAAACCCGCTTAAGAGAAACTCGCTTAAGTGAAAAACCCGGATACCTGAAACATATTTTCAGTAAAATTTTATATTTTTCATTGAAAACAACTCTCTTAAGTGAAAATAAAAATTTAATAGAACAGAACAAAAAAATTGCTGAACGCTTTTACTTCTTTTTTATTTTTCACCTCCACCAAATTTTCATCACGAAAATGTCATTTGGATTTTTTAAATCAGCTTAAGTGGAATTTTTTTTCACTTAAGGGGTGTTCGTTTAAGTGCAAAACCCGCTTAAGTGAAAGAAAGACTGTGACATTTTGCAGTTTCTCTTAAGCGGGTTTTACTGTACTAGAATTGATTTTGTGTGTATTTAATATTTCGGCAGGTGTTCCAGCTCCGACTTCGGGTGCGGCTCCGTCGCATTGTGTTCAGCCAGTAAGTCGTTAGCTCAAAATACAATGAACACACGGACGCACAAACGTATACAAACGATAAACAGACCGACGACGGACAGTATAACGAAAACCACCTTTCTGAACTACTCCACATCATGATCCATTAAAAACTCGATTTTTTTCACGAAACCGATACTTACCCTATGAGCGGAAAAAAAACTGGGATAAAACAATTTGTCCACGTTTTTTTGTCTCATGTGAATTTTGACAAATAAGGTACAGAAACATCCTGTTGAAATTCTAGCTTTTGTGTACGATGATAGTACCTCCTTTTAGCACCTACCTACATACTGTAAAAGTATACCTACCATTAAAACAATTTTTTTTTTTAATAAAAAGAAAAACAACAAATTTTTTTGAACTTTCCAATTTGAGTTGAAATGGAATACGAGTCGAACATAAAAATAAATAAAAAAGTTTCAAACTCCCTGATGGGTGAAGTTTAGCTCTTCAAATATGCTTTGGCACGTCATAGTTTGTCCAGCAAAAAAAAAGAGGATATAAAAGTTATTTTTAGCTATTTGATATTGATGAGCGCATATATTGAATGAAATGTTGTTATTTTAGAGATTATTTTTAATTATTTTTAATAAGCGGAAAATGTAACGAATATGAAAATAATTTTAAAAAGTTTGTATATGGATTCTAAAACTTTTTAGAACTACATCAACTAGGGGAAATGGATGTCGTTTTGAACCTTGCTCTTTCACTTTTTTCAACAAAAAAAAAGGTTAGTGGGTATAGGTATAGGTAGATGTTATTTAGTTAATGCTAAAAGTTTGTTTAAAATTTATATTGATTGGTTTTCTGTTCATCATTTTTAGTTGTACTATATTAATTAAAAAAAAAGGAACATTGAGTTTTTGATGAAGTTTTTTTTTTAGAAAAGTTATAATAAATTAGTGAGAATTTTGTTCATGCAAAGAAACATGCAAATACATCAAGGGTATATGAAACTTTAATTGAATGTTAATTTATAAAACGTATTTATGTTCTAATTGAAACAATGAAAGGTGGACAAAAAATTTTTGATCGAAATGAATGCTTAGACTTTTATTAGTTTTAAATTTCATTCTAAACAAATTATTTGAATTTATACGTTGTAGTGAAACTAATGCGGAGCTGCTTAGCAGTTTTTTACTCACAACAGTAAATTTTCAGTTTATTGGTTTTTCGCATATAAATATTAAAATGTAAAAGCTGGAGAAAAATTGTTCCTGCAAATCTTCTAGATGTTATTTTCAAAAAAAAATTTGTTTTGACACTTTTTTTCTGCGACAAATCGTTTAGAAAAATAAAGTCAATCCAAAAAAATAAAAATGCTTTCAAAAATATGTTAATCTGTTAACAATATTTTAAATAAACGTTTTATTTATAAAATTAATAGCTGTTGTTTAATATTTCAAGTATATCTTAGAATTAATTTATTTTATATTGACTTTTGTTTTATAGGTATTTTTTGTTCTTTGAAAAATAAAAATTGATAAATAAGGTTGATACCAAACAAGTGAAAACTGAGCAAGTGAATAGTTCTTATTTACAAATCCAAGATTTGAGCATAATGTGACCCCATAAAAAAAGTTTAATATTTCCATCCTAACATCGATCATTAAAAAGATTTTATAATTTAAAAAAATTGCCAAAGTTGAAAAATACTGTTTTTTCGAATGCTGGATTGCTAAGGCGAAGTTATCGAAAAACAACTTATGATGGTTTTATAGATTATATCTACCAATTTCAACAAAAAATAATTTGACACTAATTTTATCCATACAAGCGATCATTTAGAAGATATTGCTACTTTAAACAGATTAAGTGTTGAAAATATAGGTTTTTAGCATACAACTCTTAACGGGTCAATTTTAACAATTTGTTTTACGAAATTTGTAGATTGTTTGACCCTTTATAAGAAAATATAAATATTAATTGCTTTGTAAGTAGCTAAATGATTTCATTACATATTTAAACAAAATATTCAAAGTAACAAATACCGGTTTTTTATTTAGTTTTGCCTTAAATGACACAGTTGTCAAAACATAAAAAATACAAAACTTAAAACATCATAATATTTAGTACAAGAAATATCTCAATAACTTTTTTCATACGAAGTAGGAGTAAGAAGATATTGCGACCTTAAAAATTGTCAAATGATCAAGTTATATGTGAAAACCCAGTATTTTCGACATTTGACTTTGAATAATTTTTATTGAAGCCAGATTCGGCAGAGGACTTTTTGAACCGTATTTTTAATGCCAAAATTTACATACCTAATCTTCATTTTGATTTTTTTTTAACACATTTGCCCTATTTTTGTAGGTTTTTTTCTGAAATTTCTTAGGTACATATATCATTATCTTGTAACTTTGTTATTTCTTAAATTGAAAAAGTGTCGTAATATTTTTATGTATTACCTAAATATTATAATTTATAAAGTAAACATAAATTATTTATCGAAATATTGTAAAAATCGAAAAAACAGTATTTTTGACTTTTGACCAATTTTGGTTCAAATACTGATATCTCGTTTCGCCCAGGTATATGACAGTTGGGCTCATCAGTTAGATGCTGTCGTATCCTTCTATAAGACGCAAATTATGGTCCATGATACTAATACGATGATTCTGTGAATTTTATATTTCTAAGGGAATTTGATTAAATTTACACACTTAGTAACCCGCGCTTTTGGAGATGAGGTCATTTGAATTTATATTTTGAATTATATTCAATCGCTCCACCCAAACAGAAGTAGTTTTCTAATTTTCTTCACCTTCGTTATTATTTAAATAATGCTATCTCTTAAATAATTAATGTAAGGAAAGTCTAATTAATGTTTTCTTCTGTATAAAATTTAAACTTGTATGAACATGTTTTCGAAATCACTCACTGTTTCGAAGTTATTAGTGAAAAACCGAGATTTTAATCATTCGCGTTTTTTGAAATGCCCATATCTTCTAAACGGTTAGGCGGAATATGAAAAGTTGCAAAAACTATTTTTTTTTTTAAAATGTTTAAAAAAGGGGAAGCACTTGAAAAATTACTCGTAAAATGTTTTAGACTTTAAACAGAACAAAACAATTCAAAATCCAGTCTGCAACAATTTTCTGTGATGTCAAAATTAAGTTTACCTCCTCTAGATCCTACGTAGAGGAAAAATTTGAATTTTTGTTTAAGCACATCTATAGAACGGTAACTATATTCTTTTTTCCTACACTTCAAAAACGCCTTTAACGATTTTTATTAAACTTCTTATTTTTCTTTGCTGTATAAAAAAAATCTTTATTTCCAAAAGCCAATGTACGTGGGGGCCTACACTTACATTTCATTTTAAAATCACGGTGTCGTGCAGGAAACAATATTCTTCGCTCTATCCACACTTTTCATCATTAGTCAATCGACGACAACTTTTAACTGGACAAATAATTTCAGAAGAAGAAGTAGTATCGACAATAAATTCATATATTAATATCACTATACCTAAATAAGTGCTACCTTAAATGAAAGAAAGTGCTGTAATTATAAAATACTTTTCCATCAACAACACTTACTTTTCAAGCTTGTCATGTTTTCACTGTATAAAAACATACAGACTACATACATAATAATATGTGTACACTCTCAAGTTTTGTGTGGGTTGTTTAACATACGGGAATAGTGTATATTTTTCATTAATTAGAGTCTGTAGGTAGAATAAAATACTGGTAACATGCAAAAATGGACGTAACTTGGGGCTAAAATGAATTTAAGTGTTGTTTTGATTTAATAATTTATGAAAACATCATCTCGTAAATGCGGAGAAGTTCAAAGTTTATGTTTTGTTTTTAGTTTTTTGTGTACCTCATGTTTAAAATTTATAGGGTGTTATGTAGGTACTTATACTTAAAAATGTTTTATTTTTCGGGCAAGGTGGGTAGAACAACTACTTACCACATGTATTGCAATATTTTAGTGAAAAGTTGTATATAAACCCCTCGATTAATAAACGTTGAATGATTTACATGTTTACTAAAGCATTTATTAATTTGTTATTCAAATTAATAAATATTGTTTGGCTTCTGATAGTGAGTTAGGAGTTCAAAGTTAAAAATTCGTAAAAATGCTAACATATAATAGTTTAGAAAATAAATTATTTGGGGTTTATGGTATAATGACTTCGTAATAAAATGCTTACTTATCTTCTAATTTGTAACACGGAAAACGTTCATGAAAATTTAATTCAAAAATTTAAAATTCTTTTATAAAATAATCGCTAATTCACGTTTTGAACCAGATCCTTAGGAAATCTAACAATCCACAATTTTGTTTTATTGATAAGATTGGGCGTTTACATCATAGTTCAATGATAAAAGATTATAATACCTGGGGCCTATTCCACGGAACATACATCACATGCATTGTATGAATGTATGTACCTTAAAGTAGTCGCCAAATTTGGCTCATTGTAAATTTTGAATTTTTAGAAAAACTATGCATCAGATTAGAAAACGCATAATTAAAAAAAAAATTAAAATTTACCCCACTCATATGGGGCCTATTTTATACGTCACATACATTTCTGTAATGTATGTGATGTATGTTCTGTGAAATAGGCCCGATTGATTTTCGTTTATTGATGTTTATTGATAGGGAAAGGATGCAACGTGTAAGCGTTTATTACTGATATTTTAATCTTTGGAAGATTGAATTTCAACAACAGTTATATTAGCTTTGGGAAAAAAATAAATTAAAACTCGCAACCACGTGCGTATAACAAAAATGGAGGAGACCTACATTTGACAATAATTCCGAAACCGAACGGTTTAGGTATAAGAGGCACTAATGTTCATGACAAGTGATACTGTTTCATGGATTTGTCAATTCTTCACGGGCTGTAACTAATTTTACTGGGTGACAAAATAGACAAATATTTTATGTACAGACCAAAATATGTATGTCATATACAGAATTTATTTTTTCAATTAATTTGAAGTCAATGATATTTTTCTAAGCTCTGAATACCTTACTTTAATTTTTTTTTACTTCACTTAACTGGGACATTATACCTAATTGCAGAATTTTTTTTTTAAATAAGCATATACATAGGTTTCAGTTAACCGAAGGAAAATGGATACAAAATTTTGTATGTGTCAAAATAAATATGTTTAGATAGGAGTGTTTGGTGTAATGTTATTTACAATTTTTAATAATTATTTCCGAAAATAAAAAGATTTAAATAAAAAAACACAACACAATTTTTGTTTTTAAACGCGTTAAATTAAGAGAAGCTTTTAATTCAGATACAAAATTAATTTTGATTCTCATTTTCTTTTTAAATTTTGGCAGCTTATTATTTTAACGGTAAATTAAATATTGGAAAAACCACTCGAGTTACTTTGATTCAAAATAGCTTTTAACGACCTTTAAGTCCTAATAAAAATGGGCGTTTCGTCCCGGCCGGCGCGGCGATCTCACTTGGAATAGTTGACTAGTGAGGGCCTTGTCAGAATTTTATGGATATTATGACTCTAATTAAAAAAGTTATGCATTGAATAACTATTCAGAACTTTACTTGGGTTGAGTTTATGTTGGAGCTGCGATAAACGATTCAAATACTGAGAAAAAAATTTGACTGTTGTAGTTTGAAGTGCAGCTCCAATATAAAATTAATTGAAAGATTTCTCAGCTTCAATAACATTGCTGTTTGAATCGGTCAGCTTAGCTCTAACATAAACACACCTTTAGACATTGCCTTAAACAACCTTTTAATACGGGTATATGGTTTGTTTCGTCTTTTTCATATCGTTTTGTTGTTGTTTCGTATTTCGTATAATGTATTACGAAATAAACAAAAATAATTGTTAGAAAAACGAAACAACAAAAATGTGAAGTGAAAAAGACGAAACAATAGGCACCCTTTTAATACTTATAGTTAAAAATATTATAATTTATTTATTAGTAAACAATTCTAAAATATACCTACATATTTTGTCATAATATAATACTATATACCCGTATACATATATCGTTCACTGTTAAGGTAATGATGAATTTTACATACCTGAAAAGAGAAAAAAAAAATGTTGTAAAAATCAATCAAATAAAATAAATAGAAATTTTGTATAAGGGAACAGATTTAATTTTCGTACCTATGTATATATCAGTGTAAAAAATGGGTTATTTAAGGATCAGCATAAAGTTTTTTTTTTAAATAAATATTTATTTAGCCTTTTTAAAAAAAGTAAACTGTTCAACAATGAACCAGTATTCTATTTGTTTCGATGTTGTTTTTAAACAATAGGTTAAAACTTCTAGCGATTAAAAGGCATTTTATAAATTATTTAGTTTGAAAACTTTGTATTTCTAATAAAAAATATTCATGTCGATGTTGGAATCCACAATACTGGATCCCCACTCCGCAGTGATTCGCAGTGCAGTGCTCTCTTTTCTCTTTACCCATTTGTCGTTAAAAGAAAAGAACACTGTACAGAGAATCACTGCGTATCTAGTATTACGCATTCTATAATCAACATGATTATAACATATGGAAGATAAAGCTGAGTGGTGAAAAAATGCAAGTCATGTTATTTTCGCGAAAAACAGCAGCCAAACTGCAAATAAACGGAATATCTGGGAGTTCACCACGAAAACAAACTAACTTTTTTTAAATAAAATATGCTCTTAATAAAATGAGTATTGCAATTAAGATGCCTTTATAAACAGAAAATCTTCGCTCACAAATGATAAGAAGATTATAATACACAAAGTGATTTTCCAATAATAATCATTATTATGGATGTCAATTATGGAGAAAAGTAGTAGCCCGTGGCGTTATGGTTAGTACGTAGGACTCTTACGCCGAAGGTCTTGTGTTCGATTCCCAGCATATTCCACCTAAAAACAGAAATGTTTTTCGCGGGTTACTGCCTCTTGCGAGGAATTGACAAATCCTGAAAAGGTGCGTCTCACCTTAGGCGTTTAGATTCGCGCAGAAAATTGTAGGACCCCTCGATTCCTGTGAATAACACGCACATAGGAATGGTTGAGGGTTGTTAGTCACTAGCCCCTGGTTCTACACGAGCTGTCAGTTGTCGCGTCACTCATATTTATTTATTTTATAAGCATGGAGAAAAGTAACCGATTTCGCAAACTAAAGTTTCAAAAATATAATACTCAATCTTCCTTGGCATCTTTCTACATTTGATTTGCATATGGAAGAGCAGATATTGAATTGATTTAACTGCCAGGATTCATAAACCAACGAATAATTTTTAAAATAGTTATGATAGTGCTGAAAATCCTCTTATTAGCCAGCTTTATATATCTATGGTATAACCTAATACTCACCCATTTACTTTCAAAAATTTGTTTCGTTAGCTTGTAGTATGTTTTTATTTATATATTTTAATTTATTATTAATTACTTTTTACTATTAATTTATTATTTTTTTTTTTTTTTATTCGTTGTTTATATTAATATATTATTTGTTTATTTATGTATCATTTGTTTATTTTGAACTTATTATTATATATTCATTAATTTATTTTATATTTATTTATTCATTAATATTTGTTATATGTATAATTTGAAAGTAAAGTGTGATGAGAGACTGTAACCCTTAAGGGAATCAATACAACACAACAAAATACAATACAATCCTATACAATACAATACAATACATAAAAAAAAGTTATCAAAATTGTGTTTAAAAAAAAAAATGTTTTGTTATTTCCACGAAGACATTCAGCGTGTGAAGCAATATAAAATTATAAATAAAAAAACTTTTATTAACTTCAGATGATTTGTTTCACATAAGCAAAACAAAAGAATCTCAAAGATAAAAAACAAAACCAAATAAATAGTAGAAACTTCAAATTAATAGTAAAAATAAATAATTAGTAAAGATTTCTTTGTTTTATTGTGTACTTTTAAGAATTAGTGAATTGGACATAAAGAGTTTTTGTAAAAAAAAAAAAAAATTAAAAAAAGGTATGGATTTATTTAATTTTTGCACTGCTTTAAATCCGAACAGATATAACCACGTCTTAAATATTCGAAAAATCTAAAAAAAAAAAACAACAAAATAAAATTTCTAATTTACAACCAACTAACTTAAAATAACTGATTTTGCTACCGCAAGTTCCTTATTGAATAATATCTCACCACAAGAAATCTGGTAGTCAGCTTATAGACGTTCTTTCCTTTCTTTTCTCCTCCCTTTCCGTAACACAAGAATTAAGAGGGGCTTAAATAGGAATGGTCTGTGATCTTTATCTTGTGGTATAGCTACCGTAAGAATGCGAACAGCAGGGGATCAGAGATCCTAAGAAAACATCTATAAACATCCAATGTTTAAATATTGAATTACAAGAAAATAAATATACTTGTGAATACAAACCGTGTTAAATTCTTTTTTGAAGTCCACCGACATCACTTTAATAAATAAAATGTAAAATTGTCGGCATTCGAGATTCTTAGTTTACACGAACCATAAAAATCGATTTTTTAATCATCAATTAAACATTCAGTTAACTGTCACAGAAATAAATAGGAACAAATTTTGTAGTTTATCTGATGAATACGTATTATCTTATATGTTTAACTGACAATTGGTTATTAATTGTTTTTTTTTTTTTTTTTTTTACAGAGTTGCGGATTCACCCTGACTGAATTTGAATTTCTATCCAAGATCTGTATCAATGGATTCTCATCTTAAAAAAAACTTATTCTTTAACAATAAATTGATCACTTCTTATAAGCATGCAGGAAAAATGTTTGATCTCGATATCAGAGGCCATCAACGCACGTTTCGAATATTCATTTACCTAAAAGAAAAACGTGTTTTTTGAACTTATTGGTCTTAATTTTTGTACATAATTTCCCTCTTCTTGTATATAATTATTACGTTAAGGTTTTTTTTTGCCACAATTAACGGCTACCTACTATAAAAATGTACCTATATAATAGAAAAGCCAGGAAAACTTTTGAACTTTTGCTTTAACAAAGTTCGCTATACTCTCTCAGAAAATTCATCTTAGTTTGTTCTTTTTATATTCTTCATCTGGAAGAAAATATTTCCGCACAAAAGTTAAGAAGAAAGTTTAAAGGGAATGAAGAAGGGGAAGGATATTATGGGAAAGATGTAAAGAAAACTGACACAGAAATCGTACAAACACAAGTAAATAAAAAAAACCAACAAAAATGAATTTTTCATTCGGTGGTTATCAAACGCTGAAAATCAATACCCAATATTATTATTTAACCGATACAGGTACGATACCAACTACCTGGTCCTGGATATTATATCACAAACAAGAAACAACTCAAAAGCTAAATGCAGTATAGATATAAATATTTTGCCCTATATAGCAACCAATTTTATAACTCACTCAGCTTGTATATTAATTCCCATGGGATGAGATTGGGATGCTTATAAATGATTTAATTGCCCCCAAGTAAATATTGAATTTCAAGCCATTTTCATTTTCATCATTTATAAATTCATAAGAGTGTTCTAGATACAACTCCTCCTATACAAGAAATAATATAAATTGTATACAAACTAAGAGATAGAGTGAGTATATACTGTTTGCTCTTTGCCATCAGTTCAATTATTCTATAAAACAATCTAACCTTCCTCCCTAATCTGATAACCGACCAGAGAGACAACGACGACGACTTAGACTATATTATATAGGTACCAAACCAAACAACCCCCAACATCAACAAGTGAGATTCACTGCGGCTATATGAGTCTTTGAAAACGAAACGTTTCATCAACAAATTTAATGGATTCATTAATATCTTCTATATCTTTCTAAACTAAAGTGGGTTTCTCTAATCTCATTTGAGGCAGCTTCAGCTACCCCATCAGCAGAACCCATTGCCAATGACTGTGACATTAAAGCCAATCCCTTAGGGCAATTTTCTCTGCACAAATAATTTATATTCTCATTTAACAGCCAATTGAGTCTCCATTACACCTCTCTCAAGAGTAATTATACACAACTACTCTCTTTTAAGTACCTAAAAGTATCTATTTCAATACTTTTTATCTATGAATCGCTATGATGCTGGGATGTTTGGGTTATGGGATGCTGAATGGTAGGTTATGTTGCCTCTGCATCGCCATAAGTGGGACAACCTTTTTTTTCTTTATTCACTTTATATTTTCCTGAAGTACTTTAAAGTTGTTCACTTCACAAGATGACTATGATGGCAGGGCACATCATTCGAAGCCTCTTTTCATCGTCGTCGTCGTCGGCGGCAGCAGCAGCAGCAGCGACGCACGGCAGCGGCGGCGGTTCATGTAAAATATTCATTAGACAAAACGCCGTAATTTCAAAGTAAATACATTTAGATAATTTTCCATTTTCACATTTTAACATGTTTTATGTGATAGTATTTTTGTGGGTGTGTGTGTGTATGTGTGGGTGTGTGTGTACGTGGGACCGTGGGTTGTGTGTGCGTTCTTTATTAGCTGTGCGAGCTATCCATTTACCCAAGCCATGCAGTCAATGAGTCTCAGTACCTTTTAGTCAGTTTCACATCCCTTTCAGACATTCTTTACACATTTTCCCAGAATAGGGTGACCAGATTTTAATTGTTTTTCTTTTACCACTGAAACATGATTTGAAATGATGAACCGATGAGATTTTAGAATTTACTTCCATATTCACCTAGTATGAATTAAATTTCAATACCTACATTCAAAATCTTAATCTTCGTTTTATTTGAAATATTTCAAACTAAATATATTTGTATGTTACTCATAATCTCAAAAACTATTGAACCGATTCGAGAAAAATTTTCAGAGTTTATTTCTATTAGCAGCGGGAAGGTTTGGAAAATACTTTCAATAAAATCCGCCTACTTTAACGCCCACTCATTGAAGTTACATATATCTTTAGTTCCCTATTCACCTTGTATGAATTAAACTTCAATACAGACATTCAAAATCTTTATTTTCTTCTTTTTTTTTGGAATTATATAAAAATTAATGTGTGTCTATGTCACCTATAATCTCAAATACTATTGGACTGAATTGGATGAAATTTTCAGAGTTTATTCCTATTAGTGGCGGGAAGGTTTGGAAAGTATTTTCAATAAAATTTGTCTACTTGCACGCCCATTTTTGTTTCATTTATTTTTATTCAATGTTATTTAAAGCAAAAATGTTGTCGTTATGCTTTTTTAGATCTATAGCACGATATTTGAAATGTTGCCTGCTTACTACCAAGTGTACTCTAACACCCATTGCTAAACCCACTGCCATGCCATCTTTTAATATTTGAATTATCTGTTTACATAGCTGAAAATAAAAAATTAAGCTCTTTTAAAGTTTAAGTCTCCATACTAACACGCCCATATCGAAGTTTTCTCTTTACAGGAACATTAAATAGATAATAAGCTCCAAATTCATGACAATGTGTGTATAAGTTTTTTTTAGAGTCGCACCCACTTTTCTTAAATCTGAATTTTCTCATTATTCTTCTGGAGGTGTATTATATTTAAGGTATGACATGAGTATTTTTGGTCCTAAAATCTTTTGTTTTGAAACAGGTATAATTTTTAATTTTCGCCGGGATCTGCTAGAAATTTTATAAAATATAAATCCAATTAAATTGTAGTAGCCCGTGACGTAATGGTTAAGAGTTGTAAGTCACTAAGCCCTGGTTCTACCCAAGCTGTCATTTTATAATTTTAGTTGCGTTATTGAATTGAGCTACAGTATATTTATTTTCTTTATTGGTAAAATGGATTTTGGTCAGCTATTAAAGCGAAGTTCACCTTTCTTCCGATTACCTACCCAAGTTTGTAAAGTGCGCAAACAGACTTTATATTAGAAAACCTCTTTATTTATGCTAAACGTATGTATATTTTGAGGTCGTCTGGACAGCCTATTTTCGAACCATTGCCAGTGTACCATGCCATCACTAGAGAATCATGAAAAGGAGACACAAGAGATACAATTTCAGAGACTTACAAACACACAACGACGATGACGATTAAATGGGTGGATTGGATAGATGTGATGGAATAGATCTGATGACTGAGCATCAAATGAATGAATGAACCAAGTGAATGAATGGACCAGCAGCAATAGTAGGTATACATACCTAGTACCTACCTACCTACACCTACCAGAACCAGCAGCAGTTAGATAAGGAAGCGGATAGATGCCAGCTATATAGCTATAATAGGTATATAGAGAGGGTTAAGCGATTAATGACGATAGATATACCTACTCATATAGAATCCTACTTGAAAAAGATTTCTCTGGCACTCAGCACAATTTTCCTTTTAAGTTTTTAATCCTTTTTATTAAAAAAAAAAAAAATAATAAAACAAAAGGAGCGCCACGTTTATCTCGGCTTTCGGTCTTGAAATAATGGTTTGTATAATATTGAGATTTAGAGAGAAAGTGTGATGGATAATTGCGTTACCCAAATTAAATGTGGCGGCTTTTAAATAGAATCTATACACTCATCCTACAAACCAACAACGACGACGCAACCTATACGAGTATATAAAAAACGTATTGTATATCTGTCAGATACTTATGTGTCTGTTTGTTGTCTCTCGCTTTTATCTATACAACAATATCACAGCCTCTCGTTGTATTCACACAATAAAATTAAATTGATTAATGGACTTAAATGATTGAGAATGCAAAGGAAAGTACTTTCATCGTCATTTATATTATTGGAATTGGCTGCTGCTGCTGCTGACGCTGCTTGATTGTGGTTAAGTATAAATGTACGGTACATTGTTCAGTGGGGTCCTCCACATACATTTAGAGAACTTAGATGATTGTTTGGTTCAATCAGTGCTGTCGAATATAAATAGTTCTCGTTTTAAATGATATTATTAACATGATTTTAGTCAAGCTTTTGTATTTGAATACAGCATAAAAATTTAATGGACAGTTTTAATAATAATACTGTATAAAAATTTAATGGACAGTTTTAATATTATGTGCTGTATGTGAAAAAAAATTACGTAATTGCTCAGAAGTAGAATTAACCCTTTAATATGGGTTAACAACTTGCTTTTGTTTTATGGCTTGGTAAAGTAGGTATATAAAATTGATCTTTAAAAGAAATTAAAGCTAATTGAAACAAATATTGGGCAATCGGAACGATTATAGATATTTGGTATAAAAAAAGGTTGGGTATAATAATGATACAGCTATACCTACTTGGCGTTTGATATTTCTCAAAAACTTGATTTAATATACCCATTGGTGTTGGGATTGGTATTATAAAGAATATCTATGTGGTGCTGCTTGTGAAAAAGCAATTGTATCGATCTTTAACTGATAAATTCTTACGAAGGTAAATTTTGAGAAAATTTAGAAAGAACTATAAAACACTACTTTCAGAGATTTGTTTATTTTCGTCTGTGGTCATTTCAAAATCAATTACTGTACTTTTACATGCAATTGCAAATCAGTCTTTTTTTTGCAAAAGCTGTTGGCTCAAATCACTATTTCTTTTTATAATACCGCACACATAGGCGTCTTTAGGCATGGGCCGGGTGGGCCAGGGCCCAGGGCCCCCTAATATAGCTCACAAAGAAGGGAGTTTTTGAAATTTGAATTTTAAGTAGATTAAAATAAATTAGTCGTTGAGTATTTATTTATTTTTTTATCGAAAGATATTTAAAATTCCAGTACTTGGCTGATTTAAAAAAAAATCTATAAAATCTAAAAAGCGAGATATTGAGCGAGTTCGAAATTGAAAAATTGGAAGATTCCTAAAAATCAGGGTCAAGTCCGATTGAAATTAATTGTACACCTCCGGAAAGGTAATCAAATGGCGTTTTTCTTTTTTGGCTATGTGCAGAGGCTGAGCGATCAGAGCAAAACTCAGAGGAGATTATCATCAGAGCCCTCAGATTTAATTATGAAACACACTTGAGCACTGAACTGTCATATGCTTAGTAATCTGTCAAATAACATAAAAATTGTATGAAATTGGATTCGCGCAGCGTTTTGCTCCATTTCTTAAGTCATACAGAGCATGCTCCGAGCTATAGCTCCGATGGAAAAAAGAAACACGACTTATTTGCTGTGATTTATCTGAAGTAAAAAAGAAAAACACAAAAAAAATTATCCGTTTCAGGAAATTTGGAAAGTGTTTCAAAAACACTTAAGTTTTTGGGTCAATTTTGAATAGTTTTTTATTTTTATCTTTTTAACGGATTAATTTAAAAACCTCAAAATGATACAATTGATAGATATTATCGGTTTATAGATTTTGTAAAATTTTTTGATTTTTAAAATTTTTTCAACCGAGATATTGACATATTTCTGTTTGATTTATCATCCTATAACTATTTAGTTATTGCATGTATATCTACAAATAGTTTTTTATTATTCACATCTAAGAAAACAGACAATTAATTTTGTATATATCATACATATGTAACTTACATCAATCTCGGAAAAATTAAAAAAAAAATTGGTATTTTTCATTTATAATAATAATAATAAATGAAGATGTCAGAGAAGTAAATCTTGTATAATATCTTTTTTTAAGTGCAAACCATACAAATCTTTTTATTAAAAGTACCTATCTTTATAAAAATGCCTTCTTTTGTATAGCATTTATTTATTGGAAGTTTTTGCTCTTTTCAATATTTTCAGCTCATAGGTAGTTTTAGACCTAGAATATTGTTTAAAATTGTGGTCCAATAACTTTTCACTTTGAAACTAAAACCATTTGTGTGTGATGTCATTAAAAAAAAAAGTACCGTAGCAAATGGATCCCAACCTAAAACAAAAAATTTCTCGTGCTTGGGGCTCTCATATTGGTTTGGGCCCAGGGCCGCCAAATGTCTAAAGACGCCTATGACCGCACACGAATTTATCACCTGAAGCCCTCTGCTGAAATTCTTCAAATTTACAGTTCTCATGACAAAGATTTCAAGGTTTAAATATTATATTCTTTGATTGAAGAATTTCCCTGTTCAGCTTTCCAGAATTTGAAGGATTCACTTATCTCATTCAATTTAGGATCAAAAAGTTCTTTTGTTGGTTAATGAAAAACATTCGGTTAGCTGTAACAATCGACTGATTTATACGAGATAAATGTGGCTCTATGCATATTAATTAATATATTAACCACCACACATTAAACACACCATGCGACATAAGTGTATACCGACTTAATTCGTGTGATGTATTGTAGAGGTGTTTGACTTTATCGCTCAAGTGTATTTTATATGCATATATAGCCAATATATTTGTCTCTTGAGTCTTGTGATGTGTTGTGTCGGAATGTTGTTCAATGTTCCGATATCGCCATACCACGCTCTGTCGGATAATTATTTTTCTGTAAGTTGGAAAGAGAAAACAAAGCTCATAGAACGACAAGACAACGACAAAGAATAAGTTAAATACCTAAAAATTACAGTTTGCAACACAACACTCTTATGATTAGTGTACATAGTCAATGACACAACACACCACGATACACGTGCCGATATACAAATGTGGTTCCGATTTCAAGCGTTTGGGTGCATTTGCTAATACATTTTTTAAACGCAAACAAAAGCGAAGTATTTAAACTTTTTTTTGTGTTTTTGCATACAAATTAGAACAAACTTATTTCGGTTTGGTAAACTGGCCACACACTTTTCACAAAAACAATTCAATTTTCCGCGTTCTTTGCTTAAAAATGACAATTTTCAATTTATATCACTTTACCGGGGAAAACGACAACATATTTCGTGAATCGTGACTATTTGAATCGTACTTATAAAAATATCCTTTTGTTCAAATGTAATATCCTTGTTGAATACATAACCTATATACGCCGACATCTCTGTTATCTCCCCAGTTATCGTATCGTAGACAAAACAAAAAAAAAAACAATCTCATCAGGATGAATGCTTAACATTATGGAAACGAAAATTAATTACGTTTCCGAACTCTAAAGCACTACGAGTGAGTGACATCTCCATAATCCATATACAAAAGTTCACAAACTATATAGAGTCAAAGTTGTTTATGTTGTCTTGTCCTATTGATAGGTTTTAGGTTGATCCACATGAACCGGTGATCCGATATTCACAGAGATGGCATGTGTCGGGTCGGTATTGGCTTTGCGGTTTTGTTTTTGTAACCCGATCTGGGACTCTTTCTCTTGATGGCTTCTCGGTTGATATGATTAACAACGCCGTTGTAGTTATACCCGAACGCATCATAAAAAAGAAAAAAAATTAAACAATCCATAACACTTCAGACTCACGCCTGTTGATGGCGATATTTTGTAGTTGCTGCTGTTGTTGTTGTTGGTGTTGTTATTGTTGCTATAATTTTTTTTATTTTGTATAAACCATAATTTATTATATACTTCCCTTCACGTTAAATTAACAAATATAAACACTGTGTTGTATGCAATCAACACGTAGAGCGGAAAGCGCCACTATTGTGAACGTGGCAATGTTTTTTTTTATTTGTTTTTATTTTTTAAATTACTGCCGCACCATAGCATACAACATACAACACACCCGCTGCCTGCACCACCTTCCCGAATCGACGCGCAGTGGTGTGGTGGCGGCGGCGGCAGTGGATATATTATGGTGTTGATGATGATGGTGCTAGAGATGCCATCCTGGAACCCGGGAAATAGGAAAGCAGACACAACATATCTTTGCCCCCTCCCTCACCTTTACCCGTCTGCCTCATCACCCACAACACCCTTAGTCAGCGCAATGTATAGCAATTTGAAGCGCTGGCTGGGTATATATTTGCTGCTTCTATGATGATGCTGGTGGTAAACTGGATTTCTGGCCGTAGGGGCTACAAAAGTCATCCTCTTCTCCATGGGGATCAAATTATGGTGTACATTGTACATAAGAATTATACCCTCTTCCATAAAGGCTAACTCTAGCTCTATAAACTAACGTATGTGGATTGTGGATGTGCTGCTGGTCGCTGGTGGCTCCGCTTGGTTGGTGTGGTATGATGATGGAGATGGCGGCGATCGGGTGAATGGGTGGGAAAGCGGCAGTGGCGGCGGCGGCAACATTATAATACACATATATAGTTTTCTGTACATTAAGCGGATAATTTAATTCTCATGTATTGACATCAATGCCGCGGGCTAGCTAAACAAATTTAATTCTTATTCGGTTGGGTGGTTCATATGGTTCAAATGTGGTTGTGCTATCTAGAGGTGTACGAGTACAGCAACTACATAGATAGGTTTATTTCTCTTTGGATCAAAACATATAACAACGAAGTCGACGCAATGACCGACTTGTCGGTATTTTGGAACCTGTGTATACAACATTGGTCGGTCTACGTATATGTATCTATAGATTGAAAACTTTCAATTATCCCTCACCACGTATAATATCTATCTGTATCTATGTTTGTATTCATATATACAAATACATAAGTGTAGCCAGTTTCGATTTCTAACGTTATTTTAGAAGCTATATAAAATAAATAAGTATCTTAAAGATACATATTATATAATATCATCTAATCGGACATCATGCTTGTCAATAATAAATTGAAAGATTCTTCAATTTGTTGTATTCCAGCATAATACGACTTTGGTTTCTTGGCGTCGATGGATGAATGTTATTAGCCACACATTTATTTATACCAAAACCATCACAATCATCATTATCGTCATCATCATTTCCACAACAGAACAGAGAACCAAGATCCCGAACCAAGTGAGAAGATTTGTTTCGGGAAATTGTTCGGAAAATAAATAAAAGAGGCAAAGAATTAGATGAAATATGGTGAAGGATATAACATAACTCCGAAGGGAGTAGGTTAAGGAGGAACAACAAAGAGGTTAAATAATTCAGGTTCGGCGGAAAGAGGTGTGAATTGCTTATGTCGCGTGCAGGCGAAATTTCAGGGGGCGAAAACATCATATACAATTTGTTTATGTGACAATGTGCATAAGTTTTTCAATGAACCATGTTGAGAGAATTGGTTAAATACTTTAAGGACCAAATATCAATTAGAAGTATTGTCGAAAATGTTTAAAGAAATAAATATTAATTTGGTACCTATCTCTGGAGACAGCACGATAACAAATAACCCGCAAAATGATAACATATTCTTGTAGATGGACAAAATACAAGCATTTCTTTGTATTACGGGTGCAGGGGTTCTATTTCTACATTCGTTTAAACTTAAAAGAAAAATAAATTATTTTAAAACAACGGCAACACTAATAATAAAACACTTAACCAGTTTGTATAGCCAGAAGTCTTTTCATTTATATTTCAACTTAAATACCAAACCGCCATTCGTGCATTAAAATGTTGGTAACCCTGCAAAAAAAAAAAAAAATAGTCTGACGTCTGATCTGACAGTTAAAATAAAGTCTTACACAACAACTTGTTTTAATTTACCCAGTTCAAGTTTCTCAGGATCTCCAAGATCTCAGCAATCTCACAAATCTGAACATATAATTCCATCTTTGCTGTCAAAAAGCTAAAGACTGATATTTTTTGGATTCGCTTGCTCAATTAATATTGCTGTCGCAGTTAATCAATTTATGAAAAATAGATGGATATTGATTTTGACTTCTAGCGGAGTAATCTTGTTCAGGTTTCTCATTTTACTCAGTGAAGCTGACAGAAAATTGCTTAGTGAAATCTCAGAAACGTGAACTGTCTAATTGTTGAACAATATTTAAAGTTCAAAAATAAAAAAATGGAATATTGATTTAACTACAATCTTCAACTGTTAAGAGAGTACATAATTTACTTCGGGAAGATTTCATCAATTGGTTTGGTGGTGTCAAAACAGGCTGGTCATCCAAAAACAAGCACTTCAAACTTCAATACCGAAGCAGTGCGAGAATGTTTGTGGGTGAAAGTCTACGAACAATAATTGCAAATTTTAAGAAGCTCTCTTCAGCGTATCTACATTCGATGAAGATATGCATATGCTTTCAAAAATCAGCTGACACAAAAACAAGAAGTTAGCATTATTGTTTATTTTTAATGTTTCTAACACTTACCTAACAAAATCTGGCCGCAAATACAAATACATTTTGGGATACCCTCTAGCTTCACATAGAAACGCGATTTCGAAATCTTTCCTCTTGTCAAAATTTCACTTTTAATTCTTCATTAACGGCCATATTATTCACTCGATTCATCCAGAATAGAACTTAAAACCGGATGTAAACTTTACCAATTCAATGAAAATACATCCGAATTTAATTTTTTATCTGAATGTATCGAGTGAATAATATGTCGCTATATACCGAATGATATAAACTTAACAGAATTCTAACGGAAATTATAATTGGAACAATACTTACTAGGATAATTAGTAGGTTTTCTGAATCCTCCGTTGCATTATTCTTTCCGTTTTGGGTATAGGTATCTTGATTCGAGATTCGAAGTTCACAAAATATTTTTCTAAATAAGCTCAAGTAGCTGTTTTTTTTATTTAAGTTTGAATATAAAAAAATATAAAGTGAATACATGCCACTTTATTCTAGTTTGTCCCATATTCGAAGGACACAGCTGATACGTATATATGAGAAAGAATGTCACACTGTCAGTCAAGTGGAAAGTTTTGTTCTTCAAGAAAGAAGGACGATAGTAGGAGAACAAAGAAGGTAACCTCTTTTAAGGCTGTTTTCCAGCAAGCGAAAAGAAACCATTTATAGTAGAACAAAAATTGAAAAGCTGACACCTCTTCAGGAAACTATTCGGGTCAGCGGATCTGAGTATATCGAGATATTTCAGTATTCTTGCCGCCACCGTACGGGTTTGAAAGAATATTCCTCCTATTCATCATTTATGATCTCAAGTACGGTTAACAGGAGTCATGACATTTTCCTGCAACGTCGAATTAAGAGCAAACTGTGCGCAAGAAAATGAGTCTTTCTAGTTTCTAGTGACCTGACTGCGACGGGGTCTATAAAGACGGGTTTTGGAACCGATAATGAAGTAGTATTTCGAATATTTTGAGTTAATTGTGGTTGAAATATTTAAGTACTTTGAAGATGTAAAGAAGAAGTAACCACAAACTAAAGAATGCATTAGGGAGCACCAAAGAACTAACCCCAATACAAAACAAATCGGGTATTAACGAAATAAAATGCTCCAATTGTAACACAAAATACATAGGCCAAACGAGACGGAACGTGGAAAAGATATTTAAAGGGCATCAATATGACATCAAATGTAAAGCGGTTCATAAGTCATCAATTGCTTTACAAGCTAACAGCAACACAAAGGAGCCTCCTCACACTATAGGCAATTTCTCTGATAATTGCAGACTTATATAAAAAAACGTCACCGATGAGTGAAAACGTGATACTTATGAAGCTATGTACATATACAAAGGTGAAAATCTAATGAACACCGATGCAGGCAACATCATCTCTAATCTTTTCAAATTTCCCAAATAATTGTTATCTTTTGCACTTTTGTTCATATTTTTCTTTTTTTCAACAAATTTGATTGTTTCTCTCATTTTAATTGACTTTCTTTAGTTTATTTTAAAGCGTGAAGCTGATGATGGCACGTAAATTATGCCATCTTTAATATGTGTACTGTGTATATTACATATTATGAAAAAAAATACATTGTGGACCAGTCTTTTCGTGGATATATAAATAGGTAAATTTTACTTTGATTTCTTACAGTAGTTAAAAATATATAGATGTGCCGCAAGAGTCAATACTGGGGCCTATATTTTTTATTATTAACATCAACTCCTTGTTATTTCAATTTTTGCCTTTAAATTAGTATATCTTCTTCTTATAAGGTTTTTCCCAAATGTTGAAGATATTTGTTTCAGTATGACATTTAGGGTCTGTTTCATAATGTCTGAGTAAGTTCTGATTAGTTACTCCACACATTAAATATTGACACAGGGTCATAATTTCACAAGAGAAAAACTAACAAATTGTCTTTTGTCTTTGGTGTCTAGGTTATCTTTTAGGTTTTAAATGCAAAAGTAATTTTATTGGGTTTGTCGACTAATGAGTATGACCCTGTTCCAATATTTATATGTCAAGTTACTCCTCAGAACTTTACTCAGACATTGTGAAACAAGTTCTTAGACTAAGAATAAGAATAATAAAATTTTGGAAAATGTGGTATTTCGTATTCAGGTCAAATGATATAATTTTAATGATGTTCACCAAATTTGCACAATGTTGAAGAATATTTGGATATAAATCAAACCCATATTTATTGAATACAGTTTGAAGAAAAAAAATGTCAAAATGTGATGAGTTAAAAAGAGAAAAAAAATAAAAAAATAAGCAGTGAACTGCTAAAGCAATTTCTGAAATGTTACGATTTGTCAACTCAAATTATAGCAAACTTTAAGTGAAAACAATTTATTTTTCTGTGACTTTGAAAATTAGCTTATTTTAGCTTTAATGAAAACGACGTATAAATTCAAGTTCTAATGCTGGTCCCATAGTACAATTTCATCAAATCTTCTTCTTTGTAAATATTAAAGAATAGAATTTTGAATATTTAAAAAGCTTGTTGTTATGACTTATACTGAAATACTGCGCCCCTGGATTCTAAGCATGATATAAAAGAAGATGGGGCTTCGAGGCACTATTAAGAGTAAGAAAGAAGCCAAAGTCGAATTCCAAAAGCGCGCACCACAAAACAACGTCGACATTCAACATCGACAAAACCATTATAATAGAAGAGCATTTTCATAAGTAATTTCTTTAATGTCAGCCCCCCAGGGGTGGCTTAATATATACATATACATACATATAAATAAAATATATACATATCTACTCACTCTTTACCACCACCTAATACTCGTATACCATTATAAATACATAGACAAAGAAGACAATTTTCTCGTGTATAAAAATAAAGGCGCTCTTTTCTGGTATTATAACTCGCATTTTTGGTGTGGAAGAATGAAATGAAATTTGTGGCCAATTTGAATTGGTTTCGGTTCGGTTGGGTTCAGTTTTTATGCTTTTAAGAGCCAGAATAATGAGAAGAATTCTGGACTTTTATTGATGTGGTTGACAAATTACTTATTTATGTTTTTGTTTTTTTTTTATTTCGTTATTGGTTTTTTTTTTTTGGGTATAGACATTAGACATAGTGGATCAATCATGATTTAGGAATGAGGTTTGGTATTTTCGATTTATCCTTTTTATTTATTTTCTATTTTGTTTTTTTTTTTTTTTTGAGTTAAGTGAGGTTGAAATATTCAAATACTTTGAAGATTTAAATAAGTAATCCTTCAAAAATGATAATCCTTACTTGAGTGATGTCTCAAGTTTTTATTTTAAATACATTTAAATTAATGGATTGTGGTTGATGTTGAGTCAATGGAAGGAATCCTAATTGATAAATGCACAAATCAATGGCGTTGTGATGAAAGACATATTCTTATAATTATTCATTAATATAATTTCTATTGATCTTAATTAAGGTTGTTATGATATATTGATTGCACTTATTTCCTAACAGTTTTGTTTGGTAAATCGCGTCGAATCGTTTTCTTTTTCTATTTTGAAACAAAAAATCTGAAAAATATTTGAAACACCTACCTTTGCACATATTATGTAGTTATATTAAAAACAACTGACTTAGTCTTAAAAAAACACGGTATTTTATTATAATAAAAAGCTATTTTAATTTGAGCTACATGAATAAACTCAACCCACGAGATTCTTTTAGAAGAATGTGAACCGGGGAAAAATGGTAGGAATTTTTACCTGATTCATAATGCTGCGCGATAACGAGATGTGAGGAGATCTCTTTGCAGTTATTCTCTCTTATTCTTAATGACGAATTGAAAACAACTAAATAATATCAAAATAAAGCATTTCATGTCGTCACTTCGCGTCACATACTCACAACTTCGAAAAATTGAAAAAAAGAACGTGACGATGAAAAATGCTTTGTTATGTATGTATCATTGTTTTAAGTCCGTCACTAAGAGAGGAAAAATAAAATCGAGATGTCACGTTGACGTCACATGGATGTCTCGTTTTCACGTCACATTATGAATCAGGCATCTGATTCCAGTCCAAGGTTAGTCTTCAGGAAAAACAAATCACTAGAAACCTAATTCTAGTCCGGGTCGGGCGGAAGGGTTTATAACTTTACTAGTACACAATGCACCGAGAAAAAGAACCTGGAGCTATTGCAGTTGCTCTTCTAATTCAAAAACAAGAAAACCATGAATCGATAAGCTTCAAATACGAATTGTTGAAACATCTTTCGTCCTCTTGTTGTATTTGCTGCTACGACAAAGTGTGAACTATAAAGGCAATGAATTCAATTCAAATATCTAATTATTTTGAGTGATGACGTTGACTTGGGTGGCTGTTTTATGTTGGTTGCATGTTGATGTATAGGGTGCTGGTGGTTGGTTTATGTGTATCAGATGATATTGTAGGAAGCTAATGGCAGTTCGGTAGTTAAATTCAAACTGGATAGTGTGTTGCATATTCATCCAAATTAAAACTTAAATCCGTCTGTTAATTATATAGATTCAATGCAAATACGTCCGGATTTAAGTTTTTTAATCTGCAATGTATCGAGTGATTAATATAGCGGTTACATTAAAGTCACTTTTATTTGCATAGAATAAATAAATTGGGTTACGCGACAGCTCATGTAGAACCAAAGCCTAGTGACTTACAACTCTCAACCATTCCTGTGTGCGTGTTATTGCCATGAATGGAGGGAGGGGAATGGAGATTTTCTGCCGAATCCTAAAGGTTAAGATGAGAAGCACTTTTTTCATGACAAGGGATACTCTTGGAGGATTTGTTAATTCCTCGCAAGATGCAGTGGAAAAGATTTCTGTTTTTATGTGGCATAGGCTGGGCTGGGAATCGAACCCAAGACCTTCAGCGTAATAGTTCTAAGCTCTTAACATTACGCCACGGGCTATCATTACTAATACTTTTATTTGCATTCTGGGTCATAAAGACATTGAGGGAAATGAACTAGCCATCAGGCAAGGATCAAACATTCAAAGCTCACTATGGGGTTAATATTTCTTAGATTTATGAACGAATTGTTGCAAATTTAATTGTTTTTCGAATCACATACACCCTTATTACGATTATCAATAATTATCAAATTGAAATTGACGGAATAAAGAATGGTCAAGTCTAATAAAACTGACATTCTAGTATGGATAATACAATAAATAATAATAATAATTATCAAATTGATAAATTTTAAATTCGATGTTTGAAAACCCAACTGAAAGAAGTTTTCATCATTGAGAATGATGCAGACCGTTGCGAATCAGAAGAAAATTGAGCTTAAAAAAACAAATTCTATAATGTTTATCAACTAGGTATATCAATTTGATGACTGACAATCCTAATAGGATTGATAGCCTTTTTTAAAAAATAGTTACACATAACACACGTTTAAAAAAATCGACCAATTCGTTTTTTTTTTGCAAAAAAAAAGTTGAAACTTTTTTTAAAAATTGAAAAAATATTTGTTGGCAAATTTTAATAGGTATCCATGACAAAATGATAAAAATTTTGTTTACTAATTTGGCTCATTGATGCGTCTTATTTCTGCAATTCATAACAATTAATACATGATCAAAAACAGTTCAATTGTTTTCGAGAAAATCTCGAGTAAATTTTTTTACGAATCTATAACTTGCCATATAGATTATCATATGGATGGTTAAAGTATAGGACCTCGTACGTCGAATAAGTTGAAGGAAATATTAATAATGCAAAAAAATCTGCAGCATCAGAGCCACCTTGTGGTAATTTCAGCGTAACAATGTTGTTCTGAACAATTTACAGAAAAAGGCAGAACTCTAAACCTCAATAGATCGCCTAAAATAAAAACAAAATTTGCAAGGTTTTTATTGATTTCTGAAAAAAAAACTTACGAAGTTCTGCACTTTAACCGTCGATAAGTAGGTGTGCATCATATGTATGTAGAATATCAAATTCATCGCAAATAAGAAATACATATACAGTAAAACCCGGTTAAGAGAAAAACCCAATTATCTGAAATACTTTTTTCATCCCCGAGTACTTGGCGACCATTTACCTTTAAGACACGCTTAAGTAAAACTTGCTTAAGTGAAAACCCGGATATCTGAAAAATATTTTCAATTAAATTTTATATTTTTCATTGAAAAAAACTCTATTAAGTGAAAAAAAATTTTATCGAACAAAACAAAAAATTTGCTGAACCCATGATATTTAAATTTCTGGTATGTCACAACCGTTAAAGGGAAATTTTTGTTCGCTTGAGCAGGGTTCGTTTAAGTGAAAAAAAAACCCGCTTAAGTGAAAGAAAGACTGTGACATCTTCCCGTTTCTCTTAAGCGGGTTTTACTGTACATATGTACCGAACATATGGACTTTCTTATTCCTACTAAATGTTTGCTAACTTCCATCTAACGATTTATTCTACTGGGCTTTATATGACATCTATTTTATAGGAATAGTTTATTCTTAGCCCACATCCTTATAAAACTGTATGTATGCAACTTTTAAGTTCGCCTCGTAAGAATTACCCTGCACTGATGGTACACATCTATAGAGCATGATTGTCCACAAGCATAATACATCCAAGGAGAAGTACCCATAACAATACTTTAAACTACTTACATATACGACGAGTTCACCATCAACATTCAAACAACTTGCGGTCAGAGGCGACCAAAACTTTCCTAAAAGTTAAAAGTCATAAATGCAACTGAATATAAATTCGTCCTATCATATGTTTCTATTGTGTTGTGTACATATACCGTTTTAAGGACAGAACAATGGCTATATAGGTATAGAGGTGTATAAACCAACATATACATAGCATTTTCCCAACATGTCGTCATCCTCTGTATACTCGTACAGCTATTGTCAATTTGTTTTAACGTTCTTATCCAAAGTAACAACTAAAAATTTTCAACTCAATTTCCCACATTTTCATAAAATTTTGCGGTGGGATTTGAAAAAGCAATTTCAATGATTGCTTTTGTAGGTATATGCACCGCCATGTATTTTGCCAAATTTTGCAAAATCCCAAACTTCAGTTTTGAAATTCAATTTGAGCCTTAAAAATCATTACAAATTCAATTTTATATAAACAAAACAAAACAACACTAAAAAAAAAAAGTAAATATAATATTCCAAAACCATCGTTATGCTATAGGTGTACAACACTGTTACAAGAACTCACGTCCGTTGTCGTCCTTATAATAGACGTGCGTTTGTATACATTTATATAGAAGAGACCCGAAATCTTAAGCAAGTATATACCAAATGTGTGCTGAAATATAAGCCTTCTTATATTACGTTCCGATTCATTAAGCAGCACTCTCACTTTGGGAATTTTCGCTTCATCTAGGATTTGATTTTAAAGCTATTTCAAAAAAATAAAAAAAAATAAAAAATTGCTAGCGAGCCCTCCTTTCCTGTTTACCCTATATTTATAATGAATTTAAATCTCACACAGTTTTTTACTGCAGTAATAATAAGCTCTTGCTACCCCCTTACTATAGCTGTGTATATACAGCAACCTGGAAGGAATACATATTATGTAGACTCACAAGTGTTGAATATAGAAACACAAAATTGGCATAAATGACAGGAGTGGGTCGTATGTTCTTGCTTTTATAGAAGTTCAAACTTCTTTCCATAAAATTTCTTATTTTAAAGTGCTTATGCAGTTTTTACGAAATTCCGTATTCGAAAATTTTAATTAAAAAAAATGTTTTTTTTAAATATTAATTTATACAAATACAAGATTTGGAAATGCTCGCTCATGAGCGCTCATTCAACAGCTCTCAGCTTGTTTACGAGCGTGAACAGTTTTCAAAAACTCATGCAGCGTGAGTTGGAGCAAATTTCTTGCGAGCACTAAATCGACTTATTCTCGTTTCACTCTCATGAGGCTAGCAATTTTATTAGCGAGCATCATTAATCATAGGAATGCTCATCGATAACTCGAGAGCATTAGCGAAAATTTGATTTGATGTGCACATTCCCGACACATTCCCGACCAGCTCATGAGTGAGCATTTCTGTAACCTGGATTTATATAGATATACCTAATTAATTATAATATAAAGCGTTACGACTGATCTTCTAGAACTGGGGCCACTCTCAACCATTTCTATGCGTGTTAATATGTGGGCAGAAATGGGAAGGAGGACCTACAATTTTCTGTCTAGTCTGAACAGCTGAGATGAGAAGCATTATGATACTCTTTAGAGATTTCTCGCTATTCTGGCCAGTAATCCGAGAGATATTTTAAAATAACCACCGTGGCCGCTACCTTCTGAAATTCATGCAACCATACGCACTCACAATAAACTTGGTATAAATATTTCACCAATTGACCATCAACGAGAATATTGTATTTTCGCGCAATACAATTTAGAAACACCATGAGCAAATGACTTCACGGAAAAACAATCGGAAAATAATATTTCGACTCATCATGACATAGTTCACATTCAGTCTTTACTCAAAACAAAAAAAATTACCTGCTTCGGTGAACGAAAACCATAATTTCGGTCATTGCTTCAGTTCGAAAATCTTAATAAAAAATTTTGTCGACATTTGTAAAATTTTGGAAATACTATCAGTTTAACTTAATACGGATCTGTGAAATTAGTTTATTTTATTTCCCCGGAACTTTCCCGTCAATGGTAATGGAATTCGTTGGAAGAAATAAGTGAGCTAGGCGAGACTG
Source organism: Epistrophe grossulariae (assembly GCA_929447395.1). Lineage (NCBI taxonomy): Eukaryota > Metazoa > Arthropoda > Insecta > Diptera > Syrphidae > Epistrophe > Epistrophe grossulariae. The sequence goes on along the minus strand of OV839567.1, from coordinate 149,815,965 downwards.
TCTAGATATTTGCTACTAAAGCTTCTCCGCTTATGATAAGGGGTATTAGTTCGAAGACAAACTTCATAATAGTTGCCAGGAGCTTCGAAACCTACCTAACAGAACAAGCCTGTTGTGTCAGGTCCGTAGTTTCTACTGATTAACCACAAGGAAACCTGTTGTTTTGAGTGGTGTCAAGGACATAGAATCTGCTGCTCTACCAGAACCAAAGCCTGCGGTTTCGAGTACCTCCAGGGGCGTAGTACCAGTATTTGCTGATGTAGCGCATTTTGCTGGTGGCATGTTTCAAAAAAATTTGAATAGTTTCCCTAATTAATACCTTCCCAATTTTAAAGATTTATCAATCAAATGTTTAAAATTTTGAAAACTCCAAAAACTTGAAAAACGAGAGGAACTAGTAGTAGGCAGCCATGGAATTTTAATTGAACCTGAATTTGATCGCAAATTTTTGACGATGAGAATGAACGAAACACTTGTGTAGGAAATCATTTTCTTATTTAGATAGTGTTATTGTAAAAATTCAGGAAAAGTTTCAGCAGCTACTGAATATACAGCGTGAGAATTTGCCTTTCCAACGCCACGCCATCCATCGCATCGACTATGCTATACTCAAAGATTAATGCAATTTATATCTCGCATTTCACGATCATGACATTGATAAAAAAAAGAATTCAAGCTCGAATATATTCCAGTCCAAGTGACGTAATATAAGAATGATTTAATTAAAATAATTCCATCCCACTAGAACTATTAAATTTTATTGTGCAACTTAAGCTAGAAATTAGCCAGTCTAATATTAAAACAATGCACATTCCTAACAATTGCCATAAACAATGAAGACTGTGAAAGAACCTTCTCTAAGTTGAAGATTATAATTATTAAAAATTATTTAAGATTTGCATCATCATCTTCATCATGTGGTATCAGATAAATGGCCAATTATACTGATCTAAGTATGTTGGTTTTTTTTTGGTGGGAGCCAATTCATCCACACTTTTCAATGAGCAGACTAAGATTTAAGAATTTTAGCCAGTATATATTTAGCTATTTATCAAGAAATGTAATATTAAATTTAATATAAAAAGTTAATGATTTTGCAATTTGGAAAAAACAGAATTAAAAATTAATCGTGACATCTCCAATCAAATTAAAGTTTTTCTTTAAAATATTTACAAAATACTGAATTACGCAAAAACAGTCTTTTAATTATAATTGAGGAAAAAATTAGTTTGAAGTAAATTTTTCGAAAACTTTAAATAAGTAAATTGTAGATTTTAAAATGTTTCGCTTCTTAAGAATATGTTTGGAAATAAAAATACTTCTATTTCGCACGATTTTTTCAAAATCTTAAAGCTTTTAATCTGTTTTTTTTTGTAGAATCATTTATCTAAAATTTTGATGATATTTCTTCGATAAATGAGTTTTACACATTGCACTCCACAAAATCAAAAGCAGTGGTGTATGAAGTAAGGATACTTTTAACTTAATTCTAAAGACTTTAACTGTTACAGTTCTGTCGAACGTATAAACCAGCACCCTATATATATTCAGTTAAAACAGAAAACATCAGCATCCTGAATCACCATCCAACTAACATATGTGTCAACCGACAATATAAATCACCTACCTATCATCATTCGATCAACATTCAACACACATCAGTCATCAACAAAATGCATACAAATTATTTTTATTTCGTCACCTTTATAGTTCACACTCTGTCAAAGCAGAAACTATCAGAAGAGGACGTACGAAATTTCAACAACTTCAAGCTAATCGACTCATGATTTTCTTGTTATGGAATTAGAACAGCAGAGAATATATTATTATATGGCTGATTTCAGTTGGTAGCAAATGTAAGCAACAGTTTTATTTTGTATTTTTTATTCGTATACCAGTAAAGTTAAAATTTTTCGATCCGAGAAAAATCCCTCGGCGCCGATATTTTTACTCCCCTCTCATTTCAGTTGAATTGGAATCAGATTTCTACCGTTTTCCCCGTATTTGCCGAGATTAATTTCTGTAGCTCACACCAAAACAAATGTCCATTGTATGAAATACAGTGCTCTAACGAACAAGTATTTAATGAAATTGTAAGCTTGAAAAGATTAGAGTTCTTTCCTTCTCAACACGAATTGTACTTATTTTCAGCAACAGATTATCTAATATCTACATCAACCGACCAAAAGCTGGAAATTCGAGAGTAGACGCGGCTAGACTTCAAAGACATCCTTCCTCAAAAAAAAACCTCCAAAAATCAATGATTGATGTAGCAACAGATGCTCTAGAAGAAGTAGTCAGCAGCTTATTCGCGAAACAAAATTAACTAATAACATCATGCGATATAGGTATCAAAATCTGGGAGGGATGACATTCTGTATCTAAAAAGCGATCAAACGTTTTCGTTTGTGCGAAAGACTTGCATAAAGATTTCAAGCAAATCTTTCGCACAAACGAAAACGTTTGATCGCTTTCCCCATACAGAATGTCATCCCTGCTCAATATATTCAGAACCTTTATTACCACAGACAACAGTTAATAAAGTCGCTCCGAAGAATTCACCAGAGGTAACTGATTATCAACAATACCCAACTACCAGGCCGTTTCAACCGAACTTGGATGTGTAAAAATCATGTTTAGGAACTTGGTAAATCACCACAAGAAGAACCTTCTCTAGAAAAGACTTCGAACAATCAAGTTGAGACCCGAATGATCAACAATATCATCGGTAAAATGACACCAATGCCAGAAGTTATCACAACCACTCTTAGGAAGATTACTAAAAATGAAGACAAAGCAATGACGTTTGAAGTTAATCGAATTCACCACTAGATATTGAGTTTTTACATGAGGTCAACACATTAGTTCAAAGAACTTAAATAATCTAGGAGACTATAGTCGCGTTTTATTATCTACGGATCTAGATCGGGATCATCTTTTAACACGTAATACAATAACAACTTTGGATCCTGCTCTGTATCTGGATCTATTGTAAAGATCAGAAAATAAGTTTAACTCTGGCGAGAAGTTGGCTCTTTAGTCGGGAGTATAAACTGTAGTGTAAAGAAAGAAGACAGTATCTACATGAAAAATATACAAACATAAGAAAAAATGGGATGAGCATACAACACTGTTGTCATCATGGATCCGTATCGTTTTATTTTCATGGGATGATCCAGATCTGTAGATAATAAAACCCGGCTTATATTCACTTCAGCGATACTTATCCCGCCAGCAAACACACAGACCACCTGAAGTTCAATACTCGGGAAGAAATCAACTAAAGTCCTGCAAAGAGACTCAACAAGGTCTTTTTAGGTGAGGATCTCTTTGGCAATATCAATAATTATACGTCAACAACTGATACTTTCCAAGGAAATTGAAAGGGAAAAATTGTGGCTATATACCAAATACTGCTTTAAGACGACTGCAATTTGTAATGAAAAGGAACATCTCTCCCCATTCTTTATACTATATATATAATTCCCCGCCTACGTGATTAAAAATCGGAGGTGATACTTTCTTCGTTTAAAAGCCGTTAAAGAAGAACAACAAAAAATACGTCTCTACAGGCTACAATCCAACTTAAAATGTGCATAATAAGTAAGATACTCGAGTCTCAGGTGGCTGAAGTCATTCTGCATCGATAACTTTATAGTCCCATATATGCAGTTTTGGTTCCGGGAAAATCCCTATACCATTCATCCATTTTTAAAGTTCCGACAGTCGCCCTCTCCTTAATTTGTCAGTAAATCATTGTCGGGGGTTTTCTTGATATCGAAAGAGAATTCGACAATAAATGGACACAGGGACTAGTTTACAAACTTCTCCAACACAGATTTCCACATTAACTAATTAAAATAATTTACGCTTTTCTTCATTCCATTCAATATATTTCAACGAACTTTACCAATTTAATCCCCAAACAGCAGTTGTATTAAGAAAATCCAATTTCGTCTTCTACCGCATCCATCCACTGATGGGAAAACAGATCGGACAAGCAGCTCATCAGGCCTTATATCACCTACTGCTTTCCTATCTGGTACCCGACAACTTAATCCCACATGAAAAAGCTGGCAGTCTTCTAGAGAAATATTTTTAACTGAAGGAAACATTCGAAAAAATTCTCCAAAAAAGTTTCAAAAAAATTCGGTTTTAAGGAAAACTGGCCTAGCTTTTTAGATTTTGCAATAGTTTCTTAGATCAATTCATATATTTTATAGGAATCTAAGTTTATTTTTCATTTACGAATTTTCAACTTACCCTTAATGTAACTACCCATATTACGGGTTCAAAAAAGAGACAGCCAAAAAAAAAGAAGATAGGTAGGTCGGTACATATATAAAAGCAGAAGGCAGGAGAGTTTGCAAAGCAATCAGGGAACGAACTTCAGTGAGTATTCCCCGTCGTAGTGGCCAAATCACACGTACCTGCCTGTTTATAAATTCAGCTTGAGTAGATTTTACCCATGAGAATATATTTTTACAAAACTTCCTATTCTCCCTGGGAAGTGGCAAGAAAGCAGCAAGTCATGCTGCTAGAGCTAGGAGTAGGTTATAGGTAGGTATCTCTATACCTACCGCTTAAACTTAAACTTTTTCTTGAAAAGTCGAATGTTCTTGCCTTTTATTTAATTTTTATATTTTTTTTTTTAACTTTGTGTAAATCGAAACAACAAAATAAATTGAGAACTTCCTTAAGAACATCGAAATAAAAAAAAAAAATAAAACTCGTCTTGATTAGGTTGATATACCCTACGTTACACTGACCCTTACTCCCAAAGTAACATAACACAACACAAAAAAAAAATTAAGAACCTCTTGAAAATACAATTTATTGTATGGCTAGTGAAACGACTTTACACCATGTTTACATTACACTCGATTAGCTATTGACCTCCTTCCTCACATTTCAAGTGGCCAAATCATTCCGAAAGGCATTTTTAACGACCAAATTATCAACAATCACTTGGATGTGACTTTTTGGTCTTTTTTTTTTATTTTTTTTTCTTGAACTTGAACAATGCGTCTCTTAAAGTGGCCACTTATAAAAAACCATCACGCAACATCACGCAATGAACGAAGAACGAGAAGATTATAGAAGCCCGCCTCGACTTGAAGTTGATGGAATTTCAGAACCGAATTCCCCGACATAGGAGAACAAAAATACTTTTATTCATTTAATTAGACTTGTCGGACCGTTCCCGGTTGATCGGCCAACCCACACGTCGAGATGTTTATCACGCAGTCGACGTCGATGTCGTCGTCAGACTTCGTCATCTGCATATATAGTGACAGAAGTTGAGATGATGGAAATGGGGATGGGGCATCAGAGCATCAGAATAGATGCTTCGAATTGTGGCGCTCAGCTAGTTGCCACCATTCATCATCATCAACATTGACGTTTCAAATCTTTTTTTTTGTTTTGTTTTTTTTTTTGTTTTTGTGGTTCTTCACGGGATCAAAGCCATCACAGGTATTATCTACCTGCCTACGCTTTTCCGATGTGTTAATCTAATATGGAAGTAGTAACGTTAACATTTTATATAGATGCTTATCGACATGAATAGATACAAGTAATGCCACACCTAATATCGTATCATCTATCTATATAGAGGCTCAGACTCAGTCGGGGATACAAAAATATCTATCTAGGCTGTCAGTTTTTATGAATGTCCAAATAGTTTGTTGTCGTTTTATCACCAAAGTTTTAATTGCAAAACACCAATATACGAGGCAGAGAGAATTAAATAGACCTTCGACCATGGGGTGTGTATTTATAATTTTGGATACTATACACGAAGAATAAAATTAAATGGACGAATGTATCGTGCGATCTTACTCAAATCGCGCAAGACTATAACAAAAGTGTTGGTTAGAGAGCAAACAAATTTAAAGATATTGATTACATATTTAGGTTCATGTAAAGGTACAAACCTTATTACGACTCTTAAAAATTCGGCAAACGTCACTTCGAACTAAAATTATGTAGAACTTCATGACTTAGTCAAGTCTTTTTGGGAACTGGACGAAATAAGTACAACTAAGACGAATTTGGAAAAAAATCAAGTGATGATGATAGACTTTTACATATTTTGGCAAAACCAACAAAAATAGTTTCAGGGGATCCATGAGTCTGAACTTTTATGAAAATTTGACAATATGCTATTTGTGAGAGACTATATAAAGACGAAGTTCTTTAAAATCAACATATCAATCTAACTTCAGTGACTATATTCAAAAAGACTACTCTCAAAAGCTCATGTCAGTCCTGAACAATCCTGGAAAGAGACAAATCCAAACCCACTTTTTTGTTGTAAACCTTAACAAATCAGTAAAAATCAGAATGGTTTTTGAAGCTGCATCAAAGTGCAATGGTTTAAAAGAAAAAGACATACTTCAGATATGCTACCTAGGGTTATTCTTTTCGACATTCGACAAGGAACGATCGGATTCAATGCCGATATCAACGAAATGTTTCATCATTTGCAGATTCAATATTATGATTACTACATGTCAACTGATTCTTTAAAACGTTTATCTACGCTGGTGAACCAAAGACATATAAAATTACTCAAATGACTTTTGGATCAATATGTTCACCATGCACTTATCTATGTTAAGGACCAATTTATCCTCCAAACCCAGTTAGATCTATTACGATAAGCCATTATATGGACAACTATCTAGGGACTTTAAGAAATGAAGAAGAGGCTATTTTAGTTATCAAGTTAGTTAGTTACAAAGTTCATGATTACGGTGGTTTTGAGGTGAGAAACTATTTCGTATAGTATCTCCTTTAAACCACCTACAAGAATGACAAAATCAACAAAAAAATCATCACAACATCAACTGAGTGGGACGACATGAACTGAAAGTGATGAACTAGATGCTCCGTGGAAGGAGTTATTGAAATTGCTGTAAAATTATTGTGTGAAAATTCCACGATGCTTCTCTAAGTCTTAATAAAGTTGGCACAAAATTTTTAACGATTTAGTAAAATGTTCTCTGCCTCCAAAACAACAATTTTTTCGCTACTTGGTGCAAAGGAGATTATTATTTTTAAAAAGGAAATAATATTATAAAAATAAATACAAACCTACAACGAACAGCAACTACGCAAAATAAAATTGGCGCGTTCAGGAAAATGAGATCTCAGAGATTTTTCTCAAAAAGTGAGCAAGCGAGTCCAAGACTTTTTTTCTTTAGAGTTTTGACAGCAAAGCTGAGATATTTTCTTGAGGAATCCTGTTCAGGTAACTGACATTGCTGAGATAACAAATAAACAAAATAAATTGTAGGTTGTCACTTTGACTTCTGACATTTCAAATTATTAGGTCCGTTCCCTAGATTTTGGTTTGTTTGCTTTGTTTTTCTTTCACGAACTGTCATTGTTTGAACGTGTTAAGATGCACCCATTTTAATAAAAAGACGCGAAATTAAAATGGGAGCCGCATATAAAAAAGAAATGCGAAGAATTAAAGATTAAAGTCAGGGAAATTGTATTGGTTTACTCGGGAAACACTCCAGTCTTAGCTTAATATAGAAAACAAACACCAATTTAATACAGGCAGGTTTATAACTCTGCAAGAGTTGTACTCGAGATACTGACTCAAGATACTGGAAAAGGTTTGAAAATAAATTACTAAGATCATTGGTTAATGCGCCATGGTACATTGTAGATATAGATATATTAGAATCGAAGATCTACACAGAGATCTTGGGATCCGAACGGTATGAAATGAAGTACAAATTATTGCGCGAAAGCTTTAGAGAACGGTTTTAGAACACTTTAATATGTAGTACCTGATTATCTAAATTCTTGAGAAAATTTAGAAGGACTTATCCTACTGACTTGGTGGGGTAAACGAGAAAACGCTTTATAAATCCCGGAATACGCATGAACTACGACCGGGAATTTCGCTGCAAAACATTGTATAACTTCGGTAAAAATAAATTGCTAAATAAGTTGACCAATTTTGGAAACGATAGCAACCACAATACCTACCAACACTCCACCGTCGAATTTAATGGTTTGCCAAAGGCGAAGGAGTTAAGGTGGGTGAAAATGTATCTTTACATTGTTGATAATAACATGCCTCAAGTCACATTGGGAGTTTTTTTATGTTTTTTCCTATGGAGTGAATGAAATTAGACGGCATTATTTAAAAATAAAAGAAAATATTTGGGAACAGCCCGTGAAGAACCAAGATCAAATGACTTACAACTCTCAACCATTCCTCATTCTGTTATTGGTAGGAATGAAGAGGGCCTACAATTTTCTGCTCAATCGAAACGACTAAGTAGAGAAGATTTGTCAATTCCTCGTAAAAGGCAGTAACCCAAGAAAACATTTCTGTTTTTTTAGGTGGAATAGACTGCGAATCGAACCCAAGACCTTTGAAATAACAGTCCTACGCAGTAACCATGACATCACGGGCTACTACCAAATTTCGAAATTTCGAAAACTGCAGATTTTAAATTTTTCAAATTTGTGTTGATACAAAAAAGCTTATTTAATTGGGCACCGCATCCTACAATAACATCAGTAAAGTAACAATTTTCAAGTAATCGACTCACATATATGGTGTGAACACAAATCTTAGGTAATACATTGCGTTTGCGTAGGTTGTCAAAGTTGAAAGTGTCAAAAAATTAAAAATGGCTGTTCGAAAGCCCACAGGAACTCAACACGCATCATTAGAAACCAGTAACCACAACAAAGTATTGAAATTAGACAAGAAAAGAGGCCCGGGCGTCGGACTATATCTCATTGCCTGAACCTACTTCCTTGAGAGTCGCAGGGCGCTCTCTTTGGGGGTTTGATCAGTTGAGATATGGAAGTGCTTAGTTGTACCTCCTCGTGGTGGCTCCTGGTAATAATTCAGTGGTGGTTGGTTTCGGGTAAACACGATACTCGTTACCTAACGAACTACTGTTCTGGCTAAAACAACAAGGGGATGGTAGCCCTCGCTCCTAAGCAAGGGGGATATGCGTATGCCGCAACATACCATTAATTTGCTACTGGTGTGCCTGATACCGGGGCGCGTGGTCAACGCTCAAATTTACTCCGATCTCGGTAGGCCGCCGCCGTGGGGTTAGACATTAACTTGCAGGTATCCACGTAAAATTCAGACTCATTCCTACCATTTTCTCACCATATATTACCTTGATTTTGACAGATGCGCAGAACTGAACAAAAAATTAAACACCAATGATATTATCTTTAATATGTACATAATATACAGTGGTATGAACCATCTATGAGAAAGCGGAATAATATTCATGAGGAATCAAATCATTTGCAAACAAAAAACATAAATATACTCAAAACATCACATACAGTGGACGGCAATGAAAGAAACAAGAAAAAAAACACATAAATAAAACTCGACATTTTATTGCAAACAAATTAATACTGTGCGAAAAAAATCGAGATTTCAACCGTTTTCGAAAACGCCATTTCCATCAAAATTGTAATTCCGCTATGTACTTAAACGCAAATTGCACATAGTCAAGTGTTCTGAAACTCAAAACGGGTCTCCTCACAGGCCACTGCAAGCTGAGAAGACACCTCAATATCCTTGGCCCAGTGAGCAGTGCGTCTTGCAGATTCTGCAGCGCTCATGAGGAGACACCGGACCACATAATAGGTAAATGTGATGCTTTAGTGCATCAAAGACAAAGATATTATCTGGGTAGTCACCATATGGATGAGAGCAAAATACAATCTCTAAAAATACTCCAAATTCTCAAATTCCTCAAAGGAACGAATCTGGAGGACGAACTGTAGTATGAGTAACCTCAACCAGTTGATAATGGGGGCACAATCGATCCTAAGGTCGCAGTGCAATACCCACTCCTATTCATTCATTCAAAACTCAAAACGAAATTTGTATGTAAAAGCATTATCTTTGATAATGCAGTTTGCTTAAGTCATCTGTTCGATATAAGATCTTTTTGATGTGCAGTAAAAAATTTGAGTTGACAACAAAAATATTGAAAAGCGAGAGAGCTTATTCTTAAACATCAAAGGATTTTGCAAGAAAATTGACTGAAGTTGATTAAACTGATTTTGTGCAAGCAGGACGATTGTATATTGCAGTATATTTAACGAACGCAATATCTGCGTCAAAAAATGACCATCTCTTGCCGATAAAAATGACGTTGACTAAACGTTTTCGAAAACGACTTTCTCCAATACATATAGTAAATCATTTCTATAAATCATATAATGATGCAGACGATAAAAATAAAAATTAAAAAAAAAACACAAAAAAAAAACGTAACGTAATGAGTTCTTCGAAATATGTACATAATATAAAAAAACATTTCTAAATGCTCAACACATTCCACCTAAACGATATAATGAAAATATTAACACAACAATAAACAAAGAAAGGAAAGTGTAACCCCATATTTTTGTAACTTAGCACCTATATACCTATTTTAAATGCGGCCCTGACTACCTATACATCCAAACAATACAACAATATCTGACGGATTAAGGATGAAGATTAGGCCGACCATTCACATTGTCGCAGACAAGTCAGGGAAATGTACAAAAATAAAAACTCAACAATAGGTATCCCCATTACAATACAAAAATTGTAACAATAAATGGTTTTGATCTGTGATCTCTTTCGTATTTTGTATATAAATGACGGTGACCTATCCCCTATAGGGAACAACAACAACCACAATGACTACGACTACGACGACGATCTCTGCCTTCCGATCATGATCTCTATCAATTCTATGGTTTCGTTACACTTTAGCTGATACATTGGAACCTACTCTACTAGAGAATCGGTTTTGGTTTCAACAAACAAATGACAATCACTCCTGAATTACCATTTGAAAGTGAGGCAGCAGGCAGCCCCTGTGAATATAATATAGAGAGTAGACTTTTTGTTGTTATTGTTGTTTTTGGACTATACCTTCCCTTTAAAAAAAAAAAAAAAAAAAAAAAAAAAACCATAGCTAAGCTAAACAAAAACTGTGAGATCGGATGGGAATGCTGTCAACTGAGCTTGAAAATTCTCACTCAATGTCAGTTAATAAATTGTAAGGGATATATGCCATATAGTTTAGTATATGCACACGTATAGCCGCCTATTGTTGTGATGGAATGTACAAATGGTTTGTTGTGTGTTTTTGTTGCGACCTCAAAAGGCGTGATAATGTTTTTTTAAAAGAATATGAATCCCAAGTCTGCCTCCACTCAAAAATTCTGTACACCGCACCGTCGCGTCCCATCGTCGTCGTTTTCGTCACAATCACCATTACTATCACCGTCACCCGGACGACCGCGACGACCGACCGCGACGCCGACGAGGGATTGGTGAGGAAAGAATACAATAGGACACTGCGTGTGTGCCTCTAGTATAGATATATGGTGTCATTGAGCTCTTCTGGCTGACACCTTGAAGCTGTAAAACTGTGTAACGAACGAACGAACGAACCAGAACCACGCAGCCAAGCCATCAGCTATACCTATATACGAACTGCGTAAAACGATACTTTCCTCACTTCGTGGCCAGTTTTACAACTAAATTTCGTCAATGTTAATGATAATAAATTCCTTAAGTGGGCAATAACAAAATCGTTTATTATGGATAGGTAACTCCCAGTGTGACATCGACATGACAACACGGACAAAACGCTCGCGCATATGCATGCCACACGGTCTGAGCAAGAGACAAGTTGTCACATTTTTTTTTTTTTTAAGGAAAAACTGCTGCGTTATGCTGCTAGAGTGGTTTGGTGCTACAGTGCAGTGAGTGCTGTATATACAGTATGGTGTAGTTGGTTGGTGTATGTACCCATAGAGAATGGAACAGACCCCTTTAGGGGTTTCTCATTCACTGAGCAAATGACGATGCATAATGCATTACCATCCAACACCATAAACTAACCAAAACGACACCGAAATCCACATACGAAATATACAACGCAACGGTTATGCAGCAATGCACCGCACCGAACGTCGCGTCGTCGTCGCCGTCATTCAGTGGGACCTAATGGGGTTTTGAGCGGTTTAAATATGGGTATAGGTAGAGATGTGCCTCAAAATATGGTTATAATTTATTTTAAGGACTTTTAGTTACGAGAATGGTTGCTGAAGCAATTCGGTGCTCCATTTAATTAATACATTGGTGCATTTTGACAGCTAAGTCAACCATGTCGTATGCAGTTTTATTTAATTTCAATAAAAGGAATTGCGAACAACCCAGCAAAAATGTTCTTATTAAATTTGTGTTCGCAAATGGAACTATACATATTACATACGCAGAGAAAAATAACTATTTTTAAACTGGCAGTTTTGTTAATTATAGCAGTAGGTTGGAGATTAGGTATGGTTAGAAGTGGTCATCATATATACGAGAAACTGCATCGTTCAAATTTCAATGAATTCATTTCGCTCCCTAGGATATGAAAGTTAAATAGGTAAAAGGAAAGGGAACAGAATGAGAGTCAGCAGAAAATTAGGCGAGTGGGGAGCGATCTCCCTAAACTTTCCCCAGTGAATTAAGAGATGTTTCTCAATGACAAGATCAGTAAGAGTTTGATATTGATGTTTTAAATAAAGAAAAAGAAATTCCACGTCGGACACCTTAGCACTCCTGATGGAGTTGGTAGTTGATTCTATAGAGAGATCATCTGAAAAAGAAGATCTTCACTGTGATATTAACCTACAAGATAAGCTGCAAGAACTAGTATCGTGACATCATCAAAGAGGTAGCTGAAATAACCCTAGGCTACCAGCAAAATGCGGTGTTTTTTCCTTTACAGCTGATGTTTTGCTCGCCGCTCTCGCCAGGTTCGGCCTGAAGAAAAACATGACACTTCAGAGTAAAAGGTCTTTAAGACCGTATCTATTGTAAAATCTTTATTTAAAACACAATTCTTAAATTTATAACAAAAACGGTATTTCAATTTAAGAACTGTCTTCTGTCCAGTATTCCGCGCCCCTGGTGGCACTATTCAGCAGGTATTAGGTGTTCTGGTGACTATTAGAACGTTTGTTTTTGAAATAGGGCCCATTGGCCATTACCACTGGTGGGGGAAGCATCATCGCAAAACGAAAGCAGCGAGAGAAGAGTATCGAGGAGGAAATATAATGTCAGGAAGATCAGATAATGAGCAGGGAATACATTAAACCTGTGGGCAATATCTTTAACAGGTCTTTCAATCTACTGGAAGATGGCTATGAAGATGATATTGTAATCATCGACCGCTCCCAACGTGTTGTAATATAGTTCTTCAAAGCGATTGAAGAACCGGCGAAACATATAAAATTTGGAGTAAACGAGTCTCAAGACCAAGTTCCTGGTATCAAAAAACAAACATTTTTCTTTCCATAACATATATGACAAAACTTCACTGTTAATTATAGTATCTAGCAAATTCTTAGTAGCTAAGAAGTTCATCAACCTTCGAATAATTAATTATTAACTCCATCATCATGAAACGTGAACCCGATAAAGAGTAGGTTCATGTGTTGTTATGTATGTTATTTGATGATCCATATAGATCAATTCTGATAGTAAAAAACGGCTATTGACGTTTACCACATCGAGCGAATAGACAACAATACTCCAGTGATGAAAGTATTGTAATCCCAGTATCAAGAAAGACCGATCTTATAGTTTATGGACCAAACCAACGCGGATTTAAAAGCTGTTGATCTGGATGACTGCAAGCAGTGAACTTATAATCAAATGACGATGAAAATTAGCTGTGTTTCAGAAAAACTGATTTTTTTTTATAAATGGCGCCCAACGTTTGCCTTGTATCTGCTTATTCCAGGAATTGTAGACTTTAACTTCGAAAAAAGTCGGACAAAGGTGAAATTTTGTGGATAGCTTTGATTGTATGGTATGTATAATCATTTTCTTAAAAGTCCCCTAAATATGGATCAGGGCTTATGATTTTTTATGATTTTGCTGGGTGAAATTGACAACTTAAAATTTTTAGTACCTAATTATCTAAAAAAAATCATTTTTTTTCTGTCGAAACGTGAAGAAAAAATATTGTATCTTAAAAATTCTACACAAAACAGTTTTTTTTTTTTAAGAAAAAATTCGCAAACGCACACAGCACGCCTTACACCACAGCGATGATGATTAAGTCTAAAAACTGATATATTGTTTCGTTTGCGCCCGTTTTTCTAAAAATTGATTTCATAAATTAAATTTTATAAATAAAATTTTTTTCTGTTGGAATCTCTCCAAAAATATAAAATTTGTTAAGTTTTGAATTTACAAAAATATACCAATTTCACTCAATTTCTGACATGACAAATTTCACGCTGTACTTTAAGAGCATTTCGTAGTTATGTTGGGGACCAAGAAAAATAAATTTTCGTGAAAGAATAGTGTTCAAATTGTAAATATCTTCTAAATGGCGCCCAACGTGAAATTATGTAAATCAGTTTTAATTTTATTTTGTACGTACTTATATACTTAATATGGCGGTAATTAAGTTTCTTCTTAAGATGTAAAGTGTTTATATTTACAAAATTCAACTTCAAAACCTTTATTCTTTGAAGATAAACATCAAGAAAGTTTTTATTTTTTTTTTGAAAATTTTTAATTTCATCTACATACTTACATTACAATTTTAAGTCTCTTTGAATAGCAAGCTATACTTTATTGATGTAAGAGATTCCTAATTATGTACCAAAATGTTAAATACAACTTTTTTCTTTTTTTTTTTATCTAACAATCTCTTAGCAGCTGGAAATTAACTTCAATGATGTAAAAGAGCTTAGTTACTCTATTTATCAGACAACTTGTGTGTATCTTGAATTCATATTATATGACATTAAGTACACAACATATCACGTAATCATTGCCTCACATACCTATACCTACATAATATTATATCCTCAAAGGGAAAATTAGAACAAATTTGTTGTCACGCGTTAATTGGCATACACATTAATTTTCATTACATTATTCTTATATATTATCTATGTATGTATATGTACTTGTATGTATATGGAGGGAAAAAAAATCTCAGAAGAATTCTTTTAGGAAAATCTTTTTCAAGAATGTCACGAGTAAGTAAAGTGAGAGACTTAAGGAATTTTCCATGTGACATAACATGATGGTTTTCGCACACCTTAAGGTATATATAGAGATTGTAATATTATGTTGTAATAAAATAAAAATGTCCTCCTCAATGCACACGCACTGTGGAATTGGAAGATGCTTTTGTGAAATTTAGAAATTCTTATGTTATTTTAAAGAAAAGCATCGTGTTTATTTTGGTGTAAATATTAAAATGTGTGTTACTCCTTTTATAAATTAACGTAATTAAACTTTTTGTTATTATTCCCTTAGGCACTCAAATTCACATATAGAGACAAAGCCTTGAAAATTCTAAAGGAAAATTGAACTGAAACTGCGTTAAATCACAACCACTTGGAAAAAATAGATTTAATTTTTTCAGACGAATTTTGAATCTGTCGAGAATGATTTGAAGAATTCTTTAAGAAATTGAGCTAGATGCTTCGTATTTGAATCTATAAACAAGGACCATCTTGTGTTTTAATACACCAGGTGTTGGATAATACTGCGATGAGAATCAAATAAATAGATCAAGTGTATATATAGGTCAATGAAAGAAGAACAAGATACAATATTAAAAAGAATCTGCTGAATGGCGCCCAATGCGAGATAAAAAAAAATTTAAATTTCAAATTCAAAATTAATATATTTAAAATATAGAAAAGAATCCTTCCAGTCCTTTTGAACAAATATAAGCTGTAGGTCAATATACATTAGGAACAGATGTCATATCCAAATTTACTTCTGTAACTTATCTTTAACCTTCTCTTACAATTGATTTATTTATTACACATTTATTACACTGTCAATGGGTATACTTATGCTCTATGGAGAAGTTATAAATTAACATTATTCCAACCAAGTAATTGTATAGTCTTTCAAATATCAATGGATTGTGTACACGAGAGTTGAATCGAAATTATTTCTTCAGACAGTTAACACACGTGATAGTGCAAGTAAAATGCCAAAATATATATTCTTCACTTGTATACGTGTTTAGTATAGTGATATGATGTTAAGTTATAAGAAGTACATTAGAAGTCTGAACGTTGATTTTTATTTGACACATGAGATCATGACGTTTGGAAAGGCAATATATAGCATTGATTCTTTCTTTTTTTGTGTTTGTGCTAGTAAAATTTTAACAAAAGTTAACATTTGACATAAAAACTACATAAGTTCTTATATGAAAACACTTTTTTTGTAGCCGAGTTTTCGCAAGTTTATAAAAACCAAGCAGTGTACACATTGGGACAAAATACCCCGAAAACTGGGATCAATTTATGAGTTGGATGAAGTGAGATGCAATTTGTTGATTTACTTATGGTACAGTTTTCCTTTTCCCATTATTGTGATTTGAATCTTTGTCCATGAATTATTATAAATTGATGATGACATATGCTTTGTGCCAATCAATACCAGTTTGAAGTGCAAGATATTGCTGTGAGAGTGATCAAAATAAAAAAAAACAAAGAAAGTAAGATTAACTGTACACCCGATTAAGATTGGAACACAAGAAATCTATGCTGACTGCCCTACTGTGACCATTAACTTACTTATATTGGCAACATTTTATGTCCGTCATGTTAGCATTTTGGATTAACCATCGTTATTTTTTCGGTAAAGGAACACATTTTTCGTACTTGTTTTTTCTGCTAAAGTTAACTTCAAAGTCAAATTAGCATTAACACCCCTCAAAAAAACAGTAAAATAAACTAAAAAAGAAAAAAAGGAATGTGTAAAAAATTTTCGTAAATTTTTGGTAAAATAATAGTGAAAGAAACAAAAATTCTCGCAATGATTTGAAAAGTAAAATGCAAAATTTGATTATAGAATTAATTCGGCAATTGGTTTAATTTGGAATGAATTGAATCAAACATTTAAATAAAATAGAATTGCTAAAATAAATGGAAATTATTTGCTTATTTCGAATTGTTTGTGTTGATTTTTTGAATGAAAATGGGCCGACTTTTTCATTTTTGTATTGGATTAATCTTAACTTTCGATCTAATTTGAGTTATTGTAAGTTGTATACCTTTTAAGAAACTACAAAACTTTGGCAAATTTTCAAATGCAAACAATTTTACTTAGCAGTAATATTTCTAAAAAGTTCTATTTCAAACGTTTTAGTTACAAATTAGTTTTGACCACCATTAAGAATTATGGTGAAGGTAATGAAAAATATTTCATATTAAGTTCAATTAAACTATGTTAATAAATAAAATGCTAAAAAATAAAAATCAATATTGGATAGGGTGATTCAAAAATTAAATCAAGGTACAGGTTTTTTGAAATTAAAAAAAAATATGCGTAACTCGAAAAAACGTTAGAATTTAGTATACAAATATTAAAGGTGAAATGAAATCTTAAGAAAATAATTAAAAAAGAGGTTGGGTGAGACCCACACTGGTAACTTCCCATTGGTGCCCTTGAAAACATTATAAGAAAATTCACAATTCAAGATCTTCGAAGACCTTCTCAGGGTGTTCAATATGCAATCAAGTGAACGCCACAAATGGGCTGTTCTCGAGATATTCGAGGCGAAAAACATCTTTGAACAATTTTTATTAGTTTTGTTTTGCATTTTTTTTTGGTTTAACCAAAACTGTCAATTAAATGATTTTACAAACTTTACCTGTTGTTAATAACGTTATTGTATTTAGTATCGAAATCTGTTTTTATTGTCAAGATATTCGAGACGAAAAACATTTTCAAATTTTTAATATTTTTTTTTAGTTTATTTTGTTTGTTTAAAAAAAAAACTGATCAATTGATTTTTTTTAATCATTATAGTAATCAAATATGGCATCGTGTATTGAATATAATTCGCCCGAAGTCGATGTCACTCTGTTCTCTCGTAAAATATTTTTATAAATTTTTATTAGTGTTATTTTGGAATTTGTTTTGTTTAAAAAAAACGTCAATTGAATTTTTGTATAAACCCCATCAATTCTCAGTTACTGTGTCTAAAGTAAAATTATCCTAGCGTCGATAACATTTTTTGTTTTCGAGATATTTGAGTCGAAACCAATTTTTGAACAATTTTTTAGCAGTTTTACTGTGCAATTTTGTTGCTTAAAAAAAACTGTTAATTGAATGTTTCTAAAAAATTTACTAGTTACTAAGTTATTGACTACATCATGGTGTATTTAATAAGGTTTTATAGTCCAGCTTTGAAATCAGTGTTTTTTCTCAAGATATTCGAGCCAAAAAACGTTTTTTCACAATTGTTAATATTTTGTTGTTGTGTTTTTTATTTAAAAAAACATTTGATTGATTTTTTTTTTAATTATATCATTAATCTAATATGGCATCGTGTATAGAAAAAAATTAGCCCGAAGTCAAAATTACAGTTTGCTTTCAATATATCCGTGCCGAAAAACGATTTTATACGCATTTTTGCATGTTTTTTGATCTAAAAAAAAATGCCTTGTGATTTTTTTTTTTAAATTCTCTCCAATTCTTCATTACAACATTATGTGTGGAATAAAATTAAGCCGAAGTCATTTGCATTTCTTGTTTTCGAGATATTCGAGACAAATGACATTTTACAACTTTTTTTAAATTGCTACAGTAATAAAACGGCAAATTTAATTTTTTTGAAATTCCTTTCTCTACGTCATGATATTATAGTTTCTGTAAAATAAAATTTATTTGAAGTCAATATCTTTATTCGTTCTTGAGATACAGTGAACGATAAAATGTATCACGAACGTACGAACGTATACGTACACACACACACACATACAGACATCTCTTTAAAAACAATGGATTTAGACTCGTGGGACCTCAAAAATTCGATATATGTCAAAATTTTCGATTCGACAAATCGGACAATGACTTCCAAGGGACAGTAAAAAAATGAATTTTGAGTTCTGTGCGTATGATATGCGTTTAAAATGTGTTTTTGGAAAATGTTGTTTAAACAAGTTTGAGCATGAAATGAACGTTTTTGGTTACTAAAATGCGTTTTCGGTGCAACAAGTCATAATTTGAAGTTAACACGAAGTCCCATATCCCTTGTGGGTTTTTCCTGTATAGACGATTACCTTTTTTCTTAGAAACACAAAAAATGATAAAAGCTTTCAAAAAATTGTCTAACTAAATATTTATAAATTACATGAAATTACGAACAATTTCCGAAAATTTTCAAGTGTTTATCATCAAAACACGAAAAGTTACGCAGGTTTTAACATTTGGTAGTATGTAATTCCGATTTTCAATCAAAAATATTGAAAAAAAAACGCTGGCAGCGATTTCTGGTGTTCGCTTTTGAATTTGTTGGTCTTGATCGTTTGGTTTCAATTTAAATTTTCGGTAGCGACGACGAAAACAACACGTGGTTGTCAATGAAAACAACACGTTGTTATTATTGTTTTCGTCGTCGCCACCGAAAATTCGCGTTGGTGTGGGGGAGCCTTTAAGCTTCATAATTTCGCCCCAGCTGACTTTCGAAAAAGGTGTTTTTTTTGACACCCTAATCTTTAATTATGAAAAAGAGTCTTCCATCTTAGCTATTCTGGTTCGGAAGAAATTTGTAGGTTGAATTGAAACCATTCCTGTTTATTAACAACACGAACACCAAAATGGTGGAAGGTTTCTTCCACACCGAGTTGCTTCAATTATATTTTACACATTATTGTTCATACCTTACTTAACACAAGTAGCATGGGACTGATATTACTAACCTGGAGGTACAGCGGAACAGTTATTTATAAGCTAAAGCACTTTATTCTAAAGCAAAAAGATTATGTTTTTTCTGACAAATATGATATGAAGTAACGAAAATCAATTATAGGAAAGAAAGTAAGAAGGGAAATTTGTGGAATGCAACAATCATAAACCTTTCATAAAGTCTAACTAAAATGACATACCTACATATTTATGAGTATTTTTTTTCGACCATACATTATTATAATAACAAAATTAAATGCATTATTACCTTAGCACTTGTCCATTTAGTTTTCGAATACTTCTATTAAAGTCTTGTAATTGTATTTGTTGCGCAGCGAAATCAATACCTTCATTACTGTGGACTACGGAGCTGATTCAATTATATAATTCAGGAATTATGTATTTGAACATTAAAATAAATTTTTTTTTCAAAACATGTTTAGCTTTTTGAAATAAATAATCAAATACTCAAACTTGATTCAGAAATGAGCATTGAGTACTGAGTACATACATACATACAAACACATATTATATACACAATACATACACTCAATCTCGAATACAAATATCAAACTATAAAATCTTATGGAGACTTCAAAATACTTCAAAACCTAAATAAATCCAATTGTGAATTGTGATTCACATTAAGGTGAACAAAATTATATCAATATTAAATTTAAAGCAATAATTTTAAAGTGGGCATTCCAAATCACTTCGAATATAACAACAAACGATTTCAATTAGCTCAATTAGATATATATGTATGAGAGAAGAGAAATTAAACTCTCTAATATATACATACCTACCTAACCTCTCTATACCATAAGTGTGAATAAAAACCAATAAACCACTTGATTTTATGTGTTTGTTATAGTTTTTGATTTCATTTAATTGACTGTTAAAAAATCATATTTATATGGGGAGACATTTTAAAGTGAGAGATAAATAAATGATGGCCTAGAATTTTTAAAGTTGCAGGTGATTTAATGGAGTAAATAAAATGATGAAAATAACAAAAAAAATGATGTGGATGTTAGAGATTTTTCAGTATTTTCTTTTATTTATTTTATTATTTATAATACAAATAAATTATGGGTGTTGCGACAGCATGTGGAGGTGGAGAACCAGCAACTTAAAACTTTCAACCATTTTTATGTGCGTTTTGTCAGTCAGCAGGAATGGAGAGGACCTACAATTTTCTGCTAAATCCTATAGATTTCATGACGAGATAATATTCTTAAAGGATTTGTTACTTGTTCGATGGTGAGAAATCTTTGCAGCCTAACTGCCAGTGTGCCAGAAAAATATTTATTCGAAATAAGTTAGGGTCCTATAGAATACAACTTGAAACTTGACTTGCGTTATGTATATTTCCATGAATTATTTTTAAAATAAAACAAAATTGCATCTTAGGACTGTAATGTGCAGGACCTCGAAAGCCGAAAAAATTTCCAAAAAAAAATAGGTACTATTAATGCAACCAAAATCAATAGAATCAGAACCACCTTTTGGCAACAATGTTGTTCTCAAAATTTGACAGAAAAAATCAGAACTTGGAAAGGTTTTTTTGATTTCTGAAAAAAAAAAAAACATTCAAAAACTACTTACGAAATACTGCACATTAACCGTCGATTTTTATCTAGAGAATCGATACAGTATAAACTGTGGTGAGAGGATTGTCTCCAATTTTCTAAGTAGTAGTACTCCAGTGCATTTAAAATGGGTATCCGAATCACACCGCCATAAAATTAAAATGGAAACACGCAACACAATTTCTTTTGTTATCCACTTATCTACTTCTGCTGCTTCGTATTCATGCACACGTAGTATTCACAAAATGAGTTAAATTAAGAGAATTTTTTTTCAAATTAAATTTTTGTGGGTGTTTCATCAGACAAGGGAGGTATCATTTAGTTCTCTAGATAATATAAGTTAGGATAGGGAAAAACAACGTCGTCTGATTCCAAATATCTTCTTGTTCTTTATATTTGGAAAAACATTTTATTTTAACGAAAAATAAGTCTCCGTTGCTCTAGGTACTTCTCAATTAATGATTTAAAGAAACGAATTCGTATATTTAAAAACAATTAGAAAGAAAAAGTCTTTAAAGACTCTATCAGGCATCCGCAGGGAGATATTCTTTATCCATTCAGTCAAAACATTAAGGTATGGGGATGATATCTTCATTTTAGCGCAAACCCCACAAACGATTTAAATGATGATTAATAAATTCTAGACTTACTGCCATCTCTGGGTTCTAACGGTTAACTTCAGCAAGTCTAAAGTAACAATTTTCTGGAATGGAACAGGTAGATACATCAGAGAGGAAAAATGGATTTTTTGAAAGCATGGTCCTTGAACTAGTAAAGGAGTACAAGTACGTCGGAATTATAATCACGCTTCAGCTATCTTTCAAAAATAACCTGCAAGAAAAACTGTTAGAATCCGAAAAAGCCGTTAATTGTATAATTGGAAAGGAGTTCTTGGTAAAAAAAAATTTGGCCACGAGGATAAAATATAAGTTTTTCGAAGCAGTTATGAGATCGATCATGTGCTATGCTGCATCAAGTATGGGGATATCTACGATATGAGAAGATTAAATAGTTTATGCGGCACTTAATCAACAAAGTATTTATACTGCCGGAAAAACACCCCGAAATATATACTAAATTTAGAGTCTGGTGCTTCAGTGTTTTATTTTTTTTTTCGCTGAGGTTACATCTTAATTAGGTACATTAAAAAAGTACTGGCTCTTGAAAATCATCGGCTGCTTAACATCATTGCGAGAAGGCTGACCAGATATATCCTCTTTAAAGAGGACAAGAACTCTTTTTGACCTAGTAAACTTTTGGTCGGTATTTTCTTGAAAAAAACAAGCGATTTTTCGTTCAAAATTTTTTTTGGTGAAACAATTTTTGGATAATAACATTGATATTTTTCATGACCGTTCCACATAAATGTGACTGAAAATATCTATAGTTGATACAGCGCTCAATTTCCAATATCCGCACCAAACAGTGATGTTGTGGATGCATTTGTTTCCAAATCACAATCACTCGTATCGAACGTACTCGAACGCCAAGTGCGACAATTTTGAAAGTTAACGAAACCATCAAGACGAAAATGAGCTTCATCGCTAAAAATGATTTTGTTCGAAAAATCACCAGCAAACCTTAATTATTATTTCAAAATGTTGCTTAACAATGACAACGCGTTGTTCATAAATGTGGCGCTCCATTTTTAAAACCCTCAACTATCACCTGTCAAATTGTAATTTTTTTTATTGGCAACACCTTGCGTGAATTTTTGGGACAGCCTTTACAATGCTAAAATGGTTAAATAGTTATTGCAAAGTAATACAGTTTTTGTGAAATGAAAAAATGTTATTACGAATTCTTTTTTGATCCAATAAATCAAAAAAACAAATACTTGTTTGTTTTTTATTTTTCGTCAGAGATTTTTTAGGATGTCCTCTTTTCATTGAGGATAAATCTGGTCACCCTAATTGCGAGACAACTTTACTTCGAAGAAAATGTTAATTCTTCGCGGAATGGTCGCAACTGGAATAGGAACACAACGGTCAAAAAGTTGAGAGATAATGAGAAAATTGGGAAGATATTGCTGATAAAGATCGACCAGGCAAGTTTTTCAAACTTTACGGACCTGGCCCAACGGATTGAGACTGAAAACACGTACAAACTTCTACGCCACAATCTCGGGGTCAACATCTTCTTTGATCAGTACATCATCATTACAATTTCTACTGTATTCAAAACTAGATGAGAGCTGCTTCGTCTAAATTACATCGTATTAACCCCAAGAATGATAGAAGTGGACTCTCTGCAACCTCATAAAAACGGAAAATGTATAAGGTATCATCTCCTATAGGAATTAGCCCTGTCCTATGCGTCAATTAAATGAGCACATTGGGGAAGAAGAATCCTCACCACTAAATAAAGCATTTGATGTTATCTAAACAGCCAGCACTGGAATGTTTTATTTTATTTTACTAAGACTGCATTGAGATATCTTAGCCAAATTTTAAATGAAGCTTGTTAAGATATATAAAATTAAATATTCAGTTTTTCAAACATTTATTTCTATCAATATTTTTAACCAGAAATGTTTGAAAATCAATAATTATTATTTATTTGCTTAGGCAATAAGTCTGTTCCATATACCTAGTTTCAGACCGCCAGAGTTAATCATTTTTAGTCCGAAGTCGTTTCAGACTTCAAAAATTGTGCTAATTCTTGCAAAAGAGAGCGCGCGAGAGAGAATAAAATATTTTCTATATCTACTCTTTTTTTTTCGGGCTGACAGAAAAAAAAAAGACAAGTAAAATAATGAACACATTTCTACTAGGCACTACCTACCTTCAAATCAGGCGGTTTAAAATTTTGAGCCAATTCTTTTTTAAATAAAATTAGGTATCTACCCGTTAAATGCCAAACATTTTTCTATTAAATTGCCTTTCCAGTTAAACGGAGTCAACTGTATAAGTAAGTACAACAATAGCATGTGACATATTTATCAATTGCTATAAAATCTGCCAACAAAAAGTTTTTTGAGAGATGTATATGACTATCTAGGTACCTATCTTATACTAGATCCCCTTATGACTTCCTTTATTGTTTTCTAATCCCCATAATAGAGAATAATAAAAAAAAAACTAAACTAAAACAATAGACTGTCCTTTTGAAATAAATTGCGAACTAAGCTTATATGAGGCTTCCAAAATAATAATGATTATCGAGATACTGATGGATGTTTATGAAGCTATCTGGTAGATATTAAAAGTTCAGAGGAAGCAGAAAACATAGCTATTATTTCACTACAAAAACAATGAAAACAGCTGAGTCTGACTTTATCTACACTTTCTCTCTAACACATCATAAGATATTTTAAGGGTTAAAGGTGGAACTATACCCGCCTGAAATTCAAATGGATTTCTCTTAATACCCTCATATCACATTCTATATTATGTAGCTATACCGACGAGGACCTTTCATCACTACAAAAACCCATAATTACTCAGATTTTCTCATTCGAATGGAACCTCGCCAAAAACTAATTCCGATCCCATACCTATCTGCTGTATCTATGCCTGCTTGCGTAAAATAAATTGCAAAAACCCGTATAAACCCTCACATAAAACATACATCACCCAAAAACACATCAAAACAAAAAAAAAACTTTCATCGCTCCCATGATAGATATTCATCAACAAAACAAGGCAATTCAAATTCACAAAAAAAAAAAAAAAAAAAAATCACAAATAAAAATTGGTAGGTTCTATGTATCTACCTACAAATATAGCCAACTAGTTACGACGATGAGTACCCTACATGGCCACAAAGCTTAAACAACACAAATTTCCCCATCATTGATTAAAAGTACAAAGTGGTTAACCACCTTAAAAGTGCCCACAGAATGACCGATTGAGTGGCAAAAAAAAATCAAAAAAAAAAAAACAAAATAAAAATAAAAAACAACAACAGCAAAGAATATACGAATACGACGACAAAAAAACTCATAAACCCTTCCATTTCCATGGAATATCCTGAGTAAAAACATATAAAAAAAATAACTCACCATCACCAACACACTATCATTCGGCTTCACTGTGCAGAATTCTCTGGGGGCTTCCAGGCAATTTAACCTGCCTACTTACCTATAAATATGGATAGATATATAGATACTAGGTATAACTCTGGCTGTGGGACAAGTGATACACAACACAACCGCCATACGTTTCGCCTTTGCCTCGTCAACCTGCCTGCACCTTCCTACACCACTACGCCACGCTATGCCACACCACGCTATACGTATATAAGGTAATTTATTATGGTTGGCAAATCGCAGTACAAACGTCAAAATGCGCGATCCACTGAGTAGACACCACATCACACACTCATCAGGGAAGTCGTAGGATGGATGACTCCAATGGCGAAGTGATGGCTATGGCTATATGAGTACCTAACATACCTATACTGAGGCTATATAGACAGGGAAACCAACTACGACGACTATACACGGTTAAATTTGACACTCTGTTGCTAAAAAATATACATAAACATTATATACACACCTGCTGAGCATGGACATTCCGGCATATGCTGCTGAATCGATGTCTGCCGCTCCTGTCTTCTGACTAATTGCAATTGTGACACATCTCGTCGCAGCCGGTGAATCCCATCGAATTTCAATGATAGCCTTCGCACTGTATCCGCGAGATTGTCCGTTGATTTCAGTCCTGCTCCTGATGCAGAAATCGATGCTCCTGAGGATGATGACGATGACAGAGATGCCATCAATTGGGGCAAGTCGTCTAGCTTTGTCTCGAGAAGGGTTATTCTATCGTCGAGATGTCGTAGATGTTTAAGCCGCTCTTCTGTGTAAGTTTGCCGGATGTTCGAGTACACAGAGAATCCCAACGAACCGATACACATCACGTAGAACACAAAGTTAAACAAGGATACTGGAGTAGATACAACAACTATCTTCTTGTCACTACCACTATTGGAGCTACCTCCGCCATCACGTCCACCCACCGTAACCGGGGGTGGTCGGCGTATGGAACTTAGTGATGCTGCTGCTGCTGATGCTGATACTGATGAGGACATAAGGTTTTTTTTGGTATCGCTATTGCTGATGTTTCTGCTGTTTTTCTGATTTTGTTGTTGTTGTTGTTGTTTTTGTTTGTATTGCATTAAGCTAGCTGCTGCTGATACTGCACATAGACGATCTTCTTCGTCCTTGTCCTTTTCGTCTTGTTGGTGCTGCTGAAGTCGTTGTCCAGTTGAGCACTTTTCATTAATTTTACAATTTTCCATGATTGTTTCTAAGAGTATTTTTTTTCTTTCTTGTTGTTGTGTGTGTTAACTCCTTGTTCTTCCTTTCGAGTATAAGGACTTCGAAAACACTCTTAATTGTTTTTTTTTTTTGTTCTTTCTTTAGATTTAACTTTAGCTTATTCCCGCCGCTTCCGTGTTAATCACAGAGAGAGAGAGGAAGAAGAAAAGAAAATAAAAAACTAAAACAGGTCTAATTAGGGTTGCCTTAGTCACTTCACTTAATTTTGATTAACAAAATAGAACAAGCAGAGTGAACACAGTGTTGTGAGTGTAGTGTGAGTCTTTTTTAACTCGCTTTCATTTGGATTAACTCATCAACTTAACTCAACTCATTGCCTGGGATTTGAAATTGGAATGGGGATGTTGATGTTGATGTGATGTTGATGTTGGATGATGATGGGACATCCAACAGAAACGACAACGAAGATATAGAGATTGGCGATGGAGACGGACGATGGGGAGATGTGCTTCTTCACATTCACTTCCTTTGTAAATCTCAGCTTGTCGGTCGTTGTCGTGTCGCTATATTATAACTCTCATCCGAGATGATGGGTGCGAGAGATAGATTTGTTTTTTGTTTTGTTTTGGGGGTTGTTGGGGTGGTGTTTGTATAGAAGATGTAGGGGCGGGTGGGCGTAGACCGAAAAATAGATTTTATTACTATTATATTATTATGATCAACTATATATCTACTAGCTATACGTTCCACAGGGCCACTTGGGGATTAACATTATTTACACAAAACATTTGGAATCACTTGGATCATTATTCGTTTCTGGGGGGTTGGTTGGTTGGTCGGGAGCTCTTAAATAAACTGAAGAACAATGATAATATACGAATAAAAAAAAAACAAAAAAAATCAAACACACACTAGAACCCAAGAAAAAAACAATGAAGAGAGTAGAGAATGATTTTGAATCTGGAAGAAAGAATCTTCTTATTTTTCTTCTTCCCTAAACAATGTTCCGCCTTATTTTGCTCTATTTTTTCCCGTTGGTTGTTTCGACTACGACGACAATGACTTGACTCTGCCGAAGAGCAATGTCTGAATCTATGAACTGCCCCGGGGGCACTCTAGAGCGCGTTCTCTAGGTACAATTTTTTTTTTTATATAATAAAAGAAACGGTTGCCACTTAATTTTTACACACACAGAACACAGAGTCGGAGGAGCAAAGCAACTACTATACTATTATTATTATATTATTTCCGTGTTTGAATTTTTTTATTTTTACTACTCCACTTATATTTCACCCTTTTTTTTATTATTTTGTGTTTTGTTTTTTGGGTGAGTGAATAGAACACACGAAATGGGTGATGAGATGATGTTCGACTATGACTATACTACGAGTATGTACAACGACGACGAATACCGACGACAGCCAGCAAAACGACGGCGGACGTATCTATCACCCTTTTTATCACAAAAAAAAATAATATACAACTCACAACTGAGAGAACTTTTTGTGGCAGAATTAATCTGATGGATGCTGCTCTGCTACTTCTACTGTTCTGCTGCTTCTGCTGCTGAATGATGCTTAATATGCTTCTTTCTATACTGGCTGATGATGGTGCTAGTGCACATACGATATTTTATATTCATGTAGGTAAATTGGATTTGGAATTATTACATAGAGCTAGAGTCATGTGTGTTGTTTTTATGTATTATAGTTGGTGCTGTTGTTGTTGTTTTTGTTATAGAGGAGCAGCACCAGCGGCGGCGTGCTGAACGATTTTCAAAATTTACTGTTTTCTTACTCAATCGCGGAACAAACCCGTCCAACGTTTGATTACAATGCAAGTCAACGAGCAACTGAATTTCATGAATTTCAGTTTCATCGAGTTCGTCCAATCCAACATTTCCAGTAGAACATCAAAAAAATCTTACAGCTTCATTTTTGTGTGCTCACTGCTCTGCAGTCTGCCTATGTCTCCGATTTCTACTCTGAGTGTTATTATTCTGTTGTTTGCTGGTGGCTCCTTTTTGTTGGCTTTGTTGTTGGTGCTCTGTTTCTATTCTGTTGTTGCTTGTTGGTGGTTTGGGTTTTATTTTTTTTTTGTTTTGTGGTTCTGTTTTCATGTAGTTTTACACTCTGGTTCTGGTATAATTTCTCATCGCTCATGCTCTCATCCAGTGCCATAGGGGATGTGTTATTTTCAGTGTTCCTTGTTTTTCCTCCATTATAAATTTTGAGGTTGGTACTTGGTTGGTGTGGAAACTCACTCAAATTAAAGAGCGAGCAACGAATAGAATAATTGAGTGTGGATTTTATCTTTTTAGTCAACTTGTCGGTGTGTCTCTTCTCTAGTGTAGAAGGTGTTGAGTGATTTAATATTACTTTTGGTCAAGTGGAAAAAAAATATATAAAAGATACAGGTTGAGTGGAAATTATGGCATGGCAGCAGCAGCAGGTTTGAGAGGAATTTCAATGATGCAGCAGATTTAGATGGGATTTCGGAAATTAAGGGAGTTTGAGGATGCAGTTGTGGGTGAATTTTCTTTTGCGTACGAAACAGCAATGGGTGATGAGTATGAGTACGATGAAAGTGTTGTCGAGAAAATATTTTTGGAGTGGGATTGTTTAGTACGAACAAATTACGCAATAAGCTAATTACTTGTACTTATAATCTAATACGAGATTAAACTTTGAGATATGAATTAAATATAAATTTTTTATCATTATTAGATAGGTACATTTATATTTGTTTATAATAGTTTTAATAGGATTGCTTAGGTAGGGATACAAATTTGAATTGCACTACTTTTGAAGCTGTCATCTCTCGACATTTGACGTTTTTTGATGCACGCTTTAACAACGCATTGAAATTGTTAAAATTCACTACAAAAAATGGTGAACGCAATCGCAAACGCACAATCGCAATTTTGCAAGACACCGTGTTATTTCTCGAAGAGGTGATCACAGTTGGCCAACGAGATCTTGTGACTTAACACCTTTAGACGTTTTTACTTGCGATATACAGGTACTATATACCATTTTATAAAAAAAAAACAATTCCGAAAAATGGTAGGTACCTCCCATAGAATCATTTTTTGATTTTCAATTTTCTCAAAAACAGTTCAACTGATATTGATCAATTTCTTATGGAAAATGTTTTAAAAGTTTTGTATACCAAAATTAAAAAAAAAATATTTTTTTGGATTTAAAAAAAAAATTTTAATTCGAAAACAAATTTTTATTAAACTTGGCACCCAGCAGTTTTTTAACATTATCTAGCAGAATATTTTAAATGAAAATTATTCTTATAACCAAAAGTAAGGGTACCTCACATACAAATGTTTAAAAACTGGTATTTGAAATCTCATTTTTCTCAAAAACGCCTCCTACGATTTTGATTAAAATTTTAGTGTGAACTTATAGCTGTACGATCTACCACATTATTTGAAAAAAAAATTATCTATCGTATTATCAGTTGAATTGATTTGAATTTTTTTGCACCAAAGCTTCAAATAATTTCTAATAATATTGCAAAATTTTCAAAAATTTTTATAATTTAAAAACTAATTTTTCGAACTACATACTTTTTTGGTTTCCTAAGACAAAAACCTTTTGTCCGTAACGTGTGTCAGCACAAAAAATGGCTTTATTCAACTAATTTCTTACTGAAAACTAAAAGGTAGTATACTAAGGCCAGTGTTCCCACATTGGTAGTTTTCCCAATCAAAATGTTGGGAAAAAACCAGTTTGGTGGTATTAAAGTGAAAAAAATCATGGTGGAATTTATGATTGGAAAATGTTTCAAATACTTTTTTTGTGGGGGGAAATAATATTTTTACCATAATCGCAACTTACTGTACTCTGGTAGATACAGTACGTTCTCGATTCACGCAACTCCTCGATTTTCGCAACAGCTGAATTTATATCATTGTTGACGCAGTAATCGCAACTCTTCAAAAACATTGACTCGATAAGTGCAACTTTTGTTTTTATATGCATATCTTTATTTACTCAGGTTCTTAGCTATGTCTGCGTTTTTGTCTGTTGCGTTACATTTTGTCTCGGCAGTTATTTTACCGCTACTTTTGAGTGATGGTACGATTAAGTTGTATGAATGTACATCATATGTATCTATACAATTCAAGATTTTCTTTTTAGTTCAGCCCCTATTGAACAAATGTTGAGCCTTCAAAAATTGCGAGAAATAGCGATTTTAAAAAATTTAAAAAATCTAAAAATCCAAAAAATCGAAACAAAAATGTCCAATTTTTTCCAAAGAAAATAATTATAGCTATATAGAGAACTAAACGTATGTATGCATTAATGTACTTATATCTTAAAGAATGAACTTATTTTTGTTTTGTTTCTTATTATTTATGTGTTATTGAATAAAAATTTGTTGCATTATTATATAAGTGCTGGTTTTCTGATTTTCGCTTTGAATCTCGAATTGAGCCTAAACAAATATTTACTCGGTTATTGCAACAACCTCGGTCATTGCAACCACTCTTGTTTTAATTAGTTGCGATAATCGAGAATGCACTGTACCTAAACCTTCCTATTTTCCTCCACTTTGTTTTCTTAAGTTTCATTTATAACTCACAAAAAATATATTTTGTCTGACCATCAGTGACACATAAAACAAACAAAGGGAAATAATCTTTTGTTCTTCTTTCCAAAAAAATAAACAAACCAATTTTTCTGTTCATGAAATTGCAACGACAATCTTCCTTCTTGGCTTGAATTCAACTAAAGCAATTAATTATAGCTTATCCCAGGGGACCAACAGTCTGATTCTAAAACAAGGCGACCCATTCATATGCAAAATCTTGTAAAGCAATCAGCTAAAAACTTGTTCTCACACAGGCAACTAGTTGCCCTCGTTGGACGGTTCATTATTGCGCTATCAGTAGCTATAAGAATGTTTTGTAGAAGTCAGACTAGGAACACACTTGCTATTTTATGGTCATTATGATGTTTATTTTTTCCATCTAGTACAAGAATGGTGGGATTTTTCTAATCTCATCTGGCATCACTGGTATAAATATACTAAGGCTGTCCACGAGACTAGAAGTTTAGATCTTATGATGCTTTTTCTTCGTGGCTCAGGTGAGCTCACCGGTACCTGTAACATGGTATTTCATATACAACAATCCTTTTTTACCTTAAAATAATAGCATTGGTATTTCATATAAAACAATGGTTCGGTGGCTTAATTAATTAATACGTTATTTCATATAAAGTGTGCCCAGCAGTCAGCACCCAACCAGGGGAGAACGTAGAATAATTTCAGACATTGCGAAAATGAGAGCCAGCTTAATAGATAAGTATATCTTCTCAATAAAAAAACACACTGTGAGTGAATGAACACACAGTTTTTCAATAAACATGAATTTTTTGTTCCAATATATTTTACTTTATTTCCAAACAACACAACTGATGAGTCCAAGTGAGATCGCCGGGACGAAACGCCAAATTTTGTAGGACTTAAAGGCCGTTAAAAGCTTTTTTGAGACAAAAAACAATTATCAGAAATGATTAATAATAAAAGAATTTACAAAGAATCCAATCGGCGGCCGGCGCAGCAGAATTTAGTATTTTTTTTTATGAAGAGCTTGGTTTGTCAGTTATGGAAGTAAAACGTAATAGATTTTCTCTTTTTGGTTCTTTATTTGACACAAGCCTTGTACCCGGTGCCGAACCTGCCTTAAGGCAAAACAGGCAGTTGCCTGGGGCGCCAGTCAGCTAGGGCGGTAAATTTGGTGAAATAAATTTAAAACTGAAAAAAGGGTAACACAAATGCGTCTCCTTGAATCTAAAACAATATCAGCAACTATTGCACTGTATTTTGTTCATTCTTCTTTGTTGTTCATTCCAGGTATACGAGGGCATACAGACAAATTTATTTCTTATACCTCTCTTTAAAAGTATTTAACATTTGGGAAGCTTGTTGCCGTTCACCGTTGCTTGCACAAACTGTGCAGCGTTTGTATAGCATCAAAATATAATAATTGAAGTTGGCCATGTAGGCAGAAAGTGCAGAATTTGATGAAAATTCAAGTTTCAAAGCAACTCAACTAGGTAAATTTAAATTTGTTTTGTCAACGATTATTTGGAATGAGTTTTTAGGAAAAATAAACGTCCTTTCAAAAATGCTCCAGTCAAAATCCATGGACTTTTTAACATGCTCAGAACATTTAGATAAACTGCGGCAGTACTTTCAGGCAAACCGTTCTGATGAATCTTTATTTGAAGCATTATATACAAGAACTCTATATATATATTGCTACAAAGATGAATATGCATGTAGATTTCATTGTGTCCGATTCGATGAGCTTATACGTAGTCGCCGTTATCAGTCTGAACAATCTCAATCAATTGATCCAAAATTAAAATTTAAAGTTGATTTCAATTCTACCACGTAATCGATGTGACGTTATCTTCTCTCGACGAGCGTTTTGGACATTATTAATATCTGAACGAAAACTTGGTTTTTCTCTGCGATATTTCAAAGAATGTGGACTTTAAGAATTGCGAGAAACTTGAAGCAATTTTAACAGCAAGAATTGACGACGAAGTTCAAAAGGATGTCATAACTATAGGGATCTCTTGAGTAAAATTAATATATTTAATCAAACGTCAAATCTTACTGATCTCAAACCGCCATCAATTTTAAATTATTTAGCTTCAAACCATTTGCTTGAATTGTATCCAAATTTAACAACTGCGTTAAAAATTCTCTAAACGTTTCCTGTAAGTGTTGCTACAGGGGAAGCTAGTTTTTCAAAACTTAAAATAATAAAATCATATTTACGCTCAACTATGACTGAAGAGCGATTAACAGCCTTGGCAAAAATTTCCATTGAAAAAGACATGCTGAATCGTATTGAAGAAGAAGAAATCGCTACAAGATTTGCAAAAATGAAATCGCGAAGAGTAGCATTTTAATGTCAATATTTTGTAAAATTATTTTATCGAAAATCCATAAAATGTATTAAATAAAACTTCTAAATATTAATTTGTACGATTTTCGTTTTTTTTTTTTTAATTTGGGGCGCCAAAATTGAATTTGCCTGGGGCGGCAAAAGTCCCGCTTGTACCTACATCTATAAAGGGTGAAATGTTTTATAAATAGGAATTTATGCAACCTTACATAGAGGCAACATAAAACCTTATCCAGTAGGGATGAGTCAATATTTTGGTAACAGGTATTCAGTAACAGGTATTTGGAAATAAAAATAACAACTTGTTATTAAAAATCAAAAATAACAGTTATTGAAATAACAGATAAGATTTATAAATTTTTATTTTATTTATGTAACTGAAACAATTTTTTAAATATTTAAAAAAAAAACTATTTTGATGGGGATAAACAAGTCAAAAATCGATACCTTTGGCAATGGGATTCTATTAATAATAAAATAAAAAAAAAACTATATTTAATTCTTTAAATTTAATTACTGACTTTGCTTAAATGTTATTGGGTTTACCACTTATCACTAATTTCAAAGACATCGAGTATATTTTAAAGTTTAATTAAGTAACAAAAAGTTGCATCAATTTCATTACCTATTTTGCTTAACTGTTATTCGCCTTATCGGTGATTGCAAAGTTATCGTGTAAACCCGAAATTAAACAAAAACTTGCATTAATTCCATTACCGATTTTGCTTAACTGTTATTCGGCTTATCGGTGATTGCAAAGTTGTCATGCAAATCCGAAATGAAACAAAAAGTTTCATAAATTTCATTACTGATTTTGGTTAACTGTTATTTGGCTTATCGGTGATTGCAAAGTTATCGTGTAAACCCGAAATTAAACAAAAACTTGCATTAATTTCATTACCGATTTTGCTTAAATGTTATTCGGCTTATCGGTGATTGCAAAGTTGTCATGCAAATCCGAAATGAAACAAAAAGTTGCATACATTTCATTACTTATTTCGGTTAACTGTTATTTGGCTTATCGGTGATTGCAAAGTTATCGTGTAAACCCGAAGTTAAACAAAAACTTGCATTAATTTCATTACCGATTTTGCTTAACTGTTATTCGGCTTATCGGTGATTGCAAAGTTGTCATGCAAATCCGAAATGAAACAAAAAGTTGCATAAATTTCATTACTGATTTTGGTTAACTGTTATTTGGCTTATCGGTGATTGCAAAGTTATCGTGTAAACCCGAAATGAAACAAAAAGTTGCATAAATTTCATTACTGATTTTGGTTAACTGTTATTTGGCTTATCGGTGATTGCAAAGTTGTCGTGCAAATCCGAAATGAAACAAAAAGTTGCATTAATTTCATTAATGATTTTGGTTAACTGTTATTTGGCTTATCGGTGATTGCAAAGTTATTGTGTAAACCCGAAATTAAACAAAAACTTGCATTAATTTCATTACCGATTTTGCTTAACTGTTATTCGGCTTATCGGTGATTGCAAAGTTGTCGTGCAAATCCGAAATGAAACAAAAAGTTGCATTAATTTCATTACTGATTTTGCTTAACTGTTACTCGGCTTATCGGTGATTGCAAAGCTGTCGTGCAAATCCGAAATGCAACAAAAAGTTGTATAAATTTCATTACTGATTTTGGTTAACTGTTATTTGGCTTATCGGTGATTGCATAGTTGTCGTGCTAATCCGAAATGTAACAAATTTATAATTTTTTTTTATTTGAAACCACTAATAAACAGAATCACCGTTAAGGAAAATCAATAATGAAATTTAAAGTAAATCACCAATAAACAATGAAAACTTTACTTACTTAACACTGTACTTTAACGACAATTTGTGTTCTATAACTGTTATTTCAGTAACAGGTATTTCCCCCTCACGGTTTTCGCCTTGTTGTGGCGAGGGGGCTTACGTCTAACTCTTCAGCAATCCAGCTGCGGAGTAAGACAACTAAGAAAACCACCAAAAGCAGAGATGTTAATCAAAAAAAAAAAAAAAAAAAAATATGGATAAAAGTTTACATAATGAAGAAAATCGAACGGGGATATACGTTCAAGAGTCGGCAGAAGTCACGGCTGCCGGCGAGGGCTTGGCTTCGCAAGAAGCTAAGTCGCCAGTGACAATAGTAAACTTAGAGAAAGAAAAACGAGAGCTAAAAAGACAACCGGTCATTCTTTCAGTGGATCTCCTTCCCGACATAGATGGTTTAACTATCAAAGGTACGGAGACCTCGGACAGACCTCCTTCCATAGGTAGTCAAACCGAGGACGAGCTACTGATGGAACCGAGTCAAGAAGAGACTATGCTGAAGTCTGCTGCACCCCTCAAAGCTTCGAGGCAACGCAGCAACTACAGATCCTCCAAAAGATTCGTGAAAACGACCGAGTTGAAAGACCCTGCGACGCTCAGTTCGAGAGATAAGGCTCTCCTAAAAAAGCATAAGAAGCTAGTTAGGAACTTTGAGCGGCAGCTGGCAGAGACTGCCACTGCACCCAGGGGATTAACAGAGCAAGGGAACACCAAAGAGTCGGAGAGCAAAGGAGTAGATGCTGCCAAATCTAGGTCTGCCTCTAAAAAGGTAAACCGTGAACAGGCTGGCAATAACTCGACCGCTCGGAACGACAAAGGTAAAGTTCAGGCGACTTCCAGCAAGAAACAGCAAGCCAACGCTAGGAAAGACCAAGCACCGGCAAGCACCTCTTCTGGAACGAAACCAGGAACGTCCAAGAGACAAAGATCGGAGGAGACAGTCAAGCAAGACGGTGCTAAGAAACAGAAAACCAGCAGCTTCGACACCACCCCGATTGACCTACAAATCGCCATAATAAGCCGTGACGACCCAGATGGGAAAATCTCGGCAAAAAACTGGCTTCTTGTGGAAAATGAGATCCTTAAAGCTATGATGGCGGCATCAGAGAACGATAGTTCTGAGGACTATATCTTTGATGGTGCCGGATGGCGGCGAGGAGTTAAAGTGGTCTGCTGCGGTGACCAGAAATCACGGGAGTTCCTGAACCATACAATCGCCAACATTGACGAACTATGGGAAGGTTCCTCCCTTGAAGTTCTACCCGCCGCAGCTCTACCACTCCGACAGCAGTTTAGTATCTGGATCCCCCCTCCTGCAGAACATGAGGACGCAGCCATTATTAAGCTGTTGGCGAAGCAGAACAAAGAGCTTCCCATTTTAGAATGGAAGCTCCAACACTCAAGAAAGAGTCATGGTGGCGAAGGGAAGGACCTCTTGTTTGTGGCAGACAAGAAATCTGACCTTCTGCTCAGAGAAAGGAAAGACGTGTTGAGGTATGGTCTCGGAACCGTAAAGGTTAAGAGGCATGAAGGCAAAGGGGAGTCAAAAGCTGCAAGTGGTGCAAATAAACCTGCACCACGCTAAAGCAGCAACGTACGACCTTACGCTCTACATGTCTCACGAGAACGTGGATGTGGCCTTGATCCAGGAACCATGGTTAGGCAAAAACCGAATCCGTGGGTTGAGGTCAAAACACTACAACCTTTTCCATTCCACGTCAGATGAAGGTGATATAAGAAGTTGTATCCTAGTGAAAAAATCAATTAACGCTTTCTTCCTATCTAGGTACAGCAACAAGGACAACACGGCAATCAGCGTCGAATCGAATGAAGGAAACTTCATTCTAGCGTCGACGTACATGCCGTACGAGGAGGAGAGCCCACCATCAAAAACAGTCCGCGATCTGGTGGTCCATGCCACAGCAAGCGATACACCTTTGGTGGTAGGATGTGATGCCAACGCTCACCACACTCAATGGGGCTCAAAGGACATCAATAAAAGGGGTGAGTCAATTTTTGAATATATTCTCTGTTCTAATTTATCGTTATGTAATAGGGGCAATCACCCTACCTTTCGAAACAAAAACAGGGAGGAAATCATAGATTTGACTCTTATTAGCAATAATAGTAAAATTTCAGTTGAAGACTGGAGAGTCTCACCTAAAGAATCTTTTTCGGATCACTTTAGGATACTCTTCTCTATAGACAGGAACTTTACTGTAAAGAAACCTTACAGGAACCCAACTAGAACGAATTGGACAGAGTACGAAAAATGGCTGAAAGACTGTATTGATCCACCAGAGGACAATACAAGTCTAAGTACTTCAACCATTGACACTGTTGTCCAAAACTTGTCTGGCAAAATGAGAATGTCTTTTGAAAAACACTGCCCTTTATCTCGTTCCAATAACTCCACTAACCCACCCTGGTGGAATGGTGTACTAAAGAAACGTAGAACAGAGGTTAGAAAACTTTTCAATAAAGCTAAACTGAGTAAATTAGAAGAGGACTTAAAGTCTTATAGAGCCGCACTTAACATCTACACCAAAGAGTTAAGGAAGGCCAAAAAGGATTCGTGGGCTAAACATTGTGAATCCATTGAAAAAACAAGCGAGGCGGCGAGGCTCCGTAGAACCCTGGCCCTTAATCCCACGATCCCGGGGTACATAAAACACCCTGATGGATCATGGTCGAACTCGAGCCTAGAAACGCTTGAACTCTTCATGGAAACTCATTTCCCCGGTTGTAAAAACCCAGAAAGTTCTGATTGCTCGCAATCGAACACGCTGGATTTTACTCACACGGAATCGAATTTAGAACTTAACCAGGTTATTACTGAGCAGAAGATTATCTGGGCAATAAACTCGTTCAAACCCTATAAATCAGCGGGACCAGACGAGATTTTTCCAGCTCTTCTTCAAAATGCTCTCAAAGTAATAACTTCGTGGCTTAGGGTAATCTTCATAAGTTGTATCAAACTTAGATACGTCCCTAATAGCTGGAAAAAGGTCAAGGTAGTCTTTATCCCAAAAGCAGGGAAACCGACTCACTCGACCGCTCAGGATTATAGACCAATAAGTCTCTCTTCGTTTCTCCTTAAGACACTAGAGAGGATAATTGATCTACATGTTAGAGAACTTCTCAACGAAAACAATTTGTGCAACTACCAACACGCTTACCTTAAAGGTAAATCAGTGGAGACTGCTCTGCATGAAGTAGTTTCACATATTGAGAAAAGTCTTGAACATAAAGAATATACCCTGGCAGCATTTCTTGATATCGAGGGTGCGTTTAATAACGTTAAAACGGAATCAATCAAAACTGCCTTAGTTGAGGTTGGAGTTGAATCTGTCATTGTCGATTGGATCTTCACCATGTTAAATGGCAGAATTATCAACTCTCAATTAGGAGTTAGCACTATCGAGAAAACAGTTACTAGAGGCACACCACAGGGAGGAGTCATCTCACCCCTGCTCTGGATCCTCGTAGTCAACAAAATTCTCACAAAGTTCAAAGATCAGGGCATTAAAATCGTAGCATATGCAGATGACATAGTGGTTTTGGTATCAGGCAAGTTTCTTACCATCATCGAAAACATTATGGAAAATGCATTAAAGGATTTATCTTCTTGGGCAACTAAGAACGGTCTCGGGGTCAACCCCACCAAGACAGAGCTAGTTTTGTTCACGAAGAAACGGAAACTGGAGGGCTTCAACCCTCCCAAACTAAATGGTATTCCTCTAAAACTTTCAAAGGAAGCTAAATTTCTAGGAGTAATCCTTGACTCCAAGCTCTCATGGAAGCGTAATACTGAGGAGAGAATGAAAAAAGCACTATGTGCATTCTACACATGCAAAAAGACCTTCGGTGTACGTTGGGGTATGCGACCGCAAGTCATCCAATGGATGTACACAGCGATTGTCAGACCCATTCTTACCTATGGCTCTATTGTATGGTGGAAGGCGGTGGAAAAATCAAGCTATCTCAAGAACCTGAATAAGGTTCAGAGACTAGCCTGTATAGGAATGACAGGGGCTCAAAGATCCACACCACAAGCTGGGTTGGAGGTGATCTTGGACCTCCCGGCTCTGGATGAGTTCATAAGATGCACGGCAGCCAAAACTGCAATTCGTTTAAGAGAACTGAGTTTTTGGAGGCACAGCACTTATGGACACGGGTCAATCTTACAAAGATATGACACGATTCCAGAACTGATGGAGACCACCGATTACATCCCCCCTTTACTAGATTTCGATAGGAAATTTTCTATTTTCATACCAGAAAGACAGGATTGGGATCCTAATTCACTTATAAGTAAACAGGGTATCCCTTTCTACACTGACGGTTCAAAAATGGAAACAGGAACAGGTGCGGGAGTGTTTTGCCAATCACTCAACATCAGAGTGTCATATAAACTCCCAGCTGACTGTAGTGTCTTTCAGGCCGAGATCTTTGCCATTGGAAAAGCAGCTGAATTGGCACATCACGAAAAGCTAAGCTCTTCGGAGATTACTTTTTTCGTGGACAGCCAGGCTGCTATCAAAGCCTTAGCCAGTGAGACCATAAGATCAAAAGCAGTTTTAAACTGTAGGAAGGAACTAAATAAAATCTGCCACACTAACCAGGTAAAGCTCTGCTGGGTTCCTGGACATAGTAATATAGAAGGGAATGATATAGTAGATGAACTAGCCAGGAAAGGGTCAGAAGCAGACACAAGTAGTAGCGACCATTCAGTTAGGGGACCACTCGTCCCGATTGGGGTACTCAAGAGGAAGATAGACCTTAAACTAAAAGAGGAAATTAATAACTCCTGGAAATCCAGGGACGATTGCGCAATCTCTAGAAGTTTATGGCCTAACACAAATGAAAAGGAAACTCGGTATATTCTATCGCTGAGTAAAAAGAACATTAAAACCTTGATAGGTGTACTAACAGGTCATTGCGCCATTGGCACAATGGCTAACAGGATAGGGGCATTTGCACCCGATTTTTGTAGGAGCTGTCAAGAGGAGGAGGAAATAGAAACCATTAAACACCTGCTCTGTGACTGTCCGAACCTCCAAACCAGCCGACTCCGTCATTTCGGAAACAGGTTTGTTGGAGAACTGGATGATCTAGCACAGGTCTCAATGGCAAACATGAGGAAATTTATAGATAGCACAGGCTGGTTCGTTAACGAGCCAGTCTACGCTAATCGGCAAAATTGAGGAGCATCGATGCTAACTTTTACAGGGGATCACAATGGACCAGTAGGCCCCCGTGTACGCAACAGCTTCATGCTGTGCACACCCCTTATAACCTAACCTAACCTAACAGGTATTTATAACAGGTATTGGAAAGTAGCAATATCAGTAGTAACAGATATTGCAAACTAGCAGTTTAGCCCATCTCTATTATCCAGTGCATAGTTAATCATGTGTTTAGCGAAATCTATTAAATGAGTCTGTATATTTTTAATGTCAGTAGACCATGAACTATGAAGTTGGAACTATCACCGTTAAACATTGGGAGCGAAAAGTAAAATGTTCGATCTTTAACTTTAATTAATCATTAGACTTTACTTTTATTTATATGTAATGTATGTATATTCATATTCAAAATATTAACGGAATAACATTTCATAGCCTTTTTGCAAAGTCGAACAATAAGAATGCGCCTTTATTGCTTGAGTTTTCACCACTATAAGAAGACTACAAGTGAAGTTACGCATTCAGCGCCATCTAGATTTCAAGATTTCAACAGTTCTTTTTCACTTTGACTAATTAACATATTTATTTTCCTTCCTTAAGCATATGTAGTATGCAGCTGAAGCGAAACGAAAATTTCTATACGAAAATTGAAGCGTGAAATCATAAACGAAAAATTTCGTTTTCATTTTTGTTCAACGAGCGAAATTGATAATTGTAGCAGAATATTTGGAGAAGTCTCCACTCTTTTTCGCACTGAATTATTTGAACCAAACATTATTGTCTGCGGAAAAGTGAAATTCGAGTTTTTATTTGTATTTTTATTTGTTGTTTCTTTGATTATAGCAAAGGCTTCTGTGACTTTTTTTTGTTTTTTTTTTCCTTTTTTTTTACAATTGGGGACATTATTTTTTCCGTAGTCGTTCCGTTTGCATTTTCGCTATCGATTTGGGGACCAGAGAAAATATTCGTTTCACTTCAGCTGCGAACTAGGCTTTGATTTTTTATGTAAGATACTTACGAGTAAATACCTTGAAATACCATACAACCTTTTTACTTAATCTTATTAAAAAAGATGACAGGGCAGGGCCAAACCATTTTGACTTGCAAGCAAACTTGGTAATTGTTCAATTGGTTTAATTTATCATAAATTTTTTCAAGAGCTATACAATATTCAATACAGTTACTGTGTTTTCAAGTTTTTTTTTTTAATAATGTTTGGCTCCACGTTGGGCGCCAAATATTAATTTATTAAAATTAAACCTTTTGTTATCTTTTCACAATTCTTTGGCATGCATGTACACACTAGAATAAATCTCAGGTTCTTCTGCTGACAAACTTAGTTTATTTGCATAATACACAACCCAATCGAGAATAGATAATTAACGTAAATAATTTTGTCTTTTATTTTGTACCTTCATATAATACTATTCTACTGACACAGCAATTCCCTACAACCGATGCCTTCAAGCTTTGAGTGGCATGCTGCATTAAGCTACCAGCACCCTTATCGCACCATAAAACTCAATTTGTATCCTTCTATCTCTGGAATATCAAACTGGATTGAGTGTATGCGATATGGCTTCTCTCTTTATTGCATACCGATGCCAACTGTCAAACTGTTGCCAATACAGCACTTTTTTATTGTAGTTCGTTTGTCTGTCTGGTCTGGTGCTGGTGCTGGTGCTCGTCTGGCTGTGACTTTGGCTCTGGCCGATGGCCTCTGTATATTCTGTATTTCTGTCCACGGTCCGGTATAGCCGGCAGCGGTGGCGGCTAAAATAGTGGGTGGTTTGCGGAAAGGGAGCCATCATCGTAACGAGAGTAACGCCCAAACCAAGTTTTCCAATACGCAGTTTGATTAATTTATTTGTCAATATGTCCACACTGCCCCTCGGGAATATGCATTTGCCAAATGTAGTGGAAAAAATGGAATCGCTTTTTTCGGTCAAATTGCGTTGCAATAAAACTATATGAGAACAAAAAAGAAAATATTGTTGTATTACGGACCGAACCCAAACGGGAAAGTTTTGGGCGTGCGCACTTGTTGGATTGGTTTTTTTTTGTTTCTTTCTTTCTGATTTCTCGTATAGGGCGCATAAAACCCCCCAACGTGCTGTACACATCAGCATTAGTCATTGGACTTTGGGGATTTTTCAATGTTAAGCACTTTTATGGAAAAAAGAAGGCACCGTCGTCGTTGGTAGTCGGTCGGTCGTATAGTCAGGGGATGAGGATGAGGATTAACAGAAAACAGTTTAAGCAGCAAAGGAAAATAAAAGGACGAAAAACTCTTTCATCCCGCACATATTGTATTCAAATCCGAAAACTGCAGCTTAACTTGCGTTAGAACTGTGACGGTGGGGTGGGGGGAAGGTTCAAGGGTGTGGGCGTTTGTGGAAAAGTCCAAAAACAACTATAAACGCGCTCTTATACAACTTTGTTGCGTGATAATAAATTACTCTACACTATTTGCATAGTCTGGGATTTTGCACCCTTAAATGTGACACCCTTTCAACACCCGCCCCAGCTGGCGCTGCTCCTGCTGCTGCTGCGGGCTGGATATGGCTTTATATAGCTCATGCTGTCCCAGATCTCAGTCACAGTTACTGTCGCTGGCTGATTGCCATTTCGCAGGACGAGTGGGGAGATCTAATCGACAGTGAAAGAGAACGAAATGACTTGTAAATCGGTAAATCGGATAATGGAGGGGAAGTAATAATTTCCGGAACATCCTGTAAGGAGCAAATTGTGTTTTTGTTAACAGATCAATTGATTGGCATGATTTTCGGAAGAAAAGGTGGTGCTACGAGTGTATATATGAGAACTTTTTTTTGAGGACATTTTTTTTTTGAGACACCATATTATACTTTATATGCCGGCAGTGTTTTTTGACATTGCAGAATTGATCCTGGAGCGCTGGAAATCTGTGCAGGACTCTGTTGCTGTTGGTGATGCCTTGAGCAGAGGTGGTGGTGGTG
The DNA here is from genome assembly GCA_929447395.1 of Epistrophe grossulariae. NCBI lineage: Eukaryota > Metazoa > Arthropoda > Insecta > Diptera > Syrphidae > Epistrophe > Epistrophe grossulariae. The sequence continues at coordinate 149,772,476 of OV839567.1, read as the reverse complement.
GCGCAACAGTATATGAAGACATTTTTGTATAAGCTTTTCACAAACATAAGAAAGCCAATGAAGAAAACTTTTGCGTATACGAAATGAAAGTTAATTTCCGTTTGAAATAAATCAAATTTGAATATTGCCAATTATGGACGTTGGCTTTGGACGTTTTGGCATTGGTTGTAACATGAAAATATGGGGCGGACATTATTCTACCATCATCATCATCATCTAGAAGATGTAATGTTGAAATGTGTTTGTTTGAAGTGACTTTTATACGAGTTAGGGATATGGGAAAACTAAAAGATATAGGAATAAGGATATGAGATTTGTGGTTGAAGAAGCAGAAGAAGAAGCAACTACTGCGCACATGACCTGGGTTTCCATATCTAGTATTTCGATTATTAGATTATTATAGATTCTTTTTTGTGATGCTATGCGCCATATGTTGCATTTTTTATTATTTCTATTTGGGAGGATAAAAAAAGGGGATGTTTGAATGTTTCATATAAATGCGCATTTCAAGTTTTACAAGAATGCCATCATGTTCACTTTGATATGATTATGTAGATTCTGGAAAACATTTCATTCATTTATTGTCTTATTGTCTACTTTCTAAAAGAGGGATTTGAGAAATTGATAGCTAAAGAAACTTATTAAAGGTTTAAATTTTCAACTTAATAAAAGATAGTTTTTTATAGCAAGAGAAAACTATGCTACTAATCCCAATTCCCCTAATTATGAATCTTAGAAAAAAAAATAAGTTCGGCAATTGAAATTTGTTTTGAGTTTTGTTGGGCGCCATTTAAAATATATTATTTATTAGTCAATATTTGCATCAATATCTCTCAAATAATTAATTGAGTAATAAACGTGTTTCTATTTTTTGGTCGATGCTACAATTACAAGTACAATTTATAAATTGTCACACATTTAATATTTTACCTTCTCTTCCCAAACTTAGAAAAAGCATTTTATAATGTTTCAATGAATTTCAGAATTTAAACAGTACATGCAATATGAGGGTCGTAGCTAAATTCAAGTATTAATTACTACAGGAAAAATTATTAAGATTTCAATGAAACCCTACATATATAAAAATTAATTAATATTGATGACCTTAAAAAAAAGTTCGTTATGTGAAGTTGTGATCTTTATATTCGGAATAGTAGTTATGGATACAACATATAAGTGAAACGTAGGCTTTTATTTATAGTCCGAAAATATTCAAGGGTAGGAAAAATTTTTCTTGTGTTAATTTATAAGATATCTAAATAATGTATCCATATATCAATTAATGACCTCTATTAATTTTATTGTACTATTTGTCGGGCTTTTCTTTAAAAAAAACCCAAAGAAAGTACCCGTGGGTTTTAAACAAAAGACGCTCCCTTTTCCTAAAAAAACAGTAGATACCGATCCCTTTTAAACACTAAATTTAATTTTTGATGTAATAAAATATTTTTTTAATATTTTTAACGAATTTTAGTTAGTATCTTTACGTAATTATATTCACGCAATATTGTACATATACATACCTTCATATCTGTACAGTATTTCCAAAAAAAACTGTCAACACCGTATTTCCCTATATATGAAATTTTTGTCAACATCTGAAACAAAGTTCAGATTGACCGGTTTGGGTAAGAAATTCCAAATATCAAAACCCATTGTAATGAGTTCCGAATCTTTAAATTCTCTTATCCCGATCTTAAGAAGAACGTGTCTTCTCACAGGCTTTGCATGCATATACCAAGGGCAAATCTGTTGAGACTGCACTTCATGAAGTGGTCGGCGCAATTGAAAAATAAATTAATTTCAAGGAATTTACCGAAGGAGCATTCCTTGACATATGTAGAAGAGGGTGGCCCTGGTGCAGTGGAAGTAGTTCTTGACTGTTAACCTGGATGTGTGGGTTCGATCTCCAGTCTAGGCAGCATTCTTTTCTATATTCCCTGAACTGAACGCCACCACTGGGATTTAATGAGATATTCAAAACCTAATTTCTCAATCCACTGTGCCAACAAAAATCTATCCTATCCTTCTATTCCTTCTAAACATTGCCTAATTTATAAGACCCTAGTCCCTAGGTCTTACTGGTATATATATGTTTGTGTTGTTTTTTTTTTTTAAGAAGGGGGTCATAACAACGTTTACAATATTTTAATTTGAGTCCTCAACTCCATTAGCATCGATCCGATACTGGTAAAATGGATTGACTCCATGCTTCAAACTAAAGTTGTAAATAAATCTGAGTGCGGTCAAGTTCGTGGCATATGCCGATGACATCGTTATATAATGGCCTCGCGGAAATATGTTCTTACACTGCGCGAACCCTTAGAAATTGCCCTTGACAAGCTCAGCAGCTGGGTGTTCAAATGCGGATTCAATGTTAAACAATGAAGACACAACTGATGAAACTTAATATTCCAAAAATAGACCCGCCCACAATGAACGCTAAACCAGTAAGTAATTTAATAGTAAGGATTTAGGTCTCAGCCAACAATCTTGGTGTGGTCTTTGAACGTAAACTAAACTGGAATGAAAATATTAAAGAAAGATCAAAAAAGTGACAGAAGTTGGTAACCAATCGTAGCCCTAGAAACTTTCCTCTCATTAGCCCCACTGGATTTGTTTACGAAGGAATTTTCGGCCAAAAAGTGATCGAATGTGTAATAATTGGAAAGAAGCCTCTGTGGTCCCAAAACTAAAATGAACTTCACTGAAATAAACAATCAAACAGAGAACATTTCACCGTATTCTAATCCAGTGACTCCCAACAAGGGAAATATGAAAGGAAAAACGTGTCATATCATAAATACAAATCATGCTTCGGTCTTTTCAGACAAACATAGGCAAACGAGGGTGTTGGTTCAGGAATCTACTCCGATAACCCACATATCAAATATATCAATAAAACCTCCAATTTTGCAGAAAGTAGAAATGCTAATTGCTAGTAGTTTGCGAAACTTCAAAATATCTTGCATTGCGACATATTGTGGAGTAGTTGATAAAAATATCGATATCTTCGAAGCTATTTGCGCAATCGTTACAAAGTCAAAACTGGTGGACCGTTGCCGCAACGACTTGAGATTACTCAGCGCATTGACCTACTGATACCCTTAGATGGGTCCCAGAACACAGTGATACATACAGAAACGAAATGGTAGATGAATTGACCGAAAGCGTCTCATTGGATCCAAGCCAAACCGTATCTTCGGTAGTGGAACAAGAATAGAAGAGAATTCACCAAAAATTTACTCAAAATCACCAACGACAGATGGTCATTCAATTGACACTTGACTTTGCGACTTAAGAACAAGCTAAACGTCCCCTATCTCGCTCACACATACCCCGGGACCGTAATGGATTCACCGAGATCCGGGTGAGATGAAATGGCTTAACGTATCATCACCTTTTAGCCTAACCTATAACTTAACCCGAATCATAAAACACGTTTTAAAATTAAAAATAACGAATATCTAGGATACATTCTAGATTATTGCATTCAGAATTTTGGAATACGGAATTTTCTCACTCGGAACTTTGGTGTTTGGAAATTTGAGTATGTCTTTTCAGATTTGAGGTTATGGACCGCTCTGGTTCCCGTCATTTTAGCATTACCATTACATGTTTGATTGACAAAAATAAAATACCACAAAGTGGCCTAAAAACCTAAAACAAATCAGTTTTAAAGATTGCGTGGTACCATTTTAGATGCACTGAAGAGGTGGATAGGGTAAAAACGGGGGATGCGGTACACATTTTTATTTTGAACAAAAATAAATAGGCAGAATGCACAGCCAATTTGAACAACAAAAAAGCCAAAGTTTTTGCATGTGCTATTTAATGAAGTGCATGAGTTATGAGACCAAAAGTGACATAATGAACCGAAATCCAGGTAATCCACTTATCCGGTTTTGTTATTAGAGCTTAATTTTCGCCACAGCCTATACAAATATTTTCCTCGTTCTTCTAGTCCATTTGACTCATCATGCAGTGAGATTTTTTTTATTACTTGACGTACTGACGTCAGCGCCACAGTCTGTCGACATTTCTGAAAGAAATTTATAAAAACAACGAAATAATAATAAAAACGTTTATTATAATTGGTTGATGTAAGAAAAAAAGTAAGTATACAAGAGTAAAGGCAGGTGAAATAGCACCGGTGCCATATATCCCAAGGTGTCATATCCCCCTTTTGACATTACTCCTGCCTTACCAAATATAACACGAATAAGAACGTTTGCTTAGTATTACAAAAAACAGTAAGTAAACAGCTGTAAGTAAATGTCTATTCAAAATCGGTACCATTCTTCTACATATTTAAAAAATAATGACCAACAAATATTTCAACAGAGCAATTTGTATAACATCTCCTTCTCCTCCCTAATATGACTTCGATTGAACGGGGCTTTTTTTAAATTTGAAAAAATTATGACAGGTACTGTGACATTATCGAAATTCTGATGTCTTAAAAATATTTCAAAGATAAACACATTTAAAGGGATTGTATTCACTTTTGCAATTTTTTTGTTGACATATTATAAATTATTATTTCTTCTGTTACATAATATTATAAATTGAGAGCCGATATCATATATTTTAGCCATAAAGGAATCTAAAAGGTATTTAAAATACAAGCTCTAGAATAATATGACGTTTGGCTGCCAGCACATATTGATAAATAATATATTATAACTAAAATACCCTGATGTACCTACTATTTATTTACTACGAGTATGCTTCAACTAATACCACAAATACATATTACTGAAATAAATCAGGCAAATGGAAAACTTAGCGTATAATACTCATTTAATTGGATTTGTGTTTTTTTTCTCTCACTCAGCGGATATTAATTTAAATAGGTAAGAAAACTACTGAAACTTTATTCATTTAAAAGCTATATGAATTTGGTCGAGAAAAAAGTCAGTTTGTGCGCCGCCAAAAACTTTTTACACTTGAAGGGTCTTCTGACATTCTTAGTCACAGCACATATATTAAAGGAAATATCAGGTGTGTTCTTTACTTTAAATCTATGAGCATTTGTGTGAATTTCTACGTGATGTAATTTTTTTATATGAACTTTGACAGACTTTGGTGTAGAAATTCACAGAAATGCACAGAGTTTCAAAGTAAAGGAACTATATAGGCTGTCATTAGAGTTTTCTTTTTTGTTCAGTTCTGTACATCTGTCAAAAATCGAAGTATATGGTGGTAAAATGGTGGATCCAGTGCCCTTTAATTGTCTTAATTCAATATTTTGTTGTTGTTTTTATACTGTACTCGAACAGCATTTTTAATTTTTTGACACTTTGAGCTTTGGAAACCAGTTCATTATATTGCCTTAGATTTGTTTACTGTGAATTTAAGTATAAAAACACAAACTTTAAATTCTGATAGTTGTTTGTGTAAAAAAACGTTAATTAAAAACAAAAACAAAAACAAATCCCCAGTGATTCAAAACTTCTTTTATGTTTTTTTTTTATTTTTCTTCAGTATTTCCTTATTGCAAATTGAATTATTTTCTATTTTTAGCCAAAGCCTAAAGATAAACAAGATAGGCCATGTGATTTTTTAATCTAAAGGAATAAGTGAATTACATACGGTGCAGTGGTAAAATAAATAATAATTAATGAATGTTCAAATACACTCCGTATCACTTCTTTACAGATAATGTATTTTTGTTTTTTTTATTTTACACCTTTAATCTACTTACCTCAAACAAATATTCTACAGAAGGGAAGGCTTATTTAAGAGCTTACAATTTGTATTTAAATACAGCTTCGTGACACCTTTCACAATATTAATTGATGAAAATATGATTGATTTTCTTAAACGGTTTTCAAACACTTGTATGGGAGGTATTTTTTAAACTACTAGATAATGTTAAAAAACTGATTGGTGTCAGGTTAAATCAAAAATCGACCACTTCGTTTCCGAAATGTGTAGGTTAAGCTACACCATCGCCACCGCCATCGCGTCGGTTTCCGGGTGGCTTTATACATAGTTTGACCTCGATAATTCGGACTATTAGAACCATGAAGGTGTTAGGATTGCTGGATATTTTAGTAATCAATATTTCGGATATTTCAACATTTTACGTTTTCCAGTCCCAATGCTATTTGAACAGAATATGCTTAAATTTTCCTCGAATTTTTTTCTTTACATTACGTTTAGTTTTCCGGCGCCAAACATTGCTATAAAGGCGGTACTCTCCTTTGTCGATAATTCGCCCAAAATTTCGAATTTCTGCTAATGAAGTAAAAACTTGTGCTGCTTTTTTGAGTGGTTCATGTTTATCTTAAAAAAAACCTGTTAAAAAATAACTTAAACCCTGATTTTTTTCTTTAAATATCAAATCGTTTACAAAGCCAATTGACACAAAATTGCTAACTTCACTTTTTTTCCAAAAAATAAGTTAACCTTTGCGGTCTGATTATATAGGGCATATATTTATGATGTGAAAGCAATCTTCTTTCGATTTCAGGTTACATGTGCACAGATGACAGAATTGACTGAAGCCATCATTATAAGAGTTACGATTTAATGGAAGGAGCTCGCATCTTCCTTTAAATATCGAGGATATTTCATCATAGCTTAGAGAGTCGTTAAAATAGATTAATATTAAGCTGGCTGAATTAAATTCTGCTTTCATACTCTCGAGCCTTTAAGATGAACACGCTACAAGGGTCTTCATTTTTCTTAATTATGAGGCAGAGTTGGTCTTTTAAAATAGCTAGATTGTCAATATTCACTACAGGTGCTACAAACAGGGGATTTAAACTTAACATTCTACTAAAATAGGTTTAGGATATAGGTTAAGAGGTCCTTTTAATAAGAGCAACTCAAGGATTTATTGATTATTGCTCAATTTACTTCTATCAAAAGCAGTTACTTTATATTCATGTGGGCTCAATATTTAGAGTAGGAGCCCCAACCATAGTTTCGTTTAAAGTGTTTCAGAGTACTGTGAGGACCTCCTTTGGCTTGGAAGTCGAACGAAGTACTCCGCCCATGCATCAGCCGGGAAATTGGACGACAAAAACTAGTTTTAATGAGTTTGTAAGGTCATAGAACCACCCCCACAAACGAAAATTTGGTTGCAAATTACGTAAAAACTTCATGAACACACCCAAGTGGCATGCATTCATAGTGGAAACCCATTGGAAGCCATTTTTTTTTAATGCAAAAAATTTTCAACTTGCATTAAAAAATTTTTTAATGCAAATTGTTTTTACATTGCAATAAAATTTAATTTTAATAAGAAATGTAACCAAAAATGAATACAAAAATGCATTTTTACAACCCTGACTGGTACCCGCAGCCAACTGCATCCACCTCTTTAACTTTTTGAAAAAAAAAAAAAAAAAAAAAAACAGATTAAAGCCAAAAGAATTTCATAATTGGATAGCCGATGTTGAATCTAAGCATGAAACGTGATGCTGTTAAATCGCTCCTATAACTTCTGTTAACAATTTTTCCCAGATTAGTGATTCAATCAAATATTTTTCAAAAAAAAAATATCCTATATCCCTATACAAATGGTGTTGAGTGTAAGACTGCAGGTTGTTTAATATGCAATTTTTGATGTGACTCACAAAACAAATATGTAATTTTAGTTTGTACTTTCTATACATACGAATCAGCTATCAAGCTATTTACCACAGCAAGCTTATAAAAATGTTTAAACTTTAAAAGTTCAGATATTTTTTCAAAATTAATCGATAAGATAAAGATTTAGATTCAAAACCAGCCATATACTGTAGGGAACTTCTTCAAACAATAACAAAAATCTACTGGTGAATATTCTTATCACAGCGGCACGGCGTTGTTATCAAAATGATTAGATATAGATGAAAGCTATCAAACACAGTTTTTTGCAGTTAAGTTAGTTGGAGGGAGAAATTCAAACAACATGGATGAGACTGATATATCTGTGCTAAGATTCGGCAAGAAAAAAGAACACAAAGAATCACCGGAAAGTCAAGCGGCAAATCAAAAATTTGATGAAATCGATGGCGTAGCAACTAATGTAATAAAGGGTCCAATTCGTTCGATTGCGACAAAAGATCTAAATTATAATACAAACAATCGAAATATTGGGATTGCGTTGATTTTTAATCACAAAGAAATCCGAAATCAAAATCCAAGAAAAGGAACCGAACGTGATCGTGATCGGGTGAAGAGCATGCTCAAGCAGTACGGATTTGACGTGCGGACATTTGATGATTTGACGTTTGAGAAGCTCAATGGTCAATTGAAAGATGGTAAGTGTTGCTGATGGGGTGTGTTTGAAGTGTTTTTATGTCAATTAACTATTAATCTTTGGTTGTTTTGATACTCGTATATTCCAATAGTTGCCAGGGAGGATCATAGTGATAATGACTGTCTCGTTGTTGTGGTTATGTCACATGGAGTGGAAGGCAAGGTCTATGCCAAGGACATGACATACCCCGTAGAACGTTTGTGGACTCCATTTTTGGGAGAAAACTGCAAGTCTCTGATTAACAAGCCAAAGTTGTTTTTCATTCAGGTAAACCTACGATAAGTTATCAACTTGTTGTTTATTTTCTTATGCAAGATTTGGATTTCTTTGTGTAAGTATATAGGCCTGCCGTGGAAATCAGTTGGAAAGACCAGTGTTATATGAAACAGATGTTGTGACACCAATGTCACGTTTTGCCTCTGCCGCCGAAGAAAAACAAACAATCACCTATGCCATCCCCAATACGGCTGATCTTCTAGTATTTTATTCAACTTTTGATGGTAAGCAACGCAGGCCCATTCTCCAGTTCTTATAAAACTTTTATTTATTTTTTTCAGGCTATTATTCATTTAGAAATGTAGAGAATGGATCTTGGTTTATTCAGGCCCTCTGTCAAACTTTCGAAGAAGCTGCAAAAAATAGCAACGAAGAAGGCACCGAACTTTTTCAGCTTTTGACAATGATCAATCGAACAGTCGCCTATGAATACCAATCTATGACCAAAGATGAGGCTACCAACGAAATGAAAGAAATGCCAAATTTCTTGTCAACTTTAACAAAAATGTTTTATCTGAAGGTTAAGAGAAAATAAAATTGTCAAATAGGTTTTGTGTCGAGTTTAAGAAATAAATAAAATAAACCTTAGAAATTTCACAAGACAGAAGTTCATTTTATCATAAACATAATATGTAGGCAATAAATAAACTTATTTCGTTTAATACATATATTTTGGAATCAAACATTAAAGCTTATCTTTTCTGTTGAACTTTAGATAAGAAAAAACAAGTTGCCTTATCGTTATACTCATGGGTTTTACTTTTTGTTTTGATTGTTTAATTGATTATAAATTGTTTTTAATTTATTATTTATTTTTAACTAAATTTAAAAAAACACAAATATTCTAAGAGCTTTTGACAACTTTTGGATCAACAGAAATAATTCATTATTAAAAGTGTCATATTCAAATTCAGAGCATCAGAAACCTTCAAATAACTCCAATCCAACTATAGGTAATTAAGTTCATCTTTTAAAAAATAAATCTTAGCTGATATATTATGTTCCTTGGATACATAGTTAATAAGATTTATTTATTCTGTCCCTTACAATGTTTAAGTATGATTCTTGATTCTAAAATGACCATCTAAGTCTTTCAAGGCCTATATATAATATGAGTGTTATAAAATTTGTCATTTAAGTAATTATTTAAATGTGAGCCTCTATTAAACTTAAATTCCAATAAATTTTATATTCTACCTGTTGAGTAAGCATTACCATATTCCACACCCTTTCTAACTGAACACCATGAAAGATTAAGAATTATTGTCAAAGGTAAATATTGTAAACAATGCATAAGGCCACATTCACATACCTATGCCTACCGTAGGTAGAGCGTATACAATATACATATTTGATGAGGATTATATGAGATGCGCTTTATCAAATGTGTTGTTGTTATAGTGTGGGTCTAATGGGAGGAATTTTTCATTGGCCTTTTAAGTATATTGCGTTAATTGATAAAACATTCATAATCCACTTATCCACCTAAACAACATAGCTGTGAACGTTTAAACATTTTTTTTATTGTTTTGTGTAATTAAAATATCTCACAATTATGTATATTTATAGCTAGAGGAATTTTGACAAAGTATCATGTCTATAATTTTGACAAATACGGGTATTCATTTATGGTGCCTTGAAATAAGATGGATTGAAATAATACCGAATCGACTTTATTGCCATATAAAATTGGAAATAATGTCGACGTACCGAATTTTGTATCCTCTACTTTATTTCCAACTAGCTGGCCCGCGGTAGTATACAGCAAAACTCATAAATTTTACTTAAGAATATACACTTCATGTAATTATTAGTATAGCGAGTGTTATGCCCAACCGATGGCGCTGTTTAAAAAAAAGTAAGCAGATAAAAACATACGAGCTTTTTTGCAAGCCCGGGGGGAATTGGATGAAATAAACGACGTCGGTGCTAAAAAATTTACATGTTAAAAGCAAAAACAACTAATCCCCTGTGGACTTAGCTAATCCCAGAGAATTCTCGGGGCTTAACTTAAGCGCATAGAAAAAATGTATTACCGGCATGAATTACATACATGTTGTCGATAGTTTGTGTGAAAACTTCATGTGTTTTTCGCTAATCCCAGTTTTAGTTTTTTCAACCAATTAACCCCGGGCTTGCAAAAAAACACTCCTGTTGTATCAATCGGTGAAGAACTTTCGAAGATTTGCGATAAAGACGCTGCTGATGCGAAACGAAAAATACTGCCTTTTTTCTTTACTTTCTATTTCGGTCTACCTTACCTTTTGCAAAACTGAAAAGCCATCTACCCATCAAACTAAAAACTAATTTCTGGATCCATAAATGAAACCTCGATGGAAACCGAGATACAATGTTGTTTTTGTATTACGTGTTAAAAGATAACCCCGACCCAGACCCGAAGATAATAAAACGCGGCTAGTATCTTATAACATACATACCTAATCAGTTCAGACTTTCGAACATGCGGAATGACAAAAATCCACACAGGCATACTTTACAATTAGAATTTCATGTTGAAATTGATAGAGAATGATACAACTTATTGATTTGAACAGTTCTTCTTTAAAATAGGAGGTTATTCTTTTCAATTCAATTTTCCAATGGGGTTAGCTATATGTAAGGTACCATCTACCTTCAGCACAGAGTGGTTAAGGGTTCACTCATGAATTTTGCTTTTCGCTTGACGTAATAGTTAAAAATTTTGACAGCAGAACTTAAAAAATTCTGAGTAAGGGGCCAGTTATAGCTTTCATTGAAACTCATCATTGAAAAATTTAATTTCCTATTTTGAGGCACTTTGAAAGAAAAATCACAGAATTTTTTGATGTCAATAAAAAGGTGATGACTCAATTATTAATTTTAGTCAAAAAAAAATTTCATTTTGGCCAAACCTTACAAATCAAATGAATTTCTTTATTTCAATGATTGAACTACCTTATCATTGATCATTGAAATCTTATAGAAATCGTTTTATGTGAAAAGTAGGGCCAAAATAAAAATATAATATAAATAAAAAAAATAATCGAGTCTTCAGCTTTTTATTGGCATCAAAATAATCACTGATATCGCTTTTTTAGGGCCTCAAAACTGAAAATTAGAATTTTCAATGATGAGTTTTAATGAAAGCTATAACTTCCCCCTAATTATAGGTATGTTCCTTTACTTTAAAACTCTGTGCATTTGTGTGAATTTCTACGTCATTTTTTTTTTTTATATGAACTTTGACAGACTTTGGTGTAGAAATTCACAGAAATGCACAGAGTTTCAAGGTAAAGGAACCAGGCTTATATGTCTGAAACTGAGATTGCTGAGATCTAGAATAGAGGGTGCTGCTTTCATGCACAACACATCCCCCTATTCTTTCTCTTGTTTTGAGTATATACAAACCCGCTCGTATTCGAATGCAACATTGTGTCAAAATTTCAAAGCAATCGGTGAAGAACTTTTAAAGATTAGCGGTAAGGAACAAACGTTCATTTACACATTTTATTTATATAGATATACATAGATACATAGATAGATAGATAGATAGATAGATAGATTTTCCCCATGATGTATAGGGTGATTTTTTGCTCTTATTATTTGTTTTGTTTTTTGGAATTGGTGAAACTCTCCAAGTATATTTTACGTTGTGTTTTTGGCAAGCGTTTCGTTGTCTGGTTTGGAGATCACAGAAAAAATTCATTTCGCATCAGCAGCGTACTATAATTTACGGACAAAATTTGGCCAAGGGAAAATGAATTTGGGGTGTGAAAATTCTAGATTAAAATTTCAAAATAATTTTTCGTCTTCCCTATTATGATGTTTGATCAAAATATCACTTTTAATTATTCTTACGAATCCATAACTTGACATTTGTATACCTACGTATATCGTTTCTACAAACAAAATGTACGCATAATATATCGCAAGAAAAAAAAGGAAGTATCCGTTCAAGCAAAGTTAAAATATTTGTTGGAATTTCAAATTCAACTTTATATATCGAAAATTTGAAAAAAATTCCCTAATCTGCGAATTTTCAACATCTGACATCGAAGATTTAAACTTGTCAACGAACAAATTAGCCTTTTCTATAAATACTAAAAATTGTTTTTATAACTGTTCTTTTTTCAGAGAATAGAAAAAAATATTAAATGTACTTAAATACCATAACTCTTATACCCGTATAATCCTCATGAAAAAGGAAAAACCTAATTATCCAAAAAAATTGGCCTAAGCAAACACAAAAGCCTCATTCGCTAAATAAGCAATGTGTAAATACGTCCCCCGAGTATCTATATACATTTGTATATACGAAAGCTTAAGGAAACTAATGGATTGTGTTTTTGGTTAAAGGAAGCGAGGAAAGTGTGTGTATGGGAGGATTCGTGTCGAAATTTTCACGCAATTTAATTAACTCACCACAAAGTTAAGGTAATGCGTCATCATTACCGACTTGGGGTTTTCTATAGTTCGCAGATCGTAGATTGTATGCGATAAATAGCCAGCTTTGGTTAATCTCCATAATCAGAGATTTGTTCACTTTAAGAATTAAATATGCTATTTCCGGGTCAGTGTTTTTGTATACTGTACCCACTTATTACGAGAAGTCCTTCTTATAGCAGCTAGCTATTAAATTTAATATTATAAAACTGATTTTTTATAACATCCCTCTGCCCCACATTGTGTTGCAAGGTACATATATTGTTTTATACTCAGCAAGGACTATTAATTATTTATACCACAAAGGACTAATTATGCAATTTAATTTACCTAACAAGCTGTTGCAGATGTATGTGTGCATTTTTCTTGTTGCAGAAGCAGAAGCCACCAAAATGTGGTGCAATAAAGTTGGAGCGGTTATTTTTAAGTCTTTTTACTTGCTGAGCAAATTCCTAGGCTTGACGGCTCTGGAATTTGACTTTAAATACAAGGTTTTCCAAACCTCTAGCAAAGCCACCCTCGTGTCATGTGGCATTTGTTTATTCGTTGCGGTCACATCCCCGTTCGTTGTTAAATTAAATTCTGAAATTTATCTAGTGTCCGGGGCGCATATCGACGATAACATGTCCTTGATAGCTGCAGCACAATTTTGTTTCGGCTTTGCGACTTCTTTCGTGGTGCTGGTGTGTCAGTTGTGGAAGCGGCACAATGTGTGTCGCATGGCAAAGAACTTTCAAAAAGTTCTCAACAGGCTGTCAGCCGAAATGGGTTATAGTGGCAACATCATCACTCCTGAGATAATTCTGCTCATCGCGATAAAGTTCTCCATCACCATGTACGAAGTGCTAATTAACTTTCCATATATCATCCAGTATGGTGACATCATCGGCCCGGAATGGTTTGTGGCGTTCTTTCTGAATCTATACATAGCCGAGATTGCGGCTGTCTTCTCGGACATTGTTTTTGCAACGATGCTGCTGTTGGCGCGATGCTTTTATCTGCTGGATGAAATATTGAAAGCCCTTGCCCTGGAGTTGGAGATGCATCAGGCTGGCGAGGGCAATGGTGGCGGTGGCGGTGACGGCGATGTTCTGACTCAGATGCAAATTCGCGAGTACCGAAAGAAACTCCTTAGACTGCTGCGGTTGTATACGCAAATGAAGCGGATGGTTTTTGAATTTGCAAGATGCATAGAAATTTCTATTCTCGTCCAGATGCTGAATACCTTTGCCAATACGCTGACGAATTTATACGCTTTGCTGGATTTTTATGTTCAAGAGAATTATTTGACAGAGAAGGACTTGGTGTATATTGTGATGATATTCTCGAACATCTGTCTGCTGCTTCATGCAGCGGAGAGGGTGAAGCACAACTCGGAGCATCTGAGGAATACCCTCTTGGATTTAGATGCAAGTCAGGGTAGTTTGAATTCTGAATGGAGGGTGGGTTTGAATTTTTAAAGTTTTGAATTTATAATTTTTAATTTTTTTTTTTCGGTTTAGAGCGATGTATTGGCATTCAAAGTTTGGCCAGAGGTGTTCGAAGTCAATGTTCTGGGAATGTTTCCATTGGATAATACTTTTCTATTGTTTCTTATTTCTTATTCAATTAATTTTGTTGTTATCATCTTGCAGTTTATTATCACAAAGGCGTTATTTTTACAAGAATACGACTACGATATTAATTGAAAGTAACGTATGTACATATATTATGTATGTGTAATACAAATTTTTGTACCCCAGGAATTTATAATGTGCACATAATGAAAAATTGACTTTTTTAATATAAATATTATGCTTGTATTTTAATACGTTATTTAAATATACATTTAATATAAACATAAATTTAAATGCATCTCAGCAAAAAAGAAATGAGCAAAAAAATTGAAAAGCAAATAAGGATTCCCACCAGTATTACCCCTTTCGGAAAAATCGGAGTAGATTTGAAGAAAAAACGTAAAGTATGATTGAGAAAAATCGAAGTAGATTACAAATAAAATTTTATTTATAAAAATCTTTTTCTTTTTTTTATTAAATTAAATTTAATTTAGAAAAGAAAACTAGTAAAAAAACTGAAATTCTTTCGGACTTCATACTCACATAGATATATATTTTAACATATCGCCTAATAGCATTTTTTAAATTAATTTAACAAAAAACGGCTATTTTAAATCTTAGTAACTTTTTAAAAAGGAAATTGAAATAATATTATAAAATAAATACAAATCTACAATGAACAGTAACTAGGCAAAATAAAATAACAGAATAAACTGTAGGTTGTCTCAAAAAAAAAAAAAACAAATAACAAAATACATAGGTTGTCACTTTGACTTCTGACATTTCAAATGATTTCGATCTGCTAACTTATATATTTTTGAAAATAAGCCAATCATTTTTTTGCAGTGGGTCAAATATGTATTTCGTTTTTTGAAACATTTCCTTCCAGATCCGCCGAGGAGTTCTTTAGTGGTTTCGTATTTAAAAAAAAATACAATTAGAGAACTTGCGGCGGATATGATAAAAATGATGTAGATTTGGGATTGTTGAAATTGAAGTAGATTGAAACAGATATCTTTAAAATGAAGCAAATTTGAATATTTTGGTGCGAGTGTATTTTAAAAATTTTTGAAAAAAAGAAGTAAATCTACTTCAGTTGAGTAGAATGCTAAACCCTTTCTTCTATTTATGAATAAGGACGTACACCTATACTTTTATTTTGTATTCTTTACATAATATAAAACACGTCTTGAAGATAAGTGCCTATGATTCAGAAGTATGGAATTTGTACTTGATTTTCGATATTTATTTCTTTTATAATTGCTATTTAAAGCACAGTACGCTTCTGATACAAAACGAAATTTTTCTGTGATCTCCAAACAGACAACGAAACGCTTACGAAAATACAACGGAAAATATCCTTGGAGAGTTTCACTAATTCCAAAAACAAAATCAAACATAAACGCAAAAAATCAGAGAAACCTATATTATGTAAGAAAATGATTAAAAAAACCACAAATAAAACTCAAATGAAATTTTTCCGCACACAATAAATCATATATCAGCGGTTCCCAATCTTTACGGGATATTTATTCTGATATTTCCGCGGAGCATTTGGATATTCTTCGAGGAGCACTAAATGCTCCGCGGAGCAAACTTTGGGAAACGCGGGTCTATATAAATAATTCAGTGCGAAACAGGAGCGGAGACTTCTCCAAATAATCTGCTACAATTATAAATTTCGCTCTTCGAGCAGCGTACTGCAAAACGAAACGCAGAACGAAATTTTCCATTTATGATTTCGTTGTGTCATTTTTGTATGGGATTTTTTATTTCGCATCAGCAGCGTACTAGGCTTAAAAAGTGAAAACTAATTACGGTCATATTATTCACACCATTAATCCAGATTCAATCTTCAATTCAGATATATAAAGTACCCAAACATTAGATATTAAATCGATATTATTATTATTTCACTCATTAAATCTGCACTTAAATCCAGTCTAAGTTAAAGCAATTGAATATAAAGTACTTTCAGGAGCCCAGTTAAAATACCTATATCCAGCTTTAAACTCAGTTTCTTATTATTTCATTTCTTTTTTAAACAATTTAGGAACTTTTTTTAGCTCTTGTGTGAAAAAAAAATAATAAATATAGGGAAAAGAAAAAAAACCCAATTAAAAAATAAGAAATCAAATCAAATTATGGATTTTATCATTGAAATATAGATGAAGTGTTGATGACTTCGTCTTCAAAAGACGAAAGGTATAGCATGACATTGTAAGTTTTACCGTCGTTTTAAAATATTTTTTTTCCGTTTTAAGTCAAATTTTTAGAAAATTTCCCCTCCCGCCTAAACGGGGGACAATAGACACCCCCTCCTATACGACCCAACCTACTCGCTTAAGCTTTTTGGCGGACCTTATACCGATCAGTCTGTATATCAACGGGCAAGATCAATATATTCCGCCATATTCATATTCACACAAACTTCTGCGCACACAGCAAAGCAAATCCCTTAACAATAGAACTTTCACAGGAAAATTTTGATATGTCGCAAATTTGACATTTGGACTAAACAAATTTTACATCATTTCACATAAATTCTTGTCGA
Organism: Epistrophe grossulariae; assembly: GCA_929447395.1. Taxonomy (NCBI): domain Eukaryota; kingdom Metazoa; phylum Arthropoda; class Insecta; order Diptera; family Syrphidae; genus Epistrophe; species Epistrophe grossulariae. Next base: position 149,755,411 of record OV839567.1, on the reverse strand, counting down.
ACGATACTTCACTTCTCATTCTTTTTCGTCCTTGAATTTCATTGGTCGCGTTCAGATTTGTATCCAAAGCGATCCGGATTGCTTTGTGTTGTTGTAATACCTTGTAAAACGTAGCTGATGTCAAAGCAGCCGTTGCTCAAGCTATTCTAAAAATTCGGGTATGTATACTCATCTATCCTATCCTATGAGAAATGTCAACAACAGCTAACTTGCGTTCAGAAACTATACATACATGGATACTCGAGTATCTTAGTTAGGCTATCCTAGTGCATCAGAACAAAGCTACTAAGTACTATATTCATTAGTCATTACATTATTACATTACAAAAAAGGCCAGACTCGCCGACCATTATGGTTTTGTTGATTGATTTCCCTCCCTTGTGCAGAGAGTGAGATTATAAAAAGTTTAAGCTGTAAATTGTTGACAACCCTAAAAAAACAGTTTGACAGTTGACAGTTCAGATTTAGGGCTAGTATTCATGGAGCATTACAATAGATAACAACGTTGCCTAACTGCTTGTTTAATCAATAATTGTTTATTAATTTTTAAATTGTTAATTTATAAAAGTTTATTTTACAAAAATTCCAAAGTTCGTAATAATAAAGAAGAATGAAATAAAGTCTTATTTACATTCAAATTAAAAGAGACCAAACCAGCCTAAACAACAAAATTATAAAATTCAAAAACTAATTGGTCAAATACATCTAATAATGCAGAATCATAGGTATTCATATTTAAGCCTAGTACGCTGCTGATGCGAAACGAAAAATCCCATACAAAAATGACACAACGAAATCAGAAACGGAAAATTTCGTTCTGCTTCTCTTCTGCTGCAGTACGCTGTTCGAAGAACGAAATGTATAATTGTAGTAGATTATTTGGAGAAGTCTCCGCTCGTTTTTCGCACTGAATTAATTATACAGACTATTTATTGCGTGCGGAAAAATGACATTTGGGTTTATTTGTGTTTTTTTTTTGTTTATCATTTTTTACATCATGGGTTTCTCTGATTTTTTGCGTTTATGTTTGATTTTGTTTTTGGAATTAGTGAAACTCTCCAAGGATATTTTCCGTTGTGTTTTCGCAAGCGTTTCGTTGTCTGTTTGGAAATGTCATGGAGATCACAGAAAAATTTCGTTTCGCATCAGCAGCGTACTAGGCTTTAATAAAAACTACCACTGAGAAAGTCGGGAAAATCCGACGAAACGTAAGGAAAAAGTATGGAATAATGTTTGTTTTATTTGCATAAAGAAGTAAATGACCAAAAAAGAAAAAAAATTACAATTTTCAAAATAAATGGCTTAAAATAAAAAAAAAAGAACTAGTAAAAAAATAACATCAATATCTACATTAAAATTCTATATGTTTTTTTCTAAGTAAGAAATTCATTCTTGAATATTCTTCTAAAATAATGCTGTTTCGATTTGGTAGAAAGTTGTTGGTCCCTTCCATTACTGCCAATAAAACGAACACAAATCAATAGTTTTTTAATATTTTATTTTTAAACTCATTTTCGTTTTTTTTTTTACTATTTTATATCAAAGCATAGTTCCCAGCTGAAGCGAAACGAAAATTTTCTGTGGTCTCCAAATCTATAAAATACGTAGTTTAAATATTTTGTATAGTTAATTTAATTACTTAGTGGATTTCTGGTCTTAAAAATGTATTCAATATTAATTAATTTTTATTTTATTCTTTTATAAAATTAATAATATGTATAAAAATAATAATTATAATTTAAGCATGGCAATGCTTTTAAAGTTTTTCTTCTAAGCTTTTTATTTTATTTTTATCTCAAAGTTATCAAAGACTGGAACCTTTTAAATTATTATTTCCCAACAGATGTCAACATAAATATACTTTTATCCCATACACAAACCTTCTATGTTATTCTATGTTTTTATAAACATCGATTTCATATCTCAGTTAATCTATACAACGGCAGATGTCAGAACAATTTATTTTTGTAAGTTTTTTTTATATTTAAATGCAATTTTGCTAAACCAAGAACAGGAAATTCCTAGGATTGCATAAGAGGAGGAAACAAAAACAAAATGCGACAGAATAAAAGCTGCAGTCAAGTATTGGTTCTTCCGTTTTATAAAACGTTTCATTCACCATGAGAATGAAGATTAAAATAAAAATATCTAGGGTGGAATGGAGGATAATTTTACTGAGAGGAGAGGTGTATCATTTGTACCTTTATACCTAATGTTTTTTGAGCAAACAAAAGTTTTAGTAAAAAATTTTTGCTATTTATAGATGAGAAGATTAATTATGTATTAATTGAAAAAAAACATAGATTTTATCTAAGAAACACAAAATTGGCTAAGTAAATTTGTAAATCTCATAAAAAAGTAGTTTTTCTAATTTTCAATTTTCTCAAAACTAGAAGATATAAAACCATTCGGTTTTCTGTGTTCGATTCAGAATTGATATGAGCATTGACCACAAGAAGCTTATTTGAAAAGTCATTTCAAAATATTGGAAAAAGTGGTTTAAACTTTTTTTTTTCATTTTGTTATCAATACATATTTTGAGTTTGCATGGGAATTTTCCAGAAACTATTGAAATAAATAATTTAATTTAAATTTAGGATTAAAGAATAGATTTTGGTATAATACTTCATTGTTAGTGTTGCCGTTGTTTTTAAAATTTTGTTTTTTTCATTTTAAGTGGTTTTTTTTCTAAAGCTACCCTTACCTACCCCCCTCCCATAGTAAGAAAAATGCTTATTTTTGACCCCTCTACAAAAAACCCTTATGAATTTTTGGCGCCTAAGTTATCGTACTCCCCCCCCCCCAAGATTTGAATTGGCAGCAACCGCGTTGAACGAAATTGTGTTTGCAACTCTAAAAAAAAGAAACAATTTGACAGCTGCCAAGTAACAGTTAAGGCTTAGTGAAAATGGAGAATTACATTAGAAAACAACGATTTTTTATTGTTGAACAATATTTCAAGAATTATGAAAGTTGTTTTAACTTTGTCAACTGTGAAAAGAGTAATTTTTAAAGGGGGAGTCGATTTCTTTGTATAAAGGTTATTTGAAGTCAAAGATATTGTATACAAACAAGCTAACAACCACTTGTGCATTGAAGGAGGAAATTCAACGAAAGTCAACGAAAGAAAATGTTTTTCAAAATAGTGCGTATATATGAAGTTGATTTGAGAAAAGCCGAAGAGGTCATTTGTCCGATGTGCTATTCCCTATACATAACCCCAACCGGTGTACTTTATGATTTAATCAAAAATGACAATCTAAAGAAAAAGAAGGATTTTCTATTTAATTCAAATCTTGCTTACATTTTGGGACACCCTTTAGATACAAATTATTTAACTTGAAGATGTTCATAAAAAATTAATTAGAAGTATTAGTAATTTCGATTGATTCTATAAAAGTATTTTAATAGCTTATATAATTTTCAACGTTCGAAGATCAACTCTTTTGTTTTAGGTTCAAAACATCGGATAAGACAGTAAAATTCATTAAGTATTATATGCACAGCAATCATTTTTTCATAAATTTTCTTGCTTTAAGTCAGAAAATTAAAAAAAAATTGAAATCGGATATTTTTGGACATCCTCTTGGTCTCATCTTGTCAATAAACGTCCACCATTTAACATCGTTCCATTGTTAAATTTGAAATCTTTCAAAAAATTTAACTCGGCTTTGCATGGTGGCACAGATGGGAGAGGTGTGTACAATTTTTAATAACTCTGCCGCATAAATCCGATTATGTTGACTTTGAGAGCTTCAGTCGATTGGCGGCTTATTAGCATAGAACTGCGACTTCAGAAAACCCATTTTCGAAGAAGTACACCACCAGACAGAAATCGGCACCAAACAGTAACATTATTTTGAGAATGCTTTTCTAGCTGGCGAGGGTTAGCCTCGAACCATATGCGATCATTTTTCTGGTAAAAATAGCCATTCATTCACAAATGCGCCTCGCTAAAAAATATTTTTCGGCCAAAATTAAGGTTCTCTACCAAACTTTCCAAAACCATACATTTTGAGCAGAACATATTTTAACTAAATATTGAAATTCTAAAAAGTTCTAAAAAGAAAGAAAGATCTTGAACAAAATTTGAAGTAACAAAATTTTTGTTTGCTCCAAAAATCGTGATAAAAAAAATTTATAATTATTCAACTGCAATTAAAAGCCAATAAAATTCTTAAGTCAAAATAAATAAACTGCCCATTACTACCATAAACAATAAATTCCTCACTGACATAATTCGTTTGCCACAGAAAAACAAATTCTTATGAGAACCCAAACATTTTACCGCAGTCTTAACATTTTTATTTAAATTACTACAGCCTCATCAACACATTCAAGAAAAAAAAAAAAAAAAAAAAAAAAACAGACTCATATAAAAAGACAAAAAAATTATGTTCATCTACATAAAAACATAGGGAGCAATAATTTGTGTCAGACTTAAAAACGAGCAAAAACCGTTGTGTCCGCATCTCCTACATCTTCGCTCCACACACCATACATTAGGTCTACAGTGTTTTGAATTTTCCAGTCTGACAACTTTCCAGCCGCCCATAATCGCCCAAAGTAAGTTTACTTGGTCAAGAGTATATTCTATATACGCTAAAATATAATATGATGACTCCAACCAAACTAACTTGAAGATGCACTTTCTGAGTTTTTGTTTTGATCGACTCTTTCTTGAACTGAGCGCGTCTGATAACAACTTACAAAGTCATGCAAACACCGTTACAATATTGCAAACCATCATCATCATCAACAACATCCCAATCGGAAAGATACAAAAAACCAGAAGAAGCAGTCTTCATATGATGTGGTTTGGTTTAGGTTAGGTTAGACACACATTCCGAGTATCTTGTATTTGTATCTATAGTAGCTTCAACTAACTCTAGTCCAAATCCACTAGCCTATAGCAAGCAGACGCCACAAATGTCTTCACTTCTTCAGTTGGATTTTATATTCGTTTGATGAAAGAAGTGCTCCAACTTCGGTCGCGGATAAAGTATCTTCTTCTTCGAATAAGAGATACAATTATTAATATTGTGAAGAAAAAGTGAAGAAGAAAGGAAAAAAAAATTAATAAAAGATATTTAGAGGCAATTTAACAGTTTTGTTGTTTACACTAGATTTCTCATTTACTATTTAATTGATTCAATGAGTGATTAAAAAAATATTAATAAAAAGTATTCAGTGAATTTTTGTATCTGGGAGTAAAATGTATCGGCAAAGGATATCGCCCACTGCTGCCGCTACCGTGTTACTTTGGATTATCTTCGCATTGCGGATGGATAGCTGTTGTCACGGCAAGTATTTGGGTGGTTCAACAAGTACCTATTATAACTCCAATTATTAATCGACGACGACGACAAGGAGTGTACGCGCAATAAGGAAGTGTGCTGCAGTCAGTGGCGTTACACCTGCTGCTCTGCTGCTGCTCTCGGGCAATTAACTGGATTACAAACTTGGAAAACTTATTGTTGGCCCGCTTCACTTCCAGGAGAAACTTAGTATCTATTAAATAATTTGTCAAAGTAAACCTACATTTTTTTCTGACAGATATTTAGTTTAAGGCTTTGATTGAAAAATATTTAAGAAATTGCATTTATCAAGAAAAGATAAAGATTTTGAAATTTTGAAGATTGTTATAGCTGGGTTTTTATAGGCTCGCATCACTTAGTAGAGTTACATAAGATGATTAAGAGAATTAATTAATCGATTTTAAAATTACCGTTAGATTTCTGTCTTTCTGCTAAAACCTTTAGAAACTAAACAATGGAAAATCAATGTTTTGAATGAAAGTGTGTGTTTTTTTTAGTGTGATGTAAGGGCAATGACATTTCTAATTTAAATTTGAATGAGACGGTAGACTTTTTAAACTTCCAAGAAGACGAAGAGTCTTCAAAATAATCGCTATGAATTAATTTGAATTATTATAAACTTCAGTCGATTATTCGATTGATGCTCCGAAGAGCCGATGAAGTAATTATGAATCGATATTATGGCGACGCGGAATATCTTTTTATTGATCTTTACAGTTTCGCACAGCTGTTTGTTATTGTTGTAAACTATTTACAAGTCAATATGAAATGTTAGGCTTTGTTTAATAGCATATAGAAATTATGTACTTTGACAAAACCAATAATTAAAAATTATGTAGTAATTAACTTGTTTAGTGGAACGTAAATTGACCTGAAATATTTACTTTATATTTATGTTATTATGCCGATGGTAAAAAAAATTTATAATTTTCTTCCGCAAGATGTCTTAGTGATAGAAAGGCGGTGAAAGAAGACTTTTGGAGTGTGTCCTTTTACACATTACACAAGATGGTTGTTTTTTTATTTAATTGTTTTAAAGATTTGATGTGGGTTAGAAAACAAAATCGAGGTTTTTAAGCAAACACGCCATGAAACTCGAAGAAAGTAGATTATAACAAAATCAGTAATGGATTTTGATCTGCCCAGTGAATTCAGTGGGCGATTTTGGCCTACAAAAGGTGGTTTATTGAAAAATGTTGTTGCGGTCTTTTTACTTTTTACTTCGTTGGAGAGAATATAATATGTTAATTGTGCCTTGTGCGTGTGTATTGTATATATAATGTATAATATAGTTTATTAACTATTAGTTCCTCTTGAAGACAAATTTTTAATATATGTATCAATAAATGTATGTCTAACAACAAAAATCCTACTAGATAAAAAAGTAAACTTTTGTTCAAGGTGGCACAAAAATTGTCACCGTTTGCAAATAGGAGCAAATGTCAATTTTACTTTGACATTTGTGAAGTAAATAGATACAAAATATACGTCAACAAGACTTGAATCTCTAAATGTACCTACATCTAAAGAACTTGGAATAATTGTTTCAATTTTGACATTATTGCCGCCATATGCAACGGCTGACAACTTTTGCACCAACTTGTATACACAAATTAGAAAAGTAATATTTTCTTTTAAGTATTTTTTCAATGACGCTTGACGCTTTTTTTTTAATGAACTATTTTTTTTAATTTAAAGAACATTTAATGGCATTAACTTTGGAATAAAATGTCAATTAAATGTTCACCCTTTCTTTGAAATTATTGGATTCCCAATTATCTATGAATTTTTTCATGATTCTGGCTGAATTTAATTGTTATATAGATGGCGTTTGTAACAGTAGTAACTTTTTTTTTTATATCTTTCGGAATGGTTTCCTCCCAAATTTGATAACTCCGCTTTTTCGAACATCCAGCCGTGAAAGAATACTTTTACAACTTTTAGTTACGAATTGCGATAGTGTTTTGTTGAATTAATATAGGCTAGACAATCGAAATTATGTACAAAGTTTGATTAGTATTAAAATATTATTTGTAATTTATGTTGCTTAGATAAAATTAAGTTTTTTCTTAAATAGTTCACCCGTTAAAGCCTATAGTACTCAGTTCTAGTGAAAATGAAATTTTCATACAAAAGTGACCCTTAGTTCACTGGAAATACACAATACGAAGTGAGTACCAAAATATGAAAGTTAAAAATGAACCGGTTCTTCAATTAATTTCATTTCCCAACCTATGACCACTAGGAAAAAAACTAAGGCAGTGGGGAAAATTATTTGACATTTTTCAATCAATTTCTTTTGCTCAAAATATAAAACTTGAAATAAAAATAATTATTTCGTCTTTTCCTGAGTTTTTATTCTTATCAAGGAGGAAAAAAGAACAAAACCACGGAATTTAAACTTTTTCAAGATTCTGGTGGCAGTAATTCAAATAATTATTTTTTTTCATTCAAAGTGAGTATTAGACATTTTAAACTGTGTATTAAAAATTCATGTGAATAGTTAATTATGGGTTCGTTTTGAATTTTAACGTGTATTTTGAAATGTTTTTATTTTTCATTTCATGGGTGGTGAGTACCTACTAGGCTTAAGCCTAGTGAACCCATAGTTAATTCTCCACGTGAATTTTTGATATACAGTTTGAAATTTCTAATACTCACATTGAATAAAATAAAAATTAATTTGATCGACTGCCATCAGAATCTTGAAAAGTTTCTAAAAGAGTGTTCAAATTCCGCGTTTTGTTATTTTTTTTCTCTTTGATGAGAATAAAAACGCTAGAAAACATAATCGTTGAATCCGAATTTTTTTTTATTTCAGAATTTATATTTTGCACAAAAAAAATTGATTGAGAAAATATCACAATTTTCCAAGAGCACCTCAGTTTTTTTCTTAGTGGTCGTACGTTGGGAAATGAAAATTTTGCGTTTAATTGATTGAAGAACCGGTTTATATTCCATTTTCATATTTTGGTATGGTACTCACTTCTCTTTGTGAATTTCATACCAATGAACTAGGCGTCACTTTTGTCTGAAAATTTTAATTCATAAGCTAGTTGGTGATTTATGAATAGAAAAATTAGCTTATGAATAAATTTTTTCGAATAAAAAAAAACACATCTAGCTTGTGAATTAAATTTTTTTCAATTAACGAGTCCATTACTGACTTGAACGTGGGCTTAAGCTAAAAAAGTGCTTAAGCCTTTGCAACCCTGGATCAGTTATCATACATAATATGTACATTTCTGTATCGTCTTAGGTAACCTTTACAAAAATATTATTTTTCTCGAAAACAACTTCTACGACTTTAAAAAAATTATAAATAACAACCTTCGTCAACTATCGTCAATCTTAACCGAATAGAATATCCTTTAGAAATTACTTCAATTCAAACCATTTCTGAAATATTATGAGAGAATACTTTTTTTTTAACTAATTTCTTAATTTCAAAGTTTGTGAAACATAGTTAAATTTTTGTTATGTTAAGTTAAATTAATTTTAATTTCGGTATATTCTTAAATACATGAAGCATATATATCATATAGTCATACAGTTTAACTCCTGAAGAAAGATATTGAAGGAACCATAAGAGGTCAATTTGAAGAAATTTAAAAAATTGCTTAAACCCTTTATAATGTTACCGCAATCGTTGGGAAATCATTAACATATAAACTTTAGGGAACAAAAATATTCCTATAAGATCTATAAGAAGTGAAGAGATGTAGGCTCACGTGGAGCTAAATATTTGAACATGTAACTAGGTGCTCCTCCTGAGAGATTAAATAATATATATATCTGAAATAGAAAGCTGCAATTTATACCTAACCTAAAATCTTCAGACAAAAGCTAATCATTTAAATTATATCTTAAAAATACTAAAAGTAAAGGGTTTTCCATCAATCTGTGTGTTTTGTATTTAAAATGTCCATTTATAGCATTTTGTGTGGAATATGACATCGTTAAAATATCTGCTGCGGCTTCCCATGGTGACACGGATCTGAATCGTCCAATTTTCAATGAATTTGCCGCATAGATCAGGCTGGGTTATATTATATTTGGGAGTATTGATCGATTGAGGCTTATTAGCATAGATCTGGGACTTCAGAAAACCCCACAAGAAAAAAGTGGGTCAAATCACAATTCATGTCAACTCCTCGAGATATATCACTATCCTCAAATTATTGACATAAATTTACGATTTTCGCAATCGCCCCGATGCGCATTTCTGCTGGAAAATTATGTCGGCCACGTCCAAACAAAATTGGTTATTGAATTTCTGAACAACAACAACAACTTAAAGGTGGTACCACCAATGGTATACGAATTAATTTATAATTCGTTTTTAATTAATTATTTGGCTGGAGATATAGCTATTTCAAGGGGTGCCAAGCCCTGTCATCAGTCTCCTTATTAGTGGTGCTGAGCTTTAATCCAATTTTATTTGAAAAACTTTCTACATGCACACCATAGGGGTCGAACCTACGCATATCAGATTAGTGATTACTCAGTCTTAGAAGCCGCATGCACTACGCATTCCACCGCTTAAGACCACTGACGTCACAAGTAGAGATGTGTTGTTTGTTTGTTTATCAAATGCATTTGGAGCATCAGCATTTTTCTAAGCGCCTTCAAGTATGCTGTCTTGTTCCGCCTCCGTTGTTCAGAAATTCAATGAAATCGACGGAATAAAGAATGGTCGATGTCTAATAAACTGACATTCTAGTATGAATAATACAATAAATAATAATAAAAATTGGTTATTATTGATCTGAAGCCTTCGCTATTGACAGTATTGGCTTCACCAATATCTTTTTCGAAGAATAACGCCGCCAACCCAAAATCGGCAACAAACAGTAACTTCTTGTGGATGCATTACCACCTGGTGGGCCTAGTGTGGGTTAGAGTCGTTCAATATATGGACATTTAGCTTGATAACATAGTCATTCATTAAAAAATGTGACACGACACTAAAAATGATTTTTCGGCCAAAATTCCGTCCTATTCCAAACGCTTCGAAACAGCGTTGTTTATGGTCATTAACTTAAGCCAGTTAGATCTTGTATGTGTGCAGGTGCAAATCCCGACGAAAAATTAGCTAAGTTGAAGTCTGCAAAATGCCGAGTTCTTGGACACGGCGACAAATCGACTACTTTTGGGTTCTTCTGCACACTTTCACGGGCATAGGTGATTTTATCGTCTGATCTGGCGTTCCTTCATTCCAATTGTGATTAAAATTCCTTACCAACTGACTTTTGGCCTGGCATCAGCCAAGTAAAAGACTTAGCACTTTTGGAATTGGAATTGTTTGATTATTTTGGTTAAAAGGTGTAAATTAAATATTTTTTTTATTTGACATTCTTTAAATTGATTACAAAAATTCATAAACCTATACAATTTATTTGAGCTCAAAACCTTTTTAGAATTTGTTTTAGTAATAACAAAAACCCACTTTTACATTTTTCTCTTAATTTTTTTTAAACATACTTATAGATATTTAAACTTCTAATCCAACTACCATCACGTGCTTTGTATTGTCAATTATGTAGATAATTACAAGAACTTTAATCATTAATTTTCATTCATTGAGTTAAAGTTCCGTTTTAAAGGGCTATTTAAAACCATTATTCATAAGAATGATTTATTATTTAAATGGCGCTCCGACAGCAAAGCATTATTACATTTATACGCGCACCACACGGAATTATAACCACCACTTCACTTCACTCACTCACCCTACTGAATACAAAACCAAAATGCTTACAGAATTATGTATTGCTGACGTGCAAAAAATCTTCAGATGTCTTTGTTGCAGACAAATTGTTCAATGTACGTTTAAATTGCCATTAATCAATGATGCAATTTTTTTAGAGACAATTTAATAAGAACCCTAAATTGTGTTATTAATAGACATGAATGGAAAGGACTTTCTATCGCAGCCGAATGGTTTAGTTGGGAGCACCTTCTCATGATTAGATATATGCTCTTGGAGGATTTTTCACTAACAAGAGGCAACTGACAAATTTTAAGTGAAACAGGCTAGATTTGAACTCAAGTTGATACCGTGATAGCCCCTAATACTTCAAGTGGTATTGCAGTACTATACTACTGGAAGAGGTTTTCTATGTTCACTTATAAAATTAGTTAAAGGAAATGTTAATTTAAATTTGTATTTATATTTCTTAAATAGCTTTGCCTTTTCTTTACTCAAAAGATGGTTTTTCAAACATACGTGCACTCGGGCGTATACGTACTTTTTTATTTTACTGAATTTTTAAAGTCCTATTTACCTCAATTACTGTTTGTGCTTAATTTTTACTAGTGTACATTTTAGGTACCTACCATTTAGAAATAATATTTTTTATTTTTAATACAAATATTTAATAAAAATATTCACTTCAATTATAATCAGTTATCATCAAAAAAAATTTTATTTTTGAAGAAAATCAAATAAAATAAAAATATATTTCATAGAATCTACTCACTTAGGACGTTTTTAACATTTTTCCAATAAAAAGTTATTAAAAATTGATTCCACAAGGTATTTTAGTGAATTATATTGCAATTCTAATGTTTAAAATTAAGACTTTTAAGGTTTTTTGTAACTAATGAAAAATGTGTGTTGATGGTTTTTACTTATTTTATTTTAATTTATTTTATTTTATTTTATTTTATTTCAGAATTTATTCAGGATTTGAATGAAAAAACAAACACTTGGGTTAGCTACCACTAAATTTATTTTTATTGGCTTGGCTGATATAATTAAAGTTTTGTAAGCAAGGATATCTGTTAATTCAATTATAATAATTTGTTTGATTTTTAGTTTATTAATTTTGACTTTTCGACACTTTCTCCTTATTTATTTCATTGTACCAATAAACCATTTTGCCGTTTAAAAGCAAGTTTATATGATCCAGTTGTGCATTTAATTTTTTTTATCCAAAATCCTAAATAACGGCCAAACTATAACTTTCGATTCGGTACCTACCTACACAAAATAAAAAAAATTTAATTAGATAAATATTAAAACTAGTTTTTAAAAATGACATCGAACAGTTTGATATATATATTTTAAAAATATTTTTAAAATTAATATTATTCAATTTTTTTAATTAACACATACTTGTCATCTATATCAATTGTTTAGCCATATATTTATATAATATAAATTAATTAGTATATTCCACAAGTGTGAATTTTATAAAAAAAATTACACCAGCATCGTATGCCATATAAGTCACCATAGAATATGCAACAAGTTATAGTCATTAATGTAACTGTTATTCATTCTTCTTCAATTAAAACACACAAAACTAGTTTCGATTGAAGAAAATTATTTCACGAAGTAGAAAATACTCAAAGCCACTTAAAGTTATTTTTTTATGTGAAGAAAACCAGAAGTTTGGGTTCTTCAACCAATTGCATGCCGGTCGTGCCATTCCTTACTTGGGACGACATGGGACATCATTTTATTTTAATTTTTTGTTTTTGTTTTCGTTTTCATTTTCATTTGACTTTTCTCATTTTCCTAATGCAAGTTCATTTAAAGTGTATATAAGATAGCGTGTTTATTTCAACGGTTACTTTCTTTTACGTTCAATATTAATTTATAATGCAATGCAAATCAAATTTATATGATTTTGATTCAAATGGCAGTTAAAAAAAATAAAGTGATTGTAAATAAAACATAACACAAACAAACGAATGGAGTTTTTAAATTTATTCAAACTTCTTTCTTTGTTAAGTTAAGAATCTTGTTGAGCCTAGATGTTATTTTCCAATAAAAGCTCCAGTTATTTAAAAGACGCACGTCTGAATTTTGATAAAGATTTAAATCTTTATGTGTTTTATGTTAAGGTATATGTGACTGAGTTCACTGACATTTGCATATCTTTCACAAAAATCTTTAATAAATAAATGAAAACTTTCGAAAATGTTAAAAAACACGTGCATTTTAACATTTTTAAAATATATCTTTCATTTTTTGTAGAATTTGTAGGACAGTTAAGTGTTTGAAAATTCTAAAAAGAAGCTGGTGATAGTTTATTCTTTTTCTGTAACTTTAAGGGTCACAAATTACGAAATCTGCATTGGTTTTCCAAAAATAAAATTGTGGATATAAAATGGCAGAAATAAAGTTTTGAATGAATTTTTTATTTATTTATTCAATCAACGATAAATAATTAATCCACAGATTTTGCTTAATGTTAAAATAATATTTATAAAATTAAAATTTTATACAATAATTCATGGAGTTTGTTTGCCTGTTTGGTAACTTTTTTTCTAACAAATTTCCCAAAAACTGAGTTTTTATTTCTATGGGTTTTGCCAATAAATTGTGAAAATTTGTGCAAATTCGAAAGAAATTTCACGTTGCCATTACCAAACAGACCAAATGATTTTAACTCTAATGTCTTTTAAAATATAGTATGAATTAGGTGTTTGGGAGTGCGAATTACGAGTTCGATATACTTTTCACTGTAAAACAAAATGCCAAATAATACTCTTAAATATTATGTCATATAAAAGTGACCATGTAATTAAATTTATAGCGTGCACTTTAAATATATTCAAGAGAAAAATCCATATTCATTCACTTAAGTTAGATACTCAATTAAAAAATTAAAAAGTTATCTAAAAATGTTTTGTTTTTTGTGTCAACATTTACAAACTAAGATGCATTTGACCTAATTGAATGAGAAAGGTAAAAGCCAGTTTAGAGGAACAACTGTCATCAATTACAATGTCAAACGATGCAATAGGTCTACAATCATTTGCATTTTTAAATATTTAACTTTTTGTTTAGATTTTACGATTTTTGTCCACTGTGTGCCGCCCGGTATGGTTTGTTTCGAAAGAATTTTCTGGCAATCTTTTATCGGTGTTCATTTCGCCATTTTTCGTTTTTTTTTTGTTTAACATTTTGTTATTTCGCATTCTATATTTTGCAAACTAATTGTTTCGTTTCTTAAATCATATGGACAAATTATTCTTTCGGATTTTTTGTTTTGCAATTTTGATTTGGTTTTTTGTTGCAATGAATTTTTGAAGTTCAACAATTTTTAATTTTAAATTTTGTTCTTTTGGTTTTTTTTATTTGTCTTTTTATAGATTCACTTTTTTATTAGCGACATAAAGGTGCTATATGACAAGTTATAGATTCGTAAAAAAATCGAACTTGCCACTACGATGACAGCGAAGTCGAAAAAAGTGAGTCTCGTAATTCTGTCTGTCTGTCTGTCTGTTCTTTTAGTTGTACCCTAAATGGCTGGGTCGATTTTTTTAAAATTTATTAATGTTGTTTATTAAAATTTTTTAATGGTTCCCCCGACACGTTTTTATTTTTATTTTTGTAGAGCCAAAAATAAGGAAACCGACTGTACAATTTTTTTAAGAAATTAATGAAAACTTCATTTTCTCAAAAACGTGCCCACAACTTCAGAAAAAAAATAAGTAATTTTTTGTACAAATATGCTACCATTTTATAATTTTTTTTTTTTTTTTTGTTCGAAAAATTATTTTAAATGGTATCTTTTATGAAACTATTTTTTTGATTTTTGATTTATTCAATTATTTTATAAAAAAATGTTTTAAAAGTTTTGTGTACCAAAATTATTAAAAAAAAATTGGATTTTTGAAAAAGTTTGAAAGTTTTTTTTTGAGAACTTAATAATTCGAAAACCGAATGATTGATTTTTATCAAACATGGCAATGCACCAAGCAGTTTTTTAATATTATCTATCAGAATTTCAATAAAAATTATCCTTGTAACCAAAAATAGCGGTACCACCCGCATACAAGTCTTTAAAAACCGATAAGGAAAATCCCATTTTTTTCAAAAACGACATCTACGATTTTGATTAAATTTTTTATGTCAGCTTATATCAGTACCATCTACCATATTTTTTGGATTAAAAATGGTATCTCTCAAAAAAAACTTTTTTTTGAATTCTTATTATTTAGTCGAACCGATTTTAATGAAATTTTTTACACAAGATCTTATAATAAGTTTCAATAATATTGGAATATTTAGTTACCAACATTTTCAAAAAAAAAAACAAATTTTGGATTTTTAAAAAACAAAGTAAAAAAAATTTCAAAACTATTTTTTGGAAATTTGATATTTCGAAAATGGGTAAATGATTTGTTTTCAAAATTATTTTCTATTTTTTATTTTATAGTTTTTATGTGCAACACGGTTCTAAATTGTTTATGTAAATATATACTCTCATAATACTACCTATTAAAAACTACGTTTTTATTTTATTATATGTGAAAAAAATCATATCGAAATCAAAAAAAAACAAAAAAATGCTTAAAAATGTATTTGATAATAAAATCCGGGAAAACCGGTATCCACACAGAAAAAAATTGTATAGTAGATACAAATTTCTAACGATTCTTGTTTTAATAAAAAAACAATTTCAAAAATCGGTTGTAGTTTGTCAAAGTTAGAGCCAGTCAAAAGAAAAAAAAAAAATAAAAACCTTTATAAGTCGAAAACGAAGCGAAAACGAGAAAACTACCTCAGGAACGCATTGTTTTCTTCTGAGGCGGTGATTTCGGGACACCCTGTATAAACGCCATAAGCATGAAAAATATTTTATTCCTCATTTGCGATATGTGCATACAATTTTGAAAAGTCGAATCTTACAAGTAGAATTTTTACCCAACCAGAATTTTGACCCCAATTCTTTGTTTAAAGTCTTCTAAAAATCAGATATTGTTCGCTAAGGAACCACGCTATCTATTTTAAGATAAAATTTTTTTCTATTTTCATTTCATAAGATTTTGTTTTTTTAAACTTTCTGTGCTCGAGCCTCGGTAAAAAAAAACGATAGTTGACAAAAAAAGCTAATAAAAAATCCTATGAAGGTACTTTTCAAATCACATCACACAAATATGTTATGTAGGTAACCCAGTGGAAAAAGACGTTGTCACTTTTATTTGCTTAGTTAGATTCATTTGGACATGAAGATAAATATTTTACATTAAAATTCAAGACAGAATATTATTCATTATGGGAAAATGAAAAACAAGTGAAAAATGCACGCGGAAAACGAACATATAGGGGAACAAACAAAAATTTCTATAGATCATTCTTTCTTTTTGAATTTCGTCTCGCAAAGTCTAAACCTACATCAAGATTGCACTATACCACCATATGCAAGAAGATGTGGTTAATTTTTTTTTTTTTTTATAAAAATGAGTTAATTATGTCATGAGGGTGGGAACTACTTGCACATTCTATCGCTCTCATCTTGGGATATTTATAGGACTGCAAAAAATTCATCAAAGAAAAAACTTCTTTTTTTTTGTCTCGAATGTGGTTCATTGTTTTACGATGATGAGAATTTGTGTCGCAACAAATCAGCAACTATGCGGGAAGATATATACTCGTAGGCTACCCGTACCCGTAGATACATCTTCTTCTTTATCTTTTTTTGTGCTGGGTCCATTTCTATAGCAATATACCGTAAGCAAAGAAAGTCATCAAATGCACATCGCGCGATCTGCATTAGAATTCAGACACCATCAGATGCACTGTGTGCATTAAAAGATACACATTTATATAAGGCCTATCCTTAAGGTGGAAGTCAGAGACCGTCAAGTGTCAACCTACTTATGTTGCTTATATAGTATCTAATTACCGTGACTATAGAACTAACCTCTTATTGCGTGTTCACAGGTTGTGTTTTCCATACCACCGACGGACTGGGATCGGAGAGCGAAGGGGTGCGGTTTATACGCGTCCGCGAAGATACATTAATCGATCAAGAGATATTGATGCTCCATGCACATCCAAGGTCATCGATATACCTGAAGAGTTCCGATGGTTTCACCGATCATTCGTACTTCACACTGAAGGAATTAAATTCCACATCTGTGCAAATAATTCTGACAAAATCGCTGGAGAACTTGGTGGACCGCGATCAGCCACAGAATTTATTGAAATTCCGGGTTCTTTGTACTGGGAAAAAAGGAAGGAACGAAGAGGTACATATAATGATGTTATTTGATTTAAACAAAATTATCTACTTTAACTTATTCAAACATTACAGACAAGCTTCATATCCGTGACTGTTTATATTGAAGATGTCAATGATCAAGTTCCAAGGTTCATTAACGAACCGTATATCGTGGAAGTCGAGGAATCAACACCACCGGGTTCTGTGATATACCGAAATATTCAAGCCTTCGATCGCGATAAGCCCAACACTCCAAACTCTGAAGTTCATTTGACTCTTTCCAGCTTCATCCATGGCCCAGAAAGTGGACCGTATTTCGCCCTTGAGAGTCCTCATCGACCATTATTGATTTTAAAACGTGAACTTGATTTTGATAATGGCATCCGGGAATTTAGAATTCCTTTGCTGGCAATCGATCGGGGAACTCCACCAAATCAAGCTAATACCACGGTGATAATTAGAGTCACTGATGTTGATGATCTGCCACCAAAGTTCACCGAAGGGGTCTATAGGACAAAGATCAATGAATTCTTTCCAATGACTGTAAAGAGATTTTGAATGTTGTCAAATTGTGTAAATTCTGATATTTGTTTTTTTTTTTAATATTTAACAGGGAAGAGTGATTCGAATGCCATTGTACTTTTCACCACCGATCATGGCATATGATCAAGACTCACTTAATGCAACACTTGTTTATGAAATCATTTCGGGGAATGAACGAAAACTGTTCGATGTGAATTCTTCGAATGGTGTTATATTCTTGCAGAAAGAAATCGATCTGGAGGAAGAAAGTCTTCCTGGAAATACATTCGTTCTGCAAATTGAGTCAAGGCAGAGAGACAGCCCGCTGAAGAAAGCTGTAGCAAGGTAAGTCTAGTACTTATTCACGTCTCCAAGAGTATCTGTTGCCATCTCAGCTGTTGGGATTCAGCAGAAAATTATAGGTGCCCTCTATTCCTATATACACAGACAGGAATGGTTGAGAGTTGTAAGTCATTGGACTCTAGTTCTACACGAGTTTTTACGCTTCCAAATTTATATTTATTTTGTTTAATTATGTTTCCATGCGCGGCGATTATATTGTGTCTATTTTACTGGAGTTAATTTTAATTGAAAAAGCGATAACATTATGTGGGACAAATAATATTTCTCAATTCCAGACAAAATAAAAGTTTCTTTAATGGTTCTGTTGCAAATATTTTGTTTGGCAAAAAAAAGAATGACCGAATAAAAACACATAACCGAAGCAAAATTACCAGTTTCGGTTTTTGAATTCTGCTAGTACTAAATTTAAGCTTAGTAGGTACATATATACATATATTTCCATTTCACTATATGAAACGTTTATATACGTCAGAACAATACTTGGAAATATTGTAATTTTCGGTATATGGCCTGGGGCCGAACAAGTATTCGGAAACTGAACTTCCAGATTGCAATACATGGGAGTCCGCCACGATGCGAATATTATTTTTGAAACGATTTTTAAACATAATGATTGTTGATGAAAATAAGGAAGGAACTTGCATATTGCTTTGATCCCAGTGCCGTGCTTCAGAAATTTGAGGCCTTACGCAAAATGACTAGAATGCCGCCCTTAAAGGAAAGATATATTTTTTAAATTTAAAACTAAGACTGCATTAACTTCTTGAAAAATATCTGTATTTAGTATCAACTTCGACGTTCACATTAATGATAAAAGTCTGTCAATGCTATTGCTGTCCCAAAATGTGTTTACATATTATCTCTGTGAATGCATTTTCAACTCTTTGATATCATTGCGTTGACACATGACGATCACACTGTGTGTACTTATTATTTTTTGTGACGTTAAGGAGTCAACTCATTCATTTTTTATGTAGCTTAATTTTCCAAGCCAACACATTTTGGTTCTATAACGAAAACAAAGCATAAACAATAAAAATATATGAACGCATCTTTAAATGCCAACATTCAATAAAAAATATTTGTCTGCAATCCCATTGATTGTCAAACTATTCCAGATACTCCAAAATTTTATTTCAACTATTATACTGTTAACTATTTATATATTGACTAAGTTATCGACACTATTATTTTGTTGCTGTTTTCTGTGTATAATTTGACTGCGCTGAATATATAATAACCAATAAAAAATGGCTACTATTTTAACCTAAATGAAAATATACACCTCCTCGAACCTTGTTGTGTAACTTTTCATCCATGAGTATAAAAATCGATCGATTCATGATCTAGAAATGTCAAATCCTCACGTTAGTTGAAATAGAATGTCCAGTGCATTGGAAAGAGACGTTCGAAGAACTCCCTCCATTCACCGGCAAGCTGACGCTTAGTATTGATCATTACAAAGTTTCCTTTATTGTTCTCCGTATATTTGAGGCCACATAAAACTACGTTATCATGTTCCTGTAACGAACACCTTTCACAGTCACTGAAATTCTGGCCTCATTTTCAAAATACACGCCTGACCAAAATCCGCACCATGATTGATGCTCGTTGTTGGGGCATTTGTTTCTCATAGATCTCGCGAGGATTTCCTGTCACAAAATTCAATATTTTTGTTTATTCACCAAGCCATTCAGATGGAAGAGTTAACGAGAAAACTCGCATGGCTAATTTTCCCCATTTTTTTTATTAGCTGTTCTCAAGATTCCTGTTTGGTTACTTTTTTTTCAAGATATTTCCCAAAACTGAGTTTTATTGGGTTTATAAAGCAAATTATGAAAATCTGTGCAAATTTGCACGAAATTTCAGTGATAAAGTTTGCTTCTCTTGCGAAGCCCTCCATTTTTAAAAATCGAGACAATCATAGGCGGCAACTGTAAAATTTCACACAAACTTTAAAGAGTGCTCTAGTTTGAGACACCCTTTAGTTGTAAAATTTTTTCCAAATGACTTCTCAATTTATTTCTAATAATTGAACAGAAAAATTAATTAATTTGCAGTAAAACTAACATATAAATGGTCAGAAAAGATATTATGACTCCGACGTGACTTTGAGTAAAGAAAGTGAAATAGCACACTTCCATTATACCGAAAACACATAGAGAACTGGCAAGTGGCAACCAACCCATTTGATAATACTTTTACTGCTTTTTAATTAATTTTGCTGTTAAAATACTGTTTAAGATTCCAATTTAAAGATTTTTCTACTTCAAATAATAATGACAGAAGAAGTTTGTATGTATTTAATTAAATGCTGCATTCTTGCAGTAGTAAGATACCTTAAACATAAACCATCTACTTTAATTGGATTACTGCAAAATAAACTTGTTAAGTGCAAAAAAATAAAAAACTTTACCGTTATAAAAACAAGCTGGTCCGCCCGGCTTCGCATGAACTTTTTTTTTTATCGATTTGAGCATTTTAAAAAGTAAATATCAAACTTGAAATAACCCTTTACAATTACTTTTTTGGGCACATTCCTATAGCATTTCTTCCAAAGAAAAATGCCATCTGTTGGCAATCCCATTTTGTTAGTAAAAAAATTTGCCAATTTGTCAATTTCGTAGTGTTCGCCATTCCTTAAATTCAATATTTTCTCCTTCCCATGCAAAATGGAATTCTCAGATATCAGCACCATCTCTAACTCCTGCAAGTATGGAATTTCTAGTTTTCACAATTTTTCTACTTAATTTTCTGTTTAAATTTCCATTTTTCGGAAAATGCACATGCAAATGATGTCCAGCTGAGATATGCGCGTACAAAAAAAAAACCAATTCATTTTTATACTATATTTAAATTTACTTTTAATTAAAAAAATTTTCTTTTCCAGAATTGAAATTGAAATACTCGACCTCAACGACAACCAACCTGAATTCGAGGTGGACTTCTATAATATCTCAATTGTGGAAAATCTACCAAGTGGCTTTAGTGTACTTCAAGTTAATGCTATTGATCGTGATCAAGGAGAGAATGCCGAATTTGCTTATAATCTTGTTGAAGAAAATTCTTCAGCTGGAGCCTTTCTAATTGATAGTCGATCAGGTTGGATAACTGTTCGAGAACATCGTCTTTTAGATAGAGAAGCTCGGAAATCTATTGGACTAGTTGTAGAAGCTATCGAAAAGAATCCTTCATACGATGAACTCAATCAGGAAGGGCCAAGTTCTGTTCAAGTTGAGATAACTCTTCTGGATTCGAATGACAATACACCAAAATTCGAAAAAGGCAACTTGTATGAATTCAAAGTTCAATCGAATGCTGCAGTTGGAACTTTGATTGGGAAAGTCATTGCTTATGATCCAGATGAAGGCAGAAATGGTGTTGTGCTGTACGAACTACAACGACCCAAGGGAAGTGGATTTATTCCATTTCGTTTGGACCCCCAGACAGGAGCTTTATTTGTTGCGGGACCATTAAGACCTGGAAGAATTGCTGTCTTTATTGAAGCAACTGATCAAGTATGACTTTCTTATATTTCAGTACCATGAAGTTTTCTATTTTGTTATAAATTTCTTTAATTTTAAGCCCACCAATCCGTCAGAGAGAAGATTTTCCCTAGCAGTTGTTACAATTGAGGTATATGCTACCATGGGAGATGAAGAAGTCGATTTTCTTGGAGCACCATATGAATTCTGGGTTGGCTCTGATGTTCCGCTAGGAACTTCTGTTGGTCAAGTTCGGACAACTTTGATGTATGAGGGAGATGATGACATTTTATATGATCTTTTGCATTCATACTCTGATGGAGTACCATTTGCGATAGAAGAACGATCTGGAATCATAACTGTTATACGAGAACTGAAGGACTTTCAAAGATTGATATATTATTTCGAAGCTGTTGCTAACTTCGTAAGTAATCATAAAATTTATAAAAATATGTTGCGTAGAAATAAAACAGAGAGAAATACCCCTTCGAGGATTAAAACTAAATGACGATTAATATAATAAATGTGAAATTATGCTTATTTGGATCTTTGTCCTTCATATTCGCCCGAACTACTGGACGGATCCTAATGAAATTTAATATACATTTATTATTATGTCTCAGAATAAGTTTTAAGATACTTTTTATTTTGGCAGATACCAGCTGGTACTAAAATAAAAATGAAATCCTTTCATTTCAGCAATTCACAAATCTAACTCAAGGCCGTCAGCTGACTTTTAGAAAATCACCATTTCGTAAACCAATTGATACATTTCACCAAGTGGAAGAAGAAAAAGAAGGTGTGCTTATAACAAATGTTACAATTCATGTTGTTAGTCAAAAAGAATTAACCAAACATCCAGTCATTGAGTAAGTATAGAACCTTTAAGAATTGATCTATTTTTTTTTTTCTTAAAATCTTCTATCTTTTTGCTTTTAGAGAAATAAATGTTCGAGCAATTGGTTTTCATGTGGAAGAGAATCAAGTTGGTGGTATTATTGGTCAATTGGTCTATAAGAACGAGAAGGAACTTGAAGCCCTGGAAGCCCATAAAATCTTTGCCCAAATGAATGCTTTCAAACGACTTCAACCTTCTAGTTTTAGAAACTATAGTAGTTTCATTAAAAACAACACGAAAACTCGGGCAATGCGACGTCTTGAGAATGGAGGATTTGTTGCTCTGCGGTATATTATAGCCAATCGGCAAGAAGTCATGAATAAAATCACAATAACTGATGATGGAACTCTGATGACTATAACAGGTCTTGATCGTGAGGATCGAGATCACTACGAACTCACAATAATAGTGGAATATTCCAAAGGTCAGATTAGTGGTGCGGCAATTTATCAAGTGAATGTATTGGTCGATGATGTCAATGATAATCCACCGAACTTTGATGCTCCAGTCTATGTCGGAATGATCAATGAAAATTGTGAGCTCAAGGCTGAGGTATTTCTTAATCGATACATCAAAGTATTTGATGCTGATGTTGGGAAACATGCTGAGTTCAAGGTGGTTCTTCAGGGTGAAGGCAGTGAGATGTTTGCAGTTGAGCTAGCTAATAGTTCCCAAAATACAGTCTTCAATCTGTTTAACCTTACTGAGCAATGGAATGAGGAGCAAGAGTTTGTTGATATGCAATCGTTTATATTGGGTCCAAACTTGACATTCAGCAGTGGACCGCATTTCCGGATTCGATTCACTGGACGAAAGGGTCTTGATAGGGAGAGAGAGCAATTCTATAAGCTAAAGTTGATTGCGGTTGACTCAGGAGGTCTGTCGTCGTTGGCTCAGTTAAACATCCTTGTTGCTGATGTCAATGATAATCCACCGATATTTGATAAAATTTCTGTCTTCAAGGAGGCAAACTTGGAGATTCGGGAGTACACCACTGACATGGAGATCTTCTTTATCGAGAAAAACACCCAACAGCCAATTTCATTGATACCAAGCTACAACATTCCCGGATCACCAAGACTAGCTCTGGAACGGCACTACGACATGTTGAGTAGAGAAAAACGAGCTGGTGGAATGCCAAAATGTCCGCTATTCGCAATGAGGGAGGACATCATGGTGGGAACGGTTGTTGTTCAAGTGACCGCAACAGATGAGGACTACGGGAAGAACGCACGCATTATGTATGAAGTCGAATCGGAATCGGTAAATTTCGTCGGAAGACCAACAGGAAAGGTGTTTAAGAATTTTGCCATAGACAAACTCACCGGAGAGCTTAAGGTGAATTCTCCACCAGAAGCAATGTCTGAGGTGACTCTTAAGTTGAAAGCCAGAGACATTGGAAATCTATTTGATACCACTTGCATTCGATTTACCATTGTTGATGTTAACAATCATGCTCCAGTATTCAAGAAATCTTGGTATTCCTTTGATATTCATGAAGGACCTTATGTTCAACATTCGGTGGATAGAATTGAAGCCACAGACATGGACTATGGGCAGAATGCAAACATAACTTACAGCATTAAGACTGAAGAAGAGATTCCATTTACGATTTCCCCGATTTCCGGGGTTTTGAAGATTGATGGACACCTGGACCGGGAACATGTTTCAATATATAACTTCCACGTGATGGCAACAGACAACGCAGAAGAGTCCCAGCGAATGTCCAGTTCGGTAGAAGTTGAGATAAATATTCTCGATGTGAATGACAATGTTCCAGAATTTATCGGTTATGATGATCTTGTTGATCCGAAACTATACAATCTTGAAGGAAATACTCAAATTGCTCTTTATCGATCATTTCTGGGTCGAAATAGTTTGCCTGGAACTTTTGTGAAACAAATCAATGCAGTGGACAAGGACTATACTGGCAATGGAAATGGTTTGGTTTTGTTTTCCTTGGTACACAAAGAGATGCCATCGTTGTTTCAGATTGATTCAAGAGATGGCGTTGTAACTACAATTGGAGATTTCAATAAATACAATGATTACGAGCATTTGAATATGACAATCATTGCTTCGGATCTTGGGAGTCCTACACAGTCTTCGACCGCTTTGCTCTTGGTCAATCTTCAAGGTCCGGTCATGGTTCCAGAGGTAGAACTGGAAGAAGATCTCAATGAAAACCTATTCCCACACAGATATTACGAAGTCAGTTTGGAGGAGAACAATGTGGCTCCAATGGAAATTATCAGTATTAACCTAACATCAAGACATAAACCTGAATCATATCGATGGGCGTTGGTTCCCGATGCTGAATCCTCGGATCATCACTTCTTCGAGATTGATCCAGCAACTGGGACTGTTTATGCTAGTAAATCATTTGACAGAGAAATCAAAGAAACCTACCGCCTTAAAATTCGTGCTGAGAAAATATCCAGAGAAGCTCGAAATTTTGCAAAAATGACATATCCAGTTGCTGACGAAAGAATTCTTGATTTGAATTACAATGAAGTTAGGGTTGTAGTACTTATCACCGATGAAAATGACAACACACCCAAATTTCGAGGAAGTGGCCGTCCAATTGTTGCAGTTATACCAAATACATCAAACTTCGGTTATCCAGTTACGCGAGTGGAAGCTTTGGACGCCGATAAGGGTATCAACTCTGAGATCAGATATAAACTTCTGAATGAACCTTCAAGGTTATTTGGAATCGATGAAGTAACAGGAAAAATACGAGTTCTGAACTCAGTTGGAATGGATCAAAGAGTTTATGGATTTGATGTGAAAGCAACAGATCGGCAAGGGGCCGATGATGGAAGAAGTAGCATTGCAAATGTATTTGTTTATGTTCTCGATGAGAGTAGAGAAGTTCGTTTGGTGATTGCTGGAAGACCAGTGGAAGTTGAAGGACAGATTGAGGCTTTGACAACAAGATTAAGTGATGCAACACAAATGGATGTGAAGATAAGGATGTTGGAACCGCATGATGGTGGCGAGGAAATAGCGTGAGTAGTTTTTTCAGAACTTAGAAATTAGTTCAAATGTCTTCCATAATGTGGACTTGATGACGAGAATTCGTCTTAATTTTATTCAAAAACAATTTTTTTATTGTATTCGAATGTATTCTTTGGCTTCTTTTTTTTCCGTTTAATTTGATTAAGTTGGAATTACAGCCAAGGTTAAGAAAAAATTTATTAGTATTTTAAAGGAAAAATTGAACTAGTTTAACCCTCTACGAACACAGTTAGAAACTGTCACCACTATTATTCTTGGTACATTTATATATAGCATAGGAAAGATAGACTTCTTCAGTGGAACGAAATACCTGAAAGATTGGTAATAGAAATGCTTAAGTTTTGGGACTCCTTGACTATGACAGAATCCTGCATTTTGGAAAAATTGAATTAAAACTATTGGTTTTAATGAAAAAAGGCATTCAAATCAAAGTTATAGAGAATAAATTCAACTTTTATTTGTATATATCCTTTTTTTCACTTGGGCAATAGGTAATTTAAGACTTGATTTTTTAATTTGTATGTTTTTATTATTTAATTGCACGACGTATTGTATCGATAAGTTTGTTTTTTAAAAGCTGACTATAACGCTGACGTTTTTAATCTTTTTTTTTACTGCAGTAAATATTGAACGAAAATTTTCAGCCAGTTTTACAAATCTATCTATATTTTTAAAAAGGAAAGGTTGTAATAATTGTCGTTTTTGATTTCGTAAAGAAACAAATTCCGATAACTTTTGATTCGGTTGAGGCTACAGTTTGTACAATTTTATAGTCAAAAATTATTTAGACTTCGTCGTAAAATCGTCTGTTTTTCAAAAATGCCCATATCGACTCAATTATCTTACAATTTTCTTAATCAGTAATGCAGCCGTTTTTTAATAGCTACCTTTAACTTTGGACTGCAACATCGCATCATTTTCAAAAATATGTACATATATTAAAATGTCGGAAATTCTAGTCTTTTTTAACTTATTCAGTCTTAGCTTTTTTTAAAATGAAAAAATGTGCAAAGTAAAAACTTTAAATTATGTACATATTATAGTACAAAAATATTTCTGTACAGAAAAAAATACAAGCACGAATAATAGCTGTGTTTTATTTTCCCCCAGATCCAATCCAGATCAGATCATGAAAATAAAACAACTCAGTTCTCAGTGACAACTTGATATATATCCAACTCTTTTCTCCTTTTGTTTTTTTTATTTGTATACACCCGTTGTCTTTTTTCTTAATACTACTGGCGACATTTACAAATTAAGGGTGTGTGTTCAAAATAGATTTGGAAATCCAAATCCAAAACAAAGTTGGATCTTGTGTTGTTTTTGTAATACATGTATTTTCGTAAGAAAATCCAATCTGGTTCAGATTTGAGGGAAAATAAAACACAGCTAATATTACACCTGAAAATTTCCTCTTCAGAACTTCTCTGCCAATATTTTGGGGAATTTTAATTTTTTCATTCCAAATTAATGTTTTCTTGGGGCAATTGTTTTATCTTCAACCTTTCAAAAAATATATTATTGTAAGCAGCAGTTAGTTTTTCTATGAAATATTCAGTAATCAGTACTTACGTTTATGAACAATTCATTTGGAAGTCTGTATTCTCCTGGGACTTCATACCTTTGACAACTTCTTGAGCTGAAAAATCACATACAATACCTTCATTTTCTAAAATATGACATTCATTTAGTATAGTTTCGAAACAAAATACTAATATTTAGGGCCAGTTTCACAGTGAAGTAAGTGTCACTTAAGTGCCGAATATGGAAAACTAATTCCCAATTTCACAGTGTAAACTTATCGGAATAAGTGACACTTAAGTCTCCCATTTTGGCCACTTAAGTTCCACTTACTCAGGTAGTAAAACTGCGTCTTAATTGCCAAAATGGGAAAATTAAGTGCCACTTATTTTGTTAAGTGTGCACTGTGAAACTGGCCCTAAATATATTAAAATTTATTTATATATATTTTGATCAAGAAGGTTAAATTAACTTTCATAGAAAATAAATATATGCCTACAGTAGCTTCATTCAGAAACTATGTTCTTTACCTTAGTGCAGTTTGAACAAGGCTACAAGAAACATACTATTTTGATTCATTTAAAAATTAACTTGGTTTCATTTAGGAAAAGGATACCTTTTCCCTAATGCGCTCGTCGAATTGATGCTAGAATAGAGCTGATTTCTTAGAAATGGAGTACGTTTTCTGTCGCTCTGTGGTTTCAAAGAGTGTCACTCCGTATTTTCTTCCATTTCCATTTTCTTTTTCGACCATACGGACTATAATTTAACCGAATAAGTTTGTCTCTGGTTTTAAAAATAGTTGAGATGGTATTAATAAAGTATTGATCGTGGAAATAACCTTCTCAAGACCTCTAATCTTTCTCCACTATAGCTGGACATTATGTTACTGCTTCAAACCTTATCATTCTGCGAAGAAATTTGACTTTTCCTTGATAATTTGATTCGTAATTACATACATAGGGACAGCTAGTCGATAATTTGGGAGGGCCATCATTTTGAGAATATGAATAAAATGTATAAATGATAATATATAAAGTTTCGAAACACCAGTCATCAAGTGTAGCATGTAGGCAGGAGTGTTGTCAGGAAGCCAAAATATTTTTTTAATAAAGTATCTCAACACCTCTTGGGCCTCTTCATATAAAAGAAAACCCCAAACTTAACCTCCCCAGCAGATAAAAGACCTCACCACAGTTTCGAAAAGTTTAAATTTGGCACTTGATGACTTTTTTCGATTCAACTAGTTTTCACTGAAGGCATTTTTAACCGAAAACTGGGAGTTAATGATAATTTCAAGTATTTATACTCTTTTACCAAAACAAGTGCAATATTATCCCAGGCCCATTTCTCTTCCCTATCGGATCTGCCTATTCCATTTCCGAAGATCATTGCTTTTGATTTTCTGGTATTGGCTGTGAGGCTCCACAGACCGAAGTATAATTGTAGCTTATTTAAAGCGCTGGGCTAAAGAATTTCAGGATCCTTACGTTAGTCTCGCTCTTAACAACTGCTTAGTTCGTCCCCATCTTGAATACGCATCTCAGGTATGGTCTCCTTTTTACGAAATCCACAAAAATAGGTTAGAAGCAGTTCAGCGTAAATTTATTCGTTTTGCTTTAAGAGGGTTACAGTGGTCCGATCCTTTTAATCTCCCACCGTATGAACATCGGATAAATCTTCTTCAGATTTAAACTTTGGCTCAGAGGAGGGTTAATAATGATATTGGCGCAAAATTTTAAACAGTTCTCGTTTAAGCAATAAACCCGACTCTAGTTAAAATAATCCTTTATTTAAAAATTCTTGTTTAAATTTTTCTTAATTCTGAACACTTTAAACAACTCTTCTAACTAAAGAACGTGTTTAACAAAACGTCAGCAAACTTTTGTGAAACACGCCTAATTTTGACAGCTGAATAAATCAAACAGAGCGAAAAATTAAAAAAAAAAACAAAAAGAACCCAATCTGTAATTTTGCCGAGCTATAGGAAAGTGTTTCGAGATTTAAATTTCGAGTTAAAATAGTGAAAATACAAAATAAAAAAGTTAAATAAAAGTTAACATAGTGAATAATTGCAATATTTTATAAAAAAAAACAAAACAACATGAGGTGCTGCGTTAAATCGTGTAAAAACACCTATAATATGGAGTTTTAAAATTTTTCTTCTCACGGGCTGATTGTGTCTCATATTCCACATAAAGTAATGTGAAGTGATGTTTTTTAGGCTAATACATTATCTGAGAATACTTTTCAATTGATATTTCGTAGCATTTTGCTTTAAAAAAGCAAATTACTTGAAAATAAAAATACACTTCAATCACGGCAATTAGCTGAACCCCATCTGTGAAAACTGAAATTCTCGTCCAGGGTAGCATTAGTTTTTGTTGGTGATGGCAAGGCGCTCAAATCCACTGAGCGCCCGTAGTGCAGAGTAATTTTACTTACTTTATGTGGAATATGAGATACAGCTTACCTGTGAAATGAACAAAAATTACATTGCTTGTTATAGGTGTTTTTAAATATAGGTGCAGTATTTAACGCAGCACCGCGTGTAGTTTTCTATTTTTGTACATTTTTGTATTGCATGTAATCACTTTAATTACTTTTATATTACTTGTTTCTTTAATTTACTAAGCTTTTTTACTATTTTAACGATTTAAAATTTCAAAACAATCCTAAAACAAAACAGATCAAAATGCCTTTGGGTGCATTTAGCTGTCTAACTGCACGCCTTTCCTGTGTGGATGCATTTGTGTTTGTGTAACTCACACTCAAAGTGATAATTTCCCACAGATAAAGCATACTTTAAAAAGATAGAGAAGCGTTTTGCTGGTTTTAAAGTTAGAAGACCTATTTAACGCTAAAGTATACTTTATGTCGTTTAAAATTTACAAAGAGCCGCCTCTCATTCTAAAGTTATTATTAAGAGCCGACTCCCATTTTAAAGTAGATTTAGAGCCGCGTTAAAATGTTTAAAATTTTGCGCCATTGTGTTTATTCACCAACTAATTAGTGGTGTCATTGATAGTAGGTACTGATTTGTTAAATTGTTTGAATTTGTTCGCAACCAAAATGAAATAGAAACGAAAATGGTTGAAAAAATGATCGATTGCAAAGAACGGATCATTGAACTGAACGACATATGAACGATTGGATCTTTTAAAATGAACGATTGACACAGCTCTTAGTTGAATACTACTCAGTCAATTCACCTAAACAGAAGTAATTCTTTTTCATATTTGTTATTATGAAAAAGTTTGCATATATATAACGTCTTCAAATATGCACAGCAGCTATTAATACCTACATATAAGTTTAAAGTTATTATAAGTTATTATTTCACATAATTTCTAACACGCATTATGTAGATACTTTTATAGAAAAAGTGAAAGCTGCATTACTTTTCACTCAATTCGACACATTAATTTTTCAACAAAAGCCCATTTCATTGCAACCATACAATACAACTTTTTAATTTTCTAATGAATTCAATGAAAATTAAACTTGCCCTTTCATAATCTCCAATTATTGTTCAGGAAATCTATGTACACATTTGAGTCAATCAATCAAATCTTATCTTAGGTATATTTTGGGTTCCCTTTTGTTTTACAAACACGTAGGTTGTAATTTCCTGCTTCGTATATAGATATATTTATAATACTTATTCTACAGTAGGAAGATACATAATTCCCCCCAAGAAAAAGGTAACCATAAAATATCTAAACGTGTATAATGTTATACTTGCATATTAAAATGTACCTATTCTAACTGTGACCTTCATTAATTTTTATTATTGTTGCTATACTAACACTTTCTTTCCCCCCAAAGAAAAAGGTTACATTAACATTTCTCCCCCATATCAATTTCAAAAACTATTCCATTTCAAATAACAGAGGCATCATTACTAAAAAAAAAAAAACAGTTCCAAATATTAATTATAAATCATTCTTACCTCTTGAAGTGTCATTTATAATCATTTCACTTTTAAAGAGATTTTTGATAGGTTTTTTTTTTTATGTAAAGGTAGCAGAGTGTAAATAACTTGAAATTTAAAGTTAGTTATTTTGTATGTCGAACTTAACAGTGTAAAAAGTTTTTGTTACACTGAAAATAAAATCTTAGCATAATTTGAAATCGTAAGAAATGCAACTAAATATTTTCAACTAATAGGCCAGAAAAAATGTACAAAAAATCCAATCGGCGGAATAAATCTCATTGAATGTTTTTAAACGCAATTATTTTTATTTTAATTTAAGAAATTCTGTCTACGTCGAAAATATCAGTTTTCGCAAGTCAATTTCTCACAATTTTTTTAAATTGCAATATCTTGTAATTTGTGTCTAAAGTGTCCAAATATTTTTTGTAGAAAATAATATAATCTTATTACTTTAAACGAGCAATTCTTATTATTATATATACAGTGAAACCTCCCTTGGGCGGACAGCTACGCACGGTCGCAACATTTTTGTCCGTCTAAGGGAGTTGTCCGCCCAAAAAAAAAATTAGAAAATAGTTAGGTATACAAGAAACAAGATACAGCAAACAACTCACAGCTGCAGAAATAAAATCATTTATGCATTTGATCACAGACAGTTATTTAGTGGCACGAAAAACACACACACAGTGTTACATTATTGGAATGTTGTTGTTTTTGGTAGTTTTGTTTGTTAATTTATCTTTATCGATCGTATATATTGCCACTGTGCACGAGTGAGAACATTTTTAATGCAAAAAAAGATATGAGAAAGTATTTCTGAAAATAAGGGTTGAAATTTACAAATTACAAAAAGGTTTGTGTCTGCCTAAGAGAATTTAATTAAACAAATTGCGTCTGATATTCTTGTCCGCGTCCGGGTAAGGGAGTGTCCGCTTAAGGGATCGTCAAATGTGTGGAATTTAAATTCAATATCCACGATCGGGAGAATTTGTCCGCTCAAAGGAGATTGTCCGCTTAAAGGAGTTGTCCGTAATAGGAGGTTTTACTGTTATTGGTTTCTCAAAAACAAATCAAAGGATTTGGATGAAATTTTCAGGGTTTGTTCTGATGAACAAGAACAAAATTTAAAAATTGGAGTTAATTAGATCCGCCCTGCTACTGCCACGCCTACTTTTATTTTTTCTCGGGCCGAAACATCTCTCTTTCTCCAGTAATTTGAATGAAATTTTTAGATTTTCTTCTAATGAATGAAGCAAAAATTTAGAAAAATGGTTAAGTACAACCCACCCATGCCACAAACACTTTTATTTTATCTTGGTTTTGGGAAACGGCTTCAACTATTTGGATGAAATTTAAAGAGTTTGATCAGATCAACGAAAAAAATTTTTATATCACGCCCACTGGCACACCCACTTTTTTGTTGTTTCTTGGTTTTCGGAAACGGCTGTAACGATTTGTATGAAATTTTCAGGGTTTCTTTTGATTAAGAAAACAAAAAAAAAGAATACAAAAATGGTTTAATTGAAATCTGCCTACAGCCACGCCCACTTTTTTATTCCTTGTTTTCTCGCAAATTGCTCCTATACAATATGGATAAAGCGTAGCTTATATTCCAAGTCAGGTGGTACCTGCACACATGTTGAGACATGTTCACTTTAATGTAGAGACATGTAGAGATACCTCCAAATATTTATGTTGTGATACCTCCACATATGAAGAGATAAATATGGATTTACCTTGACATATGTGGAGATAAACGTGGAGATACCTTGACATACATATACATGTAGACTGTTGAGATACATTAACTTATGTTAAGATACATGTTTAGATACCTCCACTTTATGTAAAGATACATGCGGATATCTCTCTTCATGTAATGGTGGGGCACGAGGATCCACAGTACTTTGGGTGGCACTCTTCTCGTGTTCATAGATTTTAACTCCCTCCTTGGGTTCTCTGAACCACATTCTCCGTTGCTCCGCTCAGGGTATGTAATTATACCTATATGTACATTGTAATGTCGTCATGCAGGTGCCTATATCAACTGTTTGACAGAATGAAATTAATTTCCAGTGAGATCTACATTTAACATGACAGTAAACAAGACTTAGGGTCTGTTTCACAATCCCTGAGTAAAGTTCTGATTAGTTATTTGACACATAAATACTAGCACAGGGTCATAAGTCCACAGGAGAAAAACCTACAATTGTTTTTGGACGACTTGAATAGGGTATAAATGAAAAAATATTATTTTTTGGTTTGTGGACTTATGACCCTGTGCCAGTATTTATGTGTCGAGTAACTAATCAAAACTTTACTCAGACATTGTGAAACAAGCAATATTATTTTTACAAATTTATTTAAACTAATATAAAATTTCAAAAACTAATGAGAAAAAGCGTTAGAATTTGTAGCCATCAGCCTTTAATAAAATAAAAATGTACCCGAGTGAAGCTCGTTCGCCCAGATATTAATCTATAAAATGACTAATGAGTACTACTTTATTTTTCGATAACTTGGCAATTTAATAGTAAATATCGAAAAGCCAGCACATATTTTAAAATAATGACGGAAAAATTTTTGAGTTGACTAAAAACATTCAATTATTCTTATTTTCGTTACCAAAAATTCAGAATTTTCGGGGGGCTATAGACTTAAAGGTTTGAATTTTTAATATAGAAATATTTTTTTTCTACAAATAAATATGCACTTATTCTTGTGAAACATCTTTAAATAAATAAAAGAAATCCTTAATTATCTTTTAATTCACAACCCAACTAAAGCTTTGAAAAATATTTATGAACAAACATTTAACTGCTGATCAAATCTTAACAAAAATCTACTACATTCAACAAGAATTCTGCTATTACCAAAGAGTATTATTAAGTCCGCGCATATTATATACTACCTATCTAAGAAGTGTGAAAGCATACATACATTCTCTTTTGAGCTTGTAAATAACAAAAAATACCAATCGAGTTTATGTTCTTTGTATCTCTAGTCATTGGCAAAAATATCATATTTTTAACTAGTTAATTGCTTATTATTGCACCTAATTAGTTGAATTATCTAATTAACATTGATTAACTTTAATTTTGTTTTATTAATAGGGTTTCGTACTTAACTAACTAATTTAAGATAATTCATGTTTAATTAAAGTTAAGAGCAGGTAAATATTAAAAAAAACCGCTAAAATGCGGTATATACTTATTGTTATTTATACAAACAGTTTTTGGAAATTGCCATAAACTTATTTTACATTTAGTTACACAAAATAATAAAATTACCAAACATTAACAAACATTTCCCGAACACTTTTTTGTTCAGTGTACCTATCTATTTAATTAATGTGTTTCTTTTGTCATTCAAATGAACAAACTGTCGTATTTTTAAATTATTTTTTATAACTTTATTTTAGGACGGATGCTTATGTCTATGCCGTTGACCTGCGGACCAATGCGGTTGTCGATATGGAGACTCTTCACAGGTATCTAAAGCCAACCTTTTAATAAAAAGTTGCACTCTAATTTCTAATTTATTACATAATTGTTTTTATCTTTTTTTCTGTCTACATAGTTCTCTAAGTATGTTGCTAACCGAAAACTCCTCATCCATCGCTGAGCCCCGCATAATTGAAGTATCAGATTTCGGAACAACAAGGTCTTCAAGTAAATCGGTCTCCATCATGGGTGGCACCGAAATAATTTCCCTAGTTTTGGCTGTCCTCATTCTGGCCGGAGCCTGCACTACTGCCCTTTGCCTTGTGTGCTTCAAGCAGAAACGGTAACCACATTTAAGCTATAACCATACAATACTTACCCACACATAACTTTTATGCATTAAGACTGATAGAGTTAGAGTTTTTGGTCACCACATATTATTATTGTAGCTATATGTATCTTTGAGATACAAAAAAAAAAATATACTCCACGGTGAAGAAGAAATAAAAATAAAAATTCCACAAACATGTGTGTGTTGTTTCAATTTTGCTCCAAGCTCTGCTGCCACCTTTGGACTTGACTTGGTACCTAAGGCCACACTGTCTTGTACTAGATACTATACTTGTGCTTGTTCTTGTACTTTCATATACTTAACGAACATGTGGGCATGCTGGACATTGAAAAATAACTGTAAACTCTTATTAACTCGATTCCTAGAATGGCTAGCAGAGTGGGTATGCAATAACAATGCCATGAAGTGCACACTACATTTTTCTACATATACACTCATTTCCTTCAAAGACTCTAGCCCTATATATACCTATTATACATTTATATAGAAACAACTCTACTTACATGTATCACTTGGTTCATATAAAGTTATATTACTCCTCATGGTTCATTTATTTTTAATTCTCATGTCAGATGGACGGAACAAGAGTTTCCATCATCGGAAACTGGTCTAACTTATACGATAGCGAGGCTAAACGATGTCGGTGGCGGCGGCATCACTGGTGGTGGAAGCAGCGGCAAGGCATTGCGGAAGACCATAAGCAGTCCAGAGTCAATGTGTTCCACGCACTCATCCAGCACGCTGCAGAAACCGGATATCTTTCACAAAACGCCAACCATTCTTAACAACGAGTTTGTTTTTTTTTTATTTATTTTATTTTATTTCTTTTATATTTTATATTTTTTTTAATATTCTGGTCTCCTAACCGTAGATCTCAAGAATTGGGTAATTTTTCTAAAACAACATTTTTATTCCATTTTTTTTCCTTCATTTTTCATTCCCGGCTCATTGAATAGCATGCGTCCCAGGGAATATATTGATGTCCCGTTACCAAAGTCGATTATCAAAGCAAACCGGTCTGCTGCAGCATCAGCAGCGGAGCACGAGCCTATGTCATATGTGCAGACCAAGTATAGCACCTTTCAAGCATCAAATAATTTGTGAGTATATGAAGTTTCTTGGAATTATGTTTTGGGTTTTCAGGTGGGGCCCCACTACAACAGTGGAACTCGTTTTGAGGGTTTTAAAGGGTCAGTGTATTAAATGACTTTAAATGGTTACTGGGTCACTCCAATGTGTGTTAATGTGGTGACTTTCGATTGTGGTAACACTCTCGAGAAATCGTAACCTTTTGTTTGTTAGTCGAATTTGAAAAAAAAAATTCAGACAAAAAATAAACGATTTTAAAAAAATAATTAAATGAAATTCTTAGAATCTATAGATTTTAAAACTGGATCAAATATATGTAGGTGGGAAAAATATTTTTCGTTCAATAACAGTGAAGAAAATTTTTCCAGCTTTTTTGTTTGCTTAACTGATTTTTGTTCAGTTATCCTTAGATTACGCTTTGTTTCAGTTATTCTTCATCCACTTAAATGAAAGTTTTTTTTCAGTTATCCGAGTTTTGATTTAGTAAAAAACCAGCTTTGCAATTATAATTAAAATTAGTTGTCATGTCACTTGAGCCAGTTTGACTGTAGGTACACTCAAAGCACCATTTTTCATTAAACAAATTGGCATTTATAATTCATAAATTAAGAGTTTTTTGTTCTTTAAAATGTAAAGGATAAAAACCCAATCAATGTGTACCCTCTTCCCAAACATTTTTTTCAAAATTTGTTTTCAATAATTTGAATATGAAATTTTGGTTTTAAAAAAAATTTGACCAAAGAATTTATTTTGAAAATAAAAAGAAAAAATGGACTTGTGATTTTTTTTTAAATGCCATTGCATGGTATTTTGAGTGTTGCCGCTGTTTTGTTTTTTAATAATTTTTTGTATTTTATTTTTATGTTAGTGTTGATGAAATTGTCCCATCCCACATAAACGGGGAAACGTTCACTCTTACGCCTTAACGACTGTTTTCCTAAAATATGTCCAAGAAATATTTTTTAAAGTATTGTTCATTAATTAGGAAACATGTTTTTTTTTTATTTCATACAAAAATCAGCTTTAATCTATTATCATATCTTTTCTACTTATACCCATTGTACAGCAGAAGTTTGATTAAATATATTATTTTCACTCAAGAGATATTTAGCTATAATATCCTTTCGAACTTCGTTGTCAATTGCTGCTGTTAATGTTGATTCAAGTTAAAATGTCACAAAGAAATCCGATATGTTGGCTGAGAAATTGATACTGCGCAAAGTGCTTATCAAGAGAAGATAGTTGAACCACGGTAACGTAAAAAAAGAAATTAGCTTAAAATTTTAATTTTAGATCATTTGTTGCAAGATATTTTTCAGATTGAATGACAGCGCGGCGGCTTCGAAGACACCTTGAATCAGATACAAAGAAATCCACTTGATTGTTCATTTTCGTAGCAATATTTTTAGCGTCCTTGTATAATTTTTCGATTAAAGATACCTAAGAACGATATCAAAATCCTTCAAACAAGTTAAAAAGTGCATTCATTTTGATTGAAGCATTTTTGAAAGGATATTTATTGGCATAAAAACTCGTTCCAAATTCCTGTTGATAATACAAAGTTGCTTTAAAACGTGAATTTCGAACTTTGTGCAATTTCAATTTAAGAATCATAAATTTATGATAAATTTTCTGAAAGACACTAATTAGTCGCTTTTGCTCTGTTTGATCACCGGGTATCGGATAAATTTTTCAAAGCATTTTGCTTTATAGAATATTCAGCATTTTTTTGAAGAATGGTCCAGCGTTTCGGACAACAACGATGAACGAAGAAGTTAGAGTGTTAAACTTTTTCGCTTTGAAATTATTGTACTGATTTTGCCGCCCTAGTTATAAGTGCCGCCCTAGGCAATTGCTTATTTTGCCCACAGGCAGGTTTGCACTGAATACATATAATCTTACTGAACCAAGTTAATTAAACACAAACATGACTGAAAAAAAATAAATGTTTACCTTTTTTAAATCATACATTTTAGGCATGGATTGAATATTCTATCTTTGTGATGACAGATAAAATCGTATCTCACCCCAAAAAAATACATTTACCTATTAAATTTTTAATATATAATATATATACACCTAAAACACTCTATTATCGTTTTTATATATTATGCTATAAAAATAAACGATTTAAAAAAAAAACAATGATTGGGCATTATTTTCAAGATACGATAAAGTTAAAAGTATAGGGTACTTTCGTCATTTGTTTATCTATTTTAATATGTGCTTAGGTATATCTACCATAAATAATTATTGCACATATCATGACATCACCAGAATTTTAAATTGTATATTGTATAATAGACAAATGAACTAAACTACTTAACGAGTATTTAATATAGTCAATTTGTTTCTAAATATCTAGGTACACTATAATTATTTCTTCATATAAAACTTTTTAATTTTACTAATTGAACCAAAAAAGCTTTTTTAGACAAAGACAAACAACAACAAACAATATGGTTGGACAAAGAAATTATTTTTGTTTTTTTTTTATTGATTTACAATTTTTTTTATTTACATTTATTTGCAGAAAACAACATTACGATACTTCATTACATTCGCATCATTCAAGTGGTCGTGATTCAGGCATTGATTTTATAAGTCACCGTGAACGCAGTGAAACTCCTTCAGATATTCTCAAGGTCTTGCAGAGGCACCAGAGCGTCTCGGATATTCGAAAATATCCCCACACTGAGTCTGGTGTCTGCTTTGCTGCTGCCAATGATAGCAGGTTAGTGACTATATAGTTGTGTTTTAGTATGAAGAATATTTAATTGATGGGTTGTGGAGGAGACTCAATTTTACGAAATGTCAGAAATGAGTCCTGAATATGGGATTCTGTAATTGTAGCTGCATTGTTGATATTTAGGCCCAAAGACAAGAGATCTTGCAAAAAATATATTTCAAAAAATATTCCCAATATTTTTCATCGGAATTCTGCTCTATTTAATAATATTTCTATTTTCCATAGCGATAGTTATGAAGATTCACTGAAAAATGAAGACATCACATCGACACGAGCATGTAGTCTCCATTCGATACCGAGTTTGCAAAAAAAGCAACAACAAGTTTGTGAACTTCATAAACTTCATAGCTATCAGAATACAAATTTCCATCATAGCCGGATACGGCATTCATTTTCCGGAGTTAAAGATGACTTAATGCAAAGTTCACCAAGGGTCTCGCTGCGACCTAGGGGACATCATTTAAGAAATTCCATGACAGATCTCGAACAGCGGTTGCATAATTTAGAACAATCGTTTCGCAAAAGTGACTCCATCTATTAGCGAAGGCGAGAATTAAATTTTAGATTAAAATTTATATATAAATGTAGGTATATATTTTAAGAAAAAACATTATTCTAGGATTAAGAAAAAACGCACCTTGTTAATTGTGAAATTGTTTTATAATTTTTTTTTTGTGTACAAACGATGTTGAATGTATTTTAAAATAAAAACAAAGAATATTAAAAAAATATTTATTGACTTTTTTTTAAATAAAAAAAAGTTTTGTTCTTTTGTACATAATGCAAAAACTTTTTATTCTACATAGAGGCACGTTAAGCATGTCATCAAAGACCGCGTATTTATACGAATGTTTGGGGTACATGGATGTTTCGCAAGGATTGTCTGGCAAACTTACGTTTCGCGGAGGTTCATTTCGCCGTTTTGTTTGTTTAGCATTCTGTTATTTCCCATTTTACGTTTTGCAAATCACGTTTCGTTTTTAAATGATTTGACAAATTATCCTTTCGTATTTTTCATTTCGTAATTTTCATTTAGTTTTTAGTTTGCTCTCGGCAATTTTTTATTTGGCGAGAAATTTCGGGCGAAATTTTAAAACATGTAATTTAATGGAAGCAAAAAGTTTTGAAGTTTAATATTTGACGTTTAACGAACTGCGGAACAGTTTTATAGCTAAAGCTTCAAAACATGTGAATATACAAAAGAATCCTTAAATATCGAAGCATAAATCTAGAATTATCTAGATGAAGTTGTTTAGCGTAATCAATTTTGTATCCACATAAAACAAAGCTTATAAGCTTGAACTATCTACCTGAAGCTACTTGTAAAAGCTTTGACTAGTTAGCTTAAGCTTCTTGCAAAAAAAGCTTTCACTTTTTTTCATTCACGCAAGACCCATATTTCATACTAGATATTCGTCACAAACTGAACTTAATAAAAATTGCGAGTGAGATCGCCAAGGCCGGGACGAAACGCCAATTTTTGTAGGACTAAAAGCCGTTAAAAGCTATTTTGCATAAATAAGATTTTATTTGCTAAAAAAATTTGTACGCCAGGAACCGTTAATTTTAGTCCTAAAAAATACGCCTAAAAAACGGTAGGTATCAAGTTTAAAGAAAATCGATCCCACCCGTTTAGGCTGCAGATGAAAGGACAGACAGATAGAATTGCCGGAACCACTTTTTTTACTTCGTTATAAAATCACAATCTCAACGTCAACATTGATCAAAATCTCTAGTTCGATTTTTTTACAAATCCAGATATTGCCATATAATACTGTTACAAAATCTCGACGTTGCCAAGAAAAAAATAAAGTGGAATTAGCGGCTGGAGGAGCAGAACCTTAAAGATGAGTCTGACCAAAAAAATCATAAAAAGAAAATAATCTCGAAAGATGATAAATTTTATTGAAAAGAATTTCTGGTTCCCGAGAGGTTAATTATGTTGGTTAGATGAGATGCTTTTCTTACGCTGTCTGCCTTGGATGAGGTTGAGGATCAAGAAGAAAGTCATCCCTGTCGCAACCTCCTTTTATTTGTTTCGAAACTCACCGCACACAATTTCCCCTTTAGACGCTAGTCGTCTCCATCTTTTACATCTCTTTCTTACATGAAATTCATTTGACAACTTGTCATGGTGACATTTCTAAACAACGTGGTTGCTGTCCGGAAATCAAGATTTGTTTGATTATAATTGTTTTTAGAAACAGAATTCTTCTTTTTCGTAACATAGCCCCCTCTTCAAGACTCAAAGTTCCAACTGAGTCATAGTAGGCTCCACATACCGCGCCAGACGATTCAAATGCACCACCTTCAGCTTGCGAGTTCCGGGAATTCGTATCTGGTAGACTAGATCCGAAAGACACTTCACAACCTCCACCGGTCCCTCCCAGTCGCATTGAAGCTTGGGGCAAAAACCAACTCGTCGTTTCGGGTTGTAGAACCAAACTTTTTCTTCAGCTGCAAAAGATAAAGGTTTCGTTTTTAAATCGTACCTGGATTTCATTGAGTCTGCTGTTAATTGTAGGTTGGCCTGTACAACTTGATGGACATTCTGAAACCTCCTTCGAACTTCTGATACATACTCGGGAATTGTTATTGTTTCCTCCGGTGGGGTGCTTCGTAATAAGTCGATGGGTAATTTGAGCTCGCGACCGAACATTACTAGGGCTGGAGAGAAGTTTGTCGACTCATGATCTGCCGTACGATAAGCCAGAAGTGCCGGTTGTAGATGTTTGTCCCACTCAGTTTGTTGCCGACAGGTGAACTTGGCTAAGTAATCGAGGAGCGTCCGATTAAACCTCTCAACCATCCCATCTGACTGGGGTCTTAAAGGTGTAGTTCTTGTTTTTTCAACACCCAAGACTTCCATTGCACATTTAAAGATTTCCGCCTCAAAATTGCGACCTTGGTCAGAGTGGATGAAACAAGGTAACCCGAACCTGCAAAAGACTTCATCGATTAATTTAGTAATAACTACCTCTGCAGTTTGGCAAGGCACAGCGAAGCATTCGGGCCATTTCGTAAAATAGTCCATTACTACTATGATGAATCGGTTTCCATTCGTTGTACGTGGTAAAGGGCCAAGAACGTCCACAGCGATCCTTTCAAAGGGAGCACCTGTGATGCTAGGTTGAAGT
Organism: Epistrophe grossulariae; assembly: GCA_929447395.1. Taxonomy (NCBI): domain Eukaryota; kingdom Metazoa; phylum Arthropoda; class Insecta; order Diptera; family Syrphidae; genus Epistrophe; species Epistrophe grossulariae. Next base: position 149,713,610 of record OV839567.1, on the reverse strand, counting down.
CTGCCACGAGTCCTGGTGGAAGGGCCTTTTCGAGCGGTGCATTGGTGACAGCTTAGACACCAGACTTTGACATCTGTGGTGCGACCTATCCAAAAATATCTGCTTTTAACCTTACCCAGTGTCTTTTTATGCCCAAAATGGCCCCCGCAGGGACTGTTGTGTAGGGACGCCAGTACATCTGGAACAAAACTTTTGGGGACGACTTCTAGGAAACTGTCTCTTCCCAAATCTCCTTTGAAGACCTTCGAAACGACGTCGTTAACGAGTTTAAGTTGCCTGAACAAACTCCAGTATGCTTTGACGGTTGAGTTTTCTCCGACAATGCTTTGCTTCGATGGACGATTACCTGTTTCTAACCACGTTCTTACCTTCGCTAAAGTAGGATCGTTTCGCTGCCTTTCTTCCATCGTCAACGGCACTGCCTGAAGAGCAAGAACTTCGGCGTTTAGTTTTTCCTTTTCTTCCGCTCGAGAGCACACCTTACAACTGCCGCAGGGTCTTCTGGAAAGGCTATCGGCATTGCCATGTTTAGCTCCGGGTCGGTGGAGGATCCCGAAGTCATACTGCTGGAGTCTTTCGATCCATCTAGCCATCTGCCCTTCTGGTGTTTTGAAGTTGTATAGCCATCTAAGTGAAGCATGGTCTGTCCGCAATAAGAAACGCCTTCCGAATAAATAATGATGGAATCTTTTTGAAGCTAGAATTACTGCCAGGAGCTCCCTCCGAGTGACGCAGTAATTACGTTCATTTCGGTTCAGCGTCTTGCTGAAATATTCTAGAACTACTTCCGACTCACCCTGTTTTTGGCTCAATACTGCACCTACTCCGACGTTCGAGGCATCCGTATCCAGGACGAAAGTTCCTTCTTCAATCGGGAAGCCCAATATGGGGGCAGTAGTAAGAGTTGTTTTTAGTTCCTTCAAAGCTTTGTCACAAGGAGGGCTCCATTCAAAACGACGTTTATCTTCAGTTAGCTCGAATAATGGCTTTGCGATAGTCGAGAAGCCTCCGATAAATTTCCTGTAATAGGAACAGAGACCAAGAAAACTTTTGACTTGCCTTTTAGTTTTTGGGATTGGCCACTGTAGGACAGCTTCCACTTTGTCGGGATCCGTTCTCAACCCAGATTCGGACACTATATGACCTAAGAACTTAACGCTTTTTTTAAAAAAATGGCACTTACTTGGACTGAGCTTAAGGTTAGCATCCTTTAATCTTATAAAAATGTCTTCAAGCTTAGCCAGATGTTCTTCAAATCCATTTGAATGGCAAATGATGTCATCTAAATACACAGGAAAGCCCTTCAACACGCGGTCCATTAGCCTTTCGAAGGTAGCACCAGCGTTGCTTAACCCGAATGGCATGACAAGGAATTGCCATAGGCCGGTGCCGCTCGTAAATGCTGTTTTTTCCTTGTCTTCGGCGTTCATCTCCACCTGCCAGTAACCGCTTTGCAGATCCATAGTGGAAAACCAAGATGATCCTCCAACGGAAGTAAGCAGGTCTTCCATCAAGGGCAACGGATATGAGTCCTTCTTCGTGACTTCGTTTAAGCGCCTGTAGTCAACGCAAAACCTAGTGGACCCATCTTTTTTGCGCACCAAAACGACTGGGGCTGCCCAAGGGCTGTTTGAAGGTTCGATGACACCTCTTTCTAGCATGTCTTTGATGAGCTCGTCCATTTCTTTTCGCTTAGCTATCGGCAAACGCCTTGCCGGTAGCTTAATTGGTTTCGCATCACCTGTACTAATGGTATGCTGTGTCAAATTTGTCCGTCCGAAGTCTGCTGGTCCCACTGAAAATACAGAAGAATATTTTTGAAGTAAATTTCTGAATTCTTGTTCTTGTTTCTCTGTAAGAAGATGTTTTGAGCATGTCACCAGGTCATCTATTGAAGTAAAGCTGTTCTCATCTTCATTTAGGGGAATCTCACAAATCTCAGCTTTTTCCATCTTACCGACTATTTTATTTCTTGGAATGGTGATGTCTTTTGATGAAGTATTGACTAATCGAATAAAAATCTCATCGCCAATTGGTTGCAATAACCCTCTGCCCAACAACACACCATCAGGCAAATCACAATTTTTGGAATACTCGACCGATGCAAATTCGCCTTCAAAAGCGGTTGGACGGTGAACTGTTATTAGCGTTTCTGTTCGTGCTGGCAAGAGATGTGATGCCCTTGTGAGAAGTAAACTGTTTGGAGCTCCACACGGAAGGTGCAACGGATGCTTCTTGCCTCGAATTTCTAAGCACATCTCTTCAAAGTCTATGAAACATTCATTTTTAACTAAGAAATCTAGGCCTAAAATGCTTGGCGTATTCGGTGTCACCACAGCAAAGTTGTGTTGGTGCTCTTGGTGGTTAATTACAAACTTCAACTCGACTGTACCTTTCGAAACGATCATACCTCCGGATATACCTGATATACTAAGAGGAGAGCCACAAATTTTTGCATTCTCCGGCAAATAGTTTTCAGAAATGACTGATATGTTAGCACCTGAGTCAATGATCATGCAGCATTTCTGGCCTTCGATGTAAGCGAACAAATTGATGCTGGCCTCGCCGACGACGCCAACAAAGCTGGATTTGTTTCTTTCCGTGGTCACGGTTTGTAGTGGAAATTCTGTGGGAGAAACAAAAGATGAATTATTGAATGAGGGAGCGGTGATTTCTTTCACCACTGGCTTCCGCTCTACATCGCCAGTGGTATCTAGTTTTCCGAATACATATAAGAAAATCGGATATCTTTTGGATTTTCGTTAGCTGTTTGTTTCTGGTCGTCTCTCTTACTCTGATCGGGGATGGTCATAAAAACATGCTTGTGACCACGGCGCTCGAGGCGAGTTGTGACATCCAGAGCAATTCCTAGAGCATCCTGCAAACTTTGAGGACGTCCAATTGCGACGAAATTCTGAACCTGTTCGTCACGTATTCCATCAACGAATTGGCTCAATACAATTTCCCCTACCACTTTTTCGGCACAACCTGGGAATGCAGCTACGGAGAGACGTTGCAGCTGGACGGCAAACTCGGCTAGTGTTTCTTTTGGTTTTTGCACACGGTTTCGGAGGAGAGAAAAACTTGTATGAGTATCGAGACTAAAACGTTGCCGTAAGAGTTTGGTAAGTGCTTCGAAACTAACTGGTTTTCCGCTTGGAAGTGCGCTTAGTACTGTCAGGGCTTCACCTCGCAATTGCATTGCCAATGCGTATGCTTTTTCCTCCTCGTCCCAACCGTAGAAAGTAGCTGTTATGCAGAACTGCCGCTCATAGTCAACCCAAGAGTTTTGGCCATCAAATGGTTGCAAGACACTGAAATTTAAGAACCGTGGCTGGGGGCCACCATAAAGCTGACTTGCTTTGGTTCGTTTTGGTTGATTCGCCATTTCATCCACAGTCCGATGTGGTGTTTCGAAAACTTCGCTTGGTTGGAAAACCATACGAGGCTCTGGCAGCTCCTTCTGTTTTTGTTTACCCACGTCTACTTGATTTGCTGGTAGCTGGTGCGCGGTTGCTGCACCAGCTGCTCCATCTTCGGAATGGGGCGAAGAATGTTGCACTTCAGTTGGATCAAATGTTCTACTGAACGTTTTTTCCAATGCAACGACTCGTTCATCTGTCGCTTCTTGTCGCCGGTTCAGTTCCTCTTTCCATTCTGACAACTTGCCATCCCAAAAAGAGCGCTCTTTAAGGGTGTTATCTTTCATAAGTTGGATTATAGAGTCAAACTGTGCTTTCAATTGTTCTGCGTCCATTTTGGTAAGAACTATCCTTAGCTCCGATCAATATGACCCCACACCTGACACCAGTGTTACAAAATCTCGACGTTGCCAAGAAAAAAATAAAGTGGAATTAGCGGCTGGAGGAGCAGAACCTTAAAGATGAGTCTGACCAAAAAAATCATAAAAAGAAAATAATCTCGAAAGATGATAAATTTTATTGAAAAGAATTTCTGGTTCCCGAGAGGTTAATTATGTTGGTTAGATGAGATGCTTTTCTTACGCTGTCTGCCTTGGATGAGGTTGAGGATCAAGAAGAAAGTCATCCCTGTCGCAACCTCCTTTTATTTGTTTCGAAACTCACCGCACACAATTTCCCCTTTAGACGCTAGTCGTCTCCATCTTTTACATCTCTTTCTTACATGAAATTCATTTGACAACTTGTCATGGTGACATTTCTAAACAACGTGGTTGCTGTCCGGAAATCAAGATTTGTTTGATTATAATTGTTTTTAGAAACAGAATTCTTCTTTTTCGTAACAATACCTACATAAATATTATATATGTCGCACGTAAAAAAGCTTAATAGAATTGTAAGAACAGAGAAAGTGTCCCAGCTGTATAACCAATAGTTGTTTATAACGGGTGATTTTTTAAGAGGTTTAGAACTTTTTTTTTAAAAAAAACACAAAAAATTCGAAAAAATGAATGAAATATTTATTTCAATCGATAGTTTGAACCTTGCAATTTAATGTTTAAAGATAATTTCATGCAAATGTTGACCGCGGCTGCGTCTCAGGTAGCCCATCCGCTGAGTCCAATTTTGGCATACTCTTTCACACATATCGGCCGGTATCTCACGAATGAATGCATGGATGTTGGCTTCCAGTGCGTCAATCGAAGCGGGCTTGTCCCTATAGACATTAGCCTTGACATACCCCCACAAAAAATAGTCTAATGGTGTCAAATCGCACGATCTAGGCGGCCAATTGACCGGCCCGAAACGTGAAATTAACTGTTCACCAAACTTGCCTCGCAATTGCGCCATTGTTTCGCGTGCTGTGTGGCATGTGGCACCGTCTTGTTGAAACCACATATCATGCAAGTCAAGAACTTCCATTTCGGGCAAAAAAAAATTTGTTATCATCGCTCGGTAGCGTTCACCATTGACAGTAACGCTGCCGAATCGACATTTCGCGGTCTTCTGTCACACTAGCTGATACGGCCGCAATATTTTCTTCACTACGCACAGTACGTAAACGTGTTGGTGGTTTAATGTCCAACAAAGTAAATTTGGTGCGAAATTTGGTCACAATCTTCCGAATAGACTGCTCAGAAGGTCGAGAATGCCGACCATAAAATGGAAGCAGCGCGCGATGAACATTTCGAACCGAGCACGAATTTTGATAGTAAAATTCAATAATTTGCAAGCGTTGTTCATTTGTAAGACGATCCATGGTTAAATTGCAAACCAAACTGAAGCTGTTTGACAGTGACACAAGCTACTAAACACACGTCAGCTGTCAAAACCAGTGTTGCCAAAACCAAACCAGCTAAAAAATCACCCGTTACAACTTAACTATAATGTTTCCACGATTAGAGTAGACATATCTTGTACATGAACACCAAATTTCAGAACAAATTCCCTACATGTTTCTATCTTATCTATCTTTTTAAAATATATTCGTTTTCAGCGATAAAACTAAATACATTTTTTTTGCAAAAAGAATACAAAACATTGACCCGGCTATTTTCTCAAAACTTTAACTTTTTTGTTAAAAAAAAATTATCTTTAATTGAAGTGGAGTTGTTTTCTGATTCTATTTTATTATTACATATGTAATTATTATTTTGTCTCTATGAATTTTAATTAAAACAAAAATCAACACCAAGTTCACATAAATAAAGTTTATTATCATATACCTACATTCAAAATTTGTAACATTAAATAGTTTAAATCTAATTAGAGAAATTTTTGCACAATTGCTCAGCTCCGAATTGGTTCAGTTCTATTCCGGGAATAACAGTCTGGCATTGTTTATACCATCTGTCAACTTTAGGGTATTTGCTAATATCGAACTTGGCAGCCACGTAATTAGAAACGCTGGCAACCATTGAAATATCAGCTACTGTAAGACTTTCACCAGCTGCATATTTTTGTCCATCAAGAAAGATTTCCATTAAATCAAAAGCAGCTTCGATCTTCTTGAATTTAGCAGGATCTGCAGGTGCTTTGCCAAAGATTTGTGGATAGTAATAGTCAGCGAAAGAATGGTACAGTGTTCCCATATCGAAGAACAAACGCTGATTGATGACGGCACGCTGTATGGGGTTTTTCGGATACAAAGAATCGGTCTTAGCGTATTGCTCTACAAGATAGATCATAATTGCACGAGATTCCCAAATAGCGAAACCAATATCTACCAATGTAGGAATTATTCGTTGTGGATTTATCTGATGATGAGAATAAAAGAATTCGAAGAAAGAAACAAATGCTTAGGCAAAAGTCTAATTGAACGAAATGTTCTTAATTACCTTAGCGTATTGTGGAGTACGATGTTCACCGGCCAATAAATTCAATTCCTTAAGTTCTAATTCAATACCAATAGCCTTAGCGGTCATTAAGACTGAACGACATGGAGCCGATGCGGGCGCGTAGTATAATTCCATCGTTTCTGGTTATTATGTTTATTTTAATATAAAATATAAAAATTTTGGAACACTTAGCACACAACCAAACGATTTTTTTTGTGTTTCAAATCTTAAAACTAGAAACAATGTTAACACTGATCGAACGAAATTCCTTTTATAGCAGCATTAAAATTTTGTATCTTCCAAAAGATCGATTTTTCTTTTTCACATAATTTTTTTTTAACTATTGAAAAGCTTCAAATAAAAAGTGAGCGTTTCCTGAGTTGAAAGGCTGATCACTTTGTTGATTCACAATTAAGCTTTTATCAGTCAATGCTATAATTTTGCACAATATTGTTATTAATACACATAATTATTTCTGCTGCCCAAAAGCAATTACTTTGAATAGGAACCTATACATTTGGCCTGAAAGAGTCAACACTTAACTTAGTACCGATAAGACCTTGCTTCGCCTTTTAAACGAAAAAAAAAGCTTTTTCATTTGTGACATTTGGTTCACGTTAATATTTAATCACCATGATCCATCAAAAATAAATAATAACTATGTCATGTTTGATTAAAATCTCGAAGCAAAAGATATCTTAAATTGCAATATCATCATAGTTTATATATAGAGAATCCATAATATTAGGTTAGATTTATTCATTGCTGCATAGCCAGCGCAGCAAAATTTCCCTTGGCAAACAAAAACAATTTGATTGCTGGCGAAAAAGAAGTCAGTAAAAATAAAGATGGCTGTGCTGGCGATAGAGCTTTCAATTATTGAAATGAACGTATAGAGTGAGCTTTTGTTTTATTCAGACTTGTGCTGCGCTGGCTATGCAGCAATGAATAAAACACACCTATTATTAGAATTTTTTGGGACGTTTACGTTTTTACGTGTAACTCACGTAATTTTCAATCAGTTCACTTGGTTTTTCTTTTAAACTTTTCAGCAAATCAATGAAAAGGACAAAGGCTCTTTTTCCAAAAAACAAATTTACTTTTTCATTAAAAAATTAAAATGCATGAAACAAGTGTATTTCGCTCTTTTGTGAATTTCATAATTTCTACAGATGCCATTTTGACAAATTTCATTTCGACAATTGTCTTTTTGATAGATATTGACGGATGTAATTTTGACAGATGTAATTTTTACAGAGGTAATTTTGACAGATGTCATTTTGACATATGTCATTTTGACAGATATAATTTTGAGATGTGTAATTTTGACAGTTGTCATTTTGACAAATGTCATTTTGATAGATGTCATTTCGATAGATGTCATTTTGACAGATGCCATATTGATGGGTGTCATTGAAACAGTGCTATTTGTGGGGCAACACCCGATATGTACCGATATAATATATCAACAATTACATACATACATACATTATTTGTCAGAAAAATTTCTCAGTTTTGTTGTAAAAAAATTGAGGAAATCAAGTTTTAAATTTGTTTACCCAAATTTTGAAGGAGCGTGAATATGGTGTTTTTTTCCTGTTTCGCTATTTAAAACTAAGTTTTTTTATATAATAAATATACATAAATAAAAGATATCATTTTAAATAACTTAAAAACACTTATTTTATTTATTTATTTAAAAACACTTATTTATAACTTAAAAACACTTATTTTATTTATTTAAATATATAAATAAAATAAGTGTTTTTAAGCTTAAATAAATTTATTAAATAAATAAATAAAAAAGTGTTTTTAAGTTATTTAAAATAATATCTTTTATTTATTTCATGAAAAAGTACGTTGAAAATCTCCAATATCAAATCAAATTTATATAAATAAATTTAAATGTAAATTGACTTCAAGGATTACTTAAGGACTATAATATATTTCCAAAATTTGTCTTTTTATGGGGTGAAACAGGGTAAAAACAACAAAATAAAGCATCCAAATTAAAAAATATGTTGTTAAATGTAATATTTAAAGGATAGATCTCGATATTATTGTTAAAACCTATTTGCCTATTTATGAGGTGAATTAATGTAAAAAAAAAATTTAAAAAAATACGATTTCATTTTTTAAATATTTTTTAAATTTTTGTTTACTCATATAAAAAAACACTCATCATCCAAACCGTAACAGCCGTTTCCGAAATGAGACAGTAAATAGGGCGAGGAAGTTGGCGGATTTCAATAAAACAGTTTTCTGAATTTTTGCCTCGTTTATTAAAACAAATCTTAAATATTTCATCCAAATCGTAAAAGCCGTTTCCGAAAAATCAATAAATACAAAATAAAAGTAGATTTTTCGGATTTAATAATCCATCATCGGGCTTATGCTTTTGGATGATGGCTAATTAAATTCGAAAGGCATCGCTTTAAAAAAAAAAAAAATGTTGTGAAAATATTAAATATAGGTATTTAAATTAAATAAAACAAAAGTTTTTCTCTTTTCAAATTTTTATTTTTATTTTTACATCAATTTTATTATACATAATATATCACACCACAGTCCACACATAGTCTTTTTATACTTTTGTGAAAACCTTTACAGGATCTCAGTTTAATACCTCTTATGTCTAGATAATCTGCAGTTCAAATACCAAAAGTATTGCAATAGGAGGCTTATAAGATCATTAATAAATAATAAAATAATTAAAATATGCATTACATTGAAGGCGCGTTGTTTTTTTTTCGAGGTAAAAGTTCATTTTCAACCGCATTTATTTTTTGGTTCTCATATGTGAAAAACAATTAATTTAATCAAATGTATCGTCCTCATAACGCAAAATAATAATTGATTGATTTACAAAATAAAAAATATACTCTCACATAAGCCTTTGACATATTATAAGTTAAGACATTCAAACATAAATACAAAAATAGTTTGTTTCTCTGTGAGAAAATGCTAAATGAGAAAGATTTTATAATTTTTCAAATTTTACAAATATGTTATCGTTTCTCTTTTGAGCGAATCGCATTGGAAGAGATGCTTCTCATAGCAAGACTTAGTTGAGGTGAGAGCTTCCTATAACTAGGCCACTTAACGGATTTAACAGTGTAATAACAATGTGTGACAAAAAGCTAGAGCTTTTAGGTTGGACTTAGACAATAATAAAACCGTATGGGAGGAGGGGAGCTATTTCCCTCCGTTTAGGCGGGAGGGACAATTTTCAAAAAAATCAGTTAAAACAGAAAAAAAATATTTAAAAATAACGGTAACACCTACAGATTCATGATATAACATTATGAAAAGCCAGAAATCCATTCTTTAATTTTATTTTTTAATCAAGTTGTTCGAGTGAATAGTTTTTGAAAAATTAATTTTCAAAGTCAAAATTTTGAAAAAAAAAATAAATTTTTTTCAAACTATTTTTTCAAAATTTTACATAATAAAGTATTATTTTTTTTCTAATACGCAATGCTCTTTTTATTTTAATTAATAGATAGATAGTAGATAGATGACAGATTAAATTTCATAGATTACTTCTAGCTCCCTTACATAAATCTAGTTAAGCTCTTGAAGCATCTTCTCTTACCTAATAAGTACCTACTACCTTAAAGTAATTTACCTTTTTCACAGGTGGCATAAGCTATTGGCTTCCATAACTATTTTATTCAGACAAATAGGTTAACAATGTTTACAATTCTAAAAATGTTGTATTTTTTACAAGAAAGATCATGGAGTCTTATTTTGTTTTGTGAAGTGTTTTTTTTTTATTTGCAAACAATTTTTTTTTACAAATAACGTGTTAAAATTCATTTAAAAATTAAAACACTTAGCTAAAAGCACCTATTAAATTATTAATTTGTATATTTTAATTTAGATTAAACAAAAAAAATCAACATCAAGTTGGCACGCACATGACATACATAATATTATTACAACAAATTATACTTAAAATCTAATCAAAGTACTTTTTGAATTGCTCAACTCCGGATTGATTGAGCTCGATACCGGGAATGACAGTCTGGCATTGCTTGTACCACTTGGCAACATTGGGATACTTGCTAATGTCGAACTTGGCAACTTCGTAGTTTGAAACGCTGGCAACCAATGAAATATCGGCTAAGGTTAGACTTTCACCAGCTGCATATTGTTGGCCATTGAGGAAGATATCCAAGTAACCAAAAGCTTCTTCCATTTTCTTGAATTTCTCAGGGTTTGCGGGTGCCTTGGCAAAGATTTGTGGGTAGTAATATTCAGCAAAACGTTGGTACAATGTTCCCATATCGAAGTACAAACGTTGGTTGATGACGGCGCGCTTCTTGGGGCACTTGGGGTAGAGCGAATCATTTTTGCCGTACTTTTCCGCCAAGTAGACCATGATAGCTCGAGACTCACAAAGAGCGAAACCATTGTCTACCAATGTAGGAAATGTGTGTTGTGGGTTGATCTATTGGAAAAATATCCAAACAAAACACGACCAAAGAAAATCATTAGACAAAGTTCGGTATTAAATATGATATGATGAAATGTTTACCTTAAGAAATTCTGGTTTCAGATGTTCACCGGCCATTATATTCAATTGCTTGAGATTAAGATCGACACCAAGAGCCTTAGCAGTCATGAGGACTGAACGGCATGGAGCAGATCCGGGCAAGTAGTATAATTCCATGTTATCTGGTTGTTTTTGGTTTAATAATCTGTATAAAATATACAAAATTTAAAACACTTATCACAAAACGGACATCGATCGTTGATTTAAGGTTCCCCAAATCCCCAAATTTGTCGCGGCAACGATGAAAATAATAGTAACAACGTGTTGTTATTATTGCTTTCGTTGCGCTGCGTCAGATTCATGTTGGTTTGGAGGAATCTTTATATATGTATTAAAATCCAGAAATATGTAGAATTAATTGTTGGTATACTGCAGGTGTGTCACATAAAAGAGTGTAGAATTTTACATTTTTAAAACAATAAAACTGTATCTTTCATTTAGATACAAATACTTTAAGTGTTTTTTTTTATTATTATCTACATGATTAGGTCGATTTCTATGTTTTATTGTATCCATTCACTTGTATTACATAACTTCACTTTTTTGTTGCACAGTTATAGGGTTTGTTCGTTCAATAGAGTTTTTACTTAAATACAGTTACGTCATAATGTATTTTTTCCGGGTGTATACAATTTATTTTTTTCTGTTCTTCTTCTGTCCACAAACACTTACCTCGAAAGAATTGGAATTTAATAATTCAACTACAAAGAGTCAATTTCAACTAAGTGCCGATCTGAACTGGTCTTCCATTTTAAACGAAAAAGCTTTCCATATACATACAAATGTTGTTTTTTTATATCTAAAATATAAAAATTTTGGAACACTTATCACTTTAAAACTTAAATCTAGAAACAATGATAACACTGATGGGAAAAAATTTCTTAAGTGAACGGTGGCAATAACATTTAATCTCCATGATCAATCAAAAATAAATAATAACTGTTACGTTTGATTAGATTCTCAATGCAAAAGATATTTTAAAATTGCAATATCATCACACTTTACAGAGAAGCCGCATCTATTATTAGAATCTTTTGGAACTTCTCAGATTTCATTCAAGTAAGCTTCTGAGTCATAGGAAAGGAAATATTTATTTTTTGCTGAATCATGTGTTACTAAATTTATTAACACAGTTCAGTATGGCCCTGGGTTTCAACTATATATAGGTTTTTGGCTTGATATTTCATTGAGTTGCAATGAACAACTATTTTTCCTCCCCCTTTTGGATACTTAATAAACTTTGAAACAAAAATATTAACTTTAAGAGACACATTCTGCAGAAATATAGCTTTAATCACTTTTTTACAATATATGTATGGTAGTTGCTGCAGAATCTTTAAGAGAAAATCAGTTTTTATTTTTGTTTGTTTTTATTTTTGCTTCTGTAAAATTTTGCCAGAGTGAACTTAGCAGTTTTACGAATTTAGCCAACGATATAGGACTTAACACCTTTTGGAATCCCACGGGCTAAGACCTTGAATGACATACATACAATAAGAAATTAAAGTATACTAACTTAATAAAAAATGTATCTAAATCATACGACCCGTTTGTGCACTCAAAGTTCCTTGGCTCCCCTAGTTACGGGCTTGGATGATAACTCTCTAATCCAGCTCTGTTAACTTTTCCCCAAAAAGTGTCCGATTTTTTATTTTTTGTAAAAGATGACCAATTAAATGACCATTTTTGACCACCCAAAGTTATCGAATAAATCGATTTTGTAAAATGGGGGGCCAAAAGAACGCCTCCTCCAAAAAATCGATTTTGTTTCAAATTTGATTCATACATTCATTAGGTCTATTTTTGAAAATTATTGACCATCCTTTAACTTTTTTCGACCACCCCTAGAAATATATTTTTTTTTTTATTTTTGAAGAAAAAGTTATTTTTTTTTTAATTTTGTGTCCTACAAAAATATTTTTTTCGAATTTTGAAAGATGACCATTTTGAAGAACACTTTTAGGTAAGTGTTGAAAAAGATCTTTCAACGGACTAAGTTGTTAAAGGAAATGTAAATGTTATTTCACAAAGTTTAATTATTTCTGGAAAAACTGACCTTACATCATTATTTCGAAGTTTTTCAAAAAAACTATTTAACGTTTAAATTTAAAAACTCTTGTTGTTGAAATATAACAATTAATTAATTATAATGTCACTTGAAGTTTCACGAAAAATTGTTTGTTTCTTTCGCCAAATAATTTAAACATTTCCTTAAAGGAACACGCCCACGGTTTTAAATGTTTAGCGTAACTGTCGCTCAAAAGATTTAAATCAGAAAATTCAAGGAAATTCCAAATATTCTTATACTTTTTCTGTCTAAATAATAAACATGATCAGCAGAAGAATTTATTTATGGTTTTGCAACCAGTTATGTACCTTTTATATATTTCTGGGTCAAAGTTACGGACAGTTTCTTTAGTAAAATTTTTTGTATTGCTAAATTTTGTTTTGAATTTTGGCAGCAAGGGAGTAGTCTTTTCAGTCGCTATAATCGCAGATTTTTTTTACTGAGTTCCACTAATAAAAGGACTTATTTATTAGTTGTTCAATTTAACAATCACATATGTTTTTAATAACAACTTCTTCACCACTTGATGTCAATTTTTTAATTAAATTATACGCAAATTAAAAAATCATTACTTGAAAACGAAAACCACTTCCAAAATTTACTTTATAGTTTAAACAAAAATCGTTTTCTTACCTTCACTCAAAAAAAAAATAAATTTATTACAAAAATTCCAAACCCATTTCATTCATATTCTGCCAGCAGGAAATACGAATTGAACAAAGTCAACATACAACAACCCTATCTAAATGTATCACATATGCACCTATACTACCTACACATTATGCCTACACGACTCCCATATTCATATACATATATGAGGGTAAGAGCTTTGAGCAAAATTTGCTTGAATAGTCAATAAAGCATTTGACTCGGAAAAAATCGCCGGAAAGCTGGGTTTTGGTATATATCCTCCTCATAGCGTATTTGAGAAACTGGAAAAAGTCCCCATTGATATGAACGCCGCTAACAATTTTACGGGAGGTTTTTCAGGAATAACTCCCAAATGGTAAGTTGTACCAAAAAAATGTAGACTAATTTGTAGCTTGGAAAATTTTCTACAAGAAAAATTTGCATACTTTTTTTCATAAAAATAACCGTTCCCGAAATAAACCAATTGGAAGAGTTAAGGGTCTTAATTTTGTATATTATATAGTATACGTATTTGGGCGGCTAAGTTAAAAAATTGTGAATTTTGTGATAAATGCATCAATCTTTTTTGTCGGTACATTATATGAACATGATTTTAAGATATCGGCCTACTGTATCAAAGGGCGTGCCCAGCCAAGTTCTGGCACTAGGATTTTAAAAATTTCAATGCAAAATACATGAATTTTGCATTAAAAAAATGTTTTAATGCAAGTTGAAAATTTTTGGCATTAAAAAAAATTTTAATGCAAGTTGGAAATATTTAGCATTAAAAAAAATTTTAATGCAAGCTGAATATATTTTTTATTAAAAAAAAATGCAAATTTAGTTCAAAAATTAGTTGTATTAAAAAAAAAATGCAAATTTTCTTCAAACAATTTTTTGCATAAAAAAAAATGAAAATTTTTTTTTCGAAGATTTCTTGCATAAAAAAAAATGCAAATTTTCTTCGAACATTTTTTGCATTAAAAAAAATGCAAATTTTCTTCGAGATTTCTTGCATTATAAAAAAAAAGTCAATTGTAGCGACTGGGTGCCACAATTGCTGTTATGTACGATTACATCGTGGTTTTATTTTCGGAATATTGTAAACCTTTTCATTTGATTTTAAAAGAACTAAATTAGTTATGGAAGCCTATCTTATGCCACCTGATAAAAACGTAGTAGGTACAGAAGAATCTCGGAAAGATGAACGGTTCTAAAAGATGAACAGCTCGGTTCAAAAAGATGAAAGGTTGAAATTTAGTACTCGAAAAGATGAACACTTTATTCCAAAAATAATTTTTTACTTTTTCTTTGCCTTTTAATTCATCTGGAACAGTTCTTTGTGGCTTGTTTTGGCTTGTTATGAAAATAATATTTAAGGTTTTTATTTATAAAGCTGTATCTTCTTCCTTAACCAAATGTTGATGCTCGAAAAGATGAACAATTTGAAAAGACGAACGGGCCCTGTTTTATATCTGTTCATCTTTTCGAGATTCTACTGTATAGTTAAAGGAAATATTACGTGACATTAGGCTGGTCACTGGTCGTTAGGAAAGGCGTTAAAAAAAATTCATCTTGGACGGGTCTAAATAAGCTCTAAATGAAGAAAAACTAATTTCCTAAATTTTTTAGATTATTATTTGTATCTCCTACTGGTGCTGTAAGCATTCAATTAACTAAGCTATATTAAATTGAATACAGGGTGATACCTGCAGAATCTCACAAACTGCTAGGGCATGATAGGTTGAAATCAGACAAGAAACAAACTGTATCGGAGGGGGGTAGTATTCCCCCCAATTTAGACGGGAGGGGCAGTTTTTTTTTTTTGTTAATCTTAAAATAGGTAACAATTTATTTAAATTCAACAAAAAAAACTTACAACAATGAGTTGTAGCTTATTAAAAGCCAAAAACCCATTTTAATGTTTGTTTCTAAAATTAAGTTGTTTTGATGAATAGTTTTTGCAAACATATTTGAAAATTCTTAAATAATGGTGTTTTAATGGGAGCGGATATAAAAATCCCGCCGAAAGATTTTGTTATAAATATTTGACGGGATTTTCACTACTCTTTTTAAAGTATTATTTTGTAATTTTTAAAATTTATTTTAAAAGTATTAATTTGTTGGCGCCAACAATGCGAATATCCTACGGATGGTTTCTTCAAAAGTGTTGTTTATGTACAAATTTTAACCGAGAACTTCAAAGAGATGGTCAACAAAAATCTTAAAAATGTTCGTTTAGCTTTTAAGTCCAACCAAACACTTGGACATCTTTTCACCAAATTGAAGGCAAAACCTGGTAAGGACAAATGTACGGATGTAATTTATAAGATCAATTGTAAAGGCAAAATTGGTGAACCTTGCCCCTTGTGTTACATTGGGACGACAAAACAATTTCTTCGTCAAAGAATGTCAAATCATAGGTCCGACATAAACACCAATAATCCAGCCAAAACTGCACTCGCCAGCCATGTAATTGAAAGTGGCCACTCTCCCGACTTTGACGGTGTCCAAGTTCTCCAAAGAGAAACCCACACTTCCAAGCGGTACACTTTAGAGACACTTCATATTCTAAATAACAAGAACAACATGAATCGAAAACAGGACACATAGAATATTTCAGCGGTATACTGCTCCCTCGTTTCAAATTAAATAATGCGTAATCTACCTCTCTCTCTTCAGTTATTGACTCAAATTCTTCATCGGAAGTCTCATTGTTTTGTTTTCATAAATTGTATTTTATAAATTATTTAAGTTTACTATGTAAAATTTAAACTACGTTTATAACTCTTAAAGTGTAAGTTTTACTTTTCACTGTATATTGTTGTTGCATAACATTGTGATTAACTATATTTTTATTTTATATGTAATAAAGTTCACCCTGAAGAAGACAGCAACCCCTGTCGAAACGTCGGGAAAAGTAAATGTAACAAATCTTGTTTCATTGCTAAAATTATTGTGACCAAAACAGCCGAAGGAAAACATATTTTCCAATCAACATAATACAAATCAAATTGGTCAATAAATCTACATCTTAAAATGTTTTTTAGCGTTTTGTCATTTGTTCCGTGGGCCCCACCCCGCCCAATTGGTCAAAATGTTTTCAAAAAAATAAATATTTTTCCTCTAAAAATAAATGTAAATCCCGTCTAAATGGGGGGAAATACTAGCCCCCTCCGATACAATTTGTTTCTTGTCTGATTTCAACCTATCATGCCCTAGCAGTTTGTGAGAATTCTGCAGGAATCACCCTGTATTCAATTTAATATAGCTTAGTTAATTGAATGCTTACAGCACCAGTAGGAGATAAAAATAATAATCTAAAAAATTTAGGAAATTAGTTTTTCTTCATTTAGAGCTTATTTAGACCCGTCCAAGATGAATTTTTTTTAACGCCTACCCTAACGACCACCCTAATTTCACATAATATTTCCCTAAATTATACTACGTTTTTATCAGGTGGCATAAGATAGGCTTCCATAACTAATTTAGTTCTTTTAAAATCAAATGAAAAGGTTTACAATATTCAGAAAATAAAACCACGATGTAATCGTACATAACAGCAATTGTACCACCCAGTCGCAAATTAATTTTTTTTATGCAAAAAATTTTCGATGCATTTTTTTTAATGCAAAAAAATTCAAAAAAAATCGCAGTTTTTTTTTAATGCAAAAAAAAATCGAAAAATTTTGCATTTTTTTTTTTAATGCAAAAATGTTTGAATAAAATTTGCATTTTTTTTTTAATGGTTGAATAAAATTGGCATTTTTTTATAATGCAAGAAATCTCGAAGAAAATTTGCATTTTTTTTAATGTAAAAAATGTTCGAAGAAAATTTGCATTTTTTTTTTAATGCAAGAAATCTTCGAAAAAAAAATTGCAAAATGTTCGAAGAAAATTTGTATTATTTTTTAATGCAAAAAATATTCAAAAAAATTTTGCATTTTTTTTAATGCAACTAAATTTTGAAGTAAATTTGCATTTTTTTTAATGCAAAATATTTTCAACTTGCATTAAAAATTTTTTTTTAATGCAAAAAATTTTCGACTTGCATTAAATTTTTTTAATGCTAATTATTTTTACATTGCATTAAAATTTAATTTTTAATAAGTAATGCAACCAAAAATGCATACAAAAAAAATTCATTTTTACAACCATGGGCACTACACCCTTTTTACAGCAACAAACTCAGGCGATTTTCGACCCCCCTTTAAATTCAGTACCAATAAAGTCAGGAACTTCAAATTCGGAACATTTGATAGACTAGCCAAGCACAAGGACCACATCAAATTTCAACTCCTTAGCGTTAGTTGTTCCCGAGATATAAGACGTCAAAAATCGCGAAAACCGTAACTGACTCACTCACTGTCAGATCATCAAAATTATGGAGCACTTCCCGACACCGCAGAAACTTGTTATTTTGCATACTGGCAGGCCTGGTGATGCATACAAAAGAAAAAATTTGAGGTTTTCCATTCAGGGGGCTTTGGTATCCGCCCACTTTCCCAGAATTGTTATCAATTTTATGGAACACTTCCGATTGCTGTAGAATGATGAAATTTGGTAGAGCGGTAGGGCTTCAAGTGCATACAAAAGAAAAAAATTAATATTTGAGGTTTTCCATTCAGGTAGAGAAGTTTATTATTTAATGACTTAAATTTGGCGGTTTACTTGGCAAGTTTTTTTTTTATTACACAGAATTCAAAACAATTTGAAAACTTGACTTGTGAACCCCAAATTTAAGTCATTAAATAATAAATTTCTCTCATAATTTGGAGTTACTTGAATAGTAATCTACTTTAAATATTTGACATTAAAACTTTATAAAGTAAGAACTTGGCATACTTTTAGATCTCACTACTTTTCACGGCTGACTTGTTACATAAAGGTTTTTTTATAGAAGAACTTGGCTCTTTTTTTAACAGTTATATTTTTGTTCTGATTAAATATAGAAAATAGAAAATGAATATAAAAACACAACGGCAACAACGGCAACACCTACAATATCATGTTATAACTTTTTTTTAAAGCCAGTAATTTATTATTTAATTATTACGTTATTTTAGTGCTAAGTTTTTAAAAATAAATGATTTTTAGAATTTTTCGCAAAATTCAGTTCCGCGCGGTATCGTTGAAGTGCAGTTTTACCTTTAGTATAAATTCATAAATGTCAAGCATTTGCTATGCTGCGATGCTGATGAAAAACGCAGCACAACTACTTACGCTTCATGAATTTTCTTGATTCTGGTTTTGCTTGCACGTTTTCGCATTATTTGAGGAAATAGTGAACACTTTACAGTAAAACTGATGCTGGTTTGATGTCTTTATGAATGTTTGACGCAAGTGATGCGTTTATGAATTTACACTAATTAAATTGAGTGCATAAAAATGTTGCATGCTTCGAAAACTGGTAAACAGAGTGGAAAATTTACTCAAAAAAGGAGACAAGTCAAACAGTTTTGTATATAGGTGGTTAGGATAACGAGAAAATTTTAACATTTTTATCGGAAAGTTACCCGTTCATGAACGAAATGAACAATATGCGCCTTGCCACTGCCTTTAAGCGAACAATTTTCTAGAAAAAATCAAAAATATATTTTGAAAGAAAACAGTTTTCTGGGTAGTTTTCTAATTTTCACTTGAACTTTGAATACCGCTTTACATTTATACATATTTAAAACTGTTGCCTTTTTGCCAAGAAAAAGCATAAAGTCTTATTTTGTTTTGTGTATAGTGTTTTTTTTTTTCTTTTTTTATTTTCCATTTGTTTACAAATAACGTGTTAATGTTCAATCAAAAATTAATACACTTAGCTAAGAGCACCTATTTAAATTTAAATAAAAAAAATCAACATCAAGTTGACACGAACATTACATACATAATATTATTATTACAATAAATAATACTTAATCTAATCAAAGTACTTTTTGAATTGCTCAACTCCGGATTGATTGAGATCGATACCGGGAGTGACAGCCTTGCATTGTTTGTACCACTTGGCAACATTGGGGTACTTGCTGATGTCGAACTTGGCAACTTCGTAGGTAGAAACGGTGGCAACCAATGCAATATCGGCTAAGGTTAGACTATCACCAGCTGCATATTGTTGACCATTGAGGAAAATATCCAAGAAACCAAAAGCTTCTTCCATTTTCTTGAATTTCTCAGGGTCTGCGGGTGCCTTGGCAAAGATTTGTGGGTAATAATATTCAGCAAACCGTTGGTACAATGTTCCCATATCGAAGTACAGACGTTGATTGATGACGGCGCGCTTCTTGGGGCATTTGGGGTAGAGCGAATCAGTCTTGCCGTATTTCTCCGCAAGGTAAACCATGATAGCGCGAGACTCCCAAAGAGCGAAACCATTGTCTACCAATGTAGGAATTGTGTGTTGTGGATTGATCTATTATAAAAACAGGAACATAGGAAATCATTAGATAAAGTCCGGTATTAAATGATACGATGAAAATTTTACCTTAATGAATTCTGGCTTCAGATGTTCACCGGCCATTAAATTCAATTCCTTTAGATTAAGATCGACTCCAAGAGCCTTAGCAGTCATGAGGACTGAACGGCATGGGGCAGATCCGGGCAAGTAGTAGAAATCCATGTTATCTGGTTGTTTTTGGTTTAATAATAATCTGTATAAGATATACAAAATTTAAAACACTTATCACAAAACAGATATCATTTGTAGATGTATTTATTTAAATCCAGAAATAAAATTAACTGTTCGTACACTGATGCGTCACATAAAAGAGTGGGTATAGAAAGTATAAGGAGAATGGAAAATTTCCATGTTTAACAATAAAATTGTATCTTTTGTTAGATATATGCAAATGTTTTATTTTTTTTTAATTATCTAATTGGGTCGATTTCTATCTTTTCCTATGTTTTATTGTATCCATTCACTTGTATTACATAATTTCACTTTTTTGTTGCACAGTTATAGGGTTTGGTCATTCAATGGAGTTTTTACACAATAAAATACAGTTATGCCTATTTTGTGTATGTACAGTTTATTATTTTCTGTTGTTTTTTTTTTCAGCCCACAAACACTTACCTCGAAAGAATTGGAAATTAATAATTCAAGTACGAAGAGTCAACTTCAACTAAGTGCCGATCTGGACTGGTCTTGCCTTTTAAACAAAAAAGCTCTGCACAGTTGGGGCTTTTGCCGGCGTCAGCATGATTCACAATGGAGTGCCAAGCTATGGTACGATGATGGAATCAAAAGAGGAGGGATTTGAGGGGGTTTTGATGATGAAAACAAGTATAGGAGATGCCGACAGACACGACGCCGAATAACCGGCCGGTGGATTAAGCATTAGCATCTGTTGATTGTGACTACAATTGTCGATGGATAAAGGGGACAGTGGGGAGGTAAAAATTCTTTGGCATTCGTCGTTGCTTAGATATTTGTGTTGGAGCTGATTTTTTGTTTGTATAATTTATGAATTCGTTGCTTTCAAGTACTTTTTGTTGTTGTTAGAATGTGCCCCTTTTCTGGGTTTGTGGTACTCGCATACTCATTTAGATAAAACAAATTCAGCTTCAAGATTTGCTAAATAAATCTATACCTACCAACCTACTAAAATATTTTAAATACTTGTGGTGCTAGCTGGTTTGGCGGAGGTATAGTAATTCATTTCATACAGCATATATAATATACTTACATGCATATTATTAAGTGGGAGATTTGAATTAAAATATTTCTAAGAAATTTACTTGTCATTTTTACAAGGCATTCTTGAAAGATTTTTGAGTGTTAATTTTAGATAGGCTATGTACTTTACAGTGGATTATAATCTGTAAAAAAAATTATGCATGTGTGTATGTACCTATGTTAGGTACCTATATGTACATCTTAAAATTGTTCGTCAGAAACAGGACGTGAATACGATTATCTGCGTCATTGAAATTCTCATCGATTCTTTTAATGATGATTCATTATTCATCGTATTCACCTGTTTTTAAAAAAACTCATTATATCCAGGATTCGATTGCAGCTACATATGTGGTATAGGGACAGCTATACATCGTTAAATCAATATCGAATTCGATTGTTATATAATATAGATCGCGGAATATCAAAACAGGAAGTCAATAGGTATATAGCAACTCGGCAATTAATTTTGTGTACAAAAAATTACAAAATATTTATATTCACGTATTTATTAATTTTCCACGCGTAAGCGTCACCTATCTACAAAATTTTGCTCAGCTTGCTACACGTTCTCACCAAAACACCTACTATTTGTTTTAACATAAGTAATGATTAATGAACAATGTCTATATGCAGTATGCATTCTTAGAGTACGAAATATGTATGTGATTTACTTAAGGCATTCTGCACACGAATCGTCTCGTCATAGACGCGTACAAGATTCACCATGAAGCAACGATTTTGCTACTGTTGGACTTTTGTACACGAAATATTACGTCATAGATAAAATACTGAACATTTCTAAAAAAATTTTCAGGGTTGTAAAAGATGCACTCTTTTGTGGATGCAGTCTTTAAAAATCATTTATTGAATTCAATTTAAAGATTGAAGATTTGAGACTTCAAATTTATTTATTTTATTGATTTTTTTAATTTTTTACACAAATGAAGCAGTCTTAAGGCCGTAACGCCATTTTTTGCCGACCCCTTTTTGGTTTCAGACAAAATTATAGCCGATTGTCAATAACTTAGTGTTTGTCACCTTAGCATCAGTATTAGCTGTGTTTAGTAACGTGAAATTTCTTGCAAAATAGCACAAATTTTCACAATTTTTCACAAATTGTCAGAAATTCCTGTTTGTTAACTCAAAAAAGTTGCAACGAGAGAGCACAATGAGAGAGCAAACTATTTCCCCTCCGTTAGATAACTTGCAATTTTCTGCTACACAAATTTCTGTGTGCAAGCAGTGTAAAAACTGTCAAATACATAGGTTTCAGTGTCTGTTACTTGACGGCGGTTAGGAATTCACAAAATATTGATTCAGATTGTGTTCATTCACTTGATGAAGATTCAGATAAGTCCATCAGAACCAGTATAACATTTTCGGTCGATATTTTTCAGTATAAAAATTATTTTACAATTTAAAAATTACAAGGTTCAAAATAATATGTCAATGTTTTACGTCTTGTACCTACACAAAAGTGACATTTTATACAAAAAGTTCAGTGCGTTTGTTAACTTTTGGACAAGTTCTCCCTCTCTGAGAGTATTTTCTCCTGCTTTCAAAGTTTGACAGGTTTTACACTTTTTTATTAAAAAAGATACCAAACAGACCTATTATATAACGGGTGATTTTTTAAGAGGTTTAGAACTTTAAAAAAAAAAAAAAACACAAAAAATTCGAAAAAATGAATGAAATATTTATTTGAATCGATAGTTTGAACCTTGCAATTTAATGTTTAAAGATAATTTCATGCAAATGTTGACCGCGGCTGCGTCTCAGGTAGCCCATCCGCTGAGTCCAATTTTGGCATACTCTTTCACACATATCGGCCGGTATCTCACGAATGAATGCATGGATGTTGGCTTCCAGTGCGTCAATCGAAGCGGGCTTGTCCCTATAGACATTAGCCTTGACATACCCCCACAAAAAATAGTCTAATGGTGTCAAATCGCACGATCTAGGCGGCCAATTGACCGGCCCGAAACGTGAAATTAACTGTTCACCAAACTCGCCTCGCAATTGCGCCATTGTTTCGCGTGCTGTGTGGCATATGGCACCGTCTTGTTGAAACCACATATCATGCAAGTCAAGAACTTCCATTTCGGGCAAAAAAAAGTTTGTTATCATCGCTCGGTAGCGTTCACCATTGACAGTAACGCTGCGATTCGCATCATCTTTGAAGAAATATGGCCCAATAATGCCGCCGGCCCATAAACCGCACCAAACAGTGGCTTTTTCGGGATGCATTGGTAGCTGTTGCAATGCTTCTGGCTGATCTTTACTCCAAATGCGGCAATTGTGCTTATTTACGTACCCATTCAACCAAAAATGAGCCTCATCGCTGAACACAATTTTTCGATAAAAAAGCGGATCCTCGGCCAGCTTTCCAAGAGCCCATTCACCAAAAATTCGGCGGTGTGGTAGGTCGGCTGGCTTTAGTTCTTGCACCAGCTGTATCTTAAAAGGCTTTACGCCCAAATCCTTCCGCAAAATTTTCCACGTAGTGCTGTAACAAAGGCCTAACTGCTGGGAACGGCGCCGAATCGACATTTCGCGGTCTTCTGTCACACTAGCTGATACGGCCGCAATATTTTCTTCACTACGCACAGTACGTAAACGTGTTGGTGGTTTAATGTCCAACAAAGTAAATTTGGTGCGAAATTTGGTCACAATCTTCCGAATAGACTGCTCAGAAGGTCGAGAATGCCGACCATAAAATGGAAGCAGCGCGCGATGAACATTTCGAACCGAGCACGAATTTTGATAGTAAAATTCAATAATTTGCAAGCGTTGTTCATTTGTAAGACGATCCATGGTTAAATTGCAAACCAAACTGAAGCTGTTTGACAGTGACACAAGCTACTAAACACACGTCAGCTGTCAAAACCAGTGTTGCCAAAACCAAACCAGCTAAAAAATCACCCGTTACAACTGTACAATAAATCCTTTAAAGTATGCAATAACATATACCAATAATTCACCATGCTGAAACTTATTGGCGCAAAATTTTAAACGATTTAGTACGATGTTAACGCCTTTTTATCATAATAAAAATGTTTTAACATGGTATACTAAATCGATTAAAATTTTGTGCTATTATATTTGTTGAAAATAAGATGAGGACATTAACCTTAGTGTTATTTTTTTTTTCAAAACTCTGAAATTTCAAATTAACCTTTGAATTTATAATTACCTATAAGATTTAAATTTGATCTGTGACTCAAACATGATTTTAGTTATCAAAATAATTGTTGTTTAAATGTTTAATTGGCGGAATAAGAATAAACAAAGTAATCAAACTATAAGTAAAACAAAATAATACTTGTACCTATTTGTACTTATAAAGAGATAAGAGTTCATATGTGTATAAGCGCTCTAATATTTACATCCGCTCAACTGTACTCTTAAATTAATTTTTTTTTTATTTATGTACATATACAGTAGACGCTCCATATAGTGAATCTCGGTAGTGAATTGTCCAGTATAGTGAACACATAAAATTTTATACAGACTACTCTAAATAGTGAACAAAAAGTATCTCGATATAGTGAGCAGCTGCAAAGTGCTTACAGCATTGTCTACTTTTTTTTAAAGATATGTTACCGTTCATTTATGTGCTTCGTACAGTAGACACGAAAGAAGGTATCCAGATGAACCAGCATAACACCAGTTGATGTTGTATTTTAACTTTTGTGACGTATTGTATTTGTGAAAAAAATTTCTTTGTCAATTGAATGGTGTTGTAATTGTTTTTCCAAAATCAGGTATTAAATTTATGAAACGTTTGAAAGTTAAGAAAAGAAGAATCGAAAGTGACATTTTTCAAATTTAATTCTTATTATAAAAAAATGAATTTTTACCTGGGTTATGAAATGTTTCGTTTTTAATAAAAAAAAAAACACAAAAAAAATGTTTGTTTTTTATTTAACCCAATGGAAATTATTTTACGCTTTAGTAAATACAAAAATATTAATTTTTCATCAAATTAACATTGAAATGCTTATCTTAGCTTCTCTCTCGATATAGTGAACAGGCCTGGTTTTAATTACTTCACTATATCGAGCATCTACTGTATTTAGATCAAAAATTCTGTCATATGTTAAAATTTCATAATTCCAGTTCCATAAATATACAAATAAAATACTATATACACATTCAAATGTTTAATTTTACAACTTTAAAATTTTAACACGTTTTTTTATTTCTGACAGAACGTAAAGAACGGAACGGAAATCGACTTTCATAAAATTACTCCTAACAAAAATGTTGCCAGTAAATAAGATTTTTCACATAAAAAAGGTAGATTAAATTTTTTCCAAGAATAAGAAGAAGAAAAACACAAATAATAAGAGAACTATGACAGCACCTAACTGATAAGCCCAACTGTCGTGCCTGGGCGAAACCCATTGGACTAAAGGTCATAAAAAACTTTATTTTAAAGGATCGAACTAGAGCGTGGTAAGTGGTGACTGGTGAGTCTAATAATGGATAGGGTTTAACTGATTACTTGAGTAGAGCACATTTTTCCGGAGCAGAAAATAAAATTCTAAATTTCTCGTATTTTGTAGAGGTTTTTTTAACCCAACGTCATCGTAGCCATCCATCGATGCAATTCGACAGTTGATGGCTTAAAAGATATGTGACAGCCTATATTTTGAGGCATACATAGAGAATATTTAGTTCCAAATGTAAACCTAAAAAAGCATTTTCCGGAGCAGAAAAATAAATTCGAAATTATTCGTTTTTTCAGATGTTTTTAAATCTATCGCCTTCGTAGCCATCCTGTGATGGAATTTTACAGATACGAGACAAATTATTTTGTAATGCATGGAGAATATTTCGTTCTTAAAGAGCAAGCAGGGGAAATAAATTTTATATCTATTACCTTGGCAAAAATTAAAAAATTAATTTTTTTAGATGTAGATTGTATTGAAGTAGAGAGTGAATTAGTTCTTTCAATACTTTTGAACTAAACTGAGTGCTCTTTGAAGTGAACTAAAAAGCACAAGCCTAATTTTAAGTATAACCAAGTAAAAAAAACAAAAGAGAAGAAAAACCGAGCTCTGCCAAAGTTCGAATTAATCAAAAGTATGTGTTGAGTCTTCCTTTTGAAAAACGTAGGTTCCAGAAGCGATAGTTAACAGGGAGTTAAAGGGTAAGGAAGCTATAAATAGTCTGCTTCAAAAAATGTGACTTGATTTTTGAAAACATTACTGTAATAGTTCAAATTTTATAATTGTTGTTTCCTTCTTCTACTGAAACTTCAAAACTACTCACAGCAATCGAAATATCATTGTTGTTCTCTTCTATTCTGTATCTGCGGTCCTTAAAATTTTGTGTAAAAGCATTTCTTTAAATGAACTTAAATGCTTTATTGCATTTCACTCGGAAAAAATCGCCGGAAAGCTGGATTTTGGTGTATAGCCTCCTCATGGTGTTCTTAAGAAATTGTCAAAAATCCCCATCGATATTAGCACCGATCACAATTTAACGGGGGGTTGAAGGCCCCCCAAAATGGTTTTTCAGTAATAACTCCCATATGGTAAGTTGTACAAAAAAGGCAAAGACTAATTTGTAGCTTCGAAAATTTCCTACAAAAACATTAACATACTTTTTTTTTCATAAAAATAACCGTTTCCGAAATAAACCAATTGGAAGAGTTAAGGGTCTTACTTTTCAATATAATTGGGCGGCTTGGTTAAAAAATTGTACATTTTGTGATAAATGCATAATTTTTTTTTGTTGTCGGTACATTATATGAACATGATTTCAATATATCGGTCCACTGTATTTGTCCACTTCTTTAGGTGGGAGGGGCAATTAAAAAAAAAAATTTAAATTGAAAATGAATATAAAAACACAACGGCAACACCTACAATATCTTGTTATATCTTTTTTTAAATTCAGATTAAAACCTAAAATTTGTTTTCTACGCAAGTCAATTACTTTCCCTTTACAGTATGTAAAAACGTTTCTTATTTTCTAAATTATATTCATAAAAATAAAGTTCTCGTTGTTGGTTACAATTATAATAATTACAAAAACACAAATCCTTAACCACTGAATTGTTAATAGTTAACTCGGTACATTCATTGATTTTTTGGTCAAATTATGGTAAATTAGTTTCATTTCTTCCTTTTCTGTCGATTAATAACACGCACACAGGAATCGTGGAGAGTAATTATTCTTGTAAGTAACTACAGTATACTCTCTGCAAAAGGGGACACCTCTCATAAGCGAACAGATTTCAAAGAACAGAATTAAATTAATAATGTTTCATAGTAATAGCTCTCCCATAAGGGGACTCTCTAATAACTGGACACTCAATTTAATAACCGCAATATAGTTTGGCTCTCTCATAAGCGGACAAAGTGCATGTGAATTGTGGATAACTATTTTTCCGGTTCATTTAGGTGTTTTTGGATAGTAAATTACATAACTTGTAGAAATATGAAAATTATATAGGGGTGAAATCCTCGCAAGAAAAAAATCACAAAAATTTTTCTTCAGCAGAAATTCATTCATATGTGAAATTTTGTTGTATCTCGCTGCTTGCAAGCTATATTCTGTTTTAAAAGGAAATTCCAATTTTTCCAATACGAGAACGCACTCGGATTAGAATAGGAAAATTCTAGAATATGCTAGGTATAATATCTTTTTTAAAAGGTTTTCTATTTAACAAATTTCTGGGTACCATCAGTGTCCGGTTATGAGAGAGTTCACTGTATATAGGTCCTGTCGTGCCACAAAATGTATTTATTTATTTATTTAAAAAAAAATAAGTATATATGTATATATGAACAAAGTTGCGGTATATGATTACAGTGTCAGTATTTAATTTGAAAAAATAGCTTGGTTATATGACTTTCAAAGATAATGATGATGATGACAAGTGAAGAGCTCTATATCGGTTAAATAGTTGATCAAGTATATATAGCGAGTTATAGCGAATTAATCTATACAAACATTTAAAATAATACTGAACTTTAAGGTATATGTCCGAATTGATTATTCAACAGCATTACACAGCAAAAACTGTGTTTGACTCAGAATGTGTGTATATTAGAAGATACAAAACAGCAAAACTCAATCATTCCAGAAGTATCTATCACTGTGCAATAACATTTTATCATTTTTACAAGTATATTGTATCATTCTTATACTTCTATCTTGCTCACTCGAATAATTGCATTCATTCAACACTTATTTTAGCCCCTTAACTATATATGATGTGCAATTTGCCTGACCTTAGATAGCACTATCAATCAATTTTAATGTTGGTCTTTATATTATAAAAGTTCTTCAAAGTGATAGAAGAGCTAAATAAAGTTGAGAATGCATGAAAAGTAGCTTCTTAAAGATACACAGAAAAATAAACAAAAATTTAGAAAAAAAAAAAATTATAGCTATATTTAACATGGAGTTTTTTCATACCATTTTAATTTGACTTAAATGACCTTCAAATTTTTGGATAATCAAGTTGAATTTAAACTAAATTTAGCTATTTCTATTGTTTATATCTTTTCAGCTTATTTTTTTTGTTACTTAGTTTCCGAAAGATAAAAACCAGTTTTTATTATGTTTGTTTAGCATGACATGACGTGTGGTTAAAGCTTTTCCTTTTCCTGCGGAAGGGGGTTCGTCGGCTTTTGACTAGACGACGAAAACCAGCTCATTTGAGTAAAGCGTAATTCCCACAACATAAAACTTGTAACTATATCGTCACAGCTCGATTCATTTTTAGATTTTGGAAATTATATAGTTTATAAGATATTTATGAATCATAGAGAATATAGTGAACTATAATTTCGAGGGTTTTTTTCGAGGTTGATCAAATATTTAATGACAGTCATTATACCTATGTAGAAAAGGCGTTGTGCTGGCACGAAAGGCAAAAAAAAAACCACGTCAATGTTTGTTTATATATTTTTGTCATGTCATCATTGCATTGGTCATTTTCTTTAGCTATAGCTAGCTATTACTTTCTTCGTGGTATTTGATATTACATATAAAAGAAATAAAAACCTATATAACAATCATTCTTTTTTAATTGTTTATCAAATGTTAGACCATTACCTATTTACCTATATACAGTACGTCAGTACTTACCGAAGTAAATGAATAAAAATAAGTGAAAGTGTGAGTTAAAGTTTAATTGGAAAGGGAAATTAATAAAAATGAAATTTGTTTTTAAATAGACTTCGACAAAGAGGTTTCGGACCAAAGAACGCATTTAAGGTTTTAATAGTGTTAATTGACCCAAAAGTTAAGTCTGACTAGCTAACCTTGTACTATAGAGTAGCAATTGAAGCGTAGTAAAAAAATAAACATTCTATTATTTTTATGATTTTTTTTACTTATAAATTATGATGGTAGTTTAATATCACATAAATAGGGGGAGAGGTAACATGAATATTACTTGTTATTCAGAACTATATTATAGTCAACATGTTACATGTTACATCTCTTGGTGTATGAAAATAATGCTGTATACAAACAATTGACTAATATGCGTCAAGCCAGACTTAGAAAAACTGTCGAGGAGCTGACTTTCTCTATGACATATCAGTTGATCGGTGGAGGAATAGCTTGAATCTAAAGCTGATATGACATATACATAGGTTACAAGCTCATGATACGAATTCACCTTCAGAGGTATAAAGGAAAGACATGCTATTCACATTTTGCCTGCAACCATCTGCCTCATAAATATTTAAAGACCTACAAAGATGAATCTCTTGGCAACGACGCGACGACGTTTACATATCATGAAAAAGTCAAAAGAACTTTCAATACAATGGGGCATATTCATAGTCACTGTTTAAGTTGTTTCTAAAAAAAATACTGGGTTTATTCGATCTAATTTACATTGGATAAACTCCAGGCTAAGATAAAATGGGGTCTAAAAACGACTATGAATATGCGCCAATATGTTTAATGTATCAATTAAAAATCATCTTGGACTAGAACGTATAGAAAAAGCTCAAGACCAATTAAGCATTTTACAGACAACTTTAGAGAGATACATTTTAGCATCCGGTTTTCTTTTTTTTTATTGAAAATTAATAAGGGCATTGAATTTCTGAAAACAAAAACTATACTTTATTATAAAAAAAATTTAAAAAAATTAAAAAATTTTTTTTTTTTAATTTCGAGTTTGAAAATTAACTTTTCAAAAACTATTCACTAACACAACTTAATTTAAAATGAAAATTAAAGAAAAGATTTGTGAAAAAGGTACAGCATGGCATTGTAAGTTTTACCGTTGTTTTTGGATAATTTTTTTAGAAAATTGACCCTCCCGCCTATACTGTTACTTTTTTAATAGAATTGGTTGAAAACTGTATTGATTCATTTAAAAACAAAAAACAAGTAGATTGTGTATTTACTGATTTCAGTAAAGCCTTTGACAAGCTGTCACATCGAGTTTTGCTTTTTAAATTAATAAAATTGGGATTTTGCGAATACTTTGTAAGATGGATTCAATTCTATCTATTCTATAGATCTTACTCTGTGCTATTTAACAGTTGCGAATCGAATAAGTTTAAAATCAACTCTGGAATCCCACAGGGTGGTCATTTAGGCCCTATTCTTTTTATTTTATTTATAAACGACTTACCATCTGTGTTAAAATACTTTAAGTGTCTCATTTATGCCGATGATGTGACAATTTTCAAAGTAATTTCAAATAATCGGGATTGCGAAGAATTACAATGTGACCTTAATTCGTTTTTCGACTGGTGTACTCGTTACTGTTTGTTTCTCAATATCGATAAATGTAAAACTATGTGTTTTACCAGAAAATTTTCTTTTACTTCGTTCAACTAATTGTTTAGGCAATGATATATCAAAATCTCGTGAAATCAATGTATCTATGCTTGGTGTCACATTCGATCGCAAACTCGACTTTATTGAACATATTAACTGCATTTCTAATAAAGCCAATTCAATTCTTGGTTGGATAAAAAGAGCTTCGAAACAATTTTGTGACCCTTTCGTGACAAAGCAGCTTTTTATATCTTTTGTACGACCCATTTTAGAATACGCTTGTCAGGTTTGGTCACCTCACTACT
Source organism: Epistrophe grossulariae (assembly GCA_929447395.1). Lineage (NCBI taxonomy): Eukaryota > Metazoa > Arthropoda > Insecta > Diptera > Syrphidae > Epistrophe > Epistrophe grossulariae. The sequence continues at coordinate 149,682,356 of OV839567.1, read as the reverse complement.
AATGCCATAAAAATAGACTGGAACAGGTGCAAAAAAGATTTCTTAGATTTGCTCTCAGAGGACTGGGATGGGTAAATCCTTATGATCTCCCACCTTATAACAAAAGACTAAGACTTATTGATTTACCCAGTCTCGAGGACAGACGTTCATATTTATGTTTTGTTTTCATTGTAAAATTAATCAACGGTAACATAGACTATTTGCACCTTCTGTCTCGTATTAACTTTAATATTCCACAAAGAAACTTGAGGAACATACCGGATAGTATACTTATTCAAAACTATCGTACCAATTATGAAAAATGTTCTCCTTTAAATAATATGTTTAAACTACATATTTAATTTTTACAATAATAAATATAACAATCTGTTTGATAAAACAATAATTAATTCATGTAAATTAAAATCAACATTTTTTTGCAATTAATTAAAATCTTAATAAACACTTTGATAAGAATTTTGTAATTTTTTTTTTTTTTTGTAAACTAGCAATTTAGTTATGTTAAATAAATAAATAAATAAATAAACGGGGAAGAAATAGACTCCCCCCTCCCCTAACATTTTTTTCTTGTCTTAACCCAACTTACTCGCTCTTGATTTTTGGTGCACCTTTTACCGATCACCCTGTATATAAATACACCACAACTTTCCTTAACTATATAGACTATGCGTCGCACCTCCTCCGGTGCAATATCGACGTTAGTGCAATTTTTGAAAAAAAAAAAAAATAGTACTATTAAATCTAAATTGCCGAATAGTAAGAGATTTTTAGGACTCAAGAAGTCAGTTCTGTAGGCCTATTTTAAGGCGATATTCAATTTTAAATAAGGAAGAAAACTTTAAACGTGATTCCTCGACGTTTAAGAAAATATAGCACTTGCTTCGACATTGCACTGAAGGTACGATGTGTTTATTAACCGTCATCAGTCACCACTTTATTAAAGTATCAACATCGACTCGAATCACTAGATATCTTATTGAATGGTTTTTATAAGGCAGATTATCTGAATAGGCCCATCAGTTTAAAATATACTTGCATGCGAATAATTTAAGGCCTTTATACGTCATAAATAAAACACTGAACATGTTCAGTCAATTTCACAAAATCTTGACATTTCACCAAAATATTAAGCAAATTGTCATGTTCAGCAAGTCTCAGTTACCTGAACAGGATTCTTCAGCAAAACTTCTCAGCTTTGCTGTCGAAACTCTGAGAAAAACAATCTTGCTTGGGTCCGCTTGCTCACTTTTTGAGTGAGAAAATTTTTCTGAAATCTCATTTTTTTTTAACGCGCCAAATAAATACTTACATACTTCAAATTTAACGTCTTGCCACTGACATTAATATACTCCCGATGATTTGGAGCTTCTGTGCTGCGCTGAGAATGAAGTTATTCTAGAACGATGTTCAATCGAAAAAATTTTCAAAAGCTTTAAGTAAATGAAGTCAAAAACATATTCGCACCTTGTTTGATACAAGTCAATGGCTCATGGTACGATGGAAGTCAAGATGAAAGATGAGTTTCGAGAATTGTGGCTTCTAACTATTAAATTAATTTCGTCCAAAAGAACATGTGATTCAATGGAACCAACCAGTATAATTAGTGTAAAAATCTTCAACTGCGATTACAATATTATTCATTGTGCTTTGCGAAAAACTATTCAAATGATTTAAATTGTTTTCACAAGGTACAAAATCATCATCACAAAACGAAAGTCCAAAGAATGATGAACACATATTGCAAATAACAAGAGGTCTGCTCCTTGTATCATCCAAGTACTTTATAGTAAATGGATATCCGTCAGATTTTCTCTTGCTATATTAACAATTAATAGCAATGCCTTCGTCATGAAAAGAATCTTGGTTCTGATATTCTCGAACAGCGCATAGCATATAGGTTTCTTAAGTATCTAGTATGAAATTTTGCAGTATTTTAAATGGATATTCCTTTTTTTACTGACAGATTTCAATGCATTAAGAGTCTTCAAAAGACAAAAACCCTAAATACAAAAAATACAAAATAAAAAAATATTCCACATACGCCATAGTGCACAGTTTTTTTTTAATAATACGATTTAATTGGAATCCGTTAAAATATAGGAAGACCAGAAATTAAATAGGTACATCTAAAATATGACAGATAAATGTTAAAGCTTTGGAAAATTCTAGAAAAAATTGTTAAAATTAAATATGTATGTATTTCTATTAATTTTATTTTTAGAAATAATCAATCTGTTTAATTAATTTTTTTATTGCAGTTTCAAAATGTTATTGCACTGCAAAAATAAAAAAAAAGTCTGCAAATAATATGATAAATTAATTATAAACTAAATATGTACCGCATTAATTAATTCATTCGATGTGTGAGCTTTCAGTAGAAAATTAAACGTCGTTTATATTATTTTATTACTATTGCATAATACTTGTGAATAAATGTCAGACAAATGGGGTTTTAGAATTTTAATTAAGATAAAACTGCGCGTTTGTCCAAGCATGATACAAACCACAAACTACATGACACCATATGAAAAGCGATACATCAATCATTAAAATATTAAAATCTATATATTAGCTAGTATCAAGTTTAAGTGATATAGATAAAAAAAGCTGTCAAAATTGTGACTTCCATTATAACTTTTTACCAAGAAAATCATAATGTTGTTAAGTATTTTGAAATTTATTGCAGGAACCCATTATGTAAAGATGCTTCTGTGTTCCGTAAATCTCAATCAAAATTAATGATAATATTTGTTAATAAAATGCACAACTGAGTCACATGAACTTGTACGAATTTTAAAGTCTGAATATTTTAAAACTATTCATCTGATTTCAAAAGATATAAATTAGTTATGGGAGCCTTTATTTTATGCCACCTCCCAAAAAAGTAGTTTAGTTTAAGGTAATAATATGTGAGTACATAAAAACAACATCGTTAGCAGGATTACGGCCGATAAAAGCTTATGTAGAATCCTACTGTGTATGTATTTTTTAATTTAAAGTTATTCTAGCAGTTGTCCAATTGAACCTAATGTGAAATTTAAAAACCATTTTGATACTGATGGGTTTTTTCTTAAAATAGTAAAAAAATCAATGAAATTACAAATAAAACTGATTAAACAACTTCTGAAATCACCATCATCATCTGATTTCTTAAATAAATCTTTATTTATGGAGAAAGAAAATTTTAAATCGTAAAAATGTAACATTTTGTAAACATTTTTAAGAACAAAAAATACGTACGCCGGTTTTTAGGTTTTATGTGGAGTTCAAAATTTATTTATTAAAAAAAAAAATCATTTATTCCCATTTTCGGAATATCGCATTTTCGAAAATTATTTTGAATTTTTTTTTAATAATAAATTTTGAAAAAAAATTTATTTAAATAGATTGAACAGATATGGTCGAAAACCAAGAAAAATGGTTTTATGAAAAGATATAGTTAATAATGTATGTAACAGTCAACCTATAAAATTGCATCATACAAATAACATTAATAACATAAAAACGTATATTTTAATTTTTTTCTTTTAAATTTATAAATTCTTTAATTTATATAAAATCATCATATAAAATCTTTTATATAAAATCATTAATTTTAAGAAGCATATTTTAGACTAGAGAATTAAATTTAAAAGTGCTTACCAAAAACATAAACCCATAAAGAACAACACTTTTTGTAAAACATAAATATTGTATTGTACTGCCGCCTTCTAGATTATAAAAGGCCGCAGCAAATCTGAAATCACTAAGAACTCGCATTCTGTCGAATAAAACTAAGCAGTAAACATACAACCTATCGTTGGAGTAACTAGTTTTTTTTATTTTGGTCGATTGCTTTCCGCTCGTTTTCGTCGTCGCACAGTAGACAGGCTGAACATTAGTTTGGTCGCCTGGCTTTGCACCCCGCAAGTTTTCTGTAATCCTCGACTTAAAGCTTTTTAGTAAGAAGCGGACTGTAGACAGGCTAAACGTCTCTGGCAGTTGCCTGGCTATGTTTTGTCGCCACTCGCTAGTACAAGATAAGTACATTCGACTTAGTTTTAGTGTAGTTTTAGGCATCCATCCACCTACATATATACACGGTCAACACATTTGCAGTCACTCCCACAAATATATATGTATAATGCCCACGCTTCATATACTAATTATTAATCTACAATTTGTTACAATAATATAGTATATCGCACTGATTTAAGGTCCCAAAAAAATGTATTCACAATTGTAGAAGTAGTTTTCAAGAAAATTAGATTTTCTTTAACGGATTTTAAACACAATTGTATGGTATGGTAGCGTTATTATTGGTTATAAGAAAAGTTTTCGTTGCAAATCTGCTAGATGATTCTAAAAAAAAACTGTTAGGTGGCAAGTTTAATAAAAATCGATCGAGTCCCTTTCGTATTATTAAGTTTCAAGATATATACATATTTAGATTTTTTTAATCCAAAAAATTAAATTTTAAAAATTTTTGTATCTATACCTAATACTTTGTAAAATATTCCCCATAAAAATTGTTTCTAAAATAAAAAAAGTATTTCTATGTCATTATGTCTTTGTGTCAATTAGTCTTTGTGTCTGAGAGTCCACTGTAAGAGCTTATCCGAATGGACTGATTTGCTTCAAATTAGTATTCGATTTCCATAGAGGTTTATTGCTAGGAAGGAGGTAATTTTTGTTCCTAAATATTTCAGACATTATTGCATTTACAAATTCTGAAATATTTTTTTCAGTACAAAAAAAAGAAACAGAAAGTCCATTTTTTATATGAAGTTGAAGATTGCTGCATCGAAAAAAAAAATTAGGAGAAAATCTGGGCGGCAAACTCAGTTCCATAATTTTAAAGTTTCAGTCTATTTATAACTATGTCTATATTGCACTGTACAATTTCGATGAACCGGAGACTAGCTAGATGTTTAAAACTATGAAATAATTATGAACAGACTGAAGTTTCCATACAAAATCCATCAGTTCCCAAGTTATTTAGGGTACGCTTTTATTTGTTTGTTATAATTTCTTTGTTTTGTTAAAGAAATAAGCTTATATCGTAAATAAAAAAAAGAAAATCGTGCACGTTTAGAGTTCTAAAATCCCAAAAATATAGCTTTAGAGTCTTCATGAAAATTATTTGTTTTTAATTAGCTTTCAGATTAGCTCCAATGCTTTATAACCTCATTGATGAAACTATATATTGTTGACATTTAAAAAAAATCCAAATAACTCCATCACAAGAATTGTTTTTGTTTAATTTTAAAATTCCACAATCGCAAACGTAAACAGCTTAGCAAACGTATTTAATTCATTCATTAATTAATAAACTTAGTTCAGACAATAGAGCATCTATATGTTATCAATTTGCATATTTAATTTTAAATAAAAAATTATCAGTATAAAATTGGCAACTGGCATAATAAATTACTTAATAGATTTCGTATACATTATTATGATTAATGTTTAAGCACATCAAAATATTTTTTGAATTCCTTAGCTCCGGACTGATTAAGCTCAATTCCGGGAATAACCGATTGGCAGTGTTTGTACCATTTGGCAACATTGGGGAATTTGCTGAGGTCGAACCCCCCAACTTCGAAGGTAGAAACAGTGGAAACCAATGCAATATCAGCTATTGTAAGACTTTCACCAGCTGCATATTGTTGACCATTGAGGAAGATTTCCAAGAATCCAAAAGCTTCTTCCATTTTCTTGTATTTCTCGGGATCTAAGGGTTCCTTGGAGTTGAAAAAGAGTTGTGGATAATAATAGTCGGCAAAACGTTGATACAGTGTTCCCATATCGAAGTACAAACGTTGGTTAATGACAGCACGCTTCTCGGGGATATTGGGATACAGAGCATCGGTCTTGCCGTATTTCTCAACCAGGTAAATCATGATGGCGCGAGACTCCCACAGAGCAAAACCATTGTCTACCAATGTGGGAATTACGTGTTGTGGGTTGATCTATCGATAGAAGAAAAATCAAAGACAAAATGTTTAAGAAGAGTCAGATAATCACCCCTATTACGATTGTCAATGATAAATTGATAGTTGATAAATATTGAAATTTGGTACATTAAGCTCCTGTTTCACAATGTCTAAGTAAAGTTCTGGTTAGTTACTCGATAAATAAACATGAATAATTTATAATTGAAAAATATTTTTTTTGGTCTGTGGACTTATGACCCTGTGTCAGTATTTATGTGTCCAGTAACTAATCAGAACTTTACTCAAACATTTTGAAACAAGCCCTAAAACTCAATTTTTTAAAAATATAATCAACTATTCCGTGATAATTGATATTAATTTTCTTGTAATTCCCAACGTTCTACACCATTCTCAATAACCAAAGGATCTATCAATTCGATTTTTTAGTATCGATTCAATCACTGAATATTGGCAATCGTTATAAGGGAAAAAATAAAATTTTAAAAACAGTTTACCTTAATAAATTCTGGTTTCAGATGTTCACCAGCCATTAAATCCAATCTTTTGAGATTGAGTTCAACACCAACAGCTTTAGCAGTCATAAGGATTGAACGGCATGGTGGGGAATCAAGCATGTAGTAGAAATCCATGTTGTCTGATGATTTTGGTTCAGTTATTTCTGAAACATAACATTTTTATAACACAAAATAATGATAAAAACTGATATTGAATTTTTTTTTCACTTTTTACGTTTGATTTTTTTTTCCGAACTACAGTTCTAGAATTAGAAGATCTATTTCAAAAATTTATTTTCAAAAACCTCCTAATTTTGTTTAATTAATTTTCAAATGAAATATTTGGAGTAGCTACTTATAATTCGAGAGAAAAATCTAAGTAAAAAGTGCAAAAATCCCATATTATGAATTTGCCTTGGCCTTAGGGGTATGGGTTAATGATCTCGTACACAAATTACTTTGGAAAACAATCTATTAAAAATTTACCTTCAATTTTTAAAATCATTACAACTTTAGCAAGTGAAAACAAAAAGTGGCGCAAAAAAAGTGTCAAGCCACAATATGACAATCATTTGTAAAACTGCCAATTCATTTTGCTTTGGTGCCAATTATGACTAAAATTAATTGAGTTTATTGGAACTATACACAGTCCCGTTGAACATATTGTACACATATTCAAATTTCACTTTTCCTTAAGGTGGGTAGTGCACTTTCCGAAAAAAATATTAAAAAAAAATTATCTATTTCATTCATATTCTATTTTATTCACTTGTTTTTAAAATTTTATATAAATAAAGCCACAAAAACGAATGTGACAGTCATTGAATTGACTATTGCCATTACATGGAAAATTATTTATAGGACCGAAAATATGTATAAGTTTTTTTTCCTTGTAAAATATTTTTTAACACTACCTATTCATCTCAAAAATTGTAATTGGTGATAATATTATGTAAAATTTCAAAAATATTATATAATAAAAATTTTAGAATTCATTCTTTTTGTAAAAAATGGCTGATTTCTTTTTACAATCAAAAATATTGCAATTTTATTAGTGAAAAACGTATTCACTCTTTAATTTTAGATAACGGCAAATCTGCAACGGGTTGAATATATGAAATTAAGCTTCGCCTTATTATGGTGTTCTTACCAGGAGTGTAGGCAGTAGCTACCACAGTATCAGACGTATCAATGATATCTGAGATAAAGGGGCCCCTGAGATACAGCGAGGATCCGACGTGCTTAAGAAAATTTGCATTGGGATTTTTGCTTTAAAAACCTGTTTCAAATCTGAAATTGAGATGATTGATTCCGTAAGAGAACTTGGTGAAGTATTTCTGATTGAATTCAATAATCAATTCCTTCTAGTTTTTCGGAAGTTATCATAATTCATAGCATGCTTCTTATTTTTGAAGATTTCAGTTAAAACACCAACAGCTGAAAGAATCTTTTATGAGTTAAAACTGATTATAAATTTTCTCTGAATTTTTATTAAAGGTTATAGGACTTTACAAATTTTTCCTAGTCAACAAAAATCTTGAAAATTTTAAATTGTGTTTAGCTATGGAAGGTTAAAATTATTAAATTTGCTGAAAAAAAAAAACAATAAAAGTATTAATTAGAGACGTTTTGATCCTAAAATCATTTTTTGTTATTAAGTTTTATAAAACATAATCTGTCGTATTTATAAACGTTGTCTTACTTTGGACAGCAGCCGTCCAAGTTAAGGAAACACATTTTTAGTTGATGTTTTAGTGTTATCTAACTAAGAGGCAATGGACTCGGCTGTCTAAACATTGACTAATGTAATATTTTATTAAATCAAATAAAGCATATTTTCAACTATTTTGGTCTATCAAGACACTGTCTAACTATTCCAAAATCTAATAAATATGCCGGACTATGTAGAACGTCTTTATAAAATATCTACTTAGAGATTGTTTTATTATGTGCTTTTAAATTGAAGGAATCTAATATGTAGAAGCAAGTATTTAAGTTTATTGTGTAGAAAAAAAAATGCTTATACGGATGTACCATGTCGGAGAAAATATAACACGACTTATTGTTGACTTCATTTTTGTTATAATGTCTGTCAGAGGCCCTTAAAGACCCAGCCTCACCACTGACTCTTACGAAAAGCTTGAAAAATGTATTACCTAATGAAATACAGTGGCGGATCCACGGGAGGGGCTTTCGGGTCCGGACCCCCCCATGAGCATTTAAACCAAATATTTTTATATTACTTTATTTATTTATTAAATATTTATTTCTCTTCGACCTAAATTTTGTCTACATTTTACCTACTTAAATCCAGAAAGCCCATCTTTTTATAAAATTTCGACTAAAAATTTCTTCAAGTATGATGAATAGGTATAGCTACCTCCAAAACTTCAAATGTATCTTCGTGTAAAAAAGAGTATATCTTACATTAGATTGCGTAACAGTTTTATGAGGGAAACTTAGTTCAAGAGCTTAAGGTGTTTTAAATTTTGAAAACTTAGTCAATTTATCATAAATCTCCAAAGCAACATATTAAAATATTATTCAATATTATAAGGACAAAAAGAAGTTAACACCGCCATTTTTGATTTTGTTGTGCTGCCATGTGCCGTTAAAAATCGTACTAAGCATATGGTTTTTAGAGACTAGCCATATTTTTAGCGTAAAGTTAGTGACGCCATATCCGAAATCGAACTGTATTGTGCTCAACTTGTGCTGCGATGTGCCATAAGTATTTTTGAAAATTTCGCAAATTTTTTTACAAAAATAAGTTATTCTAGAGAGGAGATAAAAAAAATCGCATATTTGCTACTTTTAAGACCGAACGCAAATGTTGCGAAGGAACTTAGAGTGAAATTAGCACCATCCTTTCGGATTTTCCAAAAAAAAAAAATTTGGGCTATGTTGTGCTCAACATGTGTCTCCATGTGCCGTAAATATTTTTTTTTTTAATTCTCAAATTTGGACATTTAAGGGATACATTTTTTTTTGCAAAATTACTATTTTCAAAAACATCAAAGTTGTACTGCATTTTGCTCAAAAAATTATTCGCATATTTATAGCTTTTAAAGCCAAAAATGAATTTTGGGAAGCGTTAAGTTACCACCGCCATTTTTGATTAAAAAAAAAATAAAGTTGCACTGTATTATAATTATGCTCAACTTATGCTGCCATTGAGCATTTTTTTTTAAATTTGCATTTTTTTTTAATTAAGCTCAGTTTGTGCTCTTTTGCCTTTTTAAACGAAAATGGTGGTGCTGACTTCATGCACATAAATAATGTAGCGTTGGACCCCCCCCTTGACCAAATCCTGGATCTGCCACTGATGAAATACAATATAAACTCCCGTTCTATTGAATAGGTAAACATTTTTTGGGAGCCATTTATAGTTATTTCTCTCAACTTAGTTAACTTAATGGATGTTGAAGAGCATCAAATTTCAAAGAGAATAATATAAACGCAAACTCTGCAATTATGTCGTTATTTTTCGTTACAGTAAAATTTTTTTACTTACAGGTTTAAATCGAGTGATTCATTGGAATAGGTAAATGGGCTTTAATTGTAAAAGTCTACGTTATGTTATAAATAAAAAGCATTTTGTTGATAATGTATTAGTTTTTCAATCATTTAGTAATGAGTTCTTCTTCTATCTTTATTTTAAATTACTTCATAAATTTTACGTGGCATTGAATTATACAATGTCTCTAAGTAGTTTAGGGAAATTTAGCTACAAGCTGTTTGAATCGCAATAATTAGCGAGCTTTTGTCCTTGAACTGCTTTCCGTATTCATTATAATTCCAGTACCCCCATACGTTAAAAATAATTAAAATAATCGGGAGAATATGATGACCACACTAACAGTCCTATACATTTTAATGTTGAATCCAACTTTTAAAGACCCACGCAGTATGTATGGGAACGCTGCATTATCATGTTAGGAAACCCACTTAATAGGTCCATACACTTTCGAAAATTAAGAAAAAAGGCCTTCTAAAATGTTTTTTGTAAGTGTAAGCGGAGGAAACTCTAATTCAAAAGTTGCGTAGTAAAAAAATGGGCCCCATCATACCATGACACCTCCGATTCCGACTATGGTTATGGTTTAAAAAATCCTTCCTTTTTTTCGAATCATGAAAATAAAAGTTAGACCGATGAAATTAAGCTCTTTTTCACCATAAAAACAACTCTATGCGACGGTTTTTTTACAAAAAAAATGGGTTCTCTTTTCGTTCATTATTAAGGGGTGGTTCCTTTTTTTATTTTTGAGTTTGGGAAATACTTGCTTTCATCTCAGCTTATTTCCTTATTTAAGGAATAGAAAACGAAAAATTGGATGTAATACTTAAAATCGATGTTCTAGCACTAGCGCGTTTTTTGAAAACTTTCATATTGATACCGTTATTTTCTCTGTTTCTGAGGTAATTATAAATCACATTAAAGCTTCTTTTTTTATATTTTCCAAAATTTTAGGTCCCGTTAGTCCTTGATCATGAAAACAATAAATTTTGGCTTTCTTAACCGCACTCTTATGGCCAGTTGTACAATAGTGGTTCAGCCACGGTTCAAGATTTTAACTCACCGATTTCGGCGGATTAACTTACGTTCAACGCTGGTTCAAGTATGTTACTGGTTATTATTACACACTTGAACAGTAAACCACTGTTGAAATTCTATTAAACCGCCGAAAGTGGATACAATTTGCTGAACCACGGTTTAAATATTTGTACAACTGGCCCTTATTCTTAATTCTTAATGCTGTCTCAGTGATTTCATTGATATAGCTTGAACCAAATCACTTGGCCATTTTACTGCGCAGTTCTCTTTCAATTTCTCTGCAGATACACAAAAAAATACGAAAATCACTGAAAATCGCTGAGTTTTGCTTATAGCTTCACTCACTTTACTCATTAAATATCTTGCGCACCATTGTTGCTCTCTTAAATCCTCTCTCTGCGCAACCAACAGTGGCCAATTGATTTGGTTCAAGGTATATGAGTTTATGGAAAGGAAATTTTTAAAATCGTTAGTAGTTTTATTCAAAATAAATTTTATATACCTATGTATGTACACACATATAAAATTTCTTAAAGTAACTTTAAGAATTGAGTAAAATATATGTAATATGCGCACATTCAAAAACAAAATTAAAAAAAATTCTATGGATTTCAAGAATTTTTTTTCAATACCTTAAAATAAGAGATATTTAATTAAAAAAAAAAATTTTAATCGTGATATGCCAAATTATTTCTAATTTAAAGGGAACTTTTGTGCTGTTATTTTTTGGACCTAAGATTATTTCAATTTCTCCTCTAGGTCCTTAGCTCGACGATGCATTCAAAGGTGAAAAGCAGGACAGTTGTCAGCCAAAGTGACATTATAGACGTCAAATTATATCCGGATTGACATGGTAGCAAAAAAATGCTGAAATCCATATTCTGAAATAATTTTTCTTATGAAATTTGTGATTTGTGACCTTGCATAGAAAATTTCCATTTCATTAAATGAATTATTTCTTGTGGAAGTCACAATATGTTAAGCCTGAAGTTAGAACTTTAAAAAAACCTTCAGCATTTTATACGGTCAAGACTCAAGAGTCAAGACAGACACACAGCTAAGCAGAGTGGCGAGACCCATTTTTTTTAGTGTTCTATAATCTATTAGGTCAGATAAAAAACTCAAGTTAATTTTTTTATGAATCCAAAACATGCCTCTTAATACCCACATCACAAGTAACAAAACAAACTTTTATATAATAAACTTTAGTTGTTCACTTTGAATGGAGAATTTTTATATCATTAGTATAACAATATAATTGATACTAAATAATTCATTTTTCCTTCATCAAATGAGGTCGATTTCTATATGTTTTTTATTGCATAACTTCACTTTTTTTGCAGTACAGTTTGATGGATATTTTGCACGCAGTTATGCCTTTTATGTACGTACAGTTTCTTATTTATGTTCTTCATGACCACAATTCACAAACACTTACCTCGACGAATTGGAACCTAATAATTTTAGCTACGATGGGCAACTTCAATTAAGTGACGATCTGAACTGTTTTTGCCTTTTATTTAAAAAAAGCTTTGCAAGTTGGGGGCTTTTGGAGGCGTCGCGTCAGCATAATTCACAATAGAGTGTCATAGATATTAGATAGTGAAGAATGAATCAGCAGAGTAGGGTTAAAAGGGGGTTTCGATGATGAAAAGACGCATAGAAGATGCTAATGATGCCGGCTAACCGGCCGGTGGATTGAGCATTAGCAAAACATCTGTTGATTGTGACTACAAGTCCATTGTTAAAGGTTTCAGGGCAGGAAAGAATTGAAGAAATGTGTTTTGGATGTACAAGTTTTTTTGCTTAGATATTTGTGTTGGAGCTGATTTATTATTTTTGTTTTTGAATTTGTTGGTATAAACTAGCTATTCACTATTTTTTTTTTTTTTTCAGAATGTGCCTCTTTTCTGGGTCTGTGGTACCTACTCTCATACATACTCATTGAAATTAAAAGTGTCAGTATCAAGATTTGAAATACAAATATTTGTTGTTGCTGGCTTGTTCAGTATAGAGTAGAGTGCATGCTTCATAGGTACATGCATATTTTTTTTTAAATGGTGGGTATTTGAATTGAATAAGTTTGAGAAATTTACTTTTTATTTTAACAAGGCTTTAATTGAAGATTTTAAATTTTAATTAATGTTAACGGTGGATTAATAATGTAACGAACAAATTTACAGATTTTTTTAATTAAAAATAGCTTTTGACGGCCTTTTTTTTCGTCCCGCGTTCTCACTTGGACTCATCAGTTGACTAGTGAGGTCCTTTATCAATACGCAATTTTTTGTTAAGTTCAGTTCATCATACGTTGATTTCGTGACGAATATCTAATGTGAGCTATATTAAAAACTATTTTGAATCAACAAGTGCAAATAAAATAGTGCTTAGTCTTCTACTTGGCTGATGTATTTCAGTAGATAGTACCTATATAAAATTTGTATTATTAAAAAATCCTTCTTACCAATTTTTTGTTTTTGAAGATTTCATGGAATATGTTCAATTAAATGAATGCATTATTAACTGTTGATTAAACTTTAATTTGCTACCAATTTTCTTGTTCATTCTGAATTAAGATTTCGGTCAGATATCTGATTTTGAGTGAAAAAAAGGGTCTTTTGCTTTTGGTCTTCAATATCTCAGCAAGTAATTGTGATACAACAAAAATCAAAGCCATTATTGAAAACTTCAATAAATTTCCTACTAGACCTTTTTAAGAAAAAAAATGTCGTTAAACCTTTATCTTTAGTTTGAAGAAAGTACAAAGTATATTGTGGTCTTTTAGTAAATCGACCGCTTCTTTACAAATATTGGATACAAGACTAATCTCGAAGTATTATTCAACCCGTTTATCCACCCGTTTTTTCACCACTTTTGCTAACGTATTTCCTTCATAATATGTTGATTTTTATACCCGTGCAGACTGCAGATTCATAAATTCTTCTATTCTTCTATTTTGGTCATTGTTTACCATATGTGAAAGCATTCCGATATTCAGAAGGATTATCACTGGCTGGGGTAGTATTTTCACGAAAAAAAAGGGAGATATTGTCTGATCTCGTTGATTTCGTTGGATGGGTAACTGCTGGTGGTATTGTTTTTACTGAATTGGACCAGTGTGCGTGAACGTGTGTGGACTTCTTCGAGAAACCCATGGAACGCGGGTAGAATGTGATCTCTGAAGTGGTCAACGAATGCTCGAATTGTATCTTCAAAAAAGCGTCTGGAACTGCATAATATTGTTCTGCTGCACGGAATTTCTAAATATTATAATGTTTAAACAATTAACCTGACTCAAAACAGTCTGGTAGTTGATATTGTTCGTCTTCAATTGCAGCATCTTTTTCTGAAACTTTCAGATTGTAAGGAGTTAGCTTCATCAAAATCTATAATATGTATCTAGTTTGGCTATATCTAGTTAAGGGTAATTGATGAAAGCTTGGCTGGTTTATGGAGATGATAAGTTGTTAGAGGTTTATTGAAGGGAGTACAGATTCATGATCCGCGTCAGTGTTGAGTGTCGTATACAGACGAAGCTTCGCAGTTCATATGGAAGGAATATCTATATTAAAGTTGTGAGAAAGAAGTACAGTGTAAATGGTTTTTTCTTAGAAATGTAGGCTCAGGTTAGGTTAGGTTAGGTTAGTGGGCTGACGCGCGCCGATTGGTCTTGTTAGCATCACACTTAGATCAATATATAGATTTATTGTGATACCCTAGAGAAAAAACCTATGATAAGAGTCCTATGACAGAGCCCGTTAAGGGTGTGGATGCAGATGTAGATGTAGCTGGAAGTTACTAGGAAGTGTCTTATTAATGCCAGTGTACAACGCAGAGGCGGCAACAGCTGGTGTATGGGCGAGGAGCCTATTTTCCGCTGGTTGTCGCCACCGCAGTGCACACCCGCACTTACAGACATTCTTGCAAGTCGGGTTGGCTTATTAATGCTGGGGTGCAACGCAGAGGCGGCAACAGCTGGTGTATGTCGGGGTGCCCATTCTCCGCTGGATGTCGCCACCGCAGTGCACACCAGCACTATTGGTCACTCTTGTAAGTCGGGTTGGCTTACTAATGCCGATGTATAACGCAGAACAGCTGGTGTAGGCTTAGGATGTATAACTTTCACTAGGGTATATTCTGGTCTCTATAATCATGATGTGGTTGAAGGTATCCTTCGCTACACATTATCGCACTCTCATCGCACTCTCATCTCATTGTCACACCCTCATACCAAAAGCTAAGATTTTAAGGCCTATTTCCTCATCAGCAACGTGGCATCTTGCGTGGCTTAAATATTCATATGGATAAAAGTGAATCATTTGACTTTCTTAAGAAAAAAATAGCTTGATAATTTTTAGCAGCCTACAGAATTCAACATTTTCTTTGATATAACGAACAATAAGTTAGAAGATGAAAAAGATATTTCATCGAATTATAGATACTATTATATGAGTGAATCTTAACCCAAAACTAAATATTTCGATTCTCAATTGAAAAATACTGAACTTTAAAGTGTATCTCTAAAAGAAATTTATGAACTTACAATATTAAACAACATTACACTGCAAAAACTGGGTTTGAATCAAGATGTATATTGTACATTGTACATATGTACATATTTTTCATTGAAGATATAAAACTGCAGTACTTAATCATTTTTGAAGTACCTACCTTTATCACTTTGCAACAATAATATTTATTATATTGTTTTTTCATTAATTGTTGACATACTTTCTGTTATCTTGGTCACTTATATTACATATTTTTTTAACACTTATTCCATGCACTGCAGACTGGTGTGACTTGCAACTTGTGTGGCCTTAGATACGCCCTATCAATTAATTCTAAACAAAGAAACAAGTTGAAAGTGTAGTAGCTTATAATTTGTGATATAGATACTAACTGAAATTGTTTTTAAAACAACATGGATTGTTATCATACCAAATTTGACGTAAACTGACTTTTAATTTTTGAAAAAATTAACTTAAATTTAACGTACATATTTACATTGGCTATTGGCATTACTACAACTTTTTTTTCAGTTTTCTTCACTTCATTTCCTACAAAAACAAAAAGAAAAATATTATGTTGTTTTTTATGATGTATAGCTAAAGCTTTTCCTGCGGAAGGGGTTCATCGGATTTGACAAGACAAAAAAGCGAGATATTTGAGTCAAGCGTCATTTCTACAACATAAACTTATGGTCACAACTTCTTCATTTCATTTTATAGATTTTTAGAATAGTTTATTATTTATTCATGAGGACAAAAAAAAACTAATAACTGAAGTTATTATGGAGGGTTTCTTTTTTGTGTTTCTGATCCAATATAAAATTACAGTCATTAAAGAAGGTTTTTTCCCATCAAAGGCCAAAAAAACAACGTCAATGATATATATATTTATATATTTTTCCATTCGCTGAATTGGTGTATTTTTTGGGTAGTTTCATGTTCAGTTCATGAAATTAGATACCTATTAAAAGAAACTGCGTATCCAAAATGAATATCAAAAACCTTTAACAATCAATCATTTGTAATCATTCATAAAACCCAGAGAAATGTAGCTATAAATTACTTAACTATAATAAAAAAAATATGTGAAAGTGCGAATTAAAGATTAATTAGAGAGAGAAATTATTAAAGAAAGGAAAATTGATTTTAAATCGATTTTGCTAAAGGTTTTCTTATGACTGAAAGCAATGACAGATTTAAAAGTGTAAGTGGCGAAAATATTGAGGTACCTCTATATTTTACTATAAAGTACAAAGTGAAGAATAGTTAAAAAGTTCTTGAGAAAAGTTGTAATTATTTTTATGCATTACGTACTCGAAGTACGAGAGATTTAAAATGTAAAATTAGAATGTATTATAGGAGCAGTTGGAAGGGTGAAAATAGCTTTCTTGTGGCCGCCGCACCGTTAAAAAACAATTTACCAATACATGCATTGTAAAAGTCAGTAATATGAAAAACATAATTTTTTTACAATGTCTCTGAAAAAAACTTTATGTTTACCGACCAATTCTATAGAACTATGACCAGTTTAGGCTAACACTGTAAAAAATTATATGTAGAGAACAAATCATCCTTAAATATCTGAACGCGAAAAAATGTTCGAGGCTGGTATTCAGGCATTTTGGCACCAATTTAATTTAGCACGAAGAGTCATAAAATTCAGGTACCATCTGGTTGAGTTACTCGTAACCAGAAGGTCGCCACGTATTGATTGAAATGGATGGAGGTACAGTTGCCCTTAGGGCGTGGATACAGGACAAAGGGGGTGGCCCCGGCGCAGTGGAAGTAGTGCTTGACTGCTAACCTGGATGTGTGGGTTCGATCCCCAGTCTAGGCAGCATTCTTTTCTACATTCGCTCTACTAAACGCCACCCCTGGGATTTAATGGGATAGTCAAAACCTAATTTCTCAATCCACTGTGCCAACAAAAATCTATCCTATCCTCCTATTCCTTCTAACATTTGTCTAATTTAAAAGACCCTAGGTCTTACTGGCATTTATATGTTTGTGTTGTTGTTGTTTTAAGATCTGCTAAAATGTGCTAAGTTAAATAAAAACTGACCGAATCGTTTTTATATTTTTTGTTGTATTTTCAAACAAAAAAAATAAATGAAATTTTCGGTTAAAAAAATATAAAAACCTTATTAAAAATTCAAAAATAATATGTTTTTGTAAATTTTGATATACAATGTCTATTAGATAAAATTTTAAAAATATTCGCCCGAAAAATTTTACTAAAATAATTTTTTTTTTTGGAGAAAAACGAAGATTAAAAAAAACGGTCTTATTTGAAAATTCATTAGCCGTGTTTTAATATCAGATCCGATCCGTTATAAGACTCCATTTTTCGAAAAATTATTTTTTACCTAAAAGTAGTCTACACTTTCCTACTTAAATGTGCATAATTTAAAAAAAATCTATGGCTACGTTTTTGGGAAGCCAAAAATTTCTTTAAAATTTTATGTCGCAGTTATTGATATTTTTCTTCTTAAAAATGAAAAAATAAAGTGTCCAGTAACCAAGTTCAAAGAAAATCGACTTATCCGTTTAATCTGTAGGCGAACTTACCGACAAACTGACATATTATGTACATAATTGTGAGACGCACTTAATTGTTCGTTTTCTCTATCATCGTAATTTCACGTTTGATCAAAATATCGTTTTCAATTTGATTAGTAAAGTAAAAAGGGTGAATAATGAATATTTAACACACAATTTTTTATATTTACAGTTAAAAATTGGGCGTCCTAATATCTTGATAAAACGGATAGAATCATATGGCTGCTTTTTATTTCAAAAATGATCATTTCACATTTCATTTCTTGTTTTGCAATTTATTGTCTTTTCGCATTTTGACCATTTTCTGTTGCAAGTTTTTATTTTTCTATGTTTTTGTTTTCGCAAAATCATCACTTCACATCGGAATTTTACCTTTCATTTCATTATTTCATATTAATTGATTCGTTTATTATTTTATCAATTTTTCATTATTTCGCATAAACCAACGATTAAAGTTTCTTCATCGTACCGAATTTTTCGCGTTGGTTTGGGGGTGACTTAATGCTTACTTTTACTTTTCGCTTTCCCACATCGCATGTCATTACTTTGCATTATTATATCTCACTTCTATTTCGCATTTTATAATTTTACATATTATTATTTAGCTTTTTGTTGTTGTTATTTTGCTTTTCGATAATTATGTTAATGAATTTCCCGCGATATTATAAATAATTATAAATAAATTTTCAAATATGTATAATTACAAATTTAGATGCATTAGAAGTTTTTTAAAATTGTATATATCTTAAAAAACAAATAAAAAAATAAAATAGTCCACATACGCCACAGTGTACGGAATTTATTTTCTTAATTATATGATTTGATGGCATCGAATTTTTTTTCAAATTAAATTGATCAATTAGACCAACGACCGCTTAAAGAAGTTTAGCGTGAAATTGAGATAAATTCAGCCTATAAAACTTGGGTGGTAGCTCACCCAAGTGTTTTATGTTTCATTTAAAACCTTCAATATAAATATAATGGTACGAAAGCTTGACAGCCTTACTGTGAGTGTGACTGTGGTATAACACAAAAACCCCTTTTCAGAAGTCAGAATCATTCAGTTCAAAATATCAAAAAGTTGAAGTTTCAAACCATTGCCGATTTCTATCTTCTTAGGCACTAACTGCAGAGATCCTAATCGAAGACAGAAATTAATGTTCAAAAATGCAAGCTAATATTTTGTTTATATATATGTAGTTACACTCTTTTTATTTCAGGTTAATATAGGAATTGAAATCAAAAAAATAAAAGTTTTATAATTTAGTGAAAGCGCTAGGAGGGGAAAAACATCAAAAAAATTTAAGGTTTTCGACTTTAAGGAACAATAAAATGCTTAGTCCAACTTGTTACACTTTATTGTGACGTCAAATCTTTAGTTAAGATTTACTAATACAAATAACTCCTTATTTCTTTAAGAAAATCTATAAGGGATTATACTCCTGGTGACAATTAATAGCTACAAAATTTCAGAAAATTTTAAGATAAGAAAGCCTTTTTAAGTCTTTACAATGGTAGTTGTATTTTTCTTCCAATATTCATTTCAATGTGTTTTTAAAAAATATTTCTTTTACTTAATAAAATTCTATTTCAAATAATATTTCATTTTTGTAAAAATAAAAAACTGAACACGAAAACAATAATTTGAATGTCTCCATTCTCCAAATGAAATGCTCATAATTAATAATTTAAACGTCGTGTGTCGTGCTATTCAATTCATTCATTGTTTGTGCTTGCTTTGAATAAAAAATTAAATGTCATTTACATTATATTGCATAAAACAATTATGAACAAATGTCAGACAAATGCGGTTTAAGTAATTTGAATTTAGATAAAATTTGAGCGTTCATCCGAAGCTCGATGCAAATCATCAAAAACCACAAAACTGAATTGCACTCTAAATTCTAAAATTCTCATCCATCAATCAACTGAAAATATTACATTCATCTAAATATGTACGAGTATACCTACATATTTGTGGATATGCATTGTATTGAGAATAAAGTAGGTACTATATCTATTGGTGGTGTTAATGTAACGATAGAATTTGAAATAACCAACTGCCACAATGTTCTCGTCGACAATTAAATTTTGTCAGCACGATTAAGTTATCTTTGAATTTATTATAACTGGTTTTGCTGTATTTTAAGTTATTCACATAAAAATAAAAATGTTAACATTTTTGATAAAATCCATGGAGAGCACGACTCTTGATATAAAAATTCCACCATTAACCGTTGACCAGACAAAAATGCACAACGAAAGCATTAAAAATTCAAAACCTGCATTCGATTGAAATAAAAATGAAACAAGTTTCAATTGAATTTTCACCTAACGGCACTGCTATATTGTATAGAGGAACCTGCATAACATCTGTATCTACAGATCTACACCCAGCTTCCACCCACAATTCACATACATATATGTACATTGGCATGCGGAATTCCTGTACAATGTAAATTGTCGAAAAAAAAAACCAACAATTTTACAATTCCTTGATATTTAAAATAGAAAATAAAATAATTCTTCCACAGATTTTTGTATTTTGAACGATGAGATTTTAATTATTAAACTTTAATTTTCAATCGTGGAGAAGACAGTTTAATATCTTGTTTATAGTTAAATATGTCATTCCATTCAATATTCAATGAGTGCATTATAGTACTTTACTTCTTCTTGTATTTGAAAGACAAAAACATTTCCATTCACAATATATGAATGAACTCAGTTCCTAAAATCAATCAGGAATCAATATTGAATGTCATATTTAAAAATTATTACTGGTTGCCAACTGAACATTTTAATTTTCACGAACAAAATAGTCATTTAAAGATGGTATTTTCTTACCGGATGACCTACAGTTATCTCTTGTGGTTTGTTGTGGAATGGTGTAAAGCTATCGCCAGGGCCGGATCAACCATATGTGCAAGATGTGCAAATACACAGGGCGCAAAATTCTGGGGGCACATTTTAACCACAAAACTTATTCAAATAATTCAAAAATAACATCCATCACAACTGTGCTAAGTTATTTCTTGCTTAGCGGGGATAACTCAATAAAAAAACGCATTGAATGTATGTATGTGTGCAAATATAAAAACGGGGCGCTTTCTACAAATCCTGCACAGGGCGCAAGTTTGGCAGGGGCCGTCCCTGGCTATCGCTTCAATGTTCTTTATTATGTGTAGAGCCGTATTTGTTTCGTGTGATGTGTTGTTGAGTCAGAATCAATCTTTTTTTTCCGATTGGGCCATACAACGCTGTATCTGAAATATATACATATGTACATACACATAATTTTTCTGTGAGAAAGAGAAGAAAGTGCTCGGAGAAGAGAAAACGTAAATATTGAAAGCCAAAAATTAAATTTTGTAACACAAAACTCTGATTTGACTCTCTCTAAGAAGTGAGTAAAAATAAAAAAATTAAGTTTGAATGAACAACAACACTTGAGTGAGCTACAACCAAGTTTTTTTTTATAGGCTGGAGTTATAGCTATTTCACGACTGCCACGCCGATCATCAGACTCCTTTTTTTGGTGCTTGGTCTATTTTGTTCAGTTTTATTTAGAAAAACTTTTTGCCATGACTGTGAGGCGAACCAGACCAATCTCCCTTCGTAGCCATATGCACTACGCACTGTGCCTCCCAGTCGTGGGAAAAAGTTTTTTTTAAATAAAATTGAAAAAGTTTAATTAAAATCGTATACAGCGAGAAACAGATTGCCACAGCAAAACATCGACATCAACGCTAGGAATTGCCCGAAATTCGATGTCGCTGTTGCTGTTTTAATGTATTCAAAGCCATTTAAAAGCACTTGCTCTAAAAAGTTGTCAAAGCTGCTGTTGAAGTTGCTGTGCTAATCTGTTTCTCGCAAAAGCAATTTTTGAGAAAATTTGAAAAAAAAATCGAACTATACGGACGCTATGAACAAACCCACTTTTCGGACTTCTCTATCATCGTAGTGTTATTTTGATTACAACCTCGAGATTCTTTTTTAAATTAAAGAGATATTTTCCCTATAGAGGGCTTTCTTAAATAAAAGATGGTTGAAAACCCTCGTGGTTGATGGTCAAAAAATGTGATTTAATTTTGCTATAATTTGTGTTCACGTTTTTGTCATCACATAGATATAGGAATAAGCGCAGGGAAATAATTTCATGCATGAGATTGAAAAAGTACATCTCACTTCAGCCTTTTGGACTCCGCAAAAAATTGTAGGTCCTCTCCATTCCTGGAAATAACACGCACACAGGAATGTGTGAGTTGTAAGTCACTAGGCACTGGTTCTACACGAGTTGTCACGCCACCAAATTTATATTTATTTTATTTATAAATACAATAGCCTCAAAAAATTTAGCTAAATCCCTAAATGTTTAAATTTTCTTTTGATCCTTATATTTAGAAACATCACCAATACTGTATTTTTGGGATGGGAATAATGAATATTTATTTTCTCTTCTATGCTAGGAAAACGGCTTTGTTTAAGAAAAGTCTGGAATAAAAAATACCCCACCAGAGAGTTGCAAAATTTTTCTTTAAACTAAAGCAAGAACTCAGGCAAGTCTAGGGGAGATGTCATTGTCCTCCTTATAGCATGTTTTTTTTTAAGTTCTCTTCCACATGATGGAAAAAATAATATAGAAACAGGCTTCATATTTATCTTTTTTAACACGCAAAATGGTTTTTGTGAAGAGAGAGAAAATTAAAACTGCGAAGACAACAAATTTTTGTTCAAATATAAAAATCACGAATGGTGATAAAAAGAAGAATTGTAATAAAATGTTGTTTCATCCTAAAAAAAATAATAGAAACAAAATTAGAATGATACTCTTTCTGTTGGTAAAGCGTAACTTAACGGTAAAAGTATTTCATATTCGTTTAATACTTTATAGGGGCACCCTTAGTTTTAATAACTGCTTCCATTCGTCGCGTCGCCCCATTGAATTCACCAATTTGGCGGATATCTCCGGTATGGATTATCATTCACTTTATATTTCTGTCTTTATTTTTGGCCTTGGAATCTCCGATCTTCCGTTTACTTGGGTTGAGCTCGGGGAATTGTGATGGCCACTCCATAACATTGATTTTGTTCTGTTTAAAATATTCTTTAGTAAATTTAGAAGAGTGCTTTTGGTCATTATCTTGCATGAACTCCCATTTGATTGGCATCTCCTCTTCAGAAAATGGAAGCAGGACTGAATTTAGTATCGGGAAGTAGTCCACAGCACACATCTTAACTTTAATCCAAGAAATTGGACCAACGCGAAACAATGAAAAACACCCCCAAATCATTATTTTACTTCTACCGTGTTTAACAGTCTTCTTGATGTACTTTAGGTCAAATTCATTGTTTTTTGGCCAAACGTTTTTCCATCGGAACTAAACAAATCAATCTTCGTTTCATCAGACCATAATATATTATTCTAATTAGACCACTGCATATGTCTGTTTGCAAAAGTAAATCTTTGAAAAATATTTGTTTGGCTTTAATATGGTACTTTTCTTGGACTTCCCCTAGGAAATCTTGCATGTTTTAAAGGATTGCTTATTATTCAAGATGTCCCTAGTGCGTTTAATTCTGAATTTTTTTGAAGAAAAAACGGTTTCTTATTGCAAATTCATACCAAGAGTGTATCAACACGCGATGAAGTTTTTCTGTTCTTGCCTCTTGTTTCTTCTTTGGGGCTTGAATGGAGGGCACTCCACGACCCATATTTCAAAAAATTGTGGTTGAGTTTTAAAAATATTGTTTAGTAGCACAAACGAAACATCTGACAAACTAATAAATATACTCGAACGCCAATATGTTAATTAAAAAAACGGAATTTTAACTTAGAATTATGGTTAAAACAGCTTGTTTCTATTATATTTTCCAGGCGAAATCATCATTGAGCTCAAACTTTTTACCATTTATGCAAAACAAAAAGTTGTTTTCACAAAACAATTGAACCATTTGCGAGCAATATTAGGGACGATTAAAATATAGGAAACTAAATGCCTGAAGACTCAACTGCTAAAAAATATTGTTAATTGAAAAAGATGAATACACTTGTTTCTATTATTTTTTCCAACACTGTACATGATTATACAAAGTTAAACATTGAGCTTTATGGGAAATCTATTCAAATGAGTAAATTTTCTTACACAAGGAACGAAATTGTCAGGACAGTAAGAAATTAAAAATAAAAATGAAATCAAAATGATCATAATACTACAAATATCAAGAAGGATGGTTGCTGCTTGCTTCGCCCCAATGCCCGAATTATTTCATCGTAATAAAGTATCCGATGAATATCGATGGATTACTTTGGTTGCCTTCTAATTTACTTTGGGTGCCTCCATTGACATTTAAAATATCTTGTACATCATAAAATCATATTCGGCATTTTCAGGAAAATGAGATCTCAGCAATCTCAGTTACTTGAACAGGATTCCTCAACAAAATTTCTCAGCTTCGCTGTCAAAACTCTGAGGAAAAAAATTCTTGGATTCGCTTGCTCACTTTTTGAGTGAGAAAATTCTCTGAGATCTCATTTTTCTGAACACACCAATTATTAATCACATTTTCATCATGTGTAGTTCAAAATATCAATTAATCAATTCTCTAAGTTTCGTTTTTATCATTTCGTTTCGTATTCCTTTCTTAGTGTGGCGTGTATTAGTCGATAAGATCATTTGTTGTTTAATAGAGGACCATATTTCCCGTTGATCCGTTTGTTCAATTTGGCGACAAAAATCATTTCCCACAGAAATTCTTGATAATGCCCTCACTATTCAACTTATGAGACCAAGTTAGAGCGACGGGACGAAACGTAAATTTTTGTCGGACTAAAGGCAGTTAAAAGCTACTTTGAAAAAACAATGAAATACGATGCACTAAATGATTTGAGGATGCTGACTTCAGTGGTACTGCTTTTTTGTTTTCGAAATTTGGGCTTTACAATTAAGGCCAAAATATGGTACGATTTACATGAAAAGTCAGAAATTAATGAAAAATAAATATTTGACTGTTAACAGTCGAATTGTTTTTTCCTGAACACCGTTTGTTTTAATAAATATGATTTAAAATCACGAAAAATAAATATAAAATAGCATAAAAGTGTTCATATATGCGTTTCGCCCCCATGTAATGGTTGGGCTCATCAGAAGATGACCATTACATCTTGTCTTGACGCATATTTTCCCGAATAAATCGAGATTCCATATAATCCGAGCTACATAGAGCAACTGCGAATTATATAGTTGCTACAAGTCTTCAAAGAAGATAAATTGTAGCTATTTTTATTGCCTTGCTATGGGACTTTTGAAAAATAAATATTTGACTGTTAACAGTCGAATTGTTTTTTCCTGAACAAAAATAAAAATAGCTACAATTTATCTTCTTTGAAGACTTGTAGCAACTATATAATTCGCAGTTGCTCTATGTAGCTCGGATTATATGGAATCTCGATTTATTCGGGAAAATATGCGTCAAGACAAGATGTAATGGTCATCTTCTGATGAGCCCAACCATTACATCGGGGCGAAACGCATATATGAACACTTTTATGCTATTTTATATTTATTTTTCGTGATTTTAAATCATATTTACAGAAATTAATGTTTGAAGTGGTTTAAGATATAAACACATATATTTTAAGCCACTCTAAACATTAATTTGAGAAAATTTCTGACATTTTTTTGAATTTTGATATTTCGTACCATATTCAGTCCTAAATTGTGAAGGCCAAACTTAAACAACAAAAACGGCAGTACCGCTGAATTCAGCGTTTTTAATCATCATTAAGTAAATTGAATTTCGGTATTTTTTGTCAAGAATTTTCCCCAAATTGTCTCCAAATGTGTACTTTTACATAAATTCAATGCAGATATGTACGTACCAAGTTTACAAATGCAAATGTTGGGAAATTTTTGCAACAGATTACCTACAGCAAATTTTTGTGATATACAGGGTATCCCAAAATCACCGCCTCAGATGAAAACCATGAGTTCCTGAGGTCATTTCAAGTCGATAAACTTAAGAGGTAATGTTTTCGTTTTCTACTTATAACGGTTTTTATGATTTTTATTCTTTTTTTCTTTGACTGACTCTAACTTTTCCAAACTGCAACCGATTTTAAATTTTTTTTTTATTCAAACAAAAACAGTTAGAAATTTGTATCTATGTACTATACAACTTTTCTCTGTGTGTATAACGGTTTTCCGCAATTCATTATCAAACACTTTTTTTTAAACATTTTTAGGTTATTTTCTTCTAAGGCGGTGGTTTCGGGGCACCCTGTATATCATGCTTTGATATTCAAATCATTTTTTAGACCAAATCTGATCAAATATTTGACAATTTTTACAGTAAAATTTAAAGTCATTTACACAGAAACTCCAAATAATTTTAAATACTAGTTTTGTAAAAGATATTTGTTTGTATGTCTGGTGTATTTGAATTTGACGTCAGAAAAAGAATTGTGACAATTGTAAACCTTACTATCAATAAGTATTAACAGTCAGTCATGACTTTAAATATACACAGTCCATATAGATATATATCGGTTATCGTGAATATGACAAAAGTAAATCTATCTGACTCCCGTCAACGTCACCGGATTCGGTATACGATGTTACTAATTTTAAGAGATTAAAATTTATTTCATAGAAACTAATTTAACAATGTCAATATACTAAATTAATATTTTCAACAAAATCTCTATAAGACAATATGATTATGTATATTGAAATATTTTTATTTTTTTTTTATTTATTTTGCATTTTTGATTGCAGCATTCCTTTTAATGCATCAGCTCCAGTTTGATTTATTTCCTTAAAAATTAAAAAAAGTAAATAATATTATTTTTTGTTAACTTTCAATTAAAAAAAAAAATTAACCTGATAGCCATAAGGTTCGAGTTGTTCTTTGCATTTTTTAAACCAAGCTCTAATTTTTGGATATGGACCCAAATCAATGCCGAATGCTTCCATTTGAGATACTGTTATTGTCAGTGATAAATCAGCAATAGTAAAGTGGTCAGCTGCTGAGAATTCTCTGTTTTTGAACATAGCATCAAACCATCTTAAGGCTTCTAATAATTTGGCTTTTTTTGTTTCATCCAATGGGGCGCCCATGAACATTGTTGGAAACTTGAAAATATAAAAAAAATAAATTTATTTTAATTTGCTTGTAATAAAATGTTTATATGAAAGTATAAAATATGAGAAAATAAAAATAAAAAAATGAGAATGAGAATGATCATTTCTTGTTTGTTACCACACGGGTAGAAAATTATCTTGGAAACACTATTGATAAGCGTGGCCCTAGCTAGATTGGCAATTATAAAGTAAATCCTATGCTGGGCCTGGGCAGGCGCAAGTCTGACCGATCTTGATTCATTTATATGCTTATTCTGGCTTTATCTTGGCCCTGGCTAGAACTTCCTATTTATTGGCTTTGCCAGATGTAACTTAGATTGGGCCTAGATTGTTTTAACTTGACGTAGCCAAGATATGAAAACTTTTCTTGGTGTCATTTTGGCCTTAGCTATAGTGTCGCCACCTTATTGGCATTGTCTCATAAAACAGGAAGGGACCTTTTTAGTTTTCGCTTGGTGTAGCCTAGATAAGGAAATTGTTTCTGGGCGTTATCTTGGTCCTAGGTAGTGACGCCTCTTTATTGGCGTTCACAGATGTAACTAAGACTGGGCCTAGATAGTTTAGACTTGATGTAGCCTATAGATACGGAACTTTTTCTTGGTGTTATATTGGTCGTAGATAGTGTTGCCTCTTTATTGGCATTCCCAACTAACAATTTAACTTGTGTAAGGTCCATATAGCAAATACGTGAAGTATCAACTGATAAATATTTTAACATCCACCTTCTATATTGCAAATTAGCTTGGTGGGTAGCGTGCTGGATCTCTGATTGGAAGGACGGGTGTTCAAATCTCGGAGAAGTTTAAGTGAAGTTTTTTTAAAATTAAGTTAAATTCTATAAATTTCAGATAAAGAGAAAAGCGGTCCTAAACCTCCCTTAAATATGAGAAACAAATTCAGATAAATAAAAATATAAACTCTCAATTTGATTTGATGATAAAACATATCTAGGACCTTATATGGGTTTCAGTAAAAATCTACCTAGGCCCCAGCTTAACATGCTTATCTAGTGCCTAAAAATGTCTTAATAAAAAGCTATCCAAAGCCTGACTTGGAACATCTATTTCGCGCCCATATGGGAACCACTAGCAAGGTCCACAACATACAGAGCATATTAACAAATTAGCGAGGGACAAGGTAGATACTGCTCGATATGCCCATGTTTTAAACTAGGCAAAACTAGCTGGGGACTAGGCAATATCCAGTCGCAAATTCTACGCGGGCAATTTACCATTAATGTACCTGTGTTCTGTGGAACAAATGAAGTAAAATAACGTACAAAAAAAAAATCCACTTCAATTACATAAGAAAGAGACAGTTTTTTTTACTGAAGATCAGTTTAAGAATAATTAATCAATTTATAAAGAAGAAACTGATATTTCTGACAGTTCCAAGCCTTGGTCTTACAGATGCTTCATCGTTTGTTAAAAGCAGGTAGTTTATCCTCTTTTCCAATCGCTGCACCATGCCGACGTGAAGGACTAGCTACGAACGCCACGTTGAAAGCGACTGTATATGTGTAAATATAGTCTACACTAGTTACTTGTAAAGTGGACGGATCTGTTGAAGATAGTGCCTTTAATTATAACTAACATTGTAAGCATTAAGGGCCAGTTTGTTCAAAGCTGATCATCTTTAATCAAGGATTATTGCAACTGGTAAATCATCGAATGTGCATAATTATCAAATTTTTTTTCAAGGAATAAATAATTTAAGTTGTTAATCATAGAAATCGCTAATCAGCCGATTTTGGTTGATTAGCACCATTTAGTTAGAAGCTGTGAAAGTCATCGTTCAGATTTACCCCACTATGAGCAAACTGGCCCTAAATCGTTTTTAACTTTTACTTTTTCTAAGGTTCTGTGGATCACCCTTGACATTATTATTTCTGTTATCGAACGTATAAACGTCTACCTGAAGCTGTACATATCTAAAAGATTTTATCTCCTCAATAAATATCTGACCTGTTGCTCATTTCTTCTCTTTGATTTTCTTTCAAACACGAAAGTCCTCATTTTATTCAATTTCCTAATTCAACAACAAAATAACCATTTAATATAATACCTGGCAAGACAATCAACTTTTAAATCCTATTATAGGTATACTTATAATGATGATATTAGAATCATTTTGCCAATTTGTTTCACTTGTTTAAAAATTTAAATTTGATCCTGAAGGGATTTGCATAAATATTAAGTATTTCAATATTAAGAACATTGGAGTACCTACAGGTAGGATACCTTTTTCGATTTATTGATTTTCGAATCACTTATAATTTTAACGTATTTAAAAACAGAAGAAGGCTTGATGCTATAGCAAGCATCTTTTTTTTAAGGAGGAGCTGGTATTTAGTACGGAAAGGAACGTATTGTATTTTTCAATGAACAAGGTTTATAATCATTATAGTATATTTATGTGTATAGATTTTAAGAAGTATACAAGCATTGCAACGAGAAAAACTGATGAAGTAATATGAGTAAATCTTTAAAGACAAAACAAAATCAGGGTTTATGTTGATGAAGGTTTCCTATATCATCAATATATTACCTTCATCAACATTAATTTTAAATTCAAAAATGTGTGAGTGGTGGGAAAGTTCCTTTAGCTTTAAGTATTCAATCAAATAAAAGGTTTATCATCTACACAATATAGTGTTGATACTTTTATACCATATAAGATGCAAAATATTACCGAATTCATAGCCCAGTCCATGCTAAAACTTAAATTTATTCATATTTACTGTTAATGCAGGGTTAGGTAACAACGCTCATCAGTAAACCTACGACACACATAGGTAATAGTTGTGGATTTGTATCCCTTTCGTCAAAGGACTTTTTTTGTTTCATTATACATTAAACTGAATTTTGTTATCAAAATTATACGCAATAGCTAATGAATATACAAATTGATTTTACATGTGTCGAATTATAACTCATAAAATAATTTTTCTATGCTTTTCTAAAATGAACTAAAATGAATACACTCGTCCATCACAAATGGATGGGTCTCTTACTAATCCAACCAAATAAAGGTCAAACATAAGCAATTTTTTGGTCTTGTCAAAAAAATCTAATATCCAAATATTAATCAAAACAAAAATAATAGATTCAAAATAGCTTTTAACGGCCCTTAAGTCCTACAAAAATTGTCATTTCGTCCCGGCGAACTCACTTGGACTCATCAGTTGAATATAGTGAGGGCCTTTGTCAATACGCAATTTTTGCTAAGTTCAAAGTCCAATAAAATAGTGCTAAGTCTTCTACTTGGCTGATGTATTTCAGTAGTATAGTATATAGAATTTGTATTATTAAAAAAAAATAAAAAAATAATAGATATTATTTCAAATTCAAAACAAAATTATACTGTCACTTTGGCTGCTTTTCGCTGTCATTCTGCGGGTTCAACGCACATCTGAAAATTCAGATTTCTGAATTTTACAAGCTTCTGAATGGTCAGCTGCAGTCAGATGACTTTAAAAGTCATCTAACTTTTTATGACAGCTGCCCAATCAGGAGCCAGAAAAATTCAGAAATCTGAATTTTAAGATGTGCGTTGAACCCGCGGATTGTGAGATAGATTTTAAAATGGATATATTCGTGTATTGCACCTAGATATTCGTTTATTTTCCAAAATTAAGAATTTCTAACAATTTTAGTCCAAAGTTCGTTCAAAGTTCATATAAAACAAAATAATATGAGAAGAAATGATAATTTTGGGAAGTAATCGAAAATTTCTTATTACTTACTCTTCGATTGCAGTATAACAATTTACACTAATTGATGGTTTACACTGAAGTTGAAATGTATTTTAAAGATAATTTTTGAACAAAATATTGAATTCAGTCAAAAAACCAATCGGCTAGATTTTTATTAATGAAATTCGTTCAGATGAAACTGGGATCAAATGGCAACTATGCGCATATCAACGAGTGGAAAAACAATGTTAAATCAAAGAATCTTTATTTGATTTAAATATTTTTTGCAATTCTTCAGTTAAATAAATACGAAAATAATGAAATCAGAGCGGGCGGCGCGGCGTGATATTAATTCAAATTGTTTCTACTTGTACTTTGAAATGAATACAATATTCTTAGGGCCAGTTTCACAGTGCTCTCTTACCAGAATAAATGCTACTTAAGATTGCACTTTAAGACCAGTTTAATATTGGAAACTGAACTGTCACTTATTCAGGTCAGTTTGTACTGTGGAATTGGGCACACGGTCGTAAGTCTACAGGTCATAAGTCCACGATGGACTTATGACCCACTTTTGATTTATGGTCTTATAACCCACCTTGGTAGGTCAGAAGTCCACAGAAAATTCTTGTGGACTTTTGGCCCATCGATTGTGAACTTTTGATTCACTTTAGTGATTTCAAAAATATTAATTTTATTCGATTTTAATTGCCAATTCACATGGGAAATTACTTGACCTCCTTATAAACAGTAACCCCCCTGCTTGGGCATGCTATAGAATTTGGAGTAGGTGCGAAGTTTGGTGTATGCATTTAAAGAATCCAGAATCTTGATCTGATTCTGGATCTAGATACTTTGCATACACCCAACCTCGCATCTATCCCAAATCCTATTATGTGCCCAAGCAGGAAGATTGCAGGGGGGCAGTATACATCATCAAGTATTTTCATTGTAGCTGATTTTGAGATCCTGATTGCTCCATATTTCCACCATTTATCAATGATAGTCAAATTGGGAATATACTACTAGGTGATTAACAAACGAATCATTTAACTTTTCATCTAAAACTTAAATATAAAAAAAGCACAATATTACAGAAACAACAATTCGAAAAAAATCTTCCAGCTGAAAACCAACTAACCTTATAGATGATAATTGAAGATGCTATCAAGCCATCTTATAATCTGAATCGAATTATAATCTTGTATAAGTAGAAAAAACCAAAAAGTAAAAATGTTTCGATTTGGAATGCAGAACTGAAACACTGACTGATAAATAAACTTCAAACATTTTTGACGCTTGAGAAATATTAGAACATTTCAAAGAATTTAAATTCTTATAAATAAATATGTAAATGGCTTAGTGTTTCAAGCTTCCCTGCTGACAGCCACGTTAACCTCACCTAACTTATACATAAGGCAGCAAAGTTAAGAAATTTTGCTGAGGAAACCTGTTCAAGTAACTAAGATTGCTGAGATCTCCGAGATCTCATTTGCAGCTGATATTAGGCCAGAGAGCTTTATTCTTCAAACTCTACAATAGGTGTGTTTTATTCATTACTGCATAGCCAGCGCATCACAAGTCTGCAGAGTAAAACGATCACTCACTTCATACGTTCATTTCAATAATTGAAAGCTCTATCGCCAGCACAGCCATCTTTTTTTTTACTGACTTCTTTTTCGCCAGTAATCAAATTGTTTTTGTTTGCCAAGGAAAATGTTGCTGCGCCGGCTATGCAGCAATGAATAAAACACACCTAATATTGGAAAGATATGTGTTTAAGACAATCAATCAGCTGTTTACGATGGTTCAGAAATCTCGAAATGCTTTGATTCAAAAATTTTAATTTATTCTTAGTCGAACTTTATTTGTCCTGTTTATAAATTACCTAAGAGGTTTTTTTTCTAGAGGAATCGAAGTTTTGAGAACTATTACAAATCCCTATACTTGACGGACTAATGAATACCTAAAAGCTTCAAAGAGTATTGTGAGAGTATTGACAGTTATCAAATATCTAAATCCACAAGTAGGCACTTGTAAATGGAATATTAATTAATTCAGAAATTAAAATGAGCTTTTAAATTAAATCTTTTTAAGGGGAATCATCATTTAATCAAATCTTTCAATCAATTTTATCAAGTTCGTTCGAATTATTTGGCATCGTAGTCTCGTTGTTTGGAAGGCATTCAATACTAGCTTCAAGTTTTATTTATTTATTTATTTTTTCTGCCTTAAGCCCTGGTAGCTATAGTGCTGTTTCATAAATTATACTGTACACTTATGTACAGTCTAATAAATTATAATAATAATATTTTAAAATAATCTGTAATCATATAAAATTTAATTTGAATTTGATATTTAATATTTGAATTTTTAAGTAGATATATAAGATATTGACTATTTAAACCAATATTTTTTCCCTGAGTGATGTTCTTCCTTCTAACACAAATCATAAACAACAAAATCCGGAGCCTTAAGAAGAAGAAAATCTTTCTTCTTGTATATACATGGTGTCCCGAGACCCGAAATCACCGCCACAGAAGAAAACCAGGAGTTCCAAAGGTCATATAAAGTTGAAAAATTTAACGACTTCAGGAACCAATGGTTTTCTTCTGTGGCGGTGATTTCGGATAACCCTGTATATTCATAAAATTATACATACTTCACTCTGACTTTAAAAAGGATTATAAGAACAAAGTTTCCCTTTTCCACATGAAAAAAAAAAAAAATATAAAATGATAGGACTTCTTCAATACAAGCCTTTTGATATTATTTAGGTATGTACTTAGAATCATATTTCAAAGACATTATCTTCATTTTTCATGAGATTTGATTTTGTTTATTCCAAAATAAGGCAAGGCATATTATACAACACATATTTTTTTATGAATGAATTTTCACAATATGAAATACAAACGAAATTCCTTAAAATGTAAATTGTATGATAGATCTTTATAGCCAGTAGGTATAACTAGACCAATAAAGTGCAAGACTGAGGCGCACATAAACTACGATCATCAATGTGGTTTCAAAGTCTGATTATAAAACATTTGCAGTTACCCGTGGCGTACTGATTAGTATGCATAGAGAACTGTCACGCCTTACATGGGAATGAATCACAGCTTCTTCCACCTAAGAGCAGAAATTGACGGGAACGTTGGGAACCGCCTCTTGCGAGGAACTGACAATTCCTCTTAGAGTATTTTTTGTCATAAAAAAATTGCCTCCCACCTTGGCCATTCGGAATCGGCAATAAACTGCAGTAGGCCTATTTCTCATCCATTCCTGAGATACAAACACCGAAATGGTTCAGAGTTGTATGTCACTATAGGTTATATGTCCTGGTTCTTAACGAGCTGTTGAGCCACAAAATGTATTTATTTTGAAAAATATGTGGTTTGTGTATTTTAAAAGAAATAAACTATATAGCTATGGGAGTACATATATACATATACCTATATATTTTATGACACATCAAAATTATAGGTCATCTTGTGAGCACATAAAAATGAACAATACGGACGGCAACGAAGCGTGTTCCACAAACAAATGGACTATTGAGAGTTAGACATTCGTTCGATTGTAGAAGGCCATTTCACCCATGTAACAAACAAAACTCTGTCAATTGTATTATGTATTGTTTAGTACTTTACTTTGACATGTGAAAAGTAAACAGTTACACGTCAACAAGACATGAATCACTATACTTCTAAGGAACTGCGGAATAATATGCAATTTCCCATAGGGTGAATTGCGCCACCTTATATTTGCATATGGCATTGGCAATGTGTGCAAACTATAAAATTTCATTTTCCAAATCAGTGCTCTGTTCTTAAGCAACGAGGCCAATTTTACGATGAATGAAATTGTTAACAACCTAAAATTGTCGGAATTTAGAAAATATCAGTCCACAAGGTGCAAGCACCATCACTAAATGCATCTCGAGCATGCCAGTGTTTGGTGAGGATTTTAGTCTGGCGGAATTATTGGTTCCTTCAAAATGAAACTATTAGGTAGGGTCATAACTTTCAACTGCGAGTACTACTACTTCTTGGAGCCCTATAGGTGGATGATATGGATATCAACAACATGTGATTCAATACCTTTTAACTTCTTCTCTGAAGGCTATCTTAAATAGAAAATAAATTGTAAACAATCGATGCCTTCAAAGTTAACACAACGAACGCTATTAAGCAAATTCAGCTAGATTTATACCAAAAAGTCATTGAAAAATGAACCTCTCGAATACGTGCCATTTGAGTGAACATGCCATACTTTACGCCACAAAATGCTCTTTCAATACGTTTGTTCGATGTTCTTTGCACCGAGGCAGCCCGGGGAATGCCAAGCAATTGTCGAAAAAGTCAGGGCATCAAACGCTTCAGTTCGGTGCGAGCTCGGAATGACTCTCACGAGACCTAGGTGAAAAAACCTCAGCAATCTCAGATGAACAAACCTGGGTTTCGTGAGAGTCATTCAGAGCTCGCACCGAACACACAACGATGCATATAACCTAGGGCGTAAAAAGTGCTTCAATAACTATATAGAATACCTCAGAGCGAGTTCATATGGCTATACACAGCTGTGTGCACTGCAGGGCAGTCATCGAACAAACCTAATTTATAAATTTTAAATTACGAATCCAAAACTTGTTCTATGACGCTGTTCAAATTGGACTACTTCCTACGACTTTTTTTGACGTCTTTGAACTTTATCTCAATTCCATTTCATGGCGAAAAAGAAATGGCCAACATGATTTTTTTATTTTTTTTTTGTATTTGTGAATTTTTTTAACGTTTTCTTTTGTGACAATGCTGTTTACTTTGTCTGCACTATTTCTTTGGCACTTAATTTTTTTTCAATTCAATTCTTTAGTTTATGTCTGAACAATTGAACATACGATTTACGTCAAAAAAAAGTAGGAGGAAACAGTCCAATGTGAATACAATTTATATAACGTCGTGTAAATCCCGCACAAGCATACAAAATATAAAATATAAAAATTTTTGACAGTTATATGAAAATTTCGTTGACAATCCACAGGTCAGGGAACATCCAACAAACCTATAGTTACTTGAATTTTGTCTTTTCCGTAAACTTACTTTAAAAATGTCTCCTCATATAAAACGTACTCATTTGTGAATTTTGAATGCTTAAGTTACAATTAGATAATCAACGCAAATGGTCAACGCTCCGACTATATCTGACATCAAAATGACGTAAAATTCTGTTCTAAAGTTGGAATAACGTGTGCTCGTCAACAGAAAATACTGTCAATGTAGGCTGCGTTTACACTCGCATTGAGAAGAATTTTAATGTCAACGCGTTGATTATTTTGGGTGACCATGTATTTCAACTGAATATTCAACGTCAGCGTCAACGTAGCCTGCTTCGACTTTCATATCAATCTTAAACATTTTCGAATTGTACCTAAACAACTTGACACAGAGAACTCGTCAGCGAATTTCGGGAGAGCGTCCATTCGTGTAAACAATAACTTTTTACAGTAACGTTTCGTTGACATAGTCTACGTTAATAATTGGCATGTTCAGGAAAATGAGATCTGGGAGTTCCACCAATCTCAGTTACATCACAGGATTCCTCTGAAAAATTTCTGCATTTTTCTGTCAAAATTCTGATGAAATAAATCTTGGATTCGCTTGCTCACTTTTTGAGTTTGAGAATTTCAGAAACCTCATTTTTCTGAACTGTAGTAAGAACTTTCTGCATGAAACTTTTTTGTTTGTGGACAAGAACGGTAGGTAAATGAGGGGGATAGGCAAACACCGCTGGGCTACGATTTGAAGAAACTTTTTTTACGTTTCCTTTCGTCAAACCTAAAATAAAGTTGAACAACGAGAAATAATTTCCATCGTGGAAAAGGTCGAAAGAATTTTAAGAGAAATCATCAAAAGTTTCATGCAGGAAATTCCATCATGGAAAAGGGGACTAACAAACACAAAAATTGTTAACTGCAAATTCTTGCTACAGTTTGCTACTTGCCAAAAATTTCTATGGGGTTTGACAGCAAATTGTGCAAAGTTGTACAATGTTTCGAGTTACCAAACAGATATATGTCTATGATGATATTTTTGATGACGTCGAGGAGTCAACGCGTTAACCATTTACGTTGAACGTCTAATCGTAGTTCTAAAGTTTGTCCTTAAGGCAAAACCATGACAAAACCATGACAAAACCATGACATTGCTCTCATTTGTCACTTAACAAAAACTAAGGGACATGTTTATGAAAATAATTGAAAGAAAGCAATAATGTATACTTGTTATGTATGATGTGTAATGTTTAGGTTGATGGTATTCCGCCTTTCCATTTTATGTGATGGAAGACATATTTATAAGATATCTGTGATAACAAAGAATTTAACGACATACTTTGGGTACATTCTTGATGTGAGATTCTCTTTATAAATCAAATCCTAAATCAATTACCTTTTTTATTACTGATACTTACAAAGTAATCCCCCATTCTGGCATACAATGTTCCCAAATCGAACTGCAAACGTTGATCAACTAATGCCCTTACGCGTATATCTTTCGGATACAACTTATCATCTTTGCCATACGCCGAAACCAAATAAGAAAGTATAGCTCGACTACAGACAAAAAAAAAATAGAATTATAAAACTCATTACTTTTTCAATAAATTTCAAATCAATTCTCGATTAGAAAGTCGACTTACCTCTCCCATAAAACTAATCCATCGTCATCAACCGTTGGCAAACAATGCTGAGGATTCAATTCCACAAATTCTGGCTTCAGCTGCTCTCCCTCCATAATATTCACCAATTTCATATCGAATTCCATATCCAGCATCTTAGCCAGCATCAAAATTGCTCGACATGGTGGACTTGGGGGCAGATAATACAAAATCGGTGGCATCTTTCCTCCCCTAATAAGGCAATAAACGAATTCCTTAACTATTTCACGTGTCTCGTTGACCATAAAGACTTCTCTAGATGGCGATGTCAAGCTTTTTGTTGTGAACTTATCAGCTCACCGCAACCGGACAAACTATGAATCGAATTGCCACACATTCGTTGAAAGAAATATACGAAAATCTCAATTACTTTGGAGTCAATATTTTCCACTAATCAACCGCACAACTACAAAAACATTATTTATGAAGGCCTTGAACTCTTATTTGAGCAAGACCTCCCACCGCGGTCTCCTACGCAGTCAATTAAGCGGAAGGGAAATAAATCAATCAATTCGATGGAAAAAAAAAATTAAAATGTATTTTGTTCTCTCAAGGAAACTTTCTCGACAGGTTATCATCAAAGTTTAACAACTATTAAGTTGATGACTACCCCCGTGGGTGGCCAATAAGTTCACATCAAGGGTACAACAAGAGGGCTTGTCGACAACAATATACGTCCATTAGTAGTGGACTCACTTTAACTAGGTATACTCACTTGGCTCGTACGATTAATTTGTGCTGCACAACAGCTATTGTATCAATGCAGTTACCCAGTTTGATTGGGATTCACCCTCTCCCTTCGGCTCTATGTTATATTATACGACGACGAGTCTATATTGATTGATATGGCCCCAAAGACCGTCCTAACACAACCGCACTCGACCCGAATCTCGGCCAAATGCAGGAAGAAGCGTTGATAAATAATTTTTGTCGTCCTTTGCTTTGCCTGCAAATGCCTCGTAAGTCGTGTTACATAGTTTATTGCATGGATGGCATTGAAGAATGTTCTGTGTTGTGTATAGTGTACTTGGGGCTGTAAATAGGCTCACTAAACCATGTCGTCGCCGTCATCGGTCGCTAGGATACAATTCGTCCAATAATAGGGACACAACAATATGGAAGCGCAAATATATTGAACACTCTTGCTATTGGATATTCCATACCTCACCTTGCTATACCTACTCGACTTTTTGTGTGTGAGCTGTGAAAGTGTTCGTCACCTCAAGCCCTTGAAGTGAGCCGCGACTTCATAACCTGTGAACTTATAATATGACGCAAATTAATATTTTTTGTCAATACACACAAAAAAAAAAGGGAAAACTTTCGATCCGTGGGCTTGGACAGTGCAAATGCGGGGAAGAATATTTTTATTTACAAAGAAACGACAACTTCTGTGGAGGTCGCCCCTATCGCAGGTATAGTTTTTGTTTTTCAAGAAAAGAGAGAATATAGCAAGTTGAGTGTGAGAAGAAAACATACTGGTAAACTAACTGCAAGTGCAAAATCCATCTTCAAAGTCAAAGAAATTACTTTAATAGTCACATTTTGTATATTCTGTGCAAAAATGGACTCTACTCTGTTGTGGTAACTTTAGTTTTGTCAAAGACATGAATATTTCCATTCATGAAAAATACACAAAGAAGGAACAATAATAATACAAGAGACTAGGTTGCCTTGCCTCATTAAAATGTAATTAAGCGAGTTGGGTGATGAATTATAAATGAAACGAATACACGCAATTACTTTTTTGTTTGTTTTTAAGGTTCCTCTGTGTAGATTATACATACCTACCTACTTTTTCATATATTCGTAGATATAAAGGAAGGAGCCAAGGAAAGAACTGACATCCTAGATATGTGCAGTAGTAAATAAAAGAGGAAATTTAAAGCAAAATTTACTTTGGAGATTTAATTGAAAGGTAAATTTAATTCTATTTAAAGTTAAAAATTTAAGAATTTAAGGACTTTTGAGAGGAATTGAATTGCATTATTGTAACAACAACTCGAACAATTATTTTTTTTTGTGTAGCAAATACAAAATATGCTGGTTTTGTTTTACGGCGTATGGCACTAACGCCCAAAGAAATACGCCCAAATCGATTTGGAAATAAAGCCCAAATTTTTTTTATCGCCCAAAAAAAATGTAATTATCGCCCAAATTTATTTTCCAAATCTTTAGTTGGAAATATCGCCCAAATATTTTCAATGTAAATTGTTTTTGTAAAATTTGCGCGTTATTTCCTCAATTTTTCCTCAATATTTCCAAAGTGAAATTTCAATGATAAGATAATCTTAAAAAAAATCGCGGAGCATAAACAGTGCGTATGTATGCGGAGCCATGCTGCCCAAATAATAATAAAACTCAGTACTAACATTTTGAGTTGAGGTTTATACGCCGCCCGTTTTAATTTTCAAAAATTCGTATTTTAAATGTAGGTACTGAGTTTTATTATTATTTGGGCGTTATTTCCTAAGATTTGGGCCTTATTTCCTTTTTCTGGATTTCGTTTGGGCGATATTTCAAATTTTGGGCGTTATTTCACATTTGACTTTTAAAATTTTTATTTTGGGCGTTCTTTCCTTTACAAAAAATAAAAAATTGGAAATAACGCCCAAATCGATAAAAAAACAACAACATTTGTTTGTTCAGAATTTTTTTGGGCGATATTTCCAAATCGATTTGGGCGTTATTTCCTTGAGCGATATTGTCTAACGCCTGCTATAATATTAGTAATTCGACTCTACAGCCTCTTTTTATGCAGCTCTGTATAAATGATAATTTTTGAAATTTCAGAAGATAATGCGTTAGTATTTTGGACATATTGTGTTGTGAGCAGATATACAACGTCTCTAAATTTTCTGATATTGAGAGCTTGCTCCAGGGTTACAACCTTAGTAGTAAAATTTCGGAGCAGATCTGTAAAAAATCGAAAATTTCCCGAGTAGATTTGAAAACGAAAGAAAAACTCAAGTTTTCAAAAATTGTTTACAAAAACAATTATTTAAAAAAAATCACTTAAATTGCATTTGCATTTTTAGATTTTTAGATTCAAACATACAGAGTCAGGGTTGGTTAGAAAATTGAATAGCTCAGAGCTGTCATTTCCTTTTTGTGCGTTTTGGCTTGAGAATTTTGGAATTTTTCAGTGTGGAAAAATAGCAATAAACCTCAAAAAAGTGGAGTGGCGTAGTAGATTTATTTTGTTTCATAAAATTGAAGTAAATTTACTCCGATCGGAGTAAGGTTCTAACGCTGACTTGCTCGATAGTAGACGTGTGAAATTTGTTATATGGAGCACATAAAAGCATTATTAAGTTAATAGAGCTAAAAGTGTTCTTGAACTTCGATTATAGAACATAATTTTTAAATAAAATGCAGGGAGCTGTGAAATAATCTTTTACAGAGCTGTAGCTTCGAATTTTACTATTCTAATAGCTCCAGATTTGCAATTTGTCCCGCTCACTACCACCCCCATATTTTTTTTTTATTTGACGTCCTTAGAAGTCTAAAAATTTATAATAAATTTGTCTTGATCCAATACCATGACATGAGAATTTTTTTTTGGAAATCTACCTCTTACAACACCCGCTTTTCATCATATCAACAAGTACTGAAGTACATCTTAACAACTAAAGGAAATCTTGTCAGGAAGTGGGAGGAGATGGCAAGTGTATTCGGCGAAAACTCACGAATTGCTCCCGAAACAAGCATTATGGAACTAAGAAACATATTCAATGGTATCCTTGAAAGATTAAGCCAGCGTTATTATGAAAAATTTAAAACTGAAGCTCAATCGTCACAATACAGAGCGATTTACAGCCAACTGAACTACGACCTCAAAGAACAGACGTACTTTCAAAACCACTTTCCCATCAACATGATGAGCGTCATATTCAAAACAAGTGGTGAAATTATCAGTTTAAACTTTATACCACATCGACCGGATCTGCCAATTTTATGTGATCTTTGTAACCTCAAGGTGAGAGAGGATATATATCATTTTATAGCCAGATGTCCCATCCTTAAAGAATTCCGAGTTAGGTATTTTGGTGTTACTCTACGGCGCTGAGTTACAGAAAATGTATAATAGAAGGAGACTTTTAATTGTATAAAAATGAATAATGTATGTATTTTAAATTATTAAATATTTGAACAAAAAACTGTCAATCTGGTAGACGGTCTTTGGCCAAACCATATTAAACTTAAGATTAAATTGTTAATTTAAAAATATTTTGTTGTTTAATAAAGTTTTCAACTAACTAACTAACTCATCATATCTGAGATTAATCCTTGAATGAATATTGTGGGGTTTTATTGCACTGAGACCTGAAGATTTTTTGTTTCCCCATCTATACATGGATAAGGTTTCTTCAGGGCCCCAGGCGTTGGCATTGCCCCCCCAGGCGTTTGCATTGCCCCATCAATAGGCGTTTACATTTTGCCCCACTAGTTTTTCGCATATATGAAACCTATATACCATAAAAAAAGGACACAAATTAAAAGACAATACAAATTAAGATAATGTAAACTGCGCTCACAATTTTTTTTTTTTTTTTTAACAATAACATTTATTTATATTGAAGGTTTGAATGAACAACAACACTTGAGTGAGCTACCACCAAGTTTTTATAGGCTGGAGTTATAGCTATTTCACGACTGCCACGCCGATCATCAGACTCCTTTAAGTGGTGCTTGGTCTTTGTTCAATTTTAATTGAAAAAACTTTCTATGCCCAGGTAGGACTCGAACTCGGACCAAGCTCCCTCCGAGCCATATGCATACGCATTGCGCCACCGAGGTCACTTGATCAAGTCGGTCCAATTTTAAGTTTTTCTTGTTTTGACAATTGCATTTGAAACCAGCATTTTTACTAGCTACACACAAGTTGTTGTTGTACATTCGGTTTCTTTCTTTTTCTCCGTACTCGATTTATAAGTCAACAATTGTGTCAAATCTTTCATACAATCTCCCTCCTTATATGTTCAACGAATTGTTGACTTATAAATCGAGTACGGAGAAAAAGAAAGAAACCGAATGTACAACAACAAGTTGTGTGTAGCTAGTAAAAATGCTGGTTTCAAATGCAATTGTCAAAACAAGAAAAACTTAAAATTGGACATTACAGATTGCTTAAAAATTTGCTACCCTTTCCCCTTGACTTGAAAAATTATACGCAAAATGTCAGTACCGTGGCATGTCCCATCCTTGTTTTTCCAATTAAATCTACAATTTTCTATTAAAATACATCATTGAATAAAAATGTTTTTTTCAGAAAAGTTTGAGTACAATAACTGATTGATTATATTTTGAGAATATCAAGTCAAAAAATTTGCTCTCTAATTAAATAATAATAATTGAATGTTGTCCACGGATTTCATTTTCTTTTTGAATTCAAAAGAATTACCGCTGAACCGCCATTTTGTTTTTAGTTTGATGGCATTTGTGTGGTGCCGTTTGAAAAAGGCACTATTTATTTATTGTTAACAAAAGTCAATTTATTTTACTAACGTATAATTTTGCTGTAAGAGTGAAGTGTTTTTATTCTAAAATCGTGTGCCACAAAATTACCTGTCAGGGCTGATTTTTAGAATATTGTATTTCTTTTTAAGTCATATAAGTTAAAATTATAACGGATTTTATTTTTCTCAGAAGCTTTGAGATATGAGGTTATATTAAAGCCTAAATGTCAGTACCGTGGGTGTCAGTACGGTGGTATATTTATTTATGATGAACTAAAATCTTGTTATTTTTTTATTAAGAATGGTACCAGTACTTCGGACAAAACATATTAAAACAAATTTGTGCAATAAATGTTGAGTTATAACCTAGCATAAAAATAAAGACTCCAACCTCAAAGAACAGATTTGAAAAATTAAAAAACATACAATTTTGAATAAAACATTGGCTTTTAAAGTTGAAAACGTCAAAACGTAAGAGAGAATTTAGAAACTCAAAAAAAATATTGTCAAAAAGAGTTAGAACGTATAAAAATTCAAAAATAAAAAACCAGTGTCAGCACAATGTCTTCGAGATTAAGTACTTTTTACAATATTTTTTGTTCCTTAAAAGTTGTAGTAAAATGCTCTTACAGATTTAATACCATGTCTATTTAAAGACAAATAAAATAAAAAAATTAATTTTCAATGACTTTTAATTTCAGCAAAATTCTTGTTTAAAAAATCACAGTTGGCAGAGAATCACCCATATATCAATAATAGAGTATCTTTAGCTGCTCGTAATGGCAAGTTTCATGGCATGTAAACTGGAACACGACAGAAGTTGGTTAGTAGCAGTCCATATTACGTTAATGAGTGTAGGTATCTGTGTTCATTCTGTTCAGGTTATCTGTAGAGTGTAGGTAGTACCGAATGTGCTGGCGAATGGCAATTTTTTTAGAAATAGACATTAAATTAAGTAAAATTTCTCT
Organism: Epistrophe grossulariae; assembly: GCA_929447395.1. NCBI lineage: Eukaryota > Metazoa > Arthropoda > Insecta > Diptera > Syrphidae > Epistrophe > Epistrophe grossulariae. The sequence goes on along the minus strand of OV839567.1, from coordinate 149,638,320 downwards.
GGCCTTGGAGTCCTCTGAAGAATATTTGACTTTTTATAGTAACTGGTCAATGGTCATATGTATATTATCACCATCGGTTGATCTGTAACCTGTAGGTTGGTATCTATAACCTGTTTATAAATTACAAACCAATTCAAAACTAATTGTAAAATAATAATACAAAATATTTCCCTGCAATCGCATTACGCTTTAATTAAAAATTTAAAACACTTGAACATAATGAGCCTATGTACATTCTAATTTAAAATTAAACATTTAAAAAAAAATTACCGGTATTTATAGTATCTCGCTATCTAGGGTCTATACTATTAAATAATACCTATATATATGTTCCATCATTAGTTCTAGCCGTTTTCAGTTTAAATGCAAAACGACCTAACAAAAACATTTATTATTTTGGAAATACTAAAGGACACGTACCTTCCATAAAATCTCATTAGAAAACGCGGAACGTTTTTGAAACACAAAAAAAAAAATAAAAAAAAAATTTAAATAACAAAACGTGGTATAGGAACCATTCTATATAGCTGGCAGCTGAATTCCTGCGCTATCCCTTATGCTTTTTACTTTAGAGCTTATATAGATATATATAATATATACAGGTGCATTAGGGTTAGGTAAGGATTCAAAAAAAAAAAAAAATTTCATACAGAAAAAAACCAGGGGTGACATTCTGTATGGCAAAAGCGAACAATAGTTTTCGTTTTTGCTTATGTTCGTTTATGAAAAACGAACGATCGCTTTCGTTTCGTTTATTACAGAATCTGGCCCCAGACATTGAATGTCGAATAAAAAATGTAGATAGCAAGAAGTGAATCTACAACTTTAGGCATTGCAATTGTTAGTGTTATGTACCTCGCTCCCGTACGATTTTTTTCTTGTTTCGATCCAACCTACCCGGCCTAGCTTTTGTTCATATCTTATGCGAATCACCCTGTATATCAGGGCCTATTTCACAGAACATACATCACAGAAATGTAGGTATGTGACGTAAAATAGCCCCCATATGAGTGGGCGTAAATTTAAATTTTTTTTTAAATTGTGCGTTTTCTAAGTTGACGCATAGTTTTTTTAAAAATTTAAAATTAACACTGAGCCATCTTTGGCGCCAGCTTTAAGTTACATACATTCATGCAATGTATGTGATGTATATGTTCCGTGAAATAGGCCCCAGCTCAGACGAAAAACTTTTATACATCTTTGAACGCAATTACTGTTATTTTGTAGGCCCCATTGAATATGAAACTTGTCATTTAACCTTTTAGAGGAGATCCTCTTTTTGCCTCAAAAAAAAACCTAAAAATTCGCAGAAGTTTATTTAATGAAAATTAAGTTTTCGATAAAACAAAATTAATTAATTTTTTCCATAAAAAACCTTCAAAAGGTTTTTTACTTCTTTCATTGGAGAATGAGTTTTGTGCCTATAAGATCTTGAGTTAATTTGGAGCGAATCCACAAAGTTGATCACTTAATTCTGGAAGTAATATACCGTTTACGGATGTTGAAATAGCAATTTACAATTATTTTATATGAATGGGTTAAGCCATCTTTGGGTTAACTCAGAATTAACTCAGTACTGTACAAAGTGGGACTTCATGGAAAAATTAAAGCAGTTAAATTTTAAATAAAAGATATTATTTTAAATAACTTAAAAACACTTATTTTATTTATTTATTTACTTAAATGCATTTCGGAAACTATGCTTCCATCGTCAGTAAGTTTTATATAAATAATAATAAAAAAAAAAAAAATTTTTGATATATTAAATACAAATAACTCATTACAAACAAAAACAAACTACACAAACAAATTTATAGTGAATTTAAGATCTATTATAAAATTTTTTGAAAATTGGATCTTTTATTGGTCCATCGTCACTATTCATTAAATTATTTCTATTTTTGAAAATGTAAAGAGATTCAAAAGCATCTAATTCATAATGATTATTTACATTGCGAATTAATTTCAAATTTTGTAAGCTAAAATTATGGTTATTCTCCAGCATATTGTGTTGTGCTACACTCGACTTTTCAGGTTCATTGTATTTTACATGTGCAAAATGTTCTTTGAACCTTTTCATGATTGGTCTTCTTGTCTGTCCTAGATATTCCTTCCTACAATCGCTGCATCCAATAGTATAAATTCCTGATTGTTGATTTTTCTCAATTTTATCTTTTGAGTCACTAATCACATTTTTGAGTTTTATCTCACTACACTGACTCATTTTGATGTTTTGCCTACTAAAAATTGGTCTTAATTTTGATGTAATTTCTGGATAAAAATTGAATTTTGACCATTTCTTTTGTTCATCGTTTTCATTTCTGATTAAATCTAAAGTTGTATAATTTCTTAAGTTTTGTTTTCTTCTACTATGTGCAATCGTGAGATCATCTATTAATTGTTCTGTATATCCGTTTATCTTAGCTATTTCTTTGATCTTTCGTATTTCAATGTATTCTCTTTCTTTCGATCGGGATGTTTAAAGCTCTAAAAATCATTGAATGGAAAACTGATATTTTGTGTTTTGTGTTCAAATGGATGAAAAGAGTCCGATGTTATATATCTTAGAGTATTTGAAGGTTTTCGATAAATATCAAACTCGAAAGTTTCACCTTTTCTAATTATAGTTAAATCTAAATAATTTAACCTTCCGTTTATTTCTTCTTCGTAAGTAAATTTGATTGTTGTATATTCTGTTCTAATGAATAGTGACGATGGACCAATAAAAGATCCAATTTTCAAAAAATTTTATAATAGATCTTAAATTTACTATAAATTTGTTTTTGTTTGTAATGAGTTATTTGTATTTAATATATCAAAAAAAATTTTTTTTTTTTTTTATTATTATTTATATAAAACTTACTGACGATGGAAGCATAGCTTCCGAAATACATTTAAGTAAATAAATAAATAAAATAAGTGTTTTTAAGTTATTTAAAATAATATCTTTTATTTATTTCATGAAAAAACACGTTAAAAATCTCCAATATCAAATCAGTTAAATTTTGTTTCATTTCTAGATTTTTGATTAAGAATTCAACAAAAATAAAATCGGCGTAGTGATATAACTCCACATGACAGAAATCCATAATGAAATTATATCCCGTCAAGGTGGGATATAAGTCCACAATTCGATTTTGGGCGAACATTCCACCCAAGTGGTTTATTGAAAGAATGTTGTTTTCATCGACCCGGAAATCACAGTTGTGAAAATGCTGAGCAGTGACTTAAATTGGCGAAAATCTGCACCAGCGGAAAAAAAAGAAAAGTATAAAATGATCGGGAATTGCTTTAGATGATCCCGCAAGGGAAATGTGAAACCCACCTGAAGTAATGCAAAAAGCAGTCCCAGGGGGAGGGGGGCAAATGAGAAACCAAAAGGGTTGGGAGGATTTTTGGTCGGTACGCGAAGCCGACTTACGTGGACAGTCAATGAGCCAATGCCGTAAATAGTTCCTTATGGTCCATAGAACTTTCTTCTGTCTTTTCCTAAAGGGAAAAAAAGAGGGTCATAAGTCATAAGTCTGACATTTTTTGTCGAGTGGAAATACCTTAAGCGGAGCAATGGAGTTACGTGGGTGTTACAGAAGACTCAACAAGTGAATTAAAGTCTTTTGAACCTTCATGTCAAGGTCGAAAAGAAGGAAGTCGGGCGAATTTTTTTTAAATAACTTTGGTTGGACAAAAGTCCATTATTATATTTTGGCCTACCAAAAGTGGGAAATAAGTATTTCCCTATGCAAAATAAAAACCGGCTAATTTTTAATTTTAATTAAAAAAAAAAAAATTGCTGTCGAGTTTACAACAAAACAACCTTTGAAACAGTTGTTTTTCCACTCCTGCTGTTATGCCTCATGCTATCTGAAGAAATTTAAGAGTTATTCCAGGGACAATCTTAAAAACCCTTAAAAACCTTTTGAAAATAAAAAAATTGTTGCATAAATTGGAACATAAACCCTATCACAGTTGAAAGAAAAAAGAATATTTTATCAACCGATTCTTTGACACACCACCTTACCGCACCTAACCTAATTAACCAAAATTTCAGCAAAGGCAAGTAGGTGCGACTTAAGGGTACTTACATTTCATTTCAAACAAGTGCACCAGTTACCTATGGAAACAAAATTAAGGGCAATCGATACTTCTTTCCTTCAGGTTGCATTCCCTCTGACTTTATATTTCTAGGTAGGAAGGTATGGTACTCAGTAGATGTACGTGCACTATGTTTATAGGTACTATGCAAGTTCCGCATTATCTGTGTTGCAAATGGTTAAACCAAACACAATTTGCCCTTGCCGCCATATGCATATAAACAGATAACCTCGAATCTGTCCATTAAGAGTGTAATTATTTAGTTTTTGTCCATCGGGCTTCAGAGAAAGATATTGGATAGCAATTAGTATACAGTATAGGAAATAGATATGTAGCTAAATGCAAATTGCAGACAATGATACCCAACCTTAACCCATAGATATACCTACCTGCCTGTTTACCTATGTCCCGCCACTGTCCATATAGCAAATGCGAATGGGAAAAGTTATTCTTTTGTTTCGACATAAACTCAGTGTGTCATCAATGAAACTTATACCTGTCATCAGTCTCAGTCTTAAGTAAATAGTCATTGGTGCATCTTATTTATCGGTTTTTCCTTAAAACATTCTGTGACAAGTAATTAGGATTTCAATTTTTCTTCCAATAATGTGCCGTATCGACGAATATCTTTCTTGTTGTCACAATAAATTCCAAAAATTCTAATCTCTATTGAGGGACACACATAAAAATTCCTGGAATAGTTTCAGGACCGATTTTTGAAATTCAATGTCGGACAATGGTTAAGTGGTGTTAGTGCGGCGGGGTAGGAAATCACTATATTGTTATTGTTCAATTTCTTCCCATCCATCATATATACAGAGGGGAAAGTGATATATAAATAAATAGAACAGACAAATTTTTAAGACATTTCCAAAAAGGACTTAGTTGTGAAAGGTCATCAGCTTTGTACAAAAAATATAATATGAACTCGGTTTTTTCAATATTCAGTGTGATCTTGCTAATTGCTGTAAGTGTGTCAGCTGTTCCTATTTCGGATGAAGTGGATCAAGTGCCACCATTGCCGTCTGCAGATGTCATGGCCAAAGATGATGGCTCTGCGGATTTGAAGCCACCACCACCTCCAACAGATAATGAGGGTCAATATTCTGGAAGTGGAGCTGTAAGTTTGTTTTTTTCTTTTTCTTGAACATTCCTTAAATATTTCACTCAATATATGTAGGTATCTTCAGAAACTACAGTTTACGATCCAAGTATATTTTCCGGACTTCTAGGCTATCCGGATCCCTTCCCAGCGGGATATCCTCAGCCATATCCTGGCTACCCGCAGCCACCTCCCGGCTATCCTTCTCCATATGTTGTCCAAACTGGTTACGAAGGATACCTTATGCCATCAGGTCCTCCAGCTGTTCAATCTGTTCAGACAGCACCTCTTTCGGAATCGTTGAGTTTCCTTCAAGGAATAGTTCCTACAGCAATGCTTGGTTGGATTGTACGATCGATGGCAGTTGTAATGGGAACCGTGACCATGGTCATTATGGGAGGAGCCTTGACCACAGCCGTATGCTCTCTTACTCCAATTTGTGCGATATCGTTTAAGTCGCTTAAATTCTTCAATTGGAATGAAACTGCAAGAAATGTAGGAGTGATTGTTGGCAACGAAATAACTCCAGAACGTGTTAGAAGGGCAGCTAATTTTGTGCATCAAGCAATTAGAAAGTACAGTGAGTTGCAGAAGGCATTTGCAGGTGATGATGAAACTGTTGTGCAAAAATGATCGAAAAAAAGTAAATGTAATTTAATTTATAAAAATGTATGTATATTTAAAAACAAATTATAATAAATATAATTCTATGATTATGTAAGCTCGAAAGTTATAGTGCAGTATCTTTTTTTTTTGTGAGTGAACTAGAAGATTTTTAAGACTTGATGGTTCGGGAAAATAAGGAAAGTTCTGCAGAACTAGGTCGTATGTGCAAAATTTTAATATTTTTCAATTGAATGCATATTCTTCTTCATTTGTAGGCTATTTTCAGCAAAATACGCAAATGTTTATTACTAAAAAAGAAATGGAGACAAAAGAATCAATAAACAAAAAGAAGCAAGTGAAAAACCGATGGTTGAGAACTTTAGAACGTGAGGATCGTAAAGACAGAATTAAATTAACCACCAAAATTCTGTTCATTTTTAAAAACTTTTAGTCAAGTTCAAGTTCAATTGATTCCAATAATTTTTAGTTCAAAATTCTGTAAATACAAAAATCTGAAAATACAAAATTTTCCAACTCCATAATTCTGTATTCCTAAATTATGTAAATGTTAAAATTTTTTTAAATGCCGCAATTCACGTGAAAAGTTTTCTTATTTTTCGATATATTCGATGCAAGAAAACTATCATGCGAGAAAAACTTCAACCGAAAAATTTTTCGTTCAAGAAATATAAATATAATGGGAGAAAAATATGGTGTGAAAATATATAATGCGAGTTATGTAAGTATCATTTAGGAAAATTTAGGAAAAGAAAATGCGAATGATGAAAAATGTCATACGAGAAAAATAGTCTCCGAGAAAAAAATAATGCGAAAGAAGAATAAAAATACCATGCGAGAAAAATATTTCTTACAAGAAATATATCAATCATATCATATGAGAAAAATATCATGCAAAAAAAATATATACATATGTACACTCTGAGAAAAAAAGAGTATAATTAAGGAGAAACATACTCAAATTGACAAATTTCAAACTTCTTTTCATCGCGATCGTGTTTATACTATAATTAAGTAGGTACGTCGGATTTGAATCAATATTAAAGCATTCTTTCTTTAAGTAATTGCATTCCTAAGTTAAGCACGACCAGCAAATTTAAGCTGGTAAACTTAAGCACGCATTTTTTTGTTTTGATGGTATAGAAGTCATTTTAACTCCGAGCGTTTTATATTAAGTACTTTTTGGGTAAAATAAGAAAAAGCGGAGTTAAATTGAGTATGTTATGCCAAGAAGGATCGCGTTCTTAAATTCAATCTAAATATGCTCAAAATTAGACTTCCATTTTTCTCTGGGTGTATGTATATGCATTATGTATATTCGAAAAAAGGTACAAACAAGAAAAAATTTCACGCGAGAAATGTATGTAGGTATCATGTAAAAAAGTTACAAACGAAGAAAAATTATATCAGCCGAGGAATTTATGTGGGTATGCGTTAAAAATATCATGCGAATAAATTGTAAACGAGATAAAATTTCATGCAAAAATGTGAGAAAAAATACCATGTGACAAAAATGGAAACGAAAAAATTTCACAAGAAAAAGCGAAGTGTAAAGTTTGTAGTGTTTTGTAAGAAAAAATCATTTTTTTCACTTATTTCAAAACTGTCCCAATGTTTTTAAGTTTTTCAAAATTTCCACTTTTTATTTTTTAATTTTGTTTCACTTTTTTCAAAATTTTTCACTTTTCTAAAAAATTTTCACATTTTCAATTTTGTTCACATTAAAAAAATTTTGTTCATACCTTTTTCAAATTTTTTAATTTTTTTTTAATTTTTTCACCTTTTCACTGTTTTTGTTCACTTTTCTTCTTTCTTTTTACATTTCTTTTAATTTTTTCACTTAAATTTTTTTCTCCATTTTTTCGTAAGTCGACTGGGTTACTCAAAAGTTACTTTTTCGAAAGTTTTATACTAAATTTATGCGGCTCAATTAGGAATTAAAAATTTTTCATTTCACAAATCCCAACTAGCTTATGAATAAAAATTTTTTCAATTCACGAGTCCATTACTGACTTGTGAATTGAACGAGGGCTTAAGCTAAAAAATAGGTTAAACCCTTGTAACCCTGATCTGTTTATCTTTTGAGCTTACTGTTTTAAAATTTTTACGCGTTACGGAAATTGAAGTTCTTTTTATTAAATATTAAAATAAAGTTGAATAAAAATACATTATATTTTATTTTATATTTCACATCGCCGGAGACTTTGTATCGCACGGTTGAAACTCATTTGAATTGGCTTAAATGACACACCTTATAGGTATATAATCGATATACCAAAATAACACTGTGCAAATTGAACTTCTCATTTGCTTCCTATATCCCCGGACTATTTCTCTGATGAACCCAATATAATTCCTGGCTAAAACCATTAACCCCATACTACATAGCCTATACAATATACATTATATATAAACCATATTTATGATCTATAAAAGGTCTATGACCTAAGTCAATTAACACCCATAAAATAAAAAATAAGCTAAAGTCTCACCAGAGCTCACTCAAAAAATAAAGCTATTTAAGTCCTCCTAAAATCCTATAACCAGACCAGCAGCGCCACCCGCCATCCACATCCTACATAATACAGAGAGAGTATCCTCAAATTTATTTTATATTTCTAACTATCATCAGCTTCTATAAAACTCGTGGCAAACGGAAACGGAGTTACTGCACACCCACTACATCCTTCCGCCCCCGTTGTTCGTGTGTATAAAAATCCAAAACAATCAATGTTGTGTGACCCAAAACCTGCCGCTTGTTTTTTTTTTTTTTTTTTAATCCGTTTTCTGGCTTTGGAGCAATTAATTTCCATTCATATATCGCAGGCTGAGGCGAGCATAACCTAGCCGAGCCGCGATGTATCTATGCTAATGTGTCATCAACATCATCATCATCATCAGCATCACACATAGATAGATTTCCTTTCCACATCCGCCGCACAAATTGGGTCGAGCTATTTTTACTACAACCGACATTCTATGTCCACTTCCTTTCAGCCATGTTAACGTGAGCTCACTACTAGGTCGATTTTTTTGTTATCCTTATAAAAATACACTAAACACTATAAAGGCATGGTGGCTATGGGTGATGGGGTGATGATAGGGGTGGGTTCCCGAGTATAGGGAGTATATAGGGCTGGGGGATAATTTTAAATTAAGTGTTCTCAATATGATATGAGAAGAACTTCTCATTAGTCTCGCGTCGTCGTTATCGTCCTGTCAGATAAGTGAGGCTGAGGGCTTGAAATTAGTTGTGCGACATACACCATGGCTAGAAGAAGTGTCTTTTTAATTTTCTGTATAATTTGTGGCCTATGTTCGGATTGCATTCCATCTGTGTCAACCGCAAAAAGGAATTTGTGGCTCGGTAATTTAGTCTTAGTGAAGCGTACGATTTGTTTTTATTTCGATTTGAATGCAAACGGAAAAAGCCAAACAGGCTCCAAAAAAAATAAAAAAAAACAAAACAACTTCTCCTATACAGAACGAACGCGAGTGCATCCTTTCCTTTTTATTTTTACTTTTTGTTTGGTTTTTTGCAGATTGTCCTTGTATCCATGCAACAGAAGTGAACGAGGACAACCGCGGGGTGTTTACAGTTAACTCAAGCAATCCTCGTTTCGTACGGAGCGATTGTGTTCTGATTTTCGTAATGGGAACTGCGAGCGATATCGTTCAGCTTGAATTGAAGGACGTTCAACTGCAGCCCAAGTGAGTGTGTGTCTCCTTCCTTTTTCAATAAAACTTATGTATTTTCTATGTGACTCGGTGATTTGATTGAATGTTTACAAGTGTTATAGAATGAAAGAGGAAGCAAGCATTTCTCAGGAGTGGATATAGACGTTTATTGTGGGAGGGGATTTCGTTTTTTAAAGTTGAATTCTGTCAAATTTTAACAGCGGATTTATCTAAGAAAACTTTCAATAAGTTGTTTCTTGTTAAACTACAAAAATCTTTTGCGCACCCCCCTCCCAATATTTTCAGAAAATCCAGAATGGTTAATTTAAGAATTTAAATCTTAAATTCGAATATAATGTCATAATAGCTGTAGATTTCATTGAATTTTTTAGAAAACTAAGCTCTTCAGTAAAGGGTACTCAGGGCCCCAAGAATAAAAAAAACTAAGAACGAAGATTCAATTTTTATGACTCGGGCTACTGTTGATTTGTAAACCGAGTGTTAAAGAAAAAATTGTTATTGACATAGTGCGGGGCTCACATCCCCCCCCTCACCATCACCTCTACCTTTATCTCGATCCGCCCCTGGTTCATCTTCTTCTTTATAGCTATAAACAACACTACAATTTAGTATTCGGTTGGGTGGCAGAAGGCAGCGAATGTCTATGTCAATTAATTATTTATGATGCGCACAATTTATGCTGAAGAAAATATTTTGGAATATATTTTTGTGCAGCTAAACGAATGAAATTCTCTCTCTGATCAGAAAAATATAAATTCAATTTTGTAAATTGATTTAAAATAGATGTCACGAGACCGACAGCAGGCAATGCATCGGTCCAATGAATTCCACTCTACTTAAAATTATGTAGATATCAATCTCGGAATTAATCGTAAGGAGCGCAATCCAAGCAATTTAGTCTTTGGCATACATATCTATATACCTACACTATATACATAATGAGTGCGCACCTTTTGTGAAACAGTGGCGTGCACTGCAGCACATGCAGAAGTATCGGGAGGAATTTAATTAAATTGCATTTTATTGTTTTTACTATATAGTTAAGAAATCTGTTGTGATGGAAGATCAAAATCTTCTAGGAGTTTATTCAATTGGAATATATAACGTTGAAAGAAAACTGGATCAAAAAAAATTTATTTCTAAATTTGGAAAACAAACGTAGTTTATTGTGAATAATAATAAAAAACTTATTGCCAAATCACAATCCCGCTATGGGTCATTACGGTGTTAATCGTCTTTTTTCCATCTTAACTATATTATGTCATAAAACATGATGTTCAAATAAATTTTTAAAATCAACTCGGTTGCTGATCAAATCGGCCCGTGTATGGGCTTGATAAATTATTTAATTTGACGGTTGATGTTTGAATTGATGAAAAAAGATTTTGAAGTTGATTTTTCGCCTTTCTTTCCTAAAAAAAAAAGATAATGGCTTGTCGCTTTTTATTTTGAAAGGTTAAAGGGTGTGTCCAATGAGTACAGTAATTATAAATGATTTGAAGATTTGGTATTGAAAAATTTACAAAAAAGCTGTATTTTGTCGTGTTTGCAGTATGTCAGAATACAAAAAAAAAAACAGTAAAAAATTTTAGGGTACTTTTTTTAAATTGTCGGAATCATTTCGAAATTTGGCTATTTTGCGTTTTTTCCGATGGGTCCCTTGAAATTTGTTAAATTTAACGATTTAACAATTTTTATTGAACAATTATTGTATTTACAATTTGCTTAACGCTAGTTATCTTAAAGAGTACATTGAATATTATAATCTGTTGGCACGAAAAGGGGGCCTTACTTTAACATTTTGAGTTTTTTGCTTAAATTATTTTTAATTGTCATTGTATTTTAATTTTATTTCTAATTCTTAACTAATGTCGGCTTCACGTCTCGGATTGTTCAGGTCCGGTTGTCACTGGGATGGTTTGGTGGTGTTTTGTTCAGGCTTTCAGCCACGGTAGTGAGCTGAGCCTGGGGCGGCGTAGAAGGGGATATTCTCTTCGCCGTTGGTTGATATTAGATCCTCATCTAGTAGTTCCATTTCTTCGAGGTACCGCTGGTCAGGACGTCTTGGCTGGTTTACAACTCTCCTATGAGAGGATTCGGGTGGTTGATCAGATTCTGCAGGCAGCGTCGGCTGGAATTGATGAGGTATCTCTCAAGTGGTTGAATGTTGGCTTCTTCATAGAGTCTCTTGTTGCTGATGTGTTTCATACGAATCCTGTCAAAGTGCATCCCTGTACAGATCCGCAAGATCCTCCTCTCAAATATTGCCAGCTTGTTGATGTGGGTTTTCGTCGTCGTGTACCAGATGGGAAAGTAGTAAGTGATAATCGGCCTGATGAGCGGCTTATAAAGAAGAAGCTTTGTCTTCTGGCTGAGTCCGTTTTGCTTTCGTATCAGTGGATGAATGCGGTGGAAGGCAAAATTGGCTTTCTTCAGGACAGCTGCTGTGTGTGGGTTGAACCGGTATAGCTCATTGAACTGTATTTCCAGGTATTTCACATTATTGCTGGCTACCAGTTGGGTTCCGTCGGGAAGGGAGATCTCGATGTTCCTGCAGTTTGTGGCTAAAGAGGATCTTCTGGAGGGTTTTGGTCGTCTGAAGCAGATGAGTTCTGAATTCGCCGAGTTGATTTTGAAACCCTAGTGCTGGTAGTATTCGTAGAGTTTTTTGATGTGAGCTTCGACTCTTCTAGCAGCAAATACTGGTGACACACAAAATTTGTTAAGTTATAGAGGCCATGTTGCTTAAGTGCAATATCTGTCAAATTAACTGTGAATTATTTTATAGTGAATGTAAATTTGAAATAAGATGATCTTTAAAGGAAAAAATTGTGGATATTACAGAAACACAACATATTTTTTTAACATTTTAAATCGAACGTTCTTATTGAAACGCAATCATTGTTATTTTTCCCCAATTTGACTAGTCGTAAAATGTGATAAGAAGACAAGACTTTTTGAAAGGTCGAAAAAACAACATGTCAACGTTTTATTAGGCATGTTCAGGAAAATGAGATCTCGGAGATCTCAGCATTCTCAGTTACCTGAACAAGATTCCTCAGCAAAATTTCTCAGCTTTGCTGTCCAAACTCTGAGGAAAAAAATCTTGGGTTCGCTTGCTCACTTTTTGAGTGAGAAAAATCTCTGAGATCTCATTTTTCTGAACACGCCAATTATTAGTCAAAATTATTTCGAAATTGCAAATTGCCAAAAAATAAAAAATAAATATTTCTGTGTCGTTTTTTTCGTAGGTTTACGTTATGTTTGATCCCTGACGTCAACTTCTTTATATTTCAGCTATTTTTAAAGTGTTGCCGATTTTTAGGAGTATTTTGAAAGCGTTTAGCAAAGCTACCGTATGTGCCTAGTGGTACATACGGGAGTACTCAACAAATCGAAATCTGGCCATTAAGTTGTTGAAACTTGAAAGTCACTAATGTCTAAATGCAATTTAATAGCTAAAACTTTTTGCTCTCACTTGGCAAACAGAAAACTCCTCTGAAAAAATGGATAAAAAGTGTAAAATAAGAAAAATTTTAGAAAGGAGTTTTATAATTAGAAAATGTTAAATAGTATAGTTACTATCCTTATACCTGAATATCAAGCTGCTTAATATTTTGTGCCATTTTGTTTTACATTTCATATAAGCTACCAAATAAGTGAACGCATTCAAAATGTAAGGTGAACTTGATTTTGTGAGTTTTTTTGTATTCTGGCAGCACCCTCACAACTTGTATACTTCACAAAAACTATCGAAATTCTGATCTCCTTCAGATCAAGGGCCGAATTACCGCATCAGTGACTGAACGATACGAAATATCCAACATCATCGATATTTTGTATAAAATTTCCCTCACGTGTCGTTCAGTCACTGATGCCGTAATTCGGCCCCAGGTCACGACTTACAAATTTAATACTTGAAATACAATTTTAAGACACTTTTGTTTTTTCTTGTCTGAAAAAAAACAACCAAATAAACACGTTAACTGATAAAACTGTCGTAAGACGAAAGAAACTAACTTTCTCTAAGAAAGGAAATTATTGTTGAGTACGATTGCCATAGAACAGCAAGTGGTTTACATATAATATGAATGAAAAGTGCGTTCAACAAAAATTCAAACCTATGCAATCACCTTGCTGCAGTGGTGAAATTAGGGCCCCGGAAATAAGGCCCCAAAAAACGAATGAAATAAGGCCCGTTTTGGGGCCATATTTAATTGTTTTATTTGAGGCCTTATTTCTTGGGGGCCTCAGGAACCTAATTTCGTAAAACCAATTTTGTTGTGAGGTTTCTTGTGAGGAAATTCGGAGAATACGGAAAATGTTATCGAATCACAAAAACCTCAGAAGAAATCAACCTCACTAAAGCTTGTGACTTATAAGCCCTCACAACTCCAGTATCGTACTGTTACTTTCAAAGTCACTGATAGTCAAACAAAGCTTAGTAAACTAAATAAAAAAGTTAAATAAAGGTAAATAAAGTGAATGCATGTAATACTTCATTACGAAATAAAAAATATATAAAACTACATGCGGTGCTCCCGTAAATGCTGTTAAAACATCTATAACAAGCAGTGTAACTTTTGTTGATTTCACAAGTAAGCTGTGTCTCATATTCCACATAAATGAAGCAAAATTACTCTCATTACATCTGAGTGCCTTGCCACCACCAACATAAACTAGTTCCACCCTGGACGAGAATTTCGATTTTGACTGATAGGGTTCAGATAATTCACGTGATTGAAGTATATTTTTATTTTAAACCAATTTGCTTTTTCATAGCAACTACGAAATATCAATTGAAAAGTACTCTAAAATATAATCATGTCGATTGTGAAATCCGCAATATTGGATCCGCAGTGATTCTCAGTGCAGTGCTCTCTTTTCTCTTTACCCATTTGTCGTGAAAAGAAAAGAAAATAAAAGAAAAGAAAAGAAAATAAAAGAAAAGAAAATAAAAGAAAAGAAAAGGAAAGAAAAGAAAGGAAAACACTGTACTGAGAATCACTGCGGATCAAGTATTGCGGATTCCATAATCGACATAAATGTATTTACCTAAAATATCACATTACTTTATAGGTGGAAATATGATTATTATTTTTTAAATTGCCACTCCTGCCTGAATGGGAAGAGATATACCCTCCCTATTTGCGAAAATAAGGGTGATCAATCCCAAATTTGTACTCGTTTTTTGCTTTACGCATAAATGTTGTATATGGATTTGTAGATAATATAAATTTCAACAAAAAAGTATTTCATCTTTTTTTCACAAAAAGTAGCACAAACGGAGAAAAACGGTAAAAAACAAAAAAAAAATATTTTTAATATAACGGGACTCCTACAAACGGGAATTTCCCGCAAAGTCAGATTTGTACTCAAAATTAATCCCCTACAATACTGCATTCAAAGTTTGACCAAAACTTTTCTCAGATAATTACCCATTGCCTGTACTATAACGTGTAAATTGCATTTAAGCAGAGTTTTGAGTTTTTGAATTCAAAAAACGCTAAGTCATATAAGCTCTTTTTGGACTTGTGAATTGAAAAAGATTTCATTCACAACTTCTTTGGGATTTGTGAAACATTTTTGGAATTTTTTAAATTAAATTTAAATTGAAAAACTTTAATTTTTTGCATAAAATTGTGAATTATGATCCTTGCGGCTTCTAAATATAATTTTAAAACTGTGAATAAAATATGTAGATGTTTTTTGAATGGGGAGAATTTAATTCCATGGTATAAGTCCAAAATCGAACAAAAAAGAAAATCGTGAACCACCCCAAGCATCATTTTTCCTTTCGTGATATTCAATTTTGTTAAGTGATTTGATTGCGTTTCAATATGATAAAGCTTGAGGTATTCGCATTCTCTTTCAGTGCTTCTAAATCTATAAGAAACATAAAATCATAGACCCCTATTATATCGCTCTTCTCCGTCCATGGTTTTTTTTTGAGTAACAAGCACCGTGCCGGTAAGCGTTACAAAAAAAAAAAACTATATAGAAACGGAAATCAGGAAAGAACATTATAAAAATAAGGAAAAAACCTTATAAATAAATGCAAATAAAAATATAAATTAAATATTTTCTAAAAATACACCTTGAAAATAAAAAATATGTATTTTCAAAATTTTGCACGCCTACCACTCAATCTGTGACCAAAAGCAAATCATTCACATGAATAGGAACGTATTTAGGTATAAGAACTCATATGTATGTAAGACATACGATCGATTGGTTTTCCAATAAAATGGGTGTCTTTTCTAGGAACAGCTCCCAGTTAACGTACTGACTAGAACCGCAAAAGTTGTCTTGTCTTGTTTTTTAAGTGCTTCTCCTTTTATTTACTTTGGCCAAAGAAAACTTCATCCAAAAATGTCTATGGAAAATGTGATTCCATTCGAGGAGCTTGAAAGGGTGAATACAATAATAATGGTGAACTCCTGCACGATTGATTTGTTATACCACTCGAATCCTTTGCCTTTTTGAAGAAAAGAAAAAAATCTGCTGCCAGACGACTCAAGGAAAAAGAACAAAAAGCTCTCGCTGAGGAGGAAGTCGATGAATCATCAGCCATGGCAGTGATCAATGAGATTTTCAATCCCAAATTGAAGATACCGAAAACTGTCGGCCATTACACAGTTCCAGATGAAGTGCACATCGGTGATGTGAATGCTCTCAAGGACCTGGATGAGAAGAAACTAGTTGAATTGAAAGAGGTATATAGCGCACATCCTTATAATGCAAAGGCACAATTCTATACTTCCTTCACATCGCAAATAATAACACAATCAAAATTCAGGTTTTCCTACTCTTCGATGCCGACTCGGATGGTTTGATTTCGCGCGATGATCTCAGGACAACATTACTGGCATTGGGCGGTGAGGCTCCGGATGAAATGCTCGACGAAATGATAAAGGAGGTAGAGTGACTGCTTGTTTGACACGCTTTTTGAGATTTATACACAAAAATAAAAAAAATATGATTTTATGTATATGTTCTCGCCCTTGGCTGCAGGCCAAAGAGCCATTGGACTATGATGCATTTGTAGAGCTTATGGGTTTCCGGACGATTGAGCTGGATCCCGAGGATGTCCTGCTGGAAGCGTGGAGTAAGTGGGACGATGAAAAAACTGGGTTAATTGAGGAGAAAAAGTAAGAGCAAATATTATGTGCGCCTCTTTACGTGTACCTACCTATAAATACATTTTGTGTGTAAAAGTGGGTTAAAGTTGTAAATTTTCATACTTTCATATTTTATAGAATTTACGAAGAGTTAACTAACTATGGGGATAAACTATCCAAAACTGAAGCCAGAGAAGCACTTTCTAAGGCTCCAATGGCGAAACCAAAAACACTGGACGAACCACCGATGATTGATTATCCAGCATTTTGCCGAATGCTGTCTGGCCTCCGAAAGAGAAAAAATAAATAATTAATATTGTTTTAAAATTAATCTAACAAAAAAAAATAAAACTTAAAATTTACATTTGAATTTATGATATTCTATGTAAACAAACACATTAGATGTTATGCCTTGCAGGAAATGGTATTTTTAGTCAATTTTATTTAAAAATACTTTATAGGATTTAAAAGTATATGAGGTTGATAAATGTCGATAAAAAAAAACACCTGTTCAAAAAGTGGTTCAGAGTGCGCCTAATGTATGTATGCATCAATAATTCAACAAGTCCAATCAAATGGTGCTGACAAGAACGGCAAAAGCTGTCTTGTTTTGAGTGGTTATTTTTTATATACTTTGGTGAAAGAAAAATCAGAAAACAAAAATTTCTATGGAAAAAGTGATTCTATTTGGTAAGCTTGAAAGGGTGCATACAATAACTCCTGGACCATCCAATCAAATAGTTTTCAGGTGCAATAAGAGGGTGGCATTCGATCCCATTACTATTATTCGATACTAGATGATTCAATCATCTTGGGGCTGTTCAAACCCGGTTGTATTTTTTGTGGGAATTTAGGGTAAGGGTGGCTTCTAACCACGGTGGTATTTTGACCCTGCATTCTCGTAGAATTGGATTCCATCGTCGTCCGTGATAAAGATTCTTTTGTCCAGTTGTGCTGTTTTGTCTAAAGGTATCGTGGCTCAGGGTGTCGCTCTTAGCTTGTGATAGTTCTCACCAGCGGGTTTGGATGATTGCTAAGGTTGGTTGTCAGTCTTTTCTTTTGGCAGCACTGATCATATATTTGTCCAGGGGTATTATTCCGGATTCCCTGTAGAATCGCTTATATTGCTGAAGTATTTTCGTTGCCGTTTGTCAAAATGGAGTCCCCTGCAGATCCACAGTATTTTTGTTCTCAAACACTCGCAAGCTTTCTCATTCTGGTTTTGGAAATAGTAAACCAGGGGGCCGATTCTGGTTCTGTGAAAAAGTGAATCGAATAACTTTTCACCCTTTCACCTAAAATCCGATTCTCGTTCTGCGAAAATGTGAAACCGAACATCAAAAACATTCATAATGAATAATTTGCTTTCACGTGCGTCGGCATTTTGGAAATGAATCTGTGAATAGAAAGTGTGAATACGAACAAAAAATGCTCAATTCAACCACATCTTCTTCTCTCGTCCTATTCATGAAGAAAAAAATATTTCTATCTCATGTGTTTCTCTTGCTTCTTAAAAAAAATAAGAAAAATGAGAGAATTGCATTGACTGCGCTTTAGAGGAAATGATAATGAGGTTCGGGATCAGTAATATAGTTCGTAAGAGAATTTTATTCACTGAACCAGAATCGCTTATTTGCACAAAGTGAATCGAAAAAGTGAAAGCAATGGATGAGAGTGAATGTGAAAATAATTTATTCGATTCACTTTTTCACGGAACCAGAATCGGCCCCCAGACAGGAAAACAATATATCATGATCGATCTGAGAAGTTGCTTATAGAGAAGTTCAAATTTGTCTTCTGGCTGAGTCCATTTCTCTCCCGCATTATAGGGGGTAGCTGTTGCATGGGGTTTGAAACGTAACCTCTTCTCGAAGTTGATACCCAGATATTTATCTGATGGTTTCGTTATCAGCTGCAATCGTCGGGCGAACTAAGGAAAATGCTGCGGCTTGTATCTGAAGTTGTATTTCGCTGTCACGCGGGTCTTCTGAAGCAAATCAACTCAGATTTCGTAGAGTTCACTTTGATTCCCTATCAATTGTGTAGAATTCCCACAGACATCTTACCTGCTCTTATACACTTCGGGCTGCGACGGTTGGTGACGTGGAATACGTAGCGAATTTTCCGCTTAGAGCAAATTCAAAGGTAGGTAGGTGTGGTCCCAGTTTTAATCCTCTGATGTTTTTGGTTGTTGACTAGCGGTTTTCAATCTGGACTTTACGAAGAACGACATGAAATTAAGAAAATTAAAAATTATTTTGTTTATAGAACCTGGAAAGTTTAAAATAGTTAGTCCCCGTATCCAAATGCTGTTGAAAGCTTTCTTTATATCCACATACACATCCAACAGCAACCTCATAGTTAACAACGTCATTCTGGAACCTCATGAGTAGATGTAAGAGGTTGAGTTTTCTCTCGAAATCCAAACTGCCCGTCGGGGATAATGTTGTTGTGTGGGGCAAAACGCCTTCAGCCTCCGAAGAATAGGAACTTCAAGGATTTCGCTAAGTGTTGCTAGGGAGAAATATGAGACGATATCCAGAAACGAAGCTCCTGTCTACATTCTTCGAAATCGCGTACTATTTTTGTTGTCTTTCTTCTTTTCGGAAAAAGGCAAATGTTGAACAGGACCATGAGGAGTAGCAAAATGACTTGGGGAAACTTCTTTATGATGAAGTTGGAAATCACGTCTGAGTTCTGATGATTTCTTATAGGTCATCCACTTTAGATTAGCTCGACTACTTCTTCGGTGTTGGTGAAGCTTTCAGTCAGTTTGGCATCACTGGCTGAATTAATATCGTTAAACATCGTAATCTCAGTGTTCGTCTACTCTATTGTTGACTTAACTTCCTCTAACAATTCAGGATCGGAGGTTAGATTTGGCACGAAATTTTCTTACAAATATTCGCCAAATACTTCCACTTGATACTTAGCAGTCGTGAATTCCCTTTGTCCCTAATGTTATCTGACATTTGTTGCCTTTTGCCGATTATCCTGTTTATTCTTTTCCATTCAGTTTCTCTTGAGTTTGTTCTTGTATATAAAGGATGTATATTTAAGTCATTCAAGATCACGGAAAAACCATTTTGAATAGGGTCAAACGTGAACATTTATTGCCTCAGCGAAGGAAATCAATTATTGCCATTTATCTGCAGCAAAGCAATATTGACATTGCCATTGCCAAAGCGTCTCCTTTGGCATTATTCAAGGTAATGGCGATGAGCCAAACAATTTATTTCCTCAAATATTACCAATGAAGGAGCTGGTTTAGTGTCAATTTTTAATTGCAACTTTTGAACTATTTTGTTAGGAGCCCTTTGAGTTTTATTCAGTGTGAACCCAGCCTAGCTCACCACACTTGTTGTTTTAAATGCAAAAACCTTATGCGAAAAACAGATTGGCACAGCAAAACATCGACATCGACATCAACGTTAGAAATAACCCTAAATTCGATGTCGCTGTTGCTGTGTTAATGTATTTAAAGCCATTTAAAACCACTGGCACTAAAAGGTTGTCAAAGTTGCTGTTAAAGTTGCTGCGCCTATCTGTTTCTCGCATTACTCAACTTAGGTATTTTCCCTTTCATTTCAAGATAAAATTGTAACCTTTTACAAGCAGTTTATAAATTATAAGTTAGTTTTGCCTCGGCAAGTCAAGAGTCCACTACATTCATTTTATTTTTGTTCTATAAAACATTGAAAACTTCTCTAAAAAAAAACATGGATGATAACATAAATGCACAAGCATTACAATATAAAGTAAGCGAATGCTTACATGTTTTTGAAGAAGATATTAAGAATTTTTCAACACAAAGACAATTTGATGAACGTAAACAATTGCTGATAAAAATACGTCGTTTATGTTACTATGGTATTTTTGTGTAGATATAGAAGTTTTCAAAAATTATTCATAATCTTTTATTGGAACAGAACCACCTAAAAGGGCTAAGGCGCCAGTAAAAAGGAGACCTAGTGCAAGTGGAAGTGGACGAGTTGTTAAAGCCAAAGCCACGCCAAAGAAAGAACCCGGATCCTCTATGACATACAGAGCCCTTCAAACAACTCAAATGGTATCAACTTTAGGGCTTTACGATTTTTACAAAAGTTAAACACAAAATTAAATTTTTGTTGTAGATTAATAATTCAATATTATGTATTTAACAAACGTTATACATTTAACTACATAAATATGAAACATGTGTAATTACTTTGTTAATTACCTTAGACAATTTTCATAAAACACATATATACATGCCTACTCTCTGAAAAATTATGTTTTGTTTTTATAAATTTTATATTTTTCTTTATTTTGTTCGTTCAACAAATAATTAATATTTTTTTTTTTATTTCAATCGTGTTTCTTTTGGAAGTTTTCTTCTTTTGGTTCAACAATATTTCGCAATTTTATTCTCATTCTTTTTTTTTTTAAAGGAATTCGTTTTCAACAAATTGCAATTAATTAGGCGTAACTTAAACCTTAGTTTTTTGTTGATACCCACAAATTATATCATCATACAAATATGAAACATTACATCTACATATCTACATTCTGCAACCTGCATACATAAATTTCACAATTTATCAATTAAAAAATATATTTATTATGTAGTTGTTTTTTTTTCGTAAAATGGTGTAGATTAAATTCTGTATTTCTTGTAAAGTTTATCTTATCGTACGAATAAATGTCTTACGTAATTGCGAGCGGATATCAATTATTGCATTATTGGAAATCACATTTTTTAATGCATCACTTGTCTAGTGACTTGCAGAAGAAAGTACAGCAATTACTATTTCAAACAGGAGAGAAACTGAAATAGAATACCCTGCAGAAATAAAGGAGCTGATATTGGAAAAAAAAGTAGGGCTCGAAGAAAATGGCAAAGTAGGTACAAGATTTCCTGACGATAAGGCAGTATTAACAATTAACTTAAAAAAATAAATCTGTGAAATCAAAAACAAATCACTGAGTAGATTTCTGAAAAACTTGACAACGGATGCTTTTACAGAATATCCTTATGTAAGACAGCGATAAACGCCTAAAAAGACTGCAAATACAAAATCCGACTATTAAGGCACCAGATGGAAAATGGATTACAAATCCGAAACAGATGGCTGAACTCTTCGCAGCACATCTCTCGAATGTTTTAAAGCCCTTTTCAGCAAGTGCAGCGGCAAATAACTTAGATTTTGTTGATAAAAACGACAAATTGAAAATTCCTTTCGCCACGCTCAAAGAAATTATCAAACAAACAATGATTTAATTACTGCTGAAGTTTTGAAAGAAATGCCAACTAAATAGCAGAATAAATGAAGAAAGAAAACTTATACCAAATTCCATCAGTTTGGATTCAGAAATAAATATTCCACGATAGACCAAATGCATCGAATTACGGATGTTGCTCCATTCTTTTGACAAGATTTGACTTTTGGAACTTGAGTACAAACTTTATTTATTTATTTCTTCTTCCCGACGTTTCGAAGAAATTGGCACTCTTCGTCGTCCCGGGATTAGACTCATCCCAGTCTAGAACTATGTTATTATTTAAAAATGTTTAGTTTTGATCGAGATTTCGTTTAACGAATACATTACAAACTATTAAATAATATAATAAGGGTATTCACGCAATAATGTAAAACACTGGATAAGTTTACCATTTGGTTAAGTTTACCATTTGGTTAATGAACTGTCAAATTTTGTATGAGAAATGATTTACACAATTTGGTAATAATAATAATGATACACAAAAGTAAATGCTTTTACTTGTATTTGTTATGGTTTCCGAATTGCCATCGAAGTGAAAAGAACCATTTATTCTTTTTATTCTTCTTTTATCAAATTTCAGTAGTGTTGAGCTCAGGACAACTTTTACTGCCGAAAACGAAAGTGAACTAAACTGAAGGAAAAGTAGATATCCTGCACCATTATGGGCGTGTCATATGATTTTTCTTGTATTCGCTCATTTTCGTTCGATCAGTGCCATGAGTTTGCGACTATTACAGTTCTACATTTAACCCCGAAATCGTTTTCTCATATAATTCCCGTCAGGCTTAAAAAAAAACTGTTTTTTTTCGTGTACCTTACATTTTTTTCCGTTCTGAGACATTCTGCTCCGATTTCAAGTTAGGTAGTTTGGGAGAGGTTCTACATTTGAAAATAATTTCGAAATCTGAACACGCTTATTTGCATACATATTTTGGAGCTTCGTATTTATTTGAAGTTTAGCGAACAGCTGATTCAGTTACACCGCATTTAACCAAATGAATTAAAAGGGTGTTCACTCTAACTTTTGTGTAAACTTATCATTTTACACAATTAGTAAACTTACGACGTTGCGTGAATACCCTTAATATATTATATAACAATATCCCATTAATTTGAGATTGTTACACCTATATGTTAACGATCGATCCTATTTGAGAACGGTACGAGTAAGAGTATTGGGAACTTAACAAAGTTAAAGCCGGTGTACCACAAGGAAGTGTCCTAGGATCAACTCTGTATTTGTTATACACTAGGGATATTCCAGTGGACAACAATGTTATCATGTTCACATTTGCAGATGATATTAGCTACCGATAAATTAAAATATCGGACGCAACAATGGCGTATCAAACTAAATGGAACAAAATCAACTCATATAATAAACTTTATAAACAAAAAAATTATTAATGTTTCAATTTTTATAAACAGTAAAGCTGTACCTTACAACAATACTGACAACTACTTTGGAATGACTTTGGATCCCAAGCTTAAATAGAAAGAGCACATAAAAAAAAATAAGAGCAAAACTAAACGTGAAACAGATTTCTGATCTGTCCAGTACAAAATAATGATATACCTTATACAACCAAGTACTGAAACCCGTTTAGACTTATGGCATTTGTGCGTCATCCCTACGCCAGAACTTAAACATTTATTTTGGCAGAATCAGACAAGATCCAGAAGATGCTTGAAAATGAGGAACAATGGATGCGACTAAGCTCGCATCTGACCCAGAACCATGAGAACTAAAAAACGAGAGGAACTAGTTCATGAAACCGCCTATACCAGGACCCCCTCGAAAGGGGAGATCATCCAGACACTTTTGGAACTTTAGCCGATATGCCAAGGTTTAAACCTCTTAGGCGAGTCCGACACACGGAGAAGTATGGATAACCCTTATTGTGCGTAAACCAAACCTATCTCGTGTGGTGTGTTGTGTCACTGACTGTGCACAATAATCAGAGTTTTGCAAACTGTAGTTTTTTGCTTTGGCTATTTACTTATACTGCCCCCGAGCACTGTCTTCTCTTTCCCACATAAAAATATCTCTCCAATGGGTATGGTATGGCGCAATACTATGTTTCCACCCACCGCTAAACCGAGATTTAAGTAGATTTACCCTAAATCCTCCTCAAATCTCAGAGATTTACCATACAAATTTAATCCCCAAATCTAGTAGATTAGAAATTAATCTTGTTAAATCTTCATAGGGCCAATAGTTGAACATATCGAATGCGGTGAAAACACTATATAAAGCATTTCTCCAAAAGTAAAAAAAAAAAAAAAACAACTGCGGGGCTGTACAAAGAAAAAAAATGCTGAAATCATCAAAAAATTCCAAAATAAATTCCTTCGTGAATTAAAAAACGCCCCTTGGTGTAATAGAAACAGCGATTTACATCTTGACCTACAAATAGAAAGAAGTGGTTAGAAAACACGCTGTATCACATAATCAACGACTGCATAGTCGTTCTAACTCTGCTGAGGTGGAGACTGTCTTAAATGTACGAGACAACGTTTTGAAATGTAATTCTGAAACACCCTGTATTGCGTTTTTCTTAAACTTAATCAGTTTTATACCATTTAATCACTTTATGTACTCCCTCCATAGCTTGACTTAAATTGTACAAATATGATATATGTAGTATAGGTACATTCTAATGTGCATTCTAATATGCAGCAAAATACAAAAAGGCTTTTGATACACCTGTACAAATATTTAAAAGATTTATTAATTGTTTAGTTTTATGTAACACTGTGATGTGACTTAGTTGGATACCTTGTATTTAACTTCAGTTATTTACTTTTCACAATTCTTCAAGTAAAATATTAAATCCATTATACCTGTGGAAAGAAAGTCGTAATTCAGAAGAAGATTCTGAAACAACATTTTTTTTTAACCACAAATTTTATATATAGAGCTATGATTTTTTCAAACAAAAAAGTTAATATGAGCCACTGTGCGACGCAAAGGTTTATATTTCAAAAAAAAATGCTGTATGACTAATGACTACGCTCAATCGAATTTTCCCACCCATTTAAATAAAAAAAGCAATAACTATGTAATTAAAATCTTTTTGTTTTTATTTCTCTTGTACTTTTCCACCTTATACATGTATACCCAATTCAAATGTATCATTATTTCTTACAATTATTATAAAATCTGTATTAACCGGTGTATGAGTTACTCATTCATTCAGCAGACTTAATACAGCTTATATAGTAAGATATAGAGAGTAAGGGTTGAAAAAGGGTTGTAGGGAGTTGATCTTGTTTTCAATCTAACGATTTTGATATAAAGGGTGTTGTTTTTAGACGTGTGGTTTTCAATCTGGCAATACTTTTTCGGAGTTGGTGTTTTTGACAGCTGTCACTTGATTTATGCTCAGTTTGGTTGGCCATTTCATAATGAGTAGACTTACTCCAGAACAACGCACGTTTGTGTAAATTTATTACCAAAAAAATGGTTCGGTTCGCGCGATGCATCGCGCGCTTCGTCCAATATTCGGTCGACATAATCGCCCAGCAGAGTAATTCGAGCAGCCATGCATCGGTTTCGCTCCACGTTTAGGCCCGGTGCACACATGCGTTTTTTTGACGCCGCGCCGCGGTGCCGCAAACGTTCAGTGCACACATGCGGGTTTTTCTCGTAGGATTCAATCTGCAAATCGCGGTTGGCTTGCAGCAATGGAGGTTTATAAAAAGAAACGAGTAATTTTCGCTTAGCTTTTGGACAAAAACTATGTTCTTAAAATGAAACGACTTTATTGGGTACATCCTTTTGTTTATCATTGGCTAACAAAAGGAATATTTTATACACCTTTTCTTTTCCCGGTCATTGTATGCCTGCGAAGCAATATTCCTTATTTCTGGACACCTTTTTATCTCATCGATAAATAATTCGATACCAAATTCTTCTATGTTTGAATCTTTCTACCGAATTTAATTTGCGGCAAAATGAAACGTGTGTACACTGCTCCATAACAAACAATGTACTGAAAGACGCAAAAGCGTCTGCGGTCAGCGGTGATGCAGCGGTCTCGCGGAAACCTCCGAGTCTTTTTTCTCGCAAGAATGACGCGTGATAAGGCAGCGTCATCGCACGTGTGTGTGCACTACTCAATTTATTTGTGAGTACTGTAAGACGCAAAGGTGGTGCCGCTGCGTCAAAAAAACGCATATGTGCACCTATCCTGACACTAGGCCTTACGTGAAATACGTTACTTGTCACACAAACACATTACGACAGGTTGCACTATATGTATGGTGGGTGCATTCAAAAATAAAATTCTACGTTTATTTACTGAATTGAAATTTCGAGTGGGGTTAGGGTTGGAATTCGGCTGATGGTTAAAAATAAAAGCACACAGAAAGGGACTGTTGTTGTAGGCAGAACTCGGTGCTGTCTGCTGCGGTCGGTGATATCAAAAAAAACCCTGAGTATTGTACATCAAAATACAATTCGTCCGCTATCCGTCAAACCGCCGCAGCCTGAGGCCCAGAGGAAACATCTGTCATAAACATACACAATATCAATGCTACGAGCAGAATAGAACGAAACTACAGACGGAGCTGCAGCCGGAGTTGCAATGGTTCGAGAATTTTTTTTCTGTTTTTTTTTTTTTTTAAATATACCAGCATCTGTACAACTCATTGTGGGCAGATTAAAAAAATTACGTAGGGACGATATTTTTTTAAAACAGGTTGCAGCTGCGGCTGTGATTCCAGTTGCAGCAGGGCATTGTGTTCAGCCCATTTATAGTGTCAAGTCCTATTGGAAGTTGGGTTTGCAGTATCAATGAGTTAAAAATATGATTTTAGTGCTTTCCGCTAACAGATGGCGCCATGCAGGGTTCACGCACTACTGAAACCCCGTCCCATGCGGCATGCAATTGTTTCTTGTTTTCTGGGCTTCATAATCACGAAGCATCAGTTCTTGGACGATTGAAGCCACTTAACATGGGTGCATATCAAGATATTCTCGCTCGATCCGATGATTAGAAAGTCTTGAAGTCCCAAAAAATACCTCGGAATAGAGCACTTCGGAGATTGTTCAATGGCAGCTCGATGTTTTTTTAACTTCTGCAAGAATCCTCTGCTGTTCCCTTCTTTTAACAGTAGATAAATTTCCACATATATTAATTAACCAACGAACTAAGAAAAAAAATGAACTCTTTCCTCTACATACTCGCACACAATTCTTTATATTTTGTTGCGGTTAATGAGGGTGTGTTTTTGAACAGCGGACGTCAGCTCGTCAAGCTTCGCATCCAAAAAAAATAACAAACAAGCATTTTTCTTAACAAATTTAAGCGAAATTAATTTAATTTACGATTTGTTGCAAAACATTTAATTTTTATTTTTATCTTCAATTCTATTTTTTTTTTGCGGTATTTTTCTTGTGTTTATTTGCAGTTGTGTCGAGTACGTAGAACTATTTCCGTATCTAAAGGAGCCCGTCATTGAGAACACGACCATACCCGAGTACACCATGTGTCACAGTCACTTTAAACGGAATGTTTTACTTAATTATGCGCCAGAAGAGCTGAATGAAATTGTTTCACGCTGGGATGCCGACAACGACGACGACAAAGCAGCTATGGTTGATGAGCGTAGTGGACATCATCAGAAACCGCTTCAGCAGCTCCAGTTCCAGTCGCATCAGCCACATCAACAGATACTGCAGGAGCAGCTCTTCAGTGGTGGAAGGATTTATGGATTGCGGGTGATATTTAAGCCAGCATCGTTGAGACGGAACGACTCTGTCGCTGTGCACATCCGTGGAGAGTATTCCTTTCTGGACCGAGGTATATTATGATTTTGTTTGTGTCTATACGGCTTTCCTGCAGCAGCAGCGGCGGCACTTCATATAGGAATAATTAAATTTTAACTCAAAATATCTTCTTTTTTTTTATTATATGCTCGTCCTGTTGAAGCTAATTTCGAAAATGACGGGCGTCTGATACCCGGAACCTATTGTGATTATTACTTTTTCGCCGAGGAGCTGAATACCGTGACTAACCAGACAAATGACGTCTGGAAATATTTCCACTCGCCGCGATATCCTGCCAACTATGCTGCCCACATACAGTGCACGTATAAATTTATCGGAAGGTATAATATTATGGTGGCTTTTATTTACGATTGTTTAATTGTTTTTGCTTATTGTTTGGTTTTGGTTTGAGGAAGGCAATGGGGCTGTGGGACTGCTATTATCAATTGCACACACGAGTTGAACAAATAAATAATAATAAAAAATACCGTAGTATACCTTCCTGGATAAACAGGAATACCTTAGTTTGTATGGTGTGCAACCTGCATACACAATAGTGGTCTCATTATGGTGTGCATGATTGAGGAAGGAATTTATTTAATTAATTAGAAATAGGTTAGGATAGTTTATTCAATATAACGAACTGAAATTTGCATTATTTTTGTGGCCGATATTTTTTGTTTAATATTCAGAGGTAAACTATGCATTTAATTACTTTCATTTATATGGGAATCTTCTGACAACAATTTACATAGTGCAAGAAATTATTATAATAGTTTATTTAATGTAGTATTAAAAAAATCACTGTGGATCAGGTGCGGATTAAGAATTTAAGTCAGTAAGGAGGTCAGAGTAATCTAAAAGAAATCTATTCTCACAAAGTCAATGCAGAATTCATGAGTTTTTCTGAAACAACTTTCGTGAAAAAGTTTTATGGAAGTTATGATAAAAATGAGATTTCTAACTATAGATTTAATATTTTTAGCAGGTGTGGACTTGAAAGTTTATTCAGTAAGAAAACAATTCCATTCTGGCACTTCAGTAAAAAATTCAAAGAATTTTTTGGAACGGCTTAAGTTTCCTTCATTTTACAAGATGCGGATTCAGACTTTCAGTCTATTAGGGGAGGTACACTCTACTCTGAAGGAGTTCTCGCACGTCAGAATTTATGAAATTTTTCTGAATCCACTTCCTGAAATTAGATTTATGGAAGCTTTGACTTTCAACTAGAAGCTACTTTGACACTTCTAAGTAGAGACCTTTGAAGTTTTTTTTTGAAATTTTGTTTTGGAAAACTTCTTCCAAACAAATGCAAACAAATATTTTTGCCAAATTGCCTACAATATTTTAATTGTACGTTGTGATGTAGGTAGGAACTTTTTGGTCAAAACTCACATATGTTTTAGCTGCCCGGTCTACAGGGTCATTGTAAGTATGTATACATAACTTACGGTTTTGGGTCATTGAATTACAAATGGTTAAATTTAAAACATAGGGTAAAAGTGGGTGAGATGGTGCAGCGGGGGAGATGGCGCGATCTCGTACATTTAATATTCAATCAAAACTTTTAAACCTTTTTTCTATGCATTTTATGATTTAAAATCGAAGTAGCCAGTATTTGCCGATTTGCCTGTATTGCAAAAAAAGAAAAAAATCTGAAATTAAAATCAGGTAGGTATTTTTTTCGAAAAATTTGTTTGCACTCTTTTTTGCTTCGGTTTTTTTTTTGTAAGTCGATTGTTGCTTGGATGTCTATGAAATATCAATACATACAAAAAAGTATTGTCTATGAACTCTCTATTAGAATTTTGTAAAAGTGGCAACGGCTGTTATTTTGTGCTTTAGAAAAATGTAATATGACAAAGAGGGGGAGATGGTGCAGTTTTTTGAGGGTGAGTTGGCGCATTCCACATCACACATTTTCATTTTTGTGTACTATGGTCGCATACCATCTCACCCGCTAAATTTCTTATTATTATTTCAAATATTTCAAAATATGAAGCGTGGTTTTTTTCTGAAATTTTTCTGGCACAAGTGAAGAAGTTTAAGTGGACGTATCAAACGTTTACTAGTTATTATCACTATTTCGCTAGTGGTCATGTGCTTAACTTCGTTTGCCCTTGTTTATCATACGTGCGCCATCCCACCCACCTATGGGTATACCATCTCCACCACACTATAGGGGGAGATGGTTTTTCTTAACACTTTTTAATTTTTTATATTAAAAATAGAAATTACATTTATAAAACATTAAAAATGTTAATATTACTTATGTAATATAATAAGGAATATTTATATGAAATTCAAAAAAAAAAAAATTGTTTATTTTGGAAGATATTGACAAAATAAAAAAGGTATGCCATCTCACCCACATTTACCCTATTATAAGATTTTGATTTCGATATTATTTTTTAGATTCTCAGCTTGATTCAGTTGATGATTTCCTGTATAGGTCTTTATCCTTACTGTTAATGGCTGCAAACTTTCCAAAATAGCCTACATACTAAAAGAAAAACCTACCAAAGCAAAATCTAAGTTCAACAAAGTTTGTTTGTTAATGTAATGCTTGTCATATTATTGATTAAGGATGACCACAGTCGAACCAAATCCCATTACAATCTTGAATTATCAGTTCATACACATCATCGAAATTTTCCGGTAAAATAAATAGATATGTTTTTTTAAAGGATTATGTTTATTTATTTTTTTTAAGTTTACAGACATTTAGAGGAATTATTTGTGATATTAAAAAAAAAAAAAAGTCACATAACATTAGTGAAAAATCAGACAGTATTTTGTGTATTGCAACTTGTTTTATTATATTACAGGCCTGAAACAAGAGTCGAAGTAGTGTTTGCGGAACTCATCATGCCAAAAAATCAAGAGAAGTAAGAAAAATAAAATTTAATAATTTTTTTTTTAAATTTCTCAAGTAGCATACAAGTCAAACATATACCAAAATCTTTGGGAAATTTTATGCACTTTCGTGATATACATTTTGAAAATAAAAAATACACCAGTTTTTGGTGTAGTTTTTAGACATTTAATTTCGATTCAGTGTAAATAATATCGCGTTCTCGTATATAATTTACACCGGCTGTACACAAATTATACTGACTTTCGGTATATACGTCGTTATGCTGTTGGTATGATAATTATTTCGGTTTCACCAAATTTTGGTGTAAAATTTTTCCCGTGAGTTTAGTTTTTTAAATCGGAAACAGTTTGATGAATTAAAATTTACACCGTTGTTTATTTTCTGGTGCAAAATGTATCTGCAAGAATTTTGAATTCTTAATATGATTCTAAGTATCATAATATGGAAGCAAGAAAATTATGTATAAATATATGATTGTGAGGCCTAACTTACAAACAAAGCACATTCTGTCGAATGATTTTCGGTCCTACCCCATCTGAAATTCGAGCGCCTCAATTTTAATAAATTGAAGATTTTTAAGGCACTGCGTAAAAATTAATTTTTTGAAAAATATAATTTTTTGGTTAATTTTAAAATTTTTTAGAGTCGTACTGTTAAAAACAAGACGAAAATACCAAAAATGTGGCATAATTAAGTCGAATTAGTCGATACATATAATAAAATAATTAATCATT
The DNA here is from genome assembly GCA_929447395.1 of Epistrophe grossulariae. NCBI lineage: Eukaryota > Metazoa > Arthropoda > Insecta > Diptera > Syrphidae > Epistrophe > Epistrophe grossulariae. The sequence continues at coordinate 149,607,035 of OV839567.1, read as the reverse complement.
ATCTTCATTTTAAATATGGCGGCCAGCCGATTCTCATTTTTACCTAATATTCCTTGAAAAATATGGCCGTCGTGAAAAAAAATACACCAATTCCCGAATTTCGGCAAAAAAAGGCACCACCAGAGAAAACTTAACGTAGTTTTCAATGATTGCTTGCGCTTTATATACAATGTCCCATGTGAGTGTATCGCACCTACAAACATCGATACTGGGAATGGGTATTGAAAACTATACCTAAGGTTTAGAAATATTATTCTTCTTCATAAAATCATTTTTAGCCGGTGTCCACTGTCCGGAGTATCTAAGGGAAATACTTCAGTTTTCTCAAACACAAAGAGGTTTACGGGTGAATTTACCGCGATTTACGCACACCATTGGAGAGAGATCCTCTTTTGTAGCAGCTGTTCTACTGTGGAACGGGCTACCAATCGATTTGCAGAGAATAACCTCATCAACCCTTTTCAAGAATAAGATTTGTTTGTATTTTTTAACATTAAATTAAATAATAGATTTCCTTATTTATTATTTATTAATTTTTATTTTTTTTCTCTCTAATTGTTTATACTAAATTTTTTTTCTTTACTTAATTTATTTATATACATTTATATTTAACTGTTATACAGTATAACTTGGTAACAACTTTCGATACTATTAAAAGATTAATTCTTGAAGTATTTTGTAAAAACTGATAAAGATTAAATACAAATACAAATTTTAAAAGAACAGAAAGAAAAATACACAATTGTAAAAGTTATATACAATATTCTGTTTTCGGTGCATTTATTTTGCTGGAAACTGTGCCAAATATTTATTGATTTGTATCATTCTGAGAACTTGATAAAAAAATGTACCAAGTGAAAGGAGCAGTAAAAAATGCACCATTGTGAAAAATATTTTCGTTCGTATTTTTGCTGGATGTTGCTATCTGGTTTGACAATTTTATTTAATTTGTTGAAAAAATTTTTCTTTCTTAGATACCACTTCAAATAATTATTTAATTTCGAGGAACTAATTTTTTGTTAATATTATTTAATGAAAAATCGCAGATTAACAACGAAATGACGTTTAATTAATTTCATTGATATTTTGTTGTTTATTTTTCAAACTACATTACGTAGTTTGGTGCAATTAATTTCCACACGATGAAAGTCTTATACCAAAAATAGTTGCTAATATAATATGCTATATTTTATCTACAAAATATAGTGTACAAAATATGCCATTTTTGTTGGTTTCAGAATCGAATAATTTTATGCACCACTAATGGTATATTATAAAAACATCTGAACATCGGTTTATTTTTTGCACCGAATTTCAAAAGAAATGTTGAAATTTTGCACAGAAAAGACAATGGTGTAATTTTTTCACAAATACCTACACCGAAATATTAATTTTTTTTTCTGTTTTCTCAATTTTGCACCAAAATTCATAAGTTAACACAAAATTATACACCAGGGTGCTACTTGAGTTGCAGTTTAATGTTACTTCCAAAAAACACAACAAAAAAAACCATACTTCCACTTACCAAAATTTCAGTCTCTCCAACTTAATGAACATTTCAGAACATTTTTCCTTTCTGATAAAAAAAACACATTTTTGCAATATATATCCGTTATACAGCAACTTATTTTACACAAATAAAAAATTGTATTAAAATGCTTAAGACTGCTTAAGTTAAAAAAAAAAAAAGTCCAGCTTGTTACAAATATTTGTTTGATGCGCTTCTATACCAAATTTTGTGTCTTGTTTGAATATACTATATTATAATGTTTTAATTAAAAAAAAAAAAAAAACTAAAATGTTCACCCCAAATGAATTCATTAATTGGATCCATTCGCTTGAAACAGAAGAATCGATTATTTTCAATAACTTTTCCCACAATACCAATTAATTAATGTCTACCTTGATTTTGTCCTGTCAAAGTTAAGCAAAAAACCAAAAATTAAAAACAAAGTTGGAAGCTTTTCGGTTAATCCTTCATTACTTCAATGATACCACACATACAATAGCAAAAGAATATCCCAACTATGTACATGCACCAGCACCATGTTACTTTTTCCTCATCAAAGAAAAGCAACTATACATATAAATATACTTATACTCCCATTACATTTGTTTTATTTTTTATCTCATTTAAAAAAAAAGTTTTCTTTTTCATATACAACTTGCTTCAGTTGCAATTTGGACAAAGTAACCATCTACGATGCGGAGTCTCCTAACGTATCCTCAATCATCGATGTAATCTGCGAAACAGTACACAACAAAAGAATCTACAGTAATGGTCCAGATCTTCTCATAGAATTCAACGCAAGCTCCAACCAAACTGCCAAAGGATTTCGTGGTAAATTTAAGTTTGTCGATGCGATTAAATTGAAAAAGAACAAAAGTAAGTACATACACACAAAGTCAAAGATACAGATATACACGTATGTATATAAAACATTCCGAATTGAACTCAAAAACGAGGTCTTTTCAATGTTGCAGCAGCTTCGTGGGTAATTGCCAACCCCAAACTAAACGAAGTTCTCTTTCAAGAGTCACATCATGCAATACTGGCCAACAACATGGCCACCACCACCGGAAGTGGTTCAAGTTCATCGCTGCTGGTCAATCCAATGGGTAAGTCAATATAAATCAAATAGATATTTTTATATAGAAAACTAAGCTCTTAATCGAATGGGATATCTGACTCGTCTCTGTCAGAATTCTCCAGTTCCATTATACCGTACCGGGTTCCTTTTTATATTTTTTATATTTTAAAAACGACTCTAGCAAATATCATAAGTTTAAAATTCAGTTATAAAATGGAAGCAGGGTAGAAAATTCAATAAAATATCTCAGCATCCTGGTGGCGGGCGAAAAGAAAGAAAAGTTTAAAAAAAATGAAAAAAAAAAATAAATTATTGGAAATTGAACCGATTGAAACTAAAGGTTGTTCTTATTCAATTATGATGGTGTCCTCCTGAAGCATATACCTATATAATTATGTAGGTGCTGCAATGGCCAACCTATATAAGAGAAAGGATAGAAAAAGGCTTCCGTTGAAAGGAAATTACGAACTATGAAGAGGATATTTTAATTTTAACCATCATTTCTGTGAACAGAATATTTTTGTTCTTCTCTCCAAAGATTTTTTTTTGTTGAGCTCAACTGTCAGCGCGCCGGTGACGGTGACGGTAACGGTGTCGACGACGGCCCAGCTGATGGTGCATTTATTACGAAGTTCTGAAGATGACACACACTTTTTTTTAATAAATTCATGAATCTCATTGACTTGCTAATTTTTTTTTATGAAAATTAAAGAATCTGTTTGTAAATTTATGTATTTAAGCAAACTTTAAGGAGATTGGTTTGGAGCCGTGGTAGATATTAACGGTTTTAAATCTTATCCCACCTTAGGAGATAACAGACCTTACTCTTTAAGGATGTAACTGTTGTTTATTTTTCATTTTTCACAATTGAAAAATATTGACAATAACAATTTGTTAGTTTTTCTATGGAATCAAGCATTCAGAGAATTTTGATGGATTCGAAATCAATTAGTTTAATTGGATAGTGCTGCATGGAGCGACTCACAACTTCGATAGTAAACAACTAACTGCCAACTACCACCTTTTACCTTCATCGTCATTTTGACATCTGTAATTTTGACATCTGTAATTTTGACATCTGTCATTTTGACGTCTGTCACTTTTATATCTGTCATTGTGACATCTGCCACTTTGACATCTGCCACTTTGACGTCTGTCATTGTGACATCTATCATTTTGATATCTGCCACTTTGACATCTGTCACTTTGACGTCTGTCATTGTTATATCTGTCATTGTGACATCTGTCATTGTGACACCTGTCATTGTGACATCTGTCATTGTGACATCTGTCATTGTGACATCTGTCATTGTGACATCTGCCATTTTTACATTTGTCATTGTGACATCTGTCATTGTGACATCTATCATTGTGACATCTGTCATTGTGACATCTGTCATTGTGACATCTGTCATTGTGACATCTGTCAATTTGACATCTGTCATTTTGACATTAGTCATTTTGACATCTGTCATTGTGACATCTGTCATTGTGACATCTGTCATTGTGACATCTGTCATTGCGACATCTGTCATTGTGACATCTGTCATTGTGACATCTGTCATTGTGACATCTGTCATTGTGACATCTGTCATTGTGACATCTGTCAATTTGACATCTGTCATTTTGACATTAGTCATTTTGACATCTGTCATTGTGACATCTGTCATTGTGACATCTGTCATTGTGACATCTGTCAATTTGACATCTGTCATTTTGACATTAGTCATTTTGACATCTGTCACTGTGACATCTGTCACTGTGACACCTGTCATTGTGACATCTGTCAATTTGACATCTGTCATTGTGACATCTGTCATTGTGACATCTGTCATTGTGACATCTGTCATTGTGACATCTGTCATTGTGACATCTGTCATTGTGACATCTGTCATTGTGACATCTGTCATTGTGACAACTGTCATTGTGACATCTGTCATTGTGACATCTGTCATTGTGACATCTGTCATTGTGACATCTGTCTTTGTGACATCTGTCATTGTGACATCTGTCATTGTGACATCTGTCATTGTGACATCTGTCAATTTGACATCTGTCATTTTGACATTGGTCATTTTGAAATCTGTCATTGTGACATCTGTCATTGTGACATCTTTCATTGTGACATCTGTCATTGTGACATCAGTCATTGTGACATCTGTCAATTTGACATCTGTCATTGTGACATCTGTCATTGTGACATCTGTCATTGTGACATCTGTCATTGTGACATCTGTCATTGTGACAACTGTCATTGTGACATCTGTCATTGTGACATCTGTCATTGTGACATCTGTCATTGTGACATCAGTCATTGTGACATCTGCCAATTTGACAGCTGTCATATGTCATTGTGACATCTGTCATTTTGACGTCTGTCACTTTGACATCTGTCACTGTGACATCTATCATTGTGACATCTGTTGTTGTGACATCTGTCAATTTGACGTCTGTCATTGTGACATCTATCATTTTGATATCTGTCACTTTGACATCTGTCATTTTGACGTCTGTCATTGTTACATTTGTGACATTGTGACATTTATCAATTTGATATCTGTCACTTTGACATCTGTCACATTGACGTCTGTCACTTTGACATCTGTCACATTGACGTCTGTCATTGTTACATTTGTCATTGTGACATCTGTCATTGTGACAACTGTCATTGTGACATCTGTCATTGTGACATCTGTCATTGTGACATCTGTCATTGTGACATCTGTCATTGTGACATCTGTCATTGTGACATCTGTCATTGTGACAACTGTCATTGTGACATCTGTCATTGTTACATTTGTCATTGTGACAACTGTCATTGTGACATCTGTCATTTTGACATTAGTCATTTTGACATCTGTCACTGTGACATCTGTCACTGTGACACCTGTCATTGTGACATCTGTCAATTTGACATCTGTCATTTTGACATTAGTCATTTTGACATCTGTCACTGTGACATCTGTCACTGTGACACCTGTCATTGTGACATCTGTCATTTTGACATCTGTCATTGTGACATCTGTCATTGTGACATCTGTCAATTTGACATCTGTCATTTTGACATTAGTCATTTTGACATCTGTCACTGTGACATCTGTCACTGTGACACCTGTCATTGTGACATCTGTCAATTTGACATCTGTCATTGTGACATCTGTCATTGTGACATCTGTCATTGTGAAATCTGTCATTGTGACATCTGTCATTGTGACATCTGTCATTGTGACATCTGTCATTGTGACATCTGTCATTTTGACGTCTGTCACTTTGACATCTGTCACTGTGACATCTATCATTGTGAGATCTGTTGTTGTGACATCTGTCAATTTGACGTCTGTCATTGTGCCATCTATCATTTTGATATCTGTCACTTTGACATCTGTCATTTTGACGTCTGTCATTGTTACATTTGTGACATTGTGACATTTATCAATTTGATATCTGTCACTTTGACATCTGTCACATTGACGTCTGTCACTTTGACATCTGTCACATTGACGTCTGTCATTGTTACATTTGTCATTGTGACATCTGTCATTGTGATATCTGTCATTTTGACATTTGTCAATATGACATCTGTCATTGTGACATCTGTCAATATGACATCTGTCATTGTGACATCTGTCAATTTGACATCTGTCATTTTGAGATCTGTCATTGTGACATCTGTCATTTTGACGTCTGTCACTTTGACATCTGTCACTGTGACATCTATCATTGTGACAACTGTCAATTTGACGTCTGTCATTGTGACATCCATTATTTTGATAGCTGTCACTTTGACATCTGTCACTATGACATCTATCATTGTGACAACTGTCAATTTGACGTCTTTCATTGTGACATCCAGTATTTTTATATCTGTCACTTTGACATCTGTCATTTTGACATTTGTCATTGTGACATCTCTCATTGTGATATCTGTCATTTTGACATATGTCATTGTGACATCTGTCATTGTGACATCTGTCATTGTGACATCTGTCATTTTGACATTAGTCATTTTGACATCTCTCTTTGTGGCATCTGTCATTGTGACATCAGCCAATTTGACATCTGTCATTTTGACATATATCATTGTGACATCTGCCATTTTGACGTCTGTCACTTTGACGTCTATCATTGTGACATCTATCATTTTGATATCTGTCATTTTGACGTATGTCATTGTGACATCTGCCATTTTGACGTCTGTCACTTTGACGTCTATCATTGTGACATCTATCATTTTGATATCTGTCACTTTGACGTCTTTGATTGTAACATCTGTCATTTTGACGTCTGTCATTTTGACGTCTGTCACTTTGACACCTGTCACTGTGACATCTATCATTGTGACAACTGTCAATTTGACGTCTGTCATTGTGACATCCATCATTTTGATAGCTGTCACTTTGACATCTGTCAATTTGGCATCTGTCATTGTTACACCTGTCATTGTGACATCTGTCAATTTGACGTCTGTCATTGTGACATCTATCAATTTGATATCTTTCATTGTGACATCTGTCATTGTGACATCTATCATTTTGATATCTGTCACTTTGACATCTGTCATTTTGACGTCTGTCATTGTTACATTTGTGACATTGTGACATTTATCATTTTGATATCTGTCACTTTGACATCTGTCACATTGACGTCTGTCACTTTGACATCTGTCACATTGACGTCTGTCACTTTGACATCTGTCACATTGACGTCTGTCATTGTTACATTTGTCATTGTGACATCTGTCATTGTGACATCTGTCATTTTGACATTTGTCAATATGACATCTGTCATTGTGACATCTGTCATTGTGACATCTGTCATTGTGACATCTGTCAATTTGACATCTGTCATTTTGACATCTGTCATTGTGACATCTGTCATTTTGACGTCTGTCACTTTGACATCTGTCACTGTGACATCTATCATTGTGACAACTGTCAATTTGACGTCTGTCATTGTGACATCCATTATTTTGATAGCTGTCACTTTGACATCTGTCACTGTGACATCTATCATTGTGACAACTGTCAATTTGACGTCTTTCATTGTGACATCCATTATTTTTATATCTGTCACTTTGACATCTGTCATTTTGACATTTGTCATTGTGACATCTCTCATTGTGATATCTGTGAATTTGACATCTGTCTATTTGACATCTGTCATTTTGACATTAGTCATTTTGACATCTGTCATTGTGACCTCTGCCAATTTGACATCTGTCATTTTGACATATGTCATTGTGAGATCTGCCAATTTGATATCTGTCATTTTGACATATGTCATTGTGACATCTGTCATTGTGACATCTGTCATTGTGACATCTGTCATTGTGACATCTGTCATTGTGACATCTGTCATTTTGACATTTGTCATTTTGACATCTGTCATTGTGGCATCTGTCATTGTGACATTAGCCAATTTGACATCTGTCATTTTGACATATATCATTGTGACATCTGCCATTTTGACGTCTGTCACTTTGACGTCTATCATTGTGACATCTATCATTTTGATATCTGTCATTTTGACGTATGTCATTGTGACATCTACCATTTTGACGTCTGTCACTTTGACGTCTATCATTGTGACATCTATCATTTTGATATCTGTCACTTTACGTCTTTGATTGTAACATCTGTCATTTTGACGTCTGTCATTTTGACGTATGTCACTTTGACATCTGTCACTGTGACATCTATCATTGTGACAACTGTCAATATGACGTCTGTCATTGTGACATCCATCATTTTGATACCTGTCACTTTGACATCTGTCAATTTGACATCTGTCATTGTTACACCTGTCATTGTGACATCTGTCTTTGTGACATCTGTCATTGTGACATCTGTCATTGTGACATCTGTCATTGTGACATCTGTCAATTTGACATCTGTCATTTTGACATTGGTCATTTTGACATCTGTCATTGTGACATCTGTCATTGTGACATCTGTCATTGTGACATCTGTCATTGTGACATCTGTCAATTTGACATCTGTCATTTTGAGATCTGTCATTGTGACATCTGTCATTTTGACGTCTGTCACTTTGACATCTGTCATTGTGACATCTGTCATTGTGACATCTGTCATTGTGACATCTGTCTTTGTGACATCTGTCATTGTGACATCTGTCATTGTGACATCTGTCATTGTGACATCTGTCATTGTGACATCTGTCATTGTGACAACTGTCATTGTGACATCTGTCATTGTGACATCTGTCATTGTGACATCTGTCATTGTGACATCTGTCATTGTGACATCTGTCATTGTGACATCTTTCATTGTGACATCTGTCATTGTGACATCAGTCATTGTGACATCTGTCAATTTGACATCTGTCATTGTGACATCTGTCATTGTGACATCTGTCATTGTGACATCTGTCATTGTGACATCTGTCATTGTGACATCTGTCATTGTGACATCTGTCATTGTGACATCTGTCATTGTGACATCTGTCATTGTGACATCTGTCATTGTGACATCAGTCATTGTGACATCTGCCAATTTGACAGCTGTCATATGTCATTGTGACATCTGTCATTTTGACGTCTGTCACTTTGACAGCTGTCACTGTGACATCTATTATTGTGACATCTGTTGTTGTGACATCTGTCAATTTGACGTCTGTCATTGTGACATCTATCATTTTGATATCTGTCACTTTGACATCTGTCATTTTGACGTCTGTCATTGTTACATTTGTGACATTGTGACATTTATCAATTTGATATCTGTCACTTTGACATCTGTCACATTGACGTCTGTCACTTTGACATCTGTCACATTGACGTCTGTCATTGTTACATTTGTCATTGTGACATCTGTCATTGTGACAACTGTCATTGTGACATCTGTCATTGTGACATCTGTCATTGTGACATCTGTCATTGTGACATCTGTCATTGTGACATCTGTCATTGTGACATCTGTCATTGTGACATCTGTCATTGTGACAACTGTCATTGTGACATCTGTCATTGTGACATCTGTCATTGTGACATCTGTCACTTTGACATCTGTCATTTTGACATTAGTCATTTTGACATCTGTCACTGTGACATCTGTCACTGTGACACCTGTCATTGTGACATCTGTCAATTTGACATCTGTCATTTTGACATTAGTCATTTTGACATCTGTCACTGTGACATCTGTCACTGTGACACCTGTCATTGTGACATCTGTCATTGTGACATCTGTCATTGTGACATCTGTCATTGTGACATCTGTCAATTTGACATCTGTCATTTTGACATTAGTCATTTTGACATCTGTCACTGTGACATCTGTCACTGTGACACCTGTCATTGTGACATCTGTCAATTTGACATCTGTCATTGTGACATCTGTCATTGTGACATCTGTCATTGTTAAATCTGTCATTGTGACATCTGTCATTGTGACATCTGTCATTGTGACATCTGTCATTGTGACATCTGTCATTGTGACATCTGTCATTTTGACGTCTGTCACTTTGACATCTGTCACTGTGACATCTATCATTGTGACATCTGTTATTGTGACATCTGTCAATTTGACGTCTGTCATTGTGACATCTATCATTTTGATATCTGTCACTTTGACATCTGTCATTTACACGTCTGTCATTGTTACATTTGTGACATTGTGACATTTATCAATTTGATATCTGTCACTTTGACATCTGTCACATTGACGTCTGTCACTTTGACATCTGTCACATTGACGTCTGTCATTGTTACATTTGTCATTGTGACATCTGTCATTGTGATATCTGTCATTTTTACATTTGTCAATATGACATCTGTCATTGTGACATCTGTCAATATGACATCTGTCATTGTGACATCTGTCAATTTGACATCTGTCATTTTGAGATCTGTCATTGTGACATCTGTCATTTTGACGTCTGTCACTTTGACATCTGTCACTGTGACATCTATCATTGTGACAACTGTCAATTTGACGTCTGTCATTGTGACATCCATTATTTTGATAGCTGTCACTTTGACATCTGTCACTGTGACATCTATCATTGTGACAACTGTCAATTTGACGTCTTTCATTGTGACATCCAGTATTTTTATATCTGTCACTTTGACATCTGTCATTTTGACATTTGTCATTGTGACATCTCTCATTGTGATATCTGTCATTTTGACATATGTCATTGTGACATCTGTCATTGTGACATCTGTCGTTTTGACATTAGTCATTTTGACATCTCTCTTTGTGGCATCTGTCATTGTGACATCAGCCAATTTGACATCTGTCATTTTGACATATATCATTGTGACATCTGCCATTTTGACGTCTGTCACTTTGACGTCTATCATTGTGACATCTATCATTTTGATATCTGTCATTTTGACGTATGTCATTGTGACATCTGCCATTTTGACGTCTGTCACTTTGACGTCTATCATTGTGACATCTATCATTTTGATATCTGTCACTTTGACGTCTTTGATTGTAACATCTGTCATTTTGACGTCTGTCATTTTGACGTCTGTCACTTTGACACCTGTCACTGTGACATCTATCATTGTGACAACTGTCAATTTGACGTCTGTCATTGTGACATCCATCATTTTGATAGCTGTCACTTTGACATCTTTCAATTTGGCATCTGTCATTGTTACACCTGTCATTGTGACATCTGTCAATTTGACGTCTGTCATTGTGACATCTATCAATTTGATATCTTTCATTGTGACATCTGTCATTGTGACATCTATCATTTTGATATCTGTCACTTTGACATCTGTCATTTTGACGTCTGTCATTGTTACATTTGTGACATTGTGACATTTTTCATTTTGATATCTGTCACTTTGACATCTGTCACATTGACGTCTGTCACTTTGACATCTGTCACATTGACGTCTGTCACTTTGACATCTGTCACATTGACGTCTGTCATTGTTACATTTGTCATTGTGACATCTGTCATTGTGACATCTGTCATTTTGACATTTGTCAATATGACATCTGTCATTGTGACATCTGTCATTGTGACATCTGTCATTGTGACATCTGTCAATTTGACATCTGTCATTTTGACATCTGTCATTGTGACATCTGTCATTTTGACGTCTGTCACTTTGACATCTGTCACTGTGACATCTATCATTGTGACAACTGTCAATTTGACGTCTGTCATTGTGACATCCATTATTTTGATAGCTGTCACTTTGACATCTGTCACTGTGACATCTATCATTGTGACAACTGTCAATTTGACGTCTTTCATTGTGACATCCATTATTTTTATATCTGTCACTTTGACATCTGTCATTTTGACATTTGTCATTGTGACATCTCTCATTGTGATATCTGTGAATTTGACATCTGTCTATTTGACATCTGTCATTTTGACATTAGTCATTTTGACATCTGTCATTGTGACCTCTGCCAATTTGACATCTGTCATTTTGACATATGTCATTGTGAGATCTGCCAATTTGATATCTGTCATTTTGACATATGTCATTGTGACATCTGTCATTGTGACATCTGTCATTGTGACATCTGTCATTGTGACATCTGTCATTGTGACATCTGTCATTTTGACATTAGTCATTTTGACATCTCTCATTGTGGCATCTGTCATTGTGACATTAGCCAATTTGACATCTGTCATTTTGACATATATCATTGTGACATCTGCCATTTTGACGTCTGTCACTTTGACGTCTATCATTGTGACATCTATCATTTTGATATCTGTCATTTTGACGTATGTCATTGTGACATCTACCATTTTGACGTCTGTCACTTTGACGTCTATCATTGTGACATCTATCATTTTGATATCTGTCACTTTACGTCTTTGATTGTAACATCTGTCATTTTGACGTCTGTCATTTTGACGTATGTCACTTTGACATCTGTCACTGTGACATCTATCATTGTGACAACTGTCAATATGACGTCTGTCTTTGTGACATCCATCATTTTGATACCTGTCACTTTGACATCTGTCAATTTGACATCTGTCATTGTTACACCTGTCATTGTGACATCTGTCTTTGTGACATCTGTCATTGTGACATCTGTCATTGTGACATCTGTCATTGTGACATCTGTCAATTTGACATCTGTCATTTTGACATTGGTCATTTTGACATCTGTCATTGTGACATCTGTCATTGTGACATCTGTCATTGTGACATCTGTCATTGTGACATCTGTCATTGTGACATCTGTCAATTTGACATCTGTCATTTTGAGATCTGTCATTGTGACATCTGTCATTTTGACGTCTGTCACTTTGACATCTGTCATTGTGACATCTGTCATTGTGACATCTGTCATTGTGACATCTGTCTTTGTGACATCTGTCATTGTGACATCTGTCATTGTGACATCTGTCATTGTGACATCTGTCATTGTGACATCTGTCATTGTGACAACTGTCATTGTGACATCTGTCATTGTGACATCTGTCATTGTGACATCTGTCATTGTGACATCTGTCATTGTGACATCTGTCATTGTGACATCTGTCATTGTGACATCTGTCATTGTGACATCTTTCATTGTGACATCTGTCATTGTGACATCAGTCATTGTGACATCTGTCAATTTGACATCTGTCATTGTGACATCTGTCATTGTGACATCTGTCATTGTGACATCTGTCATTGTGACATCTGTCATTGTGACAACTGTCATTGTGACATCTGTCATTGTGACATCTGTCATTGTGACATCTGTCATTGTGACATCAGTCATTGTGACATCTGCCAATTTGACAGCTGTCATATGTCATTGTGACATCTGTCATTTTGACGTCTGTCACTTTGACAGCTGTCACTGTGACATCTATCATTGTGACATCTGTTGTTGTGACATCTGTCAATTTGACGTCTGTCATTGTGACATCTATCATTTTGATATCTGTCACTTTGACATCTGTCATTTTGACGTCTGTCATTGTTACATTTGTGACATTGTGACATTTATCAATTTGATATCTGTCACTTTGACATCTGTCACATTGACGTCTGTCACTTTGACATCTGTCACATTGACGTCTGTCATTGTTACATTTGTCATTGTGACATCTGTCATTGTGACAACTGTCATTGTGACATCTGTCATTGTGACATCTGTCATTGTGACATCTGTCATTGTGACATCTGTCATTGTGACATCTGTCATTGTGACATCTGTCATTGTGACAACTGTCATTGTGACATCTGTCATTGTGACATCTGTCATTGTGACATCTGTCACTTTGACATCTGTCATTTTGACATTAGTCATTTTGACATCTGTCACTGTGACATCTGTCACTGTGACACCTGTCATTGTGACATCTATCAATTTGACATCTGTCATTTTGACATTAGTCATTTTGACATCTGTCACTGTGACATCTGTCACTGTGACACCTGTCATTGTGACATCTGTCATTGTGACATCTGTCATTGTGACATCTGTCATTGTGACATCTGTCAATTTGACATCTGTCATTTTGACATCTGTCACTGTGACATCTGTCACTGTGACACCTGTCATTGTGACATCTGTCAATTTGACATCTGTCATTGTGACATCTGTCATTGTGACATCTGTCATTGTGAAATCTGTCATTGTGACATCTGTCATTGTGACATCTGTCATTGTGACATCTGTCATTGTGACATCTGTCATTGTGACATCTGTCATTTTGACGTCTGTCACTTTGACATCTGTCACTGTGACATCTATCATTGTGACATCTGTTATTGTGACATCTGTCAATTTGACGTCTGTCATTGTGACATCTATCATTTTGATATCTGTCACTTTGACATCTGTCATTTTGACGTCTGTCATTGTTATATTTGTGACATTGTGACATTTATCAATTTGATATCTGTCACTTTGACATCTGTCACATTGACGTCTGTCACTTTGACATCTGTCACATTGACGTCTGTCATTGTTACATTTGTCATTGTGACATCTGTCATTGTGATATCTGTCATTTTTACATTTGTCAATATGACATCTGTCATTGTGACATCTGTCAATATGACATCTGTCATTGTGACATCTGTCAATTTGACATCTGTCATTTTGAGATCTGTCATTGTGACATCTGTCATTTTGACGTCTGTCACTTTGACATCTGTCACTGTGACATCTATCATTGTGACAACTGTCAATTTGACGTCTGTCATTGTGACATCCATTATTTTGATAGCTGTCACTTTGACATCTGTCACTGTGACATCTATCATTGTGACAACTGTCAATTTGACGTCTTTCATTGTGACATCCAGTATTTTTATATCTGTCACTTTGACATCTGTCATTTTGACATTTGTCATTGTGACATCTCTCATTGTGATATCTGTCATTTTGACATATGTCATTGTGACATCTGTCATTGTGACATCTGTCATTGTGACATCTGTCGTTTTGACATTAGTCATTTTGACATCTCTCTTTGTGGCATCTGTCATTGTGACATCAGCCAATTTGACATCTGTCATTTTGACATATATCATTGTGACATCTGCCATTTTGACGTCTGTCACTTTGACGTCTATCATTGTGACATCTATCATTTTGATATCTGTCACTTTGACGTCTTTGATTGTAACATCTGTCATTTTGACGTCTGTCATTTTGACGTCTGTCACTTTGACACCTGTCACTGTGACATCTATCATTGTGACAACTGTCAATTTGACGTCTGTCATTGTGACATCCATCATTTTGATAGCTGTCACTTTGACATCTGTCAATTTGGCATCTGTCATTGTTACACCTGTCATTGTGACATCTGTCAATTTGACGTCTGTCATTGTGACATCTATCAATTTGATATCTTTCATTGTGACATCTGTCATTGTGACATCTATCATTTTGATATCTGTCACTTTGACATCTGTCATTTTGACGTCTGTCATTGTTACATTTGTGACATTGTGACATTTATCATTTTGATATCTGTCACTTTGACATCTGTCACATTGACGTCTGTCACTTTGACATCTGTCACATTGACGTCTGTCACTTTGACATCTGTCACATTGACGTCTGTCATTGTTACATTTGTCATTGTGACATCTGTCATTGTGACATCTGTCATTTTGACATTTGTCAATATGACATCTGTCATTGTGACATCTGTCATTGTGACATCTGTCATTGTGACATCTGTCAATTTGACATCTGTCATTTTGACATCTGTCATTGTGACATCTGTCATTTTGACGTCTGTCACTTTGACATCTGTCACTGTGACATCTATCATTGTGACAACTGTCAATTTGACGTCTGTCATTGTGACATCCATTATTTTGATAGCTGTCACTTTGACATCTGTCACTGTGACATCTATCATTGTGACAACTGTCAATTTGACGTCTTTCATTGTGACATCCATTATTTTTATATCTGTCACTTTGACATCTGTCATTTTGACATTTGTCATTGTGACATCTCTCATTGTGATATCTGTGAATTTGACATCTGTCTATTTGACATCTGTCATTTTGACATTAGTCATTTTGACATCTGTCATTGTGACCTCTGCCAATTTGACATCTGTCATTTTGACATATGTCATTGTGAGATCTGCCAATTTGATATCTGTCATTTTGACATATGTCATTGTGACATCTGTCATTGTGACATCTGTCATTGTGACATCTGTCATTGTGACATCTGTCATTGTGACATCTGTCATTTTGACATTAGTCATTTTGACATCTCTCATTGTGGCATCTGTCATTGTGACATTAGCCAATTTGACATCTGTCATTTTGACATATATCATTGTGACATCTGCCATTTTGACGTCTGTCACTTTGACGTCTATCATTGTGACATCTATCATTTTGATATCTGTCATTTTGACGTATGTCATTGTGACATCTACCATTTTGACGTCTGTCACTTTGACGTCTATCATTGTGACATCTATCATTTTGATATCTGTCACTTTACGTCTTTGATTGTAACATCTGTCATTTTGACGTCTGTCATTTTGACGTATGTCACTTTGACATCTGTCACTGTGACATCTATCATTGTGACAACTGTCAATATGACGTCTGTCATTGTGACATCCATCATTTTGATACCTGTCACTTTGACATCTGTCAATTTGACATCTGTCATTGTTACACCTGTCATTGTGACATCTGTCTTTGTGACATCTGTCATTGTGACATCTGTCATTGTGACATCTGTCATTGTGACATCTGTCAATTTGACATCTGTCATTTTGACATTGGTCATTTTGACATCTGTCATTGTGACATCTGTCATTGTGACATCTGTCATTGTGACATCTGTCATTGTGAAATCTGTCAATTTGACATCTGTCATTTTGACATCTGTCATTGTTACATCTGTCATTTTGACGTCTGTCACTTTGACATCTGTCATTGTGACATCTGTCATTGTGACATCTGTCATTGTGACATCTGTCTTTGTGACATCTGTCATTGTGACATCTGTCATTGTGACATCTGTCATTGTGACATCTGTCATTGTGACATCTGTCATTGTGACAACTGTCATTGTGACATCTGTCATTGTGACATCTGTCATTGTGACATCTGTCATTGTGACATCTGTCATTGTGACATCTGTCATTGTGACATCTGTCATTGTGACATCTTTCATTGTGACATCTGTCATTGTGACATCAGTCATTGTGACATCTGTCAATTTGACATCTGTCATTGTGACATCTGTCATTGTGACATCTGTCATTGTGACATCTGTCATTGTGACATCTGTCATTGTGACAACTGTCATTGTGACATCTGTCATTGTGACATCTGTCATTGTGACATCAGTCATTGTGACATCTGCCAATTTGACAGCTGTCATATGTCATTGTGACATCTGTCATTTTGACGTCTGTCATTGTGACATCTATCATTTTGATATCTGTCACTTTGACATCTGTCATTTTGACGTCTGTCATTGTTACATTTGTGACATTGTGACATTTATCAATTTGATATCTGTCACTTTGACATCTGTCGCATTGACGTCTGTCTCTTTGACATCTGTCACATTGACGTCTGTCATTGTTACATTTGTCATTGTGACATCTGTCATTGTGACAACTGTCATTGTGACATCTGTCATTGTGACATCTGTCATTGTGACATCTGTCATTGTGACATCTGTCATTGTGACATCTGTCATTGTGACATCTGTCATTGTGACATCTGTCATTGTGACAACTGTCATTGTGACATCTGTCATTGTGACATCTGTCATTGTGACATCTGTCACTTTGACATCTGTCATTTTGACATTAGTCATTTTGACATCTGTCACTGTGACATCTGTCACTGTGACACCTGTCATTGTGACATCTGTCAATTTGACATCTGTCATTTTGACATTAGTCATTTTGACATCTGTCACTGTGACATCTGTCACTGTGACATCTGTCACTGTGACACCTGTCATTGTGACATCTGTCATTGTGACATCTGTCATTGTGACA
This sequence comes from Epistrophe grossulariae, assembly GCA_929447395.1. NCBI lineage: Eukaryota > Metazoa > Arthropoda > Insecta > Diptera > Syrphidae > Epistrophe > Epistrophe grossulariae. The sequence continues at coordinate 149,588,982 of OV839567.1, read as the reverse complement.
TCTGTCATTGTGACATCTGTCAATTTGACATCTGTCATTTTGACATTAGTCATTTTGACATCTGTCACTGTGACATCTGTCACTGTGACACCTGTCATTGTGACATCTGTCAATTTGACATCTGTCATTGTGACATCTGTCATTGTGACATCTGTCATTGTGAAATCTGTCATTGTAACATCTGTCATTGTGACATCTGTCATTGTGACATCTGTCATTGTGACATCTGTCATTGTGACATCTGTCATTTTGACGTCTGTCACTTTGACATCTGTCACTGTGACATCTATCATTGTGACATCTGTTGTGACATCTGTCAATTTGCCGTCTGTCATTGTGACATCTATCATTTTGATATCTGTCACTTTGACATCTGTCATTTTGACGTCTGTCATTGTTACATTTGTGACATTGTGACATTTATCAATTTGATATCTGTCACTTTGACATCTGTCACATTGACGTCTGTCACTTTGACATCTGTCACATTGACGTCTGTCATTGTTACATTTGTCATTGTGACATCTGTCATTGTGATATCTGTCATTTTGACATTTGTCAATATGACATCTGTCATTGTGACATCTGTCAATATGACATCTGTCATTGTGACATCTGTCAATTTGACATCTGTCATTTTGAGATCTGTCATTGTGACATCTGTCATTTTGACGTCTGTCACTTTGACATCTGTCACTGTGACATCTATCATTGTGACAACTGTCAATTTGACGTCTGTCATTGTGACATCCATTATTTTGATAGCTGTCACTTTGACATCTGTCACTGTGACATCTATCATTGTGACAACTGTCAATTTGACGTCTTTCATTGTGACATCCAGTATTTTTATATCTGTCACTTTGACATCTGTCATTTTGACATTTGTCATTGTGACATCTCTCATTGTGATATCTGTCATTTTGACATATGTCATTGTGACATCTGTCATTGTGACATCTGTCATTGTGACATCTGTCGTTTTGACATTAGTCATTTTGACATCTCTCTTTGTGGCATCTGTCATTGTGACATCAGCCAATTTGACATCTGTCATTTTGACATATATCATTGTGACATCTGCCATTTTGACGTCTGTCACTTTGACGTCTATCATTGTGACATCTATCATTTTGATATCTGTCATTTTGACGTATGTCATTGTGACATCTGCCATTTTGACGTCTGTCACTTTGACGTCTATCATTGTGACATCTATCATTTTGATATCTGTCACTTTGACGTCTTTGATTGTAACATCTGTCATTTTGACGTCTGTCATTTTGACGTCTGTCACTTTGACACCTGTCACTGTGACATCTATCATTGTGACAACTGTCAATTTGACGTCTGTCATTGTGACATCCATCATTTTGATAGCTGTCACTTTGACATCTGTCAATTTGGCATCTGTCATTGTTACACCTGTCATTGTGACATCTGTCAATTTGACGTCTGTCATTGTGACATCTATCAATTTGATATCTTTCATTGTGACATCTGTCATTGTGACATCTATCATTTTGATATCTGTCACTTTGACATCTGTCATTTTGACGTCTGTCATTGTTACATTTGTGACATTGTGACATTTATCATTTTGATATCTGTCACTTTGACATCTGTCACATTGACGTCTGTCACTTTGACATCTGTCACATTGACGTCTGTCACTTTGACATCTGTCACATTGACGTCTGTCATTGTTACATTTGTCATTGTGACATCTGTCATTGTGACATCTGTCATTTTGACATTTGTCAATATGACATCTGTCATTGTGACATCTGTCATTGTGACATCTGTCAATTTGACATCTGTCATTTTGACATCTGTCATTGTGACATCTGTCATTTTGACGTCTGTCACTTTGACATCTGTCACTGTGACATCTATCATTGTGACAACTGTCAATTTGACGTCTGTCATTGTGACATCCATTATTTTGATAGCTGTCACTTTGACATCTGTCACTGTGACATCTATCATTGTGACAACTGTCAATTTGACGTCTTTCATTGTGACATCCATTATTTTTATATCTGTCACTTTGACATCTGTCATTTTGACATTTGTCATTGTGACATCTCTCATTGTGATATCTGTGAATTTGACATCTGTCTATTTGACATCTGTCATTTTGACATTAGTCATTTTGACATCTGTCATTGTGACCTCTGCCAATTTGACATCTGTCATTTTGACATATGTCATTGTGAGATCTGCCAATTTGATATCTGTCATTTTGACATATGTCATTGTGACATCTGTCATTGTGACATCTGTCATTGTGACATCTGTCATTGTGACATCTGTCATTGTGACATCTGTCATTTTGACATTAGTCATTTTGACATCTCTCATTGTGGCATCTGTCATTGTGACATTAGCCAATTTGACATCTGTCATTTTGACATATATCATTGTGACATCTGCCATTTTGACGTCTGTCACTTTGACGTCTATCATTGTGACATCTATCATTTTGATATCTGTCATTTTGACGTATGTCATTGTGACATCTGCCATTTTGACGTCTGTCACTTTGACGTCTATCATTGTGACATCTATCATTTTGATATCTGTCACTTTACGTCTTTGATTGTAACATCTGTCATTTTGACGTCTGTCATTTTGACGTATGTCACTTTGACATCTGTCACTGTGACATCTATCATTGTGACAACTGTCAATATGACGTCTGTCATTGTGACATCCATCATTTTGATACCTGTCACTTTGACATCTGTCAATTTGACATCTGTCATTGTTACACCTGTCATTGTGACATCTGTCTTTGTGACATCTGTCATTGTGACATCTGTCATTGTGACATCTGTCATTGTGACATCTGTCAATTTGACATCTGTCATTTTGACATTGGTCATTTTGACATCTGTCATTGTGACATCTGTCATTGTGACATCTGTCATTGTGACATCTGTCATTGTGACATCTGTCAATTTGACATCTGTCATTTTGAGATCTGTCATTGTGACATCTGTCATTTTGACGTCTGTCACTTTGACATCTGTCATTGTGACATCTGTCATTGTGACATCTGTCATTGTGACATCTGTCTTTGTGACATCTGTCATTGTGACATCTGTCATTGTGACATCTGTCATTGTGACATCTGTCATTGTGACATCTGTCATTGTGACAACTGTCATTGTGACATCTGTCATTGTGACATCTGTCATTGTGACATCTGTCATTGTGACATCTGTCATTGTGACATCTGTCATTGTGACATCTTTCATTGTGACATCTGTCATTGTGACATCAGTCATTGTGACATCTGTCAATTTGACATCTGTCATTGTGACATCTGTCATTGTGACATCTGTCATTGTGACATCTGTCATTGTGACATCTGTCATTGTGACATCTGTCATTGTGACAACTGTCATTGTGACATCTGTCATTGTGACATCTGTCATTGTGACATCTGTCATTGTGACATCAGTCATTGTGACATCTGCCAATTTGACAGCTGTCATATGTCATTGTGACATCTGTCATTTTGACGTCTGTCACTTTGACAGCTGTCACTGTGACATCTATCATTGTGACATCTGTTGTTGTGACATCTGTCAATTTGACGTCTGTCATTGTGACATCTATCATTTTGATATCTGTCACTTTGACATCTGTCATTTTGACGTCTGTCATTGTTACATTTGTGACATTGTGACATTTATCAATTTGATATCTGTCACTTTGACATCTGTCACATTGACGTCTGTCACTTTGACATCTGTCACATTGACGTCTGTCATTGTTACATTTGTCATTGTGACATCTGTCATTGTGACAACTGTCATTGTGACATCTGTCATTGTGACATCTGTCATTGTGACATCTGTCATTGTGACATCTGTCATTGTGACATCTGTCATTGTGACATCTGTCATTGTGACATCTGTCATTGTGACAACTGTCATTGTGACATCTGTCATTGTGACATCTGTCGTTGTGACATCTGTCACTTTGACATCTGTCATTTTGACATTAGTCATTTTGACATCTGTCACTGTGACATCTGTCACTGTGACACCTGTCATTGTGACATCTGTCAATTTGACATCTGTCATTTTGACATTAGTCATTTTGACATCTGTCACTGTGACATCTGTCACTGTGACACCTGTCATTGTGACATCTGTCATTGTGACATCTGTCATTGTGACATCTGTCATTGTGACATCTGTCAATTTGACATCTGTCATTTTGACATTAGTCATTTTGACATCTGTCACTGTGACATCTGTCACTGTGACACCTGTCATTGTGACATCTGTCAATTTGACATCTGTCATTGTGACATCTGTCATTGTGACATCTGTCATTGTGAAATCTGTCATTGTGACATCTGTCATTGTGACATCTGTCATTGTGACATCTGTCATTGTGACATCTGTCATTGTGACATCTGTCATTTTGACGTCTGTCACTTTGACATCTGTCACTGTGACATCTATCATTGTGACATCTGTTATTGTGACATCTGTCAATTTGACGTCTGTCATTGTGACATCTATCATTTTGATATCTGTCACTTTGACATCTGTCATTTACACGTCTGTCATTGTTACATTTGTGACATTGTGACATTTATCAATTTGATATCTGTCACTTTGACATCTGTCACATTGACGTCTGTCACTTTGACATCTGTCACATTGACGTCTGTCATTGTTACATTTGTCATTGTGACATCTGTCATTGTGATATCTGTCATTTTGACATTTGTCAATATGACATCTGTCATTGTGACATCTGTCAATATGACATCTGTCATTGTGACATCTGTCAATTTGACATCTGTCATTTTGAGATCTGTCATTGTGACATCTGTCATTTTGACGTCTGTCACTTTGACATCTGTCACTGTGACATCTATCATTGTGACAACTGTCAATTTGACGTCTGTCATTGTGACATCCATTATTTTGATAGCTGTCACTTTGACATCTGTCACTGTGACATCTATCATTGTGACAACTGTCAATTTGACGTCTTTCATTGTGACATCCAGTATTTTTATATCTGTCACTTTGACATCTGTCATTTTGACATTTGTCATTGTGACATCTCTCATTGTGATATCTGTCATTTTGACATATGTCATTGTGACATCTGTCATTGTGACATCTGTCATTGTGACATCTGTCGTTTTGACATTAGTCATTTTGACATCTCTCTTTGTGGCATCTGTCATTGTGACATCAGCCAATTTGACATCTGTCATTTTGACATATATCATTGTGACATCTGCCATTTTGACGTCTGTCACTTTGACGTCTATCATTGTGACATCTATCATTTTGATATCTGTCATTTTGACGTATGTCATTGTGACATCTGCCATTTTGACGTCTGTCACTTTGACGTCTATCATTGTGACATCTATCATTTTGATATCTGTCACTTTGACGTCTTTGATTGTAACATCTGTCATTTTGACGTCTGTCATTTTGACGTCTGTCACTTTGACACCTGTCACTGTGACATCTATCATTGTGACAACTGTCAATTTGACGTCTGTCATTGTGACATCCATCATTTTGATAGCTGTCACTTTGACATCTTTCAATTTGGCATCTGTCATTGTTACACCTGTCATTGTGACATCTGTCAATTTGACGTCTGTCATTGTGACATCTATCAATTTGATATCTTTCATTGTGACATCTGTCATTGTGACATCTATCATTTTGATATCTGTCACTTTGACATCTGTCATTTTGACGTCTGTCATTGTTACATTTGTGACATTGTGACATTTATCATTTTGATATCTGTCACTTTGACATCTGTCACATTGACGTCTGTCACTTTGACATCTGTCACATTGACGTCTGTCACTTTGACATCTGTCATTGTTACACCTGTCATTGTGACATCTGTCTTTGTGACATCTGTCATTGTGACATCTGTCATTGTGACATCTGTCATTGTGACATCTGTCAATTTGACATCTGTCATTTTGACATTGGTCATTTTGACATCTGTCATTGTGACATCTGTCATTGTGACATCTGTCATTGTGACATCTGTCATTGTGACATCTGTCAATTTGACATCTGTCATTTTGAGATCTGTCATTGTGACATCTGTCATTTTGACGTCTGTCACTTTGACATCTGTCATTGTGACATCTGTCATTGTGACATCTGTCATTGTGACATCTGTCTTTGTGACATCTGTCATTGTGACATCTGTCATTGTGACATCTGTCATTGTGACATCTGTCATTGTGACATCTGTCATTGTGACAACTGTCATTGTGACATCTGTCATTGTGACATCTGTCATTGTGACATCTGTCATTGTGACATCTGTCATTGTGACATCTGTCATTGTGACATCTTTCATTGTGACATCTGTCATTGTGACATCAGTCATTGTGACATCTGTCAATTTGACATCTGTCATTGTGACATCTGTCATTGTGACATCTGTCATTGTGACATCTGTCATTGTGACATCTGTCATTGTGACATCTGTCATTGTGACATCTGTCATTGTGACATCTGTCATTGTGACATCTGTCATTGTGACATCTGTCATTGTGACATCAGTCATTGTGACATCTGCCAATTTGACAGCTGTCATATGTCATTGTGACATCTGTCATTTTGACGTCTGTCACTTTGACAGCTGTCACTGTGACATCTATCATTGTGACATCTGTTGTTGTGACATCTGTCAATTTGACGTCTGTCATTGTGACATCTATCATTTTGATATCTGTCACTTTGACATCTGTCATTTTGACGTCTGTCATTGTTACATTTGTGACATTGTGACATTTATCAATTTGATATCTGTCACTTTGACATCTGTCACATTGACGTCTGTCACTTTGACATCTGTCACATTGACGTCTGTCATTGTTACATTTGTCATTGTGACATCTGTCATTGTGACAACTGTCATTGTGACATCTGTCATTGTGACATCTGTCATTGTGACATCTGTCATTGTGACATCTGTCATTGTGACATCTGTCATTGTGACATCTGTCATTGTGACATCTGTCATTGTGACAACTGTCATTGTGACATCTGTCATTGTGACATCTGTCGTTGTGACATCTGTCACTTTGACATCTGTCATTTTGACATTAGTCATTTTGACATCTGTCACTGTGACATCTGTCACTGTGACACCTGTCATTGTGACATCTGTCAATTTGACATCTGTCATTTTGACATTAGTCATTTTGACATCTGTCACTGTGACATCTGTCACTGTGACACCTGTCATTGTGACATCTGTCATTGTGACATCTGTCATTGTGACATCTGTCATTGTGACATCTGTCAATTTGACATCTGTCATTTTGACATTAGTCATTTTGACATCTGTCACTGTGACATCTGTCACTGTGACACCTGTCATTGTGACATCTGTCAATTTGACATCTGTCATTGTGACATCTGTCATTGTGACATCTGTCATTGTGAAATCTGTCATTGTGACATCTGTCATTGTGACATCTGTCATTGTGACATCTGTCATTGTGACATCTGTCATTGTGACATCTGTCATTTTGACGTCTGTCACTTTGACATCTGTCACTGTGACATCTATCATTGTGACATCTGTTATTGTGACATCTGTCAATTTGACGTCTGTCATTGTGACATCTATCATTTTGATATCTGTCACTTTGACATCTGTCATTTACACGTCTGTCATTGTTACATTTGTGACATTGTGACATTTATCAATTTGATATCTGTCACTTTGACATCTGTCACATTGACGTCTATCACTTTGACATCTGTCACATTGACGTCTGTCATTGTTACATTTGTCATTGTGACATCTGTCATTGTGATATCTGTCATTTTGACATTTGTCAATATGACATCTGTCATTGTGACATCTGTCAATATGACATCTGTCATTGTGACATCTGTCAATTTGACATCTGTCATTTTGAGATCTGTCATTGTGACATCTGTCATTTTGACGTCTGTCACTTTGACATCTGTCACTGTGACATCTATCATTGTGACAACTGTCAATTTGACGTCTGTCATTGTGACATCCATTATTTTGATAGCTGTCACTTTGACATCTGTCACTGTGACATCTATCATTGTGACAACTGTCAATTTGACGTCTTTCATTGTGACATCCAGTATTTTTATATCTGTCACTTTGACATCTGTCATTTTGACATTTGTCATTGTGACATCTCTCATTGTGATATCTGTCATTTTGACATATGTCATTGTGACATCTGTCATTGTGACATCTGTCATTGTGACATCTGTCGTTTTGACATTAGTCATTTTGACATCTCTCTTTGTGGCATCTGTCATTGTGACATCAGCCAATTTGACATCTGTCATTTTGACATATATCATTGTGACATCTGCCATTTTGACGTCTGTCACTTTGACGTCTATCATTGTGACATCTATCATTTTGATATCTGTCATTTTGACGTATGTCATTGTGACATCTGCCATTTTGACGTCTGTCACTTTGACGTCTATCATTGTGACATCTATCATTTTGATATCTGTCACTTTGACGTCTTTGATTGTAACATCTGTCATTTTGACGTCTGTCATTTTGACGTCTGTCACTTTGACACCTGTCACTGTGACATCTATCATTGTGACAACTGTCAATTTGACGTCTGTCATTGTGACATCCATCATTTTGATAGCTGTCACTTTGACATCTTTCAATTTGGCATCTGTCATTGTTACACCTGTCATTGTGACATCTGTCAATTTGACGTCTGTCATTGTGACATCTATCAATTTGATATCTTTCATTGTGACATCTGTCATTGTGACATCTATCATTTTGATATCTGTCACTTTGACATCTGTCATTTTGACGTCTGTCATTGTTACATTTGTGACATTGTGACATTTATCATTTTGATATCTGTCACTTTGACATCTGTCACATTGACGTCTGTCACTTTGACATCTGTCACATTGACGTCTGTCACTTTGACATCTGTCACATTGACGTCTGTCATTGTTACATTTGTCATTGTGACATCTGTCATTGTGACATCTGTCACTGTGACACCTGTCATTGTGACATCTGTCATTGTGACATCTGTCATTGTGACATCTGTCATTGTGACATCTGTCAATTTGACATCTGTCATTTTGACATCTGTCACTGTGACATCTGTCACTGTGACACCTGTCATTGTGACATCTGTCAATTTGACATCTGTCATTGTGACATCTGTCATTGTGACACCTGTCATTGTGAAATCTGTCATTGTGACATCTGTCATTGTGACATCTGTCATTGTGACATCTGTCATTGTGACATCTGTCAATTTGACATCTGTCATTTTGAGATCTGTCATTGTGACATCTGTCATTTTGACGTCTGTCACTTTGACATCTGTCATTGTGACATCTGTCATTGTGACATCTGTCATTGTGACATCTGTCTTTGTGACATCTGTCATTGTGACATCTGTCATTGTGACATCTGTCATTGTGACATCTGTCATTGTGACATCTGTCATTGTGACAACTGTCATTGTGACATCTGTCATTGTGACATCTGTCATTGTGACATCTGTCATTGTGACATCTGTCATTGTGACATCTGTCATTGTGACATCTGTCATTGTGACATCTTTCATTGTGACATCTGTCATTGTGACATCAGTCATTGTGACATCTGTCAATTTGACATCTGTCATTGTGACATCTGTCATTGTGACATCTGTCATTGTGACATCTGTCATTGTGACATCTGTCATTGTGACATCTGTCATTGTGACAACTGTCATTGTGACATCTGTCATTGTGACATCAGTCATTGTGACATCTGCCAATTTGACAGCTGTCATATGTCATTGTGACATCTGTCATTTTGACGTCTGTCACTTTGACAGCTGTCACTGTGACATCTATCATTGTGACATCTGTTGTTGTGACATCTGTCAATTTGACGTCTGTCATTGTGACATCTATCATTTTGATATCTGTCACTTTGACATCTGTCATTTTGACGTCTGTCATTGTTACATTTGTGACATTGTGACATTTATCAATTTGATATCTGTCACTTTGACATCTGTCACATTGACGTCTGTCACTTTGACATCTGTCACATTGACGTCTGTCATTGTTACATTTGTCATTGTGACATCTGTCATTGTGACAACTGTCATTGTGACATCTGTCATTGTGACATCTGTCATTGTGACATCTGTCATTGTGACATCTGTCATTGTGACATCTGTCATTGTGACATCTGTCATTGTGACAACTGTCATTGTGACATCTGTCATTGTGACATCTGTCATTGTGACATCTGTCACTTTGACATCTGTCATTTTGACATTAGTCATTTTGACATCTGTCACTGTGACATCTGTCACTGTGACACCTGTCATTGTGACATCTGTCAATTTGACATCTGTCATTTTGACATTAGTCATTTTGACATCTGTCACTGTGACATCTGTCACTGTGACACCTGTCATTGTGACATCTGTCATTGTGACATCTGTCATTGTGACATCTGTCATTGTGACATCTGTCAATTTGACATCTGTCATTTTGACATCTGTCACTGTGACATCTGTCACTGTGACACCTGTCATTGTGACATCTGTCAATTTGACATCTGTCATTGTGACATCTGTCATTGTGACATCTGTCATTGTGAAATCTGTCATTGTGACATCTGTCATTGTGACATCTGTCATTGTGACATCTGTCATTGTGACATCTGTCATTGTGACATCTGTCATTTTGACGTCTGTCACTTTGACATCTGTCACTGTGACATCTATCATTGTGACATCTGTTATTGTGACATCTGTCAATTTGACGTCTGTCATTGTGACATCTATCATTTTGATATCTGTCACTTTGACATCTGTCATTTTGACGTCTGTCATTGTTATATTTGTGACATTGTGACATTTATCAATTTGATATCTGTCACTTTGACATCTGTCACATTGACGTCTGTCACTTTGACATCTGTCACATTGACGTCTGTCATTGTTACATTTGTCATTGTGACATCTGTCATTGTGATATCTGTCATTTTGACATTTGTCAATATGACATCTGTCATTGTGACATCTGTCAATATGACATCTGTCATTGTGACATCTGTCAATTTGACATCTGTCATTTTGAGATCTGTCATTGTGACATCTGTCATTTTGACGTCTGTCACTTTGACATCTGTCACTGTGACATCTATCATTGTGACAACTGTCAATTTGACGTCTGTCATTGTGACATCCATTATTTTGATAGCTGTCACTTTGACATCTGTCACTGTGACATCTATCATTGTGACAACTGTCAATTTGACGTCTTTCATTGTGACATCCAGTATTTTTATATCTGTCACTTTGACATCTGTCATTTTGACATTTGTCATTGTGACATCTCTCATTGTGATATCTGTCATTTTGACATATGTCATTGTGACATCTGTCATTGTGACATCTGTCATTGTGACATCTGTCATTGTGACATCTGTCGTTTTGACATTAGTCATTTTGACATCTCTCTTTGTGGCATCTGTCATTGTGACATCAGCCAATTTGACATCTGTCATTTTGACATATATCATTGTGACATCTGCCATTTTGACGTCTGTCACTTTGACGTCTATCATTGTGACATCTATCATTTTGATATCTGTCATTTTGACGTATGTCATTGTGACATCTGCCATTTTGACGTCTGTCACTTTGACGTCTATCATTGTGACATCTATCATTTTGATATCTGTCACTTTGACGTCTTTGATTGTAACATCTGTCATTTTGACGTCTGTCATTTTGACGTCTGTCACTTTGACACCTGTCACTGTGACATCTATCATTGTCACAACTGTCAATTTGACGTCTGTCATTGTGACATCCATCATTTTGATAGCTGTCACTTTGACATCTTTCAATTTGGCATCTGTCATTGTTACACCTGTCATTGTGACATCTGTCAATTTGACGTCTGTCATTGTGACATCTATCAATTTGATATCTTTCATTGTGACATCTGTCATTGTGACATCTATCATTTTGATATCTGTCACTTTGACATCTGTCATTTTGACGTCTGTCATTGTTACATTTGTGACATTGTGACATTTATCATTTTGATATCTGTCACTTTGACATCTGTCACATTGACGTCTGTCACTTTGACATCTGTCACATTGACGTCTGTCACTTTGACATCTGTCACATTGACGTCTGTCATTGTTACATTTGTCATTGTGACATCTGTCATTGTGACATCTGTCATTTTGACATTTGTCAATATGACATCTGTCATTGTGACATCTGTCATTGTGACATCTGTCATTGTGACATCTGTCAATTTGACATCTGTCATTTTGACATCTGTCATTGTGACATCTGTCATTTTGACGTCTGTCACTTTGACATCTGTCACTGTGACATCTATCATTGTGACAACTGTCAATTTGACGTCTGTCATTGTGACATCCATTATTTTGATAGCTGTCACTTTGATATCTGTCACTGTGACATCTATCATTGTGACAACTGTCAATTTGACGTCTTTCATTGTGACATCCATTATTTTTATATCTGTCACTTTGACATCTGTCATTTTGACATTTGTCATTGTGACATCTCTCATTGTGATATCTGTGAATTTGACATCTGTCTATTTGACATCTGTCATTTTGACATTAGTCATTTTGACATCTGTCATTGTGACCTCTGCCAATTTGACATCTGTCATTTTGACATATGTCATTGTGAGATCTGCCAATTTGATATCTGTCATTTTGACATATGTCATTGTGACATCTGTCATTGTGACATCTGTCATTGTGACATCTGTCATTGTGACATCTGTCATTGTGACATCTGTCATTGTGACATCTGTCATTTTGACATTAGTCATTTTGACATCTCTCATTGTGGCATCTGTCATTGTGACATTAGCCAATTTGACATCTGTCATTTTTATTTATTTATTTATTTATTTATTTTTTTTATTTATTTAGTCAATCAAGTTATAATACTTTATAGAGACATTAGAATAAATTAAAAATAAATAACTTATTTATATATTTTATACATTACAATATTTACAATAATTTCAATATATCTTTCTTGATATCAACTCTACTTTTATTAAAATCAATGACACGTTCCAATTCATTAAAAGCAATACACGAATCAGTAATTGGATTATGTTTTGCATAACTTCTACTATGAATAGGAACATATAAAAAATTTCCATCTCTCGGTCGCAAGCTACGAGAAGGTGCATAAATATCGTACATCGATAGTAACACCGGACATTTAATATTAAAATTGATGACATCAAAAGCAAAAAGTGCAGAATATAATTTTCTTCTCACCACCAAAGGTTTTAAGTCAATTAAAGCACATCTGCTCTCATAAGACGGAAAATTTGAATTTCTAAATGTCTTCCGCAAGGAAAATTTTGTGAACCTCCTCTGAATTTTTTCAATCCGAAAGATACTTGATTGAGTATAGGGATTCCATATAACGCAACAATACTCTAGTAATGGCCTAACAATGGATAAATAAAGGGTTTTAAGGGTATAAGGATCTTCAAAAGACTTTGAATTCCTAATAATGAAACCTAACATCGAATTTGCTCTGGAAATGACATGGTCGATTTGAAGTGAAAAACTCATTTTAGAGTCAAAAATAACTCCAAGGTCTTTTTGACTTAATAATCTTTGTAAACAATGATTGTTAATATTGTAATCATAACATATAGGATTAAGTATTTTCGAAAAAGTTACAACACTGCATTTATTACTGTTGAAATGCAGTCCATTTAGATTACACCACTCAACTACATTATTAAGATCATCCTGAATTTTGCATGCATCCAACGGAGATGTTATATTACTAAAAATCTTCAAATCATCGGCATATAATAGACAGTTTGAATGTGAAATATAATTTGGTAGATCGTTTATAAAAAGTATAAAAAGGAGCGGTCCGAGATGACTGCCCTGGGGTACCCCGGAAAAATTTTCAATTTTATTTGACAGTACATTACCGATTTTGACATATTGATTTCTTCCAACTAGATAACTATTAATCCATTTAAGAAGTGCAGAGTGAAAACCAAACCGTTCGAGTTTTCTCACGAGAATATTATGTTGCACACGATCGAAAGCTTTTGAAAAATCGGTATAGATAACGTCGACTTGCACTCGGTTTTCCAAATTAAGAAGACAGTAGTTTGTGAACAAGGATAAATTTGTTGTTGTCGATCTACCACTCATAAATCCATGTTGGTGATCAGAAATATGATTTCGAACTAAATCATACAACTTGTTTTTCACTATTGCTTCAAATACCTTAGGGATCAGCTGTAGTTTAGCAATAGGTCTATAATTTTCAACAGAACACTTAGACCCAGATTTGTGCAGAGGTGTTATCAAAGAATATTTCCAAGTATCTAAAAATATACCTTGTTTTAAAGACAAATTGAAAATATAACATAGCGGGGCTGCCAAATTATGTTTACAATATTTCAAAAGAATTGGTGGAATATTATCCGGTGCAATGGAAAAACTGTTGTCAAGCGATGATAAGGCTGTCAACACATCATCTAAAGATAAAAATAAACTACCAGCATCAATATTAGAATTATAATAACCAAACATTTTATCATAACTAATGTTCAACTCAATAAAATTTGATTGAAAAAATGAAGCAAAATTGTTACAAATATCTTTAAGATTATCAGTAGAAGCACCTTTGTACGATACGTTAGATGGAATTCCTAGTGATTTACGTTTAGTATTCAGAAATGACCAAAAACAATTAGAATTTCTTTTGACATATATCATTGTGACATCTGCCATTTTGACGTCTGTCACTTTGACGTCTATCATTGTGACATCTATCATTTTGATATCTGTCATTTTGACGTATGTCATTGTGACATCTACCATTTTGACGTCTGTCACTTTGACGTCTATCATTGTGACATCTATCATTTTGATATCTGTCACTTTACGTCTTTGATTGTAACATCTGTCATTTTGACGTCTGTCATTTTGACGTATGTCACTTTGACATCTGTCACTGTGACATCTATCATTGTGACAACTGTCAATATGACGTCTGTCATTGTGACATCCATCATTTTGATACCTGTCACTTTGACATCTGTCAATTTGACATCTGTCATTGTTACACCTGTCATTGTGACATCTGTCTTTGTGACATCTGTCATTGTGACATCTGTCATTGTGACATCTGTCATTGTGACATCTGTCAATTTGACATCTGTCATTTTGACATTGGTCATTTTGACATCTGTCATTGTGACATCTGTCATTGTGACATCTGTCATTGTGACATCTGTCATTGTGACATCTGTCAATTTGACATCTGTCATTTTGAGATCTGTCATTGTGACATCTGTCATTTTGACGTCTGTCACTTTGACATCTGTCATTGTGACATCTGTCATTGTGACATCTGTCATTGTGACATCTGTCTTTGTGACATCTGTCATTGTGACATCTGTCATTGTGACATCTGTCATTGTGACATCTGTCATTGTGACATCTGTCATTGTGACAACTGTCATTGTGACATCTGTCATTGTGACATCTGTCATTGTGACATCTGTCATTGTGACATCTGTCATTGTGACATCTGTCATTGTGACATCTGTCATTGTGACATCTGTCATTGTGACATCTTTCATTGTGACATCTGTCATTGTGACATCAGTCATTGTGACATCTGTCAATTTGACATCTGTCATTGTGACATCTGTCATTGTGACATCTGTCATTGTGACATCTGTCATTGTGACATCTGTCATTGTGACATCTGTCATTGTGACAACTGTCATTGTGACATCTGTCATTGTGACATCTGTCATTGTGACATCAGTCATTGTGACATCTGCCAATTTGACAGCTGTCATATGTCATTGTGACATCTGTCATTTTGACGTCTGTCACTTTGACAGCTGTCACTGTGACATCTATCATTGTGACATCTGTTGTTGTGACATCTGTCAATTTGACGTCTGTCATTGTGACATCTATCATTTTGATATCTGTCACTTTGACATCTGTCATTTTGACGTCTGTCATTGTTACATTTGTGACATTGTGACATTTATCAATTTGATATCTGTCACTTTGACATCTGTCGCATTGACGTCTGTCTCTTTGACATCTGTCACATTGACGTCTGTCATTGTTACATTTGTCATTGTGACATCTGTCATTGTGACAACTGTCATTGTGACATCTGTCATTGTGACATCTGTCATTGTGACATCTGTCATTGTGACATCTGTCATTGTGACATCTGTCATTGTGACATCTGTCATTGTGACATCTGTCATTGTGACAACTGTCATTGTGACATCTGTCATTGTGACATCTGTCATTGTGACATCTGTCACTTTGACATCTGTCATTTTGACATTAGTCATTTTGACATCTGTCACTGTGACATCTGTCACTGTGACACCTGTCATTGTGACATCTGTCAATTTGACATCTGTCATTTTGACATTAGTCATTTTGACATCTGTCACTGTGACATCTGTCACTGTGACATCTGTCACTGTGACACCTGTCATTGTGACATCTGTCATTGTGACATCTGTCATTGTGACATCTGTCATTGTGACATCTGTCAATTTGACATCTGTCATTTTGACATTAGTCATTTTGACATCTGTCACTGTGACATCTGTCACTGTGACACCTGTCATTGTGACATCTGTCAATTTGACATCTGTCATTGTGACATCTGTCATTGTGACATCTGTCATTGTGAAATCTGTCATTGTAACATCTGTCATTGTGACATCTGTCATTGTGACATCTGTCATTGTGACATCTGTCATTGTGACATCTGTCATTTTGACGTCTGTCACTTTGACATCTGTCACTGTGACATCTATCATTGTGACATCTGTTGTTGTGACATCTGTCAATTTGCCGTCTGTCATTGTGACATCTATCATTTTGATATCTGTCACTTTGACATCTGTCATTTTGACGTCTGTCATTGTTACATTTGTGACATTGTGACATTTATCAATTTGATATCTGTCACTTTGACATCTGTCACATTGACGTCTGTCACTTTGACATCTGTCACATTGACGTCTGTCATTGTTACATTTGTCATTGTGACATCTGTCATTGTGATATCTGTCATTTTGACATTTGTCAATATGACATCTGTCATTGTGACATCTGTCAATATGACATCTGTCATTGTGACATCTGTCAATTTGACATCTGTCATTTTGAGATCTGTCATTGTGACATCTGTCATTTTGACGTCTGTCACTTTGACATCTGTCACTGTGACATCTATCATTGTGACAACTGTCAATTTGACGTCTGTCATTGTGACATCCATTATTTTGATAGCTGTCACTTTGACATCTGTCACTGTGACATCTATCATTGTGACAACTGTCAATTTGACGTCTTTCATTGTGACATCCAGTATTTTTATATCTGTCACTTTGACATCTGTCATTTTGACATTTGTCATTGTGACATCTCTCATTGTGATATCTGTCATTTTGACATATGTCATTGTGACATCTGTCATTGTGACATCTGTCATTGTGACATCTGTCGTTTTGACATTAGTCATTTTGACATCTCTCTTTGTGGCATCTGTCATTGTGACATCAGCCAATTTGACATCTGTCATTTTGACATATATCATTGTGACATCTGCCATTTTGACGTCTGTCACTTTGACGTCTATCATTGTGACATCTATCATTTTGATATCTGTCATTTTGACGTATGTCATTGTGACATCTGCCATTTTGACGTCTGTCACTTTGACGTCTATCATTGTGACATCTATCATTTTGATATCTGTCACTTTGACGTCTTTGATTGTAACATCTGTCATTTTGACGTCTGTCATTTTGACGTCTGTCACTTTGACACCTGTCACTGTGACATCTATCATTGTGACAACTGTCAATTTGACGTCTGTCATTGTGACATCCATCATTTTGATAGCTGTCACTTTGACATCTTTCAATTTGGCATCTGTCATTGTTACACCTGTCATTGTGACATCTGTCAATTTGACGTCTGTCATTGTGACATCTATCAATTTGATATCTTTCATTGTGACATCTGTCATTGTGACATCTATCATTTTGATATCTGTCACTTTGACATCTGTCATTTTACGTCTGTCATTGTTACATTTGCGACATTGTGACATTTATCATTTTGATATCTGTCACTTTGACATCTGTCACATTGACGTCTGTCACTTTGACATCTGTCACATTGACGTCTGTCACTTTGACATCTGTCACATTGACGTCTGTCATTGTTACATTTGTCATTGTGACATCTGTCATTGTGACATCTGTCATTTTGACATTTGTCAATATGACATCTGTCATTGTGACATCTGTCATTGTGACATCTGTCATTGTGACATCTGTCATTGTGACATCTGTCAATTTGACATCTGTCATTTTGACATCTGTCATTGTGACATCTGTCATTTTGACGTCTGTCACTTTGACATCTGTCACTGTGACATCTATCATTGTGACAACTGTCAATTTGACGTCTGTCATTGTGACATCCATTATTTTGATAGCTGTCACTTTGACATCTGTCACTGTGACATCTATCATTGTGACAACTGTCAATTTGACGTCTTTCATTGTGACATCCATTATTTTTATATCTGTCACTTTGACATCTGTCATTTTGACATTTGTCATTGTGACATCTCTCATTGTGATATCTGTGAATTTGACATCTGTCTATTTGACATCTGTCATTTTGACATTAGTCATTTTGACATCTGTCATTGTGACCTCTGCCAATTTGACATCTGTCATTTTGACATATGTCATTGTGAGATCTGCCAATTTGATATCTGTCATTTTGACATATGTCATTGTGACATCTGTCATTGTGACATCTGTCATTGTGACATCTGTCATTGTGACATCTGTCATTGTGACATCTGTCATTTTGACATTAGTCATTTTGACATCTCTCATTGTGGCATCTGTCATTGTGACATTAGCCAATTTGACATCTGTCATTTTGACATATATCATTGTGACATCTGCCATTTTGACGTCTGTCACTTTGACGTCTATCATTGTGACATCTATCATTTTGATATCTGTCATTTTGACGTATGTCATTGTGACATCTACCATTTTGACGTCTGTCACTTTGACGTCTATCATTGTGACATCTATCATTTTGATATCTGTCACTTTACGTCTTTGATTGTAACATCTGTCATTTTGACGTCTGTCATTTTGACGTATGTCACTTTGACATCTGTCACTGTGACATCTATCATTGTGACAACTGTCAATATGACGTCTGTCATTGTGACATCCATCATTTTGATACCTGTCACTTTGACATCTGTCAATTTGACATCTGTCATTGTTACACCTGTCATTGTGACATCTGTCAATTTGACGTCTTTCATTGTGACATCTATCATTTTGATATCTGTCACTTTGACATCTGTCATTTTGACGTCTGCCACTGTTACATTTGTCATTGTGACATCTGTCATTGTGACATCTGTCATTGTGACATCTGTCATTGTGACATCTGTCATTGTGACATCTGTCATTGTGACATCTCTCATTGCGACATCTCAAATTGTGACATCTGTCAATTTGACATCTGTCTATTCGACATCTGCCAATTTGACATCTGACATTTTGACATATGTCATTGTGAGATCTGCTAACTTGATATCTGTCATTTTGACATGTGTCATTGTGACATCTGTCATTGTTACATTTGTCACTGTGACATCTGTCATTGTGACATCTGTCATTTTGACATTTGTCATTTTGACATCTGTCACTGTGACATCTGTCATTTTGACATTAGTCATTTTGACATCTCTCATTGTGACATCTGTCATTGTGACATCTGCCAATTTGACATCTATCATTTTGACATATGTCATTGTGACATCTGCCATTTTGACGTCTGTCACTTTGACGTCTATCATTGTGACATTTATCATTTTGATATCTGTCACTTTTACGTCTTTCATTGTAAAATCTGTCATTTTGACATCTCAAATTGTTACATCTGTCACTTTGATGTCTGTCATTGCGACATCTATCGACATCTGTCATTTTCACGACTGTCATTGTGACATCTATCATTTTGATATCTGTCACTTTGATATCTGTCACTTTGACGTCTTTCGTTGTAACATCTGTCATTCTGACATCTCAAATTGTTACATCTGCCACTTTGACATCTGTCATTGCGACATCTATCATTGTGACATCTGTCATTTTGACGACAGTCATTGTGACATCTGTCATTGTGACAGTCATTTTTGCATCTGTCATTTTGACGTCTGTCACTTCGACGACTGTCATTGTGAAATCTACCATTTTGATATCTGTCACTTTGACATCTGTCACTTTGATGTCTGTCATTGTCACATCTGTCATGTTGATATCTGTCATTTTAACATTTGATATTGTGACAGCTATCATTGTGATAGCTCTCAATTTGACATCTGTCATTCTGACGACTTTTATTGTGACATCTTTGACCTCTGTCATTTCGACATTAGTCATTTTGACGTTAGTAATTTTGACATCTATTATTTTAACATACGTCATTGTGACATCTGTCATTGTGACATCTGTCATTTTGACATTTGTTACTGTGACATTTGTCATTTTGACATCTGTTAATTTGAAATCTGTCATTCTGACGTCTGTTATTGTGACATTTGTCGCTTTGACGTCTGTCATTTTTACATCTGTCACTGTGACATCTGTCATTGTGACATCTGTCATTTTGACATTTGTTACTGTGAAATATGTCATTGTGACATCTGTCAATTCGAAATCTGTCATTCTGACGTCTGTTATTGTGACTTCTATCATTTTTACCTGTGTCATTTTGACGTTAGTCATTTTGGTATTAGTAATTGTGACATCTGTCATTGTGACATCTGTCACTTTTACTTCTGTCACTTTCACATAAGTCATTGTCTCGTGGGTCATTTTGACTTCTGCTGTTTTGACGTCTGTCATTTTGATGTCTGTCACTTTGAGGTCTGTCATTTTCACATCTGATATATTGACATATGTCATTGTAACATCTGTCATTTTGATATCTGTCATTTTGATATCTGTCATTTTTATATCTGTCATTTTGACGTCTGCCATTTTGACAATTGTCGATTTGACATCTGTAATTTTTACATATGTCTGTGACATCTGTCATTGTGACATCTGTCAATTTATATCGACAATTGTGACATCTATCACTTTTACGTCTGTCGCTTTGACATAGTTATTTTCACGTGTATCATTTTATGTCACTTTGACGTTTGACATTTTCACATCTGTCATATTGAAATCTGTCAATTTGACGTCTGTCATTTTGTCGTCTGTCATTGTAGCGTCTGTCACTTTAACATCTGTCACTGTGACATCTGTCATTGTGACGTCTGTCACTTTGAAATTTGTCATTGTGACATCTCATTTTGATATCTGTCATTTTGATATCTGTAATTTTGACATCTGTCATTTTGACACCTGCCATTTTGTAATTTGTCATTCATTTTGACGTCTTTGTGACATCTGGCATTGTGATGTTTTTTCATTCATTTTGACGTCTGTTTGACATCAGTATGTCATTTTGTCATCTGTCATTTTGTCATTTACCATTTTGACATATGTCAATTTGATGTCTTTCATTTTGACAGAAGCTGGGGTTTCTTTCGGGACATAAAGAAGAAATTTCAAAACTTTTGATGTTAAAACTAATTTCATATTTTTTTTGGTCATTAGAACAAACTCTGAAAATTTCATTTAAATCCTTTGAGTCGTTTTAGAAAAATAAAACAGTTTGCTGAAAAAGTGGCCGTGGAAGTGGTCCACCCAAATCGTTTAAGCCATTTCGTTGTACGATTTTTGATTTTTGATTTCAAAATTCAATTTTCTTATTCATTGGTTTTCAAATCCTGTAAACAAAAAGTTCTTTCTGCTGAAGCGAAACGAAAATTCGATAATGGAAACTGAATCGAAACGACTACGGAAAAAACAAATTTCATCAATTATAACAAAAACAAACAAAATCACAAAAGCCTTTGCTGTAATAAAGGATACAAAAATAAAAATACAAATAAAAACTCGAATGTCAATTTTCCGCAGACAATTAATAGTTCGTGGAAATAATTCAGTGCGAAAAAGAATGGAGACTTCTCCAAATAATCTGCTAAAGTTATTAATTTCGCTCGTTGAACAGCGTACTGCAGAACAAAAATGAAAACGAAATTTTTCGTTTATGATTTCGTTGCTTCAATTTTTTATGGAAATTTTCGTTGCTTAAGTATATACTTATTTTTTTTTATTAAAATTAAAACTATGAAAACATTTTAAGTTTTTCCTAAATCATTATTTTTCATAAAAAAAACTTTTTAAATTTGAACGTTTCTAACGTAAAATACCCAATTTCCTTATCCCTTCCCTCAGTCATTAGCCCAGTTAAAAAATTCGATTTAATTCTTTACTATTCACATTTCACATTAGTTAATAGTAGATAATATCTAAATCAAGGAATTCTATACAGACTCATCTGTTATTCTATTGTAGAATGTAGATACCTTGAATATATTTCTTCAAACAATATCGATTTTCCTCTGTTTTATTTGATCTTTGACTTTACTGAATCGCTTAAATGTATGTTTCCACAATTTTTTATTATTAAATTAATTTCTAAAAAAACGAGGATTTTGTTCCACTGTATTTCAAATGGTATAAATTGAAACACTGCACAGATTTTATTGCATATTTCAAAGCTTGAATCAACATTTCTTGTGAATAAAATTAAAAGAATACTTTAAGGAGTTAACAAATTCTTTGCATTGCATATTTGACTGAAAATAAATTTCACAACAAATTAGCCATGTTTTATTATCTACGGATCTGTGCCTTCTATCGCATCGGCAAAAGCAGTCGAAAAACGATGAAATGTTACAATTTTCATATGAGTTTTGTTCCATTTTTCAAAGTTTCTCGACTACTTTTATCGATGCGAGAGTTAGAGAACTAAGGCACTGGATCAGAACAACTTTGGATCCTGCTCTGTATCTGGATCTCATTTAAAGATCCAAAAATAAGTTTTAAATCCGGCGGGTAGACGGCTCTTCAGTTGGTAGGGAGTGCAAACTGTTTAGTGTAAAGAAAAAAGACTGTATCTACATTAAAAATAAACGAACATAAGAAAAAAAGAGATGAGCATACAACACTGTTTTCATTAGGATCAGTATCGTTTTATTTTCAAAGGATGATCCGTAGATAATAAAATGCGGCTATAGTATCCAGTCTTTACGTCTTTTTTGTATTTGAATTATTAATTTCCAATAAAATATACATCAAATTGGATTTTATTGATTGGATTATTTGCTTTAACTAATTCTTGTAATTTTCTTATTTGTTTTGTTATGCTTTTCTAACGGGGTTCTCAGACATTCTCATTTAACCACTTATATTATTTAAGTTGCGACGTTCAATACAATTTAAAAATAGTTTATTTCAAAGTTTCGAATTTTTAATTGAATATAAATTTATTTATCGTCACTTTCTGAGATTATTCAAATTTATTAGTAACAAACATATAATTTATAGAGAAAAAGGATCATTCATTTACTTTGTTATATTAATCCAATTAAATGTGTTTAACTATCTTAAGCCAATTTATAACATAAATAAGTTTAAGCTTAAGCGAGTCTAAAGGTAATGGGATGGAAGATATGTAGGTGGAAGCTCCGTAAAACAAGATTTTAATGGTGTCTTTGATTAAATGAATGTAGCCGAATGAATTTATAATGAAAAATAAGTTGTAAAAAGGATACAACATGGCATATATACTGTCGTTGCTTTTGCATTATAATTGATTTTGAAGTATACCTAGATATGTATGGATATGTAACCAATCTTATATATAGATTACTGATGCGGAGTGGTTTATGGTGAGATATATTTGAATTAGTACCAGGGCAATCGATTTAACCGACTCGTCCGGACCAACTACCTTATATGAAAAATGTACAAAGAAATACTAATCTGTGGAAAAAAATAAGTGAAGATTTTAAAACGCAATTATCTTTATTTTGGGAGAAGGAATACTCCCTAAAAAGTTTATTGCCAGACAGCTGGTTTGCATAAAAAATATTTAAGATGAAATGTCGAATATATCAGTTTTTCACAATTTTTAAATGGTAAATGCTGGAGAAAAAATTTTCATGCAAAGCTTAATGAAAATATATCATGCAGTTTTCTATAACATTTTATTGTCATTAAAAAAAAAAACCATCGATGAGTGTTTTTGAAAACCTGTCAATGCTATGTTTGTACATTATGCTACCATAGTCTTCCGCAGGGGGGAAAGGGGGCACTTGCCCTCACCCAGCTCTGTGCTACGACTTTTGTCTACCAACATTTTATCAGTTTTGTTTTCACTTTTTTGTCAAATTCCATAGGTTGCCACCTTCTGACTCTGGAACTTGGTCGAATAAATCCCCAAGTTCTATAGTTTTGCCCCATTTTTAAAAATTTATTTTAGAACCATCCAACTAGGTCACACTATTGGAGATTCTCGAAATTTGCCTGCAAAACAAAATTTTAAAAAGGGGAGATGATGTGCAAATGAAAATTAATTAACAAAAAATTAAACATAAATTGGGTGGCACGACAGCTCGTTATATAGAACCAGGACTTACTCTTAGTGACTAAAAACTCTCAACCATTCCTGTGTACGTGGCAGGAATGTAGGGGACCTACAATTTTCTGTCAAATCCGAACGACTAAGGTGAGAAGCACTTTTTCATGACAAGAAATACTCTTGGAGGATTTGTCAATTCCTCGTAGGTACATAAGAGGCAGTAGCCCGTGAAAATTATTTCTGTTTTTTTTTTAGGTGAAATAGGCTGGGAATGCAAAGTCTTCATGTTTGCCGCTATTTAACCTGAGTTACTTTTATGTTTTATTGCCATAGAAAAGTTTTTTTGTTTCTAAGAGTTTGCTGTCATGTAGTGGGGTGATACAAAAACCGTATTTTTGTAATGGGGCTTCACTTACAACGCGAAGAATGCCCACAGACAGATTCTGTTTACTACTATAATGAAAAAAACTTCAACTTCGAAGAATCGTTTAGTAAACAGAATGATCAAGTTTATGCTCGGACATCAAAAGATGGGGTCCGAACTTATTCCTTTTAGTGTCGAAAGAGTGACCATCAAGGCGTTACCGACCTTTGTTTTTGTGAGTAAGGAGTTAAAACTTCGACAAAAATTTACCAAACGACTGTTTAAGAAGGTATTGTAAAGCCAACAAGCAATGGACATATACCAACATTTTATCTCCCGATTAAAACACCAAATTACGCAATCTACTTAGAAACAGGCTTACCAAAACTTTTTACGTACACCCTTCGGCTTCAAGCTGACTTTATCATTAAAATTTTGGGATACCCTGACTCGCGGTTGAGCAGAAACCTTCTACTTTACGAAGTAAGAAATAAAGATTGGTGGATGAAGGAGTGGACAAATTTTGGTACTACTTATGGAGAAGAAATTAATTTCGACCCAAACAACCTTCAACTTTAAAAGGATCAGTTTTATAAAATTATACAAAACCAAGAAGACTCTGCTCGAAATCTCATGATTGAAGAGGCCTGTCAATCAGAAAGCAGAATATTATACAGCCAATTGGAGTATAATCTCTGTGACAAAAATTATTTTACAGATGCATTTAGCTGCAAACAAATATCCTTCATATTCAAAGTAAGATGTGAAGTCCTAGGTCTCAAAGGAAGTCCTTACAATGGAAGTTTTAATCAGTTCTGCACTCTATGTAACATGAAAGCCAAAGAAGACTGCTTTCATTTATTAAGTACATGCCCTATCTTCAAGCAAAATAGACTGCGTTATTTTGGAAAAACTACTTTAACAATGGAGGAGACAAAACATATCTTGAATGGATCTGACTGGAAAGGACTTGCTCGTTTTTTGAAAGAAACTTATACATTTAGAATCATGCATAATACGTCATATTCAAATAACAATTTTACCTAAATCATATGAAAAACAATACAAATTTAAATTTTATATTTTTATCTTAAAATTATTAAATGTTGCCAGTCGAGCTGACGGCAATGCCAGAGCTTCAAAATTCATAAAAATCTATGTACATGTAACAAACTCAAATTGTCAATAAAATGAATTCTTACTTACTTACTTATACCAACAAGATTCTGTGAGGCAAAAATACCCATTCAATGGCTCAAAAACAATGTTGCGAACTCATAATACTGAATGATTGACCAGCTAGTAGTTTAAACTTCATCCCATTTGATTTTGTAATCTGTGGTCCGTTTTAGAAGGAACAGCCTCCTGCTCTAGTAGATATCCAAATTTTGAGCCATCCGTACAGCAAACAATTTTTCAAAGAATGAGGTTCGTGCTGCGATGGATTTTTGACTATAGGCATAGATGACGTTATATCATTTGAAATTCATTTTCCTTATATCATTTTCAGTTTTTATGACTAGACTAGGTATACGTTGACAAGCAATTCTGTCCCCCGAACACAAAGAAATAAAGACAGCTATGTATGTATATATCTAAAATTAAATTCAGTAAAATTTGCTAAAGACGGTGCCAAGCCTATCAAAACAGAATGTGGTTAGACGTATAAACCAGTTCATCTGTAAATATGTTTGCAAAAAAGCAAACCCAATGGATGGAACCTAAGCATCTGTTTCCCAATCTCTCGAAAATAATACCAATTAGATACTAGAAAAAATGTTTTTTTTTAAATGTCTACTAATAAAACTACTATAAGGAAAATCGCAAATATACTACCCAATACTTTTTTTTTAAATGGCAACAATGCTATAATAGTTAACTTTTATTTTATTTAGAATTGTCCTAGAAGAATATTGCTTTTTTCAAATAATATTCAACCTGAGCCATCAAAAAAAAAAAAACTATCAAATAAACCACCAAATAAAATGATTTTCCAGGGCTCCTAGTTCAAGTTTTTCACTGTCATCACCTATGTCTAAGTAAACCTATAACCCAAAAATAAAAAACAAAAATAGAAATAAATAAACATAAAAATCTATGCTCAATAAAATATATCCTTTCGCATCATCTATAAAATGGCAACCCTTTAGTTTTTTTTTTTTTTTTTTTTTGCAAATCCAAAGCTTTGTAATGGAATTTGTTTTATTATTTTATTTTATTCGCATATACCTACCCATGCTGTTCTGTTATCCCAGTCATTCACAACCAGCAGGGTGCATTTTACATACCTATATCTATGTACCTTCATATAGTTCATGTACGTAAACACTCATTTCTTTTTTGTTTGCTTTGTGCGATTGTGACACATTTATATTCACACTTTCCACATATATACGACATATATCTACCTAAAAATAAGGCTTAAGTTGACTCCATCGCGCTGCATGCCAAACAACTTCACCAGAACACGAAACCAAAACACCAATGCTATGCCTCGCGCCGTCCGTCCGTGCCGCCACTGCCAACGACAACGATGATGCTGATGATGATGATGATGATGGTGATGATGAAAACGACAAGAAACGACGACAAGAACGACAAAACTAAACCATACTTAACCACTGCCGAGGATTCGAACGAATACATGCCTCCTAGATAACACACATCGTCCCCATCATCATAATCATCATCATCAGTGAAAGAGTATAGAGCCATCCAGCCACCCAGCATCCAGGAGCAGAAGCAGAAGGAACCAAAAACCAAAGTAGCACCATTTATAGTTTCATCCCCCGGTGAAACGTAAAGAAAAAAAAAAATATGAAGTTATAAAGGATTCCCATTCGCATCCTTTCGATGGTAGTCTTTGCCGAGCAGCTCCCCAGAGCGGAGCAAAAAAACTTTTCACTACATTTTCGTGTCGAGGAGAATTGCTGCGCGCATACTTTGTGTTTTTTCAAATCGAGAACTAGGATACGAAAAATATTTAAAATAAAAAAAAAAAAAATATATTCCCTTTGGTCGACGTAGTCGTATGTCTCTCGTGCAAACTTCAACTATATCAAGACATAATGTCCTTGCTGTTATTGTTGTTTTCATTGTGCATCATCATTGTACTACCTAAATTCGCGGCGTATTTTTGAACAAAAAAAAATGACTTTTATCCCATTTTGCTTTATCCACTTCTTCAACAAAATGATGGTTGGGTTGTCGCGGTCGTCGTCGTCATCGGTAGTGATTTACCCAGTCCCTAGGGGACAATTTTTTACAACACTATCCCTCTTCCTTTTGATGTTTGTTTGTGATATTTGCTTACCACGCCATGGACGTAGCACACCGGAAATCACAACAATGGCACATGTTGTGACGGAAACCAATATCCTCACGATTCGCAGCTCCGGTAAAGTGTGATGTTTTTTTCTTTACATTTATTTTTAGCAACAAAAAAAATACGAAAAAAATTCCTTATTACCATCTAAATGGACTGTTTTGCATGTGATTGTATATGTTTGTAGATGTTTTTATTTACCGTTATTTTCTCAATGTGATAACAACAAAATGTGACAAAAAAAAACAAAAAAAAAAGTATCTAATCTTAAGCTTCGTATAAATATACATCCTTTATCGAGATGATGCGTGATGTCCTTTTGTGTGATTTGGTGGTCATCAGATGTGCACAGAGGAAGGGGGGGGGGGGGGGATCAGGGGGGAATGGGTCCTCCATTTCTTAATTTTTTTTTTTTTTGTGAATGATGATGATGGATTGATGAAAGATACATATATTTGGATTCAATATATCGATGATGACGTTTAACATTTTTTTACAATTAAATTCTAAAGGCGGCTTGGCACTGAATTCCTTTGGAAATTCCATTCCATTTTCTACATATACAATAGATACATATACCATTCATTCTCGATTATTTATCAAAGAATGCCTTAAACACGAGCATCAGCAGGAGGCAAATTCCGGATCCGTAAACCGTCAGCAACATTGCTGAATGCAATATCCTTAACCTACAAAAAAAAAACGATAAACATATAAATATTTATATTTATTTTGGTTGTGCATCTAATACATATTTAATGCGGAGGGATATAGTACCTTCTTAACAATCTTATTCCTTTGGGTATGGTCTTTGGTTCCTCTTTAGCCAAGTAACGTCTTACACCACACATGCTGTGGTAAAATTGTCGACTCCATACGATTTGTCGCATGTCAAAAGGATACATTTCGTGATCCGTTTCCGGTAGTTTGGCCCAAATGCTTTTGATGTTGTCGGACGTAAAAGTCCAGTCGTGCTCGGCAAAGTAGTTAAGCAAAGAACAGGATTTGTGGATTTTCTTATACATCTTAAGCATTCTATATAGATAGATAGATAGATAGAAAGTTTCATAAAGTAACGAAGAAGAAAGATATTTGTAGAGAAAGGAAGGATTATTTTTTTATGTTTGTGTTTTGGGGAATTCCCTGTACATATAACTTACCTTCGTTTGCGACCAATCAAAATGAGGCAAAAGTCAAAGATCACTGCCGGAATTATGTGATAGAAGAAACAGAGAATACTAAACCAAGTCTTGGATTGAGTCACTGTAAGAGTTGGATACCATAGCATGCGAGTGAATGGCATCTTAACACCATCTGTTAGGGCGGATGTCCTGTAGGCCTCCCATTGGACAAGGTTGTTCGGGTCCGGAACAAAGTTGTAAATAGGTGGAATTGTAACACTATATATACATAGACGATATAAAGATAGAAAATTAAAGATGAATGAATAGGTATATACACCACCATATGGGATAACAAAAGTAAATGATATAGTATCTTCTTTGCTGCTGATGTTGCGATGATGTACGTCATACGTACATCAGAACGTTATATAGGGAGTGCATTTAATTTAATATGAAGAAGGACTCAGATGGTCTTGCTCTTATGGTCTAGTTTGATCTGGTAGAGGTGGTGGTGGTGTGGTTATATGTGTCGCCTTTTGTGTGTAATGGATTAAGACATATCTGACTGACAAATAATGCTCCTATTCTACCATACGACTATATACGACGTACATATATCTATATCTATACAAAGAATATATGGGATGTGAATTCAACTATAAGCTTCATCAGGTATTGTTATGGACATGACAAAAGGTTGTTTTGTTTTCATATCTTCTGATGTGTTTGTGTGTGTCTCTGTTTTGTTTTGTTTTGTGTTGTATGTGTTTTTTTATTATTATTTATTTTTTTTTTTTTAAAGATGCTCCTTTAGGACGATGAACATATTGACTCTAGTGTCTATCGTGTCATTGTCACACCGAATAAATATCATTCTCGATTTTATTACTTTTTTTTTTGTTCCTTCTTTTTGGCTTAGATCGAGTTTCATGACCAGAATTGTTGAATAGGTCTGATAAAATTCCTATATCTCTCTTTTTGGAGTTGAGTTCTTAAAGGTATAAACGGGGACTACGTATATCCCTATAGGAGGAGTAGGAGTCTTTTGTAACTTATATATTATGTCCATTTATTGGTCAAATGAATCAAACGAGAAAACGTGTTAAACGTATAAACGATTAGTTGAGGTGACTTTATGTTTAAATTTTGTTGGGAATGTCAATTTTTTTTCTTCTCAAATCAAAAAAAAAAAATGCTCGCCGTAATAATATTTCAAATCTAAGTACCTAGTAACATGTACCTATAAAATCGAGGTTATGAATCAAAGTATCTTATGTTGCCACCAAAATCACAAAAAAAAAACAAAAAATGAAAACAAACCATTACACATTATTTTACGTCGATTAATGTTGTGGATCTTTTTGTGGGAGAATTTTTTTTTTTGTTTTTTCTTTATTTTCTGTGTTGGTTTGGTTGGTTGGTTGTTATCATTTTTGTATGCCACAAGAGGTTGTTTTTTTTTTCTTTTATTGGTGGTGGATTTTATTGCGTTTTTAATTGCGCTGCATTTTTTTTTTGTATTTAATTGGGGAAATAGTACATGCAGTGAATTATTTTTAAAAGTGTAGTACGAGGAGTACATAGTGTGCCATACATAAAATAATATAAACGTAGATAGATGAAAGAAAGACACAGAGTGGCAATGGTATAAAGAAACATTTAATGACTAAGGAAGTCGAGATATAATGATTAAATTGATATATTTTGTTAACCTAATGCTTATATAGAAATTTAATATCTATGCATATACAGGGTGTCCCGTAACTCAAAGTCAAGCGGGTAACGGGTGATAGGGTAGGTTGTACCTGTTCTGGAAAAAATAAGAACAAAAATCTATCTCGCTTGGTTAAGTAATAATAGCAATATTTAGAAAAATAGTGAAAATCGATACCCTAGACCACATTTTTAGGTACTGTGGTCACAAATTTCCGAATTTTGACGTGTTTATTTTTTTAACGTAATCCTAAATAACCATGCTATTGATTTCAATCACAAATTTAAAAATAAATATTGTAAGTTTCGTAAGAAAAATAAAGTTTGACTGAGTCATGTTTCAAAAAAAATTTTTAAGCGAACTTTGACACTTCATATTTAAAAAAAAAATTTACTACACTACCTTGGCAAGTTTTTTAAAAAATTGGCGCGTTTCGTCAAGATTTCAAAATGGTACAACACTTGCTACTTATTCATTCGTAAAAAATATTTTTCATTTTTTATTTGCAAAAAACACCTCAGTTCACTTCAATCACTTTTACCAGAATAATGCGTTTTTGTACTCAAAAATCCATTTTACCAAGGTGTACGTGACATAAACAGAGGCACTAGAATCAGACACTGTTTGCCGTCAATAAGAGTGAGACAGATCTACATTACACAATATGGTACGCTACGATATACGTTCGGTACGGTACGTTCCTTGTTTTACTCGCAACTTCTCACAATCGTGCGTTTTTGTGATACCCTGGACTCGATTATTGTTGTAAAAATTTTGTCAGTTATTATCTAGAAATAGGAACTAAAAACTTCCATATTTTTCGCCAACATTGTTCTGCAGATATCGACTCTGGGAGCGTTTAGTCACGAGGTAGCAAACTTTGTACACGTTGCACATAGTACGGGCTGAAGTAGTTCTGTTTTAAAATTCGATGAGCAATGCTTTTCGGTATTCCAGTGGATCGAAAGGTACCCAAATGTGGGGCATCACCCATGACCACCGGGTGTTCATCTATGCACACCTATCATACTCGCAAGGACGATTGCCTATAGTACTCGTATGGCGGCGCTGCAAAAGGGAGACTCCAAGGACATAACAACGAAGTAGTTTTAAATAAAATTGAATTGAATGTGATTCCAGCGCTTGATCAGTGCGATTGAAAGATCTACTGGAATACCGAAAAGCATTGCTCATCGAATTTTAAATCAAAACAACTACCACCCGTGACCCGAACCATATGCAACGTGTATACGAAGTTTGCTCTCTCGTAACTATACGCTCCCAGTGTTGATATTTGCTGAACAATGTTGGCAAAAATTTGTGAAGTTTTTAGTACCTATTACTAGATAATAACTGACATAATTTCCACAACACTATTCGAGTCCAGGGTAACAAAAGCGCACGATTGTGAGATGTTGCGACTAAAACAAGGAACGTAGCGTACCGAACGTAGATTGTAGCGTACCATATTGTATAATGTCGATCTGTCTCACTCTTATTGACGGCAAACAGTGTCTGATTCTAGTGCCTCTGTTTATGTCACGTACACCTTGGTAAAATGGATTTTTGAGTACAAAAAAGCATTATTCTGGTAAAAGTGATTGAAGTGAACTGAGGTGTTTTTTGCAAATAAAAAATGAAAAAATTTTTTTACGAATGAATAAGTAGCAAGTGTTGTACCATTTTGAAATCTTGACGAAACGCGCCAATTTTTTAAAAAACTTGCCAAGGTAGTGTAGTAAATTTTTTTTTTAAATATGAAGTGTCAAAGTTCGCTTAAAAATTTTTTTTTAAACATGACTCAGTCAAACTTTATTTTTCTTACGAAACTTACAATATTTATTTTTAAATTTGTGATTGAAATCAATAGCATGGTTATTTAGGATTACGTTAAAAAAATAAACACGTCAAAATTCGGAAATTTGTGACCACAGTACCTAAAAATGTGGTCTAGGGTATCGATTTTCACTATTTTTCTAAATATTGCTATTATTACTTAACCAAGCGAGATAGATTTTTGTTCTTATTTTTTCCAGAACAGGTACAACCTACCCTATCACCCGTTACCCGCTTGACTTTGAGTAACGGGACACCCTGTATATTCTGACGAGCAAGGCCGTATATAAGTTTTATGGTGTTTGGTGGGATTGTTAAGTTGTAAATTGGTGGAAGACAAAATACTTTGACTCAAATAATAAAGATATGGTTAAGATTTTTTTTTAGATTGAATTGTTGATAGTTTAAGATATTAAAAAAAAAAAAAAACATTGTTTTCTGGGGGGACGGATTCCGATCTGATCCACGATACACCATTAACATCAGACAGACATTAGACATCAGGATTCATATATTGAGCCTTTGTATAGGTTTGTATGTACCGACAATATATTTATGACTCTTATAGGAATTGAATATGGAAATTGAATAAGAAATTTGTTTTGACACCGAAAGAGTACTTTATAGGAAGGTTAAATTCAAGTATTCAACTCCTTGCAGGGAGTTTCGATTTAAAAATTAAAGTGGATTTTTGTTTCTATTTTCCAAACAAAGGGAGGTTATTTTTATGTTATCGATATAGGTATAGATCGATATAGTAAATATAAGAAAGTCGAAAATATAACAAAAAATATGAATAAATCTAGAAATAAAAATATATATGTATATGAATGTTTAAAAGTCGAAAACGGGAAAGTATATAAAGACGTTTCGGAAATAATTTCCAATAAATCAGGATTTTTTTTTTAATTCGGTGTTGAGTTTTATATTTTTGTAAGTAGTCCCTCTGAATCGCCAAAAATTTACACTGTCATCTCTACAATGTGAACTTCAAATTTTCACAGACTCTATAATGTGAATTTATTTTGTAAAAGTTTTTATCCTTTTCTTATTCGTGCACGCAATCTATAGGTATGTACCGGCTAACTGTTATTTGTCTAGACATATCTTAAGAAATGTTGAATGCAGCTGCAGGCTGGAGAGTTATGTATATATTTTACATTTGTTGATCAGTTCCGGGTTATCATTTTTCATTGAGTTGTGTTTTACTTGATCTGTGTTTGTTTAAACAAAAAGCACATTGGTTTTTATCTATAAAAGATAAGTGTCAAATTTAACCGATTCTAAAGATTTATTTTTAGTTTTTTAAATGAAGACGTGTACTCGCAATTACTTGTATTTTATTTATTTATTTTTTTGTGAATTCAATAAATTTTGAAACTGTGTTTTAAAAAATATTTTGTGTCGTATTCAATGGATATAAAGATTATTTTAATCAGTTTAATGAGAATTAAAAAAAGTTTCAGTTATGTGAATCCCTCTAAAATCCGAAAACGCCTTGTTTTAATTAGTTCACCTTATCTAGGGACTACTGTAATAATAAATAAATGTTGAAGGAATATTTTCGGAATTTTCAATTTTCAAAATCTATCTGACTTCTGACTTATAGATACAAAGTTCAATATTTAAAAATGATTATCAAATCCTTTTGTTTGCGCTTTTAATACATAAAATGTTTCATTGAACAAAAAATATAACTTCGTATGCCTTTGGAACTAACGCATTATTTCTGCATTCTTTTCAAATTACATATTTTATACTTAAATGAAATTGCGCTGGAACGCATACTGTGATCTCGCGCCTTGGAACAATGACCATGCACATTGCACTCGCACAAGTGCTATCTAAAGGTATCAGTGCAAATTATTGGATATATAAACATTTTTAGTTGTCTTCATTTAAATACATGTCAAAATTAAAAACAAAAACAGACACAACATTTTGGAATTAAAAAAAGAGTTTTTGAAAATTTTGTACTTTAAAGACTTTAAACTGCAGGTTATTTTATATAAATTATAATAGAAGTATCAAAAATTACACAGGCCGACAGTGTTTTTGGTACCGCCAAAATGTTAACTGTTTCTATGTTCACTGGTTACTCTGGTTCTAACTGCATACTTAATTTTTGAACCTACGTGTAAGTTTTTAAGATACAGCCAAATAAGACAAATTTAGCGATTTTGAAACAGTTTATTGCGTTACTCTACATGAAGAAAGCTTCTTTTTAGAGATTTTCTTTCATGAATGTCCTTAAGACACTCGCGGGATACACCAGCAGTAATCAGCCATCATTACATCATTACATCAATCCTGGTGGTTCTCTTTGTTTCTCGCTATATGAATCAAGATTTTTGGGAAATCTTTCCGAATGACTGTAGAGGTATTGAACTTTAATACCTACTCATTCTTTTAAAAATTTCCAGAAAGCCCAGCACTAAGTCTTGGAAATTTAGGGACTTATGATTTTCTAAAAAGTTGTTCATTATATTGCAGATTCTAAGTCATTCATTGAATCCACGAATTTGTCATCTTAAATCAAAAGTCTAATCTGTGGTCCATCAAATATACCAGCCTTAGCTTTTTCTGTACTCAAACTAAGAAAATTTGAAAATATATGAATGAAACAAGAGCCAGTTTTAACTAATGCTTTTACATATCGTTCATCAAATCGAAACTAGAGCAGAGGTTAAGACGTTGTGTTTGCCAATAGTAATTAAAGATTCCCTCATGGGATAGTCTTGCTTGATCCACTGGTCGCTTTATGCTTTTGTCCCATTAGCCACTTTGGTGTCTCAGTTAAAAGTTTACCCTTATTAAATCCACTCATTAAACCCACTGAAGATCATGATATTTCAGTTATTCTAAAACAAGAGAGATAGCCAGATACTCCTTCTTTATTTACGTATAGAATGAACTAGTGGAACGACACCATATTTACTTCCATTTTGTAATAGGCTTTTGACGTTTTTTCACTGTGAATTCACCACATATAGAACGAAATGTGTTTGGATTATTTAAGCTTCTGCTCTTCTATAGAACACATATCAAAAACTTTAATTTAAATCCCTTGAAGCTAGACAAAATTACCTAAATGACAAGAAAACTGAGCCTCATATACGAACAAAATGTAAGCGAGGATTAAAGAAAAAAACTGTACGTAGCTTTAACTTAAAAATACAGTTGTTCGAATTCAGTGGCAGTGGAGAGACAAAAATGATATCATTTATGGCGGTCCAAAAAATTTTCTTTATTTTATAGGCCTGTATTATTGATCTCATAAAATAATCACAAAATTAAATTAAATTTCATTAACTTCAGTTTCATTGAAAATAATATCTATCTACTTATAATTAATTCAAGGCATGACTGGTAGAATTGTTCAACGAATAAAAAATAAGAATTTATAATTTTATTTATAGAATTGGTTATTGGCTTAGTAAAAATAAATTACTTTCCTTTCGTCAATCGTCTTAGACAAAATTGGAAACATCAAGTGTTATTCATTCATTTTTGAATATTCATATTTTAAGGGGTGTTCCCATTCACGCCTTTTCTATATTAGATTTTAGATAATGTTTATTGGTTTCCTGACCAAAAATCAATATTTAAAGTTTATTCTGCTGAGATTTTTCGCTGTTTAATGACCTTTTGTACAATAGTAATTGGTTATTATCATACACTTGTACACTTGAACAGTAAACCACTGTTGAAACTCTATTAATCCACCGAAATCGGTGGATAAAAATTGTTGAACCACGCGTTTAAATATTTGTACAACTGGCCCTAAGAAAACAACCTTTATAAAAGTTGATCTGGACCTATTAAACTTCCCGTTATTAATATAGTTGAAGAGTAAAGTACTTGTTTGCACTAAAAATCTTACAGCTCTATTAATAAAAATACAGCATCCGCTCGTAAATACACGTTTTAAATAACACATGGATAGTGGACTTATCCGTTTGATAAAATAAAATATTAATAAACTTATTCGGTCTTCATTTTATCTGTTCACTGAATAACTCCGAAAATTAGGCAGCACTTCCCTAAATTGTACTAAGTATTCAAGTACTTCTTTCATTTTTGCAAGCTAACTGTCATATCAGTCAGCTTTGAATTGAATTGTGAACAGTAAAGTTATCCGCTCGTTGAATACAAACATTTGTGAGATGAGTTATCCGCTCATTGTCAAATGCCTTTTAAGGCTAAAACACGTTTATTATTAAGAATTATAAGTTAAAACATGTGTTAGTGTTGTTTTATATCTATTTTGTGATTATTAATAGGGCTGGTAAAGTGTGCCATCGAAAAAACCCTAACAATTCATCTACAATTTCAAAACAATCCTAAAACCACACTTCAAATTTAATTTAATTCAATTTCATCTATTTTGTATTTATACATAATTTCTAAAGTATTTGTTCCAGATTTGAATCCGGTTAAACCAAAAAATGAAACTCTATTAAGACCATTTAATATATTAAGTTTATACTTTAACCTACATATACCATGCTTATTGTTTTGTATTTATTTCATAAATTTGGTCAGATTCCTTTTCAACTTCCCAACAAACCTCAGCTATATGAGTACACTACACACACACACACCTTATATGTATCTTGGCAAAAATTCTATTTTGAAACATTTCAATAACGAATTCATTCTAATTTGCAGTCCTGCAAGTTTCCTTTTATATGATGATGCCAACGAGTTCTTTTTTTCACTATAGTTATGTGTGGATATGGCAACCTAGTGCTAGGATACGAAAAATGAAATAAAAAAAATATACATACAGATATGTATGTAGGTAACCGACATTCTATATACATCACTATATCTTTTTATATCTTCCGTTTATTGCTTTTTTTTCATCATGAACCTTACAATAAGAATATATACATTTAAATCAATTTCTATATAGTCTCTATAGAAACAAGACAACCACGAGGAGAACCTATATAGATACAGATATAAAACATTGCATATTTTTTGGGGGCGGAGAGTAACATTCTATGAGAAGGTCAACTCTGGTTGGGTTGTGAGTATTCAAATGAAGAACTCCGTATAACTCTGAACGTATAGACCTAATTGAATTGATTTTGATTTGTTTTTTTATTCTTTTTTTATTTAGATAAATAAATATGATTTTTGGAAGCTTTAAGAATGATAAATACAAAATAAACGTCAATTGTATTAACTTCAAGATGTCAATTTGATTGTTATTGCTTGAGAACAAGTTTTTGGAAGATCAAGAAATCGTGCTGCAACATCAAACATTCACCTGACCTCGAAATCATTTTAATTGCAGGAAGGAACATTAAACTCAGACAACAAGTGTGGTTCCATATGATCAGTCGTATCGTAAGCATTGCATGAAAATGAATCACCTTTTACGAGAATTCACGGCTTAAAAGTTAACTGCGAATAATTGAAGCTGTGTTGAATGCCAACTAATTTGTTTACCAACCAGAGAAGCATCATTAAACTCTGAATGTGACACACTACCCAGTGCTCCACCCATCAGTTCTTTACCTCTTTTTACCAAACCTCGCTCACCTCTTCCTACCAAACAATTCTCAATACAAAACGAACGCTGCCAGACCATCGACCGACCATTGACTCAATTTTTATCCATGCAAGTTTCGTACATTTATAAATCTTTTTAGGACTTTCTTGGTTTTCTGGTTCAGAGTGGTGCTCTAAACCAACAACATATACGATTGTAGCAAGCAACCCAACTTCTTGACTTATTCCCGTTCTTATGGCTACAAAGTGTTTTTGGAACGTTATGTGCGGTGCTTTCTGTTATTGACGTCCATAAGTCGTCCCAGGGTATACAGAGAGGGATCGATTTCCTAAACAATCCATGTTTTGAATTACTTTCCATATATGAGGGTTTTTTAGCTCAGAATAGATGTTTGTATATAATGTATGTATGGCCCATAAAAGGATGGTCTTCTGTTGGTTTAGTTGGAATGGGAACATATTATTCAATGTGGAAGTAGAATTGGTTTAATTATTGTGCTTTTATTTTGATGATAAATCTGTGGCAATCTATGGAAGTGATTGGATTGGCTGGGTCAATGGGAAAATATATATAATGTTTGTGGGAAGATTCCCTTTCACTTTACCTATCGTATAGTGTGTGATGTCTTATTGGGAATTTGTATGAGATATTGTTATGGTAAGTTTTTACTTTGGACATTGAAAGGTGTATAGGTTAGGCGGTATAATAAAGGGCAAGTTTTGCATTCTCAAATAAATCAAGCTTTGGATTTTAATCAAAGTGATATAATAATTCTCGGAAACATTAAGAAAACGAGTACGTACACGCAGAAAAATAATTACTAACTGAGAGCGTTTTTCGGTGAGTTAAAAACAATTGGGCACATTTATAGTTCTTCGATAAGTTTTGATTTTGTCATTGCTAAACTAAACTCCGGTTTAAGTTATTAATAGACAATTTAAACCCACCTGGAGTCTAAGAAATAAACATGATATATGGTATGTTCAAGCTATTTTTAACTTTATCAAACGTCAAAAATAAATAAACAAAGAGATAAAGTTCGGAATTTTTCAGTGCGACTGATTTATTTTCAGTTTTTTTTATATTCCAAGTTGTTCAAGTTTTTTTTTTTATATAAAAACATGTTTATAAATTACCTTACTTATTGTTTATGTTTTTCTTAATTTAACAATCATTGTTGTGCAGTCCACAACAATGACGGATTTGAAATGAAGCTATTACCCCCTGCGAGTTTGAAGCTTGTGGTCGGGGACGTATGTGGTGACCGGGTTAAACAAAGTTGCTTATGTTGAAAAACTGCAGAGGAAAGAGTGTGGAGAAATGTTCCTTTTCATTTTAAATTGCAGTCGTCGTAGTCAGTCAGTTTTTTTTTTACAGATTCTAGGGAAATTATCGTAAAATTGTAGTAGAATATCCTTAAACCTGTTTCTAATTAAACAGTTCTGCCAAATTCTTTATGAATTGCAGCTGTGTCTAACTTGGGCCTTAAATTTAGACTCAGGTTCAGTTAGACTTGGGTTTAAAATATAACAGAGAATATGCCCCAATGAGTTAAATATTACGTAGTCAAGGGTAAAAATTACATAGTTCACTATGTTAATTCTAACGTACGGTTGACTCGGTAAAAATAATTTGTTTAAAATTAAAACCTCATAAGGTTATTTTACTGGAGAAACTTGGCTAAGATTCGCAATTTTGAAGATTGTTTATGTTAAACGAGTAGCTTGGTTAAATCAAGTAATCATATTTAGTTTATTTCACACATCTTTGAGTAGATTGGTTAATATGAGCGATTTAATATGTTTCTTTTTATCTAACTTAGTTGGTTATTGAAACCGAACAAACTAACACAGAAGAAGTTTAATAAAATTTATTACACTTTAACCGAATCAGTGTGTAGATTTAAAAAAAAAAATTTATCGAGTTGACTTGTGTAATTTAACTTCTTAAGTTTGGAGGTTGTATTATAGTAACCATGTTTGTTATTTAACTTAAACGAGTTTATGTGTTGAGTTCATACATTGGTCAGTAAATTTTTGGTTGGGCTTTAAATCGAGGTCAAAATTTTATTTTTTTTTTTTGTAAAAGCATGAATTTATTAGAAAAATTATTAATTTAAAAAAACTTTTTGGAAGACTTAGATGAAAATAATGAAATTGTTGCAAAAAGACGTTGGACATTCTTGATGTAAGTGATTAAACGCTTGAAATTATAGAAACTTAGTTTGCCTTAACTTAATGTTAAATTAGAAAAAAAAAACACACAAAATTTAAAAATTTAAAACTAACAAAATAAATTAAATCAACTGAAAGTATCTTTTTGATAAGCTTTGTATTGCGTTTTCTTTCTCACTGTAAAATTAAGCTTGTTTTCTTCAGAAGTGTATAGGCAGCTTCGAAAATTTCCACACATAAGCAATAACATAAATTAAATATTTTATTTTAATTATTTTATTTACGAAATGAAAAAATAAATTTAAATACTTTTTTATTCTTTAAGCGTTGAAATTGACTGAATTGACTATATGCACTTTTTGAAGAACCTCTATTGCTGATAGAAATACAAGAAAATAATATTTTTAATTTTTTAAATAAACAAGAAACATTTTAATCCTCAGGACAAACTATCGATACACTGTGGCGTATACGCAACCTTTTTTCAGTATTATATTATAGGCATTCAACTAATGGTTAGAAATTTTAATGAAACAATGTAAATGTGAATGAAGATAATTTAACAAAGGATATTCTGTTTTGGGAAGCAGCGACCGGGATTTGTCTTGTCTATTTTTGTGTAAATAATGATTTTTCAACTTTGTCAGATATGATTTTAGTCATTGTGTTAAATTTAAAACAAGACATAAAAAATAATTTTTTTGTTTCATTCTTATATATATGTACTTTGATTCATTTAGAGATAAATTTTTCAAAAATAAAAAGAAGCAGAAAATTCAATTTTCTCAGGTTTAATCCTACTTATTCTACGAAAGAATTATTATAAATATTTATTTATTAAAGGATATTCCTTTCACATGTTTGCTAAAACTAGTCCACATGGTCCATATTCTGAAGTTACAATTTTCGATGACGCCGCTCAAGTATTTTGAGCTCACCAAATTGTTCTCGTAATAAAGCCATAGCAACGGACGCCAATATATGTCCGTTCTTGCAAACGATAAGGCAAGCTGAGTCACGAATGGATTCATCGCGTATACACTCTCAGTTTACCGCCGCTACATTTCCTTCACTAGGGATCCTGAGGGGTCGAGTATTTTCCAATAATGAAAGTTGACCGATTTTGAGGACCATAAGTTGCTCTAAGCGCACGAAACATGTTTCTCGGAGAATGCTGATTTTCGTTATCCTACTCAATAATTTGTATACGCTGTTTTGTTCTAAGATTCCTTTGTGAAAAAAATTCAAACAGTACTGAACAAAAATATCTTGTTAGTTGAAGACGAACCACCCGTTATCTGCCATTAATTCATAGGGTGCTTTCATAAATGCATGCGGTTGCGAAAGTCTGACGAATGCATAACTTTCATAAATGCAAATGATAAATGTCAGATTTTCATAAAAGCAAAATGCAAATATTTGCAGCGGAAATGTGCAACTATAAAAACTCAAATGCAATCTGAATTTCTTTCTTAAAGAAAGAGTGTTGCACACACTCCACCATCTTAAGAATAGCCATCTCCTTCTCACCAGTATATCGTTAATAGGAAACTTTTTTAATTTTTTTTTTTTGTATTCCTCTTTGTCATTACGTTTGCCTCGATGAAATTTTTTCTCGAAAATCTCCCTCTGTCTATTTTCGTGGATGCGAATTAAAAAAAAAAAACAATCCTATATAGGTGCAGTAGTTAAAGAGTTATGAGATGATGAATAAAACAACAGAAATATGTGAATATTCTTTCTATGAGCTGTATGATTTTGAGATTTTTTAAAGCATTCGTTAAAAATAGAAAATTAGAAAAGTGGTAAAAATTGACATATGACGCAAATCAGAAAAAGTGTTCATAAATGCAGCGTAAAACACATGTGCAAATATTTTGTATGACGTTAATATGATTGCAATTGGATCGCATGTAAATAAAGCAACCATGCATTTATGAAAGCACCCGTACTTTAAAAAAGCAGCAACCTCAATCACTCTTTACTTCTTATGATAAAAAATAAATTCATATCTACATATTATGGAAAATTTTCTATTTCTAGAAATATAAAATTGATTTTTTCGTTTCATTTTTTTATTTTCTTTTTCCTTTGGCAACCAATCTTCCATATTAGAATATAAAAACAATTCAACACTAAGCGCTTATAGTTAATGGCACTCTTTCACAGAATGTGGCAAACATAATCTGAAAATGATTTAGATATGTAAACAAAAAATAAAGGATTTTACAGTGAATTGTTTGTAGATTTTTCATATTCTTGTTGTACATTGTATAGTCGCTTCTTTCAGCAGCAATAAATACTCTGTTGAGCCAGTAGCTCTTTCGATGAGATTAATATGGCCCAAAAGGTACACAAAATATGATTAGAAATATTGTAATTTTTTTATTATGAAAAAGGATTAAACCAAAAAAAAAGTATAAGCATTTTTATGCGTTTATGTCTTATGTGTTTTTTGGAAGGAGCGTTTTATTTTGCTACACAATTGAAATTATTGATTCAAAATAGCTTTTAACGGCCTTAAAGTCCTACAAAAATTGGCGTTTCGTCCCGGCGATCTCACTTGGACTCATCAGTTGACTAGTGAGGGCCTTTGTCATAAACGCAATTTTTGCTAATTTGAGTTCATCTTACATAGATTTCGTGACGAATACCTTGTGTGGCCAGGCCCTGGGCTAAAAACAAAAACAAAAACTTCCAATTTAATGATTAGGAATTCTAGTCTTGTTGGATATAGTTCACACTAGGTATTC
Source organism: Epistrophe grossulariae (assembly GCA_929447395.1). NCBI lineage: Eukaryota > Metazoa > Arthropoda > Insecta > Diptera > Syrphidae > Epistrophe > Epistrophe grossulariae. The sequence continues at coordinate 149,545,439 of OV839567.1, read as the reverse complement.
GTCACGAAATCTATGTAAGATGAACTGAACTTAGAAACAATTGCGTATTGAGAAAGGCCCCACTTGTCAACTGATGAGTCCAAGTGAGGACTCAAAGGCCGTTAAAAGCTATTTGGAATCAATAATTCAACAAAGTCCATTAAACTAGTGCTAAGTCTTTTACTTGGCTGATGTATTTCAGTAGTATAGTATATAGAATTTGAAAAAACCTTCTGAAATTATTTGTATAGTTTGTTTTCGGCTGTGTAGTAAAATTTAATACAGAAAAAAAAAAAGGATTTAATATATGTAGAAACTTTTCTTTAAAACGGCTCTTACGGTATGATATGATAGAAAAAATAAAAATTTCGTTTCTGCTTTTTGGATGAAATATTCATACATAAAATATGTAACTGAAATTTTTTTTTGAAAAATGGGCTTTTTTTTATTTTTTTCCCGTATTTCAATGTTTACCGAAACGTGGTTCCGAAATTTCTAAGTAGATAATTTTTGTAACGCTTTTTTAAAATTTTCTCAAAAATAGCTTTAACGATTTTGATTAAATTGACAAGTCAATAGATACTAAAGCTATTTTACAATTAATATCAATTTATTTAGTTTTTGCAGCCTTTATTTATTCTAAAATAAAAAAAACAACAAATCCTGAAAGGTTGTTTGCTTTTGATACAACATTCTTAATATGAAGATCAAACAAAATGTGTGTATTGAATACAATTCCCAGATGCTTAACTCATGAAAAATTATTTCCATTTGGAACATAATTAATCAAAATTGAATGTAAAGTTCGATTGTACTTCATCAACGCACACCTCCCATAATTAAGTTTAAATTCATTAGGACTACACACACACACACTACGCTTGATTAATTCATTTTGGAAAGAAATATACAGTCGTTTACATTTTGTATCTTTTTGAAGAACTTAATATCATATATGTATGTACATATATAAAATTTTAAAAACATTTTAAGGACCAAAATTAGTAAGCCATTTTTATGCGGAGTTAAAAAACTAATTTAAAAAAAAATAATTTTGAATTTTTTTTTAAATATGTACATTTTTTTTTAATTGTTATGCAAAAATATTTAGACTTATTAAAAGCTCTTGTGAAATAAATTTCATTCAAATTGGTTAACAGATTTCATTGAAATTGTTTGCACAGATAATGAGATAGTTGAAAAATAAAACAGAACAGTTTTATGAAAGATATCGTTAATTAACAATAGATACAAAATTTCTTGCAATAATATGGCAGATCGATACTGATATAATAAGCTTACATAAATCTTTTTAATCAAAATCGAAGGAGTCGTTTTTGGGAGAAATGAGATTTTCTTTAACTGTTTTTAAACACTTTTACCGTTATTTACGGTCATAAAAATAATTTTTGTTTAAAAACTGCCAAATGTAATCGAAATCTATCGAGCCGTTTTTGAAAAAAAAAGTTCAAAAATAAGTTTTAAAAATCAAAACAAAATGTTGGTAGGTAATGTATGTACTTAAAAAATATTAAAAACTTTTTAAAATAATCTCTAAAATAAATTTATCGAAATCAGTTGAACAGGTTTTGAGAAAATCCAAAATAAAAATAATGATTCTATATACGAGCATTTAAAACCATTTTTCTTGCATTTTTTTACGAAAAGGTAGCCTATATGTAAAAAATTACTGAATTTTTGTATTGTACTTCATACTAGGCAACCGTTAATTTGTTCCCCCGAAGTATAGAGTGTAAATATTTTCCAGGACAGAAAATAAAAATGAAAAATTATTAATATTTAACTTTAGTGATTTAAGTGCATTCTTATACCGCATTCTTATAACATTTGTAAATGGAAAAAACAAATAAGATTATTATTTAATGACATTAATTAGACTTGATTATATTTACCCATAAAATATTTAATTGTTAAGTATTATACAAATTAATGAATATATACAGAAAAGCAATCAATGCGGATATACTCTTCAAGTTATCCCGACGTTATAACAACATTGTCATTAATAACCAATAAAAAAAAATATTTAATTCAATTCAAAAGCAAATAAAAAATCTCTTAAAAAACATCAAAGTTAATGCAATTTGCATCAATATTTTATAAATTCGCTACTGAAGAGCCATTTTAAAGTTCAAAGTCTTCCCCTTATAGATATAGCTCTGATCATAAACTGTACCTACCTAGATACTCTACTGCAGTATCCACAATATCCACCTTCTGTGTAAAATGCATTCCTTGTTTTATTTACAGGCAGCCCATTAACAAATATTTACTCGCCATAAAGTCTCATCATAGAGTACCTACATTATAGTGCTACTACATATACCTATACGAGAACATATGGGAAGCTTTGTGAACTGAAAATCACGTCTCATATGGAAACAGTCAATTTGTATCTATATAAACACTGACAAGCCATTAATTTGACTCGTGTCTCCCGTGCAAATAAACCCTCCGTCGCAATGCATTCCAATATCATACAACTTTATATTTAAACAGTACAAGTACCATAAAGCATCCAGGAACTACAAAAACCTCGAGCTTACATTATTGTGATTGTATATTTAGTCGTATGTAGATTTTATAGGGATGGGTATAATATTATATACTCACTGGTTCTTAGCGGTATGCCAACTGCAAGCCAATATTGCATTTGCACAATAATCCACGGGAACAACGGAAGCATTTTGGCTCATCCTGGCATACAGCACTCGCAGGACTCCAGTTGCGGCGCCAATTAGAATACTCGTTGGTCCGTACAAATTGTCAATCCAACCCGGCACCGGATCCTTATACGTCGGAATAACTACAATAATCAAATAATTACATCATCATCATCAACAACATCAACATCATCATGACTACAGCATCAAGTTGTGTGTATTTGCATTTGCATTTGCATTTGCCGTTACATACTGTCCATCGAATGCCCCATCATAAATTATTGTGGTCGTAAGAGTAACTCACCAATTCCGGGCCTAAACACACACAATGGCAGCTCCTTGCCGTTTCTCAGAATAATCTCCTCGGCTAGAGCTTTTGTGTATGTGTAGGTGTTGGGGAAGTTTCCAATCAGCTTAGAACTAATCTTGTCAAGAACCTCAGGACTAAGTAATTCGGCTAAAAGGCATGCATTCTCCCCACTTATACCGGCACTGTAGAACACCTCGTCTATGTGGGGTCGATTGCAGTTGGCAAACGCCGACGACACATGAAGAAAACTCTACAAAGAAAAAAAAACAGAAATACAGTTATATAGCTTGTTATGTAGATACAAATAGCTAAAGAATAGATACATATATGTAGATAGATAGATATATTCGTGAGACTTTAATTGATCAAAAGAACTTGAAGTTAACCTAAAAACTCAGAAGATGATAGCCTTCACTTGTGGATTCTGGGTGTGCAGCAATATAGTAGTGCTAGCTACTTTAGTTAGAGTGAGTTGGAGAGAGAGATAAACAAAACTTTTTGAGTGAAAAATTGTGTTTTATAAACAACACTTTGAGTGAGATTAAAGGCTATGTTGTGTTTGGATTTTTTTTTTTTTTATTTTCAACTCTCAAGTTCCATAAAAGACAAACATATATGACCCCCCATTCACACTCTTGGTGCAAACACAATGTAACGAGATAAGTATCGTATCACAGATTCTATATCAATTAAATTTAAGCGCAACAAAAAAAAAGCGAACAATAAAAAAGATACATGGATTAAATAGACAAAAAAAAAAGATTCGCGCGATTGTTGGAATTAATACTATTTTAAAATCGTGTGCGAATTTTCGATTTGTGCCTCTGAGGGAGGTTCAACCTTTGGATATATATTTATTGACGTTGTAAACATTTTTATGCATTTAAAGATGATTAGTGATTAGCTGTACACACACCACATTGTGGATTTTCAAGAAATAATTATCTTCTTTTTAGTTTTTCTCAAAACGGTTTCCATTCATAAAATTATTGAATACATGTACTTACATTTTTTTTAGTCTTCAATTCCTTACTTAAAACCACAAATGTTCGTTACTTATCGACCAACCACATCATTATATCATTAATGCATGATTTAGTTGTTTTGGTTTTTTTGCGCTTCTGTCAATAATATTGTAAATTTTTTGTCAAAACAAAAAATTAAATAATAATGATATTAATTATGGTTTTATGGACGAGACATCAATGAAAACACGTGCGATGTAATCACATTTAAGATAATTAACAGAGGTGTAAGTATTTTAAATTCCTCAACTTTGGATATAAAATTTCAAACGAGATAATATACGAGATAATATACAAGGGCTGGACACAGGGTCGAGAAATTAAAAAAAAAAAAAATTCCAATATCGCTTTTGTTTCGGAAAACTAATTCTAGTCTTTTGTCCTATGTTCTTTGTTCTACATTTTGAACAAAATCGAATTGAAATTGATTTTCAATTTCACTCGAAATGAAATTTCATGTTTAGCAATTAGTTCGTTTTCGAAAATTTCGCAATTACTTCGAAGTTCGAACTGTCAAACTGAAAGTGCATCCCTTTGGATTTTCTTAAAAAGTAAAATTACATTGCGGATGAAATTTGATGCAGAAATATTGGCATTGGCAAGTAAGCAAAATTTTGAGAAAAAATCAGACAAACAATTTTGCAAGAAAAAACTAATAATTGCTTGAGTAATTTACTATGAATTGTTTTGATGAATTGTTTATTTATTCTTATATATTCGAATATTTTCTTCTAAAGTAACAATAAAACAATACTAAAAAGAATAAAAATATAAAGTTTACTTGCATTTTTCACCAAGAATGACAAAACTTACCGCAATTGCAACAATTTCACAAAGCATAAACAAAGTGGATGGGATGGAATTCGTTTATATAGCGGAACTAAACGAAATGCAGAACACCAATTTTGATTTTAGAAATTCCAATTCACAATTAGCATTTCGAACGAATTGTACAACACTTGAATTCATATTCGTAGATATCGTTATTTTAAAGTTTATAGGTCTTTAAAAAAATTCTATTGCCACTATGTACAAGGGGTAAAAGTAATGTCATGATTTCATAAACTTTTGTTTCAAAATCTCAATTGTTGCCTAAGCTTTGGAAGCAAATTCCTACTGGAATGTTTCAAAATTATATTTAGCAACTTGCGGTAAAAAAAAGCTCATTTAACATCAGTGTTTAAATATTTGGCGCCATTTGCCATTTATTTAAAAGTTTGAAATTAAATAAAAAGTCACTTTAATAAAGAAAAATGAGATTTTCCTTACCGGATTTTAAACACCTGTATGGGAATTGGGAAGTCCGGTTATTTTTCGTTATAAGAATAATTTGTATTTAAAATCTGCTAAATAGTGTTAAAAAGCTGCTTGGTGGCAAGTTTGATAAAAATCGATCGTCGTTTTCGAATTATTAAATTCTTAAAACTTAAAAATTTGAAACATTTTGTTAAATATTAAGAAAAAAATGCTTTGAAAATAATGGTATAAAATTTTTTTTAATGGTAGACTTTTCGTAAAAAAAATTATTAATTTTTTTTTAAAGTTTTGGTTATGTTTTTGAGAAAAATACGATTTTCATTATTTCCTGAAAAAAAAAATTTTACCTGCCCTACAGTTATTTTTATTCTTAAGAAAAAGGGAAAAAAAAACGAGAATGACAAAAAATTCTGGGTATCAAGTTTAAAGAAAATCGATGCACCTGTTGTGGCTGAGGCCGAAAGGAAAGGACAGATAGAATTATAGACCCACTTTTTTCGACTTCGTTATCATCGTAATGTTAAGTTTGATCAAAATCTCGAGTTCGATTTTTTTTACGAATCCATAACTTGCCATTATAGTACCTTGTATACCTATATAACGCAAGAAAAATAGTGCTATTATATTGTATAAATTTATTCAAATTACTTTTACTGCAGAAAATATTATTGCTTTAAGGTTCCCCACTCCAACTCGAATCTATCGTGGCCACGACGAAAACAATAATAACAACGTGTTGTTTTCATTGACAACAACGTGTTTTTATGTTCTTGAACCATTAAATAATATTTGTTTTTCGGAAAACGCTTAAAAAAATAGTTTTTTTTATATATAAGGCATACAAAATCGTTTTTGCCATGTTGTTTGCCATGTTAATTATTATCTCCCCGCCATACTACTAAAAAAATGCTCTTCCCCTCTCTCTCTAACTCTTTTATAAATCTTCAGCCTATCGCTAACTCAAGAGGAATTTTCTCAAATATGGAAAACATCTTTCATAATCCCAATTCATAAAAAGGGTTCGAAAGTCGATGTTAAAAATTATCGCCATATTGCCAAGCTTTCTCATATACCAAAGTTATTCCAAAGCATTCTGCATGAAATTTTAAGTTTTATATTGCAAATTTTTAATCGCCCCTAGACAACATGGTTATCTTAAAAGTAGACAACCACTAATCTTGTTGAATTTGTGTGGTTTATCCTTAGAGAAAGGCTGCGAAGTCGGTGTTGTTTCAAACGCTTTCAGTAAGGCTTTTCCAGCCTTTTCTTAGCTACCTTCGGTGTCCCTCAAGGCAGCCACTTAGGTCCACTTCTTTTCATTCCTACTATTATCGATATTGAAATGGTCATCAAATATTCCTCTACCTCAATGTACGCCAAAGATACCAAATTTTTTTAAGACAATTTCTTCGTCAGATGACTCTTCCTCTACTTAAAATGATCTTGACAGTTTTTCAGTCTGGTGCCTCAAAAACACTTTGGAGTTTAACATTTCCAAATAGTAATCTGTCACTTTTTCACACGCAAACATATTAAATCTCCTCTCCGTCTCTATTTTCTCCATGATCAACCCATACCCACAGTTCAAAATATTCTAGACCTTATTTGACCAGGATCTCAAGTTCGTCACTCATATAGACGAAATAATTCTTAAAGCTTTTTCAGTTGTTGATCTAAAAAATTCTCCAACTCCTATGTGAGCCGATCCCTAAACATAACGTTTGTTCGTCCCTTTCTTGAATATGCATATCAAGTATGGTTTCTTACAGAATCAAAAGCGTATAACAACGTCGTTTTCTTCGCTTTGTCCTTCGTGATCCATCTTGGAGCAATCCATTGATCCTACCTTCCTGCTTATGACCGCCTTAAACTAATTAACCTGAATTCGCTGGAAAATCGCAGAGAAATTTCCGCATTCTCTTCCATCGTCGACTACTTTACGGATCCGTTGATTCTATTTTTCTTAACACTAACCTTCGTAATATACGTAATCTTCATCTGTTCTATTTTCCCACCCACCGTACTGCTTTTAGCTCCAACGAACCTTTCTATCGCATGCTTCGGAGTGTTCAATCGAACTTGATCTGTTTCCACTTCAACCTCAGTACTCCTTGTCTATAGCTCCGCCTTCTTTACCTCCTTTCCTCACCCAGATGTTCGCATAAGTTTAGATTTTTGTTTTTAGCTCAAAAATTAAAATTCCCATTAAGAGCGAGCAAATGCGACCCATACTGTCGGATTTTTGAATTTTTTTTCTTCTTATAGAATTGATACCGTATTGATATACTAACTACGTTGATTTTTTGACCACATGCAGTGATAATAATATAAAATATGAGAAAACGTTATTATAATTGGACTGGTAACCATTAGCTATAGATATAAAGAGCAACTACATAATTTCTGTAATCTAATATTTTGCTTAAGTTGATATTAAACCAGCAGGTAATATTAATATACATATTGCTACTTGGCACACAAATACCTTACAAGTATGAGAGAATAATTTATATCATCTCATGAAGTGACGCAAATGATTTTTTTTTGTTTAGATTATATGAACGGTTAAGTCTCGTGACATGTCAAAATGTGACAGTGTCACAATGTGTCGGATATCTTCAGTTTGAATTGTGACAGTGGTGCATTTTTTGAGAATATTCTTTTTGAAGATCGACAGTAGGTGTGTTTTATTCATTGCTGAATAGCTAGCGCAGCAAAATTTCCCTTGGCAAACAAAAACAATTTGATTGCTGGCGAAAAAGAAGTCAGTAAAAACAAATATGGCTGTGCTGGCGGTAGAGCTTTCAATTATTGAAATGAACGTATAGAGTGAGTGAGTGAAAACACACCTAGTGTAACAGTGTGACATTGGGAGAGAATGAAATTATGAAAAAGCAGCAGTTTGGTATTGTAGGGTGATATCTCTGTTATAGTTATAACTCCCCACTTCTCTGGACATGTATATTACAACACTTGTGAAGATTTTGCCACATTTGTGAAAATATTGATACATTATGGAGATATTTTCGTACCTTTGTGGAAACTTTTCCATATTTGTAGATATATAGATATAATTCAACATTGTAGAGATTTTTCTACACTGTGGAGATATTTCTACATTTTGGAGATATTTCCACATTTGTGGATTCATTTCAACATTTGTGAAATTATTTCCCCACTTGTGGATTTATTTCCACATTTAGGGATTAATTTCCACATTTAGGGATTTATTCCCACATTTGTGGATTTAGTTCCACATTTGTAGATTTATTTTCACATTTTGTGGATTTATTTCCACATTTTGGGAGATATTTCCACATTGTTGAGATATTTTCACATTGTGGAGATATTTCCACATTTTTGGAGATACACCTATTCACACATGTATCAAGAGACATATCCACATATTATCTTGTAAATACATTATCTACGCATGTTGAAGTAGAAGTGGGGCAGCAGTACCTTGACTCCTTGTAGAAATCTTATTGCTATATGAGTAGCGAAAGGATATCACGTCAGATCTTTCTTAAAATATAGTTGAACAAAAAAATGTAGGATGTAAGTTTTCAAAATGAATTAAAATTATGTGGAAGTATTCGACTTGTGTAAAACTATTCATGCTGATATATCAAAAACCTCTTAAAATAAATGAACTTAAATATCCACACAACTAAAAAAAGATATTTATCTTAAAATAAAAAAAAAACACGCTGGAGTTACTGTCATATTTGTGAGATGTCATACCCTACGAAAAATTCCTCAAACTATAATATAACCTAAAATCCATAAGCTTCAAACTTTAGAATTTCTATTCCCTGCCCGCAGTGAGTGTTTCCAGTTTTACAGTTTGTATAAATAATATAGAAACAATCAAAATAGACACGATAATGTGTTATCTCTATGATTTAGGTCATGTGATGATTGTTTTCATTTCCAATCCAAGATTACCCCTGGGGACATTTTTTTTTTTCGAGTATCTTACGTAAAACGAAATGTGTGTATTGCAATCCTGTATACGCCAAATTTATTTTTATTTGTTCTTTTTATTTATTTTTTTTTTTAAGTTTCATGTGTCAATACACATTGTATAGAAAATACAAAAAAAAATCCTTAACCTTTTTTTTACATTTCCTTGGGGATGATTTCACGTATGTAGGTACATTTTCTATTACACATTTTTATCCTTCGAGATATTTTAGTTTATGTTTTTTTAACAATCTTTCATTGAATTCCAAAAAAGCGTCCCTCAGGCATTATTAAATGGAAGTGAAATCAATCTTGGTTTTGTTTTTTCAATTACCACAACGTTTCTAATCGAAAAATGCAACCAAACCGAAACCTATGCAAATATTGGAAACTTATTTCATCATTTTTCATGATCTCACCTAAAACATCTACATACATTAGTATTGATTAAAAATTCATTACAACTTTGTAAACAAAAATTTATATGATTAAATTTTATTAAGTCGAAGTGACAGAATAACCAACACCCTCTTCTTAATGTCTGTGTGGAGTGTTTACTGTTGACACTCTATATATGCGGAGTTCCTTTTACCGTGAACACTACCTTATCTACTTTATTGGCTTCAAAGTTCAAGAGTATCATCCTCCTCCTCAGTAAAGTCAGTAGGTACTCATATCAAATGATTTTGTTGTCGCGTTTTCTCACAAAATGCATTTACTTATGCAAATATTTTCCTAAAAACGTGCAACCTAAACGAACAAACACTTTAATATTAAAATAAAAAAATTCCCAGTCTATAAACTATTAGATGAGCACTATAAGAGCGCTGTAGTCAACTTGAGTTTGAGTTCAAAAATATGCATCATGTGAAGTTGCGCTGCTATATTAGACGACAGAATCACAACAACAAAAATTACGTAAATACCACCAAAAGTACAGCAACATGTAACGTAATAGATTTTCGAAGGAAAAATCAAACTGGCTATCTCTCATGTTGATGGTAAATTATCCTCTAGCAAGAGATATCTACCTGCACCTGTGCTATTGCTATACCTGGCGCTGTCCAACTCTCAGTCCCATACCTTTATATGCAACAACATTGATTTTATGTTCTCCAGTTAATCAAATCAGGGGATTTTAGTGGTTATCTGGTTATATAGCTTACAATCTACTTTAAGCTAAAACAACGCATCGGCATCACTATCATGATAGGAGTGAAGTGGTGGCAAATCCTAACACGGAAATAGAAACCAATCCAAGTGCGAGCTGCTGGTTGCCATCATATCATAGTCCGAAAAACCGGCATTTGGCCAGGTGCAGCTATATAAGGGGAGGCATCAGGGGGTGGTTGCACGAATGCAGGAATCTATCCAGCTTTTGGATTTCCATTCAATCCGCATCTATATAGCTTCCTGGTTATTTTCATTATGAGATCATATTGGAGAACAAGTTTTAATTTTAATTTATTTTTTTTGTTTTTGTTTCATCTTGGCCAAGCCACTTCGGCCATCTCCATCTGCAAATAGTAAACAATACTCAAAAAACCAGTATGAAGCTGCAGCATCTGCATCAGTAAGTGGCAGCGGTGGTGGTGGCAGCACACATATTGCGCGCCAAGACGGATGTGATGCTATTTCTTAAGTGCATTGCAACTCAGCTGTGTCTGTGTATGTGGATACAATTTATTGGGGTGAGATTTTGTTATTTCGACTTAAGATAAAACGACTGTTATTTTATTTGTCCCAAGAAAGTTGTTGCAACTACAAATTTGACGATATGGCTTTCTTAATTCTTGAGGGTTTTTGTTGATGGATTGAGAAACATAAAACTTACAATTGCGCATTTAAATGTGACAAAATAATATATTCGATGATTAATTTCACAGAAAATCTGTTAATTTTTTTTTATATCTTTTAAGGATTTTATAATGACTTTAAATGAATTGTGAAGTGTTTTACACACTTAAGTTAAAATTCCCCTTGTGTAAAGCAACAGTGTGGTTGAAATTAATATTTAATCAAAGGTTTATACATACATAAGTAGATGCAAATATTGGACCGGTTTGTATAGTGTTTATATTGAATCATTAACATGAGGGGCCGAGTCGGGCGGCGCGGCGGTGCGGGTTAATTATTATATTTATCAACAGATTGACATAACCCCACGATCAAGCTGATCATTAAATCAATTCCAAAAAGAATGAGACGTGCCTCTTGAAACTAAAAAAAAATATAATAAATTTGCTTCCTTAATTACAATTTTAATTTGTAAAGCAGTTTTAGTTGAAGGTACTTATTTTTGTCAAATGTACAAGTGTCCTTAAAATACCATTTTTTCCAAAAAGGAAATATAAACATGTTAATTTGAAAATTTTATACGGGTTAAGAAATAAAATAAAATCGGAATAAAATGCACGTAATTGCTCTTGTACGAATAATCATATTGTGGTTTTAAAGTCTGAATGGAAAGCCATTCATGTGATCTGTAAAAAAAAATGCACGACTACATCGTACGAACTAACTCTTGTGATTTACAACTAATATAATAATCATCATGGTTAGTTTTATCTGTCCGATCTTTAAGGTTATTGAGATCATTAAATCAATGGAAGTTATTAAGCTACATTTTGGTTTAAAATGTAAAGGGAGACGTAAAGAAGAAATGCATACAAGACAGTTTGATTTTCGATTTTTAAAATGAAAATGATTTTTAGATTCGCTGGTTTACAGGATTCTTACCAAATAGGCACGAAAACTTGGGCTTTGTGATGGATCTTAACTCCGAATAATGTAGCTTCATTTCTTGTTTGTTTAATCTATTTTACTAATTTCCATTTAAATTCAAATTTCCATTTAAGTTCAAATTTCTAATATATATACCTACACTATTTCTTATAATCGTGGTTCACAATATAATATTCAGCGTCTTAAAAATAACAATATCGTACATCATACATCATATTATAATGGTCGGAAATTCTCGGCGCTCGCGAGATTCTTGAGGAAGAAATCGAAGGAACCAAACCTATGATTGCTATAGTAAGGTTCAGTACAGCTGCAGTCCGGAGATTCCTGCACGAAAACTCCCGATTGCCTAAGTTTAATACTGACAGACTAAAGGATCTGGATCTCACAATCCACAAACCATTGGTGTTCTATGAAAAGTGTCTTCATATCCGGTGCTGAAAGTATAGTCGGTCGGTCGGTTGTAAGGAAGAAATAGTGCTTGGCGTTCCGAAGAAACTTGGACATTGATCAAAGAACGAAAGCACCTCAAAGCTCGCATCGCAGCTACTGAAGCAGCAGGGAGAAACGAGCTAAAGTCTACGTATCACATGAAGATGAGAGCTAGAAGGCCACCGTAACGTGCTACGTGATAAGTGTAACAATATATCAACGTATTTGCTACCTTACCTAGTAAGTGTAACAGTAGGACCGTCTACAGAATGACCAAATAACAGGTGTCCACAGCTCTAAACAACACCTGGTAAAAGACATAGACGGATCCCTGCTAGTTTAGGATGAAGATCAGCTCAAAATGTTGAAGGAGCACTTTTCTGCGGGTTTAAATCGCGTTTCCCTTAACGTCCAATGACCCGTCCGAAGTAACAAATTCCCAAATACGCACCGTATTCTTCAGTAGAGACAAAATTATTACCGCAATCAAAGCACTAAAGAACAAGAAATCGGTCTGACTTGACGGTATTCCCACAGAGCTCTTACGAGTAGCTCCAATAACATAGAGGGGAGCTACTGCAAACACTCATTAAGAGAGCTTGGGAAACAGAGGTTTCCAGAAGAGTTAAAAAAATTAATGATTGCCAAGCTCCCAAAGAAAGGAGACCTAACGCAGTGCGAAATTGGAGAGTAGCAATGCTGCCAAAATAATAGCAAGAATAACACCACCTCGAAGACACACTCGACGCCAAACAACCAGGATTCCGCATTGGATCTTCTTGTGTATACAACATCAACACCTTGCGGATCACCATCGAACAAAGAGTTGAATATTGATCACCATTTCACCTGCTGTTCATTTCCTTGCTTTGCGCAGGAGGGACATACCAGATAAATTGATTACTATTATTAGGGCTACATACGATGGATCTAAACGTCACGTATTGCATTAAGGAAGATTTTCAGAGGAAATTGAAATACAAAGTGAGGTCAGATAAGTCAGAAGGCTGTATACTGTCACCAATATTGTTTCTATTAGCGATAAGTGATGTACTCCATGCAGTTTTGTCGACTGGTTGAACGGTTGAAGAGGAATCAGCACAAATGTGGAAGAGTTGGAGAGAGCTGAGATACATCTCACGTTTGGAATCCTTATCGGAAACTCTTGTATGTCCCTAGTAAGCAACCTTAAATGGTCGGAACTCATGGAGGCTTCTTGAAGATGATCCAAAAGGAACCAAATGATTGGGAATCAAACCCTGGTCCCTACCCAGGAATTCCAACGAAAGGATCAAAGAACCTTGTACCGTAAGCTTCTTGAAGAGAAGGTACAAAGTTTAGTCCTTTGTACCTTCTCTTTAAAAATCCTTGAACCCCTAGTACTTATCCGTAGCATGCAACCTAGGAAATAAAATCGTCCGAACTTTCAAAAAAGAATCTTGTCCAATGAGCCATTTATAGAAGAACTTACAGAAACTAAACGGCCAGAAATTCGTATACAAAACCCTAGTCCCTTATAGTATACAACTTAGGGAAAAAAACGATCGTGCCTACCGGAAGAGAACTTTTACCAATGAGCCACTTTAAGAGGAGCTAATAGAAATGAAATGGTTGGGAATTCTTATAGAAGTACCTTTATAAATAGAGGGTTTTCGAACAGAGCCGACCGATGTTTAAATAGAATGCAAAAAGCTGTGTGTAAGGTGTTAACAATTTTGTTTTTATATGAAAAAGGGCCAATTTGTTTGATACGGCATCGGTCAAATGTCCGCCGTATGGTGGCACGGATCCGAGAGGTCCAATTTGCAATGACTCCGCCCCAAAGATCCTGCTGAATTAAAGCGATAGCCTGGGTTCTGTTGACATTGAGGGTATCGGTCTCTTGCGGATCGAAAAGTCTTAAGAAATCAAATCGCACGATCATTATCATTGATCTGTAGCACTCGCCGTTGAAGATGATGCCTCACCAAGGCCACTGCACCGGCACCGAATAGTTTCTTTTTGTGGATGCATTGGTACCTGATGTCAAATACTTACAAATTTGCTTGTTAACGCAGCCATTCATCCAAAACTGCGTCTCGTCACTAAATATGATTTTTCTGTCAAAATTGGGATCCACTTCCAAACGCTTTGAAGTTCACTCAGAAAAGCGAACAAACAGCGCTGTTAATGGGCATTAACTTTGAAACTATGAAGAAGTTGGAACTTGTTCGGCTGCAGGCCCTAGTTCCGATGAAAAAATCGTCAAGTTAAAATCTGCGAAAGGCCGAGTTCTTGTATACAAGGCGAGTAATAAACTACCTCGGGTTCTCCTGCACACTTTCACCGACAGCACCGATGTTCAAGGAGTGTTTTTGACGTACGGGTCTTAACTAATTGCTTACCGAACCAATCGTCATAAATTTGGCCACCAAACGCTAAAGAATCGACTTTGAAGGGCGTCCGTGTGTTTCGTAAAATAGGTGCAATACGCGGAACATTTCCACTATTTTTGATAAAAATAAATTTTTTTGTACATTCTGCTCAATAGTGTAACTTTTCATAGAGATTTGGCTTCAGTCACTGAACATTGAACAATAGATAGCACATATGACAGACAACACCAAAACAATAGGCCACCACAGACTGTCAACATCAACTTGTCCATATTGGAAAACAATTTATATACTAATTAATAATACTAAAATTGATAATGCTTGTCTTGCTTTATCTTAATGTCCCAAACCATTTGTATACCAAAAATTTTGATTGACTTTTAAAGCACAACAGAATAAATTCCGCTAAGCAATGTCTATCTGTCACCGAAACCTCCTATGGAAAATTTTTCGTACGACCCCATTTTTGATTCTATTTATCCACTGGATTGGTACACTGCGGAGATAAAGTACAAAATTGTATTGAATTTTATAAATTTAATTTTTTTTCGATTCAAGACTATAGGCGAATGCACACTGCACAGTGATAATAATTTATTAAATTATCAATTTTAACTCAAAATTTTAAAAATCCAATAATGAACTTCAAAGCATCACCCACATCATTACGTTATCACACAGTCCTACATAAATATCCTATTTGGAATCGGAAGGAAATTGCTTTTCACAAACTTTCTTACCATCTTAGGTGTAAATGTAACAATTTATCACCATATTAATGCATTCTTCATATTAAATCAATTTGAATTAATTAACTCATCCGTGTTTATAATTATTTAACTCATATAATAACTAAATCGTAATGCAAATTCAATTTGGCGTACCAAATATAAACAAACTTGGGAATTGGAATTTTTTGGCTCAATTACAATGTCATTAAACCATAGATGACTCTTTTTCTCAGCAGTTCCGGTCATGTCTTACCATTAACGTCATTTTGAAGTTCGCACAATATTGCATGACGATCGTCATGGAAATCTTTTACTCAATTTTGTTTAAATATATGTACCTACATTATTATAATATATGCATCACAATCATACAACTCTCATTGACTCAATGATATTGATTTTTTATTTATTTATTTCAATTTTTTTATCGATTCTCAAGATTGCATTCATAAATAAAAAAATATACAAATAACTCGAGATGCTTCTATGAAAAAAAAACCACATTCAATTGCATTGCATTGATGAATGAGTAGATGTATTATGCAAATTTGGTGTAAGTACTTTTATATCAATCACACGCTGCAGTAAATTGATTAGGTATATATCTTTTGTTTCAACTTAATTTGGTTTTGTTTCCTTTTGCTAATTTTTGAAGCAAATGCTTTTAGAGAATGCATATATTTGCACTTCACTTATGCATTGATGGGATCATATGTCACCTCAAATTACATCAACGAAGATTGATTCTAAGGGTAATTCCCCAAACACTCATTGACGTGACAACTTTGTCACCGCAACAATTGAATATCTACCTAAATTATAATAAAACAATTATTGTAAATTTTATTCAACTCACGAAATTCTACGTCAAATGCGAGACAAAAAAGGATCCAAAAAGAACACTAAGCTGCAGCACTGTACTGCAAGTATAGGTATTCTGTTCAAGGAATATGTAATTTCAAAAATAATCATGTACAATGTATCTTTTTATGCGACTTTATTGAGTCAGCTCCGGTTGGGGTTCTTTTGTTAGATCTGATAAAAATAGTTGAGAATTGTAATCTAAAAATTTCCATTTTGGATTACACTGGCTTTTTTTATATATCATAAACCTGTCTTGAAGAGAGAAGCCTATAGAAGGCCATGGAAGTCTAGGATATGACAACAGGAATTTTTCCACTGAAGACATCCGAATCTTGTGCATTGTGCAGATTATATCAGACACTCTTCGTTGCCTTAAAAAAAAAAATCCGACACTTGATGGTCACGTATAACAGTGCGTGTAAGAAATAAAAGCAAATTAACTTCCATTTGGTAGTCAGTTCAATGACACACGAATAAAAGTCCCCAAGATGTTAAAATTGATAGAGAGGTTAAATTGTCAATCAACAGGATCTTCTATAGAGACGATGGAAATGCGGTTTTTCACCGTCTCCATGAAGAATACTGTTAGTCAGAGTAGTCACCTGTAGACAACAAAGAAAACTCATTCAAGTTCTTCTTTACTTATATTGACGCAATTAATCCAAAAAGTCTTCAAGTATAACAACCTATATATTATGCACATCGATCAAATCCAGATAATATCTTATGCTTATGTGAAAACAAAAATGATTTGTATGGGAAAAATGCCTTCAAATTTAAGTTTCTCTCTCTCAATATTTTGGCCAGTACGGTACGAAACAGCCTTTGATATCAAAACCAACACAATATAACCAACAATAGTTAACAAAAGATCAGAAATAATTTTCGTAATGCAAAAATATAGATAAAAAGTTTATAGTTGGAATTATTAGGGTTTTCTCTAAATATTAAGAAATGCGGGCATAAAAGATTGAAAGGCACATTTTCAGTGGTGAAGTAAATTGAGCTAAGTCTATCAGTCGTTTTTATTAGATTTCCTTAAATACTCCTGAACAATTGCCCAGCTAGCCACAGTCTCTACTCTCTAGATACTTAAATAGATAGATGGATATTTCATTATTTATAAACGCTTTATATAAATAAGCACTCGTATACTCACTGACATCCCTGTAATCTGTCAAGTTCGTGAACTTTTGAATACGTTCGATGAACATTTCAATCATTTCAAGATAACTTTTCCATTCTTTGTTCATTGAACGTACCCACTTTAAAAAAGGTTTCGACAACCAAATGCAGTATCTAAGTTAGATAATCGATGGTTATGTTTATACATAAATAAGATTTTGCTGTTGGGCAGTGTGCTAGCAAAGGTTTAGAATGGAATTATAAATACAACTTTATGTATATGAATTATACCACAGTTAACTCAAGAAGCAGTTTTTTAGTGGAGGATGCATGCGGTAGCCCCCATTCAACTCGGGCAAAAAAATAAGAAGCTTCTTTTCGGTTAATCCAGTTTTACTCACTAAACTTCCTGAGTTAACTAGGGTTTGACTTTAATCCTGCACTAAAAAACTGGTATGCGGCTTAGTGTTGAAGTGAGAAATTTTAAGGATTATAATTTAATAAAGGTCAACAAATTGTAAAACAGTTGAATTCCAAATAAAAAAAAGCAAAAGAACAAAATACCAAATAATAAATTTCCAAACTTCAAAAAGCCAATCAAACAAACAACTAAATACAAATTTCGAAATGCTTATTTCTCATATATCATTTAAAAAACTATTAATTTTATTTGCAAAATGTAACAATCCAAATAATAAAATGCGAAATAAAAATTGGTGAAATGAACAAACGTTAATTTGCCAAACAGTCAGTAGGAAAATGTTTCCGAAATTCTAAATACATACATATTCTTCACCTGAATGATCAAAAATAATGATTTTGTTAATATTAGCCGCATTTTATTATCTACGGATCTGGATCGGGATCATCTTTTAACACGTAATGCAACAACTGCTTTGGATCCTGCTCTGTATCTGGATCTCATTTAAAGTCCCCTTTCACACAAGGAAACTCAGTTTCTAGCAACTTTCAGTTTCAAGTAAAAGGAATGAACGGTCTACGACTGGTGGGAATTGGATATAAAAAGAAAATGTCAAAAAATATCCAGCAACTTATTGGCCGCGTTCAGGTTTCACTAGGATAGCCTATCTAAGATACTCGAGTATCCAGTATGTTTCTGAACGCAAATCAGCTGTTGTTGCCGTTTCTCATAAGATAGATAAGTATCCCAGAATTTTTAGGATAGCTTGAGATTAATTTTTCGGCAACAGCTGCTTTGACATCAGCTGTGATTTTACAAGGGATTACAACAACACAAAGCTATCCAGATCGCTTTGGATACAAACATGAACGCGGCCATTTCCTTTTGTGAAAGAGGACAAAGATCCGAAAATTAGTTTTAAATCTTGCTGGTAGACGGCTCTTCAGTCGGTAGGGAGTGCAAACTGTAGTGTAAAGAAAACAGACAGTATATCTACATTAAAAATAAACAAAAATAAGAAAAAAAGAGATGAGCATACAACACTGTTGTCATTTAGGAATTAGGATCCTTATCGTTTTATTTTCATCAGATGATTCTGATCCAGATCCGTAGATAATAAAACGCGGCTATTGTCAGGTTTTGACTTACGAAATAGAATTAAAATCGTTTTTTAATTTAACTCGAAATGGAATTCCATGTTCAATAATTCGGTCATTTCGAAAATTTTGCAAGTCGAACTTCGAACTGTCAAAATTGAAGATGCATCCGTTTTTATCGTTTTGAAAAGTTCAAATACACTGCGAATGAAAATGAATGCAATATTATTGGCATTTTTAAGGGAAAAAAGAAAATATTTCGCTTCTAGAGAAAAAAATTATTGATTAATTCTAAGAGGAAAATCTAATAATATTATATTAATTGCTGGACGTCGGAAGCAATGGACGTGTACGAAATGAAACGATTACCAAGAATTCATATGACGTGCTCATATAATTGGTTCTTTTCAATCAGTTTTCGTTAACTTTTGATTTCGGAAGTTAAGGTAGAACTAGAATAGGTGGTAGCTGTCGGAGGCTAGTGTCAAAACCGAACGAAAAGTTGCTTTCCAAAACGTCAAGTTCATAAGTCACCCATACCTAATGCACTTGACTGGTTGGAAATGATTTTTTTTTAAACTTACGAAAGAGCGGTCGGTGAGCGCTCTCACGTCCGACGGCAAAAGCTAACGAAAACTAAACGAAAAGTTCCACTTCGAAATTATGTGCGCGAAATACGAATTTCTTGTTTTCACTCGGTTTCGTACGACCACGTGCGTTGGCTTCCGCCTATTCTAGTTCTACCTTTAAGAGCAAAATCTTACGTATGTATCAAAGTAACTTCATATATTCATGATGTGAATTCACAATAGCCGGGTTTTATTACCGCCAATAACCCATATGGTTCAGCTCGTGAAAATAAAACTATACGGAATACGGATCCTAATGAAATCAGTGTTGTTATCCCTTCTCTTTTTTCCAAGTCAACGCGTTGACTCTTAAAAGAAATTCATCGCAAGTGTCAACGTTGCCGTCAACGTATTGAATGTGTTTTCCAATGGCGATTACACCATTTGACAATATTGCGACACAATTTAACGTCATTTTGACGTCAGAGAGTCAACCATTTGACCGTCTAATAGTATGATTATTGGTTACATCATCCCATTTCGAAATCAAGAAGCAACTGTATTATTGATAGGAGTTTCTCATAAAAAAAAAACCAGAGACTGCCAAAAATATGAACAAAATGATGGCTAACTCACAATGCGACGAGACAGCTAGACGCTGACGTGACGAGATCTCTTTGCAGTGACTCTCTCTTAGTGACGAATTAAAAAAAAATTAATTAATAAATAATAAAGCGTTTCTCGTCGTCACTTCGCATCACAAGTTCGAAAAATTGAATTAAAAAAAAGACGCGACGTGACGACTACAAATGCTTTATTATGTAAATATAGTATTTCGTTGTTTTAAGTTCGTCATTAAGAGAGGAAAACTGGGAAGAGATCTCGTCACGTTGACGCCTCGCTTTCACGCCGCATTTTGACTGTGAGTCAGGAATGATTCAATCCAACTGCAGAGGGGCAAATTAAATTATTTAATTTTTTTTTACTTTTTACAGTTTTGGTATTCAGTAATCAGACTACACCAAAATAAGAGATAAACATTATTTAATGATTACTGACTAATATTTTTTGGGTTCACTGGTCAATTGAACTGTAAACCCACCAAATTTTAGTCAAAAATCATTAACTATAATATTTTGTTCTCATAACTTCAAGTATTTTCAATTGCATTTCTTCTTAAGCATCCTATATTAGTTAATCTTCACTTGGGTAAAACTTTTTTCGTCAATTAAAAGATGGCGAATTGATATAATGTGAATTATTTTTTATCGAAATAAAATTGAATGCAAAATTATCTTTAAACGATATAACAAAAAAAATTGTTTTAAATGAATTTAAACTAATCAATCAAAAACGAAATGAATTCACGACAAAATAACTGAAAAATCTATAAATGTAAAATCATGGAGAGTAAAAATAAAATATATGAAGATTTTTATTTAGCGAAACCATAAAAATGCAAAATGATCGCTGCGAAATTACACCAAGAGGAATTATGACGACGATGAGATACATCTCCTAGCTCATTTTAATCGATTGTTTTAATTCCTAATGCTTTTCTAAGTAAACTAATATGTTGAATTTGGTTTTATCGTTTTCAAACAGCAAAATTAAATAAAGCTGTCAACCTTTAACCAACCAAAAATGTTAATTGTTATTATAAGTTCATGATCTCACTATTTAACATATTTTTCATTTTATAGCACCAATAACGGAATTATTGGAAAGGTCATACAGTAATTATAATAATTTTTGATCTAATTTTAAAAAATAATTATAATTAATCAAATAAAATAATTATTTTTCAAACCAAAAAAAATAATCCCAAAAAAAAAGTGAATGAAAATAAAAGTTTTTTTTTTTTCTGGTCAACGATCTGTTAAATTAATAAATAAAACAAACATTGTTTTACATAATGTTGTTCCTCAGACAAAACACGTTTTGGTTTTAGGTATTGTACTTAAGTATGTAAATTTATGGAAAAATTAGTATTTGATATAAATTTATTTTTAGTAGGTGCATATTTATTAGATGTAAATTGATAATAAAATTTGATTTAATGTGCTTATGAATCAAAAGAGTAATTGTTGTTTGAATGAGTTTTATACCTACTTGATATGCACCTATTTCAATTTTAATAATTTAATTTTATTAATAATTTATCCAAAGGATAAACCGAAAGAAATGAGTTTTATAAATTGATGAACCACACTGCAGAAGGTAGGCTATGTATCTATACCTACGTTTTATAATTATTTATGAAAACATTAAATTTATAGTTTTATTTTATCTGTTGTTTTTGGTTTAATAAAGAGAATATCTAAAGAAATCATAACAACTGATAAATAAAAGTCACGGTTTTTTTTATCCATACCATCTTTAAAGAAAGAGAATAAGAATAAGGCTTGATCGATTTTGTTATAATTTTGCAATGATACTTAAATTCAAACAATACATTGGACTAGTCTATAGAGAATTGCCAATTTATAACAATTATAACAGTTTATAGTTATTTAAAGTAGGTGTGAATTGACGCGCTTCGGTGACTTGAAAATTTTGAAGTAATCCCACAAGCCGAGGACTCTGACCTTGAGGGGCTGCAAAAACGGTACCTTTATTTAACAAAACTGTTATACTCTGTAACTCAAAATCTTTCCGTTTTTTTTAACTTTTAAAGTCCATATACATTTTTGTTCAGAATGGTATGAAGTTTGACATATTTAAATTTCAGCCTATTTGACCAGGATACATTTTTCATATACATTTATGGCGGGGTTCTTTTCTGATAGCCCTTGAGACACTCTAAGTGAAGAAAATTGATGGAATCTTGATTTTTTTCATGTTTGTTGTACATATTTTATAAAATACTTAAGAGAGTTCACGAATGTGTAAACTTATTTATAAAGGATATCCTGAAATGTAAACAGGATTTAAATTTGATGCCATTTGTGTAGTAAAATGTTGGCAACCTTAAAAAAAAAAAAACTGTTGACAACTGACAGTTCAGTGTTCAGTTCTTCAATTGAACTTTGGAATGTATCCACGACCGGCGCTCAATTGATGTTTCTGGACTTTCACCAACACTCACGCATTGCTTCGATATTTAAATTTTTATTTTTAGACGGTTAGTGTGTCATCATCAATTGATCCAGTTTCTCTAAATTTTTCATTAATTCTCTTCATAATGTTGACGAAGTCGAATCAATATTCCAACCATTCTATGGATTTTCACTCCATTTGTATTAACCCTAAACAGCTGTCAGTTGTCTGTCGAATTGTTTTGTTTTTTAAGGGTTGCCAACACTGTACTATTCAATTGGGGGCAAACTCAAATCTTGCGATCATTTTGTGACACCTTTTATTAAGTTCATAAGATCATTATTCAGAAAAAAAACACGTCAACGGTTAAACTTAATTTCTAAAACATGCTTGAATTTTGTCAGAACATTATGTAATATTCTATACCACATTGGAATATATTTCACATAAACTCATTTGATTTTTAGGATAAATGCCTTTTAAGGTATTGTTATTACAACAATTTTATGTCACAAATTAGTCATGTAAATATTAGAAATCACTAAAAGCCCACGCCCCAAACAAATTATAGTAACAAAACATCATAACGAAACGTGCATATCTGTGATGATAAATTACTTTAAATGGTTTATAATTATTCAAGTTAGACAACATAATTTCGTTTTACTAAAAATCAAATCAAGTAACAAGTGAAAAATATCCCAGACATGACCGTATATGCACTTGTTGTTTTTTTTTTGAATTTGTAGATTTTACAATAACAACAATCATCAATATAACAATGGAAATATTTTTCACAATTAGGAATTGTTCTTTTTATTCCATATGTTTCTTTATCTGGCAAAAGATTAAACCGAAATTTAAATTAATATATAGTCAAATTTAAGAACCAGAAGTATATAGTTTCCACTAAAACTAAAAATCTGTATAAAGAAAAATGCACGACTAGGTCGCACATTCTTGCTCTTATCATATTTAAATTTTAAAGTGTCTTTAATTTTAATGATTTAGTTAATAAAACATTAAGTTTTTTTTTAAAGCTTGGAGTTCAGGACAAAGTAATTGTCATAAGTATGGCCCAAAATTTTAAACAGGCTGGTTTTATTTTTTAGCATGATACTACTTAACAATTTTTCAACTTTAATGTCTTAGTTTTGAACACTTTGCAACTAGTATCATAAAAGCTCTGTTTGGTTACGTGAAATTTTTTGAAAATTTGCATAAATTTTCATAATTTTTCACAAATTGTCTAAAATTCCTGTTTGTTAAGTCAAAAAAAGTTGCAACAAGAAAGGACAACGAGAGAGCAAATAATTTCCCCTCCAAAGCTACTTTTGTGTAAGCGTTGAGTGACGTCTAAAGTTGAACCATAGGAACCTCTAACCACAGTACACATATTAAAGGTAATATCATTAGCGTTTTCATTTTTGTTCAGTTCTGCGCATCTGTCAAAATCGAGGTATTATGGTGGTAAAATGGTGGATTCAGTGCCCCCTTCCTTGTCTAATTTCAATATTTTGTTGTTGTTTCTAATGATGCGCGTTGAGTTCCTGTGGGCACTCGAACAGCCATTTTTAATTTTTTGACATTTCCAACTTTGACAACCTGCGCAATATATTACCTTTAATATGTGTACTGTGCCTCTAACAACCTATCACAATATAGCTTTTTCGCTCAACCTTCATTTTGACATACGCAAAGAGAACGGAACATATACGTAACGTGGCAAAAGTAGTTGTAAAAGTTGAAATATTTTCTACTTTTTGTTTATATGGATATGTTTAAGCGACATGTTTTCTACTTTTTTTGCGACGGGTATTTTAGTTGGTTTTTGTTTGGGGGAATTTTCAGAAATTAAGTCATTATTTTGTGAAAAAAAAATTGTTTTAATGAGAAATAAATATTTGTGCGGGTAAAAATGTGGGTTTACCTATTTAATTACATTTTTTTTGTCTATTGGGAAAATTATTGATTTCAAATAATTTTAAATAAAAACAAACAAATTTTCTAACAGCTGATTACCAAAATGACAGACGTCAGTCAAAGTACAATCGAAAGTATAGTAGCGTAACGGAGTCAGCGCTAACAGAAAAGTAACTTTGTGTTTTCCGCTACAAATCTTCCAAGATTACCCCTTGTCACACACAGTTAAATGCCTCTTATCTTAACCTTTGGGAATCCGTAGAAAATTTAAGGTCCCCTCCCATTCCTTCTAATACTATCAACACGCTGAAAGGAATTGTCCATATATAAGTCTATATATCAGTGTATTAACAAAAATAATATGTATATGTATAACTTACAAAAAAAAACTTTGGCAATGTATATGACTCTGGATGGCGGTATGTTATTAAAAGCCATGTAAACTTAAATTAGCAATGTTGTGCAATACGGAAAAAACTATGTACAAAGTTTACAACTCAAATTAATTCAAACAATAATACACATAAATTTTAATTATTATTAACACTCCCGTTGCCACTATAGTTCCCTAACTTAATAAGAATACTCCCACAAGACATTTAAAAAAAGAATTCTATAGTGACCTTTACTAAAATATAGAGTTCATTGATATCATTAAAATAAATGTTTTTGTTGAACATGTCTTGATATAAAGATAGTTTTTTTTTCATAAAATTAAATTACCTATCGGGAAATACTTATATGGACTTAAAGCGAGAGTGAATTTATAGATATTATGTTATTTTTTATTATTTTTGTTTTGTTAGCTTTTTCCATTTAAGTTAAGGAAATTCAAATTTTGTGATGAAATTGAGAAAAATATTTGTTTTTCGAATAAAAAATCATTTCTAAAAATAGTAATACAATGAATTCTAAGAAATAAAAAAAAAATAAAAAAGAATATAAAATACTCAAAAAGTCTTGATTTAATACGAACTTTCTGGCAAACGATTTAAGTGAAATTTTATTTATTAAAACGTCTTGAAAATTGTATACATTTGAGGTTTTTAATTTTTTTTTCAAAATTCGTATTTATAAAGGCCGTTTGCTAATACGAAACTAAAATATTTACGTTCAACTTTAATGTTCAAGATAAACTTTTTCTTCAGCATAAACTGTCACATTAAACTTGTATTATGTTCAACTTTAATATACTTCAGTTTCATTTCAGCAAATGGACCTAAGAGCAAAGTAAAATAAAAAAGTAAGTGCGTTCTTAGTATTTTCCATTCTACAGCTAAAATCTCATCATCAATTATATTATATTTTTTTCTCAAAACAAAATACTTAAAGCTCATTCAGTTTAAGTCAACAATCATGGTTGGTGTCAGACATAAAAAAATTGTTGGTTTAATCAATTAGACATTTTATTGAAAAATCTTAGGGTGATTTTTTATTTAAATTTTAAAAACAGATTAAAAGTATTTACAGAAAATACTGTCCATTCACATTTTAACACAATCAGATAAATAAACAACCAGTATCGTGATATCATCAAAAAGGTAGCCAAAACCACAGTAGGCTGACAGCCATCCGATGGGAAGAAGTCGTGGTAAGGTTATGTAGGCGTACATAGGAAAAGGTTTACATTGTTAAGCTGCATTGTTAAACAAATAGCAGCGATGGAAGATTAACGAGCTGGGAGAAGGGAGAACAAAAAGATCCTGAGTGGAAAATTGAGGGCATATTTATGTAGTCTCCCAACTAAAGGAGTTAGAATGAGTCCCATGACCGGAAAGACTCCCGAAATCTTAAAGGTACTCCCAACCCAACGTGAAACATTTGGAACGACGACGAAATTTTTCTAGTCAAAATATATTTTTAAAAAGTCATAAATGAGAGTTCCCACACCAACGGGCAACGCTACAATGCGATTCAGCGAATCATATGTAAAATATATTGACAGCCGAAAGTTTCGTCGTGTCGCGTCGTTCCGAATGTTTCGCGTTGGTTTGTACGAAACTTTATAGAAGTGCCAAGCGACTGAGATCTGGTTTAAAAGTCCCCGGACGCACGTTTTTCGAAATAGAAAAGTCAACGTAGCGGCTAACCTCCGAAACACAGGGAATATTAGATGCGATCAAACAGAATTTCAAGGTGTTTCTAAATGGAGAACATGCATAGATAGAATGATAGGGCAAGAAGAGAATCCATCTGCAATCAATGAAGACTGATATTTAACCACTCAAAATAGAAGAGGTAGACTTAAGCTGTCATTATAAATCTCTGGACTCCATCTCTACAAACTCTATAACAGCCCTTATCAACTCTTATATGGAGGGTCATCCATATAATATTCCAGAAAATTGTAATGCAGGCGAACTTTTGCAAAATCGAGGAAATTTAGGGAACTTATACTAAGAGAAATATTCAAATAAGTGGAACAATATCACCATTCACCACTTACATATCTGGCGACAAAATTAATCTAAGCAATGCTGGATCTGAAGCACTCTAAATGTCTAATATCTCTAAACAAATATGACATCAGCTGCTTAAAAGGTGTTATAAACGGAAATAAAAGCATGGAGCATTTTCAAACGATTTCTGCAGAAGCTCTGTATATTGACGAGGAAGAATCAATTTCTCACCTTCTTTGTACATGTTCTGCTCTATCCCAAAGACGTTCATAAGCTCAATCTGGGAGAATTCTACTACAATGATCCTAGTGATCATGGCTAATATAGACATAAGTACTTCCGCAAGTTTCCTAAGGACCTCTAATTGGTTTAACGAGTAGGCAGAGAGTCTCCTAGATTTTTGTAGGTATCACAACTCATTTTCTAAGCCACATAAATCAAAACTAACATATGTTGAAATGCCTTGCAAGAACTATCGAGGCGTATCCCTGCTAAACGTACGTCGTATATAAAATCCTATCCAACGTACAATGTGAGCCGTTCTACAAAGTGTACTTTAATCGTCCAATATCAGTATAACTTCTGACCTCTGAAGATCAACTAGAGAACAAATCTTTACAATAAAGTAAATCCTGGAAAATATTTACGAATTTTAAGTTGAGAGCCATCATCTTTTCAACGAATTCAATGAATCTTGTATGCTATCCATCACCAGGAGCACTATTTGGCGATAACCCAACTCGATATCCCATGGAAATTGAAGCAGTTCTGTTGCGGAAATACACAGTTCAATGTGAAAAGCTCTTCTAAACTAGCTGTCATTTGATAGCTTCTTGAAAAGTTATCCCTTTTAACAGATAGTGTGTACAGAAGGCGTCAAATGGGAAGGTAATATGAGGACGATATATCATCGAGCATTCTCAAATTGGCATTCAAAGTTGATAGAAGGTGGCAATTATTGAAGAACAGGCTAATCTTGTTAGTCTTGAAGTATAAACGAGAACATGAATAAGACCTGACATAAACAAATAAAAACAACATCCGATAACTACCGCTTATGACAAAACGTCTAGGTATTGATAGCAGCAACTTACAGGTAGTTAAACAGTTCATCCACCTTATAGTTGCAAACATTACCTTGACGAATAATACCTTGGTGAAGATCCAAGAGAGAACTTGGGGAAGAACTACCCTTGGAAACAGCTAAACACCAGCCTTTCCGGTTTTGAAAAAGAAATGAGTTCAAAACTCGAAATGCATATGCTTTACAAAATTCTCATACGGGAACACTGCTTTATGGTGCCAGGTTTTAGACAATAAGTTGACACAGAGACCTGATACTTTGTTCTAAGTTGCATTGGAGTGCGGGAGACGCATTGGTTTCAAGTTGGAATGAAATTTGAATGAAATGAATCAGAATAACTTTATTCATTTTTATAAAATTGTGCATTCGAAATAGCACCAGTTTAGTGGTCCATGGATAAACTTGATTTTTATGCGAAATCTGGCTCTATCGCGTCACCGCGCGCCACTGCCGTGCATCATGCCTTCCAATTACGGTTTCGATCAACTTCCTTATCGAAATATGTCCATGAAATAACAGTCAGGAATCATCGAGTGGGTTCAACTGTAACTCTGAACAATCTATCAGGCTGAACTGTGCGGAATTAACCAAATGTTCTTGGAATTTCAAAACTTTCCATTCATCAGGTGTGAACTGTGAACATCTTCAAGTGATGCCCCCTTTAAAACACCCACAGTCCACACAGAGAGGGTATTTTTGATACAACGATTTCCCGGTAGTCTCAGGCTAAGAGGCGATATCAACTCGTCCAATTTTTTTTCAAAAATCCATTGATTTTTATAATCATTCCAGGATTCTGAAAAAGCCTGTAGGGCTGGACCAAAATCATTCACATTCGTGTCGCAATGGAATGCAAGAAAACTTCAAAAAAAAATTCTTCGGCAGTATATGGACTGCTTTCTATTGGGCGCCAACTGACTGGCAGGTTATTTAAAAAAAAAAAAAAATCAGCATATACTAATTCAATCGTGTTTATCATTTTAATTCAAAACCAATGCGTTTGGCGTGCTCCACCCTGTCTACAAGCGTCAAACAACTTTATGACAATTCGTTTGAAATCAAAATTATAAACATAAAAATAATAGAAAACAAAAATGAATCAGCTCGGGACAGGTCATTTGTCGATCGTTGCCTTCTGGGAAATGCTCAACACAGAAATTCCCGTTATAATTAATCTTTAAAAAAACTCGATTTAGGTACCTACATGGGAAGTTCCATTATAAAGTCAATAATTTAAGTTCCAATTGTTTTATCTTCAAGGTTAAGGTCTTTAAATCCCAGATAAATAACAAGTTAAGGTCTTTAAATCAAAGATATAATTTTACTGTAAATGTAAAAATCATTGAACATCATCATGTACATTGTACCTACTCATGAGTACTCAATGAGGTGTAAAAAAAACTTCAGTTGGATTATATACCAGGAATTTCTGCTATAAAGGTAGCTACTGTTTCTTTTTAATCAATTAAGAATAGTGTTGTTTTCCCATATTTTTTGTCTGAAACAATAAACTCATTTTTTTAATCGGTAAATACTTGTCATTTTGAATATCAACATTAATTTTTTCATGAAATGACTCTTCATAATAATATTTATTAATATTAAAATAAACAGCGAACACAAAAATAATTACTCATCAATTTCACACTAAACAAAATCGAAAAAAAGTGAAAACAACTCCACTGTGAATCCCATTAACATCCCTTTTAAACTTCAAGTTGAAAACCTTACACACAAATTAACTATAACGAGCTCTCATGATCCCTTTTCTGACCATGACCTTCTCGATCGACTTCGACAGAAAAAGAAATCAACACAAAACCAGTCACAATTAAAGATTTCCACAAGCCACACAAGGTCTCATCACATCACCATCATCGTCTACATACTAAAAGTCATATCACATCGATGCGAATAATTATAAAATTCCAACCCAATTAAAATCACTTCTGTTCTTTTTTTTATAGGCATTATATGGTAGGTAATGTACCTACTTAAATTTTAAGGCCTTCTTCTTCTATACCAGTAAGTTGTTCTTGATCAAGTCAAATAAAAAAAAATGATAAAAACAATAAAACTGTAGTCAGCTAACTTACCTGAATATTATCCATTTCCTTGGCTAACTCAATCAGTGCCAATGTTGCACGTACATTTATTTCCAAGGCATTTTTGAGAGGCTCTATAAATCGTACTGTTGCAGCACTGTGTATAACCACACTGGCATTCTCCTTAAGTAACTGTTGATCGACCTTGGATATGCCTAGATGTGGCAAGGAGCAATCACCAACAATTGGATGGACCCTCATAAGAAAATCACGTTTCTCTCTGTGTAGAACTTGAAAGAGCTACAATTTTTTTTTTTTTTTTTTAATAATTTATTCACACACATAAAACACTTGAATTTGAAATTAAACAAAAACAAACAAAAAAAAAAGACAAATTATATATGAAAGGAACTCTTACTGGATCTTCAAAGACATCGGCAACTCTTTCCATAATGTCCTTACCACGTTTCTTTCGAATTAATATGTAAACCATTTTAACATCGGTTGTGCGCAGCAATTTTTCCATAATCACTAAATTTGAACAGAAAATTTATTAGCACTTTTTAATTTATTTTATTTATTTATTTAATTTTAAGGACTCTTTAGTTTTTTTATTAATTTTATTTTTTTATTTTTATACCTTTGCCAAGGAATCCTGTGGCACCAGTTAGGAAAACACTTTGATTTTTAAAAAACTCTCGAATACTCGATTCACTGAATTCATCTACAACAAAAAAAAAAACAGCAGAATTAAACAGGGATCTTATAGCGAGGATATTTTTTTAATTTACTTTCAAACGATGTTTCCTTGTCGCTTGCCATGATTGTGATATTTTATTTGATGTAACTAGACTTAACGAACGTTTTAAGAAAATATTTTTTTTATGATTGTGTTTTTTTTTCCGAAATAATAATTAAATTGAAAACAAATTAAAAAGAAATCACCAACAATACATATATCTATATTTATAGGAGTAAATAATAATTATTTATTGAAATAATTTTTTTTTATTTATTGATCTATGATTCACGCATTAAACACTGATTGAACTATCTGATGAACGAAACGACAAAATGGGATGCAATGCTCTTTATATACCCCCAGCACTATGTGGCTTAATGGTTTAATGGCTAAGTGGCTAATAACAACCTGACTTGTTGACTACCCACGGTAAGCGCAGCCGTAGTATGTTTCGATTATATTATTAAGACTCAAACTTTACACTCAACTCAAAACTCAAACAGTCAGGTGTAAATATTTGCAAAAAAAAAAAAAAAGAAAAAAAAAAACATAATCAATACAAATACACACTATATTATAACCAGTATCTTTTTTTTCTACAGAAAATCCACTCAAAGATTTACCTAGAAAAATAAAAAAA
Organism: Epistrophe grossulariae; assembly: GCA_929447395.1. Lineage (NCBI taxonomy): Eukaryota > Metazoa > Arthropoda > Insecta > Diptera > Syrphidae > Epistrophe > Epistrophe grossulariae. The sequence goes on along the minus strand of OV839567.1, from coordinate 149,513,987 downwards.
ACAAAAAATTCAAATTTGAATTGAAATTCTATCTCCAAGAAAACTGGCAATATCGTATCGAGAGATGAGATTGTTTACGCTCTTAGTCTTGACTGATCTTATGAGATGATTTTGAATAATCCAATGTCAAAGGATGTCATTTGTGGGACTCACCACTTACATTTTGGATACTTTTATCTCATCTCATGTCGAAAAATCTTTAAAAACAAATGAATATCTAGTGTTTTTTTTTCAAATTTTCGATCGCATACTAATTGACCTCTAAACATATTTTGTTGTTGTAGGTAAGTTCGTGGAAATGCTTATTTGAAATTAATTGCATTACAGTACATTTTTAATGACTAATATTATTCAAATGACAATTTGAGTTGAAAATTTAAAAACAATTTCCATTAAGAAATCTGCCGGTTGTTGAAGTGTTGTTTTTCGTTTATAATGAATTTGTGTCTACAGGGTGTTTTAGTTTGATTGTTGTAATTGTAATTTGAAACATAAAATAAATTTTTTTTTTGAAAATAGTTACTTATGGGTGCAATGGAATATGGTAAAATTTCAATACTTTTCCAAAGCGACACAATTAAAAGCTTTGAAGCTTTGGTCATCTCTTCGAACCTTGCGGCTATCCTTACATCGTCACAATTGCTTTATTAATTGTTGAGTTATCGGACTTTCTGCTTTGTGTTTTTTGTTATTGTTCAATTAGTGTAAACTTATCGACAGTGTATAACTTTTAACTTCCTGCACTGTAGACGTCACATTTTTAAATTAGACATGTTATTTTTTTCCACAGCTTTTTCAATTTATGTCTGGATTCAAAATAAATCACAAATATTCTCATTAAAACGCAACAAAAAAAACCTCTTATATCCAAATAGTATGCATTTCGTAGGTAATTAAATATTTGAAATCACTGTCCTACACAATTTAAAAAAATGGATTTACGAGGTTTGCTTCTTTGGCCGAAAATATGTAGAAATCTAATTTTTCGATATTTTTTTCGTGATTTTTGTTTTTTAATCGCTATTACTCTAAAATGCAATAGTGTTCTGCGTTGGAGTATAGAGTTATAGGCTAACAAACAAGTGAATGGTAAAGAGTTTAGTAGGCGGATATTGCGAAATTTGTTAGCTGAGCTTGAATTTTTGTATGTGATTGAAGATTTTCAATTATTGCGTAGCGAGCACCATGGTTTTTGAAAGCTAAAAGCTTGGATTGACCCCAATCTTACTGGTCCGAACAACATATCAAAAAATCAGAACTATACATCACGCTTTGCGATTTCAGCCTTTTTGTATGTATACAATTTTACTGGCCTAATAAATATAAGAGAAAATCTAACGGTTATGTCGTTTTATTTTGTTTTTGTAATATCTGGCACTTTTATCATTTTCAATACTGCTACAACAATTGTCCCATCACTCGTCGTCAACTTTGCAAAAACACACAATATTTTGACACAATTTCAGCAGTGGATTTTTATAAAATTTTAATCCAACTTTCCAAAACTTTGGATTGGACTGCGATATCGCATCATCTTAAAAACTATGTAAGAATGTTGGAAATTACGTGCTTTATGTACAATTTTTCTGAAAATTTACCCAAGCTTCTCAGAGATCGAGAAAAAATTGAAATATTAAATAAAAATTTTTTTCTGCATGAGTTATGTAATAGGACATAACCTCGAAAATATTACCCATGTATAAATAGTACATAACCTAGAAAATATTACCCACAAAGAAAAAAAATTAGCAAACAAAAAATAGATGATATCTTTGCTTATAACTTTGGTCTTGAGAAGTTTCCCGCTAAATCCAATAGTTACTGAGGTATCAATACGATCAATTCGCGTTTCCCAATATGGTGGATCTCACCATGGATCATGCCGCGACGTCCCGAAAATCTCAACCTATATAGCTTTTCTAGAACTAGCCCTATCTTATAGGTATGACCATTGACCAAATCAACTTTCCTATAATTCGTTCCACGAAAAATTTGTTTAAATAATTAAAATAAACTTTTTTCATCTTTGTCATCATATTATATATTTATTATACCAACCGATACCATACATCTGAAATGCTTATACCCACAACCCAGTCGTGAATTCTTATTGAATTTTTGTTTACTTGAGGTATTCAAGCTTCACACCGTATAAACTTATTGTACGCTTGTTTGTTACTTGTGTGTTTGTTTTATAAACCAACTGAACGTGTGGCATAAACTACATTTGTTCAACGGAACAAACGAGCTGCAAATGTCTGAGCGTAAAACAGTATCTATATATACTTTTAAGAATTTATTGTTAACTTTTTGTGAAGTGTCGGATAAGTATTGAAAATTCCTGAGTAATATGTCTTTTTTCTATAACGAAGGGTAAGAAGGCTAAGCATATAGAGATATCATCGCTGCATGACGAATATTGTACGTGTACCTACATCTCAAGAAGCTTTGTGTGCACAGAAAGTATATTAGAATTTCCAAAGTATTATTTTTGAACATTCATGTTTGTTTCCATTTATGTTATTGTTTATTGTTATACATATATAGTGAAAAAAATTCTATTTATAAAACAAATATTTATTTTTTTTTTTTTCATATTTATGGATATTTTGAAGCGAAGTCAATCCGATCCGATACTTCTTTAATCATCTAACGACAACCTTGATAAATTAACTTAATTTACTTTCAAACTGACTGCATTTTTCTGTGCGTTCTACAATCTTGTCTTGCTTGTAGGCGAAAGAGGATAAATTACCACGCAACCATGTAATTTTAATAATGTTCACCTGTGTAAAGTTAACAAGTCCCCTTGTCAAATTAAACATATGGCAATTTTAAGCTAGTACTTGAAGCAGGATTAGAATTGAATTGATACACAGTAACTTTAATAATGCTTACATGTAAAATTTACATGACCTCTTGTGAAATTAAACCTAGGTATGGTAAAATTACATTTTCACGCAAACCTGCATGAACTCTCTTATTGTCTTATGGTAACTCTCATTATTTGCACATGAAAAAGGTTAAATAAAGCACTTTAATGGTTGCTTACGTCAAGACAAACATTTTTGTTGGTTCTCTATGCAGGTATATTATGCAATACAGTAGAATCTCGAAATGATGAACAGATCTTTCATCTTTTCAAATTGTTCATCTTTTCGACCATCAACATTTGGTTGAGGAAGAAGATATAGTTATAAATAAAAACATTAAATAATATTTACATAACAAGTTAAAAGTACCGAACTAAATAATTTTACATAAATATAATACGAGCAACTAAAGGCAAATAGAAAGTAAAGAATTATGTTGGGAATGAAAGCGTTCAACTTTTCGAGTAAAAAATTTTAACTCGTTCAACTTTCCGAGCTGTTCATCATATAAAACCGTTCATCTTTCCAAGATTGTACTGTATATTTCATTTCTCTAGTATCGTCTCTTTTGTACACCAGCTAGGGCAGCCGGCAGCCAAAAAGTAACGCAACGAAAACATAAGTAAGTACACACTTTTTCGGAAAAAGTGTCGCTTAAAGCATTCTAACGGGAAGGTATATAAAAATTATAAATAAATAATATTTCCATTTTTTGTTTAAAGGTTCCCCCACATCAACGCGAATCTTTCGCGGCAAAGACGAAAACAATAAAAACAACACGTCGTTGTCAATGAAAACAACACGTTGTTATTATATTATTTCGTCGTCGACACGGCAGATTCACGTTGGTGTGGGGGAACCTTAAATCAACAACCAATACTGTTTTTCACATAAGACAAAGTGTCAAAAATTATTTAGGTTACAAGCACGAGTATCTATACACATATCTATAGATACACATTTTTGCATACACCATTCATTATTATTTAAATTTTATTAAAAAAAAAATCTGTATACATATACATACATATAATTAGTATGTCGTCACAAATTAATAATTATTAAGAATTACCAAAAAAAAATTAAAGCAATTTAATTTTAAATAATTTTTTTTCGACAAAAATATGCAGTGCTAATGCGCTATATAACAATTGATTTTAAATTCGTTTAAGGTATATCCAAATTAAGGTGCGGTGGCACATAACGCGTGTGGAATAAACGTTAAGTATGTAATCGTATATAGATACATATGTTAATAAGCTCAATAACACTATATCGATTATTGTCAGGTAAGAGTACTTCATTTGCTCTCCCTTGATGTCACGTGTTGGTACTCTTACTCTCCGATTTACATTGTAGCTTTAATGTTAAATGCGCTACACTCAAATCAAAATGTTACTTAAGGGTAAGCTTTCAACAGGCCTTGATTGGAATACAAATTAAATATTTGAATGAAGATAAATATGATTTAAATATAAACATAAATATGATCATACATTCATCCAAAAGCACAAAGAAGAAGTAGACACTAGACACAAAGCAGGTACATACCTAGCTATACGTCATGCCAAGATGTACTTTTGTAACATTTTTGGTTATTTAAATGTTATTCGTTTTTCTTATAAGAACTACCAGGGTCTTTAAATTGTTATAGCAGTGATAATTGGATCCAACTGGACGAGAATTATCCAGATATCGGAATATAATATTATACATATAATTTATAATACCCTCAAAGCGTAGCAGACAAGACCGTATCTTTTTCCCACAAATTTACCGAGAGTCTCGTTTGTTTGGTGATCTTGCTACGCTCAACTAAAATATTCAACGCATTGATTCTCAGATGTCATCAACAAAAAATTGATGAACCCATACTGTTAACTTTAATCAAGCCAAGTTATAAAACTGACGTTCAAGGGAATGACGCAGTCAGTCAATCCTAAAATATTTTGACGTGAACCCTTCAAGCAAATTCACTGACCCAACTTTTTCGGTCTTTCTTGGATCATTTCAAAACGGAGTGTCATACTCACATTAGCACATTTTTTGTATATGCATGCAAAAAAAGAACGAAAATCGAGAGTACTTTTTTTTGAGAAAGAGAGAATGTATGCAATACCCTAATGGTGAGTATTTTTTTATGGACTGAAAACAAAGGGAAGACAACAAAACAATTAACTTTTTTCGATGTGTTCACGTTCGTGCCCAGCGCAACAGTTTAATAAAAATTCCCTCGAGAAAGAAAATCAATTTAAAATCAAAAGTTAATTATTTAATTATTAATTACAAAATACATCGTGATGTTTCATTTATATACAAACGATAGAAGAAAATAAATTGCATAATATTCTTCAACCACAAAACGCCTGTCTCGTTCGTTCATTTTTTTGGATCCGTTCTGGATTCCATTTTGTTTCAGTTCTCGTTGAGTATGGTGAAATGGGAAGCTCTCTCTCTCACAATACATGCACAAAATGAGTCGCGTGGTGATTCTAATTTCCATACTAATTTGAGCCGACAAACGCAGTTTTGCGGATCCATGTTTGGATCCGTATACGGAGTCATCCATACGTTGTTTACTACGTGCGCGGATCCAAAGCGGACTCGTTTGCTTGAAGGGAAAACGCGTTGAAACGGCATGTATGATTCACAATGCGGCCTCAAAGCGAGACGTCGCGGTCGACCGACGCGAGTAGTAATTGTTCTATTTTAATGACGAACTTACAAAAATTAAATAATCCATAAAGCATTTCTCGTCATCATGTCACGTCATAAGTTCGAAAAATTGAAAAAATGGCACAAATTGATGAAGAGATGACTATCAATATTCTACCATTTCCATTTTTGTTAGATGAACTTCGACAGTCTTTTGGACTAAAGATGGTAGAGAAATTTTTTGGAAAATAAATGAACTTGGTTATTATATGTCAACCATATACAGGCTACATTGACGTGTTCTGTTCAGCGTTGCCGCCCAAACAAAGATTACCGTGCCACATTTTCTAAGAAACCGTTCCATTTTCGTGCCATTTGCAAAAAATGCAAATTATTCCATTATTTAAAAATTATAATTCATTTATTGGGGAAATACAACGAAAAATTAAAAATAAATCATTTGCGTTATTCGTGTACTGTCAAAATATAAGTTTTTGTCAGTTTTCACTACATTTGAGCAATTTTCATCAACTTTCGTTTAAATTTGCTTTATTTGAAGCAAATAATGGAAATAAGAAAAACGTTCCATATTGATTTTTATCGTGCCACCGTGCCACGATGATTTTCTTGTCAAAAAAAGCACAATCGTGCCACTTTGGTGACGCTGATTCATTGAAACGCAATTATGGCAACAAGTCTTAACCGCATTGACAATGGCTGTTAAGACACGACGACCAACGGAAATAATAATGAACGCTTTGACCCTAAAGGCTAGTCGAATCTACACAAAAGTCAGCATTTTTTGGAAGATATAAACTTCAAATTACTAGGTTTGTTCGATGTTCCCTAACCTGTGTACCCGTTTCATAGAACTGTCAAAAATGGATGTACACGACTGACATGTACAAAGCAGAGGAAATAATGGACAAATTCCATTCTTAATGACATAATACACATACCTACACAAAGCCAAAATAACAAAATTTATGAAGATTGCTTGTATGTTGTCATAATTTGCAAAATATTTTCAGTAATATACATGTTTTTACACGATACCAGTATAACAGTAAAATTTAACGTCAGTTACCCATGTCAATTTTTTAACGATCGAAATATTGTCTATGCTGAACATAAAACATATCATGGTGAGTTCAGAGCATAATATCGCACCCGATGCAATGCAGTAATCGGACAAACCTACTATTGACAATTGATTTTAACGAATCTGCAATTTTATAATTTGTTTTTTTTTTGTTCATTTTCTTCAAAAATATGTATTTTTAAATAAATAAAAGATATTATTTTAAACAACTTAAAAACACTTATTTTATTTATTTATTTACTTAAATGCATTTCGGAAGTTATGCTTCCATCGTCAGTAAGTTTTATTTAAATAATAATAATAATAACTTTTATTTATTTCATGAAAAAACACGTTGAAAATCTCCAATATCAAATCAATTTTTAAATATACGTAATTCAATCTAAGTAAATTATTAAACACCCTGTCCAAAATCTTATGACAGTAATTGTAATCCTCAACTAATCACTATATAGGTAATTATTTTGTGATTTAATTTTTCTTCATCACTTAACCATTTTTTCTTTAAATAACTTTCTGAATTCTTTGAATATCTAAACATTTTCGTATGGATTTTTCCAAAAAATTTCGTTCGTTTTAATTATTTTGGCTAATTGGTATGCAGAGTCAAACAATAATGTTTCCGAAATTGTTTTTGTCAGAAGATATATACATACAAAGCTACTTGGCTTTACCCCCGGAAAAAATGTCAGGTATAAATTTGTTTCCTTTCATTAATTTTTAACTTGAAAACAAAAATTAAAAAATAATACGATCGAGTCGCACGATTTTGTTCGCTAATTTTTTTATTTTAAGAGCAATAACCTGCAAAAAAGTAACAAATTTATTAAAACAAATAAAAACAAATCAAACAAACTTCTCATCTGCATTAACGTTAAAATATTAAATGCCTTTAATTCCGCATTTACTTCGAAATTCAAGGAGGTAGTTATTTAACTCAGAAACCTGGCCAAAATATTTTTTTTTTGTTTTTGTTAATATTTTTGCTTAAAAATGGCATAAACAATTACATAAATGAATTTTTAACTTTATTCGACAATATATGCACGAAATCAGTATCACCCTCAACCTCCCAATCGCAAACTCGTGCGTGCCTGTAAAGGGACATTTCAAATTTTTCTCTTCAAAAAATGATGTATGGCGTATGAGCGTTTTTTTCGCAAGAACTGGAAACACCATATTTGCCTTCAAAATTTCAGGTACCAAATTATTTTTTTTGTATTGAGATTAAAAAACATTTAAATCACAGCTGAAGAGTGAAGAGCAAGATCCTGCTCAAACAAAATCATTCGAAATTTAAAAATTACACAAAATAACATCACTATAGCGTTGCCATCTATCAGGATTTTCCCGGACATGTAGACTTTTTGGCTTTTTCGTGGAACGTCTGGTATAGATTTTCTTAATTTCCCCGGATTGTCCTCTATTCATACACAAAGTAATTGTTTAATATTCCTTATTTAGTGCCTACTCTTTAAATCAAATGGGAATTATACTCAAATTGAATAAACGAACAGAACCAGTAATTTATAGAAAAGGAAATTCAAAACAAACGAACTTTTTGAACTGTCAAAGGTCAAAATAATCTTTGCTTCAGTAATGGGGTTTTCCATTGGTAAATTCAGATTTCAGTTAAAAAATTGATTTTTTTTTTCTTCGCGAATGGAACACAATTCAAATTGATTTTTTTTTTGCAACTGTATTGGTGTACTTTCTTGTCTGTGCGGCATTGCTGTCAAATTTTCATGTAAACTTGTTGTCTTTTGAAAAGTGTATGCACTAAATTTCATATTAAACTGCTTCCATTTTTCAATGGGATTGTAGTTATTTAACCAATTTCAGTAAACTTTTCCCAAAACGAATAAATTTCAAATCAAAAACCACATTTGTCAAGCTGGCAGCTTAAATTTGTATTGGTGTTAATAAAATGAGGAGTAAATCTGCCGAAAAATTTAGATCTGCAAATTTGATTTAAAATCAAAATTAAAAACCCAATGGAAAGAAAAAAGAGGGTTTTTGACAGATAAATCAATAATAAATTGATTTATTTTACCAATGGAAAAGCCCATAAGTCAGTTAGATAAGGACCATGTGAATATTTTTGATTTTCATTGCTGAATTTAAGATCTATTTAATTTATTTTTGGTCTGATTTAGGCAAACATAAGGTAAAATGTACCTTATAAATGTGATGTACTACCTACATACATAGCGATTTTAAACTATTTTTTTTAATATTATATACTTTCTTTAAACAACAAATATTGTATGTTTTCGTCCCCACCATAGTAAAAACTCATTTTCGGATCTTTAACATAGATCCAGATACAGAGCAACATTCAAAGTTGTTGTTGTATTACGTGTTTAAAGATGATAGCGATCTTGATCCGTAGATAATAAAACGTATGTAAAAATAGTGCTAAGTCTTCTACTTGGTTGATGTATTTCAGTAGTAGGTATATATAGAATTTGCATTATTAAAAAAAAACTTCTTATATAAACATTGCTTCTGTCGATTGTTCCACGCATTACAAAATTGAACTCATAAATGGAATTCAGGTTTTTTTCTTGATTAATTCTTAATGTGGATTTGATGATGACGTTTTGAATGTGGTTACATTCTTCTTAACTCTTAAGGTCAAAACTTGTATTACTACGAAAAAGAGCTTAAAAGTTACAGAGGTTTTATATCCTCTGTTATTGCTTAATTGAATTTTATTATTTATTATTATTCATCATTATAATTCCAATTTTTCCAATTTTTAGCCTCTTTTTCAAGGCTTAAATAAAGAATGATAATAATTAATACTAAAAAATAATAACACAAAAACAGTGAATACAAAACCTTTGTACATTTTTTAACACTTTTTTAGAAATACAAAATTTTGACCTGAAGAAGAATGTAACCAAGCTACGTCACCATATCTACATTTAAAATTTATTAAAAAAGAAATACTTGAGCTTTAAAAATAATAATTTAAAGCGGCAAAAATAAACATTTCTTATTAAAAACCAAAATGAGAATTTTGGAGAACTTTTGTGTTTTTTTTTTTTAATAAAAAAAAATTCAAATTCAGAATTCTTTTCAATTTGAAAACAGAGGCAAAATTTGGCATATGTATAGGTTAGGTATTTCGTTTTTTATAATTGACTTCCACAAAATTTTCACCATACGAACTTTAAAGCAAAACTGTTCATGAGAAATTCTATTTGTGCCAACAATTGGTGTTCAAAAATTCTGTGTGTTAAAAATTAAATACATATTTGAAAATTCCGAAAATCTAAAATTTCGTATTCTAAAATTCTGATAGTTTATAATTTTTTGTAATTCTGTAAATCAAAAATTCTGTATTTAGTCCTGTCAATACAGCATTTGGCTCGGAAAAAATCACCGGAAAGCTAGATTTTGGTACATAGCCTCCTCATAGCGTTATTAAGAAACTGTCAAAAGTTCCAATCGATATGAGCGCCACTAACAATTTTACGGGGGGTTGAAAGCCCACCAAAATAAAAGAAATAACTCCCAAATGTTAAAGACTAATTTGTAGTCATTTAAATAAATGATATTTAAACTCTAAATTTTTCGAAGAAAATTCGAATAAAATCGAAAAATAAAGAGTTTAAAAATCATTTATTCAAAAACTAAGCAATAAAATAATGTAATTTAAAAATATAATTAAAGAAGAAATTGCTGGCTTTATAAAAAGTTATACATGGATATTGTAGGTGTTGCCCTTTGTGTTTTTATATTCATTTTCTATTGTCAATATTTTTTTTTAATTTGCCCCTCCCACGAATACAGTGGGCCGATATATTAAAATCATGTTCATATAATGTACTGACAACAACAAAAAATGTATGTATTTATCTCAAAGTGCACAATTTTTGAACTAAGCCGGAAAACTATAGAAAAGTAATACCCTTAACTCTTCCGATTGGTTTATTTCAAAAACGATTAATTTTTTGAAAAAAAGTGTATTAATCTTTTTTGTAGGAAGTTTTCCAAGTTACAAATTTTCCTTCAATATTTTTTTTGTACAAATTACCATTTGGGAAAAAACATTTTGTTGGGCCTTCAACCCCCCGTAAAATTGTTAGCGGCGCTCAAATCGATGGGGATTTTTGACAATTTCTTAAGAATACCATGAGGGGCCTGAATACTAAAATTCAGCTTTCCAGTGATTATTTCCTTATTGAGGTCTTTTTTTTGGCTTTATTGACTGGATTAATTCTAAAAATCCAAAAAAAATTCTCTCAACATTCTGTAAATCTATAATTTTCATTTCGAAATTCTGTATTTCGAAATTTTGTAAATCTTAAAACTATAAAAAAAACAATTATTATGCATTTACAAAATTTTGAACTTTTACAATATACAATATACAATACAATAGGTATACAAAATACAGAATTTTGAATTTGGAAAATTTTGAAAGATAAAATTTTGGAACACTGAATTATGAATTCACAGAATTTTGAAATGCAAAATTATGAACTGACAGAATTTTTAAATACGGAATTTTTGATTTTCAAAATTTTGGCACACAGTATTTTAAATGCAGAATTTTGAAACACAATAAAGGGAATTTAAAGAATTTTGGAATACACTGCAATTTTCAAATGCAGAATTATGGACTCATAGAATTTATAAGTACGATATCTACAGAATTTTGGCTTTTCAAATTTTAAGATTTAAAGAGTTTGTAAATATAAAATTTTGAAGCTCAAAATTTTGAAATACGTACCTATAGAATTATAGATTTGCAGAATTTATAGAATTTTAAAATATAAAAATTTTAGAATACGGAATTCTTGAATTACAGAATTTTGAAGTTCTGAATTATGGACGACAGAATTTAGGACTAATAGAATTCCGGGATACCGAATTTTTTGACGTTTTTACAATTTCTCTATTAAAATAAAAAAAAAAACAGTTTACTTCTTTAATGGTTAACACCAGTGCACCTTAAGGTGGTATACACTGAACCATAAAAGTAATAACTTGTAAAAAAGAAATTAGTATCTTCTTCCAAATTTTGGACCCGGCAACTTTTCCAAAATTAGAAAAAAAATGTTAAAAATTAAAATTTGACCAAGTTTTGTTAAACAAATCTCAACAAAGGTTAACTTAGTTTAATTTGCACTACGCTACGTATTTCAAAAAAAGGAAAACCCGTTTCCCAGGATAGCCACACCCACTCACCGGTTTCCGGTAACAATACAAAATCATCACAAACATCCGTAAAAAAAATAATTCCAGCTCAAATGAATTTTTCATTTGGGATGCAAACTCTGGGCAATCCACGAACTAAAAAAACAAAAATAGACACAACAATCGACACGGATGGTATGGCGGAAATATTTTTTTTTTTTTCGGTTTCTCTATTATTATTACGTTTTTTTCCCTAAAACCAATACTTATCCTATAGAGCAAGTATAGAGTATATTATATCTAATTCTTAAGAGGGGGGCGATAGATAAAATCAATTTTGGCAAGACAGTTGGTTAAACGGTTATTATAACCAAAAAATACAAGTTTCAATCATCGTTGCCTTTTATGGATGTTTTTTTTTTTTTTCTTTTTTTTTTCTTTTTTTATATTTTTTATTCAAACAAAATTTTGAAGTAATGTTTACAGACGACAATCATCAGTGCTGCGTCTAGGTCAATGTAATTATTATTTTACGGAAATTTAAATTAACTTTGGTATTTAGTACTTCGAGATGAGGTAGATATAGATTTTTGTACAATGAGCCTTATTATGTTAGTTCAAGAAAAAAAATATTATTTTTTTTGTACGAATCACACTTGACCGACGACGACAACGATAGTAATTATTACAATTACGATTGGGTAGTTACAATTTTTGTTTTTTTTTTTTATTATTTTCTATATTTAAACCGACGAATTATTATTATTATTAATGGGTATAGGTATCCGATTACCACGCAACACAAATTTTCAAACCGTACTGGCTGTCTTGACTAACTTGAAAGACGGTAAATGAAACCTAAAAAATACAAAAAATCGCTAGGCATTCGTCAGATATGGATCCACGCAATGTATGTGCTCTGAGTGATCGCTTTCGATTTTTACGCCACACAAATAATGAAAATGATTTGAATGTGCAACTGTCAAGTCTGTTGTTGGTTCAATAAGAGAGTTATATGGTGGTAAATATTTGTTTTGCTTTGTTAAACGCAGAGAATTACGCATATTTATGTGAGTTATTTATTTCCCATATACAAGTACCTATGTAGAGAGTCATGTAAGATTAATGAGACACCATGTACGTGAGTACCTACATATATTATGAGGTTATGTATATTTTTTTTGTAAACCTAATTATGTTATGTTTTGCTGACGGATAATGGTATTGTACCATGTACCTCTATTAGATAAGATCTCTCTATGATCTCTATATACGTTTAAAAGCTTTGATGATAATTATTATAATGGGGAAGGTACGAAGGTTCCTTGCTAAATATTCAAAAAAAATTTTACTTATAACATACAAAGTGTTTGTTCATTTAATTTAAATAAAAAATTACTTCTTCATGTTCTTTGCTTTAGAGATTTATATAAATAAGTAAATAAAGTATTAATAATTATAGAAGAATATTCAATCAAAGGTTTAAGATAAGTTTTAAGTCTGGAACCACGTGAGAATTTATTAACTAAGAAGATATTAATTTTAAATTTGAGGTTATAAGATTTAACTCCAGCCTTTGAACTTGGTGTTAGCTCACCCAAGTGATTGTTGTTACCAGAGATTACGAATTATAAAGATAGGAATATTTCGTACGTCCCACCCTCCAAAAGCCATTTGTTTACATTGTTGTTTTTGTAATTTCATCTCGGGTCGATGAATAGATGGGAATTGCAACAACAATTTATGCGATGGTGAATTCATTTTTTTGCACTAGTGTGCGCTAAAACATGGACACTCCTTCAAAAACATGAATTAACCACCATCCGCCATTTTGTTTAGCTTGTAGGGAAACCAGAATGACAGCCGAGGATTCCAATCTTTATAACTGATAATCTCTGGTTTGATTCTTCTCTGTTTAACGCCCTCTTCTTATGCAAAATAATAAAACGCTTTTCTTCGACTTATTTTGTGAGTTCTGTGTGTTTCCCCCAGCAGTGATTGTTAAAGGACAGCAGTGGCCGTTAAAGAACAGTAGTAACTATTAAAGAACAGAAGTCTTGCAATAATTAAGTTGCTCAGTTTTGTTGCTGTTTGCAAAATTCAGTTTGCAAATGAAGTGCGTGTATAAACAAAATCAATGTAAAAACAGTGTAAAGTTTATTATTTGGTATAGTTTTCATGGTTAATACATTGCGTTTTTTTATTAATAGCTATAATTGCCAGCTAAGCTGAATATACAGGTAAAAAAAGATCATAGAAAGGCACTTTTCAGTTTTTGTTGTTGTTTTTGTTTGCGTTTTTTGCAGCACCTAATTTCTCTCGCTCTCACATTGCATAGGTTACACATAAATGTTAGGTCCTCCCTATGTGGAGTTCAATCGTAGCAGTTCACCCCTTGCTCGAAAAATAGTTGACATAATTTCTGTGTTAAAATTGTTGTTAAAGTAAGAATATTCTCCTAGTAAGTAGTTCAGCGCACAGCTGAATACGTTTCTCTATGCACAAATTGTTTAGCCTTTTCTATACATAATTCATCAAGTATACTATAATAAAACCGCTCTCTGTATTCTTTGACGTTTCCAATATTTAATTCAAACTTCTTTCCACACTGAATCGCTAGCTCTTTCCATTTCTTGTACCACAGTTTTTCTTTTGAGATTGTAATTTGTGTAACTATTTTTGGTATTCGATCTTCTTCCATCCATGTGGTTCTACAGATATAGTCCGCATGGAGCTTCAATGTAGATATATCGATGAAAGCCTAGTTTCGAGATCTAGCATATATGAGGGTGTCGTAATTGGGAGTTTAAAAGTTCTTTTGAACTAACAGATTTTCAACAGTTTCCAGTAGTTTCTTGGAGCCCCAGTATTGCGCAACGTACAATAGGACAGATTTTGAATGTCCAGCGTACTGAAGAACGAAATCTTTCGTTTATAGTTGTAATAGAAGATGGCGGTAAAAGTTGCCATCGTTTGCAAATGGAGGAAAAATATTAATCGAAACAATTATTCCGCGTTCTTATAAGGAGTAAGTAAAGTGATTATTCTCTTTTTGAAGTGTTTTTTGTATCTGTTTACTTTGCAATAATGTTAAAGCAGAATTGACATTTAACCCCATTTACAATCGGTGACAAATTTTGCAATCCTTGTAGTTTCGCATCAGTAGCGTCAAAGGCCAAAGACTCTCAACTCTCCAAAACATATGGTGAATGAACTGGAACTGGAGCTGGTATCTGGAATAGCTGTCAAAATATTAAATACACACAAATTCGATACTAAAACCACAATGGCCGCATTCGGGGATCAGTGCAAAGCTATCCTATCCGGATAGGTTTGTGTTGTTGTAATCCCTTGTGACAAAACAGCTGATGCCACAACAATCCAACGTACCTGAAAATGTTTGGGATAACTGGCTGAACACAATGCCCTGCTGCAACTGGAATCGGAGCTGCAGCTGTAACTTCTTAAAAAAAAATGTCGTACGTCGTTTTTTTATCTGCCCACAATGAGCTGTACAGCTTTTTATATACTTTAAAGGAAAAAAAACAACCAAGAGTTTATTATTCACTTTTTTTATTTCCAATATTTTTCTTTTAATTAATATTTTTTTCGCGACACAAATGAGCACTTAAAACTTCAATATTTTTTTCCTGCTCTTTTTTTCTCCATATCAATTGAAACGTCAGAACTCAGAAGTGCTGCACGTGAAAAAGTTAAAAGTTGGTGAACCTTTGCAGCACCGTCTGCAGCACCGACTGCAGTTGCGCTGCGTTGTGTTCGTAACATTGAATTTGTGTGTATTCAATATTTTGACAGCTATTCAGTTCTAGCTTCCAGTTGCAGCTTCGTATCCATTGTGTTCAGCCAGTAATCTATCTGATAGTTCACCGAATGTAAAAAATGCAACGCAGCTGCAATCGAAGCCACAGACATAGCCATAGAAGAAGAAATAGAGGAACGGGCATATCGAGGAAAAAGTGAAGCATTTTTCAAAATAGTGTGAGTAACACAAACACAGATGCATTCACACAGGGAAGGAATGCAGTTAGACAACTAAATCATGGGGCGCCCAAAGGAATTTTTTGCTGTTGTTTTGAGGAATGTGTTTTGAGATTTTAAATCGTTAAAATAGAAAAAAAGCTTAGTAAATTAAATAAACAAGTGAAATAAAAGTAAATAAAGTAAATATATGCTATTCTTCATTGAAATAAAAATATAAAACTACATGCGGTGCTCCGTTAAATCCTGTAAAAACATCTATAATAAGCATTGCAACTTTTGTTCATTTCACAGGTAAGCTGTGTCTCATATTCCACATAAAGTAAGTAAAATTACTCTGCACTACGGGCGCTAAATGTATTTGAGCGCCTTGCCATCACCAACAAAAGCTTATTCGACCCTGGGAGAGAATTTCAATTTTGACAGATAGGCACCTGACATACCACGTTTCAAAGTATATTTGCATTTTCAACAAATTAGGCTTTTTTATAGCAAAATGCCATGAAATATCAATTTTAAAGTATTCTACGATAATGTATTTACATAAAAAAACATCACTTCACATTAATTTGTGCGAAATTTGAGACACAATCAGCTAGTGAAATGGAAAGATTTTTAACTCCATATTATAGGTGTTTTTACACAATTTAACACAGCACCGCATGTTGTTTTATATTTTTTATAATAAAGTACTGAAAGCTTTCACTATTTTCACTTTAATTTCATTTTTTTATTAAGTTTAATTATCTTTTTTCACTATTTTAACGATTGAAAATCTCGAATCACTTTCGGCAAAATGACAGATAGGCACCTATTTGTTTTTTTTTTTTGTTAATTTGGTGCTTCACTCACATACACTGTATATGTGATATATTTCTCTTCCTTTTCTTCTTATTCTAAGGACATAGCTACACTTTTAACCAGTGTTACCAGATGAGACCTTAAAAATCCCACCGGGCGACTATTCAGTCGCAACAAATGGAACACATGAGTTTCAAAGTGAATGAGCGATTATAGTATCGGGCCGCTTAAAAGGCTGAAATTTGTTTAATTTTTGTTTTATTAACTCAGTACAAAATTTCACATAGGAGGTTTGATAATGCAGACAAAACTAACGGTCAATTCGGCCAAAACTAATGTCAGATTAAAGACCAAACAAAGTCCGTCTGTAAATGTCATCCCTAAGAATTGCTTAGAATTGGTTCTCCCTTAGATAATACACTGCTTTCTCATAATGACTAAATGTCTGTAGAAGATGCCCATCTCTATAATGGAGCCGTACAACTTACATCTTTCTATAAAATAAATAAAATATAGGTAGTCTAATGTACAACCAAAAATAAATTTTAGGCCTGGCGGTCCTGAGATCTTAGCCTTTATTTTCCATCTGGCTTAAATAGAACAGTGAGTGACTATTGTTACAAATGCTGTGCGTGTTCGCATTAACTTAAATTTGTTGATTGGTTATGGAACTATGTCATCGATTTCTGAACCCCTCCAAGCGGACTGACGAAATGAAGAGGGGGGGAGGGGGTTGGAACAATGCTGTTCGAAAGCGGTGTATAGCCTATTACACAATTCGCATGCCGCATTCTGACGAAATCGAAATCAAAATGCAAGCTGAGACCACAAATAAAGCTTTTATGAAGATATTCTGTAAATTATGATTATTTTAAGGATGGTACCTGCCTCTACTTTAGTTCATCCTATAATCACGAATCCAAGTAGCTTCCTTGTTTGTTTTTTCTTTTTTTTGTATTTCTTATATATGAAAATTGTTAGGCAAGTACCGTTAGCATAAATTACAAAAAAAAATGTAAAACAATTTCATTAGATTTCAAGACGTGCCTTCTCAATATTAAGCCGACATGAACATAAACGCGCACACCACAGTGGGTCAGGAAGCCCAAAGAAAGTAACATTAAATGGAACGTGACAATGTGTATGTACTGTTCGAGTACAAGTGCGAGTACGTATCGTCTGCCGCCACATGCAATACCAAAATACAACTACAACTTTTAACCATATCTATATTGCTATATAGCTGCCTGGCTTATCTATATACCTGCTATACAATGCTACCTGCTTACTATAAAATAATACTCATGTATAGGTACTCAAATGCGAATTTTTAATCAATTTCATAGTTTTAAATCAAACAAAGCTAATTTGGAGGCAATATGATATGGCAGCGATGTGATGATGTCTATGTTGGTATTAATGAGTTTGAATATTAAAATTGTATCTGCACCACTGTCTGCTTGTCTGGTATTCGATATAATTGGATTTGAATTATAAAAGTTTTATAATCAAAGTCTACAGTGATGTGCAAAATATTTTGATTTTATAATACTTTTTTTTTGGGAGAAAGAAAGACTCAGAATGGCTTTTAAAAAACAAATGAATGAACCCAATGGGGTTTATGAGGGATCAGAGGGATTTATCCCCCCAAAGTTGCTTCATTGCTCCACCAATAAAAAACCCACAAAACGCACATCACATTTTTCATTTTTCACATACAAAATTCATGATGGGTGCCGATTCTGGTTCTGTGAAAAAGTGAATCGTAAACCTTTTCACACTTTCACCTAAAATCCGATTCTCGTTCTGCAAAAATATGAAACCAAACATCAAAAACATTCATATAATGAATAATTTGCGTTCACGTCGGTCGACATTTGGAAGTGAATCTGTGAATAGAAAGGGTGAATACGAACAAAAAATGCTCAATTCAACCACATCTTCTTCCCTCGTCCTATTCATGAAGACAAAAATATTTCTATCTCATGCGTTTCTCTTGCCTCTTAAAAAAATAAGAAAAATGAAAGAATTGCATTGACTGCGCATGCGCTTTACCTTTCTAAATACCGAGTTTTAATTTGCTTTCTTTGGTACAAACCTTGGACCTCCGGACCTACCCTAGCTGGTAACATAAAAAGCATTACAACGCACACACAATGGCATGAGCTATGTTGACTCATATGAATTCTCAAATCAGTGCCTTTTCTACATCTGTAAGTAATGCTCAGATTCAAGAATTTGTGATCTAAATCGGGTTCTATGCCTTATCTTTTTTCGCTTTTTTCGAAAAAGGGAGAAGATAAAAACGATAAAGCATTAATAAAAGGTATCTAAAAAGCCGATCTTGAAAAACATTATCGAAGAATCTAATGAAACTCGAAGTTTGTTAACGAATGAAATTTATCTATGTGATCTACTTTTCGTCGCGCAATTTTAAAAGGATATCGCCAAAGATTTATGCAATGTACTCAAATTAAATGTACTTAAAAGAATTCGAGTAGAAAAAGATGCATTTTCTGGTATTTATGAACCTTTGACAAATTGCTGAAACTATTCACATTGAGACCGAACAAAAAGAATGTTAGGCAGACAAAAGAATCATCCGAATCCTAATGCCAAAGTTAAAAAGATTACTCGTCTGACGGTGTTCAATTCATTTCTGGACTTTTGTATCATAAATCATGAAAATATAATATATCCTCCTTTTAAAATTGACAAAACAGCTGATAAATTTATTCAAACTGTCAAATTTCATCATCTGCTGTTCTCTTCGATTGGAAGAATGTGGAAGAAATATTTAATCCATAGAGGGGATATTAAGCCTTAAAATCGAAACGCTGCTTTCCAAAAAAAAATTTACCGAATATTGCTGGGGAAATAAGCAAAACTGTCGATATCAAAGTCTACTGCGAAACAACTGCTCTGGCATTTCTTGCCATGAAAAAGTGCTTCTCACCTTAGCCGTTTAGATTCTGCAGAAAATTGTAGGTCCCCTTCATTCCTGCACATAGGAATAGTTAAGAGTTGTAAGCCACTAAGCTCTACGCAATTTATATTTATTTATCTATAATCACAGCGAATCATGAATTATCAAAAAAAATTTGATGTTTAACGGTTCTCCAACTTTACACTTAATAACTTAAGTTATAAATTAACGTTTTTAATTGTTGTCTAAAAGTCACCTGGTACCAGCCCGTGTCGTAATGGTTAGCGATATTGCGTAGAACTGTTACATCGCGCTGAAAGTCTTGGGTTCTATTCCCAGAATGTGCCACCTAAAAACAAATGTTTTTTTTCACGGATTACTGCCAATATACGATTGCTAATGTTTGGATCGATAATTTATTTCATATTTTCTTTAACAATTATCTTTCTTTTTTTCGGTTTAATATTTTTAATAATTTTTTTTAACACAAAACCAATTTTATCTCAAGAACAAGTTAAAAATTTGAAAAAAAAAAAACTGCACAGCACGGTAGGTATGTTACTATTATGATAAATTTGTCTAAGTTAACATGCATGCTAATTAACAGATCCAAGTGTTTTCAAATTGTTTCACTCATTACAATAATAACAAAGATTAAGGTTGTGGGGTTGGGGTTGGGGTTGTTAAATACCTGATGAGATTGATTTAAGTTCAAGTTTTTTGTAAATCCATATGAAAGCTCAAAGTTTATATAGCTTCAAATCTAAATTTAAAAGTTAAAATTACCTATATGATGTTTGTTTAATCAAAAAAAAAACTTTAGAGAAATATTCCATGAGAATACCTAATAATAATAAGGTTATTGCCATTAAAGGATAAATTATTAATATATTTAAAAAATTAGGATTAATTAAAAAAGCTTCTTATTCTCTAAAAAAAATATTTATTTAATTAATAGTAGACGTTTTCGAGATTTAACAATCTGACTATAGCAAAATTTAAATTAAAAATTATTATTAAAACAATGGTTATCAATAAAAACTACGCTTAAGTTTATATTTGTCAAACTATAACAATAAAAATAAGGTGGTATGAACACAATAATTTATCCATAATTAAATATATTGAATTTATTAGTATTTACTTTGAACTGAGGCTATAATATGTGTACTGTACAATAAAGGTTTCATATCCAAATATAAAGACACAAAATTGTAAATATTTTGACAAATGATTTAAAACAAATAATTGTTAGCACCAGCCATCAAGCAAGTTATTAAAAGCCCTTCCACACTATCCCACTGAGTGTTAACACATGCCAACAAAAGTGGGAAACAAATCATGTACATATAATATTGTGGAAACAAAATATGACAGCCCATCTTACAGCCTACACGATTTGACATGTGTTAATACATGAGAATTTTTAGAAATGGTTCTAATTCTATCACACATTTCATCACATTTTTATTGAGGTTAAAGCCTAGTACGCTGCTGATGCGAAACGAAATTTTTCTGCGATCTCCAAACAGACAACGAAACGCTTGCGAAAACACAACGGAAAATATCCTTGGAGAGTTTCACTAATTCCAAAAACAAAATCAAACATAAACGCAAAAAACAAAGAAACCAATGATGTAATAAAATGATAAACAAAAAAAAACACAAATAAACCCAAATGTCATTTTTCCGCACACAATAAATAGTCTGTATAATTAATTCAGTGCGAAAAAGGAGCGGAGACTTCTCCAAATAATCTGCTACAATTATGAATTTCGCTCTTCGAACAGCGTACTGCGAAACGAAAAGCAGAACGAAATTTTCCGTTTATGATTTCGTTGTGTCATTTTTGTATGGGTTTTTTCGTTTCGCATCAGTAGCCTACTAGGCTATAGCGTGGAAAGACTTTAAAAAGCAGAAGGGGAAAACAACAAAAACAAGCGATTAACAGTCAAATGACATGAGCGTCAAACGAAATTATTAAATTTGAGGTGAAATATACTTTTTATGTAATATACCTATGCGGAATTACTTCATAAATCCTACAGCAGAGAGAAAGAACTAATAGAGAGAGTCAAATTTCCTCTTCTCCGTCCCCTCGAAAACTTTTGTTTACATTTTTTATAACATGTTGAATTCCTATCGGTGAGTACATGTTTTCACCTCGGGTAGTGCAAAAAAAAAGGTAGTGAGTATGCACATCTTCTTGCATACGTATTTGTCCCCACATTTTGTTTATATGGAGTTAATAATAATAATTAATACATATGCATGATGGTGCGCAACAGCGTAGCTTGTAGGCTAAAAGAGAGCCACCGTCGAATTTGACTCTCTCTATTAGTTCTTTCTCTCTGTCCTATAGTACGCAGATCGCGCCTAATTTAAGCTTCCATACAAAATTCTCTCCAAAATTTAGCTCAGCTAAAAGTAAGGAAAGCAATCCAGTTTAAAAATCAAATGTTTATTTCTTACTGTACATCACTTATCTGTCAAAAATTTAGCGCACGAAATAATTGTTCGGCACATTAATTCCCAACCCAAACTAAATGTTAACAGATTCTGTAATTCTTGAATTTTGTATGAATCCTTTTGTGAAAATAAAAATTGTAATGGAGGAAAAACGAATCCATTTTATTTGATAAAATTCAGTTGCAATAAGAAAAAAAAAAAACATTGAAATGGTTGAACACAATTTCTTCTCGGAGAACAGCTGTTTTTTTTTGACATATTCTCCACAACGCACGTTCCAGGTCAAAATTTAGCTAAAATCTTAGCTGATGTTTGAAGAGAATGGTGGGAGCTAGATTTTAGTGTGATCTGCATACTAGGCTGACCCTGAAATGTGGAAATTCTATTATTTACCTTACGTTAAAAATAATGTATATTTTCCAGTGAAATTGACAAAAGTCCCAACTACTTTGTTTCCATAATACCTAATGCATTCCAGAACGCAAGTGTCTCCATCCACTTGTTGAAGTCTGGGGGGCGATTCTGGATCTGTGAAAAGAATCGAATAACTTTTCACCCTTTTACATAAAATCCGATTCTCGTTCTGCGAAAACGTGAAACCAAACGTCAAAAACATTCATAATATGAATATAATTTGCTTTCACTTCGGCATTTGGAAGTGAATCTGTGAATAGAAAGGGTGAATACGAAAACACAATGCTCAATTCGGTGAAATTTTATTTAAGACGTGTCACTTTTTGTTTTTTTTTTTTTTAACTTTGCATGTGCCTCTGGTGTTGACGTAAGAGTTCCTCACTACATTCTAGAGCGATGTAAAAGCAGTCATAATGACAGCGCATTTAACCCTGACTAAGACCTTCTTCGACATTAGAAGTAACAATATATAGGTTTACCGACCTCAAGACGAAGCAGTTCTCCGATCTCCAACTTGGAGCTATAAGATTATAGAAATAATAGACGAAGATGCATATTGAATACACGTGTCTATAACCTTTGAACATCAATTTCTATCATAATATGTTTACATTTTCAGAAAACCTGAAGAATTCTGTATATTAACGTAATCCGTAAATAAGTATATTCAAACTAGTAATTTCGCTTGCGTTATCTCTTTAAACCTGACCTTGTTCAATGGCCAATGTCTGATGATATTATTTTTATCTTGACGTAATTGCTATATGACATAGACTTAAAACTTGATTCAAGAACTCTGTCATTAGCGGTAACCTGTGTAACCCAAGCTTTAAAACTATTCTGGTATACCTAAGTGATCTATTTTGTTTTATGGGGACATTTTATTGAATTAAGAGATGCAAAATTATATTGGTCAGAGAGAGAAAGTGTGTGAACAAAAAATAGTTCAGCATGAAACTTTAATCAATTCTCGCTCTCTCTGTATTTAGTCCCCTAAAAGTAAGGCTCCAAAATCTTAAAAAAATGAGATTTTCAAGTTGATTCTTTTTACATAAACATATTTTTTATAGACTTTGAGGAAATATACAAGACAAAGTCCAGATTAAAAATATGCATGAATTAAGCCTTGATTTGACAGCGTACTATGTAACTACTATTCGTAAAAACAAACAAAAAAAACAAGGTGAGGAAGTTGTTATTATTAAGAACCTTAATAGTTGTCACTTGTCAGGTATATTAATTGTTGTTGATATACAACTATCGATATTAGATATTAGAAAAAAAAACAATTAACAACAATAAAGTGCAATTGATGCAAGTATCAAAAAAAAAACTTACAATTATAATATTGTTTGATTTCACGTTAAAATTATAAATTTTATTTAAAATAGTAAATTGAATATAATCTCTTGATATATTTCATGGAGTATTAGTGCAATTTCTCCTTCGCAGTTCAAGTTCTTAAAAAATGTTCACTTCCAATAGAATTCATAATTCACCTTATTTTTGGTATCAAATACTTTCGAAGAATGTACACTTGGTACTGTTCATTTGAATAAAGGCAACAGTTTTTATTGAACTAAAACGAGAATTGTGTCTTAATAATTCCATAAATTAATTTAATCAGTGACTAGAAAAGAAGTTTCCAAATCTCTCAAGAGAAAACACTAAAAAAATCACTTTACTGTCAGAAATTCATCGGTTCATTTGAATAAATAAGGAACATTTTTGCACATTTTGTTTTTATTTGTTCATTTTTTATTGGTAATTATAGCAAATAATTATTCACCAAAGCAGTAATGTGTTTGACCACCATTTTTTTTAAATGATCTCAAAGATGCGGTCTGGAAGCAAGTCGTACAATTATTTTAAGTAAAGCCTAGTACCCTCCTGATGCGAAACGAAAAATCCCATACAAAAATGACGCAACAAAATTATAAAAGGAAAATTTCGTTTTGCAGAACGCTGTTCGAAGAGCGAAATTTATAATTTTAGCAGATTATTTGGAGAAGTTTCAACTCCTTTTTCGCACTAAGACTGAATCAAATATAGTGCCTGTTTACATAGGCATTTCACTGACGGGCGCATCCAGTGAGACAGGTAGATTTTATGTGGGTAAACGCGAGAAAGGTAGTTTACACCCAAAATTCACCGATGCGCCAGATTCAAGTAATATTCTCGGGTGAAACATGAGACTTTTTTTTTTTGGGAGTGAGATATTCATGAATTTTAAGATTGTGAGATAGGGAAAGGTAGATTGAACTGAAAGGGGTTTTTCTTTATGTGTAGAAACCCTTTCAGTTAAACGACTTTCAGTAAAATTTATATGTAAACAGGCACTATTTATTATATGCGGAAAAATGACATTTCAGTTTCATTTGTGTTTCATGGGTTTCTCAGATTTTTTGCATTTATGTTTGATTTTGTTTTTGGAATTAGTGAAACTCTCCAAGGATATTTTCCGTTGTGTTTTCGCAAGCGTTTTCTTGTCTGTTTGGAGATCACAGAAAATTGTCGTTTTGCATCAGCAGCGTACTAGGCTAAGGAAAATTTCGGTCCAAGCTAACTTAATACCCCCTATATGTTATTCCTTATTTTCGTACTTCTTTCCTCTTATGTACCTATATAATAAGGGTATTCATGCAGTGTCGTAAGTTTACAAATTGTGTAAAATGAGTTTGCATGAACGCAAATGAATTAAACACATTTGGTTAAATGCTGTGTAATTAAATCAGCTGTTCGTTAAACATCAAATATTAAACTTCAATGTATCTAAATAGGCGTGCTCAGATTTCGAAGTTATTTCTAAATGGAGAACCCCAAACCAACGCAAAATCGGAGCCGAATTCCTCGGAACTTAAAAAAAAGGAAGGAAAAACAAGTCACTACAAAAGTCTCGTTTTTTTCAATCCCAACGGGAATTACAAAAATTTGTCGTTTCGTCCCGGCGAACTCACAATAGGTCCCTTCGCGTACTTGCCCGAAACTGCCAGATTCTACCAGATTTATTTTTTTTATATGAACTTTGACAGTCTTTCGAGCTAAAAATGGTAGAAATGGGTAGGTTTGGCAAGTAAACGAACAAGGTTAATTGGACTCATCAGTTGACGAGTGAGAGCCTTGTTAATACGCAATTTTTTGTTATAAGTTCAGTTCATCATACATAGATTTTGTGACGAATATCTAGTGTCAATTATATTCAAATTCAACAAGATTAGAATTCATAATCATTAAATTGAAAGGTGTTTCATTAATAAACCCTGGGATGAATTGTTAAATTTGTATTTTTTTTTCTGAAAAATAATAAAAAACATAAAATAAAGTTAAATTTTAAGTAGGTATTTACAACGTCTTCACTTCAATTCCAAAACAGCAAGCACGTGCAACCCCTTTGAGCATTTTATCTATTTTTTATTATACTATAGTATAGATAGGTAGTAGGTACATTCATTGTAAAGAAGACAAAGTTTCTCATGATTGTTCTTTGCAAAGAAAGTGTTAGTGTAACTTCTTTGTCTGCTTCATTGTCATCTGCAGGTGCGAACAAAACAACAACAAAAACAAAAGAATCATCCCACAACGCAACATTGCCATTCTTTTTAAATCATAAAACTAAAGATAAAAATCCATTTCAAGGACTTATGGCCGATTTCACGAAGGACTTTTAAACATTTAACAGGCTTCTAAACCTTAAAATGGGATTTTTTGGTTTCACCAAGCACTTTTAAATTAAACAAGCTTTTAGACACCCTTATAAATTAAATGCCCATTTTTGGCTCATTAAATTTTAAAAGTGTCATTGAAATGTCATCATAGGCAGTTAACAAGTGGATATACCAGCTGAAAGTAATTGCAGAAAAAATTTTGAAACATTTAAATTTTTATTTTTTGGAGATACAAAATGAAAAGGTAAACAAATTTCGACTTTGCATGTTAATAACAATATTTTAATGATTTGCTTTTTATTGAAATAATAGATTGGTCGTCGCGTGCGTCGTCGTCGTCATCCGACGATGAAGATCAACACATACTAGTTCGCCGTGCAAGAGTATTCCGGATTTCGTAACTTCATAGCAATCCATTCTTCGACTATGACGATATTGATTTCTCTTCTTCTTATATGTCCATTGTCCATTCATTATTAAGTTTAATTAAAACTCACTTTATAAAAACATTTCGCCAGCGACCAATGTTTATTTTTTTATCTTGAAGAAGTTTTTTTTGCAATTCTTGGCATTTGTTTCAATACATAATGCTTTCTCATTTTTTCTCATACATTTCGCTTATTAGAAAGAAAAAATCAATTTATTTTTCCAGGGATGTGAAGAAAATTCGATTTTAACAAAAATTTCCCTGAAATTTCCCTTTTATAGATTGGTGAAACTGAAAATATTTATGGGCCTGATAAAATTTAAAAGGGTTTTCGATAAAAGTGCTTTTAGTGATTGTTTATGAAATTGGACATTATTCTTTTTACCAAGAAGAATTATTTTGTTTTAGTGCTTAAGAAGATACTCTTACTTTATTGTTTATGGTTGATTTTTATTTTCTAGGTACATGTGGCTAGATAGTGGATCCATTCATCTCATCATTCAATTCATTCTTTCTTTCATTGTTTTGTGTCAATGTTCCAACTTTAAACTTGGTTCTTTCATAGAATCAGTGTAAAGGGCTTATATATTTTTCCAATAGGTACTAAGGTAATCTAAATCAAAGGTGGAGAAATAAACACACAAATATTTTAAATAGCCATGAAATTGACTTTATTTGCCAGATAATTTTATTGCACTAATGTTAGATAGAACACGATTATGTGAATGTGGCCGCTGCGGCTGCACTGAAAAAAAAATCGTTTGTAATATCAATAAACACCAATTATTGACTGTTTTTTCATTGTCTTAATAAACTTTTTGTCGATACTACGAACATTTATTGTTTCAAAAATTTTTATTCAATAAACGATGTGTTGGCTCAATTAAACTCCGTTTATTGAAAATTAAAAATTAATAACCGGTTGCTAGTATCAATAAACTTTTTTTTGACACAATTAACTCATACATTGCGCCAAACAATTTGTTTATAAAATTTCTTTTTTTACTGTGATAAATGCTTTTATTGGCGCAATAAACAAATTATTAAATGTCAATAAACATTTTAATTGATTTTAACATTTTTGTTTACTATCGTAATAAACTATTTATTGTTCCAATAAAGCTTTTAGGGGTAGCTAAATACTTTATTTTTAAATACTCACCATTTTTGTAAAAGAAAAATAATTCAATAAATAATTTCTTGTCTCAACAAATGTTTAGTGGGCCAATAAACCGCTTTTTATTGGCCCAATAAACAGGTTTGTAGGACGAAAATTGATAAATAAATTTAGGTATTGTCCCAACAAACTTTTTTATTGTATCTACGTACCTTTTTGGTGTGGCACGTACCTACATGGCGTAATGTGGCGGTCCAATTTTCGCACACTGTTCGCATTAAATCAAACTGTATTTTAACAACATCGCGTCAAAGTTAGCTCTATAGTGCTCAATTCTTTCTAGTTTATCGGGCGCATAAACACGTGACCTTACTTATCCACACTCCAAATAATAAATTTGCATCAGTTAGAAAGATGGAAAGGTGCCAAAAATTTCTTTTTAGGAATTTCGAGTTTTATTGAAGCTGATTCCCATTCTCCACAAAACGTGAGTTCCCTTTGAGCTGAGAGTGTGACTTGTACTAAGGATTTCAATCCATTTCTGCTTAAATTACAGTAATTCCAAAACAAGAAAATCATGAGTCGATAAGCTTCGAATTTTTCAAATTTCTTACGTCCTCTTGTTATAATGCCTGCTACGACATAATGTGAACTATAAAGGCGACAAACTAAATATAATTACTTTGAGAGATGACGTCAAGTTCTTCGAATTGTTCACATCATGCATTGGGCGGGTTCAATAAAAATAGCTTAACATCTGAATTTTCAGATTTCTGAATTTATGTCGTTGGACGCAAAAAAAATCTGAAATTTCAGTCGAAAGTCATTGTGTCAAATTCCTGCATTTACCTTAAGGCATTGACCTATTATATATGGACTGCTAGTCGAGCGTCATTTCCATACAAATTCCGCAATGAAAATGGTTCCACCTCTCACTAGTGACATGAGCGCTATAGTAGGACACGCGGCAAAGAGAAGTAAACATTTTCAGTGCCATCTGTTCCTACTTTGTCTGAGCAAGCTTTTTTTGCCATAGAAACTACGGACATCTATTGTTATGTCTTATAAAAAACTGTGCAATCTGTTTTTGCTAAAGTTTATATTTTGACGTTTGTGTATAATTTTAATTTTCATTTCACATTTTGCGTCGTGCGACCTGCGACCTGCGTGGTAAATTTGATTTTTATAAATATATTTTTTGTTTAAATTTGGATAAAAAATGGTGATTCAACAGCATTTGGAGATAATTTTTTCAAGTACATAAATATTATATTGATTTTAATTGATGTTGTTTTTTGTAGCAAATAATTCCGCCAAAAGTTTTCCAATTCAATCCGAAACTCGATCCTGTAACATCGCTCAAATGAGAATTTGGTCAGGCTCTCTTGTACCAGCATGGCAATTGAGGAAATAAAAATACAAGAAAGTCGTCGTCATTTGTGTGTTCTAATACCGATTAAGATTTGACGGAAAAAATCTTCCAGGAACATAAATCTTATCCACATCATCTTTAATAAAAACTTACTTACTTACTTACTTAATGGTTCGAGAGCACATTGAAACAACTTCTGACGGATCACTGGTGGTCATTGATTGAAGGTTCGAAGCAGTTCCTCGCTGAAACATCAACTAGTGACAGTCTGATTACATTTTCGAATAATCTGAGGTTGGAAACAACGGTGAGCCACAAATGGAATCTTGATTGGAATCTCTACATATTATCTCTATAACTACCATTGTGTGTTGACTACTGAGATTTGGGCTCACATCTTTGGCAGAGAATACAGCGATTAGTTTGAAAATCTCATGAATCAATTTGAACATGTTGACCGAAAAGACTCGTCCTGTGTCAATAAGTTGCAAACAGTTTTACTTGTGCCAAGTGCCAGGATGCACTTGGACGCAATTCTAGCTAGCACGAGTGTCGTAGGAGAGATTCTAACTAAAGAGGATGTCTACACGGCCGGAAACGGATTCATAACCAGTCGCACTTGGGGATAAATTTCTTTGGTCACCAGAACCTTCTTGACTAGGTCTTCATGCTCTGTGAGAACAGCCAAAGCGCTGAGTTTCACAGAATTTTATAACTTTTTTCACAGATATGCGTTCAAAATTATGCAGTGGGATTAATACATTTAATTTATTCATAATCTTTTATTTATTCAAGATTTATTCAAAAGTGAATGAAAAAAGGAATGAAAAAAAAACAAGCACAAAACAGAAGTGTCAAAATGTTTCACCGTGTTTTCAGCTTGTCCTATATTAGCGCTAGCGGCGTTTATTTATAGGTGGAACCATCGTGAAGTTGGCTCCTGGCAGTCCATATATAGTAAGTCAATGCCTTAAGGATTTACATTGAAGCGAAATAAAATAGAACTTTAATTACATTTGTAAATTAAACATTGAGAGTGAGTAGTTGTGAGGATGAAAATATATGTAACTAAATCAGCAACAGGTTTTATTACCTTCATTAAAAGTCCTTTTATTGATATGTATGACTTACAAAAACATAGAAAAACTTTCCAAACATCAATTAAAAAATTATTGATTTAAAAATTCACTAAACAATAAACAAAAAGTTCGTTCATTTAAATAAGTATTAAATTTTCATGACAAAAACTAAAAAAATCAACCACCAACAAGACGAAAATTATAAAGTTCAGCTTTTATGTGTGCTTTTGGCACTTCCCCCACCACAAACAACTTTCATCTGAATTTTCAGATGAGAATTTCTTGTCTGAAAATTCAGATGAAACGTAACTAAACGAAACTAAAAGTCACTAAAAGTCATCTAACTTTTTATGACAGCTGGCCAATCAGAAGCTCCAAAAATTCAGAAATCTGAAAATTCAGATGTAAAACGTAATCGATTGAACGCACCCATTGTGATATCGGTGGGTGGTTGGTATATGTTGGTTGAATGTTGATAAATGTTCTACAAAACGAAGAGACACAAAATACTCTACAAAACATTATTTCAAATAGTTTTACAAAGCGAAATAAAATAAAACAAAATAAAATAAAATAAAATAAAAAATATAAATTGAAGCAAAATAAAATGAAATAAAATAAAATAAAATAAAATAAAACATACCGATGTTTTGGTAAAACGATAGTTTATAAGTTTTATTATTTTTAAAAATACGTATATGTACACAATAATATAATGAATAAATGTTATGAATAGACATAATACTAATTTGTTAATTTTACAGTTTACACTACTTTTTTACATTTATACGTCTTAGACATATTTCTAAAACTCCTTATTATCTATAAACTTTCCAAAAACTAAAAAGCGAACTTTATTCTCTTGAAACACAAAATAAACTAGTACAGAAGCAGATAGAAAACAAAAGTATGGTTTTAAAACATTGTGAGCTACACCACATTTGCACTCACAGTCTCATATAATTATGACGTATTACGTATGACACACTAAGATTTCAATGGAATAAGCTTAGACCAGAATCCATTCTTTGGTGCTGGGTTCAAAGTCCCTTTATCCAAAACCATGGGTATTGTAGATTTTGCGGATGGTTTGATTTCGAATTCACCCACGAGATAAAACAACATAGCCTTAGCCTCCATCAGTGCAAACCTATTGGCTAAAAATTTAGATAAGAATTAATACAATTATACTTTTAATTTCACTAATGGAGAGACTATACCAATACAGTTCCTTGGACCAACTCCGAATGGCAGATAAGTGAAAGGTTGAATATTGCCTTTATTTTCATCGCTAAATCTCTCTGGATCGAATTTCATTGGCTCGGGAAAGTAATTTTCATCCAAATGATAGCCAACTATTGGAATCCAAAGATGTTGACCAACTTTAATGGTAACATCTATTTCATCGTCTTTGTAATGAAAGTCCTTGTTGCACTCACGATCTGTTACAACAGCTGGAGGCCACCTTCTTAGAGTCTCTGAAACAACCATATCCATGTATTTCATTCCTTGGAGAACTTCATAAGTCAATGGTTTTCCATTGAGATTGTCTTTGACATCTAGAATTTCTTCACGAAGTCGTTCTTGAACATCTGGATTTACCATAAGTTCATGTGAAGCAAATGACATAAGCACCGAAGTAGGTTCAAAGCCGGCAAAGAAAAATACGAAAAATTGAGCCACAATCTCATCGTCTGACCATTCCCGAGCAAGTAATGGTTTTTGGTCTGGTTCTTTGTCAATATACATGCCCTTTGCTTCCATCATCATATTGATCATGTCGGGTCGGACAATTTTGTGCTCTTGGCGATACTTCATTGCGTCCATGACAAGTCGAGTGAAGTAAGAGGTGTACTTGACATCAAATAGAGTGATTTTAAAAGCCTATTAATAAACAATCAAACAAAAAATTTAACTTCAACCTTGATTTTATATAGACCGTTTTCGGAAACGTCAAATCAATGTCAATTTGGCTGTCAATTAATAATCGTCATTTTTTGACGTAGATATTTCTACCGTAAAATATCCAATCGTACTGCTTGGAAAAAATCTGTTTGATAAACGTCAGTCAATTTTTTTGCAAACTCATTTGACATTTATACGAACACACTCTGACTTTTCAATTTTTTGTGTCTTCAGCTGGATTTTTGTTGTTGCACCGCAAATGAGGTTATCAAACATAAACTGCGTTATCGAAAATAATGCTTTTGCATACAAGTTTCATTTTGGGTTGACGTTTTCGAAAACGGTAATACTTCTGATATCACTCACCCTCATAATATACTTAAAGTTAGTAAACAAAATAAATTTCAAGTTCTGCCAGGCACTGAATTTTGTAACTTTCTTGCCCATGGCATAGAACTCATTATCTTCATCCTGAAAAGAATTGATTTGTAGACCAAAAACTGCCGAGGCAATCACGTCATTAGTGAAATGTGTAAAATAGTCCTTGATATTAAAATCAATTTCAGTTTTTCCATCTTTCTTCAAGAATCTCATGGATTCGTGGGCCACTTCGTTGATGAGAACAAACATTTGGCGCATTTTACTTCCAGTAAATACCGGACTGAGTGTGGAACGCATGCTCTTCCATTTCTCGTTATGCATGTTGGATAGAGCGTTCCCGAAAAGACCACCATCTTTTTCTGAAAAAACAGTACGATGATTGATAAAGTGATCGAAGTCTTTGATTGTGATTCGTTTCAAAAGATCCGGATCACGGATTATGAAGGTTGGGATACGTTGGTCAAAAAGTCCAGAGACACTGAAAAAAGAGTGAATTGGAAATTGTTTTATTTTTAAGAGACCAATGTCTATTAGGTATAAAAATTAAAAAATAATAGTAATAATTCTTTTGATAAATTAGAAGTGCACGTGAATTCAAGTTTTGCTATAAATGACGCTTAAAGCAAAAATAAATAAAAAAAAGATTAATTAATTACCAATACGTAACAAATGCGGACCTCTTACTTCGTGCCACTGATGGAAAAAGCCTTACTAGTGTACTGAATTCAGTACAATTTGATTTTCTCAGTACGTAAGTATATCTTTACCATTTTCAGTACACTTTTGAATTGTTTGTACAAAATTGATAATTTTCTCTTATCTTTATTAAAAAAATCTATGTACGATGCGAACATACTCAAAGCCCAATTACCCAATATCAAAACCATCCCCACACCACTTGGGCTGAAGGCGCTCATTTGCTTTTAAATACTGAACTGAACTGAATATTCAAGAGTACATATTTAGCTTCCAATTTTTAAGTTCAAGTGACCTCAACTCCAAAAGATGCGTTTCGCCCAGGTACGACAGTTGGGCTGATCATATATTCAATCGCTCCACTTAAACAGAAGTAGTTTTCTAATTATCTTCATCTACGTTATTATTTTGCTTCCAACAATGAAATTTATTTTTAAACAATTACATAATATGTAGAAATTTTATAGTAAGGGATTCTTTTTATGAAAAGCCTTTATTGGCTTTTGCAAAATCACCTACCAGTTATGGAGATATATTGCGTCACCGAATGGGAAATCTTATACACTTTTAAAAAGTTCAGTGAAAAAGTTATACAGAGCTTCAAAAATCATGCTAAAATGTTTTACATAACATTTCTGTTTTACATAACATTTCTGCTAAGATTAGAAGAAGATTGGATTTCGATGACGTTTTCTTAAACGCACTTCAAAATTTCTCACAAAGCGCAGTATTGGATGGTCAAGTTAACTCTATCGTTCAATTTGTTTTAAAGTTTTTTTCCTAATGAACACAAAAATATTGAAGCTATAAACAACGAATATAGAGCTCTAGCTGACTGCGAATATATTAAGAAACTGAGAAACGTATCTGTATCGGAATTTTGGGCAAAAATTTGGTTTTTGAAAAATGAATGCAATGAGTTTATGTTTCAAAATATATTCATTTAATTTTTACGGGTGCCTTTTGTGTTCCTCATTCTTTAGCAAACGTTGAAAGAATTTTTTCATATCAAAATATAATAAAAACTAAATTAAGAAATCGAGTTCCATTGTGTTCTACACTGATAGACACCAAAAATCTTTTAAAAAAGGAATGTTGTCACAGTTTTGTAATTAATAAAGATCTTGTGAATGAAAACGTGACAAACAGTCCTTTTCAAAAAGAAAAACTTTTAGAGTAAAAAAAAATGTTAATTACCACCTAACTTACTATTATTTTCTTATCTAAGGCACCAGTTATACGTAATAATCATTGAAAATTCTATTTTTAAGCAAAATCAGTGATTATTTTAATGGAAAAATAAACCGGACAGTTTAATAATGATTTAGAATTTTAAAAACCTCAAAACTAAAAATTTAAATATTCAATGATGAGATTCAATGAAACCTACAACTGGCTCCTTACTGTGATACGGGATCCGTCCGTTATTTATTTAGCTATAATAATGAAGTTCCTTTATTATAGGCGTGTTTTTTTGCAATCCCGGGGGGAATTGGTTGAAAAAAACGACAACGGGGACTAGAGATGCCATCACAGAAACAAAATGGAGTTTTCATACAAACTATCGATAACAAGTATGTAATTCACGCCGGTAATACAGTTTTTCCGCGCGCTTAAGTTAAGCCCCGAGAATTCTCTGGGTTAGAGCTAAGCCCGCAGGGGGTTATAGTTGGTGTTGCATTTAACATGTAAATTGTTTAGCACCGGCCTCGTTTTTTTCATCCAATTCCCCCCGGGTTTGCAAAAAAACACGCCTTATGTTACCTTAATATTTATAACAAATGATTTTTTTTTTGTTCTTGTTAATAAATCAATTTTATTTTTGAATTTGTGTGTTTGCTAGTTTTTATCCATTTTAAAGAGCCCAGTACTATTTGTTCTTTTTCAGTACTATTTTATTTCAGCGTTCAGTACAATCGAAAAAAGTCGATTTCCATCACTGCTTCGTGCAATTCTCATCTCATATAAAATCAAAGTGCGACACAAGGGAAGGAAATACCGCAGTTGACGGAACTGCATGGTGACGCATACAAGTATTGTTTGTATGAAATCGGATAATTTATAGGTGTGTTATTTTGCAATCCCGGGGAGAATCATTAAACAAAACGGAATTTTCATACAAACTATATCGATATGTTATTTGCTCCGCGCCGGTTACGCAGTTTTTAAGTGCGTTTAAGTTTAGCCCCGAAATTTCTCTGGGTTAAGCTAAGCCTGCAGGAGATTTGTTGTTGTTGCATTTAACATGTAAATTGTTTAGCACCAACGCGATGCACGTCGTAATTTTAATCCCATTCCCCCCACGCTTCATATACCACAATAAACGGTAACGGAACTGAACGGTGCTAAGCTAAGCTAAGAGAACAACAAAGTTAATAATATGACCAACTGTGTCGCGTTGCAAATCCTTTGCAGCCCAATTCCGTTACGGCTAGTGCGATAGAGCAATACGCAGCGCGTCATGAATTATTAAAAGATTTGTTTTTATTTAAATGCAAGGTTGCCGCTTTGCGACTTTAGCAGCATTTTCACCCCTTTTCGATTCGTTTGACAATGAGAAGAATTTTTTTAAAACTGGTTTTTTTTTACTTTTCTGACTCTCTCCATCTCTGTTGAAATGTTAAAAAAATTGACCAAACCTTTTTTATTTTTATTTTAAAGGGTCTAAATGTCCCGCCTATTAATTTAAATGATATTTTTATGAAATGTTGGTATATTTTGAATTTTAACTGTTTCATATAAAATTCTGAGTAAAAAGTACAACAAATAAAATTCAATTCTGTACAAAAAAAGGTGTGGATATTTACTTACCATTTCCAGGATATAACGGAAAACCTGTTGGAACCTTCTCCAAATTTCTTAGAAATGCTTTAATCCCCGAAAAATGGTTTTGTTCCCCAGTACTGACCCTTCCTACATACACAAATTTTGTCCTGCCCAGAATGCAAGGTTAATATAACATCTGAATGCACAAATATTTAATTAAAATTAAAGAATGTCAAAATAAAATAAATGGAATTTACAATTTATATTCAAATATATTTAACTTTTTCAGCGTTAATTTTATTTTCTACTGATTAAACAAAATTAAAATTAAAATTAAAAAAATCAATTTTTTGTAATAGAAAAATAAATAGTATTTTTTTAATTCCCTTCCAATCTGGGAGGATTTCTATAGATTGTACTTTATATTATGAAATTTTCCTAATGCAATCTTTTTAAATTCCTGAGCGCCAACACTGTTAAAATGTTACATTGCCTTGCATTTTGAACAGGACAATATTTTTTTTTTTTTTTTTTAATTTGTAGGGAAATGGGTGCAAGTATAAATCTCGGTTTTCGGGGTTAAAAGCTCTCCCGTTCGGTCACCATCTTAAAGAAGTACATATGTGTTAAAAGTTTTCTAAATAGTCTATGTACAAAAGGTAATGTATAAATACCAATCATTGATTTTAAAAAATCGTCAGCAATGCATATTGTTCAAAGTTTTCAAAGATTGATTTGATTTAGTGAGAGGATATGCTCCTCGGTTAGACGACACAAAATGTTGAAAACATGAATTATTTGAGCTTATTTAATAGATGAACAACCAAGAACAAAATTAAAAGACAAAATTGATTGACAATTATTTATAGTTGACTGGAGTTCTAGGTACCTTACATAAAGAAAATAATGAAGAGATAAATGTTATGTATTGCTTGCAATATGTACAATTGAACCTCAATTATTACAATAAAACCACCCAGACATGACGTACCAATTATTTGCAGCTTGGAATAGTTAGAAAACAAAATATTTACTATTTCTTGGTTCAGTTTTCCGGATAAATGATAGATGTCACTGCGAAGCTATAGTTATAAAACTAATTTCTGAAAATTCAAATAATAAAAAAAACACATCTCATACAACAATAATTAACAACATGAAATAGAAATGAGTATGAGGTAACGCGACAAAGCATTCATCTATTTCTTTACTTTTAAATACAATTACTTTTTTTACATTAAATGATAATTTATTAAAAATATATTAAGAAACAGTCTTAAGTGGAACTAGTTTCATCCAGGAACCACCTTTTGCTACAAGATTGAATCCGGCAAATGCTAAAACAGTTGGTATTGTACTTTGGAGTGATGGCTCGATACGGAACTCACTCAAAATATAAAACAATATAGCCTTACCCTCCAATAGGGCAAATCTTTTACCTAAAGACAAAGAAAAAAAACAGAAGATTGACAGCAAAAATATTTCCAACATTATCGATTAAATATTTACTTACCTATACAAATTCTTGGCCCCCCTCCGAATGGCATGTAAGTAAAAGGCTTAATATTACCTATATTTTCGTCACTAAACCTTTCGGGGTCAAATTTGTGTGGATTTGGGAAATATTGTTCGTCCATGTGGAAACCCACAATTGGAATACAAACTGTTTGGCCAGATTTGATAGTTACATCAACATCATTGTCCTTGTACGAAAAATTCTTATTACACTGCCGAAAGGTAATTACCGTTGGCGGCCATCTTCGTAGAGTTTCAGACATTACCATATCCATATACTTCATTCCTTGAAGAACTTCGTAGTTTAGAGGTTTTCCATCGAGAGCTTTTTTCACATCAAAAATTTCCTGCCGAAGTTTATCTTGACAATCAGGATTTTGCATAAGTTCATTAGCAGCGAATGACATCATAGTTGCAGTTATCTCAAAACCAGCAAAGAGGAACAAGAAAAATTGAGCTACAATTTCTTCATCGGTCCACTGTGTACCAGTTATTGAGTTTTGCTGTTCTTCATTCTTCATGAATATACCTTTAGCTTCCATTAACATGTGGACCATATCTGGTCGGAAAATTTTATTCATTTCCCTATATTTCATTGTGTCTAACACGAGGTTTTGGAAATAATCAGTATCAGCTTGGTCAAACATTTGAATATTCAATAACTACAATGACAAAGAAATGGGTCATAATAATATATTGAAGGCGCTCTATATCAATAACATTGTATATTATGTACTTACTTCGGTTATGTATTTTAAGTTAAGATATAAATAAAACTTTATATTCTGGAGAAGTGTTGGTGTAGTGACCCTCTTTCCCATCTGATAAAACGTATTATTTTCATCTTGAAAAGAATTAATTTTTAAACCAAAAACTGTCGAAGCAATTGTGTCATTTGTGAATTTGGTAAAATAATCTTTAATATTAAAATCGATTTCTTTTTTAGTTTTTGATTTATTTTTCAAGAAATCCATTGATTCTTTAGCGACTTCATTAATAAGACCAAACATTTGTCGCATTTTACTACCGGTAAACACGGGACTCAATGTATTTCGCAT
Organism: Epistrophe grossulariae; assembly: GCA_929447395.1. Lineage (NCBI taxonomy): Eukaryota > Metazoa > Arthropoda > Insecta > Diptera > Syrphidae > Epistrophe > Epistrophe grossulariae. The sequence goes on along the minus strand of OV839567.1, from coordinate 149,475,616 downwards.
ATTTTTCCATTTATCATTTCGCATAAAAAATAGAGAAATACCAAAAAGACCCCCGAAGTTTTCATTGAAAACCTCACGATGATTGATAAAATGATCGAAGTCTTTTACAAGTATTTGTTTAACTAGTGCTGGATCACGGATTCCAAAGACTGGATTGCGTTGGTCAAAGATACCGAAAATACTGAAATAAAAGTCGAAAAATATAATTTTTTTTGTATACGATTCTTTTAAACAAAAAGCAAATTCCATACTTTGCAGTAAATAATTAAGATTGTTTCAAATCCAAAGCAAAGCTAAAAGAAAGCGGACATAAGCAGTTAAGCATAGCATTTTTGAATCTAATTCCTAATACTTTTTTTATGAATTCAAAGTTTTGTTTAAAATAAGGACATTTAAATAGCTGCATGTTAAAATTTTATTAGGTAAAAAAAATTATAGTTTGTCAGAAGATTGAAAAGGTGCCTAGTGCATACCCACTATAAACAAGTCTTATTTCTTACCTTTCACTCTTATCTGCCTTCTGAGTTCTGAACTACATCAAACTATTTTGTCACATGTTTTGAGACAGGTTTTCAATAAAAGAAAGTCGAATAGGATGGTTTAAATAAATTCCTTCAGAACTTTAATTTACCATGCAATCTTGGTAATAATGTTGGATCCAGTCCAAACTCCAAACAGGATTACACATTAAATTCTTCGAAGAATTCTTAACAAACATTTTTCAGAATAGCTCAAAAGATTTAATCCAAAAGGAAACTTATATTTGGACTGCGAGTAATTCAAAAACTATCAAGTTTAGAGAATAGAGTTGACAAGTTCAGAAATAAGTCCTACCCAACTAACCGAGAAATACCCGAATAAGCTCAATCTAACAATAAATTTTTGTTTTATTTTGAAAAGTCACGAGGAGCAGTTGAAGTTAAAAATGTAAGATCAAAATAGTAAAACGAAACAAAACTTTCAACCAAAATACTTTTATTTAGCCTTTCTTATATAATCATATTTATTCTTCATTTAAACATTTTTACATAAATAATTAATTTTTAATACAAAAATATAAAACAAATCAATATTTGAATTAATTTTCAAGTGGTACTAGTTTCACCCAGAATCCACCCTTTGGTTCAAGATTGAAGCCAGCAGAAGATAATACAGTTGGTATCGTGCTCTTTGGTGATGGCTCAATACGGAACTCGCTCAGAATATAAAACAATATGGCCTTAGCTTCCAGCAAAGCAAATCTATTGCCTAAAGACAAAATGAAATCAGTACTCATAACAGCTAAACCAAACAAATAACTTAAAAGTATGTATTCTTAAATGTACCTATACAATTTCTAGGTCCAACTCCGAATGGTAAATAAGTGAATGGCTGAATATCGGCCTTATTTTCTTCGCTAAACCTTTCCGGATCGAATTTCAATGGATCTGGAAAGTATTTCTCATCCATGTGATAACCAACTATTGGAATCCAAATTGTTTCGCCAGATTTGATAGTTATATCAACATCATTGTCCTTGTACGAGAAATCCTTATTGCATTGCCGATCGGTACTAACTGCTGGAGGCCATCTTCGCAGTGTTTCAGATATAACCATATCCATATATTTCATGCCTTGAAGAGCTTCATAGGAAAGAGGTTTTCTATCGAGAGCTTCTTTAACATCAAAGATTTCTTGACGAAGTTTATCTTGGCAGTCACGATTTTGCATAAGTTCAATGGCAGTGAACGCCATCATAACTGCAGTTGTCTCGAAACCAGCAAAGAAGAACAAGAAAAACTGTGCCACAATTTCATCATCGGTCCACTTTTTATCTGTTGTTGGTTTTTGATCTGGTTCCTTATTGATGAAGATACCTTTGGCCTCCATCATCATATTAACCATATCTGGACGAATGATTTTGTTTTGTTCTCTATATTTCATTGCGTCTAAAACAAGGCGCAAGAAATAATTGGTATCTTTTTTGTTGAATAGTTCGATTTTCAATAACTGACAAAGAAACGTAATGTTATAGAAAAAAAAAGGAGCTGAATCGTTGTGTATGAGTCGAAAACTTACTCGCATAATGTATTTAAAGTTGAAAAACAAGAAAAACTTCAAATTCTGCAGAGCTGTGAATTTTGTCACTCGCTTTCCCATCTGATAAAATTCATTTTGATCGTCCTTGAAGGAATTAACTTTTAACCCGAAAACCGCCGAAGCAATTGTGTCATTAGTGAATCTGGTGAAATAATCTTTAATATTTAAATCGATTTCATTTTCAATTTTGGAATTGATTTTTAAGAAATCCATTGATTCTTTTGCGACTTCATTCATAAGCACAAACATTTGACGCATTTTACTGCCAGTAAATACGGGACTTACAGTTGAGCGCATATCTTTCCATTTGTCATTACGCATAACAAACAAAGAATTGCCAAAAAGACCACCATCTCTGTCGTCGAAAACTGTTCGGTGATTAATAAAATGATCGAATTCCTTTACGGTTATTTGTTTAATTAGTGCTGGATCACGAATAACATAGATTGGAGTGCGTTGGTCAAAGATGCCAAAAACGCTGAAATGAGAAATTTGTTTTTTTTTGTGTATAGGAATATAATTCTCAATGTGAAGTTGTGTTATAAAGTGTGTGCCAAATGATTAATTGAGTGCTTCCATTATCATTACTAACTAAAAATAAAACAATTAAGGTAGACCTATAATAGTCGGATGCCGACGTAAGTGGTCGTACGAAACGAAACGAATACAAAGAATTTATATGACGTGAACATAATTGAGGTTTGCTTCGTTTCGACCAATTTTCGTTAACTTTTGCTTTCGGAAGTGAAGAGCGCTCACCGACCGTTCCATGCGTAAGTCATGAACTGAGAGAATTTTCTTCCGACATCTTCCGACTATTATAATTCTACCTTTAGTTGCACACATCAACCGTAGTTGCAAGTAATGACTTTTTATCGTCTACTTTGTCTACTTGAGGTTTTCATTCTACTGTTTATTGGTTTTAAAGATTAATTTTCGTTTACTCTTTATTTTGTCCTCCCAGATTTTTCAAATTGAGCTACACCCCTTTTAGACACAGTTTTTCAATGCGAGATCATAGCAGTTTCTAAAAGACATATTTATCAGTCAATTTAGATCCCAAAGAATTAGGTGAGTTAACTCTGTATAAACTCATTTGATATTTATGACAAAAGTATGTTAACAAAAAACAACTAAAAGTATAGGTAGGTAAAATAATTCATTCAAAACTACTTCTGATTTAACTCGGGTTCAAATTGTTATTACAGGATTAACTAACTCTGGTTTAACTCATAGTTAACTCAGGCACTGAAAAATGTCCCTTAGAAATTTATAAAAAAAACGTGTGAGTGCCGGGACTCACGGTTAAAATGTGTAAACATACGTAACGGAACGTGAATCACAATCACAGAATCACAAGATACGTAACGTTTTTTTTAAACCCTACCGACAGTATAGATGTTCACACATCAACAAAAAACTTTTAAAACAAATTTTATTTATCGGAAAAAAAAGAAAAAACAAGCAGTGGAAACATCATAATTTAAAACATGTCCAGTATCCAGACGTTAGAAGATGCAGCAAATGACGAATCACGGAAGGCTGAGTGCAGTGGCTCTTTAGAAGCCACCTACAATGAGTCAACGAGGGAATGACATGAATCTTTATCTACTGTCTTAACTCCGACGTCGTTTATTTAATGAACGACATTATTAATTTAACGTTTCTATTTTATTTCCTTGCATTTAGAGTTCCTGCATTTAAATACATATTTATTTTATTGAATTTATTTTCATTTTATATGCATTCCTATAAGAAATCAACATGCGATAAGCGCAATCGATATTATATTATTAGAATTTAGTCTAGAATCAGCAATTAATTTATATACCAATTATAAATGATATCTAGATTTGTATATTATAAAAATAACAAATTATAAACATTTTAATAAAAAAAAAATAAAACTGCAATCGTTTTTCTAAATTAATTATAGGTCTCTATATAAATACATATGGAACTCGATTTACATTGAAAATAACAAAAAGTAATAAAAATCATTAAGGTTTCATTTCAATTGATAAAATTGTTATTTTTAATAATAAAAGTTTCCGCATGCTCAAATAACAACAAAACATCAACAAATAATTTAAAATAACGTAGGTATATGAATGTAAATTATGTAGATATTTTCAATTAATGACAATTTGTCTGACAGCCACACCTCCTGAAAAGCTTATCAAATTTCAATATAATTTGCATTTTAATTATAAAGAGGTATTATTCCCTCAAAGTTTTTGTCAACAATATAATTTTATATTTCACAATATAGACAAAGTACTAATTATTTAAATTTGAATGCACTCTGACGCTTAAAATAGAATTAAATTTGTTGTTAGTAATTGTTCAATAAACGCAATATATGTGTATCACCTAGAGCTGTGGCAATCGTTCATTTTAAAAGATCGAATAAATCAATGTGTGATTGGTTCAAAGATTCGATCTTTTCAATCAATCATTACTCTTATCATTTTGTTTAAAGTTATGTAACTGGCCAATTTTAGACTCAAAAAATTATCAATTGTCAACGATTGAAGTTTTCACTCCGTATATTCAAGAAAAAAATGTTTTCTTTTAAATTATGTTCAAAACTAATTTAAAATATAACTCAATTTTATGCCTATTTATGTATCTACAAAGCACAATCTATCTGAAAAATTGTCCTCAAATGTGCAGTCATACCCTCAAAACTTTCGTCGAAATGTTCTTGTCTCATTTGTACCCACAATTACCTTAAATTTTTCAATTAAATTGACTCGGTCTTTGTGATTGTGACCGATGAACGAATCCCAATTCAATCCAATCGTTCAAATGAACGATATATGCATGTTTCGTTCTTTCAGGTCATTCTCAATCAAATGATAGACACAAGACAAGCACTGAATATTTCCCATGCCTATAGATAGACACAGAGAGCAAACATAAATAATAGTCGTGTTTTTTTGGGAAAGCTATTCACAGTACACTGGTACATTAAGATTTTATTCACGTTACAAATAAAACATCCACAGTAGAAATACTGCCAATAAAAGCAGAAGTAGAATCCTACTGCGAATGGGTAGGCTACTGCGGACGGGTTTTTTTGTGAATTTCTACTTTGTGTAATGTGTAGGACATGAGAATTAAACTGCAATAGAACAAATAGTGTGCTGGTGTAGTGGTGAGTTTTTGTTTTATTCATTGTGTTTGTATCTTTCTTTCTTTAGGTGTTTTTTTCCAACCCCGGAGGGAAGTGGTTGAAAAAAACGATAGCGACGCCATTACAAAAAAAAATGGAGTTTCCTTACAAACTATCGATAGCAAGTATGTAATTCCTGCCGATAATACAGTTTTCTCCGTGCTTAAGTTAAGCCCCGAAAATTATCTGGGTTTAGCTTAGCCCATTGGGGATTAGTTGTTGTTGCATCCAATTTCCTTCGGGCAACACGCCTTTTGTGTGATTTGATTGAGATTGAATGTAATGAACGAGAGATTAGTATTTAACTATACAAAACTGAAACGATTGATAATGCGATTGATTGTTTCGGTTTCGTGTGATTGTAATCAATCGTTCTTTTTGGTGAACGGGTCATGAAGACCGAATCAATCACAATTGGGAATTGTCACAGCTCTTATCAATAGAAAAATACAACCTCTCTCTTTTGCCGGTTGGTATAGATTGGTAGCTTAGCTCAGCTATATAGTTGCTTAAAACAATAATGAATTTCTATGATCGCTTTTGCTGATATATCCATATAGGAGAAGTTGCAGAAATCATGTTAACTTTGAGTGGCTTCTTCTTATTGCTTGTCGGTGTTTAAGTTTATTTAAACGAAGAAAATAGGTAAATTTGGAAAATTTATCTAAAATTATTATTAAATTTTTTTTAAGAATTTGGAGCTTTTGGTGGTAGTGTTAATCAAACCGAACTTTACAAGCTTGATTCTATTAAACAAAAATTTAGTTATTAGAATAATACCTACCCTTTTCCTGAGATATATTAAGAACTTAAAAAATGAATAGAACAGGACCAAAAACACTTCCTTGTGGAACTCTACCATTTATTACCTAAAAGCCTGAACATTTCCAATCGTATTTAGATATTAAAGTTTTCTAAAATTCGACAGCTATCCAATTAATTAACTTATCATATTCAATGTGTTATCTCTGAGCTAGTGACCGTTTCGATTTTTTAAAATAAGCTGCTTTCCATGTGCTTATGTCAAACAGCTGATCTGACCATTTTTAATAATTTATTTCGATACATGTCTTATCTTAGGTGTTAGCTTGTTTAATTTTTCTTAAGGACCTCTGCAATGATTTGACTGCTAAATTTTTCTCTTCGAAATTTTAAATATAAAGCTTTTTTTGTTTTGAATTGTCTAGGAAATGGCCGCGATCAGGTTTGTATCCAAAGCTTTGTGTTGTGGTAATCCTCTGTAAAAACACAGCTAATGTCAAAGCAGCTGTTGCCAAAAAATTTATCCTAGGGTTTCCTAGTATAAGTACTCATCTATCCTATGAGAAATGTCAACAATAGCTGGCTTTCGTTCAGAAACATATATGGATATTCGAGTTCCTCGAGTTAGACTATTTTCTACTGCACCAGACCGCGGCCAATTCCGTCAGACATAATTGGTCGGTTTGGTAACGTGAAATTCCTTGCGAATTTGCACAAAATTTTACAATTTTCTGTCAAAACCCATAGAAAAAAAATCAGTTTTTGAAATTTTTTGAAAAAATAAGTTACCAAACAGGCATAATATGTAATAGAGATTACATTATTATGTCTGTTTGGTAACTCGAAACGTTGTACGACCGACAACGCTGTCAAAGCCCATAAAAAATATGACAAGTAGCAACTTGTAGCAAGAAGTTGGAGTAACCAAACAGACAACAATAACCTTGTTCGTTTACTTCCGAAACCTTCCCATTTCTACTATTTTTAGCCCGAAAGACTCTCAAAGTTCATATAAAATAAATAAATCAGGTAGAATCTGGCAGTTTCGCGCAAGTATGCGAACAGACCTAATATGTTTTCCCGAATAAACGAAATAACATGCGATCCAGTCATGTACCGTATTTCTTTTTCTGCATGTATGCACATTTCCACTTTATTGAAAGTTCAATGTTCATTAATTGAAGATTAAATAAATTTATCTAAATAAATAGAAATATATATCTATATACAAATCGGTATGACATATATGGGTATGACGCAATAGTGAAATCATTTTAAATCAATTCAATGTCAAAAGCTTTAGAGGCTGAGGGTAGCTTTCATTGTGGTTAACAACTAAAATGTTAAGCATAGTAGATACGCAGCTGAAACGAAAAATTTGGACAGATGCACGATGGATGGTATGAAGAATCCGACTTTTTCGGACCTCTCCATCATATCGTAGTGATAATTTTTATTACAACCTTGAATGTATTTTTACACGAAACAAAAACTTACCCTTTTTAAGAAAACCATAACTCAAATAACACGATTTTTGAGTTAATGATGCCAATAGACTTAAAAAAAACTCTATCTTTCTGTCAAACTGGCATAACTGCAGCACTTCGGAATCCCGAAAAAAATTCTAAATATGAAAAAAAAATATATTATTATATTATGAAAAATCGTACTTAAAAACTTTAAACTCATTTTCTGTAGAATCACGTTTTTTGAGCTATGCGGGTTTTCTTAAAAGGCGAATATGAAGATATGTAGAACACTTAAAAATAAATCTATAAACTATATGGTGTGACAGGTCGTGCAGTAGAACCAAGTCGCAGTGACTTGCATTTCTCAACCATTTATGCATTGTACCAGAAGGAATAAAGGGGACCTATAATTTTCTGCCGAATTCGAACGGCTAAATTGACTACATTGCTTATAAAGATAAAAAAAAAAAAAAAAAAAACAAATCGTAACGATGACTTATCAGGAAAATCTAAAACCAAAACCAACCCACACCCCAATACAACAATAGTCATGTTTTTTTTGGGATTTTATATATAGTATAGTATAGAAATTTAAAAAAAAAAACCCGTCCGCAGGAGCCTACCCTTCCGCAGTAGGATTCTATTTCTGCTTTTATTAGCAGTAATTCTACTGTGGATGTTGCATTTGTAACTCTTGTAAAATCCTTCTGTACTGGGAATAGCTTTGCCAAAAAAAACACGGCTAATGAATGAAATATGACGATGAATTCATCCGACTCGATTTCAGTTCAGGATGTTATATGCATGTGCATTGTGCATATTGTATGTACGTACATGTTCTTTTTGAATGCAAATAATTTGAGCTTAAGTAGGTATACTATAAATTTCAAGACAGATAAAGACAGAAATTGTGCTCGTAGATAGTACTAGTAAGAAAAAAAATATATAAATACCTATAAAATAGATAGAATTATTCAGCAGACCCCAACCTTACTCAAAGATTAGTCTTAACAATCATTGATCAAAACAATTTAAACTTGTTCGTGTCTATATTTACTTATATACAAATCAATGAAGAATTATCTTCTGATAAGAAATTGAAAACAAAAAATAAAATTGTTATCAAATAATAAACATTTGAAGTGGTTCGAAAAATAATTAAAATAAATGTTGGTACATATAGGTATACATATTTACATTCTTATGTTTATTTTGATATAAGTGGGCCAACCAAGGTACCTATTGTTCTCCAGGAAAACAAACTAACAAAAATCCGGAATGAAATATGAAAACAAAGCATTTCAGAATTTATTCAATGTTTCTAAACAAAATTTTTAGTTTTCAGTTCTAAAAAAATTGGTCAAAAGTAAAAAATACTCGGTTTCGGTCTTAAACGTTAAATTTTGAAGTTATCTAAAAATTATTTATGCTAATTTTATAAATTAAAATATTTTCTACTACTAAATTTACTAAATTTACTTCAAAATTTAGAAAATATAGGTTTTACAATTATAATAGAGAAATTTTGTCGAAAATTTTTTTTTTATAAAATTTTGTAGATTTTTTTTATTTTTTTTAATATTCAATGAGTTATAATAGTACCTAAGTGAGGAGAGCAACCGTTAGATTAGGTACATATCTCGTCGCTGTTTTTGAAAAAGTGGACAAAAGCTTTCGTCGTTAAAATTTACAAAACTACTGATTGGAAAAGCATTTTCAAGTTAATTTGGTCAGAAAATGGCCACTTCTAAATCAATTTTTTGAATAAGATTTTACTTATCGCTTTAGATTAGATATTTCTTTAATGAGATATCAAATGAAAGCTAATGCATCTTATGGAAACAAGTGGTTAGACAGTAACATATGTATAAGCTTTCACAAATATTCGATTTTATGACGAAATCATCAATGAGAGAGAAATATTAAAAGTTGTTGTTTGTTTGTTTGTTTGTTTAATTCACAACAAATTACAAATTCATTATTTTTCCAAGAATACTGGATACTGGACGTGCAAGCGTTTTTGCAATTCTTCGTGCACGTTGATACCAGCAAAATACAAAGTTATCAATTTTTTTTCTGAAGCAATAGTTTCAGTATAGGTATTGGTTGATGGTTCTTGATTCAATGTCAAGGTCAACTTTTCTCCAACTTCAAACAAACGGTGAAAATTCAAGTTTGAGATAAATCTTAATTTAAAAGAAATTGTTAGTTCACTAAAATTGTCGAAATAAGAGCCAGATTTTAGTTAAGTCGAAACTTAAATTAAGTCTTTCGCCATTGTTGTTGTTCAAAACGTACATTTATACCTAGATCAGAATTTCCAATAATCATTGATGGTACAGAGTTTAATTAAAATACATTTAAAAAAAAGATTCATAAAATTTAGAAGACTAGTTGCTTTGCTTGTTTAAAAAATAGCAAGACCAATATTAGGAGAAATTAATTCAAAATTCATACGTGTAGGTATTATATAAAATTTTATAATTCTGTCTTAATTTAAGGCCGTGTGTGAATTGGATTAAAATTTCGATTAAATTTTATCCGAGATTAATTTTTGATTTCCACGTATAGATTCACCTCAAAAATTAAACTTTAGATACAATTTAACGCGATGTTAATCCATTTATTACCCTATAATGGGGTAAATCTATAAGTGAAGACGTCAAAATTAAATCCCATTTTATTCCAATTCATACACGGCCTTAACTCTAAATCAACTGAAAAGATATTTCTAAAAGATGTGTGTGAAACACTATCGAAATAGACTGTACGACACCATGAAAATTACCTTTTTCCATGGTGCCATGCGTAGTGTCGCCTTTTCTGTTTCTATAGTGAAAACGCATTTTCAAAAACAATCCGACTTTGATTTCGATACATTTTTGACAACTGAAAGTTAAAGTAAACCCTACATCGAAAAATTACTTCAATTTATTTGCAGTATTAACTTACTCTGGTTTAACTCAGAGTTAACTCAGGCACTAAACTATGGCCCCAAGAGTTGTAAACCACTGCACCCATAGTTTTTCAAATTAATTTAGTTTTTATTGTACTTTTAACACCTCTTCTTTTTTCTTTAAATCAAATGGTTCTTGCGTATGGAACAAATAATTTTTAATAAAACTTTAGTATTGATTCTTCAATCCCTTACATGAACGGTTGCAATCGTTCTTCAAATTCTTAAATCAACTATAGAAAGTTATTTTATTCAAACAAAAATTAATATTATTAAAAAACTTGACAATATAAATAGAAAATTCTATCAATACTTCTGGTATTTATTGAAATTAAAAGTTCTATCACGCTTGAACAAAAAATTACTCTCTATTATAATGCAGTGTTGTTTACATCGTAAATTAAAACTTATATTAAGTAACTACATAAAAATTCAAGCCATATATAAAGCCCACATAAATAAACCAAGATCAATATTTTGTGCATTATTTAAGAGAACACATCACATCACATCATAACAATAATAATAATATCTACAATGTATGAACTGGTTTAACGTGAATATAAATTTGAAATACAAAGATATCACGCAATTAATTAAAGTCACTTAAACCACAGATCTCGCGCAACAAAACAAAATCCACTTAAAGCATATTAGGTATCGAACCTATTATAAATCATCTAAAACAATAAGCTTACCTTGTATTAAATTGCTTATAAAGTCTATTCACATTATCGTACATAGAAGTTTTTCGTAAAACAATATCCTTTTGACTGCCAAATAACGGAAATGGTTTGTCATAAGGAATACCGATTTTTTCAAAAAAGTCAAAATTTGCAGTTGACCATTTGTAAAAGATAAACAGGGCTAAACCCAAAAGAATTATAAACTCAACAATCATTATAATATTATGTTATGAAAAGTTATAAGTAAAAAAATAAAAAAACAATCAACAAAAAAAAAAACTATAACAAGACAAATTTAATTAGATTTTGTTTTGTTTTATAATTCACTAGACCGCCTCGGACGTCTATGGAAATTATACTAAATTTTAAACATGCAATTCAATTCACCCAAAAGCAAATTGAATGGATCTAATGTTTTGAAGCTTTTTAGATGGATAAAAGTACTCAGAATTCGAATGGAAAGCTTATTGAACGTCAGTGTGACCATAAGACTTAGAACAAATATAAATATTATTATAAGATAATTGTGCATATCAATATATAGATAAGACAGAATCAGGCCCGGCGGATAACATTGGTAAAGTGGGCAGCTGCAGCTACTCTTAGCTACTCGAAAAATCAAGAGTAGATAATGAAATTTGACATTTAAAATAAATTCCTTTCATAGGAAAAGTAAAGTTCAAGATGACTTCACTTATATTTTATCGCATCCACAGCACAATTTCTCAGCTTTGCTGTCAAAATACTAAAGATAAAAGAACGAAATTTTAGAGTTCTTATTCTTTTTTGTACACGCCTAACCCAAGTCTTGAGAAAATAATAAATTGCTTGGCTCATTGCCATTGCCTTGAATATTGCTAGTGGAGACGCTTTGGTAATGGCAATGACAATATTGCTTGACTGATGGAAGGCAACAATTGATTTCCCATCGCTGAGGCAGTTAATTTTGACGTTTCACGTTTTTCAATGAATTGTGCTTCGTTTTGAAATTATTTATTTATTTATTCATCTGTCGATTAATTCTATCAGACTACCAATATCTTAAATTATAAAATTGATGATAAAAAAAATAATAATAATAGTAATTATAATAATAATAATAATAAATAAATGGAACTATAATACATATGTACAAAATGTATGCATTTAAATCACATTAAAGACATTTTGTTTAAAAATACATCTAGTTTCACTGAGGTCGATTACATTGCAAATAGAGTTATAAGCAGCACAGGATTTAGAAATTGTATCACTACAGCCATAATTTGTGCTATGGTACTCAATAATGAAAAAATTTCTAGATCTTATAGATCTAACCGGAGCATAAACATTGAAAAGAGATAGAAGAGGAGGACACACAATATGGTTCATAAGGACGTCTCTGGCCAGCATTATTAAAAAATATTTTCTTCTGGTTTGAAGTTCAATCAACCCAAGAAGCTTACAACGGCTTATATAATATGGAGAAAAATTCCAATCCAGCTTTCCAATAGCAAAACGCGTAAATCTCTTTTGAACGTTTTCAATTCTCTTAGTGTGACTTACATAATATGGATCCCATATAACACAGCAGTATTCCAATATTGATCTTACTAAAGATGTGTACATAGATTTCAAAGCATGAGGATCTGAAAAGTCTTGAGAGTTCCTTCTAAGAAATGCTAATAGTCATAATGATGTAAAAAGCTAAGTTTATGATCAAAAATCACACCTAATCCATTTTAAAATTGACTCTAGTGAGTTCAGAATTCGAGATCGAATAGTTAAAATAAATAGGATCGCGACACATGAAAAAAGAAAGTCATACACCAATTGACAACATTATTAAGGTCCTCCTGAAGAAGTCTACAGTCATTAATGCTTCTTAAGGACTTAAAAATCTTAAGGTCATCCGCGTAAAGCAGGCAGTTTGAATGCTCTAAGTACATAGGAAGGTCATTAATAAAAAGTAGGAAAAATAAAGCACCTAAATGACTACCCTGCGGAACTCCCGATCGATTAAAGATAATCTTTGACATTTTATTACCAATACGGACAAATTGTCTTCGACCAGTTAAATAATTCGAAAACCACTTAAGTAGTGAGGAATGAAATCCCATCAGTTGCAACTTTTTAATCAAAATTGGATGTTGAACCCTATCAAAGGCCCTCAGCTTTGTGCTCGATGTGCTCGGTAATTTTTTTCCGAGCTCATCGAGCGAGCCCCTGTCGAGCTCTGAGCTAAAAAAGAAATGCAAGTTGAGAGCTCGGAGCGCTCCGAGTTAAAAAGTAACATAGTTTTCTTTTTGACAGCTCAGTGCCACACTCGGGGCCAAAAAAGAATAACGCCTAATAAAGGCCCACCCAGGCAATAAATTGTCAGTGCCATTGAAATTGACATTGCCTCAAATATTGCTAATGGAGCCACAGCGTTAATATAATGGGTGAATTTTTAACCTATAGTACTAGCTTTTGACCAACTGTCAATTTAATTTTTAGTCAATAGTGTTCACAGTTTTATCGTTATGACATAAATTATTCAACAACGTTAACTACCAAATTTTAGTACCTAATTTGCTTCAAAAATTCGTTGAATGGGCAAAAAATCAACCAGCCGCTGTTTTATTAAAAAAATTGTGTTCTGCTATCAGGTATAGGGGCATATACATGTCAATAAGAAAAATTTTCGCATTTTGAAGGAAAGATAATTCACGTGAGATTATTAAAACGCCATCGCCGTACCCTTACATCTTACATCCCGGTGCGCTCTGTGGGTTGGTGGAGACATCAGACCATATTTTTTTTTATTGAGGCTAAATTAACGTGCTACGATCAAATATAGGTATTCTCTAAAGAGCCATGGTTAATGACTTTTTCATTCTCCGCGCCGCCGATTGAATAACAGCAAGATATGCGTACAAACTAGAGCCTACGATTCAGTACTGATCACGTGTGTTTGAAAAACACGAATACAAGGACTCCGTGTAATTATTACACGCAAATAAAAATACGTACTATTAAAACACGTGTATATTATATTTACTTAATATCAAACGTTATTGTACGAGCTACACAAGCATCACAATCTTAAGTTTAAATCAATCGATAAATGGAAAAAAAATCATAAAAATTCCCTGCATGGTCGATTGCCAACCAAACCATCATCCACCAGTGAGGAAGCTTATAATTACGGTTTTAACTGTCGGATCTTCAAGATCAATTTTATTTTGACTTTTAAAAATGCAAAAGTTGATGAAAAATTTAAGAATTTTGAAAAATAATGTTAACAAAACTTATTGCTCAATACTTTCTTTTAGAAATTTGGGAGTTATTTTATATTGGCAAATCCAACAGTATAGAGAGAGAGTAGAGCAACTTAATTCCATTCGGTTGTTCACCAAAAAATCCACTAACAAATTCGATTATGTACCAAGTCGTTGTATTTTTATAAATTTTTATCAAAAAAATCCCATAAATTTGTCCCTGTCTAGTGATAATTGGATTATTTAAAATCTTCGGATCTTCGGATACACTGATACACGGACAGAAATATATATGGATTCAAATCCGGATATTATAAGAACACGTGTATCCATGTTTTTAAATATCCATGTATAATAGCGAGCTCCAGTACAAACCAGTGTTTTTAATGTATGTAATAGTTTAATGAATTATATTTTCCTCACCGTAGTTTCAAAAAAAAAATTACAACAAAAATGTTGGTGGTTCCAAGAAATCATTGGTTTTTATTTTATACAGAAAAAACCTTAAAAATCTGTCCAAATTTAAAATAAAAATATCGAAAGTAAATCAAATCTTTATTAATTTTCAAGTGGTACTAGTTTCACCCAGAATCCACCCTTTGGTTCAAGAGTAAAACCTGAAGCAACTAATACAGTTGGTATCGTGCTCATTGGTGAAACATCAATACGAAACTCGCTCAGAATATAAAACAATATGGCCTTAGATTCCAGTAAAGCAAATCTTTTTCCTAAAAGACATAATTCACAATAACATTTCTTAAATTTGTTATTATATTGAAAGTACTCAGTACTCACCTATACAACTTCTAGGTCCAACTCCGAATGGCAAATAAGTGGATGGCTGAATATTGGCCTTATTTTCTTCGCTAAATCTTTCCGGATCGAATTTCAATGGATCTGGAAAGTATTTCTCATCCATGTGATAACCAACTATTGGAATCCAAATTATTTCGCCAGCTTTTATAGTTAAATCAATATCATTGTCTTTGTAGGTAAAATCCTTATTGCATTGCCGATCGACACTTACTACAGAAGGCCATCTTCGCAATGTTTCAGATACAACCATATCCATATACTTCATGTCTTGAAGTGCCTCGTAGGTAAGAGGTTTCTCATCCAGAGCTTCTTTAACATCAAAAATTTCCTTACGAAGTTTATCTTGGCAATCACGATTTTGCATCAGTTCATTGGCAGCGAATGCCATTGTGACTGCAGTTGTCTCAAAACCAGCAAACAAGAACAAGAATAATTGAGCCACAATTTCGTCATCAGACCACTTTTTGTCTGCTAATAGTTTTTCATCTCCATTTTTGTTGATGAAGATACCGTTGGATTCCATCATCATATTAACCATATCTGGCCGCATTATTTTGTTTTGTTCTCTATATTTTATTGCGTCTAGCACAAGATGCACGAAATATTCGGTATCTTTTCTGCAGAACAGTTTGACTTTTAATAACTTAATTGATAGGGAAACGTATGTTAAAGAAAGGCAGATATATTGGTATCAATCGATAACACTTACTCGCATAATATATTTAAAGTTGGAAAATAGAAAGAACTTTAAATTCTGTACAGCTGTGAATGTTGTCACTCTCTTTCCCATTTGATAAAACTCATTCTCTTCGTCCTTGAAAGAATTTACTTTCAATCCGAAAACTGCCGAAGCAATTGTATCAGTAGCGAATCTGGTGAAATAATCTTTTATATTGCAATTCAGTTCTTTTTGGGTCTTAGAATTGACCCTCAGGAAGTCCATTGATTCTTTTGCGATTTCATTAATTAGTACAAACATTTGACGCATTTTTTTGCCGGTAAATATTGGTGTTAAGGTTGAGCGCATATTTTTCCACTTGCCATTACGCATTAATAACAAAGAATTGCCAAAAAGACCACAATCTCTATCATCGAAAGTCGTTCGGTGATTCATAAAATGATCGAAGTCTTTTACGGTTATTTGTTTAACTAGTGCTGGGTCACGGATGACATATATTGGAGTGCGTTGTTCAAAGATGCCAAATACACTGAAATGAAAAATAAATCATTCTTAATGGTTACCTGGCCGCAGGAAGTTTAAAATTATGTGCATATAGCCTTTTCACACCAAGATAAATTACAAATCGAAGAATTCGACTTATGGTACAAAATTGTTTTGCATCAAATTGGAGGGTTATTCGTCTCTCCGTTTCGACCAAAGGTCGTTATGCTTAGTAATCTGTCAAATTACATTAAAATTGTATGAAGTTAGCCGCGCTCAGCTTTTGTGCTCGATGTGCTCGGTCATTTTTTTCCGAGCTCGCTAAAAAAGAAATGCAAGTTGAGAGCTCGGAGCGCTCCGAGTTAAAAAGTAACATAGTTTTCTTTTTGAAAGCTCAGTGCCACGCTCGGGGCTAAAAAAGAAAAACGCCTAATGTCGACATTTCGTCGCCCGAGAATTGTTTTGTCGTAAACGCCAAAATGCACTTTTTTAAAGTGGGTATGCAGTTCTATGTTTTCAAAGGTCCCCTTTCCATTTTTGGAATCAGATTTGACCTATCATTTACCGTTATCAAAATCAGTATGCGTTTGTCGTATATCCGCACAAAATAACTCATCCCTTAGTTTTGTTTTGTCGTAAACGCCAAATTTTGGCATATACGACAAAATATCCATGTATTTCCGCGACATTTTTTTTAATATTGTTTTGTCGTATGTATATAGGATTAACTGCATTTTTTTTTAGTTACAAACAAAATTATTAAAAATCAACCGCATCACTTACAATGTCATGTTATGACTTTTTTAAACCCAAAAACCCATCCATTAATTCCGTTTTTAAATTTTTTTGTATGCAATAGTTTTGGGAAAAATTAATTTTTAAACTCAAATTAAAAAAAAAAAATGAAGAAAGTTTTTTTTCAAACTCATTTTGTTCAAAATTTTACATTATTTTCTACTAAATTTGATTTTAATATTCAACTCTCGTATCAATTTGTATTCAAACACTAAAAACCAGATGTTAAAATGTCTTCTAGTTTTTAAAAAAATCGTAAATCTCGTTCGGTTCGGTATTGCATTCAACTAACGCATTTGTGTTCACTTTGTCGTATGTGTATGGGGATCGAACAAAAGTACTGATTTTCGTGGCGTATACGACAAAATGATCTTGGAGATAATCCTGTATAGATTGAAAACTAAAACCGACTCAGCAATCTGGAATACCTTAATCAAAAGAAGATTTTCCACACAAAATTTTATTAAAATTTTAGAAAACTTCATCGGTCAGTTTCTTTTTTATTTAAACGCGAAACTTAAAATGCGATTTCCCAAAATTGCTCAAATGGTTTATACGACAAAACAATTCTCGGACGACGATTTATTAATTTACTTTCATATTTTAAGCCGGAACCACATTTGTCTCGTGTGATGTGTCGCAATCAATCTTTTTCCGATTGCGCCATATTTGATCTATGGGAAGGTGCTCGTGGAAGAGAATAAGTAAATAGCGAAAGCAAAAAATAACAGTTTACAACAGAAAACTCTAATTATTACGCACAGTCGGCTCCACAAGTGGCTTGATTATTTATTGATTTTAAGTTAGTAAGTGGAAAACATAAGCCTAATAATAGGTGTCCCATAAGCACATGATATCGAGCGAAGCCATTACAGAAAAAAAAATGGAGTTTCCATACAAACTATCGATAACAAATATGTAATTCCCATCGGTAATACAGTTTTTCTCCGTGCTTAAGTTAAGCCCCGAAAATTGTCTGGGTTCAGCTAAGCCCATTGGTGATTAGTTGTTGTTGCATTTAACATGTAAATTATTTAGCCCCGAATCGTTTTTTTTATTCAATTTCCTTCGGGCTTTAAAAAAAAACAAGCCGGTAACACAGTTCTTCTGTGCGCTTAAATATTAGCCTCGAAAATACTCTCATTTAAAATGTCTGAAATCGTTTTTTTCATCCAATTTCCCCCGGGCTTGCAAAAAACCACACCTAATATTAATTTTAATTGGGTATTGAAACTTAAAGGTAAATTCACTTTTTCAGGTTATGCGTTAAACAATAATTCCAAAGCTAATATAAAATATGCATTAAATTAAGGTTTTTGTTTGTTTAAGAGTTCACCCAAAGGTTGAAATTAGAACAATATCGAATCACAAAATTTAAATTAATTCGTTCACAAACATGTTCCCCTGCAGGTATATTCAAATTTAACAACGAATTATAGAAGTTAACAAAAATATGTGCTTTTTTTATGTCCACCCCTAAACATTTACAACAATAAGGGTATAGCTATTCACGATTCGGGGCAACGGTACGAGTAAAATTATTAAATTTTATTTTAATATAATCCCATTAACAAAATTTTTGTTGTAGTGCTAGAAAATGATGCACTTTTGTAATGATACTAGAAAACTCACATGGGATTTTGAATACATCCCTAATATTTGCATCAACTTATTTATATTATGTACATACCTTGTATTAAATTTCTTATAAAGTCTATTCACATTATCGTACATAGAAATTTTTCGTAAAACAATATCCTTTTGACTGCCAAATAACGGAAATGGTTTGTCATAAGGAATACCGATTTTTTCAAAGTAGTCAAAATTTGCAACTGACCATTTGTAAAAGATAAACAGAGCTAAACCGAAAAGAATTATAAACTCAATAATCATAATAAAATAAGTTTATTTATTAAATTAAAGTTAAATCACTAAACCAACTCGGAAGTGTACTAAATTTAAACTGAAGATGCTTTTCAGCTGCGTAAATTAAACCACTGAATTTCATTAATTGAGCTATACAAGCAATAATAATTAAATTCTTATCGGAAGTCAGTGCAATGGCTAATAGACTTGCAACGGAAATATATATGTAATATCGGAAGATGCAGATTATCGGCGATGTCTACAATAATATTAATTTTATTGTTATGATTGTTATGGCGTCTACATCGGAAAGAAATTGATAAACTTGGAAAAAAGATTCACCGAGCACATAAGGGCAGTAAAACACTTTGATACATCTTCTATCGCAACATCTTCGCAATGCAGGTCAAAATTACAGCTGTATAGAAAATATGGATCTATACTTCACAATTTTAAGTCTGAAACGATATTATTTTCAACCATTGCTATCTCTTCAAAATGATATCGTCGATCGTTTTTTTTGTACGTGATGAGGCCCCAGGCTTTAAATTGGATTTTGAAGAATTTAATTAAGTGACGTGAACGGTGAAAACGAGAAGTGTGTCGGTGAAATAGCCGCGTTTTATTTTTCAAAAATTAGGTTTTTACTCTGGCGCGGTGTGTAGATGACCTTGTATGGTAATGGTAAGGTATTGTAAACTGTAGTGTAAAGAAAAAAGACAGTGTCTACATGCAAAATAAACGTAAATTAGGAAAATTTTTTTTTATTTTTTCAATTTAAAAGGAAAACCACAATATTTACTTGAACAATAATTTAAAATTTACACTCATTAGAAAGTTGAACTAGCTTCATCCAAAATCCATTCTTAGGTACTAAAATTATAACTCCAGGCATAAGTTCCATTGGTATTGATGACTTGTTTGATGGCAGGATTTATTATTTATTCGATTAGAAAGGGAGACGTTGTTGGAAGGTGTGAATCTGTATCCGCAATAACTATAATCACAGAAGCTGACACAAATCTGTGGATCCTGGGAAATTGAACTTTATGAAGGCAAAAATTCTCAAGTCTTCAAAATTAAGTGAATATCAGCTTAATGTTGCTGGAAGCCTCCTTCACGACTACGCTGATATACTATCATCACCCAGTGGGCAGTATGGTCGAATACAACTGGTGCAGCATCGAATCGACACAGGAGACGCGAGACCGATTCGGCAACCAGCAAGACGTCTCCCATAAGCCAAACAAGCCGGAGTTGAAGAGATGATAACGACCATGTCGAAAAATGGTGCCGAAAATGTGATACTTGTGCTGCAAGCAAGAGCCCAAGCAGAAAAGTCCAGAGTAGAATGCAGCAGTATAATGTGGGCTCGCCTTTCGAAACGATTGCAATAGACGTTGCAGGCCCTTTTCCGGGAACTGAAAGCGGAAACCGATACATCTTGGTGGTAATGGACTACTTCAGCAAGTGGCCTGAGGCATTTGCCATCCCAAAACAGTCGCGGGTTAGATTTTTTTCAACTGGGTAAGCAGGTTTGGTGTACCAATGGAATTCCATTCTGATTAAGGAAGGAACTTCGAGTCCAAAATCTTTCAGGGAGTTTTTTACACTTCTTTGGCATTAAAAAGACGAGGACAACACCGCTTCATCCACAATCTGATGGGATGGTTGAACGATTCAACAGGACCCTTAGGGCCAGTTGTACAATAGCGGTTCAGCCTCGGTTCAAGATTATAACTCACCGATTTCGGCGAATTAACTAAGGTTCAACGCTGGTTCAAGTATGTTATTGGTTATTATCACACACTTGAACAGTAAACCACTGTTGAAACTCAATTAATCCGCCGAAATTGATGGTTAAAAATTGCTGAACCACGGTTTAAATATTTGTACAACTGGCCCTTAATGAACACCTTTCCAAAGTTGTAAGCGACAACCAACGAGACTGGGATCGGCATATTCTATTATTCTTGATGGCCTATCGAAGTGCATAGCTCAACAAGACATACACCATCAGAAATCCTGCTTGGGAACACAATTCGACTCCCAAGTGAAATCAAATTCGGATGTTATGCAAATGAGCCACAAGAAATAGACGATTACGTGGACAGCCTCAAGGAAAGGCTAGTTGATATTCACGAAAGGACAAGGGCAAATACAAAGCTATCAAGTGATCGGATGAAAACACGATACGACACAAAAGCCATAATGACAGGATTTCAAGCGGGAGACCTTGTGTGGTTTTATAATCCCCATCGTCGCACAATGGGGCAAAACACCGGTTTAGCTGGCAGAAAATCAAATTTTGAAATTGAGCTTTGTCTTGAACTTACGTTAAAAATTTCTTTTGAAGAAGGATCAGACAGAACAAAATAACAAAGAACTGAAGAGTTGATAAAATCCACGTCTCTTGCCGTGTTAACATATGCGACTGAAATGAGCTTAAGAGCATCTGGACAATTGGGGGCTGCAAAATAAATTCGAGAAGTAACTGCCATTCTAAGTTATGCTGAAAAGTATAGGAAAGCTTTTAATGAGTCCAATGAACCCACTTCAAAGAGTGGAGAAGAAGCATTGGCAATGATTGTTAGTATGAAATCATAAGAGCAAAAGCACCCAAAATATTCCCTTCTTATAAAATTGTTCAGGAGTGTAAAAACAAGAAGAATAATTCTGTAAGTAGAAATGTACAAAATTTGCTTAACTTGACAATCCCGAAGAATTGAAAAATGTATGCTTATACTCTTTTATGGTCACAATTCGTATAAGCAAGCTTTCCATGGTTTGTACGCAGATGATTGAGCTGTTTTTATCTTGTTCCTCTTCGTTTATAAGTTTCTAGTGCCAAAATAATCTGACAGAATCCTCGCCCTAGCTAAACCAGATATTGTAAACCTCTTAAAATTGAGTTTCTTAAAGAATTTTCCGCTGTATCCCTGACTGAAAATCAAAGAGTAGATAACCAAATTAAAGACCTCCAACCTTGCATTGTAGAAATTAGTGCAAAAACTATTTCCATTGAACATAATTTGATCTTCGCCATGATTGATGGCAAGGTTTTCAATGCCATCACCGAAAACTCTTCCACACAAAAATGTTACATTTGCGATGCCAAATCAAAAGAATTTAATTTGGTTGAAGAAATGATATAAAGACCAGTTAAAACTGAAAATTTACAATTCGGTCAATCCGTGTTGCATGGATAGATTTGTTTTTTTGAATGCCTTCTTCATCTCTCCTATAAATTAAAAATAAGATAATGGCAAGCTAGAGGAGAAGAAAATAAAAAAATTGTTGCCGAAACTAAAAAAGAAATTCAACAGCAATTTCGAAACCGTTAGGTTTGATTGTTGATAACCCAAAGCCCGGTTTTGGAAATTCCAATGACGGAAACACTGCAAGGAGGTTTTTCGAAAATGCAGAAATTTCAGCAGAAATAACAAAAATTGATTTGTGTTTTATCAAAAAAATGCATATCATAATGATTGTTGTTTCATGCGGCCATGACTATTATGCTCCGAAATTTAAAGTATTTTCACATGAAACTGCGAAATATTTCGTAGCTAAGTATCCCTGGTACTATATGCCACATACCGTCCACAAATACTTAAATCATGGCAATGAGATATTTTCATCGGCTTTATTACCCATCAGGCAGCTGATGGGTGTTTTAGTGAGCGTAGCCATAACTAACTTCATGCCAAATTTCAGGTTTTTATTTTTGCTTGAGGATTTAATGCCAACTTTTAGGGCATTCTGCCCAATTGTGCGCCGCACCGGTGCTCTTTTCGGCTGGTCTTGAAGAAATTTTTAGAAAATTGGATTGGAAGAATAAGGGCTTAAGAAAAAATGGTCAATATCTCTCAAATCTTCGATTCGCAGATGATATTATACTCATTTCTAATAGTAGTTAAAAGATGCAAACATCTAGAAATAAGAATTGAAAATAACATTAGAGTTAGTTGAAGATTATACCTACCTTGGCCAAATCATATCATTCAGCAATAAAGAAACAAAAGAAGTAGAACATCGAATGACAAACGCATATGGAGACAGTTTTTGAGTGTTAAACATCTACTGCACCTGAATATCTCCAAAACCCTAAGAAAATACGTTTTCGACGCAACAATACTTCCAGTTCTCACCTATGGTTGCCAAACTAGGCATATCACAAAAAGTACTGAAACCAAGCTACGATCTTGTCAAATGGCAATGGAGAGAATCACACTAAACGTTCGTATCACCCAGTGAATAAACCATAGACATAAGAAGTCAAACAAGTTTTGAAGACGTGAGACATAGACTTAAAAAACTTAAGTGGAAATGGGCTAGGCACATTGTACGGATTTCTGATAATCGCTGGACAAGAACTACAACAGATTGGACACCTTTAGATGGGCATCGGAACGTTGGAGGACAACTGAAACAATGGAGAGACGGCATTTCCACTATATGATCATGCTCACGTGATAGATTTTTTTTTTTAAATATTAAATTGAAGAAAATTCTAAAAAATATTAGATAATTAAACACATAGGGTTGTTAAAACAATTTTTTCAATCACTTGGTATCGAATTGATTATAGAGATTCCTTTCATTGTCGAACATCGACACTTTTCGAAGAATGACATCCTTTTGATTTCCAATTAGTGGAAGAGGTTTTATATAGGGAACATTACGTTTTTCGAAAAAATCAAATGTCGATGCAGACCATTTGTAAAATATAAAAGCTAAAAGGCCGAACACATAATTGATTCAACGATCATAATTTAATTTATTTTCTTATTCTAACAAACAATTCGTGTCTTCACCCAAAGTTTGGTAGATACTAAATTATTTTGTAAACAACTTAGACATATTAAAGCAAAGCCCTCAAACTGTACGTTCAATTATTTATATTCCATACATATAGTTATTTTTTTTGGTATTGCACATTCAGGAACAGAAAGCTTATATACAATAGCCGTGTTTTTTGTTGGGATTTTATATATTGTGTAGTAAGAAATTCCAAAAAAAAAACATCCGCAGTAGCCTACCCATTCGCAGTTGGATTATACTTCTACTTTTATTGTAAGTAATTCTACTGTGGATGTTGTATTTGTAACTCGTGTAGAATCCTACTGTACTGTGAATAACTTTGCCAAAAAAAAACTAATGAAGCTTTTACTCGTTAGGTTTATTTAAAAAATTATTGCATTTATATAAAATTAATAATAGTCAACTATGAAAAAGATAAAAAATTAATTAACATTATAGACCAAACAAAAATTTTTAAATAATTTATGTACATGAGACGATAGAGAGTTCTTAAAATGAGTAAATCTGTCTACAGAACTAGCAAAAAGATTTTCGAGACTTTGAAATAGAATAAGTGTTTCACTGGAAGAATTTAAAATTCCCTTAACAAACAATTCAAAAGAATTGGCAAAACAATATGCGGCTCAGTGTTAAGAAATAAATGCATAGAAAGTATAGTATGAATTCAACAGCTTTGTTGTCCTTAATTTGTATATTTTAACTTAAATTATTTCCAATATGCAACAATCATGTTTATAAACAATTCAAAAAAGTTTGAACTTAATTGTTTAATAGAAAGCGTATCAAAAGATTTTTGCTATCTTTTAGCAAAAAAAAAAATTAAATAATTGCATAGTAACTTTAGTATAAATATTTACAATTTTTCTTTCCTAAATTTGTATACTTTTACTTAAATTATTTTAAATGTGCAAACATAATATCTATTTATATACAATTCAAAAAATTTTGAACCTAATTTTTTATTTGAATAGCGTACTCAGGAATTGGTTTGACCAAGTCATCACTTATTGAGTCTATCATCCACTTAACAGATACGTGTCGGCAGTCTTTACTATAATTTAATCTAAAAGAAAAATATAAATAAAAAAAAAATAATGTTTAATCATTTTTAACTCACCTGCTTTGACTTATTGTTTCGACAAACTTTTCATCTTCGTAGAGAACAATATTGGCTTTTTTTCTATTTAGAGTTATATTTCCTCCATTATCTTCAAATGTCCTTAAATATTCATGCAAAATTAGACCTTTGTTTGCTTGAAAATATGCCATGTAGCCAAAAAATATTCCTGCCTTTTTCTGTTTCTTCTTTGGGAGTAGTGAATCATCTTCACATTCATTCGAGTTTTCTCTTTTAACGGTTGGTTTTTCTTTTTTGGGAGTTATAGGTTTTACATCATCGTCATCTAATTTTTCTTTTTTAATTTCAATCGCATCTTTATCTTTAGGAGAAGCTTTAGTTTTTTCAACTTTAACTTTCTTCATTGGACTTCCCGCCATACTTGTTTTAATATCAATTTCTGCATCACCATCACCATCACCATCACCATCACAGCTTTGTAAAAGCAAATCTACATTAACATTTTTCTTAGAGGCAATGAATAAATTTTGCAATTCTTGCAAATTTGTCCCTATGCTGGGTAACTTATCATTTCTTATTTTTGTTATACGTGGAAAACGTATAGAAATTCCATTTGCTGTATGTGCATTTGAACTAGTAAATTCAGCTCCTGTTATTTCCCAAACTGGCATTTTATCCGGTGATTTAGCAATGTAATCAGGCACTAAAGGTTTGTTACACACCAACCATGGCGGTATGTTCTTAACGTCACTACGTTCCATTTTGGGCATAAGTTGGTCGTGGATCTTTTCCATGGTTGCATCGTCAAGACCTGAATGAACTTTTGTTACAGTTTTCCAGGAATTCATTTTTTTGTCATGACAGCCCATTAGATAAATACTAAGCATGCCACCTTTTTTCCCAGAACCAAACCAACCACCGAGAACTGTCAAATCAGCGGTATCTGCCATTTTGCCTGAAAGAAAATAGTATGGTTTAATTGAGATGATGTTTTATATTATTTTATTTTACTGAATCTAAAAACTATAAGTTTGCAAAGATGGCACTAGATATAAATCGCTACCCAAATTAAAATGTTTTTCAACCCACCTCCAAAAAGATAATCTTTTTTCACTTTTAGCCATCCTCTTTTCCCCGGTTGATATAGTCCATTAGCACCTTTTAGCACAATTCCTTCCATGCCAGCTTTAAGAACCTTAAAATGGAAAGACATTTTTTACCATAATTTTGAAAATAAACAGCTTTTTGCCATTTTTACCTTTGCAGTCATTAGAGATAGTTCGTTTTTTGTTGACAGAAAATGACTCTCAGATAATTGAACATATGACTTTATCGGAGTGATATTAGCTTCAAGAATTTTTCTTCTTTCTCGAAAAGCTCTAAAAGAGTGACATTCTTAAATTAATCAATTTCAAATTGCTTCAATTATCGAAATCTTACACATTTTGCAAATCTTTTCCATTAAAATATATACAATCGAAGATGAATAGACAAACTTCTGAGTTAATATGTTTTTGCTTTTGGTGAACTCCAAGTGTTCCAAAAGGCAACATTTCACCCGTGTCAGTATCGACCATAACTATTTCCGAATCAATTATCATATCAGACGCACTTGGAAAGGCCTGTTCAATAAAATTGCATTATTCATTAATAACATAATTTTTTTCATTTACACTAACCTTTGGAATAATTTCTTTAAATCGTCGAATTTTATGGTCCATCACATTTTTAAGATTTCTTGAGAAAAAACGATATTCATTGCCTTGCTTATGAATTTGGACACGTTCGCCATCATATTTTATCTCACTAAATAGACCATCAGGGTTCTTTTTAAAAGCAGTATCTACAGAATTGCAAGCACTTGCAAGCATAGGACTTATTGGAGTCATAACTTGGACATTTACCGAGCCGGAAGTAGCCTGGAAAATTGGATTTCTAGTTAAGAGTTGCATAATTTTAAATTAAATATAATAAATTAATAAAATATATACGTGCATAATGTAAATATATGTACATAAG
This sequence comes from Epistrophe grossulariae, assembly GCA_929447395.1. NCBI lineage: Eukaryota > Metazoa > Arthropoda > Insecta > Diptera > Syrphidae > Epistrophe > Epistrophe grossulariae. The sequence continues at coordinate 149,448,687 of OV839567.1, read as the reverse complement.
TGCGTCATCTTACCTTCTTACCTCTTAAAGGGCTTTTCGCAGCAGTTTTTGAGGAAAATTGATCCACAACAACTTTAAGATCACGCGAAGACTGGTATGCGGGATAAGCATCTGGACCAAAAGCATCTAAAACGTGTCTTTCCTTGGCATTTATTTTTAAGTCCTGTTTAATCAGACGGATCACCTGGAAGTAAAGCCATGCATTATGTTTTTTGAAATTGTTCCCAATGATTTTGATTAATTTTATTAAACTTCGTGGAACGAAATTTTGAACATTTAAAACCGACTCTTTATCATTTTTAAAATGACAGTCCAATTGAAAACCTTTTTTTAAAGCGGTAGTAAACTCTCTGGTAATTTTAAACGACTTAAAATTATACTAAAACGCTAAAACTCTAACTTTATACGCTGCAAAATGCTTTTTATCTCTTAAAATTAGCTATTTCACAATTAAATTTAACGAAAATGTTTTTCTAATCTTTGAAGATTTTGAGCTTTGTTCAACTACTTCCAAATGATTATATCGGGAGGACAAAGCGAGCAGTTACTGGAATTTGCATGTAATAGAACGCCAAAAAGGGTTAGGTGAATATTAATATGCTATTATCAAAAAAGGAATCTTAAAATGTCCACACGAGAGAAACTTTACGATGGATAGGTATGTAGGTATAACTTCAAAATATAGAAAAGGCCATTCTCACCAAGATAATTCCGGTTATTTTGTGGGATGAACCTTAAACTGTATATTTTGCAGGTCAAAAGATAGATCGGTAGGTAGATTTTATTTTTTTTAAATAGATTCTTATAACTTACCATTTTTAAATCATCTGCGGTTGCCTTCTTGCATAGTTTACTGAAAATATCAATTTGATAATCTTCCTTTCCCGAGGTAGTTAGGCTGACAAGTGTTTTTTCAACTTTTTGCAGTGTTAGGGTACTTTTTGCGCTTGGTGAAATTCCCTCGGATGACTCAAAATACTTTCGAATCGTTTCAGAGACATCGCCTTAACGATTTACCAATTTTTTTTATTGAAAAAAAATGAACTTTTGTTTTTTATTTTGCAGGAAAATTACCTTGCTCTAAATCGATAAGCATATCCTCTGCATTTGCATTAAATATCCTCGAAAAGAGTTTGATGATTTGTTTATTTTGTAAATTATAAACTCTTTGACTGGCCTTCGGTAGGAGCATATTAACCCATAAATGGATATCTCCTTTGAAGCCTTTGCCACTGGAGCCCTGTAAAATAGCAGATAAAAGTTTGTTATTGTAGGTACATATGTTGTTTATAAACAAAACAAAAAATTATGTTATTATGTTTGGGTCACTTTTTCAACAAACAAAACAGGGCGGCTATTAGTAACTATGCATTATAATACATTTAAATAATGAATTTTACAAATATATATTTTTAGATAAAATAAACCTTTTGAAAGAAATCCTGCAAAATGTTTGATTTACTGATGTAACTCGAAACATTTGCTACTTTATCACAGATTCTTATGAATGTTTCTAATAAATTATCCTTGTTTGCCGACATTTTTGGTATGGTGAAATATTTTGAACAAGAAACAACACGAATGGCAAAATGATTAATTATTTATTTCGGAACGAGTTACTTCATAAAATTAAACAAATACAAATGAAAAATATAACCAAAGACACTCCATTTATATGTGTTCTTATAAAAATTAAACACCAAGAACAAAAATAAACGTCACTTTGGCGACCTAGATGACAACAAGTTTGATCTGTTCGTTTTGATGAGTTTCAGTATAACAGTTTGCTACCATCTTTAAACAGTAGAAGCCTTAGAATAATGTCGAATTCCTTTCAACAAAAGAATCGAATTTTTTCTAAAAAGATTCGAATTTTTTCTTTCGTTGAAAAGAATCGATTTTTTTTGTGATTGTGTGTGTGGGACTTGACAGTAGCAATTTTGAAGTAAAATATCCAGAAAATATTCAATTTGGAAATTATTATTAATTGAAAAACAACGCACAAATATTTACTATAAAATTCACCGAAAATTCGTTGCAACCAAAAACACAATTTGTTTTCATAAAAAAAATTTATTTTCTTAAAACACCGTGACATTCAATTTGACATTTTAAAAACTTCAAATCTTGCAAGTGTGTGTGCGAATTGGTTTAAAATTGGTGTTGAATCTTGCAAAATTTGTTTTGTTTTGACATAAAAAATTCTAATTGTTCAAAAAAAAAATCTATTCTTTTAGAAAAAAGTTCGATTCTTTTGTTGAAAGGAATTCGACATTAGAATAAGAAGATAAGGAAGAGCTATATATCACATATACAGTATATGTGAGTGAAGCACCAAATTAAAAAAAAAAAACAAACAAAACAAATAGGTGCATATCTGTCATTTTGCCTATATATAGGAAACTGTTTCGAGATTTTCAATTGTTAAAATATTAAAAAAAGATAATTAAACTAAAACATAAATTTAAACTTGGATACACACCTGAACGCGGCCATTGCTGACAATTTTTTCATTGTTCGAAATGTCAATGAGTTAAAGAGAGATAAAAAAAGAGCTGACAATCAAATTGTCAGACTTTGGGAAGAAATCTACCAACCGTGTGAACGGCAATTTTTCATTAGGGGTATTCCCGATCCGATGCAACTGGTCTTCTATCATTGCAAAAATGCAAAAGTGTAATATTGCTATACCCTAACCCCATTGTAAAAAAAAAACTTTGCACTTTTGCAATGATGCAAGACCAGTTTGCATCGGATCGGGAATACCCCTATTGTAAGAAATATATCAATTGTAAAAAACTGTATTACCCACGTGAATTACATACTTGCCATCACAGAAACAAAATGGAGATTTCATACAAACTATGGATAACAAGTATGTTATTCACGCTGGTAATACAGTTTTTCAGCGCGCTCAAATTAAGCCCCGAGAATATTCTGGGATTAGCTAAGCCCGCAGAAGATAAATTGTTGTTGCATTAAACATGTGAATTGATAAGCATCGACGTCGTTTTTTTTCATCCCATTCCCCGGGCTTGCAAACAAACATGCCTAATATGAACAATTTCTACTTCATAGATATTTTCAATAAAATTATCTCATTTGTCCTTATGAAAACTTATATCATGATTGAAATTAACATTAGCTGCGTTTTATTTTCCCCCAGATCCAATCCAGATCAGATCAGGAAAACAAAACAACCCAGGATCTCCGTGGCATACGTTATATACCCAACTCTTTTTTTCCTTTGTTTTTTTTTATTCGTATACACCGTTTGCCTTTTTTCTTTACACTACTTACGACATTTACAAATTAAGGGTGTGTGTTCAAAATGGATTTGGAAATCCAAATTCAAAACAAAGTTGGATCTTGTGTTGTTTTTGTAATACATGTATTTTTGTAAGCAAATCCAATCTGGTTCGGATCTTGGGGAAAATAAAACACAGCTATTATTTAACTTTTTTCTTTTCTTTCCAGAATATGAATGCGATAAAATATTTGACTCAAAAACTATCAAAAATGGCACCATAAACTCCCCACTATACTCGGAATCTGGGTTTTTAACATGTCGCTACGAATTCAAAGCGGAGGAACACGAAAGAGTTCAGGTATGTACTGTTTCATTTCCAAATTAATTTAAAATTAAAACTTGAAAAAATTTTAACTTTTTTATTAGATCAAATTCTTCGAGTTCAGCTTGCCCAAACAATCAAACCGCACTGATTGTGAAAATGCTGATATTCTTCAACTATTTTTGCCTCAAAGAAGCAGATACGAACTTGAAGATACGTTTTGTGGTTCAATTATACCAAAACCTATTATGTCTGATGGATCAATGATGCTACTTAAATATATGAGTAGACGAATTGGCAAAGGTACACGCGGGTTCAAGGCTGAGTACAGGTTTTTAAAAAGTAAGCTAAAATAAAATAAAATCCATATAGACCGAGAGCCCACAGCAAATTTTGGGTGTGAATGATAGCAAAAATTCACTGGTATTTTTAGATAGGTCTTTACTTTTACGTTTTTTTTAAAGCCCAAATAAAAAGTATGGCAACTAAATCGTTATATTTAATAAAAGATCTGAGCGCCCTAGACATGAAAATGGGAGTCCAAGACATTTTGGGTGGGGTCTTCTGCATCCAAGACGAAGCCAAAGATGAGTATGATACCGGTCTCTAATTAAAATGTGATAGCATTTAGAAATATTTTCTCACTGATAGAAGCTTCCCCTCTGATAACATAAAATGGTAATCCAAGACTTTTTCCATGGATCCGCTTATCTACCAGATGCACTAAAATAATGCACTTTACCGACAAAGGCCCCAACTACGACATGCAAGACTTCCATATTTGAATATAAAAAGTAAAGACCTATCTAAAAATATCAGTTAATTTTTGCTATCTCTCACACGCAAAAATAGCTGTGGGCTCTTAGTCTAATATGTTTTCTTGATTAACTTTCTTTTTTTTCCTAATATTTCCAGATTTTGGAATCACTACTGGAGAACAAATGTCAACTCACTGTGTTTTTGCATACAACAGTTCGGTTGATAAAACTGGTTGGTTTACGTCTCCAAATTTCCCGGGGTTATATCCTAAAAATTTAAAGTGTAACTATTACTTTTTCGGACAGCCTGGAGAGCGGGTAAACATAAGATTTACGTATTTTGATGTGGAAGGCATTTATCCGTAAGAAAATTGTTAAGAGTGCATTTCGCATAATCTTTTGATAATAAAACTTTATTTCTCCAATATCGATAGATGTGAAGACTCTTCTGCTAGTGATTATGTAGAGTTTTCAAATTTTATGAGCACAGATAGAAAATTTGCAAAAAAGTGCGGCAAGAAGAATGAAATCAGTGTGCGTTCAGATGGAAGATTCTTTCGGATATCATTTAATGCCAATGATAGATTTGATAAAACAGGATTCCGGGCTACGTATGAGTTTGAAACAAAAATGGTCACCACAGAGAATACCTCACTTAAAAGCTCATTATCTAGAGGTTCTTCAATTTGTCTAACAAGTACTTGTATTGATTAATATGGATTTATTAAATAAATGATGAATAATATGTTTTCAATCCACAGGTCTTTTATGGTCGATCATATCACTGCTACTTTCACATACCCACAAGAATCATTTAAAAAGGAATCTATGACGACAAGCATTTCATCAAAATACTTTAGGTTTCAATAATGTAGCTAAAGATAGTTGTTAATTAAGATTATACGTGTAAATGTAAGAAGTCTTAGAAGAAAAATGTATATACAAAATGGATTAAAGTGTTTTGTGTTTTTATAGTTGTTTAAATTTTCCCTATACTGATTCTGTTTCTACAGAAATTTGATCATATTACCATGAAAATATTATCTAGTAGGCATGTTCAGGAAAATGAGACCTCGGAGATTTCAAAAATCTCATTTACCTGAACAGGATTCCTCAGCAAAATTTCTCAGCTTTGCTGTCAAAAGTCTGAGGAAAAAAAAAATCTTGGATTCCCTTGCTAAATTTTTTGATGAGTAAAATCTCTGAGATCTCATTTTTCTGAACCCACCAAATTTATAGTCACCTATTAAAGCTTAATTAACTCCGAAAAAATAAATAAATGGCTCTTGAATCAAACTGGAGCCGAGTGACTTAGAGGGAAAAAAAGACCAATGGAGTAGATAGATTAACAATTTTTAAGGCTGTATACACCGAATCAAAATCTAGATTTCGAGCAAAAAGCACAAAATCTCATAAAAATCAACAAGATTTTCCATACATTTTCAGATTTCGTAATCTAGTAGATTACTGCGAAGTCTCCTCAAAATCTTCTTGGAACGGTATAAATTGTGAAACAAACACACTTAACTACTCAATTTGCTCTTCAGTATAAAGGTAGAACTAGAATAGGCGGAAGCCAACGTACGTGGTCGTACGAAACCGAGCGAAAACAAGAAATTCATATGACGCGCACATAATTGCGTTCTGGAACTTTTCGTTTAGTTTTCGTTAACTTTTGCCGTCGGACGTGAGAGCGCTCACCGACCGCTCTTTCGTACGTGGACTGACAGCTAGCTTCAAAAATCAAAAAAATCACTTCCAACCACTCAAGTGCATTATGGGTGACTTATGAATTTGACGTTTTGGAAAGCAACTTTTCGTTCGCTTTTGACACTAGCTTCCGACAGCTACCGCCTATTCTAGTTCTACCTTAAAGGTAGAACTATAATAGGCGGACGCTCTCGGAAACTAATGCCATAACCGAACGAAAAATTTCTTTCCGAAACGTCAAATGCACACGTTACCCATAATGCATGGCTAGTTTGTGGAAGAATTTAACAACAACAAAAATCTCTGGCACCAATTTAACAGATAGCTGTCAATTTTCTTCCGTGCGGTGCGCTTGTGAAGCGCTCTTCCCCTCCGAAAGCAAAAATGAACGAACACTGAACGAAGCGAATGCGTAATTAAAAAGAGACGATGAAATGAGTGTTTATTATAGCCTCCTATACTTTGAAACTTTGTGCATTTCTGTGAATTTCTACAACAAAGTCTGTCAAAGTCCATATAAAAAAATAAATTGACGTAGAAATTCACACAAATGCAGAGAGTTTTCAAGTAAAGGAACACACTTTATATTTATTGAGTGTAGTATACTGAGATAGTGGGATTTGATTCCGTTTTGCGCATCAAAGCAAGAGAAAAAAAGAAAATGTGTGTACTAGTTTTGGGAATTTTTTTTGAGTTTCTATCAACACTGAAATTTGTTTGAAATGTCAAACCTTATTTTTAATCATGTTCCATCGAGTGTCTAACTTAGACACTGCAATTGGTTGTCCAAACCTATTCTAAAGTGGGAATGTTCAATGAACAAACAATTGGAAATTAAATGAAAAGTTCGTTGAACGTAGCCAAATATTCACGAAATTGACAGATTCCAGAGTTGTAAGTGAGTGTATGAGAACATATTTAGACAACTGCTAGAATGCGTTTATAAATAAGGAGGTGTCCAACTATTTAGACACTGTCCAGCTGGACAACTGTCCAAGAGTGTTCTAAGGAATTTTTATAAATACGACTGTAAATATATCTCAACTTCTCACCAGATGGACTTAAATTATGCGTTTTGCTTATGTAATGCGTAATGATGAATAAATATATAGATATTTATACTTCAAATGAAAATGATCAACTAGTTTTAGTTGTCAATTTTAATGAAATCCTCGAAATATTTGAATTTAAAAAACACTTTATTTCGAAACTTTTGGCATAAGTATAAAACATTTTATGAATTCTGTGGAATCGTCTATTTAGAAAATTATACCACAATTTAAGGATCCCCCACACCAACGCGAATCTTCGGTGGCGACAACGAAAACAACAATAACAACACGTGGTTGTCAATGAAAACAACACGTTGTTATTATTGTTTTCGTCGTCGCCACCGAAAAATCGCGTTGAGTTATCAGCTTTTTATTTGCATTAAAATAATCACTGATTTCACTTTTTAAGTGCCTCAAAATTAACAATTAAAATTTTCAATGATGAGTTTCAATGAAAGCTATAACTGGCGCCTAAATGCCATGGGATGGCGTTCAGTTGAAACTGAGGGAATAAATAAAAGAATGCAGCCTAGAGTGGGGCTCGAACCCACACCTCTAAGTTAGCAGTCAAGCACTACATCCACTGTGCCATTGCCACCCGGTGCAAGTTATAGGTAAACAATTTTAGTCGATGTTTAAGAGTTATTTAACTAAGACGACGGATTCGGTTGTCTAAACCTTGGCTAATGTAACATTTTATTTAATCAGATAAAGCACATTTCAAACTATTTCGGACTATCGAGACACTGACTAAAGCTGTTCCCTAACACCAACTCGAATCTTTCGTGGCGACGACGAAAACAATAATAACAACGTTTTGTTTTCATTTACAACCACGTGTTGTTATTATTAGCTGTGTTTTATTTTCCCCGAGATCCGAACCAGATTGGATTTGCTTACGAAAATACATGTATTACAAAAACAACACAAGATCCAACTTTGTTTTGGATTTGGATTTCCAAATCCGTTTTGAACACACACCCTTAATTTGTAAATGTCGTCAGAAGTGTAAAGAAAAAAGACAACGGGTGTATACAAATAAAAAAACAAAAGGAAAAAAGAGTTGGGTATATAACAAGTTGTCACTGAGATCCTGGGTTGTTTTATTTACATGATCTGATCTGGATTGGATCTGGGGGAAAATAAAACGCAGCTATTGTTTTCGTCGTCGCCACGAAAGATTCGTGTGGTGTGGGGAAACATTAACTAGTCAAAAATCTAATAAATACGCCTAATTGAGCTGTGTTTTATTTTCCCCCAGATCCGAACCAAATGGGATATAGCTATAACGAAAATATTTGTATTACAAAAGCAACACAAGCTCCAACTTTGTTTTGAATTTCCAAATCCATTTTGAACACTCACCCTTAATTTTTAAATGTCGTCAGAAGTAAGGAGTTTTTTTTGGAAGCCCGGAGGGAATCGGTAGAAAAAACCACAACGGGCATTAGCGACGTGCCATCTCAGAAACAAAATGGAGTTTTTATACAAACTATTGATAACAAGTATGTAAATTTATGCCGGTAACACAGTTTTTCTGGGCGCTTAAGTTAAGCCCCGAAAATTATCTGGGTTTCGTTAAGCCTATTGGTGATTAGTTGTTGTTTCATTTAACATATAAATTATTTAGCCCCGAATCGTTTTTTTCATCCAATTTCCTTCGGGCTTGGAAAAAACAAGCCTAGAGCTAATACCTTAAAATTGAAAAACTGTTATACAGCTTCAGAAAAATAAATTCAAATGTAGTTTTTCCTCGCCTCCACTGTAAAAAGCTCTATTTTGATAAATGTCATCTCATCTTTTTACTTCCCACTGTCATTCTGCTGAAAGTTTTGCATGATTTCTTTTCATTTCAAATAAAATTTCAAAACTTTTTTTCAGTCAAAAATTTGCACTCGTCGTGTTTGTTTCGTTGAACTGCCGGCGGAGTTAAAAAAAACAAAAACCCTTTTCATATACACAAAAAAAAAAAAAACCATTCTCGGTCTTCACTCTTCGGAATCACACTCAAAAACTAAACTAATTTAATTTAAATTGAATGAAGCGATCTCATCCACTAAGCTAGGAAAACAATAAACAATAATGTTTACTCGTCCAATGTAAGTGTTCGAAAATTAATTTATCTATTCATAAAAAAATTCTCATTAATATTATTGATCGATTGGTGGTAACTTTTTACTGGTTAGTGGTTAAACTCTTACCTCAATAAAAAAAAATGAAATGCGCTTTTATGTTTTAACGACCCTTTGGAATTAATTTAAAATTTCTTTTGGTTTTATCGAAAAAAAGAACGTTTTATATAACTGCTTGTCCGTCGACCAAAGGGAGGTTGAATTTCTTTCATTTCTCTATAAAATTCCGAATACTAGATACAGAATTTAAGTCGATTTCGATTTTGGTTTCCCTTTCTATTCCTCCTGCGCAAGGGATGGTTTATTAGTGGGGTTTTGTTTGTTATAATCTTGTAATACGGAATTTGCGTGGCTACAGCTGCTGATGTAAGGGGCTGGGGGCACGGTCATACATCAACAACAACCACCAGACATTGGGGCAGCCAGTTATCCATCTTGACTCGTCCCAAATCTTCTGCCAACATTGCATAATCACGTAAAATAACGAATGAATATTTTGAAATCGAAATAGGTCTACAGACTACACTACACCTTAACCTGAGTAAGATGATGATGCTTTGGCGAGCGTTCTCATCTAAAATTAGCAAACATTTCGAAAGTCTTTTTAAAAACACACAAGAATAATAATTCCCAGAAAGTGTGACGTGCGTCCATATGCAATACTTTTGGCATGACCGTACGAACCAAGCAACATGATTCCAAATCAGCTGTAAAGTGTGTATATCAAGCTCTTGACAGTGTGAACGGAAGTGAGAAGCATCGGATCCGTAAGCCCCAAATGACTGGCATTGTTTTGCCTGTGGGTAACAACAAAGCTGATTATGCTCTTGAAATCATAAGCGGCTAATTAGACTGCTGTGTGTCAAGAGGAAGAGTGCCTCTTGAATCGGGTAACAATGTCATCATCATCATCATATACTGTAATTGTGGCCGGCATATAAAACAATTTCATCCTCATAGCTTCATAAACTTCTACAGATACGCTTCTGTTATTTGATTTTCGCTTTCTTATTTCAGCTTAAATTCTAATGTGGCAAAAATCTGCTCCGTAGCCCGACATAATGGTGCTATATCGTCACCAAACAACCAGGCAGCGGTGGCATGCGGTGGTGGCAACGAAATCGTAACCCGACAATATCATGAAGTGGTCGGTGATATCATTTGCCCGTCACAGGTGCTGGGAATTGACCATCTCAGGGATCCCAGGATGAATAAGGTAATTAGAGATAATTTTGTATGTGTCAGTTGTATGACTATTGAATTAAAAGGAATAAACTTAAGAACATTGATCAAGGTCACTCAATCCGCTGGTCGAGTAGGTATGTTATGAATAAATTAGAATATTATGATTTTGATGAAGAAACTAGTTTTAAGTAGAGAAACTAGTGAGCTATTTATTTTTTTTTTTCATGCAAATTAGGAAAGCCTGCCTCATTGAGAAACTAGTCAAATAAGTAGGTATTATGTGAATGGCATGAGATACGTCATAATGTACTTCTTCTTCCACGTGTAGAGAAATATTATGTATACTACCTACCTACATTAGCTCCTATTATGGAAGGTATATACATACTTATATCTACTCGGAGTTCAAGTTTCTTGGGATATTATGTTCACGTTAGCAGAAAAAGAGGATGATGAATGGAAAATCCCCAAAGTCGTTACGTAAACAATCGGTGATTATTATTATGTATGAAAAGGGTAGAAGAAGGAATATTATAAACGCTTCCACTTGTTCGTTGGTATATATGTAGGCATCTACCAGGTTCTTTTTACTTGCACTAAAGGGCAAATATTGGTTTCGTATTAAGTAAATGTTTAAGGTTTCAATCAAAATTAACATTACGATGATGGAAACGCATAAAAAGTGTTTTCATCAAATCCTCCGTCGCGATAATCTGGTTTTCTGTGATTGAAGGTGTTTATTTTATTTTTTATGTTGTTCATGTTCTTACTTTTTCCTTATTTAGACAATTTCATAAAATCCGCGTTTCGGTTTTTTTTTCGAAATAAAAACAAACAAAAGATTTTTTTTTTTTTTTAAATGTTACTAATATAATGTTAAAAAAAAATAAATTTCAAAATAATAGTTTTTTATTCATATTAAAACCGGACTTGACCTAACGGTTAGTGCTTTGGCCTGTCACGCTGCTGGAGGTGTGGGGATAAAATCCCTGCATATTTAAACTTTAAACAAAAATGTTTTTGTGTTTTCTGAGGCTTTGGTTCTGAACGAATGACCAAGTTTTTTTTAAATAGAACCCTGTACTTGTAGTTTGGTAAGCTTTTAAAGTCTAGAGCCTACGATTCAGTCCGTGTATTTGAAAAACACGAGTAATTATTACACGCAAATAAAAATCCGTTCTCTTAAAACACGTGGATTTATTTGCTTAATATCCGTGTATCCGGATATTAAGCATACACGGATCTTTATTACACGGATTCTTAATACACGGAATGGTTTTTGATTTTTATCTTTTCAAGGGGTGGGCTTACAAGCTCAAAATTTTGAGGGATAATGGATATCATAGATTTTTATTTTTGGTGATTTTCCAAAAAAATCGATTTTTAAAGAAAAAATTAAATAATTCTAAATTTAAATCCACTGACAGATTCGACTACCAAGTCGTTGTCGTATTTTTATCAAAAAAATCACATAAATTTGGCCCTCTCTAGTGATGATTGGATTATTTAAAATACACGGATCTTCGGATACACGGATTCAAATCCTGATATTATAAGAACACGTGTATCCGTGTTTTTAAATATCCGTGTAATAGGGAGCTCTATAATTTAAACCTACATTACAGAGTTTGACTAGAAATTGACATTGAATATTTAAAAAAAAAATAAAACAACGTAACATTTTGAACAAAATTAAAAAAAAATTTATTTAAAATTTTGAGTTTGAAAATTAATTTTTACTAAAATAATTTTATTTAAAAAATAAATTAAAAAATTAATGTATGCCTTTAAAAATAGGTTTATCAGAACGTTTGTAAGCGTTGTCTTTGATTTTAATTGTTTTTTTTTTTTGTTTCAAGTCGATTTTTCAGAAAATTTCCTTTTCCACCTGAACATGTGGAAATAGACCCCGCTACCATTTATTTTCTTTTCTTGACCAAACCTTTGTATATGCCCTAGCCTTTTGTCGCATGTTATGCAAAAAATCCTGTATATCCTTTAATAGTTGAACTACATAATAATACGAATTTTTTTAAGTTCTAAGAAAGTGTCCGCCGCGGTTTTAGCAACGTCAGGTACTTGCTAGACGTGTTTGTAAAACTAGAAACACTATAAATTTTTTTGTTTTTAATTTCAAGTTTGAAAATTAATGTTAAAAAAAACTATTTTATAAATGTAGTATCTACATAATTTAAATATGAAATAAAAGAATAGATTTAAAATTTTTGAAAAATAAACTATAATGTTGTTTTCCATTGGTTTCACTCAGGGATTAACTCATTCTGATATCCAATAGAACAAAGTTAGCATTCTTCTACTCAACTTAGAAATTATTTCATTTTATTGGTGAATCATCGTGAACATTTCATGTATCGAACAGGCATACAATCAAACAGAGTCCGATGTTTACTTTTGACATTTGAGTGAGTTTGTTTTGAAGTTATAGCTTAAATGTATTAGGATTCTGACTTCAAATCGAGAAGCGAAATTTTCTTCTGAGAAGCGTCGGTTGACCGTTTTTTTTGCCAATGGAATGGTTTCAGAAGAGTTCTTTTTGATTCTGGACGCTTCCAAACGTCCAATGGAAAACGACATAAGTACGATGTTGTAAGTGTTGCCGTTGTTTTCTAATTTTTTTCCGAATTAAAATACTCTTATTCAACTTTATTGCCCGATGTATTCTACAACGTCTGACACTTGCTAGACCTATAAATTCATAATGCAAACAGGTTATAGAACGGAAAGAAAAAGAAACTAAGACTGTTAAAATTACTTTAAAAATCAATTTATGTAACGTTACAAAAGTGACGCTTACAGGAAAACACAACATATCCCACTAAAATTCAAAATTCCAGAGCAAATTTAAAAGTGGCAATATACGGATTAACGTCATGTATAATTATCTGTAATCCTCTAAAGTCTAAAGATACCAGAATCCATGTTTGGAATTAAAGGGCACGGTAGTGCCCAGCCAATTTCTGGCTGAAGCACTTTCCGACGTCGCAGAATCTTGTAATTTCGCATAGCAGTAAGTTTTGTCCTGCAACCATAGGAAAAAATCGATAATTTGAGATTTTCCTTTCAGGGGGCGTGGTATCCGCCCACTTTCCCAGAATTGTTATCATTTATATAGAGCACGTCCGATTGCCGTAGAATGATGAAATTTGGTAGAGCGGTAGTTTTCTTTTCATTACTCACAATTTAAAACGTTTTGAAAACTTGGACAGTGAACCGCCAAATTTTGATCATTAAATAATAAATTTGTCTCATCCTTTGGAGTTCTTTTAATATTACTCATTTAAATATTTGATATAAAACCTTCATAAAATAAGAACTTGGCATACTTTTAGTTCTCACTACTTTTCACAACTGATTTGTTACATACAAGTTTTTATATAGAAGAACTTGGCTTACTTTTTAACATTTATGTTTTTGTTCTGATATAATTTTCTCTAACTTTAAGTGCTCACCGTAGTTGGCTGTAAAATAAATTGTCTATCTTTTGTTAAAAAAATTCTTAAAAATGGAAATTAATGTTACCTACCATAGAACTATTTTTTTCTTTATTATTTTTTTTCGACTTTGTTCAAACTGATTTGTAGGTATCTCATTTTTTATGCGAATGCGTCTAGAAAGAAAACTTTTTGTTTTATAAATTTAAACACAATAAACTATTTTTATGGATTTAAACAAAACGTGCTTGTTTGCGAAAGTCTTACAAATACACACCTTTCATAAATACAATTTGCATATATTTGCAGCGCAAATGTGTAAATTCATGATTCAAAAGTCGTCGTGTAATATAAGAGTATCAGATATAAGACTTTGAATCCCCTATTATTCCGCAAGGCGTGTTAGCAAAACGACAGAAAACAACTGGGCTCTAGAAACTGCAATTGGAGTTTGAATGGTTAGAAGGGTGAGGAAAGAATAGAAAGGTAAAGTTTTAGTTTAACTGAAACACCAATTAACCACGGTTGCCACTTGAAAATAAAGTTCGTGTCCAAAATTGAAAATGAAAAGGACCAACTGTAACTAAAAATGACCAAAATAATTTAAGTCCGAAATATATGAATTCATCACATTTATTTCAACATATTCTTCATATCACACAGATGAAATATTAATTTTTTTAATTATGTATATTAATAATAAAAAATAAAAAACGGGCAAAAATTCACAAATTACCTAACAAACTTAATTAAATTAGATTAACAGAATTAAATAAAAGTAACAAATCATAAATAACGAAACATTAAAATATTAACTTCTCACAGTATTTTAAAATGAGTTCACAGTATAAGCTTTAGTTTGCATAAACATTAAAGTGGAGTTTCATTTTTCATTTCGTAAAAAAATGACCAAATAGAAAAGTAAAATGACCATGTGACCAAGTTAAAAAATAATGACCATATTTGGTCACAAATGACCAAAGTGGCAACCGTGCAATTAACGCCTCTCGAGTCGTGCCCTTACGTCTTACGGAATAAGGGCGAGTATTAATTATTAACATACAATTTTGAAAAAAAAAAAACAAATGTGATTTTTTTCCCAATTTTATTTCCATCAAAATTTTGAGTTTAACCGCCATATTATTCACTCGAATAAAAGAGTTTAAAACTTAAATAGGGATGTCTTAACATTGAATAACAGAAAAAATAAAAAAAAAAAAATTATTTTTACTTTAAGGTTCCCCCACACCAACGCGAATCCGAAGCGGCGACGACGAAAACAACAATAACAACACGTGGTTGTCAATGAAAACAACACGTTGTTATTTTTGTTTTCGCCGTCGCCACGACAGATTCGCGTTGGTGTGGGGGAACCATAAATTTTCAAATTTAAATTAAAGAACTTAAAACTTGCAAAATAGCAATTTAATCAAAATTTTATAAGTAATTTTTGGGAAATAAGTGAAAGAACCAAAATCGCTCTTTAGGGGGCTTTTGGGAAAGAATCACATGCTTCCACGTTAGCCATGATCGTAATGTTTTTTACGATTAAAATATTGTTTTTTTCTACACTAAACCAATTTTTACTTGAGTACGACGCGTTTCAATTGATTTTCGCAATGTGAAATTGGGTTTACAAATACGAAATTATTCTAAAAGTGCAGATATTTCAATAAGCTTTGGGCGGAAGCGATATCGTAACCAATGAGGTCCTACCAAGGTGCGATTATTGCACTTTAAATAAACTTAAACCAAAACCACACCATTGAAAAACAGTTCGCTTTTGGAATTTTTGGACTCTCGAGAGAGAAACTATTCCAATAAGTTAACAAAATATTTCAAAAAATGCAGAAGACGTTCGCTCTGTAATTTTTTGAACAATTATTTTTGTTGCTTCTGGTTTTAAAAGAGGATTGAGAATTACAAATTATTGTAACTCAACAATTTTAAATCGACCTTTTTGAATTGAGGTCTTTTAATAAGCATTCATGTATTTTTGTTTACCTTATTCCCTATATCTAAAAATAAGTTTCAGTTTCAGCTTTTTCAAAAACATGTACAGTAAGATAATATCTTATAACGTACAATTTCTAGATATAATACATATATGTGTGTATATATCAAATGACAAAGTTCTCAAAATATTAATTTCTTATTCGAAAATTAATTTTAAATTGAGTAATTTCTTTTTCAATGAGTTGTGTGTCTCATATTTACATAATAATAATTCCATTCCTATTAAGTGTCAACCAAGCACATAACACTTCTCATTCATGTGATACCCAATTTCACACCAAAAATAAAATAAAATTACTTACTGTTGATTTCTCATATAGGATATACCTACATACAATTGTTAAACAAAACTGAGGAAGGTGTAGATGTTCGGAAAAAAAAACCCACAAAAAAATTAAATGTATCACTGACCTCCAATATTTGTAGATTAACTTTCTACCTCTTGTATCCATGTCATCAGATAATTTAATTATAGAAGCAAACGCAAAATATACCCCCTAAGCATTGAAAAATATTTATCAATCACAATGCGGCGGTTTAATCAATTCTTGTTTTATCCGCTTTTGTTATTATTTAGCAAAAAAAGCTTTTGTCGATAGAAAACTTTTGATTTTTAAAGCTTTCTAATAACTTAATTAAAAAAGAAAAACTATCACGTAATGTGGTTCACACTTTGTTTCAAAATATGATAAAACTTACATAACCACCTTACAAAAAAAAAAAAACTACATGTGAGGTCTTTCAACTTTTTTGTCTGAATTTTTTACATCTTTAAAATATCGGATCCAACAGGACCAGACAGTAACAAAAAAAAAGTAACAAAGCCGATGATTTTTTGTTGTTGTAAATGTTTAATATTTGTTGTTTAATTTAATAACTGAACTAAATTTTTAATTAAAAATAGAATTAACCTACGATTGTATGCTAAAAACTTAAAACCTTACCTAAAAATCATTTCAAACATTTTAAAATTTCAAGCAAAGTTGTTTTGCCTACACATATTTGCATATCTATTATAAACTCTTGTGTATAACTTCTGTGGTTATAAAATATCCAGATAATATAACTCAATCAGAACTTTATATCCCAAATAAATAAAAAAAAAAACTTTAAAAGATATACATCAGTATGAGCTTGGGTGTGTTTAAATTTATCTAGAAATATCAAAGTGTTTCTAGTAATTTATGTGTGCAAAAACAGATTGCTGATAGGAAAGCTCGCGCTGGTTTGATAGAACTAAATTGAACTAAGATTTTTATAAGTTATATGCTATCAGTGGCAGTAATTGATATTGATATCAGCCACGATACAAAGAATAGAAAACAATCTCCTTGTGACTTGCTTATAATTCAGAAATATTAGATCGAAAAATACTTTGCTATTAATAGCTTTGAGCGTGTGTCTTAAAATTGTTTTAATAGCACTTTATTTAAAGACGTAGTCAGGTGCCTTGTCTAGTAATTGTTTTGAACATTCATTTATTGACATTGTTTAAGCAATTGAATTCCGTGTTTTCTGTTATTCATAAATATATCCACAACACTATCACTTAGACATTTTTGTTTGATTGAACAAGTTTATTTTAAATAATAAAACTCTTTAAATAAAACCTTTATTGTATTTCCATAGAACGTACATACA
The DNA here is from genome assembly GCA_929447395.1 of Epistrophe grossulariae. Classification (NCBI taxonomy): domain Eukaryota; kingdom Metazoa; phylum Arthropoda; class Insecta; order Diptera; family Syrphidae; genus Epistrophe; species Epistrophe grossulariae. Next base: position 149,431,169 of record OV839567.1, on the reverse strand, counting down.
TACATATGTGTGTGTACACATATGTAGTGCAGTAGCCAAAAAAGTATTAAAAATTGTTCTATGGAAACATTTATATAAAAATTTACCCGATTTGCCATTCCAGCATAGTTGAGGTACATTAGAAATGCAAAAAGCATTTACAATATTTTAAAACTTTGAATAAATTCTTTTTTAAATTTGCTCTTCTTCACATACAAATCAGGAAAGCCTACGCTGATGTAGTTAAATTATACAGGGTGTCCCGAAATCACCGCTTCAGAAGAAAACCATGAGTTCCTTAGGTAATTTCATGTCGAACAACTTAAAAGGTTATTTTGTCGTTTTCGCTTCGTTTTCGACTTATAACGGTTTTTATGATTGGGTGCGTTTAATCGATTACGTTTTACATCTGAATTTTCAGATTTCCGAATTTTTGGAGCTTCTGATTGGCCAGCTGTCATAAAAAGTTAGATGACTTTTAGTGACTTTTAGTTACGTTTAGTTACGTTTCATCTGAATTTTCAGACAAGAAATTCTCATCTGAAAATTCAGATGAAAGTTGTTTGTGGTGGGGGAAGTGCCAAAAGCACACATAAAAGCTGAACTTTATAATTTTCGTCTTGTTGGTGGTTGATTTTTTTAGTTTTTGTCATGAAAATTTAATACTTATTTAAATGAACGAAAATTTTGTTTATTGTCTAGTGAATTTTTAAATCAAAAATTTTTTTAATTGATGTTTAGAAAGTTTTTCTATGTTTTTGTTATTGTAAGATATGTATATCAATAAAAAGACTTTTAATGAAGGTAATGAAACCTGTTGCTGATTTAGTTACATATATAAATTCATCCTCACAACTGTTCACTCTCAATGTTTAATTTACAAATGTAATTAAAGTTCTATTTTATTTCGCTTCAATGTAAATCCTTTAGGTAAATGCAGGAATTTGACACAATGACTTTCGACTGAAATTTCAGATTTTTTTTGCGTTCAACGACATAAATTCAGAAATCTGAAAATTCAGATGTTAAGCTATTTTTATTGAACCCACCCATTTTTATTCTTATTAAGCGGATGTAGTTAGAGATTTTTTTGTTTTGATACGTCTTTTTAATTTTCTGTATTAGTTGGAGATATCAGTAAACTCATTTAGTTTGAAAAAAAAAGTTTTAAACACTTAAATTCGATTATTTCTGACGTAACGTGGCGAATGTTCATTTTATAGCTTTTTCTTTCGATTTGCGAACAGTAACAGGATATACGGATATACATATACATAGGACAGCATCTCTTGTCGGGGTACTACTTGCATTAAAGTGACTTACTTAGTTAACCAGTTATAGTGGTCAGTTTATATTTCAGATCTCAGCAATCTCACAAATATAAACGAGATTCTCAGCAAAATTTTTCAGTTTTGTTGTCAAATATGAAGGAAAAAAAATTTCGTGTGCTCAATTTTTTTCGGAGGAAAATTAGTCAGGACTCTGAAATAGAAACTGACCCATTGTAGCACAGACTGAACAATTGTAGAACAGATTTGATCTTTTCACGAAAATGTTTGCCCTTTTTTCATGTTTTATTCAAAAAGATACGTTCTAGATGAGATATCATGATGATCCGATCTGTCTAGTTTGGTAGATTTGATTCTTGTTTAGTGAATTAACAATCATGTGTGAATTGAAACGTCACTGATACTACTGGAGTATGGGTCGACATGCTTTGTAGATGAAATTTTTCTATGCCGATATGTTTTATTCAAAATAGCAATTCTCAATTTTGAAAGCGGATCTTGCACACAGCAATGAAAAACGACATTAATCGTCAACTTAATTATTTTTTTCATTCGGTTCACAATATTAGTTCCCATAATTTATTGTCAGAAAACAAAGGACTATAATTACAAAAACAACAAAACATCATAAATTTTCTACTTATGCTGTTTAAATTAGTTCAAATCGTTGTCTGGATATTAACTAGAAAATTAAAAATTAAAAATAATACCATTTGAAGCACACCCCCAATTAAAACGAGAACTTGACATACTCAAGGTCACAATACTAACAAACTTCAACAAAAAAATTGCTGTTTTATTATCATATACAACGTGATTCCCCTGCTATTTGTTTTGCTTTCATTTTCTATTCAAAGCTATATTCTGAACTTTTTAAAATAAAGTTAAAAAAAAAAAACTTTTATTTTCTTTTTGCGGCTTTTTGCCAAATTTTATCAAAGATATTTGTTTATTTTCAAAAAAAAAAAAAAACAAACCAACAAAAATCTACTGCAAAGATATTTTTAAGAATCAATCGTTCTTGAAATGCCATCCCCCAAACATCTGATGATTAATATAGGAAAATGTGTATAAATTCAATAGAAAATTTTAGAAAATTTCACTGTTTCACATTTTTTTTGCAACGAGCTGTGATGTGTTTGTAGTTAGTTAATTAGATGATAATATTCTTTATTTAAATTATATATTTTCTCATTTGGAAAACGAAATAGAAGCTTTTGATCCAAACAACAATCAGCTGAATTCCATTTGCTGTTTGTTCTTGAATTAGTTTTACTTTAATTCAATTCAAGGGCGACCCCATGTCATGCGTAGGTTTATCATATTTATTTTTTTTTATCTAAAAGCCAAATATTAGATAAGATTTCCCTGGCTCATTATTTAACACTTGCTTCATCGTATTATTGGCACTTGTCTAGTCAACAAATCCACTTATCGATTGATAACAGATTTATGAAATTACTAGTTTGGTTTTGAAGTAGGTGCCTATTGAATGTTGTTATCATTTTTTGAAGTACCTCTAGGTACTTTTAATTAAATAGAGGAATCGAGTAAACGATATCACTTTGGCCAAATCAGTCATTCAGCGACCTTATAAACCGTTTATGTGAAAATTTCATGGAATAGGGTTTTAACTTAAGCTTTTAATTAATTTTTGATTTTATTTTGGTTTTCTTTTTATTGGATATAGCTTTTCTGGGAAATCTTAACTTCCACATTGTCTATTAGTTGTATGCTTTTGTCTCAGTCTATTCGGAATAGCTGGATGTTAATGCATTGTATTCCTTGATAATTGACCTATGGATGGTGTCGAAAGCTTTGCCTCGTTCGTTGAGATGTTCGCAAGTCAATTAATTTTATCGCATTCCAAAATAATGGGGTGGCAATAGAACATTGGATCAAGAGCTTGACATCTTAGAGATCAGATATTAAGACCCACTCGAGGCAGCGTTATAAACCTCAATCTCAATTGACGTCAAAATAACATTACTCAGCTAATTTCAATCTTTTAAAATTATCTTAGGCCTAACTATGTATGTGTTGATTATATCTCTTTAAAAAAGGTGTGTACATAAAAGTCGAGAGGAATACAGAGTATCTACACTTTTCTGTCGAATTCGGAATGAATGATGATAGAATCAGTACCACAGATTTTAGGTGGAATAGACAGGGATTTTATCTTAAACCCCCTTATACTATGGATATATATGGACTCCGTACAGATCGAATTTCCTGACCTCTCGTGTCGTCATAAGAAAAACCAAAATTTTCATCAGAGTCAAATTTTCATCAACTTTCGTGAAGATTTTTGTATTTAAATAAAATTCATAAATATGTACATTTTTGCATATATAGATTCACTATAAACAAAATAATTTTGTTTTTATTTCCTAGGGTTTAGCCTTTACATTGGAAGAACGACAAGTATTGGGAATCCATGGTCTGCAACCGGCACGCTTCAAGACACAAGAAGAACAGCTGGAACTGTGTAAAATATCAATCAATCGATATACCGTAGATCTTAATAAGTACCTTTATCTAACTGATCTGCAAGATCGTAATGAGCGTCTTTTCTTCCGATTGCTATCGGAAAATATCGAAGATTTGATGCCTATTGTTTATACACCAACAGTGGGTCAAGCATGTCAAAAGTTCGGTCTAATCTACCGACGTCCCCGTGGATTGTTCATTACAATCAATGATAGGGGTCACGTTTATGATGTCCTTCGCAATTGGTAAGTAAACAAAACAAACATAAATATTATCAGTAATATTAACAAAAGTATTCTCCTTTCTTGCGTAATAGGCCCGATCCAGATGTACGTGCCATTTGTGTAACGGATGGTGAACGCATTCTTGGTTTGGGAGATTTAGGTGCTTGCGGCATGGGTATTCCTGTGGGTAAACTTGCTCTTTACACTGCCTTAGCTGGCATTATGCCACATCAGTGTTTGCCCATTCAAATCGATGTTGGTACAAATAACCAACAACTTTTGGAAGATCCCCTCTATGTGGGTTTGCGACAGAAGAGAGTAACAGGCGAAGCCTATGAGGAACTCATTGATGAGTTCATGGATGCTGTAGTCAAACGTTATGGTCAAAATACTCTCATTCAATTTGAAGATTTTGGCAATCACCATGCGTTCTCGTTATTGGACAAATATAAGAACACTCATTGTACTTTCAATGACGATATCCAAGGAACAGCCGCTGTAGCAGTTGGAGGGCTTTATGCTTCAAAACGTATAACTGGCAAAAATATTGCCGATAATAAGATTTTGTTTGCTGGAGCTGGTGAAGCAGCTATTGGTATTGCAGATCTTTGTGTTAAAGCTATGATGGCTGAAGGTCTTTCACAAGAGGTGAGTTAATTTAGTAAAGCTTTTCAAAATATTGAAATTTAACACTATGCATCTTGCATTATTTTGGAAGCCCATTGTTGGACAATGTTTAATGGCTCCCTAATTAAGCATATATTGTTTGAAGTTCTTGTATCTTTGTGGTTAATAATCCCCGTTGCATTATCTAATCATCGTTCACCATTTAAGTCTTTTCCTTATGCCCAGCTTATTTCTTGCTGAATTCATTATTTTCCCTTATAATAGGGCAGGAGACATGTGTATTGTGTACTTAAAACAAAACAAAACAAAAGAAATATTTTGGCAAAATTTATTTTCTTTCAGGTCGATATTCGGAATTATTTTATTTCTTAAATTTCTTCTTTGATTACCTTGCATTTTCTGTGTAATAATGAAAATGACGTGATTTAGTAACACCTTTGAACATTGCCAAACATTTATACGATGTTGTCAGAAACGTGGTGCAAACGAAACGCCATCGCCCAAATAGCTTTTTCTTTTTTATTTACAAATTTTCGTGTTAGATGGTGCACCTGAGATTTAAAAATAAAACTTTTTCATGAAGTTTTTATCATAATTTTGTGTTTTTCTTCGAATCTGTTTGTTTTTTTTCTTAATTAGGAATATGAATGTGAATTGTTTACAGAGAAGAACATTCGATCACAAAAAAAGCAACGATTAAAAAAAAAACTCTAATGAAAAGAGCACACACATCCATTGACTGTTAAGTTGATTGGAATGTTGTGAAAATTACTTTTATTCATTGGGATTTAAAAAACAAATAAATAAATTTGGTAGCGCGACAGCTCGTATAGAACCAGGGCCTAGTGACTTATAATTAATGTTATATATTGGCAGAAATGGCCCTACAATTTTCTGCCGAATCCGAACGACTAAGGTGAGAAGCACTTTTTCATGACAAGTGATACTCTTAGTGGATTTTTTAATTCCTCGCAAGAAGCAGTAACCCATGAAAAAAATATTTCAGCTTTTTTTACGTTACGCCACGGACAGTTGAAATTCATAAACCTAGTTGTTCTTTTGCTTACACACTTTTCCTTAAGGGCGATTGGAATTGAAATAAATCAATTTAAAAATAAAAGGATACAAAATTCTTAAAACTTTAAGGAACAATACAATGCAGAGTCCAGACTGTCACTAAACTTAAGGTAAATTAAAGGAATTTCTCAAGACGAGAAACAAACAATAATAAGATTCTCTTTCAACTTAATTTGTATTTACTGCAATATAAGGCCTTGTGTTTATTTCGCCCTCTATGGAGATTTGTTTCTGATCTACAGACAGAAGCAAATTCTGTAAGGGTTTTACGCTATCGATCATCACTTTCTTTGTTGTTACTATAAATCCTAAAACCGCCCTAAGTTGGACAAATAATCAAATCAAAAACTGCTTTTGGAAAAATTTTGAGTTGTTTTTACAGAAGTTGTCTTAAACTTGAAACCAGAGGATCAGATGTAATCAGCATTAAATTAAAAAAACATCTTGATTACTCTTCTCCCGGGAACATTTCCTGGAATAATTTTCGCGATATTTCTTAAAACCTTTGCTCCTTGTCAATACCCAGGATTTCAGAAACTAGACCTGCATTGTTAAAAGTAGTCTAGCAGTGCTGTTATCATATGAATTACCAAAACCTGACTTGAGTCCCATTTGATTCTTAAACCGGATAGCATTTTTTTTGCATCTTGAATTACTTTGAATGAAGGAAAACTTGTATGAATAAAATCTATAGGACCCTTTATTTCTAATACCGTTATATTTATGGGGTGTTAGCTTCGCTTCCACAACAGTGGAAAGTGCTTCTTCTCCTGACATCTCATCATACTTTTGTTATCATCTAGCTGATACGCATTTTTATAACTACTTACGCGGTAAGGTGAACGCAATAGGTCTTCCAATAATTTGTTTGCAGACAAATGACCCTCAGCTAGGTTAACCTTTATAGCAAATCCTTATTCACTCCAGAAACATTATATCTTATATTTGCGGTTTTAAATGTTTTAATTTTGTTCCTAGATGTCCACATTTTTGTGGGTTATTTTTCTGCTACTTGAAACCAATAGATGCTAAATCTTTGAAAATTTTGAAATTGTATGCTCGATATGCTCTTGAAGGTGTAAATTTAAGACAATTATTGTCTTTCCAGACTCTCATAATTCCAAAAAAACTCCATCCGTGTTAACAACAAGTTATTCGAATGTGAAGTTGCACCAAATACTTCCACTATTTTTAATTTCGAATTAAAATATTAAATAAGACACCTGTCTCTGTCGATTCCATATTCAAACATAATTTTACAGTTGTTTTTAAGAAAGTTACAGTTAGTTTAACCCCAAATCCTTTTGTCAACCTTTTTGATTCCAAATTGAAAGGGAACTAAAGTAGTTACTTCAAGTGCACGTTTTGAAGTGGGAAATCATGTAATATAGTAAAATGAATGAGGTTAAGACGCAATAGAATATTTTATAACGGAAAAATATCAAAACTTTCAACATCTCTTTTGTTTTAGTTTTTGTATTAATTCCAACATTGCCATACAGGTCGCCCCACTGTGCGCAGGCACGTTTCGACATAATTTATGACCTACTCAATATATTTTTTTTAATAATGCAATCTATGAAAGTCCTAACTAATACTGGACTACTTTAAAAATAAATACACAAAACAAATTCTTTATTTTTTTCCCATGTTGTCTTAATTGCGAACTCTAACTGAACAAAATAAAGAATTAGCGGCATTAGTTTAGTAAGTAACTAAATTCATGATTTTGCTATTAGAACGTGCTTTAATCTCTTGATCCCTAAAACTTAAACTGTGATCTAATAGATCCATATTTCGCAATTCATTGAAGAAATTTTCCCACACAATATGAATTTTTTATCTTAAAATAGCTTTCTTTTTATTCTCTTCGGATATTTGAAATTTTGTATAATCTATTCCCTCATTTAAGCACTGCCTTATAATATATTTGTTTCTCTTGCCTGCACGCAATATGCCGCAACCTCAGATCACCTTTTGGAACTTCTGTGCAACTTTGATATTTGATCTTTTATTTTTAACTCTTTAAACAATAAAATTTTACCAAAATTTAGATTTTAACGTTTTAAATGTTTATCCCATTCAAGGAAGCCCGCAACAACATATGGATGTATGACATCGATGGTCTTCTCACAACCACCCGAAAAGTTGGCGATTTAGTTGGCCACAAAGCTTTCTATGCCAAAGACATTGAACCAGAAAAGGATTTACTTCAAGTAGTTAAAAAAATTAAGCCATCTGTAAGTGGACTGGTTACATTAATCATCAAGAAAGAATGTATTCAAACTTGATTATTTCAGATTCTTATTGGAGCATCAGCTGCAACTGGACTTTTTTCCAAAGAAATTCTTAATGTTATGGCTGAAAACAATGAACGTCCTATTGTGTTTGCTTTATCAAATCCAACAAGTAAAGCTGAATGTACTGCCCATGATGCATATCATGCCACTGAGGTAAAGATTTTAAAATTTACATAGTCATAGTTCAATTGAGTTATTGTATGAGTATATTTTTAGGGTCGTGTGATCTTCTCATCCGGATCACCTTTCCCACCAGTTGAATTTAATGGAAAGACATTCTACCCTGGACAAGGTAACAATGCTTACATTTTCCCTGGTGTTGCACTTGGTGTTATTGCCACTGGTACGCATCATATTCCCGACGATATGTTCCTAATTGCTGCCCAGGAGCTGTCGAAATTTGTCGAACAAAGCGACTTGGAAAAGGGTTCACTTTATCCACCACTTAGCAAGATCAAAGAGGTGTCTATGCGAATTGCTATCGGTGTAACAGAATGTGCCTACGCAAAAGGTAAGCACTAGATAGAATGATTATTATGATTTTTCATTATTATTTAACATTCTAGGACTCGCATCGACCTATCCAGAACCAAACGACAAACGCAGTTGGCTGGAAAAGCAGCTTTACAACCACAACTACATGAGTTCCATGCCAGTGACATGGCCTTGGCCCAAACCCCAAGAACTTAAAACTCGCGAATTGGAACCCACCCAGTTGTTCAAAGAGAAATAAGTGCGTTATTTGGCTCATATTAAAAAAAAAACAGCTAGCTAGGCCAACTTACACTCTCATTTTAATTTATTTTTATTTAATTTATTTAGTGTAAAGTAGCCTTAAGCTTATCTTAAAAAAAAGTGGTCCCGTCAATTAAGTTCAACCGAAGAGTGAGAGACAATATCAAAAGAGATAAAGCTAAAAAATCAGTATTCTTTCATTCATCGATTCATTAACAAACAAAATAATAAATAAAAAAAAAAACAAAGAAAAACGTCGACCACTACTACTTCAAAGCCGTCTAGCGGCGTTAAACAAAAAAAATACCTAGTGATGTTTGTGTCCTTAGAATAATTTATACAACAAAAAAATTTATTTTTAAAATAATTAATTGACTTGCCAGTGAGTATTTTTTTTTTATTTTAATACTTTATTTTTTCTTTATACGTTAAAAACTATTTTTTTTAAAGTTTGTTTTATTTGTAAATAACTTGCAGAGCTAAAAAAAAAACAACAACAATAAAGCTCGTAATATCTCAAAACAATACAATCAGCAATTGTAAGTGTCCGGTCACACATAACAAGTTTAACTATTATTACAAAAAAATAAATTAAAACACAATATACACTACACATAAACTTTAAACAAAATTGTTTATCAGAAATATAAGAAACAAAAAAAAAACTGTTAAAAATAAAAAAAAATATGACTTTTTCTTCGCATTTATTAAATTGATTTAAGACGAGTCCTTTTCCTAAAGGTTTATGTTTTTTTTAATTTGAGTTCAATGTTCAAAACGTTTTTTACATATATTCCTAACAAAAAGTTAGGTGAAACTCAGTACTTTTGGATTTCTAGATGAAGTTATTCCAATATTAAGCCGTGTAAAATAACGAGCCCTAACCCCGCTATGCTTACGTTAGTGGCAAAATTTAAATCTCACAGAAAATAAATTATTTAATATATTATTTCCCGAGCATTAAATCCAATCGGACAGTTTTGTTTGATTTTCGAGCATTTAATTATATTATTGTTAAATTCTGACGTTTGGACTGATTGATTTCAATGATCAGCAAAAAATTAAGCATTCCAATAAAACTTTTACATATTTTGTTGCTAATGATAAAGTAGCGGCAAATGCTCTATTTTACTTAATTATGGCTTTGAAAGAATTTTATGGGTGTCAACTGTGATTCTTTGTGTCCAGTGCTTTTTTTTTGTTACTTAATGTAAAATTAATTTCGGGTTTGGGGAAATGTGTTTGTACTACAATATACTTAGATATTTTTTTTTAAATTTGCTACCCATTTTCCTTGGCTTGAAAAAGTATACCCAAAATGTTAGTACCTGGTCCGTTCCTTGTTTTTCCATTTAAATCTTCTATTTTCTATTAAAATACATCATTGAATAAAAATGTTGTTCTCTGAGAAGTTTGAGAACAATAGTTGCTTGATAATATTTAGACAATATACATTCAAAATATTTGATCTTGAATTAAATAATCAAAATTGAATGTTGTCCGGGGATCTAGTTTTATTTTTAAATTCAAAAGATATCCCGTTTATTCGGCATCTTTTTTTTCTTTCATGGCGCTTGAGTGGTTGCGTTTAGAAGAGACTTTTCATTTCATTTATTGTTAACAAAAGTTATTATTTATTTTACTAAAGTGTCGTAAGAAAAAGTATCACAAAACCGTGATAGTGTTATCCAAGCGTATTATATTTTTTGGGGTGATTTTTAGAATATTGTATTTCTTTTAAAGTCATATTAGTTAAAATTATTACGGATTTTATTTATTTATTTTTTTTATTTGAATTTATTAGTTTCAATAAAACTCTTAAACCAATTTACAATTTAATTGTAATAACCTATTATACAGTACATATTTTAGACGTGATTTTACAATATTTAAATTTCTCAGAATATTTGATTTCTCAGAAGTTTTGAGATAATATGAGGTTATATTAAAACATAAATGTCATTGCCGTGGGTGTCAGTACCGTGGTGTACAAATTTATAATGAACTTTAATTAAATTATTTCAAGCAATAGTGTTAAAAATCTTGTTATTTTATCTATTTAGAATGGTACCAATACTTCGGATTAAACAAATAACAAATCTGCCCAATAAATATTGATTAATGATCCGGCATAAAAATAAAAAATGCAATTTCGAAAAACATCTGAAAATCTAAAAATGATAAAATTATAAATGAAAATGCATTTAAAAATTTTAAAGTCAAAATAAAAGAGGGGATTCAGGAAGTTTCCAAAAGGACAGTAAGTGGGACTGATGACCCGAAGAGGGAGGTTAAATTCTTGGAACCCACGAAGCGTGCCACACAAGGTACTGTTGTTTAAAAAAAACTATTAAAAGCTCTTCCACACTATCCCACTGAGTATTAATACATGTCAAATTGAAAGAGGGAAAGAATTCAATGCTACTGCCAAATTTGTGGGAGAAATGCCTTTTCCTTTTTTTACCACACACAACACTTTAATTTAACCTCAATAAAAATGTGATAGAATTAGAATTTAGAACCATTTCTAAAAATTCTCATGTATTAACACAATATGTCAAATCGTGTAGGCTGGAATATCATGCTGTATAAGATGGGCTTTTATATTTTGTTTCCAAGCTATTATACATGATTTGTTTTTACACTTTTTTGGCATGTGTTAATACTCAGTGGGATAGTATGAAAGGGCTTTTAGTCCATAGAATATTAATAATTTTGATATGTTAAGTGGGCTATGGGTCAAATAAAAGATGTTATTTATTTATTTGTAACGTCGCATATATAGAATAGAATAGAATAGAATAGAATAGAATAGAATAGAATAGAATAGAATAGAATAGAATAGATTTATTGATTCATCAAGATTTACAAAAAAAAAAACATTTTGTTGAATATACTTAAATCTTTAAAGGCATGGCCAAAAGGGCCGTCAGCCAGATGATAGCTATGTTAAAAATTTTCAAATATTTGTTAATTAATTGAGTTTTGTTTACAATTCCAATTCAAAAGTCTTCTTTTATAATTTTCCTTCTATACGTTAAAGCTATTTTAATAAATTGTGCTAATTTTTTCCAATTGTTCCCGTTCAGAATTGCAAGAAGATCTGTTTCTTTCAAGCAGTTTTTTTGCCATATTTGTCGCCGTATCTCTGCCAGAATAGGACACCTTGCGATAAAATGAACTATGCTTTCTCTTTCGTTGGTGTTACATAAAGAGCAGTTTAGTGCTAAGTCGTTGCGGTGGGGTATGAAATTCAGTGGTAGCAGTAACGTCGCATACAAATAAATAAATAACATCTTTAATTTGAACTATATCCCACTAAACAACAACAACTTAAAAACATTTTGCGTAAATGTGGTAAACGATATGGTAAACAAAGCAGCTGTTCGTTAAACATCAACAGCTTAAAACATTTAATTTAATTTCAAAATTTTAAAAAATTTTCATCCGCAATTTAAAAATGCCCAAAATAAGCCAAAAAAGTAAATTTATACAATTGTATAAACAAATAGCTTTCAATGATATATTAATTCTTGAGTTATTTGGTGAAAATGATGACAAGTATGTTTATTGATTCAAAATAGCTTTTAACGGCCTTAAGTCCTACAAAAATTGGCGTTTCGTCCCGGCGATCTCACTTGGACTACATCATGTTATGTTTATTGTTGTGAGAAACACAGAAGTGCAATTATTTAAAATAAAAACTTTTCGCCCGTGTAGAACAATATCAAGAAAAATTGTGACACATTAGTACCGTTACAAGAGTTAACGATGAAATTCTTCGTTTAACACACAAATTTGTGTTGGAAAGTTTAAAATTTGTTGGAAAAGATTTCCCATAAAAATTTTGACAGTTTGTTTACCACGTTTAAGATGCTTTTCCAACGTTGCATGAATACCCTTATTCGGCCCTATCATGAATTCCATCATAATCGGAAAATTTTCCGAATCCCGATCACAGATTCCATCGTAGTGGAAAATCTCATACAAATAGTCATAGTCGAACGGATTTTCCGATTACGATGGAATTCATGATAGGACCGATTTTATATTATTAAAGTTCAAATCCTCGCAGGTGGTGGGATAACTTATTCCAATACAGAATAAAAAATCAATTTAACCATTCATGAGTTGGTGCAGAAATAATAAATCATTATTAAAGGTATAATATTTGGACCTGCAGAAGCTGGATCCGATGTTCATAGGGTGGTAGGTTAAAGGATCGCCCCAAAGAAGACCTTTCAGAGCAAAGCGAATGAATTTACGTTGTATTGATTTATTCGGCTTTTATGAATTTCATAGAAGGGGTCTATACTAGTCTGGCGTACTATAGATGAAGTCCTACGTAACAATTCTATAATGAAAGAGTAACATAAGGATCGTTAAATTCATATACCCAATGTTTTATAAACCCGAGCATGAAGCTCAATTAGTTATTGTGTTCAGTGAATTCTAAATTAGAGCTGGAGTGGACACCCAAGTCCTTAAACTAAACACATGGCCAAGTTTGTGCTGCGAAATAGAATAATCAAAAGCGATTGCAAGACGTTTTCCATGAGTTGTTCCATAAGCACGGAAATCACCCCGATTTGAAACACAAAAATAAAACAAATTACACTTAAAATAAGCATTTATATCTATTTTAAGCATTTTATCAGAAACAAAGCTACAAAGACAAGAATTACGAATTCAGTTTCTACGTTTCTATTTCTAGATTCAATTTTGTGTCCGTTATTATTATGAGTAAAACCTAAAAAAAAACCTTTTCTTACAAACTATGCAAACAGTCTTTCGAAACACTGCATTCTTGAATGACTCAGCTGTCGGCGATTCCAGTGCAGTGCAGCGTCTACTGTGTGTGTACCTTCTAACTACTGCTGGACATCTTTTCGGCCTGATAGGAGGGGCTGTAGCCAGTGGTGGGCGGAAGTGGCGATAGAAACTGCACAAAAGTCTCAATGTATTTTGGTAAGTACACAATGCTGGAGAAAGTAAAAAGCGCCAAAATGAATATAACAAATCCGTCTGCAAATTAAAAAGTGAACAAAAATTATAAATTCCAGTAGCGTCTATCTGGCCATTCTGATTCACTTACTTATGAGTCTCTTTTCCCAGGGCTCAAACATATAGATGCACGTTACCATTTCGTATTGGAAGTAAAGATTTGAGATGTATTTTTTTACTGAATCGAACATTTTTCTTATATTTTATTTATAAACAAAAAAATAAAACAAATAAAGACTATCAATAAGTTCTTTAATTCGAAGAAGATATATATGAGAAATTGAGAAAACGGAAAAAGAAAAGAAAACAAAAATTGTTTTCGTTTTTGTTGCTGACAGCTGATATTGACAGATATGACAGTTGCTTTCGTGGCAAGGTTAAGCTTTTGTTGTGTTTACAAAACAAATGAAAGCTCTTGTGTGGAATGTGGATTGTAATGACTACATTCAGTAAATAATTTATTTAATTCGAATATTTTTAAGTTATAAACAGAATAGCGACGCTTTCAAGTTAGGCCGTGTCTGAATTGCGTTAAAATTTTGGTTAAAACTTGACGTTTGGTCAAATTTTGACACTAGCATGGTAAATAAAATGGGTTAAAAATTACCCAGCTCCAGAGCAGGTTAAAATTTGACACTAGTGGTTAAATTTTGACGTTTCTCAAGAAAGAGAGAAAATTGAATTTGAAATTATTTTTAAAAGTGCAACAATGGAAAATGGAAATGGTCAATGTTACGAATTTTCAATTATCATGTGCATGTACACCTCACGTAGTCGTTGCTGCGTTATTGCAGTCCTCGTTATAATACCCTGATATTTTAAAAAATATAAAAGAATTAATATAAAGCACTTCCTCAAATTGTTATTCATCTTGCAAAATTAATGCCAATTGGTTGTTTTGTTTTATTTTGCTTTTTTTTTTAGTTTGTTGACAGCTGTGAACTAGTGTTCGCAGACTGCATAATCAAGCAATATACAATAATTTTTTCCGTAATGTATGGGGATATAATCGATGCAAAACATTTAAAAGTAAATCAAATTAAGAAATTTGTAGTTTATTCGTGTCGAATTTTTATTTTGATACATTTCCAGCTGGATTTTGTATAAAATATTTATTTTCTGGAATAATAAAACACATTTGTGGTAAAGAAAATTTCTTTAATCTTGCGGGAATTTTAACTAAAAATCCCATTTAACCCATCCAATTTTAATCCAGTTCGGACAGCAAAAATAAAAAAATTATCCCATTTTAACCAAACGTCAAAATTTAACCACTGGTAGAAAATTTTAACGCAATTCGGACACGGCCTTAATAGGGCATTTTCTTTTCATTTGAATTTTTGTTTATTATTTTTCATCTTTTCTATGTTCATACAGAATCTTTTCAAAGTAAAATATGTACATGTTTCAAGAGTTAAGGTTCCCCCACACCAACGCGAATCTGTCGTGGCGACGACGAAAACAATAGCTGCGTTTTATTTTCCCCCAGATCCAATCCAGATCAGATCATGAAAATAAAACAATCCAGGATCTCAGTGACAACTTGTTATATACCCAACTCTTTTTTTCCTTTGTTTTTTTTTATTCGTATACACCCTTTGTCTTTTTTCTTTACACTACTGACGACATTTACAAATTAAGGGTGTGTGTTCAAAATGGATTTGGAAATCCAAATTCAAAACAAAGTTGGATCTTGTGTTGTTTTTGTAATACATGTATTTTTGTAAGCAAATCCAATCTGGTTCGGATCTTGGGGAAAATAAAACACAGCTAATAATAACAATGTGTTGTTTTCATTGTCAACCACGTGTTGTTATTATTGTTTTCGTCGTAGCCACGAAATATTCGCGTTGGTGCGGGGGAACATTCAACCTCTGAAACTGGTATGATCCCGCACTGAAAAACTGGGCTTTAAGGCCTTACTTTTGTGCAAAAATGAACAAAATGTTTTCAGCCGTATCTATAAAGAAATTTTAAAGCCATCTTAATACTTCGTTTCCTCCGAAAGTTAATCTCGTTGAGATTTCGTAAATCCTACCTATATAGTGTTTTCACCGCATAAAAAGATTATAAAGTAGATTAACTATGACAGTTCCTTTCAAAATGCAAATGCTGTTTCATGTTTTCTTCTAAATTGGAAGCGAGATAGATAGTTAAACGATGAAAAAAAAAGAAAGATTCTCGAAAATGTTCCCTCGATTCTCGAATAATGTGCTCCGCGCAAGAGAGGAATAGGTTTGTTCGATTTGTTCAACTATTGGCCCTATGAAGATTTAACAAGATTAATTTCTAATCTACTAGATTTGAAGATTAAATTTGTATGGTAAATCTTTGAGATTTGAAGAGGATTCAGGCCAAATCTACTTAAATCTCGGTATGTTTCGGTGGAAACAATAGTATAACTTTGTCCCCTTTCACATGAGAAAACTGAGTTTCCAGCAACTTTCAGTTTATTTGATGAGAAGGGCAACAAGTAGGAGGGGAAAATGAAATCTCCCCGGTCGATGATTTGAGGAAATTTTTTTGACATTCGTCTTCACATACACTGTAGTGTGTGTTCAACCAAGCTACTCTAAAAAGAAACTACAGAAAATTTTCACGATTTTGTTTCTTCGTGTGAAAGGTACAAGAGATTTTTAAAGAAAATAAAAAGAAAATGTCAAAAAAATCTCTGGCAACTTGTTTCCTCGTGTGAAAGCAGACTTTAAAATACCTCTAAATAGCTCTTAAGTGCGAAATCGGTATCTATAATCAATTTTCACATTTAAGCAACGTTACTTAAAGGACTCTTAACTTAAACGCCATCTACATCGCTTTGAGGTTACTCAAAGCCATTTTAAATATATTTTGACATCTGAGAAGAATGGTTTTTGTGTATTTATTAGAAAAATATGTATATACATATTATGTATGTATGTATAATGTATGTAGGTAGAGTTTTCAGTTTTTTTGTTCTAATTAAAGTAGGTATGAATAATAATTATAAAAAAAATATATTTGTATCAAACGGCTGAAAAAACCAAAGAAATTTGTGAAAATAAAAACACGACATAAAACAAAATGTAGTCTGAAAATAGTGCTAAGTCTTCTACTTGGCTGATGTATTTCAGTAGAATAGTATATTATAGAATTTGTATTATTAAAAAAAAAAAAAAAAAAATCCTTACAAAATGTTAAAATGTAGTCTGGTTTCATTTCTTTTGCTTTGGACTACATACCTCCAGTTGCTTCTCTTTCTCTCTTATTTGCTAATGAGCTTGTTTTTTGTTTGAATTTTTTTTGGTTTCAAAAACAGCATACAAGTATGCGGCTCGTAGAATACGAGACAGAATCGTTGTTTAGTTAAGTATCAATGGGAAAACGATTATAGATAAATTCTTAGTAACATAATTTAAAGACAATTTAAATATTTAAGCACACTTAACTAAATGGCCTCTAAGGGCCAGTTGTACAAATATTTGAACCATGGTTAAGCAATTTTTACGCACCGATTTCGGCGGATTAATTGAGTTTCAACAGTGGTTTACTGTTTAAGTGTGTGATAATAACCAATTACATACTTGAACCAGCATTGAACGTTAGTTAATCCGCCGAAATCGGTGAGTTAAAATCTTGAACTGAGGCTGAACCACTGTTGTACAACTGGCCATAAGAGACGTTTTAAGAAAATCTAATAGATACGGCTGTTTGTCTTTTTCAATGTACTACGCAATGCTATCTTTTTCTCAGATTTTACAAAAATAAAAGTTAAAGCGGTCTTAATTTTTTACTTCTGCACAAAAAGAAAACACCGATGCTCATAAATAAATAATGTAAGAAAATGGCAAGTAGATGTCTGTTATATTGAAAATTTTCACTGAACTAGCCTTTTCCTTGACAGGAATGGCACAGCTCCAGGCTCAATTTTTGTGCGATTTTTCGCAAGCAGATGTCATAAGCGTATGTGTGTATTTTTTTGCTTTTGGACTTTTTGCAAAAAGTTTTGAATGTAGTTTAAGCCCTTAGATAGTTTTTAAAATGTAGATATTAATAGATAGATGAGCATCAAATGGAATCAACAGAATACCATTCATCAACCATTTAGTGGAACAGACATAGAGACAGCATTCCTTAAAATTGGAATGTCGAATTCGATTTTTTTTGCTAGCCCCGATTTATCATTTTATGGGTGAAAAAAAAAAACGAAGTAAATATGTAACATTTAAAACGTTCGTGCGGAAGAGACAAACATTTTTCAGCTTAAAATATTTCATTAGGTTTAAGTAAATACGACAACAAATTTTGTAAATTCTTTTAATGTAAAATTGTATTTTCTATATATAAACCTTACAGTTATCGTTTTTTTTTTTTAATTAAATTTTATAAACAATTTATTATTGACAACTATTGCATAAATTCACATTTTTTCTTGAAAGAAATTATAAACATATCCTCACTATTTCAATTTACAATTAGAATTCTTAAAATATATATAAGATATATATAAATCTATCTAATAAAAAAAAAAACATTTATTTAAAATAAAATCTATATCAAAAAATTAAATACTCAAAAAATACATTATTTTGATTCGCATAAAATAATGAAGTAAAAATCATCAACATCAGCCTTTGAATTTTAAACATTAAAACCTACTTAAATTTTAACGAAAAATACAATTGTTGTTTTATTTTATTAAACTAAATAAATAATAATTTATTTTATAAGAAATTAAGATAATTGCAAAATAAAAACAAAACATCTAAAACTAACGAGGGGTGAATGAAATTAAAAAAAAAAGAATAACTGGAATTGCATCAAACTTCTTATTATTTATAATTATAAAAAGAATACATAAAATAAACTATATACACTTTGTCTGTATTTACATATATAATATTATCTGTTCTATTTTTTTTTATTTACAAATAATTAAGAAATTTTCTTAAGCTAACTTATGTTTTTTTTTTCTTAATTTTAAACTTAATATCAAGTTAGATTTACTTTTATAATATCACACTCATTAGGATTTGAAAACAATTAATATATTGCTGTTTAATATTTTTTTTCTATTTAACTTGAATACTGCGTGAGATTATTTTTTTTTCTTTTTATAAAATTGTTTAAGTAGGCTCTGAAGTATTATATAGATGGCGCTTCTCTCAACATAATTTGTCTCTTTCTCTCTTTACTCTTTTTAAATGCATTTGGCGAGGAACTTATGTGCATCTCTTCAGTTAAATACGTTATAGAACAAATTAAACAACTTTCGTGCGTATCGTACGAGATCTCTGTTTTTTTTTTTTTTTTTTTTCATTTCAACAACCCCCTCTTTCGGAAGACAACCGGAAACTTAGATTACAAAAATAAATATCTAACATTTACAACCAATGACAACCTATGTTTAACTTAAAACTGCACCATATTAATTGGCCATTTACTACACATGCACCGTTAAAACATCAGGATCACCAGTGATGGGTGGCGCAGACTTACAGTTGATTGAGCGTTTTCCAAAGTCTTTTCGCGGGCTATCCAACGAACCGACTGTGTTTTTCTTCATGTCTGAGTTTTGAGTTTTATGCAGCAGAATTTGTGAGCTTCGCTTTTGCTGCATAGCCTTGGACGACGAGTCCAGCTCGTGGTCAAAATTCGACTCACACGGGGGATATAAGGGTTGTGAATGATGCAAAGAACTTGGCCCAGCTGCAAGTGGCGGTATACTGGACAACTCTGGAGCTGGATTAAGACTCAACTCCATGCCGTTCGCTCGAAGCGAACTCGTGCTCCCTTTTAAGGGATTTGTATATCGTTTTAGCATCTCTTCATTTTGCAGATTATTCGACTTTTCTTCCTCGTGTCGCAAAGCATCGAGGGATGATGTCAAATTGATACCAGATGTGGTTCTAATTGTGGTCTTTTGTTTCCAGATCATGACCATGAAAATGGCAAATCCAACAAGAACTATTCCAATGCCACATAGAATACCAAACAGCAAGCCTGAACTATTCGAGTTCTTTGTTACCAAGGCAGTTTCTACTTTAACTTCGAGAATTGAAATCAAAGGCGCCAGACTAGGTTTTTCCACTTGTTGATTTGAGTGCGAAATTCCACTTTGTCGTGAAAGTAGTTCACCAAGGAGTTTTATTGCCAGAGGGAGTTGTGCATCGCCAACCTTTGTAGATGACTGTTTGAAATATATAATAAGACAGGAATTAGTTATTTAGTTATAGAAATATGTACATGTATGTGAAAAATGTGAATAAGTATATGTATTTGAAAAAAATTT
The DNA here is from genome assembly GCA_929447395.1 of Epistrophe grossulariae. NCBI lineage: Eukaryota > Metazoa > Arthropoda > Insecta > Diptera > Syrphidae > Epistrophe > Epistrophe grossulariae. The sequence goes on along the minus strand of OV839567.1, from coordinate 149,411,176 downwards.
AACTTAAGACTTTCAGTATTTAGTTGGAAAAGAGAATGTGGTCCATTTTACTTAAATATTTAAGTCGTATCTAAATTTTGTTATTGGTAGGGCCCATAATTAGGTCTCTTTCTTTACTTCCCAAAATTGACACTTTCTATACTCATTTTAGCCCAAAGTTGTATCAAAGCCCATATAAAAAAAATAAAATTGGACTACAATTGCTCAAATTGGCAGTTTTTGGAACTAAATACAAACTTATTTGGTAATTTAAGGCTTAATAATTCATTTTACCCGAATTATGTACCAAAACTGAAAAACGGAACAAACAAACTTTATATTTCAGAAGTTGTTAGGGTTCTTCAAAGAACTGACAGTTATTTTTAATTTTTAATGTAGGTAAGCTACTAAATGATGATTGACGCTGTTTAGATTGGGAAGATTGAGTCCGGTATCACGACAGTTCGTAGGCAAGAGAAGAGTTAGGCGCGAAGAAAATATAAAAACCGGAATCGTGAGTGAAATGTCAGCATTGTTGTTGTTTCAATGTATTTTGAGGCGCCTCAAAGTTTTGAATATTAATACGATGAGACTCACATGTGCGGACTAAATCGTCCCTGCAATCTAAACAGGGTCATTGAACAACTAAAAGTTATCAACACGTTAAAAACCCTGACTTTATTGGCCATCTCTTTCACACCATGAAATGGGAATGAGACAAAGTATAGAGACGTCAAAAAAAATTGCGGAGGAGATAGTCTAATGTAGGGTGTCCATAATTTAAATGAAAAAAAAGAGAACATTTCCAATATGCAAACATAACCAAAAAAAAACATCAACCAAAAACGATTAAAATAACGACTTGTTCACAAAATATTTTTTTAATTTATTAAGAGAATTAGTTTCAGGTATAGAAGACAGAAGAGTTTGAATTTAAAACAGTTTCAAAAACATTAATCAATTGCCGTGTTCAGAAAAATGAGATCTCAGAGATTTTTCTCACTCAAAAAGTGAGCAAGCGAATCCAAGATTTTTTTTCCGCAGAGTTTTGACAGCAAAGCTGAGAAATTTTGCTGAGGAATCCTGTTCAGGTAACTGAGATTGCTGAGATCTCCGAGATCTCATTTTCCAGACCATGTCTATTAATTCAAAAACAATAGTCACGCTGTTCTGATTTCCATTCCGAATCAAATCCGTTAACAGAATATAAAAAAAAATATAATGTGTAGAAATTCACACAAATGCACAAAGTTTCAAACTAAAAGAACGCACCTTTTTAGCTGAAACAACATTTTTAAAATTTTGCCAATTCCAAATCGGATATAAAAATTCCAAACGTCAAGAATTTTCAATCCGATCGAAAATCAAAGCACACTCAATCCGCAAGTATTGAAAGCGAGAATTATTTCAAAACACCTATGTTCTTATTTATAAACGTTGTCTAACATTAGACAACTGCCTTACTTTGGAAAATGTATTCAAAAACCTTGTTTATTGTTGTCGTATAGCTGCCTAACTTAGACACAAGAGTAGATTGTCCAAACCGAGAATAATGTGATATTTATTTTAATTAAATAAAGCATATTTCCACCAATTTGAAAATAGTTAGACAGTGTCTAAGTAGACACAAATCTAATAAGTACGACTGCTAGAGTTTGAAAACGATAGGATTTTATGACCGATGGGAATTCAGAACAGGGTGAATGTTATGATTCTTAATCTGAAGTTTCATATTTTTGAAAATTTCTTATTTGTGATGGGTATTTATTTTCATTTAAAAATATATTGTAAAACTTTTGAAAGTTTTAATCCTTCAAACTGTAAGCCACTATTAAAATTGACTTAACAGTTCCCAGTTCCCACTTTTAAACTGTTATTTTCTTCTAAAAAGTATGCTCCACGTTCAAATATTTCCGAGGAAAACAAAAAAAAAACAAAAAAATTTTAAAAACTTCATACATAATTATATTAGGTATGTTCCTTTGGCCTGCATCATCTACTGTTAAGTACTTCTGGCTCCGTAGTCAAATAAGTTTAAAGCACTTCAAAAATGTAGATACGAATTGTATCCACGCAAAAAAGCAGCACTATCAGTAAAAAGAAATTACATATAATATAGTAAATTACTGTTGTTGGTGTTTCTCTAATCAAAAATAATATACAAATACAAACAACAAAAATTACATTTATATTGAGGTTAGATTTGTTGGCAAAATTAAATTACTCCATTCATCATCTACTAGTAAATACCAAGAAGAAACTTTGCAGGGCCCAATGGAACAGACCTAAAAATAATAATAAATTCGGAAAGAAATTCAGAATTATTTGAAGAACAAAAAAAATTAACCCTTTTTTATTAGACACTGTTTTCCGAAAGTCTTCATTTTTTAGTTCCACATTCTCTAACATTTTTCAAAATCAAATATTCGCAACATCATCAAGATCATCTAATGAAAATTGAAGTGTCCATTTTTCTATGTACTTAATATATTTTTTGTAACAATTAATGCATTTTATTTCAAGCATTGTACTTCACTTTCAACCCGCTTTTATTTAAATTGTTAAGGATTGATTTAGGGCTGAGTGGAATACATTTTTTTTGAGAGAATCTAAAATTGTTGAAACTTCCAAGTTCCAATGGTGAATTGTTTTCAAAGTTGAGAATCACATAAAATTTTAAATACAATTAATTTTGAAGTTCATTTGTGGAAAACCTATTTTGTATTTCGAAAAAGAGACTAAAAAGAGGACGTGCAAAAAAAAGATAACAAAAAAAGAATTTTATGAAAAAAGAGAGTGTAAAAAAGATCGGAATGGAAAAAGAGAACATGTTCTCTATAAAAGAGATGTTCTGGAAACCCTAGTCTAATGTGAACAGCTTCCAGCTTCCAATACATCGAATTTTCATTGGATTGCACCTCGAATGGATTTCACTTGGGTGTGGTTTTCATGGTTTCCTACCGAATTAAATGCCAATTAGTTGAAATTAACTTATTTCGAAATGTGAATTTGTATAAAAAATGATTATTTTCAATTAAATTTGGAAATTTTCAACAAAATAACCTTTTTTGCCTACGAAATTTTCTGCTGTCAATATATTTAATATGAGATTCGCTTATTGACAACCGAAAGTTTCGTCTTCGTTCCGAATGTTTCGCGTTGGTTTGGGAAAGCAAATGGTATCAATAGGAATGTATAATTAGTAATGAGTAAGTTACAATATCGTGTTGAGAATCAATTGGTAATCTAAAATTCGAAATGAACTGGAAATAATAAGGTCATGGAGGCCGTTTTTGTAAACGTCATTTGCATCAAAAATGAAATTGTAAGATACATATACTTAAACGAAACTGCATACTAAATATTTTGTATGCAAAAGAATTATTTTCGATAACAGTTTGTTAAATTCGTATGTTCGATTACATATTTTGCGGCTAAAAAATCGATTTGACAAGAGAAATATTGAAAAGCGTATTAGTAAACGTCAAATGTTGAAACAGATTTTGTACAAGCAGACGATTGCATATCTCAGCCAAAAATAACGATTATTTGACTATCAAATTGACGTTGACTTGATGTTTTCGAAAACATATTTCGGCTGTTTCGTAAGAGTTAACTGGCACGTTCAGAAAAATTAAATCTCAGATATATTTCTCACTCAGACAAATTTTTTTCCTCAGAGTTTTGATAGCAAAGTCGAGAATTTTCGCTGAGGTATCCAGTTCCGGTAACTGAGATTGCTGAGATCTATGAGGTCACATTTTCCGAACAAGCCTAATGGCTAATGGTTTTACACATAGTACACAAATCTAGGGTTGTCAAAGTTCGAAGTGGCAAAAAATTAAAAATGGCTTTTCGGGTGCCCACAAAAATTCAACAGGTATAATAAGAAACAACAAAATATTGAAAGTAGACAAGTAAATGGGCACTGGATCCACCATTTTCCCACCATAAAACCTCGATTTTGACAGTTTTGCAAAACTGAACAAAAATGAAAACGCTAATGATATTACCTTAAGGCTTTAATAAGTGTACTGTGTTATGAAATAATCTTAACAACTTGATTTTAAAATTAATGATATAAATAAAAACTGACAATAGGAATTATGACAATATCTAATGCTGGGATTACACTTAACGATTGACTAAATGTCATAATTTTAGTCTTTTATTGCCGCTATCTTGTTAAGTGACCAATTAACTGCCAAACTTACAAAGCATGTTAATGCAATATAAACTTTCAAATTTCCATAAAAATATTATATCCATTTGTAAATTGTATTAATATAATATATGCATAGAAGCGATTGAAGAAATACTATTTTGCCTAATTGGGAAATCCACTTCCAAAGATTTTGTTTGGTCTTTCGAATCCTCATAATAATCACTTTATTAAATGATGTAATTGATAACTTACCAGTGTCACCTCGATGGTATCATTAGTCGATGTCTTTAAGTCGCAAATAAGAATCAGCATTCCTTCACTTGTTGGTTCATTAACCATTCGTCCGGCCAGAAGTAAGCGCATGGTCGAGCATAGACTTTCCACTGATGTACCTTTAGAAAGTCTTTCCAATTCCACAAGAATTGTCAATCTGGCACAATTCTCATTGAGAACGGCTTGATTTGGCCAACATTCACTTTTGGCAGGTAACTTTGGAGGAGCTACTCTCCGTGAGGGCTCCAGCTCTCTGCAATCACCTCTGGTCAAACACGGTGGCGATAAACAAGATTCCCTCAGTGATGGTACACAAACTTCATGACTTTGGCAATTTATTGATAAGTTGGAAGTCTTTGATTCATCACCAAAACAATTTGGAAGACCACACCAAAGATTCGTACACTTCCGTTTACCCTTGACACAAGTGCACGCATTGCATGATTCCTCCAATGAAACGGGCGGTGATGTAATATTTGTGCTATTGATCAACGAATTATACGGTGAAAGGGTTGTTATATTCAAGCATGCTGATTGAGGGTCCGAGAGGGCTAGAAGAATCAAAAAAGACACATAAAATAATGTCAGCTTAATGAAATCTTTAATATCTAACAAACATCTGTGTGTATAACTTACAAATCTCACATCGAATTCCCTGCCTTCCGCGGGGACAAACACAGGTGTATCCGCCGATGCCATCGATGCAACGAGCACCTCCCAGACAAGGCTGTGGTGAACACTCGTTAACATTTATCCTACAATCGGGTCCAGAAAAGCCCTGAGCACACAAACAGCGAAACCACCCCGATCCGGACTCACAGGTGCCCCCGTTATGACAAGGCTGACCCTGGCACTGGTCGATTGCTTCGCTGCAAAATTGCCCATTCCAACCAGGCGCACATCGACATTGCGCCGTCCCACCGTCGGCAGTTACACATGTTCCGCCGTTTTGGCACTGTCCAGCGTAGCACTGAGTCGCACGCTCCGAGCAACGTTTACCTGCAAATAATTTGTTCGGCGTTATGTTCAATTTTCCAACGACAAGTGGTGACTACTAAGACTACGAAAGAAACTAGTTGTTGCTTCTATTTATTTCGCGCGCACAAAATTTCCATCTAAAAAGATTCACGTAGCCAAAGTCGGTTTAGCCAGCACTGCAGAGTATAGAGTACTCGGTGCAGTGCCAAGCCAAGGAGAAGGAGAAAGAAATTATAATCTCTGCACGGACACTGCGTGTTCCACACGGACACGGTATTAATTCCCTTTTACGTTCTACAAGTAGTCTGCCTGCCACAATCAGATAAAGAATACTTCACACATGATTAGGAATTTTTAATTAAAATATTTTGTATTTTTATTTTGCTCTGCGCTGTGCAGTTTACAGCGTGCTGATCGAACAGGCTCTCTGGAAGACTCCACTGAAAAGCAAAGCAAAAAATAAAACAAAATCAAAGAAACCAAGAAACCGATCTACAACTTGGTCTTCAGCGGAATAAGCCTCATGGAAACACCATCAACGACACTGCTATGGCGACGACATGTGAACATGAGTATGAGCCTATTGCCCGATACTGTTTCCTTCGATCATCCTTGCCTGCTTCAAATGGCGGCTCGGATCAACATAGAAGATTCGAATTTGGATTCGGATGCAACAGAGCCAAACCAAGCGATATCCCTCAGCGCAGGAATGCAGCACCATTACGAAAAATAACTCTCCCTCTCTCTGTCTACTTACATAGGAGTCGGGAGCTGCAGGTAGACATGCCAGCAGGACCAGACCAGACCAGGAGGAGAAAAATTGACTCTTCGTGTGTGACTCTGACAATGCTGATGCATGCAAACAAAAAATACAAGAGAAAAAAAATTGCCCAAAATATGGGCGAGGAACTAATGAGGATGCGGCGAAAGGGACCCACCGACGACACCCGGCCAGAAAACAGAACCCACCACCACCGCCGGCTGCCGCCGTTGCTGCTGTGAGAAGGAATCATCGATAAATCCGAGATGAAAAACATTTAAGCAAGTGTGCGCGCGGGGAACGCGTATATATATTCGAACTCCAATTCGGATGGCTAAGACGAATGTTTATTGGGTTCTTCTTACCTGTCCAACCTGATATGCACTCGCATGTGAAATCACCTTCTCCGTCCAAGCAGATTCCTCCATTGCGGCAGGGATTCGGGGAGCATTCATTTAAATCTGCGGGAGAAAAAAATAAAATTGTGTGGTATTTTTAATTAGCTTTTTTTGTGTGATCTCCTGGAAAGAAGGTATTCCAAGGAAGAACAAGAAGACGACTAAGAAGCAGACAACTCAGCGCATCAGCTTCAGCATCCGACACACCATCGCGAAGAAGTAGATGCGATGCTCACTTGCATGATCGTCTGGTGGAGTAGCTTCTTTTTCGTCGTCGTTTGCTTCTTTTTCTTCTTCTTCTTTAAGATAATTTAATATCTATAATCTCTTCTTAAATGGGACAAGGGGAATGAGGGATAATGCGTGCTGTCATCTCGTATACCAGGGTATGTATGTGGCATCTCAGAGATTAGTTTATTAGCGGATTAATCAATAATAAATAATTTAACGTACATATCTTTTGGAAAGGTCTAAGAGACTTCGAAAATGGTACACCAAGAGACCAGGGTGGGATTTAAACAAATGAATGGTTATGATAAGGGCGCCAAATTTTGTTTATGATGAAATTTTTTGGCACGCTAAACGATCAACTTGGAATTTGAAAGTTTTAACAAAAAATATTAAAAATCAGCATTTTGTAAATATTTTCTTGACAATGTTAATAGATTGGTTTTTGTTAAAATTTGACACTGACATGACAGCTATGAACAAATCGACAAATGATTCAAAATTTGACAATCCAGTTTTAACAATACTGACTGACATCTCTGACTCTTTAATTCCTTATGAACATTCAGGGTTTAAATTATTTCTAGATTTTAATTGTAAAACATCTTTATGAAAAATAAGGGATGCATTTTTTCATATTCGCCTATACGATCGCAATATCGTCATAGGCCGGCCCTGGCAGAGTCAAAGCACGCACTTTACTAAAGGATGACGATGGTATTTTGTTTGGTTGAGTGGATTTGTGAAATGTTTTTTTTTTTTTTTTTTTGTATAGGTATTCTTTGGGTGCTCAGGAGGGATAACCGATAAATTTTAACAAGTGGACAAGAGGATGATACTCACTGTGCTCACAGTAGGTTCCTGTACGTCCTGGATGACACTTGCAGTAGGTGCCAACGTCTCCGTTTTCGCAATTCCCGTGTCCACTACAAGGAGATGCCGGGAACTGTGTTGAGTTAGTTATGGGTGGTGTACAACTTTCTATAAATTAAAAAAATAAAGAAAAAAATGAAAGAATTTGAGAAAAAAAATTAAATTGATGAAATTAATGATGATTTCAATGAATCAACAATATTAATGCTATCGATTTGTGTTGATGAAATTGAAATGATTATAAATGGATGTATGTTTATTCTGGTAATAGTTTATAAGACACTGGGTGTGCAAGTTTTTAATGACTATTGAATTTTGTTTATAATTTCTTCTATGCGAGGGGATCAAGACATTTTTGAAATTTAATCAAAATAAATTAGAGGTTGATTAAGATTTATTGGAAGATATTTAAAGACAGAGAGGTAGTTGATTTTGTGTTGTTGGAAAAAAGAAGCTATTTAAAGATTTGCGTTACGTTTGTAAAGGTACATATTATGTGCAAATACATAAGTAATAGGGAAAGAATCACGAAGTTAGAGAAAAAAATGGCGCCCAACGTGAAATTTATATTTGTATTTGGAGAAAAAGGCATATATAATTGTTCGGCGGTCTTTGAGAATGTTTGGAGGGAGGTCTTTAATTCAAATTCTAAAGGAATATCTAGGGCCGAGGGAACCGAATTTTACGCGTAAGATAAAAAAAACGGCATTGAGATTTAAAATAAGTAATGGTTTGAGTACCACAAGGAAATGTTCTAGGTCCAATTTTCTACATTTTATTCACACGCGATGTGTCTCAAACAACGAAATACTAGCAGTTGTTAAAGAAAACTACAGTTAGAGTGCATTTTTTAACAAAAAAGAAATTCAAAGAATTATACATAAATTTTAAGGGAAATGTATAGATACTGGTTATAGAGTTCGGCTATGCTGTGAGAGACAAGTGACAAACTATTAAGTGACGAAAACCTAAGTCACAAAAAAAGTAAAATTGAAACATAATATGACAACGTACTCGTATGGTTGCGGCCACGTAGTCATTGAGCAATAAACGACATTTCTAAGCGACCTCTTTCTGCCTTCATATCAAATCCCTATCGTAAGCGACAGTGATTACAATTTTTGCAAACGATAATAAGCAACGGAATTTCCACAACTATAGCAGTTCAAGAGTATATTGTCACTCAATAAATTACCAGTTTTCGCTTGAAATTGTCGCAGCGACCGACGAATAAAAGAAAAAAATTAAATTTAAAACATTTAATAAGCCTAAATTCTTCACAATAACTAGAAAAAATGGTAGAAAACTTATTTGTATTAATGTTAAGATACTAAAATTTGCTTTTTAATTACTAAAATAAGAGAAATTTGAGAAAATAAATTATTCGTCACGAATTGTAATATGATTGTTACGAAGTGTCAAACTCAAACGTTCCACATACCATCCACACTGCAACGAATTAAGGTAGAACTAGAATAGGCGGTAGCTGTCGGAAGCTAGTGTCAAAAGCGAACGAAAAGTTGCTTTCCAAAACGTCAAATTAATAAGTCCCTCATAATGCACTTGAGTGGTTGGAAGTGATTTTTTTGATTTTTGAAGCTAGCTGTCAGTCCACGTACGAAAGAGCAGTCGGTGAGCGCTCTCACGTCCGACGGCAAAAGTTAACGAAAACTAAACGAAAAGTTCCAGAACGCAATTATGTGCGCGTCATATGAATTTCTTGTTTTCGCTCGGTTTCGTACGACCACGTACGTTGGCTTCCGCCTATTCTAGTTCTACCTTTAATTGTTCGCATAGTTTGGTGATTAGTTGAAATTAGACCCCTTAATGCACGTGCCCGTGTTACACGTGTATTTAAATTATTCGTGTATAAACACGTGTATTTATATTTAATCGTGTATTAATTGTTACACGTGTATTTAAGCAATACACATATAATTACTTCTAGATCGTATTTATGCCGTTTTATGGTTCAATAGACTTTCAGATTTTTTAAAATATTCTACTACCTTTTATTTCAAGGTTTAAAAAATCAAAAGACGAAGTAGAAAAACCTCATTTAAATGCCATTCCACCTTCTTCAAACAGTTAACTTCCATTGCCAAACTGCCTTTACATGTAACACATATACACAACTCGTAAATAAATGAGGTTTTGACAAATGATGAAAGTTGTGCATTGCATTTATGTTCCTCTATAGTACATCTTCCTACAGATTATACAATATACATACCTACTTATGTCAATGACAATTCTTTAAAAAAGTTTCTACAAATAATAATAACAAAAGAGAAATAACACCCACTGCCTACCTACTTGTCAACAATTTACATTGTCTACAAAACAATAAAACTAATTTTACCATAGCAAAACTGTGACATCGAAAAAAAACAAAAATACAAACCAACACCAAAAATGTCTTCACGTGAACGCATTTTCACGCATTCGTGCATTCACATCCATCATTCGAAATCCGATTCACTCATCTATATTATCTACAAAGATTTTGCCATATTTGTCCAACAACATCTGAAGAATAGATCACGTGACATGCGTACACAATTTTAATGTTGTTTTGTTTGGTGACAATAAAAAACAAAAAAAAAAAGTAAAGAACGAAGAAAATTACTTTGCCCCAAAGCAGACACACACAATATTATAAATATACAATGAAATTTCGAAACTATTTTACAAGCCCAGAGTGTCAGAGCAAATAAATCTCTCTTAACTAAACAAATAGATCTTCTTTTGGCCTTTTAAAGCCTTCGAAATGTTCACATTTGTTTGGGGATTACTATTATACACATCACTGGCAATCTATACATGGATATAGGTACAATATCATATTTCGATTTTTTTTTTTGTTCGACTTAAACTTACCATTACAGTGGGGCGAAGAGCAAAGCGGGCGCATATTCTCACAGTGTTTACCTTCATGATCGGGAGGGCAATGACAGTAATATCCATCGGGTGTATTAAGACAACTTCCCTGAATGCAGGGTGATGGTGTGCAGTGGTCCTTGGCTTCCTGCAAATGTCAGAATGTGTTTTAACCATTAATGTGAATTATATTATTTCTAAGGTTAAATATTATATAAAATTATAAATAAAATTATGGTTCAATTCATAAATTTTTAGTTATTAAATTTCCCCAAAGAAAATTCTCAAATATTTTGGCTGCAAAATGAAATTAAATAAATTGGCGCCCAATATGAGTTCTTTCCTTTAACAAAAAGAGACATTAACAAGTGTTTTTGAATATTTTATACTCAGAGTTAATGTTTTCAGGATCATCAACGCGAAACATTCGGAACGACTACAAAACTTTCGGCTGACAATATATTTTACATGAGATTCGCTTAATTGTATCGTTCGTCGCTTTGCTGTGGGTACTCTCATTTATCGCCCTGTAAATATATTTTGACATCCGAGTTTTGTCGTCGTTGCTTACTTTAATATAAGATGATTATGAGCAATAATTATGAGCATACGTTCCGAAGGCTTAAATACCATAGCTTAAGAACCATAGTGCCTAGGGACTTATTATGGAGGGCACATTCAAATTAAAATGCATAAGAAGGCTCAAAACAGTGGGGATAAAAAAGCCTATCGTAGCAAGAATCTAATTATCTTAGTTAGCTCTATGGTTATTTAATATATAATCTAGTATATCCATATTATTTTGGGTATAAGAAGTTATGTAACGAAATATGAAATTACATTTCTTCCATTTAAAAATCTAAATGGCGCCCAACGTAGGAACTAACAGATTCAGTTTTTCTTTCTTTTTTTTAAGGCATTTCATATTGTTATTCTACACAAAATAAATTATATGTGCGTTTATATTTTATAAATTTATATTATTACGTATTAACTGGTGCCCAACGCGAAATTCATCAATCAACAGACTTTTGAAAAGCGTACCTAGCGCAAGGATTTCCGATCGTTACTGAACATAATCTAATTATCTTAGTTTATCTATGGCAATTAAATATCTTATCCAGTATATTCATATTATTTTGCGTGTATGAAGTTTTCTAACGAAACATGCAACTTCATTTGTTCCATTAAAAATGTAAATGTTGTAATAAATAATATAATGTAATAAAGAACATATGCTGTTGCTTAGAACAAATTTATACAGTTCTTCTACAAAAAATTAATTTAATATGCATTTATATTTTATAGATTGAAATTCAAACTGACTGGCGCCCAATGCGAAATCCATAAATTTGAAAGTGGTTTGATTTGCTTTAACGGCTACTTTATGAAAGAAAACTTCTTGATTTGGAGTGCAGAAAAACCACGAACCACTATTACATTCACAAAATATAACGGTTTTTGAGCTGGTGAAATTATCGGTTCATATTTCTTCAAAGGTGATACCTGTCAGAAAGTTAAAGTCAATGGAGAGCACTTTAGCTCCATGATTAATGACTTAATTGTGTCTATTGCGAAACAAAAAATATTTCGATTTTGTCTTAGTATCTTAGCTATGCCGCTTTGGAGAATGCACCATTGCCAAACTAGGATAAACTAAAAACAAATGTATTCCGAATACACTTTTAAAGAAGTGTTAAAAAAACAATGTTTAAAAAAATTAAAAATAAGAATAAATGGCGCCCAACGTGAAAACTTTTTTTTATTTTATTTAGGTATTTGGCAAAGTTGTTTTTTCCATATTTCTTCGCTTCAAAATAATGACCATTTATAAAATCATTTAAGTTGATTATCGCTTCTCTTTTGCAAATGATTTATAATTGTATGAAACAAAATCCGGGGGCTCAAACTCATTTAGATCACAATATCCATAAAACACCATAAATCTCTTTCATAAAGATAAAGAATGTTTGTTTTTAAAATAACAATAACAAGAAAAAAAAACACTGCAGATTTTCTCTTACTCATCGCAATATGGCGCCAATTTGGAAGAAGCACATATTTAAAACTAATTCATCCCTAATTAAGCCGAATATAAAAACATTAAAAACCAACAACAACAATTTTTATGGAATAAAAAAAAGAAAATCAGAATTCCCATTCAGAGATCAAAAAGGACTCCTAATTGGCGGCATCTTATGCATGAACCGTAAAATTAATTGACAATACGTTGTCAAAATGAGAAGGTGACAACAGTTCTATGAACATAGTCATCGTTGTTTCTGTCGTCGTCGTCATTGTTGCCTCTGCTCCAGCTCCATCGTCTTGGTTTGCCTTCCAACTTCTACATCATCGTTTTGGTATATCCTCCGTGGTTGTCTCTTTATAATTCTGTTTTTTTTTTTTTATTTTTGTTCACTTTCAAGTGTGTTTATAATATTTAGATACTTTAGGTCGGATTTTTTTTGTTGTACTTTTTGCCGTATGTGTCATTCGATACTTAAACGTTGTCGGCGGCTGTGCGACTGCGGTTAACGGCGACGGCAGTGGCGGTGGCGGTGGTGGCGCGGGCTTCGTGTGGGTTAAGTCATTATGTTCTGTCTTCGGGGTCCCTATGTCGGTTGGTATGTTTCTGTCACATGAATTTAATGCTTTAATACCTGCTATAGCACTAATCGTATTACGAGCAATCAACTGTGATGAGAAAATAATTCAAACGAACTGAATTTCTCACGTTCTCGGGCTTGTCGCCTTGAGGTGAGGTGTTTTTTAAAGTTTTCAGTTTTTTTTATTGTTAAGTCTCTTTCTGTTTTTATTTGTTTTTTAATTTTTATAAAATATAAGAGAATTGATTTTGATTCTGGTGAAGGTTCTAAATAATATGCACGCGCGCCAGAGCAGATTTGTGGATTTGCTTTATATATAGGTATTCTTAGAAGAGAAAAGGAATGAAGTGTGTTTCATATATAGGTTAGGCATATATGCGGAAATCAAAGGCACGGTAGTCTGGCTTTAATTTAATATGACATGATTTTAAATGCAGCCAAGATGAAGAATTCTAAGAACAAGGTGTTAAAACAAAATCCTTTGAGTGTGAAAATTGAATTATTTAAGACGATTCATAAGTTTACATGGTTTTCTAGGGTTTGTTATGGATATTTAAGATGCATTAAGAACATAACAGAAGATATCAAATAGCCCAACGGAAATAATAGCCTCTTAAATTTTTATTAGTCATTATCTTAGCTTCTATACTAAAGCGGTCTTTTTTGTAGGAGCACATTTTTATATATAAATACAAAGCAAATTCAATATTTATCTTTTTTTTTATTTTTAAGGCGTTAGTTTCACGTTATTTTTCAATTAATAGCAGCTCTTGTTGAATTAAACTCGAAGTAATATGTTTTTTTTATTTCAAATCCCAAATGGCGCCCAACATAAGTACTTCAGATTACTTTAAAGAAAAACTTAAACATGAAAATACAAATAGATTTTTTGATATTGGAGATTTTCAACGTGTATTTTCATAAAATAAATAAAAGTTTTTTTTTTTTTAAATAACTTAAAAATACTTATTCTATTTATTTATTTACTTAAATGCATTTTGGAAGCTATGCTTCCATCGTCAGTAAATTTTCGAAATGCATTTAATAAAATAAATAAAATAAGTGTTTTTAAGTTATTTAAAATAATTTCTTTTATTTATGAAAATACAAGCTTTTATTCTTCTTTTAAATTAAGTGGTTATGTTGGGCGCCATTTTACTGAAACAAAACTTAAATATTTAAATTCAACATCAGCACTTGTTTGGAAGTTTAGGCAGAGGAAAAACTTACAATTATAGTTTAAGTATAACCCAAATATTTAAGTTTCATTTCGTTAAATGGGCCTACTATATATATCCCTCATAACCAACACGGCGCCCAACATAAGAAATTACATTTAGTTATAATTTAAATATTTATATAAGTTTCGTATCACCAAACAGGTTTAAGAAGGAAATCCTTCTTTAAACTTATGGACTTAAGTTATGCTAGGTTAGAAGAGGTGATGATACGATAATCCGCATCATCTCTTTCGGAGCTCGATGGATCCATTATGCTACCCAGGATTTATTTTACATATGAATGAGGAGGGATAAGGAGAGGAGTAAATGGCCGCTTAGGTATGGAGTGCGTCCTTAAACCACTCTGAGTTGTGATTGAATTTTAGGATGTTCTTTAGTAGTAAAATCGAGATGAGATTGAAAAAGTATTCTCTTAGGACTGCTTTGCTTATTCAACCTATGCTGGGCCATTCATATAGAAAATGAGACGAGCCCTCTTCCGCCTCTTTGCCCTGACACTCTCTGCATAAGTCAGATGTGCTGACCATGTGGGTTCCCATTGAGCTGTCACCCGTTAGAATTCCAACCAACGGAGACAATTGAGTCCTGCTTAGCTTGAATATATAGTCTGTTATTTTTATTGAAATATCCGGCAATATATTTTTCAAAACTCAGAAAGTGTCAATTATGCACTTGGAATATGTATTTGTATTTGTAAAAATTGGTCACTGCTAATATTCAATTGATTTGTTGTTTACAGGTTAAATTTTTTATAACAGTTAGAACAGTTTATCGCCATTAAAAGCATCCTTAAACAAAAAACTTTTTGTGCCCAAAGTATACCCACTGGCGAAGGGTCCTGCTTGTGCTATTAAACAAAACTGTTATAAATTGGCATGAGTTAAAAAAATGGCGCCCAATGTGGAACTTTTTTTTTTTAATCTTATTTTAACCGTTTTTTTCGACTATAATTCCCATAGAAATTGTTTAACTTCGTCAAAAAAAATTCTCTCAAATTATAATTTCTATCTTTCAGAAATTCTAACTTAACCTTTTTCCAAATTCACATCAGTTTAAAAATTCTTTTCTTTAAAAATTAACACTTTTCAATCACTTAAGCCACAAAACAAGAGAACCAAATTGGTATCTATTTAAAAAACCTAAATCGGAAAACGAAATAGTTAAGTACATATTGACTTTTCTGCCTAAAAGTCTAAAATCCCAGTAATATAAGTAAACATCAAAGCCTTATAGAGGGCGTGTGTGTATCTAATTAAGACTCCAGTCTAATTGCATTCTTATACACCAATTAAACCCAGCAAAGTGAACACACACGGGTTATAGTAGCTTGATAGACATACATACATTAGGTACATGGTACGTGATTTTCCCATAGTTTCTTTCTAATCTCTTAATTACACAAAACAAAACAAAAAAAACTAAAAAGCTTTCAAGAAACAAAACAAAAACAAGAAATAAATAAAAAAATACGAAAAAAAAAAAAAAACTTTTGCTTGCACTTACCTCACACAACGACCCCGAGTGTCCAAGTGGACATATGCACTTAAATTTCCCAATCATGTCCACACATTCGCCACCGTTGCGACAAGGTGATTTTGCGCATTCATTGATGTCCGTCTCACAGTCCCGTCCTGTCAAAGAGAGGAAGAAAAGTCAACGAAAAAAAACTGGTTATTGAAGTATATTTCTATATACAATATATACAAATACATATAGATACAACGACGTGTTCGATGTCGAGGAGTTAGATATAACGCACCTGTGTAGCCCGTTACACACGCACAATGATAATCGTTGACCAAGTCAATGCAGGTTGCTCCGTTCTTGCATTGGCCTCTGCAATCATCCAGGTCTTTGGCACAGGTTGGCCCACCCCAGCCTTTCAGGCATTGGCATGAGAAAGAGCCCGGCAAATTATGACACTTTTCCGCATTGGTACAGGGCCCCAGATCTGTGGCCAAATTCGACTCACATTCGTTGACATCCATCTGGCATATGTCGCCGGTCCACTCGGGGGGGCATTCGCATCGAAAGCCCCCGACGAGGTCTATACAAGTGCCACCGTGCTCGCAGGGACCTCCGGCGCACTCGTCAATGTCTGTAAGTGGATTGGATTGTGTGTTTATTTTTTTTTTATTCTTGTTTTAATATATAAAATGTTGTCCCGTTCACAAATCTACAATCTACAATTTGAACAACTTTATCTCGGGGACCCGATCGCGGAGCATAAATTGTGCTCACTCGCACACCAAGCTGCGCTCGAAAAACATCTTATATAGGTACAGTGACTCTGTGGCGGTCGAGCTGAGCTCGAGATCAGTAGAACATATGCAATATCATCATAACCTAAATGTTGGCTGTTTTTTTTGTTTTTGTTTTGTCTTGTTCGGGCTGAGCTCAGATGCGCGTATCTGAGAACACGGCACAAATTGTTGTATTTTGTAGAGCAAGCATCTCTGCATAATTATCTCTGAAGTGGACAATGTTCCTCATGGCTGATGAGATACAAACAAAAACAACAAAAACACACATTCACATACCGGACAATAGATACTGAGGATGCTGGGCCTGGGGATGCTGCGTGTGAGCCAAAGAGCAAATGTAACCTTTTCGATGATGACATATATGCGCGCGGACAGAGAAGAGCAAACAACTTAAGGTTATGGGTGCTTTGACTTGACATCTTGTTTGCACTTCCACAGAATGGGTTTTTATTTTTCAAGTGTTTTAAAGCATTTTTCGTGTAATTTTTTGTTTTTTATTTTTTTTTTCATTATTTTGTCCGTAATTGCGTTTGGTTTTTTTTTATTTGATTTTTCTTTGTTTTCCGGAACGCAACTCGCTAATGGCTTGAGATGGGATAAATATTCAAATCTTGATTGCTAAGTGTGTGGATGCAACACCCACCACAAAACGATTTGTTTGTTTATTAATTATCGCGTTTGGTTAACTTGGGGGTAAACAAACTAAATAACTATGATGGTGAATGAAAAAAAAAACAGTCACGCATCAAAAAAGGGTATGACGAATTACAGTGGGGTTATATAGATTGGTCTAAAATTCGAAATAAATTAATCAAAATTTTTAGGATTCTATTATTTTAAGCCCTTACGATTTGATGAGATCCAGATTCTAGAAATTTGAACGCAATTCCTAAATAAAAGACTCCCTAAAATTATTTTTGGAAAAAAGTCAGAAAACATTTTGGAAATGAGTCATAAATATGAAAAAAAAAATTCAAAATTCTGGTCGCAGCGCATTTGATGGAAATAACGTCAGAAAACTTTTTGGGAAAAATGCCAAAAATTCAAGAAAGTATGCCAGAATCTAGTATGAACAATTTTCTGGCGTTTTTAACAAAACAATTTTCATTTTAATGGAAATAACACCAGAAATTTTTCTGGGAAAATTCCAGCAATTCAAGAACGATAGCCAGAATATAGTATGAAGAAATTTCTGGTGTTTTTACCAAAAAAAATCTCATTTTAATGGAAATAAGTCAAAATACTTTTTGGCAAAAATGCCAGAATTTCAAGAAAGATTGTCAGAATCTTGTATGTAAAAATTTCTGTCGTTTTTACCACAAAAAAAAACTCATTTTAATGGAAATAACGTCAGAAATCTGTTTGGGAAAAAACCAGAAATTCAAGAAACATTGACATTCTGGTAGCAAACAAATTTTCGGGATTTTACTTTAGCTGTCTAATTTGCATAAAATTTTGTACAGAGCATTTTTATGTAATTCCCCAAAGAAAAATTTGGAATTTTAGTTTAATTTCATCTAAAACGGAAACGGAATTTTTTTTTTTTTTTTCTTCAAATTTTCTCGAAAATCCATGAAGGATTTTGACCAAATTTTATGCCTATAATAACTATCTAAATTAGTGTTAAGAACACTGCTTTTCAGGTTTTTGCCAAAACATTACAGAAATAGGGTTTGAGGTTTTTTGAGAAAATTGAGTTATTTTTTAGTTATTCTTATAAATTTATTGGTTTGAATAATTTTGGTATAATTTTCTGATCTGAGGCTCAGACAACATGGAATTTAAATATTTCGAAAATATTTTTTTTTTTAAACAAAAACAAATCGAACAAAAGCAATTTGTTTGGTACTTCTGACTTTTTTTGTAGCTAAATTTAATTAGTGACTTTGAACTGGTCAGAGTCAGTATACAAAACTTATTTTTTTTCCAATTAAAACACTTAGATTGTCCCACTGTTACCGAAAATACGCACAGTGAAGGCTTTGCTATAATCCATCAGTTAAATGACAGATGAGTGATTGCTCGGATGACCCTCTGTGTGTACCTTTTTTTGTTTTTTGGACACGCAAATGAGGAAAACAATTTTCTTGATGGAAAAAATAATCATAGAAACAAAAATTTTTATATCTACCTTATTTGAGGGCTAAACCCCCCGAAGGTGGTTGAATGTTATTCATATAATTTGTTTGTATCAATCTAGAATATACTTTTGTTAACACAATTTGATTGGTTTAATTTTTTGTTTTGGAAGATATTATGTAGAATTTGATTCTTGAGATTTCATTTGCCACTCCTATATAAGTTGTTGAAATAAATGTGGGTATATACACTTTGATTAAAGAGCTTAAAGATCAAAGAGTCAATTTGGATGATTTTTTAAATTAATTGTAATTTTAGGAAAATTTTATTATTTCTTAAGGTGTGTCCAAGCCAAGGAATGATTTGGAACGCTTGGGAACATGCGAAGAGTTGAAAATAAAATTTTCAAAAAGTTGCACTAGGAGACCCGGGAGGAGGAGCAAGATGAACTTAGCTACCCACTTACATTATTAAAACTTTAAAGAGTAAATTACAAATCTTGTGTTGGGCGCCAATTATCTCTTCGATTGGTGGTTCAATTACAAGCTTAAAAACATTCTTGTATATTGTTCTTAACTATAAACAGAAGAAGCTTGTTAAAAAAAACAAGTGAATCAACGTCTTAGCGATGTCATAACCAAAATCCTAAAGCGAGAACACTGTTTTGAAACCGAAATCAGCTGTATGATCATTAGTAGAAAAAAAATACATACGTAATATGATAAAGACAAGAGTATAGCATCACGACGCACGGTTAAGACAAGAAGTCTAACCTAAATCATACTGTAAGATCGGGGTACAAGAGTAGAAGGAATATTCCAGTTTCTATAAACAACTATAACCCCCTCTTTTCCAAAACATAGGTAAAGGCTTATTTGCTCAGCAAAATTTTTATTTAAATTAACGATGGCGACACACGTATAACGACATATTTGTTTTCTTTCAAAACTAATGGTTTCAAATCTTCTCCTAGCCATCAGGACAAAACAAATCACATATTGCAAAAAACTGTCTTTCAAACATTAATCTAATCCTCAACTAACACAACAAACTCATGTTTATATTAGATTTTTTTTTGTATATTTCATTTCATGGAAAACGTCAAAACAAATTGCAAAACATTCCAAATTCCAACTTGAATGACAGCTACTACGAAGACTTTGTAAAAAAAAAGCCACAAACGTTGACTCCTTGATCGGTTCCCTGCGATAAAAAATGTTCACTTTGACAACTTTCTCATTAAAAGTGCGTTTGTTTTTTTTCATTTAGTTGTAGTCCGTTGAGTTTAAATCAAAACGAAAAATTGTGTTCATGCGCTTCGAGCGCGCACACTCTAACGCCACTCTAGTATTTTTTTTAAATAAAAACAAAAAAAGAGTAACAACAACAAAAAAAAAATACTAAGATACACTTTAACACGACTTAGGTATATACTCACTTATTTCGCATGCGGGACCCGTCCAACCGGGCGCACAGGTACAAGTGAATTCAGCCACAGGTGGAGTGGTTAGACTCATTTTTGCCATTGCACTGCCGCTGCTAGTGCCTCCGTTCATCGGATTACGATTGCGTCCAACTGGTTTGCCCATGGAACTCATGCCTCGCATGCCTCGCACACTTAGTCCCGTAGCCATTCCCATCGAATCAGTCATTTTTTGCGATTCCTGTAAAATGCAAAAATTCATTAAAAAAGAAACACATACATACATACACGGAATATCTATGCAACAACAACTTAATGTATAATGTACAACCGATTGAATAAAAAAATTAAATCTATCTAAAGACGGTCCAACAAAAAGTATCTATATCTATTTACCTTGAGTGTGCATGTGCCTCCATTCTTACACGGTTGCGTCGCGCACGGATGCTCCACAATCTCGCACCGTTCGCCGGAGAGGCCTTCTGCGCATGTGCAGCGATATTGATCAGGTGCCGTATTCTCGCATGTCCCTCCGTGCATGCAAGGCTCATGGGTGCCACAATAATTTAAATCTAAATGAAATAATTAATGTTAGTTGTCAAATTCGCTTCGCTAAATCTTATCGTTTTCGATTTTCGTAGCATTTTTCTTAATTCGACGTTGCGATGCGGCGACCTCATCAGCCAGCCATACTATATAAGCTATATAGCCAAGCCAGCAAATTCAGCAAGCAAGGCAGCCAAAGCCAATATATGCCAGCGAAAACCGAAAACCTCATAAAAAAACTTACCTTGGTCACATAGGATGCCACCCCAATTTGTATCGCATAGACATTGCCAAGCGATACCATTACATGATCCGTGCTTGCAGCCGGGATAGACCATGCACTCGTTGCAGAGGGGTCCACGCCATCCGGGCCGGCATCTGTAAGAAGAGGAAGGGACACACGGCCATAGCCATTATTATTACCCGTTGTTGGTAACAAATTAAACTTTGAACTCTTCCCAAATGAGTTACCGAGGCTATATAGGAGTTGCGAATTAATGGGCTTTTCGCTTGAGGTCTTTCTCGCGCGCCTAATGGGATGATGCACCGTTCGCGTTATGTTGCAAATGGAATTTTTAATAACCCCCAAACCCCCCTCTTCACCAGACACTTCTTTAAGAAGCTATGGTGTGCAGCATGCGATATGATGGGCTATCGGCATTGCTGATGGTCTATGGGAAGTGGCATATAAGAGTATGGGTATATAAGTAATGCGGTGCATTATGAACGACTGTGTTAAAATATAACGAAATTATTTGGGGCTTAAACCGCGATGACCAACCTTCTTTGCCTTACCATCCCCCCTCTCATCAACTTGCCACAAACTTATAATTTCTAATAGGTTTTATGGATGATGAGGCCAAATAGCTATTAGGAACAGGTATGTTTTATTTATAAAAAATAAAAATCGATAGATAAATTGTTTTTTTTTTTTTACAACAACAACTTTGTATGATTTTATGATGAAAGCGATAAAAAACTATGAAGAGAAGCTTGAGAAATTTGAACTTGAGGTCTTTGGGTATGTAAAGATAGTTTATAGAAGATTCGGCATGAAATTGTAATAAGCTTATCGTAAGGTCATTAAAACGAGCTACACTTAACATAAGTATATATCAGTGATCTGTGTATAATAGGAATCAAGGAACTCAATATAATTAATCCAATATAACGGATCCAAACAAGTGAAGAAAGTTGCGACTATACGGTGGTGAAATGCGTTATTTAAGATTTTATACATTCTATAAAATAAAAAAAAGGGTCCTAAGTTCGATAAGTCGTGATGTCAAAAAAGCATTTCAGTAAAAATTTGATAAACGTTGAGTTTGAAATATCAGACTGTCATTGTCAAATGTCATTGCCAAAGAGATTCCAAAATGGATGTGTTCGTTGATTGAACTTCTTACTTACTTTTGCAGTATAACAGTTACTAAAGTTAAAAAGTATTAAATTTTTTTTTTAATTTTAGACATACCTATTGAATTAAAAAACCAGTCAGCTGGGTTTGTATTTAGTTACACAGCTAATGACAATTAAATCCAGGGGCCTGATTCCGTAAAACGAAAACGATCAAACGATATCGTTTTGGCAATAGCTCTCCTTATCTCTCTCTTTATATGTGATAGAGATGGGTATTGTCAAACGATATCGTTCGATCTGTTTCGCTTTACGGAATTAGGCCCCAGTCAATTTGACTGGAAACAGGTCAAAATGGTGGTTCGACAGCTCATAGAGAAAAAGGTTATGGTTCTAGTTACAACTCTCAATCATTCCTGCATGCATGTTGTTTGTCGGCAGAAATAGTTGGGACCTTCAGTTTTCTTCGGAATTCGAACGCCTAAGACTTTTAGTGACAAGAAATACTCAAACGAATTGTCTGTTCCTCGCAAGAGGAAGTACCTCTGAAATTTTTTTTTGGTTTTTAGGTGGTGGGATGGACTTTATCTCCACAGACCATCGGCGCAGCGTGACAGACCAACGCACTTACTATTACAACAGTTTACGCGTTTAATCTTACTGATTTAATTGCCACCAAGAGTTTCGTTATGTTTGTACTAGAGGGTTTAACCTATGCTGTTTTGAATATCACCTTGGGCCTTGTATTGTATGTAGTCGCAGACCATAAGTCGCGAATCTCGAATTTCGGGATTTTTGTCCGGGAAATAAGAAGGCGCGGGAAATACCTAAGTCCCAAAAAAACCAACGTTGGGACTAATTTCTCAACAAAAATTTGATCATAATGTTACAGTAAAACTCAGAAATGGGGAAATTCTGGAATATATCGATCTTTGACAGCAGTACCTTCGTCAACACTCTTTCCAGGCTCCTTCTATGGGTCCTGTGTCCTGCTATTTTACATTTGATACTTATGGCTTATTTTTTATGGAAAAAAAAGTTTTACATCTCTTTTGATTGGGACAAAGGTCCCGAAATAGCTTTGGGACTTATGTGTCAGTCACTCACATGAAACAAAAGACCCTTCGGTACTTATGACCTAGGGACTTATGTCCTTGCGCCACTAATATACCAGAACGTTATTAGCCTACCTATTTTGAGTATACCAGGATTGAAAACCAGAAACATGAAACACAGGAAAGGGATTTAATAAAGATTTTTTAATAAACTTCGTATTTTCTTGAAGACGACCATGGCGAGACATTTTAAGTATCGATCTAAAAATAGCTAAATCTAAATTAAAAACTGATTTAAATATACTTTATGTTACTCCTAATTCTAAATATCCGATGATAAAAAAAAATCAAAGCTTGCGCAATATGTCCGCCTTGAAATGTTAAATATCAAAGTAAACCACACAAATAAAAACTATTTTTCCATTTTATTTAATTAAAATTCAGAAAAAAAAACAACCTATGTATCTGACTTTTTTTTCGCTAAATATGTTATTATCGAACAATCGAACCCTTCACGACTGTCATGTCTCCTTAGTTGGGTATATAGTACTTTTTAGCCACCCTTGTTGTTGCAGCTCTGGCAAATTTGTTTAAACTAAAAACATATCTCCACTATACAAGAAAAAAAAAACAGAACTCCCAAGCTCAAGCTATAGGTAACATTGCACGATACTTGTGTTGCATTAGCAACAACGTTGCTTCGTCGTCGAACCAAAAGACGAGGTTCTCCCAAAAACCGTCACCAAATAGTATAGGTATATAGATTTAGTATAAGGAGTTACACTGTGTTATGGTATGGAACGCTGCCGCCGCCGACGAAGCAACATTCCTGATAGTATGTTCCAAGTCAAACCAAAAGTCTTGTACTCGCCCTCGAAGTGACACATTTTGTCCCGTAGTGCAACAAGATTCTCTATTTCCGATCCAAGGTTTTACAACAACAAACAACATCACCATCAGCCAGCAGGATTGCAGTATTGTTGTGTTTGATTTTAATTACCATTCCCGATCGAGGTGTACCTACACCATCACTTGGTCTACACAAATCCAGCTGATGGGGTTCTTTCTTTCTTCCTTCTCCGAATCTCAACATTGCGGTGATCATTGTTCTGAGGTGAAATTTGATTTCAAAATAAATCCAAGTGACTGACTTGCTATTTGTGGAATACGATAAAAAAAAAAAACCAAGTCAAGGCGTTTTAGATTCTTCGACTTGGAGGAGGAACAAAAAAAAAGAAGACTCGACGACCGACTCCGAGGAGATCAGGGAATAACAAAAAAAGAGTAACGCTCAGTTGAACGTTATTTGCATAACAACCACATCACTTTTAAATGCCTCCGTGTTGAAAAACTTAATTGAACAAACGTATCTGCGGCAACTATCGCCGCTCTGGCTATACATCCTCTTTTTTTTCGTTGTTGTTGTTCATTTTCGAAGTGAAGAGGACATAAAAACACTGAAAGACTAAAACCAAACCACTATGTTGGATCTCCTCGCCAAAAGTGAAGTTCTTCTCGATAGAGTCGAATAGAGTCGTGGATTGCAAGCAAGAAGCGCAATGTCCGTCCGTCAGCTATACATACATATGAGTCGAGCGCAGTATGTTGTAGCCTGTCCAATGACGACGAGGACGAAGACGGCCCCGAATCGATTCGAAAAACGGGGTATACGCTAATGATGGGTGATGTTTCCTAGTTTTTGTGGTCGGATCAATTGTCTTAATTGCCTCTGGTAAACGCTGTCTTCACTATTCCCCTTGCCGCCTTCTTGGTTCTCGGGATCTTTTGTTTTTTATATTTAACAGCAACCACCAACTGTTGCTTACCAGAGTTTCAAGTCCAACAACAACGACCGAGACCGACCCGACGAGCAACGATCGACGATCGAATGGAATAACTTGGCAGGAACACCAACAACATCACTACAATATCAACGCCACAGCTTCCAATTTCAAACATAGTATAACAAAAAGCCAGAAGCATTGCAAAGAAAGAACTATACAAAAACAGCACACAAGAAATAAATGTTCCACGTAATGTCCTGATGCACACCTGTTTGATTGGTATCTTCATTTAAATTGCAAATGTGACCGGAGCAGTCCATCAGTCAGACGACGACTGACGACGAAGACGATGCGACTTATATAATGTATGTTATATGTATGTTGAGATTTATGAAAGCCTTCTCTTCTGGGTCGTCCGTCATCAGTGTGCGGTTCTTTCCAAGCGACGAAGACCGACGATGGAAGAAGCTTAATTACCACGACACCGAATCTTTGCACCTAATTATAACGTCATTTACCATGACAAGTCAGTCGTTGCAATCAAGCTCAGTATCAACCCACCAATTAACTCGGTTTTGTCACCATCATCATCATCATCACCACCACCACATCCCAATGGGGTAGACGCGCCGTCAAGTGAAGTGATACTCTTCATTAGTGCCAGTTAGCGATTGCATATCGGAATTGTATGTATATAGGGACGCGACGCGGCGCGACGAGACGATGCGACAGTGGCCCGGGACCCCTTTTTCCATCGGGCTTTTTGGATTGGGTTCCTGCACTGAGCTAACAACTCAATTAATAACAATTTCTCAGAACAATAAAGAAGATTTCACAAATTATCTCCCCGAGATGGATGGAGCACCGGTATCTGTATCGGTACCGGCATAGATGCGGCATTACAGCGCTACAGGTCTCCGATCCGGGCCAACATCGCAACATACATCACTACGTTATCGATATCGAAGGCAATTTCAATTTCGCCAACTAACAAGAAGGAGGGCGAGCGACGACCGACGCCACCACCGCCGCTGCGTCGTGCCTTACAGTGGATCGCGATTAATATATGTTAAACCTATAAGAAAAATTTAAAGCAATAACTGAAGAAAATTGGGACGTTTTTCTCAAAACCTATTGTGCTGGCGAATAGAAGAGCTTTTTCTTCTTTTTTTATTTAGAATTTTAAAAACTCCAATTTTTGTCTAGAATTTTTTTTTTTTAGGTTCAGTAATTATCGAGAAATTTTCAAAAAAGCGGTAAACACCAAAATCCAGCTTTGAATTGGAAGAAAAACTCTTATTTTACTTCGTTAAGTTTTTTGATTATGGAAGCTCACTGAAAGCTCGGTTTTACCAAGTTTTTCATCGAGGTATACCTACACCATCACTTGATCCACACAAATCCAGCCGATGGGGTTCTTTCTCCCTTCTCCGAATCTCAGTCAAAAGAAGATAAAGTGAAGTTTTCTGATTATGAAAGCTCACTGAAAGCTCAGTGTTACCAAGTTTTCCACATCAATTGAGTGATCGAGGTGTACCTACTCCGTTACTTGTTCTAGACAAATCCAGCTGATGGGATTCTTTCTTCCTTCTCTGAATCTCAGTCTAAAGAAGCCAAACTCTAATTTTACTGCGTTAAGTTTTATAATTATGAAAGCTCACTGAAAGCTCACTGAAAGCTCAGTTTCACCAAGTTTTCCTTCTTAATCAAGCGATTATAACGAATTTGTTTGCTTTTTCTTAAATTTAATAGTTTTTATTAGAAAATAAGTTTTTCTTCATTTCTGAAACAGTCCCACTGTGCAGCCAAAACTGAACTATTGCGATCTGAACGATTGGTCTACTATAGCTCTGTGTGCCAAAAGCTGCTTAGCGTTTTATTATTTTTTTTACCATTTTTTTTTTATTTCGGTGCATGCAACTGCACATACCATAGGCGCACTATACATACAGTCAACAACGGAATCTCTGGCCGGATAGAGAAGAGACGTATAATTTATGATTTCATTAAACAGGGTTTATCTGCGGACGAATCTATGGCATGTCATGTAGTCTCGGGACTCCTCAACTAAGCTAAGAGAGATCCATAGATCCGAACAACAACGTGCAAAAAAGAAGTAATTTTTTGGAGCCGATAACAACGACGATGGACTGACAACAAAACATCCACAAGGTAACCAGCAAACCAGGACGTCGTCGTCGTCTCTAGTCGCTCGTATATACATAGCTCCTCATCAGATCAGAGCTTGAGGTGGAAGTTAAAAAAAAAAAATCAAGAAAAAAATACCCGATGCTTGTTAAATAGCACAATCGTGAGTACGGTGTTCTCTTTTTGATTGCGATGATGTTGTGAGGAGTTCGAATTTCACACAAATGCTGTAGACAGAGAAAGATACCTCTACTTCCACGTTCCACTATCAACTGACTGTGCAGCTGCTGATGTTGATGCTGGAACACTAGAGAGATGCATCAAAGCTGCAATTTTCATGAATTGAATAATGGCTGTTACTGACCGAGTGGTGATGTTATGGTTAGTTGAGTACACTAACGCTCTCTATGGGCCAACTGCTATTATATTGTAGGTGATGTACTGTACTGTGTTAGGAGGCTTTTTTTTCCTGGCCATTTTATATAGCCTCTTCCGTCGGCTCATGTCAGACTTTACTGCATCCTATTCCTATACCAACCAACCAACCGAGAAAACCAATCACGTATTCTATGTTAAACATTTTTTGTGATGCTCATCCTTGGCTTGTACCAACGTATAGCGTTTGAGTTTGGGAGCTCTTCAAAGTTGAAATGAAATGAAAGACTCTGGCTGTTTCTTATCTTTCGATGGAATGGGAGATGAGTTGTTATAGTTATTTTTTTGTTGTTTTGTTTTCTATTTTAACAAAAGCCGACCTTAAACGAACGGTACTGTTCACACAAAGTAGCTACACACCAAGATCATAGAAACAACTTGTTTTTTTTTTTGGACAGAGATTTTGGAAGCCCTGATGTTGGTTCATTTCAAGAGGTGTGGATAGGTTGAAATAAATGGAAACTGATGTTCTGGGCTTTGGCTTGGATCTTATCTAATCTCATGGCTGACCCAAAAGAGCTCTGTTGTTGCGTCATCCTCATCAGATAAATTATGCAATTTTAAGCTATGAAAACTACTATTAAAATTATAAGATTATTACTTTGAACCAAGTGAAAAAAGTCCTATCAAAACGACGGACGTTTCGGTTATGTTGGTAATGGGTAGATAATTTAATGTCCGATAAACAAAAATTTATTAAAGTAGATAAGTAACATAAATCAGATATTATTGCATATATCCGGCTCGAAAGACCAAATATTTTTATCAAAACATGTAAAACGGGGCATGAAGTTAATTCGTAAGACTTGGAAGATCATAAGATATACATTTTAGGCCATTAAAACTATAAAAATTAAGATTCTACATAAATAATTTTTATGAAACCACAAAAACAGGAAATACTGTCGGTTCACAGCTTAAGTTCCTCGAATGCACATAATACACCACCAGCGAACTGTAAATTACAATTGTTTTACTTGATTAGTCACTGACAACTGCGAATTGCCATAAAACAGAAACAAGTTAAATGGGTGTTTTAGGTTAAATTCGAATTTCCTACTCGAATTATTTACTCCCTCCCTAGTTTGTGGAATGCGTTATGATTTTGTGGATTCTGAATTGACGTTTATCAGTTCGTAGAAGATTAAGGTGTTGGTGGCGTAACAGATATAAAATTTTCGTATTTAAATTAATTACTGTAGAAATGTTTTCAAATAATATTTGTTGATTGTAATTTATTCACTTCATCAAAAAGTTAAAATAAAAATGTACATTGTACATGGTTGTTTTTTGCTCTAAAAATTGCTTTAAAAGATTTATTTGAATTCATAGGTCACAGCTCATGTCCAAGACATGACAGTTTACTGTTAACAATCTCAGAAACACCCCTATATTGATTAAAATTCAAGTTTTACAAAATGGGTGTCTCCATCCATTCTTTATATTTCTTTTTATAGTGTAAGTTAAAAAGAAACGTCATGTAAATCAGCATATTAAAAGGAACATACCAAGTATTCTTCACGGAAATAAAGTTTCAATTTTTATTGCTTTAACTTATGTTCTACTATCTATATGGTCAAAAAAAAAATGTTCAACTCATTAAGAAGTCACATTTTCTATGTTCTAATAAATAAACATTCTGTCAATACTCAATAAAAGATTTTATTCAAATTAGCTATCGAATTAATTTATGAGTATATGAAAATTTGTCAGATTTATTTAATTTTTTATTATATTAACTTGAAATTGTTTTATTCAAATCCTTATATAAGATAAAATATGTTATGGATTGTAATAAAAATAAATCTAAACAAATTTTCTAATGCAAATTTAAATGAGCTGCAAAATAGCAAACTAATAAATAAGCATAAATGACAGCTTGTTTATATGTGACATGAGTCTATGAAAAATGAAGTAGTGAATAGTGAAAGGTAAATTTTTTTGGTTGGAAATTAAATGGCATTTTGTGACTTGAGTAAATTTATAGAATACCATTTGTATGAAATCGTGTGAAAGTAAATATTGTGTTGCAATTCTATGGATACCGGTAAAAACAGCATAACTCCATTTTTTTTAAATTGAGTTATAGATGAAGAACTATACAAAAAATATCTATTTTCATTTGGTCTTAATAGTAAAAAGGTCTGTTCGCGTACTTGCCCGAAACTGGCAGATTCTACCAGATTTATTTTTTTTATATGAACTTTGACAGTCTTTCGGGCTAAAAATGGTAGAAATGGGTAGGTTTGGGGAGTAAACGAACAAGGGTAAAGTCTAAGTGAACCGATTCATAAGATATTCCATGGCCCTAACAACAGTTCAGTTTTGTTTTTTAACTGGATTTTTAATTTTAAAATCTATCTGGAAAAAAAGAAGAATTTTGACTTATGTTGTTTTGATCAGACTCCATAGAATTTTAATTTCAGGCTTATAAATTCATTTAGACATACCATAAATGCGAACCTTACAGTAGACAATATTAGGCGTGTTTTTTTGCAATCCCGGGGGAATTGGATGAAAAAAACGACCTCAGTTCTAAACACTTTACATGTTAAATTCAAAAAATAACTAATTCCCAGCAGGCTTAGCTAAATCCAGAGAATTCTCGGGGCTCAACTGTACTACCGACTCAAATTACATACTTGTTATCGATAGTTTGTATGAAACTCCATTTTGTCTTTTTTTTCAACAAATTGTCCCCGGGATTGCAAAACTAAATGCACCTATTAATGCTAAAAATATATTTAACAAATATTTTAGGAAAATGAATCGAACGGCAATAAATGCACATTCCCAAAGAACCGCAAAAAAGGACTCGAAAAAAATTTGAAACTCCTGCTGCAATTTCAATGAAACAAAATTTTGATTGGATTCAGATATGCATCAATGCCGGGAGGATTCTCGAAGTATTTTTTAAGTTAAACCGCCGGACTTCAAAGGCGGATCAGCAATATAGACAATTAGAAACTACCATTCCTGATGAAAATCAACCCCAGCTTCAAATAGTTGCAAGTTAAATAACAACTTTTCGCCTAATTTATTCTTAATTCCATTTGCAACAATGTTTTTAAACAAACAAAAGTGAAAAAAAACTAAAACAACTCAGGAAAATGTCTGTCATGTGGTAAAATGCTAATAAAAAAATAAAATACTCACTCGCATGCTCCTGGTTGTTCGCATTTCCCATGCGTCGGATCACAGCCTGGTTTACATATCGCCTTCTCGCAATTAACTCCTTGCCAACCATTAAGGCACACCTTCTGACCCTCCGATCCGCATGTATGATGCCCGAACTGGTCATTCCTTGGCCGACAGAACGTTGTACATGTCGTATTGTAGTATGTAACTGCACACTGAACTCTCACCCGGTATGTTATGCGGGCATTCTTCCCGATGTGATCGAGTGTCTTCCATTCGGGCGATGGTAGGATGACGCCCGAAAAAGTTGCTTCTTCAATTAACC
Organism: Epistrophe grossulariae; assembly: GCA_929447395.1. Lineage (NCBI taxonomy): Eukaryota > Metazoa > Arthropoda > Insecta > Diptera > Syrphidae > Epistrophe > Epistrophe grossulariae. The sequence continues at coordinate 149,380,242 of OV839567.1, read as the reverse complement.
TCTCAGCATCTTGGTTAGGACGACATGGACCACCAAAGTGAAAATAAGACGATGAAATCCAACGACATATTCCGAAAGCCACCAAGTCCAACAAAAATATACAGACCATGGCAAATGCAACGCGATGAGACGTCAAGAAATAGAAAACCGCACCGCAAAAAAAAGAAGAAAGAAAAGACAATTGTTTACATTAGACAAGATAGATACTCCTGAGATGTTTGTTTTGAGAAAACTCCTACTGGTACTGTTCGAGTGTCTTATACACAACCTCTTCTTCCTCCTCTTGCTCGTCCTCATCTCTCACTTAGGTATAGGAATAAATTTGGAATTTTAAATAAGGACATCGGCTAATTAATCGTATGTTTTACCCGCATGTGCACATTCAAATGCCAAACAGAGAGCCTCTGGCTGCTGCTTCGACTGGATGTGGTGCAATATGCAAAATAGGCACATGCACTACAGGTCTCTATATACCTATAGAAAACAGCCTTAAAGCCTTTAGCCACAGATAACACTTGCAACTGTTGACGCTAACGCTTAGTTTTGTTGCATGCACGTTTACCTATTTCTGTGGAAATAAAGCCAAACAAAAGGAGGAAGCGCGCTACTCGACAATCCAGTAACAGAAACACATGACTACTCCAAAGTGGGTATGGCATATTGGCAACAATAATTACCTGGATAGGAGGTGTTGTACATATCCAGTGCTTGTAGGATCAACGTAAACGACTTCTGAAATTGCAAAAAAAAAAATAAAAAAAAAATAAATGAGTAAAATAGAAAATAACGAATTAAATGTGGTATAAGGGGCATGGTCTTGTTATTTATTTTTCTGTGGCATGGAGCAGATCATTTTGTCACGTCTCGCGACGTCGTCGTCGACGTTGTTGTTGTTGTCGTTGTCGTAGAAGTAGCAGTTGCCGTTGTAGTCTCTTCACCTTTTGACCTGTCTCAACAGTTCCTGAGAATTTATTTTGAAGCGCACCACACCAACTTCACAAAAGCACCTATATAACAAAATCGATATCTCTCGATGAAGAATCCGGGAACTCGGTCAAAATTATTTCGTATATACCTATTGTTTAGAGTAATTGAATAAACTCAAAAAAAATTATTATGGTTTGATTATTGATTTAAACAGCTATTTAAACAAGTCTCTCCCACACTCTATGGATACATACTGGGTCGCATTTGAATGTGACCTGAGGAATCATCCTCTCAAACCAACCAACCTACCAATCAAATGTTCATTCGATCTTGACAAGGTCCTTGTTTCTGGCTCATATACTGAGAGATCATCCCAGTTTCGGGGATAAACACGAGTTAACCGCTGAAAATGTTTTTCAGTCAATTTAGATCTCGAGTTAACTCGATGAATTTGGTGAATTAACTCTGGATTAACTGAATAGATATTTTTAACAGAATTGCACTGAACGCGTCCAGTATTCCGTTTATTCCACTCTTCACATGGAATGAAAAGAATGCATTCCAAATAGGTGACGTGAAATAAGACCCAACGAAATATTTCGTTTTGAAAAGGGAAATAGACCAAATTGGCTTTATTTCCATTTCTAAAAAGAAATAAGGCCAAATTTGACTTGGAAATAAAGCCGAATGTTTTTTTTTCAACACTTTAACTACATAAGAAAGTTTGAGGTACCTCAAAATACATTGAAACTGAAACAATTTTGACATTTCGCACATTGAAACAACAACAAATGAGAGTCATCAGTTCGGTTTTTTAGATTTTCTTCCTATCCTAGGAGAGGCCTAGTGAGAGGCCTCACCCCACACTTTTCTTGTCAATAAGAACTGCCGTGATACCTCAATCTTCCCAATCTAAACAGTGCAGTGTCTAATGAAATACACTCATTGCGTTCAGTGCAATTGACGTACCTATTATCTCTTAAGGCAGTTTCGCATTTGTATTATTTATTTAGAAGCAGGAAAACAACGCGAATAAAGGTCCCAAGTGGTTTAAGGGCCAGTTTCACAGTGCACACTTAACAAAATAAATGGCACTTAATTTTCCCATTTGAGCACTTTAGCCGCAGTTTTACTGTCTGGAGTAAGTGGAACTTCAGTAGCCAACATGGGAGACTTAAGTGTCACTTACTTGTATCCATTTTGTACTTTAAGGGCCAGTTTCACAGTGCACACTTAACAAAATAAATGGCACTTAATTTTCCCATTTGAGCACTTTAGCCGCAGTTTTACTGTCTGGAGTAAGTGGAACTTCAGTAGCCAACATGGGAGACTTAAGTGTCACTTACTTCGATAAGTTTACACTTTGACATTGTGCATAAGTTTTCCATATTTGACACTTAAGTGACACTTAATCGAGTGTGAAACTGGGCCTAAGAATACATGAGTACGGAAAATTAAAATAAACAAAACATTAATGTTTATTCATTTGATTTGACACCGAATAACTGATTTGCATTTCTTTAGTTCTGTTTCTTTATTCATTCCATTCTGGATATTATTTTCTATTTATTAGACATCTCAGCTAAACATCTTAGTTAAACGAACAGGATTCCTTAGCAAAATTTTTAAGCTTTGCTTTCAAAATGCTGAGGAAACAATCTTGGATTCCCTTGCTCACTTTTTAAGTGAGAAATTTCTCTCAGATCTCATTTTTCGGAACACGCCAGTTCTATTTCTTATCCGGAATAAATAAAGAAACACAATCAATGGTCACGTTCGGGGATCAATCCAAAGCTATCCGGATAAGTTTTCTGTTGTTGTAATCTCTTGTGACAAAACAGCTGATGCAACAACAACCCAAAGTATCTGGACATTTTTCGATGCGTGGATAGCCTATCTGATAGTTGACCGAACGCAAGGAATGTCAAAAAGAAGCCAAATTACGGAGTAGACGGAAAAGTCATCGTAACTATACCTAATACCACGTTTACATTAAGCATGACACACATTTCTCCTGTTCGTTTATTTCCCAAAACTGCCAATTTATACCAATTTTAATTAAAAGTTCTGTCAAATTTCATATAAAAAAAAATTGGACCAAAATCAACAGAAACTGTCAGTTCAAAGAAGTAAACGAACAGACCTATTATTTATAGATCATAATATGACATACAGCTTTGCTCACGAGTTGACAGTGTGTACGTATATATACTCTGACAGGCATATTTTCTATCTATCTATCTTATTTAAAATAAGCTATTCTCTTTTAAAGATCATTGACAATTTCTTTCTTTTGGCGTTTTCGATTGGTCGCCCAGAAGCCTTCTGAACTCCACAAAATGACAGTTCTTCTGAAGCTGAAGCCCAAACTTTTTCGCAAACTTTTCCCAAACAGTAAAGAAGCACACCCAAGGAAATTTGGTGGAAAATCAGTCCCAGTGAAAGGGGATAAATTAATGTCTTATTTTATTAATACGAGCCTCAGAGCTTGTTGTTGTTATGAATTCTGACAGAACAGAATATTTTTTGGATGACGTGAAACTTCAAATTTTGGGACAATAGCCTATTTCATTTACTTTGAAACTCTGTGCATTTCTGTAAATTTATACACCAAAGTCTGTCAAAGTTCATATAAAATTCACACAAATGCACAGAGTTTTAAAGAAAGGAACACACCTAATATGTGATGAGTGTCAGATTGCCAAATAAAGGTTTGTTCGCTTACTTGCCTGAAACTGCCAGATTCTACCAGTTTTATTTTTTTTTTTATGAACTTTGATAGTCTTTCGGCCTAAAAATGGTAGAAATGAGTAGGCTAAGGAAGTAAACAAACAAGGTTTAATTCGGGTTAAGAAACATTTTTCAGAATTTCCAATCTATTCAATGGTAATTTTGTTTAGTTTTTGGAAATTTATTTGCCTTAAAAGTTGTAAATTTTTGTTTAAGTGTATAAATTCTTAAATTAATGTAGACCTGAATCCTATAACTCAAGTTGATTTATTGCACTTTCGAATAAAAATCTATTTTGATTGCTAAATGTCGATGAAGCACAAATAATAAAAAAAATGATACATACGACGAATCTTGGATAGATTGGATATGCAATGCGTGTGTGCATGGATGAGATAATAATAATTGAAAGCCCTCTTCCAACCGATTTGTCCATCATTCGGTCAGTTGTTGAGTATACTCAATACAATTAAAAAAATATATATATATACTCTACGAGTCGAGGATACTAAATAGAAAGACATTTTAATGAGAATTTCCTGGCTTCCAGCTGAGAAACGTCGTTTGCATTTAATTACTATCTTCTATGAGTTTGAATTCAGAAGATAGAAAGAGATAGATAGAGGTAGAGCTATATAGAGATCAAGACTCATGTGTGTGGATGGGGCTTTATTACATTTTGACATCAGATATTTTTACACAAATAATAAATATAAAAACAATTTAATACGAAAAACAACATTATTCTGCAAAAGATCACGGAACGTTTAGTTTGCTATAGCTACGTGATGGTTTGATCAGAAAAAAAAAAAAAACAAACATAGTATTTAATCATAATTTGTACATGTAAGGCCCCCCCAATTAGGACTATAAGTATATGTGTGTAGGGATAGATAAACGATCGTGTTCTATGAAAGGTTATGAGGTTCCTACAACTCTATGATGTCCATCACATCATAATAATGTAGGGAACAGACTTATTGACTCTAATTTATGGATATCAATCACGTTGGCGTCACTCTTCTCGCGTATATATTTGCTTTGTATAGGGTTGTTATGCCTAGTGTGACCAGTCTGTTTGATTGGTTTTTATTTTTGAATTGTTTTATGATTTCTATATTGGCACTATAGAGGGCAGGTTAAAACAAAGCAAACTCAACATTAGCTATGGGTTAATTCAAACTTCTTATCTTGATATATTTATTTATCTCCTGAAAACTTTGACATAATCATTCAAAAACTACAAAAAAGTATGGTTTTCTGTTGTAGTTTTCATTTGAGAAGATCGTGAATTAAAAAAGAAAACGAAAAAATTACCAACATTGTTTTATATGTACATATAAAAAAATTATTTTATTCTAAAATATAAAAAAATAATGTTTGTGTGTTTGTCTTCTATGATTTTGCGGATCGTTAATCTGTTTGGTCTGAAAATCTCAGACTTTGTTCATTTTATTGGCGGGAAGGTCTGGAAAATAGTTTTAGGTAAATTCCTGCATTGCCACGCCTACTTTTCTTATATATTGTTTTCCTCCTTAACATTCTAAAGTCCTAATAAAGCAACAAAATTGTTATTTAGCTTTCTTGAACCTTAGGCATCTCATGTGTCATTTTTTCCCACCCACTGACAAGCCCAATTTCCGTTTATTTGAATAATCATCTTATAAAACATCTCTATAAAAAGCTGAAAATTTGTTACTAAGGTCTTTAGAATTAAAAGTATGATGTACTGCATGTGTAATTTTCCTTAAACATTTCTTATATCTGAATAATTGTCCTTTTATTTAACATCCCAAAATTGAAATTTTAAAACTAAGCTCTCTTGAATATAAGGTCTGCACCACGTCCAAACCTGCACTGTACAATACCTCTCTACAAGTAGGTAATAAAGATTTATGCAACATAAGTCAAAAAACTCTTATTGGCTGACTGGTCCCATTATTGTCAATAAATTTTACTTTGCTTGCATAAGTGCCACTCATTGCCTCTTAACTCATGACAAACATTTGCCAAACACAAACAAATTCTCCAATAAGGTAAAGATTACTTTTTTAAGTTTTAATTTCATATCTTCTTAATTAAGCAAAGTTTAAACATATATCACCATTATAAGCTTTTAAAAAATCTGGGATTACTATCGATTTTGTATAAATTTCACGTAAATAAAACAAAAGACTATTTAGCTTATTTTCACACCTTGATGGATAAATATGGTGAGAGAGGAATATTTTTCTTTAAACACACCTAATTCATTCATATTCACAAACTTGGTAGTGTTTATTTAAATTAACCTGGGATTTTTTACATATGAATATACAAATATAATGCTCGGAAGATTGTCTATATATGGAATGGATTGATTTTGAAAAAAAAAATAAAAATATTCCCATGAATATTTAAAGAAATAATAAAAAATATCGATTTAGCAGATTTGTTACTGTTTTATTATTTTGGCGTTTGTTCCCAAAGCTCTCTGACCGACATTAGGCTTAATTAGGCAAAATGTTCTTCAACTTTTTTGTTGTTGTTGTTTTGTTGCTTGCTCGAAATGAATTAAGTATTTAAATTTATTAGAGAATGGCCGATTAAATGCTGAATAATCTATTGAATTAATTTTGGATAAAAATGATTCACAAGTTGATGGGTTCTCAGTTAGATAGATTGGTGATTTGTGTCTATGTTAATATTCACAATATATACATATACTTATAGAAAAAAAAAAGAAACATTTATTTGTATCTCGAGAGTTCATTTTAAGTAGCAAAATTCAAAAATTATCTAAAGCTATTATACCTATTATAGGAAATTTTGTATATAAATGTGTGTATGACCTAAAGAGCCATTGGCAGTGTAAATTAAATTTGTCTTAATTTAACGGAATCCATTAATTTTCTATTAATCTTTCTCCATTTTTTTTTAATAAAGCCAATAAAGTATAAAGGTAGCATTTTATGGTAATTTTTGTTTTTTTGTTAAATTGTTAAATGGCTTTGAGAGAATTAAGACACTTTGTTTTGACGATTTGTTAAAAGATTACATAGTTATTTATAAGCAAAGTCTCATGGGAAATAAATCATTGTTATATTTTATTAATTTGTGTCAAAATTATTAATATATTAAAAAATTAAAATAAACACTAAAACTGAGTTGCATGTAATTTGGTCTTTTTAGCAAATAGTAATAATTTGACCAAGAAAATGAAGGGATAAAATTATAACTGTTTTAAAAATTCTCTTATGTTTCGTTAAAAGAAAAAAGAGATATTATGGTTTAATATTTCTTCCTGAATTTTTAAACAAGGAACTGTACTTATTGATCTATATGCGACCTATTGATGTATCACAGAAAAATTAATCAGATAAGTGAGGTTTGAACTAGAACTGGTCACAGGGCATGACAGTCTTTTTAAAATATTGAAACATTTTAGTATCGTCTCGGTATTGTTACGGTAGTCTTGTAGCATTTTCTTAATTTTTTGTGGAAGAATTAATATCCAACTAGAATTGTAATTTGAAAGATGACAAATTCAATTAAAGATGCATTATTTTGTTTTTAATCTTTTCTACCAAGACCACCATGACCACTTACAAAGAATCTTGGTAAATTACAACCCAAAAATTACGGTATTGTCCCGGTCTTATCAAGGATGATTTTAGAGATATTTTGTATTGACTCGTTGATATGGTTTAGATTCCTACCAAATAACGAAATACCTAGTTTCTCCGTGCGATCAGATTAAATTTAAAAAAATATCGTTTACGGCTGCCAATAACTCGTTAGAAACAATACATGGTAGAACGCATGCTATTTACCCACAAAATACTTCATGATAACTTAATTTTTAAGAACAGATCTTATAATTTTCATCACATATGCATCGCTCTACAGTGCGGTTTAGACAAAATAGTTGTTTTTTTTTCATTTGTATGAACCACCCTGATCTATAGGGAACAGAAAATTCAATACAACTTCAAATTTATGTTTTCATTATAGGGTATTCATGCAATGATGTAAAACACGAGATAAGTTTACCATATTTGGTTAAGTTTACGATTTGGTTAATGAAGTGTCAAGTTTTATAAGAGAAATGATTTACACTATTTGATTAATATCAACCAAACGTCATCAGAGACCTAAAAAAAACTCTGCCGGGATCTGTAACTATCGCATTGATATTAGTCCGCGATAAGAGTTGTAAATTAAAACGTAGTTTATAGAAAAAAAAAATAAATAGGACCTCTACATTTTCCGAACATTGTTGATCAGCATTGTTGACTTTCACAAATCCACATAATAGGTCAACCAAATTTCATTTAAGCAGAACTAGGGATCACTTTTTCTTCCGAAAATGAAAGTGAACTAAACTTAAAGAAATGTAGATATCATATCCACCATTATGAAAGACAAGTCCAACATTATGGGAGCGTCACATTATTTTCTTGTATTTACTCATTTTCATTCGAACACTGCCTTGAATTTGCGATTATTTCAGTTCTACTTTTAGCCCCGAAATCTTCGTCTCATCTTATTCCTTTCGGGCTTAAAAAAACACGACTATTATCGTGTATATAAAATTTTTTGAATTTAATTCCGAGACATTCGGCTCTGATTTCGCGTTGGTTTGGAAGAGGTTCTCATATTTAAAAATAATTTCGAAATCTGAACACACTTATTTGTATACATACATATTTTGACGTTTAGTATTTGATGGTTAGTATTTGACGTTTAACAAACAACTGATTCCATTACACAGCATTAAACCAAATGAATTAAAAGGGCATTCATGCAAACTTTTTTTTTTCGGAATTCGTATACGAATTACGACGCGGGGCCTTGTGATGCGCCCGATTGACAAGTAAAAGCGAAGACTTTTTAAACTGAAATGATACTTATAATCAAATTAACCACACTATAAAAGATAGCGTGGTAAGATTTTAACAAAGCAAAATTGTTTATGCTTTTAAACAGGTATTTCTTAAAGGACACTCTGACGTATACGTAATATTTTCAAAATATATTAATTTGGAAATCCTTTTTTTTCTGTCGACAATGCAAAATATTCAATTTTATTTGTGTGTAGTGTAGGTTAGGTTTTACCTTGTACTTATAATGCTTCAAGATGTAAAGAGAGGAGGGTTATCATTCCACGAAATCTAAATTACTCTATTAAACTCGGTCGCCGGTCAGCTATGTTTCTTTTTATAAAGTGGATTTTTCCTAGGCATCTGGCTCAGTGAAAAAAAGAGATTTTCTGTAAGAAATCAATTAAAATATAAAGCCAAAGTGATGATAACCAATAGTTTATCATATTTCTGTTTCAAAACAACAAAAATACAATGATTCAGTTACAAAAAACTACAAAATTAAAGAAAAATCTTAGAAAAGAGAAAGAATTTAACCTCAAAGTGAAAATGACCCTTGTATTAAAAGCTTCTAAAACAAATGGTTCTTTTTAATTTTGAATGTTCATTTTTTGTTGTTTTTCTTTAGCCAGAAGAGAAAAACTAAAATTGTTAAAAAAGCTCATAAAACAGTGAGAAATGTTATAAAAAGATTGAGAATTAGTAAGAAGCCGAAAAAAGCTCGAAGAAACTGTTGTCTGAACGCGATAGACGTTTTGGATAGTTAACAAAACAAAAAAAAACTCCAGGGTGAGTGCGCCAAAATTATAAGATATGGTGAAAAATATCTTAAAATTAATTGTAACGCAGAAACCAAACGAAGAATTTTTAGCAGAGCTGGATTTAATAATAGAATTGCAAGGAAGAAGCCATCCGTAAGAAATATAAAAAGGAATTCACCCACAACTATGCAATGAAAGATTTTTCGTGCTGAAAAAAACTTTACTAACGGATGAAAATAAACTCATTTTTTCATTTTTAAACAATTTGCAAAATAGTGCTGAAAACTTTGGAATCGAAAATACTTTCCATTTCTACCAAGCCAATGATGTAAAACTCTCGATATTTTTGAAACAAGAATAAAATACATTATTGAAAAATAGACTTTCTTTTTCATTTTGCTCTATTTTATACAATTGTTCATACGTAAAAGAGTTTTTTGTATAGGTGAGCCAAATAGGTGGTTTAAATTATAATCATGAATTCTTATAATTTGAATTGTCTTTGAGTTTTCTCAAATTAAGTTAAATTCAGTTAGAGCACATCCATATTCTGTAACATTGTTATCGTATTAATTTATAAAAATGACTTTATCAGTTGTTTCATTATATTATCTTCTCTTAATAACTAAACATATAAACACGGAGTAAAGAATTCTATAATATGATACGTTCTAAGCAAATAAATTAAAAAAATTGAGATCAAATTTGAATAATCATCTAAACTCGTTAGAAAATATAATAGAATACGTGTGTCTTAACTTCTTTTCCTCAAAATGCAACTTTGATTTCATTGATTAGATGAAAGTTAAATTTTGATTTTGGAATATTTAATTTTAAAATACATGATAATAAAAATTAAAACTAAAAAAAATGTATTTATATTTTAGTTAATTTCATAACTTTTTTATTTTAAATTATTTTTGGTTTTAGTTTTTATTATTATATTAAAATTAAATATTGCAATATAACACACACTTTGGTGACAAAAAGCCAAAAAATGCACTAAATTTTGATCTTCTTACCTATAGCATAATTACACTGGTCTGCAAAATTCTCCTATTTGAACAAAACAAAACGGTTCCGGGTTTTTGATGCCGCGAATTCGAATTCAGAAACTGAATTTTGCCAAAAACGAGAAAAAAAAAAATATGAAATATTTTATTTCAGAAATGCATAAACAAACCATTAAATGCTTGTTCCATTTGACCCTATTTGGAATAAACTTTGTTTTTACATTTCATACGTTCAACATTCTAAAACGTATATAAATGTATCGCCACTTATTGAAATTCTCAAGAACTTTGCTCATAAGAAACTACCTGCAGCCCATATGTATCAGGTGAACAACCTCATCATGCCATCTCTTGGCAAACTTTAGGGCTGATCATATATAACATGAAGAATATCCCCTCATATATAAGATTATATTTCCTAGATAAACACTATTGGTATTTGTAAAAATTTTCTTGATTTGCTGTAATTAGTTGAAATTATCACGACTTGCAGGTTGAGTTGAACATGATGCCCCATCTATAGTAATACTATGCCGTTGCCGCCGCTGGGTTGTTGGGCTGCGCGCCACCATCGATCGCCACCGTCCACCATCGTCGTCGTCGTCATCGTCGCCGACAAGCGTATATGTGTATCCATTGATTTCCTTCCATTCCATAAAAAAATATAACCTGGTGTTCCCAGATGCATCATATATCGATCGATATTTTTCCTTCATAGGTACATAATATTCCTGCCATTCGTAAAACACCAAATTAAAGTGCATTACAGAGGCAAATCAACACTAAAAACAATCCATGCACAACAACTTGGTTATAAATACAAAATAACAACAACAAAAAACAATAACAACAAGAAAAATGAAGAAGATCACATCGAATCGGAGGAATCGGTCGGTGGTGGTGGTGGTGGATGGTGCTGTGTTCTTGAAAATAAATTACTATGCCATCGAGTTATTTACAGCTGTGCGCGAAGAGATTTTGAAGACCATCACCGACGGGAAAAGACGACGTCGTCATCTTCATATTCCTTGGCATTGACCATAACTATACGAGTGTATATAGTCAACACACTGTATCTTGCCAGTTCATTACCTGAAAACATACTCCATCTGTGTGAGAGGCTTTTATCCATCCATCCATCCATCCATCCATCCACATCCCCAGTCAAGCCATCCGCATAATACAAGATAATCGCGCGCAAGTTCAAGAGAAAATGAAGCAGCGCAGTCGTTTTCTATATAAAGTCCAAGTCGAAGCTAAAACCAATCCGATCCGATCCACCTGTGCGCTCGGCACCAGTCGCCGGTGCGGCCGGCCAACCGACACATCTCCTCTTGCCCTAGGTCAGCGCGCTCCACGTCTGCGCATCTTGGAAAGAGCGTATCCGTGCGCGATGCGGCTGCAGTTATCTTTCGTTTTGTGATGTTTTTTTCGCTTGCAAAGAAGAAGTTCTTAAACAATTTTCACGTAAAAACTGCACAAAACGTTCTCAAGTCGTCGTTCTTCGTCGTCCGTCGACGTCGTCGTGGATAGATAGTTTGTTTTTTTTTTTTTTAATTTCATCGTTGCCAACACTCCATCACACACATGTGGGGCGAATATGTATCTTATATATCTAAATATCGTATATAGCCATACATTTTTGCAGAATTAGTTTCAAGTGCTACCCGTCATCAGAGAATAGTCTTCAGCTTCAGCTTTAGCTTCGGTTTGAGACAGAGCCTGAGCCATAGCCATCACATATCACATCCAGCAGAGGTAATATATGAAATAAACGTTCCAACGGTCGGTCGTTGGCTATGATTTTCCATTATTCTCATAACTTGAATTCATAATCCGCACATGCAAGACTATATTTTCTTCATCTTAACGTTTATATCCATTGGACACAACTGGACAGGGAATGAATAAGCGACGTAAGGCACAGTGGGACCAAAAGTGGTCGTTAAATGATATTAATTATTTTATAAATGATAAAACTAATGATTGTAATTAATATGACTCAATTTGGTTTGCTAAGTGAAACTGTGACTCAAAACATTTTAATATTGCAGTTTTGACTTTCAGAAAAGTTTTAATGAAAAATTAAGTATACCCGTTCCGGAATAAAAATTCTTCCGACGTTCTTAATCCAGAAATTTATTATCTTAGTACTTAAAACTTTATATATGTATATTATTAATGTTAACCTTCGAGTTCTTTTAAAGCCCCAGGACTGGCTTTTAAAACATACGGTAGGAATTACCCTTATTCCCCATATTCCATTCTGGGCCTACACAGAGAATTTGCTGTTAACACAAGTGCAGTGCAATAAGTCCCGCCGAAATAAAGCCCATGGGTATTATTTCCCAAAATAAAGGGAAATAACACCCGCGGGCATTTTTTCTTCTGATAAAGTCAGCAAGAACGCCATTTTGATTGCAAGAAATGCAATATTTCTTTAAGAAATTTTTAAAAACCCAGGTACAATTTGGATAACATACGTAATCCCCAAAAAAATAAAATATTAGTCGGACGAAATCTTTAGAAAATATGCGATCCATCCAACCATACCCATGGATAAAGGCGCCTTATTGCTATTATCAAATTATGTGAAAAATTCTAAGTTTTACCAGTAAAACCCTACAATTTCCCCAATTCGTATTCTACAGTAACATAATTATAATTATATTTAATTCGCGTGATTTTATTGCTCGTGAAAGAAGTGAATCGAATAAAAATTTCTTTTTCAAGAGATTCTCTCTTGGATTTCACCATGGGATTTTGGCTTTGGGTTTTTTTTTTTTGGGATTATGGCTTTGGTGGTTATTAACACGTATAACTATTTCAAAGTTCGTTCAACTACTTGCTTATAGGTTAGGTTAGTTTAGAAGGGGTGATAGCACAGCAAGCCGTATTACCTCACTCGGATCTCCGTGGATCCATTGTGCTCCCAAGGGAGTAAGTAACAAGGGTATAACGAGAGGTTAGGAAAGGAGCCTAAATTCTGGATGAATTAAGAGAAGTTTCTAAGAGGCAACAACGAGATGTCTCCCAGATCATCGAAGAATGTACTCTCTAAGGGTTGTTTTTCTGGTTCTTGCTAGGCTGGGACATTCACAAAGAAAGTGATACGAGCCTTCTTCCGCTTCTTCATCTTGACACCCTCTGCATAAGTCAGATGTGCTGATAACCATTCTGTTCATGTGGGTTCCCATTGAGTTGTGACCTGTTAGGATTCCAGTCAATAGGGACATTTAATGTCTGCCTATTGTGCGTAAATAGTCTGTTTTTTTCTTAGAGAGATTCGGCCTTAGGTTTCTCGAGAGACCCGACATGTGTCAATTTCTGACCATCTATCGTTTGCGGCTTTGGGAAAACTCTGGTGAATTCTGTTTTCTTTTTGCACCAGTGGCATAAATCTGGAGAAATCATACGCAATTCCATTCCAGTGTATGTATATCACGGTGTCCTGGCACCCTTCGGAGCGTAAGTGTGTTTGTTGCAGTAAGTATTCTTAACTCATAGCAGCATCGTTTAACCAGTTTGGACTTTGTAAAATATACTATAGACAGCTACGCACAAGCCCCACGAGTCTTCGAATCCACACCTGATGGACTATGCAACAGACAACACCTAAGGAAGCTAGCCCAAATGGAGAACGACCTCAACCAACTTGGTATGCGTGACTTGAGGTAGCTAGCTAAGGAATGGACTGGCTGGAGATGATCGTTTGGTGCGGCCGGGATCGAAAGTGAAGAAAAGTGAAGTAAAATGAAGTAAAGTGAAGTGAAGTTAAGTGAAGTTTAGTGAAGTAAAGTGAAGTTAAGTTAAGTGAAGTTAAGTGAAGTTAAGTGAAGTTAATTGAAGTTAAGTGAAGTTAAGTGAAGTAAAGTGAAGTTAGGTGAAAATAAGTGAAGTTAAGTGAAGTTAAGTGAAGTTAAGTGGAGTAAAGTAAAGTTAAGTGAAATTAAATGAAGTAAAATGAAGTAAAGTGAAGTAAAGTGAAGTAAAGTGAAGTTAAGTTAAGTGAAGTTAAGTGAAGTTAATTGAAGTTAAGTGAAGTTAAGTGAAGTAAAGTGAAGTTAAGTGAAGTTTACTGAAGTTAAGTGAAGTTAACTGAAGTAAAATGAAGTTAACTGAAGTAAAATGAAGTAAAGTGAAGTTAAGTGAAGTGAAGTTAAGTGAAGTTAAGTGAAGTTGAGTGAAGTTGAGTGAAGTTGAGTGAAGTAAATTGAAGTTAAGCGAAGTTAAGTGAAGTTAATTGAAGTTAAGTAAAATTAAGTGAAATTAAGTGAAGCTAAGTGAAATTAAGTGAAGTTAAGTGAAATTAAGTGAAGTTAAGTGAAGTTAAGTGAAGTTAAGTGAAGGTAAGTGAAGTGAAGTGAAGTGAAGTTAAGTGAAGTTAAGTGGACTTAAGTAAAGTTAAGTAAGTAAAGTTAAGTAAGTAAAGTTAAGTAAGTAAAGTTGAGTAAGGAAAGTTAAGTAAGTAAAGTTAAGTAAGTAAAGTAAATAAGAAAATGAAAAAGTTAATTTAAGATGCTTTGATTTCTGGGGCACTCAATCGAATTTCTACCTATTGCTGGACATTCCGACGGGACTAAGTATATACGTTTTGCCGTTTATTTCTTCCCAGAAATCTATGGAGTCTGATCAAAACAACATAAGTTCGAAATGTTTTTTTTAAGATAAATTCATTTCAAAGTTCAAAAATGTACTTTAAATCCAGTTAAAAAACAAAACTGAAGTATTGAATTTCTGAACAACAACTTAAAGGTGCTACCACCAATGGTATACGAATTAATTTATAATTCGTTTTAATTAATTATTTGACTGGAGATATAGCTATTTCAAGGGGTGCCAAGCCCTATCATCAGTCTCCTTATTAGTGGTGCTGAGCTTTAATCCAATTTTATTATGAAAAACTTTCTGCACACCATGAGATTCGAACCCACGCATATCAGATTTGCTCAGTCTTAGAAGTCGTATGCACTACGCATTCCACTACTTTAGACCACTGACGTCACAGGTCGAGATGTGTATCGTTTGTTTATCAAATGCATTTGGAGCATCAGCATTTTTCTAAGCGCCTTCAAGTATGCTGTCTTGTTCCGCCTCCATTTTTCTCCATACCTTATTTCAATAGACTACAATTCGTAGTACGTATCAAAGGGGGAGAGGTTGGAAGATCGGCAACAGACCAGACTATTACCTGTTGTTCAGAAATTCAATGAAATTGACGGAATAAAGAATGGTCAAGTCTAATAAACTGAATATGAATAATACAATAAATAATAATAAAAACTGAAGTATTGTTAGGACCATGGAACATCTTATGAATCGGTTCACTTAGACTTTTAAGACGAACTGAAAATACTTTTTTTTTTCCAAAAAATGGACTTAATGTTTTTTTGACCAGACTCCATAGAAATAATATCCGTATTATAAAGATAAAGGATTCAATAAGAAATTGGAAGGTTTGCGTATATAGGACTACATTTATTCAGCGATATATCTTCATCGAAAGTCGGTCATCTTCCATAGGAAGCTACATGCATCGACCATGGTTTTCATTAAAATACATTTTAATATATGGTCTAGAAACGGAACATGTGAAACAGTATTTTGAATTGGTCACTGTAATTGGCCTCCGTAAAATAATTTAAATGCAGAACCAAATTAGTTTTAAAAACTTAGAAAAATTTAAAATATTGTACATAATAAAAAAAAAAAAT
The DNA here is from genome assembly GCA_929447395.1 of Epistrophe grossulariae. Lineage (NCBI taxonomy): Eukaryota > Metazoa > Arthropoda > Insecta > Diptera > Syrphidae > Epistrophe > Epistrophe grossulariae. The sequence goes on along the minus strand of OV839567.1, from coordinate 149,364,235 downwards.
TGCTTCTTTGCTGTCATGATTTTGTCTAATGTACCCCCACTGTATGAGATTTTTGCAGTCTTTGCTTTTTTATACACTTTAATATACTCAGCAACGATATACGACAATATATAAGAGAGAGAAAGAGAGTCAATGCCCACGATGCTGATGATGATGATGACAACGATGATTCTTGCTGGACGAGTCAGAAGCTGAAAAGTCCACATATTGCTAACGCCGCCGCGCTGCACCGTTGCCACCAGCAACTATAGCACTGCACTGGTTGTTTGTTGGTTTGAACGAAGCTCCTGAAAAGAAGGACGCAAAAAGTGGCCCAAGCAAGAAATCAAATCTCCTCTTGGCCATCGAATAAAGAGCTGAAGCTGCCGCTGCTGCTGTTGCTGTTGCTGCAGCTTGCTGGGTGCAGGCGGCCCTGATGGTTGCATCCAAATAAGGGAAGGCGACGATGCATCACAATTGATATGGAAATATCGCGCGCGCATTTCGTATGCATCGAATGTGAGTATCTTTACACATGTGGACACGATGATACGGTGGAGAAGGAGAAGGAGGCGCAAAACGACGGACAGACCCTATGAAATTACAATTTAATTGTCGATTTGTATCGTCAATTTGCTTTGAATTTTGCCACCAAGATGTAAACACCTCATTTTCTGATCACAATGATCGATTTTGTTTTGTTATTTTTTTTTGTATCCAATCGATTCGAATGGTTGGTTAAAAAGACGATAGAGTGGCGGCGCACTAAGGGGGAATGAATATTCGTCATGGGAATTTTCAACTCTTTTATACAATTTGTGTGTAGAGTGCGCGGTGTTTCTTATTTGAAGGTTAATCCATTACAATTGAATGATAGGTGCGGTGTACGATGATTGCGGGTGTAGGCCAAGCGCATACCTTTTCCTACGAACATATCTACCTCTAACTTCAATCAAATATTTCTTTATAAATTCTATAACTTTTCTGTGTGTAGGTAGGTATATGAAGAGTATGGTTTATTGTTCTTTGTTTACTTAGAGGGGGGTAAAGTAGTTAAAAAACACTTGTGGATTCATCAATAACACCACGGGAAATCAAAAATTTAGTTTGTTTTGATTTTGAATCATGGCAGATATAAAGGTTTGATAGTACGTTAATAATAAATTGGGTAATTTAAAAATTTGTTTCACACAAATACTTGTACAAATTATAAGCAAAAGAGTTAGAGATATAGAGTTTGAATTGAAAGATATGATGATGGTAAAATTGTTGAGTGGAAAAAGAAGAAGGTGGTTTTGATGACTCATGCTGATGGCAATATGTTTTGCCTTAAGCTTAAAAATGTTGATTCTCTTGTTAAAATTGGATTTTCTTTGCCAATCATTTAATATTTCCGACATGGTAATTATACAAAGAGCATCGGTTTGAAATCTCACAAGATTAATATGGGTTTTTCCCTGGTCTAAAATAAGAACATTCCAAGACCTATATATACGTAAATGGCTGAGGATAAGCATGGTTTCAAGAATCTGGGGAATTTTATTTAAAAATTTGTAGAAAAAATCTATCTTGAGCACTTTAGGCTAAGCTTCCTCCATACCTTTATCATGGGATATTCCCAAAAAAAAAATACCATTGGAATGACCGGACGGAAAAAAACATACAAAATTCTTACAAAACAGATCTATGGCTGACAAATTACTGAAAATAGTTGACTAGTTAAGAGTTAAGTTAATCCCAGTGGGTAAATATTTTTGTAATCTTTCATTTGATATCAATACTTCGGAAATTATTGGCCTTTGTTCGTAAAATAAGCTGATTTATTTTACTTTTAATTGCCAAATTCAAGCCATAATATCTCAAAACTTCCAACGCCGATTTTGGAAATATTTGAAAAATACAGCGAACTTAACGTCAGCTTTCATTTGGTATCCAGCTCATTCATGTACGCACTGGACCGAAAAATGCGGTCATCTCGTTTAAATTAAATCGCTAACAACCGATTTCAATAAAAATTATGTATTTTCTAAACAAATGGGTATCTACTCTGAAACATATAAGTAGTATCTCTAATGTATAAGCTTCATTTTAAAACATAAAAAAAATATTACAAAGGGCTAAGTTTGCTAAAATTTGATTGGAAATCTTAACTTCCGGTTTTGTATCAAACAAAAAAATCGATTTCCGGTTTAAATTTCATAAATGAAAAGAACTATTTAACGTATATTCCTTCATTAAAATAATTTTTCTATCATTAATCATTTTTCTTTAAAACCCTTATCCATATAGCTTGCCTAAATTTTACAAACCCATTACTGGAGCACCAAATCTCAAAATTTAAAATCCTTCTGCATTTATGTTAAGAATCAAAAGAAGTATAAATAACACAAAGATGAAAAATTTCAAGACCCACCATTTTTTCGTTGTCCGCTCCACCTGAAATGCTCCACGTGCATGAACAAACCTAATCTCAAAAGTCATTGCCTCCACAGTTGATCGCACCTAGTCTTCCAAGTATTCTGAAATACTGGTTATTGGTGCCGTCAGCTTTGGAGGATAATGCAATTCCATTTTGCATTTGACAATTATTCTTTCTAAATTTTGATCTCAGCCAAGTCTTGGCCAATTAGCTTCTTCTCTATTTTCTTAAGACTAAAAATTAAATTCTTTTTTTTTTTCTTAAAAGTAAAAATTTCAAAATTAAAAGAAAACCTACTTTTAAAATTTTAATTAAACATTTAAGACAAAGTAAAAGTTGTTGCTGCTGCATTTGCGCAGCCCACATCCTTTCTTATTTGATAAGTTCAACCAAATGATTGCATTTGGTTATTCTGCACCGTATACCATTGAAAATTTATACGTGAACTAAAAAACAATGCAGTTTTCTAAAAAACAACATCAAAACCCTATTTGCGTAATACTTTTTATTGGCCATGCATCTAGTTTTTTTACAATCACTTTGCTTACTACAGGTACGAAGTTTAATCAAAATTATTGGAGTCTTTGAAAAAAATTGGAAAAAACTGAACAACTCATCATATTAAAGTGCTCTGTTCCAAATTTGAAGCAAATCAGTCCACTCCTTTAAGCTCTAGCTCAAATAAAAATGGACGTACAGATACAAAGACCACTTTTTCGGCCTTCGTGCATATTATACAGAGACAAGCATTTCATAGGTAATATTAAAAAAAAGAGGCCGTATGTTACTTCCCTGCGGAACTCCACGCCATATATCTTCTATGTTATAAGAATTTTATTATTTAGTATTTTAATCGATTTTTTGTGCAATTTCTAATTTTTGGCTTAGGAGGTTTTACTGATCGGCGACGGTAAAGAGTTTAAGTAAATCCACGATATCAAGAAAAGAGCTTCTTAAATTATTGATTCATCAATATTTCAAAAGAAAACAAAAGTTCTCTGAAGAGTTTAGTTTATTTTGGTGAGGTATAAGAGGTTATATTAAATAAAACCAAACAACATCCGTTGTCTCGATGGCAAACTACGCAATGTGATTTATTCGGATTATAGAAATTCCATCATAGAAAATCCTTTTTAGCAAAAATATTTCATTGTCTTCCTTATCCGCGTGTGATCAAAATTTATCTCACGTATTTTCTCTTGAAATATTATGTATTTTTATATTTATTAACACAAAAAAAAAAAAAAACAACAAATAATGAAATTCGAAACCACCTTAAACTGTTTCAATTAGCATAATTCCTTCATCAAAAAGTCATATATCTTCATTTATTTTAAGACCCCCTGAACCAATTACTATGGTTGGTTTTTTTTTTGTTTTTGTCTTCAATTTTATTTGCTTGGAAAAAAGGACGTCATTTGATTTTGTGATATGGATCAGATTTTGTATAAAATTTGCATAAATATACTTTCCATTTTCCATGACCTAGCCTAAAGAGAGAGGCCTTACTATAGTTTTAGTTGTTATAAGACAATGGCTTTAACTATCTCAATCTTAACCATCATCATCATCATCATCCTACGCACATTGAAATTGTTTCAGCACATCAAAACCCGATGAATAGAAAAGAAGACAACAACTTGAAGATAGAAATCTTGACAAGGCATGTTTCATCATGAAAAGGAACAGCGAGTAGGTATATACTTGTTGATTTGATATATATCCCCAACTCTCCTCTTCCAACTCCTTCATCTACAAAAATATCAAGATTGTTTTCATTTCTGAATAAAGTATCTATAAAGGCTTGATTTTTGTATCTTTGATTTGTTTCTACAATGATGACACTTAACAGCAGGTACTTCACTTGTTACGCGCTCCTTTAAGGCAGGCATACACGTCATGAAACAAATCATGCAAAAAAAAAAGAAAAGATGATTGGCATCCGGTGGACATGTCTTTTTGCTCCTTTTTTTCTCTTGCTTCTCGGATCGAAGTATCTTTTGTTCTCATTGCAACGATTCATTGTTTCAAGAACTTGGATAACTCATACAGGTATTTTATAATAAATGGATGGAGCAATCGATGGTGAAGGTGGTATCTATCTATCCAGGTATATAGTAGAGGTTTCCACGATTTCGTAGTTGTAACGTAGTCTACATCTTTCCGAGAATAAAAACAGCAAATTTGTTCAAAACAGCAGTAGTCGAAGTAAAAGAAAAAAAAAACTAAACTTATTAATATTCATGACCAAACTTTGACTAACAAAAACAAATAAAACTTATATGAAGTGCAGATTTCGAAGAGCTGACGATGGTGACCACGACGACAAACTACATATATACATAGGTACCTACCTCAGTCTTATATAAATAAAAAGAAGAAGAAGACCTCGAGGTCTATAGAAGCAAAAAAAAAAAGAAGTGCAAGTCTTGTTTCTTTCTGAAGAGAACATTGCCATCATCATCAACATCGGTGCGGGCTTTTAATATTTTCCTCATACGCTCAAGGCTCAACTTAACTCAACTATATGGTGATGTATAAAAATCCAAAAATAGTACACGCTCGCGGTGTTACATCAGTTGTGTCCAACTGTTGTGTATGACTGTGACTATCATACAACTGACATGCTTTTGTTTTCATTTTGAACACTGAGTGGTGGTGCTTCGAGTTTTTTTTTTTTTTTTTTTTTTTTGACTTGGGAGCGCAGAAGCACCAGTTTACTGCGCGTTTAGAGAATAAGTCACGATTAGCAGTTTTCAATGAAACATAAAAATATCTATGGCAATAAATAATAAATTTTTTGTTTTTAACCATCGTTTTGCACTGTAAAGTTTGCAATCTATAGACACTCTGTGTCTTTTGATTTGAGTTTAATTTTTTTTTTTTTTTATTGATTGAAAAAATCAAATAATCTCTACAATTTTCAACTTTAGGTACTTGTGGTCGCACCCCGGACTAAGATCTAGAAAATATGCAAAAATACTTCAAAAGTTACTCATTTCTGGAAACATTATGTAGTTTCGTTTGGTTTTTTCGGTATCTTTAATATTATTACTTAATTTTTAATTAACAAATTAAAAATATATAGTTTGTCCCGCATAATCTCAGAAATTATTTAACTAATTTACGTAAACAAAATTTAAAAATATTATTTATTTATATTAGAATGTTTTTGGCTATTTCTTGTTTGTTAATTAAAATATTAATAATTTTTAATTTTTAATAAATTTTTTTTCTCTGAGATCGACATTTACCTATACATACTTATAGACCCGTTTCATATTTGATAAAAAAATGTGAATAAATTGTCTTATAAATTTATTATTTTTTTACTTAAGTTTTAAGCCAATTGGAAATTGAGCAAATTTTACAGTTAGCACTTAAAAAAGTTATGAATTTTTAATTGTTGACACATATCCCATATAATCTTTCGCACCTAATTTTCAAAAATGTCGATAAATTAAATTCTTATGTAGGTAATTGCAATTTATGACATAAGCTTTTATTTTTTCGTTAAAAAGTTGTTACAGATTTACATAACATAAGAAATGGATTTTTGTCCCACCCTGTACAATTTTTTTATTTATTTTTTTTTAAACTTCGCAAAGCAACGCGAGGACAGGTAAGCTAGTTAAGAAAACAATTAATTCCTTATTAATTTTGCAAACATCGATATTTCTTATGGAAATCAGGCGTAACTGAGAAAAGCATAGTTCTGATCGCAAACTAAACCACAAGAAAAACTAGAGAAGGTAGAGAAAACTATTCACGAAACGAGAAATAAAAATTAAGCTGCTTCAGAAATTTTAGAAATTCTTTTGCTCAGCCTTCAATAATGACCGGACTGAATTTAGCCATCTAAATAACGAGCTGTCTCAGACCTTTATGCATTACTTTAGTTTTGACGTAACAGAGTGTGGCAGATTGCTTTCGGCTTGGTAGATCAAATTTAACTTACTAACCATTAAGCTTGAAGTGAGTTTCATTGCTAAACAAAATTGTAGTCAAAAATAGTGGATGTTCTTCAAGAAAATTGAAACTTAGAATTATCATTTGGAATAAATAATGCTTTAAAATAAATTAAAAGAATAGTTGTTTTGAAGGATAATTACGGGCCCAACCTTTCATTAAAATAAAAGAAAAAAATATGAAAAAAATGGTGGCGCCCAACATTATATTAAATTAAAAACTATAGATAATAAATTAAAATTCCACTTTCAACTAGAATTCCAATTTTAAACATAAATATTTGTGTCTTATATTAAAATGCCCAAAATTTAAAAGAATTTTAGTTTTGAAATCAAGAATGAACAAATTAGAATTTTTTAAACTGGAAATTTTAATTTTAAGACATTTAAAAGTGGCGCCCAACGTTAAAATACAAAATTAGTTTCTTGAATCTTTTGACTTTTTTAACATTATAGTACTGAACAATTAACATACATCTTTAATGTGTAGATAAATTTGTTAACCACAAATGTTAGTTCATGCTACCCAGTCGTGCATTTTTTTCTAAAAGAAATCGCTGAGTTTCTTATTCAAAAATATTGCCAAAATATAAATGAAAGATTTTGATTTTTTCTTTTGATTAATGCTGTTTACCAAAATTTGAATCTTTCGCAAAAAAGAAGTATGACTTCATAAACAAACTTTGGGAGACAAGTTAAGGAAGTTAAAGTAAACATTGTAAAAGAATGTTTTTTTTACTTTCTGAGGCCGAAAACTTAAAATTGGACTTTGTGGAGAAAGAAGTACTTAACTCAGGCTTATTATTATAGATCAAAAAGTGGCGCCCAACATTAATAACAATAAAGCATTTTCGAAGTAGCGTCCAACACAAGAATAAAATCATCAATTTGCCTCTATATGCTACAAGTATAACGTTTATTCCTTTCTAAAGAGCTATATTTATTTATGATCATATTGGACTTTGGAATATTAACTCAATCAATCGACTTAGAGTGTAAATAAGACACATATGTCAGTGCAAGCTCATAGATATACAAACTATTCAAATGTGTGCGAGAGCATGCAAATTGAATTGGAAATGCAAGTAATTCCTGCAAATCGGAATTGCGCAGGTGAATGTGCGATACGTTCTTTTTTATTTTTATTTTTTTTTGGGTTTCCGAACAGACAAAACAAGAGCTGCGCAGATCTCCGGAGAGAATGGAGCATGCAGTATGGTTCATGCGATGGGGATTCTGTGATGCGGCTGCCTTAGTACTTTTGCTGTTCGTGGTGCTGTTCAGACATCGTTGTCGTCTTTTCCGATGATCGTGTTGCATGGATTTCCTAGAGTGGAGTGAATCCTTGGGGGAATACTTTGTGCGGTATGTGTCTTTATCGGAATGGGTTCATCGTCTAGATGGGTTGTTAGTTATTTTTTTTTCATTTTTTTGGGACACACGGAGGTTCTGCTCTTGTAGATACCTACTTTCACACGTCCACCACCGCGTCGCACAGTCAGAATCCGCGCTGGTCCCACAAGAGAATATATATTTTTTGCCTTCCTGGACCCCGTCTTCAATGTCGAAAACCTTTGACACTTATCGTTTTTGATTTGTTCTGCCTGAGTTCTGGTTGTGATTTCGAACACGTTTCGGTTTAAAGGGAGCATTAGGATCCGTCGTCCGGAGAGTGAGTGAGAAATTTTATTTATTACCATCGTTTAATAGCAGTGCTTCGTGTGGAAAGGCATATCTATTCAATTTTCATAGATATACCCACTCTCTTAGTTGGCTGAAATCTAATCGAACTATTTGGCTATGCATTCGATTTTATTGTCACATTGAATATGATACTCGAGTATCTGGAGATAGATATTGAATCATTTAGTTGCAGATACCGTTTCAAAGGAACATAAACATAAAACAAGTGATAATTATATTCATCGAATAAAAAAACAAAAAAAAAAAAATGGAAAAAAAAACAAAACGAAATTTTATCTTTTGATGAGAAAAAATAAATATGAATGGCGGTCACGGTTTTTGAGGTCAAACTCTAATCGATTTTCCGCTTCAATTTTATTTGTATCGACTGAATATGCTAATTGAGTAATGGATACATTTTATTTAATGTATTTATTTGTGTGAGGAGTTATATAATGGGCATTATAGAAGTGAGGGAGATCACATTTGGCGCCGCGTATTGTATCTTTTGTTTTTAAAAATAAACATTCTTTAAGAAAAAAAAAAACAAATTCCTGGAGTTTTTTTTTATTTTTGTTGATCTACCTAAGTTAATTGGTCTGAGCTGTCAAGAATAAAAGCATCACAAATTGTCTTTGCAGAAGAATGATGTGACATGATGCGGTACAATAATATGTTATCGGAGGAGAACTTATAAAAAGTTATGAATTTTGTATTTTAACTGGTAGTTTGGGTGTTGGGTGTTTGAAATTAGATAGCTATTTTTTTTTTTTTTTTTTATCTCCACAGGCAATGTAGTTTATTTCGATAAATTAAGTAATTTAAATGATTTTTATTTTTATTCTTTTTCGAAGTAGTTTATTTTTTTTTATTTTTCAAAATAGTTTTATTTTAATGAAATATAACTCGTGTTTATTTGGGATATTTTGTTATAGTTATCTGATACCAATTTGAACATTTTAACATAAAAAGTAAAAGATTTTAAGGAATTTTATTGATTGGAAAAGTGGCGCCCAAGTGGTATCTTGGATGTTTTGTTTTTAAAGGAAATTAAAGCAAATAAATAAATAAAACAGGCAATGGAATGTTGGTATATAAGTGTCTAACAATCGGTGATTTATTAAGAGGTATTTTTTTTTTCTTCAAAAATATAAAAATTCTATTTTATGACGTAACTAATTTTTATTATCATACCAAAGAAATATTTTGAAATACATTTTTAAAGATTATTTCTTCAAATATTAATAATAATTTCTTTCGAATATTTACATACATCATTTGGGGATCATGTTAACCTACTGAACTGAAGGAAGAATTTCAAGTGATATTTGGCCAATGTCGCATAGTGTTGGGGCTTTCAATTTCAAAAGGCCGAAAATATACCTAAGTTTCAAAAAATTTAAATTAACTGTTTAAACGAATTGTTCTCGCAATAATGCGATTGTTTCATACGGTGCTTGGCAAGTACTGCCCTCTTGTTGTAACCAAATGCTTCAAATGGAGAAAATTAAATAATGGGAAACACATGTCACAAATTCAAAACAAAGTAATATTTTAAAAGTGGCGCCCAATGCAAGATACAAAAATACTAAATTCCAATTTGGCTTTAGATTGCAATACATTTTTGAAGAACTATTGATTAAAGTACATATAAATATTAGAAAATTCTTACACTGATAAAGTGGCGCCCAACGTTATATTAAATTTTCTTTTTGTCATTTTGATAAAAGTATTTTTGTGTTAGAATAACGGAATTTTTTGAACATCAACATTATTTGGGTGACAATCACGATAGGTTTAAAGCAAAATTATGTGTATAAATTTGACAAATAGGAAATATTGAAAGTAGTGCCCAACTATAGAGCTGATGGGATATGTTTTAAAAACAGAACAAAATCACAGGGATCTTTTTGAACTGGAATTATAAAAAATGAAACTAGGAATTTTTAAAACTATAAATGCCCAACGTAAGATAAACGAATTGAATTAACTTGTGAATTACATATCAGCACTCTATGTGCATATTAAAATGTATACATTTGCAAAAGTAAATTTAGCCACAAAACAAATTAAGACCGTCCAATTAGAGAATGGAAACATGTATATCAATCTTAGATATAAAGTGACAAAGAAGTTTAAAACAAAAACGGGAAAAAGCAAAAAATTGTAAATTTATAGAAGTATGCTTCTAAAATAAGGATAAAACTAAAATCTTAAAATAAATAAATTATTAAATTATAAAAGTGACATTTAAAGTAGGAGTACAGTAAATTATGTAGAACCATTTATTAAAATTTTATAAAATTCTAACACTAATAAAATGGCGCCCAATGTTATTTAAAATTAAAAGTTCTGATCTTATTCTATTTTTAAACTTTTAATTCGTCCAAATTTCCAAAAACTCAAAAACTTTGGGTTTTGTCAAAGAGTCAATTGTTCAACATTAATTAAGAAATTGTTTTAAACATCAATATTTTTGGATTGAAGCTCATGGTTGGTTAAAAAATTTCGAAATTTATTGTGTTCCTATAAATTTTAAAGATATGGCCAACAGAAATTTTTAATGGCGCCCAACAAACAACAAAACCATTAATTGAATCTTTGGGTTACAGGAAGCAGAACTCCAGTATTTGGAGACATAAAAGATAAATCTATAATTTTTGAAAATAAAAAAAGTGGCGCCCATCAAACGTTATAAAAACTGAATTTCAATGTTTTGGCAACATGAAAAAAGACATCTGGAATTTTTTGCACTGGATGAAAATTGAAATTTGAGGATAATAAAATTGGCGCCCAATGTACGAAAAACAGTTTGACTTGCGATTTATTACTTATAAGTACTCGATTAACATTGAACATATTTTTTTTAGAACGTATTCAAGTTCCAGTGCAATCAACACTGAAAAATATATGATAAAATTATAAATTTTGAAAATAATAAAACTGGCTCCCAACAACGTAAGAAAATTAAAATTTAAATGTTTTTGGAAGAAGAAAACAACACCTGGATTTTTTTTTTAATTGGCCATATGATGATTGATGCAACTTAAAATTTTGAAAGATAAAAGTGGCGCCCAACTTAAGAAAAAAATAATTGATTTGTGATTTATTTCATATAAACACTCGATATATATACTTATAAAAATCTTTACTTTAAAATGCTTCCATGTGACAGCTCAAACATTATGGAAAATTCGTTCTTAAAAAAAATTCGTTCTTTAAAAAGAGGTATGTTTATTAGGTTCTCAGGAAATAACTTTCACAAAGTTACATATTTAATGTACAATTTTAATTAATTTTTTTTTGATTTTTCCCAAGAGTCCAATTAAGTACAAGACAAATATTTTTTTTCTATTCCATCAAAATAAGGTCAGCACTTTTACGACATTCAATAAAGAAAACAAAAATTTGCAGTGATTTATCATTTTTATACGAAAATCAATCAAAAATCTTATATTCTCACTTATTTATTTTGCAAGACTCTTTTAACAGAATATTTATGTATTTTGAATATATGTTTTGGAAATTTTGTTTCATAATTATTTAAATTTTTTCTGTTCATACAAAATAAAAAAAACGCCTATTTCTATCCCCACATCATTGGCTTAAATATCAATCCACTTTTTGTCGTCCCATCCGAAATTTTTTTTCGAACAGTCATTCAAATTTTAATAACCTATCAAAAAAGTGAAAGGTCCGTTTTGCTTTTAGACATCACCCAACGTTATATACGAATATAGCCTTTGACTTATCTCCTATTCATCTGTCAAAAAATTGACGAATTTGGAATTAAACGATCCAAGCCTACCTGTCTGCAGGGGGGCAAATAATTCGATTAAATAAATTCGCCTTATAGGCAGCGTCATGTAAAAAAAAAAAACAAAAAACAACAACCAAACCTGCTAAACAAAAATGTTAGAAACAATCTCTGAGCGCATGCTCGCAGACGTATATTAACCTAATAAAGTCTTTCCATATATTATGTTTGTGTTATGTTATGTTGTGTTAACTTCCTGTAGCCCCTATAGATTAATTAAAAAAAATATTTAAAACATTTGAATTAAAGAAAAACGCCGCATCGAATCAAAGAGACATGAGAGCAATAGTGAAAGGTGAAGCGATCCAAAATAACATGACACACCAAATATATCAAGCGGGACTGCGTAAAAAATTCCTACATATATATGATCAGTGACGTTACTATTAAATACTCGAAAACTGATGCAAAGGTGTGTAGCACTTCATAGAGCGGTCTTTTAATTACAAAAGATGTATCTTCAATCGAAGAGATGAAGAAATGAAGAAACAAAAAATAAAAATAATTAAAATCCAAATCCAATTTACATACAAAACATCGAGCTGTCAACAAGTCTGCTCCGAATTCGAGGGTTTGGTACAAGACTTCTGATAGATTACACTCTCTTTCAATTGAATAGGGTCATCGTTGTTGTTGTCTTTTCACAATAACTAATCAACAAACAAATGGAATTTATGTTTTTTTTGAATAATAGAGGACCATGTAAGGACTCCAGTGGGACTCCATTAAAAACGTCGTTTTGTCTAGATTGCTTGAATGTAATGTATTTGTATTCACATTTAAAACATTAACACATACCTCTAACTCATTTGATTTGTTCGTCGGGATTGATTTTGCAGTCGAAACCAAACACTTTGATACTTGAATGACCTCTTTCTAGGACAATAGTTTCTACAAATATAGCTTAATTCTGAAAAATTAAATGTGGCTCTGTGGTCTTAACAAACCCCGGATTTTTTTTAGGAACTTAGGAGTTATTTTTACGGACACTATTCTGAACAATTTCAGCCTGTTAATAATTTTATCCCGATCAGGGGACTTTTTTACCTAATTGCACTGAACAAGTTGAAAAGTTGAACCTATTCAATCGATCAGCTGTGTTTCATATTGGCCCCCATGTTTCGATCATTTTACTGTTTTTTTTTTAAATTTATGAAGATCACTCAAAGAGGACCTCAAGCTGAATTTTTGCTACTTTAAATTAAAGATTTCGTTGATGCGATAATAACCCCAAAAGATCTGTATAAAGATGGATACAAAGATATTTTTTCGATAGAAAGCCATCGATGTTGTAGGAATATATGTAGTAAAAAGGTATTTTTGAATTTGAATCTCATCGAGAAATGGAAATAATTTTTTGTTATGTTTTTGTATGAGGAGAAGACAGCCTGATTTCTACAAACATCCCTGAGTACCACTTAACAATGTTTTAAAGGAGCGTTCGTGTTTTTTTTTAAGTTTTTGTTGTTGTTGTTATTTTTCTTGTTGGACACAGTGTGTTTATGGCAAGGTATACATATTATTCGGCAGGGGAGGGGGGAGAAATTGGTGATGGAAAAGATTTCATCAAGTCATCCCATCCAATAGCTCCATTCCACACAGCCTCTCAAGAGCTTTAAAAAAAAACTATACAAAAACTATTCATAGAACTGGAGGAGGGAAAGTAAAGTGTGCGAGGAAAGATAGTTGAGCCGAGAGCTGAAGCTGATGGAGACTGCTGCGCGCAGCCTCTTATAAAGTGTGTATTCAATATAACATTGTGGAACGGTCATCGGTTCAAATCTGCCTTTGAGGCCTTTTGCTTGGCTTATATAGCTGCCTGAAGCTGCTGACAAGCAGAAGTCTCCGGCAATCCAATGCTGATGGTGATCGGAATTCATGTTTAATTTGTATCTCATGGATACAAATTCCCATCGATAGAGTGTTTTTGTTTTTGTTGTTGTTATTGTTGTTGTTGTTGGGGCTTTGGTGATTAGCTCTTTGTTTGTTGTTCCCGTTCAATCGATTGATTGAGCCACAAGTACACATAAACAAAAAAAAAAAAAAAACAGTGAATGAACCCAACGGGCATGTTATAAAATCAGGGAAAGAAATTTAAAATTTATCACGGAAAATGAGTGAAAAACTAGGTCCATCACTTTAAGCCTTTTTCTTTGCTTGAGTACAAAAATAGAAGAAAAACAACAACAAAAAATGCTTTGATCACTCAACTATATTTAAATTGAAATCACCTTGTCATTGTTGCATTTTCCGCAGATACATAAATGCAATTCAGGTGATTTTGTGGGTGTGGTTGATGCTATATAAGATATACATTTTGCTATGCGAACTTGTCTTTTTTATACTTCGTGTAGAGTGTAAAATAAAATTGCATTCACGCGCGCCTTGGTGCGGACTTGACTTGGCAATTATTATTATATTATTATTGATCGTGGGAAAATTGCAACTGCATATATAAATAGATGACTATCTAAACAACATATGCTCTGGTTAATAGATTTATGTAATTTTTCTTTCTAAATGACATCACACAGCAGCATGGGGTTTCAATATTCCATAATAGATGTGACAGATTGTTGGTGCGGGTTGTATGCGGCCAAGAATGTTCAGATTAAAATGTTTATAATATGACTTAATTAATTACATGCTTGCAATATGGATTCGAAATGGTATATTTTTGTTCTATTTTTAGATTGTTGTGGCTGGCGCGGCGGCGGCGATGCGTCTTGGTAGTGAAGGAATTAACTTGGCTTTGATGGTAACGAGCTGTTTTTGTTTGAAATGGAAAGTGTTAGTACGGAAATTATGTTTGATTCTTTGATTAAATTTCGATTAATTTAAATTTATGTTTTTTCTCATTCAGAATGCGTATATCAGTCATATAATTGTTGCGGTTTTTTTGAAAAATACTCTTACGATTTGCATCAAACTTTATTGAAAAAATTAATTAAAATAATTCAATTATTTATTAAATAGTATTACGTTTTTATCAAATATGGTTATCTCGTTGAAAATTTACAAATTTGATTTCAAACCATCTCATTTCTCATACAAATTCACATTTCTAAATGATTTCAACAAAATTCTGTGGGAAATAACGTACAAAACTTGATGTACATTTAAAATAACAAAAACAGAATGAAATAAACTGTTCAACCAAATTAATAAATTGATCTAATGCAAGTGCTTAGTGAGGAGGATTTTTTTTATAGGTTTTCCAAGGAAAATATGGGGAACTCATCGCAGTTGTTGAAGATGACAATAGATATACTCAAACAATTGGAAAATCATACTAATTTTGATAGAAAAACGATATTAACAAGAGAATTCTTAGATGTGTTTGGGAACGATAAGCTTTATGTATTTATTTTCTGTCAAAAATCATAAAAAAAAAACAAAGTTTGCTAAACTTATTGGGGCATATTCATAGATAGTTTTAAACTGCTGCTAACCTGTGATTATGCAAACCTGAAGTTTAATCTATTCATAAACAAATTTAAACCTATATACTTAAGAATTAACCTGAAGTTTATATTTAATCATAGGTGATGCTGTGGTTAAGTTGCTACTACGCTTTTAAATGTTAAAATTATTGATCTTGATAAAATCAATAAAAATATTTGTTTAGTGAAAATTGTCATTAAGTTTCTGCTTTTTTGTTACCTACATACAAAAAATATTAATTGATATTGAAAAAGATTTCAGTGTCCTGGAAGACATTGATGTATCTACGTAAGTATATGTAGTTGTGGAGTTCAGCTATTTTGTTCTCTGCTTATTTCCAATAAATTAAAATGTGTCCTGACTGTATCGCCAGGAACTTTCTCTATACAAGAACGCAGCAATGTTGACAACAACCATAGAAATCGTAACTCTATGTTCGACAATACCTACATATATATACCTACCTATAGTCTCTGCCATCATCAAAGCCACATCACAACAAACCTAAACAGGTTCTTCATTTGAATTAAAATTGTAGTAGATTTGTTCCTTAAACTCCAGTTCCGTTAAACAACACCAGAAAATCGTCTATGAATGGCACCTGTGTTTATTTAATTAACTTGACTTAAACTGTGGACTGTAAAGTTACGACTTTACTTAATTTTTATGAATATGCCCCATTTATTTTTTTTTTCACAATATTCACAATTTTCTGTCAAAACTCATAAAAAAAAACAAAGTTTGCGAAACTTGCTGAAAGTCTTACTTAAATTGTAATAGATTTTCTTAAGGAATTTTCGCTTTTCACTTTACTTTTGCACAATTATTTTGTTTTTATTAATGAAAAATTTTAACCCGTAGCTTAACATTTTATTCTATGATTTAGTAAACTCGTGGAATAAAGGTGGAATAAACATTTTTTTATTAATAGGGAAAATGTAATCTCTGGCTTACGTCGAGAATCGAGATGTCAAAAACTCAATAATATTAATTGGCGCATTCAGAAATATAAGATCTCAGAAATTTTTTTTATTTTTAAATTCAAAATCAAAACAAAATATAAGGTCCGTTCGCTAACGCACCAGAAACTAACCAAAACTACCATTTTCTACCAGATTTAGTCGGAAGTCATTCGTGTACGCAAAATTTTGGGTTGTTTCTGGCAGGAGAGAACGCTCATGAGAGAGAAAATAATTTTCCCTTCTTGCCAGTTTTTACCCGAGAAATTTCTTAGGGCAGAAACTGGTAAGTTCTGTTTTCTGTCAGAAGCCAGTCTGAAAGACAAAGGACAGCAAAAAAAATTATACAAAATGGCTGTTGTTTACATTTTGTTTCATCTTATTTCAATAAAATAAGTGAACTTTTCGGTGCTTTTTTTTAATTCTGTCTACTTAAGTTATGATTTCTTCATAGAATTTGGGATTGATAAAAAAAAAATTACGTGATGTGTATTTTTCATTTGTAAATATTTACAATGTTAATTTCAACTTGTTCATTATCAAATTTAATAAAGAATATGAATTTATAATGGAAATTTGTATATTGTAGCTTTGTTTACTTTTGTTTACATTATTCAAAGTTTAAAAAGTGTCAAATATTTTGGTTCAAGGCGTTCGTGTACTTTCGGACAGTTTTACTCATCTGTGAGAGAATTTTATCCCAACTCCTAAAAATTTGACAGCTGTAACAAACAGACAAGTGACAGGTGGTGAAATGTTATTTAAAAAAAATGTACTAGAGTTAATATAAAGAAAAATAAAATCTGATATGTGGATATTTCGTGAAACAGCAATGGCGCATATTCAGTTTATCTTAGCCTGGAGTTTATCCAATGTAAATTAGATAGGATAAACCCAGTATTTTTTTAGAAACAACTTAAACAGTGACTATGAATATTCCCCAATGTGTTTACTCGATTGTTGGACAACTTATAGGACAGTAACTCAATCTTGCACTAAATTGAAAAGAAATGTTGATAAAAGTTCTCCATTGTTCAACTGAAAGCACATTGCCCTGCTTTTAGATTGTTTAATATAAGAGCGACTATTTAATTATCAGAGATACGTCTCATAAGACGATAGTCTCTAAATCCATTCAGCATTAAGCCTTTTTAAAGTTCATAAACATGAAATATAGTGACGAGTGATATTTTATATTCAGCCAGTTCATCGAAAATGATTGGGAAGGTGGTAATTTTATCGAAGCAATATCGATCACTGCGAAAACAGCAATAGCTACTGTGTCTCTTGACCGAAAACTCTATGTTTTCTTTTATCCACTAGAGAACAATATACATTTTATGAAGTTTCCAATGACTTCGGAAACACATACAGAAAAGTTTTAACGCATGTGTTAAGTAAGGGCTTTAGAAAACTTGTACATAGAATATTTCCATTTAAAAATTCTTAAAAAAAATACACAACTGGATCGCACAAACTGGTGTACTTGTGTTATAATGTAACTAAATATTAATGATAAAACTTTTTTGAAGCTCTAGATTGAAAAGTTATAGCAAAATTGGTCAAGTCGTCCAAAAGTTAGATTTCAATAACTTAAAAAATTCAAAATCCTTTTACTGAAAAATGTGATTGTTTGGCAAAAACGTAGTTTTCCTACAATCACTTTGATTATTATAGGTACGAAGTTTAATCAAAATTGTTAAAGCCAATCATTGCTGGGTTGTTACCCGTTTTATATGAGGTAAAACAATAAATAGAATGTCTTCTCTAGGGAATCACATTAAAATGCTCTGTACCGAATTTGGAGAAAATCGTAACTTAGGCTCTACAGCTCAAATTAAAGTTGACGAATGTATTCTTCGGCTTCAAATATACAAAAGTAGATAGCTTGTTAAACTTGTTAACATTCCGTCCAAACTTATATTAATTGAGACCCAGAAGCACTTTGTAGATGAAAAATCAGCAAAAGTTTAAATAAATAAGGTTCCACACCTTTTATTATTTGATTAGCTCCAAATCTATGTAGAGACTCGAATAACGAATTAATGATACCTTCCTAAGGCTCCAAAACTAAACTAATTTAGCTTAGTTACACCCTTAGTTTTAATGTATTCACATACTCCTTTGAATTGGCAAGTGATTTTCATTAAAATTCCTCACAACCGTTCATCGCTCCATAACGTTCAAAAAGCCGGCCGAAAAGAAGTAACAAATACAAAAAAATAGATCGCTTTTGATTTATTATCACCTTTCTATACTTCAATTTCAGTACAAACGAGCTACCACCAACTTTTGCACGCCGCGCCGCTCTGTAAAAGTTATAAAAAAAAATAAACTCAAAAATCAAGTTCGCACCTAATGCACTAAAATGTCTGCAAAATTGGCCTCAATCTGTCTGGTGGAGACAGCTCGTAAACCAAATCGGTGCAGCCAAACCTTAATTTTTCTTTCCTCCGCTACACCACCGCCCGCCAGAGCCGTGTCGTTGTTCAAAAACAGCAACACAGTTCGTTCGTCCGTTCATCCATTCGGTGTGTAGGTATATGGTCTCTTTGAACCAACCAACCATTAATTTCATATTTTCACCTCCATAATAATATAATAATTTTAAAATAACTTCTTTTTTTCTGTTCGCTGTTGGATTCATATGGATTATAAAAAACTGCTGAAATATTATTTCTCAGAAAGGAACAGCAACTTCGTTTCGCATGAGTTCTGAATTTCGACAAAAATTCGAGCGAATCTCCAACAGTATGATTCTGTTGAACGAAAAAAAAAAACAATCCATAGTGTTCCTGTTTATTTTATACTTCTTGAGAGAGCTTTCCCTTTAGGTTTTTTTTTGTTGGTTGTTAATTTTTTGGCCACTTTTTCTTATATTCTTCTGTTTTTTCTTCGAGTATAGAAACATCCAACTGTTCTATCATTTTTTTTTTGGTTCACTTCATTTCCTAAAGATTATTCCGACACGAAATAGCATTTCATTCATTTAACAGGTTCCATTATGAAGGCAATGTTCCCACGAAACAGGTTGTCTGTGTGGCTTACAGGTTGTTTGCCCAGGCCCCAGCTAGCCAGCCATCATCATCAACATCATCACTATAGCCAGCCAGCCAGCCAACCAACCAACCAGCCAGCACTTGGATCTTGTTGAAGTCCAGCACCAAGGAAAACGAAACGAAGATGAAAAATTTAGAAACAAAAAAAAAAAACAACAAACGAACTGCAAACCAAGACCAAACTACACAGTAATAGCCGGGAGGTAGGGTTGTATTTCAAAAACAATTTTTTTTATTTTACACTGGAATATTTTTATTCTGATGAATAAAATTAATGTCAAAGAATAAGGAAAACAAGGGTACAAGTGTGCTGACTAAAATCCTGGACTAAATACTATTCTCCCCGGCGGGAATGGAAAGGACCTACAATTTTCTGTTGTATAGCCAAATCAGAAAGGTTTAGATGAAGTAGAATCCCTGGAAAAAATGTTGTTTTTTTTAGGAGGCATAGGCTGGAATTCGATCCCTAGATCTTCTACGTGTCCAATCCAACAACGGACAAGCGCATCAACGTACCAGCACACCAAAGTCGGACCAACTACAAATATTATGCCAGGGGGTATACAACTAAGTTTTTTCGGTCAAGATAAATCGTGCAACTGACGACCGCGACGGTATAAGTTTTTGGCGAGTAATATGAGATTTATTATCACAACAATGAAATGACAATCATTTTGGCAACACTTTCTCTCTGACTACAAAAGCCTGGCATTCTCATTTCCTCAAAAAGGCAATCTGGTATAAGAAAATAGTCATCATAAATCCAAAGTCTCAGCTTGAGATGGTTTCCTTGAGGCCAGACCATCAGCTCAGCTCACTCGCCATCGCAAACCTCTTCAAATCACGCTGAAGTCCAGTTCAGCAGGCCCCAGCTTCCAGATTGCTTCGTATATATACGCGAAGCTCACGCCACAAAATGAGTTTAAATGGTTAACGTAATTAATTCGGCTTACACAAGTTTACTTATTTAATTTTTTTTTTTTACTTTTTTATGAAATTTTTCTTTTATTATTTTTTTTTTTTTTTAATTTTTTTAAAGCTCACTGGAATATAATATGAAAGATTTTGAGCCACGATACAACAAGGCTGCCGTGTATCTACAAGATACAAAACATATATATACGGCTCACAAGTTGTTTAATTGAGCGAACCAGGCACGCGGTGAAGGGCAATGCGGTAGTATTATGGTACAACACAGCAGCTGGTTGGGCTGTTTGTGGTTGCGCTAAAGAGCGGCAGCGCGGTATATGGTTTCTGTGTTGGTTCTTTGGTTGGTGCGCAACTAATCCTTAATCGCATTTTGTGTAAACAGAAATCACCGAAAGTGTTGCTACACTTGGACATAATGTTGTCGGTCGGATGGACAACATTTTGGGGAGTTTTACGTTACAATACTGCTCGTTGTACGTGTGTGTGTTTTTTTTAATTCGTATTTTTAAAAGAAAGCACTGACTTTGCGGCAAATAAAAAATTAAAGAAATCATACAGCACTACCAAGTAATAATAATAATAATAATTCCCGTCAAAGAAGGAAAACGTCAAGAGGGTAAACAATATACCTCTCTGCTACAGCATAAAAGATGTGGTCTTGATGACCTCTTTTTTTTTTAGAACAGCTTAAAGTCCGTAGCTCAGCGATAGACGATCGTTAACACAATTGGTTTATTTTGATTTTCACAAAATTACCAACTCTTTTGTTGACGGATTTGATTGGTTCTATGGAAAAGTCTTAGTGCTAATTTGTTACGGAAAACAATCTAATGCGAACGTTCCGTAAGAAATTATTATTATGAGAATTGGGACAACGTATCATCTGTTTGGACTTCATGGTCAGTATACAAAGAAAAAACTTAAATCAAACTCTTTCTTTTAGAATTGAAGACTTTGATTGGAATCAGGATTCAAAAGAAGAGTTGTTGTTATCTTTTTTTTGCAATGTCAATATTTAATTTTGATTTTTTGACGTATCTACGTTCTTATAACGGAAAAACTATTACAAAATGTACACAAAATAAAAATTAAGAAAGGTTCTGACCTCGATAATCTGCGGTTTGAGAACTTTAAAGAATCTATCAAATTTTAGGGAGTCGGGATGAAGTTCTTTCAGATAGAATTGAAAGTAGTTCTGTTCGTTTACTTCCCAAAATTTTCACTTTATACCAATTAAATTGTTTTATATGAACTTTGACAGAACTAAAAATTTGCAATTTTGGGAAGTAAACAGGAACCTTGTTCGTTTACTCCCCAAACCTACCCATTTCTACCATTTTAAGCCCGAAAGACTGTCAGAGTTCATATAAAAAAAATAAATCTGGTAGAATCTGGCAGTTAAGTGTAAGTATGCGAACAGACCTAAAGAGAACAGAGATATGCCGTTTTCGATTGGTCTCCCAGAAGCCTTCTAAACCCCACAAAATTACAGTTCTTCTTCTCGATAAAAGAGAAAATACTTCTGGATTTTAATTCAGAATCGAAACCAGAAGCACTTACACTTCAGAATCGTCATTAGTATGAAACAATTGCCTTGAATTGAATATGTTAAATACCTTTTAAATGTCAAATAAATGTTAACAAAAGAGTAGTAAACAAAGCAATGTCAGTGGATTTCTATGCATGTGTCTATTTTCACCAATTTTAGTCTGACATTCGTAAAAAAATGGCTTGATCAAAATACGTAAACAAAAATAAATAATTCGACTAAAAAATTCAAAAATAGCAGTGGTTTTATTTTTTTATTTTTCAAACGTCAAAGAAGTTTTTGATAGAACATATAGAATTTAAGACTCTCCCAAACCAACGCGAAATCGTAGCGAATCATTCACAAAAACACAAAATATGAGAAATACACAACGCTAAACAACAACAAAAATCTGTCGGAGAGCCTTTATAATTTCTGCCAATAGGTTTATTTGATGGATGCATTGTTGATTCGCCCTGAACTCGCTACGAGTTGTTGCACTGTGTGTTCGGGGCGAACTTTTAAATCTGAATGAACACTCACGAAACCAAGGTTTTTTTCTCGGGGTAAGTATTCAGACCTGTCAAAATTCAAATAAGAAAGTGGCGTTTTGGCAAGAAGTCTAGCTTCAACAAGAATAGTGAAAATTGATGAAAAATAATGAAAAATAATGACGGCACATGTGAGATATTTTGTTATTAACTGGCTAACAAATTAAATACCTAAAAACAGCTAATGAAACCTGCAGCTCTGAAGTGTTTGAAAATAAATAAACAAATTCTATTTAAAATCATGTCATTAACGTAGAAATTCATTTTCGCATTTCGAAATAATATAATTTCAACCAAATTCACCCAACGCTATAGTGAACGCATCCAAATAGAATTCATTTAAAAAGTTTTCGAAAAGCTTCTGTTTGGAAATGTCAAAACTCGATTCATGAAAAATAGAAATGGAAATAAAATAAACAAAAAGAATAAGCGATTAATGGCCAATATTTCATTTCGGCTCTTTGAAAAACGTATAGTATAAACTCACAGTACACAAATCTAAGATAATAATATATTAAAAGGTTGTCAAAGTTGAAAGTGTCAAAAAATTAAAAATGGCTGTTCGTGTACTGACTGGAACTCAACTCGCATCTTTAGAAACAACAACATAATATTGAAATTAGACAAGTAAAGGGGCACTGGATCCACCATTTTACCACCATATATAGGTACCTTGATTTTTGACAGATGCGCTGAGCTGAACAAAAATGAAAACTCTTATGATATTCATGTCGATTATGGAATCTGCAAAAACTGGATCCGTAGTGATTCGCAGTGCAGTCCTCTCTTTTCTTCTTAACCATTTGTCGTAAAAAGAAAAGAGAACACTGTACTGAAAATTATCTTAATACGGATCGTTTTAAAAATATCAGAGGGCAAATCAGTATGTTACTTTACTAAAGGGTGTTTTTTGTAGACGTGTGGTTTTCAAGAAGAAATAAAACGCATATAATTTAATGTTATGACCAAGAATTAAGCTTTATTATAAAGATAAGGGTTTGCTATTATGTTTTAAAAATGATTTCGGGCAAGTGGCCACCGCGGCTGGTTCGAATAAATTCCAGCCGAGAGGCCCAAGAGGCCCCAGCTCCAATTGTTGCGCGCGATGGCGGATGGACTCATTCGGGTCTTCTTCGATACTCTGCTCCACAGCAGCAATAGCGTCTTCGGTGCGCACTGTACGGCGTCTCTGAGGATGCGCATTATCCACTAGAGTAAACGTGGTGCGAAACCGATCCATGGTTGCTCCGATTAGCCTGCTGAGCGATTATGTCGATCGAATATTGGACGCAGCGCGCGATGCGTCGCGCGAAGTGCGAACCGAACCATTATTTTGGTAATAAATTTGCACGATTTGCAAACGTTTTTCAGAAGTAAGTCTATTCATTATGAAATGGCAAACCAAACTGAGCATAAATCAAGTGACAGCTGTCAAAAAGACCAACTCCGAAAAAAGTATTGCCAGATTGGAAACCACACGTCTAAAAAAGAAAACACCCTTTACTAAAAATATGGTTTTCTTCTTTGATGTAAGTATTTATTGTTTATGAAAAAAAAATAGAATTTGGCTTTGGACTAAAAAATTGTATGTTTCTAGCAAATAAACAGCTTAAACATATAAAAATATTTTTGTATGCTGAAAAATATTTCCAAATATTTTATATGTAGGTAATGTTATTCATCCGGATTAAATTTTTAATCTTGATGTATTGACTGAATAATAGATCAGAAACCTCATCACGTAAAACAAAAACGATCGAACGATATCGTTTCGAAGATAGCTATCTTTATTTTTCTCTAAAGATATGATAGTGATATCAATGGTGGATCATTTTCGTTTTATGTGATAAGTTCCCAGGTGAATCGGTGACCATACCAGACTTCAAGAAAAAGCTGGTTTTATTAAAGAAGGCTCAATGCAAATCAAAAAAAATTTTGTTGATGAATATATGTAAATACCACTCTAATCCATATTACTCTAATCATAAACTCTGACGATGATGTTTACTCGAACATTTAACAGTTATACAAAATTATTTCTATTCCTGTTTTCTGCTTCGCCAAAAAGTTGGTTCTTGAATATAAACATTTTGTTTTTTTTTCTAGAAAATTAATCTAAACTTAAATTAAGCACGAAGAATTACTTAACAAGAATTTATTACTTGTTAACTCACACCCTATGCTATATAGAGGTGCCCACATCTTTCGATCTTATACCAAGCACAGTAGTCTTAAAAGCCATTACACCTACAATCCATGGTTTATCGAATTATCGCTATTGTAAAGTGTTTATGTTTTCTTTAAAAAAGAAAAATTAACACATTTTATCGCCAAAACCTCTTACATCCGTCCAAGACTTCGACCTTGTGCATTCCATTTAACGAGTCGAAGCCTTACATATACTCAAATTTGTGTTTATATATTCCATCTCTCTCAGTGTGTTGAATAGCTCGCGTTCTTATTTGTGGTTTTTGGAGCGTGTTTTTAGCGATAACGACCGACATTAAGAAATGTAATCAGTAATTTCAAGTGCTCCCACCACATGCCACAGAAAATTTGTTAAAATAAACCAAAGGTTCGTTTAATAGGTATAAATAGTTTGTACTTACCGTCCAGCGAAATGTAAATGGCAGAACAATAGCACCAATTCCGGGATCACTCAGCACGAAACTTGAACCTCCAAGGATGCCCGTACTTGAGTTGCCAAATGAACACCCGGCTGTAAAGCTTTCTGGCGCCGAACTCTGGTACTCCTTGAGACACAACCGGAACGCCGTTGAACATGGCGGACAATCTGCAAAATGTAAACCATCTCGTTAATTATGTTGCCTCTTATAATATACCAAATGGACTAGTTGCGCACAGCCGCAATTGAAGCAGCAGGCCAAACAACACAAAGAAGCACAAGTACCCACCTGTTGTTCTCGTACTTCTTATTTCTAGAGGAACACCACAGCAATAGCCACTCATCAGGTGGCTGTTTGTGTTCGAGATTTCTAGTAGTTCCAGCTCAAAGTTGCCGGCCGTTGATACCTGTTCGTTCGCAAATAAAAAAAAGAAAAAATAAAGTTTAATAAATTAAAAAAAAAGAGAAGACAACGAATACAAAATGTAGTTACATGACAAATAATTTCAGCAAATTAAAATATAATGTCCGCTCTAATAGCAAGTCTAATTAAATTGCCTCGAACAGAACTGGAATTTGCTTTGCGCTTTAGTTACATATAGTGCGCACATTTCTTGTTGCAAAGTTGCGTGGACGCACATGACGTTCATATGTATGTAGTTTGTATAGTGCGTCGTCGTTCGCATTCGCGCCAGGATTATGTAATATGTTTCTGACATACATGATGGTGAACTAGCGAGAGAACTCTTGAGCTCATGGCACCCCTAGTCGGTACCCTATCTATACTTCAACTTTATCTTCACGGATAAACGTGGACTGAATGTAGTTAAATTTTCAAGTGGGCATTTGTTTCCGCGCGTGTTGTAAAACAGTGTTTATTTTTTTTTTATATTTAACGGTTTTTCATTGCGAAATTAATTTATTTGGAGTTTTTTTTTCTAAGTCTACTTTCAGAGTATTAAATCAAAATTAGCTTAATGGAGTTTTTATAAGTGCACACTAGGTTATTAAAAAAAAAATTGGATTTTTTTTTACGTTGCTTGAAATTTGTCAAGAGCTTAGGTGGTGAAGTGACATTAATAAAATATGAAGTAACTGGGAGTTTTATGACTTAGTTAGCTTTGAAATTAAAGGCCGAACAAGTCTCACCTGAATGATGATGGTTTGTTAAACCATTTTTAGGTCAAATGTTAGATGAAAAACGATTGTTGTTAAGAAACTTGAAACTAAAACAAATTTAAAAGATTTAGAATAAAGAATTTCATTTTTATCTTTTCAGGTTTCGAAGTAAAATAGAAGACAAAATATTATACTCATAAAAACTTCAATTAGTATGTAGCTCTTTATGTATGTATACATAGCTATAGCTCATTTAATTTGTGGAACACTTGAAATTTGCAAAATTATAAAGTTTAAAATGAAATTTGTCATCAATTGTACAAGGTGGGTTAAAAATAATGTCATAATTAATTTGTTCGTTTACTTCCCAAAACTACCAATTTTTGTCAGAATTCATGTAAAAAATAAAATAAAACTTAAACTGGTATATAAATTGCCAGTTCTAAACAGGGTCTTATGATATTTCTGGTGACTATTGGCTGATGCCCATTCTGCTAATGTTGGTTTTCATTCAGTGATTCAACCAAGAGGAGTAGCTGAAACCAACTTGGCTTAGGTAAGAAATCTTTCAGTGTTTCGACACACATCTGTCAGAAATATCTATTCAGTTAATACATATCGCTTGAACTGCTTCCCAAAAACGTTTTGACCCTTTCCATAAATAAATCAATGTTAGCGTTATTATCAAGTTCACTTTTCACATTTTCTAAAAGAAATCTCTTCCATTTCGATATACATAATATTATTCTTATACCGGTGTAGCGCAGAATATGAATCATCATGGTGGCAGCTCACTGATGGTTATATTATGTCCATAATTTTGCATAAAATTATTAAGACCTAATGATTTCCTCTAACATTTTGACCCTCTCTTTTTTTTTTGAAATTTAATTTTGATCTCATAACTGAAAGAGTCAAAAGAAAACTAAATTCAGTAGCTCACTTTTCCAACAAAAAAAAGCAAATTGAAATTTCCCATCACAAGAGACAAACCATTACCACATCTGAATACCATATTTTCTGTTTTCTTATATTATTGAAAACTATTTATTGTTCAAATCGGATCTATAAATATTTTTGTTATTTCGATAAGACTGGGTTATGGTGAATGAAAAAAATAAAAATCAATTTGTCAGTTTATCACAATAGCTAGACTTTCTGGCTTTTGAATTTTCTGTTTTTAATAAAATAGAAAAAAAAAACAATACAGAAAAATAAATGAATTGACCTTTATGCGGGTTTTGAATCCTATTACAATATTATTCAATTTGTCAAAGGAAACTTCAAATTCCATTATAAACATAACCTACAAAACTTTATCGTTTTGACTTAAGATATAAAATAACTTCAATGAATTTATTCTTTTCTTTAAATATATAGATATACGAGTATAAGTATAGGTAGGTTAGGTGTGTATATATGTATGTAAGAATACAAATTGAAAACTTAAACAAATTGATCTATATCTTCGATTTTATCCACGCTACGCACCTTTGACATTTATCTAATTTATGTGCTTTGATTTAGAATTTTGGTTGAAATTCTATCCTCACAAATAGAAACATCAAAATCTTTTCAGAATGTCATTATGGTGTCAAATAAATATGTATATCTTGATATTTTTATGTTTGTTTGTTTTTTCATCTGCAAATACCTCCGTATGGATTTGAATGTGGCTCAAAGGAATTAATATAATCTTTCGAGAGCCCACCTTACGCGCTTCTTTTTACAAAAAAAAAATGAACATGTTACAAAACTTAAACCGTTAACAAATGCTGTCAACTTGTTGGACAACTTGATGCTACTCTTATTAATGTCAATCGGAATGATTGAAAGACTCTGAAAGGTTATATCACTCAGTTGACCCTCGTCTAAATTTAAATTACTTTATACATAGCTTTAGGCCAATTGTTAAATGGGCTTCATTATTCTTTAGAAAATCAAATAAGAAATTAAAATTTTTAATCTAAATGTTTAAGATAATAACTTAGTTTCGGGGCATTTTAATTTATGAATACATACATATAAAAATGTAAGTATGCCTTTAGTCGAATAGTCTGGGGACATAGTGTTGGATATTATGAAAATTTTTAGTAATTGCAGTTAAGTTTGATGAAATGACAAAAAATGATAAGTTGTATTTTATTTTTCGTCATATCGGATTGGATTTAAAATACGAAGATAAATTTATTATACAAAACCAACAGATGATCCAGCTTTAGTTTGGATTTGAATCACTTTTATTTACTTCCTTGCAAAAATTAGTTTTTACTCTGACGGATAGATGACATTTTTGTTTTGGAAATGGATGTATATGTATTTAAAGAAAGAGAGAAAACAAATAATTTAAAAAAAGAAGCGTAGGAAAAAAAGAGATGCGTACATGTAAATATTGTTGTCCACTATTAAGCTTTCTGTTTTATTACCGTGATCTGAGCAGGACTATGGGGGCGAAATATTGAAATCCACCTAAAAATGGTTTTCGAGTTACAGAAACCTAATGATAGTTTTACATTTCGATGGCCCCGTGCAAAAACTTACTAAGTGCAGATAATATTCAGTGAAAGCTCTACTTGCGGACAGCTCTAATAAGCGGACAATTCTCTTAAACGGACAAATTTTCGGGAACAAATTTATTTTTCGAAATTCTTATACAAATTACTTTCTTATAAACGGACACTCTCATAAACGGACGCGCACACTTTTTCTTGCTCATTTTAGATAGAAAACTACCCATATGCGGACACATAATTTTATTAAGAGATTATGAAAATGAACAACAAATGAAACAGAAGGTCCGTTCTCGTAATGTAAGCAAATCCATAGAAAATCTCCGATACCCGTAGGAAAGCTGGATTTCAGTATATAGCCTCCTCATGGCGTCCTAAAGCAACTGTCAAAAGTACCTATCGATATGAGCGCCACTAACAATTTTACGTTGGTTGAAGGGCTCCCAAAATGTTTTTTCAGGAAAAACTCCCAAATGGTAAATTGTACAAAAAAAATGTAAAAACTAATTTATCATAAAAATAACTGTTTTCGAAATAAAACAATCGGAAGAGTTGGGGGTTTTACTTTTCTATATAGTTGGGCGGCTAACTTCAAAAATTCTGCATTTTATGACAAAAGCATCAGTTTATTTTATTGTTGGTACATTATATGAACATTATTTTAAGATATCGGCCCACTCTATTGTCCACCCCTTTATGTATGAGGGGCAAATTAAAAAAAATTATTTAAAATAGAAAATGAATATAAAAACACAACGGCAACACTTACAATATCATGTTATAGCTTTTTTTAAAGCCAGTAATTCGATATTTGATTATGTTTATAAATAAAGTTATCTTAGTGCTTAGTTTTTTAATAAATAATTTTTAAACTCATAATTTTTCGAATTTTATTTAAAAAATTTTGGCGAATAAATCTATTTACAAAATTTGGTGTTAAGTGAAATTTATCAGGTGTTGGATTCAGGACCCCGAAACCCAAAATCCCAACAATCAAAAATCCCGAAAACCTAAAATCCAAAAATCCCGAAAAACAAAAAATCTGGAAAACCTACCCAAAAAGGGCATTATCCTGAAATCGAAAATGAAAAATTTATTTATTTTATTTACATAACAATTTGAACTTTGAAGCAATTGGGTAAGAGATTTTGACTTTTCAGAATTTTGGGTTTTCTAAGATTTCTGAATTTTTGGTTTGGGGACAATAGGTTTTCGGTTTTCGGAATTGTGTTTTTCCTGGATTTTGACTTTTAGGGTTTTTTTTTCGGAATTTCAGTTTTTAAGGATTTTTGATTTGGGAATTGCATCCGACTTCCATTTATCAGAAAAAATTTAAATTTTTGATTTACATAAATGCACTTCTCACTTCATAAAACATCCATATATTGTGTAAGTTTCAGCTCAATGGAATGGTAAGTTTTTGAGTTTTAAGCTTATTTTTATATTTTTTTTAGTTCAACGACATCTATCGAAAAACTTGAAAACTTTTGATTTGATTTCACTTCTCATTTAAATACTAAATGTGATGTTTTAAGATTAGTTTATTAAAGTGTTCAGCGCCATCTATCAAAAAATAGTTAAATACGTGCAAAAGTGCACTCGTTCACTTCCAAAGAAAATGATTTTCTCAAATATTACTTCAGGAAAACCACAGGGAGGACATTTGTGCTCTTTTTTTATCCATTATAACCCACCATATGTATTAGGTATGCCTTGTCTTATATGAAAAGACTCTTTAAATCTTCCATCTCACATTTGCTTTAATATTTCCAAAAAAGGCCAAAGTCCTCGAAAATGCACCTGCAAAGTGTCATTAATTTTTCAAAACTAAGTTTTCATTAAGCTTCAATACATGAGTTGGGTTGTTTTGGTTAGGTATCTTTGTTGTTTACAACACTTCCTCTTAGAGTTCAAAGCCTAAATATCATAAACTCTTTAAACAATAGAATCTTAATCACAACATAGTATTTTTTTTCTCTTAACCTCATACAATAAATAACTCGAAATTATTATATTTCCAAACATTTACTGTGTACATTATAATAATTCACTTTGTTTAATAAACTAAAAGAATAATCTACAAAACTTTAATACAAAAGATCATAAATTGTTGTTAAAGTGCACACAAAAAATATCTATAAAGGGAATAAAAACAATACTTTGTTTTGGTTTGTTAAAAATTTCCAGTAAAAAAAATTAACAAAATTAAGTCATAAATTTATGTAAAATATACAAATGTAGTAAGATGCTAAATAAGTTAACTAATGAAGAAATTAAGATAACAATACTTTAAGTACCTGATGGTAGAAGCAAAAACACAGAAGAAACTACACGATCAAAATAAAAAAAAAGATGGTAGGTGATTTAAAAAATCAGTATTTTAAGATAAGAAAAAAGCTATTATTTAACGAACCAAAAAAAAAATACAACAACAAAAACCAGTTGTGTGAAAATTATGACAACCTCTAGATCAAGAAGAAGATGCTTTAAAATAAAAACAAAAACGCTTTACACCATGTATTTTTTTGTTTCCTTTTTTCTAACGGTTAGTGTGTTTTAGTGTCTTAATTAAGGTGCATTATTATAGCATAAAGCCAAGAGTTTGGAAGATTTACATTTTTTATGAATGCACTTTTATTGGTAGGTAAGTTAAAGGAAAAACAATACACCAATAAATTCAGCGGGTGAGAAAATTTGAATTTGAAAAAAAACGTGAAGTTTGATTGGGACACTCGTATATCCATGACTAAAAAAAATATAAACAAACAAAAGTCTAATGAAATATGCATGATGGTTGGTTATATAGTCTATTGGTAGTGCAGGAAATCTTTGGGTATAGCGTTGATTGACTTTTTAAGCACTTAAGCACGATCTACTCTTCATTTTTAAATAAATAATTCGATTGATAATAATTAAATACTTTTCAAATTTAAGTGGTACACCTTTAGGTTCTATGAATGTTTTAATTGCGGACTTTTAAAGTTGAAGATTTTTCTACAGATGAGTCTTCTGCTTCAGTTACCTTCTGTTATTTTTTGTTGTGATTGTTCGAAAGCCTAAGGGTTCATTTTATGTGATTAATGCCAAGAGAACTCAGAATTATTTGAGAATTTAATTTCTGGCAAGTTTCAAAGCAAATCTGCTGTCTGTCAGCTTTTGTAAATGAAATTGAAGAATATGTTGTATAATGTCATACTTTACCTGCATAATATAACAAACTTTAACCAGGCATACATAAATGTCAATTTTTTGTCTTCTTTAGAATGATTTCAGTGGCGCAACAGCAAATTCGAATCAATTTTTTTCTCCTATTTCTAAAGCAGTTTTCAATGTTTTTTGTTTTAACATTTCAACGACGTGAAGTGAATAAATGATCCAAATTTAAAATGTTAAATTTTGTATTTTAATGTTTTCTACGCGACCAAAAATTTGTCATGTGCAAGGCATTTAAACAGAGTTTTTTTTTTTTTTAGAAAAGAGCAATTATTAAGAAAATACTTAATTTTTGTTCTTATTCACAAATCAACTAAAACGTTGATTAAAAATTAATTCACGATTTAAAATATGTTTTTATTAATAAACAATTAGCATTGACATTAATTAACAAATTATAACGAAAATCTACTACATTCAACAAGAGCTTTAATGTCACAAAAGAGTTTTATATATACATATAATGTCTGTTTGGTAATTCGAAACGTTGTGCGACGTCGTACGACGTAGCACAATTTGCTGTCAAATCCCATAGAAAAAAAAGTGTGAGTGCCGGGACTCACGGTTAAGATGTGTAAACATCAACATTCGTCCGAATGCCTCATAGACCGAGAGCCTACATCAAATTTAAGGTGTAGATGATAGCAAAAATTTACTGGTATTTTTATATAGATCTTAACTTTTCATAAGCAAATTTGAAAATCGGTAATGATGCATGCGTATTTTAGTTTACCGACAAAGGCCCCAACCACGCTTATAAAAAGTTAAGATCTATGTAAACATACCAGTGAATTTTTGCGATCACTCACAGCCACAAACAGCAGTGGGCTCTTAGCCAATCATTAAAATTATATTTAAAAATATTTTCCAGTCAATGACCTTATTTCGCCTAATTTGTCAAAAAACGCGGCCTTCTATGTTGAAACCCTGCAGCCATGATGAAAGCGCAGTCCATGTACTATATGCTCTAAGCAACCAACCACATTTCAATCCAAACTGAACTCGACTTTTAGATTTCGTATATAAACACTCAGCGTTTAGTTACTGAGCGTACATAGCGTTGAACGCACCCAATTTTCGTGAAGCTCAGAACAGAGATTATGGATAATTCATAAGTCTGCTATTACACGATGAATCTAGTTGCATGCACCTTCTTCGAATTCTTCTTTGTTATTTCGTCCGCCATGTTATTTGTTATTGTTATTTCGTACGCCATTACACGTTGAAACCAAAGTCATGAATCTAATTTAACAGTTCTCTTTATTTTTCATTTTCGTGTTGGGCTGTGCTCAAGCAATAAAAATGGTTTTTCTGTTTTAATTTTTGTTTTCATTATTTGATATATTGAAGAAAGAAAGGTTTGTGTGCCTTTACATGAATATCAGTCAAGAAAAGCAATAATTTATTTTATTTATGTTGTTTTTAAAGATGAATTTCTCATTTCTGGAAAGCATATAAGCCTATCAATAACAGTGCGTTGCATCGAAATTTACTCTTTGAACAAAAAAACCATATGAAGCAGAATAGTAACAAACGGACAAGAGAAAAGAGAAACGTCAAATAGTTGCATCGAAAATTTTACTCACGCGACACCGGTCACTTTTTTCCGTCTCATCTTTTCGATTTTTTTCTCTTTTGCTCTCGTAGTTCGAAAAGTCGCATGCGTTTAGATGCATCGTGTAATAGCAGACTAATCTCTGGCTCAGAATCAAAATCACGACCACGGCTACAGGATCACGAATCCGAGATACTTTACGTTTTTTTTCACCCTACCCCGCCAGTATAGAAGGTTGCACATCAAAAATCTCTGGAACTGAAAGGAAAACAAAATAGAAAAACCGCTCTGGGGCCTATTTCACAGAACATACATCACATACATTACAGAAATGTATGTGACGTAAAATAGGTCCAATATGAGTGGGCGTAAATTTTAATTTTTTTAAAAATTATGCGTTTTCTAAGTTGACGCAAATTTTTTCAAAAAATTCAAAATTTGCACTGAGCAATCTTTGGCGTCTACTTTAAGGTACATACATTCATACAATGTATGTGATGTATGTTCCGTGAAATAGGCCCCTGGTCTCAAAGCAGTCATGTAATTGAAAAAAAGTAATGCAAAGAATACAAAATACGGATAAAGCTATGCGCAAACCGACACGATGGCGGTGGCGATCACGATAAAATTGTGGATGCCATACACATAAATCAAAGGAAAGGCACACATCTACACGATTGAAGTGTGCTTTGATTTTTATATGAGGCATCCACATTTATATCGTGATCGCCACCGCCATCGCGTTGGTTTGCGCGTAGCCTAATGCTAAAGAAGCGTTAAAAAGAGTCTCGTAAAACTTGGCCCACGACTCACAGGGCAACTGGTCTTCCATCTTATCTTTTTTCTCTTTCGCACTCATTATGTTCGAATAGAGTGAGACGCAAAGAATCATCGTGTAATAGGGGCTTAATATATCCTCCAAGCAGCCAACCAAATTTCAACCCGAACTGAACTCGACCTTTCGATTTCGTATATATATACTCAAACGTTTAGTTACTGAACGTCTATATTGTTGAACGCACTCAATTTTCGTAAAGCTCAGAATCACGATCACGATCACGATTACAACGTTACGTTACGTTTTCTTTTCACCCTACCGCCAGTATAGATGTTTACACATCAAAAATGACAAGTATCAAGTTGTTACAAGAAGTTGCAGTAACCAAACAGATATATCTATAATCTGAGCACATAAACTTTCAAACTTCCAAATTCCAAACCGCATTGAACGCATTCATTCGAAATTCGTTTTTTTTCATCATTTGACACAATCTAATTCACTTGCATTTCAGCAGAAAAAATAGAAACAGCATGGCATTTTAAATGAGTCATATTGTCAAAGAAATTGGCAGTTTTGTGAAATAAACAAACAGAGGTTATTTAAGTTAAAATTTCGGTGGAAAAACACCAATAATCGGTTCGGTGAGGTGGTGATGTGATGTATAGATGAAATAAAATCTAACAATTTTCGATGCAATAATTCAAATTAGTGTTCGGTGAGGTGTATAAAGTGAACATCTAATTTCAGTTAAGTGGGTAAGTGAAATGCACTAAAAAATTTGCCTTATAATTCATACTATGCGTAATATCTTATACCTTTTTATTTTGTTCAAATTGTATCCCGAATATATTTAATGGGATTGGTATAGGGTGACCATATAGCAATGATAGTTTTTCCAATTGTAATGTTTCAGCATCTGTCAAAGTTACCAAAGACGTTCAGTTGTCAAAATATTCAGCAAGGTTTGTTAATTGTTTGTTTTCATTATGGAAATTATTAAAAAATGTTATTAAATTCCTGCTCAGTTGTAACTACGGAACGTAGTGATGTCGGTCGTCATCATGACTTCAGTACGCAGGAAATTCCTCGCACAGTTTAAACGTGAGTACACTCCTTTCGACCTTTAAGCCACCAACCAGACAGATTGGTGCTTATTGCTTAATAAAGAAAACAAAACCTCCGTAGCGACCGATCAACTTAATTGGGCACCGTCAACTTGGTTTATCGTTTATTGGAGCGAACGCAATCCACAAATTGTCCGATATGGTATCAAAGCCGAAAAACTTACGGTTCTTTTATTCGCGCAGAATCCTTCCATGATGCAAATGATGATCAACAAGTTTTATCAGTATTATACTTCTTGGAACATCACAGTAAACATCAATATATCAAATATCATGATATTTCGGAAAAGCACTGGGAAGTACGTACGTGATGAAAGGTGGACTTGGTAAAATGAGGAGATCGAAGAAGCCGGAGAGTACAAATATCTAGGAGTTATTATCATACCAAAAATGTCTTTTAGGAAACACCTTGAAGAAAAATTTAAAGAAGCAAAAAAGCAATGAATTGCAGGGTATTCTAAGCAAAAGAAATAATACGACAAGTACCAAGTATTAGTTTTTTTTAAGCTTTTGTTAGATCAAACATGTGCAGTTAGGCAGCAAATATGAGGTATTTTTCAGTACGAGGAAGAAGAAAAGTTACTGCATTATTTCATGAAGAATATTTTTAGATAACCCGAAAGCACATCTACAATCTACATGCTTCATTTGGAAACTGTAATGCCACAAGGAGGAGCCAAGCCACGCATGGGAATATATATATATCACTTTATTGGTATATATGCTCAATCTTAAATGAAGTTAGAAAAAACCATTGGAGTAAACAAAAATTGGCAGAAGCAGAAATTCTATCGATTCTTAACGGGGACAGCAAGATGAATCTCTACAACTTTTACAACCAGCACTAAAATATAGGAAACAAGTAGGTAATTGATGAAGAATTTTATTTTAATTTCAAACTTCTTAGTTCAATTAAGGAGGTTATTGTATAAATGTTATTCTCTTTTCTTGTCGGGCTGACGGCAAAAGGCATTTGCTATACTATTGTGAAAAATGTAAATTTCAAAGTAGCACCAATGTAAAGATTGACTATTTGGTGCGGTTAGTGGCAGGGTGACATCATTGGACCTAATTTGCCATCATAATTGGACTTTTCGCTTGCAACTCTGCTGGCGAAACCGATTTGGCCATTTGAATGATGTGCTATTCCATACATAATTGAATGAATGTACATAGTTTTAAAATAAAGCCAGAATCAATTTATCAACAACGGTGTAAGTTGTTTTATTAAAGTTTTGTTCTTATCTGGTCATCCTGTATAAAAGCAAAGGTTGTTGCTATCGAAATCAATAAGTTAATAGAAACTACTAACTTCATCTTAGTACCTATCTATTTTTTAAATCAATTTCATATAGAAATAAAATTTTAAATTCCAAAATTAAAAGACATCATTATAAAGACACCGAAGACCATCAACCTAAAAAAAAAATAAAATTCATATATGTACTAACATCCTACAAAATAGGTTTTCATATAAACCTACTTAACTAATTTCAAATTCGCATAAAATGTCAAATGTTGCATTCATCAAAAGTCAACACGGCCAGGCCACTATACTCGTACCATCGTATAATTCATTTAGTTTCTCTACCTTGGTTCACACATATATTAATCATCTCTCCGCAGGAGAATAAAATGATTGACAGTTATACAACCATTTTCTAATAAAAAAAAAAACAAAAACAAATACACAGACAAAAAACTATATTATCAAATTCTAATAAAACGCAATTTATTGTTACCCATTATTTATATTCCTTAGGTACGACGCACGGCAAAAAAAAAGTATCTCATCAAAAAAAAAGATACAAGCAAATGTTATAATACCACCAGCAAAGTTAATAGATCACGACAGAGTATATTAAACTTTTTAATTATTATTCAAAAAAAAAACTGAGTCTCTTAAAATCAAACAAATAAAAAAAGGTAAAAAAAAAACATTAAAGACACACACGAAAAAAATGAACCAACCTCAATAAATAACATTAATGAATTCATTTTCCCTTCCGATCGTCCGTTGATCGTTTTGTTTAACAGTGTGTGTTGGTGTGTGTGTTTGTGTGATCGCGCACTTTCTGGCTGATCTTAATTTCAAGGTTCCCAACCTCAATCAAATCCACCATTCCAATGAAAAATCCCCAATCCTCGTCCTCGACTCCGCGGTTCTCGATCGGTGATCGCTGCATGTGCGATCAGGATGATAGAGGGTATGTAAGTTTAAGGAAAAAGACCTCTTTAAACACCATTCACATGGATAAATGCGCTGCCACGAAGAAACACCGCATACATCTTCAGAAAAATGACTTTGGTTGTGATTTCGTTCATTAATAAAACGCAAGGGTTTCTGATGATGGTCTCTTATTGAGAGTTCTGGTTCAGCTGGAGTTCTGATTTTGTTTCTGTTTCTGGTTGATGTGCACCATCACAGCATCAACCCAGACGAAAGCTGAGATCACCGATCATCGATCGGTGTGATCGTTCAGAAAGAGGAAAATTCAAGTTGAAATTTCATCTTTGGCAGAAGAGAGAGCAACATCGCATAGAAATCCCAAGAGTTGTGAAGAAAGACGACAGGGACACGGAGAAGAAGGGGAGAATGACAGAAAAAAGATACAGATACTGTAAAATATTCATCGTAGAACCTGTTTCAATATTACCAATCAACATACCAACACAACACAACACTATAACTGCAGTGCAACAAAACAGAGGCGCACAGGTGGGAACATTTTCCCGCATCATCATCATCATCAACATCATCGAATCGGAATACGATCGCTGAGATTTCTGTATACGTAGCCGGGAGAGAGGAAACGATCCAACAAATCGTTCAAAAAGGATATATACAGTGAAAACGCTCTACCTAAAATGTCAATTAAGCTTAAAGTGGTCAAGTGTAAAACAGTCCTTGAATTATTGACTTTTATGAAATAGATTGAAACCATTCCCCATTTTTGCGGGTGAGGAATGTAAAAAGTTTAGACAAAAGTTTTGAAGAAAAAGTCATGAAAGTGTCAGAAACCATTTTCCTCGATTTTGACAGATGCACAAAAACAATAATGAAAACGATAATGTTTGATATGTGTTCTGTGGAACTAAACAAACATCAAACCTAACCTGAATGGAGTAAAATAAAGAGATGTGCTGTCAACAATTCTGTTTCTATAAGCATTTGACGAAGTTGCAACTGTAGCCGTTGGTACGAATGAGAAACATGGCATCCAATAGAATTCTTGCGAAAAGCTTAGTCATTTGGACTACGCCGATGACATTTGTTTCTTGGCAAACAGTGTGGTTTGGATCAAATGTGTCAACTTCTACAGCTTGCAAGTGAACGGATAGCTGCCTGGCTTAAGGATCAACGCTAAAAAGATCAAAATGCTACAGACCGACCAACCACAACCGCAGATTATTTTGAGGCAGGAGACTATTGAGAGTTTCATGCAATTCAACAACCCAGACAGTATCGTTTCAACTGATGATGGAACGGATTTGGATATTGTCAACAGGATAAAGCCCACAGTGCATTTAGAATACTTTCTCCTGTAGGTATGCAACTCCATCATAATAACGCTACGCACCATGCTGAAACTCTTCGAGTAAAACATTAACTCCATGTTGTCCGCCGTGATCTCGAGCAGACCAGTGTTGTCACTTCCTATTTAAAAAAAGTGGTAGATAAAGCTAAAAAAAAGTGGTAGATTCAGATTTTCCGTGGTAGAATTAATTTAAATAAAGGGTGACATATGCTTATAATATTTTTTCGACCATACCGCAATTTTTTTTTTGTATCCTACTTTTATTGGTGCAAAGCCAATAGGTCTTAGTATGTCATGTTTTTTTTTTGAGTCTCTAACTATACGTCATCTGTCAAATTCATTCTATTGTTTCGCGTGTAATCGGAGTTTTCTTACTTTGTGTGATTTCTTGAAGTATAAACTCCGATAAAAATGTCCAAACCGTAAGTATTGGTTTTTTTTCCTATATATTGCATTTTATAAAGAAATATATAAAATTAGACATAAATGCATTTTTCGGCAAAAATAAACCATAGCATGATAATTATAACGGTAAAACTATGACGTGTCACCTGTAAGTGAGGGGTCACTTTTAAAAAATGGGGGGATCGTTGCCTAATTTTTATAAATTCTTTTGGTCTATAATAAATCTATTTATAATTTTGAGTAGGTGAGATGGTTTCTATTTCCATACATAAATACAAGCATGGGAATTGAAGAGTTAAGTAAATTAAGTTAACTTAAACTCTTATCATTTTCTTTTGAAGAAAAATTAAATCACAATTATTTTGAATAAGTTTATTTAAGCACAGCCGTTAATATAAAATATGTACATTCATATAAAGAAAATATATAATTCTTTAATTGAATATTATGTACCAATGTTTGGTAGATACAGTTTTAAAATAAATTTCATAGTTTTCCAAATTTACCATCAACAAATTTAAATTTTAAACAAAAGCGAACCATTTCTGGAGATGGAATAAATATTTCATCTTTACTTGTCATTTCTTTTGCAAAAATAATACATCAAGCTGGTTTCTTTTTTTGTTTTTAATATCAATCGATCGCTTTAAAAATCAAATCTTTTTTACTTACTTTTCAGGCGGTTCAATTAAAAATTTTCGCATTTTAATTTTTTTTTCACTTGAAATACAATAGACTTCCACTGACCACTCTTCTAGAAAATTTCGAAAACAATAAACGTTTAACTGCTTACCGTTAATACGAAATCCAAGTAAACAATATTACTCTTTTAAGATAAGGCACACAATCTTAGGCGTAAGTGAGTAGAAAGTAGGATCTACTTATTTTTCTTAAGCAGACTAGAACTTTGTTTTTTACAAAATAAATGTAGGTATGTACCTAATGCGGAAAAAACAGAAAACGATAGGTAGATACGCGTATGCAAAATGACAGATGAAAGCATTCAAATTGAGATAAATCCAATAAATGTATACAAGTAAAACAGTATAAAAAGTGCAGAAACAAACATTTTTTTTTCAAAAATCGAAGCAGATATTTTATTTATTGTTTTTATTTTTTTTTTCTGGACGAGCAAAAAGGGGTAGAATTTTTTACTTCCGGGGTAGAAGTGGTAGATTATGAAAATGTTGGAGAAAAGAGGTAGATCTACCACAATTGTGGTAAAGTGACAACACTGGAGCAGACTACAGGCCTTTCTTAATCGATGTCTCCAATATATTTTTAAGATTCGGTGGTCTAATGTTGAGCTGTAGAATAAGACTGGACTCAGGACTGATCAAATAAAAGAGAATCTCGATGATAAACAACGAAAATGGCGCTGGATTGGTCACATAACAACAACTTAGCGTCCTTCTTATGAAATCCCCAAGGAGTAAGGTGAGTTGGAAGATCAAGAACGACATAGGAGGTCAACTGTACCTACTCAACGAAGCTGAGTCCCTAAACATGAAAACGTGAGCACAGCTGAAGCACCCTGGTCCCTGCCACGAACCGGGATAGTTGGAAGGGATCTGTAGCTGCCATATGCTCCAGGAGAAGTTAAGCTACGATTAGACGGTCAACGAAAATGGTTAAGGCGTTTACTCTATGACGTCAAAATGACGTCAAATTTTGTCCTCAAGTTGTCAGGGCGTGTGACCGTCAACGCGGACGCATTGACTATTTTGAATGACCGTGTCATCGCTCTGTCAACGCAGTTAAGACACATTGACAGAAGCGCGTCTGCGCTTTGCTAAAGAGCTAAAATCGCATTTTTAAGGAGAACAAAGTAAAATCTCATAAATTTACGATTTTTTAGATTTTTTTTAATTAATCGACATCTTAACCATCCTTCCAAAGAATTTGACAGCTTATAAATTGACAGATAGGCAATAGACTATATTTTGACGCACTTTGAATATTTTGATACAAATGTCATCCAAAAGCCCTATAGAAGCCGCCATTTTCCGGAGCAAAAAATGTCATCTACAAATTTCAAAATTTTTAGAGGTGTTTTTGATTTATGCTTGCAACGATG
Source organism: Epistrophe grossulariae (assembly GCA_929447395.1). NCBI lineage: Eukaryota > Metazoa > Arthropoda > Insecta > Diptera > Syrphidae > Epistrophe > Epistrophe grossulariae. The sequence goes on along the minus strand of OV839567.1, from coordinate 149,322,949 downwards.
TTTTATGTTGGGCATCCTTCAACTGAATTTGAAAGTTTATACTTTATAGTTTCACTGATTTTACATTTTAACGTAACGTCGTGTGATGTGATCAAGTCGTTTGATCGTCATAGTTTAATATGTCAACGCGTTGACACAGCTGATAACATCTCAACGCATTTTTCCGACAACATTGTATGAAAGCGAATTTGGTTTTGAAATGTTATCCGTCAAGAGGAACTTCCATTAATGAGAGATTTTACTGTCAATATTTTTATCTCAGCTAAGATACAGCTTATAGCTGAGTCGGTTGATAAAAAAATAATAAAAATTCCAATCGTCTCGTCGTCGTTGTTGAAGTTGAAGTTAAAGTTAAAAGTCGAAGAAGAAGCGTTTTGTATTTCGGCTACTTTTTGATTTAACAACTTGCTTGTCATTGCTGACGATGCGCTCGATTGCAATGCCGTGCCGATGGTGATGGTGATTTTTATATAGTGGGGCTAGGTGGGGCGGTATTGGTACAACAGGATGTTGCGTATAAGAACGCGTATTCCGTACAAGTGCGAGTTTTAATCCTTTTTCTTCAACAATATGCCGCCAGATAAGAAGAAGACGACGGACGACGACGACCAAGTTTAAAAAGAATAAGAAGAAAAAGAAGTAACTTAAGTTGCACAACGATGGATGGATGTGTTGCCCTGCCAATGGAATGCGCTTACGTTATACGATCATCAGAGGAACTCCAGACAACGACAACAACTACGACACGATACACCACGATGGACGAAACGGACAAGCAAGCGGATGGATCGGCTAAACGTAGAACGTGATACAAAACGAAACTCGATGGTCAAGATTCTACTAATGAAGATAATTTATTATGAGATTCCGTTTAATTAAAGTCAGATAAGCAACAAGCGCGGCCCAAGATCACGGCAAACCGAAATATTCACAGGCATCAAGACTCGAAGAGTTACCCTTTCGTCCTCATCGAAAATTTGTCGGTTTTGTTGGTTTGTTGGTTTCTCGGTGATCTTTTTTTCTCCTCCGCTTATACCTTTACAGTCCACAATGATGATGATGGCACAGAGAGAACAGAGTGAGTGGTGCTATGGTATTTTGGGGTTTTCTGGGAATTGCGTCAGGAGAGACGCGCAATGCAAACGACACCGGGACAAGTTTTATTGAATTCCCAGCTCTGTGATCTTGTGTTATGTTCAGGTGCATGTTCGGGCATCCATATGTTAATTAATTTTAATTGATTCCATTTCTTCTTATATATTTTTTTTTTTTCTCAGGGCGACAACAAAAATATACAAGAAAGTGTAGGTAGGTATAGGTACCCTACTCGTATATCCCTGTTGTCTGAAATTTTGGAACTTTTTTTTTAGTGCCCTTCCTGATTCATATATAGCCGGGCATTGACAACGGCGTTAAGGACTTTTAATTAAATTAAAGTCTTCCTACTCGATTTGTTTCAAAATATAAATAGGTTTACATTTATGCAAATTTCGCGGCATCTTTAGTTAAGAAAAACAGAACCAATACAAATGGAAGTCATCTTTTAAATTTAATTCGAACAAAAAGTAAATAATTATTAATCGATTCATTTGTGGTTTTCAAGGTAAGTAACTGCCACAGGGGCAGCCTAAGCAGTTCAACTTGTATGTGGATTTTCAACACAGCAGGACACTGTTACTTGTCAAATAAAAAAAAATAAATATAACTTGGTTTTTTATTAACTGCTGACAGTTGTTGTTAAAATGGAAAATATGGCCCATCGAGTAGTTATAAGGTATTCAAGTTCATTCCTTATATTTACAACAACAAATAAACGTTTACGTTTATTTACATTCTTTTTTTTTCTCAATCTTAATCACCGTTTATTAGAGCTTGGGCTGTGTGCGCATGAACAAGAAAAACTGGACGTCTTCGAACAAAGATTGCCTTATAATGACTGGCCATTTAACATGTAACATTTTTGTAGAATCTTATCTTAGGAAATTATCTGGCAATTGATTAGTTAAAGTTTGTATTTAGACAAATAGCTGTAAGAAGATGGATTTTTTATAACTCTGGAAAACAGATGACTAAATTTAGAATAAAGGTAAAAGTGAATTAGTGGAATGGTATAGGAATGACAGGTCTTAAAATAATTTCGATTTCTAATCTTAGGTAAAACTTAAAAATAAAAATGGATTATAGATAGGTTGTGAAAGAATTCATTTTGTATAAATTTTAACCTTTAGGTATTTTCAAAATGTGTATAATTTACATATTTCTTTGTTAATGTGTAACATCTTAGTTTTCTGCATGCAGCATTAAGGTGGAACTAATTGTGTGGTACAGCCATTCATTATGCATTATTACTTCCCGTTAAAAAAAGAAACGCGTTTACTTTTGAAAATTATGGTGAGATATTTTGAATCTGTGTGGTTTTTTATTTTTATCTTTTCAAGGGATAAGGACCTTGACATTTTGAGGGTTTTTATTTTTGGTGCTAAATCGATATTTTGTACTTACGGCTGTTAGGAGAAAGTAACAGGCGTATTTATTAGTTTTTTGACTAGTTAGATACTGTCTTCATAGTCCGAAATAGTTGGAATTATGCTTTATTTGATTAAATAAAATGTTATATTAGGCAAGATTTAGGCAACCGAGTTCGTTGTTTAAGTAAGAAAACACTTAAACATCAACATAAAATTTGTATCTATAACTTAGATGCCTGTACAAAGTTAGACAACGTTTATAATTACGACCGTTATAGTTTAACAGTGCTTATATTTATTAACTAATAACTCTTGAGTGACTGGAGTAACTAATTTGATTTTTCTTTAATGCCTCAAGTAAATAAATTGTTTGTCAGACCTATTTAGTCCTCAAAATATGAAGAAAATAAACACACAACCTTTTTCAAGATGGCGGCCAAACTCAGACTGACATTCAAGGTCAATTTGACATTTCAATGGATTTAAGGGGCCAACCCATGACGGTGTTTACATTGGACTTTTTTCTCCGACCTTTTTTGACGTCTCTGTATACTCATCTCACTCCCACTTCATGGCGAGAAAGACGTGGCCACGAAAGGCATCTCTTTCTTGCCATAAAGTGGGATTGATTAAAAGTATTAGTTATTTGATGAAATAAAATGTTACATTAGAAAAGGGTTTAGACAAACGAGTTCGCTGTCTAAGTTAGATAGCTCTTAAACATCGAATATAAATGTTTATCTATAACTTTGACGGCTGTCTAAAGTTAGGCAACATTTGTAAATACTACCGTAAACTTTAGTTGTCTTTCTGCCATTAAAATTCGTAGACTACGTACCGTTATATTTTTTCTTTTAAAACATTAACTGATTACAAGTAAACAAGGGCGAACAAAGAGGCACATAAAACAAATCCGACCTAGTTCTGAGCAAAATAGTACACCAAATGCATTCCAGTCATCGAATTAAACTTTTATTGACATTTGAAGTCAATGGAGTTGCCAGAGAGAAAAGTTAAATGTTCAGCTTCTAGGCCTGTTTAGTAACGTGAAAGTTTTCGCGGATTTGCACAAATTTTCACAAAATTTCACAATTTTCTGTCAAAACTCATGGGCATACTTTTTACGTTGCGTCCGCATGCGTCACCATGGATCGCTTCTCATAAGAAGATGTGCATTTAATCGAATTGTCAGTGGTATGCGTTGACGCAACGCAAGCGACGGATTCTATGGGAATTTCTACTTATTGTAGTAGATTTTCTAAAAGGATTTTCAATGAACGTCAGTTTGCTATTCCACGAACGTTTTGTTTTTATTAATAGGAAATTTTAACTCGCGAGTTAACTCGTGAATTAGACGTGAGTTAAGCGGCCCTTTTTGTACCGATCTTTTAGTTTCTTCTTCAAAAAACACTTCTTTTTTTTAATCACCCTAGTGTAATTGTTAAAGCTGTGTACCTAGTACCTACTTCAGTTTGTCTCTAAGAATATTATCCCCAAAAAAAATATATCTCCGATGTTGACCAATATTGTCTGGAATCACAATAATATCAGCACATTATTGACTAATTTTTGTATATGCTGATTGATTTTGTATTAATTCTAACCCATTCCAATCGTGCACTGTATTTATTTAAATAAATTAAAAACACAATACACTTTATCAAATTAATATTTTTTTTTTCTGAAGAGCCTTTAAATCAACAATTAAATAAAACCAATTCGCATAAATTCACCAAACTTCATATTTTAACTTCCACTTTATCAAACTTTGTAACCTTCCTCCTGTCATTGTTAAAATCAAACTGGAATACTTAATTTATTTATTGATTTGATTGACAAGCCAAATCGAATCAATTTCATTCCATACATGACATCATTAATGAAGAATATCCGTCAAAGAAAATTTGAAAAATTCATAACTCTTGTTTCAGTATATGCCAAGGAATGAATTATGTTCTTTTCTTATAGATGTATACGTAATACTGGAGTTGAATTAATTACATATTATATATGAATGCTCATATAAACACACATACAAATATACTGTAAATAAATAAAGAAAAGGAATAAGTAGACCTTATAAAAAGGGGGAAACAGTTTAAAAATTTAAAACAAACTTATGTACCACCAAAAATTTGAAGGCAGTTTTATGCAAAAATAGAGGGATTTAAGATTTTAGCCGATTTAATACGATTCTAAAACTATTTGAGTATGATCCGAAGCTAAAAAGATCATTTGCAAATAAGTATAGATAGTTGATTTAATCATAATCACCCCTATTTTGGTTTCCGATCGGTTTAAAAATCCTTTCGTACTCTAAGGCCCAGTTGTACAAATATTTAAACCGTGGTTCAGCAATTTTTATCCACCGATTTCGGCGGATTAATTGAGTTTCAACAGTGGTTTATTGTTCAAGTGTGTGATAATAACTAATTACATACTTGAACCAGCGTTGAACTTTAGTTAATCCGCCGAAATCGGTGAGTTAAAATCTTGAACCGAGGCTGAACCACTATTGTACAACTGGCCATAAGTATTCTGAAATACTTTTCGCTTTCAATACTAGCGGAATGAGTGTGCTTAAATTTTCTCAACTTACGTTTCAGCTTTTTGTGATTTATGTATTTTTTTCAATGTTTCGAATTTTTTTTACTGTTTTCGAAAAAAAAGGTTTAAAGACTAGCTAACGTGAAAGTGAAAATCAGAATACCTACTTTTTTTTGAATCCAATGCCTTTACGGATTTGATTTGGAATGGAAATCAGAAAGGGGTGAATTACTATAATTGTATCTTTTTGGTATCGTACTTATTTCCCATGACACTTTGATATTAGTAATGTAAAAAAAGGTGTGTTTGTTTGTTTTTTTTGCATGAACTGTCAGTGTCTTAGGCGTGTTCAGCTGTAGTTTATTAAGAACAAAGGCTTCACAAGATATACTAGTTAAATGAGTTTAAAACTTAGTAAATTGCTTTAAAATTAGAAAATTTTTAATTATAATATTGTGCTTATACTTTAACATTAGACTATTTTGTATTCAAAAAAAAAATCGCAAACTTTGGTTAGCACGGTAAACAGTTTATTACTAGGTGGCTAAAAAATAAATCACCTTGTCGGAAGATGTTATAATTTTTGCAAATGGCGGAAAAAAACCAATTGAAACAATTATTCCGGGTTCTTTAGCAGTGGTGTCCACATTGAATTTTCTCCTCCGATTTTTTTTTTACATGAATCCGACTTCTATGTTCAGACACAAACTAATGTGAACATCAGGGACTCACTCCGACGTTTAGCAAATGATGGGCTCGTTGAAGGATTAAATAGAAATTTTGTAATCATAAAATTAATAGCTGCGTTTTATTTTCCCCCAGATCCAATCCAGATCAGATCCGTGACATACGTTATATACCCAACTCTTTTTTTCCTTTGTTTTTTTTATTCGTATACACCGTTTGCCTTATTTCTTTACACTACTGACGACATTTACAAATTAAGGGTGTGTGTTCAAAATGGATTTGGAAATCCAAATTCAAAACAAAGTTTGATCTTGTGTTGTTTTTGTAATACATGTATTTTTGTAAGCAAATCCAATCTGGTTCGGATCTTGGGGAAAATAAAACACAGCTAATATATTATTAAAAAAATATATATTTCCTAATGAAAAACAAATTCATTCTGAAGCAATTTAGTGCCAGAGAAAAATTACCTACAGACAGAGGAAATAGCTAGATGTAAAAAAAAATTCAAATTTTGTTTTTAATTAAAAAAAAAACCTGCCTTTCTCGTCTTTTTCTGTCTCGCCATGAAGTGGGAGTAAGATAGAGTACAGATTACAGAAACGTCAAAAAAAAGTTGAAGTCCAATGTGAACAGTGATTACTATCTTGTTGGCGTTTTAACATTTGCCGCTATTTGCAAAAATTATACAATCTTCCGATACGGGGAAAATTTTGGCGCCACTCATTAAATTAAGTAAAAAACTTTGATATTTGACAGGCGTATTTATTAGATTTTTTATTAATAAGACAGTGTCTAAATAGTTCGAAAAAATTGTAAATAAGATCTATTTAATTAAATAAAATGTTACATTAACCAAGGTTTAGATAAACCCAGTCCGTTATCTAAGTTAGATGGCTCTTAAACATTAAAAAAAATATTTATTCCATTATTTTTCCCAACGTTTCGTAAGTTTTCCTTGCTTCATCAGGGTAATTTTATTCAATATAGCTATTCAAACATTACATATTAAATTGTTTCCTTTCTGCTCCCTATTGCATCCTTTCCGGAGACGGCACTGACACAATATTGAACATACGAAAAAAACAATCATAATTTATATTTATGATTGTTTTTTTCGTATAGAACAACTAAATAAAACTACCAAACTCAAGATTGACAATAACACTTATATCACAGCTGGGCATCAGGTACTTTAAAGTTTAATTAATTATTTTCATCGAGAATGTCAAAATTAATTTTAAAAAGACCGAAACAGAAAAAACAAACAAAAATAAGTGATCAACCACCAAATCAAATTCAAAATAAACAAAAAAGAAATTCGCTAATTTGAATTTTTCTGTAATTATTTGCAAAATAACCTCATTGGATTCCATTTGGGTATGTTCGTAAGCTTTGCATGTAATTTCCTACCGAATTTCATGCAAACTTGCAGGTTAAAATTATCTTCTCATTCCGAAATGTGAATTTGTATGGAAAATAAAAGGAGAAATGGACGAAATTGATTCACTTTAATGAGAATGAGTGAGCGATAAACTAGGTAACGAATTTCGCCAGAGGTCATGTCGCTTGAAGTTACGAACACAAGATTTAATGTCTTTTCAGATGAAAACAAAATTTAAATATTAACGAAACCGATCGAGATGTTTCAAGCTTGTGTTTTTTATATATAAAATTTATTAACGATAAATTGAGTTGCTTTAATTTTTTACGCTGTAAACTGACTTTTTTTATGAGCTATCCTTACATTACAAAACCTTTAACCGACTTCCTTCAAATCTTAGAATTAATTTAAATTTTTTTCTTTATGGAAATTATTTGTGCATTTTAATAAAGAAAAATCATTAATTTACTATAGCAATAAAACAGCACTTTTATGACCTTTTATAAGACTACACACACACACTTTAATGTGGTCACATTAGATTTAATGAATAAATTCTTTAAGAGAGAAGGATATAAAATCCAATCATTAATATATTCTGTGGTCTACTTTCTGTTGTTTTGTGATTCTCTTAATCAAGAATGTATACCTAAAGTTAAAAAAAATTTAAGTAAGTTTTATTGATCCATTTTGAGAATGAATTTACTAATAGGATGACATCTACATTATATGTATGTATAAAATATAAATTCATATGAAAGACAAGCTTTTAAGAACATAAAAATAGTTAGGTATAGGTAACTTTATTAAGAAAAACCTTTAAAAATATATCTCGTTAAAATGTCATTCAAAAAAAGTTAGGTATACGAATAAATTTTTGTTTATTTCTTTGTGAAATTGATCTTTTGATGTTCATAAAAATTTATTTATAATTTAAATTTTAAGGAGTTTTTGTTCAATTCTGAGTATGAAATCATTTTTTTTTAATTTCTTCTGGAATAAGATGTTTGAATTGAATAAGAAGATTAAACGCCATGCTGTATCAACCAACAAAAGATATATAATCTAAGCTTTGACTTTATATAAGTTATGTTTTGTTTTGAAGATTTAAACAAAAAAAGTAAAACAAAGGTGAGGAAATTACAATAATTATGAGAAAAATAATTGTTGTAAAAACTCTGAAATGTTCAGCATTTGCGTTGATCTAGAATTTTCATTCCTTTGTTGATGAATTCATATTTCATTCGTTTCTTCTCGGTACACATTTCCTTTTATCTAATAAGATCATAAGGGAAGGCAGCACCTTCTTCCGCTCTAATACTTTTATGTTAATCGCGTAAATCTGTGGCGATATCCTAACCTTGTACCAAATCTAAAGTTCCAAATTAATAACCAGTAAACTAATTCAAAATCAATAGCTTTTTAAACATTTTTGGAGTCACTTTCCGAGATTCTTATTGCACGAAAATCATCGACTGTTTCATACTTTGACACCCATCGTCCATCGAGTCTGATTATATCTCTTTAAAGTTTTTGTTTTTTTTGGGAATTTTATCAGATTCTTCGATAGTGTTTTCCAGAATCGAACTTCTTTTAATAAATGAAGGTCTGCATTTATGGTATTTGTTCTTCCTCGAAATAAGCCAGAGTAACGCAGAAAATTCAATTTTGATCACAAATTCGTACTCAGACTTTTCGGACAGATAGAGAAAAAGCAATGATTTGAGAATCCAAATAAGTCAACATAGTTGATTGCACTGAGTGTACTCTTTGCTATATATTATAATGATATGGAATTTGTTTCCATTCCTTGTATGATTAATTAAGTTATGGTTAAACCAAAGACTGATGGAGGGGATTGATCCTCTTGATCCTCCCCCCTATAAACTCCACTGAGGGAAGGTGGAAATTAAATGCGAGCACTGACAAACGGGACGGAACACCCCAAATATAACTAAGTCAATAATATAATATGTTTTCTTTTCTTAATTTTAAGTCAATGTATGTAAAGGCCCCCTATGTGCCAAAAAAATTATAAGAGTTCTCATTTTTGTAGCTCTATAGATTTTAAGTAACCAAATTGTATATATTGGTGAATGAAGAAAATCGTTGCAAGACACTCACAATGATATGACACAACATCAACTCATGCTGAAAACTTCATTGTGAATTGGTTGGATGAAGAGTTGGAGCACCCACTCATTCACATTAGTATCGCAACCGAAACCAACTTTCCCAGGAACATAACATTGACTTTCTGATGTCATCCAACTGCAACAACATCGTTTCAGAACTGCAGAACTACACCGACCCTAACAGGAGATGGAGACCACAAGCCAGTGGAACTTCACAGCAAATTGGACCAGTCGTTTACTGCAAAACATCCAGAGGCGAGAGAGCATTACAAGTAACTGGATATCGAACGGTTATAAAGAAATATTAAGGAGAAAATAATGAATTCGGATGTCAATAGAAACCTCACCATCAAAATAGAGAAGCCATAGAAACAATGGACTTAACGCCTTGGACGAACAGAAGAGACCAATTACTTCGAAGGAAAGATACCAGCGTCTACCAGAAGGGATTATCAAATTGTATGAAAATCATCAAGGACTGCGAAAGCGACTGCAAAGAATTTAACAAAGGGAATTCAATAAAGCTAACCACAACTACCAAAGCGAGCTTCAATACACACACGTTATGTTAAGGAATGCTCTTCAAACTTGCAACAACAACCAGTTACAAAAAAGGCTGCAAACCATCAAACTCGGACCCGATGTCTTCAAGAAAATCAACAGGAATATCGGAAACTAGAAAAGCGAAGTCATTACTGATAAGATAAAGCGAAAGCATTTGCGGAACAGATATGATTTCTAATTACATCTTAAGGAAGTTTCTTCAAGTCAAAATGCTATTCCTTGCGATCTTGCTGAACAACTCCGTCAACAATTGCTATTTTCCGAAGAGATGGTAGACAGCTTGTGCCTCTACTAAAAAAATCTGATAGAAGCAAGGCTTTTTGGATATCGCCCAATATCCTTGCTGAGCAACATCAAAAAAAATCTTGGAAGAACTTGTTCTTCGGAGGATCAAGACGTTTCGTAACAAACCAGAGAGAAAGAACTAATATAGAGAGTCAAATTTCCTCATCTCCTTCCCCTCAAAACCTTTTGTTTACATTTTTTATACATGTTTTCACCTCGGGCAGTGCAAAACAACAAAAAAGGTGGTGAGTATGCACATCTTCTTGCATATGTATTTGTCCCCACATTTTGTTTATATGGAGTTAATAATTATACATATGCAAGATGGTGCGCAAGTCGCAACATCGTAGCTTGCAGGCTAATAGAGAGCCACCGTCGAATTTGACTCTCTCTATTAGATCCTTCTCTCTGTAACAAACTAACATCATCCCTAATATGCTTTTTGGATTTCGAGAGAACTATTTTTTATTTCATCTACTCCTTAGGTTTCTAAATGATATTGCCAGCATTCTCAAAAAACACCAGGCACCAGGTTGCTGTTGGATGCTTATTTGATATAGAGAAAGCATTTGACAGCATTAAGATATAAGGAGACTAATATACAAACTAACCCTTTTTAATTTTTCAGCTTCATTAATTAAGATTATTTTCACTTTTCTCAATTCCAGATCCATTTGACAACAAAAACCGGGAATTACTCAAGGTTTCATAGGCTTGGTCCATACCTGTTTACAGAATATAAAGTCATGCATTTTATTTGCAGAGATGATTTATAACGAGATTCTTGATAAATTTCACTCACTAAGTTAGGACCTCGTCGCGTATGCTTTGGGAATATAAACTTCCTTCTCATTGGAAAACCGTTCGTAAATAGTTATAGGTATGAATGCCAAAATTTAATTGCAATTCCCCTTATACTGGTGCTTTTGATATCAATTAGGACAAAGACTACAATTTAAAGAATTTACTTCTCCATATTACATTAAGGTTTATATCTTATGACTTAAATAAAAAAAATAAAAAGAAAAAAATTAAAAATTAAAAACAATTAAAGGAGAACTACGGATAAAGCTCTAATTAAAGGTCAGTCTTTTAGTAAATGTTTTTTTTTCATATAATTTCCGAGGGCACCCAAAAACGAAGCAAACAAAATTGCTTCGTAGCCTTCGTTTAAAATTGCCAAAACAATTTTATAACACAAATATTACTATAAAAAAGATCAACAAACACAGTATGGATCTATGAAGTACCTATAGATCTGTACCTACTGTGTGGTACAACATATAAATTTTATCGGTATCATAAACTTTTATCTTATGCCAGGTAGGTAGGTAGGTACTGCATCGGTAAAATCTTTATTTCAGCTTTGGTTATATAAACTTTATTTTAAACCTATTAACCAATAAAAATTATTTACTTCCTAATTCGTATACATAAAATATGTAGCAATAAATCACTATTTCCTTATTTTAAACAATTTATCTGTATAAATGAAACTTCCCATATATACATACTTTATTTTCTAAATAAATTCTGAAAGCTCTTAAAATAGAACGGAGAACAACGACATTTTAATGTTTGATTATTATTATTATGCACTTTGTATTATAATATGTATGTAGGCCACAAAGCACATGCAAATCGAAACAAAAAAACAAAAAAAAAAAAACAGATAAAAGAATTTCTAGCAATCAGAGCAGAGTATAGAACAGTTCGTAAAAGTGTGGTCACTCGTTAATTTTTATTATCTTAAGGTCATAAAATGTTTTTGAGATTAAGCGCCATCAATTCCCTTTTCTGTGTTTGTTTTTTTTTTCATTTTAATTATTTTTTTTTGTACAAAAATTAAAATTTTCTGTTCGTCTGGAATTTAAAAAACCTATGGTGAGTTTCGCTCGAAAAATGGCATTACATTCCGCACGAAATAATTGTTCACAATAAGTTTCCACTTATTGTGAACATTTTTTCGGGCAAAAAGTGAAATGTCAAATTTTCCGGGTTCAATGTTGTTTGGGTGAAACTTATAATAATGCTGATTGTTTCTCCATATTTTACGTCCGTAAATATGACGCAGGTGAAATTTTTTAATTTAAAGTCACTCTACAATTGAACACATCTTTCTTTAAATTATATTTGATTTTGTTCCTTATTTAACAACTAATCTCTATATTTACCATATTACAGTAAAACCCGCTTAGGAGAAATGACAAAATGTCACAGTCTTTCCTTCACTCAAGCGAGTTTTTCCCTTAAGTGAAAAAAAAATTTCCCTTGAGCGAAGTCCGAGTAAAAAACGAAATTAAACGGTTGTGATATACATAATATAAGAAATTCAATTGCCATTTTTGTGGTGAAGTTTGGTGGAGGTGAAAAATAAAAAAAAAGTGAAATCGTTCAGCACCTTTTTCTGTTCGATACAAATTTTTTTTCACCTAAAAGTGTTTTTTTCAATGAAAAATGTAAAATTAAACTAAAAATATGTTTCAGGTATCCGGGTTTTTAACTTACGCCAGTACCTAACTCTCTTAATTGGAGTGTTTTACATACATACATAGGTAATTGGTCGACAAATACTCGGGCATGCAAAAAGCGGGTTTCCCTGTACTATATGCTTTCATTACGGAACTGGGCAAATTTCTTTAAAAATGTCCAAATTTGATTACAAACCATCTCATTTCCCTTACAAATTCACATTTTGAACTGAAGTAATTTCAACCTAATTTGCAACAAAATAAGGTAGAAAATTATCTAAAAACTTTACGAAAACACACAAGTGGAATTCATTGAAAAAGGAAACCATTGAAAATGTCAAAATTCGATGTACCTATAAAAAAGAAACAGTAAACAACAAAAACAAGAAAATTAACTGTCAAACAAAATTCAAAATAAAATGAGCACTGTCAAACGAAATTAGAAAATTTGAGATGAAACACTATTTCTGGAACCCAACCCAGCGATTCCATTGGCAATATTTGAGGAAATAAATTGCTTGGTTCATTGCCATTACCTTGAATATTGTCAATGGAGACCCTTTGGAAATGGCAATGGCAATATTGCTCGGCAGATAAAATGCAATTATTAATTTTCATCGCTGAGGCAGTAAATTTTGACGTTTCACCTTTCAAATGGTTTCGCCTCGATTTTGAGTGACTTTTGCTCGTTTTGAAATTAAATTTGAAAATATGAAAAACTAAGTGAATTAAAGTTTTTATTATAAATAGCCGTGTTATGCGAAAGTGTACCTACAATACATTTTTTACACGATAAACAATAACAAAAAGTGCTTATAAATATTTTGTGATTTATTGTTTAAAAACATAAAAATTATTTGTTATTGTTTGTGTGCAAACATTTTGCTGAGTTGCTTATACACTGATTTTAAAGAGAAAAAAAAACATTTGACAATGGGCGTAATTTCTATATACTGACAATTGACAACTGAAATAGAAGACATGACTTGTGTGACACTTTGAAATCTTCCATCATTACATAAAAAGAACTATAATTACGTATAATCCAATAGTTTGGTTGACGTGATTCCTTGTTTTGATGCCTTATAGCACCTCTACGTCGAGATTTGGTGCATTTAATTAAAAAAGATACAAAATGCACCAAAACGCAACCTTAATAAACGAATAACTTTTTTCACACGGTGATTTGACACGAGCTGTCAAAAATACCGTACATAAAAACACCAACGCATATAAGGTCTGTTTCTTTACTTCCCAAAGTGTCAATTTTGTTCAATTCTAGTCCAATTTAATTTTTTTTTTACATGGACTTTGACAGAAATTTGGTCTGAAATGGGCAGAAAGTGGCAGTTTTGGGAAGTAAAGAAACAGAGCTATAATGTCTCGTTCTTATTAGTCTTGCTGTGTGAAATTATCTTGAAAAAAAATCCGATAAATATTTCCCTAAAGTTAATTATGAGAATGTTCAAAAACCCAATATAGAAACTATAACTCCACCTGCTGTTAAGTCGTTAAAACAAAAATGTACAAAAATATTTGTTTGACCACCATCAAAGTCCTACCTACCGACTATTTTGACACAACTTTTCAATTTAAAAATAATAATAATATCTAATAATAATAATTCCTTTCCGCCTATCCTGATTAAATAGAATTGACCTCATTTGAATGTCCACCAACGTAGCTAGTAAAGGTATATCAATATAGCCAAGAAGGTTATTTTAATTATTTAAAAGTCTTTTTGTGTGTCTAAAGCAAACATCTAAACAATAAAATCAGCTATAACATAATAAAAAGATGACCAGAACCAGAACGTCTTAAAATATTAAAACTACTTTGCATTGATTATAATTATTAGTTACATTTTTTTCAAAAAGGGCCGCATTAAAATCCATTTTTATTTCGATTTTTTTATTAGAAAAATTCCAACTTAAGATTTAAGTTGAACAAAAATAAAAAAAAAATATATGCTCCCCATAAGCTAAATGTAAATTTTTATTAGATTTTTTTTTATTTTATAATTTTTAATCTAATATTTGTACAAAAACAACCGTAACACACTTAACAATCATATTCAACACCCGCTGTAAGAGAAAATTTTCGAATTAAGCAGAAGAGAAAAAAATAAAAAAAAATAGAAACATTCACAGTGGGACCAAGAACTAAAACTAAAAACCCCAAAGTAATAACAATAATTTAATAATGCACCCAACTGCATCGGATAAAATAAAATGAAGATAATATATGAAAAGACACAGCGTAGGTAATTAATTAATCAAACAAATAATAATAAATTATGTTTTTTTTTCTCCTCCACGTAGATAGATATACATATATTTTATGCATAATGTAGTCGAATAAAAACGCATTCAGTTCAGATTGCCTGCACATTAATTAAGAGCGCATTCTTTTCTTTTTCGTATATCGTATCATTTTTTTCTTCTTTTATTTTCGATGATGATGATGATGATTTTCGAGAAGAAAAAAGAGACAAAAAGAAGAAGAACTTCCTCCTAATGATGACCCTCAAAAATGTAGTCCGGCTATGATCTACCCAATGACAACCCAACTGTCATAATGTATACTCGGACTCGGAAACCAACCTCGAAAAGGAAAACTAAATAAATTTCCATAAAAAGTAGTCAATTCATTTATGTATGTTTCTTTCTTTTTTTGTATTTCTTTTATTTTTTATTGTGTTCATCTTGTCGTCGTCGTCGTCATTCGCTTTTCATTTCATTTCATTTCATTTCCATTCCATTTATGTGCTGATAACCGCGCCACCACCACTCATTCCCAATCTCTGTCTTGAGATCTCAATGAAAAGCAACTACTGGTGACTCCAGCCCCCATCTTCCTGTGGCGATGAGGGTCGGAGTAGGATATTTATAGGCCTTTAGTCAGCTGAATTTTATTGTACTGTACAGAGAATATTTCCAAATTTTTCTGTCTCTTTCTATTTCCTTTTCGAATCAAATTTTGACGTTTTCAATAGATTCCATTTTGAATGGATTCCAATTTCCGCTTAGGTATGTTCGTAAGCTTTCTGCAAGTAATTTCTATTCTTATTCATGCAAATTTGTTTGAAAATGTGAATTTGTATGAGAAATGAGATGATTTGAAATCACATTTGGAAATTTTCAATGAAGACATGGCTGAAAAACGTTTTTTTTTTATATCCATAAACCGAAACACAATGGAACATAACATTGTACCTTTTCTTTTTCGTTTGGTGAAAGTTGAGAAAAGTCAGAATTCTGAAGAAAAATAAAATTCTCAACAAAATGTTAGAATACTTAAAGCGCCGCGGCCGGTGCAAAAAGAATCGTAATAACAAAACTATTATCTTTCCGAGAAACAAAGTTAAACAACTAATAAAACATAACAAAAACATGTGTTTTTATTCGCTTGATTTGCAATTTGTGTCAGTACACATATTAAGATTAAGTACATCATTAGCGTTTTCATTTTTGTTCAGTTCTACACATAATAATAATAATTTTAACTATATGGCTGTAAGACCTAAGATCTTTTAATTGCAACTTGAATTGCACGGCACTAGTTAGAAGAAATAGAAGGATAGGAAAGAATTTTTGCTGTCACAATGGACTGAGAAATAAGGTGTTAATTTATCTTATTAAATCCCACGGGTGGCGTTCAGTTGAAATTGAGGGAATAAATAAAAGAATGCTGCCTAGAGTGGGGCTCGAACCCACACCTCTAAGTATAGCAGTCAAGCACTGCATCCACTGCGCCATTTCCACCCATATATGTCAAAATCTTGGAAAATGGTGGATGTATGTACTTCTCTAATTTCAATATTTTGGTGGTGTTTCAAATGATTCGTGTTGAGTTCTTGTGGGCCCTCGCCATTTTTAATTTTTTGACACTTTCAACTTTGACAAACTGCAAAATATATAACTTTAGATTTGTGTACTGTGGGTGCGTGTCATCTTATAAGACTGAAAGGGCCAAAGAGGTCATTCACCTTAAGGTGGTCGTCTCAACGTGAATGACCCACTTTAATGTTTTGTTGATTCATAAAATAGAAAGAATCTTTTTGACATATTCAGTGCGTTTTCAGACTAAGGCGCTGTCATCGTTTGTCATAGTGTCGAGTGTTAGCGTTCAAGTAAAAAACTAATGTTCATCAATTCTCAAAAAAAAATGTATCTAAAATATTTATCAACCCATGCAGCTTCTAAGAGATCATAGGTCCATTGACTTATAGTTAATCCGGTCCTGGTGAAAATGGCTGGCAACCTGTCTTCCTGTGATTGCGCGAATGTTTTTTTTTTTTTTTTAATTTTTATATTTTTATTTTTGATCCGAACTTGGCTCTATGAATGAAAAAGAATGAAGTCGAAGTGTAGTTATCCCGTAAAGCATGCGCAAGACTCACTTGCAAACACATGATACGGATACTGAATAGAGAGTGTCATGCACACTACTAGTGTAATTGGCCCATTAAGAGGCACAATGGGTTTTTTTATCATTTTTTTTTTTTTCAATAAACTTTGCCGGCGGGAAATTAACGAAGCCACTATACGACGATGATTTCGTCGAAGACGAAGCAAACGACGACGACAACAACAGTCAAGAGCAAGACGAAGAAAAGAAGAAGCACATATAAATGAACATCAACAACATAACTGAACTGATCACTGAGACAGCTGAATCACCCGGCCAGACGACACACATGGAGATGGGAAGATGTATCTTCCTACCTCATCTGTAGCCGATCGTGTGATTTATATGTTAATCATCAAATCATCCCTTTTTGGGTTTTGTAACGACGACTTTAACGACGATACGATTTTGATGTATCGGCTTCGGTTGTGTGTACGGTTTAGGCGGTGCGATGTGTACCGGGAGTAAATCAACCATCTGGGTCAAGCAGTTTAAGGAGTCGTTTATATCGAATTGTCAGTGTTTTATTGACAATAAAGTGCTTCTTTTCACAGGAAACTCGCGCACTCTTAATACTCTTTGATGGGTTTTTAATCGTTAAGCCGATCATTTTTTTTATGCCAAAGGTTCCCATCCATGTTTTGTATTTTCTAAAGACAGACGTATGAAGGTCAAGGGAGAAAAACAACAAAAAAAAACAAGTCTTATTTTAATCTTACAACCCTCACTAAAATCGATTTTTAAATTTATCTTCGAATTAAAATTTACGATACTAATCTCATATAGCATGAAAATTTTATTTTTTTTAAATACAAACAAAACTTATAGCAAAAATATTCAAAACTATTCTGACAGCACGAATATACAAAGTGATGATGTTTCTGAGTGTTTTAGCGTTCCGCTGTATCACATTAATAAAATGTACCACAATTTATATCCTCTACATTGCTTGTTTTATTTAAATTATTTTTTTTTGTATCGATAACACCCTCTCGCCTCGGTTTCTTTGTTGTTAATTGATTTAGACTTCCAAAAGCAACAACACAAAAAACACAACAACATTCCTTAATTTATGTTTGGTGATTTGCGTTTGACACAATAAAATTGATTTTTTTGACATTTCCAACAAAAATGCACATTTTAATTAAATTAAAATGGCAATTTGATGCTAATGTGACACAGAATATAGAAAAAAACATGATGATGGCCGAATAAAATATATTCATTGTGGCGGAGACGACACACCATGTTTTATTCAAATTTGATGGGAGAAATATTTGCTGATATGTCACCTGCAAAAATTTAATTTAATTGCAAATCCAATAAAAATAAAAATAAAAATAAATATAAAAATAAAAATAAAGAAGCTTAATTATCTGAAGGAATTGATTTGAAATTTGGTAATGGTAACGGCCGACCAGCGCGACTACCGAATGGTGTTTTTTTTTTTTTGTTATTTTTGCTTTGCTTTTGCCGCTAATGTCACATTGAACTGTCATCATTAATGATGGCTGATACAACATTTCGTTCGTTTGCCATCATCATATAATGATGGGTGACGTTTTTTTTTGGACAAAAGATTTTTTTTTTGATCGAATTATATAGAAAAAGTGGCGTGGTCACCTTTTTTTGGTTTTCCCGTTCTTCTTCTTCTTATTGTGAAATCAAATTTAGAAAAATGAAAGAATCAAAATTTATTTGTGTGCGTTGTCGTATAGTTAATCCGATTTATATAAGTATAAGAAAAGAATGACAGCACATTTTGGGTCATTGTTGTTTGGTGCATTGGGTGCGTTGACAAATGCCATCATAACCTGTCGTCAGTAATGTGTCCAAAGTTTTATTATTTGCTTTTGATATTTATGTCTCTTACAAGATGCGGAGAAGTAAGTAAACGCAATAAAAATAAGAATAAAAAACAGACAAAATTAATTTTGCTGGGGCCGATTAATCTGGGTCGGTAACTGTATCCGGAAGGATGGTTGTTCGGTTATTTTCTTAACTGATTGACGATGATTGTCAGGATTTTTGTTTGATTTGATTTGAGTTTTTATTGTCGTTTCCGCTGTGGTTAATCATTTCGACATGTGAAGTTAAGTGGTGTACATATGTACATAAGGGAAAGGTAAGATATTTGACATTTGAGTACTTAGTGAGAGAATAAGGAACTTGAATTCTTTATCCGTAAGAAGCAGAAGTTACGCTGTGGCTCCATTGGTAATATTTGAGGCAATGTCAATTTCAATGAAAATTACAATTTATTGCCTGTGTGTTCCTTTTATTGCCAAGTAATTTCAACTGTCAAATGTCAGTATTGCAGTAATTTACCACTGTCAAATGTTTTTTGTTTTCTTAAATCACTGTAATATTGAGAAATAATTCACTAAATTAATCACATTTTCAACTTTAAATTCAAAACTAAGCAAAAGTCATTCAAAATCACAGAGAAACCATTTTGAAAAAGGTGAAATATCAAAATTTATTGCCTCAGCGATGTAAATTAATAATTGCCTTTTATCTGGCAATATTCAAGGCAATGACAATGAGCCATGCAATTTATTTCCTAAAAAAATATGCCCATGGGGCCGCTGGGTTAAGCACTGTACTCAAATCTAAGGCTGTCAAATTTGAAAGTGTCAAAAATTAAATATGTCTGTCTGAGTGCCCTAAAAAAGTGCACACTGCATTAGGGTGTGTGCCAACGCGAATTTTCGGTGGCGACGAGGAAAACAACAATAACAACACGTGGTTGTCAATGAAAACAAAACGGTTGTTATTATTGTTTCGTCGTCGCCACCGAAAATTCGCGTTGGTGTGGAGGAACCTTTATTGTGGGGGTTTCGATTGGTCGCCTAGAAACCTTCTGAACCCGACAAAATGACAGTTCTTCAACTTGATAGAAAAGAAAATGCTTCTAGATTTGAATTCAGAATCGAAACCAGAAGCATTTACACTTGGAGAAGATCTTTTTGTAGCGTTCGATCGGCATTTATCTTCCAGATTACCAATCAGAAACGCCATAAGGAGCATTTCATTTTCATTTATTTATTTCAAAATATATAAATAACAATGACACACAAGATTTAAATCTTTTATAGTATCTAATGACTTAAATTACTAATAATATTCAATAACTAAAAATGAATTAATTAATTTATTTAAATTAAAAAAGAAAAAGAAAAGTTAAAAAGCTAAAAAGTTAAAAAGTTAAGCCAAGCATTAAATGCTAAAAAATAACATCGCAAATTCAATATTACTTAAGTAAAAGAAGATTATA
Organism: Epistrophe grossulariae; assembly: GCA_929447395.1. Lineage (NCBI taxonomy): Eukaryota > Metazoa > Arthropoda > Insecta > Diptera > Syrphidae > Epistrophe > Epistrophe grossulariae. The sequence continues at coordinate 149,302,721 of OV839567.1, read as the reverse complement.
ATCCAAAGATAATAATTTATAAGCTTAAAAATAATACTAATAATAATACTTAACATTGAGTAGCAAAGTTTAAAAATAGTTTTCTCTTAAAATCGGCAGATGTATTGGTTCGTTGCAATTCATGCGGAAGTCTATTCAACAAACGGATTGCAGAGACATAAAATGAATGACATGAATTCTGTCCCTAATAAGCATAAGTTAAGCATATTACACAAATCTAAGGTTATCAAAATTGGAATTGCCAATAATGGCTGAATTTTAAATATAGCTGCCCTCAAAAACTGAACACCGCATTATTAGAAACAACAACAAATATTGACATTTGACAAGTGAAGTGGCCCTGGATTCTCCATTTTCTTTCGGTTTTCACAGAGCCACAGAACTGACGAAAAATGAAAGCGGTATTGATATTCCCTTATATTGTATATACTGTGGAAGTTGAGGGCATCACTGTTCATTATTTTCTTTAGTTTTTCATATTTCCTTTGGAATTTTGCTCAAAATGAGAGGAGATGATCGGATATTAAACTGTTTATAGAAATAGACTGCATAGAAATAATCGCGACTCAGCTGTCTGAAAATAGGTCGCGAATATCTAAAGTTGATATCATGCTTTCTTTAAACCCTAATAAATTTTTTTTTAATTTCCTCACGAAGATGGAAGCGAAAACGTTAATTTATTACATCGGAGAACAAGCCTCCACTTACCAGATTTCGATTCTTTTCGGTATAAAAATGAACCGATTAGTCGTTGTCCTCGTGTTACCCAATTCACGGTGAAATTGCAAAATATTAACCTTGTTGGTTTACTTCCAAACACTACTATTTCTATCATATTTAGTCCAAAGACTGTGAAAGATAATATACAAAAAATAAAACTGGTAGAAACTGGGAGTTTTGGACAAGTAAACAAAAGGACACAAATGATCTATCAACTGTCACATTTACTAAAAACAGTGTTGCCAATTTTCGAAACACCAATACTATTTCAAAAAATGTTTTTTTTACCAAAAAACATTTTTCTTATTTTTATTTTTGTATTTCTGACTTCTGAGATTAAGATTATAATCTGTTATAGTAAAGTTTGCTAGAACGCTTTCTACAACGGTAAATGTACATAATGTATATCTCATTAAGGCTTTTCGTATCTTTAAAATACCAGAGAGAAATTCAATATTGATATACATATTTTTGTGCTCCAGTTGAAAGTTCCATTAAATAGCCTTAAAAGATCGATATTTGTTTCCTTAGATATATAGCTTGATCTTCCCATGTTTTTTTTTCTGTTCTATAAAATAGGTAATGACTGAGCAATTATAAGGATTCCTCAAAAATTTCTTTCTGTGTCGGTCTCGTTATAATATGATGGCGATTAGTGTATTAAAAACTAAGTTTACGATTGACCCAAAATAATACCATAAATTCCTTATAAACTAATCTTTGAGTCATCAGATACTTTAACTAATAAAGGTGATAATGTGTTAAATATTAATTTTTGACAGACAACAAAAAAAAATGCAGAAAAAAAAACACAGTTGCTTTTATATGCGGTATCGGTATACATGGAAGGTAACTTGATCTCACCTCAGTTAGTGTATAATCTTCTCAATCATACATTATTATGTTGGTATTTATCTTTTGTCTTGTATAAAATGTAATAAGAGAATCACATTTATGATAATGAGTATAAATATTCAAATTTTAAGATAGATTCTTTTCTAATTATGTCCAATCTTTTTTACATTGTTTTCAAATTCAAGTTGGAAATTTTTCTTCTGTCTTTCTTTTTAGTTTTTATTTTTTTATTCTTCAGTTCAGTGAATTTGGGTCAAACTTAAAAATCTGAACTCTTGACTTGTTCGTCAACTTAAAGCAACAAAAGTGTTGAGGTATATACAAATTTGAGGTTAAGTATGATTATTTTCTTTTAAAATATGTAAAATTAAGTTATTTGTAGAAATCAAGCACATGTATGTACTTTGTTTTCTATTTGATTACGCGTTACTTACTTTTGAAGAAGTTACTTTAGTTTTCTCCAATGACACTTGGGAAATATAAGGCAGTGTTCGCATTGGACTTACTCCACCGTGCATCGACTCATTTTCAGTATTTTATCTCGCTTCCACTTCATGGTGATTAAAAGGCCACCAAGGAAGGCAGGAATTTTTAGGATACTTGGGAGCCAGAAAAAAAATACTGAGACATCAAAATAAGTCAATTCAATTCCATTCATTTTGACGAAATGATTTTATTTCCTATAATGTAAAAAGGTTTTGGTTTTAATTGATTAGGTACATGACATAGCTTAATGCGATTGCCAAACCATCTGTCAAAATCTGTTAGCTTTGTTAATCCAATGGATGTTCACATTGGACCGCCTTGTCCGTTCACATTGGACCGCCTTGTCCGACTTTTTTTTGACGTGAATCCTACTTCTGTTCATACGTAAAATTTAAACACCACTCTGATGTTCAGCAGTCGTTAAAACAAAACACAAATCTGGGCTCTTTGAAGGATTAAATAGAAATCTTTTACCACAATAAACTAATATTTTATTACAAAAGGATGTTTCTTAATGAAAAAAAAGTTTTTGTAGTATTAAGTGCCAAAGAAAAAATACTGACAGAGGAAACATATATATGTCACAAACTAGGAAACGTCAAAGAAATCAAAAAAATTAAAAATCCTGCCTATCTTGGCCATCTTCTCCTAGCCATGAATTAACATAAAAATAATGATTTTGACAGTTTAATTGAAAGAAATCTGACGTTAAATCTTATTGATTTTTGGGCCGTGTTCACATTGTATCTCACTCACTCCGCGTGACTCATTTTACATTTCTTTATTTTCGTCTTCGTCTTAGACTATTAAAGAACCTATCAACTTAGAAATCTGTTAGTAATTAAAATGTTTTAAATAGGTCAGTTCCGAAAAATTAGATCTTACAGCAATCTCAGCTAGATATTTAAAAAAAAATAATTACCCTTTCACCTGACAATCAAAAGCAGTCCTTAAAATTTTTTGGATATGCTTAAAATGTCAAAAAAAAGATTTTTCTCAAAGTTTGACATTTTTTGTTTCCGATTTTCGTGGCTCATCATGAGTTTTAAGACTAGTACGCTGCTGATGCAAAACGAAATTTTTCTGTGATCTCCAAAAAGACAACATATCCTTGGTGAGTTTCACTAATTCCAAAAAAAAAATCAAACATAAATGCAAAAAATCAGAGAAACACATGATTTAAGAAAATGATAAACAAAAAAAAAACACATAAAACACAAATGTCATTTTTCCGCACACAATAGGTGTGTTCCTTTACTTTAAAACTCTGTGCATTTGTGGGAATTTCTACGTCATTTTATTTTTTTTATATGAACTTTGACAGACTTTGGTGTTAAAATTCACAGAAATGCACTGAAATGCACAGAGTTTCAAAGTAAAGGAACTAGGTAGGCTAATAAGTAGTCTGTATAATTAATTCAGTGCGAAAAAGGAGCGGAGACTTCTCCAAATAATCTGCTACAATTATAAATTTCACTCTTCGAACAGCGTACTGCAAAACGAAAAGCAAAACGAAATTTTCCGTTTCTGATTTCGTTGTGTCATTTTTGTATGGGATTTTTCGTTTCGCATGTTCATGAAAACGAGATCTCGGAAATCTCGGCAATCTCAGTTACCTGAACAAGATTCCTCAGCTTTTCAGCTTTGCTATCAAAACTCTGACGAAAAAAAATCTTGCAATCGCTTGCTCATTTTTGAATGAGAAAAATCTCTGAGACCTCATTTTTCTGAACGCACCAAATAATAATATTCGCCAGATTAAACAAAATATTGGTATCTCGAGTTTGGCCATCCACAATTCTGCTGATTCTGCGTGTCTACTTTCAAAGTAGTTTTTGTAAAAAAAAAAACCATGTTAAATGTGACAAGTCAAAAACTATGGGTCTTGTGACATTGATGGGTTGGGCCTGTGAAAAATGTTTTTGCGCCGATCCTTATATATAGCTGATAAAAGCTTAATTAATTCTCATCTACTTAAAAACTATTTGGCTGACTGATTTGAGTACCTACACACAGTTTTGTACAACTTTCTTTGCCTACCTTCTTAATATTCATAAATAGGCTATTGCTACTCTTTAAATTATATATGTACCTATATGTATATATATAGAAACAATCTTAAGTGCTCTTAAGTAAGTTCTCATAATAAATTAAAACACATTTAACACAAAAAATCAAAGCTTTATCTATATATAAATAGTTCAGTCCTAAAATTATATAGAGACAAAAAAAATGAAACCTAATTCTATTTTGAACAGAAGTCTCACAATCTCTCACATTTATCCACAAATTTAAGCACTCTACCTATGTGTTCTATTCCTATACTGACAATTAATAGCATCTCATAAACTAATCTTTAGAAGCTATAACGTAAAACTAATAAATCTTTTTTATATTTATTCAAAAAAGTATATGTAAACAAAAAATAACCTATGCCTATATTGTATATATGAATGTATAACCAATTGAAGAGAGAGAGGTACAAGACAGTCAAGCCTCAAGCCGCTGCTGCAGCACCAGATTAATAACCATACTTGCTCTATCAGAACGGGGCTATATTAAGCGTGGGAACTTAAAACCTGATCAAAACGTTGTCGGTCGTCGTCCATGCCTACTTTGATATAATAAAGTGTGTCGCATTTTTTGGTTGCATTGGGTGCAACATTGCAGTTCAGTTCACTAACCCAAACAAAAACAAAAAACAACAACAACAAAATAAAATACATTTGATAAATTAATACAAAATGATAAATTTAAATTATTAAAATCAACTCTGTCAACCTAGAGAAGTTTCCAAAAAGGTAATAAAGCTATCACTAGCACTTAATAAATTAGTTATTCGATTTTCATTTATATGATAGATTATAGGGTGCTTTACAACAACAACCATCGTATGGTTACAACCAATAAATTCATAAACATAAATATACACATAAGCCGGCATTATAATGTTTATTGTTAGACATGATATTTATAATGAGATTGTGGTTTTTTTTGTTCTGAATTTTTGTATCTTATTGTTTCGATATAGGTCATTATTTTGTATACTATAATGATGAAGGAAATTTAGGTGGTTCTCAGCCTCAACGATTTAGTTTTAGAAACAGATCAAGTGATCAGTTCTCATCGAATTCAAAAGAGGTGATGTTTTTTAACTAAAGAAGAAATTGTTCCCTTTTTACTTTAATGTTTTTGTATTTGGATTTTTAGTCGGTATTTTTGTAGCTGATCCCTTTTGAAATCTTATTCATATTTTGCTATTCCGTTAATTTATTGCGCCACTTTTGTTTTACATTTAAAAATCGTTTTTTTTTTTATTGAATTATAATAATAATATTCACGACTTTTGCACGAACCTACTCTTGACTCTTGGTTCCAGACTATAACTTGCATTATTGTATTGAAGATGCAAACAAATAATGATATTGTTAACGAGAATTAAGTATGTATACACAAAAAGTAGGTACCAGATATAAAAGTCATCTATAACCTACTAGATTTAATGTTGATGATGGATGTTGTTTCGTTAACGAACTTAAACAAATCGGCCCCACGTTGGGCGCCATCTGTAACGTACTATATGTATAATGATGTTGATGGTTCCTTGATAATGATAGATTAACGAACGTTAACAAATGACTACCCCATGTTGGGGTCATTTACAACGGTAAAAGGTTTTGGTAAACGATGAATGTTTAATAAAAATATTACCTATAAAGTTGTCCTCATCATCAACAAAGATATCTTTAAAGATGTGAAAAACAAAAAAAATACCCTCATTACGTCCTAAGTAGGCAACTTCATACTTCACCTTTAAATTTGGATACACATCGATGTCCCGCATATCAAAATTTCAAAATTCCGAATTGTCATTGCTTTTTTGTTTGTAAATTTTTAGTCATATTAATTAAATGGCCCTAGAAAACTGTTGGATAGTTGGACTCCTCATTATCTATAAATAAACGTATTCCAACAGTTGTTTAAATAGGTATGTTCCCTATACTCACTGATCCCCTGTATAATCTAGCAATTTCGTGAGCATTTGGATACGTTAAATGAATATTTCATTAAATTTTCAATTCTTTGTTCATTAAACGTAACTACTTTAGCATAGCTATTAAAATTAAAAATGGTGCTTCTCACCAGTGCTTAGCAACTGTTTTGTTCGTTAAGAATTTTAGATAATCACACAGTTCAAATTAAAAAAATTCACAATTGCAAAACTATCTTGAACAAAAAATATTCGTTCTTGTTGATTCTCAGTCGCTTAGGTACCTATTTTATTCTTTTTCTCAATTCATATTATGTGTACTGAGTTCTGTTCATTTTACAAAAATTGCGAAAAGTACCTGAACCAATATTGACAAAATATGTAAATTTATGGAATTAAGCCTTTCGTAGGTACTTTGAAACACACCGCGTTTTTTAAATGTTACAAGATTTCAAAAATTCGGTTATTTAATTTAATCGTTCTTTTCATCAAACATATAGAGCTGTTCAGCGTTGGGTCAATGGATTTATTAATGAGCACAATTGTCGCATTTGAAGCGGATATAATCAACAAGAGATTATCTATCGAAACGCCGGAACATCTTGAAAAATGAAAAGTTTGGTGTGGTCTTTTTTTAAATAAGCCCAACTTATGCTACGGTCAATAGAATTCGCTATAGAGCAAATATTTATGACTTTTTAGTTCAATGATTGAATGGCAGGAATATGGAAGAGATGCGGTTCCAGTGAGATGACGCTACGGGCAATACAGCATACGAAAACCATCACCATTTTGAAGATTGTTACTAGGAAATACGTTTACCTTATAAATTGTATAGACTTGTATCACGATCAACAATAAAAAAAAGCACAAAGAAGGAAGAGTGATAAATCTGAAATTTCTTCAACCTCAGCAATTTTGTTAACCTCGGCCGCATACAGGCTTAAAAATCGCAAGCTTAAATTGCATCGTTTAAAAGCAGTCATTATAGTTGACCAACACAAACAGACCTGTTCTAATAAACTCTTTGATTCAAAAAGATACAAAACTGAATTTTATCGGATTCTATTCGAAATTTACTTCAATACTTTTAATTCTTTCAAGACTCTATACAAATATGATAAGAGGTAATAAAAGTAAACAAAAATAAAGAATTAATGTGGAAGGCTTTTGTTTTCCATTTATTTTATTGGAATGGTTCTTTTAGAAAGTCAAATTCCGTTTCATTCTTTGCTATACATACGTACATATAAGAAAACTTTGAGGACTTCGAATTCTTTCAGATTAAGTCACTTTTGCTGAAAAAAATCATTTATGTTTAAGTTCAAAATAAAACGCTAAGTTGAACTTAAAATTTGTCTATCCGTTTACTTTCCAAAATGACAATTTTTACCTATTTAATTCCAATTTTTATTTTATTTTGGTGATCTGAATGTATTTATATTTTGTTTTTATTATTTAAATAATTTTTTATTTTTGTTTTATACGAACTTTGACAAAACTTTGAACTAAAACTATTACAAATTGTCAGTTTTGGGAAGAAATGTAGAAATCAGATGTAATGTACCTATTTAAAATATGTCCAAACGCAAGCGGGACGACTGTCAAACATGTGTGTTGAGAATAGCTTGATAATTCTTTTCGATACTTGCATAAGACTCAATCAATTTCATCATAACCTCAAACAATGAAATGTGAAAAAATCCTCATTGTTATAGAATCGATCCTAAAAATATTCATGTGGTATGTATATTAAAGTATACCAGTAATATTGAGCATTTTAATTTTGAGTTTTGCGACATTTAAAAAACAAAATCATTGATTATTTTGATGCCAATCTAAAGCTTAAGGGCCAGTTTCACAGAACACTTAACAAAATAAGTGGCACTTAATTTTTCCATTTTGTGTGGAAACTTAAGTGGCCAACATGGGAGACTTAAGTGTCATTTATTCCGATAAGTTTACACTCGAAATTGTGCATTAGTTAGTTAGTAGTTAGTTGGTGCGTTCAGAAAAATTAAATCTCTGCAATTTTTCTCACTCAAAAAGTAATCAAGCGAATTCACGATTTTTTTCCCTCAGAATTTTGACAGCAAAGCTGATAAATTTTGCTGAGGAATACTGTTCTGACTGAAATTGCTGAGATCTCATTTTCCTGAACATGCCTTGTGTGAAAAGACTAAAATTACTAAAATATTAACTGTTTGTTGCTCTCGATGTCAACTGCACATGTTGAGAAACCTATATCAATAACAGTTTTGCATTACTAAATCTCATTTTGCAGGTATCCATGTTTTTTATTTGTATAGTTACCTAATATGGGAACCATGTTATCAACTAAATTTCAGTATTTTCAATTGAATCGTCGATTAATTTTTAAGATTTCTATAGAATCAAAGGAAATTACTCAAAACATAATCCACATCGCACTTCTAAAATAAGAAACTATGCAACGCAATTCCAGTCCAGTTCATAAAATCAGACTTCTTTCTTAGAATCTATACAAAGATACTTTTTTTACTTATTATTTATCTAATGCAATATTGATAAAAATTCAAAAAATGAAAAAAAAAGAAATATTATATACAAACCTTATTAATTAAAAACACAACAATGTATGCAACAACAACAAGTGTGTGCCTATCGCTATGCGATAATAATTTTCTCCTGAAATGTTTTGTAAACATTTTTAACATTTAAATTATAATAGATGATACTAAGAGCTAGCTTGAGATGTTGCTGCTGTTTCTATGTATATTATACGGATGCTCTGTGGCAGCCACAGCCACTAGCTGTTATAGAGCCACTATAAGTCCAGCAATCTTTAATCCAATTTGTCGACGACGCACGATGGTGAGATAGACGCCCGACGAGGGGGTGTAGGTATAAAGTAGATATTTTCTACTTGCAAGTAGGGCCACTGTTGTTGTTGGTGTTGGTGTTGCTGCTGCTGTTGCTGTTGCACATTACTACTACTCCGGGGGCGCTTATCATTGCCCATGCAGAACAATGTACATTATGAGATGGGTGTTGCACTCATACACCGCTATAGGCGTCCCAGCAAATTATAACTGTAATAATTAGTCACCCACTTTATGTTACTTAACACCAACAAGATCAGGCTATCTTTTCACACATATAAACACACAATAATAGACGGATAAAGAATTTATATACAACTTGTTGCTTGTTAGAATATTTATTTTTAATTTTTTGCTTATTTGTTTATCGCCTAAGCGTTAAACTCCCGAGATGACACTAATTAATAAACAATTAGGCATAAGGGCGCCCTTTTTTTGCTCTTTTCCTGCGCAGCTTTTATTATTATTTTTTTTTTTGTATTTTGTTGATAATAAAACTGTGTATTTGCGTTTGCGCGTGTGTTTTGCCGTTATGCGTGCACAAATGCAATTCAATTAACACCAATTTGCTCTCACTCACAATCTAACTGTATAGCAGCAAAAAAGATGATAATATATTTTTTTTTTTTCTCTAAATCATGTGTTGCTAATGATGGAGGGAGACATTTGTACGATAACCGGATACGGAAGTTGACCAGTACACAAATAAAAAACAAACACACCATATAACACAACAACAACAAAAAACGACGATACACGAAATACGGTATATTCCGCGGGCACAATATTTTTTTTTATTTCCTTTTTGTTTTGTTAATCTTCATCACACTTAAAAAAAAATAAGTAGTTAATCCTTGTTTCGTCTCCCAGAGGAGCAATTCCAGAATTTATTATCCCTTCAGGACATCAATTACCGCCGTCTCGTTCGAGTCGGTAAAGACGATGCAGAAGCAAGCAACCGAACGAACAACGATCGGGGGGCCTGATAGTGTTTGGCCAATTTACACACGACAACACAACGAAAATAGTACAAAAGTGCAGACATGAACCCACAACGCCACAAGTGGATATGTTGTGCTGTAGTAGAAGGAGGCACAATGCAATAAAGAAGGAAACAAAACAACAACACACACAATATACCGCACGATAGCGCAATAATAATAAAAATATAATTTTTCACTGCGCGACGAACGACCACAACTTCACAAAGGGCGACGCTGAACTGCGGCGCTTGGACCCGCGGCAATTACCTCCGGGCTCTGGGCGGAGCGTCATTTGCTTTGGCCAGTATTTTGCCTGAGGTCAAACGAGAGTTTCTTTGGTGGTTGCTCTCTGGCAACTCTCTCCTCAGGGGAACAAGCAAGTATCTGATTGGTAGACTGGTTTAACAAAACCAATTAGAGAGTCGATTACTCTACTACTCTCCCTGTGTGTGGATTGAACTGAAATTTGCTTTGTGGATGGTAAGATTTTCATAACATGGTGGTGGTTTTACAGCTAGATTCATCGGTTTGTTCGATTGCTCGGCAGGGATGGGACTTTTTTAAAAAATGTCCGAAGTAGATTTGGAAAAAAAACGCAGTAGATTCAACTTTTTCGCAGTAGATTTTTATATTTTGAAAATAAAAATAAGAAATAACATAAATAAACATAAATAATTTAAAATAATAAAATATATATTCTGTTTTAGCTCTGATCGTTCAGGGCTTCAAATTTGTGTTTCTTTTTTAGTTCTGAGCATGTTCAGGCACGCTGTGTGAGCTCAGAATAAAATAGGAGAGTAAACGGAGTAAAATGCTGAAAACAAACGAGATGACGGGAAATTAAAAAAAAACGTCGTCAAAACAATAAAAAATGGCGGAATAGGCTGGTTGCTCTAGTGGAGACGGTAAAATAATAATAATAAATAAATAATTTATAATCATGACATTTCAGTGATTAAGTTGTTTCATAATTAAATCAGAGAACTCTGAACATACTCTGCTTAAAATTTACTCTGTTCGCTCAGACTTCGCTCATTACTCAGATCAATCAGCTCTGATCTAAAAAAGAAAAACGCCTATTGAATGATTTTTTTTCGTAAAACCAAAAGTGCAGTAGATTTAATTTAAAGGCAGTAGATTTATTTTTCGAAAAAAATGCAGTAGATCTACTGCAATTGCAGTAAAGTCACAACCGTGGTTCGTATAAATTTTCATCCTCAGCTCAGCGCTCAGCCGCCTCATCTTCGACGACCACTTTGCATCTTTTACTTTTTGTGTGTTTGCCAGCCAAGCCAGGGGGATCGGAATTGTAATCGGATAAAACGCTACAAGTGAGTCTTACCACACGGATTTGCGGTTGTAGATAGAAACATGGATGCCGCCACCGCGGTTGTGCTGTTGGCACTGCCGAAATCGAATTAAGTGCGCGCGATCGATGATCGGTGCGATTAAGTAGTTTATCCCCAACTGGAGGAGATGAGACTCAATCTACCTCCCCCCTTCTGACGCTGTTGCTGTGGATCATGTGAAATCAGGTAGGTATAAATAAAAATATTCTGATGATTCTCTGATATGCTTGTGTGGTGGTAGATTGGATTAGTAGCAGCAGCAGCAGCCGTCAAGCGGTGTGAAATGGAAATCGAATTGGACGCAGCGGCAAAATGGCCAACAGTAACGTTAAACGTAAATAGCCCTGGGGTAGAAGACAAAGAACGGAAGTCGACTGTTAAGGATGCAGATATGTAATGTGATGTTTTTTTTTGTTTTTTTTTATTTTGTTAAGCGTTATGTGGCCCAAATGAGAGTGAGTCTAAAATTATGAATGGTTAAACGCTTTTTTTTTGTTGGACCCTTCTTTCATAAATAAATTATGAAAATGTATAGGGAAGACGAAGACTATTGGACGAAGATGGGTTGAAGGTCCTTTTGAGCCAAGTAAAAAAACGGGGCTTTCGAAACATCAACATGAGTTGGTTTTTTTTTTATTTTTTTTTTGTTACTGCCGATGAAATTAATGGTAAATTAAAGTCCACTTTTCAGCTTGGGCATTCAAACACAATGGCGTTTTTTTTTAATGTAAGTTGGTTATAAAATGATAATTTCTGATGATGGTTTAAATAAAAGTAAAATGATTTTTATTGCAAGGTGTTTCGGAGTTTTTCAATGAAAGAAGGTAGGTACATATTATACAGGTATTGTTTGTTCTTTTTTACATTTGCAGACAAGGGTAGGTTAATGCGAGTATGTATAGAATATTCCTTAAAATATATTGTTCATGTTATGTAGTATTTCTTTAAAAACCACAACCGAAACAATATTGAAGTTTTAATTTCTATATTCCCCTTTATAATTAATTTATTTTATTTTACTTTAATTATTTTGAGAAAAAAACTTAATTTGTTTTCTATAGTTAAAACATTTTTAGTGAAATATTTTTATTTTAAAAACGTTTTTAATATAAAATATAATATAATAAAAATATTATTCTCTTCCAGGATGGCCACCTCATGATCTTTATGAAATATTTTACACTTTTTGTTTAAATTCTATCAATTTATATCTACCTGCTTCATTTTATTGTTTTTTTTTTTTTAAGTTGGTAAGAAACTGCAGACGATTATTTAAGTAAACTTTATTATGTTAAAGTCTACAGCAGGGATTCGACCCGGAAACACCAAAGTATATATTTGGGGTTATAAGCGCTATTTTATGCCTAGTTACCTAGTTTTCCCACTTTTTTTCTTGATTATCTTTGACATCTACTACTTAGTTTTGCAAATTGGTCTAAATTTTGTCAGTATTTTTGTCACAGATAAACAATTAACTTTCAAACTATGTAAGTTGTCTTTTATTGTTTCCAAAATAAACTGCAATCGTTTTAATATATTGTGCGGACACCATTTTTAAAATTGACATTATTTGAGGAAATAAATAGCTTGACTCATTGCCTTGCCATTGCTCTCAATATTACCAAAAGGGGACGCTTTGACAATGCCAATGGCAATATTGCTGGGTAGATGAATTATTGATTTCCATCGCCGCCGCCGAAACTATATAAATTCTGCAGTTTCACATTTTTCAAAATTGTTTCTCAGCCATTTTGAAGGACTTTCGATTCGATTCATTTTGAAATTCATTTTAGCTGTGTGGAATCCGAATCGGTTTGGATTTGCTTACAAAACTAGATGTTTTACAAAAATAACACAAGATCAAACTTTGTTTTTGGATTTCCAAATCCATTTGAGCACACACCCTTAATTTTTAAATGTCGTCAGTAGTGTAAAGAAAAAAGACAACGGTTGTATACCAAATAAAAAAAACTAAGGGAAACAAGAGTTGGATATACCTATAACAAGTTGTCACTGAGATCCTGTAGGGTTGTTTTATTTTCATGATCTGATCCGGATTAGATCTGGGGGAAAAAATATGAGAAATTTATTTATTTTTTTTATTTTGTATTTTCAAGAATAATTTAAAGAGCAACAAATATTTAAATGTGGTTGCCATTTCTATACTGACATTTGACAAATGATATTATCTGGTAATGAAATATCCACTCTAGCACTAAATTGCCATGCAACGAAATCGACATTGCCTCAAATATTGCCAATGGAGCCACAGTATTAGCGAAAGATAACAATGGGTGGTAGAAAATGACGACTTCTATCTTTTCAATGGTTTAGCTAAGAGTGCAACAGTTAGATATATGTAAAGTTACCACTGGGATACAGTTGTATCCTGAGGGATTCAATTTTTTGTGCGGGATTCGGGGAAACATTTTTTTAAAAAGGATACTTTTTTTACAATCATTTTAACTCAAAGAATGTTAAGTTTTTGTCTGAAAAGTAACACTTTATTGTTTTTTATTACATTATTTTCGATACTAATGAATTTATGTATGTATTTAATTTTTGTTTTATAAAATGAAAAAGCTTTGATAATTTTGACATTTTAAAAAATTTTAAATTTATGTTCAAAAGGATTCATTTATTTACCAATGCTACGAAATTCTGAAATTCTATTTTACCGACTGACTTTTTAGATGCGATTTCGAACGAAAAAGCACCTCTCACCTTAGCCGTTCGGGATCGGCAGTCAATTCAGATTCACTCTTTTCCTGCACAGAGAGACACATATAAGTAGTTGAGATTTGTAAATCACTGAAGCTCCTGGTTCTTCACGAGCTGTAAACAACATCTCCAGCAAGATTTCCAACCCCTTAATATGATTTAAAGGGGTAAATTAATGAAAACCATTTATAAGGGTAGGTTTCGAGTAATCATAATCTTTATGAAAATACGATCCACATTTTGCTATTAGTTGGTATTTGTGTACATGTATTAAGATTGTGAGTATAAAAAATGGTGTAACCCTTATTTTCAAAAATTTGGTAATTCTGTCTCTTATTCATCATTTTAGATTCTAGGGTATCTTGTATCTTATACATTACAGCTTTTCAAAACAGCATAGTATAACCGTGTTGAGAACATATCATGTGGCAATAAGACAGAGTAGCTTATGTCAGTATTTTTTTGTGTTTATATAAGAGACTAAATCATTGTCTAATATTATTTAGAGACGAACAGGAGACAACATCATCTAATTTTTTTTAATAATTTTTGTAATCACTATTGTGTATAAGTTACGATGTTTTCATGCGATATCTGAAATAATAAAATGAATTTTACTACAAAAATCCAATGATTTGAAAAAAGGACGCAAAATGTGTGAAACGTTGGGCGCCATTTTAAATGTGCCAAATGGTTTTATGACCATATAATTTTCCACATATTATATGTATTTAAATGAATGACAAGAAAAAGATTGTCCTTAAGTTTAATTTATTTTCATTTTATTTCCACTTGAACTGCGGACTTGCCTTCAAATTGAATATTTTTTCTTTGTATTATACACTGTCATATGATGCCTTTTAAGCTTCACCCAAAAATAAGGTAGGTACTGTTTGCTGCTAACTCAATTTTAGTGTCAACAAAATTTATTATCTTTTTTTGTAGCTAAAAGGTATTAAACGAAATCGCACAAGAGTCAAACGTTATTACGATTTATTGTCTTATCATACTTTAGTTATCTTACGATTTAAGTAAAAATAAAAAACATATAAATCTGATACTCGTGAATAAAAGAACAAACTAGGAGTTCATGTGCAACATCATTGGGAAATTGCAGAAACAATGTTTATTCCTAAGTAAGTTTAATCAACAACAGAAGTAACTTCTTACAGACCAATAGACGAAAGGTTTTCGAAAAACTGCTCCTTGAAAAAACTTAGCAATATAAAAGAAGAATAATCCCATACCATCAATTTGGATTTAGAAATAAAATATTTCAAGATTTACTAAGTTAATAGAATGAAGGATGTTCATTGGCAGTAATTGAAGAAAAACAAAAATGTTCCGCTAAATGTCTACATGTTGCTCAAGTCTTTGACAAGGTTTGGTGCATTTGGAACTTGAGTACAAACTGCATAAGGAACAAGGTAGTTCTACGAAATACTGAAATTCTATGTTCGGATCATAAGAAAATTGAAAATGGTGTACCACAGGGAGGTATCCTAGGACCAACACTGTTTTTATGATATGCTACGGATATTCCTTTGGACAACAGTGCTATCATGGCCAACTTTGAAGATGATACTCCAATATTAGTGTGTAATAAATACGTTGTGAAGGCAAAATGCAGCCGATAAAGTAAGAGATTGGACGCAACAATGGCGTATCAAACTCAATCAACTTATGTACATTTTACAATCAAAAAGCTTAACAATGTTTCAACAAGCTGATATCAACAATAAAGTTGACCTCGAAACAGAAAAAGTAATTTCATTTAGGCCCGTTTGCTGATACTACACGTAACGATTTAAGTTGAACTTAAATTTTTAAGGTTTACTTTTTCCATGTCATAAAGTGATACTTAAGAAATTAAGTTCAACTTAAATCGTTATGTGCAGTATCAGCAAACCTTCCTTAATGAGTAATTTTCGGTTTCTTATGTCTTTCGAATAATTATGAGGCAAGAACATATATATTCTCATTCAAAAGTAAGTATTAAGAAAAATACGTTTAGACATCTTTGATTTGAATTCGGTCCATATAATTATTTATTTTTTAAATTAAATGCATAAATGTAGGTTAGGTACATATTTACGTAGGTATACAGAACAATATTCCTATAGATGTACCTATCTAATTTATCCCTGAGCAGCTTTTCCAAAAAGCAGTTCTAAAAGGAAACACCGCTTCAACTTTTTACCATTTAAACCTTTCTCTGTAATAGTAGTTTTAAAAATAAAAAAGAACATTGTCTGCTCGTACAATAACTTAAAAGAGAGCAACACCCAATGACAACTTAATTGTTAAATCATTTAAAATATATACAAGACCAAGAAAAAGCTAAATTAGATCAGTTTCTCATAAATATTATCCGGCAATTCCGGAAGTTATTGGAAAATCCAAGGAGGCGGCTATAGGTTGATTCTTTTGTCAAAACATTTATGAGACCACCAACCTATAAGGGGCTACTATTAACATAGATTTATGTGACATTCATTCAAGTGACCCACAGTCGGCAATCTTCTTCGGCATTGTAACCGTTAAAATGTTAAACCAAAATTTAAAACTGCCCGAGAACCACAAAGACATAAAATAAACAACAATACAACACAATAAAAGTCTATGAATATAAAGGAACGATAATCAGTGGGACCAAGCCTTTACTGGAATTGGTGCGGTTGGGATCACAGTGTGAGCCGGCCCGGCCGACCATCACTTAAGGACAACCGTGGGGGGTGATTACATGTATTTTGTAAGGCGTTTTACTTTGCCATGTTGTAATGTGATCAGGTGTAATGTGTTCTCTTTGATGTGATGGAAACGGGAATTAATGCAAAACATGAACAAGAACATGACCATTAGACTGACATTTGGATCATTTTCGATTTTCCCACAGAGGAATTTTACTGTCACCCCCGTGACAGATGACGTAATACCGAGTAAATGAGTGGGCGGATGCAAAGTGGCCGTCAGCTACTTCTTGTCTCGGTTGTTTAATGAAATCTTATGGCGAGTAAATTAATTTGTACGTAGGCCGGTCAGACTGACAGCTTTGGGAATCAAGTGCAAGATCGAGTCCAAATGAACTCAAGTCAATTGCTGTAATTAAATTGTTTTGCCTTGAGGTTTTTTTTTCAATTTGTTTTTTTGTGTAGTCTTGGTTGGTTAATGATTTGCCTGGGAAACATGAGAATATGTTGATGTAGTCTTTAAGTATAGTGCACTGGCGGTACCTATAAATACTTTGAAGACGAGTAAGAGTAAAAGACTGATCCAAAGGGGATCTAAAGAAGATGCTATAGAGCTTAAGTGTTTCTTTAAAAAAAAAATAAGAAAAAACCAGTAGTGAATACTGCATCCTCATTTGTTTTGCATAATTAAAGGTTTAGTGCTGATAGATTGTGATATCATTAAAGTTTGATTATTTCAAAGTCAATTTAAAGTAATTGTTGAAGTATTTACAAAGTGTATACGGAATCAGATATTTTCGAATGTAAGAATCTAAAGATAGAAAAGCCCACCGAAATGAAGGTATGGTTACGGAAGTAAGTCAATAGGAGGAGACAAAAGAAATAAACAAAATTGAAAGAAATTTTGATGTGCTTGATCATTTGCTTCAGTTAAGAGAGACGCGTTTTTTATACAAAATTTCTCTATAGTTTATTACTCTTATCAATATAATTATACAAGATCTTTTATGTACAGAGGATCAATTTGACAGTTAATTGTTTGACAGGTGAATTATTTTTTGACGTTTAAAGAATATTTCGTTCCAATTGACTAGTGAAAGCCCTGAAATATATCCAGTTCTTTGCTTTAAACTTTAAAGTGAGTCAAAATGCGTATTTTTGTATTGAACATACATACTTCCTTAACAAAAATTTAAATGTGATTTTTCTCAAAAGGAATTTACAAGTTCTCATGACTGCAACGGCTGGAGATAAAAAGAATGGAATTTTGTCAATCTTGTCGTTCAGCCACTATAGCATTACTTTTATTGTCACTAACAGAGTTGTCATTGACTTGTTTCCATTCAGATTTTTTACTTCCGGATCAAATTTTAACAGGTTAATACAAAAACAACATGTAACCCTGCTTTTTATCTGGATCTATTTCAAGATCCGAAAACTATTAATTTTTTTTTTTATTATTGTGGTAACTGCAGTGCAAAGAAAAGAGTCAACAAACACATGAAAAATATACAAACAAAGAAAAAAGAGATGGTTATATACCACTTGCTGTCACTGTGATCCTGTTTGTTTTTTTTACTAGGATCTGATCCAGATCAGATCATGTGGTTAATAAAATGCAGCTAATGCAGAGTTCTGTTTATTCTGGCCAACTGGCAAGTGGATAACTCCTCTTGATTTGGATTGTTGATAAGCGATATCTTCAGCAACTTCAATTCTACGAAGTTCCACAAAACCATAACCAGCTTCAGCGAACGCCGCAAGACCAGCTTCACTTTGGCTGAAATAATAGAATCAAATTTTTGTTGTTCTGTTTTTTCGACGAAGTTGCGAGCGAATATCAGATCTTGCCAAAAAAAATAAATCTCAAGCTATCCTTAAAATTCTGATTTGAGTTCAGATTCAGAAACATACTGCATAATAGAGTTTCTTAGATAGGCTATCCTAGTGCAACCTGAACGCGGCCAATTTTAGGCCGTGAGTGAAATTTAAATTCACAAACGGCCGTTAAATTCTATTTACATGTAAAATTTGAGACATTGCCTTAGTTGAAATTTTTTTTATATGAATTTTGACAGAACTTAGTTCGAAACTGACAGCTGTAAACGAATATCAGGGGTGGTATTTAGTGCAATCAACGAACACATCCTTTCTTAAATCGTTCTAACTTAGTGACAGTTAATAACGACAAGCAGTCAAATACACAGTCCGATATATCATAATATTCAATTTAAATTTAAACTATGCAGAACCCCACACCAACGCGATTTTTGGGTGTTTAATAATAATTGACTATTTTGACTGTTTTTTTTTTCTTATTGAATAAGTGAGAGGTAAATCCAGTCAATGAGTCAGGTCAGAAGAAATAGCTTTAAAACATGACGATAACGCAAATTGACCCTGAAAGAAGCATTTTGTCTTCTCTAGAGCCACAAGAGCCTCTAAAATCTCTTGGCTCATTTGTTATCAATTTTAAATGAGTACATGAATTACCCTTATGGCTGTTTTACAATGCCGCGTTGGGCGTCACGTTGATAGATTTTTCTGTCAACGCAAAAGTTCAGATATAGGAAATTCTGTTTAGTGTTTACAATGGCGCGTTGTGCATAAACTTCACGATTTGACAACCATTAGCAAGTACACAAACCAACGTAACGTGAGGTATCTCAACGCAAAAGTTGAAAAAATTCAACTTTCGCGAACGTTTTGACATTTTTATTTACTGTTATCATGTAGTCTCCTCACTCCTGGGAATTTTGCGTCAAAAAAAAATTTGAATTTGGTTTCTCGAGGTAAGAAAATAGTTTGTTCTACAAATTTATAAAACTACCTTCAAATTATAAAAAAAACAAACAAACGCAATAATTCAAAGGATTGTGGAGACATCCTTGTTATTTTGAAAAAATGTTCAGGGTCTTTTTCTTTCATTTGATCAAAATTTAAGGCAAAGAATCCCTCTTTATCCCTTCTGAGATTCGCGAACCCACCAGCGCCGTCTTGATGTTTCGGTTTCCTCTTCAACTCCTTCACACGTTGAAACAGCAGCGAACGCCACTTGGGCAACTAGTTCTACTGTCGAAAAAAGGTTATCGTTAATTTTAAATTCAAAAAACCATTTAATAAAATATTTGAATTAATTTGCAGAATGACACTTCAATTGGTTTTAACCAGCTGATTCTCGCAGAATCACCTGTCACCTCGACGCGTCCGTAAAGCTTGTGAAACGTAACGTACGCATCGCGAACGTGAACTCGTCATTGGAATACAGCCATTATGGATCCCTAAGGAGTTGGAAATAATAATTCTAAAATCATCTTTCAATTCCGAAATACAGAGAACATGAATAGAGAAATGAAAGAGCCGACTCTCTTCTAAAAAACGGGACCATTTCAATAATTCTTCAATACTACACTCTTATGTGTCTGTGAACACATCTAACATAATTCAAGTTCAAAATGCAATAAGCTTCTTCATACTGAATGGGATCCCGAGTCACAACTTGTGAAAGATTTTGTTTAATTTAGATGGCAGCTTTTCGCATGATCCCAAGCACGCTGCATCCAGTTATCCCAGACCAAGCGCTCTTCTCTGGCATCCGCTACCTATAAATAAATTCAATAGTTGGAGGAGAACCTGATCCTATTGTTGCCAGTCGGCAGGAATAGAAGGAACCTACAATTCGAACGGCTATAATATAAGAAGCACTTTTTTTTGATAAGAGATACTCGTAGACACAGTTTTTCAATGAGAGATAATTCCGAATTTCAGTTTCGGAATAAAGCCCAAAACAAATTTTTCAATCAATTTCAATCCAGAATTAACTTCGAGTTTACTCATCGAATTTGTTGAGTTGGCTCTAGATTAACTGTATTGATATTTCGCAAAACACAATCGAAATAGATAGGGCGACATTATATGGAATGCATATCGCTCTTTCCATGATGCCAACAAGTGTCACCATCTGTTTTTCGATAGTAAAATCGCAATTCCATAGTGTCGTACTTTGATCTCCATATTTTTTTGACAAGTAAAAGTTAATCCAAGACTGAAAAAATTACTTCTATCATAACTCGGGTTCAATTTATTTTCAGGATTAACTAACTCTAAGTTAAATTAGAGTAATCTGACAAATAAATTGTACCCGAAATTGAATATCGTTTAAAATTTGATGTGAAAAGGCTATTTAGACTATTCTTCGATTCTTGTATACCACCCTGTATAATGATTAATGAGTGATTCATTTAGAGGTCTTTTTTCCAAAAAAAGAAGCAAAAACATCCAATTTTTGTCTTAAAGATTATTTCTTATAAATGTTTACCGTAAAACAGCTGCTGAAAAAATACATTCTGAAGTTTAAATTTTGGGTGAAGTTTTTTAGAATTTTTAGTGGTAGTTTTAACCAAAGACAATTGATAAAAGAAAGGGAGTGTCTAGAAGTGTGATTTCATATAAATATTAAATACCGGCCCAAAGCGTGAAATGTATACTATTCACCAAATTGTTCTTGCAATAAATTCATGGTTTCATGAGTCAAATGTCTTCAAAATCACCGGCTTCATTTTCAGTCAGCAAATACTCTGTTACGCTGGTTGGCCTCATTTTTGTGAAAAATATGAACCGATGATTGCACAGCTCCCATAAAACCATTTTAAAACAAGTATTCTATAACAGGAATGTCGGTTTACATTACAGCAACTCTGAAAATCCACTTCGAAAAAATTGTCTTTTCCAAATCATTGTTTTTTTAAAAGCAATCTCTTTAAACTTTTAGCTTCAAACTCTTTTTCTGTATAAAGTAGTTTTAAACTAAATAATTGTATCTAATGTTAAACTAATAGAATCATTTGTTTCGGCAATTAAAAGTCGACAAGAATCTAAATCTTTCTTTACAAAAATGTTCATATAATATCTCAATTACTCATACTTCATTCACATTAGATGAGGCTCATAAAAAACCCTCCGCTACAACTTCTGACAGTTTCCTCCACCACCATCAGACATCGACTTCTCTGACCGAACCAGCAGTGATGGTACATAGTTGTGTTGTTACTCCTAAATGTTTTTCCTATGTAAATGTCTTGCATAGATATTATGAGCTAAAAAAAAACAAAAGAAGATTTGCCATTATTAAACGGCTCAGCGAGTCTCTAAGAACACGTTATTGCTTGTAAAAACTCTATGTCATGTACCTTACGCATATTTTTATCTTTAAATGAGTATCTTAACAAAGACCACCATTAAGCCGATATCTCTCTAGTAGCCACCACACACACTGTGCTTCAGCTAACTAACTATAATATACCTATTTCCGTAATATGCCGCTGAAGTTGAAACTGAAGTTGACTGACGCACATCCAGTAGTAAGAAAAAAGCCAATTAACAGCCAAAGAAGCAAAACTCCAGAGCTTATAATCCATTCTTTTAGCAACAAAAAAAAAATAATATACCTAAGGAAGAAAAAATAATTAAAAAAAAAATGGAAAGAAATACACCCAGAAACCTTTTATTACTAATTAAGAAGCGGAAAATATTTTATTTGAATGTTAGGCGGATTCCAGGGCCGCATTTATACGTATGAAATAAATGAGCAAATGAATACCTGGTCTCAGTCGGTTCGGTGGAAAAAATACCAAAAATTCCAAAATATAAACCCAAATGAACAGCACAACCAAAGCAGAGCATCATTGGGAAGATATTATTAAACGCAACCCCAGAAGCAGCCCCGGATGCTGAAGCCATGGTTGCCATCTCCTAAGAAAAATATCTCAAATAAGGTTTTGAGTATATGCACGGGTAGAAATGTTCACCCGTCGAATGTCTACAATTTATTTCTACTAGTATCGCCCTGTGTCGAAATTCGACATTCTTCTTTTTTAATTTAATTTTTTTTTCAATATCCACAGTGCTCGACAGTACAAAAACTAAAATGACCCACAGTGTGTAAATGCGTGTCTAAAGTATATTCTGCACATCTCCGCAATTGTGGCTTTCCAACCATATAAAATTTATCGAAATCGGTCAAATATTTTTTGAGAAAATGGTACCACAAAATTTATTTAAGGCTATTTATATATAGATTAGACCTGACGCCCACTAACTTAGTTGCCAACAATTTTCTCTTGCTCGGAATTGCCAGAAACACGAAGCAACAAAAGTTGTTTGCCCTCATCCTTTAGGTAACTTCGGAGGAGATTAGGTTAGATTAGGTTTATGTGGTTGTCAGCATATACCCTTGACACACTTAGACCAAGGGTTGACCCATTGTGATACCACGGGAATCTAAGAAGCTTTCTTCCTACTCGTTGAACCAATTAGTGCTTCTTACGAAACGTGCGAGACTACTAATGTCATGGTTTGCCAGATCGCTAGGATCATTGTAGTAGAATTCTCCTAGGTGGAGCCTACGTCTTTGAGATAGAGCAGGACATGCACAGAGAAGGTGCGGAATTGATTCTTCCTCTTTTTCGTCCATACAACTTCTACAGAAGTCGTTAGAAAATACTCCAAGCTTCGTTGCTTGCTTGCCTATTAGACAGTGTCCAGTAATGACACCTATGATGGAGCTAATGTGCAGTCTGCTTAAAGATATTAAGTTCCTAGAGCGCTTCAGATCCAGCATATAGGCCAGGTCTGTTTTGTGGCCTGACATTTGGCAACTTTATTATTTTTGTATTTGTTTTCTCTATTGCAGTTTCCTTTTGAGTTTACAAGTACCGATGTTTAATACCAATATTTGTCCGATTTGACAGTATAGGTAGTATAGTTCCACTTTTGGTGAGTTCGTCTGGCTTACAATTGCCCTATGACCCGGCACCCAGCAAAAATGTTGAACTGATGTGCCATCTCCATGATAGATGATCGGCAATTAAGGACAGTTTTTGAATTTTTAGGGGCAGAATCCAGAAATTTAATGGCTGCTTGGCTATCCGAGAAAATACGGATACCTGTGCTTGATATCACGTTTTCTTTGAGCCAAGACAGGACTTCTTTTATCGTCAAAATTTCCGCCTGGAACACGCTACAGTGATTGGGAAGACGGAAGGAGATACACAGTTTCAGCCTATCTGAGTATACACCTCCACCAACCCCCTCATCAGTTTTAGAACCGTCAGTATAGAAGTGGATCGATTCATCCTCCAGGAACGCCTGATCCTCCCAGAGAGATCTGTAATACTTGGAAGTGATCTGAATGTGTTCAGAATGATGGAGTGGCCGATTTCATTGCTGGACCATTGTGAGGAGGCTTTAAGACGTATAGCTGTGCTTGCCGCCGCCCGTTTGTTTGCAGAATATATCGAGAGGTCTGAGATGGAACAGAATTTCCAATGCAGCGGCAGGGGTCGTGCAACTTCTAAGAGTTTTTTTTTATTTTTATTTAAAATATTCGTCTATTTACAGTTATAACTTAACTTAATCGATTTCTCGGTAAAAAGTATATTCACCAATATAGTAGAAAACTTAATTTTCTAGAAAAATGTACTAGAATTTTGTTTGTGAGGCATAGGGTTCCCAAGATATCGCAAATAAACTTTGTACACCTCCTTTTCTAAGATGGCGGCCAAATGGGAGGCATTTTAAATCCGAAAACCGAGTTGTATTTTCAAACTGACCTCTAAAATTCACGAGGGTAAGCAACTTAAAGTTGCTCAGTGTCACAATACACAAATCTAAGGTAATATATTGCGCAGGTTGTCAAAGTTGAAAATGTCAAAAAATTAAAATTGGTTATTCGAGTGCCCACAGGAACTCAACGCGCAACATTAGAAACAACAACAAAATATTGAAATTATACCAGGAAAGGGGCACTGGATCCACCATTTTACCACCATATAACCTCGATTTTGACAGATGCGCAGAACTGAACAAAAATGAAAACGCTAATGATATTACCTTTAATATGTGTACTGTGGCTTAGTGTTGCTTGCAACTAAGCACCTTTAAGTTGTCGGGAACAAAGTTTCTTAGTAGGCGCTACCATACAGAGCATTATAATTGAATCGAGAGCAACTAAAAGTAGCTTGGAAGAGAAACTAGAGGGCGCCAGGCCTTAGAATTATTATCAAACAAGGACTTTAACCGAAATTATTACAGTTTCATTGGGTTGTTATTGGAATTGATTTACTAAACGTTGATTGCTCGGAACCTCCAATTTTACGAAAACTAAATTAATTTATCAAAACCCTGATAAAAGGGGCAAAAATTCCTGCGCAGTGGCAGCCGTGGCTATGGTTACCTTCTGCTCTCTCTCACTTTATTTTAGAAATGTAACTTCTCTGGACAGACAGACGGACGGATGTGGCATTCCCAGTATACCTACAAAGCGTGTATTAATGCGGCTATGGGCCAATCCAATAACCCATGCACCACCACCGCTACCGCCACCACACCACCACCATTCAAGACCAAAACGAATGAAACCGAAAACAGAGGTTGCGCTAATTAAAATTGTTCTTGTTGTTCCAATATATAGCTTTGCTGCTATGCGAGATTTTGGAAACGGCAATAGTTCGTGGTCCATCAGGTATAAGGTATGCCGCATGCGCACAGCCGCCATAGGCACTAGCTAGGCATCAAGCATCACCCTGATGCAAAGGTGTAAGATCGACGAATTTGTATCTAAAAAATAAACAGCGCATATATAGGATTCGATTTGATTTGTTCTTCGTTTTATTCGTTTGCTTTGCTTGAGTTTAATCGGTCGTAAAGTACGTTTTCAAGAGAAGCCGGAGCTTGATTTTGTTGTCAGTCAGCCAAAGCTACATATATATTGGTAGGAACGAATACCGGAGCAATAATCATTGCGAGCCGGTAAAGGTCGCCATCAGGTATATACCTACATTATATAAGTATTCGAAGTTTTTCAAGACGTATAAAGTCCCCAAAAAGAGGGCATTGCCGGCTGACGGTGAGGGCATCCAAAACCAAAAAACAAAACATTTGCACCAAATTCAAATTCTACATCTCTTCGACTAATGAATCAGAAAGATGCCGTAGCCATTCGCCTTCTGCATGGAATGGATGGATTTTCTCACGGATCGAAATGGGCTATAAGAAATAAAAATAAGTATCTTGATAGAGTGACTCACAAGCTAAAGAGACACCACAGAAGTGCTATACCTACAACAGGCCGACGAATGTCGAATGCCGATTGCAAAGAAGATGAATAGCTTCTGTTAGTTAGCTAGAGGCGCGGGATGGATATTTCGAAATACTTTTGTTGCCACCATATAAGCTTCTTCTTCTATACGATGATATGGTAAATCTTGGTTTTTTGTTAGCTATATAAACTAGCTGAGACTCTATATAACAATCACAAAAATGTATAGGGAAACAAAATGCTCGATTTTTGTTGACATCCTCACATGTGTTTCTGTCGTCACTATATGATACTTGAATTTATTATTTATAGCCGCGAAATTAGCCAAACAAAAAAAACAATCCCGCATTCACAAGCATATACATATAGTTACCATGAACTGAGCTTATAGATACTTTCGCAATAGAAATCATAGACAATATGTTTGTTGCGCACTTATATTTTGAGGAAACACAAACAAACATCAGAATTAGAGGAAGATTATTTTGTGAAATAAGCGCATCTGGAAGTGAGATGAAGAACTTCAGAATGTTTACATTCAATTGATTCATGTGCGATGAAGTATAGATTATTCCTTACATTTGACTTCATGTTGAACATCACTTTAGACATATGAGTGATCTTGGAAAAACATGCATAGCCTGGGAAAATGTTTTCATTATTATCTTGTTGTTATTGTTATTGTTGTGAAAATTGACATTTAGAATTAGACATTTAAGCATCAGTAAACCAGCATTATTGTTGTTGGACTTTTGTTATACTAGAAGTAGATACATTCATATATGGAAACACATATTACAATAAATCGTATGAAATTGTGTTGGGAACATAGTCTAGTCAAAATAAAAAAATTGGACAAAATTTGTATATATTATGTTGCTGAAAATTGGTACACAAATTTGGTTCATCATTAAGAATGAACTGTAAAAAAGTTCACATCAATCTGACATCTGCAAAAAGGTAATTTTAGGTGATATCGAAAGCAATGAATTTAGTGGTGTTTTGTAAAATATTCGTGATTAAACATTTCTAAAACACTTTTTAAAAGGGCATTTGTATTGGGGCCCAAAGGATTCCTGTGGTCCTCTGTGCCCCCGATAGAATACGAATCTGATCAATTTTGGCTTTATTTTTGTTGATGTTACGGAACATTAAGAAAATGCCAGAGCCAAGCTCTACATTTATTACAATGGAAAATGTAAAAACAGCTATAAATTCAGTAGTAAGTATCCATCAATAAAGCAGCGACCATATAGGCTCCAACGATGGGGCACAAAGGACCCTTCACTTTTAATTAAAAAAAGTGCTAAAGTATCGATAGCAACTGTAATACAGTAAAACCCGCTTAAGAGAAACCCGCTTTAGAGAAAAACCCGCTTATCTGAAACACTTTTTTCATCCCCGAGTATTTGTCGACCAATTACCTTTATGACACTCCGCTTAAACGAAACTCGCTTAAGTGAAAAACCCGGATACCTGAAACATATTTTCAGTTAAATTTAATATTTTTATTGAAAAAAACTCTCTTAAGTGAAAAAAAAAATTTAATAGAGCAGAACAAAAATTTGCTGAACACTTTAACTTCTTTTTTAATTTTCACCTCCACCAAATTTTTATCACGAAATTGACATTTGAATTTCTGATATGTCAGAACCATTTTTGGAATTTCTAAATTCGCTTAAGTGCCATTTTGTTCACTTATCCGGCCTCGTTTAAGTGAAAAACCCGCATAAGTGAAAGAAAAACTGAGCTTTTCAGGAGCGCAAATTGACAGAGAATAATATTTGGTCTGTTTGGTAACGTGGAATTTCTTGCGAATTTGCATAAGTTTTCACAAAATTTCACAATTTGCTGTCAAAACGCATAGAAAAAAAACTCGGTTTTTGGAAATTTGTTGAAAAAAAAAGTTACCAAACAGGCATATTGACAAAGGTGAGAATTTCACTCAAGCGGAGTCCGGATAAGTGAAAAAGAAATTTCACCTAAGCGGATATTGAAATTCCAAAAACATATCAGAAATTCTAATGTCATTTTTGTGAGGAAAATTTGGTGGAGCTGAAAAATAAAAGGACGTGGACGCGTTCAGCAAATTTTTTGTTCCGTTTTTTTTTCACTAATAGAGCTTTTTTTAATGAAAAATATAAAATTTGAGTGAAAATATGTTTCAGGCTGGTTTCGCTTAAGCAGAGTGTTTTGATGGTAATGGGTCTTCAAATACTCGGAAATGAAAAAAGTGTTTCAGATGAGCGGGTTTCTCTTAAGCTGTGTTTGAGTTTTTGAATAAAAAAACAATAGATATTATATTTTCCTTAAAGATGGTTGTCATATTGTAGTTCAACCTTCTGCAAAAGATAGTCTATGATTATAAAAGATGGTATTCGAATGTCTTGCTAGGTGTGGTTGTTTACCGGTACCTAAACTCGTTGCCTTCTTGCTCACACTCCCTGTCTGCACATTCAGATAAAATTGATGTGAGTGAACTGGACGATGTCTCTAATCGTGGATTTGATGCATGTGTTTTGAAAGATTCCTCAATTTCTGATGTTGGCACTGGACGAAGTTCCTACTCTGATATTGCTGCAGGTGCTATACTTATTGCTGGAAATGTTGCTGCTGGGGATGTTGCTGTTGGAGATGTTGCTGCCGGAGATGTTGTTGTTGATGGTGATGTTGCTGCTGCCTATGTTGCTGTCGATTCTGCTGCTGCTTCTACGGCAGGTGCTGCTGACGGCGCTGCCAATTTGAAAGTCAAAAATTCTAAAAGCTCATTAGTGATTCATGGAAAAAATTCCAGTCAGAGTGATCTTCAAGTGGCTTATAAATTAAAATGGTTTCATGTTGGAAGTTTTAAAGGCTCTACAACTGCTGATGAAATTATTAACTTTATATCAAGTAATCTTGAAATAAACTCTTCCCAGATCTTGTGCCATAAATTAATCCGACTCGAGGATAACGATCGTAAGCTGAATTTCGTAAATTTTAAAATCGGTGTCCCTATTGATGTTGCTGGCAGGGTCTTTTCTGACACTTTCTGGCCAACGGGGGTTAAAATCCGACCTTTTGTTTATAAGCCAAAAAACTTATCAGTGATAACAGCTCCTATTATAATGACTTAACCTTGATAAATCGTAATAATCAAAATGTGAATTTTTCGTCGTTAAAAATTTATTTCCATAATGCTAGCGGTCTTCGAACAAAAGTTGTTGATCTTTTTAATAACTCATGCCACTTGCATTATGACATTATTGTTATTGTGGAGTCCTGGCTTTACAACGGCATTGCCTCTAATGAACTCTTTGACTGTAGAGCGTACAATATTTTTCGTCGTGATCGCTGTATCTCATCAAAGGAACGTGGTGGTGGAATAATTGTAGCTGTCCGGAATCATCTATTAGTCAATGAAATAATCCTTCCTGTTGGTGAAATTCAACAAATATGTTTATCTGTAAGAGTTAATATTTTTGCTAAATCAAATATTTTTTTTATTGTTAGTTATGTGCCTCCAAATAGTTGCCTTGCTTTATATGAAAAACACATTATTAATATTGATCATGTCAATAATCTTTGCTCCTTTTCCGATAACTTATGTGTCTTAGGGGACTTTAATTTGTCCGATATAAAATGGAATTGGTCTGAAACTGATCAAATGTTAATTCCTTTTAATATGACAAAAGATGTAGAGCTCACATTTATAGATTATATTTATTCCTTAAATTTGATCCAAGTTAATGATATTTGCAATACTTTGATGAAGATTTTAGATCTAATTTTTATTTGCTGTGATGATTTCCAAATTCATGTCACTAATGCTCCTTTTTCTCTTTTAAATGAATCACTACATCATAAAGAACTTTTTTTCGAGATAAAGTATTATACTTATTCAAAAAATGATGTTGTTAGTTTAAATAGTAAATCTTATAATTTTCTGAATGCTAATTATTTAGAACTAAATAATTTCTTCTCTAATATAAATTGGTCTAATGAATTAATGTTTTTAGATTTGCAAACCATGTATAATCGCTTCATTGAAATTTTAATAATGGGTTTTGATAAGTTTATTCCTTTAACTTATAGAAAAAAGTCTTCTGAAACTCCGTGGAGTAATAAACAACTCCGTAATCTAAAAAGATTAAAACGCAATGCCTATGCTAAATACATGAAATCAAAAAATCAAGCTGATTACCTAAATTTTAGTAAACTTCGTAAGGATTTTGTTATTCTCAGTAAATTTTTATACAGAGCTTACATCTTTAATATCGAAAGTAATATCAAAACCAATTGTAAATCGTTTTGGTCGTTTATTAATTCGAAAAGAAAATCTGTTGGGACTCCTAATTTCATGTTCTTTAGGGGGATCGAATCCTCGGACTTAAATTCCATAGTTGAATTATTTGCGGATTTTTTCCAATCAATCTATTCCTCTTCTGCATTTAACAGCAATTCCTTGAATAACTTAGTAAATAAGATTGATCTCGGATCTATCCAATTGAGTGGTGAAGAAATTATATCCGCGATGAATTCACTTAAGTCAAATGCTAATCCTGGTCCAGATGGAATACCTGCCTTAATCCTTAAGAATTGTTGTAAGTCGATTTATTGTCCTTTACTTACTATCTTTAATAAATCGCTTTCAGAAGGTAACTTCTTAAATGAGTGGAAACTCTCGTATCTAGTGCCAATTCATAAATCGGGTGCTAAAAATAACATAGAAAATTATAGAGGTATTTGTAAACTCTCTGCAATTCCCAAGTTATTTGAAAGCTTAGTGAAAAAGAGACTAGATTTCCTCACGAGTGAGTTTTTAGCAGCAGAACAGCATGGCTTTGTCTCTGGTAGGTCTACGGTAACAAATTTAGCTTTTTTCACAACATACGTTATTAACTCCATGGAAGTAAAATCACAAGTCGATGCAGTATATACAGATTTTAGTAAGGCATTTGACTCAGTGAATCACCAAACACTTATAAAGAAGCTTGAATTATTTGGATTCCATTCAGAAATGCTTCGTTGGTTATCTTCATACCTCACTGGTAGAAGTCAACAAGTGCAGATAAATAATATATGCGCTAAAGACATCTTATGCACGTCAGGTGTTCCCCAAGGAAGCCATCTTGGTCCACTTCTTTTCATTATTTTTATTGATGATATCCTTTCAGTGATTAATTACTGCAATTGTCTGATCTATGCAGATGATCTCAAACTGTTTTTAAAAGTAAAATGTCTAGAAGATTGTCAGATGATTCAATCCGATCTAAATGGCTTGTCTTATTGGTGTCATGTTAATGGTCTTAAACTTAATATTAAAAAGTGTAATGCGATCTCTTTCTCAAGAAAAACTAGTTGTTTGTTGTATGACTACAAAATTGAATCTAATACTGTTAATCGAGTCT
Organism: Epistrophe grossulariae; assembly: GCA_929447395.1. NCBI lineage: Eukaryota > Metazoa > Arthropoda > Insecta > Diptera > Syrphidae > Epistrophe > Epistrophe grossulariae. The sequence goes on along the minus strand of OV839567.1, from coordinate 149,271,578 downwards.
CAAGGATTAACGATCTAGGTGTCATACTTGATTCTGCCCTTTCTTTTAAATACCATTTTGACTATTTGATACCTAAAGCGAATTCGCTGATTGGATTCATCAAGCGAAATGGTAAAGATTTTAGAGACCCTTACGTTCTATTAACATTATACATATCTATTGTTAGATCAATTCTTGAATATGCAGATGTTATTTGGAGCCCCGCATATAAAATTCATTCTGACCGAATTGAAAAGGTTCAAAGACGGTTCACTAAATATATTTTCCGACAAATGCGTTGGAGTTTTAGTCCACATTATAAAGCTAGATGCCAACTGCTTGGTATAAAATCTCTTGAATCTCGTCGAAAAGTTCATTGTGTAATGCTCATTAGAGATTTACTCTGTTATAACATAAAGTGTCCATCACTTCTTGCACTGGTCCCAATTTACGTTCCAGCTAGAACACTGAGAGCTAGGATTTTTTTATTTCAAAGAGCACATAATACTAAATATGGCTGTAATGAGCCTTTATCCAGATCCATCGTTTATTTCAATGAAGTGTCATTAAGTGTTGATTTTTTATATCTTTCTCGAGAAAAATTTAAATCAGAAATTTTGTACATATGTAATTAAATTTTAAAATTTTATTGGAGTGCCTTATATCTGTTAGCTGTAAAACTGCTTGTAGATTAATAATAAATAAATAAATAAATAAATATTATATAATTATAATCAGAGGATATAGGTATATGGACTGGTAACCAAAATTTATTTCAAAAGTTGCTTCGGACATTTAAAAGCAAGATGTAGGTAAATTGGCAAAGGCCTTGACAACCCTATAGACAGCACGGTTTTCTTAATGAAAACATCGTCGAAATCTGCTTTCTTTTTTCTAGCTCGTGGCCTGGATGTTGAAGAATTATCCATTGAGGAAGCAGGAACACTTGACAGACTATCGGAATTATTTACCTGGGAAGACAACCATAATTTTCAGTCGGGAATGTTATTCCGGAAAATGGCGATTAATAAGAATGTATTTATGAAAATGAAAATAATATATTTATTAATATAACAATTATAAAATCCAAAGTTTATTTTATAACCAGAAAGGCGGCTGTCTTCTACAATTTCTTCTAAATTATGAATTTGGAATCCTCCTAGAATTTCATTTATTCTTGTATAAAAAGTCCAATCAGCTGGAGAACCTCCCGATAGACCAATTCTGTGGCAGTACGACAGAGTAGCTTATGTTAAAAAAACAGGTTTCGAGAAAAACGCACTTTTGTCTTCAATCTGTAATAAGAATTAATGTAAATTTGTTTTAGGAATTACAAGATAACTTTTCAACGGGTAATGATTTCAAGATGGGGTTTGGACAGAAGAGTAGCTCTCAAACTGCAGACTACTAACAATCGAAAAACTGAAAAAACGCTTATGTCGACATAAGCTACTCTGTCTTATTGCCACAGAATTTTTGTTTCTCCTTGAAAATCTACCGATAAAAATAAATAAAATATTAACTTTTTTTATAAATTAATTAATCCGAGATCTCGTCACGCTGACGTCACGTTTCAGAAAGCATTTTTCCATGGGACTGCGACGAAGTCAACGAAATCACTCAAGTCCGTCGTAAAAACGAGACATTGACGGGTCAAGCGAGATCCCTACATAGTTGTTGGCTCTTTCAAAAAAAAATATTTAAACAGTGAATTAATATTTAATAAAGCATTTCTCGTCCTCACGTCGCGTCATTTGTTCGAAAAAATTAAGATAAAACAACTGAATGAAAAGATCTCGTCACGTCGTGGTCGACTTCCCGTTTTCACGCCACCGCATTGTGAATCGGACTTCAATATAATTATATTTATTTCGATGCCTTTATAGTTCACACTATGTCGTAGAAAAAATATAATAAAAGGAACTAAAAAGTTTTAACATTAGTTTATTGATTCATGATTTTCTTGTTTTCGCATTAGGTAATTACTCACCAGTAGCGAATTGAATTAGTCTGTTATACTTTATGTGAGTTTATGCAAGCTCAACTGCACATTGACGCATTAACAAATATATGCCCGAGTTGCAGATATTATGTAGTAGCCCAAGTAGATTTATACGCTTGTATAAAATGAGAAGATGAAACCTGATCTCCAGGTGAGGTACTATAGACCCTATGTTCACCACTGTTTTATATGAAAGTAAGGTACCTCCTAGTCTTAAGTAAAAATAGCTATTGATGTAGTAAGTCCAGATTATGTAAACTTTAGTTGCCCAATCAAACCGTTTGGTGCTTTAAAAAAAATACGATTAAATCGGCAATATTTTCCAGATGGCTCATCCAATTATGCTCTTCCATCTAGTTTTGGTTTAAACAGATTTCACAAGAACGAATATAGGAATTTGTTCAGAAATCCCATACAACATCAATGATAGTAGATATTCCATGTCGACCGCATAGCTGTATAACTACATCCTAAACCATTGTTACGGAACATACAATCCTGATGATGGCAATAAACCAACTATTTTCTTGTTCAACACCTATAAACCTAGGTAAGGTACATGTATACCTACCCACTGTACATTTTATGCCAAAACCATCAGAGCCTAAAAGCCAATTATAACATATTCCATTGAGTATAAATCAAAATAGAAAATAAATACTATGCGATATATCGTTCCAGTTGTCGTCCGCCACAGAGAATCTGTTTTGTTGACAAAAGTCAATACAAATTGACTTCGTGTTTGGTCCAAAAGAACCCACCATCCGCATGAGCTGCGGTATAGCCAAAACTTACAAGCGCAAACAAACAGCCAACAAGTCGTTTTATACATATTCTTCACATAAAATCATAAATTATTCGAATAATTGACGCTTTCGGTAACAAACGCGGAATTCTTCCCGATTCCGATTTCGATGCCATCGCCCGGTCTCTTGCAGTTGAAGTTGTTTGCTATATACTACAGAGTATAGCTGGAGGCCTTATGGAGGCTGGAGCTGAAGCTGGAGGTGCTGCCGCCTCCTTTCTTTTTATTATTTTGTATCTTGTATCTTTTCGTGTGCTCGTTTTGTCCCTCTACATCTGTTATTATTATATACAGTGCCAAACCAGCCGAACTGGCCACGTACTGCATCAAGCAGGTGCGGATACATATTGGGGACAATGAGTTCAATTTATCTTCCCCTACACCTTGCTTGAAATAATGCGGGAAACCGAACAATTTTGGGACATGATTTCGGTGATATTCTATCAAAGAAATTCAAAGGATCACCAAAAAATTGATCCAATCATACGTGCTTGTGCCTGTAAAAAGTTCACAGCAGTTCAATGAATTTTTGAGGTGGGCTTTCATTGTTTTGTCAGGCTCGAAAATAGTTCCTCTCGGTCTTGTAAAATTTTGGAAGGATCAAGTGCCTGGAGTTACAAACAAAAATCATGGTTATGAGTTCAAAAAGAGAAACCACCTCCCCCACTGAAAGAAATCCTCGTTCCGCGCCTGACTCTCGAAGAAAAGAACCTCCACACCGCATATCTACAGGTGACATTTAGGTGTTAAAGACCGACTTTTATTGTATCTTCTGACGGCCGCAAAAGATAAGGCAAACTTTTTACAAAAAAGATACAATAGCAGAGGTACTTGGATGGGTGGGGGGCTTTGTTATACCTTTGTACAGTTTTGAGACCTAAGACGAGAAGTGAGTGCGAGCTAAATGTTAAATGTAGGTATATACATCAGGAGCTTGATCTGTGGGTAATGGCCAGCACAACACCGGTTAGTGAAAGAGTTCACCATCACCAACTTATTTTTTTTTTTTTTGTGATTGGCAGAATATGGATAATTATCATTGAGATACATTTATCAATGCGCAATCGCCCGTGAGAGTAGGTATAACATGATTTATTCGAGCAATCGCAATCATTACGCGATAAAAATAACCGCACACCACACCGCCACATTATATATTGTACCTGCTCATAGATAGTCTATACTCATATAGTGGACCTGGAACTCTCTACAGACCTGCTGGACCGCAGATCGATGTAAAACTTAATTAGAGCTGATAGTTGTGCCACAAATGTCAGTAAAAAATCACTTTCATAATTGGACATCAATATTGTAATTTATTTTGTAATTAATGTGCGTAAAACATTGTCTTTCCCAGGGGGATTTTAAGACTTGTGTGATGAGGAGAAAAAGTGATTTATAAATGCGAGAGCTATAAGCTATACAGCTTGGTGGATATAAGCTGGTTTCGTCATTGTCTTGGACTTGATTTGATATTATAACAAAAAAAAAACAAAATTAAGTGAGCTACATCGGCTTATTTAGTCTTTTGTAAGCGATCCAAATTGTTTTTTTTATATATAGATATGATTGATACACAGGTGTTAATTACAAAACAAACATGACACACGGACAGGTTTTATTTTTATTATTTATTTATATCCAATTCTAAAAGCTTTTATCATCTAGACTTGATGAATTCTTTGCATAGTTTGTAAAGCCGATATGGATGTTCATGTTGGTTTTCTTATTTAGCTATGTCTAAAATATCAATGGGTTGTAAAACTATTTGAATAATAGAACTAATTGGTCTGAGATATACAATCGTTTCGAAGAGGAGATTGTCACTTTATTATGATGGCGTGCTTTGAATCGCCTTGAACATTAATCAAAGTATCTATAAAGCTTTTTAGTTATATATGAATAGTGATATTGTTTTATTTTAATGGTTTTTGTAGGAAGTAAACACTTAAATTTAATAAATAAACATTTATGTCATGTAAACTCATGTTTATAAATCTATGTTTTTAAATTATGTAGAAATACTTCAAATCAGTTTATTGATCGCAGATTTAAATATGAACCTTTTTTATTGGAATCTGTTTTACTGTTAAATTGTACACCAATTTCTATTCAAGTAATGTTTTAATTAATTTGGAATTAAAAAAAATTATTTTTTTTAAATACTGAATTTTCATAAAATAATTGTGATTTTTTTCTTAAATTAAAATTCTTTTTTTTTAATTTTGCAATTTTGTTTGCATTCGAAACTTTTTCATAAAAAAAATAAAATCAGATAATAATATCTCATTATCTGATTTTAATATGAAATAAAAAAATGGTGTGCTTTGAGAGGTACCGTAATTAAAAGCTCAATGTAAAATTCATGTCGATTATATTGATAATCGTATCGTGAAAAATCGTTAAGGTCGTTTTAGAGAAAAATTGTTTTTTTAACAGTTGTACCATATAGTGTTAAAAAACCGTTCAGAAAAATATTATTTTTTCTCTATTTTGCCTTTACTTTTCTTATAAGAATAATTCTTTTTCTAAAAAATTGAATCGAAAATTAAGAATATGGTTCTATGGGAGGCAGTGGCTTAGATATCTTTTTACAATGGGCGCGGATGACGTTAAATTCTATAATTTTTTATAAATTTATAGATAGGTTTTATTTTTTCTGACAAAAACAAGTAAAAACATTATTTTCAGTCATCTTTTAGTATCGGGGTCTTATTCCATCTGTCATTGGTGGTTTTGAAGAAATTTTGGTGAATTGTCTTCTTTTCTTGTTTTCGGTTTGGCTCTGATCCAAAGATGACCCACTTTTGGTCAATTCATCGGGCATTTCTTTTCCGTTTATATCACTATATCCTGGGACCAATCTAAGGTTGACTGTGTTCGTTGCACTGAGTAATCTTAAACCGTTGCGACAACTGTCCACCAGCTTAGATTTTTGTGATGATTGAGGAACTAGCTTTAATTACTGTCTATGAAGATGTCTATATTTTTATCAACTACTTCACATGCCGCAAGATGTTTTACAGCTTCGCAAACTGCTAGTACTTCCGCTTGGAAGACACTATAGTAATTTGGAAGTTTTATTGATTTGTTGATAAGAGACCTGAATAGATGCCTGACGTACTGACCCTACACCCTTGTTTGTCTTACGACTTCGTCGTCGTCCGCTGTGATTTCAATGGGCCTTACCAATAACCAAATTTAAAGACGACTTAAATATTAAAGTAAAATGAACCATAATGGTATGGACTGTAACAAATGACATACATCACATGTTTCATGCAATATTCATTATTTAAGGTCTACTTAAATATTTAAGTCACACCATATTTGGTTTGTTACATAGAGTATATACCATTATGGGCTATTTTACTTAAATATTTAAGTCGTCTCTAAATTTTGTTATTGGTATGGCCTAATGTCTCAATGATTTGCCAGAGCATCCAAATCATTCAAGCGCTTTTAAAAAAGTAATAAAGCAAGACAAACTTGAGTTTTCTATTCTGCATTGAAATTCACATTATCCTTTGTCCTGTTCCTTTGCATCGACTTTATCTGTCTCAAACTAGAAAACATTCGTTCGGCAGAAAACGTTGATACCGGCAGTGTAACTAATATTCTTAGCAAAAAATTGGTATTTAGGAAATTTTCTTCTGGACAATTACCCAGCGCTTCAATTAAATTTTTAGGCTTGATATCGCCTCTACGGATCTAAAATCTCTTCCACGTTTCAAACTCGACGGGACCAACAGATAGCCCGGCAACAAGAAATTTTTGATTAAACTCGAACGAAAATCCTTCTCCAAGATCTATGATAATGAAGTCTAGAAATGTATTGAACACCATCGTCCATCACACTTAAGTTATCTTCTGTTCTTTTAACTTCAGGATTCGGAAGATTCTTCTGACTTATTCTGTTATATATTTATCAATCTCAATATCAAAAGATTCAATTAATTTTTTCGAAGATTCATAAAGTCAGAAAACGCATATTCTTCTCAAATCCTTTTAAACATCTGGAAAATATTTGCTTGTACCAAATCTAAATTTACCTTTTGAAATTCTAAACTCCAAAGCAACGAAAATTGGTAAGCCAGATTGATTAACTATTAACTAATGCAGAGATTTCCAAATTTTTGACGTCATTTTCCGAGGATCTCATTTCATCCAGAGTTTCGTAAACACACGGCAACAATTCACGGTAATCATCGATAGCTTCATACTTCGACACCCATAAAGTCAGATTCAATCTCTTCAAAGTTTTTGTTCTTGGGGTTTTATTAGATCCTCCGATAGTGTCTTTCAGAAAGGACCTTCTTTCAGTAAATGAAGGGATGCATTTATAGTTTATGGCTTTTATCTTTTTTATTCCTCGTAAAAAGCACCCACTTTTTTCGTCTTCCCTATCATCGTATATTTGATCAAAATCTTATGTTTGTTTTTTTTTACCAATTCATAACTTGCCTCATAATACTATTATGTACATATTTGGAGTAAGAAATTAATAAAAAAAAAACTATTCACTAAAAAAAATTGACTTAAAAAAGAATTTAAGAATATATTTTGGGTAAATTATCACATTGTAAGTGTTGCCGTTGTTTCTGAATATTTTTTTTTTGTATTTTATAGATTCTTACTTTTATATAAGATCTTTTCTTCTTTATCAAAAATTTCTAAATAATACTTTAAATTAATTATAATATTCATATAAGGTGTCGAAACACGAAAAACAACGGAAAAAAATTGTCGAAAACTATCAGAGGAGAAGCTTGTCTATCGGAAACCTTGAAGAGGAACACGAAAGAACCAAACTGATGGAATCCTTATTGGAAACCCTTTTACCCTAGCACGCAACCTAGGGAACAAAGCGGAAGGGACTCTGGATGGAGAACCCTGTCCTGTGAGCTAATTGAAGAGGCACTCAAAGGAACAAATCGGGAAATGGGGATCCTTATTGGAACCCTATGTCCATAGCACGCAACCTTGAGAAAAAGTTAGGAACAGCAGAAGGAGAGCCATGTCCAATTAGCAACTTGAGGGGAACGAAACAGTAAGAAGTAAGTAAGTAAGAAGTTCTTATGGAAATTCCTTTATATAATAAATATAAACAAATACATAATAAAAAATTAGATTTGGCTTCGCAAGAAGAGTAAACTCCACTAAACAATGCTTATACGTCAACGCCACACCTTTCATGTGTTGCAGCCCGATCCTGGATTTTCTATATACACTATTAATTAACTAATTTTTAAAATGTTAGTTCAGAAAAGGTCCAACTTGTTGCTTATGTCTGTAACTTAAAATGGTTTTTATAACATTTTTTTCACCTCCTGTTGTTAAATTCGCTGCTATATAAGTCAGTGTGAACTGAAAAAAGGGAATTACAAACTTGTATGGAATTTTAAGAACTCTTTTATTTTCAACCTAAAATTAGATTTATGCTATATATGTTTTGTATGATATCGTCTTTATGTAGGCGTGCGTTGTAACGCTTCGTTACAAACAATAAATTTAATTATCTTTTTCTGGCGGTAAGAGTTGGTATACGAAAATACAAGTGCTAAATTTTATATGGACGCTCATTATCCTTTTCTTTGTCTGAAAATGTCTTTGGAAGTGGTAGTTTATACAAATTTATTGAACCTGTATTACTTTATCGTCATTCATACAACTAATGTTTTTTTTTGCAATGGTTGTTCGTTTCACCGTTCAAAAATTTCCAGATCAATATTATACTTGAATCTTCCAAATGACCAATAGGACATCACGAAATCTCATTTCACCCTTCACCGACATAAGTTTTTCTATATTATACACTCTGATTCAAAGAAATGTGCAATTAAAATTTATGGGTGTGGCTGAAAAAAACAACACAAAAGCAAAATATCAAAAACAATTCACAAAAATTACACTAAATTGTTCACTACCGCAAAATCCGAAGGAGAATTGCTTACAAAATTTGACCCACATATAATAGGTTGGCAGATCGATTCTCACGATCTACCAGAAGGAAAATTACTCTGCCGCCGCTATACAGCCACATCGAGGACCGGACGGAGGAAAAACTAGTACCAGCATATTATATAGTATTGTACCCACCACCAAACACTACATATAAGAAGCCCAGCCAATGGATCTCATTGCAGCATCACTGTCTATCGCCATCGCTAGTTCGGACTTCTATCCAGCCGAAACCAATGGGAGGAAAATAGGTTTTTTTGTTTTTAGTCCATAAATCGATGATCGAGAGGTAATAGCCGTAGAAAATTAAAAAGACCAGTCAAGATGGAACAACACTGCACAACAGTACATATAACTGAGTTAGACAAAAAAAAAGTCCTCGCAAAGCAATTGAGCACAAAACAGCAGTGCAGCGATATCGCCGGTCATGCTTTTTGCTCTTCAAGTACCTACACCCAATCCACCCAGCTGGAAGTGCAATTAAATCCAAAACCAGCAAGTCGTTCCAATATCCATCAGTTGAAGGTACATACCAATATATACTAGTTGTGGCTGTTGCTTTGATGGCTCAGAGTTTAGAGCAGCAGCAGCACTTATTCGCATGTAATTGCAATTAGATGTTCCTACTTCTAAGATTGCCTCGAAATTTGAAAACTAGACAAGGCTTACACACACATACACACACACATATTGTTGTAACCCTTCAAATGAGATTGAGGCATGGGCCATACCGCTTTCTGATGCCTGGCAATGGCAAAAAAAATCTCAACAAAAACATGGAAACTAACCCGAAAAATAAAAATCAACAATGTCGACCTTTTGATTTCATTATGCCACCGGAAAACAAAATTAGATCTCATTGCTGCTCCCTGAGATTTCTCTTTATTTTGGGCCTCAGTTTTCAGACATTGACTGGAGCTGGAATGGATATCTAAATCGGATATATGAAGACGAAGAAGACGACGTCGATGGTGGAGAAGGAGGATGAAGGATTCGCAATTTCCAGAGTGTTGCAGTAATTATCTGATAGCGAGCCAGCAGTTCACCTTCTCTTTGTAGAAATGTATCTTTAATAACCGAAGAAGCTGCATATAAAAGTTGAAGAAGATGATGAAGAAAATGAAAATCCTTCGGCCTCAATTTATGATCTCAGACAGATTCTCAGAGGGAGGGAAAGCGGAGTGGGGTTTGTATACAGATACCACCTATATGGCAATACCTAAACCTACTATACCAAACGGATCTTTACGACCGACGCGGATCGGGCGTACGGTAGTGTTGCAAAAGTCAGACTCGGATTTGTGTTTTCTTTTAGTGGGGGGGCAACTGATAGTAAAATTATTGTTTGATACCAATTATGTATATTATAGTGGCATTCAAAAGAGAAGGTACCTACAAATATATAAGTTTTTTATGAACTAATTTTACAGTACAAAAGAAACAAAGATTTCTTTGTGGGATGAAATACAGGAAGGCTTATTTTTTCGAACCTGAAAGAGAGCATTTAAAGTAAATCTTAAGCCCAGATTCTAGAGACGCCAGAGTCATGGCACAGTAATCTGCCATTTTGAAAAACGCGAATTGAATAATATAGTCAAAACTATTGATTCTAACGGGATAGTTGTTTAGACAAAAGTTGTAGTTATTGAAATTGTAGATCACAAAGTTTCTAACACTTTTATAAGTTTTTAAAGATGTATTTTCATAGTCAAAATATACCGTTTAGCTATGGTATGGATGTTTTTATAAGGCTTACGAAAAAAAAATAATTAAATATCAGGAAAATCTTCGTAACCAGTTTTGCCATTTTGACTTGTTTCCAGTCAGATTTGCCTGGATTTCTTCACCATTAGCTGGAAATGAAATATAAATCCAGCTGACTGGTATTTACACCGGATTCAATAATTCAATATACAATCTAACTTTTTAAAAATTTATTTAAAAATACATTTAAACTTCAGTGTAAACCAAGCGTTAATTAAAATTAATGAACACATCCATTTTGAAATCTCTTGAAAGTGAAAATGACAGTTTGACTACGACAAGCAGTCGAAGTCTCCATTCTGATGAGGAAGCAATTTGCCGAAGATGTTTTGATGTTTTATTTAAAGAATCGGATATTTATCCTTTGTCTCTAAGACTCCGTCAATCCTTGTCTGCTGACTCTAATAACATATCCAATCTTTTTGCAGATGTTTTCAGTGAAGCATTTTTTTTTAGAAATATCGGTGTGGATTTGAACTGCTTTAGTTATTTGAACAATTAGTCCTCATACCTCTTTAATGATATCAACATTTCCATATTTTTAGTTGTGAGTAAAATTAATCAGCTGCAAGATTATTTCTTTGATGGTCTCCCACCAATCGTTCTTAAAAAGTTAACACAGCCTCTTACCGCACTCTTCCACCTCTCAATTGTGTTTTTCCTGAGACGTGGAAAGATTTTTTCATTGTCTCTGTTCAAAAAAGGCTGGAAAATGTAGATTTAGTTTTAGATTTATTTAAGACATTACTCAGAATGAGATTTCCAATTACAGACCCATTTCCAAACTCTCATGTATACCTTAACTTTTTGAAAGTATTGTTTACGAGTCGTTGTTTGTTCACATTAAATCAATTTTTCCTCTAAGTAGCACGGGTTCTTGAAAGAACGATCGACAACAACTTACCTGACTGAATTCGTTTCAAAGACTCTGTCTGCTTAAGAAGGTTGAGAAGTCGGTGCCATTGCATTGTAACAGATTTAAGTAAGGCGTTTGACAAAATTCATCACAGTATCATACTTTTTAAATTTAAAAAGGTTTGGTTTTCCTCATTACTTCACTTCAACAGTCATACCTAGGTGACCATCAGTATCGAATGTTTTTCAGAGCTAGTGTCCCCAAATCAATTCATGCATTATCTGGAGTACCTCAGGAAAGTCATTTAGGACCACTTATCTTTGTTTTGACCAAAAATGATGTTGAACTGATTCTACCTCAATCTGACTTGGAAATTTAAGCTGACAATATGTGGATTTCAAATCAAATCTTCAGCACTTATGCTGGAAACAGACTTAAATAGCTCTTTTACTTGGTGCCAAAAAAACGTTCTTGAACTCAACAATCCATGTACTTTTACTCAAAAGTGTCCTCCTTTGTCCCAAAGACAATACTCGATTAATGGTGTGCCTGTTCGTACTGTAACCTTCATTCGTGACCTGGGAGCCACTTGTGACACTCTGACTCAACTCAATTTTACGACATTACGACAGCATTATTAACAAAGCCAACTCAACCTTTGCATTCGTAAAACGCTGGTCAAAAGAATTTCTTGTCACTATGTTACCAAATCCCTTTATATGACATTCGTTAAACATCTACGTGAATAAGCCTCCCATCACATGGAACATATTGAAGCCGTCCAGCGCACATTTTTACGCTTCGGTTTGCAGGTTCTTGGCTGGGATGATCTCTTTAATATTTCTTCTTATGCAGACCGTCTTGAACTTTTGAACCTTCAATTTACGCCGTAATACTTCCGTCACCGTTTTTGTTCAACAATTATTAAATGCTCCAAAAGATCTCTTTAAAATCAAACCCCCGACAGTTAAGATCTTTTCCTTTCCTTCCCACGGCCTATCACCGTACGGACTATGGCCTAAACGAACCTTTGACTCGAATGCAACCTAAGACCAATATCTTAAATACCTTCAACCCCAACAAAAACAAGCCTGCTTTAAAACAAGCTATCCTTAACTCTTCATTCTCTTAACCCTTCTTCACTTACCTATTTAAACTCAACTTCTTCGAACATCTCTACCTTTATATTATATAGTATAGATAGTATAGATTTAAGTAAATTGTGTTTAGTTTTAAGTCCAGCTTCCATTAAGATTATAATAAAAATAATTTCTTATAACAATTTCTTCCACATGAGAAAAGTTTTTGTTTGAACCATCACTACGACAGGTTTGGATTGACAAACAATAGTTAACCGGAAAATTGTGTTCACTCGTCTTACTTCGTGCCTTTTTACCTAAAAATAAAACTTGCACTAAACTAAAATTTTCTCGTATGAAAGAGCTCAAAATGTCATTTGATATTTAATATTCAATTCTGTTTCGATATTTACCGTTGGTTTTTGAAGCACTAAACGAATGTCCAAGGAATGGTTTGATAAATGGCTCACAGAAGATCCAATTAAAGATTGGCCTGAATATTTCTCCAAATACACCAAACCAATGGCAAAGAAACCATGGTTTTGCAGATATTAAGGACATCTATGTATATTACGCTTCAAACGTATGAATAATCCCGCCAAAAAATATAGCTACGATATCAATTCCCCCTTACAGAACTCATAGGACGCAGTCATTCATCATTGGACATGTTGCTATATGGTTCACTTAGTCCCCTTTCACACGAGGAAACAAGTTGCTGGAGATTTGTTGACGTTTTCTTTTAATTTTCAATTCCCACCAATCGTAGACCGTTCAATCCTCTTACTTGGTGCTCTTCTCACCCAAAAACTGAAAGTTGCTGGAAACTCAGTTTCCTCGTGTGAAAGGGGACTTAAATCAACTTTTCTGAAAAGATTTCTCAGCGTTGTTTCATGGCAGCATTTTCCTAATGAATATCATGGTGTTTGTTCATGCGTACTCACAAAAAACATATTTTGCCAACAACAAAAATTACTTCTGAGAATAAATTATAAAACTCTTCATATTCGGCTTGAAACCTTAAAAAGAATGATAAGTTTTACGATCTTTTTTATTCCTCCTCACCTTTATACCTTCCTCACCTTTTTAGTTCCTAAAGCTTTAAGAACGATGTGTTCTGGAGCCGAATGTGCACAATAATTAGTGTTTTCTGTTGTAAACTGACATTTTTTGCTTTCACTATTATTTTATTCTCTTCACCGAGCACAAAATATGTCTCCGAAGTCCGACACAGCGTGGTATGGCGCAATCGGAAAAAGATTGATTCCGGCACATCACACCACAACACATCACACGAGACAAATATGGGTCTACGCATATGAAATAAGTAATTTGAAGCGATAGCGATACACAACTCCACAACACCACATGAGATAAGAGTGGTTCCGGCTCAATTCTACCTGAATTTTATTTTTATGTTCGTTCACGAACGAGAGATACAATTTTATCGTTGGAACTTGCCACACTTAAAGAGGAGTCTTATACGGTAGCAGGGAAATACCTAAAAGGGGTTGACTACTGCACTCATCCTCCCCTTTGTGATGGCGACTGTGAAAACTGTTTACAGTTGGACTTGGCCATCGCGTCCGTCGTTTTTTTTGTATTATTTTTATTTGGACGCTGCTGCTTTGAGAGAGGCGTGATGAGAAATTTAATATTACTTTGGATAAATGCAGATAATTCGAACTGGCTCCATATCAGATTTCGTTTCATTAAAGTGAATCACGAAATCAATGAAGAGAGCTTTGCTATAGCTAGCTAGCTAGCGTGGTGGCGTGCATGCATTTGCCCCTTTTTTTCCGCACTAAGAATATATACTAAACCAAACTAACCATAATATCGCTATCCCTAAGTATAAGCCCAGTTTGAAGAGAGTGGATCTGGGATAGCTATATCCAACATTCAACACAAAAAAACAGGAGATGCCCTGGACAAGATTTCAAATGAAAACGCATTCCGTTTCCTCACTTCCTGCTCCCACAAACTAAAATAAACTTCTGCGCGCTGATGATGTTATATATAGTTACCTACCTACCAACCTACCTACTATGTCTGTTTGGCTCTTGAGTCTTGAAACAAAATATCGAAATGCGGACCCACTAATCTATAATCGCGGTTCTTAATTTACCATAATTCATTCGCTTCTTGAAGTTATAACGAGAAAAACTAAGCAAGTAAAGTTGGAATGAAATTGAGGCGGCTCAAGCTGCTTCAGCTTCTCGACTGCAGTTTCAACTTCAACTTCGACTGCTACTCTTTTCCTGGCTTATAGCCTGGCCTTTACCTTACCTTACCTTGCATCTATAATAGTTGTGGTTTTGATCTCTTCTCTTCGCTGCATGATGATGATGCTGTTGCCAGCAGACGAATGATTGGGCATCTAGTGAATTGATGTTTTCTATTTAATTAAATGTTGTGAAATTATTATTATTTGTTGAATTTTATAGAAACAAAAAAGAACGAAACAAAATAATAATATAATATGTATGTACGTTATGGTAGGTATACATTGGGTGGAGACTTATAAATTGTTTAATTGTTGGATTCGGGAAGAGTAATTTGGTTTTCAAATAGAAGATTGCAAGCTATAAGTTAATTTTAATTTTTAAAAACAAATTGTTTTCTAAAATCTGTTTTTAAAAATTAAAATTTATGAGTTTCACGTTCACAGTACCTATAAACAGACTCAAGAGAAACCAATTGTTGATGATCACATTAAGTTAACGTTTACACTACGATATCCCTCAAAAATCTCATAGTCCGCTTAAATGATGTTTGGAGACTGAAGTAGAATAAGGGACTTCCGAACTTTGACAGTTGATAGTGGCCATATTTATGAAGCTATACATCTGTCAAATTGGCTGTCATTTATTCAGCCTGTTTTGCCATATCAATATGGACGATTATAGCGTGCAACAACACGTGCAAATGATAAAATTGTTTTACCAAAATTGTTGTTCCGCGCGCTTCGCAAATTTTACGGTCGCCATAAACTATTGCAGTGTGGTGGATAAATTTGAGTCCACTGGTTAAGTAAACGGTCAAGCACCACCCGTACGTCGCATCGACGAAGCGCAAAATCTGCCGAAAACATCGCCGCTGTTGAGAGTGTGCAGGAGAATTCGAGGGAGTCGATTTCGCGTCGCTCACAAGAACTCGGCTTTTCGAAGACCAAAACTTTTCGAATTTTGAGTACTGACTTGGGCCTGCACCCATCATAGGTCGATGATTACCTACTTCTTTTGGCACGCTACGTGCCACACAGTTTATGCCACATTTTAAATTCTGCACGAGCGATTCGAGGGCATGGTCATCTCACGCGGATAGGTGATGTGAACTGGCCACCGAGATCGTGCAATTTCACCCCTTTCGACTATCTTTTGGGGTTTTCTGAAGTCGCATGTCTATGCGAATAAGCCCCAAATAACAGCGGCCCCTGGAAGCCATCACAACCCATGCCGTCGTCGGTTAAATTCTGCCTGATCTATGCGCCAGTCATGGAAAATTTGACATTTTAGATGCGCGTCACCCAGAGAATCCGCGGCTGACATTTTAAAGATGTTATATTCCATACATAATGAGCGCGTTCAGGTTACACAAGGATAGCTTATCCAAGATACTCGAGTATCCAGGATGGTTCTGAACGCAAATCAGCTGATGTTGACATTTCTCTAGGATAGATGAGTATCCCAGAACTTTATTTTTTGACAACAGGTGCTTTGACATCAGCTGGGATTTTACAAGGGCACCGAAACAAGTACAAAATTTCGATGATTTAAAGATGGGAAGCTTCATAAAAGACCCTTTATTTACTTAGAAAAATCGTCACGAAATTAATTTCTAAGCTATATGATGTATAAACAAAGAAAAAGAATTTTTAATTTTAAATAAAAAATTATTTAACATTCATTTTATTTTCATTTGATCGTTTTTATTTTGTAATAAATATTAATGTATACATATATTTTCAAAAAAACTTTAAAAATGTCTCTGCCTTGGGTATGGATTGAATGGTGGTGTTGTTGGAATTGGAAGTCCTCCACCATTGACTCCACCAATTCTGCCTCTGCCAGTATCACGGAAAGCTTCAACAGCACTCGCTGATAAGGCAATCAAACCAAAAATTAACACGATCAATACTTTGAAGTTCATTTTGATTTATTATTGTATATTTTAATATTCTAATGTTTAAGTAAGTAATCACTGCTAGAGCTGTGTTTGCGTTGTGATGATCATATAGCTTAGAGCATTCTTTTTATAGATACACAGTATGAGGATTGAGGAACGAGATAAGAATTTCAAATACATAGGTATATTGTAGGAATATCTATTTAATTTTTACTGTTATTATTTTTATAAGAAATTTGTAAATTAGTAAATCACAGAGTTTGGGGATTTTTATTTTCACTAAAAAAAAAAATACAGAAGTGGGGAATCACAACAGATGAAAAAAAAACCTAAAAGCAAAATATTATAGATTTCTTTGTTTGATAAATCTATATAAAAAAACAATTCCTTTGAGATTATTTATTAAAGAGCAGTTTAAAAGCATGACCTTTCTGTTTGCATCAATGTGATTTTGTGCGTTAAAGTGTATTATAGACTGAGCTATAGAGCTGAAGCAGATGGATATAAATTCTTCAAAATTGGTAGGTATCTCAGACAATTTTAATTCATTTCTTTAGTGGGTATGTGCTCAAAAAAAAAAAGAAAAACAAAAAAGAATTACATTTATTGATTCTAGAAGAGAATTTCGAATTCTTAATTTAGCCTCCCTAGAATGGGTAGCTCCCATAAAACGCATGCTTTGTTTTTAAAATTTTCTCGTTAGCTTATAGAAATTACCTTTTGAACCGTTCAATTAGGGTTGTTTTCAATGGTTTCCATACTGATTTTCATAAAATAAATGTGGTATGCCTCTCTTTATTATTATTATAAATAAACTCTAATCTAAAACTTTAAAACCATTTAACAGTTTCGCAAATGATTACCCTTAGCTATTCATATTCGTTTTCAAATTTTCAACCCTGTTCTTCAGATGCGAAACTTAAACTGCACATTACATGATTAGCTCCATACGCATTCTAATCTTGATAGAATCGTTGCTATTGTAAATTCGAGATCTTCGGTTCCAGATTGCTATGAAAATAAATTGCGGAAAAACCGTTATCCACATAGAAAAAAGTTGTATGGCAGATAAAAATTTATAACTGTTTTTGTTTAAATAAAAAAAAAATTTCAAAAATCGGTTGTAGTTTGGCAAAGTTAGAGCCAGTCAAAGGAAAAAAGTATAAAAATCATAAAAACCGTTATAAGTCGAAAACGAAGTGGAGACGAGAAAACTACCTCTTAAATTGTTCAACTTGAAATGACCTCAGGAACTCATGGTTTTCTTCTGAGGAGGTGATTTGGGGACACCCTGTATAACGAATCTTTCGATATAACGAATTGGCTGAACATTATATCTTTCGCTATACTCGACGTCTACTATATAATATCAAATCCTTCATTTTAACCATCCTTCAGGTTTCCATGAATTAGTAACGGTGTATTATTTGTTATTATTCTGTAAAGACTGTAGATATTCTTTATTTTATTTTTATTTCTGTGGTAGATTTAATCAATTCTTTGTTTAAATTGAAGATTAATATATATTTGTACATTTTCATAGTCCTATTTTTTTATACACCTACATATGCATCATAAATAAATCTATCCCTTATAATCTTAAAAATAAAACAAATATTCGCAATCGGATGGAAAACTAGACTCAAATGCAAACCGGATGTACTAAACAAACTACGTTTATATTTTCAATTCCTCAGATTTCCCTTTCTTATTTTTAATATTCATCTCTGCATCTGGACAAGTGTGGTAAAAAAAAAAAAACCACGAAGAATAATCACCACAAAATAACCTCAGCGATTGCATCTGTTCATTCAACTTTAATAATTAGGACTCCCTTTATGAGACATCAGGAAGTGTTTCTTACACGACCTAGAACACCATATTCTTTGAACAAACTATTTTATATCATTGCATTGCAGGGGTGGATCCTGGGCTATCACCATTGCCATCGACAGGACACGGTCACATCTGAAAATTTGTCACAAATCACACTTTTTCTTTTGAAATTGAATTACCGCAATCTGGCACCCTTATGAAAACCGAAAAATTACATATATCCTGTCCTGTTGCAATAACACTTGTGCCCCTGTGCACTTCCTACACATGACATCATGTCTGCAGGTTTTTTTTAGATGTTTTTTAATAGTTCCAGCGGCTCATTTAACTCGCGCTTCTAGGTATGCCGTATATATTATACCCACAATGAATGTCTATCTCTATTATACGAAAGGGGTGAGAAACTTGTTTCCTCTGTGTACAACATATACAACAATATCATTCAACTGTGTCAAGGACGCTCATCGATGACACTTGTGCAACTGATACAGTTTCTCATGTGAACCTCTCATATGTTCGACTTTTTTAATGCACTGCATACGCAAACCGAAAAGCCGGAACGGATCATTAACTTTTCCCTTTTTCGAGAGTATACAAATGAAAATGATGAACGTATACATATCAATGTCGAACAACAACATCAACCCCTTAATTCCCGAACTCGAGTATCTTTTTTTAACAATAGCATTAATTACAATCCACTCATCTACACATTTTCAAATTCAGAGCATGCATATCAATTGGATTTTGGAACCGGGGTTAGTTCGGGCAGAGGGTTATGTAAGTATATGTTCATTACTTGGGATGGTGACCATTCTATGATGTGAGTATCCACAACATCCTTTGATAAAATGTGAATTTAAGAATAAATAAAAAGCGCGATTGTGTCTGAAAAACTTGCCCTTCTATGGTTTTTTTTTTTACTTAATGTTCAACTTACAGGTTACAATAATAAACTGAACAATTTTTTGTAAAAATCTGTAGAAAAGTATAAGATTTTCTTCAACGGCTCTAGAAAGTTTTGTACGCCATGTTCTGGTTCTGTGAAAAAGTTAATCGAATAAATGCTTTTCACATTGTCGCTCTAATGCATTGCTTTCAATTTTTCGATTCACTTGGTGCAAAAAAGTGATTCTGGTTCAATGAATGAAACTCTCTGATGAACTATATCGATCCGGAACCACCTTATTATTTCCCCTAAGCGCATGCTCAGTTCGATTATTTTTCAAATGAAATACAAAAATGTTTTTCTTCGTGGATAGGACAGAGAAGGAAATGTGGTTGAATTTAGCAAATTGTTTGTTCGTATTCACACTTTCTTTTCAAGGATTCACTTGTAAAGGACATGACGGGCGGCATGAAGGAAAATTATTCATATGAATGTTTTTGACGTTTGGTTTCACATTTTCGCAGAACGAGAATCTGAATTAGTAAAAATCTATGAAAAGTTTTCATTTCGCTTTTTCACAACACCAGAATCGTACCAAATATTTCTGTTCCTAAAAAAAAAATCTAGAAAAAAGTTGGGACAGGAATGTTCAAACCGATTCAAGACAAGTTAGCGAATGAACATTTGCCGATCGAAAATTGGTTAGGTGGATAATTGTTCGTTAATTAATGTTGATAATTTCAAATGTTTTCTGTGTTTTTTGTTGTTTCATTAATATAAAATTAGCCAATCAGCCCCTTAAATAGCGATAAAAACTTCTTTAAAATGTAAAATGGTATATTGCTTACTAATTTCTTTTTAGTTTGTTTTTAGTTATAGCATTTTTGCCGAGCAATATTGTCTATATTTTGTTTAAATTTATGAAATTAACTAAGCACCCCCTCGAAAAGCGTCAAAACTTGTTATATTGACATGTTTCTGTAAATAATTTGCCGTCGATTAGTGGTTAATATCAGTGGTAATATAACATTTTTTTTGGTGCAATTTTATCTATGTTTTTTCTTGTAATTTACAAAAAATAATTAAAAAAAAAAACAGAATAATCGCACGACAAAAATGCTTTTATCACATTAACTAATCAGAGATCAGGTAACGGCCAATTTATAAACAATAAACCATTTAATATGCCATTTAACCCTTTTAAAGGGGCGTGTCTTTTATATCCAATACTATTAACTCAGTTTTCAGTGGCGACACAGCCTTAGCTTTAATAATTCAGTTTCGTTTTGAATCAAACAAATCAATATGCAGCGACAAAAAAGACTACTGATGATATTTCCATGGGATCAACAAATTTCAAAGTCAAAAATGCAGTGTCATCCTGATAAAATTGAAATTACAGAAATATGTGCTCAAATTCCGCTACAAGTTATAAGACTTCCTGGACCATAGAACAAATAGAGTTATCAATGAAAAAGAAACTAATGAAATCATAAAACAAAACAATTTTAATCTTCTTCCGACTAAATGGGGTTGTGCTGGGTCTTCCGGTCAGAGTAAGTTTAAACAAAAATTTTCAGATGATGGTGATTTAGATTCATTGGATTCTTATATACTTATGACATCCATTGTACCACTTCAGTTAAACATCACAGATTCGAATAACGAAATTTCGACAAACCCTCGACATTCCTCGACACGTTACTGGAGACCTCTTAAATTTCAATTAAAAAAAGAAAGTCTTGATCTAATACGGGAAAAAAATTCGAGTTAACGAATTCAAAAAATCACATCACACAATTACTTTGAATCACATAAAATGTTTAACACCAATTACATTTTACTATGATAGATTGTAAGGTAGCACGAATACAACTTTTTCAAACAATTGTGTTATTTGTGGTGCAAAGCCAACACACATGAATAATTTTTCTCCACTACGAGTAAAGCTATCAAATGAAGAAGCCCTGAAATTAGGAATATCTCCATTACATGCTGGTATTTGACTTATGGAGTACATACATATATTACATTTAAGTTACAATTTAAGTTTTAAAGCTTGGAGAACACAAGTAAATCTACAATTGCTATAAAACAAGAAACAAGAAACATTGGGTGCAACTATTAGAAGATTTCCATCGTAACGGCAGAAATAACGAAAATTGCATTACCTGTTGGACTGCTTTCTGAGGAAGCACAAGAAATCAGAAACAAACATTACAGGTGTTATAGAATCCACAACACTAGGAATTGTTCCCGTTTGGCAACTAACGAGGATGTAATTCATCTGATGCTTAGGTATATCTTCTGTCTTCTGATCCCAAAATAACAAATCGTTTATTCACGGTGATTGTATTATTTTTTAAGATAAATAACAACAATGAAAATAATATTTTTTTTTTCAATAGGTATTGCTAAGTAGAAATGCTTAGTTTTCGAGTTAGATTCACCAAATTTTTGAAATAATAAGAAGATTGGCCTATACATTTAGTTTTTATAGTATTTCTTCCACTTGATTCATAGAAAAGAACCACTGTGACGTCGGCAGCATCATCTTTTTCTTCGAAAACTACGATAGCATTGCCATCAACGGAGAGCGTTAGTCGGCTATTACATGTTGCCTCTTAAATCTAATGAATGCGAAGGAGAAAAGAGATCTGATTTCTCCTTCACATTCATTCGAAATTTTGAAAAGAGCCTCAAGAGGCACTTTGTAGCAGCCCACACAAATCTAAGGTAATATATTGCGTGGATTGTCAAATAGGAAGAGTCCGAAATTAAAAATGACTGGTCGAGTGCCCACAAAAACTACTTACCGCATTGATTCAAAATAGCTTTTTACGGCCTTTAGTCCTACAAAAATTTGGCGTTTCGTCCGCATTATTAGAACCAGCAACAAAATATTGAAATTAGACAGCTAAATGGGGCATTGGATCCGCCATTTTATTCGATTAGCGACTCCATCACATAAATAAAATGGTGTTTTCATACAAACTACCGATAGCAAATATGTAATTCAAGAGGTAATACAGTTTTTTGTGATATCTCACACACAATTCCTTTTATTTTATTATCTTTGACGAGGTTCATTTTATTTAGTTTCATTTCAGTGGATGCGGTAACAAACAGAATAGACAAGCAAAATTATCGTGCGATCACGTTACCTTAGCTTAATGGAGAATTTTTTCTTGACTATTGCATTGGAAGAAATCAAGCTTGTAGACGTGTGGTTCCAAGAAAATCCGGCAACAGTGAGAGTATGCATGCCCTTTTTGGCTCAAAGATTTCCCGGCAAAAATTTCAAATTGCCCCGACGTACTCCTAATTTAACCATGTGTGATTTTTTTTGTGGATATTTCCTGAAATCTTGTATTCGTTTTAAATAATCGTCCCAAAACCTCGAGGGTCCTAAAAAATAACACTCGGACCATAGCTCCAAATTGTTCTAAGTATTCATCGAAAGTCATATTTGACTGAAGAATAAATTTAAAGTTACTTAATTGGCGGTAATTTATTGTTGTTCCATTACTGGCTGGGTTCTCACGAAAAAACAGTTAATAATAAAATATGGTCACCCTATATATACTATTGTATTTATGATTCATCCCTTAAATCGGCTTCTTGTTGTATATAGGTAAAGCTAAATCACTTAATCAATTTCGGCTTCGTCAAGCCATCAAGAGTGCTCAATATTTGCACTTGCAATGTAGGTAAACCAAAAATGTGCGGTCAGTCTTGAGATTGGTGCTGTCTTGACTGGTTGGATGAAGTGCAATGAAGCATAGAACATCATTATTGGTATAAAGCCACCACAAGTGAAGCTATCGGATACTCTTCCGCTGACCGATCTGTAAAACTGCATATAGCAAATACAAATGCAACCTATACTATACCTACCATGAGAGAGTACAATGCAAATCACATTGACTATGTGAACGATGAAACTATACAAAACAATGAAATGGTCGATTGGAGATGGAGTTGGTTTTTGGATTTGGTTGTTGGACTTGGAGTTGGAGTAAGTTTACTCATGGTGGCCGCCACCACCGCTGCCGCCGTAGCAGACCGACAGACTACTTACAAACTATAGTTACAACGGCTGTCGGCATCGGCATTGTTCTGTCGGACAAGTTATTGCGAAATAAGGATGGTTGCAGTTATTGGTAATTTACTTGCAAGCGCGGTTAAAGGTACTCGTGTAGGTATACCTACTTATAACGATTTCTGGGGGAACATATGTATATACCTATACGCGTAGGTGATTTGCTTCCTTCTAAAGGCATTACATTCGGAGGCACACATAATAAAGTTGGCAGATGCCTTTTCGAGGATTATGACCATGTCATACATATTTGGTACATATTCATTTAATGAACTCAGCATTTTAAGTAAAGCTATATGTATACAGCTAAAAAGGTATACCTACGGGCACTGGGCATCATCAATTCTTATTTGTTTTTATTTACTATATTGAACGGGATTCGATTTGGACTATTTGACTATTGGATAGTAGGTCGTGAATGTAACAGAGTTGAAGGAGGACATTTATAAAAGTCAATTTCGAATGCGGAACAACCAGGACAGAGATGAAACTGATGGCATTTTAAAAAAGTGACATTGCAGCAGATAAAATTTGAAAATGATTTTTCCTGAGCATGCACACTGCACATGCATAATGCATATATCGTAATTAGTTTCACAATCTTAATTTTCAAGCTTTTAAAACAAACAATAATATGTGTATCAATCATTTCTGTCAAACCTTCATTTAAATATCTTGATTATAGAAAGGTTGAAAGATTTCCCTAAACCGAATCTAAAATAGAAAGATCCAAGTAGATATTTTAAAAGTAGAATTTTCAAGAACTGAATTATATGAAATTGGAATTTGGTAGAATCCATTAATGAGAAATTCTTTTTATACTTGCTTCAATGGGATTTATGTTTGGGATTTCCCCGTACACATAGATGATTCTCTGCCAAGTGGCTTTCTTTGTGACTGCAGTCATCAGTGCTTTGTTGGTAATTCTGGTAAATTTTTCTAAAAAATTTCCGGTTAGGGAAATTAGAAAATAATGAAATAAGTGAGTTAAATTTATTTTTTTACGTGATTATGCTTCTTTTTCTCACAAAATTACTTCTCAGTACTAATCAGTTGGGTACCTACTCTACTGTACTAATTGTGCCGCCATGGGCTTGTTAAATTCGCTTCTGCAACTGGAAAGAGCATTTTGAATTTTTAGACCTTTTGATTGGTCAGGTGTCATAAAAAGTTAGATGACTTTGGTTACTTTAGTTACGTTTTATCTGAATTTTCAGACAAGAAATTCTCATTTGAAAATTCAGATGAAAGTTGTTTGTGGTGGAAAAAGTGCCAAATCAGCTGAAGCACTGCACATAAAAGCTGAACTTTATAATTTTCGTCTTGTTGGTAGTTGATTTTTTTTAGTTTTCGTCCTGAAAATTCAATACTTATTTAAATGAACGAACTTTTTGTTTATTGTGAATTTTTAAATTAATAATTTTTTAGGCCATACATATCAATAAAAAGACTTTTAAAGAAAATAATAAAACCGGTTGCTGATTTAGTTACCTATAATTTTATGCTCACAACTATTCACGCTCAATGTTTAATATACGAATATAATTAAAGTTCTATTTTTGTAAAATCGTGAACATGTAATTCCATACGATTATAAATGAAACGCGTATTTATTTAGAGTCGGGAAAATGATAGGAAAAACCCGACTATTGATATATTTTATTTAAACTCGAATGCTTAAAACTATACTACACATACGATACTAAGCTGTACGGCTGTACGGTGAGAAGTTACTTTAACGACTGACTTTATCAAGTTAAGAACTGAGTACTCGTATATGTCTCTGAATATATTTCTTACGCTCACATAGACATTGGTTAATATGTACATACAAATGTAGTATAATAATATTAATATAATACATGATAATATAAATGTAGTGAAGCATTCGATACAATTTTATTTCGCTTAAATGTAAATCCTACAGGTAAATGTTGGAATTTGACAAAATGACTTTCGGCTGAAATTTCAGATTTTGTTTGCGTTTAACGACATGAATTCAGAAATCTGAACATTAAGATGTTTTCAGCGATTTTTATTGAACGTACCCATTTTCTTCAGGAGTGCTGCAATACACATCACTTATGTAATAAAATCCAAATAATCTTAATAAACCTAACGTTACGTTGCGGTGTGTTCAGTCAGTTAGATTTTTATTCTACGAAGTACCGAAAACGATAAATACTACATAAATGAACCAAACCTCTAGTTTTAATAAATAATAACTAATTTAATTCAGAACTTAATTTTTAAGACAAAAGACAGCCACTGCAGTCTACACACCCACTGCAGCCTTAACCTCCAGTTAATACGATCGAAAACAAAAATAAAGCTGCTGCTGGCATTTCATTGTAAAGACAGCTGGAATGGTATAATGGGTCTATTCGTTGGGTTTAGATTTCGGTGCGTTAATTATTTAAATAATTTGTATGGTGTTATTTTTTTGCAATGCAAGAACTTTTCGCTACAATATTAATTAAGACAAGCTCATTTGCAAATAATTGTTGTGCAAAAAATGGTTCCAGCCATTTGAGGAATTTAGATTTATATTTATAAGATTTTGTATTAATTTCAAAAAATGTTTACAGTATTGGTATTACCCAATAAGATTAATGCTTTTCTGTGGGTGGATGAATTTTCAAAAGTTATTTGAATTTATTTGGATGTTAAAACTACAGTCGACTCTCCCTAAGGATACGGGATACCAAGATTTTCACGGGATACCAAGATTTGTTCGAGTTAGAGAGAGTTTTGGAAAAATTCGAGTTATAGAGAGAAACATTTTTTTATTTTAAAAGGTTTATTTAATAAAAAAAGGTTAATATATGTATGTATATAAAGCAACCAACAACACAAAGAAAAGGATAACAATCATTTTTTCTGTTTTTGCGTTGTATTTTTTTAAAAACTGTATCTTTTTATAGAGGTACCAGGTTATGAATAGGAAGAAACGCGAAGAGCTGACGATGATGGTACACGCGATGCTACACATATATACATATGTATTAAGGTTTTGATGGTTCGTAGTTATACTATAGCCAAATACGAATTCCGAAAAGGTAATGTTTTTTTATTTTGTTTTGTTCTAAACAAAATTCGACTTAAGGGGTGAAAAAAGATGCCAAATATCGAGAAAATGTGTTCGAGTTAGAGAGAGTTCGACTTAGAGGGAGTTCGACTTAGAGAATGGTTTTTGCAAGGAAAATTGAAGGGAATGATAAAATATCGCGAAAAAGTTCGAGTTAGAGAGAAATTCGACATAGAGAGAGTACGACTTAGGGACTTCACAGTAAAATGTGAATTAAACAAATTTTTGTTTGTATGTACCTACATTAGTATGAAAAAAAGTAATTGGAAAGTTTTGATGGTGTTTAAAATTTAGTTTAAAAAGAAAATTTTTACAAATTTCTTAAGCTTTCCTAAATTTTGAATATTGCCTATTGGTTTGAATATGGTCATCATAACTGATGGCATAGGATAGCTCGAAGTGTCTTCTGCCGTATTTATTGTATACCGCCGGAATTTCAAGCAGACCTTGTAGATACTCGTCTTCTCGTATTGAAGTTATGCGAAACAGGTTTGCTGGAATCTTGAATCATCGTAATATTCTAGAACTTCTGTCATCTTAAATACATTTTTCACACTTAAAAACTTGAAATAAAGATGGTTTTGATCACTTATTTTAATGATGATTATTTCTATGCTGTGGATTAACAAGCTTATCTGTAGGTATGCGGTTTTTATGCATTTCCTCATGCCAGTACCCCATACCTTAATCGCGATTCAACTAGCGAATAATATACTTGTTTTTTGGACACTTTTTAATGAATATCTTCCAATGTTAAACGTAAAAGGGCAAACATAGCACTTATCATACTAATCCAGGTTGTAGATATGTTTACGCCATAGAAAGTTTTCATCTATTGTGACTCCGAGATATTCGATTGATGTCACTAATTCAATGGCACCACTTTTTTGCGAATTTAGTCCTTTTGGGTTTTGGAGGAAAGTAATTTGTTGCTTCTCTTGTTGGTTCGGTGCACGAATATGCATAAGCTTCATTTTGTTGGCATAAATGACCAATCTAAAATCGTGACACCATCGAGAAACCCCATCAACTCCTGCTTTATTATAGAAATTGCTGTTTTTAGACTACAACAATTTCTGTGTCGTCTGGGTTTGCAAAAACGGCGTTGTTCTTAAAAATAAAAAGTATGAAGAGAACTGGACCAAGTTTTGACCCCTGTGGTATACTATGAGTAAAGTTTCTTTTTTGACTTCATGAACTTCCAATTTTGACTTTATAGGTTCTATGGAGCTACCCTCCATAGTCCACCCATTTCCAAAGCGTTCCTCTAATTTTGGGCTAAGAAATTAAATTTTTCAATTTGGATAAATTTTGTCTCTTATTTTTTTTCAAACAAAATTCAATCTTGTTGGTCGGAAACTAAACATTTCTCAAAGAAGAAAGAAAAAATTTGAACTATTCAAAATATTTTTTTAAGGAGAAAAGCATTCTCGTTTTCTCGGTATCTCGTCGCATTGTGAAACAGGCTTGTTGTTTTTAAATATTGTTTGTGTTTAGTCAATCGTGCCCTTGAATTCCTACTCGGCTCTCAAATTTTTAAATGTAGGGTTTAATTATTTTCTGTGAGTTATTTATGACTTTATTTTATAAGAACCGTAGACCGTCGAAGCCCGTGCCGTTGTGGTTAGTGCATAGGACTGTTAGGCTGTAGGTTTTGAGTTCAATTCCCAGCCTATGCCACCTTAAAACAAAATTTTGTTCACCGTTTAATGCCTCTTGCGAGGAATTTACAAACCCTCTAAGAGTATCTCTTGTCATGAAAAAGTGCTTCCCACCTTAGTCGTTCGGATTCAGCAGAAAATTGTAGGTCCCCTCCATTCCTGCCAGTACCACGCACACAGGAATGGTTGAGAGTTGTAAGTCACTATGGGCCCTGGTTCTACACGAGCTATCGCCCCACCCAATTTGTTTATTTTTTATCTTATAAGAACACAATACTATTTATCTAATCAAAAACTCGCAGCATTCTGTTTTATGAGTTTAAATATTTTCAAGTATTTGTTGTTTCAAATTCAAGGAAAAATATATCATACTCATGCAACGACCTTTTCTCTTCTATTTAATTAATACCAAAGTCCTCGATATTTTTTTATTTATAAATTTATCAAATAAGCATTCCATCGATTTTTTCGATTTTTTTCTCTATTTAAGTTAATACCAATTTCTTCCATAATTTGTATTTATAAATTTATCAAATAATCATTCCATTGATAACTCAATTAAACTTATCTATTTTTATCGGCTTTAATTCTTTTCTAATAAACACTATCATCCTATACTCAATTGAAGTCTTATAGTACCAAATAATTGGTAATAATGGTATTATACGACAAAAAAATATCCAATCCTCCCCTAAAATTAACTTCATCCCTAATTATTGTTTTCGGTTGAGGGCAGATGCTTATCATCGAACTACTTTTCAACTTCATGACGCGATTATGGTTTAACCACTGATTTTGAGTTTTGTTTCGATAAACTACCCCCTAAATTAACACTTGTACAGATGTCACTTGATAATGAATAAAGCAAATACTGCAGCTATGTCGGAACGGGAAAATCTGAAATCCCCTTTTTAAATAGCAGATGTCACTTAAAATGATTTTTAAATGGATAAGTAAAGCAGCATATAGAGGGTGGCGCGTGGGCTTTTGGCAAATATTTATTTATGATTTATGTGGTTTTTATTTTTATTAGTCACTCACTGGTATATTTGAAAAATAAAATCGAATTACGTAACCTCGATTATCGAAGGAGAATTGCTTAGAATGGTTGAATCGGTATTGAATTTTTCAATCAGAGTGATATTTATTTAATAAAAATATAATGTATCGATATAAAATAGTATTTGTTTTTAGTTTGAACCTACCAGTGATGTAGTGGTTTCACTAAAATGATAGATGATTCTTAAACAAATTTGTTTAAACAAAGTTTGAATAGACATCTATGTACATTTCATAGATACATCATAAACGTATTAAAAGAAAGAAAATATTTATTAAACCAAATACATAACTATACTTAATTAATCAACGTAAACAACATAGGTACCTCCTCCAACTATAGTCACGTAAAAAAATTAAATTTTGGAACATATAGATGGATTGTAGTAGGATAATAATCTGAGAGCGAATAGCTTGTATAGTAATAGCTATTCCAAATAGAAATGTTTGTTCTTAATGATTTTCACCCTTTGAGGATATATTTTTTCAAACTCATATAGAAAAAAAGAATTGTCGTTAGTATGCTCTGACTACTAGTGGATTGTTACAACTGGAAGGGGTTAGGCAAATCAATAGCTGAAAGTTTTAATCATAAGAAAAATTATTTTTTCTTGAACTGAAATATATGCAATTGGTTCTTAATTCTAATTTAAATAATATTACATTGACATTTTATTTTATTTTGGTACATAAGGTGCCTAACATTAGGTACGTTTTTTACTTCCCAAAACTGCCACTTTTTTAGTTCAAAATTCTGTCAAAGTCCATATAAAAGAAATAAATTTGGACTACAATTGGTCAAAATTATTAGTTTTGGGAACTAAAGAAACAGACCTATTGTCTTTAATTTAAAAAAAAATTATAAAAAAAAAACTGTAACTGATTGTTTTGTACTATTTATTTAATACTAGATTATTCATCTCGGGTTGTTCAAATCCGGTTGTCTGTGTGGTGGAATATAGGGTAAGGCTGGTTTCTAGCCACGGTAGTCCTCGTAGAATTGAATTCCCTCGTCATCGGTGATAGAAATTATTTCTTCTTCCATTAGTCACATCTATTATAGGTATCGTGATTCAGACAACTATCTCACCAGCAGTTTCGGATGATTGCTAAGGTTGGTCATCAGCCTTAATGCAGCATTGTTTATATATTTGTCCATTATTTCGGATTCATCTTACGCCCATATTATTCACTCGATACATCCAGATTAAAACTTAAATCCAGATGTAAAGTATACAAATTCAATGTAAATACATCCAGATTTAAGTTTCAATCTGGATGTATCGAGTGAATAATATGGGCGTTAGAGTCGCTTGTTTTCGTCGCCGCGCCGTTGGTCAAAGTAGAGTCCAGTGCAGTACCGCAATAT
This sequence comes from Epistrophe grossulariae, assembly GCA_929447395.1. NCBI lineage: Eukaryota > Metazoa > Arthropoda > Insecta > Diptera > Syrphidae > Epistrophe > Epistrophe grossulariae. The sequence goes on along the minus strand of OV839567.1, from coordinate 149,241,000 downwards.
TTTGCTCTCAAACACTCCAAGCTTTCTCATGCTGGTTTTGGAAATAGTAAATCAAGCAGAAAAAGAGTATGTGATAATCGGTCTGAGAAGTTTCTTATAGAAAAGCAACTTTGTCTTTTAGCTGAGTCCATTCCTTTCCCGAAACGTAACCTCTTCCTGAAGTTGATACCCAGATATTTCACCGATGGTTTCGTTATCAGTTGCGATCCGTCAGGCGGATTGAGGAAAATGCTGCGGCAGCTAGTGACTTAAGGTGTGTTTTGCTGTCTGGCGCGGCGGGTCTTCTGAAGCAAGTCAACACGGATTTGACAGAGTTCACTTTGATGCCCCATCTAGTTAGAATTCCCACAGGTATCTAACGTGCTCTTCTACTCTTCGTGCTGCAACTACTAGGGACGTGGACCTGGGGCATGTTAGCGAATCGTCCAAATATAAAGCAAATTCGTAGTATTGTTGGGCTGAGGTTGATCCGACCGCGACGTGAAGATATTGTTGAGGTATGGTCCCAGTTGTGATCCTTGTGCATCTCCTGCTCTGGCTGTTTTCAATCTGGACGAATAATGATACCTGTAATTAAGAAAACTTACAATTCTTTCGATTAGTGATCCTAGAAAATTAAAAATGGTTAGCTTTTGTATTACCCCGTGTCCAGATGCTGTCGAAAGCTTTTCTATATCCAGGAAATATCCAACAGCAACTTGATAGTTATTTAAGATGCTAACAAACTCTGTAGGTATATTGCACTTTTTTCGGAAAATAGCAATTGTTGACTCAGTTGTTGACCATGACTTGAGAAACTTCCTTTTGATTTAGTTGGAAATCATGTCTAGTCCGGACAATTTCTTTCCTTACTTCCTCCCTTTTGGTAAGGCTTCTAGTCAGCGCCGAGGTTACTGGCTGGATTACTATCGTAATTACAGTGTTCGTCTGTTCCACTTGACTCAATTTCCTGTAAGAATTAAGCATCGCTGAGATGATTTTCTTCAAATATTCGGCAAATGCTTCCATTTTATTTACGTGCATTTAACTTTCCCCAATTAAGACGTTGCCGTTGGCAGTATTCCCATCCCTTTCTTGTATCTTTTGCTCAAATGGCGCTCAAAGTTTTAAACAAGGTTCTCAACTGTAAGCAGCTGAGGAACTGGAGCTGGAACAGCTGTATCCACATTGCATCTGTACAGCTTTTTGAATATTTTAAAAAAGAAAAAAAGAGTCACGGGCACGGTTGCCACTTTGGTCATTTGACATGGTAATTTTTTATTCTATTTGGCCTTTTTTTTTACGAAATGAAAAATGAAACTCCACTTTAATTTGTATGCAGACTAAAGCTTATACTGTGATCTCATTTAAAATGCTGTGAGAAGTTAATATATTTATGTTTCGTTATTTATGATTTGTTACTTTTATTTATTTATGTTAATCTAATTTAATAAAGTTTGTTAGGTAATTTGTGAATTTGTTTGTACCCGTTTTTTATTTTTTATTATTAATATAATTCAAAAAAATAATATTACATCTGTGTAATATGAAGAATATGTTGAAATAAATGTGATGAATTCATATATTTCGGACTTAAATTATTTTGGTCATTTTTAGCTACAGTTGGTCCTTTTTATTTTCAATTTTGGACACGAACTTTATTTTCAAGTGGCAACCGTGGTCACGGGCTTACTATCCACTTTTTATTTTAATATTTTTTCTTTTATTATATAATTTTTTTCGTGAAAGAAATAATCACTAAAAGCTTCAGTATTTTTTCACGACTCTTTTTTTTTTTCCTTACTGTACGTGAAAAGTTAAAAGTTGTTGTTAACTATTGCAGTTCCGCCTGCAGCTTGGATGGAAGCTGCCTTGCATTATGTTCGTATTATTGAATTGGTGTGAATTTAATATTTTAACAGCTGTATTTACGAACGAATTATTAGATGGAGTAGCACCATTCTTCGAAACTGAAGTTCAGAAAGCAATTTCAGTGACTGTCAACGGCATTTTGCAAATATCCTAAAAGTGAATTTATTGAACAACAACTAACTGAAGGTTTTAACGGCATATTCGAAAACTGCTTAAAAGTTGTGGAACCTGAATTGGAACAGTTAATCAGCATGAACTACGTAGGTATACCTAAAGGTCTAACAATAAACTAATACTATTTATCTTCATATTAAAACCTGAAGGCTTCATATGTAACAATCTGATATGGCTATTAGATTAGTAAGTTCTATAAAGCCAAAACGATGGATGAACATAAAACGAACCTTATGTAGTTTCTCAAAAATATAAAAATGAGGACTCATATATACAAAACGTCTTCTTCCTTTCAACGACATTCAATTATACCGTAAAGAAGCACGATTAACGCTGTCGATAGCTCCAAGAAATGGAAGTATACGAGTATGTATATCAAGCTCTGATGAAGGCACATAATTCATCTCTTAAACGTATGCATATAACACATTGTTCCATTTGCAACAACATCACATATAGGATGGGATAGTATAATAGTCTTTGGCCGAGAGTGTCTATCTGAAACCTATACCTTCGTTATTCTATAGCGAATGCATGGCTTATGGATACGTGTTATAAGTAAGTAATATATATAAATCCTAGCCTCTGAAGTATTTGAACGTGTCGAACATTTCTTCGCCGCAATATGCGCTCGTTCGCACGAAATCAGGACCGGAATGAGATCCTCCTCCTTGTCAGTATAAAAATGCAAAACTTCGTTATACCTGCAGTTCCTAACTACTACCGCTGCTGCCACATCCACGTCCAACCAAACGGTGTAACCGTCCACATTAGTTAATTGAATCGTATATATGTTCGCAGTTAGATAGACATACAGCCCAGAGTATAGAAAAGATGGATTCACCCAGCACTGACTCTACATATATAGTTTCGGTTCGGACTCGAGGCCGAGGGGAGGGTTATACTCATGGATAGATGGGAAGAGGCTAAACCTAATAAAGAGAGCACGAAAGGTGTTACCCATGAAGTGTAGAATATGTTTTATTTCTTCTTCATTTTGTTGTCGGTTGGCTTGCACTAAATTGTAAACGTGCATTTCACTTCACGTAAATCACGTCAGCAGCAGCTCATAGATGCACACACAGATGCCATGGTGAGCATCTTAAAGCGCGCGTACTATCAGCGCAGGGAATCTCTTCCTAAGTCATCGCGATATTTATAGCCAAAGATACTTCCATGAGTTGGGCCTGTTTTTTTATTTTTCGATTTTTTGTTTATCACCATCACCGGGATTCAGGTATGTTTCCACACATATAATATTGGCCGGGTGCTTAGGTATGAACAACAGCGTGTAGTGGCTGCCGCTAAAGTACATGTAAATGTCATATCGATATGGATTTATGACATCACGTGGGGCTGGTTCGAACAGCCCTGGCGATGACGATGGCGATGGCGACGGCCAGATGACTAGATGGACACATGGGCATCCATAAAATCTGCAAGCGCAATGTTAACCAGCCATAGCCATGGCCTTTTTGTATATAGAAGCTGTAACTATGTTTATAGCCCTCGCGTCGCGTCTCCGTCCGTAGCGGGAGCGGCTTCGGCTGAGAGATAAGTCCTGCCATTCTAATTGCATGCATTTAAAGAAAGTTTCAGCATTTAAGAGTTAAGATGCGAAAAATGTTTTATTCGCTTCGTTTGGTTTTTTACCTGTCTGTCTGCCTTCGTCGCGTTGCATCGCCAGCCGGCTATAGCTGGGGTCGTTTAGTTTTGGTGCATCTTCGTTCAACGCAGAGCCTTGCATTGCAGTACCCAGTCATGATGGTACAAATTTGCGGCTCAGTTGTATCGGATGTAACATATACTACACATACGGGAAGCCTGCGCGATGTGTCATAGGTATGTAACTTTTTTGCCGCTAAATGGATCTACATTTTTCTCTCAGACGGTTGGGTCATTAAGATTTTATATTTTCGATGAGAAAAAGATCCATGTTGTTGGTTGATGATGATGGTTTGTTGGTTGGTTAGTTAGTTAGCTAGTTAGTGGTCAAACCAAAGATGACCTGGATCTTAATTAAAAGTTATTGGATTGTTTGTGTGTAAGAGAGTTTTGTTTCCTGTTTGGCAAAGACCGACTTAATTAGCTCCCATCGTCGATTATTAAAAAAGAATTACGCAATTTTAATTAAATTTTGTCTCAATACTAAAATTTCCTCTAACTGTATTTCGATCAATCAAATTCAAGCAGATAATGTGCGAATGTGCCTAATCTTTTGTTCTCTCTATACCTTTCTATAAATATACTTACTGCAAATCCGATTTTATTAGGATACAATTTATTTCCATTTTTCGAAAAGGAAATTAAACTCTAAAAAATGTCGATAACCCAATATTTTCAACATGTTGCCGTTGTGTTTTTATATTAATTTTCTATTTTCAACATATTTTTTTTTAATTTGCCCCTCTCACCTAAAAGGGGTCGACAAATTGAGTGGGACAACATCTCAAAATCTCGTTCATATAATGTAGGTACTAGCAACACCAAAAATTGATCACAAGTCACAATTTTCTAATTGAACCGCCCAACTACATAGCAAAGTAAGACCCTTAACTCTTCCAATTGGTTTATTTCAGAAACGGTTATTTTTATGAAAAAAATTATGTTAATCTTTTTTGTAGGAAATTTTCCAAGCTATAAATTAGTCTTTGACATTTTTTTTACAACTTACCATTTAGAAGTTATTCATGATAAACCATTTTGAGGGGCCTTCAACCCCCCGTAAAATTGTTAGCGGTGCTCATATCGATGGGGATTTTTGACAGTTTCTTGAGAACACCATGAGGAGGTTATATACCAAAATTCAGCTTTCCGAAATTATTTCCTAATTGGGCTGTTTTTTTGGCTTTATTGACTGGACCAACCGTTTTATTTTCATCAAATAATTAAATTTTTAATGAAAAGGGATTCCTACATCTCATTAACACTTTTTACTCTGCAATTTTTCTTTTTTTTTTGTTGGGTAATTGTTTCGTTTAAAAGCAGTTTAGCGATAATAGATCGGGGATTAGCGATGCCATTACCGAAAAAAATGGAGTTTCCATACAAACTATCGATAGCAAGTATGTAATTCCCGCCGGTAATACAGTTTTTCTCTGTGCTTAAGTTAAGCCTCGAAAATTATTTGGGTTTAGCTAAGCCCATTGGGGATAAGTTGTTTTTGCATTAAATATGTAAATCGTTTAGCCCCGAATCATTTTTGCATCCAATTTTCTTTGGGTTTGGAAAAAAAACACGCCTAATATTTCGGCTAATCTTAGGTAAGTCTATTGCTTCGGTGGCAGCAATTTTAACTTGATAGTTCAAGCGATTGATGGCCCAAGCGAATTAACGCGAATGGAGTGGTTTTTGTGCACGGTTTTCAATCGCCAGATGTATCGATAAAAGTTAAAGGCAATGATGCATTAGCCGCAATATTGTTTTTCCGCTTATGTCCAATTCCGTCTTCTCGAGCCGATATTTTTCTAATGTGGAATTCCTTTAAAAAAAGAATCGAATTTTTTGACATTCGATTCTTTTTTTGAAATGAATTCGACATAATTGAAATGTCCAAATACATCGCTAAAAATGACAGTTTCGTTGCTATGCGTTATATGACCAGACAATTATATCTATCAAACTAATTGTCAGATTGCAAACTGTCAGTGCCATTTCTATTCAGTACTCAGTAGTCGTCTTCGGAATTTTATTATGACCACGCATACATGCTACAACAATGTTACCAAATTTTAGAAATTTGGTTAAAAAAATGGATTTTTTCGAAAACTTCAAATCAACTTTAATTTTATCATAAAATGATCGTCATTTTTTGACACAGACATAAGGCCATTCCCACGAAAAAAACACCTCAGAGATTTTTTAAGTGGAACAAAAAAAAACACGAAAATTATTTTTAAAGAATATAGGCTCTAACGCGAAACATTCGAAACGACCGACGCGACGTACGACGAAACTTTTGGCTGTCAAAATATATTTATAGCCTTTATACAGCAATAATGCATGCCATCCAGCGAATCTCACCGCGGCTCCATTGGCAATATTTGAGAAAATAAATTGCTTGGCTCATTGCCGTTGCCTTGAATATTGCAATTATTGAGTTCACCTTTTTAAAAATTGTTTCTCCGTGATTTTGAATGACTTTTCCTTCGTTTTGAAATTAAAGTTGAAAATATAAGAAATTTAGTGGCATCTGAAATTAACTGGCAATAGAAGTCCCACCCAGTTAATAAATAGTCATTGCCATTGAAATTGACATCGCTTCAAATAATGCCAATGGAGCCACAGCGTCATGTAAAATATATTTCGAATGTTTCGCGTTGGGTTGGGAGAGCCCTAAAAAGAAGGAGAATTTGTTAAAATTTTGAAGATACAGATTTCAAAGATGCGTAATTACATCAAAACAATCCAAATGTTTTGTAGGTACCAAACATACTTTGTCTCTGGAATGAAATTTATCAGATCCAGACGTGGTGGGCATATGCCCGAAATTGTATTAAAAAACAAATTGCAGAATGTTCTCGATTGAAGACACATAAATATGGCAATTTAATGAAATATAGTGTGTTTTGTATAACTAAATCAGGAGGCGTGGCAATTTTTATAATTTTTTTGTTGTAAAATGATGAAAATTGGTAGAGCGGTATGGTATAGAATATAATTAAAAAATTCAGAATTTGAAATTTTATTTCAAGGGGCGTGGAAAGTGGCATGCCACATTTTTTTGCTTATTCAATATTTTGAAAAAATGGCGCCCAAAAAATATCTCTTTTTCGTCAAATCGTTAAAAACAGTTAAAGATCTAAGCAAAATTGAGTATTTTTCCAACATTTTGTTATAACGCCATATTATTTACTCAATACATCCAGATTAAAACTTAAATCCGGATGTATTTACATTGAGTTTATATAATTTACGTCCGGATTTAAGTTTAAATCTAGATTAATCGAGTGAATAATATGGCGGTTAATCATTATATGTATAGAATAAGCTGAATTTAACTTTTCTTAATATTGATTGCGAGCATTTTGGCAATCAAAATTGTGTGGAACCGAATAAAACAAACATGAACTTTAAAGATCTGAATTTTGACCCCTCCTATAGTATATATATGTTCAACAAATACGCCTTACTGTGATGTCTGATATCTTGAGAGACGATATTGTTGTTGTTTCTACATTTTCCTCTTCAACAAAGCCTGTCAATTTTCAAAATCAAAATGTTAACTATAAAAGTAAAAAAAAATCGTGTCGATAGGGATCTAAAATCCCAGCGGCAGAGTATTGCAAAACATAATGTACATATAATATTAAACGCAAAAAACAAATTCAGTCCAAATTGTTCCGGCATGCACTCGCCATGTCCTCAATCTAGGCTTTTTAACAAAAAATTACATCTTTATTAGAGAGGACAGAGGACACAACAACTTCATTTTGAGTAACAAAAAACCAACGATCTCCATAAATGGATTACTCTTATCCACTTTTTTGTTGTTGTAGTTTAATGAAAAAGGAAAACAATGCAAGCCGAACGGTAATGTTCAACGATTTCTATTGTTTCGTGAAATAGTTTTTTGGTGAAAAGCATATACATATATTAATGTACTGTATATGATACCTATACCTAGTTGGAACCTATATACAATAGCCCCGGCTGCTCAGAGATTTGCTAGAGATTCGCGACGCGACACATGCATCACCGAGCACATCATTAAATGTTCCGCTGGCTATCCCCGGAACCCACATATATTGCTCTGTTCCAGTATAGTGTAACCGCAGCGCAGCGCGCGCACGGACCCAATGGCGCAAAATGAGCCAACCAATTTAAGGTAATATCAATTCGAGGCTAATTGGTTTCGGATTTATAGACCTGTGTTAAATATTTATGTTTGTGTCAAGAATGCAGCGCTGGTAATTGTCTGAATTGCAGCACCATCATATATAGCAGACCCATGGCACTACACTATTACTAAAGGCATCAGCAACAGCAGTCCAGCCCGATTACCAGCCTAGGAAAACTAATCCAAATTGAACGGCGAACGTCGAACGTACATATGGATGGAAAACGAGTATAAGTAACTATACTCCTTGTCGAACTCCATATGGACATAGCTATAGCTGAGCGCACGAAACTCTCGTAGATCCAGTAAACACATGCCTTCTATGGACAGCCCGATATCGGTCTTCTTCTTTGCCTCGTCTATAAGCTCTTTGGGTAGTCCATATGGAAGCTGAAATCCTTCGGAATGATAATAATATTGCGATAAACAAATTTATTACCACAACCGTGTGAGATCTGATTCGAGACTTTTCATTTGGGACCCGACTTGGCCCAAAAAATCTCACGTCAAGCTGGTGGAAATCTCACTCCCAATATCGAATCGGTGGCATTCGATCGTGCAACGTGCACCACCATAGCTGTGCCACCTGATTTCTAATTATTAAGTACTATGTTCCATTTGATTGGAACAAGGATTCCGTTCATTTGGCCGATGGCGATGATGATGATGACGACGACGACGCGACGGCGCGGTGGTGACTCCATCTGTTAACACGTTCGAGTGCGGAGTACATAATTTGAATATGGTAACAAATTATGATGGTAAAGTTGATTGGTCATTTACTTGGCTTAAAATACTCCACTGCAGATAGTGTGGAAGTGGATACTTGAACTCGTGTATGTCCGTATGTGCTGCAGCGTCAGACAAAATGAAGCAATAACAAGTGCATCAAGGCAAAAAGAAAACGACAAGAAACACACACATCTCTTGTACACTTAGAGAAAAACAACGCGATTAGAAAGTTAACATCTGTTAATTATTATTATCATAGGTAAACAAAAAGAAATATTTCTTCTTAACTTAGAAATTAAATTGTGCTCTTTGAATTTTTTCGGTTGTAAGTAGAGTCTAGAAATAGAAATTGAACAAATACACTGACGGAAAATGTCGTTTAAAATAAAATCTTCATTACAATTTTAACATTATTTATTGATTAATTTTGAAACATGGAGATTTTTGCAATCCGGGGACAATTGGAAGAAAACAACGACAAGGGGGATTTGCGACGCCATCACATAAACAAAATGGAGTTTTTATACAAAGTATTAAGCTTGTTCCATTTGTACCTATTTCTACCATTTTTAACCCGAAAGACTCTTAAAGTTCATATAAAAAAATAAAACTGGTAGAATCTGGTAGTTTCGGGCAAGTACGCGAACGGACCTGATGATAGCAAGAATGTAATTCATGCCGGTAATACAGTTGTTTTTGCGCGCCCCGAGAATTCTCTGGGTTCAGCCAAGTCCGTAGGGGATTAGTGGTTGTTGCATTTAGCATATAAATTGTTTAGCACAGACGTCATTTATTTTTTTCATCCAATTCCCCCCGGGGTTGCAAAAACAACATGCCGAATATAACGAATTAATATGACTGTTTTATAAGCATGTCATCCAAAGTCATAAAAACAAATTTAATTTAAAAATTAATTTAATCAATTTAAAAATTTCGAAATTTTTAGAAGTTTTGTTTTTTAATCCATCAACATTGCAGCCATCCTTCAATGAGATTTGACAGTTTATAGCTTGACAGATGGGCAACAAACTATATTTTGACGTATATTGAATATTTCGATCCAAATGCCATCCAGTGGCCTTAAAAGCCGGAGCAACAAATTTAATCTTGAAATTTCGTATTTTTGAGAGGTTAAAATTTAAATTTCAAAACCAATTAATTTTAAAGTTACTTCAGTCACCTGAGCTTCGAATTTTTAGAAAAAGAATATCTCAAAAATATATGTAGGTACATATGTACATACATACAATAAGAAAAATGGATTTTGGATTCATTTCATCAATTTTTGACGGAGCAGTTTCTGAGATATAATTTTTCTGAACTGCCCCCACACAATAGATCGCATTAAGGTGAGTATAGGTTTTTGAACGCATCATTGTCGCGCGAAAAACGTTATCGTGATCGCTATATCATCGGTACGCGAGTATAGCTTTATGATTTATGCTTTAAGCTGCAAAACTAAAAACCCTTTCAAATTTCTATTTATATCTTTATCTTGTTGATGGTTGACTTTAATTGTATTTTAAAATGTTTGCCAATGCAAAATAATTTACTAATTAGGATCATCCATTTAGAAAATAGTGTTTAACCTTACTCAAATTTACCCTCTTTTACCCTGTTCGAGCAAAATCGACGCGTCGCGTCGTTTCGATGATTTTTCTCCCTATCCCTTCATCTACTGATATGATAGAATCAGGTATCGTCAAAACTACAAAGGTTTAGTCGACCCTTCATATAAGTTTTACGCTTTCCCAAAGCCCGAATTCCCGAAAAACAATTATACCGAAATCGAAATCCCAAAAAATTATTATAAAAAGTTTGAAGACAAATTTGAATACCTACTTATTAACTATTTAATAATTTGAGAAAATTTCTTCAGTTTTAATCATGGGATGTTGGCCATCGGGATTTTGGATTTATTGAATTTTATATTTACTGGATTTTTGGGTTTTTAGAGATTTTGGATTTCCTGGATTTCGGAGTTTATGTATTCTGGATTTTGGATTTTCGGGATAACGGGTTTTTGGTATTTTGGGGTTTTGGGATTTTTTATTTTCTGAATTCTGTTTTTTACCCTCTATTACCGCTGGCGAGTGGCGAGTCGAACGAATAAACGTGTGAGTGTAAGAAATCAGTATGAAAATTGGCAAATTGAGAACCTTTGATTCGCCTTAAATGTCAAAAAAAAATTTTAAGTTTGATCTCACTCTATTGTGGACTGTGGCTATCGAAAGTTCATTGATTTGAACGTCATTCGTTAGTTCGCTAATGCAAACATCTCACTTCGAACGTTCGATTCGCCAACCGTAATAAGGGGTTTGTCTAATTCCGTTAGAATACCCGCCATTAAATATTTTGCCTCCAAACCTCGCTTGAAGAATTTAAACAATACATATTGAGGTTTTTTGCACGATTTGTTCGGTTGCCCTTTGTTAAGCTTTTATTGAGTTTTTAAAGTCGATATTGGAAAATATCTTCCCTTAGCATCTTGAGGTAGGTAAACAATTGGTTGGTCTATTGATCAAAATTGGTTCAGTTGTTAACGATAAAGTCGAAAATTAAAGAAAAAAAAAACACTGTAACGTTAACACCAGTTACGTTAATTACGATTTGTTTTTAAGTTTTTTATAGAAAATTTAGAATAGCTACATACATCAACTAGAATAAGCATAGAATTTGTTTTATATCTTTTCCTTCAGTGTAGTTTTCTTTATACGCTTATAAATATAGATACATAGAAGTATTTCGCGTGATGCAGTGTTCACCGTGTGACGCAAAATCCATCGAAAGTCGATACAGCAACAGCATATTCAACTGGATCGTTTCATGAACTGTGGGAAACCAGTTTGAAGCTCAGAGCTTAATAAAGGAATATAGGAGATCCTCGCGGATGTTGAATTGGCGAACGGTGAAGTAACTCTTGGTGGTAACAATCCCAGTTAGCGAACGACCGACAACAGTTCGTTTTAAGTGATTTACATGCATTTTTGCTTATTTACATCCCCACGGCCTGAATAATATGTGAGTGCATATACTGCAACTGCATAGGCTTACATATGTTTGAAAAGCGATCGAATCCGAGCTCATCCAAATGCATTCTTGTTTTGTTTTTATATACATATTTTAATTTTTTTGATTTTTATTTCAGGATTTAAAACAATTTTCATTTCTTTTTATGCATGAACATTGTATACAATATATTATTAAAGTAATATATATTATGCGGTTTGGAAAATAACTTTAAATAATATTCATAAAGGTATAAGGAATATTTATTTGCGATTTTTTTCAATAAATGGATGAAAATCGAGCAGAATACTTGTTGAAATAAGTCCAAAAACGCTAAGAGTTTCAAGGAACAAAAAGAATGAGTAGGTAGGTATTTAATAAAATTTTCAGTTAAATATAAAAATCAATAATTGCTTAAATGTTTATATACAAAGTTAAGGTTCCCCCAAACCAGCGAAATATTTGGAGCGACGATGAAACTTTCGGCTATCAAACTTATTATTTATAGGTACGGTTCAGTATTTGAAGACGATGTTCATTATGAATTATTTGTTGAACAAAAACTCATAAATGTTCGGTATTTCAGAAGTTGTTCATTATTTTTTCTGTATTTAGTACAAATTCCTAAAAACAATAACATGTTAAAGCAAAATTCAATGGCAAAAAAAATATAAAATAAAGATGCTAACGTATCCTAACCGCTTGAAAAAACGAAGAAGACATCTAGTACAATTTTATTTTGTTAAATGTTCCTGCAGAAAGAGTTTTTTCTAGGTACAGTTCAATAAGACCAGCGGAAATAAAGCCCATGGGTCGCATATTTCCAAAAAATGTAAATAAAACCTGCAGGCTATTTTTCCTTATTCCACAAAAAAGCATTAAAATCCGCTATAGTTTTTGCCTTTCTGAATTGGCATTAAGACCCACTATTAAAGTAGGTACCTATTCATAATTTGCTTTAAAATGTTTTTCAATTAATGATTTTAAAACGAATTTTTTTTTGACTTTGTCAATAGTTTTAAAGATAGCTTGAATGCCCCGCTTCGCGGGTTCAGAAAAAATGAAATATGTTAATATAGATTAATTTTTTTTTTTGTAAGTCTTTTTTGTTTTAAAATTTAAGTTTTTGCAAACAAAGACTGAATTTCTGATTTCTGTACCTTCATTTTCAAGCAGATATTTTTTTAATTAAATGGAATAATTTAAAATTGAATTGAATTTTGTTGCCTTATTCACATGTTCATTATTTGAAATTCTAAAATATGGTCACCGTATTTATAGGGCGATATATGGGAGTACCCACACTAACACGACGATGCGAATCTCATAAAAAATATATTGACAACCGAAAGTTTCGTCGGGTTTACGAATAATTCGCTTTGGTTTGGGGGGGCCCTGTCAAACTCATTGCCATCTAGGTACTAAGCATCGGTAGTTTATATAGAGCCACTGTTGGTTGTTTTCTGGAACACCTGAATATTCCTCCATATCCAATAATAAAGGCATTATGCTGTGACGGATTTTCTCTCATCAACGTCACTTGCATAGTCAGCATCACAAAACCCACTAATTTTTCCTTCGCAGAATCTTTCAAGTATCGAAGTGCACTGCACCTTACCAGGGTTAGCGTTGAATCGACTCAAGAAGTTTACAGCATAACTAATATCAGGCCTTGACCATTTCCTGATTAATCCAAATCTTCCCACTTTGTCTAACTTTGTCAATCGAAGCCCAAGAAAATCTCAAAACACATTCCTCAAAGAAACACCTAAAATGTCCCCATCATTTAGCTGTCCAACTGCCCGCCTGCCCTGAGTGATAAGAAAAAAAACGCTGGAAAAGGCAATCATTTAATCCGAAATATTTTTTTTTTATTTCGTAATTTATATTTTGAGAAAAACAAATTGATTGACAAATGTCACAATTTTCCATACTAGCCCAGTTTTTTCCTAGTGGTCGTACGTTGGGAAATGAAAATTTTGCGAGAAACTGATTGAAGAACCGGTTCATATTCCACTTTCATATTTTGGTACTCACTTCGTGTTGTGAATTTCATATCAATGAACTAGGTGTCACTCTTGTATGAACATTTCATTTCCACTCGAACTGAGTACTAAGGCTTAAGAGATAATTTTTGCAAATGTTTTTTTTAAACTCTGAATTTCGATATTCCCAGAATTTGCAAAAAAGACGGTTTCACAAACTTGTAATAAGCCATCTTTTTTGGACCTTACAAATTAACTTACTGAAAAACCCTTTGAAATGTACCTATTCCTTGTATTTCATTTCCTAAATCACAATTAAGATTAGACTTTTGAAAATACCATTATTGCAGGTAAGAGTAAATTACAACAGCGCCTTATCTTCATTTAATATGATATTATCCTGGCGATCTTTCCTTTATTTGCACAAAAGGATTCATAAAAACGACGAATATCCGGAATGGAAATATTGGTACATTTAAGATTTTTCTTCTTGTGAGTACAACCTGACACTGTTGGGATTTTCTTAGGCAAATATCTAAACAAAAATGCTTTATACTTGATTAATTTATGCATGAAAAACACGTTTTTTTTAGCTATTCGTTTTTCGAAGAGCTTTTATTAACCACTTTTTGTTTGCTCTTATCTTCAGAAAAAAATTGGGAAAGAAGTAAAATTTTGAAAACCTGCAAACGTAAAAGTGGATACGGATAGTTTTGAAACGCGTGGTAGCGTTTTTCTCGAGAGACATATTACAATTTTTTTCAATTTTGTCTTAAAATATAAACTTAACATAATATAATATGAATATTGTGTATGTTTTAAATAAAATTTTACCTTAAGACTTTGCAAATACTTTTTTGGCAGCAACACCATATTTTCTTTCTGTTATTGTAAAAGGGATGGCTCCTCATCGCAAATAAAGAGCCGTCTTTTACAAATCTCAGATATAAGATTGATAAAGTGAAGAGCTATAATCCGTAGAACATTGCAATAGTCTATTTACGAAACAGAATTTCACCATGTAACTCAAACAATCAAAACTCTTTTGATATCAACATTTTGTATTTTTTTTTTCTTCATTTTTATTATAAACTTTTTTGATTCACCCTATTGTTACAGTATTAAATTTTATAATCTTTTGTGAAATTCGGTTTATACATTTTTTAAACTCTTGTGTAAATTTAAAAAAATTATATTAAATGCAAAACAATACCAAAGTACTCCAATACAACAGTGTCTACAGGTGTAATTATTTCTGGAAGGCATGCCTACCGTTATTCAGAAAATTAATCGATGACGATTACCTACTTGAAGTAATCGTTGAAAAAAATGCTCCACTTACGCCAACCCATACATACATAGTTACTATACGGCAAGTTTTTTTTATGAGTGATGACTTTTCCGTAGAATCTGAGTAATAACTAAACAAAAATAATAAGAGCATTGTCAATACACCAGCAAGCATGATTCGTATGAGGGTTGCTTAATAATTTGCATCGGCTTATAATTACAAAAAATATGCTGCCTTTATTGTCACCAGACTATGAACAATGTACATAGGTCCATCCCTATTTACAGAATGTACACTCCCTCACAGTTGGGCTAAATGACTTAACCGTTTTAATATTTCTTCGATTTGGTGCCGCATAATAGTACACTGTATGTTAGACAACAATGCAATACAAAATTTATCCGGAAGTGATCTGTTTTAAAATTCTGCCAAAAATTTCAAAATACAACCCATATAAGTTTCTCTAAGGTTGTGTGAGTATCATTAGAACCTTTTATTTAAACAACCACATATTCTGACGATGGCTCTTCCGTATACTTCCTATATGTGTAAAAAATATATTAACAGATAACATTACAAATAATTCTGAATCGTTATCATGAACTTATAGTTAATAAAACAATTATTTCATGCAACTATAAATGTGATGTAATTTGAAGATAAAAGCTTATCATTAGAAAGACAAAAGACGATTGCAACTACGAAGGGAGCTCTATATTTTATTTGTTATTAAATTTCAATTTGTTGATTTGTTGACATATTTATAATTTTGTAGCCTTGACTTTAGCTTTGCATCGATTGGCAACATTTCAAAATCACATTTAATTCAATAATCTTTTTTCAAACTGCCTTACCGCCTCCTCGTAAGCACCATTTTTGTTTTTTTAATGAAGCTCACACAAAACGGCTTACAAAATATTACATTCACTTACCTACATTCAACAAGGCTTCCATTTGTGAGGATAGCGTAAATGAAACTAAGGTTCAATTATAATCAATTCATTTGTAAATCGGGGTGGAATCGTGTAAGGTGATTTGCGATAAGTGAGTCACAATCAACTCATTCAGTCTGTGTAAGATGATATCACTTTTGATAGCTAAAGAGCTATCACCAGTAATTCTCTACTTTCTTTTCCAACTCCAGGGGCCCAACTATGTAACTCGATTCTACAATAAAAGTGTTCGAATTCGCAAAATCTCAGCTCCCTAATTCTTTAGCAAACGCATATAAGCGGAAATAGAACAGCGCTAGTTGAAGATTCTGTGGCAAAAAGTCGAAAGCACCAAAATTTGATCCCACTTTCATCGAATGGATTCGAAAGTAGAAGCAAGTTACATAGTAGAGCCCCAGTTTTTGAAATCTCAAGAGGTATATAGCAACTCCGTCTTAGGACTACTTGTACATTTTCTGACAACTAACAAACTTCAATTACTTCATAGGCGTACAATCTAATAATTGTACTTATTTGCAGGAAAGGTTCCTAATCGCAGTTAGGAAGCCATTTTTTCAAACCTCAAAAATAAGATAGATAGATAGATTGAAGAGCCATAGCATAGTTACGAGACATCAGGAAATCAAATAATCAAAACTCTTTTGGTATCAACAATATTTATTGTTCTTTTTCTTCATTTTTATTATAAACTAATAATTTGTTATTTTTAATCATAAAATACAATCACGTTTTGTTTATTTAACGAATGAATTTTCTGTTTGTCTCATTTGGTGATTCAGGAATATTCGGATGAAATCATCCGATAAAATTTAAGAATTAAATAGCATCTCTACGCCTTGGGAGCTTTGTTGGTGAGAAACCAAAGAACTCCGAAGAGGAAACCCGGTGGACTGTTGTTGACAGCACCCTGAGTGACCAGTTTGCGAGCATCTTCCAAATTGTATTCCACAACTTCGATGACCTCGCCATCAACTCCACCGCCGCTGGAGACCTTATCGGTGTCTGTAACTTCGCAATAGTACATTTTTTGCTGAGCACCAGATGCACCTACTCCAGATCTAAGCAAAACAAAATTATTTTTCAACGAAATCGAGAATAAGAAAAAAAAAACAAGAACATCCGCTTAGTGACTCACCTAAAAGTTAGCACTTCTTCAATTCTCTCCACCGGAACATCATAGCCACACTCTTCTAGCACCTCCTCGCGGGCAATTTCAATCCAACTCTTATCTTTGTCCACGATTCCGGCACACAATTCCAGGGTGACTCCTAGTTTCGGCGGAAATTCTTTCAAATCGACCTCGCCGAATGCTCTGCCATCACCGGTTACGACACCATGGTAAACCGCTGATTTGTGTTCAAGGAAAAATTACAAATTAGTTTAAATTAATCAATAAAATTGCAACAGTGTATGTGGAGATAAAGTAGGACAAACCTGGCCGGAATTGTTTTACAAAAACCAAGGCATTCCGTGTTGTATTGAAGATGATTATGGCTACACTGTCGTGAACTTTGAGTAGATCCCAATTCTTTTCCACACCATTTTGCACAAAGTAGAACCGGAATGGTTTGACGTAAGGCGAATCTGGAGGCAAGGGACCCAACCAAACTTTTTCAATATTCTCCATGTGGGAAGAAAATTGGACAGAAGTGCTAGAGATTAGAGAAACTACAAAATCGAGTTCTACTGCGGTTGAAAAATTTGTGAAAAATTTGTTTTCTTCCCTTGGCAGAAAGTTCGACATATGACATACGTAACGTAAGGAACAATGACAGTTGGTGTTGAACGTATTAACGTAGAGCGTACAGTAATCACTGAAACTTTTCATTCTGAAGTTCTACTTTCTAGTACGCAAGCCCAAAAATTAATTTTATTCTATATTTTTGTACACAAATTTTGAAAGTATTTTAGGCGCGTTTTGTTGGTAAATTTATAGCCAGCGCAGTAAAATTTCCCTGAGCAAACAAAAACCAAAAAGTACCGATAAATAAGCCAGCAAAATAGTGAATGTAAAAGTTGATAAAGAAAATTCAAACATCTAGTACGCAGTTCGGGAAAAATTTTATTTCTCATACAAATTTTTTCCCAGGACAAATTTTGTCTCGGATTTTTCTTAAAGCCTAGTACGCAGATCGAGCTAAATTTTAGCTGCCACTTTTCTCTCCAAACATCAGCTAAAACCCTAGCTAAATTTTGACATAGGAGAGTTGTGGAGAATATGTGATTGAAATAAGTGGTCTGTTTGGTAACGTGAAATTTCTTGCGAATTCGCACAATTTTTCACAAAATTTCAGAATTTGCTGTCAAAACCAATAGAAAAAAAAAATCAGTTTTGGGATATTTGTTGAAACAAAAAATTATCAAACAGGGGCCTATTTCTCAGATCATACATCACATACATTGTATGATTTTGACAGTTCTGTTGTATGATTTCTGTTTCTCAGATTTGTTGTATGATCCAATGTCATACAACAATGTATGACCGGAGATTACACTGGAAATATTGGAATGTTGTATGATTCTGTTTCTCAGAAATTTATCATACACATCATACAGCAAATTAACCTCAAATTTTTCATAAATTTCATACAGCATATAAATTTGTTGTAATTGTTAAAATGTAAGGGCAAAATGAACGTAAACAAACGAAAATATACAAAAGTAAGTAATTTTTGAATTAAAAAAATGGTAAATTGTGATGATTTTTCTTTTTAATAGACAACTAAAGAACAACAAATACTTGTCCATTGGGAAATGATAAGCCAAAAATAATTACTTTTTGGCCAATTTGCCGGATCGAACAAAACGAAAGATGAGATAACGTTAGCTTCGAGCAACATAGTTTCCTTGGCCTTGGCATATGGAGATTAACTCCATTGTGAATTGTAAATAAAGGATGACTTTTTCTCATTTCATATTATTATAATTTACTTTTATTTCTGGAAACAAACGCTCTATATTTGACTTCGTAGTAAAAAAATTGAGATTTATTTAAATTGTTAATTGCCACTCAATAATAATAGGGGTATTCCCGATCCGATGCAACTGGTCTTGTATCATTGCAAAAATGCAAAAGTGTAAAATTGCTATACCATAACCCCATTGTAAAAAAAAAAACTTTGCACTTTTGCAATGATGCTAGACCAGTTTGCATCGGATCGGGAATACCCCTAATGAAATGTCAAAATCATACACATCATACAACAAACAAAATATCATACAACACTTCCAATGAAATCTGAGAAACAGAAAATTGTATGATGTGTATGATGTATGAAAGTGTTGTATGTTGTATGAAATGTATGTGATGTATGATCTGAGAAATGGGCCCCAGGCATAAGGGCGTTGTGTAGAATATGTCAAAAACACCAGGACCCATGTTCTGTAACTCGGCGATAATCGCCGAGTTACAGAACATGAGTCCTCTGTTCTCCGAAAAAAAATATTCGAATTTAAGAAAGTTTGTTTGAAAAATTTCAAGTATTATTGCATTTTAGAAACAAAATGGATACAAGGGAAATTGAAGATTTGGTGATTTGTGCAGCAGCACAAGTTGTGGCAATTGGAGCGATGGACCAGACACCATATAGAAGGGTGTTCCTTTACAAGAGTAGCCAGTTTTTTTTTGTCTTCCATGCTGAACGTAATTTTATTTTTACCACGCATTCTTTTTTTCGGTTGTGGTAATTCTTGTAAAAATTCTTCCAAATCGGAATCTATTTTGCAGCAACAATCTACCTGTAAAAACAAAGCAAAGTTCACACAAAATTAAAAAATACCAGAACCAGTCAAAATTTAGCTCGAGAATAATGTCCCAGACAATTATTTCATGCTCTAAATTTTGACAGATTAGTGATGTACAGTAAGAAACAAACATTTGATTTTTTAGCTGGAGCTGCGTACCTCACAGGGCCAGTTATACAATAGTGGTTCAGCCTCGGTTCAAGATTTTAATTCACCGATTTTGGCGGATTAACTAAAGTTCAACGCTGGTTCAAGTATCTAATTGGTTATTATAACACACTTGAACAGTAATCCACTGTTGAAACTCAATTAACCTGCCGAAATCGATGGATAAAAATTGCTGAACCACAGTTTAAATATTTGTACAACTGGCCCTCAGCTAAAATGCTTTGCTTAATTTTAGCTTGGCTGAATTTTGGAGAGAATTTCGCATGGAAACTAAAATTTAGCGCGATCTGCGTACTAGGCTTTGAGTGACACTTAGGGCCAGTTTCACAGTGCACACTTAACAAAATAAGTTGCACTTAATTTTCCCATTTTGGCACTTAAGCCGCAGTTTTACTACCTGAGTAAGTGAAACTTAAGTGGCCAACATCGGAGACTTAAGTGTCACTTATTCCGATAAGTTTACACTGTGAAATTGGGAATTAAGGCTTAACTACATAAGCCAAAAAGTACTGAAGTACAAAAGTAAAAATATTTTTTTTACCGCTAGCGCCGTTGTTTTGTGAAAAAGAATACACAAATTTGTTTTTAAACCAAAATTTAAGCTTTCTGCATCATTTTTATAAGTTTTCTAGTCAGAAAAACTATCACAAAATCAATTTAAAAATTTTCACTTTTGCACTTTTTCACTTTTTTGGCTTATGTAGTTGAGGCTTTAGTTTTCCATATTCGGCACTTAAGTGACACTTACTTCACTGTAAAACTGGCCCTTACCTCACTGTGAAACTGGCCCTTAATTTTAGCTGAGCAAAATTTTGGAGAGAATTTTGTATGGAAGCTAAAATTTAGAGCGATCTGCGTACTAGGCATAAATCTTGAATTTTGTATAAATTGTGTTTTGTGAAAAATTGTCAAAATTTAGCAAGGGTTTTTTTGCTGATGTTTGGATAGAAAAGTGGGAGCTAAATTTAAGCACGATCTGCGTACTAGGCTTATATAAAAAAAATCGGATAGTGCTAAAAAAGCATTTGACAAAATTTTCAAATTTAGGATCTAGCATTAATAATGCCAAACTGTCACCTAACACACATAAAATTGGCAGTTTTTCCATCCCATTCTGTTTAAAACCCTGTGCGATGTACTTCAAAACTTGGACGCACGCAGTGCTAAATGTTGCAACTACAGCTACATCAATGTGTTCGGTGACTTTTATTTTCGGTTACGTCTACACTGGCCTCATATTCTGATATTTTATACCATTCGCCATCTGTCAGTCATAAGAAAAAGTTTTTTTCGCACAAAAAAATTTGACATTTGATCAAAAAGTGCTTTGCACAAAAGTTTAGTGTGAAATAAATCGTCGTGAATAAATAATTTCTCGACCTCCATTCACCCTTAGTGCTGAAGAGAGTTCGAAAAAACCACATAAATCGACCAAAAAAATTGGAGTTCAATTTCAATTTTGCCGAATTATCGATTTAAAAAACGCAAGGATTTATCCTCTGAACATTTAATTCACCTCAAGAGCATTCAAATTGAATACTTTTTAATCCACATCATGATGCTCCCAATCGTTGCCTCTACAGCCCGTCGTGCATTCTCTACCACTGCCCGAGCCCTTGCTGCCAAACAATTGACCGTTCGTGATGCTCTCAACAGTGCTTTGGATGAAGAATTGGCTCGCGATGAAAAAGTCTTCATCCTTGGCGAAGAAGTTGCTCAATACGATGGAGCCTACAAGGTAAGAATAGCTTATGAAAAAAAAGCCTTCCAAACCAGAAAATTCTCGTGGTTACGTAAACATTTTCAACTATGACGGTCGAACTGATGGTGAACTGCAAGTGTTAGGTTATCTAATGTGATTTTTGCCACAACGAAGCGGTCCGAGAGCATTCTGGCGGCCGGTGCTCTTCGAAATCATTTCAATTTGGCCATAAAATGGAATTAATTTATTTAGAAAGTATTTTTTTGTTCAGGTGATCTGTAAACTGTCGGATTTTAGAAAACTTTGTTTACTTCCTTGGTTTGAGGTTCGAATCGGATGTTCACAGACGTGCGCAAAAAATTTTCGATATAGATAAGGTTAATAATTTGAAAAATGAGTGGATGGTACGTTTTGTATTTTGCAATTAGAACCAGTTTTAAGGATGAAAAGTGAAGAATTCCTTATCATTTATTGGTGATGTGTTTGGAATGTTTTCCTTTCTACTTCGCCAAAAAAAAACTCATGTCACAATTTAAATCGCATTGTAAACAAACTAATTGGGACTTAAATTAGAGTTTGCAATTAGAAAAAGCTTTTCATTGATTAACGAAGCTTGTTGAAATTTATTCAAAAGCTAAAATTATCATTCAGTAATGATTGTTATGAAACTATCATATAACGGTTATTCTTATCACAAAGATACACTGACTGGTACATATTTTGTTTTTATTTGTGCTTCATCATTATAATAATTGGGGTTCTTTCGATAGAGATTAAGATAAACGTAATAATAAATAACAGAAGACTCTGATTGATATTGGGTTCTCCAACATTTTGTTAATACGAGTGAGAGGGCTAACTTCTCTCAATACACACGTGGATATAACATGACAAACAAATCAGTCTTAAAAGATACTGCTAAGTGGTATAATTGAGATTTTGATTTTGTTTACACAAACATCTTAGTCTTCTTCAAAAGTGTCGAAATATATTGATAAACATTAAAATTTCAAGGCTATTACATCGAGTTGAATAACCTTTGGTATATATGTAGGAACATTGCAAAAATAACTTCGCAGACATTTGTCATTTGTTTAGTTTTTCAATTTCATTCAATTGAATTCACGTGAAGGTTTTATTTAGATTATTACTTCAAATAATTTTTTTTTTAATTTTCTAACTTTAGATTACAAAACGCTCCTGCTATTAACAGTACACCTTTTTGTAATTTACAGGTTTAAATTGTCAATTTGATTCTAATTGGATTTTCTTCTTTAGTTCCTTGTATGATTATTAATGCCTTATGTGTTTATTTGGGCTAAGCGAAGTGTAATGCTGTTGTGAATTTGAATGATTGTTTTTTGGAAACAAGCCTTTAAAATTTTTCCAGATTAAAGTATTTTCTTTTGTATTGGCCTTTTTGTTATTAAATTGTTCGAACAAATTGACCTGCAGCCCACAATATAGTTATTAACATATGCTAGTTTAGTTTCTGATTGCGAAATCAACCTCAATCAAAATTAACATTACGATCTTAGATAATACAAAAAATGTGGGTATCGCAATTGTGTCACTCTAGCTATTACCGCTAACGGCTATTTTCTTTAAACTTATTTGGAAATGCCTATATTTTTTGTTCTCTTACGACTGAGCGAGTTGATCCAGCAAGACTTCCCTTACATCGTCGTCCATAAAGCAATATGAGCTCAAGTCTCCTGAGGTTATATACATACAAACCTAGCTAGTCATACATAAAAGTTATACCTTTATTTCTTTCAACTGCAGACGTAATGGTTAGTGCGTAGGATTATTACGCGTTCAATTCCCACCCTATGTCACCTAACATTAGAAATGATTTTCACGGGTTAATGCCTCTTACGAGGAATTGACATATCCTCCAATAGTATCTTTTGTCATGAATAAAGTGCTTCTCAACCAAGCCGTTCGGATTCAGCGGAAAATTGTAGATTCCTTGCATTTCTGCCAATAATAAGCACACAGGAATAGTTGAGAGTTGTAAGTCAATAGGCCCTGGTTCTACACGAGCTGTCGCGCCACCTAATTTATTTATTATTTTGTTTTAATACAACAGCAAGTTTGGATTCTGCTCTCTATCTGGATCTATTTTAAAGTAAGTAAGTTCCATATGGATCTTTGTGGATAATAAAATGCGGATAATAATGCAGGAATGCCTTGCGTCCTAAAATCTTGTCAATTAAGACAGTGTTTTTCAGTAAACCACCAGCCCACTCTTCCCAGCTTGCCTTCAACTAACACAGTTTTTTATACAGCTAGGGTAGTTCTCGTTGTTCGTATGTTCTGTCCGGCAGCTCATAGAAATTGACTTTGGGGTAATTGCATTTTTTTTTCTGTCGGTTGTTGATATGAATCCTTTGTTGGAAAATCTGATCTAGCCTTGATGCGAATCGTCATGAGGCGCTCGTTCCCATATTCAAATCTCAAAACTTCTTGACCAACTTTCCTTCCAACGACGAATCGACATTTTAATAAGCACTGCCTTTGCGGTCACAATTTTTAATCTTATTTTTCTGGGGCCCGGTCCATCCTATTGCTTTTCTTGTGTAACGATGACAGTCTAGGCCTTAACACGTTACGTACGTTGGAGAGGTTTATTAATTAGCCTTCTAGCTAGATTACTCATGTGTGCTTGTTGTGGCAGAAACCTAGTATTCTACGTACACATCCGAAGGTTGTAGTTCTTATTTCTTTTGATCGGTTCGTTATGTGTAAATTCTCCGTATTTGAAGCTTGTTGTGATGTTGGTTGTAATTGTTAGCAATATAGAAAAAACACTTGTCAACTAAATTTTTTTGAATATATAACAGTAATAAACTCCTTTAGCATAACTTTAAAAACTGTAAAAATCACGATATTTTTTGCTTTTAAAAAAGCACCTGAAGGAAGAATCTTACTACAATTAAACTAGATATCTATTTCACGCGAAAAGAATGATCATTTTATAAAGTTAAATTTGTTTTAATATTTTAAATTAAACCCTAACCAACAATGAATTAAAAGTTTCATTATAATTTTTGGTGCTCAAACTCAAACTCTTCATCCGTTTTCCGAAATAAGCTTGGGTTTTCGAATAATTCGTTTTTTTTTCGTAGTATTTGAGCCCTTTTAAATGAGATATTAATAACTTTCTTGGCAGTTGTATATTCAGATCAATGGCGCGCAAAAGAACCTAAGTGCTGCAAACTGAGTTGAAACAATGCGGTCATAATCTTTGCGCCACCTGCTCTATCGATCGGTATATGTGTTAGGTCTAGCGTGCGAATGGTGACGAAGTAGTGTGCCGAAAGCGGTACATGTTTTTCTGATGGTCAGTTTTTTGCGTACAACCCCCCAGACGTACGAGAAAGACAAAAATCCAATCTTATTTATGATATAAGTTCCAATTTACAATGCCAGCCGCGGGCATTCGATCAAATGAAATCTCAGTCTTTTATATTAAACATTTAACTCTTGCTGTAAATACATTATCCACTCCATTATCCTTTTCTGTTCTTGTATATTTTCAGATCACAAGAGGCCTTTGGAAAAAGTATGGTGACAAGAGGGTTATCGACACTCCAATCACAGAAATGGGTTTCGCTGGTATTGCTGTCGGTGCTGCCATGGCTAATCTCAGGCCAGTTTGTGAATTTATGACCTTTAACTTTGCCATGCAAGCCATTGATCAAGTAAAAAAACAATTTATTCAGAAAATCTCTTAAGTTTTTTTTTTTTGACAACAAAAATTTGAGCTTAGATTATCAACTCGGCTGCCAAAACATTCTACATGTCGTCGGGTGTTGTTAATGTGCCCATTGTATTCCGTGGACCTAATGGAGCAGCTGCTGGTGTAGGCGCTCAACATTCTCAATGCTTTGCAGCATGGTACGCTCACTGCCCTGGACTTAAAGTAATCTCTCCCTATGACGCAGAAGATTGTCGCGGTTTGCTTAAAGCCGCCATTCGTGATCCCGATCCAGTTGTGTTTCTGGAAAACGAAATCTTGTATGGTGTTCCATTCCCGGTGGATGATAAAGTTTTGGACAAAGACTTTTTGTTGCCAATTGGCAAGGCGAAAATCCAGAGACCTGGAAAGGATGTAACGATCGTTGCACACTCAAAGGCCGTAGAAACATCTTTGTTAGCTGCCGCTGAATTGGCAAAGAAAGGTATGAAAGAACTGCTACATTTTATGATGCACTAATAATTTACATAACCTTTCAAATTCATAGGTATCGAAGCTGAAGTTATTAACCTCAGATCAATTCGTCCATTAGACGCAGAAACTATTTTTAATTCTGTGAAAAAAACCCACTTTTTAGTTACAGTTGAAAACGGGTGGCCAACAAGCGGTATGAGCAAATATTTCTTACAACAAATCTCAAATGTATATTTATTGTAATATTAATTGTTATTTTTCTTCTTTTTTTTCTAACAGGCGTTGGTGCAGAAGTCTGTGCACGAGTCATGGAAGATGAAACATTCTTCCACTTAGATGCTCCAGTGTGGCGAGTATGTGGTAAGTATTCTCAAATAAACTAAATATTACGTTCAGAATAGCTTTATAATGTATTTTTTTTTTTTTTTAATAAAAGGTGTTGATGTGCCGATGCCATATGCAAAAACACTTGAAATAAATGCAATTCCACAAGTCAAAGACATTATTGCAGCCGTAACCAAAATTCGCGGCAACAGGAAATAATACAACGATCTAAGGAAGTTAAATTAAATTTTATTTGTTATTAGTGGATATGAGAAGCTGCAGTTATCCCTTCGGATTTGTATAAATAAATTATTGTACAATATTTTTTGGTTTCGTATAATCGAAAACAATCAAAGAATTTTTTTGTTTTTTTTTTCTTTTATGATTTGATGACGGGTAACGAGAAGATATTCAGCCCATATCAGGTATCCCGTTCGGCGAAACTTTTTCCCAAATCGTAGAATTTATGATCGAGCTATCCGTTCCGATTCGGACAGATCAAATGCAATGCTCGATAACACATTAAAAAAATAATTTTGACAGCCTCGCGTTATATTGTTAATAAATTATGAAATGAACACAGCTTTTTGCCATTTCTGCCACGAGCTTACTAGCATTCCTTCATCAAAATATACACTTCCTGTGGCTTCACGGACTTGTATTTTTAAAATTGAAAGATTCATAAATCAGCACAGCCTATATGTACATATATATATTAAGCAAGATTTTAATTTTACCACGTTAGAAGTTTATAAAAGCTTGAGTTGCGATTATTTAGAAAATTGTATATAAAGAGTTCAGTGGAACTGTGTTGGTAGTACCAAGTTAGAATTTTTATTCATACTCAATTTATGATGCAAAACAACTAAACTCGATTTGACTTTTTAATCTACAAAAAATCAACGACAATCTAAGGTTCTTTGTGGATTGGCGATCGACTTTACCGTGTTTTTTTAAAATTAATATAACATACGCTGATAAATTTTATCTAATTAAATTAATTATACAAAATTATTTCCATATACTCTTTTCAAGGTAAAAACATGCTATGCAGTTAGTTTCTTTATTACTTATCTATTCGAGCAAACAGTGAGATCACGCACATTCAAATTGCATTTAGTCCACAAATCAACAAATGAAACGAATAGATTAAGAACAATTTTGAACAAAATATTTAAAAAAAAAGGGGAAAACAAAATTAACAAAATACATATTAATTGGAACATTTTTCTATATTTGAAGGTTATTTATACATTGCCACTCACTTGAATAGCGCCCCAATTGTGAATAATGTAGCTAAATATTATTCGAGTATCGGAATTAGTACCGGAGCATTATTTTTATATTTTTAATATCTCTTTAATTCATGCATTGGAAATGTTCCGTTAAATAGTTTTGTTGAGTTCATTGAAATTACTGTGAAAATTTGGTTTATTTAGGTTCACTTCAATAGAACCCCTCTATATTATTAGTTTTCGTGTAAAATTCAAGGCAGGTAGCTACCATGAAATATTCTGTGATTTCTTTCAGTCATCCGAAGATAATTTCAGTCAAATGGTCATGCTAAATAATTGGCAGGGAACGAGAACGCTTAATTCTAAGATTACCGGGTAACGATTAAGCCATAAAGAGCAACGCTTTCTGTCTTCCTAAAATAACATGGAGTAAAGAATGTTACCGGGTAGTTTTCTCCAGTAAAAAAATGCAATATAGAGGACCCTGATGGATTTGACTACTACTTCCATGATTTTCAAAGAACATAAATTGGATCGTTGGCACAGCCGCTTGGGCGGTGTTATGGTTTGGAGAGCCAAAACTATGTCACTAGGCGTATTTTTTTTGGGATTCTAAATTCCCAAAAAAATGCATCGGCAGTAACCTGGTTTTTTTAAATTCACATTTGGTACTACCGTGGTCCTGTCAAAATAATTCGAAATTTAAAAAAATCTATCCACAGTAGGATTCTACTTTAGCTTTTATCGGCCGTAAAAAAAAAAAAAAAAAAATTGTATTTGTAATGCATGTAAAATCGTACTATAAAAGCTTTTCCAATAAAACACACCTACTATGGAGTTCTAGTTCCTGACTCTTTGTATGAATGCACAATCTTTCATTGGGGTACTCGAGAAGGTTTTTCCTTCCATAATTAAATTGTTTGGTGATTTACGTTAGAAATTGCAGCATAATACCGCACCCATTCACAAAGCCAGGGTAGTAAAACTATTCCTTGAGTGCCAAAAAGTCTTATTGTTGGATTGGTCACCATACAAGGAAGACCTGAACATTATAGAAAATGTTTGTTGTGTGGGGCCTGCTCGTGAAGCGTATGAAGCATGAAGTGTATGACTCATAAAATTAAATTTTTTGTTTCCCCAAACAACTCAACAATCGATAAGTTTTTTGTCAGTTTGAAATGAAACTCAGACATAATTACTACAAAAGTTTTATATAAAAATACTTAAATTTAGTTTAACAAAAAACGAAAATTAAATAAATTAGTTAAAGTAATTTGAGGGAGTTCAATGACAATAAAATTTACTTTACGACAGGTACAGTTATTGTAATAGCTAAGCCATTACAAATAAGGACCCCAACCAGCGTACATCGCTGCTAAATTATTAATATCAGTAGCTTCATTTATGAGAAATTCTACTTGTCCCTCTGTTGACAATGGCATTCGATTTGCTCCTCTTCTCTGGACCTATTAAAACAGTAACAGAAAATCAACATAAAATACAAAAATGATTGTTAGTAAAAATTATTACATATCCATGAAGTCTCTCTTCAATTCGACTGACATTTTCCATAGCCTGTGGATCTGTTTTCTCAATATTATTCCCTGTTTTTTTTCCAAGTCTACTCAAGTCATATACAAAGGGTTTCAGTACGGACATTAAGGTTTTCTTTTGTTTTTGTAGGACTCTTAAAGTAATTTCACAGCATTTTCGAAAGAGACCTTCAATACCAAGGGTACCCATTGCATGAACCATATTCTGAGTCAGCCTAAACGGAACTCTTTCTGGAATGTTAAAGCTTTCACCCTTATTGAATAAGCAGTTAAAATCCACATGAACCGATTCACCATTAGTTTCATCGAACAGAATATTTTCTCCATGACGATCACCCAGTCCAAGAATATAGCCAACCATTGACATAACAGCTATGGTCTTGATATATGAACTTCGTGCTTGATACCAATTATGTGGTGTGGAGAACTGAAAAATAAACCACTCGTGGAACACAGGAGGATGACGTGTTAAGAGAATATTAAAAACTTGTTTCTTTTTCTCAAGTTTTTCTTCTTTGGGAAGAACAAAAGATCGAAGTTCCTTATCAGCAACACCAAGCTTACGTGATCTATAAATACCCATTAGTATGACTCTTAAGGCTGTTAAATTTGGCAACCACTCAATTAAGCCACAATCTTCGTTGAATGGGATCGCTGCATAGGTTCGAATGTGAAGACGACGCTGTCGAGCTTGAGGATCCTAAAACAATGTAAAAAAAAACCTTAACAAATAATTTGAGAGTAATCGAGTAATTTGTTGCTTACCAAACGCAGATATCTCTTTAGCAATGCATTGAACTCCATTAATCGATAGTCAAGTCTCAGATCGTCCTTGGGCTTTAGCATAGCCGTATACTCTTTGCCATCACTACACAAAAAAACAATCTTTTTAGGCAAAGCTTGAGATCGCAGCACTACAACATCCTCTTTAATTCCACAGATATATACTTGCTTGTTGGGAAATGGATTCACCGGTGTTTGATTGGTGTCAGAATCATCTACCTGGCCAGATCGATTGCCATTAAGGAGTGTTACTTGCATGTGCTTATCGAATGGCAAAAGAATTTCTGAGAAACTGGGATCTTCAAATAACTTCGGAAGCCTCGGAACCAGGGTTCGAACATTGAGCTCACTTTGCACAAGTCCGACAGTATCTTTAGTTGTCAACTGTATGAGCTTCTCTGACAGGGAGTTAAAGTCATCGACATATTTGATAATTTCACGTTTGGAAAGGCGTTTGTCACTCAAAATCAGGCGACAGCGTTTAGCTCGCATTGTGTAGGATGACTTAAGAACTGGCAGAAGCATCCACAATGATTGGTGGGGATATTTTTCCAAAAGAAGAATAATAATCGTCTTGAGAACTTCAAACACCGCCAACGATGGATGACAGATTCTACTCAGTATCTGTGAAAAGGCCGAGTAGAATATATAGGTGGGCAGAATGTCACAGCATTTGCTAACTAATTCGGTCATTTTGGCGCAGGTTTGTTGAATTGACATGTTGGGAATATCGTTTTCTCCAACTTGTGATGTAAAATCAAACCAAATGCTAAGCAGGCGTGGCATAG
The DNA here is from genome assembly GCA_929447395.1 of Epistrophe grossulariae. Lineage (NCBI taxonomy): Eukaryota > Metazoa > Arthropoda > Insecta > Diptera > Syrphidae > Epistrophe > Epistrophe grossulariae. The sequence continues at coordinate 149,210,692 of OV839567.1, read as the reverse complement.
ATTGGTACATACTCTCGTTGCCGGCTTTCATGGCTCTAGCATAGTAACCCATGATTTCATAAAGCATGTTCTTTCCCGACTCTGAGTTTTGCTCTGCTTCTGATTTAGTTGCATACATCTTCTCTAAGTACTGCGCCATGTGGACTAAGCATTTTTCTGAATTCTTATTACCGGCAATGGCTTGCTTGAAGTAGTAAAGATTTTGTTCTGCACAAATTTTCATCGATTCTGCGCTATAAGTTGCCTGTAAAAACTTTGCCTCTGAATACAGTAGGCGATTTGATTTATCTTGGGTGGGAATATTTCCGTTAGCTTCGATTTCGTTAATCTTTTCGGAGATAAGTTTCAACGATTTAGTTTGATCGCCACTTTGCCAGAGAAGCTTTGCTTTTTCGATAAACAACGCTTCTGGGGCGTATTCTTCTGCCTTCATGATGGATAGATTTGCTTGTTGAAGACCTCCTGCTTCGCGGTTCATTTGAATGCTTCGGATCCAAAGCCTTCCCATTTCTTCATCGATGCATTTGTTTATAGCCATCGAGACGTCACCTCTCACTGTATTCAAAAGGTTTTTGGTTTCACTGAGGAGATTACGTCGCAGACAAAGAAGAGGTTCGAGAATTCGCACTGTTGGCTGAAGGAAGCATAAACGAGCATTCCAGTCTGAAAAGAACTCCTTCACAGCTACAATACATTTAGCCTCGTCTGTTTCATTAACGACGAACTGTACCAGCGTCTTATTCTTCTCAACATCGGTGAGCAGCTGAAGTTTGAGAATTTCGGTGTATGCCTTGTGATAGGAGTAGTGCTCGGCACCAATAGTTTTCAAAGTGCTCAGGATGTTCAAACGGATTTCATCCATTTCGGATTGAAAATCAATCAGCTGAATGTTATTATTGCGGAAAAGACGAATTGCTTTGGCACACTGGACATTCCACATCATTGGATTCTTGCTTATCACTGGATCTTCCAACATCCTTTCGATGTCATCATAGCAACCAAGGCGAAGCAATGGCTCGAATTGGCATTCTTTGAAGAAGTCATCTGTATAGCGTTCGGAGAGCTTCTCCCACAATCCACTAGTGATGTTTAACACGGTTTCTGGAAGATCCAAACGCAGATAACTATTGATGATGCCAAGTACATGTTCCTGTTGTACTTGTTCAGGACGAATCATGATTTGTTCATAACATGCAATGTTCTCTTGTGGTCGATCGATGATATTATTGACCAATATTTGCTCTGGCAGTGTTAAACTTGTCTTCTTCATGTGCATTGCACCCTCAACCGAGTCAGGATCCAGAAGCTCTGCATATATTTCAATGAGAAACGAAAGATGGTCTTGCAAGCGTGTAGCCTTATTGTCTTCTATGAACAATTCAAGGAACAACAATGCTCTTGCATACTCCCCGCAGTTAAAATTAGCCTTAGCCAATTGACACTTGTCAATTTTGCCGAGAAGCTTTTGTATCATTCCATATTCTATTTGGGTGCTTGAAACCTCTGCTGTTGTAGAACTCACCCGTGACCATTCCCTTGTCCAACGGTAGAGGAAATCAATTTGTTCGAAGCAGATCTTTGCACAAGCATCGTCTACGTTATGAGAGTGAATATCTTTGGCTGGTTGTGTAATTGTTCGAAGTGCTTGTGTAGGACCAATTTCCTTCGACAAAGTTGTATCAATTGCAGCTCTGTTAGCTGCATTCGATCCTGCATTTACTGCCTTCTGAATAACAGCTTGAAATTCCTCAAAAACCAACTGCATTTCTTCTTCCGTGCATTCTTGCAGAGAATGAAGTAGAATATATGGCAAAAAGAGTTCCAGCATATTATTGTCTTTCCGAATGCTCGGAGTAAACGAGCACAATAGTTTTTTTGTGTCTGCATCGCGTACAAATTCAATTACTTTCCATGACCACCAGAATGCCCAATCTTCGTAGGTACGGCAAAAGCTACTTCCAAATACTGGATGAGCTTTGATCTTGTAGCCTTTTTGTGCGACTGTGTAACAAGAACTTAACAACGGTTCCATAATATGCCGCATGCGGACGGGAATAGCTTCCCAGACATTCATTTTTTTGTTATCTTTAGGATTTACCCCTTGAATGGCTAGAATCTCTTGAATAGCCACAGACATATTATCCACATATTTTATATTCTTTTGATACGCTCGACAGAGTTCAGTGAGTGCTGTAATGGCAAAGGCATCTGTATGAATACTAAGCGAAAAGCGCTTTTGTTCTTTGGCATAATTTGGAGACATATAACTTGGATCGATGGCTCCTAATTCACCTAGACATTTTCCAGAGATAAGCTGCAAAGTACGATCAACGTGTTTGCATCCATTCATTAAATTTTCAGCCACAGATTCGATGAGGGGATTCAATTCAGTTTGACCTATTAAATGACTTTTTTGATTATAATTTTATATTGACTTTTTTTTATCTAAAGGAGGACCAGGATGATGATAACTTTTAATTTAAAACTTAAGGATTTGTACCTTAAAAAAATTGTTACCACACCGTAAAGGTAGGTTTGGAAAAAATTTAATTTTACTACTTAATTTAAGGACATTGAATGCATCTGAACACAATTATTGCTGATTATCTTTTTGTCGCCTTAACAAAAATTAATTTTTTTGATTTTTATATTTTAAACGATTTGGCAGGTACTTGAACGCGTGAGATTGATAATTAAACCTTGTTTTCTTACTCAGTCTGGCATATTTTTTATTTTAGAAATTTAAATGAATTTCATGCCATATTTGTTTCATTAGTTGCCAAGTTCAGTTTGGTATCGCATTAGGTATTAGATTTTAAATGATTATGTTGAGAGGTCTCACGCAAACACGACGAATTTCACAAACGTAGATTTAAGATGTAATAAAAACAAATTCACTCTAAGCCTACAAATATTTTTACGGAATGATGGATCATATCATCCTTCTTAACTTCCTAGATTAGTGTATGGTCTTGAAAGAATAATACAATTTTCAAAAAAAATTACTTTTCCTTAAATAACTGGTACCTACTCTGTTATCATACATAAGTCCCTTTCAAGAAGTAACATTCTTTGTACAAAAAATGACAGATGGAATTAAAATAAATGTATTTAAAGAAAAAAAAAACTCACCCACAATAAAGGTGTTCAAATCCGCTCTGTTCTTGATAAAGAACTCTTTCAAATACTTCAATGCCCTTATGCGAACTTGCAAGTTTTCATTGTTTATCTGCTTAATATAGAATTTAAGCAAGTCTTCAAATTTTCCCGTTCGAAATAGTGCTTCTGTTTGTCTTCGAACGAAACTTTTCAATTCAATTGACACATCCATGTCTTCAATGAAGTAAAGGTCAGGCATATAAGTTCCCAATAAGTTTCCATTTTCAAGAATTAAATATTTATAAATTGTATCAACTTCTTTTTCGTTTGTTTGAAGAAGTGGTTGTAAAGAAACTACAATTCTGCTCAACGAGGGGCCAAGTGCTTGAATATCAACAATATGCAAGAATGTATTCCAGATTTTTAAACCGATTGCTTTAAGGTTCTTATCATCTAATGAAATAACAGATGTTAACATTGCAATTATTTTATATCGTGATTGTGTGACATGTCCAGCTCCGACAAGACGAATAATTTGACCCAAACTATACAGAACATCTTCCTTAAGAGATTTCTCAAAATTCGGATCACTTAGGCATGTTTCAAAATATGTAATAACTCCGAGAAATCTTTCGGCTATGAATACAGCAAATTCTTCTGTTGTAGCAGTTTGGGTTCGGGTATTATTCGTTTGAGTTTCTCTGGAGGATTTATTCAAAAGAAGGCAACTGAATGCTTGCATTACGAATTCTGGTTTTCGATTGTAAAAAATTAAAAATTCAGACACTGTTTGCTGTTTTTGGTAAATAAAAGCAAAAATGATATTAGACTAAAATAAAACAACAAATACAATAAGCGATATTTACCCTCACGTCAGTGTGCATCAAACTTGAAAGCGATGATCCAGTGCATCTTACCAATAAATCAATACATTTGTTACCAACTTCCGGACTTTCATTCAGATAAATATGTGAGTATATATTCAAAAACGAAGCCGTCAGAATATGAGATATGGAATTATCGGTTGCCTGGGAGAGCTGAACTAATAGGCCCTTACATCGGTCTTCCTTTACACAATAAGGTAAAATCATGGCGGTAAGGATTTTATAATATTTGCAGATGAATTCTTGACTGCACAAAAAACCGAGCATCGTTACCAGCTGTAATACAAAATTTATTTAATTTTTGTATGTTGTTTAGGTATTTTGATGGTACTTTGGGTTTTGAGATAGTTTAATAAAAAAGAAATAGTACAGAATGCAACTGATTCGTAGAAACAAACATTTTAAAAATTGATCGAAATATAATTTAAAAATGTTACAAGAACCTAGAGCCGAATGACAAACTAAATTTAATCTTCCCAAGAGGTTTAGATGCATTGAACTCGAATCGATTGGAATTGCTCAGTTCCATTGCAAATTGAGCAATTCGAAATATTCGAATGCTAAAGCTCAATTTGTTTTTTCAAAGCTTCATCACGAATTATTTTTCCTTTCCCGTGGAACACATGGCTTTATTTTTTGGGTATGATTGTTTAATATCTCGTTTATGGGCCATCTTCGAGTCTTTTATTTTGATTTTATATGCATATTGTTACGCTACGGACCCAGAAGTTTTCACAATTTCTTATAAGCTGTTTTTGGTTAAAAACGCACTGGGGTTTATGAGAGAGGAGATATTGTACAGGGTGGCCATCCTTTTTTATCTTCATTTTGATATGCATATAGGTATGCTAAGGTGCCGTCGTTGTCCACATTAACTAATATCTTGTTTTTGGTTAAAAATACTCTGACAGTAGACATTGCACTTTTTCTTTGTACATTGGGTGGCCATCTTAGAAACCTTCTTTATAGTATGCATATTGGTAAGCTACGGTCATAGAATTGTCCACATTAGCTTATACCTCGTTTTTGGTTAAAAACGCACTGGGGTTCATGGGTGAGAAGTTATTGCACTTTTTTCTATCTCTGAGATCTATGGGTGAAGTGATATTGCACTTTTCTTTGAGCATTTTTTTTCATTTTTCATTTGAGTAGGCCATCTTCGATACCTTCAATTTGGTATGCATATTGGTATGCTGGGGTGCCTGGATTTTCTAGAATAGCTAATACCTCGGTTTTGTAAAAAAAAATGCTCTGGAGTGCTTAGGTTAGGAGATATTGTGCATCGGGTGGCTATCTTCAAGATCTTCATTTTGATATTCATATTGATTGTCATGGTGCATGGATTATCCACAATAGCCTATACCTAGTTTTTGGCTAAATATGCCCTGGGATGCATGGGTTCGGAGATATTACAATTTCTTTTTGCAACGGGAGGTCTGTAAGATACCTTTTTTTGGTATGCATATTGGTACGCTACGATCTCAGAATTGTCCACTTTGTCGCTTTTGGTTAAAATCTTTCTGGGGTACATGGGTGGAAAGATATTGCACTTTTTCAAGGTATAATTGTTTGGGTAACACCTCGTATAAGGTAAATACAATTAAATTTGGTTTATGAAATAAACCACTGCCTACTTAAAAAATACAGTGTTATTTTTTGTATAAGGTTTGATCTGAAGTAAATTAATTTATTATTAAAAAAACAATATAAAGGAAACAGAAAAAATGAGCTGCTCTACACAACTATTAAATCGAATGGCAAAGGACATTATTAAAAATGTAACAAAATTTAAATTTATATCTTTAATAAGTTATAAATATAAATATAATGTTATAAATTAATTCTATTTTAGATGGCAGTTTTAATACCAACAATACAAAAATGAGGAAGAAAAACAGAAACTTTTAAATGATCTTTTGGATTCCTGTCATCTTTTCTACAAAATAAACGATGACAACGAAGATTTACTTAAGTTCTACTTCATGGGTTTATGGACTATATAAATAAGTGGTATGCTTATCTCTTTTATTTTTTAAGAACTTTCTTAATACATATTTGTTGAAGATCTACTATTATTTGTCTTTTCATGAGGTCAGCGCAGTTTATATTTGAGAGCTCGCATAAATTCAAAAATTTAACTTATTCGTCAAGGGAATTTATCTTATCTCTGAGATTTGTTTAGTGTATTGAGAAGTGTTTATTTAATCGAGACATCCTAAACGATTTTATTCTCAAAACTCTTAATAAATCAAAAACAATACATGCACAAAAGAGTGAAACTTACCCCATTTAATGATCTCAAGAGTCCTCTTCCAGTCGATAAATATGTATGAACTACCAAATCTACAATCAAATTCAGACATTCATTTCGGTACCAATAAAACAGCTGGATTGGTTCTAATTTGTAATGAGCACACATATCTAATCCACATTTAAAAGCTTCTTTCTCAATACCATGCACACGTCCAATGAGAAAGAAAAATGTCATTTTGAAAAAGTTAAATTTCCATTGTTCTGGGATTTCACCAATGGCAGCCACAACTTCAATCAATTGCAAAACTTTTTTCTGTTCGATTTCATCCTTCTCTAGTGATTCTTTGACTGCTCGTAAAATAACTTTACCAACTTTAGGCAACAAACGAAATTCATTGTTTTCGCATGTTCTAAGTAATAGAGATTTAATGAGTTCTGGTATTAGACAAGAGTTCATCAGGAGTTGATTTTCAATCTTGGCTGGATGGAAATGATTTACAGCGAATATACCATTTCTATTGCTAAATACATTTTTACTTCCAAGCTCATTTAATACAAATGTGAACGTTGATTCGTTCATATTTTTGTCTTCATACGAATACTTTATAAGAACAGCCGATTTTTTCTGGAAGTAATATTTAAATACTTCGTCGTTTGGATTCTCACACGTATCGCAAAGGAAATCATATTTATTATGACCCTCACAACGGTATTTGAAGATGTATACGTAACCAAGTGCAGAACAACAAATTGATTTGATTTTGGCCAACTCTTCTAATCTGAGTTCTTCCGTTTTGTTAGAATTCTTATATTCCGTACAAATGACTGGAAGTATAGACATCACAATTTTTGTCATGAATAAAGCTCCATTCGCTAGGAAATCCAAAACCATTTCAATGAGTTTTGATTTTACCAAATCTGTGTTTTTCTTCGTTAGGAGTATTTCAATTTTAGAAAGAAAATAATTCCTTGTTGCGAAATCTAATCGATGATGTGCTACATTTGCCAAGGCTTTTAATGATGTCTCAATCAGCTGGCTTTCTAGAAGACTCCTGTCTTGTGAAGTCTCAGTGTGTTGTTTTTGAAGGTAAACAAAAATCATATCAATTAGCTGTACACTGACTTTAGCTGCGGAGAAATCAAGAGGACTTGTTGTACTTAGCAGTAAACCACTTATCTCAATGCAATTAAGAACTTCATCTAAATTCAAATATTTTAAATCTTTGTTTTGTAAAAACATTGACACAGCCTCTTGTAAGTTTTTCGAATTTAGTACTACACTGTTTAAAGACTTAATTTGTAAAATTTCTTTATGGTTCTTGTACGATTTATATATTTTGAATTGCCTCACACTTAGAGCCTTATGCTCTGCAGTTGCAATTGTGTTCAATACCAGTTTGAGACTTTCGTAGTTCGTTCGAATTGCTTTCAGCTCTTTAATGAGAATATTTTCGATACCTTCTAGCATCTGAGTTAAAGTTGTTATGTTGCCATCTTCTGAGACGATTTCAAATAGCTTAAATATCTGATGTTCCGACTCGACCAATTGTAATAGATTCTGGTCAGATAATACAATTCCAGTTTTCTCATGCAATTGAATAATGTAATCAAGAATAACTGATTTCAATTCGGTTTTTGCACCAAATCTTTGTTGATGTTTAATTAGCGAAAATATAATGGACTTACTGAATTTAATCAAGATCGCAGAATCGATTTCACTGATAATGAAGTTTTTATAATTGCACTTAAACAATTCCAATGAGATGCTTGTAAGCTGTAAATGGGCATGTTCTTCTAGAAATCCCAAAGTAATCCAATTGGCAAGGTTTACCCATAATTGATTACATTTACCAATTAGAGCTAAATAGTCGTTAGTCAGAGTGTTTTCCAATTCGAAGAGATTATCAAACAATCGAGTACCGTAACTTATGGTTTTTAACTTGGTTTGGCAATTTAGGGTTTGATATGAATCCAAAAGATCTTTTAATATCCCCACAAATAAGTTTCGATGAGTTTGAATCGCTAAGTCTATGGTATAAGTAAGAACTTCTATTAGACATATCATAGTGGGACCTATCATTTTGAATTGCAAAATGTTCTTTCCGAATTCGAAGTTTTCATCGATGTCTTCCATTTGTCGGGTATCTCTACAAGTAAATGTGTGGAGTATTTGGATCCCCCAGTTAGATCCACATGAAAATTGAATTAATGTTTTCAAACTCTGGCCGTAATCGTCAAGGAGTTTGTCAAACAGTTCTGGTCTGTGTTGGTGGCAGAAGCTGGTTAGTTTTTTCTGGAGGAGCATTGATTGTTTTTGAATTCTAGCAACACGAGATTCAAAAGTTCAATAAATATACCAATTTATGTATTGTGTTTAAAGCTTACCTTTTACTGCGTTCATTTTCGGAAAGAAAGATCAATTTGTTAAAGAGGAACACAATTAATGCTTTGGGAATATCATCTTCAGTATCAAAGGGTTTAGAGAATAGCTTTTTTTGAAACAATATTTTATCGAGTAATTCAATGACTTCAGTCAGATTTGGATTACCTGAAGTCATGATTTTGTAAACTCGAGTACAAACTTCTTTGGAAATGCAATTATTCATAATATTTAAGTTTGGGAAAATGAGTTTATGAATTTAAATATAAACTTATTTAAATGTTAAATACAAAACTTAACAGACGAATTATGAATGAAGCCACTTGTGTCTTGTAGTTTGTACACAAAAAGAATTACTGTTCACACTTCAAATACGCTTCACATTTCATTCACAACAAGAAAGTTACATATAAAAGAGAAACCAACAAAAAAAACACAATCCAATTCAACTAGCAAGTAGTAAAGTAACAGGTGTAGAATTTTGCAATTTTTCTTCGATTCTTTTTCGTAAACTAGCATCAAAGAAAAAGAACAAGAATGCCCATAGTAATTAACATACAAAATGGATATATACATTATATGTATGTATATAGGTATATATGCATTTTGTACATACATATTATCAATTATGTAGAATGTACAATGTACAAAGCAACAAAACATATTTTTTCATGAGAACTTTTTTGTTTACTACAGTACCGACATTTACTTTCAGTATATTGCTTGTCTATAGTCGTTTTACTGGTCAATATTCAAATTTTGAATCAACGAGGCATCCTGTTTTTTATCAGGCCATATTTCATTAAAGTTGACTAAAATTTGAAAACAAAAATAAATTTCTCGAATTGATTTTGCTATAGGTCGGTATCATACCTAGGAGGTACCTACAGTGATGGTCAAATGACCTCACATTGGACAAATATTTAAAAAAACATTAAAAAACTTGTGACCATTTAATTTTATATTTTTTTTCACAACGTAGGTATTAGTCTGTAATTCGTGACTATATATAAATTTAACTTTAATTCCTAACTTATTTGTAAAAAACTAAAACACCTGCACCCTATTTATGTCTAGTTAGCAAATTTACCGTTTACTTGTAAATATGCTTCAAAATTTCTCTAAGATATTCTAGCAACCAAAAAATATGTGTTTTAAGATCAAAAGTTTAAATAAAAAGTAAAGCTGTGAGCCTACGGCATATAAAAAGCCCAATACGTTTGCGACTCTGACGTCACGCAAAAGTCGCAAATTTGATGGAAATTCTATATCTGTGTATATCAATGGTCGCGAACAACTGCATATAGAGGTGTTCACACGATATGCAAAAACTGTCACAAAAGTCGCAAATGCATTTGCGATCATAGTGCTCGCATATCATAACGTGTCCGCAAATATGATCGCAAATGATTTGCGGACTATATGCGACACCCAGGTCGCAAATATAAGTTTGCGACTTTCTTTCATATCGTGTGAACACCATCGCATATAATTAGTGACATTTTGCGAGCATATGCGACCATATGATTTCAGACAATATGCGACCAAAGTCGCATATGATGACGTAAAAATGACTCGAAAACGTTTGCGACTTTTATATGCCGTCTGCTCATAGCTTTAGATTTTTAAAAATTTTTCATGATAACCAAGAATCGAGTCGATAACAAGAGTCTTCGCTTAAAAAAGACTTTTTTAAGGTTCAGTATTAAAAAATACCTTTATATTATGTACCATACACATAAATAAAAAAAACTCAAACTTACCGCATTCAAAGTCCTCAACAGCCCTTGTCCTTTCTTCAAGTAAACATGTGTAGTCAAATCCACCACCAAACTAATGCATTCTCTCTTATACCAATACCACAATTGCATAGGTTCAACTCCATAATTAGCACACATTTCCGTTGCACATTTAGCCGCTTCATTACTAATGGCCGTTTCACAACAAATCGTATAGAAAAAGGTCATTTTGAAGAAATGGAACAACCAAATCTCTGGAATTCCATCTATATTCGCCAAAACTGATATTAAATTCAGCACTTTCAATTGATCTTCGTCTCGTCGTTCGAGGGAGTCGTGAACTTTGCGTAATATTAGAGCACCGACTTTTGGCAGCAAAGGAAATTCTTTATTTGACGATGTCCTAATCAATAGGGCTTTGATTATTTCGGGTTCGAGGTGCGGATTGGAGAGGACTTGATGTTCAAGTTTAGACGTTGAAAAGTGATTTATTGCAAAAATTCCACTTTTAGACGTGAACAATGTTTGGCTTCCAATTGAATTTAACACGAAATTAAATGCTGTTTCTTCAAATGAATAACTAATTGTTGGATTCTGCATTAGAACTGCTGATTTATTTTGTAGGTACTCGGTGAAGTCTTCATAACTTGGTTTTTCACAATCTTCACAAAGAAATTTATATTCAAAGTTCTGATTGTTCGAACGAAATTTGAAGATATTAACAGTTCCTAGAGCCAAGCAACAAATGCACTTGATTTTCTCCAGGGTTTGAGAATTTATTGGACTCTTGACAATAGCTGGAAGCATATGACAGACAATCAGTTTAATTGAAATCACAGAATTCGCTATGAAGTCCAAAAGTCTGTCGTTCAATTTGGCTTTTATCGGTTCATTCTGACAAATTGGGTACATCATGCAAATAAATTCTTTGACGGACTTGTGGAAATAGTTTGACGCATTTGCGTTGAGATTTTGATGTGACACACTGGCTAGAGCATTCAGGGAAACCTTAATTACCTTGTCCTCAATACGACTTATTCCCGGAAAGTTTAGTTGGAGTTTCTGCTTGATTTTCGAATGATGACGCAGGTAGAAGAGAATCAGATCAATCAGCGTTATCTGGAGATCTCCAGAGATAATCGCTATTGCGCTTGTCGATTGGAGAAAGAGTCCACAAATTTCAATGTAGTCACAAAACTCATTCGAACTTAGATTGATTGTTGTCATAATGCGAAGGAATTCTTCGAGTGATTGCTGTAAATCGTTGCAACTGAAGACAATCTCACTGCGGACGTGTTTCTGTTGGAGATCTTTCATGTTTTGACTTGCCAAATGTATCTTAGACTGTTGTTCATTGAGCGACTTGTGTTCCATTTCAACGATTGTGTCAAGAATATTTTTTACAATTGGATGATCGTCTTTAACTCCTTTCAGAGCTCTGGTGAGGACAGACGATGCAATTGTGTTAGGTTGTATCATTCCAAAAAGCTGGCCAATTTGGTGTTCTGCTTGGATCAACTGGATAAAGCTTTGTTGAGGCAGTAAACAACCAGTTCTTTGATGTAGCTCGAGAATAAATTCAATGATTTTGGTCTTCAATTCGATTCGGTTTCCCAATCGATCTTGATCCTTGATAATTGTTCGGAGAATAGCTTCACATGAATTGGTTAAGCTCTCCAACACACTGGTATCGATTTTATCATTTAAATAGGTTTTGTAGCCACACTTGAAAAGTTTCATCGAAGTGCTTATCGCCTGAGTGATACCATATTCATCCAAGAATCCAAAACCAATCCAATTCGGGAGATTCTCCCACAACAGCTGGCAGTATTCGAATAGAATCCCATAATCTACTGTCAGCTTCTGATCCAATTCGAACAGATTATTGAAGAATTTCACACCAAAATCCAGACATTCAAGCTTGGTGTAAGTATCCGATGGTAGGAATAGTTCAAGAACGATTTTGAGAATCTTGTTAAAGAGATTCCGATGTACATTGAAGGAGATGCTCATGGCATAAGCGAGAACTTCAATAATGCACTGCATTGTGAGGTCCACCATGTCTGGGCTCAAGCTGATCTTTTCGAACACAAAATTATCATCGATTTCTTTTAAAAACTGATCATCTTCCGAGATAAATGTGGTCACGATTCGGGGATCTGTATCTGCTTTGTTGCTCGAGTTGTAGCAAACTTCAATGAATTCGCTCAAAGTTGTGCTGTATTCTTTCAAGAGTATTTCGAACAGTTGTGGCATGTGGACGCAACAGAAGGTAAGTAGTTTTTTTTGCAATTGGATATTTTGTTTGCGAACTCTATAAAAGACAAACGGGGAAATGCATTAACATGGGTGCAGTTCTGTTTACTAGGCTAACTATTCCCATACAAACCTATTGCCAAGTGGTCTGCCCGTAAAGGTGAGGAGTTGATTGACTAACCAAATTACGAATGAACGTGGAATGATGCTATCGTGATCGAAACGCATATCGAATGTAGGTTTTTGGGAAAGAACTTGATCCAGAGTTCTTAGAATTGTTGGGACGTCGTTGTTTACTGACTTCATCATGTTGTATACAAGACCCCATATCTTTTCGGGGCGTTTGGTTGACATTTTTTGAGCTTTTTTTAATGGAAATAAATAAAATAATTAAATAAATATGCTGGGTTGTTGGTTTATGTGGAATTAAAAACGTGATAAATGTTGTTTATTTTTTTTTGTATAAACAACAAATATCAGCTGTGAGTTTCTGCCAAAAACTGATTAAACTGTGTTATCGACATCGGAATTAGGGAGTTCAAAAATTTCGACCAATTTGAAAAAATAAAGGTGGAACTGAATGCTTATTTGTTCAAGCTCACTAAGCGGCGCGTCCTTACACGCGTGAAACAAGCGATAATTGTACTAACATTTATTTAAAGCCCTTCCACACTATCCCACTGAGCATTGACTTAAGGCCACTTTACATGATATGATAAGTCGTATGACCTGTCAATTCATTTTCTGTCTAATTTCTCATATGACCTGTCATTTCAGGTAAAATCATAGCACTTGCATTTTTTTCATGTTTACATGTTATGATTAGATATTTTACTTTTGCTTTGATTTAATTGTCAGATAGACTCACTTCAAAATTCAAAACAAGGAAGAATCATGAATTCAAAGAAAATAACTGCAATTTTCGTGATTTCAATTGTTTAAGCACATATAATTAAAAAGAGAAAAATAAGGACGATGAGGAGAAGATCCCTTTGGAGCAGGAAATGGCTCTTAAAGAGAAACGCTGGCGCAGATCACGCAGGGCTTGTAATGAATGAGTTAAGGTTTGATTTTTGTTTTCTTTGCTCCGTCATTTTTATTTGATTTGTCAAATGAAAATAGCCACGGTTCTAATTTTTAAAAAGTCATATGACTTTCTGTTTGGCAAGTCATATGATTTCAATGAATGCATTCAGACGCTTTGATATAATTTTTTTGACATAAAATTTGACAAAGCATATGACTTATCATATCATGTAAAGTGGCCTTTAACTATATATGGACTGCCAGGAGCCAACTTCACGATGGTTCCACCTATAACTAAACGCCGCATAATTTTGAACGCATATCTGTGAAAAAAGTTATAAAATTCTGTGAAACTCAGCGCTTTAGCTGTTCTCACAGAGCATGAAGACCTAGTCAAGAAGGTTCTGGTGACCAAAGAAATTTATCCCCAAGTGCGACTGGTTATGGATCGGTTTTCCGGCCGTGTAGACATCCTCTTTAGTTAGAATCTCTCCAACGACACTCGTGCTAGCTAGAATTGCGTCCAAGTGCATCCTGGCACTTGGCACAAGTAAAACTGTTTGCAACCCATTGACACAGGACGAGTCTTTTCGGTCAACATGTTCAAATTGATTCATGAGATTTTCAAACTAATCGCTGTATTCTCTGCCAAAGATGTGAGCCCCAAATCTCAGTAGTCAACACACAATGGTAGATGTAGAGATAATATGTAGAGATTCCAATCAAGATTCCATTTGTGGCTCACCGTTGTTTCCAACCTCAGTCATTATTTGAAAATGTAATCAGACTGTCACTAGTTGATGTTTCAGCGAGGAACTGCTACGAACCCTCAATCAATGACCGCCAGTGATCCGTCAAAAGTTGTTTCAATGTGCTCTCTAACCATTCTGGTAAGTTTTTATTAAAGATGATGTGGATAAGATTTAAGTTCCTGGAAGATTTTTTCCGTCAAATCTTAATCGGTATTAGGACACACAAATGACGACGACTTTCTTGTATTTTTATTTCCTCAATTGCCATGCTGGTACAAGAGAGCCTGACCAAATTCTCATTTTAGCGATGTTAAAATATCGAGTTTTGGATTGAATTGGAAAACTTTTGGCGGAATTATTTGCTACAAAAAACAACATCAATTAAAATCAATATAATATTTATGTACTTGAAAAAATTATCTCCAAATGCTGTTGAACAACCATTTTTTATCCAAATTTAAACAAAAAATATATTTATAAAAATCAAATTTACCACGCAGGTCGCACGACGCAAAATGTGAAATGAAAATTAAAATTATACACAAACGTCAAAATATAAATTTTAGCAAAAATAGATTACTCAGTTTTTTATAAGAAATAACAATAGATGTCCGTAGTTTCTATGGCAACAAAAATCTTGCTCAGACAAAGTAGGAACAGATGGCACTGAAAATAGTTACTTCTCTTTGCCGCGTGTCCTACCATAGCGCTCATGTCACTAGTGAGAGGTGGAACCATTTTCATTTCGGAATTTGTATGGAAATGACGCTCGACTAGCAGTCCATATATAATAGGTCAATGCCACTGAGTATTAATACATGTCAAAAAAGTGTGAAACAAATTATGTATAATAGTGTGGAAACAAAATATGATATTCCCAGCCTACACGATTTGACATGTGTTAATACATGAAAATTTTTAGAAATGGTTCTAATTCTGTCACACATTTCATCACATTTTTATTGAGGTTAAACTAAACTGTTGTGTGTGGTCAAAAAATGAAAAGAAATTTCTCTCTCACAAATTTGGCAGTAGCATGGAATTCTTTTCCACTTTGTATTAATACTCAGTGGGATAGTGTGGAAGGGCTTTTAGTAGTCTAATACTACGTTTTCATTGGAGCCGAAATGAGCTAATTTCGTAAATTACAGAAAAGGTGTAAATTTGCTAATTTCGTTTGACAGATAACTTCATTTTGAATTTGATTTGGCATTTAATAGCTTCTTTTTCTTGTGTTCTCTTTCTGTTTCTGTTTCTTATACATCAAATTTTGACATTTTCAATGTTTCCACTGGGTTTCCACTGCGGATGCATTCCACTTGGGTGTGTTCATAAGGTTTTTAGGTAATTTCCAGCCTAATTTCGTGCAAATTTGGTTGAAATTACCTCATTTCGAAATGTGAATTTGTATGGTAAATGAGATAATTTGGAAGCGAATTTGGAAATTTTCAGCGAAATTACCTCATTTGGCCCAATGAAAACGTAGTATAAGGGCCAGTTTGTTCACAGCTGAACATCTTTAATCAAGGATTATTGCAACTGGTAAATCATCGAATGTGCAAGGTAATCAAATTTGTTTTTCAAGGAATCGATAATTTAAGTTGTTAATCATGGAAATCGCTAGTCAGCTGATTTTGGTTGATTAGCGCCATTTATTTAGAAGCTGTGAAAGTCATCGTTCAGATTAAACCAATTTTGAACAAACTGGCCCTAAAGGTTCGCACACACGAACGCGAACTTTCGGTGGCGACGACGAAAACAATAATAGGCGTATTTTTTTTCCAAGCCCGAAGGAAATTGGATGAAAAAAACGATTCGGGGCTAAATAATTTACATGTTAAATGCAACAACAACTAATCCCCAATGGGTTTAGCTAAACCCAGATAATTTTCGGGGCTTAGCTTAAGCACGGAGAAAAACTGAATTACCGGCGGGAATTACATACTTGCTGTCTGTAGTTTGCATGGAAACTCCTTTTTTTTCTGTAATGGCGTTTCTGTTTCGGCGATATCGTTTTTTTTCAACCAGTTCCTTCCGGGGTTGGAAAAAAACACACCTAATAACAACGTGTTGTTTTCATTGACAACCACGCGTGTTGTTAGTGTTGTTTTCGTCGTGGCCTCCGAAAATTCACGTTGGTGTGGGGGAACCTTAATACTACGTTTTCATTTCCAAATTCAATTCCAAATTTCCCATAGAAATTCACAATTCAAAACGAGTTAATTTCAACCAAATTTGCACGAAATTTGGTTGACAATTACGTAAAAACTTTATGAACCCACCCAAGTGAAATGCATCCATAGTTGAAACCCATTGGAAACCATTAAAAATGTCAAAATTCGATGTATAGAAAACAGGAACAGAAAAAGTGTTTTGTTTTTGAGGCTGTTCACATTGGACTATCTCATCCGATTTTTTTTGACGTAAGACCCTGTTTAGATTGTGACATGCTCACTACGTAGTGAATAGTCATGTCGTGTCTACACTCAAAATTTCTCAGTCATGAGTATCGCTGAACTCTGATGGAATATCTCTGTATTGAAACATTTGATTCTGAGCACCATGAAACCTGAGTTTAATATTAAATAAATAAGTAGTCGCAAAATATAGAAGAAATTGCAATTTTAGTAATTACATCTCCTTCAGCATCTTTGCTGTTATCAATCCATCAATTCAATAAGCATTTTTTGCGTCTAAGCTTGACCAATTACACACTTTTAATTTTTATTCTCATCTACCTTACCCTGCAACGAACATACCAAAAATGAAAAAATGGCATTAAATGGAACATGTCGGATATGAAACATGACTGCTCACTACAATCTTTATGTTTTCTTCCTGACTGTCGTCTCCCTTTCCACCTCACCGATATCACCTACAAACTGCCGTCACTACGTAGTGGGCAGTCACAATCTAAACAGGGTCTAAGTCAGTCTGGTCTTGTTCAGACACAAATAAGTGTGAACACAACGCGACTCATTTTGACGTCTACAGTTTAAAAAAAAAAAACAAAAAGCTGTCATTTTTTCTTTGTGTTAGTGATTACTGATTTAGTTACTGCGAAAAAAACTGCGATATAAAATTAAAGTTATTTTATTTATTATACATATTATAATAAAAAAGTAATAATATAAGAACAAATATAAGAACAAAATGCACAGAGCCAGAATTGGAAAAAATGCAAAACGATTGCGATGGGCACACTTCGACTATCGTCTGTTGGAATTTGGAAGATTATTTTTCGTTTTTTTTTTTCGATTTCTTCAGGAACTTCGGTTGTTGTGTGGGTTTCTTAAAATTTTGCCAATTTTGATAACAAAAATAATTTTCCGTGTTTCTATTTTCTTGACAGACAAATAGCAAACTAACACCATTACACAGTTCCAAAACAAATGTCACAACGGCAAATGTCAAAAAAAAATCCATAAATTTTTAAAAAATTTAAAAAATCCTGCCTTCCTTGGCCATCTTTTTCTCGCCATGAAGTGGGAGTGAGAAAAAGTACAGAGACGTCAAAAAAAGTCGGAGGAGGCAGTCCAATGTGAACACCGTCTTTAAGTTATTAACTGCCAAATCAAATTCAAAATGAATTATCTGTCAAATGAAATTAAGGTTCCCCCACACCAACGCGAATTTTCGGTGCCGACGACGAAAACAACAATAACAACACGTGGTTGCCAATGAAAACAACACATTGTTATTATTGTTTTCGCCACCGAAAATTCGCTTTGGTGTGGGGGAACCTTTAGAATATTTGCAATGAAAACACTTTTCGTGAAATTTACAAAATTACCTCATTTCGGTTCCAATGAAAACGTAGTATAAGGGCCAGTTTGTTCACAGCTGATCATCTTTAATCAAGAATTATAGCAACAGGAAAATCATGGAATGTGCATGGAAATCAAATTTTTTTTTCAAGGAATCTATAATTTAAGTTGTTAATCATGGAAATCGCTAATCAGCCGATTTTCATTGAGTAGCGCCATTTAGTTAGAAGCTGTTCAGATTAAACCCACTGTGAACAAACTGCGGCCCTAATACTAGGTGTTCATTGGAGCCGAAATGAGGTTATTTCATTAATTACAGAAAAAGTGTTTTCATTGCAAATTTGTTAATTTCCTTTGACAGCTAGTATTTTTCCGAGCTACACTCAAAGGAATTTCTTACCCAAAACAATTATAGGAATTCATTGTGTAGACATCAACGATAGGCGTGTTTTTTTGCAAGCCCGGGGGGAATTGGTTGAAAAACACGAAAGCGGGGATTAGCGACGCCATGACAGTAAAAAACATGAAGTTTTCATATAAACTATCGATAACATGTATGTAATTCATGCCGGTAACACAGTTTTCCTGTGCGCTGAAGTTAAGCCTCGAGAATTCTCTGGGATTAGTTGTTGTTGTATTTAACATGTTAATTGTTTAGCACAGAGATCGTTTTTTTATCCAATTCCCCCCGGGCTTGCAAAAAAACACGGCTAATAGCAGTGTTTTATTTCCCCCCAGATCCAATCCAGATCAGATCATGATAATAAAACAGTAACTTGTTATATACCCAACTCTTTTTTCCTTTTGTTTTTTTTTTATTTGTATATACCCGTTGCATTTTTTCTTTACACTACTGACGACACTTACAAATTAAGGGTGTGTGTTCAAGTTGGATCTTGTGTTGTTTTTGTAATACATGTATTTTGGTTAGCAAATCCAATCTGGTTCGGATATGGGGGGAAATAAAACAGTACTAATTTTTAAAATTGCACGAATAAATCTTTTTTTTTTATTTAAAAAAATAAAATTTTTTTATTTAAAAAAATAAAACTTTGTCTAATAGGTGTGAAAAAATTCTTATAAATTTAAATTGGCTTTAATTTCAACAAATGTAACTGGAGCGATTTTGAAGGAAAGAATTTCACTAGTTGAAAAGTTTTTTAGGTTATCACCTTCGTAACAGTTCAACGTCAATATATGAGATAGTTTTCATTTTTAAGTACCCCTCGTTTTTATTTAAAATATTTTCAATTTTGAGCCTAAAGCCTTAACTATACTGGCCAAAAAAGTGAAAAAGTACAAAGTGAACATTTTGAAACTTATATTTTTTGATAGTTTTTCCAAAACAACTGCGCTAGCAGGAACAAAAATAGTTTTACTTTTGTAATTTTGCAAAAAAGTGACAGTTAAGGCTTAAGGCTTAGCTACATAAGCCAAAAAGTACTGAAGTACAAAAGTAAAAATATTTTTTTTACCGCTAGCGCCGTTGTTTTGTGAAAAAGAATACACAAATTTGTTTTTAAACCAAAATTTAAGCTTTCTGCATCATTTTTATAAGTTTTCTAGTCAGAAAAACTATCAAAAAATCAATTTAAAAATTTTCACTTTTGCACTTTTTCACTTTTTTGGCTTATGTAGTTGAGGCTTTAGTATTAAAAATAATTTACTTATTTGAAGTGAAACAAATAAAACAAAAATAAATTCTTACGTTTAGGACAAACAAAATTATATAAATATATTCTTTACCGTTTCTCATACCAATTTGTTTAAGATATAGGAACAACATGACATTTGGAATTATTGTGTTTAGAGCTTCATGAAATTTAATATTCAAATTCAAATTTTTAAGGCACTTATCGACTTTCAAAATAAAAATTTTAATATTTCAGATTGTTTTTAATGTCGAATTTTTTTCAACAAAAGAATCGATTTTTTTTTCTAAAAGACGATTTTTTTTCAGAACAATTCGAATTTTTCTAGCAAAAAAATAATTTCCAAATTGAATTAGCCAATTCACGTTTCTGAGATCTCACTGAGCAAACGTCTGTCACTTCCACTGAGGAGAAGGAGAAACCTGAAAAAAATTTCTGCTTAAGAAGTCAAAAGCACTCTCCATCTGGTTTTTATAAATTGATCAACATGCGACAAAAAATAATTGAGCAAACGAATCCAAAAAATTTTATGTCGAATTCCTTTCAACAAAAGAATCGAATTTTTTTCTAAAAAGAATCGAATTTTTTCTGTCGTTGAAAGGAATACGAAAAGACGAAAAGAATCGATTTTTTTTGTGATTGTGTGTGTGGCACTAGACAGCAGCAATTTTGAAGTAAAATTTCCAGAAAATATTCAATTTGGAAATTATTATTATTATTATTTGAAAAACAACGCACAAATATTTACTATAAAATTCACCGAAAAAATTCGTTGCAACTAAAAACACAATTTGTTTTCATATTGACATTTTAGAAATTTCAAACCTTGCAAGTGTGTGTGCAAATCGGTGTAAATCTTTCTTGAATCTTGCAAAATTAGCAAGATTTGTTTTGACAAACAAAATTCGAATTGTTCAGAAAAAAATCGATTCTTTTAGAAAAAAATTCGATTCTTTTGTTGAAAGGAGTTCGACATAAGTAAAATTATTAGTCTCAGCTTTTTGACAGCAAAAGTGGGGAATCTCACTGAGGAATTACGTCAGATTACTGAGATTGCTGAGATCTCAAGAAACCTGAACTGGCTAAATATTTTCTGGACATTTTACTTCAAAATTGCTACTGTCAAGTGCCACACACACAGTTGCAATCGATTCTTTTCGTCTTTTCGTATTCCTTTCAACGACAGAAAAAATAAATTCGATTCTTTTTAGAAAAAAATTCGATTCGAATTAGACATAAGATTTTAAAAATATGCACTGAAAATTAGTGTCCCAAAATACATAAAATGCATTTACACCATGCATTTATACTAAAATATTATGTAAAAATACGCTTAACGATTGAATGTCATTTTAAAGGAAACTTCTTGATTTCAAAAATTATCTTACTCATTTCCTTCTATGTTTATCAAAAAGAAATATGTATTTACATAGAAATCCTAGACCTACTTATAATTTTGAATACTCTTATTAATTTTTAATCGAATGCTATAAAACTGCTGGGTGTAAGTCTTTCAGTTTTTAAGAAAATTGAAAATAACAAAAACTACTTTTTTTTCTCAGAAACATTCAAATGCATTTTCACACCATTGAACAATTAAAAGGGTGGAGAGGGCGTGGTTGTGGAAATTTGATTTTTTTTGTCTACTACCAAGTACCAACCATATTAAATTACGTATCAAAAATTTAGAACTCTCTTTTAGGGTTTTTTTGTTTAAAAATGACGGCTAATTCTACAGGAGAAAAAAAAAATGGAAGAAGGCTTCATATAAAATTTGATTTTCTCTTAAGGATTCTGCAACAACTACGTTACATTTAACAAAAGTGAGTAAAGTAATTTGTGCGGTATGGCATTAAAAATCAATCATCAATTTCGGCCACAAGTGAATTAAATTACGTATTTCATTTTTGAAAAAGGTACCTCTAAGAGACAGTTGTACAAATATTTAAACCGTGGTTCAGCAATTTTTATCCACCGATTTTGGCGGATTAATTGAGTTTCAACAGTGGTTTACTGTTCAAGTGTGTGATAGTAACCAATTACATATTTGAACCAGCGTTGAACGTTAGTTAATCCGGTGAAATCGGTGATTTAAAATCTTGAACCGATGCAGAACCACTATTGTACAACTGGCCATAAATGAATCACCCTTTCTAGAATTATGACTTTAAATACAAAAATTCAGCTCCAAATAAAATTGAGTTCAGCTATACGTTTAGTCCCATTGGGATTGGTTTAACTTTTATCTTATCGTTTATCTTTTGTAAACTTTCTAATTGCGTAGATTAGGTACATGTACATTGTACATGGTACATAGATAGTTTTAATTCTACCAATCTTTACATTTCCATTTATATAAAAAGCACAAATCTTATTATTCAAATTTATTCGTTAAGAAGTTTTCTTTAATTAAATACAAATTGCCTAAAATTTGTCTCTAATACTATTTTATACCTACCTTGAAAAAAAAAATATGGTGCATAATAATTTTCGAATTGAACCAGTTGCGGGAACAGAAATTATTAAGATTTATGCAAAGAACAATGAAAACCTCCCCATTAAAATAGATTGCGATACTAGATATTTTACTGTATTGCCATTTTATGAAGAATATCTAGAGCAGATTTATAACTTTGAAGTCCGGAGTAATGATATTTGGGTAATAACTCAACCAAAAAGTGGAACAACATGGATGCTGGAACTAGTATGGCTTTTACAAAACAACTGTGATTTTGAAACAGCTTTAAAAGTCGACCAAGAAGATCGGATTGGATTTTTTGAGTAAGTTTTTTTCGTTAAATATTTACTCCCATATTATTCACTCGCTGCGTCCAGAAATCTTAAATCCAGATGTAAATTGATATAAACTCAATGTAAATACATCCGGATTTAAACTTTCATCTGCATTAATCTAGTGAATAATATGGCGATAAAACAATTGACTCATTGATTTTAAATATGTTTTTCTCCAGATTTAGTATCTATATCCACAAAGAACAACCAAATTCATTTGAAGTTGTCGCCAACATGCCATCACCACGTATTATAAAATCTCACCTTCCAATTCATTTGCTTCCTAAACAATTGTGGACCGTCAAACCTAAGGTAAATTTTTATTAAAATTTTTTTTCTTTAATTTAATTAAAAAAAAAAATATTCCTTTTAGATAATCTATGTGGCAAGAGATCCAAAAGATGCAATGGTATCATATTATCATTTTCACTATTTATGTGGAGCGTTTAGAGGTTCCTTAGATGAATATGTGACTTTAATGATGAAAGATAAACTGCGTTCTTGTCCACTTGGAGTAAATGCTTTTGAGTTTTGGCAGCTTCACGATTTGCCTTATGTTTACTTTACGAGTTTTGAGCGTATGAAGAAAGACTTACGATCAGTGATTTTGAAATTAAGCAATTTTCTGCAAAAAGATGTGAATGAAGAACAAATGGCAATGCTTCTTGATCATCTGTCATTTCGAAATATGAAAGGTATTTTTACAGGAAGTAAATATTGAAATGACAATTTATAACAGGCAAGACCAGAGCCCTCTGCCGGTGGACATACTTCGGACACCCATTTTTTTTTTTATCAATTCGCGCTAAGGTTCTAAATGCACATCTATTTTAAGTAGTGATAAACTCTTATAACTACTGTTATAAATTGGCATTTTTCGAATAAATTGTATATGTGTAGTTTTGAAACTCTGTGCAATTGTGTGAATTTCTACACATTTTATTTTTTTTATATTAACTTTGACAGACTTTAGTGTAGAAATGCAGAGTTTCAAAGTAAAGAAACTATAGGCTTGTATTGAATGCTTAAAGCTAATGCGAAACTTTAATTTGAATTTCTAAAACAATTTTTGTATAGATAATTCTAAATGTAACCACTTAAATGAGATCAAACTTTTTCAAGAACATAACGGCGTTGGACCTCCCCAAAATAAGTAAGACCATTTTTGGTATTGATTGTTATAATTTGTTTTCTAAATTTCATCTTTAGTTCCAGATTTGTTAGAAAAGGAGAAATAAATTCATATAAAAATGAACTCAGTGAAGAGATTAAAGAGGAATTAGAGAAATGGAATATGAAGCAAATGAAAACATTTGGCATCAACGCTGAAGAGATGTTATTGTCATAATTTGTATTTATTAGATAATAAATGAGTTTTTACGGTTTTTTACTTTCACAGTATTGTACTGTGATATTTGATGATATATGTATGTATGTATTTTCAAATGATAAAATAAAACAATTTACTTACAAGGATTTATTTTGTTTGTAATCTGACGATGGGTTTTTTTGTTTTCTTGAGTGCATAATCTAAGGCGCTGTTTAGTGGGAATATTAAGCCCGGTATAACTGAAGTTCGTTTTTTTTTGTTTTTTTTTTGCTCTCCTGTAAAATATGCAAGAGTGGACTTAGCACTTTTACCGACTGGCGACGATATGCAGTGCTGATAAGTTGGCGAGATGATTATGACTTGAAAACAAGGTGATAAACTTATATATGCAAGTTAACACACGCCTCTTACATGTAAATGTAATTATAGAATATGCACCAAAGTGCACCAATTAGTAGTATAGCACGATCGTCTCGATCATAAAATATCAGATTACATTTCAGTATAATCACGGAGGAGCATGTTGCTTTCCTAATAAGTGATTCATACATCCCGAAAACAGAAGTTCTTTGTTAAACCCATTGTAATGACCATTACTTATTTACAAAAATATATTCCAGAGTTAGTCTTAAGTTTGCATCGAGAGTCTTAAGTGGCTTTCTTAATAAATAAATATTCATTTTTAAAAATATAAAATTCTAACGGATTCTATTAATTTGCATGTAGGTAATGTCAAAAGTAAAATCAAGTGGATACAATCCAAAAACCAAATTTATGTCATACAGAAAACAGAAAAAAAAATAAAAAATTAAAATACATTGATTTCATTGTGAAGACAAAAATGCTCCAGCCAAGAGAGTCTTCAAATATCAACCCCCAGATTCTAGATAATAACTATTAACACCGAACTTTTGGTTTAGAGACCAAGCCGGTCATCGTGCTTGCCATAACGCTTGACGTAGAGGATTTGAAGCTGTGTAAGAGGATGGAAAGCTGCCGTATCTCAAGCTTTTCTTTTAAACGAATATATTCTTAATTTTTTCTCTTAATTTTTTCTCGTTCAATATTATAATTTATTAAAATCAGTTTTAACCGTGAAATCAAATAGGATTCAAAAAATGTAATGCAACTGAATCTTGCTACAGCAAGATTGTAGAAAAATTTTACACCGCTTTGTACACACAAGCAAGATTTTAAATTTCTGAAATCGAAATGTCAATAAGAAAAAGAATTGTGTTTTAAGAAAACAAATTGTGTTTTTGGTTGCAACGAATTTTCAATGAATTTTATATTAAATTGAGCTGATGGCTACAAATGCTAATGCTTTTTTCCTGATTATTTTCTGTAATTTTATATTACTTTAAATAAAATTTTAATAATAATAATATTTAATATTTTTGCTTTGTTTTTCAATTAATAATAATAATAATTTTCAAATTAAGTATTTTTTTTTGACATTTTTACTTCAAAATTGCTGCAATCAAATCGCACAATCGTAAAAAAATCGATTCTTTTCGTATTCCTTTCAAAGACAGAAAAAATTCGATTCTATTTTGTAGAAATGGAATTCGACATTTGAAAACGTATAGTTGTTGCGTGATCTAATAGGCACGAGATCAAGCCAACTGTCGGCAAATTTCTTCCTTTTGCTCTTGATTTATGTTGTTCGTCTTGTCCACGTCGAGTCACGTCGAGTGTACTTTCACCAAACAAACAACAAAAATACTTTTCGAATTTGTAAAATTTGATTGAAAATTGAAACTTACCTACTTATTGATTTTCCTAACGAGAATTCATTTGGCCACTTCTTATGGGAGTGATTTTATCGCAAACAAATTTTTTTGACATTTAAAATTTACTATCGAACTGTGAACCAAACCTGTTGAAAAAAATTTATACACACCACGGATACATTTTCGCGCAAAACATATTTTACTGTTTTTGAATTGGTTTTGATTGTTCGGTTTGTCGGTAGTGTTTTTGCTTAGTCTAAAATGGAAGTGAGTGACGATTACCATTACCTTTTGTTTCACCACACACATTTTTCTTGTGGAAAAACAATTTTTCATAACAATTTTTTTTTCGTTGAAAAAAACTCTATACTAGGCTTAAATAAAAAAAACGGTAGAACACTCCATATATTTTGCACAAAATTTGTGACATCAGTATATTCTTCTTAGTTTAAGTTATAATTAAAAATAATTATAAATATAATTATCTATATAAATAAAAATGTAAATGTACGTTTGTTCCTCTTACCGCTAATCTACGAAAGTTCTTCACCGATTGCTTTGAAATTTTGGCACAATGTTGCATTCAAATACGAGCGAGTTTGTACATACTCAAAATAAGAAAAAAACAGTGGGATATGTTGGACAAAAAAAATCTCTGTTTTTTTCTCAAAAAAAATTGAGAAAAAAAATTTTTAAATTCATTTCTTCAAGGAAAAGAAATGACATTGACATTGACAGTGGCAGTGACAGTGACAGTGACAGTGACAGTGACAGTGACAGTGACAGTGACAGTGACAGTGACAGTGACAGTGACAGTGACAGTGACAGTGACAGTGACAGTGACAGTGACAGTGACAGTGATAGTGATAGTGACAGTGACAGTGGCAGTGACAGTGACAGTGACAGTAACAGTGACAGTGACAGTGACAGTGACAGTGACAGTGACAGTGACAGTGACAGTGACAGTGACAGTGACAGTGACAGTGACAGTGACAGATGACAGATGACAGATGATACGATAGATGACAGATGATAGAAGAAAGAAGATAGATGACAGATGATAGATGACAAAACAAATACGAAATAATCGTGTACCGGGAGACGGAAACAATTCCGAAATTTTGAATCCGGAATATCCAAAATCCAGAATCCCGAAAACCAAATTTTCCATTTAAATAATTTTTCGGGTTTTTGTGTTTTTCGGGATTCTGGGTTTTCGGGATTTTGGGTTTTCGGGATTTCGGTTTTCGGGATTCTCACTCCAACCCTCGAGTACCATGTCGTTTAAAGGTTAGTACGGTTTATTATTTTTTATTTCGTTAGGTATTTACAATTTTGGTTTTTCCAAGATTTGGAAAATTTGAAAACCAATTTAATCAATTTTAAACTTTTATTATAACAGTTTTATATTTATATTGTTTTCTTTTTAAAAATAATAAAATTAGAAAAAAATTAATGAATTCATATGAATAAAAAAAACAATGCCAGCAATAAAAAAATTTGAGGATGCATCTTTCTGAGGTCAAACAAAATGTTATAAGGATTGGAGTTTTTAAAAATATTTATATGGCCATTAAAATTGAAATCAATGAAGGTTAAAACTGATTGTACCTACAGACTTTTATAGAATGTTAACTGATTTATTTTTTGATTCAACATTAGAAAAACAAGAAAAAACAATAGACAAAATTATCAGATGATAAAGAACAACAAAATGTGTTAAAAATTCAAAATTTTTTTTCGTATTAATTTAAATAACGCCCAGCGAAGCGGGCTAACAGCTAGTATAATTATAAAAATAATTATTATTATTCATTATTATCTACAATGAGACTTTCTGGAAAATTACCCAGCTTAAAAGTGGCAAATAATCATAACACCTACACTTCATTATAATTATATATATAATTATATTATAATTTTTTAACAAAAAGATAAGAAAAATTTAAAATCTAGTTTTTGTTTTTATTTTTTTCTATTTTAATAAAAATAATTCAAAAGCAAATATGCAGATATGCCTATGTAAAATAGGGGGTATTTGATAAGCAGAGTCATAAAACGACATAAAATTGTACGACTTTTTCTTAAGATGTCTTGTTTAGATTTATCTATTAGTAAACAACCAAAATAAAAAGTAAATCAAACACTTGCCACATTCAAAACAAAATTCACATAACTCATTTAAGATAGAACCTTAATTGTCAGAGGGCCACGTTAGTTTGTTGATAATTATTGCGGATTTTTAGTTCCAATCGCACCTTACTTGTGTAAAACTGACATTTTTTCTACATCTTTAACGGGTGCTGTCTCCTTTTAACAATTCACAGAGCTACTTTTCGTTCGTTCGCGTTTTTTTTTGCAAGTCCACATCGGATCAAAGCGATTTAAACAGAAATACAACAACAAAATTATAATCCAAAATAGCACTTCATTGCACAGAAATTAATCCAAACAAATTTGTTAGTGTTAAGAAAAAAGACAACCAATTAATGAAAAATAAACAAACTCTCTGATCTGTATTGTTTTCTTTTTATGGGATGATCTGTATTTTTAAGATTTTTTCCCACCATTTTGGTTGAAAAAACCACCTTTTTTTCTTTTTTTTTTATTTTCTTTTTTCGATATCAGAAAAAAACCTAAACCTTTTTCAATCTTAAATGTAAATCGGTTGGTGAAGAAACCCTATGACATTGCTTCTTGACATATTTTATCACCTCGTTCGAAAGACAAAATTATCTTGCAAACTTATCAGCCCTGCATTTACATAGAAATTTCGAGACATATGCATGAAAATATTCATTTATAAATTTTCAACATTTAATTCAATAACATATCAATTTAATTTAGGTTAATACAGTTTTATTAACGCATTCAAATAATAATTTTCATAAATATATACATATGTATTATATCTGTAAAAAATAATTGATAAGCTTAACAAAGTTAATTACCGAAAGCCTCTACTTTAACTATTTTCACAAACTGTTTTATGCAGGTGATTTTCAGTATACATACATATACATATATACGGATATGTATATATGTATATCTATATTGAAGAAATTGATATATTATTTGCTATATTGTGACACACTTCCATCTTGAGAATTTATATATGTAGGCTAGATTCGACTTTCGCTTCCAACAAAGAGTTTAATTTTATGAAATAATTAACGAAACTAAAAATTATAATAATTGACTTGCTTTTTAATGTTTTGATATATGTACATATTTCGTGTGTGATTTCAGTAAAAAAATGTTATATTTTTATTGATATTTTTTTTAAGCATGATCAATATAAGTACACAGAATGAGAAATTTATTTTAATTATACAAGGTGGCACAAAATTAATCACCCTATCGGAAGCTGTTATAATTTTTTGCAAATAGCGTCGTACGTCAATCATATTTGACATTTGTGAAGTAGACAGCTGCTGCATTATACAAACACTTAACAGACAAAATTGTAAAGGCCCAAATAAAGATTTCCATCACTCATAATCATGTTTTTTATTTAGTAAGAAATTAATTAAAAAATAAAATTAGACGACTAATTTTGCACCACCTTGTACATACAATTTATTTTTGTTTTTCATATTTATCATTGAAATGTATATCATTGTTCTCATTTCTCATTTTAAATACGATTGTTCATGATTTTTGAGTTTTATCGGGCTTTTTTGGTCACACTTCTCTTTTATGCAAATAAACAAACTTTATTTCATAATTTTCTCAACGTTTAGTTGGATTTGCCCAACTTCTTCAGGGGTGGTTTTTTAAATATGAAATGAGAAGTACCTACATACTTTAAATTTTATAATTTATTTGAGAAGGGTAGTAATTAAATTTAAATTTTTCCCTAATACTTTTTTATTTTACCGAATTTATAACATTTATTGCAATAAATGGACCTTCTATATCAGCTGAAGCCTTAGTGAATGCTTCTGCAATCAGGGAAAAAATGAAACAAATTATTGAGTGAATAAAATTGTTTTATTTTTATCAAACAACATCGTCAATTACAACAACAGGTCAGATTCTATCCTATATGGCATATTGGTCCAGCACATATTTCATAAAAAATGCGAAAAAGTACGTATACGCCCGAGTGTATTATTTTATATTATTATTTTTATTACAATCACTTATGTATTTTGAGAGATTGAATAGAACAAACAAACACACAGTTAATTTTTTACTTTCTTATTTGTGTTATTGTGTTATATGTGTTATTATTCAATTTTATCTAAATTTTCAAAAAAAAAAAAAAAAAAATAGCCTATGTTCACTGTCAATTTTCAATCTCTCGCTCTTTCAATTTTAATTTTAATCAATTCAGTTTTTTCGGATTTTTCAGAGATTAAGAGGAACAAACATGCAGACAGAAAAACAAATTTTCACATTTATAATATTAATAGGATTTATTAATTTCAATTGATAAATCAGAATTTGGTGGTGAAAATTAATTTTATTGAACTTAAACCCATCCATCAAAATAACAAAACATTCTGAAGGGTAATTAAACTCTGACCTTTTAAAAAATACATATACTTAGGTACAAAAAAAAAAGAAAAAAAAAACAATTTAATTAAATATCACAACAAAAAGATTTCCGTCTACCATTCGGATAGACATTTTATTCATTCTCCTCATTTTAAAGTAGGTAGGACTGTAGGAGTTTGTAGCTCTAATGCAATTTTTATGTATTTACCTCCCTAAATAATTTCTCGATGTCATTTTTCATTATTCTATAAACTTTTAACCTTTAATATAATTTTCAGTAAGGCAATTCAGAACTATTTTAAATAGATACCTTTACCTACCTACATACATACATATATACATATGTACTTTCTTATAAATTTTGTTGAAAAAAAAAACTGAAATGTCGTCGAAAAAAATATAAATAAACTGCCCACTTGTCATGTGCTTAGCCCATAAAAACATCGAACATTTTCAGACCAAATTGGAAAATGAAATTTATGTTTGTATGTATGTACATATTTATAGCTATGTATATGTCTTTCCGATATTTCTAGAAAATCTTTCAAAATAAGTTTTTTTCTCCTTCATAACTTTTCCTTTAAATAATAATTTTACACTTTATTTACCTGGAATGATTGGTCATTCAATGAAAAGTGTGCACCAACCTATATTCAAAAACAAACAAAAATCCTCTATCAATATTACATTTATTTTCAATGTACCTACCACAATTTTTCAAACCACATTTTATTCATAAAAAAAAGTATTAAGAACCTTACCCTACCCAAACATCATATACCTATGCATGCATCCCCATTTACGATAGATATTTGGGTATATAATCTAACCTGACTATAAAAATAAAAATTAACTTTCTCTCCCTGCAACAACATTCACACACACAGGACACAACAGTCCGAGTCCAGCACTCCATACATCCTTTTGTGGAACGAGTATCTACTATACTAGCACGCAGAGTAGTACAAGTGCAGCACTCCCCCATCGCCAGTCACCACACACAAATATCATAAATATCCACGGCTCTCCTCGAAATGTATACCAAACAGAGGTTCTTGAACTTTTGGCCGCTTTCTCGCTGGCTACATACATACATACCTATACATGTACAAACAGGAGAGAAGACCTTTCTGAATGCACATTTCCACATTTTCCATTTTACACTTCACCCCTATATAATAGCTTTTTTTATATCCTCCGTATAGTTCGTATACAAACAACATTGAACGAACAAATTGCCATGCCAGCACACATCAACCCCTCCGAACCCCGATTGATGGTGGTGTCTCTGTCTATATATAAAATGAAAAGATTATATATCCTGTCCCAGAATATAGGCCAAACTGAAAATCGAGAGAGCTTTTACACAACAGCGTGCCTTCTTGAATGGTTGTGCTGCCTGCAACCTGCAACCTTTTTTGTCATCAGTGCTTGATTTAGAGGGTTTAAGGCCCTGAACGTTCGGTATTTAATGTATAATCTTTTATAAAATTTACTTTTGAAATAAATATAAGGAGTGTTTTTTTGTAAGTCCAGGGAGAATTGGACGAAAAAAAAAACGATTCGGGGCTAAATAATTTGCATGTTAATTGCTACAACAACTAGTCCCCCATTTGGTTTTTCTAAACATAGATCATTTTTGGGTCTAAAGGGGCCAGTTATAGCTTTCATTGAAACTCATCATTGAAAATTTAAATTTTAAATTTTGAGGCAAGTTAACACGTGAAATGAATATCTTTATTTAAATGATTGAACTACACCATTGATCATGGTAATTGGTAGAAGTCATTTTATGTGAAAGGTTGGGCCAAAATGAAATATTTTTTTGACTATAATTAATAATTGAGTCAACAGATTTTTATTGGCATCAAAATATTCACTGATTTGGCTTTCAAAGTATCTTAAAATAAGAAATTACATTTTTCAATGATGAGTTTCAATGAAACCTATAACTGGCCCCTAACTCAAGCGCGCAGAAAAACCGGTATGAATTGCACTTACTTGTTATCGATAGTTTGTATGAAAACTCCATGTTTTTTTCTGTGATGGCGTCGCTAACCCCCATTGTAGTTCTTTTCAGCCAATTGCTCCCGGGATTGCAAAAAAAATGCACAAATATTTTAACTTTCATAAAGGTGACCTTCATAATGCTGAATGTTCACAAAACTGACAAAATAATTGAAAAAAATGCATTTAGATCCCGTATTAACTTCGAGTTATCTCGTTGAATTTGGTGATTTAACACTGGATTAACAGAATAGTTATATTTCCGACAGATGTGTGTCAAAACACTATCGAAATAGAGAAGGCGACATTCTAAAAATCGCTGATGAATCGATAACTTACCAAAATCATCCCAGAAAACAAGCTCATCACCATTCATCTTTGTATCATGCAAAACAAAAACTAATCAACCAAAGGTGTTTTTTTTGGAATCCCGGGGAAAATAGGTTGAAAAATACGACAACGGCGATTAGCGATGCCATCACAGAAACAAAATGGAGTTTTCTTACAATACAAACTATCGATTAAAAGTATGTAAATCACGCCCGCCGGTAATATACAGTTTTTCTGCGCGCCACAGTTAAGCCCCGAAAATTCTCTGGGTTTAGCTAAGCCCGCAGGAGAATTGTTGTTTTTGCATTTAACATGTAAATTGTTTAGTACCGGCGACGTCGCTTTTTCATCCAATTCCCCCTGGGCTTGTAAAAAAAACACGCCTACTACGTTTTCATTTCAGCCAAAATGCAAATTTGCTTATTTCGTTTTCATTTCATTTAAAATTTTTTTTTGGCAGTTAATAGCTTTTATTTTGTTGCGTTCTCTTTCTGTTTTCTATACACAAAATTTTAACGTCTTCAACGGTTTCCAATGGGTTACCACTGTGATATATAAATATGAAATTAAAATGTTCATTGATGAGTTTCATTGAATTCGATCATTGGAAATTTTAACTATTAATTTGGAGGTGTTAAGAAAGCAAAATCAGTGTTTATTATTATGTCAAAATGAAGGTTATATGTCAATTATTATGTTAAGCTTAAATTTTCAATTATGAGTTTCAATGAAAGCTATAACTTACCTATAAAACAAGCACTTTAAGACCCTGCATAAAATCACTTTTAAAATTTCAATGATCAATGATAAGGTAGTTTAATCATTTAAATAATAATAGCTGTGTTTTATTTTCCCCAAGATCCGAACCAGATTGGATTTGCTTACAAAAATACATGTATTACAAAAACAACACAAGATCCAACTTTGTTTTGAATTTGGATTTCCAAATCCATTTTGAACACACACCCTTAATTTGTAAATGTCGTCAGTAGTGTACAGAAAAAAGACAAACGGTGTATACGAATAAGAAAATCAAAGGAAAAAAAGAGTTGAGTATATAACGTATGTCACGGAGATCCTGGGTTGTTTTATTTTCCTGATCTGATCTGGATTGGATCTGGGGGAAAATAAAACGCAGCTAATAGTTATTTAATGAAGGATTTTAAGTTATAGCTTAAATTGAAACTCATAATTGAAAATTTAATTATTTATGCATTTAAAAAACGAAATCAAAGATTATTTTGATGTCAATAAAAAAATATTATTTCTTGTCAAAATTATATATCATTTTGGTCCAGCCTTTCACACAAAACGGTTTCTAAGATTTCGATGATCAATAATGAAATAAGGAAATTGAAATAAGGAAATTCATTTCATTTTTTCGAAAGAATTAATAATTTAACCATCAGTTCTATATTGGCATAAAAATACTTACTTATTTTGCTTTTTAAGTGCCTCAAAACTAAAAAGTGCCAGTTATAGCTTTCATTGAAAACGATCATTGAAAATTTTAATTGTTAATTTTGAGGCACTAAAAAGTGAAATCAGTGATTATTTTAATGCAAATAAAAAGTTGATAACTAAATTATTATTTCTAGTCAAAAAAATATTGCATTTTTTCCCAGCCTATCGCAGGAAATGAATTTCTTTATTTCAATGATTGAACTACCTTATCATTGATCAATGAAATCTTAGAAATCGTTTGTGTGAAAGGTAGGGCCAAAATGAAATATTTTTTTGACTAGAAATATTAATCGAGTCATAAGCTTTTCATTGGCATCAAAATAATCACTGATATCGCTTTTTTAGGGCCTCAAAACTGAAAATTAAAATATTCAATGATGAGTTTCAATGAAAGCTA
This sequence comes from Epistrophe grossulariae, assembly GCA_929447395.1. Taxonomy (NCBI): domain Eukaryota; kingdom Metazoa; phylum Arthropoda; class Insecta; order Diptera; family Syrphidae; genus Epistrophe; species Epistrophe grossulariae. Next base: position 149,176,327 of record OV839567.1, on the reverse strand, counting down.
TAACTGGCGAGTAAGTGAAAACAAATTTCAATGATCGCTTTTAGTGAAAGCTATAACTGGCACCCAAGATGCTCAGTTTTTTAGTGCTACAACATCCTAATGTCGGAGTTTAGCCAGAGTTGATTCCTAAAAAGTGTTTTTCAGTCAAACTAGATCCCGAGTTAACTCATCGAAATTGTTGATTTAACTCTGGATTAACTGAATAGACGTTTCTGACAGATGTGTTTCAAAGTACTTTAAGCATAGAGAGGGCGACACTTTAGAAATAGCCATTTCGCATAGTGTCGCCCTCTCTTTTTCAATAGTGAAAGTGCATTTTTATAGTGTAGAACTTTGATCTCGACAGGTTTTTGCCAGTTGAAAGTTAAATTTATAAAAACTGCTTCTGATGAAACTCTCGTTAAATTTATTTGCATGATTAACTAACTCTGGTTTAACTCAGAGTTAACTCCAGGTATGTAAAAACTGCCTCTAAAAATGGTTCGAATTCATCAAGTAGTAAAAACATCCTTTATTAAATAAATTTTTTAATTCTTCACTTCAAATCCAGCCCTGTAAAAAGTTGATAAGGTATATCCAATATGTGCTTTCTACACCCAGACAACACAGCAAGGGATGGTTGGCTATAAATAATAGAGTTGCAAATGTGGCAAAAGAGATTTGAAACAATTTCAGTTAAATGCATCCTTATACCTTCCACATTAATGAGACAGAAACAATTTCTATTTATTAAAAAAAAATTCATAGAAACAAGCACACAAATAATTCTAGCAACAAAAACAGCGCCATCTTCAGTATGAAAAAAAAGAGTAAGTTTTCTGCTTTTTCCAATCATTTGCTTCTGGTTAGATTTTGTGTATATAGTTTTTTTTCTGTTTTGTCGTTCATGATCCTGGATGTATAAGATGTGTATAGGAAAAAAAGCTTTGCAACAAGAATCAACTGTCGTTGTCCTCGTTTTCGTCTCAATTCAACTTAAATTGAACGTTTTTGGCCAGTGTCGCGCTGAACACGAAACCGTTTGCATCACCTAAATTTCTCTCTCACTATATTTATATCAAATTGAGGAGATATAATATAGCGCGTCCTCAGTATCGTTCTTTATAATCCACCAAAAACTTGTGTGGTTTATGTTATAGGTAATACATCCTGTGTGGCAGCAATTGTACAGTTGATGGTATAAGAGATGCATCAACGGCAGCATCACCATCGATAGGATTTTTATTATTATTTTTTTTTTTTTTGATTCATACCAAAATCGTTAAGGCGGGGTAGCACACTTGTGTGAAATTGTATAACTAGACAAATCAATCAATCTCGTTGCAGACAGAAAACACACAGTAGCACCACACATTGGAGGCGAGTGATTTTGTGATTATTGTTTTGTTTGTGTAAACGTGTTTTTTATTGGTTTTATATGTGCTTTTTGATTTTCCTTAAGTGAAGAAGGAAGTTTGAATGTTGACGGAAAAAAAATTTAAATTGATAATGCACTCCGTCTCGGCGCAATTTTTCTCAACAATTTGACTTAGTTTATAATAAGTCTACAAGTGAACAAGTGAAAAATAAATTTGAAAAAAATACAAATTAAAAAAAGAAAGGATTCCTTTGTAAAAAAAAAAAAAAATGGATACAATTGGAGGAGGCACTCATTCTCTGCTAGACACTATATGCAATCTAAGTAGCAGCACCTTGGCTGAGTGCATTCATCGCAACACAACAACCACCACCACCACCATCATCAACACCATAACCACCACCACCAATACTACTATTTCCACCCCCTTCTCATCGTCCTCGTCCTCTTCGTCTGGCTTCTCTTCTTCGTCGTCGTTGTCGTCGTCGAGTTCCAGCTCTGATCCATTGATTGACATAAACGATTTCAATGGCCTAGATTACTCGGCTGTGGCGCTGGCGGTGGACAATTTCAGTTACAGTATATTACAACTAGCTCCGGGAGCGGTCAATCGGAGTTCATCTAATTTAAGCAGCAGCTGCAATAGCCACGCTACAAAATTGGCCACCATGGATAGTAGTAATCAATCATTATCTATCGCGTCGTCATTTTTGTCATCTGCGTTACCATTACCATCGTCGTCCATGTCATCGTCTATGATGTCGCCTTCGTCGTCGTCGGGCGAGGATGTCTATGAGATGTGCCTCACCGATGCGGACTATCTTTATCGGCACTCCTCCATTATGACCCTGGTTTATTGCATTGCTTACATAATCGTATTTATTGTTGGATTGGTCGGGAATAGTTTTGTGATAGCTGTGGTCCTTCGTGCTCCTCGCATGCGAACAGTTACCAATTATTTTATTGTGAATTTGGCTATAGCTGATATTTTGGTGATTGTCTTTTGTTTGCCAGCAACTTTGATGAGCAACATATTTGTCCGTGAGTATATATTTTAGATTTTTTTAAATAAAACAAAAAATTTAGAAAATCCTTAAAAAATGCATCAAATGATGATTATATAATTTCTGTCATGTGGCACATCAGTTTTTTTTTTTTTTTTTTTTTTAATTTGTTGAGAGAAGGTATGTGTTTGTGGGGAGGGAGGGGGAGGTTAAGAAAATGAGGAAGGGGGTTGACTTTTCGCCTCAAGTGTTTTAAAGATGATGAAGCGAAGCAATGAAGAGGTATGGCTGCAAGGAGCTGGAAAAATGCTTGTTATTGTGTACCTCTTCTAGATATATCCATGTCAGGATTTTGTATATTTTTTTTTAAACTCTCTCCTCACTCTCTCACTAGCTCTCTTTGTCTCTATATTTATGTGCTTTATGTATAGAAATATATGATATATGTTATATCAAAGTATTGAATTATGCTCCCCATATCATCATAACTCATCCATCTGTATGCAGAAGTGGCAGCAGGACTCATAGCACCATTTTTTCTTTTTACTTCTCAACATTTGTCCTTTCTTTCATAAAAAAAAAAAAAAAAAAAAATATAAGCTAGATATACGCAAAGTGTTGTGCTAGGCCAGGTATAAAGAGGAGGTGAAGTGATAATGGTGGAGCATGTGCATAGTCACACGACAAGGCGAGGGCACGGCACAACAACAACAAAAACAACAACTATAACGAGGACGAAGACAGAGGGTGCAAAAGGATCATCGACACAGTACTGACCTAATTTTATTAAGCTTAGGCATAAGTTTGTGCACCAAAATGTATCTCGTTCTGTACTGATGGTCGTATAGGTATAGGTATATATAGAAGTTGCAATCGTATATGTGTATATGTGTGTCGTCGATAATGTGTCCTCGTCCTCTTCGTTGGTGGTGTTAGTTGTATTTATATTATGATTGCTGTTCATGTTGTTGTTGTTTTTGTTGTCGTCCTCGTGGTCTGCCTGCTGGGTATGTACGATGAGTACAAATAATAAGGCCTGGTCTGAGCATGAGTAGGAGGTGTGTGTGAGGTTGAATGGTAGGTAGGTATTTGAAGAATACCATTTTTCTCTTCCCCCACATTTTCTATGCAACAAAAAAAAGAAGAGAAAGAGAGTGAGGTTTGAGTTTTATGCTGGGGCAGCTGTTGAAGGTCTTTTTTAACTCTACCTACCTCCCCCAAAAAACTCGATATTATAGATATATACCTAAACCTCTCGTTCTTAAGTCAACCGTGCGTGCAATACAATTACTCGACGAGATACTATTACACTATTACTATTCTATTACTATACTACCTTACCTGTACTAGAAGTGAGATAATGAGGTGATGCATATATAATAATTTTGAATTTTTTCCAGATACCTGAACTCTGCACCTGGTAATGTTGCAATAATAACACAACCACCACCACCACCTCCACCATCACTACCACCAAAACATCTAAAAAAGAAGGGGTTATACATATGAGTTGTATTTTAGATAGGTATGAGTGTTTAGTGTTGTATCATATAGCCTCTTCTATCAATGGTTCATGGTTCTTTAGGTTCTTCTACCATAAATATAGATAGTATAAGGACTAAAGAGGTGACTGTTGGTTGGGTGGCCGTCGCTCCCCTTCCCCCACAACACCATTTAAAGGTATACTATACTCAAAATTAAAAGAGAGTAGTATGAGAGAGAGAGAAAAGCAAGTGGGTGAGATGGTTTGGTTTTCATATATAAAATATAGGAAAAGAAGAAGAAGGCTGTTTTGCATTCAAGGTTATTTGTGGCTGGATAAATTGACCTAAATATTTCGCTCAACGACCTAACCGTCAGGGTTATTTCTATATATTTGACACTCTAGTCTCTGGCAGGTAAATAGGTATGTATGTGTATATAAAAGTTCTATACTAGGTACATATACATAATATATTGATCAGCAGGACGAAAATATGTGTGTTACTTTACTTAACCTATACTCACTGATGTTGATGGTGGTTTCACCTGTGAGACTATGATATTATTAAATTGAATTTAAGGTTTGTTCATTATTTTGTTTGCAATATAAGTAGGTATAACCTATAAGTTTTTTTTTTGTTTAGTTTCCTTTTTTCTAGTTTTGTAAGGACCTACTTCGATTTTGTTTTTTTTTTTTTAATATTCTGGAAACAAAAATTTCAAGCCTGACCTTAGACTGGATAAAATTGTACACAGAGAGATTTGTAAAGGGCGAGAGCGAACAACGAGCTGAATTATTTTTTTTTTAAGTATGCAAGGACTTTTACTGTACTACTCTATGTTGTCGGTATATAAATGCTCTTTTTTGCTGTAATATTTGTTGCCTTGAATTTTTGGAAAGACTATAATGGTTATATACATATATAATATACTCGTAGGTACATACAGATATATGTAGTCATAGTGAAGAGTCTCAATACTTAGTTATTCACTTGAATGAGAGATAAGGAATTTCACCCTTCACCCTTCAAGAGAGTGATATAGAGGAGGGAGGGAATGGTTGTTGATATGGAAAGGGAGTCCTTGAAAGAAGTAAAACGGACACAAAAAAATAAAAACATGTATTATACCAGAATTGAAATAATTTCTTGTATTTTTGTGGATGAGACATTTTTCTGGCTATATGTACATATGTATGTTAAAGAAATATACAAACCTAATTTAAAAATAAAATAACCTAACATAACTAGTAATGGGTCATATACGAGTTTCATAGTATATTTAATAAATAAGTTTTTGTTAGATATACTGTCGAAAGGGGAGAAATAAGGAAATACAACAACAACAAAAACAACACTATATCTGAAGGATTTGTTGAGGGTGGAAAGCTATATAGAGAATGACATTAAAATGGATTATTTAGGTTGAAGTTTTCTGTTTTTCATCCGTTTGTTTTTTTTTTGGATTGCGGAATTAGTCGGGTTGGGAACTGTCAAATGGATTAAGAGACACTTATCTGCCTTGATGTCTTCTTGTATATACAGAAATGTTATAATTTTACTCAAAGTAATGGGCTTAATATATATTTTTGGCGTACACTAAAGTGTTGTTGTTTGGTTTGTTAAGCTTTTTATGATAGGATTTAAGGGAGAGAAAAAAAGGAGAATAATGTATAAAAGATGTCCAAAGAGACTGTTTGGTATATCTTCTTTTATTATATGAGGAAGCTAAAAGACCAAGATTGTTTAAGACAATAGGACTTCACAGTGTGAAGGTTTTGTTTTATACCTATAGGGATATAATATTATAGAGGTATATCAATCTTTGTTTATTTTTTGAAGTGCTATAGAATGGAGATGACAGCAATTAGCTATATTTTATTTTAATTATGTTGGTGCTCTAATATATAGGAATACACTGTAATAGTACCTTTTTGTTGAGTGAGATAGATTGAAGAAGACTTTTATTAATTAAATAGGCCTGAAATATATAATGAAAGTAAAATGATTTAGCTAGTGCATAAAATAACGACATCATCGCTTAAGAATGTTATAATTTTGACAGAGATTTTTGTATAATATTTTATTGATTTTTTTCTTTTAACTCGATATATTGTTATGAATACATGATGGCCTCAAATAATTTCTACAAGAAATTAAAGCTACTTGTTAAACTGCTGCCTTAGCCTTTAGAGATCTTTTACCTTTTTAAAATTGAAATTGAATATTTTCGTAAAAATTCTTTAAAAATTTTCTTTTATGCCTATCCTATTGCATTGGCTGCTGCACAAACTGCTGATATTTTTTAAGAGAAAAGTTGAAACAAGAACTTACTTAAATGGTATTTTTAAAAATTTTAAAAATGTTCATCAACTCTTGCATTTTGATAAGTGAGAATTATACTGATTCTTAGTCTACACGTAAATATTCTTGAAAAATAAAATCCAGAGAACCCAAATCCCAAAAACCCATTTCTATATCCCAAAAATTCAAAATTACGAAAAGTGAAAAATCGTTATGCATATCCAAAATCTTAAAAACTTTAAGGACCGAAAAGCCAAAACTGCTTAAATATACCCAATAAAATACTAGAAAAGTGGATAATATATTTATTAAAGAATTATTACTTAACAAATTAATCGCTTGATAATAATCTGAAGAATTTTTAACCATGATTTTTTTATTGATCAGATTTACTTTTTAAAATCCTTGTGTAGGCACTTTTCATTCCGAATCTGGCTTATGCGTCAGGGTCTGTTTTTTAGTTTGTTGATGGTTTAAAAAAATAAAATTAAATTATTTAGTTCCTACGAGCTGTCGCACCACCAAATTTTTTTCTTTTTTTTTCTTTTTATCACATTTACTTAACGTTTTTCTAAACTTTGTGTTTCACCTTAATTATTATTTTTTCACTGTAAATTTTTACACAAAATTTCGTAGATTCAAAATTATTTTTTTTTGCTGCGATTTAAGGTTTTCTCGGTTTAAAGTTATCGCGATTTGGGTTTTTCTGGATGATGGCATTTTGGGTTTTTGGGAAACTATTTTTCAAGATTCTGATCCCAGGTCATTTTTTTTTAAACTTTCCCATAATTTGTAATTTTTATACCAAAAAGCAGCTTAATATATTCAACCTTCCATATGACTCATATTTTAAACCCTTCGGACTGACACATGGGGCCTGGCTGGTTTCAGAGCGAACCACTGCTATGGTTAACATATTTGAGGATATAAGTCAAAGTTATGATAAAGGATATGTTACACTTCTCTGTTTGCTTGATTTCTCGAAGGCCTTGGATAAGGTTGACCATAATATTCTAAGAAGGGATTTTTGTGTAATAACACATTTGCATTTTAAGCTGCCAAGCTTTCACACCATCATATTAATATTGAAGGTTTTGAAATGATGGTGCAAAAGCTTGGCAGCATAACTGCAAGTGTGTTATCACACAAAAATCCCTTCTTAATTGAAATTAATTCTTGACCTGTGTCAAATCTTGTGTACATTTTCCCGCCTTATAAGTTCAACGAATTATTGACCTATAAATGGAGTTAATAGAAAAAAAAGAGAAACCAAATTTACAGCAACAACTTGTAGTGGCTACTTAAAATGCAGGTTCATTCAAATGCAGTTGTCAAACAATGAAACCTAAACTGGGACGTGACCTTCGAAGGAAGCTTGGTGTGGTTCGCTTCTCAGTGAAGGCAAAAGTTATTCAAGTAAAATTGAACAAATATGACCATAACGCCACTAAAAGGGCTCTGATGATTGGCGTAGCAGTCGTGAAATAGCTATAACTTCAACCTACAAAAACTTGGTGGTACAGATCATCCAGAGATGTTTTTTCTATTAAAAACCATATTCTTTTTTGTATTTTCGTTAATGATATACGATCTGTTTGTCGACACTCGACAATTCAACTTAATGCAAACTATGTGCAGCTATACTTGTCAAGACCAATTTTTGAATTAACTGAGGTAACAAACAACATAAATGAGAATCTTTCTAGCATTCAGTCTTGGTCAAAAGAAAATCGCTTGTTTCTTAATGTGTCAAACGGATGGTTAAGAACTTATTCTTGAAATCAGCCAAGCAGAAGACAAGACTTAGGATTATTTAATTAAGATTTTTGAAATATTGCTTCAGAATAGCTTTTAACAACCTCTTATGTTACTACTGTCAAAAATATTTGATTCTATTGCATATAATTAAAAATTAATTTACGTTAACTAATTTATAAATACAGTCAAGATTTGTCTTTCTATCCATTAAATACAGAGAGAAAACTTTTCAAATATAAATTTCAAATGCGTACGAACAACATCAAAAACAAACTACCAACTATTTGCTGTTAATTAGTAGTGGCAACACTTTATGAAATAGCGATTTAATTTAAACTATCCTAGTATTCATCCAACATTTATAAGCAGCTATTTTATAATTGATTCGTTTAATTAATTATTATTCATTGTGATGTTTGAAAATGACACTTTTAAAAATGAAATTTAGCTACCATGAACCAGATACAAAAATAAGATAAATCGGAAACTATAAATTCTAAGAGAAGAATATTTTACATTATATTTATAAAATATGCAAAAATACAAATGAATCAAATTTTATTATTATTAACTCAAATGTTGTTTTTTCGTTCAAACTTTTAATATTAATATGATGGTGTAAAAGCTTGACAACCTGACTGTAAATGTGTTTAATTTAGGTTTTGTTTTTTCCTTATTGACCGCAATAATTTCATAAATAAAAAACAACACACTAAAAATGTAATTTTAAAAGTCAAGTTTTATTTTAATATTGAATGCATTTCGGTCTAATTTGCAGACCATTTTCAGCGAAATACGCAAATACACTACAAAAGGAAGAATACAATAGATAAATAAAAAGAGCAAAAAAAGAAATGTGTTATCACACAAAAACCCTTTCAAAATTCTATTAATTTGTTTTGTAAATGTAGCTATTTTTTGCCAAAAATAAAAATTTGTATCAAATTTCTGAGCTCAAAAGATCTGTGTTGAAAAAAATTGATATTAATTAAAAAGTCCGTATTTCGAAAAACAACTTGTGCAAAATTCTGTTTACTTAAATACCAATCGATAAAAATTCCAAAAAAAATGTTGTCAATCAGAAATCTTCTCCGTGAGAAATGAGAGCTAAAATCTTAATAATTTTGTATAAAACAAAAATCTCTAAAAATTACAAAAAAATAAATAAAATTATTTCATAACCATAGGTGTTCTGAAAAACTTTTTTTCCTAACAATATAATATGAATTTCAAGTTAGCAAAGCAACATCCGGCGATCAAAAAGTAGTTATACGGATAATCTATTAATTTAATTAGTTTTGACAGTTGTCGTGCAATGTTTTCTACGTAAAAAAAAAAAATTAAAAAAACATTATTACACAAACAAAAATTTATTATAACGATTACAATATAAACATTTCAATATAACATGGTTTTACCTTTTTTCAAACAGGGTCTTTGCTGTATATGAATTTATCAAAAACTTAAAAAAAAAACAGAAAAAATTATTTACCTATGTAAATGATTTATTAATTTTTAATTTATATAAATTGTTAAACTCTGTTAGTTGCCAAGAATGTCTAAATTGTGTTGGTCTAGACTGATTAGCACCAAAAACTCCTAATAACATCATATTCATGTAAATTTCTTTATAAACCAAAAAAATATTACTCATACGCCATAGTGAACACATACATAATTCTTCTCTCTGTGAAATAAATACCAAGTAATGACGTATATAATTGAATATTAAGTAAAGACTAATGACAATTCCCAATTTATGTAGACATGTTTTTTGTAATCAATTTTTGTTTGTTGTTTTTGTCTTAATTTATAAATGGCTATTATCATTTAATGACTTATATCTCGATCAACTTTGTTACAAGTTCTTTTTTGTTTATTTTTGTAATAAAGATATACCTTGACGTAGGTACGTTGTAAATATTTGTTTCTATTTTTGTTTTTACAAGAGGTAAGTAGGATACCCATTCGAGAACAACTTAAGTTTACTTCTATTTATAACACTTACACTTGAGAAACTAAACAGCTTTCATAAATATCGTTACATAAAAAATACCTTGCATTACTGGCTAGACTACCTTTTGTGGAAGGACCACCATATTGAACGTCACCAAAAACTTATTTGTATAAATTTGTCGAAAACTTGATTACAATTTACATATATAATGCAGAGTTTTCCTAATTCAATTGAGTATATCGAAAAGAATACTAAACAGAGCTTTGGAAAAGACAAGGGTAATAAAATTTTAGAGGAAACACTTAATATGTCTCAAGCACTGCCGCAATGTTTCATACATAATAATATGTTTGTTCTATATATAAATATACTTTCGTAAATAGTACCTAATATAATATTCCTTATTTCCCTCGCGCCTCGCTCTATATTATTCCATATTACGTTTATCATTTTAAGGGCTCCAATGTGAAATCCCCTTAGGTTTGCTCACATTATACACACAAAATACAATAAGTGGATTAACTCATACATTTACTTCAGATTTACCTCATTTTTATAAAAAAAAAAAACTCTAAAAATCAATGTAAAAAAGTACGTATTCGCCACAGTGCACATTAACTTAACAGCGTTTCTTATCTCATGAACTGATGTAAACGATTTTTTCATAATTTAAGCAAATATAGATCAATGAACAATTTTTTTTAGCTACATATATCCTAGAAAACAATAAACAAAATTTTTGTAGGACTTAAAGGCCGTTAAAAGCTATTTTAAATCAATAATTCAACAAAGTCCATTAAAATAGTGCTACGTCTTCTACTTGGCTGATGTATTTCAGTAGTATAGTATATAGAATTTGTATTATTAAAAAAAAAAAAAAAACCTTCTTAAATAAACAAAATTGTTAAAACAAGAGTTTAATTTTTTTCACTTTTAATATTAAAATGGAGGAAAAGTTATTCAAATTGCAGAGAAACCTTTATGGAAAAGGTGAAATGTCAAAACGTATTGCCTCGACACTTGGCGGCGATAGTAAGCAATGATCCCTTATGTCTCTTCCAGACCCTATTGCCATTTTGTTAAAGCATCTCTATTGGCAATTTTCCAGGCAATGGCAATGAGCAAAGCAATTTACTGCCTAAAATATTGTCAATGCAGTCGTTTGGTTCAAGCAAAAAATTTAGTTTTTTTTTTTATCGTTTTATTAAAAAAGAAACCCAAAGCCCAGAAAACTTAAAACCTGGAAAACCGAAAATCCAGAAAATTCTGAAAGTTCAAATTCCCAAATTCCCGAAATTCCATTATCCCGAAGAAAAAATCTACAGAAATTAAAATCTTAAAGAAATTTCAAATGTTAACGAGAGTCACATTCCCATTTTTTTCAGTTTTATGTACGAGATTTTGACATTTCGGGATTTTAGATTTAGGTACTGCTGGATTTCTGGTTTTCTGGATTTTGGTTATTTTGGTTTTTTGGCTTTTAGCTTTTCTGAATTTGGTAAAATTTGAAAAGTGCTTTTGCATTTATTTCCTTACATTTCAAATTAAATATACTTCAATTTAGAGCCCATCAACTTGAGATAGCAAACGATTTACTTGAGATTAAGGTTTCAGACCTGCATTGCAATAGAACTGATTCAATGAACTTTGAAGAGCGAAAGGTATTGCGGTGACTTATGAATCCATTACAGCAAAGGTCTTCATTTCGAGTTTATTTATTTATTTGTTTACATCTACAAGCATCTTACAGCAAACAGATTAAGACTTAAAATTAAGAAAAATGCGATAATTATAAAATATAATATATGTACAATCCAAAAATAAATTAAAATAAGTCTAAAGACCAAAAAAAGGAGTCTGGAGATCGTGTTGACCCACTTGAATTCCAGCGTGTTGAACTCTGCCTTATTGGCAAGTTTGTCTAATTTATATCTTAAAAACTGAAAAGAAATTATTTATTACTTTTTCTAATCGAAATTATTATTCTGATCTAACTTTAATTTATGTTTATGTCATCGTGCCTTCTTTGCGGTTGTTTGGAATTATGTAAACTCTTGTTAATTTAATTCGACATAATAATTTTAACGATTTAAGAAAACAGAATTTTCTATTAAATTACTTAGGGACAAGGACAATGTCAAGTTAAAATGTCCATTTGGAAACCGAACTCGCCCCATAAGACACAAGGCTTCTTATTATCCAAGAATTTTTCAAGAAAATACCCGGGTAACATTTTTTCTTGACCCTAATACCCCTTACATCTTCATTTAAGTCTATTTTTTTTTATTATTTGTTGGCACTTAATCAAAATATAATTGAGACATAAACCATTTGTCTCCTATATACCACGAAACATTAGATTAATATCAAGATTTAAATTACCACATTGCGGAACAAAACAATAAACAAAAAAATTAAAAAAAAAGAACTTAATAATTAAGTTATGATACTCGGAATCTGGAATCTCATTTAGATATTTATTCAAAGAGAAGTCTCATTTTTATTTGTTTATCCTACATAATCAAGAGTCATACAATACAAATATCTCAATTACCATTCAAAAATAAATTTGACATGTCTTGGCTGTAAACCATCTCAATTACTTTTGCACAATATAACATTTGAGTGGGATAAAACAAAAGGACATTGTGGATTTTACAGTAGGTAGAGTAGGTACAATCTATGTATATTTTTTTTTGTTGAATATAAAGCCGAACAAAAGCTTTTTTAAGAAGATGCATAATGCTTTTTTGTTTTTACTCTTCATCATTGTTGTAATATATTATTTACATAGTTTGAAAAGGATTTTTTATATTTATGAGGTTTTATCATATGGATTAATTTTCCCGACATCTTATCTACATTTTTGTATTTGAAATAAAAATTTAAAACAATGTCACAGGACAAAAAATAATAACAGCATAAGTGAATATGTGTGTTGCCAGTCCTGAGATGATGTTAATCCATTATGCGGTCAGAAAATATATAATATAAGGACATTTCGAAGAAACAAAGGATATTTTATCTTTTAAGATTCGAACTTAAGTTATTAAAATTAAAAGACACAGTTTTAGTAAAATTTAACATCATATACATATATGTACTGAAAAAAAAATAAAATAAATTGGTGGCGTAGCAGCTCGTGGAAACCACAGAGTTTAGTGATTTACTGCTCTCAACCATTGCAGTGGGGGTGTTGTTTAACAGTGGGGAATGGGGTGACCTACAATTTTCTGCTAAGACGGCTTTGATGAGGGGCACACTTCCTCGCAAAAGGCAGTACCTTTATAAAGAAAAGTTTGAGTACTGGGACTCAGGGAACGGGTAAAAATCGACATGGCAAAAATTAGAAATCCACATCCCATAATCCCTAATATCAAAAACTCCGAATATATAGCTTGAACCAAATCACTTGGCCATTTTACTGCGCAGCTCTCTTTTAATTTCTCTGCAGATACACATAAAAAATACGAAAATCACTGAAAATCACTGAGTTTTGCTTATAGCTTCGCTCACTTTACTCATTAAATAACTTACGCACCATTTTTGTTCTCTTAAATCCTCTCTCTTCGCAACCGACCGTTGGCCAAGCGATTTGGTTCAAGCTATACAAAAACCCAAAGTGCTTAAATAGTCACATCATTTCAACTTAATTGGTCAGTTTATATTTCAGAGTCCTCATTAATTTTCCTTCGACAAAAATTGAGCAGGCGAATCCAAAATTTTGTTTACTCGTTATTTGATACAAGAACTGAGAAATTTTGCTGAGGAATCCTGTTTATATTTGTGAGATTGCTGAGATCTCTGCGAGATCACAAAAATGTAAACTTACCAAATGGTTAAAAAGGATCGCAGCATAGTCCAAGCGTTTTCACGTTTAACTTTTAACGTGATTCCGCTCCCGTTGCCATAGCCGTTGTATTTTCATTTACCTATACCGAGAGATAAGATGTTTGCACATCAAAAACGTACAAACAAAAGTAATGTTTTATTCTCACAAGTCTGAATAAAACGATTACTCACTCTATACGTTCATTTCAATAATTGAAAGTTCTATCGCCAACACAGCCATCTTTTTTTTACTGACTTTTTTTTCACCAGCAATTAAATTGTTTTGTTTGCCAAGGAAAATTTTGCTGCGCTGGCTATGCAGCAATGAATAAAACACACCTAAAATTAAATTAAAATTTAAACTGGAATATTATAAATATTTCCCTCTAAGGAAATAGTAAAAAAAACATTGCATATTTGTAGATGTACTGATATACAGTATCTGGATTGTGCATTCGATAACCAGTATTTTTTCGAGATTACAACCCTATTCGTGTAAGCCATTTCCGCTCCAGTTATTACGACTATTTACCGTACAATTGTTATTGGCCGCGTTTTATTACCTAGGGATCAGGAACATCCCATAAAAATAAAACGATACGGATCCTAGTGACAACATGTAGCGTTTTATTATCTTCGGGTCTGAATATCTTTTAACACGGTATACAAAAACAAATTTGGATCTAGGTTTCTATCGGGGTTTGCTTTATTGAACCAGCAATAAGTTCTTACTCTGGCAGGTGGATGGTTCTTCAGTCGGTAGGGAGTAAAAACTGTAGTGTAATCTACATGAAAAATAAACAAACATAAATGTCGAGACAAATTGAACATTATTTGCAACTCTAACCAAGTCAAACTCTGCTGGGTTCCTGGACAAAGCAATATAGAAGGGAATGACATAGCAGATGCACTGGCAAGGAAAGGGTCAATGTCAAATAGAGACAGTAGTAGCCAAGCAGCTACGATACCGGACGTTCCGATTGGCGTGATCAAAAGGAAGATAGACCTAATAACGAAAGACCAAATCAACAACTCCTGGATATTTAGGAACGATTGCGTCATCTCTAGCAGTTTATGGCCTAGAATTTATGAAAAAGAAACTCAGTATATTTATCGCTGAGTAAAAAGAATATTAGAACCCTGATAGGTGTAATAACGGAACATTGTGCTATTGGCGTAATGACCACTAGATTAGGTGTATACGCACCCGATTTCTGCAGAAGCTGTCAGGATGCTGAGGAAATAGAAACCATTAAGCACCTGCTCTGCGACTGCCCAAACCTCCAAACAAATCGCCACTAAGCGCTGGTCTCAATGGCAAACATGAGGAAATAGCTTACGATATTTAGGGTCTAAAGTGGACTTTGTGTTGTAACATATCGGACTGACTCATAAGAGTCCATTGTTTCTATTCAATATATTAAAGTCAGTGCGACGGAACGCATGATTGTGGTTTGGCTATCAAGCATATGGCGTTAACCAATCGACGAATTAGAATAAAGTTTGATACAAAACATTTTTATCAAATCCCCTTAAATTATTGTTTCAATAATTTCGTTTAAAAAATTGAATTTTTGTTCTAACTCATCTAAAAGGGAAACATTCCAAAACAATGGTTTTTTGATTCCTTATAATTTTTTTTCGAAAATGGCTCAAATAATTTTATTTTAATTTCATAATACAAAATGTTAGCAATATATTCTATTTACCTCTTATTAAGTCAGGACACATAGTTACATAATGGGAGAAATTTAGATTTGCTCAACTTCCACCTTAAATATTTAACAAATCAGAAACTACTGTTATATGTTGTTTTACTAAAATTAAAATTTCAAGAACTTGCTATTTGAATTCCTTATTTTACTTCTCTCCTTAATTATGTAGGTCTTTATTGCCAAATTAAATCTCCATACACATGTATACCAAACTTATCACACCTAATGACAGACACAATATTGTTTTATGATTAATTAATAAGGTTTATACTTGATTAAATATCTTTGGTTTAACCAGACGACGAGGAGTTGACATCACACCCCTAATTACCTCATTTACACTTAATGAATTTCTTATAAATTCAGTCAGTTATACGTTAAATATTTATACCCACTTGCTTGGATAAAAATAATATTTTTCAAAAACGAAATAAAAATATTTGGGGCAAAGTGTAAATGCCTTTTCCCCCATGTTCGTATAAATATACCTAGATCATTAAATACTTTTACGTGTAATTATCTCTCTAGATAATACGAACAGTCATTCCTGTTTACGTCAATTGTCTTATGAAAAAATCGTGAGAGTCTATATAACATTAATCTTAAATATCTATAAAATAATATCGCAAATAATTATCAATAAATGAGGTCAGTGCTCGTAATATATTGAAAATAGAAACATGTGGGTAGCTAAACACACACATGCACACACAAAAATAATCACAAATCACCTTTTACACACATCAAATCAATAGAAGCTATTAATCAAAAAGAGTGACCAAATACAAAGCACCTTTCTCACTCCCGTCATAGAGTCCTCAAAAAGAATCTCATGGGAAAACAAAATAGATCTGAAAATTATTCATATAAAATTCTAAGGGATAAATAGGCTTTAACTTTTACCACAGTATTTCTTATATTATAGTCTGACTATGATGGTGAATGAGGTTTTCGTTTTTCTTGTAGGTAGGTAAGTACTTTATCTTCTCCTATACACACATCTTGGACACACAAAATACGGTCCTTTTGAGTAATGAGATTATTGTTGACAATGTCAAGGTGTGACATGCATGTAAAAACATGATTTCTATCCTTAACGAAGAAAAAAGCACTCGTAAAACGAAACATGCAGACCTTCTCGCAATATATAGTCAGTTGTGTTCATGCTTAAATTTATAAATTAAGAAAAAGGGATCTACATATTTGTAAACATTGGCCTACTGGATCAAGTTTAATTAAATTCTTTGGAAATCATAAACGCAAAGTTTTAAAGACATAAAGACGCAATTTAGTTTTTTTTTATATTCGATACATATATCTAAATGAAGGTCTGGTGGACTGTGAATGAGGGATAAATGGCATATTCTAATACTAAAAAATCTAGACAGTGAAATTTTAAAGCCTGAGAAAGGCAGGACGTAATACAATTTTTCCATTGCGTTATATTTTTTATATTTTATTATTATTATTTTTTTCTTTAAATTAACATGCAGTCAGATCAATTCCATTATTATTAAGATTATTTTTATCTTTTGCATCAAGTGCACTTCCATATTAATTACTTTTTCTATCCTCTAATCCTCACATACGCCACTTCGAAAAAGTACATCTCATCTTAGTCATTCAGATTTGAAAGATGCTTTTTGTCATAGGCTGAAGTATGCCCGTCGTCTCTAGGGTTTTACCAAAATATCAACAAATTTTAGTGTAATCGAGGTTATCTTTATTCAAATTAAAGCCTAGTACATACTTGTGAATCATGTCGTGAATCCATACAAATTTGCATTTTTGTTCACCCGTGAGCGTGCTCGTGAAGCCATGACAAAAAGTGGAGAGTTTGCGTTCACGAGCGGTGAGCCATATTCACGCGCAAAACTTACGGGAACTCTTTGATTTTTGGTGTAGCTTTGACAATTTGACCATAAAAGCTGCAAAAGTCAAGCAAATTGTGTCAATAATTCACTTTCTCCACTGATGGTTGTTCACTTCACGAGGAAGTATGTACTAGGCTTAAGGGTTTTCACGCAATGATATAAAACACTGGATAAGTTTACCATTTGGTTAAGTTTACCATTTGGTTAATGAACTGTCAAATTTTGTATGAGGAATAATTTACACAATTTGGTAAAAATTCTCCAAGGATTTTGCTGGATAAAATTAACCAATTTTTTTTTTGTTAAACTTAACCAAACGTCATTTGTTGCGTTCAGGGATCTATCAAATAAGTCTCAACCTATCCCAAAAATTTTCGGGTACCTTGACTTGTTGTTGCATCAGCTGTTTTGTCTCAAGGGATTACAACACCACAAACATATCCATAGCTTAGGATTGATCCCCGAACGCAACAATTGTGATTTTTACAATTAGGCGTGTTCAGAAATATGATATATTAGGTATCTCAGAGAACTAAAAAAAAACTCTACCCGTGTTATGTAACTATCGCATTGAGATTAGTTGGCGACAAAAGTTGTGAATAAAAACTTAGTTTATACAAAACAAAATAATTAGGACGTGATGACTGTTATTGATAAGCATTGTTAATTTACACAAATCCACGTAATGGGCCGTATAGATAAACTAAAGTAAATATTTTAACTTGTATTTGTTATATGCTTTCCGAATTGTCATTGAAGCATTTATTTTTTTAATTCATAATTGAGTTCAGCTCGTAATAACTTTTACTACCGAAAACGAAAGTGAACTAAACTGAAGGAAAAGTAGATAAACGCTATATAATTTTGTATTCGCTCATTTTCGTTCGATCACTGTCATAAGTTTGCGACTGTAACAGTTCTACATTTAACCCCGAAATCGTTTTTTCATCTAATTTCCGTGAGGCTTAAAAAAAAAACCTGATTTTTGTCGTGTTTCTTACATTTTTTTTACATTCGGCTCGGATTTTAAGTCCGAAATCTGAACACGCTTATTTGTATTCAAATTTTGAAGTTTAATATTTGACGTCTAACGAACAGCTGATTCAATTACACCATTGTATATAAAATCTATAGTAATATCATGAAGAGGAGTGACGGTAGCGACATCTTGAGGACATATGTTCGACTTCTTTGTGATGTGATGGTTGGAATCCCGAATATTCACAAAACAAGAAACGTAATAATAAAATAAGAACGGGAACGCTGTATACTAATTTTATGAGAGTGCGAGGAAGTAAAAAAACGCAATAAAAAATTATAACCTTGACAAATTGGCTTCGCATCGGAAAAAAAATTTGGTATATGTAGGTATGCACGTTTGAAGTAGGTTTTTTTTATTCATAATAATTATAAAGGTCCCCTCGTAGTTGGTTTGGTGGGCTGATAAATTTTGTTGTAATAATCGGATCGTTAAGGTTGAGGCCTTAAAATTTAGGTAGAATGTCGGGTTACATTTTTTTACCAAATCATTGCGGAGGGACATAAAAGTATGTGTAAAAAAATGTAATTAATTTAAAATTTAATTGAAACACAAATTTAATTAAACAAAATATTTTCATGCACGTTTACTTGACCCTTTTAAGGAATCTTATTATGTTTGCAGAATTTAAATAATAGATTCTTCTCGCTCTATTTACTTATTCGCTACATTTAGCTAAGTCTCAATAGTCTAATTTGTGGCGATCTCAGCGACGCGTACAGGACACATGTTCGACTAAAAAATTTGTGTTCATGATAGTACTATAGATTTTATATACAATGATTACACAGCATTTAACCAAATGAGTTAAAATGGCGTTCATACAAACTTTTACGTAAACTTACGACGTTGCGTGAATTACTTACTTACTTAAGGTGGCGCTACATACCCTTATTATATTCT
Source organism: Epistrophe grossulariae (assembly GCA_929447395.1). Taxonomy (NCBI): domain Eukaryota; kingdom Metazoa; phylum Arthropoda; class Insecta; order Diptera; family Syrphidae; genus Epistrophe; species Epistrophe grossulariae. The sequence goes on along the minus strand of OV839567.1, from coordinate 149,157,104 downwards.
GTTTCGACGCAACAGCGACGAGCTCCATTATGTGTTCAGTCTAAGATGTCAGGCAGAAAGGAGTTAAGTCAGTAATTTTTATTTTTTTTTGAGTTAACCCCTTTCTAAAAAATATAAAAATTTGCTAATATGAATGGAATGAAGGTTTAAAAATTGGTTTTAAATTAATCCTCCCACTGTAACACCTATTTGTATTATACTTGAATTTTATCCTTACTAAATATGTTTAATCTAAAGTGTCAAACAACTTGTATTTAAGTTTACTTTTATGGGAGTACAATTATTTTGAGAATTAGCCTTCTGTCACACCCAGTTTCCTCATATTTCAGTTTTCTTCTTATTAAATTTTCCTAGAAAGTTGAAATTTCGAAGTAAAAAAATATCTTGAAAAAAACCATAATTGTTTTTGTTGTTATGTAGAATCGGGATTTTTTGGTAAATTTTTTTTAATATGCAGAATATTTCATACTGTTTCACTACGTTACGTCGGATTTTCTCGACTTCCTCAGTGGTAGTCTTATTAAATCTGTAAATCTAAAAACATTTTTTAATTTTTTGAAAATCCATCTTTTTATTTAAATTACCAACTATGTATTTAAAATCAGGCGTATCACAGAATCCATCGTGGAAAATCCCTGAATGGATTATTCCACTACATATCCCGAAAAATTCCGAACGGAATCGAAAAAAAGCAATGCCTCATTAAAAGAATTAATTCTGAATTTTGAAATCAGCTGTCCTATGTAATACTCAGAGCCTTTAAAAACAAAATTCCCTTCAACTTTTCAAAAAGTCCCATTTTTGTCCCTTTTTATTTCCACAAAAAAGCTAATAATTTTCATAACCCTTGAGCACTATTACAGCTGTCAAATGATTGGATCTTGTGAAAAAAGACTGTGTTGTTTATATGCGTTTATTTATTCAATGTTTTTGCATTTTTCTCAAGAAAATAGATTCAACATACAAATAAATTACAGTTATAAAAATAAAGTAGTTTCAAATGTACTGAGGAACTAATCTTAGTCCAGGCATGTTTTAAAAGTGATGTTGTCTTTTACTCACTTGGTTTCTTTTAAGCGCTTAGTTTTGTTTTGACTTCCTTTGTAAATTGTTTTCTACTGGCATGGCATTCACTTATTTTAAGAGTTTAAGAATTTTTAACAAAACAAAAATTGATTAATTTGCGTTTGCAACTATTGGAAATTTTAGAATTTGTAAAAAAATTACTTTTTTTACTGAAACACAATCTTTTTCCACTTGGCTACGAAGACAATCAGCTGTCGTAGAAAGGGACGTCATAATATTTCAGTCTCATTCGAATTTAATGATACCAAATACCCCGCATTTAGAAATTCTTATTAAATTTTCCATTTCAAATTCACTACGAATGAATTCTGCAATACACATGTCGATTATGGAATCCGAAATACTTGATCCGCAATGATTCTCAGTACAATGTTCTCTTTGGTTTTCACGACAAATGGGTAAAGAGAAAAGAGAGCACTTCACTGAGATTTCAGAATCACTGCGGATCTAATATTACGGATTCCATAATCAACATGACATTTTTTCATGATTCATAGCACATTTTCTATTACAATGGAATTTGTGATAGGTTTGAATAAAATAGAAATTTCACTTTTATTCATTATTATTAGATGTTATTTATTATTCACATTTTATATTTATTGATATTTCTTTTTGTTAAATTTTATACGCAACATAGTTTTTATGTCTATCTATGCGAAGTCGGGTCGGGCCAAATATAGTTAGATATTTATAAAAACTGAAACAATGGTCGCGTTCGAGTAAAATTTAAAAGCAATCCGGATTGGTATAGGTGTATTTGTAATCCTATAGGAAAAAACTGCTGAAGAACAATCCAGCTGTTTTCCAAAATAAACCTGAAAGGTGTCCTAAAAATGTTCGGATTTTTGTGAATAAAATAAACAGCTGCCATCTGAAATACGTGTCAGCTGATTTTCAGCTGTCTAGTCTGTCACGTTCTGTGGCAATGGATTAAAGAACACGCGGAATTTCTAGTTTGTGTTTTTATTTACATAGATTTTGATTTTTACCGAACAAAATAAAATATAAAATACATATAAAATACAAAATAAATAGAAAATACCAGACAATCCGGTTTTGGTTGTTCGAAAACATATCCGATGCAAAACGATCTTAGATACCTTATCGGCCTGTCAAACGCGGCCAGTGAAAATTTCTCTTCAAAAATTGCTCATTCATCCGACTTCAGAAATCTAAAAGATGGCGTTTTTTTTTTTTTTTTTTGTGAACGTTCAGGGTAGAAACCCTTGTGGAAGCAATGTCGTTGAATATGAATTCCATCTCTTCTTGTACATTGTTTTAATGATTTTAATTTCAACTTGTACAATGTACAAATTAAAAATAATTAATTTTATTAATATCGCATTTCAGGTATTTGCTTAAAAAATCGAATAACGGAAAAAGAGTTTTTTGAGAAAATTGCTTTATTTTTGGTGTATTTCCCAATACCTCCTTAAAGAATTGTTATGTGTTTCAAACTTAAACACATTATATAAATCTTGTCGATGAAAACATAGATACAAAATAAATCCATATAAATATAAACATTGAATAAATCATAGTGTGGAAAACATTTAACATATTAGGTTTTTTGTCTAAAAAATAAAATAAGTCGTGAAAAAATATTTTTGTTGGTTTTGGTTGTTTTATCCAGCTTCTTCAAATAAAAAAAAACTTTTGCACAAGAATCACATTAAAGGTTGTTAACTGATATATGTATATACTTCCCTACGTTTTGTGCTGAGGAACACCCAAATACAATTAGAATTCCGACTTATAATTCTTTACTTTCTACCATTTTCCCTGGAGAGAAATATATTTCCTAGGATCAAACCTCCTAAATACTTCGGACAGTGCTTGTTTGAATTAATGCCGCGTTGCATGTTCAATTAAGTTAAAAACCTAAATCAATTATCGGAATAAAGTGATATTGTTTGACGAACCGTGAACTTTTCAAAGCATTGCTTTCTTGTTTACTTTGTAAAGAACATTGATAAACAACGAAGAGCCTTCTTCAGCCTCAATGAAAATCATCACAATCCCAGACAATAAAAATTCTATATAAAAAATAAAGAAATAAAAATGTCTGAAGCATGACTGAGCCACGGCTAATCCCAAAACTTGAAAAATGTGATGTGTTAACTAACCACTGTGAAAACCGTAAAAGTTATATCTAAAGCTTAAGTGCTTGATTCAACATCAACATGGATATTATATTTTTTTAAATAGAGTAACAGTCAGTTCACTTAATCCCGTAAACTATAAACATAAAATATATACAAAAAATTAGCTCAACTGGCACTTTACCCTTGATAAGGTTCAGGTAGGAAAAATCCTTTGAAAGACTGAGAAAAATACCCTTTTTATACGTAAAAAAGATTTCAAGCTGCTAAAGGGAAGTTCTTCTAAATGAAATTCCACTTAAACACGCACTTGTTTTATATTTGGTGCCTTAACAAGTAGGCCTGATGTTTTATTTCACTTCGTTTACTTAAAACCACTTTCGACATTGAAGGTTAAACTTGCTTTTCACCGGAATAAAAAAATTTATTCATTCGATTAATTCACTTCATTAAACAAGAATAATTTGCAATGTTTTAATATAATAACAACCTGTGTTATAAAGTCCAATGCTAAAACAGATATATATCCAAAACCTGGTTTTTCCTTTTGACATTCCCCCCCCCCTCCCTTCTGCCATTAATTAGGTTCAATTCCAAGTGTTTGATAATTTTTTAGACATATTTGCCTTCATTTTCTTAAAATTTATATTTTATTGATTTATCTTCATCTTACTATATTTTTGTTATTAGAAATATTAAGACAGAAAAAAAATATAGAATAGAAAAAAAAAACGACTTCATTAAATCTGGATTGTAGATGTGAAAATGTTCTTCGAAAATTATTGCGATTCAAGGTTAATTTTTCTATCCGATTTTCAATTTCTATAATAACAATAATTTATTACGGTGGTGTCTATCTTGTCGAATATAAATAGAGGGTGCCGAACCTGCCTGTAGGCAAAACAGGCAATTACATAGGGCGGCACTTGACTATAAGGCGGAAAAATCAGTACAATAATTTAAAAGCGAAAAAAGGGTTAATCCGTCTATACTTCTATAACTACTTCCATGTATTTTTTTCGTTCTTCGTTGTTGTCCGAAGCGCTGAGCCATTCTTAAAAAAACATGCTGAATATTTATAGCTAACTGCTTTAAAAAAATTTATCTCATACCCGATGGTCAAGCAGAGCAAAATCGATTACGTGTTTTTTACAGAAAATTTATCAGAAATTTATGATTCTTTCATTGAAATTGCTTAAAGTTCGTAATTCAAGTTTTAAAGCAACCCCATCTTGGTAAACACCTACACTAAGTGAATTTTATATTGTCAACAGTAATTTGGATCGAGTTTTAATGCAAATACCCTTTCGAAAATGCTACAATCAAAATCAATGGACTTCTTAAGCAGTTTGGAGCATTAAGATAAATTGCGACAGTACTTTCAGATAAACTCTTACTAGGAATCTTTGTTTGCAACATTATACAGGGACGCTTTAAACATTGCTACGAAAACGAACTATCAAGTGGATTTCATTGTTTCCCATTCAATGAGCTTTCGTAGCCACCGCGCCGTTATCAATCTAAACAATCTCTTGAAACAATCGATCCAAAATTCAAATTCAAACCTGATTTTACGTTAACGACGTGCCGCCATGTTCTCTCCAATATGTGTGCAGTATCAATTTCTTAGCCAAAATTTCGGATTTCTTTTGCGATATTTCAATGAAGGTGGAGTTAAAAGACTGCGAACAACTTGAAGCAATATTAACAGCATCAGTTTACAACGAACATCAAAAGGATATTATTGCTAAATATCTCTTGAATGAAGTTAATATATTTAACCAAACTCCTGCCTTTGTCAATTTTTAACTATTTATCTTCACACTTCTTACTTGAATTGTATCCAAATTTATAAACAGCATTTAAGATACTATTAACGTTTCTGGTAAGTGTTCCATGAGTTTAAGCTAGCTTCTCAAAACCTAATTTTATAAAAACCTATCTTCGCTCAACAATGACCCAAGAGCGAAGAAGAAGAAATCTATAAAAGAATTGCAAACATGAAATCGCGAAGATCTGCATTTTAATTTCCAAAGTTTGAAATAATATATTTTTTCGAAAGCCTTTGATTGTTATTAAATAGAACCATATGTAAATAAATATTTATGTTGTCGGTATCTTTTTTTTATCTGAGGCTGCAAAATAGCAATTTACCTAGGGCGGCAAAATTTACAGGTTCAGCACCGTATATATAAATTGACTTTGGCACCGGAATTTAGAATGACCTCGTGCCTCGTGTGCTTTATAAATCAATGAAACAATAACAAAAGTTTTTAGTCTTCATTTGCAAACATCATTTTCATTCCATTTATTTTTTTTTTATTTTTTTGAGAGATTTTAAGAAGAAAAATGGTGAAAAAACTAAAGGAAAGGCATGTAGAATGTAGATTACACAGCATTTTGGGATTGATCTCAGGGGATTTAAAGTTTGTAGTTTACAAATTGGTCAGTTGTAAGGTTGTAAGAAGAGAGGATATTTTTTTTTAATTCAAACAAAGTAGACTTTATCTCCATATTTATTTGAATTGTCCTTTTATGTGGCTGTGAGCGGAATTTAAATTACACAAAAAGGCAACAACTTATCTGGGCAAGTAGAAAGTATATTTTTTGATACGTGTGTACTGTGTAGTCTGTACATATAAAATACTGCAGGCAAATCCAATCGAATTAAAAAGATTTAAATGTGATCAAATCTTGTAAAACATGAAATTGACGATAATCTTTTCATGCATTCATTAAATTTTCAAACTCGAGATTTAAACGAAAAAATGATAGAGAACACGAAAAAGTTATAGAACCGACTGCCTATACATATATATTCATGTCTCTGCGTCTGTACCTCGTCGAAGGTAAGCTTAGGTTAGGTTAAATTAGGTTGAAGGGGTTAGAAAACGGAAATCTGTATCATTTCAATCGAATATCAATGAATTCATTACGCTCCTCATATGTAGATAAAAGTAATACAATAATTTAAAAGGAGAAATTAAGAAACTGATAAGGTGAAAAAGTGGAGTAATATGGACTGAATTCACCACTTTAAGACGTGTCAAAAATTAAACTTTGTATAAAATTAAACGCAATTTTAATTCAATTCATACTCGGCCTTATAGCTAGGCTGTGGCATTTACAAATAAAGTGAACTTTGATTTCTTTCGCTTTAATGTACCAAGTCCAAGTGGTTCAACTTCCCTTACTAGCGGTATGGGGATAAAGATAAAAAAATTATTGAAGTTGTATTTAGCCGTTCTTATGGAAGTCTCACCTTTGTATATAAACCCTATAGTAATCTCATGGAACAGATATTTATGGTTCTGTTTCGCCTCTATTGGTGGCGTGTGCTTTGTCACAAGTCAAGAGTGGAGACTTTAAAATAGGTTTAAGAAGAAGAACCGAGAACAAGTAGTAAGACAGAGAGAAATGTATTATTTAAATTCGTTTATAAATAAAGGGAGTAAGGGAGATAATTGAATCAGTTGTTGGTGTCATGGCAACGACGAAAATAAGGAAGAGAAAACGAAAAAAATCTGTATTGAATGAACGGTTTTGTTATTTTGTAGGTAAGTAGGTAGGTATTTAGAGGGAATCATATGTTTATTTTTTTTTTTCAAAACATTCGTAGGTATTTGAGTTTGAATTTAAAAAAGCAACGTTGCGATATTTTGACTTATTCTATAAAGACTTATAGGTACACATTTCTTAGCAATTACCTAGTTGAAATCTTATTTTTTGTCAAAAACTTGCCGAAACTTAAAATTATTTTTTTTTTATGTTGTACCTACCTATAGGGTAGGTATCTTTTTAAAACAAAAATCTAAAATTTTTTCAAATTTTAAAATAAAAATAGGTAGGTAGGTACCAAAATAAAAATTTTCATTTTGAAATCTCAATAGGTATTTCGAAAACGACTGGGTCTTAGCGGTTTTTTGAAAGTATGTAATCTATAATTTGTAGGTATAGTCAAAATTAACGGTAAACCTACCTTCCATAAAACTACATATTTAAGAAAATCTTATTTTTTTCGAAAATGGCTCCTAAGATATTGAACATTTTATAGACACTTATAAATACGAGATTTTGATTAAATTTCAATATTGCGAAGTCTAAAAAGTGGGTTTTGCAATTCGGCTGCAGCCTAAACGGGTGGGTCGATTTTCTACTTGGTAGGTATTCTCTCGACATTTTTTTTTTTTTATTTTTTTTGGACCAAAAATAACAGTAGGTACCTACCTACTTGCCGTACATATTGAAATAATGAAAATCTTATTTTTTCAGAACTTAAAAAAAATTTTGTACCTAATTTTTTTTACAAAAAGGCTACCATTTTATAAAAACAAAATTGTGAAAAATGGTTACATAAATATGTATAAAAATCGTACCTTCCATAAAACCTGTTTTTGATTTTCGATTTTTTCAAAAAGGGTTCAATACTAATTTTAACCAATTTTTTTAGAGAATTTTTTTTTTAAATTTAAAAAATTGTAGGTATACCAAAATTTTCAATTTTTTTTTTAATTTTTTTTTTTAAATTTTCAAGTTTTTATTTATTTTTATTTAAGGCAGGAATTTATTATTAGCGTTAAAAAGCGGTAAGTTCATTTTTCTCAAAAACGACTCCTACGATTTTGATTGATTTTAATTAAAATGTTTATGTGATAATTTAATATATATATTATATATAATATAAATAGAATGTAGTTATTTTTTTGGAAAAAAAAATGTATCTATAGATTAAAATTAATGGTATAAATGTATATATCGTAGAACCATAATTTTTTGGTTATCGACTATCTCATTATCTGTTCAACCTATTCAAATGAAATTTTTTACATCATAGCCTCTTATAAGTTAATAATAAAATTAATAATATTGCATATCAACATTTTTATTATTTATTGAAAGTTATTTTTTTTATTTTTGAAAGTTAGATTTTTCGAAAATGGGTTCATAATTTATTTTTTAATTCTGCATTAATAAATTTTAAAAAATGGGAAACCTATTTTTTCACTATATATAAGTATATGTATATCAAAATTATTTTTTTTATTTTGCCTATAATAGTAATATCAATTTTTTTAATATTCAAAATATGATAAAATAGCTATTGTTATACGTATGTATATAATATGTATATATATCCAAAACGATTCGAATTTTTACTCACCATATTGCAGTAGGTAGCTATTTTAGGAAAAAAAATGTGTTTTCAAGTTTGTCAACGTATTTTGAGCAAATTGGCGAGTTTATTCTTATATCTCGAACAAAAATCATTGCCTCAAAATAGCTTTTTAACGTTATTTGAATTTTTCAGCAGAATTTAAAAATGAAAGTCAATGAAATATTAAAAATTCTCAAAATACATAGTTAAACATGAAAACAAATTCTTTTATTTTTCAAACTTTTGGCTGCATTCTTTTCCACATCACCCAGTGGGGTAGAATACTAAATGCGTTTTTTTTCTCGAGGTTCCCCAGTAGGCCTATTCCTCGTTCTATTACAACTTCAAAACTACTAAGCAACATGCATTTTTTAATGAGCTGTTTCTCCAAGCGGAGTAGTGCTCGCTCTATAACTACTTCAAAACTACTAATAAGCATGCATTTTTTTAATGACTACTTCAAAACTACATGCATTTTTTTAATAACTTCTCCAAAACTACTAAGCAGCATGCATTTTTTAATGACTTATACTTCAAAACTACTAAGCAATATGCATTTTTTTCATGACTTCTTCAAAACTACTATGCAGCATGCATTTTTTTTGATGATTTTTGGAGTATTCATCGCACCAAAGCTATTTCAAAACTACTAAGCAATAAGCAGCATGCATTTTTGAATGAGGTTCTCCAAGTGAGACAGTTCTCGCTATATAACTACTTCAAAACTACTAAGCAGCATGCATTTTTTTAAAATAATTTGTACTTTATACATTTTAAAAATATGTTAAAATATAATATAATATTATATATAATAATATAATATAATTAATTTAAAATATTATGTTTTAATATAATATATATAATAAAATAATATAATAATTTAAAAATATGTTTAAATATAATTGGCATTTGAATTTGCCTTTAGATCCTTGTTGATTTTTCTAGTTTCTAGAATGATAAGTCCGATGAGTACAAATTTTGTCATCAATTCCTGGTGTTCTGTTGAGCAGCTTGTTAATGCAATCCTGTGCTTTTGCTTCATGATTTCCTGTAACCATGTTTCAACAATTTTTTCCGTTATTATTTTTATCGGGAATTGTTCGGAGAAAATTTTCTCAAGAATACTTACGGTTTCTTCGAAACGGACCGAAGGAACTGTCAGTTTTCCGAACTGTGATGGTGTCGTAATTGTCTCGTAAGCTCTCAGTTTGATCAACAAAGTTTGATGCCTTTCTTTGTCTGTGTCATCCTCGTCGATCATAAACTGTGAGCAAACCTGGCAATTTAGCTTTTTTTTTAATTTGCCTGCTGCAAATCCAGCGTAATACGCAGCAGCTGCTTTCTGCAGTTTTTGAGAGGAAGTATTTTTTTCACCTTGGTCCATCTGTTGGACATCGCTCTCTAGTTTTTCATCCGATTTGTCATCTACTATTTCTTCAAATATGTAATCCTTGTGCGCTGACTCAATTTCTGCCCCTCCTTCAAAATCAGCACCCTGCAGTAGTGGTACTGCTCCAGCATCTTCATATCCAGAATGTTCTGCTGATGTAAAATGCTGAAAAACAATTTGCTTGAGATTCCGAATGAATCTCCAAGCGGAAGGGTCCCTTTCATAAGAGCCTCTATTGCAGCGTACCAAAGAGAACAAATTTTCTGCTACATCTGTGTTAAGATGTGCCAGCAGAAAGTAAGTCTGTTCATCACTTTTGTGATACGCCCACATCTGTTCAATTGCAAGGAGAGTTTGTTTCAGTCCTATGAAGGAGGCTGGGGCTCGTAAAGCATCCTTGACTTTCCAGGTCATAATCCATTGCCGTGCGCTTATTATTGCATCTAGGGTGTCTGTCGATTCTGATACGACTTGTTTGTTCGGATTTCTCGAATAAAGCTGTCCAGTATTCAAGTTATCGAAGAGATCATTCATTCTTTTAATAAATCTTGCTGTAGCCTCAGCAATTTTCTTCTCTTCATCAGTCTTGAAAAAGCCTGAACTCAATGCAAACATTATTCCAGTGTACACATTAGCACTGAAAACCTGTGTGGCTAACTTTACAGATAGTTTTTCGAATCCATTTGGTCGGATATGTGCATTTGTAAGTTTAAACAAAACTTGAAATGTCCCTTTCTTATCCTCCTCAAAAATCTTTTCTAGTATTTTCCAATCAACAAGGTCTTCGCCTATGGAAATTTTGTATTTGAGCAAAGTGTTCCGAACGCTCTTAAACATGTGTGGGTAATCGTAGAGTAAGAAGACTCTATGATTTTCTATCTCCACATACGGTCTGCTTTCCATAAATTTGGGCGGTCCTAGTTTTAGGTAAGCTGAGACGTTACAAGCGCCTTGATCGCAACTTGTGGCGACAACGTTGAGGCCACAATTATTTACTCCTTTTATAACTGATACCAACATTTGGGATAAGGTTCCACCTTTTGGTGATCCAACATAGTAAACTATCGTCTGTTTCCAATTTTTATTCATGCCTCTTAGTGTAAATACTAGTACTTTATTGGCTACGGTTGAGTTTCTTCCGAACTCTCCAAAATCCGTATACCCGTATATGATATCGTCCTTTATATTGTATTCCAGTTCTTTCTTTATGCTCATCTCATCAAAGAGCAGAACACATTTCTTTTCAATGGACGTCATGTCTTTGGCCTTGTCACTTAACAATTCTTTCATTCGTGAACTCAATCCCGTTGGTAAACGTATTTCTGAATGCCATCTGTAGATGGTGCTTACCGCTGGCAGCTTAAATCCTGTGCTCAGCATAAATGAGTAGCAAGCTGGAGATTTAAAATAGAATTTTAAAAATAACTCCTTTTCTTTAAGTTCCCACGGTGTGTTCGGTTTGTGGAACAGTTGTGCAAGGATAAATGTCTTTAGTTCTTCGGAAAAATCTTCCATATGATTGTCAAGCCCTTTTTTTAACCTATATTCAGGGTTTTGCGCCATTTTTAAAGGTGTGTCGAAAATACTGCGTGGAATAAATCTCTCCCGATTTATTTTTGGTGCTGGTTTGAATTTGTACGACCTATAACCTGGGGAGGGAAATTGCGAGGGGGAAATATGTGAAGAAGAAGGAACATCTGGGAGAGAAGAATCTTTGACGTAAGTCTTTGAACAACTCGCAGCTATATTTACCAAGGATATAGCTGGACTGGAAGGTACGGGTGGTAGTGGCATTGGAGGTGGGTGTGAAGGATGTAGAGAAGTAGACTCATTAACCTGGATAGCAGAGGTGACCGTGGAAGTCGGCTGCTTCCGGGCCCTCCATGCCTCCATTAAACGAATACAAGTTGAGTCATTACTTGTTTCGGAGCAGGTACATATGGTCAAAGAAGATATTGGTAATGCATATTTTGATATGGATTTAAACGTTGATTTCAATTGGATGTCTTTAGCATAAAAATGATTTTCACACATGTAGGATAGTTTCGGTACTTCCTGCATGTGTGAAAGATTTCCATGCTTTATCCAAACTACCCTTCTATGATCTACAGGTAAACGGAAAAATGAAACCGAACCAAATGGCCTTCGCTGCTCCTCGCAGTTTGCATAGCAACAAATGACCATGGTTATTAATAATGATTAAATAATTTAAGAAATATATGATAATTAAATAAATATTATAAATAAATAGGTAATTCAAAAAAAATATAAAAAAGTAAAAACAACTTAATATTATAAAATGATAATTCAAAAAAATATATGTATATATGAAAAATAAATTATAATGATGAATCTGAAAAGTTAAAGTTATGGTTAAGGATAAAAATAGGTAAAAATCAAAAATTACTACTAATACCCTATGGTTTTGAAAAAAAAACTATCACATCAAGAAACTAAACTAAAAATTTAATTTGTGTCTTGTACACCCTATAAAGTAAAAAAATCTTTAAAAAATATTTGAACCAAATAACACTTAATATTTTGCAAAATTGTAAAATTGTACAAACTAAGATTTACCTTTCAAAAAAACCTATTTGAGCTTTTGTCAAATAAAAACACTCTACACTATTAAATTCGAAAGCTTTTAATAAAATAAAACTGGATTTACTGATTTAATCTTTTGGAATAAAAAACACTGCACTATATAGTTAAAAAGCTTTTACAAAATTGCACTAATTTAATATTTTGCCAATAAAAAACACTGCACTATGAAGATAAAAAATTGCACTAAATCAATATTTTGCCAATAAAAAACACTGCACTATAAAGTTAAAAAGCTTTTAAAAAATAAAACTAGATTAACTGATTTAATCTTTTGGCAAAAAAAAACACTGCACTGTATAGTAAAAAAGCTTTTAAAAAATTGCACTAATTCAATCTTTTGCCAATAAAAAACACTGCACTATGGAATTAAAAAGCTTTTAAAAAATAAAACTAAATTTATTGATTTAGGTAGACTTTTTGCAAAAAAAACACTGCACTATATAGTAAAAACAAGCTTTTAAAAAATTGCACTAATCCACTAATTTAATCTTTTGCCAATTAAAAAAACACTGCACGCTATATCAAGTTAAAAAAGCTTAACAAAATTTAACTAACTCACTAACTCTTTTGCTAAAAAATTGAATCACTGTATTTAGTAAATACCCCAAGGGTTTTACCTTTAAAAGAAAACTGACTAAATTCGCTAATTACTTTTCGGCAAATAAAAAAAACACACCGCACTTCTGTTCTGACCGTCCTTATGGATTTAAGTTTTTAAAAAAACTTGAAAATCCCAAAACCTAAAAATTCACTCTCAAAAATCACTGCACGAATATCGAAAACTTTAGTTTTGAAAAAAACTAATTTTTGTTTCACAATATATTAATTATTTTAATATTTAAAACGATTAAAATGTTGAGAACCACAATTTAAGAATATTCGCACTGACAGTTGAAACTGAATTAAAGCATTTCATCTGATATACCTTATATCCCACTCCATAATAATAATTAACAAAGCAGCCTATGCTTTCACCAAAACCTACAACTTTAATAAAAAAAACGTTAAAGTTCTCCTTGTAAAAGTAAGACATGGTTACCACATTTGTAAATTTTTAGCTTAGGATTGTTTTAAGTTTCCTGCTCAAATAGTTTAACAGAATCAGTGTTTTTTTATTTTGGTAGATTTTGTTAAATATGTATATAGGTATAAACAGTAAAATAAAAATTAAAAAATAATTTTACAATTTCACTCGAAAAATAAAAAGGGGTATTCGCATTAGATGCGACAATTCTCTATCAAATTTTTAAAATTCCACGTGATTTGAAGACTTTTTGAAAATTCACGTGATTTTGTTAAAATTTCATATGAAATTTCCATTTGAATTTTATAATGTAATTTTTAAAATTTCACGTGATATTCTAAAATTTACATGAAATTCTCATTTGAATTTCATAATGCATTGTTTTTAAATTTCATCAGACTTTTTGAAAATTCACGTGATTTTATAAAAATTTCATATGAAATTTCCATTTGAATTTTATAATGTAATTTTTAAAATTTCACGTGATTTTCTAAAAATTACATGAAATTCTCATTTGAATTTCATAATGCATTGTTTTTAAATTTCATCAGACTTTTTGAAAATTCACGTGATTTTATAAAAATTTCATATGAAATTTCCATTTGAATTTTATAATGTAATTTTTAAAATTTCACGTGATTTTCTAAAAATTACCTACATGAAATTCTCATTTGAACTTCATAATGCAATTTTTTAAAATTTCACGTGATTTAAAAAAAAATTACTTTCCGTAATTTGCAAAAAGGAAATTTTAATTTTATACTGCAATTTTTGAAAATTCACGTAGTTTTCTACAAATTTCATTATTGTATTTTCATTTTAATTTTATAATGCAGTTTTTAAAAATTCACGTGATTTTCAACGAAAATAGCTAGGTATAAATATTATTTAAACATCATCGATATTCAAAATATTTTTTTCGAAGTGGTAACCATACTATATTTTTTCATTAGTAGGTATTACCGTTCAAATATGCTACATGCTCGGCGAAAGAAACAAATCAATTCTTCTTTGATCAAATCCTCCTGCAAAAAAAAAAAAGCCAAATTGTATCGTTTTGTATAGAAAATGATAAAGCAAAATACACAAAATAGTTTTTTTCTAATCTCACTCTAACTCTCATAAATCCTGTATATGTTGTTCTCTATCTTATATTATTCCTTTAACATTTAAATTATTCCTCTTTCTCTGGTTTTCCCACCTATCCTCAACTCTCCACTACTCTACGATTATTAGTTCTGTTCCGGATCACCAGGTAGCGTACCGTTCGTTCCTCTCCATGGGACTACTATAGGAATATATATACAAAGGTCTCACCGCGACCTCTATTAGTTTTTTGGTTGAAAGCACACTAGAAATAAAAAAAACGAAATTCTAATATAAAATTTGTATTTTTAATTCAGTTGATATATGTATGTATCAGAAAAAAATTGACACATCAGGTTTCTTTGTGACATCAAGATTTATATTTGTATGAAAAGTACAAAAATCAGTAACATATAAAAAAATATTTCTTAATGTAGAATAAATATCTATGATTTGCGTGAATGTTTGGCTTCTGGTAGGTCCCTTTTAAGTCCCCAGCAGTAATCTGCTAGCACTCCATTTCCCTTGATAGCGCTTTTCTATGAAGGAAATGTCCTGATGAAACTTCTCGCCTTGTTCGTCGCTCACAGCACCCAAATTTTCGGGAAAAACATCCAGATGAGAGTAAAGCATATGTATTTTTAAAGACATATTACATCCTAAAGCTTTGTATGAAATTAAAAGCTCACTGATTAAGTCTTTGTAATTTTCCGCTTTATGGTTTCCTAGAAAATTTCGGACAACATTCATAAAACATTTCCAGGCGACTTTTTCCTGATCATTCAGCTTTCCTTCAAAGTTTGTATCCTTCATTAGTTCCCGTATTTGTGGACCAACAAATATTCCCTCTTTAATTTTTGCCTCGCTGAGTTTAGGGAATTTCTCTTTCAGGTATAAGAATCCACTGCCATCTTTAGGCATAGCTTTTACAAAATTTTTCATCAGGCCGAGCTTAATATGCAATGGTGGTAAAAGTATGTCGTCAGGGTTCACTAAAGAATCATTTTTAACATTTTTCTGCCCTGGAGTAAGTGATTCACGCTTGGGCCATACTTTCTTTGTGTAGTGACTTTCTCTGTCTCTGCTGTCCCATTCGCAAATGAAACAGCAATATTTTGTGTAACCAAGCTGTAGCCCAAGCAAAAGAGCAATGACTTTAAAATCTCCACAAATTTTCCAAACATGTTCACTGTATTTAATTTTTTCAAGAAGGAACTTCATGTTTTCGTAAGTCTCTTTCATGTTAGAACCATGGCCAACCGGCACTGAAGGAAATTTGTTTCCATTGTGTAGCAACACTGCTTTCAAGCTAGCTTTTGAAGAGTCAATGAACAATCGCCAGTGACTTGGATCATATTCAAAATTTAAAAAATTCATCACCACAGGAATATTATTACAATAGACTAAATCATCTGCTTTAGAAAAGTAAGGTTTCATTTCTTCGTCACGATGTCGGAAATAAGAAATTTTCGTACCAGGAGAAATTAAATTCTAGTCGTTTAATCTAGACCCCAAACAAGCTCATCCTGTTTTTTAGACAAGTTCAAATCGCGTACTAAATCGTTTAAATCACTTTGTGTCAATAAATGCGGATCTTTTTAAGTTGACGGCTCATAACTTGGGTCACTCTCATGAGATATCCCACTTTGTTGACTAAGAACAAATTCCGGACAAGGAACAGAATCCAGACTTTCTGCTTCATTTGGAGTCTTTGGCACAGGCCGATTGGTTGGCCGATGACACGATTGGGTACTGGACAGTGTGTTTAGACTTAGTTGTTATGTCTTTTGTTTGAATCAAACAAAAATAACAATCACTTACATGATCTTTTGGTTCCGTCCAAATCATTGGTATACCAAAAGCCAAATGTCTAGATTCTTGTTTAGACCAACCTAATAGGAGTCTAACACACGTTGAACAACATATATGTGGAACCCAGGGTTTATCTTGGTGGCGTACAGGAAAACCAAAATAGTCTAAATAGCACTTTTCAATTAACGAGGTAAATTTCCGACGCTGAGATGTAAAAGTTAATTCTCCACACACATAACAAAAATTGTCTGGGTTATTAGAACACTTTCGCGGCATATTAACAATGTAACAAACGTAAGTTAGTTGAATGCAATCGTTATACAGTCTTCTAAATTAACGTTATTCAAATAAAAACACGTAAATGAGGTCAGAAATGAATATGTAGCTGTCACAAAAAAACTGGATGTGACTGATACAAAATAATGATTCTTTTTGAATGAGGGTACATCAACATAAATAAAAATCATCACAAAGTTCGTGTGACAAAAACGTGTTGACCAGTAATAATAATAATTATTAATCAATTATCTTGGTCTTGGGTTCGATTCCCAGCCTATGCCACCTTAAAACAGAAATGTTTATCACGGGTTACTGCCTCTTGCGAGGAATTGACAAATCCTCCAAGAGTATCTCTTGTTATGAAAAAGTACTTCTCACCTTAGGTTTCGGCAGAAAATTTCTTGCGTTGCGGCAACGGATCTAATGCAGAGGTTGATGAATGAAACAGATATTCAAGGTTGTCCCAATGAATGCTTTGTTTTGACATCTTTAATTCACACGAATGTATTAAGTAAATTTTAAGAAAAATAAACTTCAAATTGTTTGTTTTACTGCCTAACTAATGTTATTTGTCTTTTTGTCATAAAAGTTCGCAGAGTACCATTATATCTTTTCTTTTGAAAATTAACTCATTGCAAGTAAACTAGGGCGAACAAAGAGGCGCATAAAACACATCAGAATGAATTCAGAGCCAATGCATTCCAGTCATCGAAAAAACCAATAATTATTGACAGCTGAAGCCAATGGACCTGTCTGAGAGAAAATTTAAAAGTTAGGTTACTTTTTGCGTTCCGTCCGGCGCAGCGCATGCACCCATGGGTAGCTTCTTACGTGTGTATTAAGTCGAGCTGTCAGTTGTACACTGCTGCCAACCATATAATAATTCTATGGAGTCTTACATAAGTTCAAAATCTTTGTTTTGAGATAAATGTATTTTAAAGTTAAAAAATGTACTCTAAATCCAGTTAAAAAACTAAACTGAAGTGTTATTAGGACTATGGAATATCTTACGAATCGGTTCACTTAAACTTTTACTATTAAAACCAAATGCATCTATAACTCAATTTCGAAAAAAGGGCTTATGCTGTTTTGAACAGCCTCCAAAGAATAATGCCACATGCATGATAGTTTCCATATTTTAATTAAATAAATAAATAAACTTTAAACAAAATTGAAGGAAATGAACAATTTTAATAAGAGTGAAATTTGCTATCAATATATTACAGGTTTCTTTAGCTTAAAAAAATTCTACAAGAGATTTGATGATTTCATTTAAAATTTGTTTGTAAAATAGTATATCGTATACTAATCGTAGGTAGAAATCGTTTTCGATAAAAATTAGATTTTCTTAAAACGTTTTTAAATAATTTTATGGAAGGTACTGTTAATTTTGAGTCTAAGAATATTTTTTATTAGAAATTTTATGAAATTTGAAATTTTTTTTACATAGTTATTACAACTTTTTGAAACTATATCTATAAAAACCAATTATCAAAATTAGTCAAACCTTTTCGAAAATACCAAAAATAAACAAAAAATCTATGGGAGTTGCCACTAATAATTTTTTTTTTGTAATTTTTGTTCATCGAAAGTAGTCCAGTCAATGAAGCGAAAAAAATAGCTAAATTCGGAAATAATCGCCGGAAAGCTGGATTTTGGTATATAAGCTCCTCATTGTGATCTTAAGAAATTGTCAAATAAATTTTAAAATTTTATTTTTAAAATTTTGAGTTTAAAAATCATTTATTCAAAAACTAAGCACTAAAATAACTTCATTTAAAAACATACATAAAGAATGAATATCATGCTTTAAGATAACCTATAACATAGTATTGTAAGTGTTGCCGTTGTGTTTTTATATTCATTTTATATTTTAGAAAAAAAAAATTTAATTTGCCCCTCCCACCTAAAGGGGTGGACAAATAGAGTGGACCGATATCTTAAAATAATGTCCATATAATGAACCAACAACAACAAAAAAAATTAGTCTTTGACACTTTTTTGTATAACTTACCATTTGGGAGTTATTCTTGAGAAACCATTTTGGGGGGGCCTTCAACCCCCCGCAAAATTGTTAGCGGCGCTCATATCGATGGGGACTTTTGACAATTTCTTTAGAGCACAATGAGGAAGCTATATACCAAAATCCAGCTTTCCGGCGATTTTTTCCGAGTCAAATGCTTCATTGACTGGACTAAAGGCATTTATTAAAATTTATAGATTTTTTTTTAGAAAAATCTGTGGAGCTATAAATTTTGAGGTTACTCAAAAATGTAAAAAAAAAATGTATGAAAGGTACCGTTATTTTTGATCGTCAAAAACATTAAAAAAGAGAATCGGAAGAATGTCCAAAAAACTCTATAGGTACCAAATTTCAAGAAAGTCGACCTATCCGTTTAGACAGTCAGAGGAACGGACGGGATTGCGAGACCCTCGACTAACCTATCATTGTAATGTTAAGCTTGAACAAAATCTCGAATTTTTACGAGTCCAAAACTACATTTTAAATAAATCGCAAATAAAAATTGTTCCATTTTTATGTTAAATAAAAAATGTTTGAAATATTTTTTTTTTTCAACTCTTCTTTCGAAACCAAAATTGAAACAGAGAAATTTTTTTTTTAAGATAAACCAAGTTTTCAAAATATGTACATATAACAAAATTAAACAAAAAAATATTAAAGCTTTCAAAATGTTTAAGAACAATTTTCGTTTTTCATTCAATAAAATAATTTTTTTTTTGTTTTGCGTATGATAATTTTATTTTTATAAGAAAATAGTTTTTAATTAAAAACTCAAGTTTGACAAGTTTCAGAATCGTCTTTGATTTTCATTGCTTATATAAACTTTGTTTATTGTATCCGAGAAAAAAAATTAATGCCTGGTATGCACTATGCAAAAAACAAAAAAAAAATTATTAATTATCGATTCAATTTGCATTTCGTGCAAGACGAATTATCTTGTTGAAAATTACCTATAGGTATTTGGTTAAGATACTAAAAATTGAACTTAGAACTTATAAAACAAAATTAAAATTTGTATGGAAGTTGCCTATAAAGAACGATGGCAGGTAACTTTAGTTGCTCAGTGCTGCCGGCAACTAGGAGCAATATAAAGTTGCCTAGTGGGCGCCAGGCCTGAGTTTTTATAATGTTTGAGGACCCATTAGTCTACAAGATGCCATATTTGCCAAATATTTGCTTAAACTAGAATCGTCAGGAAATACTTATATTGATTTAAATTAGAATCAAAAGTAAAGGAATCAACCGCAGGTAGTTGGTGATATAAAAAATAAGCTCCACTCAGTCTATCAGAGAGTTCTTTATGCTTTATTCAAATTTTCTGCCGCCTTCAAGTGCAACTGTATGGGATGTAGTCATGCTGTCTGAATAGTTCGAAACGTTTACAGAAACACCGCAAGAATACATCTTAAGGCCGGTTTTATTTGCTTTATTCATCGATGATATATTATGTGATATTCTGAGATACATATATGTGATATGTGATTGTATTTCCAAGAAATCTTTTTATTTTTAAATTGTGCCAAATTAAATGTTAAACGGCCAGTTTATTTTACACAGGTTCTACAGCCATCCAATAACATTTTTGTAATACCTTTGAATGAATGATTAATTCGATATTTCAATTTTATTTTTGTTTTTTCTTCTTTTCTCTATCTCACATTTAAATTATATTTATTTGCATTTCTCCCTTTGATATTATTTCATTTAAAATAAACTTGATACTTTTATACAGTTAAAGGAGGAAAAATGAGTTCTATTGTCTTTATAATCATTTAATTTACATCAAGTCTTAACTCAACACAACTAAAACTTCTTACTTTAATCAGATAATCAAAAAGGATAAACAATTGTTTAAGATAAACGAGCCTTAAATCAGATAATCAAAAAGGATAAACAATTGTTTAAGATAAACGAGCCCTATTCTTATAATTTTGTATCCATTCATCTTTTCAAGATTCTAATATTTGATAGTTCAAAACTCATTATCAAAATAAGCTATGCGTGTAATATTTTTCACTATTTTCTACAAGGTGTTAATTTACCTGTGAAACATCCAATTACCTTGAACGATCTTAGATAAAAGTAGAAAATAAGGAAATGGTTTTCTATATCAAAATTATTCAACAAAAAAAAGTCCAAGAGAACGAAAACTGTTTCCACAAATATATTTAATAGAAGAAAATTTTGCCTAGCGAAATTCTTCGACACATAAGTTATAATAATAAAGGAAAACCCACCAAAGAAACAAAATCGAGATAAGCCCACACGAGCATCCAAGGTCCTTATTCCTTCAAGCTTTTTGCCGTTGGCAGTGTTGGCACTTTATTAGAGAACTGAATTCTCTAAAAAAAAATTAACAAGAGCCTAACGTTGCGTCGTCGAGTCGTCGGATCGAAGACAATATTTCATTACCGCACTGTCGTTAAATTCTGGGCACGTATTCACTGTTCTCATAAATTCCATTCTTATAAACGTCGTGTTGTCGCGAAAATAATAATAATAATTATTATGCTATTGAACCAAATTTGAGTCAACTCAATCTCCTATAGCGACTTGACAATAAAGTTTTATATCTTACACCCCTGTATAATTATAAGCGAGGTGGTCAAGACTCAATTTGCTGTTTGATTACAAGTTAAAACGAGACTTTTTAGTTTTTAATCATTTTTGTTGAGGAAGACGTCCTCGTCGTCGGTCGTCATCGTAACAATGAAATCAAAAAAATATATTTTATTTATTCCGAAGAATTTTTACATTGCGTTGGTAGCTTCTTTGCAAGGAAGTAAGGATTTTTCTGTATTTGATATGTGGTAGATAAATTATCTCTGAGTTCCTCGAACTCTAAGTGGGTCATTTATAAAAGAACCTCTTGATTTCCATATTTTTTATATCATTTTGTTTGTAATTTTGATTTTGTGTAGATGTATAGGTGTCTATCTATTGTATATGGATATGTTTATGGTTGATTTTGATTTTTGTTCGATGTTTTGGAAAATAAGAACATAGAATAAATTATTTTTGAAAATTATCATAAACTTGGAAAAGGCAGATGATGCGGATCATACGTATAGTTCTTTCTGAGATCATTGAAGTGAAGTATCTATTTATTATGCGGAAATAAAATAGGTTTTCGCCAATATTTGAGGAAATTTTCTGAAGATTTTATCACTATCTCTGGGGTTATTAGCTTCTTCGTTTTTTTAAGAATACACAATCTAAAAATGGATGTATTATGTATATTACTTATTAAGGTTTTTATTTATTTAGTGCTGAATATATGTTTATAGAAGAGGATGTTATAAATAAAAAATGTTCAAGATACATACATTCATATAAAACATACGGAAAAGGAATTATTATAACACATACAGCTATATTGAACAGTCCCAGTTCGTCAATAGACAACTGTTTTCAGCTTCACACGCCAATTTGGTTGAGGTACCACCTAAGTCGCGGTCTTCCTCTCGGTGCAGGGACATAAGGCCTAGGGACATAAAACCCAACTTGAATTTGGGACTTAAGTCCCACTCAAAGTGGGACGTAAGCCCCAAAAATAAAATTTGGGAACAAAAACTACCAAATTATAAAAAGAATCTTTGCATACACCCAACCTCGCATCTACCCCAAATCCTATAGTGCGCCCAAGCAGGGGAGTTGCAGGGAGCAGCATGCCCTCACATACATATACTTCACTTGTTATACGCCGCCGTAATGCTGGCACTGTACTAGTTTTCTTTCAAATAAAACATCAACAAATTATTATTATCTTCTATGCCTCTAAAAAATTTGGGACTTATGTCCCATTGTCAACAAAAAATATTTGGGGCTTGGGTCTCACTTGGGTGGGACCTAAGACCCAAATTCAATTTGGGCTTTACTTTTTTCTTAATTTTCCCCTTCCACCTAAAGGGGGATTCGCAAATGGTACGCAATTTTTAAGCCTTTATTATTGCGGAGTTAAAAAATTAAATTAAAAAAAAAAATAATATACCCATTTTCGAAATATGGAATTTTCAAAAAATAATTTTGAAAATTTTTTTTATAATCAATAATTTTCAATAATTAATTTTTGAAAATTATTGATTATAAAAAAAAATTTTCAAAATTATTTTTTGAAAATTCCATAAATTCCAATGGGACATAATTCCATAATTTTTGAAAATTTTGGTATCCGATATTGTCTATAAGAGGTACCATTTTTAGACGATAGATAATTCTTTTTCCTAATAATATGGTAGATCGTACAAATATTAGTTCACACAAAATTTTGTATAAAAATTGTAGGAGCTGTTTTTGAGAAAAATGAGATTTTCAATACCGGTTTTTAAACATTTGGATGGGAGGTACCGTTATTTTTAGTTATAAGAATAATTTTCATTTAAAATGTTAACAAACTGCTGGGTTCCAAGTTTAATAAAAATTGACCGAGTAGTTTTCGAATTATTAAGTTCTCAAAAAAAAATTTTTAAACTTTTTTTAAAAATTTTTTTCAAAATTTTGGTATACAAAACTTTTAAAAAATTTTCATACATTCTCCTTAAACAAATTGGTCAATATTAGTTGAACTGTTTTTGAGAAAATCGAAAATCAAAAAAAAGGTTCTATGGGAGGTATCATTTTTAACCATTTTTCGGATTTTTTTTTTTGCCTTTTTGTAAAAAAAATTACTGAATTTACAAAAAAAGTTGTGGGCACGTTTTTGAGAAAAATAAGATTAGCAAACAAAATTTGAACGGCAGGTACCGTTGTTTTTAGTCTTAAAAAAAAAAATGAAAAAACGGGTTGGGGGAATGCCTAAAAAACGCTTAGTAACAACTTTGAAGAAAATCGACCGACCCATTTTGGCTACAGCCGAATGAACAGACAGACTGACGGACAGAATTGCGTTACCCACTTTTTTCGACTTCGCTATCGTCTTTATATCAACTTTGATCAAAATCCCGAGTTCGATTTTTTTTACGAATCTATAACTTGCCATATAGTTCCTATATATCTTAAGTAAAAATAGATGCGTTTATGACAAAATGTACAATTTTTAAACTAAGCCGCCCAACTATACATAATATAGAAAAGTTGACTCTTCCAATTAGTTTATTTATTTATTTTATTTATTTATATAAACGGTTATTTTTATGAAAAAAAAAAGTATGTAAATGTTTTTTGTATGAACAAAATCATTTTAATTCTCCATCATCGTATTGTAAGGTTTCGATTAAATCCTCGAAACATTTATTTTTATAGGAAATCATATATACTTTCCCTCACAGAAGAAGTAAAAAATGTATTTATTTATTTTATTGATTTTAGTCAGTAGAAGATGGCGGTAGAATATCCTGAAATATTAATTTAAGTAGGTTTACACATCACTTTTCCTTACTCTCAATAACTAGAATATTTTTTCAAACATCCTGGAATCTTTAGAGGTTGTTGTTTGCCTCTGAAATATTTTTATATTACATAATATCATAAGCGAAAGAAATGTAACATGACAACGTGGTCGTATAGAATGGAATCCAATCAAACATAATTCAAAGAAAATTGTCAAAATATCAATTTAAAGAAAATTGAAAAAACAAAGTATAAACTCTCCCTCAAATGAACATGAACTTATATCAGATTTCTGATTGTCTTCACCTGTGATACCAATTTTTATTTTATAAGTTCAAAGGTAACACACGTTTATAAACTTTGAAAACTTAAAAAAAAAAAAAAAACAAACATACAAACAAAGAAACAAAAATATAAAAAAAAAGGACAAATAGGATTCTAATCCAATCGAAATATGAAGTAACCTTCTCATTTCAGACTAAATGAGAAAAAAAAAACATTAATTATGAAAACGATGACTGTACGAAAAGTTTTTCTCATTTTGAGAGGAGATATTACAGATAAATTGACATTGGTCAGAAGTATGTAATATTATTATTGGAAACATATTCTTTGTCTAAGAGTTTAATATTTAATTTTCAGTAGATGTCTTTTTTAATTTTTTTTGTATTTTCAATTGTTTTAGTCACGACTTGGGAATTGTGCAAATAGAATTTCTTTTATTTTTGTCTTTGGTAATTATATTGGAAATTGAAATACTGAAAGACAAAATAACTGTAAGGATGTGTTAAAATAAATAGTGTTGACATAATATTGTAGTTATTTTTAAACTAGCTTGGAAAATTCCTAAAATTTTTATGCGTGACACAAATTCTTTTAACTGACGTTTCTTTTTCAATTTAAATTATGTTTTTTTTAATGTACTACATATGTATACATTTTAATTTCTAACGTTAAAAACTTTTTGTGATAATTAATCGAATACACATTGGATTAATTATCACAAAAAGTCTCCAACCAATTCTTGTCCTCTATTCGTCTTCCTTGCTGATCAGGACTAAGGGCGGTATTCATAAAACTTATTAGTGCTCCCGATCACTCATAAGTTATGAGGGCTCTCTCCGAAAACTTGTTCGAAAACTTATAAATAATATATGCGCATATATTTCTTCTGTATATTTACTTTGATGTTCATTAAATTTTATTGGTTTTTTAATTAAAAATTCTTTTCTTATCAAATAAATACAAAAACTAAAAATGTATCTTGTTGTAGCTGCTGCTGTTCTTGTTGTTAGAGATGCATTTGTACGGAAAAGTTTCTTCCATTTTAGAACTACGGAAAATATTTATGAATGTTTGGTGAATAGCATAAATATTATTTGAGTTGTGAGCCTCATAAACTTAACTTACTCAACCCGTTTATGAGCGCTTGATGAATATCCGTAGAAGAATTTTTATTTCGGAAGAACCTAATATCAACTCTGCATTTCTGCTTATCGTCCAACTCTTGGTGCCTTAAAGCAGAAGATTCCATTGAACCCATTTGTTCACTTAACCAATGTAGTAGCTGTTTGCTAGAATAATTCTTCGTCCGAACTCTACGTGTGAAAGTTAATATTTCTCCAAGGTATAGATGAACTGCTTAATCATCTCTAAGTTTCTGCTATCAATAATGCCGTTTAGTCTTACTTTCATATGTGCTTAGTGTTTGGGTAGCAATTTTTCTTCGCAAACAGCTGTACAGCTTTATAGGACTGAAACTTTTCATGAGCACAGCTTTCAAAATGACATGATACTGGTGCCTAATAGTTTTACAGCCAAGTGCCATTGTGATACAACTTTGCTACATGGACCCTTTAAGTGTTTTTCTGTACATTTCAGCACTTCCGAGGCTTTCAGTTACATCTCTTAGAAGCCTGAATCTGGCACAGACTGTTTTGAACCCGAAGGCAGTAGTTGAAGGTTCCATACTTAAATTTTGAATGAATAAAAAATAAAAAAAGGAAAAATGTGCTCAACGATCACAATGAACAACCGCAAATTTTACTTCTTGTTCAACTGATTACCAATTAAGCTTAAACAAAAATGTGTTCTGAAGAAACGGGAGAGTCTATATAAAGGATGGATATTAATCTATTAGAAAAAAATAATAAAAAAGCATGGATACTTGCAATTTAGTTTTTCGAATCATTGTTGGCTTTTGGGTCGTTTGCCCTATTGAGTGCTGTTTTTGTAGATGGGGCACATCCATACTTGCGATTTGGTTATTTGATACATGCGCCCTATCAAAACACTCGCTAAATATTCGAAAAGCTTAAGTCTAATTCTACATTTTCTATAGTAATTATCTTAATGGATTGGAGGTAAGTACTCTTCTTTCCCTATCACTTACTCTATACATAATTCACATTTAGCAGCTTAAACACTCAACTATTCCCTGTGCTTCGGTCACTTGATTATCTTCGCTTCTTTGAAAAGCTCGTCGGCCGGTATTAAAACCACCAGCTAGTTGTTCGATCAAGGGTTCTGATTGCGGTTCGATTAAGAGACTTTTCTATCTCCTTTTGTTGAGAAGCTGATTATGCCCTTTTCTTTCTACGCAGAAACTTCTTGTTCTCCATTCTCATCTCATTACCCGATACTCTTCCAGCACTGCATTCGTTATTCTTTCTACGCAGAAATTTCTTGTTCTCCATTCTCATCTCATTACCCGATACTCTTCCAGCACTGCATTCGTTTTTCGCTGCTACTTAAGCATTCATCATCAAAACGCGAGCTCTTTCTCTTTTCTTAAACTAATTTTAAAGCATCCTCAGGCAGAGTTGACCGAATTAACTACACTACATTTTTTACGTTTCTGAGATCTCACTGAGCAAACATCTGTCAGCTCCACTGAGGAGAAAGAGAAACCTGAACAAAATTTCTCCTTAGAAGTCAAAAGCACTCTCCATCTCGTTTTTATAAATTGATCAACTGCGACAAAAAATAATTGAGCAAACGAATCCAAAAAAATTTCAGTCTTAGCTTTTTGACAGCAAAAGTGAGGAATCTCACTGAGGAATTACGTTCAGATTTCTGAGATTGCTGAGATCTCTGAGATCTCAGATATCTCAAGAAACCTGAACTGGCTAATTATTAATTTAATAAATTTCAACTCCAAATTCAAACTTCAAATTGACAGCTGACAGATCATTTGACATTTGAAACTACGTTTGCTAAAATTTGTTTCACTACATTTAACTAAGTTTTACTACATAAACTACGTAGCAAATTTAATAAATGTATTTTATTCTAAAAAGTCACAGTTCAGCCAACCCTGTCCTCCAGCTAAGAACTACAAAACCTGAATATAGAAATCGATCGAACAGCTAAGCTACCAATGAAAAATATTCCATTTGTATACAAAATCTTATAAAGAAGATTGCGATCAATACCTATTTCGCATTATGTATTTATAATTTACTATACAGATACCCTAGGACTCACCATTCAAGAATTTTATTTTAATATTAAAAAAATCAGAAGCCATATACCATAATATTCTTGTTTATGTTAATGACAAAAAGATTTTATGCCCTAAGCTCTCTATATATTCCCATCATTTCTTTAAATAATTCTGCCATGGAAGATGAAAAAACGTTAAAAATCATTTCATATTGATTGTGCCGATTTCATTTCCTTGTGTATTCCTTGTATGGATGTTTTTAATTTCCTGCTAGAGAGAGGTTCTATAATATATATTCCCTCCTATATATTGTAAACTTCCTTCATACGGAGACGTTTTTTTTTTATTTCTGCCAATAAGCGATTTTGAGATTTTATAAGCTTCCCGATTGACTTGTAATTCTATTTAATTCATTCTGGTAATTCATTCAGGAGGTACTATACAATTTTCAATGTATTTAGGTATAGGTAATGTGAAAATATTAACGTTCTTGAGTGACACAAGATCTTCAAATACCAAATTCGAATAACAGTATAAATATATCAAATTCTAATGCATTTTTATATGACAACCACAAGCCATATCTATAAAATAAAAAGGATTTATTCAAGAGTGCCTACAGGTTAAGGTATATCCATAATAAAATCGGTTGAATTAATGTTCAGTCACATTACTCTTCCCCAAAAAATCTATCACAATAATCAGAAATAAGTGAAAAACAGTTAATTTTTATTAAGCAAACGTGCCGGCAGTCATCGTCTGATTAAAAGAAATAGGTTCATGCCTTCAAAATATTTATACCAATGTCATGACATCTCTTAACAAAATTTACTGAACCAAAATATTAAGTGCTTAGTAAAAGCCCTATGGTCCAGAAGGAGTTAAAATGTGTGGATGTATAAATTGAAGCATTTTCGAACATTAAAAATAAAGAGGGGATTTTTTTTAAGCGTGAAAGAACTCTTAAACTTTGAATAAAACATGGGGTTGAATTTTTTTTTTTGCTAATTATTTAATTGGCTTCAAATGCTGTTAAGGATTATGTTGGCCTATTTAGCATACAATTAAACCCTCTTTCCTTTTATTGAATTTATCAACTACTTGCCAGTTATTTGACTTAATCGCACAAGATTCTGATTTTGAAAAAAAAAAATCCTCAATACGGAAGCGTTGTTGTGTTCAATGATTTATTAAGGTGTCTTAAAGCTTATTGAAACACATAACAAAAGTGACCCTTCCTTTTTTCTTTTTATGTCACAATTTAAATTACCATTTATTTTTTAGTTTTATTAAGAAAAATTTTATTTGAGGACAAAAACAAAGCTTTAAATTTAAATAAACAAGCAACACTTTTCAATTTGATTGATTAAATACAAAATCCCAAGGCATAATACATTGACGATCCACAAATGCACGTGGGCGTTTTTCTTTTTTTGTTCAGAGCTGAGCAGAGTCTGAGCAAACAAAGTAAAGTTATGAGCAGAGTATGTTCAGAGTTCTCAGATTTAATTATGAAATAACTTAAGCACTGAACTGTCACGAACTGTCATTTATTTGGTGGGCAAGTTTTTAGTGAATGGGTTTTTTTACATCACTTTGAAGGCGTTCAAAATTTTCTTTAATTAAACTGATTTAAAAAGCAGTCATGCTATATTTCGTCCATTTAGCTTTTTCCTAAATTATTTTACCTTCTCCAGCCTCTTCCGCCATTTTTATTGTTTTGGCGATGATTTTCAAATGTCAACTCGGCTGTGTTCAGCATTTTACTCCATTAACTCTGTTATTTTATTCTGAGCTCACAGAGCGCGCACTGGAGCTCTGAACATAGAGCTAAGAAAGAAAAACAATTATTTTTTGAGAGTTTATACTCTGCTCTAAACTAAAAAAGAAAAACGCCTGATGTTGACACAAAATGCACTGCTAAGTCAAAATCTTTTTTTACCAACAATAATTATCAATTGAACTTCATTTGTTCTCAAGAAGATACCATTTCCTCAATACCTCATTTACATTTAAATTTACACCATTGAAGTTAACTTTATAATCTTACATTTTTCAATGTTAACAACAAACAATTTCGTTGACACCGATCATAAAAGGCATAAAGATCAATTTGAAGCATTTCACAATCAAGATTAACAGAAATGGATTTAAATATGTTTACATAATCAGCATATGACAATTAGAGTACTTCAAAAGTGACGGGAGATCATTAACAAATAATATGAAAAGAATTGGACCCAAATGGCTGCCCTATGGAACTCCAGAATTCACAACAAAACTTTTCGAACGAAAGCTACTAAAATTCACAGAATAGGATCTGTCAAGCAAATATGATTTGAGCCAAGCTATGAAATTTACGCTGAACACCAACTTGCTCATTTTTTTAAGTAAAACATTATGAGACAGTTTCTCAAATGCCTTACTTAAATCAGTAAGAACACGATCAGTTTGTTTTTTTTTTATTTTTGAAGGAATTGATACAAAACTCCGCTAACTCCATTATAAAAGTGACAGTCGAACGACCCTTACAAAACCCATGTTGGTTGGGAAAAATTAAAGATTTTGTGTAAAAACTTAATGTCTTACGATAATTATCAATTTTATCCTTTCTTCCTTTTTTTATGTGAAGGAATTAAAAAAGATTGTTTCCATGAGTGAAGAAATTTGCACGAATACAGTGAACAATTAAACAGAAAAGCAAGTGTTATTGATAAATTACTAACACATTATTTTAGAACAGAAGATGGTATCCCACCGGGAAGGGAAGTGTCATTATCTTCTACATTAGATATAAAATTCATAATATCGTCAATACTTATGTACCTATATTGAAATTTATATCAGTATTGTAGAACTAGGTAGAAGCTTATGAAAGAATCTCGTCCACTTTCGATTTGACGATTATGGTCTTTAAAGTTTGGTACAAAATAAATGTCTATGGACTGATCCAGAATTTTCAAATACATACTAAGGGTATTCACGCAATGATGAAAACACTGGATAAGTTTACCATTTTGTTAAGTTTACCATTTGATTAATGAACTGTCAAATTATGTGTGAGAAATGATTTAAACAATTTACAATTCTTCAAGGATTTTGCTGAATAAAATTAACCAAATTTTTTTGGTAAACTTAATCAAACGTCATTGTGACTTTTAGAACTAGGCGTGTTCAGAAATATGATGTATTGTATCAGAGAACTAAAAAACTCTGCCCCTGCCCTGTAACTATCGCATTGAGGTTAGCGATAAAAGTTTTGAATAAAAACGTAGTTTATAAAAAAAAATCAGGATGTGTATATTTTCTGACTATTGTTGATCAGCATTTTTTATTTACACAAATCCATATAATGATGGGCCATATGGATAAACAAAGCTTTCCGAATTGTCATCGAAATGAAAGGAACCATTTATTTTTTTGATTTCTCTTTTTCACCAAATTATAGTTGAGTTGAGCTTGGGACAACTTTACAAACTGAAGAAATATATCCACCACTTTATGCGCGCAATATTTTCGTACGATCACTGCCGTGAGTTTGCGACTTTTACAGCTCTTCCTTAGCCCCAAAAACGATTTTTTTCAACTCTTTCCCGTCAGGCTTAAAACAAAATGTGACTTTTGTCGTGTATCTTGCATTTTTTTTCCGTTCCGAGACATTCGGCTCCGATTTCAAGTTGGTTTGAGAGAGGTTCTTCATTTAAAAATAAATTCGAAATCTGAACACGCCTATTTTTAAGTTAAATTTGTTTACGTTTAACGAACAGCTGATTCAATTACACAGCATTTAACCAAATGAATTAGAAGGACGTTCATGCAAACTTTTGTGTAAATTTATCATTTCACACAATTTCTAAACTTACCACGTTGCGTTAATACCCTTAATATGTTTTTCCAAAAAACTTTGTCTCACTACTAATTAATGATTTTGATTGAAATCAGATGGCATTCTTCCAATTTGATTAAAACCAACCCATTTTCCTAATTACTTTATTAATATAAAATAAACCCATTACCTACCCATTTTCCATGTTTTGATAAATTATACACCACACAGAATTTTACTATGAGTGGACAAAACTTTGCATTTTTTGTTTCTATTTATAAATGCAATAATTAGTAATTAATCTTTCATTTGATTTATTAATTTTGATTTTTTTTTTGTTTTGTTTTTTTGGTTTTATTTAATATTTTATTTTCCTTAAATTCTGCTTTTCACAACAGCAAAATAAAAACATTGATTTATATTCCAGGATCAATAATTTATTTTAAAATTGAAACCTCGCATATTAAATTAAATGTTGATCATAAAAAAAATCAATATAGAACAATTTATGCGGGACAAGCTCAGTATAGCACTAGGTCAAAGTTTATTGTTACATAATATATAAAAAAAAAGAAAATGTATGTATATAAATAGATATATATGTAGATTCATACTGGACACTTAACTTCACGTGTTCTTTTAACTTTGTATATAGAGAACCTTTTATGTAGACAAAAAAACATTTCTATTTTCAAAATACTCGCCTTATATAGGGTTCAATAATTTTTCTTTCTAATACAATCCAACCAAAAATATTTTATAACCCTATCGAAAAAGCACAACCGTAAATAAACATTTTGAAAATATTGTACACTTTGAATGTGAACGAACACGAGGAGCACATACTCATACCTACTAGTGTTTATGACGTGCCTCTTTTATGGTTACCAACAGTTTTGATTTCTGTTAGATTTTTGATATTTATTTTTATTTTAACAAAATATTCGATTCTCAGGTACTGCCTCTAGCGAGGAATTGACAAATCTTGCAAGAGAATCGTATATCATGGAGAAGTGCTTCTCGCTTCTCGTAGATCTTCTCCATTCTTGACACGCACATAGGAAAGGTTAAAAGTTGTATAGGTACCTATATTAGTCACTAGGGCTGGGTTCTACGCGCACCACTAAATTTATTTATAATTTAACTAAATGTTTTTGAAGTAAAACTTCTTTTGCGGCATGGGGGTAAAAAATTTTTCTATGGAGCTGTCAGTGACATGTCAAACCGACATACAAATTCCCGTCACGAATTTCAAAATTCAGCGTCACGATATTATATTTTCGTTAAATGCAATGGTTCGTGCATTTAATATATTCGTTAAGATGGTTAGTGAATTCGAGGAAGGGTTTTTTGTGGGAAGAATTTTATTTCTGAGGATTTTTTTCTGTTGTGTTGGATTTTCGGCCATTGGTCGATTTAATGCGAGGAAGCATAAATTATGTATAGTTGTAGGTTTATTGGTTTTGCATGGAAATATTCTGCAGTCTATTGTGTCTCTCGCTCATTGGGTGTTGTTGAAGTAAAACTTCTTTTGCGGCATGGGGGTAAAAAAAATTTTCTATGGAGCTGTCAGTGACATGTCAAACCGACATACAAATTCCCGTCACGAATTAAAAAATTCAGCGTCACGATTTTGCAACGGTTCTGAGTTTCAAATCGGGTGCTCTGAGTGGTAGGACTTGAAAAATACTTGCCCTGTTGTCGTGAAAGAAGTTTTACTTCTAGCGCGTGTACATAAGTACGCACACTCTTTTTTTATAATAATGGACAAAACTTTAAATTATCGCATATGACAAACAAATGATATAAAATGGCTGACAGTTGCGTTTACAAATAATCTCAAAATTAACTTTTTTATGTAGACTGGTTTGCAATTTTTTTTAAAAGGTTCTATAAATAATCAAAAAAATTGAGTTCGTTACCACTAAGGAAGGATTTCTAGGACTAACCCGAACAATGTACCCTTTTAGTATGGTGACGTTATTCGAATTTTATTGAAAAACTTGCCCATTACTAAGATTTGAACAAATATAATAGCTATTTTTTTTAACGTACTTTGAATCACGCACACTTAATGCCAGGCCACCAAAGATACATGACATGATTATGTTGGTCTACGTCAGTTTGGATTGTATATGGTAGATTCAGATTTAAAAATTGAAAAGTTATGGATTCGTACAAAAAGCAAACTCGAGTTTTTGGATCAAACTTTACATTACAATGATAGGGCAGACGAAAGAAGTCGGTCTCGCAATTTTGTCCGTCTGCCTCTTTGTCTATAACAGCCGCGTATTTTAATTTTTTTGGATACACTTTTTTTGGGACCAAAAACAACGGTGCCTCCCATATATGTACATATGTAAATTGTTTTTATCATTTTTTTTAATCTTATTTTTCTCAAAAACATCTCCACAGATTTAAAAAAATAATTCAGAATTTTCAATACATAAAGCTTGGTGAAAAAAAATTCCGAAATGTGATTAATAACGGTACCTACCTATTTAACCATTTTTTTTGTTTTTCGCTTCACGAAAACGGTTAAACCGATTTTGATAAATTTGTTTAGGGAGAATGGTTGATAAGTCAAAATAACAGGTGTGTACTTAATTTTGAAAAAAAAAACATTTGTTGGTAATTTGAAAAAAGTTATTTTTTTTTTCGAAAACTCAATATTTATAAAAGGACGATTTTTTATTAATATTGCGCCCTAGCAGATTTTTAACAAAAAATATTCTTAGAGCCGAAATTAACTGTACCTTCCATACAAATATTTTTAAAAATCGTTAAAAAAATCTTATTTTTATTATTTTTTTTTGTGTGCTAATATTTGTACGGCCTACCATAAAACTGGAATAAATTTTATATTGCATTATAATAATTAATGGTAGCTTTCACAGAACCATGTTTTTGATTTCTCATAGTCTGTTAAATCGATTAAAATAAAATTTAAATTTGTTATACAATAGTTTCAAATAAGACTTTACTCAAAAGGTAAAGTGGCTTAGGTCGACTTAAACCAAAAACGTTTTTTTTTTTTAATATTTGAAATTAATGACAAATTAACTCAATTTTTGGTATAGGTAACCGGCTTGTGATTAATAATTGAAATTCAGTTGAAGTTTTCCTCCTATTCGGAATAATTTTTTAAAGATTTAAATTGTTTTCATATTAAAGAAATACAACGAACTAGAAATATTAAAAAGGTTTTAAAATTTATTTTGCTCTACTATTAAAATTAGTTTATGACTAGATTATAAGATATTGTAAATAACATTTTTTCAGTATAATATATACGAATTTTTGACTTCTTACAAAAGATTTTTGCATAATAAAAAAAAAAAAAAAAAAACAATTGAGGAAAATATTTTTTTCTTGGCAACCATACTCAACTGAACTTGGATTTAAAATAACTAAGAAAACATCAAGATTCAAGAGGTAGAAAAAGGGCTTTTTCATATTTTGTTCAATATCTATAGATGTGTTTGAAAAAATTCCCAAGAAAATTTTATCGATGCATTAAATTTTATTATCAAATAATATAATATTTTATGTTCCATGTGCTATAAGTGGTAAGCTCACATATGCCAGAAGCATCCTGACATTTCGGTACATTTATCCATTTAGTTATGTGTGAAATGAAACCCTAAAAAATACAACAACAACCAACTGCAAATGGTTAGTTGATGAAGTATAGTAGAAGGAGGTCCTTTGGAATGCCACAGAGACCATTATCCTGTCGTCTTTCTCAAGTTCAATCCAAATATAGGATTTTTGCGGAAACGTCAAATAAAGTTGGTCGGATCGATAACTAACAATTAAACATTCTTCTTATATTTTATAAATATATCTACCTGCCTAACCTACATTCATATAGTATAAATGCATTTTTCAAAGCTGCAAGGCTTTGTACGAGTAATATCGATTTAAATGCAAGCGAATAAGAAGAATCCTTTCTCTAACTAAATGGACCGTTTGAATTGGACCATAGAATTAGTTTCGAACCTCCTGTTTTGTTCGCATAAAACTTCTTTTTGTTTGTGTCCATTTACATCATTTCATCTGGGAACTTTTGATTTGTGCCTTGTGGCATGCCTCGCAAAGTTTGCATAGTTTGCAATCGTCCAAGCAGAAATGAATCGTAAGAAAATAAGTAATTCATCTTAAAGTATTTCCGTGACGACAACAAAATGAGAATTTCCTCTGGAAAGAACAGATTGAAGGAATTTCAATTTTTTTTTCATTAAATTTGTTTTCCTTCGAAGCTTTGAATAAGTGATGAAGATAATGCGGCTGCATTTTATTGTTTTGCTTAGTCGTTGTTTTTTTGGTGTGAGAAACTTCATACATGTATATCTATTCGAATATACATACCTAGCAGTAAACATTTACGACACTTTTCTTAATTAAAGTTTTTCCAGTTGCCATCATTAGGTAAGCATCTTTAAAATGTATGAGGTTATTTAAATCTTTATAGCCATTCCGACGAGTGGATATTATGTTCTTAGAAGAAATATATGTAGATATATAAATGATATGAGGAACTGAATTCCTTTTGGATGAAGTGTTTCCTTCCTTAATACTGAACATTAGGACATGATTGTGTATAGTGTATAGGTATACTGTTAATGAAATGTATGGTACCTACTCCAATTCATTAAAAAGAATAACTCCAGATTCAGTAATGTTCTTGTTAAGTGCGGATAATCTCAATAAATAGTTATTATTTGGTGTGTTCAGAAAAATGAGATCTCAGAGATTTTTCCCATACTCAAAAGTGAGCAAGCGAATTCAAATTTTTTTGTGAAATTACTCTGTCTTACCAAGCTCTCAATGAATTTGAGCGCCTTGCCATCACCAACAAAAAGTTATGCGACCCTGGACAAGAATTTATAATTTTGACAGATGGGCCCATGACATATAGCGTTTCAAAGTACATATATTTGTATTTTCAACGAATTTACCTTTTTTTATAGCAAAATGCTATGAAATATCAATTTTAAAGTATTTTACATATTTATCACTTCACATTAATTTATGTGGAATTTGAGACACAATCAGCCCGTGAAATAAAAAATTGTAAAGTCCAAACTTAAAATTTACCCGATTTGCCATTCCAGCAAAGTTGAGGTAGGTACATTAGAAATGAAAAAAGCATTTATGTATTTTAAAACTTTGAATAAATTCTTTTTTAAATTTGCTCTTCTTCACATACAAATCTGGAAAGCCTACGAACAGGGTTGGCCGAAATAACTACACTTCATTTTCTACATCATTAACTATACGCGTAGTTAATTTAATAAACTACACGTCTTGTTTTCTACAAATAGTTACGTTTTTAGATACATACAAAGTAAATTTAGAGAAATAATAAAATTTCAATACAAATTTGAACATTTTAACTCAAAATTCAAGCTTCAAAGTTACAACTGACAGATCATTTGATATTTGAAACTAAGTTTGCTATAATTTGTTTCATTAACTACATTAAACTACGTTTAACTACATTAAAGTACGTTTAACTACATTAAACTACGTTTAACTACATAAACTACGTAGCAAATGTGAAAAATGTAGTGTTGTCCGTTTGATCATCTTCTTCGTACTCTGTTTCCTCAGACCAGCAAGAACATAGCATGAACGCAATAATTTTGTCTATTCCCCTGACGTTTCGCCCTCTTTCTCTACTCTTTTGAAATTCTGTTGATTTTTTCACATTGTTAGTAGATATGCCTCCGCTTAAACATTTCTAATGTTAAAACTATAGCAGCCAAATTAATAAAAAACGCTTATTCCACCTTTATTCCACGACTTAACTAAACCAGGGAATAAGAGTTAAGGTATGGGTAAAAAATTTCCATGAATAAAACCAAAATGTTCGTGGAATAGTAAGTCTACCAGAAATCCCTTAAGAAAATCTACTACAATAAATAAGATGCCTGTTTGGTAACTTGAAATTTTCCCCAAGTTGGGTATTTTTCGTATGTGTTGTTCTGACAGCAAATTGTGATAATTTGTAAAAAAAAAAAAGCTCAAGTTACCAAACAAACCTAAGAATTCTCTTGTTAATATATTTCTGTCAAAATTGTTATCATTTTTCAATTGTTTGTGTTGTGTTGTGTCTGTTGTCGGTTTTGTTTTGAAATATTAAAATGGAAAATATAAACAAAAACCGACAGGAATGTGTCCACCTCTTGGGTCCCCATTTAAGTCATCTTCAACAATTGCAATGAGTTTCTTCATATTTTCTTTGCAAAATCTATACTTCTTCCTAAAATTCTCCTCACTTAGCACTTCCATTGGATCATACCTATTTTTATATATTTTTCTTTTTCTGGTGGTTGATGGCTGGCTGTCCAATAATTGGAAATGGGTTAAAAATTCGTTAAATCTAGCAGACATTATTATTTGTATTCAAAATTAAATTGGCAATCTTCACTTAGGTATTTTTTTTTATTTCAGAATAAATTTGACACATCTGGTTCTTATTCCTTCGCTAAACCACCTTCTTTGGTGGTTTAACTTAGTCCAAGTCACTTTTTATAAATTTTCGTTTATTCATAACATTTTGCACTTAGTCCACGGAACAAGACCTAACCTTTCGCTATTCCATGTTTTTTAATTTGGCTGTAGGTGTTTTTACACGATTTAACACAGCACCGCATGTTGTTTTATATTTGTTTTAATAAAGTATTGCAAGTTTTCACTATTCTCACCTTTATTTAATTTTTTTTTATTTAGTTTAATAAACTTTTTTCACTATTTTAACGTTTGAGAATCTGGAAACATTTTCCTTTAGATCGGCAAAATGACAGATAGGCCCCCTTTTTTTTTTAATTTGGTGCCTCACTCACATACACTTTATGTGTGATATACATCTCTTTCTTATCTTCTCATTCGACACAACGAAATCATAGATGAACAAATTCGTTCTTTTTTTTTAAATTCGTCATTTCTTCTGATGAAACTTGAATTTAATTTATTTGCAGGATTATCAAACTCTAGTTTAACTCAGTGTTAACCCAGGCACTCAAAAACTATACCTTAAGTATTTTAAAATTAATGTATCATGCATTCATACATGTACTAAATTAATAAATTTAAAATAAAAAAAAAACGATTTCTTATTTTGGGCACAAGACAAACAGAGTATGACACATTGGTAACATACAAAATTACGATTTGGTTCTAAGAATTATAATGCTCATAGCTCACAATGTTTCTATAGCCATTGTTGCTATATAGAGACATTTACCTATCATTTCACATAGGAAAAGGAAAAGGTATGTAACCTATAAAATAAAAAAAAAAAAATATTTCAGTTAACATTTCAACCAACACGAAATCACGATAAGTCCTTAAAAGATCCTTTCAGTTGTTTTAATTTCTGTGTGTATTTTTTTATCAGGAATTTTCCATAGAAATTATCTGATGTACATATATAATTATGTACTTCAACTTTTTTTGAATGTTTGTGTAGACACAATTAATTTTAATTACACATCCTTTGTTTCTATATTTTGAAAGAAATTGATATTGGCCGAATCTATTCCTCTGCTAATAGTCCGTGAAGTAAGCGTTGCAAATATATGAATAAGTTCTTTTAAGAATGCTCATGCATCATCTTTGACCTTCATTCGTGGTGTAGAAAAGTAACGGTAAAGGGATTCCGTATGGATAAAATATATTTCCTCAGCTAAAATGTTTTTAAAAAAATGTCAATTTCATTAAGTAACTTTCAATAAGGAATTCAATGTTGACCTCGATTTTGAACTTGACTATGAACTTGAAGGATATTTTAAGGTCACTTTTTTTAATGCGGAAACTCTTTTTTCACATTATATTAACAATTTACTTAGGCCATAGGTAAATTGTGAACTTTAGCATCACTTTAATGTCAGTTAAACCTAAATTAAGTATTTATACCTCTAGAATAATTTTAACAAAGCGCATTTAGTACATTGATCTTAATCATTGCCTTCAATGACCTCAAGAAAAGCTAAATTTTTTTTTTAAATTTATTATTTGTGTGACAACCGATATACCGTCAAGTATAGGGATTCTTTCTTTTGCTGCGCTACACGAATGTGAAATACTTTACTTAATTCTATTCATTATTATGTAAAAACAAGGAAAACATATTTTCAAAAATCGGCACTCCTTTATAATCCTTCAATAGACGCGCAAAGTTTTAAACAGCTTACGCATTTAGGTACTCTACTTAACAATTTTTCAAAGAACACTTTTTAACTGGCATCGTGCTAAACAGATCGTGCAGAAAAAAAAACTAAACAAACAGACTTTTTTGACATTTCTAAATGTCAAATTGTCATATTATGAAGTTAGTAGGTTTTTTCAAGAAAATGATATTTATGTGATCTCAGCAATCTCAGTTACATGAACAAGATTTCTCTGCTTTGCTGTCAAAATGCTGAGAAAAAATAATATTGGATTCGCATACACTCACTTTTTGATTAAGCAAAAGATCTCATTTTTCCGATCGTGCCTAGTAGGTAGTAACGGGTCATTCATTTCATGGTTTCAAGTTGGTAGCGCTGGCATTTGATACCTGTCGAACTCAGCTACCATTTGAAGTGTCATAATAATAGTTGAATGTTTGCCATTTACGATGATGGATCGTTTAACAATCGAACAACACATTAAAATTATTAAATCTTTCTTACTACAAAAGTGGTGATTCAAACTTAGCCACATTTCGCGCATTATGCGATGATTATGGTCGTCATAATCGACCGTCTACGCAAGCAATACTGGAGTCATAAGGCCTGTGCATCATCTAATGCTTTTGCAAGTGCAAGTGTTGCTGATGATCATGGTTGAATGATTAATAAAATATTAGATGATTTGAATACATATAACGTTAGAGAAATAATGATAAATTAACTGTAGGATTGTCATGAATCAACTAAAATTTTGATCCTTTATTTAAAAATATATGTTAACTCTCGGACTATGAACAAGTCCAGTTCGCAGGAAAAGAAACATTAAAAAGATTATATTCGTCCAGTGGGTGAAATAAAAACCATTAGGTCAATTCAGCATGTAAACCTAAATTAGATTTTATTTTTAATCAAGATATTCAAGTCCTATAATGGCAAATATGAATTCGTAACAAATTCGAACTCAGACTTCAATTAAACGATGTTCTTTAACTATAATAAAAAAGAAATAAAAAGTTTATCTACTATCACAACTGTCTACTAATGAAAAGTCTGTAAGTTTTATGAGAGTTTATATATCTTAAGACTTAAAGGATTATGCAAAATCTTTTATATAGTAGGCTTAAGTCAAAACTGGATAATGTAACATATATATTTAAGTTTACAATTAAAGAAAAAGTACCCACCTATATAGTTCATATAAAAACGAAAGTCTTTTAAAGTCTATACGAGAATATTAATACGAAATTTTGTATTAGGATCAATAAATAAATGAAATAAAACTTTGTGAATAAATGCTTAAAGTTATCTCACAAAGAAAAAAAAACTGAACTTTATGAAACCAAAACTTTGGTCAATTTATGGCATTCAAATAATTATTACACAACGAAGTACTAAACTATGTAACACAGAGTGTCATAAATATAACCTTTTGTTTCATTTTATCTGCTTTTATCAGATCTTTAATGAATAACCCTTTTCATTTATTCTCGAACACGTATAAGCTTTTTGATAAATTAAAACAAAAAATAAAGAACCTAAATTTAATTGAGACAAAAAGTGTAAACAATACATATTATTCTTGTTGATTCTATATTTAAACCTGAATAATTTATGAGAAAAAGTCAACAAACCCTCTTGATTATAGGACAAGACTATTCTAATTTTTTAAGGATAAACTTATACCAAAATCTTTCTAACCCATTTTAATCCTAAAAGTACTTCAATACAAATCCACAAAATAGACAATCCAATCTAAGGTGTCAACTGTTTGTTTGGCACAGTTGTCTAAAAAAAAAATACAGGGGCACATTTATGTGCTAATTATGGATATGAGACCAATAAAACTGACCATAATTATTTACACACGATATTATATATCCCACAATCGACACTAGTAGGATTAAGATAACATTTGCACTACAAGTGATTCAAGATACTTCAATCGATTGAACGAGTGAATGGAAA
This sequence comes from Epistrophe grossulariae, assembly GCA_929447395.1. NCBI lineage: Eukaryota > Metazoa > Arthropoda > Insecta > Diptera > Syrphidae > Epistrophe > Epistrophe grossulariae. The sequence continues at coordinate 149,115,796 of OV839567.1, read as the reverse complement.
TGACAATGTTAATGTTAATATTTCCATAAAATTCTCTATACTTCTACAAAGGGCCAGTTTTCCAGTGCTTGACTTAATTCTGAGTTAAACCGAATTAAATTAATCCGAAGCAGTTTTTTTGTGTACTATTTAACTTAAATTTAATTTTAAATTGTCAAAAATCTATCGAAATTATAGTGTGGTGCTATGGAAGTTCGCATTAACTATTAAAACAGAGAGGGCGACACTATGCGTCACTGTGTAGCTGGCTTACATGGACGTTTTATGCTGGCTTACTACCAAAGATACTGAATTATAAAGATTGGAATCTTTCGTACGTTCCATCCCCCAAAACCCATTTGTTTACATTGTTGTTTTTGTAATTTCATCTCGTGTCGATGAATAGATGTGAATTGCAACAACAATTTATGCAGTGGTGAATTCATATTTTTGCAGTAGTGTGCGTTAAAACATGGAACACTAGTGCAAAAATATGAATTCACCACTGTCCGCCATTTTGTTTAGCTTGTAGGCAAACCAGAATGACAGCCAAGGATTCCAATATTTATAATTCAGTATCTTTGCTTGCTATTAAGCGTTGCTTTACATAAATATATCACACAATACGCAAAAATGATATTTTACATATCGATTTATTTCAACTTTCTAGTTCTAGTTACGATTTAATAAAAAAAAAAAAAACACGCAACTCAAACATATATATGCCAGTAAGACCTAGGGTCTAATAAATTAGGAAAATGTTAGAAGGAATAGAAGGATAGGATAGATTTTTGTTGGCAGCGGATTGAGAAATTAGGTTTTGATTAGGTCTGTTCCCAAGATTTCTCGCACTAAAAGTTGGTCAAATGTCAAATTTGAGGAGTGGGGATGAAATGAAAGAAAACTGAAAAAATGTCTGGAACGGTTTTCGCACTAAATTGGACTACTTTTTAAACGTCAAAAAATATATTCGACTATGGTTGCCGTAGAACAGTGATAAATCTTAATCAAAATTTTCAAGAATCATATCCCAAGAAAATAAAATGTTAACCGGGAATAAACGTACAAGCTTACATCAAGTATATTAATATACAAACAAACAAATCTTTAATTATACATTAAATTATGAAGCTTAAGCGTGTTTTTCTTCAAGTAGCACTATATAATATAAATAATACTCAATATTGTCAATTTTAAATTTTCTTTTTAAGAAATAGTTTTGCTTATTGACGTAAATTTTTTGTAATTAGTTGATTAGTTAAAAGATTAATAAAATGATAAAAAATATGCTTATCTTTCAAAAGTAAAATCAAAATAAAATTAACACTTGGCAACCCTTGTCCGGCATTGATATTTGTACTCAACTGACAAATTACGTCATCTGACATACGGCAATCAGGCATTTGACATCCAGCCCAGTAATAGCCAGAAGAAATTCCTCGGACTAAAACTGGCAAGAAGGGGAAATGTTTTACTCTCTCGAGCGCGCTCTCTTTTGTAAGAATTAGCACAACTTTTGAAGTATGGAACGACTTCGGACTAAAAATGACTAAATCCGGCAGTCTGAAACTGTTTGAAACTGGGTGTGGAACACACTTATTATCTCATTAAATCCCAGGGATGGCGTTCAGTTGAGGGAATATAGAAAAGAATGCTGCCTAGACTGGGAATCGAACCCACCCATCCAGGTTAGCAGTCAAGCACTACTTCCACTGCGCACGTTAAAATTACATTTACCCTATAAATAATAAGTCAATTTTATGATATGCGCATCTGCGCTTGCTGGCTAAAATCCAATTCTTGTTATCTGTATGTTTTGCGGCGTGTGTCTTGTCGTTAAGCTTACAACGCAGTTCGCGTTAAATTTAAGATTCCATACAAAACTCTCTCCAAAATTTAGCTCAGCTAAAATTAAGGAAAGCATTTTAGCCGAGAGGTACGCAGCTCCAGCTAAAAAATCAAATGTTTGTTTCTTACTTTACATCACTTATCTGTCAAAATTTAACGCACGAAATGATTGTTCGGCACATTAATTCTCAAGTTTGTAATAAACTTTTTGAATTACTTTATTTATTCCGATTTGCTTACTCCAAAATTTTTAATCGTGAATCTTCGTTCGAGTCAACAATCAGAATGGCAAAACTACTCAGCAAAAGAACGAAACAAACAGTCAACGACCAGTGGTACCAAAGTATCAGTTTTTTGTGATTTAGGATTTTACAATTCTACTACAAGTTAAATTCTGCAATTCTTGAATTTTCTATGAATTGTGTTTTCTGAAAATAAGAAGTTCAGGAAGGGTTTTAGCTGATGTCTGGAGTGAAAAGTGTGAGCTAAATTTGAGCGCAATCTGCGTACTAGAAAAAAGAAAAGGTCTTCTTATCGTCATGAGCGCTCCTGTGTCGCAATCGCGGGATTAAAGGCGCTGACCCATAGAATCTGTGGCTTGTGTTGCGGCAACGGATCCGTTGACGTTGACTGAATACTGATAAAACGGATAGGGGTGACCCAATGAATCCGTTGCGTTGTTTTTACATATTTAATTCGCACGATTTTATAAAGTAAGTTTTCGGAGTAGACAAGCTTCAAATTACTAAGCTTACTACTTATGTACATATTTATTTGTGTTTTCGTAATAAAAACTCGCAGAGTGCCATTATATCTTCTTTTTTTTTTAAAGTAAACTGTTGCAATTAAACTAGGGCGAATAAAGAGGCACATAAAACACATCAAAACGAATAAAGAACACAATAGTACACCCAATGCATTCCAGTCATCGAACAAGCCTATTATTACAACTGATGTCAACGGACCTGCCGAGAGAAAAGATAAAAGTTAAGGTAGAACTATAATAGTCGGATGCCGACGTAAGTGGTCGTACGAAACAAAACGAATACAAAGAATTCATATGACGTGCCCATAATTGAGGTTTGCTTCGTTTCGACCAATTTTCGTTAACTTTTGCTTTCGGAAGTGAAGAGCGCTCACCGACCGCTCCATGCGTAAGTGAACTGAGAAAATTTTCTTCCGACATCTTCCGACTATTATAGTTCCTTTAGCTACCTTTAAGCTACTTTTTGCGTTGCATGCGAAGCATGCGTTAGATATATGTTGCTTCTCATTAGCAATTGTGTATTTAATTGAGCTGTCAGTTCAGTTGTATACATCGACTTAACTCAAGTAACGGATTCTATGGGACGGCACCATAAAACTTCTCTCTAACTCGAACAGCTGATTATTGCCAAAAATTGTTTGTAGTGGTTTGACACACATCTATCAGAAATATTAGCTGTGTTTTATTTTCCCCCACATCCGAACTAGATTGGATTTGCTTACGAAAAAAATGTTTTACAAAAACAACACAAGGTCCAACATTGTAATAAAAATAATAATAATACATAATAAAAAAAAAGGAATAAAGAGTTGGGTATACAAGGTGTCTTGTAAACAATGGTCCAAACTGAAACTGATGATAGACCAGGTCACGACCACTCAGAATTAAGTAATTTGTCCGTACCGCATCATAACGGTTTTCGAATAACGGCCGTTTTTTGAAATTTCGAAACACCTCTATTTTGAAGAAGGTATTTCGTCACCCTGTCCGTAATAGTTGCCTAATTGGCACCGAAATTGGGATGATCTCGCACTAATGGGCTGAAGTTTGTTTCTTAAAGAACAATTTTTTTAAAAGACGTGGAACTACTAAATCATGTTGTAATTGGATTAATTTACAACCCCCCATTGCAATAAATGTTCAAATAAACATATTTTACTATTCCTATATTTACAAAATGTTAGATTCACACGAAACAATGGCCATATCAAGGCCATAAAATTGTATCCTTAAATTTGACACTTTATTATATGAATAAGATGTCACATTCCCATCAAATATACATATATGTGCAAAATATGTTTAAGAATTAAATTTCAAAAACCAGTTAAAAAGGGGTTAGATGAATAAATGAGTGTTTTTCTTTTCTTTTTTTTGATGAAATTGAATATCAAATATATGTTTATATGTACGTATATGTGAATTCAAAATTATAACAATCACAAATACCATCATTCAGCTATTAAGTTCATGTCATATTCATTTGGGGGTTATTAAGTTTCAAGGACGGAAATGTTTGTGCTAACATTAATTCAAGATCTATGCGCACATGCATCGTAAAATCCAGAAAAGCTGAAATAATAAACTTTAAACTTTTTAAGGACAATTAAATTTTTTTCTATTTTTTTTAAGGACAAACAAGATATTATGTATGTGAATGTCAGTTTCATGTTCAAACCAAAATTGAGTTGGAAGTTATGTTTGTGAGTGACCTTCGAAGTGATTAATGACACTTTGAACTTGCTTTTTTTATATTACTTTTTCTTAAATACTTTTTGATCATTTTTTGGTGATGACATTGAATTTTCGAACTTGACTTAATATAGGGAAATAAAAAATGTTATTTATTATACCACGCGTGCACACAAGAAGAAAAAAACAATATGTAAAGCAGTGTAAGGTTTATAACGTTGACTTCATGGTATGAAATTTGCACTTAAATATTTTAAACAGAACTACAAAATTTACTCATAACAATACCATTTCAAACAATAATTTCTTTATGTATATATTTACACAGGTAATTTATAGCTTTTTATTATTTGATATACATACATTCCATAACCGAAAAAAAGGTCAATTTAAAATAGCTTGAAGGTGTACAGTTTGGTTAAAAAATAAAAAAATAAAAAAGTTGTAATATTTTATAGGATAAAATTGTTCATAATTAGTTCGACAAATTGGAATAAGAATTGAATCAAACAAATTCCTGGAGCTTCTTAAGGGAATATTAAAGTTAATACGTGACAAAGGGTGCAAGGAGTCTAAATTCCCGTTTAGACACTTACACGTGATAATATTACGCCATTAAGCAAATATTTCAAAGACGTCCCAGACAATTTTCTTGTAAAACTAATAGTTAACAATCAAACAACTACGAACACTCCAGTCAACAAAATTAATTAAGGTCATTCTACAACTCTTCACAAACGTGAGTATCAGCGTTAGAACCTTGCTCGAATCGAAGTAAAATCGTCCTCATAAATAAGACAGTTTGAATACTTTACCACAGACGTTAAGTAAAAAGTATAGGGCCTTAATGAATAACATTATTATCACAGTTGACGATGTAAGAGAACATGTCGAGGGACTGGGAAAAGACACATCGTGTGGACCTTCCTGTTTTGTTTTGAAAAACTGTAGCAACACTTTCATCAATTGTTTTCCCTTAAACTTTCGTTCATGGGTCAGATCATGCTTGCATGGGAGGACATCCCAAATTCTTTTAAGAGGGATAATTTCTGTCACCTAGGTCCACTTCTCTTTATAGTTTCTATTAATGATGTAAAATTAGTAAAATTTTGTAGGGTGCTTACCTTCGCTGATAACATTAAGTTATTCAAAATCATTGGAAACCAGTCTGGTTCTGAATTTATTTAAAATGACCCTAATATCTTTTCTGATTGGTTTATACAGAACAATATTTTTCTAAACGATGTGTCAAAATGCCAATCGATGTCCTTTTTTAGGAAACAAAATGCAATAACCTTTAACACAGCATAAATCAATCTGTACTTAATAGAGTAAGGGCAGCATGTGATCTAGGTGTATACTTTTCACAAAATCTTGACTACTTCCCATTTTGACAAAATTATTAATAAGGCCAATGCAATGCTAGATTTTACTAAACGTTCGAGCAAAGAATTTTCGTATAGTCTCGTTACATACGGGCAAGGAGTATTGTCCTTCTTTTACTATTACTGAATTTCCCAAAAAATATTTCGGATTCATTTTAGGATCTCTTTACATCTTCTGAATGGAATAACAATATTCGTGTGTACTGTAATTTCATTCAGAAGATGCGATCATTATTTTTGTTTCCTTAATAATGTATGTTTAATTGTTTTTTTAAGAATTTGTAACAGAACGGAGAATTTATTTTATACTTTCTTTTTTTTTGTTAATTAAAAAAAATTTAAATTCAATGGAATTAATCGTTAAAAATAAAATGTATTATTCTACTGCAAAAATGTTGGTTTTCACTTAGATTTTTTTTTTTCAATTTACTGTGAGTTTCGAATTCTCAAGTCCGAACCCTGTCAGCGTGACAGGATCTGTTTTCTCTTTGGTGAATCTCATGCTGAGACCCTGAGCAGCACTTTCGATTACCACTTATTAATGGAGTGAGTTGAAAGATGACTTCCATCACTGTTGTAGGCGTAGGGCAAATCGGAAATCATCTCACACATGAACAGCATAGTAAAATATAAAAATGCCTTTAGCTTATTGCCAACAAAACTATTCTATTCTTTATCCATAAGCCCGTCAAATGCGATAGGGTTGAATAAACTCTATATAAAAATAGCAATAAGAAATAGAAAAATAAACACACTCTGGTTAACTGGAAAGCCCCTAGCAGTCTTCCATTACAGTAAGTATAATGTGTAATTCTTCATGTGAATTCCTTCTGTTTTATCTCCTTCCCTATACAGCTATAAAATTCATATACAATGTTCCAATAGGATTTGCTGTAACTATATTTTATGAATTGATATCACATCAGTTGTTTTTTAGCTGTGCTTTCCTTTCTCTATCATTTTACCACACAATGTCGTAAAACAAAGAGTTGATTACGACATAAGATGGTTTGTTAAAAAAAAAAGAGTTTTCGTGTATATCTCTTCTGATGCAGTTTCTTATTTTTTCCTATAAGTAGTATGGAAAAGTTTAGAAAGTGGTTTGAGTAAAATCCACCTACTGCCACGCCCACTTTTATTGTATTTTATTCTTCTACTTATTGAGCCACAACTTAAAACAAAATTCAGTAGTTTTTTTTAAAAGCCTACCATTTTATAAACAAATTGTCCGTTTTTCTTCTTTTTGATTTTCTCAAAATCCGTTCAACTGATTTTGATGAATTTCTTTATAGAGAATGTTTCAAAAAGTTTTAAAAGAATTGTGTACCAAAACTTTTTTAAGAGCTTAATAATTCGAAAACAACTTCATCGATTTTTATTAAACTTGGCATCCAGCTGTTTTTGAAGATTATCTAGCAGATTTTAAATGAATATTATTCTTATAACCAAACATAACTTTACCTCCCATACAAGTGTTAAAAAACCCGTAAGGAAAAAATCATTTTTCTCGAAAAACGCTCCTACGATTTTGATTAAAATTTTTAACTTATTGAAAAAAAAAATGTATCTATCGATCAATAATGGTAAGTACCTCTCATTGAATCATTTTTTTGGATTTTAACTATCTCGCATTATCTGCCAAACCGATTTTAATGATATTTTTTACACATGACCTTCTAATAATTTTGAATAATATTGAATGCCAAAATTTTCAAACAAAATAATTTTGGATTTTTAAAAAAAAATTTTAAATTATTTTTTTAAAATTTTATATTTTGAAAATATGTATAAAACACAACTTTATCTTTCTTAAATTTTATTTAGCAAGTATTATAATTAAAAGGTTTAAGGGATCGTCACGTCCGTATCACTACGCTGCTAATAATACAATGCCCGTTTTCGTTGTGCTTCGATCTCATCTTCTTCTCTTCTTTAGTGTTGCCGTGGCGTTACATGTATATGATTTTTAACTCCACGTTAATTGCGTACCAATTTTTTTCTTAAAAACGTTTACAAAATTGTATATATAAAAAATTAATTTTCTAAAAAACCGCTCCAATTCAATATTTTTTTTTTATAAATTGAGATTTGTTTAATAAATCAATTGGTATATATCGCGTTGGTTTAACTAAACTTCAAAATGATCAGGTGGTACAAAATATGGGCTCCCATAACTAATTTATTTCTTTTATCAGATAAATAGTTTTTAAAATATTCACACTTTAAAAACACAAACTGTGTTGCACATTTCTTTATTTATTTTCGCAAAAGAATTAGATTTCCACTTAAAAAAAATTCCGGGGAATTCTGAATTTTGGTGAAGAACTTTATTTATGTGTAGGTATGTGCTTTATTTGTAGTTTTGAGGAGGTTTGGTATCTACCTCAAACCAGCAAATCAAAACAATCTACCAAAATACAGCTTTGTCGGAATTTTTTCGAAATCAAAGTCTAATTTCACTTGGTTACATCTAGAGAATGAATAGAAACGGTCTTATTCATTCACTTGTTTTATAGATTTATCTCCATGTTTTTCTTGTCCATTAAACCGATTACCAAACTTCAAATCATTTGTAGTATAAAACGAACTCTTTATTATGTAGGTACTAATTTTAACAAGCGTTTCCTTCATTTTTTAAGTTCTTTTCTAAAATCTAATCTTCCAAATAAATTTCTTATCCTTTCTGCTTTGAATTGCTCAAAACTTTTTCCATTTCGCCTATTTTAATTGTCAAAAAGTTAACTTGAAACGTTAATCTCATAACGACTTTCGCTTTAAAAAATATAAAAAAAGGTAACACACAACTCTTAAGTCTTAATTGAAGCCAGCAACAACATTGTCTCGGACTTATTACTAAATCCTTTCGAAAAGTAGCAATTAGTTTCTTTCTACATGGATTTAATTTCACAAAGAGCATCGGAGAGACTAATTGTAAAAAAAAAAAAAACACGCAAACAAATAACATCACGGTAGGTGTGTAGGTAAAGGAAAAGTTATACACCCCCAAAACGAAACGATGATGGCAACCCTATATTGCTCTATACGACAATATAAGACTAAAATCATTACATACAATCCGCAACCTATTCATTAAATTCCGTCCACACTAAAATGTTTTCCACTTGAAATAAAAAAAAAATACTTGCCAGAAAATAATAAAACCTACCCTCAGCAAAAACGAAAACAATTTAAACATGAAAACGATTTCCAACTACCGGAACAGGGAACCGAGAACCGAGTAAGGGCTCCTCATGCTATGTTACCACGCCATCACCACCAAGCACTTCACAAAGTCATTTAAACTATTTTTGAACACCTCGGCTCGGCTACTTCTATTTTTGCTCGTGGGAACTAAAAAGTTCCTTAAACGAGGACGATGAAGGCGACGCGACGGTCGACGAGCGAAGGAAGCTTCTCCATCTCACAGGACTATATGAGGATTTAGGAGTTCTTGTAGATCGGAGTGTAGTGTGAGACACTGTGAGGAATGTATAGACTTAGACAAAGTATTTTATATGATGATGGGTTATTCTGGCGCTGCTATATCTTTGTTCCCGACACGTAGGCGATGTGATGGCAGAAACATCTTTGGTATACGAGAAGTTTGTTCTCTGCTGCAGTTTTTTTTATTTTTTATTTTTTTTTTTTGGTGCGGTAGAACAAAAACTTTATACTCAAATTCATTCAGAAAATTTTAACTCAAGACTGCAGGAGAGCCTGCCTGTCACATCCATTAGTATAAGTTTATATCTAATACTCTCATACCTACTTTAAAAATTGCATTTTCACCTTTGAGAACAGGGATGAAAACAGTTGGCCTACAAAATGAAGCGATTTACCTACCTTTTTGTGTGAATATCCCACAAATGAGGTGCTAAAAATATGCATCGCAAACTATATTGTCGGTTCTCCTTCTCCTTGGAAACTGTTCTCGATCCAGCCTGATCTCTAGAAGGAGTCAAACGAGTAGTTAGCACTTCTTTGAAACGAACATGTCCGTTACCTTGTGGATTGTGGTGAATGAATGATGAAATCTTGTAGGTACTACAGTGGCGGTTGTCTATACACATATTAAAGGTAATATCATTAGCGTTTTTATTTTTGTTCAGTTCTGCGCGCATCTGTCAAAATCGAAGAAAATGGTAGTTGCATTGATTCTCACTTGTCTAATTTCAATTTTTTGATGTTGTTTTGGCCGGTGCAGTTTCAGGAATCTAAGTTCCAAATGTGAGAGAACAAAAAACAAAAGAAAAGGGTTCTCCACTAGGGACTTCCGAACTGAAAGTTGATATAGACCATATTGTTAGAGCTACATCTGTCAAATTGGCTGTCATTTATTTAGTCTGTTTTGCCATATAGCGGTTAACAACACGAGAAAATGATAAAATGGTTTTAACAAAATGGGTGTTTTGTTCGATGAACGTTTTGGGCGCTTCACCCATTTTACAATCGCCATAATCGTCCTACCGAGGGACGCGTGTGTAAATTTTGCTCCACTGGTTCAATAAACGATCAACAAACATCCGTACGTCAACGAAAAGTAAGATCTGCCGAAAACAACGCCACTGCCTGTGAGAGTGTGAGGGAAAATCCGAGCCTGTCGATTTCGCTCACAACAACTCGGCCTTTCGTAGACCACAACTTGGCGAATTTTGCGTCGTCACTTGGGCCAGCACGCGTACAAAATTCAAATGACCCATGAGCTGAAGGTAAACGACCATACAAAACGACGTTTGTTTGGGCTCTGGAGCAGTTCAAAACTGACCCTAATCTTCATCGACAAATCATCTTCAGCGATGAGGCCCATTTCTGGATGAATGCAGGGTACGTCAACAAACAAAATTGTCAAATTTGTGGATTATCAACTTCTTTTAGCCTGAATTGGATGATATGGACACCAAAGACATTTGGTTTCAACAGGATAACGCTAAGTCTCACACAACTCACGCAACAATGGAAATTCTGCACGAGCGATTCGAGTACAATGGTTATCTCACGTGGAGGTGATTAAACAAATAATAATCTTCACTATAATTTCATTCAGTTTGTCTGTTGTTCCCAGAATTTCTATTTTTGTAAGAAAAATAATACATCTAACTGTAAAACACAGCAAGCAATCAAATTTTAAAATTATCATAATGTGACAAATTGGACTTCCTCAATATGGGGAAATGGAGAAAATATTATAAAAAAAAACAATACATAAAAGAATGGGAAACAATTGGTATTGGGCTACTTTTTGGATCCGATTTTGGGCTACAAGCATTTTTAAATTGGGCTATCGAACTAGTTCAAAACATGGCAAGCCTCGTACCCTCCCTCTCGCGCTCTTGTCGATCCATGAAATTGTGCAGTATTTTTTGATTCATTTTAAAATTTTTGGCGGGAGATTAATTATAGACTAATGTCGTTTTCCATTGGTTTCACTCAGGAATTCACTCATTCTAAAATCCAATGGAACAATACTAACTACTTCTACTCAACTTAGAAATTTTGACACAATATTTGTGAATCATCGTGAACATTTCATGTTATCGAACAGGCATACAATCAAACAGAGTCCGATGTTTACTTTTGACATTTGAGTGAGTTTGTTTTGAAGTTATAGCTTAAATGTATTAGTGCTTCTTGAGTGGATTCTGATTTCAAATCGAGAAGCGAAATTTTCTTCTGAGAAGCGTCGGTTAACCGTTTTTTTTGCCAATGGAATGGTTTCAGAAGAGTTCTTTTTGATTCTGGACGCTTCCAAACGTCCAATGGAAAACGACATAAGTTTTTGGCAGATTGCATACAAAATATGTATGTAATTTATTTTTTTTTAAATCAGATACTTAATATACTATACCTACTAAGGCTTTAAAGCCACCTTGATATCGACAATAATAAGCAAATGCGTATCCATAAAAACAAAATAATATTCACTAGAAAAACTTATTTTTCTGTCCAATGGAAAACGTAAATTTTTTAAAGTGTATCTGCACTAAGTGGAATATTTCAGTAACAGTAACATTTTAGAAAAAGTTTCTGAAATGTTGCCCATGGATCATATTTTTCTATTTTACAAATTTTTAATCCTCATCCAATTTATGGGTTTCATTAGCATAAAAAAAATACCTTCGGATTAAGTCAACGGCTTTTTGTTTTTAATTTTTTGAAAATATATGAAAAAATATTGTGGGAGAATTTCATTTACATTTTTATTTTTATCTTCAAAACAAAAAAAAAAAACATTTACTATTAACATATTGTGAAACTTGACACGTATACGACACAAAGTGATATATGTGTGTATTTATGTGCATAAATTACATTTATTTACTTAAATGTAACATATAAAATTTAAATAATTTATACATCCTCAAAAAAAGTTTATTCTGTTTTGTTCTAAGAGTTATTTAAATTTAAAATAAAAAGCAATAGAAAAAAAACAACATTTGTTCAAAGATTATGTACAAATCTACGACCTAGATTTTTTAATGCTATGGCTCCATTGGCAATATTTGAGATAATAGGGGTATTCCCGATCCGATGCAACTGGTCTTGTATCATTGCAAAAATGCAAAAGTGTAAAATTGCTATACCCTTACCCCATTGTAAAAAAAAAACTGCACTTATGCAATGATGCAAGACCAGTTTGCATCGGATCGGGAATACCCCTAATGTCAATTTTAATAGCAATGTCAATTTGTTGTCAGGCAATTTCAGATATCAGACGACCATCGCACGTCAAATGTTCTTGTTCTCTTTAAACTCACTCTTTATAATAATATTCAATATTAATTAAATAAATTTCTCATATTTTCCACTTTAATTTCAAAATCGTGGAGAAACCATTTTGAAAAAGATGAAACGTCAAAATTGATTGCCATGGCGGTGGAAAGCAATAATTGTCTTTCAACTACAGAGCAATATTCATGCCATCGTTATGAAAAAGGAATTTATGTGAGAAATTGTTCTAACGATTGAAAAAAAAATATTTTTATTTACTACTGCAAGTATGCGTTCAGCATTTTGCTAGCAAAAATGTTTAGCAAAAACAATAGGTGTGTTCCTTTCCTTCGAAGAAACTCTGTGCTTTTGTATGAATTTCTACACAAAAATCTGTCAAAGTTCATATAAAAAAATTAAATGTGTAGAAATTCACACAAATGCACAAAGTTTCGAAGTAAAGGAACACACCTAATTATTTACAAAACATGCTGCAGAACCGATTTTTTATATTTTCTACTTTATCGTATTAACGGCTTTTCTTTCGAATATTTTCCTCTGAAAAATCCATCATTCCAATTATTGAGTCCGGTAAATGCACGGGGGCGCGGCGTGAGAAGGGAATTACACTCAATTTTGACATTTATCTAATAGTTAAAAGTCACGGCCTGAGTCCCTCCGCACTCTTTCATCGGATTCTGTGAATCAGGGTAAATATCTTGAAATAGTGGGAATGAACACACTTAAAACTGACATATCAATTTTTTTAAAGCTCTAAGGTTTTTTTGTACCTACATCATATTTCTTTAGGAATTCAGTTACTTTTTAGGAATTGTACCTAAATAATAACAGTTGGGCTCATCAGTTAGATGCTGCCGTATACCTTTCTAAGACGCATGATATAAATCGATGTTTATCGACACAAATACATTTTGCAGCCATGATAACTAACAACTTCACTATTGAAAAATGCTTATTTATTTTCCAAATCACCATTTAATTTAAACGTTGATCAAAAATCAATTCACATATTATAAAAGTAGGTACATACATATTTATTAATAAACAATTTAATGCTAATTAACGTTAAACAGCAAATCTTAACGAAAATCTACTACATTCTGGCTGTCACCAAAGATACATTCATAATTCCCCCCAATTATTTAGCCAGTTCACGTTTCTGAGATCTCACTGAGCAAACGTCTGTCAGCTCCACGGAGGAGAAGGAGAAACCTGAACAAAATTTCTCTTTTAGAAGTCAAAAGCACTCTCCATCTCGTTTTTATAAATTGATCAACTGCGACAAAGAATAATTGAGCAAACGAAGCCAACAAATTTCAGTCTCAGCTTTTTGACAGCAAAATTAAGGAATCTTACTGCGGAATTACGTCAGATTTCATGAAGTTGAAGATCGCTGCATCGGAAGTTTTTGTTTGCTTTAGACTTGCAGCTCTCGATAAGTATTAATGGTATTGAAAAAATTTAAATGCCAAAATGTTGAGGGCAAGTTTTTCCAGCGGCGGCGATGTCTTTTCCTTTTTTTGAATTGAACCTTGTTATATTTTTTTTTAACTGAGTTTCCAAATTTTTGAAGGTATATTTTTTTTATACGTGCAGCTAGCCCATAATAAATGTTTAAAAAAAAAAAAAATTGCACTATGTAGAGAATTTGTTTCTCTAGGGGCGATGTTCCTTACTTTTTTTTTTTTTTAAGCTTTTTAAAGCATGAAACCTAAAAAGAATTTCAAGCAAGTTTATACCCTTATAACTTCGGATCAACGAATGGTAGATAAAAAAAAATTACATGCACAAATCGATTTTCCAATCTCTGGAGGCGATGTTTTTTATTTTTTTTATATTTCATGTTATTAAGTCTTTTATTCTTGCCTAACAATAAATTATAAAAAAATGGTAATAATAAAAAAATAGACACACATGCTATAAAAAGCTTTAAAAAAAAAATTAAGAAACATCGCCCCTAGTGAAACGAATTCTCTACATAGTGCAATTTTTTTTTTTAACATTTATTATGGGCTAGCTGCACGTCTAAAATAAAATATACCTTCAAAAACGAGGTTCAATTCAAAAAAAGTAAAAGTCATCGCCCCTGGAAAAACTTGCCCTCAACATTTTGGCGTTTACATTTTTTCAATACCATTAATACTTATCGAGAGCTGCAAGTCTAAAACAAAAAAAAAACTTCCGATGCAGCGATCTTCAACTTCATCAGATTTCTGAGATTGCTGAGATCTCCGAGATCTCAAGAAACCTGAACTGGCTAATTAAGTCCAATGAATAAGCTCCAATTTGACATTTTGTTAATTGTGGAAATGTCAAAAAATTAGTCTGACTCCCTCGCAGTTCATTCGTGGGATTTTGTAATCGGGGTGATTATTCAGTGTGAATAACATATGTATAAGTTTCAAAATACATACTTCAACACCTCATAATTTTTTGTGGAAATTTGTATAAATGTTCCCATTAATTATAACAAAAATAACTTTATTAAATTTACTTCGTATTAAATAAATGTTCATCCCTGCTTCCAAGTGCTATCGAATTGACTACGTCTTGTGTGAGAAATCGAACCCAGAAATGAATCCTTCACGTACTTCAGTCTCGTTCTCATAATCTCGTTTATGTATAAAGAGTTGAATGAACTAATACTATATGGATGCAGCTTCATGAGATTCCCATGAGGATGAGCCATGATGAGACTTTTCCTTTCCTCATTTTTTGTGTTCTTTTTTTTTATATAGAAAGTGTCTTTTTGCAGTTTTCATCGTGTAATTGTCTGGCAAGCAAATCACCATATGTACATGAGTATTGAGTATACTTATGTGTAGGTATATATAGAGGAAGATCCTCCTTTAGAATTTCCGATTTGTCTAACAAAGCCGCCTGCTTTCAAGCCAGCACGTTTTCTAATCTAAAACGCTGAATACGATTACGTGACCTTTTTATTCTAATTTGTTATTTTAGCTTTAATCGTGGAAATCAAATTGAAGAGCTCTTCTTTCTCGCTCTATTTTTCTCTCAATCTTATAGCAATGTCATTATCGTCTTTGCCATTTCCCACAGAAGTCAGAAGTTTCTATTCTCGTGGGTCGTGGTGTGAAAAAATTAGATTTTTTTTTGTTAACATTTTAAGGTGTGAAAATATGGGTTTTTTGTCAGCAGAGATTTTTATAAGGTGCGTGAGCCGTATTTTCACAAAATTAAATCAAGACTTTGTGAATCGTGCAAATTGTAACCATAATTTTTGTCTAACACATAATTTGGCGTAGCTATAAATCTAATTTTGACTTTTATTTGATTGTTGATTATTTATGTTTTTTTTTTTTCGTTTTCTTTACAGCTTGGGTCCTCGGCTGGCTTATGTGCAAAACCGTTACATATGTTCAAGGAGTTTCAGTAGCTGCATCAGTTTACAGTTTAATAGCTGTATCATTAGACAGGTAAGTTCGCTGCTTGTACACTGTGCACTCAAAAATGGTTGCACATTTTACATATTAATATACTCACATGCCATATGCAGCATTTTGAGATGTTAGCATGTGCAATTGAAATAATAAGTCGGACGACGACATGCAATTCGAAGAACTTTTTGTGGTAACAAGGGTTTGGATTATAATATTGTCGTGCGAATATGCCAAATGTAATTTTTACTGTAATTGAACCCTTGTTCGATATGTGTGGATGGGGGAAGGGATAAATAAATTAGGATTTTTAAATTTAGTATTGAGTTGACCTAGTTTAGGTTAAGAATTGATTGGAGGCGAATTTTAAGGGTGGATTTATTACAAAATCTTTTAAAGATGAGGCATGTTTTTTCAAGTGAATTTACATAAATTGCTTGTATAGGTACCTAGCATATTATAAATAATTATATTTTAATTTATAATGGTGGTCCGCAAAAACCTGGGGGTCTGTCAACTTTAAAGATCACTGTTTGTAAAACTACAGTTTTTACATAATTTGTTTTATGATTGCGTTCTCTTCCCGACCGATTTTTTTTTGTCACAAACAGCTTTGAAAAGTGTTAAGGGTCAGCGTATGGAAGCATCATTGACTTCAAAATGGGACATTATTCCTATCTTAAAGACCACAGCTTGAACCATAACCTAGGCTCTACCGTGTTTAACTAAAAGGAGTACATATACTGGATTTAAATTTTATTTCCACCATCGGAGTATAAAATAAGTTGAATTTAATTTCATTACTGAAAAGCACACTTTTTCCATTTACTTACCAGTTCAAATGATTTTTTGCAAACTCAACCCTGGTTTAATATTCTAATTTAGAATATGAAAGTTTATCCGAAACACCTTCAATAGCTTTCCTTTTTACCACGATGGTTAGGATCAAGAATTGGCTATTTTTTGAAAAAGCCAATACGATTTCTCTTAAACAATTCCTTGTCGTTGTATGAGCAAAACCACTTACAATTGGAGAAACGTTTATAAAGACTTATTTGTTTAAAGTACCTGAGAACTATATAGTAATGTGACTCAGTTCAGAAAATAATTTTTTGTTGACGCTAAAGGAAACATTTTGGAAATTTCGCTTTTAAATAATAGGCTGAGTTCTAAAATGCATCAGATGCTTATTTGATTCAAGGACATGAGTTTTGAAAGTCAAAAGAGAAAATGGTGTCAAAGTCATGAGTTTGAAAACACATCACAAAAGCTACCGATGCGCTATAACATTGGTGAGGCTTGGTGTATATATATTTTAGTGGAAAATCTTCAAATCACGAGCTGCAAATGCTGCTCCTGAATTGCAGATTGGAAATGGAAAAATAATAAATTAGCAAGCGCAAGAAACTATAAATATTCTGCGGCAAAGGGGCAAAGGGCACTACAGAAAATAAACCCTCAATTCCAATTTTGTAAAGAAGAAATCAACAAAAAAATTTATTAAAGCGTTCCGAAATGTCAAACTGACGCAAAGTAAAATGTGAAATGTATTCAAAGCATCCACGATGCGTTTCAAATGCGCATAAAAAGTGTAAAGCCGGAACCGCATCTATCTCGTGTCGTGTGTTGTGCAGTGGTGTGTCGCTATCGCTTCAAGACATTTCATATGCGTAGAGTCATATTTGACTAGTGCGATGTATTGCGGTGTGTTGTGACGAAGTCAATCTTTCTCTGAGTGTGCCATACAACGCTGTATCGGAACTCGGAGAGATATTTTTATGCGGGAAAGAGAAGACAGTGCTCTGGGGAGAGAATAAGTAAATAGCTGAAGCAAAAAATATTAAATAAGTACATAAAAACGTTTTGTTTGACATTTCGGAACGCACCCATAATGTCAATTCGAGAATCGATAAAATTCCAGCCAACGTACATACATGGATGAACATCTTCAAAGTGATAATCTACTGTTGTGTCTATAACGGTTATAACAGTTTATCACCATAAAAAATGGGTGTATAACTTCTTTAAACAAAACTGACTTCCATTTAAATTAGGCCTAGCTTACATGATACTTTTTTTATCGTATTAAATTAATACTTAACTATTTTAACTATTTATAAACGAACTTGCTCACACTGTGGTTTTAAAGCCTGCATAGTTTATCTAATTAAAAAAAAATGGGAGCCATTATTTTATGCCACCTGTCAAAAAATTAGTTTAGTTTAAGGTAGAATTTATGTGAGTACACAAAAATTAATAATATAGATGTGATACTTATGTTTGCAAGGAAATGGAACTTACAGTTTAAACCGAAAAAAGGTTAAAAAAAACAACTGTCGTACTAAACTGATTTTTGTAAATTACTACATATGTATGATAAAGGACTTAGATTCTGTGCCAAATTCTCCATTGGGTCTCTTCCTTCACAATCCAAATTAGAATGTCCAGAAGAACAGATTCCCCTTTTTATTATTTCCACGTGACATTTTTTATACAATTATAATTCTCGATCACATTTATAGCGATCATCAAGTTATTTACTACACAGTACTTCTCTAACGTGTATGTTATATGTACTTATATACATACGAACTCTTGTGAGAAAAATTTCATTAAAATCGGTTCAATAGATAATGAGATTGTCGAAAACCAACAGAAATGGTTCTCTTTAAGATATACCGTAAATAATCAATAGATACAATTTTTTTTCCAATAGTATGGTAAATTTTAATCAAAATCGGAGTCGTTTCTGTGAATTCTGAGAAAAGTTTAATAAAAATCGACTAGTTTGTTTTTTTAAGTTGCGGGCTCGTTTTTGAGAAGAATAAGAATTTCGTTATTTTTTAATAAAATTTTTACGGCAGGTACCATTATTTTTGGTCCTAGAAAAAATGAAAAAAATGTGTCTGGGGAATGCTCAAAAAAGATACATACCAATCTAAAAGAAACTTGACCAACCCGTTTAGGCTGCAGCCGAAAGGAGAGACAGACAGACCGACAGATTTGGGAGACCCACTTTGTTCGACTTCGGTATCAAGTTTGATTTTGTTTACGAATCCATATAACATGCCATATGTAGTACCTATATGTATATATCACAACTAAAACTGCATTCAATTGAATGAATTTTCTGTGAATAATTTTTAGAAAAGATGGGTTCCTTAGTGGGATCTTTTTTCCGGAAATCAAGATCAGTTCGCAAAAAAAGTGATAAACTGTTTCCTAAAAGAGACACATAGATTTTGACAGTTCATGGCGGCCATGTTGTTTTATTTGTGGTAATTTAAAAAATTTAAAAAAATATAATAACCTAAATTTTTAAACTAAAATGTATTGTTATTTCTATAATTTCAAAAATCGAATGCATTTCGGAAGCTCATCATCAGCGAAACCTCAATTAACACTAAAACAAAATTGCAAAAAAAAAATAAAACAATCCAAGTTAACGTTATACAATTATTACGATTTAAGCTTATGAAAATAAGGGTGACAGTTGAGACAAAATGTTTTTGTTAAATTAAATTGAACATAATAGACTAAGCACCACTAAAGGAGTCCGATGATCATCCTTGCAGTCATGAAATATAGCTATAACTCCAACCTATAAAAACTTTGTATAAGCTCGCCCAAATGGTAGTTGTTTCATTCAAAACCTTCAATTTATATTTTCGTTAATCATAAAGTTAATTATAGAAAGAAAACGCTTATGTCTAAATTAAAGAACGTATACGCCACAGTGTACCTATACAATAGATTCATAAATTTATGTTTAAAATTCGATTCTATATCCTCGCCGGAAATCCTTGAGTTGAGAACAGCACACAGAATAATAAATTGTTTCTTTCAATAGTAATTTTAAAGAATTTATCCGTCTAGCCACTATAGGGCACTATTTTAGAATAAATAATGATGTGGATAGGCAGACTTATAAAATTGTAGACATAAATACCTGGATTATCTTGACCGTTCAGTACTTAACAAAAAATGAAAACTCCTTTGAAAAAAAAAATTAATTTTAGTGCAAACCAGTATAGTTGAGTGAAATGTGGTACTATTTATATTTTTACACAATCCAGATTAGAATAGAAAACAAGTCCAAAACTCATTAATTAGAGTGCTGTGTGACTTCACTTTACTATTTCTCAAGTAAAAAAAAAATATTGCCTTAACAAAGCGAAACACAACAAAAAGACTATTTTTCCAAAAATTACATAGCCTCACCCTTATATAATTATATAGGTCTCATAGCTATAAACAAACAAAAATAAAATTTTATATAAACTCTTTAACTCCTCCTTGCAAAATAATATGTATAGTATAAGGCTAAAGGTCTATATACATAAATTTGGTTTTAGCTGAATACTATAATCCTCGGTAATCCAATTATTTAATTCCATATCCTGATGGATGATGACTCAAGTCAATGCTTCGCGTTTTCGTAATTTTATTCTAATGATTCAGCTAGCGCTTAAGCGCCTTAAGCTTTATTGTAAATTTTATTTTAATCCTTAATATTTATAACCTCATTTTATTTCTTGCAAAAGGGATACTCAATAATATATAATTAAAATTCCTCAATTAATTAATTAAATTTTTTTTTTTTTTTTTTTTGATGATGATGATGATTTTCAACAATTTATCATGGGAAAATAAACATGGTGAGTGCCTTCAACTCACAAGTGTTTATTGTTTAATTACAAATCAAACGTCCTTTTGGGAAACAAAAAACCACAACGGAAAAGTGGAATTTAATGTAAAATTTACAATAGTCCTTTGAGTTGCAAACTCAACCGCAAAATCCAAGGAACCAAAAAAATAAAATCTGAAAATAGGGTTGTCATAATTTTTTTTAATTCAAAAATTGCAGGTTGTCAAAAAAATGATAATAGGTTGTCAAAATTGATAATTTATATATTTGGTGTGTTCAGAAAAATGAGATCTCAGAGAATTTTCTCACTCAACTTTGATGCAAATATAACAAAATATTGACACTTTTGGCGATTTCCTTTAATATATAACATAAGTTGATATTGTTCGAGATATAACGTAGGAGTTTGGGTAAATTACTTTTTTTTAAATGCGGAACATCATAAATTAGCAATTAACTTGGAGAAATTTTAATTTTCCTATACCTATAATTTTTATATATAGGATAAGAAAAAATTCGATTTATTCCGCGGATTATGAAAATTAATTAATGGCAACCCTATATAATCTATACCTGCATTAACAACCAACCGGCATGTGGAAAATAGCATTTTATCATCATCGTGATGGTTCAGTTAATTAATTCGGTAAAATTGCATAAGTGCGGCTCATATATAGCATAGCTATTACGAAACAACACTTTTTTGTCCCGCACACCGCGCTCGTTTGTCCTTCAATTTGTGCATAATTTAAAATTAAATCTTTATATATAGATTCATGATGCAAAATATTGCATTTCTATATGCCAAAGAGCAGGAGTAGGTATAGGTATAGGTATAATTTGTAGGTGAAAGGGTTAAGGGCAAAAGAGGCCAAAAATTTACAACTCGTATAATTTCATATTCCAAAGATGGTTTTTGATACCTTATGATGCTCTACACTTTTATACTGCAGTGTTGTTCGTCCTCGTGTTAATTTATATTCATTTCAGAAGATCTCTATATATATACCTTCGCTAAAGGTGGTGCATGCTCTCACAATTCTCATGGATCTGAAGTGCATCAGCTTCAATCTTGTAGGACAAGTTTATATTAAGCGTCAAATAATTGGAAATTGTAATTCACCAGAAATGTGATTTATTTTTACAACGTTGGGTTTTAGAGTTCGACATAGGACAGGGTTATTGAGCGCAAGCGTTATGTATACCTTCAGTGTAAATAGTTATTTACTTGAAGGCTATTAATAAATTTTGTTTTTTTGGATACACAATTATTCTAGAAGTTATTAAGACAATCATATGCAATCATACACTATTCAGGTATATTTTGGCATAATTTAACATTCGTGTTTTATTGATGTGTGAACATCTATACTGGCGGTAGAGTGAAAAAAAAAACATGGCGACTTCTTGTGACTCTGACAGCTGTGCCTGTGCCCACACAAGTGGGACATAAGCCCCAAAAATAAAATTTGAGCTTTATGTCCCTGAGCCGCTTTTAGCGACCTTTAGTCCTTCAAAAATTGGCGTTTCGTCCCGGCGATCTGACTAGGACCCATTAATTGCAATTTTTGTTAAGTTCAGTTCATCTTACATAGATTTTGTGACGAATATCTAGTGTAAACTATATTCAACAGGACTAAACTTACTAATTTTTAAAATTTGGAGTTTTTAATGGGGCGATGTCAAATCAATTTATCACAAAAGTTTGTTCAAATCCCTTAGGAACAAATACGCAGCATTTTGGACTGGCTTTTCTGAATTTAGTACATACATATATATGCAATTCTATGGTATCACTTTTACGAATACCATTTTTAGCTTGAATTTAAGTTTATTATACAAATAATAAGAAAAATATATATTTCCAGAATTTAAGTACAAAATTGTATTCATTATAAAAAGCTTTTTAAGCTTCAAACACAATTATTATTTTTTTTAATATAAACTCAAACGTTATTATCGTAACACAAACTTATCAATAATTCATTATTTTTAATCATTAATATTGCTCTTACTTGCTAAACCTAATTTTAAATTAAAAAAAAAATCTACACTCCATTAAGAAAGGAATTAAGTTAAATATCCCATTAGTCAGCATTTTCAAAACATTACTTGAATATTTATTAAGACAATATTTAAACATCATTATGATTAACATCCTGAAGATTATTTTAACCTTTTTCGATTTGTTCAACGGTGAAATATGCGTTCATCTATAGATAGGTTTAGTACGAGTATAAAAACCCTTCTACAAATTGGCTAATTTCTTGAAGAAGCAAACAACCAAATAAATTTTGCATGAACTTTTGCCATTTAATCAATGCTCTTATATACTATACACGTGCTTGCAGATGGCTTGATGGGTAGTTATCCAAAGATACGAGCATATTCCCAGCCCCTGCATGTGTACATGTATTTTGTTTATGTGATTCTATCCTATCCTTTGATGACGGTAGAGCAGTGTACATTCAAGGAATGAATAATGAGTTTGTAATAAATCAACGCAAAAAGAGAATAAACGCCAGGATGAATTTATTATTTCCGGTTGAATTTTTCCCACGTTTTGTTTTTTTTTTTTCATTTTTTGTCGCGTATATAGTATACACGTGCTTGCAGATGGCTTTGTTAACATGGCTACTTCCTTGTGGTCAAATGTGTGTCATACAATTGTTTTGATTGAATGATGTATTCAAATAAATCAGAGCAGTAACTTGAATGACATCCAGGGATGCTTTGCAGGGTTATTTTTCTTATATAAAAATAGGTTTCCTATTAAATTTGCAGTTTCAGAATATTTTTTTTTATAAAATCTCAAATTTCAAATTTTCTTCTTGAGATTCTCTTACAGTCCCTTATCAAATGCAGGCCTGTTGAATAAATATCTGCTGCTACCGCACAAATCTACTTTATTAAGTTCTTTTTAACCCTGGAATTTAGCTGAAAATAAAGCAGATATAAGCTAATTTTTTTTTATGACGACGTGATGTCTCGTTCTATGAACGAGGCTAGATAAGTGCTGATAATAATACTCCTATAAGTGACGACAAATGAAGAGGGTTGGTTAAAAAATAATAAAAAGAATATAAAATTTAAAGAGGACATAAAATTTTTTAAATAAAATCCATCATAAGGCAGTAATATTTCTCAAAAAGACTTAGACAATAACTGTTTGGCAAAGTGAAATTAGATAAGAGTATGACAGTTTATCTGGCATTTTGTCATATGTGCTTTCATATTGAGGAACTTTGTTCACAGACAACAAATAAAAAAATCATTCTTTTTAAATGTTACTGATGATGGTTTGAAGACATAAAACTCTGGAGAAAAATATTATATATCTTTGCAACATTCAGTCTGATTCCTCATAGACAAATTGTCATAAAAAAACAAACTTGTAGACATCATCAGAGGGATATCCTATGTGATGTTTTATATTAAACAGAAAAATATCCTTGAAATTTTGTTTTGAAAATTTGTCGAAAAAGTCTATTGAAAGTTTTTCTCCTTTG
This sequence comes from Epistrophe grossulariae, assembly GCA_929447395.1. Classification (NCBI taxonomy): domain Eukaryota; kingdom Metazoa; phylum Arthropoda; class Insecta; order Diptera; family Syrphidae; genus Epistrophe; species Epistrophe grossulariae. The sequence continues at coordinate 149,091,842 of OV839567.1, read as the reverse complement.
GGAAACACATAATAAAAGAACGTTTACAAAAAAAATTCCAAGCTGACCCTGACCCAGTTTGTTGTAATAAGATGAATATGTGTATCTCTGAAATCCTAAAAAGCTTTATAGGCTCTTAAGTTCTAATCATTTGTTTGTTTTTTAACAATAAATTAAGTTTTTTTATTTAATTGATTGGTAAATAAAGGAGTGATTTTTAAGTGTTAAAACAAAAAAGGTGAACTTCAATAACGGCAAGATTACGAATAAAAAAAACTACGTTGACAGGCAATGTACGAAAGTTGTAACTTCGATGGAAAGAGTAAAGGCGATTGCGGGAAAAGGTCATATTTTGACATTTATTTACATTAAGTTCAAGGAGATCTTCACTGAAACAAGTTAGAAAAAATTTAAGTAAGGAAGAATCGGAAGAAGACGAAATTAATTTCATAATTTTTTATGTCATCGGCATAGATAGTGAGGTTAGAGTAAAAAATGATGCTATCAATGTCGTTTATGGCTTGGGTAAATAAGAGAGTACCTAGATGGTTGCCCTGAGGGACACCAGATGAAGCAGAGAAGAGATCGGATACAGAATATCTAAACACTATGCTATATAAGCGGTTTTCGAAGTAAGATCTAAACCACTGGAATGAACAGTGGTGAAAAACCAAAGGCTTTTAGTTTAAGGTAGATGATTTGGTGAGAGATCTTATCGAATGCTTTACTAAAGTCGGTAGTGATTACATCGACAACGTAGCCATTTTCTAGAGCACACAGCGTAATAGAAACGAATTGAGTAAGGTTCGTTGTGGTCGACCTCCCCTTTAAAAAACTGCTGTAGTGGAGAGACTATAGATTTACAGTGAAGGCATATAGAATCGTAGACAATACTTTCAAAAAGTTTGGAGATAGCACAGAGTTTAATTATTCGACGATTATTAGAGATTTCATTCTTACTGCTTTCTTTGTGGATTATTTTTGTGGAAGATTAATAAATTTGTCCATAAAGTAAGGAAGACTGCTTGCGAAAGCGAGAATCGAAAAAGAATTATGAGTTGTTCGCAAAGGGACTTAACACATTTCTTTAGAAATATGGCTGGAATGGAATACCGTCAGGACCAGGAGCAAAGTCATCTTTAAGCAATTTAATCTTTTCAAAGACAGAAAATTGAGTGATGTTAAAAGAAACGGATGGGGTTTGTATGGACAGTTTCACAGACAGTTAAAATACCCAGTGCCAGGTTCGTTTACATCATCACTATTTGATAAACTGAAGAAATTATCAAAGAGGTTGAAAATTACATGAGGATCTGAAGAAAAAGTGTTGAGAAAATTCAAGGAGGAAGAGAGACCAAATGATTTTCTCTTAACATTTATAATTGGTAGAACCGCTTAGGTTCAACTTTCTGAAATGGGTCAACAACTCTCTGCAAATTGACTTATTTTGTGGGAAATTAATTTGCTTTCTTTATAAACTAAATTTTAATAAATGAGATTAAGTAAATGACAAAAATAGAGGGAAGAGGAGAAATGGGCTGAATAATGAATGTAATGAATTATCGTACATACAAGTCTACACTGTTGATTTCCAGTGAACACAAAAGTTTCTAGATTTAAACTCTAGTTCGGCAACAACTTGGTACCCATTTCTTGTAAAGTCGTACTCGTAAGAAGCCTTGCCACTTTGCAGCATTTTTAAAGAAGTCGAATATGTGGTCATTCCACAGAAGATGGAAAGCTGTTTAGTTTCTTCAATGCAATTACCACTCATGGATGGTGTTATAGTAGGTGGTTTTTGCATTAACGACAGGAGATAGCATTGAGTTTTGGAATCATTAAATTCTCCACTGAACAATGCGCTGCCATTGAAGTTCTTGCGTAATTCTAAAAACGAATATGAAAAGCTGAGGGTATTCTATCGTCTTCAAAATAGTTTAAAAGATTAGAAGTTACAAGCAATAGATAATTTTTGAATATAAAGAAGATAATCGGAAACAAAACGGAGCCCTGGGGCACACCATCAGATCACCAGTAGACCTATTGCTACAAAAGCCATACTACTGGAAGCTATTAAGAAGCTTTCGTTCATCAAGATATTACTTAAGCATAGATTCGTTTCCATGATCTTAGAAAGAAGAGACGTAAGTGCAATTAGTCGATAGTTTGAGGGAGAAGAAGATTTGCCTTCTTTAGGAACAGGCTGGAAAAATGCTGTTTTTCATCCAATCGGAAAGAAACCAAAAGAATAGGGCAGATGGAAAAGCTTACACAGTGGTTTTGCTAGCGTATAAAAAAACACCACTTCATTACAATAGATGGGATATTATCCGCGTCAGTGAATATGTGTATATCAATATCTTTCAGAAATCTTGAAACTGTACGAAGGCGATAGAAGATTTATCCCATGGAATCATTTACACTCTCAAGTACAGGAGGAGACATGACACTTTCAATTGTAACGTCGAATTGGCAAATTGGCTTTCTCTTATGAGATAACAGCAGTTGAAAACAAGCGTTGGAACCGAAGACGAAGGAGATTTCTAATGTTTTCTTACATTAAGAAATTGTAGTTTTTTTGGGGCCTAAATTTTTGGTCATGCAAAAATTTGGTTCATCAAATATGATCGTTACAGGTCTTTAAAGCTTGTTTAAATATATTCTGGTTATCCTCAGTGGGATTGGCTTTATAACAACGCAAACTTATTCTCCTGACCCTGATAACTTCTTAACACCTCAAATCAAACCATGAGTATTCTTTTGGCTTGATAGATTTTACCCTTTCCGGATTAAAATTTCTCATTCCAGAAAGAATTGTACCTGAATTTTTTTTTTGATTCTAAGAACAATATTAGTGTGTTAAATAGATAATGTTAGAAAACGACAAAGTTCTTTTAGAAATATGTATTTCCGTATTTCCTTTACAAAAATGAATATATTTTTTTTAAATACAAAATTTGAAAATTTTAGTATACTATTTATTGATTGAAGCTTTTAACAGTTTTTTGTTCAAGAAAATTGTGGTTTCCTACCAGAGAACACACTTGAACTCATCAGTTGCGCATAGTGAGGGCCTTGTTAACACGAATATCTAGTGTGAACTATATTTACCATGATTAGCATTCCTTATTATTAAACCTCACAGTTTTTTTGCCCTGGAATACTACTTTTATTGTTTCTAAAATCTTACTTTAGATGGCGCTCACGTTTCAGGATAGACTGGGTTCCTCACCGCCGATTTTACAAAGATTTGATACAAAGCATTTTTATGCGATTCGCTTGAGAGGAAATTCGGTTTTTGTTTAACTCAACATGTCTAATCCAATAATTTTTGTTGGCACAGTGAAAACTTCGGCTAGGAATTACAAATCTAAGTATGCAGCCTAAGAACTATATCCAATGTGACAAGCCATCAACCACAAAGTAAATATTTATCAGAATTTACTTCATATACATAAAAACACAAAGTTTATACCTAGAAATATTTTATATAGTTCAGCCATTTTCTATATGTTTTATGCAAACCACCCCTTATATTAATAAACCTTTATTCAATGCTTCTAGCTACCTTATAAACATTTCATTCAAACCTCAATAATCATTTTAAGATACATATTTAATTTTAATACTTCAAAATAAAATATTCCGTTAACTGAATTCCATTCAAGGAATAAATAAACATACAATGTTCAAGTTTTCTTAAAAAGTTTAAGACAATAGCACATCTTATAGTGCACTTAAGCTCAGTCCCATAACATTTTTAAGTGACCGAATTCTCATTGACTATAATGAGTGCCACTTTAAGCTAACGCACAATTTTCTTGAAAACGTTGACCTGTCGCGATTTAATGCGCACCCTTAAAAATATAAATTTCATCACTCTTAAGATTTTGCAAATAAAAATAAAAAAATGGTCTTCTTTCTTCAAACCCCTTTCAAAAGAGAGTTACAAATGCCTAACCAAATCGAATTTGAATTGTCATCAATGCCATTATAATCAAACAGATCTATGCAAAGATAACCACAAACATTTAAAGTATCTATTTATGTATTTGTATATCTACGTATATAATGTTGATATTTGCCTAATTTGTCCAGTAGTGATTTATTTTGATTTGATTGATTGATTTGTACTAATTTACAAAGTTTCAGATTTCAAAATGTCTGTCATCTCAAGAAGCTCGTCAGTTTAAAATGTTCATTCCATAGTGTGACTCGTACAAAATTTATACTAACAACACATCTTCTCGAGTTGCCTTTCTATAATACAACTTGACATTAAAAAGTCACTATACACTATATTTACAAACAAAGGTTAAATAAATAAGCCCGCATGTGACAAAAGTGGTTAGCTCTTGAGACTTGTATATGGTACCTATGGCTATATCTACTATAATAATTTTATCTATACGCACTCAGAATCGTGATAATATACATATATAATTTTGAAAAGGAAATCGATTTCCATCAGACACACACAACCTACTTGAAATGAGGTCAAATCATATGAAAATAGCACAAACATCAAGTCAAATTGAAAAGGAAAAAGAGGTTAGCCCCACAAAAAAAAAAAAAAAAGCTATGTGTGGTCAAGAGGATATCTCAGTAGTTCTTCTGGAATTAACGACCACCTTGTATTCCCCAAAATGAAACAAAAATAAAAATAAACACAAACACTTTTCACAAAATCTATTACCCTTTCAAAATTAATGTTATATACATTTTAACCTAAATCGTCAATGAACCGCATCATTATCCTATATCGAAGGAGGATACCTAACCTAAATCACTAGTTAACTTTTTAACTTATCAGCGAAGTCAATTAATTTGATCAGAGATTTTTATGCGCGATTAACTGCGATAATAGAAATTTGTAATTAGAATTGATGTCAACATACCTACCTTAAATTATACCTACCAAATTAATCAAGAAACTGTGCTGAAACTGGCTCTCTAATCAACTTTTTCTTCACCTTTTTTCTTATTAAATAAATAAACACAAAAAAAAACTATTATTCAATCTCGAAAATCACAAGTTCCGATCAAGGGTATATGTACATAGGTAGATAGCTATATTTGAAATTATTATACATAAATCATATTATTGATATATGTACGAATATATTTATAGCATCAACTTGAATTACATCGTTTAGCATAAACAATGCATTGCGAGTGAAAATGCAACTCATATGTGTTTTGTCTCCTTGAATTCCACTGACGCCATCCATGGCAGTTATATTGGAAACCTTACAGACCCGAGACCCCAGAGCTTGTGTATATAAAAGGCGCTCTCAGTGTTCGATCATCAAACAGTCACAGATCGTCGTTTCATCGATTAAATTATTATCTCAGCTCCAAAAAAAAAAAAAACCAAATCACCTTTCAATATGTTCAAGTTGGTGAGTAAAACGCACCATCATCACCATCACATGACCAGACAAGATCAACATCAGGTTTCCAAACTATAAATCACGTGTGTTCCTTTTATTTTTGCAGTTGGCCATTTTCTCAATCATCGCTATCGCTTATGCTGCTCCCGGTGTCATAGTTTCACCAGTGGTGCATCATGCTCCAGTTGTGCCAGTGGCACATGTCAGCCATTCGTAAGTTATTAATAAATTTGACATTCCAACGGGATATCTATAAGCAACCATTTTGTAATCCATATAAATTCATTGCATAACAACAGGGTGGTTCATCCAGCTCCAGTGGTTAGACATGTTGTTCCTGTAAAGACTATTGTCCCAATTGTCAAACCAGTCGTTGCTCTGCATCCAGTGCCAGTTGTTAAGACCATTGTGCCAGTACATCATCCAGCTGTCCTGGTTCATCATTGAGGAACTTAATTTTACAATCATCTTAAATATGTATCTATATATGAAGGTTAGCAGCGAGTCACGAGTCGCCATAATTTTATTTAAAAAAAAAATCGAATAAAATACAAAAACAAAACCCTTAAGTAACACAACTTTTGCTTTTTTTGATATAAAAATCACATGTCAAATCCATAGACATCCGTTTCCGGGTTTGACATGTCGGTTGTTCTCTTCAAATTTGCCATTTGATTCTGATTGTCATTCAATTTGGTTTACATCCTCCACTCTATATATACAAACAGATGAGGAAACTGGTTTTTCTGCTTGCAGCTGGAGTATTATAGCAGCAGCAAACCAACCAGCCTGCTGTGCACTTGTCTGCTGCACATATATAACCTAAGAAAAGATTAACAAAACAAAAAAGAAAGAAAATAAACGGAGACAATTTTTCTTTTTGCAACGTCTGTTTATCTGTCTGACAGATAACCTCAATCCCCTCCCCCCTTTACCATTTCCAAGTACGGTCCGGACTCGACTAGTCCCGCCAACATGAACTTCTCAAGGTTAAGGCAACACCAAATGACATCTACCAATTTTATTGCAATGAAAAATGTGTTGTATCTATGTAAATACAGTGCTGTAGAAAGTATGTTAGAGACAAAAATGTTTTTGCGTTGAACATTGTCTCCTAGAAATCACCGGTAATTTTTTGGCATAACTAATAATGGTTCAAAATTTAAAACAGCCCGATGCATGACACTAATTAACAATTTACTAATTTTGAAGATTTTTACTAAAATGTTCTTAGTTTTAAAAAAAATTTTAACTAGTGTCATTCTAATCCTATTTTCTTAATAAACTTCAGCTGAATACGCCTAAAAAAGTGACAAACAAGTTAGAAAACATACCATGTTCACATTTTTAATTGTCAAAGTCAAATTTGGAGTTAGTATTTGATACAAAAAATTAAAATAGGCATTTGGTGATTTTAACTTTAATAAAATGTTAAAAAGACAGCACGATGCTTACTCGTTTAAAATTTGGAAAATCCCGATTTGAAAAAATATACATGAATGGATCGCAGGAGCTTACTCCTCCTACTAAAAAGGAGCTAAAAATGTACTAAACAAAAAATTTTTTTTTGTCAAAAAGAATTATTTTCTAAATTTTTAAATGCAATATTGTTTCTACCATTAAAAAGCACCAATTCAAAAATTATAACAAAAATCAATCAAGCCAAAAAAAAAGCAATAGTGGTGAATAACTATAAAAATGTCAAAACCATATTTCCATAATGGGAATTTTTGGAAAAAAAAACCTGAAAGTTTCCTTATAATAATAGGCGTGTTCCTTTGAGCTGCAGCATCTACTGCCAAGTATTTCGTATTTCTGACTGCAGTCATCTACTTCTATACTCTGTGGTCAATGTGTTGTTGATGTTTCTCTAATCTAAAATAAAACACAAATACAAACAGCAAAAATTACATCTACATTGAGGTTAGATTTTTTGTTTGGCAAAATTAACGCATTCCAATCATCTTATACTGGGAAGTAATAAAATGTACTTTGCCAGGCCCAAAGGAAAACATCTAATAATTTTGGTCATAAGTACAAAGTGTAATCAAAAATGTGGAATTCGTTTTCGAGAATTTAAAAAAAAAACACCAAATGGTTTCGATTTGCTAATGCAAAAATCTGTACGTGCTTACAATGCAGCCAGCGTTGGCCGAACTGTCACTTTTTGGAATAAACTACATTTTTGTACATTTTCTACGTAGTTTATATAGTTGAACGTAGTTAAATTTACTTAATAAAACAAATTGTAGCAAACATAGTTTTGAATGTTAAATAATCTGTCACCTGTCACTTTGAAGTTTGAATTTTTAGTTGAAATTTTATTATTTCTTTAGATTTACTATGTATGTAGCAAACATAACAATTTGTAATGAATAAGGGGTGTAGTGCATTCAATTAACTACGTGTAGTATTTATGCAACGTCGTAAGTTTATAAATTGTGTGAAATGATAAGTTTACACAAAAGTTTGCCCTTTTAAATTCATGTGGTTAAATGTTTCGTAATTAAATCAGTTGTTAGTTAAACGTCAAATATTTAACTTCAAACTTAAAAATATGTTTACATGTTTCGAAGTTTTTTTTTTTAATGAAGAACCTCTCCCAAACCAACCTGAAATCGGAACCTAATGTCTCGGTAGGTTGAAAATGTAAGATACACGACAAAAGTCGCGTTTTTTGAACGAAGGGAATCATATGAGAACGATAGAACGTAAATGAGCGAATACAGGATCATATGGCGCGTCCATAATTGTGGATATCTAGATATATATTTTCGTTTTCGGTAGTTAAAATGGTCCTGAGCTCAAGTCAACTGAAATTTGGTGAAAGAAGAATCAACAAAAATAGATAATTGGTTCTTTTCTCTTCGATTTCAATTCGGAAAGCATAACAAATACAAGTAGAAGCATTTACTTTTGTTTATTCATATGGCCCATTATGTGGATTTGTGTAAAATAACAACAATAGTCAGAAAATGTAAACACCCTAATTATATTATATACTTCTGAACACGCCTAATTCTAAAAGTCACCATGACGCGACGTTTGGTTAAGTTTATCAAAACAATTGATTAATTTTTCGCAGCAAAATTATTGGGAAATTTAAACCATATTGTGTAAATCATTTCTCATAGAAAATTTGACAGTTCATTAACCAAATAATTTACAACATTGCATGAATACCTTTAATGATGTAGAAAATGTAGTGTAGTTAATTCGCCCAACCCTATATTTTAAAGAAAAAAAAACGATCACCGGATTATTATAGCTACAGCTCCAGGTTGCAGCTCCGTTTTCCTTGTGTTCAAGCAGTGAGCGGTACGAAGACCACGTTTTTTCCACAGCACTGTAATTTTAGATGAAAAAAAAAAATTATTTCGATTTTTTTTGTTAATTTCTGTCAGTGCAGCCACCAGCTTAGAGGCATGCGAGTGAACAAATGGAAAAAAAACACAAGTTACTCAATCAGCGGGGTCAGTTATTTGACATTGAAGGATATTTTGCGGGGATAATTGATTATAGTTCTGCCGTTTTACCGGATGGCGAATATGTTTTTTGTCTTCCTTTATTGGATTGATTGACTTTGAACTGGAAATTCATATGCAAATTAAGTTTTTGAATTTGTGACCGACCGGGTAATCTGGTTTAAAAAAATAAAAAGAAGCAGGTGGGTTTCTGTGTCAAGGTAATGACACCAAAACCTATATACATATTATGTATGTTCGGACAGTTCGGACGGATGGACTTGTTCGTATGTAATATCGGTGTAAGAAATTGATATTTGCAAAATAAAAATGTTTAAAATTTTTTTTTTCTACAATTCAACTTCTCAATCCTCCTCTTTTCCATATAACTTTACTCATGTTAAGGTTGAAAAATTAATTGCTTTACAAAATGTCGTGAGTGGCTGTGTAGTATAGATTTTTGTAAAATTTGTCGATAGGCATTATACCTATTTGTTTTTTTTTTTATTTTAACACAAGGGCAAGTAAGTTTTAGAACTGGGCGTTATTGAAATTTTAATTAAATTTGGTTTGAGTAAATGTTTGAGTTTATTTCATTCTGTGTTAAAAGATTTCTAATAGAAAGATATGTATAAGATTTGTTGATTTGAGAATGAATGACGAAAACGGGGGAATAAATGAGGGGATGGAATAAGGTTATGTTGTGAATATTAAAAACATATTTGAATATTGTTTAGGTATTCACCCTCCCTAAAAAAAAATCCAATAGAACCTTTCTTAAACTACATTGCTGAGCATGCAATGGGGGAATTTTGCTGTCTTCCTGTTATGTAGGCAGGAAGCATAGAACTGAAACTGGCAGAACGTTGTCTTTTAATAAAGAAGTTAAATACGTTATATATATATAAAGGCAAGCAGTATTTCTATTTCATTCGGAGGAGGGGAGAGCTTGAAGTCAGTGTTATTGATAAAATTTAACCTGAATATTGAAATTAAATCGACGAGTAATTGGTGAAAATATTTAAGAAATTCCTTGGTTACATATATTGAATGAGTAGACTAAAGTGAATCAATAACTTTAAGAAGTTGTTTCATCGCAAAACGTAAATAAAAGGCGGGGTAACAATAAATGTATGTACATATGTACATATATTACCTACCTATTCCCAATTTCTTTTCAGGGGTATAACTATTTTAATTCATTTTTGTGGTAGGTTAGTCATTATTTTAGTTTTTCATATAACATACACGAACATTTCGTAGTCTCACTAAAAAAATTCGGAGAAGTTATTTGATTCAAAGACATAAAGATTTTGTATTCTGAGGAATACAAAAAAATATTTATGGAAAATTTTGGAAAAGTACGATGTTAAAACATTTTAAACGAGTTAGCATCGCACTATCTTTTTTCAGATTTTATTAACTTAAAAATCACCAAATGCCTATTTTTACTTTTTAGTATCATACTACCTCAAAATGTCACTTCGACAATTAAAAAAGTGAAAATGATATGTTTGCTTACTTGTTTTCACGAACTGTCACTTTTTTAGGCGTGTTCAGCTGAAGTTTATAAAGAAAATAGGTTTACCATTTTAATAAAGAGCCTTAAAGTTAGTAAACTGTAGTATCATTGTAATAACTAAGCATCATGCTGTTTAACATTTCGCGCCATTATTTTAATTACGAATAAGTAATATTTACCTATAATAAACAAAAGTAATTACACAAAAAAAATCAAATTTATTGGTAAATATTTTTCCTTTCAATTTTCGATTTTAAGGAGAGAGTCTTCCACATTGGAATACAAAACGACTTTAAGTATAATGACAGGGATACCGATACCCTAATACTACGTTTCCACCGAAAGTTCAAATCGTTTAAATTTAATCATTCCTAGAGTTTTTATCGCAGATACAGTACCTTTCAAAAAGCAAATTTTCATTTTTACTTGTGATATATGTATATATAGGACGTATGAACTATACCTATGGCAATTTATGGATTCGTTAAAAAAATCAAACTCGAGATTTTAATCAAACTTATACTAAATTTTCATTGGAGCCGAAATAAGGTAATTTCGTAAATTACAGAAAAGGTGTTTTCATTGCAAATTTGCTCATTTAGTTTGACAGCTAATTTCATTTTGAATTTGATTTGACAGTTAATATTGCTTCTTTTTGTTGTGTTCTCTTATGTCGTTTTCCATTGGACGTTTGGAAGCGTCCAGAATCAAAAAGAACACTTCTGAAACCATTTCATTGGCAAAAAAACAGTCAACCAACGCAATTCTCAGAAGAAAATTTCGCTTCTCGATTTAAAATCAGAATCCACTCAAGAAGCACTAATACATTTAAGCTATAACTTCAAAACAAACTCACTCAAATGTCAAAAGTAAACATCGGACTCTGTTTGATGATTCACCAATACAATGACAAAATTTCTAAGTTGAGTAGAAGAATGCTAACTTTGTTCCATTGGATTTCAGAATGAGTTAATGTGATCCACTTGGAAATTACCTCATTTGCTCTAATGAAAACGTAGTATTAACAATACGATGAAAGCCAAGTCGAAAAAAGTGGGTCTTGCATTTCTGGCCTAAACGGGTGGGTCGATTTTCTTGAAACTTGATAAAGATATAGGGTTTTCTTGGCATTCCCCCGAAACTTTTTTTTTTCAGGACCAAAAATAATATTAGTTGCCGTAAAAATGTTTGTAGCAAAACATGAAAATCTTATTTTTCTCAAAAACGTGACCACAAATTTAAATTTTTTTTTCTGAGCTTAAAAAACTTAGCACCCAGCAGTTTTTTTAATATTATATAGCAGATTTTAAGTAAAAATTCTTCTTTTCACGAAAAAAACGGTACCTCCCATACGTGTTTAAAAACTGGTAAAGAAATTCAAATTTTTCTCAAAAACGACTCATTCGATTTTAATTTTACTTTTTGTGTGACCAAATATCAGTACCATATTATTAAACAAAATTTTGTATCTACCGTATAGTAACGGTATCCCTCATAGGACCATTTCTTTGGTTTTCGAGATTTTAACCGATTTTAATGAAATTTTTTACACAAGAGCTTCTAATAAATTTGAACAATATTGCGTATAAAAATTTTCAAAAAAAATTTTGGATTTAAAAAAAAAATTCCAAATCATTTTTTTTTCAAAATTCGATATTTCGAAAATGAGTTGATAATTTTTTTCAAAATTTATTTTTTTACTCGGCATAAACAAACACATGGTGTTACGCAGCGTATATAAAAATTATTGCAGCGTGCCTAAATATTAATTGCAAAGGGTTGTTTGATTACCCTATAAGTTTCACTTTCAATTTTTAAGCCTCAGTTGGAATGAAAATCAAATTTTCATACAAAAGTGACGCCTAACTCATTGATGTGAAGTTCAAAACCAGAAGTGAGAACCAAAATATGAAAGTAAAATATGAACCGGTTCTTCAGTGATGTCACGCAATAATTTCATTTCCCAAAGTACGATCGCTATGCAAAAATCTTTGGTGTTGTGGAAAATTGTGAAATTTTATCAATCAATTTGTTTTGCTAAAAATTTAGATTCTGAAATTAAATAAAAATTATTTTGTTCTTTTTTATCAAGAAAGAACAAAGAACAAAACACGGAACTTAAGAACTTTTTCAAGATTCTCATGACAGTCATTATTTTGTTTTTATTCAAAGTGAATATTAAAAATTCCAAACTGATTATCAAAAATTTATGTAAAGAATTAATTATGGGTTCATATTAAATTTCTGTACGTTTACTTGGTAAGGTTTTTATTTTTCATTTCACAGAAGGTGAGGCTTAATGTGAAAATTGATTGACCAGCTAGTTTAATACATGGCCTTAGGCCTTTCACCAGGAGACATACTTTGGGCACTCTGAATTTTTTTTCAAGCCACTCGATTTCATTTCTCTAAACTCGTCCAAAATGAAAGCATAACATATATTAAACATGCGCGGTGCTGTGAGTGTAAACTATTAAAAATATTCAATAAAACTTCGTCACAGAAGATAATGGTGAATGTTGGATATCGAGCTATTTGGGCCTTGAATACTTCCATGTGAAATAAAAGCTCACATTCAATATATTATATATATACAATTCATGTTTTACTAGAAATAATAAGAGAACTTACAAATGGAGACCAGATGGGTCGGAAGTCTAAAGTAAAAAGGAAAGGAAACCACGTTGGGTGTTTGACACATAGGATGAAGTTAAGCATCTCAGATATTTCCGTCATGTTCGCAGCTAGCTTTCGACCACTGCTGCGGCAGCGTTAGGAAATACACAACAGTAAGCAACAGTGCTGTTTCGATTCAGAAAGAATAGTTCAGACAAATTTTGTCTAAGAAATTTCCAAAAAAAATCGCAGTGATATTTTATGATTGTCAAAAAAAAATTAATTTCGGCCCAACCTTTATCATGAAATGGCTTTTATTATTTCTATAATTGAACTACCTTACCAATTTTGTTTGAGACAGAAATATAATAATTAGCTTTATTTTAGCATCAAAATAATCATTGATTCTGGTGATTTAGCTATCAAATAATGACGTGTCTTATGTGTGTATTCCCAATTTTAAGCACCCCAGTTTTTGAGCTTGAGATCATCCCAGTTTTGGAGTTAAGCCTGATTAAACTCTTGAAACATACAATCTTAATTTCGTGATTAAACTCTAGATGCGTGTTAAAATATACTATCAAAATAGAGAGCGCATCACTATATGCAATCACGCACATTCCATAGTTTCGTCATTCGTGTAGAATCGCCCTCTCTGTTTCGAAAGTGAAAGAGCATTTCTGCACTTTGGTTTCGCTAGATTTCTGACAACTGAAAGTTAAAGTTGATCCTAGACTCAAAAACTGCTTTTGAGACTTAACTCGGGTGCAATTTATTTTCAGGATAACTAACTTCTGAGTTAACTCAGGCACTGAAATACTTTCCCTAAGAGTAAGAACTAAGAAACATAGTCTGGTGGTAGTGATTAAGTGATTGCTACCAAATTGAGAGAATATAGTTGCTCCAACTTCTTGTAAGCAACTAGATAACACCAATTTCGAATTCAGTATTCTCATAAATTTGCCCTTATCACAAGGTGTTTACCTATAGGTACTTTTTTATAAAATCTACTAAAGGTACATATCTACCTAACTACTTTAATACATATCCCACTTATATCACCATTATCCATATGCATCTTTCCAATAAAGAACTAGCATAGCACGTGTGCCTGTGAACTAAGTGTTGACAAATCAGAAATCGTTTAGATTTTATCGATATAAATAATAGCTCCAATAAATACTGTTTCCGGATTTTTTTCTTAGAAGTACAATCAATAATATAGGTTTACCAAATTTGTATATATTATTATATTAAAATGTCATAGTAGGTAACTCCCTCGATTGCTTTCGAAAAATGTAACAAAAAAATCATTCAACTAATGATTATATTTTGGCTTTGATACTCAAAATTCTTTATTGACATCTCAGGATCATCATTAAATACACTCGTATACGAGTAATATATACCTTCAAGGAAAAATCTAATCTCTAATTCTAATAATATTTATACAAGATGATGATATAATTTAATATCAAGTCCTTAGCTATAAATTTCCGTATTTATTAATGTCCTTCTGGATCAGTCCTTCACAGATACTAAAAATATTATACTTTTGGGTATATACTAAAATATCAACTTGTACATCCTTAAAATAAATATAACCAATAAAGTCCTGATAAATGGCAAAAGAACATTCAATAAAAAAGTATCCATAAAACACCCCCATAGCCCGAGGATTCAGAAGTGTGGGTGTATTCTCTACAGGTGACAGGAATCACATTCCGAATGAATTATAGAATTTCTTGACATTAAATTGGTCCGATTTTTTCGCGCAAACTAAGCACACACACGGAGTCAGAGGAGGAGTGAATGTAAGAGGGAGTGGGAATTGTGTCAAACGAAGAACAAAAAAAAACAAAAAAATTCAAATATAGCTTCCCTTATATGCTTCAGCCTTGCCAAGGATGGCCTCTAAGGAAGATTATTTCCGACTCAAGACCAAGACCAAGATGAGAAAAACCACCGTATACGAGTATTATAATCTCTATATAGTCCCTTATGTTGCTTTGTTAAACATTTTTCCGCTCCTATAAGCAAAAGATAGTGATTTTAAGGCCAAGAGTTTTCATCTTGCCAACTTGTTTTTTTTTTTTTCCCCGCGCCACAATTTGCATTGTCAAGGATGCGCGTTCTTGGGATAATATCCTGCAAAATTGTCAAGTTCGCGTGGTGGTTTTCACTTATCTAATCCCAAAGTCACCCTTTATAATACCATGGCAAGCAGCACTCGTGACTCTCGCATGGTGTTCAAGTATCAAGACGTGAATTTATATACACCACTTCCTTCCTGCACCCAAGTGGATTTCTCCATCATCTCCATATTATACGTATCCATGAGATATTAGAGGTCATGTTGTTGTATACACCACATAAAGTGTTCGACGCACGGTGGTTCTGGTATACACATGCTTCATGTATCTAGTACAGCAAAACCATTATTCTAGAAATTATGTATTCACTCAAGGATGTCTAAGCTGCGGATATATTCGGCCAGGACTCAATCATTTCTATTTCATCCTCGGAAATACACATATGTATGATGATGATCAAAGCCATTAGAGGGCGGTAGTATTATTATTTGTTTGAATAAATTGACCACCAATTCAAAGGAGATATATGGTAACGTTTGTGGTGCGATGGATGGAATGAAGATATATGCAGGAACTCGGATATAATGGTGATGATTTTGGGCATTTTATATTAGAGTTACACATTCTAAACCACAAAAATATAAATGCTTAAATGTCACATGTCAAATGAAAGTAAAAGTTTTGGTTGTCAGGACGTGACATACACTCAACTCGCATATAAAACCCATTGAAACAGTCATGCTTTAATGAAATGTTCTTAACGTACATAGATAACCTTCTCTCGACAACCAAAGACCGACTACGACGACGAGCAACGCAATGGGGCAAAAACAATTTTTAATGGCTTAACAAACAACAATGACAGTGAGTTTCAAAATTTATAAAACATTTTTGTATAAAGCACCAGAGCGGATTCTCTGAGTTTGAAACATTTCAGATTTGCTTTTCGGCTAAAGTTTTCATTCATCGAAGTTTCCAGGGTTGTTATTCTAAAGAAGTACTTGCCACTTTGCCTTACGTTATTTTCTGTTATGAAGAAGTAAAGATAAATTTGAATTTGATATTATGATTTGTATATTTGGTAGATCAGTATGACACTGATAGTGAACTCTACAAGCGTTTGTAAATTTTAAAAATAGGTTTACCTTTAACTTTCAGCTGTCAAAAATCTACCGAAATCATAGTGCGACTTTATGGAAATGCACTTTCACTATCAAAACTGAGAGGGCGACACTATGCAGATCTATATAAACGGCGATTTTCATAGTATCGCCCTCTATACTTCAATATTGTCAGAATTACGTATTTAATCCAGAGTGAATTCACCAAATTCATCGACTTAGCTATCTAAATTGACAAACATGTTTCAGGTGTTAACTGGGGTTTAACTCCGAAACTGGGATTCTCTCGAAATAAAAAACTTGCCCAAAAAGAGGACTATGTCTCAAAATTGAAAAAAAAACCTTAACTTTTAGCTCAAAATTTCATAGATCCGCTCCTGGAAATTTTCCACGACACCACTTCCTATCCTAGTAGTTCAAACACATTATACTCACATGAAGTATGGAGGATATGTGGGGTAAATTTTTTGTTTCGCCTTTGACTTTTTTGTGACAGGGTCCAGTTCCAGTATAAATTCTTTAAGGATTTTATCTAAGAGATTGAGAAAGGGACAGGATGCAGCGAAGTAGTTAATGGCAGAGATTTTTGTTTGAATTTTTTTTTTCTTCTTTTTGAATTGACTTTTGGCTTAAGGATAAAAATTCACATGTACTTACTATCTACGAAACACTTGATGACTCTGTTAAAGTACATTAGTTTTTTTTTCGTTTTTTTGAGACAGTCTGATTACTTTATTTGATTTTATTTGAAGGCTACTTAATAAGTAGTAGTAGTACTTATACATGTTATGTATATATCGTTGGCGCATATGAGACATTACAAGGTTGCTCGTGATCAATATTATGTTGATAACAGAATAGCTACAAACCTTAAAGGAGAAGAGACGTCAAAGATGTGAAAGATTGTATTTAAATTAAATATCCAAGGAAAAAGTAATGAAGACATGGTTTTTTTTCGCTGCTGATTTTATCTTTCTATAAAAAAAAATCCAAGGATGGAAGAAAGTTGTTACAAACTGCAACAAAGCATTTAAAGTTGAATGACTATATGAATAAGTATAGAAGCGACATGAATGAAAAACCACTTGTGTGCATAGTTTGTTCAGTTCTTATCATGGAAAACTTCAGAAATATTTCTTAAAAATCCATATTAAAATTTCGATTATATTAAGAATCATCTTTTCTATTAGATCAGTCAGTAAAAAAATTGTCCTAATGTAAAGGGTCTTACTCTCTCATAGGATCAACGATCTCCATCAAATGACAACAAGGGTGGAGAGAAAATCTGAAATCGTGTGGCGATCAATTCGGCACAAACTAAAAGGATCAGCCTTGGAACTTCCTTATCTATCCAAGTAGATATTTCGGGACGACCAGTAAAAATGGTAGAGAACTTCCAATACCTTGGGAGTATTGTCTCTACTCACAGCGGAACTGAATTAAATATAAATAACAGAATCGGGAAAGCATAGGCTGGAGAAACAAAGACTAAGCTACAACTGTTCTGCTCCAATGTTAAATCCGTGCTGGGTGCAGAACTTGGAAAGACATATCACATTGTCACAAGAAAACTGCAAACGTTTAGATGTCTTCGAAACATCTTGAGGATTTTCTAGCCCAACCGTAACTCTTATGATGGAATTCATGCGAGAACAGGTTCAGAACCCATGGACGCTATTATACGAAGACGCATATGGCAGTGGCCATACACTTCAAAAAGGTGACGATTGCAGTGATCGTTTTGTCATCTTATTCCCGTCAGGCTAAAAAAAAACCTGACTTTTGTCATATATCTTACTTTTTTTCCCGTTCCGAGACATTCGACTCCGATTTCAATTTAGTTTGGGAGAGTTTCTCCATTTAAAAACAACTTCGAAATCTGAACACGCTCATTTGTACACATATTTTGAAGTTTAATATTTGACGTTTAACGAACAGCTGATTCAATTCCATAGCATTTATCCAAAAGGGCGTTCATGCTAACTTTGGTGTAAACTTATCATTTTACACAATTTGTAAACTTACGCGGTTGCGTGAATTCCCTGATTATAATTATAAATTTTAAGCTCAGCGTTTAGGCAAAGCAACAAATTGGGTAAAACTTCGTTTCGAAAAGGAATAATTTATTTTTTGTTTTATTTTAGTACCATTGGTCTGCAAATTGCAATTATTATAAAGTCTAAAGGCTCTATTACATTGTTATAATTTGTGATATCTTGTTTTAAAGTTCGGTTAAAGTATTTTGGGATATTAAAAATTACAATCAGAACTTGTAATTCTGTTTTTTTTTATGGAATTTAGTTCAAGGAAATAATTCCGCACTATTGGGTGGGGACTTAGTTAGTTAATTTTACGAATCAGATTTAGTTCCTTAAAAAAATGAATGTTATTTCAGCACTAAATGGCTTTTTTTAAATACAACAATTTCCGGGTTTCAATGTCCTTTCTATGCATATTATATATCTTTTGTTATTTTAGAGATTGAAAATTCCGATAAAACGAACCATATCACAACACATCACACGATACAAATATCGCTGTACACATATGTAATACATTGAAGCGATTATGACACACCATACGAGCTAAGTGTGGTTCTGGCTTTATGTGCACCCCCCCCCCTCCTTCTAGAAGTTTGGACCTCTGTACTACTAGACAACCGCATCTCCCTTAAAACGCCAGATGCAGCAAAGATTAAGAATTTCCATCCGTCATCACTACAGAGATTAAACTATTCAAACTATTCAAGAAAATAAATCCACAATTCACCGAAAAATAATGACAATAATACAAAACATATAAATCTCTTAAGTCATATTTTATGTGAAATGGTTGCCAAACAGTCAAAACCCAGTAAGTCTAAAGTTTGTATAAGGTTACCATAAGATACAAAAATTCGTTTAAAATTTAACCTTTAATTATTGTTTAATCCATTGACACCGTATCCATTTTTCAATTGAATTTGACGATTGGTTACTTGAAATAGTTATCGAAAACGGCATAATATTAATGAAGTTATATATGGTTGTCAACGCAACACCAACGACCAACGTATTTGAAAGTGTGTAATCGTCAACGTTTTACGTGTTAACGCCTTAACAATAGGGGTATTCCCGATCCGATGCAAACTGGTCTTGCATCATTGCAAAAGTGCAAAAAAATTTTTTTTTACAATGGGGTTAGGTTATAGCAATTTTACACTTTTGCATTTTTGCAATGATACAAGACCAGTTGCATCGGATCGGGAATAACCCTAATGACAACTAAGGGTTAACATCATTTTGACCAATATTACACATCAAAGTATTTTGGGATAACATTGATTGACTAAGGTCAACCAAAATGATTTCTAGCTTGTTCTTAAGTTAGTTTATTATATTTTTTGCGACTCATTATGCGAGTTTGATATTCAACCGCAAGAAATCCATAATATACAAATACAAGATTTTTACTTTTCGACGGAAATACGCAGCTATACTGTCATCAAATTACAATTAAAATGAGATTTTATATGATTTTCTTTTGAGACTTTATGGCCACAGCTTTTAATATACAGCTATTAAAAGATGTGGCTGTCGCTAAGTTGATATACTATATACGAGGAGTAGGTATGTAAGAATTGTTCTTAAAGTAATTTATTTTTGTTGTTTCTATATAGACTTTATGGTACGATGATAGCCTGACCCAGACGAAGAAAATTCCTCACATAACTTCTATAAGAGCACAGTTGATGACATAATATGTAAAGTTATACTCTTACATCGTCGTACAATCAACTTATGTAATCTTTTTATTTAACGATTTTGCACGCGTTCAAAAGTATGTGATAGGTATTAAGCTTAGATATACTGTGTATGGAATTTTCTATAAAGATTTCCGACTTGGAGTTTTTGTAGAAAAGATTATTTAAAAGACATATTTAGAATTACAGAGAAATATTTCAAATATTTTTGTTTTTTTTTTATTTAAAAGAGAATGATTTTATTTTGATGTCTGCATAATAATTTTAGGCTATTTTTAAAATTGCAAATTATAAATTCTTCTTTGAGAGGCGATGCACGTTTTAAAGAAATGCCCCCTCTTCATATGGTACCTAATGGGGTTAGACTAACATTTTACGGATAATGAGTTGGTTTGCTTTTGTTCTTAAATTGTGCCATCCGTTATTGCTTTACTGTTTTTCAATGGAAATTGTATAACAAAATATTTTGAATACTTTATCATTTTCAGGCAAATTACTAGTAACTTCCTAGCGCCATTATTTTACTTCATGTGTTCATAAAAATGAGATCTCAGAGAAAAAGCTACCAAGCGATTCTAATGTTTTTTTTCCTCAGTATTTTCACAGCAAAGGTCAGAAATTTTTCTAAGGAATTCTGTTCATGAAACTGAGGTTGCTGTGATCTCCAAAATCTCATTTTCTTTCATATATTTTGCTGTTTTTGTGAAAAAAATTCAGATCAGCAATGAATCAAACGTCAGTTTCACTTGCCATTTTCTAATTTCTTGTGGCCAAATGAATGGAAGATTTGCGACTATTTAATCGTTAAAGTCATATATGTTAAAACAAATTAAAGAAATTATGCCGACTTGTCAATCCTGTGAACCCAGTGACCCTGTGTCAAAAATAACCGTCAAAGAATTCTTTTAAAGGATTCTAAAATATCAATTGAAAATAAAAAACAATTTAGGGACACTGTCACCATGGAAATCGCTCTTTTCATAATGTCACATAGTGTCGCCCTCTCTGTTTCAATAATGACAACGTGTTCCCATGGAATCACACTTTTATTTCTATAGTTTTTTGACAGCTGAAAGATAGAGTTAATCATACACTGAAAAAGTGCTTCTGAGTTAACTCGGGTCCAATTAGTTTTCAGAATTAACTAAGTCTTGTTTAAATCAGACTTAACTAAGGTACTGAAAAAACTAACCCTTAGTATTCGAATTTCAAATATAAAATCATATTCTCTCTCTTTTCTTGAACTTCGAGTTAAAGATCGTAATAAGTAATGAAAAAGCGGCCATTTTTGAAAACATCTAGTGAAGACAATTGGTGTGTTCAGAAAAATGAGATCTCAGAGAATTTTCTCACTCAAAAATTGAGCAAGCGAATCCAAGATTTTTTTTCCTCGGAGTTTTGACAGCGAAGCTGAGAAATTTTGCTGGGGAATCCTGTTCAGTTCAAGTAACTGAGATTGCTGAGATCTCCGAGATCTCATTTTCCTGAACATGCATAATTTAACCTTTAAATAATTGTAATTTTTGACGCAGATATTGCTATCGTCAAATATGCAATCGTTAAGGTAGAACTAGAAAGCTAGTGTCAAAACCGAACGAAAAGTTGCTTTCCAAAATGTCAAATTCATAAGCACTTGAGCTGTAGGAAGTAATTTTTTTGATTTTTGAAGCTAGCTGTCAGTCCACTTACGAAAGAGCGGTCGGTGAGCGCTCTCACGTCCGATGGCAAAAGTTAACGAAAACTAAACGAAAAGTTCCTTATCGCAATTATGTGCGCGGCTATGAATTTCTTGTGTTCGCTCGGTTTCGTACGACCACGTACGTTGGCTTCCGCCTATTCTAGTTCTACCTTTATGCTTGCACAAAATGTGTTGCACGTTTACACGTATAACCGTTCTACACGTGTATTTATATTATTCGTGCATGTATACGTGCGTTTAGAACCTACTGAATAGACGTGTAATTAGAGGCGACGCGTTTCGGATTAAAAATCCATTATTGGGCGTAGGTGCAGTTGACGTTTTGATGTTTTACTAATCACTTATTTACTGAATAACTACTTTCCGTTGAAATATATATTTTGTCATCAAAACGTCAACTGCACCTACGCCCGATGATGGATTTTTAATCTGAAACGTGTCGCGAAAACATAAAATTAAATTTCAAATAAAATAATGTAACTATTAAAGTTAATATAACTAAAATAAAATAAAAATTGTGTTTATACTAAAATTTTGTTTTTACGTTTATCATTATTTTCATAAACCATACAACATGGAGACAACACCACAAAATTTATTTAGGAGTAGGTTTTCCCACAGTG
The DNA here is from genome assembly GCA_929447395.1 of Epistrophe grossulariae. NCBI lineage: Eukaryota > Metazoa > Arthropoda > Insecta > Diptera > Syrphidae > Epistrophe > Epistrophe grossulariae. The sequence continues at coordinate 149,069,590 of OV839567.1, read as the reverse complement.
TTACCCAATAGTTCCCTTTTTCACCATGCCTTTGTGGTAAATATCCCACAAATCTCCCACGACAAAATACATTTTAAAAAAATATAAATTTCATTATCTATAATTAAGAAACAAATAGGCATTCCGCATTGTTAAAAAAATATTAACGTTGAACATTTACATACATCCTATGCATTAGTTTAACTAAAAAAGACAACAAAAAAAAAACTCAAATATCATTTAATTAATTATGTGCGAAAAAAGAGTGGAGACTTTTCCAAATATTCTGCTACAATTCGTCGCTACAATGCAGAATTAGTCTAATGTCGAATTCCTTTCAACAAAAGAATCGAATTTTTTTCTAAACGAATCGATTTTTTTTTTGAACAATTCGAATTTTTTCAAATTTTTTCAAACAAATCTTGCTAATTTGGCACGATTCAAGAAAGATTTTACACCGATTTGCACACACACTTGCAAGATTTGAAATTTCTAAAAATGTCAAATTCAATGCCGCGGTGTTTTAAGAAAACAAATTGTGTTTTTGGTTGCAACGAATTTTCGGTGAATTTAATAGCAAATATTTGTGCATTGTTTTTCAATTAACAATAATAATAATTCCCAAATTGAATATTTTCTGGACATTTTACTTCAAAATTTGCTGCTGTCAAGTGCCACACACTAAATAACAAAAAAATATCGATTCTTATCGTCTTTTCGTATTCCTTTCAACGACAAAAAAAATCGATTCTTTTTAGAAAAAAAATCGATTCTTTTGTTGAAAGGAATTCGACATAAGTCGCATTTAAAAAATTTTCAAGAAGAACCTTGGCCCATAAATTGCTGACTTTCGACATTATGATTATATTATATTATTAAAATTCTGAAGGAACCACTGCATGTAGGAATAGTCAGAATATCTAGAAAATGTACGGAGCACAACAAGTTTCCTTATGACGTAAAAAAAACTCATTTTGAAATTTTGGTCTTAGAATAGTTCTGCATTGTAGCGACAAATTATTAATTTCGATTTACAAATAGCATAGTATTGCAGACTGGGTTTTGTCGTTTGTACCGGCAGAGTACTTGTGTTAAGTAGGCAATTGCAACAATGGAAATGAACGCATTTTCGCTTTTTCCTTCTTTACTTATTTTATACGTGAAAAAAGCGATAAATCCCATGATCTGACATCTCCGTAACAAACACGCTCAAACTAACAAAATGGATCCATGCCTTTTGAATTTTTTTTCATTTTCACTCATTGATCTTTTTTATGTCAAGCTGTTAAACATATTTCCTTCTTCCATTATGAATCTAGATATAATAGTAACGTTTCTTTCAGCTTCAAAACCCTTTCTTGATGACTAACCTTATTCAATTTTAATGAATTTAAAAAAGTAGAAAACGTTTAAACCCTAAACTGTTTATAACTATGACTTTTTCAGAATACTCATAGTGACATCAAGAAGTTTTTTTTTGAACAATGAAAGAAGATAAAAAATTAATCACTATATAATCGCCACTACCACAATCTGTTTCATTTAATTAACGTTAGGGTATCCAAAATTATATCAAGATAAATAAAAAAAAACTTAAAAATAATCCCTCATTATTTTTTTGTTACGTTCTATATATTCATTTAAATGTTATACCATAAAATAAATTTTCTCGATTTAACTCAAAATAAAAACCCCATTAACAATAGAAAATGAAAAGAAATGTTGGATATATATCTACAAGTATTGTACATTTTTTGAAGCATTAATTAACCAACTAATCATTTTAAAGCACTCTGTCCTCAAACAAAATCAATTACAAAAACATTCCGCGGCTGTTCGTCGTTTAAATTCAAGGACCATTTTTGAAATAAATAAAAAAAAAACATTATAAAAATAAAAAGGATAACCACGAACCATTAGAATATTAATAATATCCTCATTTAATTTTTAATCATTCTTATATTTTTTGGAAGGAAAAATAAAGACAAAAGATTTTTTTCGAGAATAAGTCAAAGTTCACAATGTTCAAGATGGAGAATAATTGTCTTTTTTTTTTTTGTCAAAACAACAAAATTATCTTTATCGTTTATTTTGTTTGATTGTTTCTTTTATATTTATTATTTTAACAGTTAGGTTCATCATCATATTTTTTTTTTTTTTTAAGATTATATCCTGCAGACTAAATACAAAATAAAGTTATTGATTCTTATACAGGGTAGGACTTACACATAGGTGGAATATAGAAACCATGAAGGAGTAGTGTATTGAAAGGCTGCTTAATCTACATATATGTATATACAACTGCGTCTACATACGAATCTTTCAATAATTGTACGTTCCGGATATTATATTAATGTTTTAACTTTGGATAAAATGAAGGTATTTATAGCTTTACTATGAGAGGGAAAACAGAAAATCCGTACGAAGCTTCTTGATATTTTCTTTTAAAGTCTCTTGTACCTCTAACAATAGCTGCATTTTATTATCCACATGATCTGATCCGGATCAAATTATATATAGATACTACTAGCTGTCACTGTGATCCTGTTTGTTTTCAGAAAAATTAAATCTCACAGATTTTGCTCACTCAAAATGTGAGCATGGGTATCCAAGATTCGTTTTCCTTTTACAGAAAAGCTGAGAAATTTTGCGAAGGAATCCAAACAAAATGATAAACTTTTTGTTACTTTCTTGATGCTTGCTAGTATTAAGGGACCGACCCATAGAATTTGTCGCTTGCGTTGCGGCAACGGATCCGATGACGTTGACAAATAAAACGGATATGGGTGAACCAATGAATCCGTTGCCTTTTTTTGACATCTATAATTCGCATTTACAAATTTTCGGAAAAGTCAAGCTTCAAATTAGGCACTAACCTTATTATTATTACTAACCTATTTATTTGTGTTTTGTGATACAAATTTGCAAAATACTATTATGTATATCTTTTCTTTTGAAAGTAAACTGATTACAAGTAAACTAGGCTAACAAAGAGGCACATAAAAGACATTACAATGAGTTCAGAACACAATAGAACATTCAATGCATTCCAGTCATGGAACAAGCCTTTTATTGACAACTGGTGTCAACAGACCTGCAGGAGAGACAAATTTAAAAGTTCAGCTACTTTATGCGTTGCACCCACCGCATGCGTTACCAATAAGACGCTTCTTATATTGGAATACTTCCTCCGACTTTTTGATGTGTAAAGATCTATACTGGCGGTAGGGTGAAAAAACACGTAACGTATCTTGTGATCGTGATTGTAATTCTGTGATTGTGATTCACATTACGTTACGTATGTTTACACATCTTAACCGTGAGTCCCGGTACTCACACTTTTTTTTTGAGTTATCAGGTGAGAGGTGGCCTAGAAAGGCATCTCTTTCTCGCAATGAAGTGGAGTGTAAAAAGTACAGAGACGTCAAAAAACCATCTAAGAATTTAAATGATCTGTCAATTGTATGCGTTGTCGCAACGCAAGCAATGGATTCTATGGGTTGGAATCTTTAATCTGAAATCTAGCCAATCGCCAACTGTTGGGTTTTGTCGCCACGGGCCTCCGAAGGTTTACAACAAATTATTTAAATTACGTCATTTAAGTAACAATAACTTAAAATGTAAGCCTTTTTTTACTCCTTTAATGCTTGTGAGTATTAATAAGCATGTCTCCTAAGTATCAGCTGGGTAAGGGGTAGAAAAAACCAATGAAGTTACGTCATTTGATAACATAGTAATTTAAAATTTTGTGTTATCAATTGACGTAACTTCCTTGAATTTATTTCCCCTTTGGGGATTGTTGGTGCCAAGCGTCATCATGCCAACTGATAAATACTCATTGAGGAAATACAAAAATGCTTAAATTTTTGGTTATCAAATGACGTAACTTGATTTTTTTTTTTTTTTTTTTTTGCTCTTAGAGGTTTTTGGTCATTATACTCACCATTAGAAGCTGGGAAGGGAAGTCTTTCAGATTAATACACTCACGAGCAGGGTTCGGACTTAGGTTTTGAATTTTCGAACTAAATACGGAAAAAAACTGAAGTAGATCCAAAATTTTGGAAGTAGTTTTAGGAGATTAAAAAAAAAAAATTCGAAATAAATTCTTAACAAAAGTTTATTCAGTGTTATTTGATTATTTTTCATAAATAAATAAATAATTAATTGCGAATAAGGTACAAGAAAGTCAAATTTAAAATAAAAAAAAATATAACTATAACACAAACTTCAGATTTCAATAGAAACAAATTAAACATACAGCCCTATTCTGCTATTCATCGGGGGGAATTTTTCTATAATTTTCACTCATCGCTATTCTGCTATTCATTCGAATTGAATCTGTATTAAAGTCGGTAACGTCGGTAATACTGCGCGGTATTCTGCTATTCACGTGAACGCATTCATTCTATACAATTCAAATCCGCATATGAATTGTAGCGGATTTTTCATTTAATGGGTCGTCTGTCTGGTTGGTTGTTAGTAAAATGTAAGTAAAAACTAATTTATTATGATTATTTAGAATATTTGTTTGTAAATAATAGATTATTAACATTTTTAGGGGTAGAACGACAAACAAAGACCAATTTACGGCAATAATTTCTGCAATGAATTTTTCTTTTCTTGAAATTGAATCATTTCGCTGCGGAGGTGGAAGATTCGATTCGTCCGCCAGTTCCATAATATTTTTTTTCGATTTTCTAACATTTCTCCGTAGCTCTCTGTTCGATGATTCTCTTATTCCTCTGTTTATAATTGGAAACAAAAGTCCAATACTGTCCATTTCCAAATTTAATTACGAAGATGAATCAAATTAAAAATTAAAATCAAAACAATTTATCCAAGATTTTGACATGAACAGCTGTTTACGTGAATGTCAAATTGGCTTGGGATAATGTAGTTTACCCGATGGATAGCAGAATGCAAAGGCAGTGTGAAAGGGAATCGAACGGGTGAATCGAATATACGATCCACGTGAATAGCAGAATAGGGCTGAAAGATATTAAATCAGCACCTTGAATTTTAGTTGGGTTTAAATATTGTATTAAGAAAAGTTTGCTGTCTTCAAATTCAAATCTTGATTTGTTTTGAGTACACAAAGCAATATAATATTTTAAAATGTTTTGTTGACCAGCGATGTCTTTAAATTTGTTGGTTAAGTATTTTTTCAAAGAGAAGCAAATCCTAAAAAAGAGGAGTAGAGAAGTAGATTAAATTTTTTTCTCAAAATCGAAGTAGATCTACTTCGATCGAAGTAAAGTCCGAACCCTGCTCACGAGACAACAAAAAGGCTTAAAATTTGCATTATTAAATGACGTTACTGTTTTTTTCACTGACTCTCCATCTATTACTTTATGCTCTTCTCTATACAAAAAGTTGAAATTAAATAAAAACTGAAAGAATTTTCCTCGAAGTCGCTAGAATAAGTGGAGCCTTTCTTTCCTGTTTCGCCTTAGACAAAAATCAACCGGAACTGTTTATTTCTATTCCCAAATCCATAAACTCTTAAACGCCTTATTCAAGATTAATCATTTCGCGTATTTTACTACCAAAACTTTTCTAATCTATCAAATTACATGTGTGGCAAGGATATATTCTTCTTTCGATTCCTTATTTCTACTAAAATAAAGCAGCAGTAGGTTAGGTGCAATAACCTTTTGTCTATATTAATGTAATTAATATTAAGAAGCTTTGAATGAAAACGTGTGGATCGATGTTGAATGTTTGATGCTAAGCAGCGCAAGAAAGCTAAGGCATCATTTAATTTCCTTTTTCCATCTTATATTATTACTTGTCGCATATCCTTATACGAAAGTGAATGACTATGACTATAATAGAACTAGAGTTGTTTTTAGTTAGGTTTCGAGTATCTCATACACCTTCTCTTGAATTGTTTTTGTTGATTAGAAACATTTGTCTTATGGTGACCCAATAACTAATTTATCCTTGCTTATTTGGTGGTGTTGTATATATGGTATAAGGCGCTATGAGGAGGGTGTGAGTAAATAGTCGTAAGCAGAAACATTCTGACGAATCTTATTAATTAAATAGAATTAATTTTATGGTTCAAAGATTTGGCAGAGATCCAAGATCATCCGTGGCACATTTTCACCACTCGAGCGTGTATATGTACAATTTTAGTCCTCGAACAATTAATTCTGTAGGATTTCAAATAACGCAACTGGCGGCACGTGGTCGAAAATAAAATAAACTATACGAGCATAATCACCAAGAAAAGTTGTCTCATTTGTCAAATTTCGAAAATTACTCTTTTTTCGTAAATTAATTTGTTATAAAATATAAATAGAAGAAGACAGTGCAAGTTAGGAAATCTTGGGAAAGAGAGGGTGAATTATTGCATGTTTTAAGGAAGACTTATCTCGTCATAAATAAAACCATTTAAATGGATAAAACTGGGTCATACCTACCTGCTCGAGTGATGCTAGTTGGTAGCATTTATAGATATAAACAACGCATTTTAAAAAGGAAGGACTCAGACATGAAGGAGTTGAAAAGACTTTAGGGTTACTAAAAACTTACATAAAAGGTATATATTAAAATTCTTAGCAAAAAATCAAAAATGTAGATTGCAAATATTTGAGGAATGAAAATTAATATGCACAACTCCGGGTCGCACGTAGTAGCACATTAGCGTTAAATTTCAACTTTTATTTATTTATAAGAATGTTAGTGGACGTTAATAAAAAATAAATACATAAGTGAAAACTATAAACTAAAATCCATGACCACTGATCGTTCAGAGTTCTCTCTCTCCATCTCTCCCTCTCTCTCTATCTCTCTCTCTCTCTCCCTCTCTCTTTCTCTCCCTCTCTATTTATCTCTCTATTTCTTTCTCTCTCTCTCTGTCACTGAAAAAATTATAAATGCAGGTAGTACATTTAGACATCTAAAACGCCAACCAGTAGCATAATATGTTTATTTACTTCCCAAAACTGCCAATTCTAGTCCAAATTTATTTTTTTATATGTACGTTGGTAGAATTGTGGACTAAAATAGGTAGAAAGTGCAGGCAGTTTTGTGAAATAAAGAAACAGACCTTATGTAATGTTTGATGAATGAAACTTTTTCCCTTATTTCTTTTGACGAATCCCATACTTTTACCAAAGTTCGAAAAACATCAAATAAATAAGACATAACTTTATCGTGGCAGCTGTACCAGGAGAAGCAGCAGCATCAGCAACAGCAGTGAGCATCATCGACTGCCACAAGCAAAACCATTTTGTGCCAATTGTAAAAAAAAAAGAAAAGTCCTTCTTGCATCAGGGACACTTTTGCCGAAGAGATATTTGATTGGTTTTCATTTGAATGGAAATTTTCTTCAATTTATTTGCACTTTTTTTTTCTATTTTCATCCCTTCTTCTTCTATATTTTCGCAATTTGATGATATTGAAAATTTATTATCCGCCACGTCTCTTTTCACGATAACACTTCCGGCTCCGGTATATATTGAAATTCTATATAAGAAAGATGAAGAAGAAAAAAAATCACGTAAGAAACTTTTTATTTTTGTATATAAAGTAGTATAATGCAGTTTTTAGGTGGGTTTTGGTGTTCAACATGATTTCAAGATTTGCAAATGCAGTTTTCGTATACTTTTGAATGTTTTTTTTTATTTTATTTTTAGTTTGAGTGTTTTTTGTTTTGTTTGTGGTTAGGTAGCATAACCAATAAACATTTGTAGTTGGCAATTTATCAAATAAATTTGTTCAGGGCCACCACGCAACAACGCGACGACAATACGACATGTCAAAAAAGTTAGCTCAATTTTTTTTTGGAAAATAAATTTGAGTTTTTATCGAATGCAATTATACGAAGCATCTAATGTTGAAATATTTTATTTGAAAAAAAAAAACAACAGTCGAATAGATGAAAGTGTGGGTTAGTTTTGAATATATTTATTTGAAATAATTGCACCTACCGCAAAACTCAAACTGATTTAGCAGTTATATACGTTAATTAAATGTGATGTGGTTATTTAAGACGACAAAACAATTATTTATCAAAATATATACGAATCGTTTTCGATTCATATAAGATTTTCCTTAACATCTCTATTAATATAAAACGCTTAACTCACCTCTAATCCACAAGTTTACTTAGCCATGAAATTAGGAGTTAACTTGCGGAGTTAATTTTTCCTCTTAAAAAAGCAAAACATTTGTAAAATAAATGCAAATTGACGTTTATTCTGTAAGAAATCTACAACAATAAGTGGAAATTTCTTTCAGTACATTTAAATTTTACATATGGACTTTGCATTTTGGACATAGGAATAAAATTATTTTTTTTTTGAAAGTGTAAAGGGGATCAGTATGAGTATTCAAATTAATTTTCGGGTTGAGAGCCCCATTTAGCCACCATCTTTGAAAAGAAAGTATATACAAAGTTTATTTTCGTGATATCTTGAGAACCATAAGTCTGACAAACAAAGTTTTAGCACGTTTTTGAATTCCCTGCAATTTTCAATTTATGAGTAAAAAGTGTCCATGTATACAAAAAAAAATTGTTTTTTGAGTCTTATACATTTCAAAAAAAAACTTTATGCCTGTTGCTGTTCCTTCACTAAACCAACTTTTATTAATGAGTTTTTACATTTAATTCACGACTTTAATGTCACTTAACTGTCTACTTTTTAATGGAATCGTTAAGATGGTATCAAAATTTCAAAAATTCAAAAAAGGAATTTTTGGAAAATTTTGATTAAAGTTTTAAGAAAAAAAATCGAAAACTAAAAACCAAAAAATGGTTCTGTGGGATTTACCACAAATAAGCCAGACATTTTTATTTAAAATATCCTGAAATTTGTGATAATTTTAGAAAAAATTGATAAAGCTGAAGATCGCTGCATCGAAAAAGAAAAAATTGTTTAGGAGAGAATCTGTAGATATGTTGAAAAGATTTTTCAAAACTGTAAAAAGCATTGTGTAGGGCGTCTATTTTTCTAGACGTGATGTCCACCAAAAATGGCAAAATTAAAATTCTTTTTTCTTTAGGAGAGAATCTAGACCACAAAAATTGTTGTATGAACAAAATAAAATATGTTATTAAAAGAATGACGAATTCTACAGACGTAATGTTTTTAGTTTTTTTTTTGCATCGGTTAAAATTTTGTGCGATGATAACTGAAACACTAACAACAAAATATAGGCTGAAAAAAACAGTAATAAATCGTTTTCCTGTTAAAATGTTTGCTTATATCGTAAATTAAAAAAAAAAGAAAATCGATCACGTTTAGAGTTTTAAATTCACGATATATTACTGTTTTTTTTTTTAAGCCTATCATTATTCTTCACAGAGTTGTAGGGGTCTAAAGTTTTGTTGTCAATTTGTCAATTATCATCGTACAAAATTTAACCGATGCAAAAAAAAAACACTGGTGGTGATGGGTAGAAACTAGAGCTCCCTATTACACTGATATTTAAAAACACGGATACACGTGTTCTTATAATATCCGAATTTGAATCCGTGTATTTCGTGCGTCCGTGTGTCCATGTATCCATGTATCCGAAGATCCGTGTATTTTAAATAAAATTTATGGGATTTTTTTGATAAAAAAACCGACAAGGAATTGGTAGTCGAATCTGTCAGTGGGTTTAAATTTAGAATTATTTAATTTTTTCTTTAAAAATCGTTTTTTTTTTTGGAAAATCACCAAAAATAAAAATTTAAAATATCCATTATCCCTCAAAATTTTGGGCTTGTAAGCCCACCCCTTGAAAAGATAAAAATCAAAAACCATTCCGTGTATTAAGAATCCGTGTAATAAAGATCCGTGTATGCTTAATATCCGGATACACGGATATTAAGCAAATAAATAAACGTGTTTTAAGAGAACGGATTTTTATTTGCGTGTAATAATTACACGGAGTCCGTGTACCCGTGTTTTTCAAATACACGGACTGAATCGTAGGCTCCAGTAGAAACTGCTCTCCTCTTCGACGTTTATGGAAAAGAAGAGAACGTGTATATGGACAAGAAGAGGATAGTGGTTTCTACCCATCTGCACTACTACAGAAACTATGGTTTTTCATAGAGGCTCGAAACTATAGTATGGGGAGGTATAAGTTCCGAAGGGTGTACGGATTTGGTCATCGTTGATAATCGATTAAAAGCAACGCGATACGTTGAGAAGATCCTTGATGAACACGCCTTACCCTATATGGGGTTCATAGGGTACGATCAGTTCCATTGCACGATAACATGCAACGCATTGCGTATATGAACACCTTAAAGGCACTGGTATTCAAAAACTGAAGTGGCTCGCGTGAAGTTGGGATTTAAACCTCATAGACCATATCTAGGACATGCTAAAAAGAAAGATAAAGTGCTCATCCCACCCCATACAAACACTGGACGAGCTCAGGAATGCTGCACTGGCCGCTTGGGAGAGCTTATCGCAAAGGGATATTAAAAAGATTATCCACAGTATGCCAGATCGAATGCAGGCTGTAGTATGGCCAAGAGGAGGGAACACACGATACTGAAACGTCTCAAAACTCCCAAAAAATACGTAATTTTTCATTTTATACTTTTTTTAATTTAAATGTTTTTTTTTTTGAGAAAATTTAAAATTTTAAATTATTGTTATTAAAAATAAAGTAAACCTTTGAATTATCTTAAGAGGGTTGAAAAGAAATCAAAATATTCACATTTAACATAATTACAATCAAATCATTAATAAAAAAATATTTGAGGGCGATTTACAACAAAAATCAAGTGTGGCCAAGATTCCGTGCATCTGAGTGTATGTTTTCTCTTGTTGTTTTCTTCCTAAATGTCAATTTCTACCAATTCTAGTTCAAAGTTCTGTCAAAGTTAATATAGTACATAATGGGACGTAAAAGAACAGACCTATTTGATAATGTTTGATGGTATTTTTTCTTGGCAAAGACTTGGTATTTTCCTAGGCGGGTCATTTTTCGTTTTTAAAAATCGGAATTTTAAGGAATAATAGTTTAAATTAATGATAATACCATTTGGATTCCGCACATTATCAAATCGGTATTGTTGAGAGCATTAAATGCATTTTATTTTATTTCTGTTTGCGGGACACAGAAATTCACGTATTCGGATTTTACCACACGAGCGATAAAAAAAAACTATTAGGTAAGTCGTAAGTCATAAAAAATTGCTTTCTAACTTTATTTTAACCCTTCTACAATCAAACATCCATCCTAAATATCCTCACAACTTCTCTATATTTTGAACGTTATAATCATTTATTTATTATTTAAAATCTTTTGGTATAAATAAACTTTTAAATTGTTCTCTTTATTTTAAATTGTTTTATCTAATGGACGAAGTTTCTAACATTTTAAAAATAATTGAAGAAACTCCCACGTTTCCATCGTTAAAGAACACCCAAAAATTAATCTCGTTAATAAATTCTATAAGCTGACATCTCTCTTTTTATAGCCTTTTCATCCTTTTCATTAGGATGAAATTATGATGACTTATAATCTACCCTTTCTAATATTTCAATAATGAAAATAACACAAAATGAAAAATGAAAATGTGTTTCAATTAACAACAAAATTCAAATTTAACCTCTAAAAAAAAAAATTCATTAATCTTTTTTTGTTTGCTTTTTGTCTTTTCAGATTCATTGCAATTTGGTGGCCACTTAAACAAATGACCAAAAGTCGTGCCCGATTTATGATATTTTGCATTTGGGTTATTGCATTAGGATCGACAATTCCATGGATTTTATTCTTTGATTTGGTGCCAGCATCGGATGCTTTTCCAATGGCACCCGATATGTTTTTATGCCAAGAGGTTTGGCCACCCGGCACCGATGGCAATTTGTACTTTCTACTTGCCCAACTTGTGGCATGTTATTTGTTGCCGATGGCATTGATAACATTGTGTTATGTTTTGATTTGGATAAAAGTTTCAACACGTTCAATTCCGGGTGATTCCAATGATGGCCAAATGGAACAAATGCAACAAAAGTCAAAGGTCAAAGTAATCAAGATGTTAGTGGCTGTTGTTATATTATTTGTACTCTCTTGGCTGCCGCTGTATGTGATATTTGCTCGTATAAAATTTGGTAAGTATTTATAAATATAATGTAATTTGGCAGGTAGCGTTATATTTAAAGTAAAAATTATTGATAATATCTGATAATGATATAATGTAAAGTTAGCCATACCAAACATCTAAGTCTATTCATTATAATATTGTGAATAGAAATGAAAGCAGAAAATAAATAAATATCAGTGAAAGTGCCACTACCGGCGGCCATTTTATTTTATTTAAATATTTTAATCCAAGTTGGTATTTTTTTTTCTTGAAAATATGTTGCTCCCGGGCGCCATTTTGTATTAATTATATATTCGGTTTTTTGAACTTTTAAGTCCAATTTGATATTTTTCTTCAAAATAAGTTGATCCCGGGTGCCATCATTTTTATAATTACATATTTCCATCAATTATACTTAGATTTTTAAACTTTAAACTTCAAGTTGGTTTTTTTCTTGAAATTAAGTTGCTCCCGGGTGCCATTTTGTATAAATTATATATTTCCATCGATCGTATGTGGATATTTGAACTTTAAAGTCCAAGTTGGTATTTTTTTTTTTGAAAATAAGTTGCTAGTTAGCGAAACTTTCCTTTTTTTGTCAATAACCATCAATATAAAATAAATAAGTATCAGGGAAGGTGCTGCTCCCGGGCGCCATTTTGTATAAATTACATATTTACATCGATCGTATGTGGATGTTTGATCTTTAAAGTCCAAGATGGTGTTTTTTATCTTGTAAATTTGCTAGTTAGTGAAACTTTCCTTTTTTGTCAATATCCATCTACATTTATAAAATAAATAAATACCAGAGACCATTTTATATTAATTATAGATATTTTCGTCAATCATACGTCGATTTATAAACTTTAAATTCTAAGTTGGTTTTTTTCTTGAAAATAAGTTACTCCCGGGCGCCATTTTGTATTAATTACATATTTCCATCAATATAATATTTTCCATTAAGGTGGCGAGATAACACAGCGAGAGGGAGAAATTCTAAATACAGTAACACCAATAGCACAATGGTTGGGATCGTCAAATTCCTGCATCAATCCGATTTTATATGCGTTTTTCAATAAGAAGTATCGACGTGGTTTTGCGGCAATCATTAAATCTCGCTCATGCTGTGGACGTTTACGGTATAATTTCTTTAAAAAAATTTAATAAACTTCAATTTCTACATACTTTTTTCTTTTACAGTTACTATGATAATGTACTGCTCGTTTCGTCATCAGCCAGCACTCGTAAATCATCTCAATATCAGCAAAACTCCAAAAAGAGTCCCGGCAGTCCTATTCGAAAGCCAAATGTTGTATCTTACATTTACGAACAAAATGCATTGCGAAGACATAATTTAATTATCAAACAAGATAGTAATTTATCACAACAAATGCTCTTGAAACAAGATTCACATGGATCACGTCAAATGTTAATAAAGCAAGAGAGTGCATCGAGTGATGGATCGAGAAGAATGCTTTGCAAACAAGATAGTAATGGCTCGAAGATGTCCTTAACAAAACAAGATTCGGTTATATCTTATATTGAGACGAAACGAGGATTTATTTCGCAGCAAGATCGTAATGATTCGTTTTCGACACAGGATACAATTTCAATTGATTCACGGCGTGGTACTTTATGCAAGCAAGATACGCAATACTCGTATATTGAACATCGTAAGAATTGTTTAAACAATCAGGATAGCAATATTTCACCATTAGAACTTAAGAGGCAGAAACTGCAGAAACAAGATTCCGTCATATCATTCGCCGATCAAAGGCCAGGTAAGTTGTAATTGTAAAATTTGTATTACATGAAAATTATATATACTTTCAGATTGTAGATAGGCTGTATTTGATAGGCAACGTTGGGTCGAGTGTATATTTAGAGGCCGGGAAATTTAAATTGAAATAAAACACAGACAAATGAGTTTGTCTTCATTTGACAGATAATTGTATGGCATTAATATTTGAATATGATTTCCTTCCCGAAGCTTCTATTGAACCGGGAGTTTGGGGTTTCGCAAGGAAGTTAGCAGTCAGGGCAATATTTTGACATTTTTAAATGCCCTTCCCGACCACCAGATATCGTTGTTTTTTAGGTCTAAATTATTAAAATGCGTCTGAAGCATTAACGCGTACATAGATGTTAATGTCGAGGGTCAAAATAATTAAAATGCGTGTGTAGCTTCACCGAGTCTATGGAACTGGGCATGTGGCTGCCGCTGTGGCTGGTGCGTACGTTTCGTAATTTGGAGATCCAATTTTCACATCACCCTTTAGCCTTTGCAGAATATCAGGGTGTATTTCTAAGTGTTCAATTGTTTCTGGTTTATCAGCGTAGAAATTGGATTTAACATAATATATCTCATAAGAAAATAAACTAATGGTGTCAAATCACACCCAACGAGGTGGCATGGTTCGTCAAATGATTCTTTCAGTAAATGAATTGTATTGCGCGCTATGTGGCTGGGGAATGTGGCACCGTCCTGCTAAATCGATACAAACCGGACCGTATATCATGCGTAGTACCTTTCTTTCGAAGACACAAAGGGAGTTTTCATCTGCCTGGGAGAGTGTCCATGCTTCTGCACCATAGAGCAGGACCGGCGAATGATAAAGGTTTTGTACAGCGTCACCTTGGCTTTATTCTTCAATTGCTTACTGAGCCCAAAGAAACAGCGATTAGCAAGAGTTATTCAACGCTGGATTTCAGCGCTGATATCATTTGCAACGTTCACAGCAGTGGTCAGGATAGACAAATTCACTCCTATATATATAGTCACCTTCTGACCAAGTCTGGATTTTTGAAAAATGGTGCCAGTTGTTTTGCGTACCACTCTCTCAAGAACAATATTCAAGCAGCTATATGACAGCGCGTCACCTTATCACAGTCATTTGGTGTTTTCAAAGGTTTTGGTTGAATCTCTTCCAATTTTGACGGAGCAGCGAGAGTTCTCCAACCTCAAGCCGTATGAGCTTCGCGCAGGGATACCAAAATTCGACGTGGCACGGTATAGCTCATTCCTAATTAACACTTTCATAAAAGGATGAAAAGGTGATGAGTCTCGATATTAAATTCTTTGGTCGATGGTAAACTTTCCAGATGTGAAACCACACTGATAAGAGCAGCCAATAAGTTCGTCCTTATAAACAACTTCAGCATTTCATATAATACGCTTGAAAAAATCTTGTAGGCGATGTTTAAATGTTAAAATGGACGTAAATATAGATAATATTACCCGATAATTTTCTCGAATTGAACCACATTTTCCAAAATAAATTTGAACAATTTCCAAACGTTGCCCCAGCATTAAACCTTTTATTATCAATCGTCAAACCAAACTAACCGAAAAACAAAGGAAAACTGTCAAATAAGCTCTCACAGAAAACAGTGTTGCCAATTTAATGTTGCCAGCCTCTAAAAACACAGACTTAATTTACGATAAAATATCTCAATTTAACAACTGGTTAAATAAATCTACTATTTCCTATGATTCAATGACAATGTTATTCGCTGTTCTGAAGAGCATGCGTCTGATTCTAGTCAAAAAAATCTAAAAGCCCTTAAAATATTTATATCAGGATAATTTCTATGTCTACGCGATAACAAATTCTTTAAAAATATTTTGTTCATTTCATTTTTTAAATTACTTAAACTGAGCCTTTAAAAAAATGTTACACATTCAAGTTCTTATTATTTTGCAAGATTCCAATAGGTAACCAAAGAGATTAAAAAAAAAGTAATATGGTTCGACCCCAACATTTATTTATTATTATTTTCCGAATTAAATGAAATATATCTGTTCCACTTTAAGACTTTAAGATAAAATAAAAACCATAACTTATTAAAACAAAAACTTCCCAAAATGAAATTTAATTTGAAACCTCAATAAAATCCACGATTAGACATCAAAGTTAAAACATTTTTGTTACATTTAACTTTCAAATATCTATTCGTTATGATTTATTTATGTAATTTTACTCAACTTAAATAAATATTGACTCAGGAATCAATTTTTTCTAAGCCATTTAATTTCTCCCTTTTCACACACAAGTTAAAGCTTATCAAATAGAATAAAAAACATAAGCATAAACATCAACATCGACACAAAAACCAAACAAAAATAAATAAATAAAATCCTAAAACTTTGGTTAAAATAAAATCCCTTACTACATTTTTGTCCAATTTATTTATGGTTTCTTTCTTCTTATTTCCGCTTTAACTTAGCCAATTTCATTCTATTGGACATCTTTATACAGTTTTTACGACTAGCTATGTATATAGCAATAGCATAGCTAAACCCAACCTACCATCCATTTCAATCCATCTGAATGGGAATCCCTTATGAAATAATAAAAGACAAACTATAATTTTTGTTTTTTTCTTTTTGTGTTCATCTTTTCAGAACCAAGAAGACATCAATTAGTTAAGCAAGATTCAGTTATATCATTTGCCGACCAACGTCGAGGATTTTTACAGAAACAGGACTCCATCATTGGATGTCCTAGTCGCAATGAAGGAGCAGCTGTCGGTCATCATGTATCGATCCTTAAAAAAACCGATTCCCAGTCCAGCAATGGCAATTCACCCCGCAGAAATATTGAGTTCTCTGAGTGAAGGAACTAACTACATATACAACACTCAAACCTTGACTATAAGCGCCCAATGGTCGGTCCCACAAATAAATTAAAAATCTACTCTCTTCACAACATGATGATGATGATAATGATGATTACGACGATGATAGAGAATTTGATACAATCCAATATTTGCTGCTACCGTTTACAAAACATCAACAACAAAAACAACAAAAAAAACAACTACTATAGTCGGCTCAGGGAAAACGTTCGGTAAGGAAGCGTTTGGTTATTTAAACTAAGAAACAACAAAATAAATAAAAAAAAATTAATTAAAAAAAATAAAAAAAAAAAAACAAACAAATTGTGATTTTGTCCAAGATACTTGCGAGGTCTAGAGAAACGTACCTAATTGTAATTTTGTAGAAGTTTGTAAGAAGTTAAAAGAAAAACATACAAAAAATGAAAAACGAAAAATCAAATGAAAAGACATTGGAGAAGGCAGCAAATATTTTTTTGTTGAGATAGTTGAGGAACAGAAAAGAGCATAATACATTTTCAGTATATACAGAACATGGCCTGGGTTAGAAAAAAAAAAACACGAAGTTCCACTTTATTAGTTTTTTTTTCAATTTTTAATTTTAAAGCAATTCTTATTTTTTATCTGTCAGACAATTGTTATTAATAGGATGTCCAGTCGGTATTCAGTAGGCAATTGCCGGAAAAAAGGTGATGCATGAACAAATTTAGGATATTTAGCTGTTCAAGTTTGACGTGCTGATGAAAAACTGCATACAATTACAGTGATACAAATTTTAACTTTTCTATGAAAACATTAATTTTTTAAAATTGAATAGGGGAAGTTGAGGAAAAATCGTCTACTTAAATTTAAAATATGTAAAGAAAAATAAAGTCATTAATTTAGAAGAATGGTATTTCATTTAGGTATAACTAATTTAATTAAAACATTTCTGCAACTTAGACAGTTTTTATGTCCAATTAAAAAGAGCTATACATATAATAGGTAGAAATGGATATATCTTTCTTCCCATCCCGATGAGTCAGTTTCCTTTTCTTTTACTCTTTAATTACTTAATACCCTGTTACTGTTTTACTCTGGTAAAAATTTATCTCAATGTGAAAAATTAAATATTTGGACTAAAAACAAAAATATTTTGTGGCACCACAGCTTGTGGACCAGAACTTACAAACAAATCTCAACCATTTCTGTGTGCGTGTTGTTGGCAGGAATATATTTAAAAATAAAAGGATTTACAGCAGGCTTTCCAGATTGGGCTATTTACAGGGAATTGGGCTATCTTTTTCCAAAATTTGCCGAACAAAATATGTAAACAACCCACTTGGGCGATATTTTTTTCGTACAAATAAATCATTTAAATAAAACACTTTTCACCCCCTAAATATACCCCTAACGAAATTTGACACCACTTTTTGTTCACTGAATATAGGTAGGTACTCAAATCATTTTTTTGACATTTTAAATCAACCGCAACAATCTTCACTTTAATTTCATTCAGTTTCTCTGTTGTTCATTGTTTCTTAAAGCAAAATTAAATTGTGATTGAAGTTTTTTTTAATGATATTGGGCTTCTATTTGGGCTACTTGTTCGGCTCCGATTTTAGGCTCAAAACATTTTAAATTGGATTTACAGTCGTATTTTATAATTCAATTCCCATTCAGTTTTGATAACTTTAGCACATTGCTAAAGCCTCAACTCCAAACATGTTCCATCGATTCTATAACTTTCACACTTCAATTTGCTGTCCAAACTTATTCTAAAGTGGGAACGTTCAATAAACTAAGAATTGAAAAATTATTTTGAAATTAATGAAATGTTCATTGAACCTGTCCAAAAGTTCACAAAATTGACAGATTACAGGGATGTCAGTGAGTTCATGGAGGACATTTTTAAAGAACTATTGGAATAAGTTTATAAATAAAGAGATTTCTAACTAGATGAACAACTGTCAAAGAGTGTTCTGAAGAAATTTAAAAAAATACGACTGTTACTCTATAATTTTTAGGAACATACATACAAAGAAGTCCTGCAAATTGTTAATTATTTTTATATTGGAAAAAAAAATATTTTTATGGATTTTCTTACAATCATTATAAATAACAATTAATTTTCCGAATGAATTTATCAATCAAAGTTCAAGAAGATAAAATGTTCTTCATTGCATGAAAAGTTATGCCCAAGTATTAACATAGTCAAAAAACCTGCGGGACTTAACAACATAATATCCCAAAATCTTTTATAATGCAAAATAGGTTATATCTTTTTCCTCTATACTCTAGACTATATTTAGGATTTGTAATGTTTTATATGCGCTACCAATGCTGACACGTACTTTGAAATTACAAAACTTAAATTTCATGTCAAACGATGATAAAATATGCCAAATAAAAAATACTTACTGCATTTTCAATACGTCTGTGGGATGATATCCCTAAAAATCAATGCATACATATATAAGTTAATTTCGTTGTACATACTCTTTCAATAACAAATTAAATCTTGGATGATTCTGTGATTCTCATAATATTATTCCGAAAGAAAACTGTGTTACCGACGTGAATTTAATACTTTATAATGGCCGTTTTTTATTATGACCCATGATCCATATAGGTCATCCTGCGAAAATAAAATAGCCTCACAGTATCGAGAAGCAGAAGCCTGTTTTCGGATCATGAGACGTGAACCCAATAAAGAGCAGGTTCATGTGTTCTCGTTATTATGTGTGTTATTTGATGATCCATATGGATCAATTTTGATAATAAAAAACGTCTAATGAAGGTTTCAACATTTTTTCTTTGATGACGACGATTATTTCAGATTTCGTTTTTTCTTCTAATTCAGTTCGGGCTTGCAAAAAAAAACGCCAGTTGTAATAAGTACCTACTCCTTGGTGAGATGGTTAGTTCGTGTAGGTTATGAAGCCGGAGATTATAGGGTTCGAACAGCTAAAATATTTTTTCAGGAGTATTCGCTCTTGCAAAAAATGAGAAACCATCCTAAAGTATCGTGTAGTTATGAAATGCCTCAGATTTAGCACAAAATTATCCAATCCTGCTGACTTACAACACCTACACCCAAATGGTTGAGCGACGTCACATTGACATTTCAAATTGACAGCAATCAAATGGCCACCCAAATTGTTGCCTTAAATTTTGCCACTTGGCCCCTTAGAGCAGGAGCTGTTACCACTTTCAGTGAGCACTTAAAGTTCATCTATCAGTCATAATTTTCTTATATTTTCTCAATTTGTTATTGTTTTTAAAGATATTTGTGACAAAAGTTATGGCCCTCTGCCCACGGACAAATTGCCATTGAATATTAGTTCTTGATAAATGATAACTTTAACTTGTCACTGAAAGTCAAATAGCGCACCCTATGAAAGCTTCAATTATTTGGTGGGCCCAAACATAGCGTTTGGGCACAGTACCTACTAGTAGCCTGGCTTCCTTAGAACCATACAATTTTGAAATCGCTAAGGGGAAGCGTGGTCGAAACCGCATATTTAGTGTTTTACCGCTTGTAAAACTTTTAAACCAAGTATTTTAAGAAATATAAAGTCTTTTTTCGGCAAGTCTGCTGATTTATTAAAGTACTTTGAGCAATTTTATAAATAAATAAATAACTTAAAAAGAGTTTCATAAAATTATGTGGGGCAAGACAACCTTATTAAAAAGTGAAAACCCGTTTTTACCTCAAATAAGAAGTTAGGCGCAGAAGTCAAAAACATTTGCGACGTCCTTATTGACTTCAACTGCACAAGCTTCGTGAGCCGGCTTCCATTGTTTTGGATTTTGAAAAAGTTCTTACAGAAGAGAAAGACTTGGCGGTATTTATACGTATATACGAATTTTATCTGAATTTTTGTATTAAATTAATGTACTTGTCGTACTTATATTATTCAGAAAAACACTCTTTCTCGGCTGACGGCAAAAGCCAATGCTATTGTGTATTTTGTAAAAAAAAAAAAATAACTTCTGAAATTATAGAAATAATAAAGCACCACTACTACTACTACTACTACTACTACTACTACTACTACTACTACTTGTCGTTTTTCTTATAGCTCACATTATTTTTCAATACCTTGGGCCCTACCAATAATCAAATTTGGTGACGACTTAAATATTTCAGTAAAATGGACCATAATAGAATGGGCTCTAGCTAATAAACCATTTATAGTATGACCTTAATATTCAAGTGGACTCTTAATAATGAATCATATATGGAATGGACTTCAAAAAATTAAACATTCCATGAATGGTACATTATTTGGGATCACCAGAATTAAGGTTAATTTTACTGAAATATTTAAGTCGTCGCTAAATTTGATTATTGGTAAGGCCCCTTGAAATAGTAAAAAAGAAAATATTAATTTTTTTTTTTATTTTACTTTTTAAACCACAAATTATGTACTTTTTTCAGGAGCAATAACGTTTCCTCCAAAAACCACAAAAAATAACTGTAATTTTTTGACGTCTTCAACGAATTACATTATCTTGACAGACATGACGAGTCATTCAATTTCCCATGTTTTTGCATTAAAAGTTTTGCCATTTAATTTTTGTTTTCATACAACAGCAGTACTGTTTTGCCAAGATGTGCGGTTTTGCCCTCACTTCCTCTATATATTAACGGATATTTTCAGTAGTGATGATTAAATACCAACTTCATTTTACTTTGTTCAATTAATACCTGCATATGTTTGTCCATATCGACAGCAAGTAAAAGGATCTAGGGTATAGAAAAAGTATTCGAATATAATTTCAAGCTAAATAGGTACTGCAGACGATTGTTAGATCGGAAAATATAGTCAAATTTGTCAGTAAAAAAAATTGGCGCCTTCAGAAAAATGAGATCTAAGAGATTTTTCTCACTCCAAAAGTGAGCAAGCGAATTCAAGATTTTTTTTCCTTAGAATTTTGACAGCAAAGCTGAGAAATTTTGCTGAGGAAGCTTATGTAATTGAGATTGTTGATATCTCCGAGATCTCATTTTTCTGAACATACCTCATGTCATAAGCTTTATATTGTCATCAAACAATCACTTTTTATTTCTTTTAAAGTTTTTAAAATTTAAAATTAATATTTTCATTGATGTTTAAGTTTAAATGAAAGAAATATAACTGGCGCCTTAACTATTTATGAAATCTTTTCAAATCGTCAATAACATCCACAAATGTGTTTATGGTTTATAAATAACAAACCAAATTGGTGCGGTTTGAAACAGAAGTTAATAAATAATCGACACATCTAAAATATGTTGGCTTTTGATGAAAAAATTACCTCTTTATCAACCTTTTTCATTTCCTCGGCCAAAATGAACATGCATCTATTACATTTTAATTGAATTAGAATGTAAATTAATTTTCACTTTTTGTTTTTAATTTTCTACATGGAACTTAAAAAAAATACGTTTTTGCTCTGTCGACTATAAACACTGCCAACAATGAATTCAACAAATAAAAAAAAATTAAAAAAAAAAACAAAAACAAAATTGTTATTTGTCCATAAATAATTTTTTTGAGGGGGGCACTTTACTTTAAAAAAAATAAATAAAAGAGTATACCCGATAAATAAATTAATAAAATAAACCGTCTTCGCAACAAAGAATATTTAAATTTAAAATTTAAAGAAAAAAAAAAAAATGTTTTACCAAATGCATTATATACAATACATATATTATATATATTTTTAAAATTTAAAACCAAATACAAAATAAATATTATAATAATTGGAGCAACCTTGAGCTTTTTTCCCAGTTTGTTAAACAAATAGTAGAAAAATAAAAAAAAATTAAATTAACAATAAATTATAAAATAATAAAAAAAAAAACAAATACAAATAAAATCCACTATACCATGCGCAAAATGCTGATGAAAAATAAAATTTATTTTGTGTGATCAATAAACAATGTATATTCGCATGCATTTTATTAGATATCTTGCATTAAAAATATTATAGAATTTTAAATTGAAAAAAACAAATTGCTTATACATACATATTATATTATATATTATTATATTAAACAAATAATAATCAGAGTTTATTGAAATTTTGTTTAAAACAAACAAAAAATTACTGAAAAAAAAAAACATAAATACACCTACCATTTAATGGGCCAAAACCAAAAGGTGCAGTGAGGAGGAAAAAATGTGGTATTAATACTTTAACTTACATAATAATTAATTATTTTATACAACAATTATATTATGTCTGTTTGTTAACTGCAACTTCTTGCTACAGTTTATAACTTGTCATTTTTTTTCTTTGAGATTTGACAGCAAACTGTGCTACGTCGTACAACGTTGTAAAACATTTCAAGTTACCAAACAGACATATTATTCAACGTCGTAAAACATCGAATACTTCAGAAGTTATACGACTGACGTTTTCAAAGAACTGTCGACGACATATGTATATACTTACGATTACGACGATGAATAAATTCCACTAATACAAAATTTTAGGGACCTCCCAACTTATTGAGTTGTTAATTGTGAGAATATTAAATTGAAAAATATAGAGGGAATTCCCCTTTACCCGAAAACATTTCTCCTATCGTTAATCCTCCCGAAAAAAATCAAATAAAATTACAGCCAAATTTTCCTGGCAAAATTAATTCCCCATATACCAATAAATCATATTTTAAACTTTAGATTTATAAGAAAGCTTAAATCATTCAAAATTGTGGAGAAACCATTTTGAAAAAAGTGAAGCGTTAAAATTTATTGCCTCAGCTATGGAAATCAAAGGTTTGTTCTTTGAACCCTGAAGTCACCCTGGGATCGCCCTAAAGCGTTTTTTGAAAAACCTGAACTCACTCTGACAATAAAATTCTAAGGTTTTTGAGACCTAGGGTCACCCTGCGAACTCACCCTGAAGTAGACCAAGGTTTTTTGTTGTGGCGAGTTGAGTTAACGAATAAACTGCCAAAATTATTTTGTTGTGTATTTGCTTCATTTTAAAACTAATTTAAAACAAATTTTAAGTTTTAATTATTGAGTACAGAACTTCTTGTTTCATGCATTGAATTTCAACAACACAATTTAAAGCCATGTGGCGTATTTTTAAAACAGAAAAACCCAGGTTCTTTGACAATTCATGGGGATCTGTGTGATTTTTAAAAATTAAAAAAAAATCTTAAAATTCACTTTAGGACCCAATTCAACTTTTGTGGGTGTACGTTTCTTATTTTAACAACTTTATTTTTTTCCATACAACCGCGCTCCACCCTATTGGACACATGCCTATCGAAAAAAGCGATCTTGATTTTATTTTTCAACTACCGACTTGTAGGAATTCTGCGGTTGATAACTTAATTAAATGCAAATCTATGTATTCAGGTATTTTTAATTACATATGTTAAATTAAGCGCAATATTTCCTCTAAATATAAAAGTTACTTTTCATTTTCATGGTTTTTGATAAAACTTGTGATAGAAGCCCCTGTTCTCATACAGAAATTTAACCACTCTCATAAATATCGACCTTTTTTAGTTTAAAAATGCAACATCAGTCTGTATAGGGTGATGTCTATGTTAAAAAAAAACTATTTAAACCAGTGCATCTCAATCTAATCAAGTGGAAACTCTTAAATCCCTTTTTACTATCCAACATTTTTTTATTTAAATAATTTCTTTTCAACCAACAAAAATGTAGATGGCTACCCGTCTTAGCAAATGGATTGGGAAATAAAATTCAATAAGAGAAGATTTTATAGATGTTTTGTGTTGATATTGACAAATTGCTACTCAATAAAACTGTTGATGTATATTTGCCGATTTTTTTGGTGACTCTGTCTGATTACTTATTGGATTTTGCGATTTTTATGACACCTCAGTCATATGGATATCAATTTCTTAGCTGTAAACAAAATATACATATAATAAAAACTAAAGCTGTTCTAATAATTTATAGTAACACGCACACTGCACAGCTATCTATCTATTATCTACATACATATATTATATGAATATGAATGTCTTTTAAATAAATAGATTCTCATAAAGGAAAACCGGATTGTCGGCTATACTAAATCGATTTTGCTGTATAGGTTATCGCCCTCATAAAAATATTTCCTCATCTCCTAAGTAAATTTAGAGTCCATCAATTACTGGTCAAAATATATAACAAGACATAAAATGTACTAAAAAGAGATAAGGTCATAAAAAACTAATAAAAGAAAACTTTTATTTTCTAGTTTTGAAAAGTGCAAATTCGAAATTCTTTGATTAAAATGTCTACTTAGATGCGTGACTAATGGAAAACCTATAATGGTTTTTTTTTAGAATGAGAATGAGTGGCACTTGCATTGAGGAAACTGAACATGCTTTCCATTCTCGGTATGTGTATTACTGAACACCTTCTGTAGAATGACCACATAATATTCTACGTCGCTGAAAACGCTGCAAAGTCCTTAGGCTTCCTACGACGCACGATGCGAGAAATTTGTCTCCCCCTCTGATCGGGGTGTTATCTATAACTCGTATATTTGTGCATTTGTGCACCATCAACCGTTTGGAGTCTTTTGGACAGAGTACAGAAAAGAGCTTTAAAAATGATAGAGTTGACAGAAACTTTCGCATCTCTCGAACACCGTCGTAATGTTACTTGTCTTTCCTTATTTTATCGCTACTTCTAAAAACAGTGTTCGAATGAAATAGCTATAATTGCATTCCTCCACTGAAACAATTTAACCTTAATACTCGTGCCTCCAGGAATACCTATGACCCTGTTTAGATTGGGAAGATTGAGTCCGGACTGGTGAGTGTCATCGTGTTTACATTTGAAACTTTCAGGCGCCTCAAAATACACTGAGACAACATCAATTTCAACATTTCACACATTGAAACAACAACAAAGTAGACTAATGAGTCCAGTTTTTATGTTTTCTTCGTGCCTCACGAGTTTCCTCACCCCACACTTCTCTTGCCTACGAATTGCCGTGGTACCGGTCTCAATCTTCCCAATCTAAACAGCGTCTATCAGTTTACCCTTGAACCCAATTTCGGGCGTATTTGAGGTACAGAGATTCTTTCTTTAACCGCAGTTCTCAAAATGTGAAATGCTTTACCTTACTCCATTTTTTTCTCAATATGCATCGGTATCTTCTTTCCTTTTTTCCTAACGCTCGCACTGTGTATTACATGTTAAGGGTAGTCATAATCCCTTGAGTGCGCGTATTTTATAAGAAAAACAAAGATTGACGTTGCGTGAATATTTTGTTTTTGTTGCAAAAACCTTCAGTGTCGGTTTCGGTCATATATCATCGACTCAATATTCTCTCCAATCCATATTGATTGAAATACCAAACGTCGAACTATTTTTTCTTATTTACTTAAACCTTCGTTCTCACTTTCCATGAAAAACGAATATATAAAACAACCTTTCTCAAATTTATTCATTTTATAGAATTTCTAAAAAATACCGATTTCAATTTACAATTTTTTTTTAAATCTCTATAACAATTTAATTTATTATGTAGGTAAGGTATAGATATTCTTTAAATACTCTTCACTGTACAGATTAAAAACAATAAAAAATAATATTCTACATTATACAAAAAATAAATGAAAACATTCATATTTCAAACATCGTCATTGTAAAACAACTAGATATATACAACACTATTTCTCATCCCAAAGAAAACAGTCATTGTATCTATTATTTATATATGTATGTCTACTGTCTACAAATTATGCAAATATTTCTTATACCTATTTTTATTCATTTGTTTTGTTGTTTTATTCATTTTGTATATCCAACTGAACGAACAATTTTAAATATACCAACTCTCAAAGGACATCCTTTTCCGGAGTGATGATGTCTTTAATCAAGAAAGTATCAACCTAAGTACCTTTCTGAACAAAAAAACCTACCTACTAGCCAATATCGTAAGCACACCATACCCACCCACCCAATTACCCAATCGTTCCCTCACACAAAATAATTCCTTTATACTTATATAAATAGTATATCTTCATTCACATAATATATAAAATCCTGCCGTATCTAGTCATACCCAGCAAATCCCAAATGGATTTATAGAGAAAAACTTATACCCTGAACACACACTCACACAAAACTACACAATCATAAATATATAGTTAAATATATAGTTAAATCATCAAAAATAACAATAACAACAATAAAATTATGTTATAAATATTTATATCATATAGGCAACAAATTTAATAATTATAAAACAAAAACAAACAAAAATATCAAATAAAGCACAGATCTACCCAAACATACAAAACAAAATAATATAATTATTGTTTAAGTCATTTGTGGAAATATGTACATGTATAAGGATAATAATAATTACTATATTGTTTTAAATAAAAATAAAAATAAAACTGTGCTGTAACTACATTCTGTGTATTTTATAATAAAATATATTAAAACATTAAACATATACAAAAACAGTAACAAACACACAAAATGCACTTTAAACACACAACATAAAAAAAAAACAAACTGAAATAAGTTCACAAAACAAAACAAAAAAAATTACATGGTGTCGAGGGTACAGACTTAAGAATAAGCAACAAAAACTTGTATAACATTTAATAGAATTTTTTATGAAAGGTTTTTAAGTCGAAAGAGCACACACACATACATATTCCAATGCGAATGCAAACGCAATATTTATAAACTATATTATAGGTACATACATACATACATAGGAATTATATATATTTGAAACAAAGAAAAACAAAAAAAAAATAAGAATAAATTATAAATAAAAAATGAATCAATACAAATAAATTTATGGCTGGCACAAAATGCAGACTTATAAGAATTGTTATTATATTTAATAAATACAACAACAACAACAACAACAACAACAACAAAATAAAAGAAACAACAATAGAAATTATATACTTATCTATATGAAAAAGAAATACATACATAATATTAAAACCTACAGAAAATAACCAACAACAAAATTGTTTAAAAAAGAATAAAAATAAACTTAACAACAAATCGATGTATGAATTTTGAAGAGAGAAATAAATGCCGTACAAAACCAAAATTTCAAATTGCAATCAATTGAATAATTTCTTAATTGTAAGGTAAGTACGGGTCCAGTTTGAAGTGGAGCCCCCTAATGCACATGTATGTACACGTGTACCCGTGTTACACGTATATATTTAAATTATTCGTGTATGAACAGGTGTATTTAATGTTTAACGTATATTTAAGCAATACACGTGTAATTACTTATAAATTGTATTTATGCGGTTTTACGATTCAAAAAACGTTAAAAAATAGATACAATGCCGAAACTAATCTTTTTGAAAATATTTATTTTTGTGCGATATTATGTCGCCTAAAAATCGTTCTTTTACACTGTAAAAATATCTTAAAATCGCTTCACCACGGTTATTTACAAAAAAGTTACGCTTTTATAATAACACATGTATTATTATTTACACGTAGGTATATTTAGAACGTACACGTATTGAATTTTTGCTTACTACACGTGTACACGTGACACCAAGTATTTAGATACACGCTTAAAATCGAGAGGTCTAGTTTGAAGCCTTTATAGCTTAACATATCCAATGGATATAAAGCCAACTTCAAAACAGGCGCAGTAATAACGGAATGAGCTTCCAAGCTTGTATAGGTATAATCCTTAATATGGTTAATATGGTTTCTGAGGAATATTGCGGATGCTAAGCCCCCTCAATGAGATAATGATATATATGAGATAATTCTAGATATAAGTCTCACTGCAAATTACAAAAATTTTAAACTTATACCAAATTCCAATTCCTCGACTGTTATTTTTTGACAAACGTTATTTTTTGATAGCAGATGATAAAACGATGACATAGCATTGCGTAACGTAAAAAGTAATCAATGTTGCCACTGCGGTGGTTTTAAAATGTATTGCAGGTCCAAAAATTGGGAGGTATATCGTGGTGCTCCAAGGTATCATGGATCCCCAAGTTACCCTTCATAATAATTTTGCCCTCAGCAAGTTATTAACAAGCTGTCAAAAATAAAATTGCTTGACTTTTGGATTAAACCACCACCATCAATGCTCTAACTCTGGGTGGTCGTGTGGAAATGAACATCTTAAAGTTTCAAAATTACCACATTAGCTCTATTTCTTTTGCTAATACATTTTTTTTTATTTTAAACAATTTATTTGTATCATCAATTTATTTACTGTCGTCGTTCCGAATGCTTCGCGTTGGTTTGGGGGAACATTTTGTTATTGAAAAGGATTATCTCTCTACACTCTTTACTCTGCAATTTTTTAACCTAAGCAACTTTGTTTACCTCGGCCACCACATACGTCCCCTGCCAACGTGCTTAAAAATCGCAGAGGGTAAAATCTCCCAAACCAACGCGAAACGTTCAGAACGACGACGAAACTTTCAGCTGTCAATATATTTTACAAGAGATTCGCTTAATCGCATCGTCGCGTTGCTGTGGGTACTGGATACTCTCATTTATCGCCCTGTAAATATATTTTGACAGACGAACCTTTCGTCGTGGTTCCATGAGGTATTCTTTTACTGCTTTTAGACGACTGCAATTTTTAATGAAAAGAAACATCTCTCCACACTCTTTTATCTGCAATTTTTCAACTTAAGAAACTTTTTCCACCCCAGCCGACACATTTATAAAAAAAAACGTCTTTACAAAACAAAACTAAATTCGACAAAGTTTATATTTTTTTTAGAAATGTGAAAACAAAATCAATCATTATATAAAAAAGTAAAAGTTGTTTATTCAAATTATAAGCTTATCATTAATATAGGTAACAAGAGTGATTAAAAGTGTTTAAAGCTTCTTTAAAATTTTTGCTGTCATTTATAGAACATATAGTAAAGAGGGTAACAACTTCAGAACTTCACGGGTTTTTCGTTATTTAGGTCGATGGCATATGGATTCAATATTATGAATGAATACCTACACCTACATCTACATATATGTACATATACAGAATGGGTGTGTACCTACCTATTTCTATAGCAGATGTAGTATAGGTTTTTGAAGAGGGTTGTCAAAAATACAAGTTAACATGTCATAAATTATTCAGGAAATTGGGACACACAAAACACAAAAGGGATCTATTGAGTGGGTTGAATAGGAAAAATTTTGACTTATAGACTCTGTGCTCTTTATGGTATTTATTAGTAAGACAAAAGAAAGAATGTAGACAAGGGATTTTTAAATTGGGGAGAATGATTTGTGCATTTAAATTTTTGAATTATTTTCTGGGGTGTATTAAGTTGCAGAGTGTATGTCTATTGTCTATACCTTACATGTGGCTATACAAAGAAACAAACAAGAGGCTTTAGAAAAAAGAAGACTTCGAAATGAACATATGTACCTACAATTCGCACAGGATGAGATGGGAGGTGCAATTTAAAAAAAAACACTTACAATGGAAAACAAATTATAAAAAATAGGATTACATATATAAAAGTCAGGAATACAAAATTTTGACACTGCCAAACCAAAAGTAAGTACTAACTACATTCATGTCGATTATAGAATCCGCAATGATTCACAGTGCAGTGAAAAAGAAAAGAGAACACCTTATATATCACTGCGGATTCTATAATCGACATGATTATCTATATTTGAACACATAATCTATACAACTGGCAATCCCGTACTAAAGAGATCGAATGTGTCTGTATCTCAATTCTCAACCTGAAGAAAAAGAATAGAGCTATATGAGATAGACACAAAGCCAACCATTTTAAATAAAAACTGTATATATTTATATTTTATTTTAATTAAAATAAAGATCTACAAAAATTAACCTGAGTTCATAACAAAAAGCTTTTGGATATCCCAAACTGTTTCGTCTTGAATTTCTTCATCTTGAATTCTATTTAGGTCAAAAACAACATGCTTTCCCAATTAACAGGCAGTCATACTTTTGAGATTCAATGTATTGAATTGGGTGGTCTTCCTGAAACAAAAAAAGAAGAATTATTTTTCGATTGTTATTTGTTAATACTTAGTAGTTCACAGTTTGAGAGCTACTCTTCTGCCTTATCCCCATTCATTCATTCAAAACATTACCAGTTGAAAAGCTATCTTATAATTCGTAAAAAATTTGCTTTGATTACCTTTACAGATCTTAGACAAAAATTCGATTTTCTCGAAAACTCTTTTTTTTAACATAAGCTACTTTGTTTTACTTCAATATTTAATTACTTATTTAATCATATTTTCAGTTGAAAAGCTTAATTTGATTTGTTTTGGAATGTGAAAAAATTTTAGATGAGTTTAAAATCCACTTTTTGTATCTCAAAGTTTGATCAAAATCATATTCTTACCACACAGTATATAAAAATGTACGTTAGTTAAAATTATAAACAAAAATTTAGGTATCTACTTACTTTGGAACGGGTCCTTCCTCGGCATTTTGTTTTTCTTTGATTCCGTTGTCATTTTCTTTAGAACAAGAAGTACCTACTCTTTACAAAAAAGTTTTCTTTTTTTTTAATATTTCATGTACATTGTCTTGTCATGTAGCTACATGATACATGTATGATAATAAATTAATTTAATAATAAATATAATTAATTAATTAATTATTATTTAAATTAAATTAATTAATTTAAATTAAATAAAATGTTTTTGTTAAAATTATTTTGTAGAATTTTAAAACACTTATTAGCTTTTATAGTTTAAATCTTTGTTTAAACAATTGTCAAATTTGGAGGAAAATATAATAGGTAAGTCAAAACTATATAATATACATTATGGTGTTGACGTTTTCCATTAGACGAAATCAAAATAGAACTCTCTTTCTTCTGAAATCATTCATTTGAGACAGATAATACTCGGATGATTCTGAGAATGCACGACGTTGCATGAATACCCTTATTATAGCTTCTCTCTTGAAATAGTGAAAAATCTCGATATAATGAACAGGCTTTGTTTTAATTACTTCACTATATCGAGCGTCTACTGTACTTACAACAGGTGTCTTTTTATCCACTTTGTCTGATGTATTTTTGAAAGTGTTGGGCTCATTATAGCAGTCAGGACATTTATTAAAATCTAAAGCTAACGGGTGATTTTTTAAGAGGTTTAGAACTTTTTTTAAAAAAAAAACACAAAAAATTCAAAAAAATGAATGAAATATTTATTTGAATCGATAGTTTGAACCTTGCAATTTAATGTTTAAAGATAATTTTATGCAAATGTTGACCGCGGCTGCGTCTCAGGTAGCCCATCCGCTGAGTCCAATTTTGGCATACTCTTTCACACATATCGGCCGGTATCTCACGAATGAATGCATGGATGTTGGCTTTCAGTGCGTCAATCGAAGCGGGCTTGTCCCTATTGACATTAGCCTTGACATACCCCCACAAAAAATAGTCTAATGGTGTCAAATCGCACGATCTAGGCGGCCAATTGACCGGCCCGAAACGTGAAATTAACTGTTCACCAAACTCGCCTCGCAATTGCGCCATTGTTTCGCGTGCTGTGTGGCATGTGGCACCGTCTTGTTGAAACCACATATCATGCAAGTCAAGAACTTCCATTTCGGGCAAAAAAAAGTTTGTTATCATCGCTCGGTAGCGTTCACCATTGACAGTAACGCTGCGATTCGCATCATCTTTGAAGAAATATGGCCCAATAATGCCCAATAATTACGCACAGTACGTAAACGTGTTGGTGGTTTAATGTCCAACAAAGTAAATTTGGTGCGAAATTTGGTCACAATCTTCCGAATAGACTGCTCAGAAGGTCGAGAATGCCGACCATAAAATGGAAGCAGCGCGCGATGAACATTTCGAACCGAGCACGAATTTTGATAGTAAAATTCAATAATTTGCAAGCGTTGTTCATTTGTAAGACGATCCATGGTTAAATTGCAAACCAAACTGAAGCTGTTTGACAGTGACACAAGGTACTAAACACACGTCAGCTGTCAAAACCAGTGTTGCCAAAACCAAACCAGCTAAAAAATCACCCGTTATAAAGTACAGACGATTGTCAGATCTTACAATATTGTCAGATCTGTCAGTGAAAAAACTGTTCCAAATGTCTTACAATCGTCTGAACACACAATTTTGTCTGACAATATTGTCAGAAACGTCATTGTCAACGGCAATCTGACAAAAAATTGTCAGGTATCTTACAATCGTCTGAACACACAATTTTTATCATTGTCAGTCGATTAGGACATTGTCAGACTCATTGGTCATTGTCAGATGTTTTAATTGAAAACGTCTTACAATTGCTGACAATTTCATCATTGTTCGAAATGTCAATGAGTTGGTTAAAGAGAGATAAAAAAATAGCTGACAATCAAATTGGGAAGATATCTACCAACCGTGTGAATGGACAATTGTAAGAAATATGTCAATTGTCAGCTAATTGTTAGCTATTGTCAGACCATTGACAGTTCTGACAATATTGTAAGATCTGACAATCGTATGTACTTAGCTTAATTGAAGCTTGTCCATTGTCCATAGATACTGCAATAACTCCCCTGCATAATATAACAATAAAATAATTAGTAATGAGATCTGTTAAGTGATTTTCTTTCCAAAGATATGCAATTATTATGTGATATGCGAGTTGTTCCTTACGCGTAAAGCCTAGTACATACTTGTGAATCATGTCGTGAATCCATACAAATTTGCATTTTTGTTCACCCGTGAGCGTGCTCGTGAAGCCATGACAAAAAGTGGAGAGTTTGCGTTCACGAGGGGTGAACGCGCAAAATGTACGGGAACTCTTTGATTTTTGGCTTTGACAATTTGACCATAAAAGCTGCAAAAGTCAAGTAAATTGTGTCAAAAATTCACCTTCTCCACTGATGGTTGTTCACTTCACGAGGAAGTATGTACTAGGCTTAAGAATTTACGAAAAATACCCAATATTAAAAGATGTTTGCTCTATTACAAGTGAAAAACTTAATTTATTCACATTTGACTTAATTAATTACTTTACTTTTTCAATACTTAACCCGGTTATGTCTTTGAACCACAAGATCTACCTCATCCGATTAAATCATTCATTTTTATTTATACATATTCTCGTTAAGCTTTTGATAATTTAATTATAACGTTATTTTATGTGGGTGATCTTTGAAGGATTTTAAAAAGCTAAAATCAAATGTATGTCAAATAAAGAATGTGAGTGTCGGAAACGCTGTACCTAATTAATAAACCAGCTTAACCTGAATAACAATGTTAACTACGATCTAGGTACATATATTTTGTTTAAAAACAAATAATCTGTATCTTAATTAAAATAATTAGGTACTCACTTAAATTCCATATTAGTTTGAAAGATATTCCATCCGAAAAATGGTACCGCATAAGTTATCAACCATAATTTAACATTACCATCACAATCAAAATATACGGTCCAATAGCCATGGTTAAGGTTAGCCGCAACATAATAATTTGGATAGTGCTCGTATATTTTAACAAATATTCATCGGTTTCATTCTTACGGATATTCATTTTCATATAGAACTTTTCTAGATCATCGAATTTTATTTTTTTTTTAATGAATTGAAAAAATTTTTCTTTTGTAGGTATAAACATTCGTTCGGCTTGTTTAAACGAGCAAAAACTCCCACCATGAAATCGATGTTATTAATAAATTGGCTTTTGTAAGCGAATGGTGCAAAATATTTATGCTTTGTAAATTTTTCGTGATCCTAGTAGGTGCCGGCCTTAGAAAAATAAATAGAGGGAAGGGATGCAGTTAGACAGCTAAATCATGGGGCGCCCATAAGGAATTTTTAGCTGCTTTTTTGAGGAATGTGTTTTGAGATTTTAAATCGTCAAAATTGAAAAAAGCTAAGTAAATTGAATAAACAAGTGAAATAAAAGTAAATATGTATATGCTATTAATATATATATGTTAAATCCTGTAAAAACACCTATTATAAGCAGTGCAATTTTTGTTCATTTCACTGGTAAACTGTGTCTCGTATTCCACATAAAGTAAGTAAAATTATTCTTCACTACGGGCGCTTAATGCATTGAGCGCCTTGCTATCACCAATAAAAGCTAATTCGACCCTGGGTGAGAATTTCAATTTTTATAGAAAGGCACCTGACATATCACGCTTCGAATTAAATTTGTATTTTCAACAAATTTGCCTTTTTTATAGCAAAATGCTTTGAAATGTCAATTTTAAAGTATTCTATGATAATGTACATCACAACATCACTTCACATTGGGCGGGTTCAATAAAAATAGCTTAACATCTGAATTTTCAGATTTCTGAATTTATGCCGTTGAACGCAAAAAAAATCTGAAATTTCAGTCGAAAGTCATTGTGTCAAATTCCTGCATTTACCTAAAGGATTTACATTGAAGCGAAGTAAAATAGAACTTTAATTACATTTGTAAATTAAACATTGAGAGTGAGTAGTTGTGAGGATGAAAATATATGTAACTAAATCAGCAACAGGTTTCATTACCTTCATTAAAAGTCTTTTTATTGTTATGTATGACTTACAAAAACATAGAAAAACTTTCCAAACATCAATAAAAAAAATTGTTGATTTAAAAATTCACTAAACAATAAACAAAAAGTTCGTTCATTTAAATAAGTATTAAATTTTCATGACAAAAACTAAAAAAATCAACCACCAACAAGACGAAAATTATAAAGTTCAGCTTTTATGTGTGCTTTTGTCACTTCCCCCACCACAAACAACTTTCATCTGAATTTTCAGATGAGAATTTCTTGTCTGAAAATTCAGATGAAACGTAACTAAACGTAACTAAAAGTCACTAAAAGTCATCTAACTTTTTATGACAGCTGGCCAATCAGAAGCTCCAAAAATTCAGAAATCTGAAAATTCAGATGTAAAACGTAATCGATTGAACGCACCCAATCAGCCCGTAAAATGAAAAGATTGTTAACTCCATATTATAGGTGTTTTTACACAATTTAACACAGAACCGCACATGTTGATTTATATTTTTTTTTAATAAAGTATTGCAAGTTTTCACTATTCTCACTTTTATTTCACAGTGATTCTCAGTACAGTGTTTTCTTTTCTTTTCATGACAAATGGGTAAGAAGAATAGAAAACACTACACTTCGAATCACTCCGGATCGAGAATTGCTGATTCTATAGTCGGCAGGATTATTTTGATTCCAAAAAGCTATTGGTAGGTATGGATATCGTAATGAAATCACTAGTACATACCACACGTAACATAGATTTTGTTCGACATTTCGAAACATAAATTCATAAAAACTCAAAAAAAAAAGTCACTTTCCAATTCGTCGCTACAATGCAGAACTAGTCTAAGTCCAAAATTTAAAAATGAGTTTTTTTCATTTCATAAGGAAACTTGTTGTGTTCCGCGAATTTTCTACATATTCTGAATATTCCTACGTGCAGTAATTCCTTCAGAATTTAAATAAAAGAATATAATCATAATGTTGAAAGTCTGCATTTTACGCACTAAGGTTCTTTTTGAAAAATTTTGAAAATGTGACTACTAGTTCTGCATTGTAAAGACGAATTGTTATAGGTACTCCCATACCAGGTTGCACTTATATTGCATATATTGTATCCGTAAGACGCTGCTTAGATTGGGAAGATTGAGGCCGGTATCACGGCAGTTCGTAGACAAGAGAAGTGTGGGGTGAGGAATCTGGTGAGGCACGAACAAAACATAACAACCGGACTCATGAGTCTACTTTGTGGTTATTTCAATGTGTGAAATGTTGAAATTGTTGTTGTTTCAATGTATTTTGAGGCGCCTCAAAGTTTC
This sequence comes from Epistrophe grossulariae, assembly GCA_929447395.1. Classification (NCBI taxonomy): domain Eukaryota; kingdom Metazoa; phylum Arthropoda; class Insecta; order Diptera; family Syrphidae; genus Epistrophe; species Epistrophe grossulariae. Next base: position 149,033,201 of record OV839567.1, on the reverse strand, counting down.
AAATGTAAACACGATGGCACTCACCAGTCCGGACTCAATCTTCCCAATCTAAACAGGGTCTAAGGTATCACCTTTCGGATATCGATTTGGGTCAATCAAAATGCAATATCCGAGCAATTGAGTTGTGTGTCCGATGGCTGTGCTTGGGTTCTCGATCGGTTGTTTAACACCAAGACAGGGAGTCTTACGAAAACATTAAAAGGTGTCGGTTGAAATTATAACACAATCAGGAAACGTTATTACCAATGCTAAGAGACTAAAATTATTTCAAACTAGCTGCACAGGAAAATTATCTGTCCAAAGAAATTTCTTGGACGGATAATCATAGATAGGGAAATTCCTTAATCTTAGTACGCTGCTGATGCGAAACGAAAAATCCCATACAAAAATGACACAACGAAATCATAAACGGAAAATTTCGTTTTGCAGTACGCTGTTCGAAGAGCGGAATTTATAATTGTAGCAGATTATTTGGAGAAGTCTCCGCTTCTTTTTCGCACTGAATTAATTATAACTACAAACTATTTATTGTGTGCGGAAAAATGACATGTGAGTTTTATTTGTGTTTTTTTTGTTTATCTCTATTCTTACATCACGGGTTTCTCTGATTTTTTGAGGTTATGTTTGATTTTGTTTTTGGAATTAGTGAAACTCTCCAAGAATATTTTCCGTTGTGTTTCGGCAAGCGTTTCGTTGTCTGTTTGGAGATCACAGGAAATTTTCGTCTCGCATCAGTAGCGTACTAGGCTAAAAACTGCGAAATTTTTTAGAACGGGAACGACTTCGGACTGAAATTCAAACAAATGCTTTAAAAGTTATGTAAATTCAAACTTCAAAGTAAATCATCCAAGCAGTTAATCGCTAATGTGATGAATAAAGAAAATGCAGTTATAAAAGCTCAATATTCAAATATTTTTGTATTTATTTTCAACAGTTTTGCTTTTCATTTTTTTTTTTTTTAAATTAAGGATCCCCCACACCAACGCGAATCTGTCACGGCGACTACGAAAACAATAATAACAACGTGTTGTTTTCATTGAAAACACGTGTTATTATTGTTTTCGTCGTCGCCACGACAAATTCGCATTGGTGTGGAGGCTTCTTTAATCTACGTCCTACCAAACTACTGAATGAATTTTTTACTGAGATTCCACTAACTACTAGCAACTATGGAAGAAACAGCGGAATTCAGCTGTCATTAAAGGTTATATGATTTTTGGTGAAATAAGCCTAATTTTTATTTTTATTTTAATAATTTTAGAAAAAAAAAACACTTCTTTGCAAAATAATCTCATTTCTGAAAAACTACTTAACAATAAAACCTAGTTCATTTTACTTAGCCGTACTGTCTCTGTGTTTTTAAATATGTGCATACTTTTAGGAACACATTGTGCTGAAACAAAAATTTGTCGCACTTAGCGTTTTCTCTGTCTGTCTTTTGACGTTTGGGTTTGGGTTTTGGTGTTTGTGTTGTTTTTCGAACAGCTGTCTTACCTTACCGGAGAAGGAACACAGAACAACATATTTTAAAGTTATATCTGTTATATCATAAAAAAGTGAAAACAAAGTATATTTATTTATTCATTCATTTAAACAAAATCAAACTCCTTACTTATTTGTATCATTACTAAACGAAATTACCATTAAGTTCACAATAATGTTTCCCAGTGTAATGGCTTGCTCACGAATCACATCGATGCAAAGTGGTGGGGTTCTTCGAAGGCATCATCAATTGATAAGAAATCTCTTCGTCCTCAGTGTTAGCTCGGGGGTATGGAACTCAGTGAAAGCGCGGAGCCATCTAAATACAAAACCAGTTGTTAGTTACTTGCCATCGACTGTCATGAACAATTACTGCACCCAAGTTAATATTCCGGTAGTGGAGTATGCTGAAGTGAAAGACCTGCCAAATCATCCAGAAAAACTTCTTATCGATGTTCGAGAGCCTAGGGAAATCGAAGGTACTGGTTTAATTCCAACAGCTATACAAATTCCTTTGGGAATTGTTAGTGACGAATTGGCACCCCATGTTAGTGCAATAGAGTTTCAGAAGAAGTATGGACGTCCAAAACCTGACGCCAAAACCTACATCATAATGCAATGTCGCAGTGGGAAAAGGTCGGAAGATGCAGCTCAAATAGCTGCAGCATTAGGATACAAAAATGTTCACAACTATGCTGGGTCATGGTTGGACTGGGCAGACAGAGAGGGTCTTCCAAAAGAACCCCAGTAGTTAATGTACAAGGTAGAATCTGAACTTTTATCAATAAATTAAGTTAAAAGTATCTGAAATCTGTTTGTTTTTGGTTTAAATTTCAAACTTTGAACTTTATAGATAATTAGTTTAGAAATAATCTCAAAATTTCTTGTTTGTACAAAAATGAATTGGTTATGATATTTTCCAGATCCCTATATCCTTTGATAGCCGCCAAATGGATGTGCCTGCAAAATGTTCCGTCATATATTTTGCTATGTCTTCAGAACCTTTAAATTGAAGTTTTTTTCAGTTGTCATCTTTGAAAAATAACAAGTTTCTGGTTCCGGACTTCAGTCCCCTTATATTAAGTCCACCACTTCTAAGATTTTATACTCAAAAGAGAATCCCAATTGTTTACTATGACGAAATCAAAGACCTGCCCAATCATCCAGAGAAGCTACTCATAGATGTTCGCGATCCATGTGAAGTTAAATTCGGTAAAATCCCACTATCTATCAACATTCCATTGTGTGATTTAAGAAATGAATTGGCAATGAACGATTGCGATCCAGAAGTTTTTCGGAATAAATTTGGACGAGCAAAACCAATTGCTGACACATACATAATAATGCATTGTAGGACTGGACAAAGAGCTGCTGCTGCCGCTGAAATTGCAACGATGCTAGGTTATAAGAATGTCCACAATTATTGTGGATCATGGTTGGATTATGTCCGGAATGAAACATGCGATTGATTTAATTAAATTAAATACAAATAGAAGGTAATTTTTTATTCCATTTTTGATTATTTGAAACCACAGTAGCTGGGCTTCCAAATACATAATCCTGAATGCCAAAACCATAAATAAATCGCGCGCGAATATAAAAAAAGCGTTCTCTAAGAGGTACCGTTACCATATAACGGCTTCCTGGAATGTTTGTATCAAAAATATAGTAAAATCAGGAGACGTTTTCTGCACCTGAAAAATAGCCCCAAACCATCATGAGGCTCCAGCGTACTTTAATATAATTTAGTTTAGCAAGAGGCTCTCTGACGTTACGTAAAAATGGCAAATTTGTTCCAAATTCTATACCTATGTATGTACATTAGTGCTCGCAAAGTCGCAAATGCATTTGCGATCAAGGTGCTCGCATATCGTGTCCTCAAATGTGATCGCATATGTTGTGGTCTATATGCGAGGTGTTCAGACGATATGCTACAAAATCCGCACATCACCCATTTGCAATCATATACAGGTTTGCGAATATAACATCATTTTTGGAAACTTGCAGGCGTATTTATTAGACTTTTAACTAGCTATAAAATGTCTTGATTTTCCGAACGAAAAAGTTGGAAATATTCTTTATTTGATTAAATTAAATGTTACATTAGCCAAGGTTTAGACAATCGAATTGTTGTCTAAAAGCGTTTTCGTTTGGTCGTGCGGGTGCCTCCAGAAGCATTCCGAATGCTTCTGAAATCATTCGTTTGGCACTATGATTTAGCCGCAGTTTTACTGTCTGAGTAAGTGAAACTTAAGTGGCCAACATGGGAAACTTAAGTGCCACTTATTCCGATAAGTGTATACTATGAAATTGTGCATTAGTTTTCTATATTTGGCACTTAAGTAACACTTAATCGAGTGTGAAGCTGGGAATAAATGTAGCAGTTATTTTGTATTTTTGGGAGATATTATATAGCTCATTTAATGCAAACAAAAATATAAAAAATCAAACTTAACATAGAAGTTCAATGGTAAAGAAGATCAAAAACCTTCAACATGCGTTTCTGTAAAATATGAAAAACCAGTTACGTCACTTCGTGAGATGAGAGATGATATGTGGACTATCCCAAAAGGGTGTTCAGACGATAATATGCAACCAACATCGCATGAGGGCACGTAAAAATGTCGTCAGATCCGGTTTTATACATATGGCGTCTGCTCGCAGCTTTAGGTTCACTTTTATTATTGTGAATAAAGTTTCATCCCCTTTCTGATGCAATTTTCTCTTTTATATATGTATATGTCTTTTGTAGGTGAATTCACATTTTTGTTTAGTAAATGGCATCCTTTATTATTTTAAATTGAAACAATTGATTTTCAGTGAAAAGTCTCTATTACTTCACCTTTTATCCTTTTCCTCAATACTAATTATCAATTTCTCCCATATAAAAGTACAAGTATTTTTTTTAACAGAAATAAATTTGGAATGAAACGCTTTTTAGTGGTAGATAAAGATGACGCAAGCAAATTTTACGAAGAAATGAGATGGTTTAATTTGAATTTCGCGACTCAGGATAGAATAAAAATAAAAGATACTTTTTTTGTTTTTAAAATAACTAAAATAAAAAAAAATTATATAAAATACGTTTATTGTAGATGTTTAGCTCCATCTATCAGTAAATTTGAAAACATTCGTTTGCAGTGTTCACTTCAAAACATATATTATATTGTCAAACAAATGATCAGTTTTAGCCCCTATTACATGATATGAGTCACGTCTTATTTAAAAAAGTTTATGAGAATTCTTATGACAACAGAATTCGAATAGCAAAACATCATCCCACTTTAAGATATATATTGTTCCTTTCGGAATTATGTATTACAATTTTGAAAAAATATTCAGCCTCTATTAAAACTTATTATAAAATTGGTTATCATTTCAATATTTTATCTAGAAGCTTTTCATTGTTATTTAATATTTTAAAACTTATCAGTTTAAAATACTTGATATGTTTATGTGTCGAAATGATTAATTTTTATCAGTACATTCACCTCAAGCATGTATATATTTGAATAGGTTCCAGCAGGCAAGCTGTTGTTTAGCTTATCACATTGTGTGGGAAAAAAACATATGATCTGAGATGGAAATCGTTATATTTAAATTCTTTGTAATAATACATACATACATATTATTTTTTGCTTATTTTCATTTGTTTTGGACTTCGGAATTGATTATCATCAGAACTGCTTTTAATCTTTTTATTCGATGGTTACGACGAATTGTTTTCAAAACTTTTTACAAGAAAATATAATTATTGTATATTCTCACAATTTTCTTTTAAAAAGTTTTGAAAACAATTAGCTTTATTTTTAATTACAAAAATTAAAAAAAAAGTGTGCCTACGTATTTAATATTAGGTTTTCTTACTTCTCTACCCAAAAAATGTGTGAAAATATTATGCATTATTATAGATTATCAAGAAATAACCTAATATGTATATCTATGTATATTTTTGTACCTACAGAAGATTCACTTCCGTTGTGCGTCGAGTTGCTAACAAATTTTTTCAATTACCAACAAATGTAGGTAAGGCCGGCCCAATATCATAACCAAAATTTGAGAGTTGAGTTGAATGACACTTATCGATTATCGAGCCCTAACCGCCAATTTATCGTAAGCGACAAAATGTAAATTTTACCGACAACACGTTTTTTTGTTTTTTTCCTGGGTTGGAAAACGAAACGAACTTATTTTTATTATTCAGTTATATTTTTGTAAACGTAATTAAATAATTATAAACAAGACACTGCTGTTGACAAATTGACGTTATTTTTGAGGTTTTTGGCGCTTACGATATTTTTGGTGTTGACTGCCAACTCATGATCAAAATGTTGGCGTGTCGCTAAATCAAAAAAAATCGTAGTACAATAACAAATTCACTTTATTTGAACAAATTTCTGAATTAAAATAAAAAAAAAACTTCAAGGTTATATTTATAAAATAAGGAAAATGGTTTACATCTAAAGCGATACACTGCCGATTTATTTGACTCAGTTGGATTTTACGATCATGTATTAGATTAGGTTATGTTAGAAGGAGTGATGATACGGCAAGCCGTGTCGCCGTGTCAACTCACTCGGATATCGGTGGAACCATTGTACCCCCGGAATATATGTAGGTAAGTAGATATGTGTGTGGATTAAGGGTAAGGAGGGGAGTGATAATTTTTAGGTATGAGGGCCGCCCTGAACCATCCTGGAATCTGAATGAAATTCAGGGTATTCGTTAATGGCAATTGGCAATCTAATTGCATTAGAAATCAAAGTGGCTTATAGTACGAATACACGAATCAACCTGCATCTTTGTGTATTATGCTTATACAAACTGTAAAACTATTGAAAACATTTCGCTGAAATTTAAAATTCTATTAGTAGCGAGTTGTTTTACAAAGTGGTTTGAGTAAAATTCGTCCGTTACTTCACCTCACTTTTATCCATATTTTACTTTTCCCCTTATTAAACATTAGAACGTTAAAATTTTGAAATTAAGCCCTAAAGTATGGCATGTTGTATTTGTACTGCCTACTACCACGCCCATTTATTCTTATATATGAGATTCTTCCTAACTTGACATCCCTAGAAAGTTGAAATTTTTTAATTAAAATTTATTTAACCAAATACATGACGTGTATAGACCACCTTCTACCACACCCACTTTTCTTATTAGTACATGTTTTTTTTTTTTTAGGTTCAATAGGTGTCGATACGAAGCATAGCAGGGTTCAGCTATAGTAATATTAATAAAATCAACTATTTTAACTATGGGCCGATCGGAATAACAAAAATAATAACTTAAACCGCAATTTAATACAAGATTTCTTTTTGTTTTATTATTTTAACGGTAACATTATGTTTGTTCGTTGAACCCTACGCGTTTTTTTGAAACAACTGAACGTACTCTTACAATCAAATTGTAGGTCTACTTCAGGGACACCATAGGTCTAAAAAAACACAGAATTTGATTGTAAGGGTAAGTTCAGGTGTTTCAAAACACGCTTTTCAGCTGTAGTAACGAATAAACTGCCAAAGTGTCATGACTTATGAGGCAATTATTTTGTTGTAGATTCACCTGCTGCAGGTAATTGTTTATTTTTTAAATAAAGATTAAAACAAAAATTAAATGATAATAAGTAGAAATAGGAAACGCAGTTGTTTTAATTAATTTTTAAAGCTAGTTTAAAACAAAATTTATGTTTTAAGTATTAAGTACAGAACTTCTTGTTTCCTGCGTGCAATTTCAACAACACAATTTAAAGCCCTATGGTGTTTTTTGAAAACCAAAAATAAACATTTTTTGTTTGACAATACGTGGAGTTGTCAAAAAAACCAGTGTCAACCCTGGGTAAAGTTCAACGATGGAAACTATTATGGACAGGGCACAACATTATAAGGATAACATTGTGCTCTCCTGGAATAATTTGATGATGGTAGCTATAGATACTCGCTACTCTAATGTACTATTCCTTGGGCTGGTCAATACGATCGCAGATATTTGGTCTCAAACAGTCAATTCACTTTCAGTAGCATATAGATGCGAATTGATATTGCAAACAAAAATAAAAAAAAAACATACCTACATACATACATAATGCTACCTACGGGCAACCTGGGGCCTATTTTGTTTTTTCATGACGAATATTAACAATTTTGGAGAATGATTTATGCTTAATCTCCACATTTAAGTTTTAAATTTAAGAGAACAAAACTAAGAAGAATTAACAATTGTTTACCCTGAATTTAACTTTGGTGAACAAATTGCGACTCGCTTTTACTGAGTTTGAAGTCTCGCACCAACTCGGCGGGTGTTTCAGCAATCAACCAAAGTTCAAGCTATTTTTTACCACACAAGGCGATAAAGCACCATTATTGCATATTTTTTTTATTTTTCCTTTCTTCATAAAATATGTAAAAACAAGTGCGTAATGACATTGGGCTTTTATCATTACAAAAACAACAATAATACGCACTATTATTATTCGAAGGCTATACCTACAACTTTGTTGTCGAAACAAAAAACAACAATAACAACAAGAAAAAAACAATTGGATACATCTTTAAATCAAAACAAAATTTATTTAAATAAAAAACGAAAGATTACAAAAAATAAATTATTTTTATTTGATAACAAAAAATAAAAGAAATTAAGGAAAAGTACTCGATTGAGAGACATACTGGTAGTTGTATCAGCGTTTTTTATTGTTTTAATAAGAAAAACGTATTGAAATCTATCTAGTATCACGAAAAATGTACAACAACTACAATTTTCTTTGTACCTTACAAACTATAGAAATATAAAGCACAAGTAAAAAATACATGTAACATTCTTGTTAGCTGTGGCGGGTATGGTCGACTTTTTGAGTGGATGAACCCAACCTACAACTCCAGAATAGCCTAAGGTTTCTTCTGGAAATCGATCCATTTCCACAAACACATATACGACATTATGTGGTCTGGTTACTTCTTTTCCACATAGCCCAGAGGTTCTCCCATTCGAATTGTTTGACCCTCTTTTATGTGAAACTTGAAGTCCCGTGGAGCTTCGAACAGCAACACAACTGTGCTGCCCATGTTGAACTGTCCAAGCAGATCTCCCTTTCCCAACTTTGTGCCTTCTGGTAGTTGGAGTTCCTCGAACTCAGTGCAATTCTTATGGGAACCAACTTTGAACCCGACCCAGCGGTTGGTTTTGAGTTTTTCGTCGACGTAGATTTTCACGGATCCGACATTGGTGGCTCCAACTGCGGTGAAGCTGAAGAAACCATGTTGCCATTTGCCAATATACAGAGCCCTTTCGTTGACACAGAAGAGTCCAGGCAACCAGGTGGCTATCTTCGGACTTACAGACAAAAGCTCCCCTGTGAAGTGGCGACGAATCTGGGGTTCCCAATCGGCGGGCGAGTGGAAGCGATGGTAGTCTCCGGGAGCCAGATATATCACGCACTGGAAGATCGCCGTCGGCTCGTTCTTGTTTATGCGAATGGCATCTGCGTAGTCAGCGATAGAGCTGTCTTTGCATTTGACCCAGCTGTTTGGTCCAAGGAATGAGTCGATTCGGTAGTTGATTCCTTTGACTTGCTCCACCACAGACTCTGATGCCGTGCCAAAGTGCAGAACCTTTCCGTCAGCCGGTGAAACCAAGGCACAATGGGGATCTACGAAACGCGCTCCCTCCTTCAACGGTCTCGTGAAGAACTCCGACAAACTTTCATAGTGAGTCAAATCGGAGTGCAGAGCCTCTTCCAAGTTAACTCCAAAACTATTCGAATACCAACCATAGACGAATGGACGCAAGTTAGTGGGAATGTAGCAGCTCGCCAGCCAACCCCAACATCGGCTAATAATGCGCAAGGGTAGAGAACAATAGACTTTTGCTTGGAAATCCGAAGCAGTTCTAGGAAATTTCTCTTTTTCTACTTTATGGCGGTGCCATTGCCATTCAATAGCTCCAAACACACAAAAACCCATGGGCGCCCATCGCATCAACAGTCCACTCCAAGTGAACCAAGGATTCTTCAGTCTTTTCGGCGAGTTTTCTTTGTTCTTCGCGATGATTGTCGATTTTTGTTGAAGTTGTGTCCTACTTACCAAAGAATCGACTTTATTATCCTGTGGCTTGGTTGTCAATGTGCGACGTAATGTCCATCGCACTGGCGATTTGGTTTGTTTTTGAGCTTCTCGAAGACTTCCAGCTTTGATAAGAAATCTCCCACGCGGAAGAAAATAGGAAACCATTATTTAATTGTTATAACAACAACGTAATAGCAAAACTAATAATTTAAAGAATATCTTTTCAAAACTAAATTAAATAGAGATCTGCAATTTCGATGATTTCAAAAATAGTTTTTATTTAGCAGTTAGCAGTAATTCGTAAATTCGACCTTAATTCGATAACAGAGGAATACAAATAAAATAAAAAATAGACGTAAGGTTTTTTTTAACATCTGACAGCGAGTTTTTTCTTTTTCAAGTGTGGTGAGTTGAGAGCGAGGGTGCATTCAGAAAAACACATTTTTTTTCGAAAAAATAATCAGAATTCGGGACGCATTTTAAATTCAATAATAGGGGTGTTCCTTTGGGCTGCAGAATTTACTGCCAAGTACTTCTGGCTGCAGTCAAATACTTCTACATAGTTGCTGCTTTTAAACGATCTTAAATCACCCCTTGTGATTTTTAAGAAATTAGGCGGGATGTATGTGGTGCCGTGGTTAAAAAATAGCAGAGTAAAGAGCATGGAGAGATGTTCCTTTTCATTAAAAATTGCTGTAGTCTAAAAGCAGTAAAGCACTTCAATAATGTGATAAAGTGACACCAAGGCATGCACAAATTTAACCCACTTTGAACAAATTGGCCTCCGCCTTACTTGTGGCTTACCCACTGACTTAAGCTTGGTCCATAGCTCATACAATTTGCTACAAATAAGTCGTGAAGTTCAGTTCCGCCGAGTGCGGTCTTACCTTAAAACTAGGTTTTCAGGGTTGAAAGCGCCTAATTTGACAGCTATTATGAAAAATGAGATTTGGCGTAGAAATGGGGACTTTCAAGTTTCAACCCCAAAACTCCAGATTTATTCGCATACTATCCACCCTACACAGTACACATTCAGATTAACAACTTTGTACAGCTTCGCTGAGCAATAAAGATCATATGATTTTATAAACAAAATTTAAAGTCCCCTATTACACGATGATTCTTTGCGTCTGACTCTTTTTTTCGAATTTCTCTTTGAAAATCATCAAAATAAAGTTATATAAAAAGAAAAGTCAAAAATAGTCTCGGAAAACTTGGCCCACGACTCACAGTCACAGTATCACAGGGTAACTGGTCTTCCGTCTCATCTTTTTTTTCTTTCGCACTCTTTATGTTTGAAAAGAGTCAGATGCAAAGAATCATCGTGTAATAGGGTTACAAAGCTGTGCTGTTCCGTCGAGTGCGGTATTTACTTTGAACGTACCCATTAACATTATTTAATTCAACATAGACGTTTGTCTGAACACACCATTCATAGCGCCCATCTATATTCTATGTAATCGAAAAAAAACTGATGATGACAATTTGACAGTTTTGATGTACACTATTTTGTAATTTAATTCCTTTAAGAAATTTTGGAAGAGACAGTGAACGGTGGTGACTACCAATTAACCAATATTAAGATAATTTCCGGAGTCAAAAATATCAAATAAAATGGTTAATCAATTAAATAAACCACAGTCTAAATAACTATTGATAACTTTCTACACAGATTCGTTTTATTCTTATCCAAAATCGAGCTGGAAAAACCCGCCTTGCTAAATGGTACATGAACTTCGACGATGACGAAAAACAAAAATTGATTGAAGAAGTCCATGCAGTGGTCACTGTTCGAGATGCAAAACATACCAATTTCGTTGAGGTACTTTTATCAGTGAATTGAATTTAATTTTTTTAATATCGTTTCCAGTTGATTTTGTGTGAACGTTGGCACTCAGATTGTGGGGCGTATTCTCTTATAAGAGAAAATCACTTTGCTAGGTCGATAAAAATTTTTGGAAGGTCGTGTTTCACACAGGGTTGATGAACTCTTCAATTCCGCTGCTGATTCTAGTTAAAAATGTCAAAAATCCTAAATCCGATAGCGATTCCCATAGGATTTTTTTGGTGTTGCGTTATGTGGGCAAATGTCAACTTCATGTCAGAATTTTGTAGTTTTTGTTACATGCTTTTGGTTTTAAGGTCAATTTATTGTAATGCAGTGAGAGACTTCTAGCTCCCTCCCACTTTATCCTCACTTTAGCACTACTACTACCAGAATATTTACTATTCCGGCGCCTTGAGGGCGATAGCTTGTAAAAAATATGTTTGCTTTTTCAATCAATTGTAGCAAGGCAAGTTTATTTGAAACCAAACTAACAAGACCTATGCAAATATCTTATCCATGAAAACTGAATCGCTTAATTCAATAACGTTTTAAATTTTTTTTTACTGAATTTCTTATCAATATATTACAAAGGATTCCAACAAAACAATGTCAATATTCAATGGGTTACTTGTGAATTTTGGCCTTTAAACTTTATTTTACTGCCTACTTGAAATGTCGTCACGTAAGTTTTTATTTTTCCTAAACGCCAAAAACTTTAACCTTCAAGAGTGCGTTTTAAACTTCGAGGTGGGTAAGATTTTGTTTTGTATGTTATTATTATGAATGTGCTATTATATGATAATTTAGTTATTTGACTATTTACCTGCAAAGCAGCTTGCGGCTTTAACTATAAAATAATGCGTCAGTTGGTGTAGATCTTCCGCATGCCTGCGCCACCTAATCCGCATTATTCTCTGGTACGCTGTTTTTCGGAGTAGATTTAAAATAGATTCTAAGACTTGAGTTTCGCCTGCACTTATCTTTCCAGAGATAACCCCCTTGTAAAACTCAGTACGTCAAAGGATCCATCTCTGATGACTTTTCGGCCAACCATCCAAAATAAACAAAAAAAAATAATTTTTAAATAAAAAAAAGGTCTAATCACCAAATTGATTTAATAATGGTCTGTCTTTGGGGCATTTCAGCCAAACGGCAATCAAAGAATCTCCTCGATCGTCACAAAGTCTAAACTAGTGGACCGTTGCCCCAGTTAGCTGAGATTACTCAGCGAAACTAACCTTACCTAGCCAAACAGATTTCTCTGTACTTATACCACTAGACTCTAGAGCATCAAAAGAATAGAATTTACCAGGTGGTCAGCAATTGACACTTGTCGGGTCTCGAGGAAAAAAATCAGACTACTTACTCGAGCTAAACAGGCCTCAATTGTCCCTCAATGGGAACCCACATGAGGAGAATGGGAAAAAGGACATCTGATTTATGCAGTGGGTGTTTGGACGAAGAGGCGGAGAAGGGGTTCTATCACTTCCTTTGTGAATGCCCCAGCCTAGCAAGAACCAGGAAGACAGTCCTCGACGAATACTTTTTCAACGAGCTAGGAAAGATCTCCTTTTTGCCACTAATGAAGATTCTAAAATTCCTATTTCTACCCCTCCTTCTCATACTTCCTACATCTTTTATGGGTGAGCACAATGGATTCGAATGAGATAATGCGGCTTACCGTTTTATCAGACCCACCTTTTGGCAATTTCGCCGTTACAATTATATTCTGAACATTTAACGGAAAAAGACAGAATTTAAAACCTCTTACTATAGAACACCGTACAAAATTTGGCAGGTTTTGTTTTTATATCTGAAATTGATTGATGCTCATTTTTCAATTAATTCGAAACATTTTTCGTTTAAAAATTATAAAGGCGGAAAAAAAGGATCCCTCAAATTATATTTTATAGCTCTGTAATAATAATCGGAAGTATAAATCGAACTCCTTCATCCATCGCTATAAAAACGCATATAAATCTGTCACGATAATAATTAAAACACAACGATTTAAAAGTGGAAAATATTTAAAAACCACTGTCTTAATTCCATCACTAGACCTTCGCTGTTCAGCTCTTTTAGTAAATTATCTTTTGTTAAGTTTTTATATAAACTTCTCAATACTATCGCATAAAACATCGACTGCAGAGCTTTACACTACTCAAATTTTTAGAAAGGCATGAAGCTTGAATAACTTTTTAGGTATAAGATGAAGATGAAACAAATTACTGATTATTTTAAAAACAATGTAAATAATTTTTCATCAATTGTCATTTCAGTTCCGCAATTTCAAAATCGTCTACCGGAGGTACGCAGGACTCTACTTCTGTATATGCGTTGACGTCAACGATAACAATCTCTGCTACTTAGAAGCAATACACAATTTCGTAGAAGTATTAAATGAATACTTCCACAATGTATGTGAGCTGGATTTAGTTTTTAATTTCTACAAAGTCTATACCGTTGTAGACGAGATGTTCTTGGCCGGTGAAATCAGAGAGACGTCGCAAACGAAAGTTCTCAAACAATTGCTCACGCTGAATTCCTTAGAATAAAATAAGCAAAACAAATTAAATAAATACAAAAAAAAAACACAACAAACTATCCCCTTTCCTATTGAAATTGTTATAAAACCCTTAAATTTGGATATTATAGTTTTTAGCCTTAAAGGAAATTAATCATTCATTGGCTTAGTTTAGTCCAAATATAATTTTATCACTGAAAGCTGAAATTAACTTGCGAATTAGAAAAAAAAAAATAAAAAGATTATTAAATTTAGCGCAAAAAAGGCAATTGTCAGTCATTTATAATTATAAATTTATATACTTTAATGAAAACGAAAAAAAAAAAAAAAAAAAATTAAGGAATCTATTGTAATCTATTGTACATTCTTTGTTATTATTGTATTCCTGTACCTTATCTCAACAAGTGAAACAACTTAGTTTAATATAATATACACAACAATTAAGTATACATAATTTAAAAATCGTGTTTCATTGCATTTATAGTAAATATAAAAGAGAAAGACGATTGATTGTAATAACAATTTTTATGCTTGTGATGTATAAACAAAATAACAAAAATGCCATTGAACAAATTATTGAGTGTATGTGATCACACACAAATGAAGATATCGTTATAAATAAATTTAATTGCATTCCAAAGTATATAGATAGAGATTTTGGTGTTTTAAGATATGTTGTTTCAAGAACGCTGTTGCGCGTGGACATTCTAATCCCGTGTGTGTCACTAGAGATCTTCGTTCAACGTGTCAATTCGCTGATAAATCGTAAAAAGTAGAATGCCAATATGAAATAACGCGAGACTTTCGGCTTTCAAAATATATTTATTAATCTCATGTAAAATATATTGACAGCCGAAAGTTTCGTTGTCTTTCCGAATGTTTCGCGTTGGTTTGGGAGTTGGTTTTAATTAAAGCTCACTGGTTCAATATGAAGTCATACCAACATTGACCTGTGGTTATCTAAGAGTAAGAAACTTCCTGGCTCATTATGCAACACTGGTCTTACAACTCCTGCCATCATCTTCGTTTCCAGACCTAAATCCAACGACTTCATCGCATCTAACTTTTTAACAAAAATTTTAATAATACATCCCAAAGCATATACCAATATCCGGGGCTTTTATGTCCTTTTGTTTTGATGTTATTCTGAAAATCCTTCCTTCTATCGCAAATTTGCTATACCTATTCATCAAAATATTTTTCTAAGGGGCCAGTTATAGCTTTCATTGAAACTCATCATTGAAAATTTTAATTTTCAGTTTTGAGATCCTAAACAAGCGATTTATCAGTAATTATTTTGATGCCAGTAAGAAGCTCTTGATTCAATTATTAATTCTAGTCAAAAAATATACCATTTTGGTCTTTCCTTTCCTATAAAATGACTGATTTCAATGATCAATGGTAAGGCAGTTAAATCACTGAAATAAAGAAATTCATTTTATGTGGAGGGTTGAGCCAAATGAATTTTTTTTGACAAGAATTAATAATTAAGTCATCATCATTAAATTTGCATCAAAATAATCACTGAATTCGCCTTTTAAGTGCCTCAAAACTTAAAATAAAAATTTTCAATGATGAGTTTCAATGAAAGTTATAACTGGCACATTTCTTCACCCATACCCATAATTTACAAATACCGTTAATCGACAGCCTGTAAATTTGAATATTACAAATAATCTGCCTTATCTCTTCCGGTTCCTATTTTTTTTATTAAAAGCGCATAGCGGAAATAAAGTCGGGCTCACATGCATTAAAATTATCTTAAATGCGCTCTGTTTACACAGTCGTTTTACTGAAAGGCTTAGCTAACCTCAGATAATTTTCGGGTCTTTTTAAAGCCCTTCCACACTAAGTATTCATAGGCGCGTTTTTTTCCAAGCCCGAAGGAAAATGGATGAAAAAAACGATTCAGGGCTAAATAACATGCTTAATGCAACAACAACTAATCCCAAATGGGCTTAGCTAAACCCAGATAATTTTCGGGGCTTAACTTAAGCACGGAGAAAAACTGTACTACCGGCGGGAATTACATACTTCCTATTCTTTTTTTTTTCTGTAATAGCGTCGCTAATCCTCGATATCGTTTTTTTCAACCAGTTGGAAAAAAACACACCTAATACATGTCAAATTGAAAGTGGGAAAGAATTCCATGCTATTCCCAAATTTGTGGGAGAGAAATACCTTTTCATATTTTTTAACACTACACAACAGTTTAATTTAACCTCAATAAAAATGTGATGAAATGTGTGGTAGAATTTTAACCATTTCTAAAAATTCTCATGTCAAATCGTGTAGGCTGGAATATGATGCTGTGTAAGATGAGCTCTCATACTTTGTTTCCACACTAGGTGTTTTTTTTTGCAACCCCGGCGGCAATTGGTTGAAAAAAACGACAACGGGGATTAGCAACGCTATCACAGAAAAAAACATGGAGTTTTTTTTAAACAATTTCCTTCGGACTTGGGAAAAAACACACCTTGTGATAGCGTTGCTAATCCTAGATGTGGTTTTTTTTTCAACTAATTATCTCTGGGATTGGAAAAAAACACCTCTAGTTTTTCGACTAAAGTCTAGCAGTCGTATTTATTAGATTAGATTAGACTCTCGGGCAGTTGTCCAGCTAGCCACTGTCTGAATATAAACGTCCTTATTTATAAACGCATTCCAATAGTTGTCTAATATGTTCTCATACTCACTGACACTCCACAGGTTTGGATAATCAATTGCCATGTTACTTACTCAATTCATTTAGTTTAAAACTTTAATCTGGATATAAATTATTATTATGTCAAGTTTGTTGTGGTTTTTTCTTCAAAAAAGGCGTAGAAAGGCTCAAAATCTTCTTTGAATTATGACCCTCCTCCTGATTAATAAAAAAAAGTCGTCGTGTAAAACCAGCAAATATTTATCCGACTATCTCGGATAATAACTCTCCACCCTCTATTCGCCATTGTGTTACCAACCAAATATAATAATAATCAAATATATCGATTTGTTGGCATTTTGCACTTTTCCAACACACACATCCACAACCTCTACAACACCATGTTATGATGTGTCAGAAAATGAAAGAGACAACCCAATAAACACGTCACAGAAATCAAAAAACAAAACGAGATCACAACACTCGCATAATACATTTTCCTACCCACATCTACATCATTCAGTCCACAGTACACATATTAAAGGTAATATATTGCGCAGGTTGTCAAAGTTGGAAATGTCAAAAAATTAAAAATGGCTGTTCGAGTGACCACAGGAACTCAACGCGCATCATTAGAAACAACAACAAAATATTGAAATTAGACAAGGAAAGGGGCACTGAATCCACCATTTTACCACCATAATACCTCGATTTTGACAGATGCGCAGAACTGAACAAAAATGAAAACGCTAATGATATTACCTTTAATATGTGTACTGTGATTCAGTCTGCCATCACAGTAGTCGCCATTGTTCTATCCCCGAAGTTGAAAAAAGAAAGAAAAACACACGAAACGAAAATTTTGCTAGAAATTTTTTTAAAACATACCCAGGTCCAGGAAACACCTAAAAGAGATTTTTAATTTATAAAAAAGTGTTTCCGCAAGGATTGAAAAATTCCAGCATTCAGTTATTATCAAAAGATTTGTGTGCTTTGCTGTGTGTACAATTGTGTTAGGAGATTGTGGAAAAAGGAAAATTATAATTTTTTAACAGTGTCAGCGACTTCGATTGAAAAGTAAAAAAAAAAAATCACCCAGGAAATGTCTGCGATGAATCCAGAATAGTAAGTTTTTTATTCTTCCACCTATATTTTTAATCTTTGTTTTTTTCTACCATGGTCAATATGAAGATAATTGAAATGATGGAATTTTGTTCACCGTATCATTAGAAAGTGCATTTCTAGAATAAATTTTCTTTGTTCCAAAGTAATCATAGGTTTTTTCTCTTCTGCTTCATTCAATTGCTTTTTTTAAATTTTCTACTGCGCACTAATGAGATTGAAGTTTTTTCTTTTTGTTGCTTTTGGTAATAAAAAAACGCATACAAAACAATATTTCCAAGTTTCAAGGGAATCTTTTTCAAGTATTTCACTCATTTTCTTTGCAAATTTTCGCCATGATGAGTCACGTCACAACAAATCTCACTTCACTTCCCACCACGCATTGTGGAAAAAAAATTCAATAGAATTTCGTCAATTTTCTTTGTAGAATTTAATTTTTTATCTTTCTTCTCTCGGCCCATGCCACAGCTACAGACAATCTATGTCATGAAGAAAAAATAATCACAACTTCGCCCACAAAATTGTCAAAAAAAAAAAAAATAAATAAAAGATTGCCAACGAAGCTCGCAACATATTTGCATCCATGACAAGTTAGTTTTTCTAAAATCATATGTTTTTCTCAGCTCTGCGAGCTTCGCAAGTTAAGTCAAAGGTCTATAGACAACGTTATTATAAAAAGGGCGTGATTAATCGCCAATCACAATCATTCACCAGATATAACTCATTCGGCGTTCGCCGAAGGTTCACCTAACCTAAAATGATACGTTGTCATGCTAAACAGCAGAAAGAATTTTGCCTACGACAGAGCCAATATCACAAAAGCAACAGAACGAATCATTATCGTCCAAGAATAAGACGATAAAGATTAAATATCTGCAGAGATAGGCTGAGTTTTATTTATAATTACCAACCAATCTGCCGCTTGAAATAAAAACGGTAACAGAAAAATTCAGCTTTTGGAGTCGTAATTTAATTTATTAATTAAAGTTCAAGAAAAAGCTATGTGACTCGACCGACGGCGCGGTGGGGACGAAACGACATTAACGATTAAGTTTCTAATTTTATTGTGTGTAATGTGTGCACTCGAGAGTCAGGCTTGACATCATAAATACTTTGCACTCTTGGCAGCATCCACCTGTTTCAATTGCTGATTTTTGTTCGTCTTTGTTGTTGTTTTCGTTGTTTAAAGATTTGCGTCGTTGTCAACGAGTATGTATTGAGTGATTGATTTTAAAGATGTAAACGTGCGTTTGTTTCATTTCACAGACACAATGCAGTTTGAAATTTTGTTTTAATGCCCGTAATAAATTTTTGATTTGAGAAAAATTGTGAGAAAGAAACCAAGGAATGTTGACACCAATCCTTATCAACTACCATGTTTGTTTTTCTGAAATATAAACATAAGATCCAATGAAAAAGCAAACAATTTGTTAATCACTTGTTCAAATAGAGGAGATTTCGTTATTGCCCAGAATTTAAAAAGGAAATAAAATGCTAGAAATATTATGCTGGTGATGTCAAAGCGTGAAAATGAGTTAGCAGTAAATACATTTTGTTAGAACCGCATCTCAGCATTGTTAGCAAAACATGTCCTCAAATAATTTATTGAACGCAACGAACTGCGGGACACCGATTTGACTAAACCGCCTACTTATCAATGTTTCTGATCTCTTCAATACTTTTACGCGAATTCGCTAAATATTCGCTAAACACTTTATGGAACGGAAAGCCTTTCATTTTGGGGATGATCAGCAACACCTCCCTTTCGCTGAAATCGTCCCACCAGTCTCCGAATCATGTTAATAGAGGGAGGATTTCGCACATGAAAATGAAGTTGATAGCTTTTTGAGTTAAAATAACGGAATGATTAATGATTAATCAATTATTTAGGATAAGAATTGTGGTATCGGAAAAAAATGGAAAATACTTTGATTTTTTTTGAGTCGCTAACCATTTAAGAAATTCATTGATCATTTTTTTTATAGTGAATTGAATGCTAATATACTAATTACTTTAAAATGTTAATTGTAAATTGATTTTCTTCCGAATTCCATTAGCCTTGTTTTTTAGTACATAAGTATACAAATTTAAATTTGTTTGTCTTATACTAGAAAAAGTGGTTATTTGTTTTAAATGTTTTAAATTGTGGTTACAATGTATACGTTGGTTAAACAAAAAAAATATTCCAATGGTCTTTTTGTTCATGTATGTAATATGCAATATGTATGTTGAGAATTCAATCAAAATATTTTATTTCTATTTAATCAAATGCGTTTTTCTGTTCTCACTCTCATAACTATAATAATACAATTTTCCGTTTAACTTATATTTTCGAAATTACTTTTCAAATAAAACATAAATTAAAGAATATTTTTTCAAATACATAAGATCGTATGCTGCATGTAACTACATTGTAAATGACTGACAAAATGGCATTATTCGAGTAATATTTAAACTATTTATTTTCATATTCGAATTTTAAGGGCAAAAAATGTCAAACGTGTAAATCCAGCATTAAATTTTAGCAGTCATCAAATAGCGCTATTTTAGAAAGGATTTCAAATCATTCTCAACTGCCTCGTTTTATGGAATAAGGTTTAATGATCTTTCAAATGCATTATATGCAGTAGAAGAAGGTGACCAAAAGGTCGAGTTTGATACTGCAGTTATTCCACCAAATGCAGATTGCAACACAGAAAATTTGGACAACTATCAGTTTCCCATTGATGTCCTAGGTAACATTGAACTATTTATCTGGTATGGGGAGTACTATAGCGAGAACAAAGTTCCTTTATCAATATTTAGAGCTTCAATCTTCGGGCAATCTCAATCCCAACCAAGCGTCTAAAAGAGTCAGAGATATGACAATGACAGCTACCAATAACTTCGAAGTGAACAAGATGAATATGAAAACTAGTTTGGAAGACAAATCTCCAGTCGAAATATTTGAAACGCTTTTCGATAATGACGTTACGTAATAGATTTTTGATCAAAATCCTCTCTATGCTTCCCAACGTAACACACATAACTTTGATTTTGAAAACGAAGATCTCAATTTTTTTTTGGGAAGACTACAGTGGTCTTTGCCTAGAGAGTCTATGCATATTGGCAAATGGACGAGGATACATAAAATAAATAAATAAATGCGCGATGTCGTGTAGAACCAGGGCCTAATGACTTCCAACGCAACCATTCCTGTGTGCGTGTTACTGGCAGGAATGGAATGGAGGGGACCTACAATTTTCTGCAATATTAATGACAAGAGATACTCTTAGAGGATTTGTCAATTCCTCGCAAGAGACAGTAGCCCGTGAAAAATATTTCAGTTTTTAGGTGGCATAGGTTGGGAATCGAACCCAAGACGAGGACGGAGATACAACAACTCAAATTATTGTGAGCAACATGTCAAGAAATTCTTTTTCTTTTTTAATCTGGTACCTATATTCACTTGGCCGATAATAATTTAAAAGACGCTCGAGATAAAAGCTTTCATTTTGCTAAAGGGGCCAATTTTTCCAATAGAATTGATAAGTCCCTTAGATGCAGAAAATGTCGCATATAGCTCTGTTTGTTGAAAAAGTATGCTTCAAAAAATTCATGCGAAAATTAATTAGAACCCATACTGTACCTGCTTGGGTACAGCTTTATAAACATATTAGTTACTTTAAATAAAAATGAAAAAAAAAATTGTAGTCTTAAGTCCTATGATCATAAAGTTTTGCTACCAAAAGTTTGAGTTAAAAATAAAAAGCCGATTTTTTAATGTTCAATTAAAAGTTCAAATAACTGTCAGAGGAATAAATAATAATAAATGTTTGTTTAATGTGAAGAATAAGAATCATCTGACTTCGGAAAAATTGGCCTTAAGTACCTATGAAAATCACAAACTTTGTCCAAATATCTCTAGAACCCAGATTTTCGGATTGCAATCAAATTTTAAATTTCTTGACGAATAAGCTTTAGAAATGTTTTATTGATTTGTCATTCTTGCCATGAATTGCCATAAACCTGTTTTATGACAACAAACAAATAGCTGCATAGTGGCCAAAAATATGGCGATTTGTTTGTAGTCTAAATCAAAAGTTTTTCTAGTGAATGTGAAATTACTGACAAAATGTCACATTTAAAGCATTTTTTGTTATAATCGTGTTTTAATGTCGAAACATTTTTCAAATGACAACAACAAACACTCAACAGCTATTTTTTCTATTAAACGTATATTCAACTATTTTAAACAAACAAACAAGAAATATAAGCATAACGATTGATGACGTCATAAATAAGTGCATTGTCTTCCTATTCGAAAAGTTGCACAGTAAAAAATTTAGTAGTCGCGCAGTAATATCTATTTAATAGAAATGACAACTTTTGATTTATTAAAACAGACAAATAATCAGTAGAATTAAAAACAAATATGATAGGAATGATTCATACTTTTACACTGCGCCCTTATTTGAGAGTATAGTCAATTTGAATAGAGTAAAATCGTGAACAAAAATCGAATGTAAATACATTTAAAATATAAACAAAAATGAGGGTTAGTTGTGTTTATTATTATTGTTTACTTATATTACGAAACTCATCATGAGGATACCAAGCTAATAAGGGTTTTTTTTTTGAAACATTGTTGTGAAAACAATAATGTTTGACAAAGAATATCCATTTAATGGTTTTTTTATTTTGTGAAAGCAAATGGTAATTTACGGTAATACGGTTTCTTATGGTTTTCCTAGAAATTGTTTTCATATACATACATATTCACTGCGGATGTGCTTTTAATCTTCTGTTGATTCATCAAAAATTAAGGGAACTGTTCTGAGAATATTCAAATGTATCTGATAAAAGCAGATGCAATTATGTACCTATTAGCAGTCATAGATTGAACTGACCATAATGTAAATCAAATACGCATCCATCATTTAGTTTTTATGCCAATTCGAAGCCATTGTGATAGCACTAGTATTATTTACTGTAATGTATCTACAGTAAAAACCCCCTCAATCGGAATTTCAAATTTTCCTAGTATTTTAAATAAATTATAATTAAAATATTCATTAAATGTTTTTACAAAAAAAAACACGATCTGTTTCTTTTATTTATAATCAAAATGCCAAAAAACAATCACCCCAATTACAGAATCCGATGAATGAGCTGCGGAGGTAATCAGAGTCAATTTAGAAATTTCACTAATAGTAAAAATATCAAAATTGAAAATTAGTTTTTATTTTTAAAAATCGATATCAAGTTTGAGTTTTCCCAATTTAAAAACTTATTTGCCATTCCAGAAACATTTTTTAAAATGTTTAATAGAATCACGACTACGCAGTGGCACCCATGACAACATGTACTTATGTTCATATTTGCTCCGTCCTTGGGCCTGTAAGGAAGATTGTTCCCTATTACACAAGGAACGACCTTCATAAGTGAACCTAAAATATAATGTGCAACACTAAAACATGGGTAATACAATTTGCCTGTCTAATGGAGTTTCCCATAATGGAGACTCCAATGTACATGCCTGTTATATAATATACCAATGCATCTTAAACGTTGACTCTCCGAAGTGATTTTTGGATGTCCCTGAAGAAATATAAAATCAGAAAAATGATCAGGGTTTATTTCGAAAACAAACAAAAAAGCTCGTAATCAATGTTAAAAGGACACGTATCTGAAAATGGGGTAGTACCTTCGAAACTAGAAATGAAGTGTGGCAAGTTTCGCCAACTTGTTGAAATAATCGGTTAACATGCGTCTATAGTAGTGCCTATAGCAGTCCTCATTTCATAGCTTCACCAGGCGTATAATGAAATACATGAGAATTTTCCTCGGCCGTGATGAATTTTTTCATTAAAATACCCACAGAGGTAGAAATGTAACTCATCAGGAAAGAAAAATCAGAAATAACTCGGTATAGCTCGAAAACCCAATTTCTTCGACTTTTTCCCTGTCCTCCGTCTCTTGAGTTTCATTGTTGCTGTTAGAAACTGAATTGTATACAGGAGTAGGTACTAGTTTTTTTTTAAGAAAAACTAAAACGTTGAAAACGCCGACGCATCTATCAGCTCGGATTTTAACCACACTTTCACTTACAGAAAAAATATTTGCCGCCAAACGTGTGTCATGATAATCCACAGAGCTTACCTTATCTCCAATGTCTGTTGATTATGTTTAACCGTACTCTGTCTGTCACAATCTATTCGTAAATTTCGATACACAGTTCGTAAAGTTTTGTTTTTTTCTGTAGAACAATCAAAGTATTGTGCTGTGGCTGAGTATCCATTTCAATTTCAATGCTCTACGGTTTCTACTACAATCAGAGTCCATCAGCCTACGGTTCTGCTCGCATAGATAGCATTTACATTTTACACTTTTCAGTAAGATCATGTATGATGAGAATCTTCATACAAAGTAGGATTTTCATTCAGATACTCTGCCAATGTTGATGCTGCCCTAGATCGTTACTAGTTTTTCATCACTAAAGCTTATTATTAAATATATTTTCCGAACGTTTAATCCTTCGGCAAAAATTTGACTGTTGCACTATTTATGAGATTCGCCCCTGCCAACAGTAAAAATCAATGTGGCAATAATCTTGAATCTTTTTTTGGCAGATTTTTCCTGTATTTTGCGACATCGTGTCGTACTATTTTCAAAAGTTCTACTGAAAATTAACCGCTCGTCTCAGTTTCCGGAAAACAGAGGAAAATGTCAATCTCTTTCTTTTTTTAAAACAATTTTCCTTCCATAAATGTACTCTCTTGAAACAACCAAGAGCGTTCACTTTATTAAGTGTTTTTGCCTTTGCTAGTCAATTTGGTTTCTTACCTGGATTTTACCAGTTCAAGTTCAATCAGTTCAATCTGCATCTATTTAAATGGAAACTTGAACTTACATTGATTGTTTAACGCAATCCCTTACTTGTTCTGAACATCTGCGTCTACATGTGCGCAACTAAAATTTAGTCAAACCTTCTAGTTGTTACAATTTTCACAAGATTTTAAATTCATTTCAACAAATCTTGAGATAACTTTTAAATTCATTTCAACAAATCTTGACATAACTTTAATATCTTTTTTATTTTGTCTTCTTTCAGCGATTACCTCTTCAAATTGCTTTTGATTGGTGATTCTGGAGTTGGAAAATCATGCCTTTTGCTTCGTTTTGCCGTATGTTAAATAATAATAAAATATAATTATAATTCCTAACAATATTTTTTTTTTAATACAAATAGGATGATACCTACACAGAGAGTTACATAAGCACAATCGGAGTGGACTTTGTAAGATGAGATTATAAAATATGCATTTTAATATCACAAACTTATTCTTGTGTTTTTTTTTGTTGTATTCTTTTTTATAAACAGAAAATTAGAACAATTGAGTTGGACGGAAAGACTATTAAATTGCAAATCGTAAGAATTACAATAACTTTAGTATTTATCTCATAATTTAATTGTGTTTTTTTTATATCTTTAGTGGGATACTGCTGGTCAGGAAAGGTTTCGTACAATTACTTCGTCATACTATCGTGGCGCTCATGGTATTATTGTTGTGTACGATTGCACGGACCAAGAGTCTTTCAATAATGTCAAACAGTGGCTTGAAGAAATCGAGCGTTATGCTTGTGAGAATGTAAATAAATTGCTTGTAGGAAATAAGAGTGATTTGACCACCAAAAAGGTCGTTGAGCATACCACTGCTGCCGTAAGTAACAGAAAATATTATAGAATTTAAGAACTTACAACAGATTTTTGTTATGAAAGTTATAAGTAATCTTGGTGAAGGAGATGAGAAATAAGTTGGAATTATACGACTGACAAAATGCCATAATTTCTGTCACAAAAATGGAAATACAATAAGCCTGTTCTAGGTTTCTTAAGATCTCTAAGAAATCTTTTCTCAGTGAGATTCCTCACTTTTGATATCAAAAAGCTGAGATTTATATTTGTTGCTTGCTCAATAATTTTTTTTCACATTTTATTAAAAAGAGATGGAGAAGTGACTTCTAAAGGAGGAATCTTGTTCAGGTTTCTTCTTCTTTTCAGTGAAGCTTGCTCATTGATATCTCAGAAAGGTAAACTGGCTAAATGGATAAAATCAATTCATAAATGGCAAAAATAACGTGCACCTTTCAGTTTTGGAAGATTTTGGACCATTTACATTTCTAAGTAATGTCTTCGAGGCATAAGGCTAGACTTTAGTATTCTGTATTACGATGTATACACCTATAAAATTAGCCCATTAAAATGCTTAAAAAATTCTTGTGAATATTCTTAAGCGCAAGAACAATAATTTGGCATTATAAATACTGTCAAAAGTCCACAGCGAAATTATGTGCGCATAAAAAGTTATTCAAGGTCAAATGCCAAAAATATCTTTAAACGCTAAAACGGTAATTCAGTATCAGTCAGTGCCAAAATTAAGACATTTATTTCGCAGTTAAAGTACATTTTTCTAGACTATATCGGTATTATGATATATGTACATACTTCCTTTCTTCTTTCATCGAACGTAGCGTTCGGTTGAGAGTTGTAGTTTTTCAGGCTGTCGCGGTTTTTATATAACTTTTCTTTTAGTGCACTTTTTATTAACTTTAATATCTGGGTTTCCATTCACTCTAAAAATCTGCTGCGAGCTCTCATCAATACTTAAATTCTTTTAATTTAAATTCCTTTTTCTTTATTTAAAGGAATATGCAAACCAATTAGGCATTCCATTCCTTGAGACATCAGCTAAGAGCGCAACTAACGTGGAACAGGCTTTCATGACAATGGCAGCTGAGATTAAAAACCGCGTTGGACCGCCGTCAAGCTCCACCGAGCCGGCCAGTAATCTTAAGATTGATCCAGGGCGTCCAGTGGAAACTACCAAATCTGGTTGCTGTTGAATGCTTTAAAATATAAAACAAAATACAACTACACACACACACATAATAAAAAATAATAATAAATAATAAAAAGAAAATTTATTAAAAATAAAAAGAACAACAACAACCATACAAAAACATTTAAAGTTGCAAAATAAAAAAAAAAAACAAATAAAAACGCGGGCTGACGATGGTGCCCCACGCCAACGACAGGCAATACGTCGTCAGCCACCCCCCCAATAAGTGCATTCTCCTCTTAGTTGCACAACATTCAGAAAACAAGAAAAAAAAAGCAAAAATTATATTTATAGCGTATCCTTTATTCCACTTTAAAATTAGTTTAAAGTCGGGCTAAAGTAATATTAAAGAATATGTTCACTTAATCTAAAAACTATATACAAAATATATATAAATATATTAAAAAAAAAAACAAAATATCGAACACAGCATTAAATAAGACGTCCTAGTTAATTTCTAACTGAAAAAAAACAACACATTCGTCACTCTTCTTTGCAATCTTTGCGCAACTTTTGTTTTTTTTTTCGAACATCCCAATATTTTGTTTATAAGTTGCGCGCTCTTTCTTATTGTTTCATTAATTTTAATCTTATTTTATATTATCTGCCTTTTTTAAAATATTAATTTTACATAATATATAATTTAGTTTATTTGTTTTCGTTTGTATTTTGCAAATATTCTCGTAACCTAAATATATTTTTTTATTTAAAATAAAAAAAAAACATGAAACACAACAAACGAATGAAACATAAGAGAAATATGAGTAAAGAACAAATATTATTCGGCAATAAATTGTTCTCTTTTATGTTGAAACGAAAACAGCGGGAAAAAAATTTAATAAATAAAAAAAAATCAACCAATAAAATGAGAAGGAATAATGACACACTAACTATAAATATTAATTTATTACATAAATTAAAATTTCGTGAATGAAAAAAATAAAATAAACTTTATAGTGAGAGTTTATAGTATAAAATATTACAAAAACAAAAATAAGTGAGGAAGAAAAAAATATGTTTTCAAGGGGAAATAAAAATAATTTTTTCTTTAATATAATACAATTTAGTTTGAATTGAAAAGGTGTTTATTCTGATTTCCACTTGTACCTGCGCTGTTTTTTTTTTCCAAACGTCAGACTAATTGCTTAAATTTGTCCACCTCATAAACTACATTCTTCTTTCGATAACGATTATTCGGCACTAGCGAGGTATCCATCGGAACGGATGATTCTCCGATTTTATAACTTTTGTGTGATACGAGCTTTTGTTTCTTTTGAGAAGTTATTTCCGAAAAAAAAAGCTCAAGTCCTTTTTTTTTTAAATAAACGATTTCGCAAAACATCCTAACTCATAAAAAATATTTTTTTCCTTCCGTCTCATAATTTAAGTTGAGTTTTTTTTAGCTTCTTATTGTTTGTTTTGGCATACAGACCTAACTTCAGCCATGCTGAGACTTTTCTTCTTTTGACTACAAATTAATTTCGAATAAAAATCAAGGTCAAGTTAAGAAAAACGATGTCTTTTCATTATGTAAAATTCTCACTGTTAAAGTTCTTTTTTCAAAATAAAATTATTGTTAATATTTTGTATCGAGAAAAGGTGCGTCATTAGTTGGCTTATGTAGGTTGTTGTGATTAGTCACAGAGAAATTGCAAATACATATTTTAAGTGATTAGTTTAATTAAAATTTTGCATACAAAATGACTAATAGAGCAAACCAAATAGTCGAACTGATTACGACGCTAACAGAATATGCCCAAGTATGTTAATGAAATAATACACAATTAATCGTCGTCTAGTCACGTCAAGTTCGAAAAATAAAAACAAAAAAAAAACAAAGTGACGACGAGAAAGGCTTCACATATTCACCCATGTTCTAATTTCCGATCGGTCTTAAAATCCTTTCGTTTTCAAACTCTAGCTGGCATATTCACTGAGGGTGGAAGTGATTTTTAGATCTGTCCATTTAAACCACATTTTTTAACCCCGACAATTTAAATTATGTTCATAATATTCACTCAAAAACGCATTAAACTCAGTTGATTAAAAATTAGTTACTACCGCAGGTAAAACCGATTTGAATTCTACGTAATGTCAATAATTTGACACTTTGTAACCATGTATTTACTTTTTTAGTGTTTTTTTTTGTATAAGGTGGCTATATTAATCTATTGCTTGCATTTTTAGCTGAATTTGAATGTGAATAAACGTAAATTTAGTTCAATTTTTCGTTACAAAGTGATAATATTCTGATTTGCTTATGTTCGGCCCTAAGTTCTCTTGACCTTATAATAAAAAAAATAATCAAGAAAGCAACAGACATTGA
Organism: Epistrophe grossulariae; assembly: GCA_929447395.1. NCBI lineage: Eukaryota > Metazoa > Arthropoda > Insecta > Diptera > Syrphidae > Epistrophe > Epistrophe grossulariae. The sequence goes on along the minus strand of OV839567.1, from coordinate 149,004,327 downwards.
ACTATACATATAGAATTATACCTACATACCGGCGTATATCACCGTCCAATTCCAGTTTAATCAATGAATGTAATTTACAAATTTTTCAGCCGAAAATACTTACGAAAATCCACATCATCATAATTATCGACGCAAGCCCGTTTGTACATTCGGTATACATTTAGTAGAAGATCCCGCCATAGGACGACCTACACTCATCGAGTTATCAGATAAGGAGTATACAGTTTTTTAGGTAGAAAGTGTCTAGACTAAAGCCTCAACTACATAAGCCAAAAAAGTGAAAAAGTGCAAAAGTGAAAATTTTTAAATTGATTTTGTGATAGTTTTTCTGACTAGAAAACTTATAACAATGATGCAGAAAGCTTAAATTTTGGTTTAAAAACAAATTTGTGTATTCTTTTTCACAAAACAACGGCGCTAGCGGTAAAAAAAATATTTTTACTTTTGTACTTCAGTACTTTTTGGCTTATGTAGTTAAGCCTTAACAATTTGTGCATGGGTTTCCTGGCGAAATATGGTCGAGGCATAGGGTTGCCACGCTTTAAATGTCGATTTTTGGGTTTTTCAATAATATGACCGAGCTCATATGGTAGGTTTTAGTGATAAAACAAAAATATTATGCAAAAGGAAACTTTATTTAAAAATTTTAAAATAATTAATTTTGTTTTAAATCGAAATTTCAGTAGGGTAAACGAAGAGATTCGTCTAGATTCTATTTTCTAAACGAAAAATGATTTAGAGTTTTTTGTTTCTTTAATCGATAAATCTTATATATACAAGAAAGTCATACATATAAAAGAAAAATCGAGAAAATCAAAAACTCGAGATATAAACATTTGAGAAACAACAAATTTAAAATAGACGTCGGATAAAAAAATAACTTCAAAGCAGGATGATGTTTTCTTTTTCTGCCTTAGCAGACATACATCAACGTCAACTGCCTTCATGTTATCTTCACCGAAAGAACTTGTCAAAATTCCTATTGGGAAGAGGCTGGTTAGTCAGTGAAAAACGAGACGAGAAGAGAGTGCAATTTTAAAAAGTTAACAATACAAATCGGAGCTGGAACTTCTCCCAACACCGAAAACGTCAAAGCGAGCAAAACAAGAAACCGTAAAAGTAGCCAAAATAGCTAAGCGGCCGTCTAGAAGAATTGAAACCGAAAGTGAGAATGAAGCCAATGTTGACGACGATTGCAAGTGCATCTTCTGCCAAGGTCCTTTTTCGAATCCAAAACAAAAATGTCCTGGATGGGCTCACGAAGCTTGTGTGGCTCTGCGCCTAAAGAAGCCCATAGACACCACACTTGTGTGCACACCGGTGTCGGTGTGCGGAAATGTGTGCTGTGTGTGGGCTGGTGCGCACACCGATTTTCGGTGTCAGACACGGTGCGAGTAAAATCAAAAGTTTTTGATTTTTGGTTTCGGTGTCTGTAGTCTGTACGATTTGGTGTGGCGTGTGTGGCGGAAGGCCACACCAGTGTGTGCACACCGGTGTGCACACAAGTGTGGTGTCTATGGGCCTCTTAACTCATTATTTGCAGAAAAAACGGTTTTACCCCCAGTATAATTTAGTAGGTCTGTCTTGCTCCCACATAGGGGCAAAACCGTTTTTTATGAACTTTTTTAAAAAGCTATACAACTTTTTTTCAGTTTTTTATTTACTTAAAATATTGCTCAAAGTACCTAAATGAATAAACAGACTTGCAAAACAAACATTTTATTTTCCTTAAAAAACGTGTTTTAATAGTTTTTAAAGAGGGCAAACACTAAATAACTTCCCCTATATTGCACGTACAAATCATCATTAATTTTTTATCGTTATGGTTTTTGTTTCTCTAGATCCAGCGTAATGTTTGATTTTACCAAAATAAATATTTCAATTTAATAAAATAAGTCGAAAAATTCCAAAAAAAATATTAAAGCAACAAAATCACCAACAATGTTGGTCTGAACATTTTACAGAAAAAGACAGAATTCAAAACCTCTTACAATATATCGTCATACAAAATTTGGCAGGTTTTTTGATTTCTGAAAAACATGTAAAGACGACTTACGAGGTTCTGCAATCTGCACTTTAACTTGCGTCGATGTGTTGTAGAGGCTGAACTTATCCGTGGAAACAAATCTTTTTGTCGCTAGAATCTATCTTTACTGGTCTAGTAAGAAAATTTTCTTTCTGTAAGTTAAATTTTTTTTAATTGTAGATCCATGACTTTTTAAGAGTAATCAACAGTCGGCACCGCCTACCTTCCACCTGGTTTGCTCCAAGGTAAGCTACTCCGTTAAGGTCAATACTTTGAAAATTATTCTTGGGATTTTACTATTAAACCACAATCTTAACTTTCCCGATGGCGCTAATAACAAGAAATATGTAATAAAAACTTCAGAAAAATGGGTTAAGATCAAACATTATAATTGTTATTATTTGAATAAAGGCTTTCCTAAACCAACGCGAAACATTCGGAACGACTACGAACTTTTGGCTGTCAATGTTCCATTCGCATAATCGCTTCGTATGCGATGGCGTGTGTACATACACTCTTATTTATCGCCCTGTAAATATAGTTTGAAAGGCAAAAGTTTCGTCGTCGTTACGAAATGCTCGCGATGGTTTGGGAAAACCTTTATTCAAATAACAATCAATGTTTGATTTTTAACCCATTTTTCTGAGAGCCTTAAAATAAAAAAATAGTTGAGAACAATATTTCCAATTAAAATATTTTTGTATTATATTTTCAATATTTCCATTTAAACCTCACGATGAAAGGAGACGAGAGTGTGACATGAAATCTACTCAGTTGTCAAAAAAATTAAATACAAAATTTAACTTTATTTATAGGTATTTATAAACTAAAACTATAAAAAACTTTAATAACATTAGGTACCTATACATAGTTCATAAAGTATCTTTTTTTAATATAAAATAACTGCCAGCTTGTAGATATGTATATACCTACTAATTTTGGATAGTGAACATAGTTTATTCTGCCATAAAGTAAAATAATATCTATACTCAGATACCCAACTATCATTTTGTGTTAAGAAAGTAGCTAACTTTTTTTACAACGAAAGCATTCTTGAGTGAACAAAATTAAAGCAAAATGTAACCTTTGATTTTGTGATACTAATAAGTTATAAGTTATGAAATTTTGTTATCGAATACATATATGTATGTTATATGTATGTATATATGTATGTATACGTATTTAATTCCCAACACACAATGAATACAATCCGAAGCTACACATTAATATTATGGGTATACCTAGGTAGGTATATGCCCATTAAATCCATAACATTCCGATACGAGTTATTAAGAATTCAGCTGACTTACAAAAAAGTTTTCGTGTTTTTTTGTCTTTAAATTTATGGAAAATTAACTCAATATTAAGCTTAAATACATTCCGCGTTTTCAGATTGATGTCAGTTTTTTTAAATAATTTTTTGGGGTATCTATGTACATATATAGAAAAATTTGTATTGTAAAAGTATTAAGTTGTTAAAATTTCGTTATTAACTTTGTTCTTTTGACGGTACCTATATTATATGTGAGGTCTGTTTTGCGAATGGTAACTAAGCGGTGTGATGAGGGTGGTACCTACATATTTTCATGATGGGGAATTTTGCGCATTGAAAATCTTTTGTATGAAAATGTCATAAATCACAATTAAGTTAGCAGAACAGTGTAAAGGGACATTTTTCTGAAAATATGTCTTCAAAATTTAAGTCGCGGATTTTATCGAACTGCAAATGTGGATCCTAATTTCTAATTGATAGCCAAACAAAAAAAGGTTAATGTAGGTAAAAATAAAGCGGCGTTTATATAACTATAATTGAACGACATGGAGTGTAAGAATTGTATAAATTATAATCCTCACAAACTTCATTAAAACAACATTTCAGTTTCATCTTCCAAAATTAAAGACCTAGGTTATAAGCCTTGTAAAGTTTCAGCGGTCTTCGATATCTTGATCTAATTACTCAGAAATGTTTCAATTATAAATGTGCAAAATCGCTTACACAGCAATTTATCATCAATTAAGGGCAACATAGCTCATTTCGATTCTATATACCCATAGCCCACAAAAATAACAAAAAATATAATATTTAGAACTATACCTAATATCCGAAATAATATAGGTATATAGAAGAATCAATAGTTGCCTTTTGAAAATGTAATTAATTTAAACACTGCCAACATAGCCTCGGCCCCCTCACCCAGAAATTCTAATTAAACGTCTCCTCAGAAAATTTTATTAAATATAAAATGACTTCCCTTACTAAATCGCGATATTAATTACTATGGCTATGATTGGACATCATCCACAGATATATACCTATACTTTCTATAGAAATTAGTGGTGTGAGCCTACTCAAAATATTGGGTCCTTATAGATGAACGAATTATCTATGGTCAATCAATTTTTGAAATTGGTATAATTAAATTAATCAAAGCTCGAAGCAGAGAGTTGTTTCGTTTGAGGAAGTTGTTTCTCTCCATAACTCTTAACCTCTTAAAATAATTAAGGTTCTTATTGTCCTTTCACTTAATGACGGCACCATGTTTCTCGATTTGAATCTGTGGCGAATCCCGAAACCTAATTGGAACGTCGTCGTCATTGTCGCCTCCCCTGGTAATATATTCACACGATAAGAGCCGAATGCGGAAAGAAATATTGGCAGGCAATAAAATCCACGTACGAGGTATACGAAGGAGAGGAGGTTAGAAGCAGGATATAAGGTTATATTGCTATATAAAAAAAAATCTCGCGAAAGATCCTTGAAACAAACAAGGGAAATATACGGTAGAGAGAAAAGACTATTTGAATTGATTCATTCCCAAGGGAGGTGGATAGAGTTAGGAGCATGTTATTTAGGAAAGCAAGAAAGAGGTTAGGTATGCTAGAAGTTGGTTATACCGGGAATCCTGCTGAGGGTAAATCCGTTCCTGATTTATCGTGCTACGTATTCATTTGGAGATTGCTATTGTAACCTCAGTCACTCTCACTCTCTCAACTCCAAACGTTAAATTGATTTGAAATTGATTATTCAGTTAGATTGGGGCGCAATATTGTTAAGTATGGCATTAATTGTATTGGAGATTTAAAATAATAAAGTTATACATATTCATTTAGTAAGCTTAATTAATGTACATACCTACTGGAGTAAAACAGATTAATATCGGATATAGGACGGCAGTTGTTATTTAACCGTAAATTAAGAATAAATGGACTCCGGATTCTTATAAGCACATATATTAATGGGATTTTCATAAAAGGTATTCCATCTAACAAGTCACTAAATGGTCATAAAAGAGCTGTCAGTTTCATTAATAGACCAATCGTAGTTTCATGAAGCTTTAAAGTTTTTTTTAAAGTTGTGGAGATTTTTGGGATATTCAAAAAATGTATACCATTCAAAAGGTACAAAATTCATTTTTGGGATATTCAAAAAAATCAGTTAATGGTCCTTACATTTCAGGTAGTTTCAGGAATTGGTCAAACAAAACCATCATTTTTATAAACTTTTCCACCTTTTGTTGCCATTTATTGAATTTCAAGCGTCGTAACATTCTTTTTTGGAAATTCCATAAATGATGATACTTTAAAAAAAATTTACAAAAAAAAACTAACAAAAATCTGTTGGAAAATATTTTACTCTTTCGTGGCCAACCTCTTCTGAGAGAAAGGTATTGGTACAAAATCGCGAATCCATAGTCTCAAATACCATAACCCCGAATGCCAAAATCCAAAATTCTAAAATACCTAATACCAAAATTCTGAATCGCAAAACACCAATTGTCAAAATACCGCATCTCTGAATAACGAATGCCAAAATTCCGAATGACAAAATCTAGGTTTTTAATATACATACATATACAAGTTTGACTCGATTTTGAATACCAAAAATATGCTATGTAACTAACTACGGATTTTAAGATTTTGTAAGATGTTCGTTCTTGTTTCTTCAAATTGTTTTAACGAACTTTTGATAATTTTTTCTTTATCAAAAATTCTAATTGTATAAAAAAAATTACATATATTTTTTTCAAATACAGCTGACATGTACCTTTTCCAAAACGTAGTGTCTATTTCATAGTAGGATCTTATAAAAACAGACTAAACTATACACAGATATGTTAATTGTCTGACAATGACCTGTCAAGAGCTAACAATAGCCAACTAGTCTATATACCTAGTTGGCCACTTTATATTTTTGAAAATATAACAATCTTTTTTTGAACAACCATGGAATAACTATTAAACAAAACTATCTCAGAGATAATTTCCTAATAATTGTGTTTTTCAAAATGGTTATCTTTCAAAATTCGACAATGACTTTTCTGACAATATTGCCATATTAGCCGTGTTTTATTATCTACGGATCTGAATCAGGATCATCCCATAAAAATAAAACGATACAGATCCAAATGACAACAGTGTTGTATACTCATCTCTTTCTTTCTTATGTTTGTTTATTTTTCATGTAGATACTGTCTTCTTTCTTAACACTACAGTTTGTACTCCCTACCGACTAAAGAGCCGTCTACTCGCCAGAGTAAAAACTTATTTTCGGATCTTTAAAATAGATCCAGATACAGAGCAGGATCCAAAGTTGTTGTTGTATTACGTGCTAAAAGATGATCCCGATCTATATCCGTAGATAATAAAACACGGCTATTGAAAATTTGTCAGTTGATATAGAGAGCTTTCAACGCCTACATATAAAAAGAATACCGTTTTCTATGCAAAATGCAAGGTTCAGCCAAAATTTGTATCATTTCAATGGAACATTAAGAAATTTTTAACAACTGCCAGCAATTGTCTTAAACAATGACATCTGACAATTTCAAATGGTTCTAACAATTTCCTAATCGTGATGCGATACTTTCTTTTAACTGAAAAACTTACTCAAAGTCGCAATATTTTGCCAAAAAGAGTTATAAACATTTATAAATACATATCAAAAAATATAAAATTCGTTAAGTAAAAATCTCAACAAACAGATACATTAACATAAATATGTACCTAAATAATATTATGACATAAATTAAGTATCTAATAGAAAAGAAACACATTCTGCGAACAGTGCTGTAGCTACTCTGTTTTGTTAGGGGGGGCAGAGATATTTTACAAATTTAACGTCTATTTCTAAAAAAAATATTGTTATTCGCCAGCACATTCGGTAGTACCTACACTCATTGACACTCATATGGACTGCTAGTAACCAACTTCACTCGTCTTCCAGTTTACAGAAGCGCTCTTGGGTCTTGGTGGTCATGCCATGAAACTCGCCATTACGAGCAGCCAAATAAACACTATTAGCCGTGTTTTATTATCTACGGATCTGGATTAGGATCATCCCATGTAAATAAAACGATACGGATCCATAATGACAACAGTGTTGTGCGCTCATCTCTTTTTTTCTTATGTTTGTTTATTTTTCATGTAGATACTGTCTTCTTTCTTTACACTATAGTTTGTACTTCCTACCGACTAAAGAGCCGTCTACTCACCAGAGTTAAAACTTATTTTCGGATCTTTAAAATAGATCCAGATACAGAGCAGGATCCAAAGTTGTTGTTGTATTACGTGTTAAAAGATGATCCCGATCTAGATCCGTAGATAATAAAACGCGGCTATTATTGATGTACATATATTGTAAGGTAATAATGCACTATATTGCCAAAAAAACCAATGAGAAAGATCAGAAAAGGTGAGTTCGATCAAAATTTTTAAAAATTGTTCAATTCGTTGGCCAATAAACCGAAAAAAACTAAAACAAAGATGTCTTATATTCAATTTAAAAAAAACCCAGCTTTTTCGAGTCCCATCTACTGTCGGTTCTTCTTAAATATTTGAATTTTAACGATTTTTTTTTGGTGTTTGCTGTCTATTTAGTAGCGAATTTTGCCTCTCAGTCCCAAAAGCGCTGAGATTTCTTGGAACATTTTTCTTACAAAAAATGTATGGAAGTGACAAGTAACTAGCAGTACATATTATATAATACGTCAATGCCTATACTCGAATACAACCATGCGGCCTCAACGTATTATAGCATGTCGACTGAGAGACTAAATATAATTTATCTTTTCTGGCATTCGAGAACAAGCGACTTGATTTGTTAGACCTGGACATGGTTATTTTAAGATTCAGTGCAGTAAAAAATCGCAAAGTGCAATTATTTAAAAAAGAATAAATAAATGTTATTGTTAAAAAAAAAAACATAAAAATTGTGAGAGCAGTTCACATTATCTTAATTTTTATTGTCTTTTAATTTATGTCCTTTTTTTCTAGTATAGCATACTAGTGGGGCAAAATGGAAATGCCTAGTGGGGGCAATGAAAGAGCCTGAAGGGGCAATGCAAACGCCAGGGGGGGGCTAAGCCCCCCCTAGCCCCTACGTTGCTACGGGGCTGTCTGCGAAAGAAATTTTCTCCTCGTCTTCCATTGAAACAAGTGTCGAGTGGTGACTGAGATAATTTTCTCTCATAAATACTAATATGACGTACGAGTAGGTATATCCTTTTGACAACTTAGATAGATCCATAATACTAATAACAGTCATACACTATACTGTATGTATGTAATGTATGTATGTATTTGAAAAAGACTGTATAAAATGTATAGCAGTTCACAAAACGCAGAATGTGTCTTATCATTTTGAGGTAGTTGAACTCTGAGTTATTTATGTTGTTTCAAAAAGTATTTTATGTATATGTACACATGTATGTATGTTTGATTTCTGAAAAAATTTATAGCTCGTAAACAAATTTTCATTTTTTATGTAAAAGAATTTTTCAAGATTACCAATGAAGTATGAATAAAAGAATTTACCAATAATCAAATTAAGGAAGTCATGAGTAAAATGTTTACGACACGAATATATCAAACTTAAAGATGTTCGTTGAATTCGCACTTTTACGAGTACGTACTTGAAGACCATACTGCCATGCGAACTGAAAAAGACGCAAATCGTTATTTGAAAGAGCGAATGAAAAGCAGGAGGCGATAAAAAGAAGGGGATATATTTCACAATTTCATGCTGTGTATTCTTAAATTGTTTTGCAATTCAAGGTGTTATAATGGAAAACTAATTTTCACTTTTAAAATTTTGGAAGGATTTTAAGTTTGAATTTTGTTTTTAATTGAGCCTGAAAATTACGTTTCCAAAAATATATTTAATAAAACAATTTTTTTTAAAAAGAAAATAAATAAAGAAGTAATAATTATGTATATACATAGAATAGATTTCTGGTTCTAAAAAAAACTAAATAGAATATGGAAAGTTGTTTTGTGACTGTTGTTTGTTAATATTTTTTTTTATTTTTTTCAATTTCAAGTTATTTTTTTAGAAAATGTAAAATTAAAACAAAAACCGACAACTGCACTTTTAATAGGTCCTTTACTTTGCGTACAGAAACTCAAATCAAATTTTGAAGACCATGGAAGAAATTAACCTTGTTCGTTAACTTCCCAAAGTTGTCCATTTCTACAATTTTTATTCCCAAAGACTGTCAAAATTCATATAAAAAAATAAAACTGGTAGAATATGTAAGAAAAAACAGATATACAGCCTTATCACAGGCCCCGTCGTAATTGATTCGTACTACGAATCCCAAAAAAAAGTACTCAACCTGCCGTCGTACCAGAAATATTTTCAAACCAAAATAGAAGTCGTGAAAAGTTATACCGATAGCCCACAAAATCGTGGCAATATTTTTCTTGCGACGATGGTGCTATGATAATTTTTTCAATATTCGTAGTACGAATCTATTACGACGCAACCTGTGATAAGGCCGATATTCTCTCAAAAATATTAAAACTACCCAAAGGTACGAGAACGAAAATTCACACAATTTCACCGCATTTCGTACCACAGTACACAAATCTAATGTAATATGTATATATTGTGCAGGTTGTCAAAGTTGAAAGTGTCAAAAAATTCAAAATGGGTGTTCGAGTGCCCACAGGAATTTAACACGCATCATTAGAAACAACAACAAAATATTGAAATTAGTCAAGTAAAGGGGTACTGGATCCATCATTTTCCTCGATTATGACAGATGGGCAGAACTGAACAAAAATAAAAACGCTAATGATATAACCAATATGTGTACTGTGACTATACTTATGTGAACGAAACACACAAGTTTCGCTTTCATTCATTTACTCTCATACTGAAATTTTGTTGAAGTGTGAATTTCTCTCCAAGGAAATTTGTTGAAAACACCGTGCAATGAAGATTGACAAATTAAAAAAAATTCGCGTATGTGCCCAGGAGTGGGTTTGACAATACTTTAATTTGATACTATTTTCAAAAGCCAGTGGCCTAGTTATTATAGGTAGGTAGAAATGGCGGCCATGAGCAACCTAGCTCAGTGACCCAATTAAGCTTTGCAGTACGCCGTTTTTATACCATAACTAGCTTGACCTGTGGGTGAAAAATTAATTGAAAAGAGAGTTTGTGGATGTTTCTCCTCGGCATCAACGTTCTCAGCTTTGCAGCAAGAAACCAAGCTAGGGAATCTGTCAGCTAGTTCAGAGACACAAATGATCGGATTCATCAGGAGGATTGTACAGTTTCATGTTTGGATATGGCCAATCATGGGATCTTCGTATTATGTCTGTTTGGTAACTTTTTTTCAACAAATTTTCCAAAAACTGAGTTTTTTTCTATGGGTTTTGACAGCAAATTGTGAAATTTTGTGAAAATTTGTGCAAATTCGCAAGAAATTTTACGTTACCAAACAGACCAACTCTCTCCGCACGATCTAAGGTCATTATAAAGAATGTCTTTATCTGCCCAGAAAACCAGACCTCATTGATCGACTGGATATAGTGATTTTTAGGCTTCAGAAGCGGTAGTTAGCTACAGGTATTCGTCCTAGATCGTTGAGGAAAGAGGTCAAATCTTTGATATTTACCTCATAATGGTTAGTGCCAAAGAGTTTCATGCTATTGATCTAAGCACTTTCAATTTAATGATTAGGAGTTCTAGTTTTGTTGGATATAGTTCACACTAGGTATTCGTCACGAAATCTATGAACTGAACTTAGCAAAAATTGCGTATTGACAAAGGCCCTCACTATAGTCAACTGATGAGTCCTAAGTGAGATCGCCGGGCCAATTTCTGTAGGACTTAAAGGCCGTTAAAAGCTATTTGGAAAAACACTTCTTTTTCACGCTTCTAGCAAGAAATTGTCAAATCCTCCAAGAGTCTCTTTTTATCATGAAAAAGTTCCTCTCATCTTAGATGTTCGGATTCAGCAGTAAATTGTGGTTAGGTAGCCCCGATTTCTGGTTGAGAGTGGTAGGACAATAGATCCTTAGTTCTCTGCAAGTTGTCGCAACATCAAATTTATTTTGTCTTGTCATCCAACAAAACAAATATCATTTTTCAGTGATGTAGAAAGAAAATTTCTTTTTTGGTTATTGATTTATTCGCTGATTGAACGAATATACAAGTGTGAACTGAAATAATTAGAGGTAGGTAGGTAGGAATGGCGGTCACGAGCAAGCTAGCTCATTGACCCAATTAGCGGTAGAGTGCGCCGTTTTGATACTATAACTTGTTGGACCTACGGGTGAAAATGGTTTGGGAAGTCTGAGTTTCGCAGCAACATGCCACGCTCGGCAGTTTGTCGGTTGGCTCAGGGACGTGAGAGGTTTGAGCTTATATGGTCGTCTGGTCCTAGGAAAGATGTATACAGTAGATACTGAGGCTTATCCTAGAGCCTGTGCGTTTCGTTGAGGAAGGAGATCAAATCTTTGATCTTCACTTCAGAGAGTTCGTTTAGGTCACTGAAAGAAGCTCTACCAAATGATTGAGTTCTTATTCTGGCCAATGCGGGGCATTTACAGAGGAAATGGACGACTTTTTCCCTCTCCTGCCGGTCCCCGCAACCACGACAGTGATTATTGTGGGGAATACCTAGCTTCGCTGCATGCTCTCCGATTGGCCAGTGTCCTGTTCATGTCGCAACGACCCTGGCTATAATGTCTCGCCTGGGTCTGCAAATTAAGTCGTTTGTTCGGGATTTACTATAGGTGGGCCAAATCTTCCTAGAAATGATGCAATTTGACAAATTGCTCCACCTTCGATTGGATTCGGTAAGAAAAATAGAGAATATATTGCCCTTCATGACTCCAAGTGGAATGTTGACTCTTTCCGCAAGTGAGTCATGAAGAGCAGAACCTTGCCTGGCCAGTTCGTCAGACCGTTCGTTTCCCTAAACGCCCTCAATGAAATAATTAATAGTATCAGATTTCCACGAATTTTGCTCTAGCTTAAAGTTATTTTATAAAATTAAACAACGAAATATATTCAAAATCACTTAGAAATAACAAAATATTTTCATGAATTTTGTTCGTCACATTATAAAAGTTTTCCAATCTTCGCATGGCTTTAATATTTTATGTAAGGTTTTTTTTTTTTTATTTTGTGCATTTTAAAAAAAATCTTTTCGATTCCTCTGTTTGGTTAAAAAAATAATTCTCCCGAAAAAATGTACATTAAATTCATTTGTGCGATTCATTAAAGTGCTATATGGTTAATGTATTACTATGACAAAAATTATTTTAGCTCTATAAGTTTTTATAAAAAAAATATTTTTTAAAAGGAGAACAACCGTTTTTGAGTTAAACTCAAAAAATAATTGGCATGACCTTTTACCCTATGTAACTGACCTACAGGTCATTGAATCGATGGAGAAATTACTGAATTTGTTTATTTCCTATCTGTATATGTCTTTCCTTATTGGACTATAATTAACCTTAAATGAACTTTCTTGTGAACCCTTCTAAAACATCGTCGTCTGTAGGTGTTACGCCAAAAGAACATGACATCAATAAACTTCGAACTTTCGAATTTATATAGTCAAAGATAAGGTGTTGCAAATAATAAAGACGTTATGTACATTTTTTCGTAGCAAAATAAATTTTTTTATGTTATACAGTTTTTTAAAGATTTATATATTTCAGTTACAATGTGAAAAGCAATATGGCAGCAAAATTAGTCCATAATGGAATTTTAACCCATTTAAGTGGGACTAAAATTCCAAAATTTATTTCTGAACCTTTGTCACACTCACACGGGAAATAAGTCCCAAGAAGTGGGGACTAATATTTAACCAAACTTTTTTTTTTAATATAGTACATACAATATAATATTGCTAACTGTAAGACAATGAAAAGTAGAAATTCTAGAATTTATCGAACTTTTGTCCTCTTGGGTGGCTTCGCGGGTTCCAAGTATTGTAATTCCCCTCTTTGGGTCTTCTGTTCCACTCACGAAACTCCGTTCAATCACAAACTGTACTATAATAATATTGTATATGATAATGATAGTTACTTAGGTGAAGGTGTTGCCAATTTAACACTATGACTAACAAAAATTTCGCGAAATAGAATTGGAATTCAATGCGAACAAAAGTACCTTCAGCAGACCCTATGGTTCCTGTGCCTTTTTAGGACTAGTTTCCAAAACTTTGTAAATTGCATATTTTTATTTCATAAAAGATCAATACCTATCATTTCAAATGATTTTTTTTTTCAAATTCTGTTTATTTGTTAATTTATTTTATAACTTTAAATCGTAGATTATAAGGAAACGTTTTCAGAATTAACATTTTTTCTGAAGCTAAAAGAAAACAGCCAAATGGTTTGGCTAATCAAAATGTCTTAGTGGTTCTCTCTCAGTCTCTCTCTCTATGCCAAAGTCTCTAATATAGAATTTGTTCAATGAAAATGAGAAAATTAAGTTCCACTTGTCAATATACATAGATGGCAGTATGCATGCAATAAAAGATAGGTACTCAATTGAAATCGGCGGCGCGGCACTAATAGCCAAATAGCCTTTGGTATTCCAAACACGTAAGCCACCTTCATCGATTTTTGTCATCTAAATTTATGCGAGCGTACATCATGAAACCATAATTCATTATTGCTTGACATGCTAAAGTAATATCAAAGATAAATATTCATTTCTGATCAATATTTGGATTCAATCAATTTTATTGCTTTTACCTAGTTTTACGAACTTGAATCAAATTTACACACACACAAAGTTAAAACAAAATGCAACCAAATTGCATTGACCGATTAGACATTATATATTTTAAAAATTAAGACAGACATCTGCTTTGAAGAAATATTGGACACTTCATAAAAAAGCAATTAACCTAAATTTCAAGCTCCTCATGGTCTATACTGATACATCAAAGAGATGGACTATACACAATACACATACACGGGCAGAGAATCCCTTACTTGGCTTATTTTATTGAGAAGAAAAACATCATTAATCGTCCTAGCACTTATTTTAAGATTTTCATTTAAAGTCAATTACCATTAAACAGTAGATATTTTTTTGTTGATAATAAATTATTTAGTGTTTACTCTTGATGCGCACCTGAACAGCGGCGTTGGCGTGAACAGCGATAAAGTTGAAGTTTTTTTTTGTTGTTTTTATTTGCCTGAATGGATGATGATGCATTAACACTGGTGCCATACTGGATGGTGTGAGCCTGAGCCTGCTCACTTTGTTCTGATTTGATTCACTCGCGACAGGTTTATGATTGATGAGTGGATAAAATAAACATAAAAATCGTCTTATATTGCAATCTTAAAGGTACTTAAATTTCGTTAAATGATACTTTTCGGAAAAGGCAATTTTATACAATGATTGATAATGGGGAGTTTGTTTAAATGGCGTGTCTTTAAAATTATGTTCGTTCGTTTTATAAGGATTTCTTGATTGACTTGTATGTAGGAAACGTGGATAAAATAACAAATATATATATACAGCATACTCTCTCCAAACGGACACCTCCCATAAGCAGACTCTCTAATAGCCGGACGCGGACACGCAATTTAATAACCGGATAGTAAATTACATAACTTGTAGAAATATGAAGATTATAGGGGTGAAATCCTCACAAGAAAAAAATCACAAACATTTTTCTTGGACAGAAATTCATTCATGGATGAAATTTTGTTGTATCTCGCAAGGTATATTCTATTTTTAAAGTATATTACAATTTTTACAATACGAGAACGCACTCGGATTAGAATAGGAGAAAATGAATATGTTTTTTTAAAAGGTTTTCCATTCAATTTTTTTTTATTTTCTCATAAGCGGACACCTCTAATAACCGGACAAATTTCTGGGTACTATTAGGGTCCGGTTATGAGAGAATTCACTGTATATAAAACATTCTATGTCATGGCATCATAGAAGAATACGATTTAGGTTTTGACCTAGTGGCTGCTGTGGATAAATTGAGCTAATAAATAGTTTCAATATCCTACAGCATTGCAACGCACAAACATTTTAGCGGCAGAATGTACATTTAAATACCTACGTGCGTCGGTTTACATTGATCTAAAACTTGTTTTTCGTAATTTTCTAGCTCGTTCGAATTGACGAAGAAAATTATTCGTAAATAACTTTCTTTAATGACCTATCAATAAACTTAAATCAAACATGAATTATTTATAATCAGTTAAGTAAATGCGATATCTTATCAATAAAACAAGATTGATGTTAATTCATGTTAATTAGCTAATTCATCGAAGTAGGTAGATAAACGTGTAATTAAATATAAATATCTAAGATAATAATATTATAGAGAAATTTACTTCTAAATATGAATAAGCAGGTATTTGTTTATTAATAAGATATTTTATTTCGTGAATTGAATTTTGATCAACGTTTGTGCAACTATACAACTTGTGCAGTATGGCTGATAAAAATGCTGGTTTCAAATGCAATTTTCAAAAAAAATAAAACATAAATTGGGATCGACTTGATAACGTGACCTCGGTAGCGCAATGCGAAGTCCATATGGCTCTGAGGGAGCTTTGTCCAAGTTCTAGTCCCAGCTGTGCATAGAAAGTTTTTTCAATTAAAATTGAACAAAGACCAAGCACCACTAAAAACGGAGTCTGATGATCATCGGCCTTGCAAATGCAGGGATGGCCACTACATTTTTCACATTTGCTACGTAGTTTATGTAGTTAAACGTAGTTAAATGTAGTTAATGAAACAAATTGTAGCAAACTTAGTTTCAAATATCAAACGATCTCTCAGTTGGAACTTTGAAGCTTGAATTTTGAGTTAAAATGTTCAAGTTTTTATTGAAATTTTATTATTTCTCTAAATTTACTTTGTATGTATATGAAAACGTAACAATTTGTAGAAAATAAGACGTGTAGTTTATTAAATTAACTACGCGTAGTTAATGATGTAGAAAATGTAGTGTAGTTAATTCGGCCAACACTGTTCGTAGGCTTTCAAGATTTGCATGTGAAGAAGGGCAAATTTTAAAAAGAATTTATTCAAAGTTTTAAAATACATATGTAAATGCTTTTCTAATGTACCTCAACTATGCTGGAATGGCAAATCGGGTAAATTGTTTCATTTCTAATGTACCTTAACTATGCTGGAATGGTAAATCGGGTAAATTTTATTTATCTCGAGATTTCTAATAGGAAATTTTAGTTCGCGAGATTTTGTAGCCAACCCAAAGTGAGATGTAATTTTGTATGACAAGTGCAGATACTTTTGGAGGGTTTACCAGTTATATGCAAGAAGTGGTTGTTGCGAAAAAAAAAAACAATTTTGATTTTAGGTGGCAGATGCTGGGAGCTGGAATTGAATCCCTTGACCTTCGGTTAGCCGTTGCGAACAAAACTTAAATTTTGAAAATAATTTCTGACTTATCCTTTTTATTGCATTAAATTACGTAACCAGTCAAAAAATATTTATAAAAACTTTAATAATATTGGTGCTAGATACGTGCAAGCACACTTAAGTATTTGCATTCACCTTAATCATATTTGCATGCGAGAATTTTTGTAAAGCATTTAATTTTTAGAACGGGAAAGGTACGGGGCTTAAGCCAACAATTCGTTGCATCGAGGAACTGGTGAATGATTTGTGTAAGGTAAAAAATAACTAAAATTAAGGAGAACATCCGTTAAACTCAATTTAATTGATAATATTTCTAATCAGAGTTCAAAATTGAGGCATGAAAGAGCTTGATCGAATTTGCTGCATTTCGCACCACGAGAAACCATGTTTACTAGAACGTTGGTATGACCACATCTATTATATGTACATACATAAATATGAATAATTTCTGCCTGGGGTTCAGAAAATTTCTCTAAACTATAAACTCGTGGCTTTTAGTGATCATAATCAAGTGATTGATTAGCTAAGCCCTGAAGCTCTGATATATGTAGGATTGTTTTACCGAAAGGCACATCCAGAGAAACAGATATCTGCCAAAATGTATCGATGCGCTAAAGTTTCAAGAAATATTATAGGATTCAGCAGAAAAGACTTTTTATTGTGTGAGTAATAATAATAATAATGGATTTTAAGAATGCGCATAGGGAAGATTTAATTGAACTGAAAGGAATTTTTCCTCATCGTATAGTCCTGGTGTTGAATAAAACGACCATCAGTAAAACGACCGTGTAATTAGGCACACGAAACATTTAGTTAAAATAATAAAATTATAATTTAGCCGTACCAAACGCTAAGTGACAAACAAAAGTTGAAAAAAGTACGTATACGCCCTAGTGTACTTTTTTTAATAAAAAATAAGTGGTACACACTATTTCCATTAATATAAGGTTACCGATGTAAATGGTCTAAATGATCTTGATGGTATATGAATAATCCAGATCGTCTAGATGGCATGTATAGTACATGATCTAGATAGCATGATGGTCCGGTTCGAATAGTGTATATAGTCTGGACAATGTAGATAGTCTAGAAAGTACAGAAAGTCTAAATGGTCTATACCGTAAAAATCGTCTTTATACTCTAGATAATTCAAAAATGTTCAATAAATATTATTTATTTAATTATTTATTTATCTAAAAATTTTTTCAATTAAATTTATAAACTTTTTGTAATGAAGACTTCAGGGTGGCAAGACCATTCGGAGCTGTTTTTTAGTTTAAATTGGCCAATATAATATAAATGGTCTTCACTGTCGAGATGGTCTTTATGGTGTTAATAGTAGATTGTAGATATGATCACCATATGGTCTATACCATCTAGATGGTTTAAATGGTCTACAAAGCATAGATGGTCTAAATATTTAAGATGGTCTTGAAAATGTAAATGATCTAGATGGTCTTTATTATCTTTATGTTCTAGACCGTTAAGTGGGTTTAAAATCACCGGTGGAGTGATTTTAAACGGTAGAACGGTGGGAGATGAAAATGGTGAATTAACCTTTTTGGGTTCTATGGGTAAGTCAGTTAATGATTATTGTTGTTGTTCGGTGGATTTTCTAAATTGTATAAAAAAGTTCTCTGTTTTGCCCAAACCATACTCTGATCATATGCCGCTTCGCATTGAAATCTCCATAGAAAATACGAGCATTGCAAAAAATGTAATTTTACCAAAAAAGTTTATCTGGCATCCAAGTATGTTTCATGAGTACCAAATTAAACTGGACCAGCTTGTTAATTTGAATGAATATAACAGTCTTACAAATATTAATATTCAAACCGACAATTTAAAACATAAAATTTTGAGTTCTAGTAATTTTAGAAATGTATCTTACCAATATGATCCCAAAAATGAATGGTTTGACGCTCAGTGCTCAAACGCTAGGCGAAAAATGTTTAGTTGCTTAAGAGTGTATCAGAAATACAAAATCGAATCGCTGAGGTTAAGAAATAATGAAAGTGCTAAACATTTTAAGAGAATTTGTAGGGAAAGAAAACTTGAATATAAAAACGCTCTGCTTAATAAGCTTAGTTATATAAGAAACTCTAAGGATTGGTGGGCCTTAGCTAATTCTCTTAAAAAGAAAAAAATAATTGTTGGCTCTAACTTATCCGTAGACTGTTTCAAAGATTATTTTTGTAGTCTTTTGTCATCGGAAAACAATGCAGATTTGCAAATTCAACAACTTCCGAGCGTGATAAATGCAGCTCTTGATTCAAAGTTTTCATTAACAGAATTGTGTTTTGTGTTATCCGATTTAAAAGACAATAAATCTCCAGGTTTAGACCGAATTCCTTTCGAGTTTTATAAAAACGCACCCCTTAGTTTCATTAATGAGATTTTGCTACTTTTTAATAATATCTTTGAAACTGAACAGATTCCAACTTCGTTTCGTCAGTCGGTAATTGTTCCAATTTTTAAAAAAGGCGACCTAAATGAAGTTGTTAACTATCGTGGTTTATCTCTGTCGGATACTCTTTATAAGCTTTTTACTAGCTTACTTCTAAATCGCATCAATGGATGGCTGGAAGAAAATCATGTGTTAAATGAGTATCAAGCCGGTTTTCGTAAAGGTTACTCGACCGTTGACAATGTTTTCAACCTGAACAGCATTGTTTACTTAAAATTTAAACAAAACAAGAAGGTTTTCACTTTTTTTGTTGATTTTAAGTCGGCATTTGACACGATTCCAAGAAATGCTCTTTTATTTAAATTGCTATCCATTGGATTGTCAAACAAAATTGTAAGGCTTTTGAAAATGCTATATAGTGATACTGAGTCAGCAGTATGGGATGGTTCCTCATGTTCTAACTTTTTTAATGTCAGCCAAGGTGCAAAGCAAGGCTGTAAGCTAAGCCCAACTTTGTTCGCAATCTATTTAAACGATTTAAATAGCGTATTGCCAAAAAACACACCCAACTATATGTTGCACCTCGAAACTGGGATCAATAAAATGTTTATATTCACTATCAGCTTACATTTTGAGTATATACGGAAAGTTTTTAGCTATCCAAGAAACCGACTCCCAAAAAGGTTAGCAGAGGAAACAATACAAAAGTCAACATTCTGGGTTAATGATTGGGTCAAAATTTTTGAGGATGCTGGAAAAGAATTGAACTTTTATTCTCAAAATACTGATTGGAACATGAAACATAAAAACGTAATTGAAACTTTAATAAGTAAGTCTTGGGAAAAAAATGTAGAAATGGCACGAATGTCACAGTTTCATGATGAATACTGTCGCCTTGAATATCCGAAAAACGAGTTTTATTTTAATGACGGGTTGCGAGCTAAAGCCATTTCATTGATTTTTAAGGCAAGAGGCGGGCTTCTTAATATAAATGCTCGGGCATTTAAAGAAAACACAAATGGAATTTGCTCAATTTGTAACTTGGACCAAGCTGAAAATACTTTTTACCTTGTGGCAATCTGCCCAATTTATAAAAGAATTAGATCTTTCTACTTCGGGAAAGAAATTTTAACAAAAGAAGAGTTTTACATTAAAATGAATGGCCAAAACTACACAACCTTTTATTTGTATCTCTTAGAGGTTTTGAAATATAGAAACTTAATTATTTATGAGTACTTCTAATAAACAATAAATATTGATATATATATATAAATGTATGTATGTAAATAAAATTTCATATTAAATATAAACATAAATAAAAACAAAATGAAATAAACATTGTAATAAACCAAAAAACAATAATTTTATAGCATTTGCCAATCTGACAGACAACAATATTGTTAATGTCATATTATTTTGTTTATTATATATTATCTCTTTTTTATTATATAAAGTCAATATAAAGATTTAAAATTTTGAATTCTTTTAAGATTTATTATATCATTAAGATTATTATATTGTTTTTGTATCTAATTTCTGAAAAATAAAATATATTATTATTATTATTATTATTATTATTATTATTATTATTATTATTATTATTATTATTATTATTATTATTATTATTATTATTATAGTCTAGGAAGTCTAAATTGTCCCGTTCGTTTAAAATTTCTAGATGGTTTATATAGTCTAGAATCTATAAAGACTAAATGGTGTAGATAGTCTAGTTGATCTAAGTATAGTCTAGATGGTTTACTTGACCTTGGTAGTCAAAATGGTCCGGATACTTTATATGACTCAACTGATGAGTCCAAGTGAGATCGCCGGGACGAAACGCCAATTTTTGTAGGACTTATTAGTATTTCAGTAGTAAAGTATATAGAATTTTTATTATTAAAAAAACCTTCTTTTATATGAATTAAATGGTTAAGATTGTCCATATAAAAGTCTAAAGGGATATTAAGATATTTTACATGGTCAAGAAAAATTAGATGAAGGGACTAGTTTGTAGTAGTAAATTAAACCAGAGTTAGTGAACTCAGTGCAGCAAAGAATGCATGCCGATCGATCTAATAAATTCGAAAAAACTCAACTGTTCAGTAAATCCATCGATTGGGTTTAACTTTAAGCACGTACTGCAAAACTGAGCCTTGGAAATCTAAGTGGTCTTGATAGTCTTAATAGTACAGATATTTCTAAAAGTATTAATGGTCTACAAAGTCAAGATTATCTAGATTTTATAAGATATCAAACTGGTCTGGTCTAGATAGCATATGTATGTACAATGTACATATATGGTCTCGAAAATTTAGATGTTCTAGATTTTCTAGATGGTATACATAAAATCCAGATTGTTTACATGACCTAAGTTTAGTCTTGATGGCCTTGATGGTCTAGGAAGTCTTAACTGTCCCGATGATTTAGAAATTATAGATGGTCTAGATTAAAGATCTAGATGGTCTAGATAGTTTGGATATTCATAGAAAATCAACATTGTCTAAAAAGTCTATGTGTTCTGATAGTCTAGTTAGTTCAGATGATGCCGATTGGTATAGATGGTTTAAACGGTTTTGATATTCTAGATGCTTCAGTTCAGATGTTTCAAATGATCAAGCTATAGTTAAGACAGTCTTAATAATCTTAATTGTGCAGTTGGCCAAGATGAAGATCACGAAGCCTTAGATCCAAGAAAAGAATTAAAGCTTAATACTTAGTATAGTATCATTAATAGTATCATTAATACTTGTTAAACTGAAATGAACGGGAATTCTATAACATTTACATGTTTGTACAATTTTAACTAAGTAAAATCATTAAAACCTTCACTTCTTGGCTTGCTAACAGACATACATATATATGTACATCTTCTTCTGTTTTTCTGAAAGTTATATAGATTCACGTCTCTGAACCGGAAATCAATTAACCTATCTCGGCATACTGTGGTTGGGGGCAGGCTTGTCATGATTGTGCGATTTATCGCCAAACAGGCAATTTAGAATTTCATTTGGCGACACGAAAATCGGATTGGCGATGTACCATCAAAAAGGCGATATTTTTAGATTTTGGCGATTTGAAATTTGATATGGAAAAGGTCCAATTGATACATACATTGAATTTATTAAAGAAGACTAGGTAAACAAAGGCGTATTTTTTTCTTTAATTTTAAGTTTTTGAATTGTTTTGTAATAGTTTTTTTTAATGAAAGGTTTTTTTTTATGTAAAAACTACAAATTGTAAAATTTTATATCATTTTTGAATTTGATGATTTATTGGATGGATAATTTCGAAATTTGGCGATTTTTTGGCGACTTAGGTTAGGTTAGGTTATAAGGGGTGTGCACAGCATGAAGCTGTTGCGTACACGGGGGCCTACTGGTCCATTGTGATCCCCTGTAAAAGTTAGCATCGATGCTCCTCAATTTTGCCGATTAGCGTAGACTGGCTCGTTAACGAACCAGCCTGTGCTATCTATAAATTTCCTCATGTTTGCCATTGAGACCTGTGCTAGATCATCCAGCTCTCCAACAAACCTGTTTCCGAAATGACGGAGTCGGCCGGTTTGGAGGTTCGGACAGTCACAGAGCAGGTGTTTAATGGTTTCTATTTCCTCCTCCTCTTGACAGCTCCTACAAAAATCGGGTGCAAATGCCCCTATCCTGTTAGCCATTGTGCCAATGGCGCAATGACCTGTTAGTACACCTATCAAGGTTTTAATGTTCTTTTTACTCAGCGATAGAATATACCGAGTTTCCTTTTCATTTGTGTTAGGCCATAAACTTCTAGAGATTGCGCAATCGTCCCTGGATTTCCAGGAGTTATTGATTTCCTCTTTTAGTTTAAGGTCTATCTTCCTCTTGAGTACCCCAATCGGGACGAGTGGTCCCCTAACTGAATGGTCGCTACTACTTGTGTCTGCTTCTGACCCTTTCCTGGCTAGTTCATCTGCTATATCATTCCCTTCTATATTGCTATGTCCAGGAACCCAGCAGAGCTTTACCTGGTTAGTGTGGCAGATTTTATTTAGTTCCTTCCTACAGTTTAAAACTGCTTTTGATCTTATGGTCTCACTGGCTAAGGCTTTGATAGCGGCCTGGCTGTCCACGAAAAAAGTAATCTCCGAAGAGCTTAGCTTTTCGTGATGTGCCAATTCAGCTGCTTTTCCAATGGCAAAGATCTCGGCCTGAAAGACACTACAGTCAGCTGGGAGTTTATATAACACTCTGATGTTGAGTGATTGGCAAAACACTCCCGCACCTGTTCCTGTTTCCATTTTTGAACCGTCAGTGTAGAAAGGGATACCCTGTTTACTTATAAGTGAATTAGGATCCCAATCCTGTCTTTCTGGTATGAAAATAGAAAATTTCCTATCGAAATCTAGTAAAGGGGGGATGTAGTCGGTGGTCTCCATCAGTCCTGGAATCGTGTCATATCTTTGTAAGATTGACCCGTGTCCATAAGTGCTGTGCCTCCAAAAACTCAGTTCTCTTAAACGAATTGCAGTTTTGGCTGCCGTGCATCTTATGAACTCATCCAGAGCCGGGAGGTCCAAGATCACCTCCAACCCAGCTTGTGGTGTGGATCTTTGAGCCCCTGTTATTCCTATACAGGCTAGTCTCTGTACCTTATTCAGATTCTTGAGATAGCTTGATTTTTCTACCGCCTTCCACCATACAATAGAGCCATAGGTAAGAATGGGTCTGACAATCGCTGTGTACATCCATTGGATGACTTGCGGTCGCATACCCCAACGTACACCGAAGGTCTTTTTGCATGTGTAGAATGCACATAGTGCTTTTTTCATTCTCTCCTCAGTATTACGCTTCCATGTAAGCTTGGAGTCAAGGATTACTCCTAGAAATTTAGCTTCCTTTGAAAGTTTTAGAGGAATACCATTTAGTTTGGGAGGGTTGAAGCCCTCCAGTTTCCGTTTCTTCGTGAACAAAACTAGCTCTGTCTTGGTGGGGTTGACCCCGAGACCGTTCTTAGTTGCCCAAGAAGATAAATCCTTTAATGCATTTTCCATAATGTTTTCGATGATGGTAAGAAACTTGCCTGATACCAAAACCACTATGTCATCTGCATATGCTACGATTTTAATGCCCTGATCTTTGAACTTTGTGAGAATTTTGTTGACTACGAGGATCCAGAGCAGGGGTGAGATGACTCCTCCCTGTGGTGTGCCTCTAGTAACTGTTTTCTCGATAGTGCTAACTCCTAATTGAGAGTTGATAATTCTGCCATTTAACATGGTGAAGATCCAATCGACAATGACAGATTCAACTCCAACCTCAGCTAAGGCAGTTTTGATTGATTCCGTTTTAACGTTATTAAACGCACCCTCGATATCAAGAAATGCTGCCAGGGTATATTCTTTATGTTCAAGACTTTTCTCAATATGTGAAACTACTTCATGCAGAGCAGTCTCCACTGATTTACCTTTAAGGTAAGCGTGTTGGTAGTTGCACAAATTGTTTTCGTTGAGAAGTTCTCTAACATGTAGATCAATTATCCTCTCTAGTGTCTTAAGGAGAAACGAAGAGAGACTTATTGGTCTATAATCCTGAGCGGTCGAGTGAGTCGGTTTCCCTGCTTTTGGGATAAAGACTACCTTGACCTTTTTCCAGCTATTAGGGACGTATCTAAGTTTGATACAACTTATGAAGATTACCCTAAGCCACGGAGTTATTACTTTGAGAGCATTTTGAAGAAGAGCTGGAAAAATCTCGTCTGGTCCCGCTGATTTATAGGGTTTGAACGAGTTTATTGCCCAGATAATCTTCTGCTCAGTAATAACCTGATTGAGTTCTAAATTCGATTCCGTGTGAGTAAAATCCAGCGTGTTCGAATGCGAGCAATCAGAACTTTCTGGGTTTTTACAACCGGGGAAATGAGTTTCCATGAAGAGTTCAAGCGTTTCTAGGCTCGAGTTCGACCATGATCCATCAGGGTGTTTTATGTACCCCAGGATCGTGGGATTAAGGGCCAGGGTTCTACGGAGCCTCGCCGCCTCGCTTGTTTTTTCAATGGATTCACAATGTTTAGCCCACGAATCCTTTTTGGCCTTCCTTAACTCTTTGGTGTAGATGTTAAGTGCGGCTCTATAAGACTTTAAGTCCTCTTCTAATTTACTCAGTTTAGCTTTATTGAAAAGTTTTCTAACCTCTGTTCTACGTTTCTTTAGTACACCATTCCACCAGGGTGGGTTAGTGGAATTATTGGAACGAGATAAAGGGCAGTGTTTTTCAAAAGACATTCTCATTTTGCTAGACAAGTTTTGGACAACAGTGTCAATGGTTGAAATACTTAGACTTGTATTGTCCTCTGGTGGATCAATACAGTCTTTCAGCCATTTTTCGTACTCTGTCCAATTCGTTCTAGTTGGGTTCCTGTAAGGTTTCTTTTCAGTAAAGTTCCTGTCTATAGAGAAGAGTATCCTAAAGTGATCCGAAAAAGATTCTTTAGGTGAGACTCTCCAGTCTTCAACTGAAATTTTACTATTATTGCTAATAAGAGTCAAATCTATGATTTCCTCCCTGTTTTTGTTTCGAAAGGTAGGGTGATTGCCCCTATTACATAACGATAAATTAGAACAGAGAATATATTCAAAAATTGACTCACCCCTTTTATTGATGTCCTTTGAGCCCCATTGAGTGTGGTGAGCGTTGGCATCACATCCTACCACCAAAGGTGTATCGCTTGCTGTGGCATGGACCACCAGATCGCGGACTGTTTTTGATGGTGGGCTCTCCTCCTCGTACGGCATGTACGTCGACGCTAGAATGAAGTTTCCTTCATTCGATTCGACGCTGATTGCCGTGTTGTCCTTGTTGCTGTACCTAGATAGGAAGAAAGCGTTAATTGATTTTTTCACTAGGATACAACTTCTTATATCACCTTCATCTGACGTGGAATGGAAAAGGTTGTAGTGTTTTGACCTCAACCCACGGATTCGGTTTTTGCCTAACCATGGTTCCTGGATCAAGGCCACATCCACGTTCTCGTGAGACATGTAGAGCGTAAGGTCGTACGTTGCTGCTTTAGCGTGGTGCAGGTTTATTTGCACCACTTGCAGCTTTTGACTCCCCTTTGCCTTCATGCCTCTTAACCTTTACGGTTCCGAGACCATACCTCAACACGTCTTTCCTTTCTCTGAGCAGAAGGTCAGATTTCTTGTCTGCCACAAACAAGAGGTCCTTCCCTTCGCCACCATGACTCTTTCTTGAGTGTTGGAGCTTCCATTCTAAAATGGGAAGCTCTTTGTTCTGCTTCGCCAACAGCTTAATAATGGCTGCGTCCTCATGTTCTGCAGGAGGGGGGATCCAGATACTAAACTGCTGTCGGAGTGGTAGAGCTGCGGCGGGTAGAACTTCAAGGGAGGAACCTTCCCATAGTTCGTCAATGTTGGCGATTGTATGGTACAGGAACTCCCGTGATTTCTGGTCACCGCAGCAGACCACCTTAACTCCTCGCCGCCATCCGGCACCATCAAAGATATAGTCCTCAGAACTATCGTTCTCTGATGCCGCCATCATAGCTTTAAGGATCTCATTTTCCACAAGAAGCCAGTTTTTTGCCGAGATTTTCCCATCTGGGTCGTCACGGCTTATTATGGCGATTTGTAGGTCAATCGGGGTGGTGTCGAAGCTGCTGGTTCTCTGTTTCTTAGCACCGTCTTGCTTGACTGTCTCCTCCGATCTTTGTCTCTTGGACGTTCCTGGTTTCGTTCCAGAAGATGTGCTTGCCGGTGCTTGGTCTTTCCTAGCGTTGGCTTGCTGTTTCTTGCTGGAAGTCGCCTGAACTTTACCTTTGTCGTTCCGAGCGGTCGAGTTATTGCCAGCCTGTTCACGGTTTGCCTTTTTAGAGGCAGACCTAGATTTGGCAGCATCTACTCCTTTGCTCTCCGACTCTTTGGTGTTCCCTTGATCTGTTATTCCCCTGGGTGCAGTGGCAGTCTCTGCCAGCTGCCGCTCAAAGTTCCTAACTAGCTTCTTATGCTTTTTTAGGAGAGCCTTATCTCTCGAACTGAGCGTCGCAGGGTCTTTCAACTCGGTCGTTTTCACGAATCTTTTGGAGGATCTGTAGTTGCTGCGTTGCCTCGAAGCTTTGAGGGGTGCAGCAGACTTCAGCATAGTCTCTTCTTGACTCGGTTCCATCAGTAGCTCGTCCTCGGTTTGACTACCTATGGAAGGAGGTCTGTCCGAGGTCTCCGTACCTTTGATAGTTAAACCATCTATGTCGGGAAGGAGATCCACTGAGAGAATGACCGGTTGTCTTTTTAGCTCTCGTTTTTCTTTCTCTGAGTTTACTTTTGTCACTGGCGACTTAGCTTCTTGCGAAGCCAAGCCCTCGCCGACAGCCGTGACTTCTGCCGACACTTGAACGTATATCCCCGTTCGATTTTCTTCATTTTGTAAACTTTTATCCATATTTCCTTTTATCGATAAGTCGATTTGGCGACTTAACTTTTACATTTGGTGGTTCAGCTTTTTCAAACCTGACAATCCTGTGGGGGAGTGTAATGATGATTCCACAAATTCGTCTCAATAATTCTTTTTCTTATACAGGTCAAACAAGTTATGGTATATCAAAACGGCGCAATCAAGCGCTAATTGGGTCATGGAGCTAGGCTACCTACCTATGTATGTATTTTAAATGGTGCGAAAGCAATTATTGTATTCTCTCCATAATAAGTGTGTTATCATACAAAACCACTTTTTAAATTGCAATTGATTCTAGACTAACTTTAAATCTTTCATACACTTTCTTTATATGTGTCCAATGAATATTTGGCTTATTAATCGAATACGGAGAAAAAATAGAGAAGTCAATATAAGTATGTACTTATATGTGGCTAATAAAAATGCTAGTTGATAAAGTTCAAATAGCTATATAATTCTAGTTTATAAAAACTTTATAGTAGTAGCTCGGTCAGTAAAAAGTGGTTATTCTTTAATTGAAAACCTTAACATTATTTTTAAGGGTTGGGATCATTATTCTGTAAGTGCCAAAATTCGGTTTACAAAATTCTGTATTCCGAAATTCTGTATTTCAAAATTTTATAAATCTGTATTCCAAAATTCTTTTTTTCAAATTTCTGTGTTTTAAAATTCTGTAAATTATAATTGTTGTGATAGTGAAAAAAGTTCATTATCAAAACAATTTTGATATTCAGCATTTTTTTTACTAAAAATTGTTTATACTTACTAAGTTTTCACTAGAGTCCAAATTAATTTATTTCAACATTTTCAGAAATAGTGTGTTCATCTCAAGTTTGTAATTCTTTTGCACAGCTGATGGTAAAACTCAAGAATTCACTTTGATATTGATTGCATATACGGATTTGTTGTTTTTTTTTCTATTTCCATTTGATAACTTAATGTAGCATGTAGGAGCGATTATTGGTTATTTTAAGTTCGACTTTAAACAACGGATTTGTTGAAAACCAAAAGTAATTTTCATGTTAATTATGTGGTTGTGGTTCACAAAATATAATTTCAAGATATTTTATTACTTAATATAATTGTTGGCAAAATTTTTTGATATAAAAAAAAACACGAGAAGAAAAGTTGCACAAAGGCGGTTCATATTTAAAAATATAAGATAAATTAAAAGACAAACATTATTATCCATACAATATTTACAATTTTCTAGAATTTTGATACACAGAATTTTGGAATACGGGCTAATAGATTTACAGAATAATGAAATACAGAATTATGTTCATACAGAATTTTTAATCTATATTCTATTTACAGAATTTTGGTTGATAACCAATCCAAGAATGCCATGGATTTTTGTATATATGTATATTATTATGTTCAAGCTTAAATTGTGTAATTCTTAGAAGAAAAACTTGTAGTAAAATTCCAGGATCCATAAAATATCCAATGTTGTCCAAGTATTTGGATTTGTAGTTTATTTAATTTTTAATAGTAAATAGTTATATAGTGTGGAGCTTTTACCTTTATTTATGAATGTTTATTTATTTTTCAATGCTGCCTTATTTTGTAGAACCTAAATTAAATATCTGTTTAAGACTATTAAAAACGTCTGTTTCTAAAACAATATCTAGGTGAAGGTACTTTCCACATGCTAAATAAAAATTCTCTCATAAAACGTAACATGTCCATGGCTATACTTACTATTCTTATTTCCATCATTCATCCAGCCAAATAAAATATCGCTTTATCATGATACTGTTCTTCCAACTTTATTTATATAGATACTTATCCTCCTTCAAGGCTATTTCCAAAAATATAAATAGAAAAAAAAGCAATCCATAAAGTAAAAAAATGCAAATGCCAATCTTCTTGTTTTATATTCACACTCATTTCTATTTTTCTTTTTTTTCATCTTCAATTTATGTATGTAGGTAGATATATTTAGCTAAAAAAATTTACATTTATTGTAATTTTCCTAAGGATAATTCTATATAATCTCATTATCAGCCATTTTAATGGATGCGTCAAAAATATATATAATTTGTATTTATTTTATAAAACGTTTTTTTTTTTAATTTTTATTTTATGATGTGCTCGTACTCGAAAGCTCCGCAATTATTTTTTAGTTTTAGTCCTTATTTCCTTCAGTCTTAGATATTCGCACAACATTTTTTCGTTTTGTTTCAGCACATTCCTTTAAGTTTGTCCTTAAGTTTGCCCCAAAAAATATAATGAGGTTCCAAAAGTGTATATATGTATAGTTCAAACCTATATTGTGATTGAATGCAAAAAAAAAAAAAAAAAAAAAACGAATTATTATTTTTACAATATAAAAACTCCAATAAAAAGATATTTAGAGGAGACTTGATACTCAGGTGTAAATTAAATCGCCCAATCTTTAAAAAGAACAATTTTTTTTTAATTAACATTACTTCAACAAATTATATACATAAGATGATTTTTCTTTTTTAAATATTTGTTTCTTTGACAATAGCATGGATTGCCTGGCCTTTTTATTTTTCTCTATATATATTGATTTCAGGAAGCAATATTGAAAAAGAAATTAAAATTTTGTTTTAATAAAGACTGTAAATTGAAGATATGTTATTCCTAGTTAAAACTTACTTTGCAAACAATTTAAGCAATTCATAAAAAATTTGCCCCGTAAGTGAGTTCATTCTAGATAATGCTAATACTCAAGCATAATCTTTAATATCCTAGTTTCGGAGTTGAGGCCGAGTTAACTTCTTAAAAATGTTTCTCAGTCAATTTAGGCACAGTTTTCCAACGCGGAATCATCCCAGTTTGTCTAGTTAACTTCTTTAAAATCTTTTTCAGTCAATTAACATGGCTATTCTGGCATTCTGTGGGCTCACAAGTCACAAGCCACAAGCTCTTGTGAGAATGATTTCTTGTGAGGTTGTTGTGATTCGATAACATTTCCGGTATTCTCAGTAAGTCCTCACAAGAAACCTGACAAAAAATTAACCACAGCAAGGTGAGTTTTTTATTAATTGTTAAGTTCTGAGCTTTTGTTTAACGGGCCCCTTTCTTTGTGATTATGAAATGTAAAACTTGTGAGTTGTGAATTTAGACAGTTCTTGACGGTGCTACCAGAATATAAAAAACTCAAAAAAAAATGTATCTCACCTTTGTTGTTTAACTTATGAGGTATTAGTGAGATTTGCCATAATAAGACTTTTAGATCCCGAGTTAATTTGGTAAGTCAACTCTGGATATTAAAAGGCGTGTTTTTTTCCAAGCCCGAAGGCTTGGATGATTGGATGAAAAAATCGATTCGGGGATAAATAATTTACATGTTAAATGCAACAACAACTGACCCCCAATGGGTTTAGCTAAACCTAGATAATTTACGGGGCTTAACTTTAGCACGGAGAAAAACTGTATTATCGGCGGGAATTACATACTTATTAACGATAGTTTGTATGGAAACTCCATTTTTTTTTCTGTAATGGCGTCGCTAATCCCCGATATCGTTTTTTTCAACCACTTACCTCCGGGATTGGAAAAAAACACACCTAAAATATCTTTATTTCAGAACACTATCGAAAAAGAGTGAGCGACACAATATGTTTTTTTTCTTATGTTCTCTACCTCGGGGTAACCTGGAGAATTCCAATCAATTCTCAAAAAACTCGGAGCTGCTCTGGTTTTTATTTTACATCGAACGCTTCTGTGCTACAAGTTTAACAATCAATTTTATTCGTTAATTTCCCTTTTTTATAGAGTATTGTATATTTTGGCATTTCGCCGTTAATTACATGAAACAAATAAATAACAACATTATCATCAAACTATCTCATATTTACCAAGAAATTTGTCATCAAATTTTGATAGCTCTGAATTCTCTCCCCATGAAAAAACCGAATCGAATATAGAGCTAAAAAAGTGCTACATAAAGCCAGTTCAGGCCGCCCTAGGGCTGACATCGAACAAACCTAATGGAATTCGACCTTTTCATAGTGCCGCCCTCTCTGTTTCGATAGTGAAAGTGCGTTTCTGTAGGTTCGCACTTTGATTTCGATAGATTTTTGATAGCTAAAAAAGGGGTGTTTTTTTGCAAGCCCGAGGGGAATTGTTTGGGATTAGAGATGCCATCACAGAAACAAAATGGAGTTTTCATACAAACTATCGATAACAAGTATGTTATTCACGCCGGTAATACAGTTTTTCGGCGCGCTTAAGTAAAGTCCCGAGAATTCTCTAGGATTAGCTAAGCCCGCAGGGGATTAGATGTTGTTACATTTAACATGTAAACTGTTTAGCACCGACGCGACGTCCTTTTTTACATCCAATTCCCCGCAAAAAAACACGCTTAATAAATGTTAATCCTGCATTGAAAAACTGCTTATAAGTTAACTCCGATTCAATTTATTTTCTGGATTAACTTACTCTGGTGTTACTCAGAGTAAACTCATTCACTAAAACTGAACTCTAGGCTACCAAAGTATTTTTGGTATTTTCTTATTAATTTTTGCATTCATTATTTTTAATCAGACATACGTAGTGAATTGTTTTTATTTTAAATATTGACAAGTTGTGTTTATTGAATGTTGGTCTCATATTTCTCAAAACAACTTAAGCTTTATCAAGTTCTACATAGATTGTACTTGATTGTAAAAATTTAAAATTTAAAATAAAGATGGGTGGTTTATTTTGCACCTAAGTATAAGAACTATTACTTTCCTTTATTATTGTTGATGGTAACCAATTGCATATCTGGATATAGCAATGATCTCAATCCTTCTCACCCAGACAAGACCATGATGACAACTTTTTCAACAGGCATCATCACATGCAGATTGGGTGCTCGTGATGGCTTCTTCAATTTCCTCCAGCTCATCGATATCATCGAAACTCCTTTGCCTTCTTGCAGTCTTCTTATTCTTAACAGCGACAACTACTGCACCGATAGCTGAATCTTCGCAGACATTCATTTGAATTCCATTACCAGAATTACTATTGTCTCGTGTGACCTCGACTTCTCCTTCGAAGGAACTAGTTAAACTTTCACCACGCGACGACGATCGAATACTACTCACTCGCAATGCCTCCCGTCGCATACTCGCCGAGCTAGAAGTGCTGAGATTTGTGGAGTTCGTATGGAAAGTACCTTTCCGCATGCCATCCAGCGATTTAAGGGCCACCCTTCTGCTGCTGCGGCATCCTAGTAATCTTAGAAAACCATTACGGAATTTTGATGACATCAAATTATAGAGAATCGGATTCAGTGCCGAATTCAAGTACAACATAATTCGGCAAAAATATAAAAGATTGTAATACCCTTCGATCCCCAGGGCGAGAATACTTTCCGGTGGCATTAGGATTATCCAGAGTGTAAAGGCGCGAAACGGCAGCAGACACAGAAAGAAGCTTAGCACAACGGCGACAAGCATGAAAATAACTTGTTTGCGGTATTTCAGGACGTTAGTTCGATGAGAGTGGGGTTGATTTGGGTGATGATGTTGATTTTGATGTTGATGCGGATGTGGTTTCTTTGATGCTGATGGTTGAGGTGGCGGTGGTGGTTGACTGTGGTGTTGTATTATTACTCCGGGATTACCCATAAGATTCCAAGCAATGATGGTATATAAAATAAGTAGGATGACAAATGGAAGCAGAAAGAACAACGTAATGCTTCCGATGAAATAAAATTCTGTCCAAAAAGTGTCGGCAGATGTGAGGCAAACGGCGACTTCCGATCCATCAAAATAAGTCTCCATTTGGTATGAGGCTATTAGCAATATTGGGCTGGTTTTTTCGTTTTTTTTTGTTTTTGTGCGTGTGAAATTGGTTTGATTTTTTTTTTTAATTTTATTTAATCAATATTTTGCAAGGAAAATAATCGTGTGTATCTACAACTCTTCGCATAGTAAACAATGTGATGAAATAAACGGAATTTTTAATAGACGTCAGCTTTATTAATTTGGCTTTTGAAATGTTTGTTATATCTATAGAAGTGTAATCTGAATCAATTTAATACAGTTTGCTATAAACAAATATATTTTATGTACAGCATAACCTAGATTGTAAAATCCTGTAAAAATTATATAATCAAGAATCAACGTTTGTAATGAATATATATGCGAACAAAAATGGCTCTCAATTTATAATCCTGTTCTAGTAGCTTGTGCAGTTATAGGTATATAATTTCGTTAAACTTATCATAAATAATTTTTGCTCTTCAACAACAACAATGATGTTTTTTTTAGTTTGATAAGATTTTCGATTAACACTTTTTATTGACATTTAACTTCCCAATCCAATTATTATAAATTAATTAGTATGTAAGACCTTAGACATTCTAAAACAAGTTTTTTTTTAAAGAATCTAGGACAATTACCCCATATCTTTTTGTTTCCTTTTTTATTTTTTTATACGAGCGGATCCGTTCGAACGTTGTATCGCTCTATATTACATAGAAACTTTACTATTTTTTTAATATTTTTTGTTTTAGATATACCTAGTTAATCTTCACAAAAAAATAATAAAAGAGTTTTTCTCAGAATAATAATAATCAATATTTTTAAAGGAAAATATTCGTGTGTAATTTTTTCAACTAAACTGCAACAACAACCTCCAACAAAATTCAAATATAATGAAAATGTATATCTTGCTTTAGTTTAAAGACAGGTTCCGCAGGTCATTTAAATAATTTAATCTTTTAAGAAATTTTTAATTAAAAAAAATCTCAGATATAATATAATAAAAACGGGCGTGGTAGTATAGTAGGCGGATTAAAAAAAAAAGTTTTACATTTTATTCTTTATGTTCAAAAGAACTTACAAATATTCAACTGTCTAGGGACTTAAAATAGGATGATAATTTGAAAATAAAAGTGGGCGTGGCAGTGGGTGTTAAAACAAGTCATGCCTCAATATTAATAGATATAAGTTACAAAATACCTAAAATGGCAATGTATGTTATGACTCATAACTTCTATGAGTGAAAAGTGCATATAAAGCCTTTAATCCATTTTTAAAAATAAAGCAACTTTTCGAGTATCCTACGAGTGTTTTTGCCGAAAACTGTTGACCAAACTTTATTTCCATTAATATTGAATCATACACGCCTTTTGCAGTTGAAAATTCATTTAATTATTTAATTTTTTTTTAACTTAGCTAGAGCCTGCCTCAGCGCCACCTATTGAGTATTTTTGTCAAACTACAAAATTTAAATTTTCAACAAAAAAACTTTGGTATGTACTTGATTTAGAGAAGGATGACTTAAAATTGAAATAAAACAGAACCAAAATTTTGAATATCCATGAAATTGGCTTTATTTGATAGATAATTGTATGGCATTAATATTGAAATATGATTTTCTTCACGACCACCAGATGTCGCTTTTTTCTTAAGTCAAAGGTCGAAGTAATTTAAATGCTTCTGTACATCAAATATCAAGAAATGTAACGGTTAAGGCAATATTTTGACATTTTAAAAATTCTTCCCCACCACCAGATATTGGTTTTTTTAATGTCAAAATGATTAAAATCTCGTCCATAGAACTTGCAATGTCGTAATCTGGAGATCCAATTTTCACATCACGATTTGCAGCAATAAAAGATAGAATGTGGGCTTGCATGTTTCAATTGTTTCTGTGGTTTATCGACGTAGACATGCGACCTTACATATAGTCAGAAAAAATAATCTATTGGCGTCAAATCGCACGAACACGAAGTAGCTAAATAACAGGCCCATTTCGTGAAATCGATCGTCAAATGGTTCTTGCAATAAATTAATTGTTTGTATCGCATGTGACATAAAGTGCGATCCTACTGGAATCACATTTCTGCAAATGAATGCCTTTCAATTGAAACAAGGAAAATTTCTCTTTCATTTCTCGAATGTACCGCTCATCATTGACAGTATCGTCACAGAAAACAGTTAAGTCAATTTAAAGTTATCCACTTCAGCATTTATAAGAAAAATGGGTGTGTCAGTAGGTGGACTTAAACAAATTACAAAATTGCTTCAGGTTTAACAGAATTCATGGGACGTTAAGTAAGGAGAAATCTCAAATAAAAGAAAAGTGGGCGTGGTAGTAGCGCATTTTCAAATAAAAACACACATGCAATTATTTTGGCTCAATAGAGATTTATTATAAATTTTCAGCCTTTTAAGAAAGTTGGGAAAGTATAAAATTCTAATATACGTACAATGGGCGTAGTTGTGGGCAGGAAGGAGAACGTATTCCATGCTTTAAGGGACCGAGCCATTAAATCAGTTGCTTGCGTTGCGTCGACGCATACATTTGAGAGCTCGATTAAATATAGACGTTCTTATGAAAAGTAGTCAATTGACCAAAAGTTAATTAAATGCAGTACTTTCCAACTGGCTTTTAGTCTTTTAGTCAGTTGAAAGCCTCACTATCAACTTCCTTGGTTTTGGTTTTAGTCCATAAGTCTTTTAACTGCAAGTAATTAACTGCAAGTCATTTCATAGTTTAAATATGCTTGTATGCAGTGCAGTTCTGTAACTCCCGCATCGATAAAATTGGTCGAGAAACGTTGAAAAATGGAACAAAACTCATACAATTTGTTTCAATTTTCATTGTTTCTCGACAAAATTAGTCGATTCGAGAGTTACAGAACGTGGGCACTGGTCTCCTTTAAGATTTCATAACTTTTCACGGGTGACTTGTTACACACAGGTTGCTTGTATGTAGAAGTCAATTTATTATTTTAAACATTTTAAACAAAATGTTAAAACTTAAATGAATCTAAAATATTCTTTTTCTAAAAGCGTTATAAATATACCTGTATATGTTGGTATACGCATCAGTATCAACTTACTTGCTAAAAAAGCTCTGAAGATTTATCTTAAAACTTTAGAAAAAAACAGTGTATATTTGCTTTCAAGATTAATATTTTATCTATATAGTGCCATAAAATGTAAAGTTCAAACCAAAAACTTATACCTATAGTTTTTATCATTGAACTTTTTTCCACAATGAAAAATAATACCAAAGATTTTATTTTTGTTTACATCATCCCTATATTCAATAGTTCAGCCTTTTTATGACCTAGCTAACACGCTCGAATTTCAATTTGACCATAAGTTCCCTTATCACACAAGTGACAGAAGCGGGGTGGAGAGCGTGAAAAAGTTCTTTAATTTTGAAGTGACCTTAGATAAACAAAAAAAAGTAAAACTTGTTTGCTCTGTTCTACAATATTTTTTATTTTTTCTTTTAAGTTTATTTGTATTTTCCAAGTTTGATTGCATTTAATTTTTAAAATATATATTAAAAGTGTCTTTTGGCACGACTTCAAAAAAAAAAAAAAAAAAAAAACAATTTAACTTGGTCAATAACGGAAAATTTATAGATTTTAAATTAAATTGTTAAGTAATTGCAAAAGTCCTTTTCGTTCGGGGTATATGAAAAATAAATAACAGAAATAAAGAAATATTTTTATATCTCAACCATGAACCATGTAAATCATAGCGGGTAAGTAATTATATTTGTCTTTAAATTATTGAGAAACAAGGGTCAGGATGAATTGCTCACAATTTAATTTTCTCCTTTTCTTCAAGAAACTCTGCTTGCTTATACAAAAAGTTGTCCTTTTTTTTGATTTATAGATATATAGAACCAAAGTTGTGTAGAACAAGAATGATTTAAAAACGTTTTAACACAATTTAAAATGTTTAGAGACCTAAAAAGTCAATAAATTATACGAGGATTCATTATTTCATGACGATTAATGACTCTTCTATTTTCGTGTTATTTTGTTTTTGTTGTTTTCTTTGAAATTCCACTCACAGTTACGATAAGATAAACTACCAAAATTCCTCAGATTCTAGAATGAAACAAAAATGTGATTAGAAAGGCTTTTTTCTTAAATTGGGGCCATTCGTTGGACTTATTCTTTAAGGAAACTCTTTATATTTTTTTTGTTGAATTTGCGTCTGACAAGCTAAAGGTCAAAAGTGTTTACAAATTGTTTCGCCTTAATTTCGATTTTTAAACTACAAAAACACAAAACGATATGGAAAAAGCCATCAAATCAAAAAATAAATCTCAAACAGTTCATTGGCTTCTCATTTTTTTTTTTTTTAAGTAAAGATGTTTCGTCAGCTTTTCTCGTCTTGAATTACTATGCGAAGAGTGAGCACACACGTATCATACACATATGCTAAACATATAAATCATTTACGAGTCTATTAATCAAAATGTACATAAAAAATCATTCTACAAAATTTTATTAGCCATTTTTTTGTTTCTTTTGTTTAGAAATATATTTTTTATATTTACAAAATTATAGCAAATCGATTTTTATTTTTATTTTTTATTTTATTTTTGTTTTAATTTATTTTATTTGGGTTTATTACAACCATCACTACACAAAACACTACTTATATAAGCATGCATCAATAACATTCTCGTGTTTTCTATATTTTTATATATGTATTTAAAGAGCAAGTCGTTATTTTTTTTTAACAATAATAATTTGGTTTAATATAATTTTTATCATTTACAATTTACAATTTGCAGGGCTAAAAACGAATCTGTACACTACGTTTTAATATTCAATTATTTATTTTATTTACATAATAATATGTGCAGGATAATAAGCAGAATAAAGAGTTTTTATTATTTACAATACAGAATCTCTCCTCTTTGTATGAATGTATTAAAGGATTCCCAGGATTCAAATCGTTTTATGAGAGTGTGACATATGTTGTGTTCAATGTCTGATTTTCAGAGTGTATAATTTGTCAAAAAGAAAAAAAAAAAGAATAATTTACTTAGTTCTATTTTCATGTTGTAACAAGAATTTATGTCCTTCAGCAAACGATGACAATAATATATGTACAAGGATGGATTTATGAATTTAGAGCCCTGAACAGATTGGTTTTAGATAAAATGGAACTTTTTGGGAATATCTTATTCATTTAATTAAAAAAAAGAAGAGATGAGATAATGATTTTATTATTTCGTTTATTTAAATAATTTTAAAATGTTTGTGATACAAAGTGTTTTACTTATTTACTTAGGTAATATGGTAATATGTTTGAGAAGAAACAAACAAATCAAATTAATAAATATTTAAAAATGATAAATGTGTTTTTATATTTAAATATAATTCACATCTTATAATATTATGTAGTTAATAAATGTTTTGAAATAATAAAAAGCAAATATTTTAATAATTAGGTAAAACCTTATATGTTGCTGATGTGAAACGAAAATTCCCATACAATACTGAAACAAGGAAATCTTTAACGAAAAATTTCGTAATTGATAATATAATTGTTGAAGATTATTTGAAGGAGTTTCCACTCTTTTTTCACATTGAATTAATTGCCCGGACCCCAAAATAATCACTGCGGTTTAAGTGCCTCTTTACATAGTCGTTTTAACAAAAGGTGCATCCAGTGGGACAGGAAGATTATATGTGCATAGAAACGAGAAAGATTTTGGGATGAAATTAACCACTCTCGTTTCCACGCACACATAAAATTTATATAACTTACGAAAAAAACTGGATAATCTTTTATGATGTAGAATTTCATAAGCTACAATTTTCGGTTTGACATTTCTTCAAAATCCCAATGCGACAGCTTTTAAACAAGCACTTTCAAAAAAAAAAAAACAAAAACCCAGGGGCCTAAATGAGGTATTTTCAACCAAATTTGCACGAAATTTGGTTGGAAATTACGTAAAATTTTATGAACACACCCAAGTGGAATGCATTCAAAGTAGAAACTACAGAAAATGTCAAAACTTGATGAAGTAAAAACAGAAATACAATAAATAGGTACAAGCTATTAACAGTTAAATCTTATTCAATTTGAAATTATGTAGCTGTCAAACGATATTAGCAAATTTGCAATGAAAGCAATTTTTCTGTCATTTATGAAATTACCTCATTTCGGCTGTTTGGAAAACGTAGTATAAGTCACGAGTTTATAAACGCATCCCAAACGTCAGCAATGCGCACCAAATGAGCAGCAAACGCATCCAATTTTTTTTTGGATGCTTTCATTTGACAATTAAGGTTTCCCCACACCAACGCGAAACTGTCAGTTGTCACGGTGACGGCAAAAACAATAATAACAACACGTGGTTGTCAATGAAAACAACACGTTGTTATTATTATTTTCGTATTTTCAGGTTTGAAAGCTGTCTGCAAAAACCTTGTTGGTTCAGGCCCTGTGACCGGACTGTAAATCGCCATCTTATCTTAGTGAAAGCCTAGTACGCTGCTGATGCGAAACGACATTTTTCTGTGATCTCCAAACAAACAACGAAACGCTTGCGAAAACACAACGGAAAATATCCTTGGAGAGTTTCACTAATTCCAAAAACAAAATCAAAAGATAAAGGCAAAAAATCAGAGAAACCCATGATGTAAGAAAATGATAAACAAAAAAAAACACAAATATAACTCAAATGTCATTTTTCCGCACACAATAAATAGTCTGTCTCCAAGTAATCTGCTACAATTATAAATTTCGCCCTTCGAACAGCGTACTGTAAAACGAAAAGCAGAACGAAATTTTCCGTTTATGATTTCGTTGTGTCATTTTTGTATGGAATTTTTCGTTTCGCATCAGCAGCGTACTAGGCTTAAACAAGTAAATAATAGTATATTGTGTTACAAAATAAAAACCAGTTCCCCTACCTAAAATCTAGGGGTTTTTGACAGTAATTTTTAGAAGTTATATACATATTTTCATTAATTTAAGAGCAAGAGCGCCCGGCCCCATATTGCCATTTTACATCTAATCCGCTATTGATGAAGATAACATTCATTGACCAAAAAACGTCTAACTCAAAAGGGCTTCTTAAATTTTATTTCACCAAAATTAACTTTCTTTTATGACAACCATAACATGACCACCACCATCACTTAAGCTAAACACAAACGTTGTTCGTCTCATATTTTATGTCTTGTTCGACTTGTACCGAATAAATGGAACAATAAATAACCAACGATAGAACTGTGGTGAGAATAATGATACTGTTTCCCTTGAGTCGTTGAATTTTTTTTTTTTTTTTTTTTTATGAGAAATCATCAAAACAGTTGTCAGTCATCATATTTGTATGGATGTCCTTCGATTTTCCTCAGTTTGAATAAAAAAAAATACAGAATAAGAAGAAAAAAATGAAAATATAAATTTTAGCAGCATGTAAACACTAAAAAAGGAATTTTAATTATTTTTTAATTAAATTCTAGTCCCAAACATATAAAATATTGATGATTTTAAATTGATGTTGGCCGGAAATGTCAACTTGAATCAGGATCGTATATAGCTTCGGCTACTGTGGCTTCGGCTACTGTGGGTCATTTATATTTTATGTGATGATGGCTTTGGAGGGTAAAAGGGCTCTTGGTTATCTGGGATGACATGACGAGGGCCACATCAAATCTTCGATGATTTTTTAATTCCGGAAAACAATCAATCGTATCGTGAGTTGCTCCATTCATTCGATTTTATTTTTAAAATTCTCATGTCTCGGTTATATAGTGCAGTAAAAAAATATATTTTTAACAATTATGTGAGTGCGAAAATATAAACCTCACATC
This sequence comes from Epistrophe grossulariae, assembly GCA_929447395.1. Lineage (NCBI taxonomy): Eukaryota > Metazoa > Arthropoda > Insecta > Diptera > Syrphidae > Epistrophe > Epistrophe grossulariae. The sequence goes on along the minus strand of OV839567.1, from coordinate 148,963,221 downwards.
ACAACGTTCCTATATGGAAGTATTTGGAAGCAATGCCGATGGAGTTTCTTTTCAATTAAATGTAGATAAAAGGACAAAGAATTTGCTGCTGTTGATTTTTTTCAAAGGATACGAGTTTTTATAGATGGACCATAGAGTTTATTCACGCAAACATAAAACGAAAACAATGTCTGCGGAGTGAAGATAATTTTTCAATAATGTCAGTGCTTAGAAAAGGGTTTCAATTCTTTACTGTTAGATATCCTTATGAGTATTTTTTCTGCGCGGGGTTTCAATTTCAATGGATGATAAAATAAAAATGTTTTCGATAACATTCGCGTTGTATGTGTGTTGTAAAATGAAAGTATGTCATGATGTGTTAAATTTCATGTCATTTGGGGATATCAACTCTTCTGACTATATAAGGACAAGTATATATAAGGTTAACATTTATTTGTATATGCCATTTATAGAATAAATAGAAATGTTGTTTTTTTATTTGTCTCGTACATATGTGGAAGGTATATATTGGTCAATGTACATATTGAAAGTTTATTGAGCTGAGATTGAATGTAGGAATTATATAGTTGTTGCTTTCAAAGAAGAGAAAGCAAGTCATCCGAATAAATGATAAAATTAGGCCGAAAAAAAAAAAAACACTTACTTAACTTATATGGATAACAAAAGGCACCGTAATGTCTATAAGCCAAGTTCTCAGCACCAACCCTTTTTACAGGAACAAACTCAAGCGATTTTCGACTTCCTTTTCTGCAGTTCCAATAAAATCAGAAGCTTTAAATTTGAAAAAAGGTTCTTGATATATGGGACTTCAAAAATCGTGAAAACCGTTACCGACTGACTCAGGGCCAGTTGTACAATAGTGGTTAAGCCTCGGTTCAAGATTTTAACTCACCGATTTCGGCGGATTAACTAAGGTTCAACGCTGGTTCAAGTATGTAATTGGTTATTATCACGCACTTGAACAGTAAACCACTGTTGAAACTCAATTAATCCGCCGGAATCGGTGGATAAAAATTGCTGAACCACGGTTTAAATATTTGTACAACTGGTCCTCAGTGATTCACTTTCTAACAAGTATATTAACTAAAAGTTCATCAAAATTATGGTTCACTTCTTGACACCAAAAACTTTTGTAGTTCCACACATCAGTCGGTCTTGTGGTATCCGCGCACTTGCTTACAATTTGTATAATTTGTATAGAGTTCTTTTTTTTGGTTAAAATTTCATAATCTAAAATGGAATAAAATGATATTTTATTCCCCCCCCCCCCCCCCCCCCAAAAAAAAAAATAATAAAATTTTAGCCCTGGTGCAAATTTAGTGTACTTTTTAGGAAGTCCACCGTAAAAATTCAACTTTTTCGGAATTTCTTTTAAAGTTTGTCTTTTATTTTTGTCTAATTTTTCTGGAATATTTTGCAAATTTTTGTAGCAAAATTCACTATGGAAATGCAAATGAAAATTATTTCACTGCTTTTGAAAGTAAGGTATAACTTTTGGTATACAAATTTTTTTTTTGACGGAGTTTTTTTTTTAATTTCGAATTTTTGTGAATAGGTTTACCAATTTAAAAATTCAGATTTTGTATGCCGCGGCCGTTATTATTTAGTCATTCAGAAGTTTTGAGAAATCTCCAAAATGCAGTTCTTTTTCTAAAAAAATATGCCTTTGAATCAATTGTGAAAATTGTCATTCGAAAGTGAATTGCCTTTTTAAATAGAATGCCATTTGTGTATTCTCATTCAGAGTCACAATTTGAGAGAGTTACCCAGTGGGCCATGTGTGAATTCGATTAAAAAGTCTTCAATAAAATTTCCCCCAGATAATCTTTGGTCTTTTAGTTCTCCACGAGCGGGGGTGACAGTGGGTGGATTGTTTTTTCCTCTAGCATAATATTTACATTTTGACATTTTAAATTTTATCTGAGATTAAATTTTGACGATTCCACGTATATTTTTACATCATTAAGCCTAGTACTCATTTCGAGTGAATTTTGAAACGTTTTAATTTTTCATTCATACACAGCTTCTCAAAAACAATCGAATTTGCAGCCGGTAACACTTGTTTGTAGAAAAAATAAAAACCGAAATGGAGTTGATTCCGGTGCCCTTTTATTGGATAATTTTCCTCCAAAAATAAACAGTAAAATTTGTCTAGAGTACCTTCCAAAAAATATATGGTTACTTATCAGCTGTTCAATTAATCGACACAACAAAATTCTAAAAATGTTATTGAATCACAAAAATCCTCAGCTTTAAAACTTCATAAGGGGAGAATCGGGCTGTTAATTGTATAGCATTTAGCTTGTAGGTTATACATAAGACCGATTGTATCATCTCGAGGTCGTTTAAGAACCGTGTACAGGCCATTTCATTTCAAATGACAATTTTTATCAATTTTCAGGATAATAAAGTCAAAATTTTCATCAAAAAACTAAGTTAAATATTTTATTGCAACTAGAGACTGGATCACGTGATCCAAAAGAGGTGCAGTTAGTATATACATAGGTCCCCATAAAAAGGGTCTTGATCTTAGTGACCTCTGAGGTGCATTAATATTGAAAAGAAACAATAAATTCCCACAATTAATGGTAAAACAAAAAACCTCATGAACAAACATAACGCTGTACATTTAATGTTTAAGTTCTATAGAGATTGCCAACCTAGCAATCGTATCCAAAAAAAAACGACGAAGACATTTTTTTTTTGATTTTTTCATTTCTACTGATATTTTTTAACAGTTACAAGGTTTCTTAAGATAGAACAGTGTTCAAGAATGCGTCGAACTAAAGAACAAAAAAAGCTTTTAAAGTATACGGATCCTGATACTCAAAAGAATTTATTGTTGAAAAAAGCCAAATACTGAGCTGGCTTTCGATACAACCCGATTTATATAATGATGAAATCGTCGCGTCGCTACAATGCAGAACTAGTTTAAGTCCAAAACTACAAAAAAAGCTTTTTTTTACGTCATAAAGAAACCTGTTGTGTAAGTTCTATAGTTTAATTTAATAAATTTATTTTTTCTTGTGATTTTTGGACATAAGATCAGTGCGCTTACATATTTATATTTTGAAAATGTAAAACAAGCGTATCTCCATAATTTGGACATCAATCATCTCCTTTTATGTGGACTTAGGCTACTTGTGCTGAACAGCACTAAAAACCTAAGTCCGTAAAATACTGACAGAAATTCAGAAATGTCTGTATTATAACCATATATGTATGTATTCCTATACGTCGAGTAGTTCCTTCGGAATTTTATTAATGCAATATATCTGATCATCTTGTCGAAAGTGACTTAGACTAGTTCTGCATTCATCTCACAACAAAATTAATGCAAAATGAACACTCTTATCATATACTATACTTATTCTCTAAGAAAGTGTGACTTTTTTGTTTCGATTTCTCAATCTTTTACAACAAATACAAATTTAACCATCCATTTCGTAAAACTTAATTTTGTACTATAAACAATTTCGTTTTATTTGAGTTTTATGAAAAATAATAAAAACTCAAGGTGGAAATTGCTAGCTGTACCTAACCTATCTACAATTTGTAGATGCCAGATAATCAAATTAGAGTATAAAAAAACCTTAAACATAATAATTATTCCTTACTTTCCTTTATTTACAGGTACATATCCATTCAATAGCCTATTTCATTATTTCCTAATAGAACATTTTTTTATGACACTGTCGTTGTTTATTACGCCTAACAAATAAATGCCAATATACATATATTAGAGATTAATCGAGTTTTTCCTGTGTCATCAAACTTCGAATAAGAAATTTTAATATCTTAGAGAATTATCTATCCACAGAAAATTTTGTCATGGTGAAACTTATGAATAAAAAATACGTTATAGGTACTACCTACATTATATGTATATTTTATATTCCTTTAACCCTAGTTTCTGACATAAAGAATTGAGTTTCACTATATTGTTCGTATTTAATTACAAATTTGAAAAAGATTTCAATGATGTTTTCTTATTAATAGACATCTATTTTTTAAGAAACCATTCCTTTAATTTAGGGCCAATTGTTCAGTGCCTGTGTTAACTCTGATTTAGTTAGTGAATCCTGCAAGAAAGCAAATAAAGCCTAGTTAACTATAAGAAGTAGTTTTTCAGTGTGCCTAGTCAATTAGTCATAAATACTGATACAAATCTTAACGCAACCATATCTAATAAAGTATTTGTAGCAAAGTCTTCATGTTAACCGCTAGTTAATCGGTCACTTTTATGCTTTATTGCTGCGGGAAAGTTTTTTGTTCCTTACGGTCTTGAAGCGGTGTGATACGAAAAGCCCATTCTTTTAATTGGCCTTCATAAGAGTGTAACATGGAAAAAGGTTATATCTTTCGGACCTTGCGATTGCTCTGAATCATGCGGGTTATGTCGAAGCTTCCGATAACTCCAATTCCCATAAACTGGAAACTATAAAAAATTAAAAGAATCATATTGCAATATTTTTCTATGAAAAATTAAAAGAATCATATTGCAATATTTTTCCCAGAGGAAGTGCAATATCCAGAAATATAATATTCTTATTTCGAGGCATTGCAATTCCTCTGGAATAAAACAGAACAAATGTAAACTGCAATACAAGCAATTAAGAAAATAATCAATGTAAACTTCAATGTAAGCATGTTAAGAAAATAAAAACAGGATAAATGTAAACTGCAATGTTAGCAGTTAACAATTTAGTTTTAGGAATAATTAAAATTTTAAAATTCAGTCGTTACTAACAGCTCTGAGCTCAATAAAGACGGTTCAAATCAATAAAATTAATGTTTTTTTTTCATCTGAAGAACCATAAGTCGCGTTGTTTCCCATCATTAAAGAAGTTTTTGGACTCAGCGAATACAAAAAAACAACCTTGACACCTGGTCACAGTTGCACTGAAGCAAAAACGGAAGCAAAAATCGAAAGCTCTGCTTATCCTAACAACCCATTTATCAGGCAGTAACCATCAGGATGTTTCCGACCTTCGTTTTTGAGAGAATGGAGTCAAAACTTCGGCAAAAATTTACCAATCGACTATTTTAGAAGATTTCGTTAAGCCTTTCAACCAGAAAATGTTCTCCAACAATGCATGGATATTTCAAAAAGATTCTGCTCCAGCTCACAATGCAAAAACCACCCAAAAATGGGTCAAAAACAGTGTTCCGAAATTTATAATACCGGATGATTGACCAACTTACCAGTTCAGACCCCAACCCATTTTAGAGAGAATAACCTGTTCTAGTAGACACCGAAATATGGAGTCATTAAGGCGTACCCTTGCCCGTGCAGTGAACAATTTTCCAATTGTACCCAATGGGGTACGTGCTGCGATCGGCGTCTTAGCTCGTATATCAAGGCAAATGGCGGCCTTTTTAAATAATGTCTTTTATGATTAGTAGCTAAGCTATTGATATTCCCAATGAATAATATAATTTTATACTGTGAAAACGTGCTTTCACTTAGCCAGATCACGTTTCTCAGATCTCACTGAGCAAACTTCTGTCAGCTCCACTGCGGAAAAGGAGAAACCTGAACAACATTTTTTCTTTAGAATTCAAAAGCACTATCCATCTCGTTTCTATAAATTTATCAACTGCAACAAAAAATAAGCAAACGAATCCATTAAATTTTAGTCTCAGCTTTTTGACAGCAAAAGTGAGGAATATCTTCTCACTGAGGAATTACGTCAGATTTCTGAGATTGCTGAGATCTCAGGAAACCTGAACTGGCTAACTATCGAAACAGAGAGGACGATACTATGCGACACTATTTCGATAGTATTTTGACACACATCTGTTAGAAATATATATTTATTCAGTTAATCTAAAATTAACTCACCAAATTCAATGAGTTAAATTGACTGATAAACATTTTTTTCAGGAGTTTAACTCCAAAAATTGGATTATCTGGAATTGAAAAATTGGTCATTAGATTTGTATATTTATATGTACTACCGATTAGTTGCGTGATGTAACTTCTAAAGATAGACAATACATTATGAAGCTATGAGGGTGAGTACAAAAACCCAATTTTGTTTAAAATCTATACTTTTGTCTCCTATTTTTACATTTACATATTATTATATCATCTTAAATATGCCGGTTGCACTCACAGCCTCATAATATATTTGTACATATTCTTTGCATATATGTAAAAGATATTTAAAGAAATAGGTCAAGTAGCGGTTTCTTAAAAAGTCAAAACATCAATTATTGATTGGTATACAATTTCCTGCTGCAGTTCAAATGCTCATCCTAAAAAAACACAACATCAACATTAAAACTCTCTAAAAAAAATATCACTTATTTTAAAAATAAAATCCAAATAAAAATATTTATCTTGTCCGCCCATAAGTTTGCTAACCTGCCAATCAAATATGCCTGATGCTTTGATGTAAACCGTAGTCGTTGATGTTGACATTTACAGGGGCACTCAGTCAACTGAAAAAATCCAATCAATTTCCGACCAAAAATCATTACATTCCAAACACCGAGAGAGAGAAAGAGATATAAAGAAAAAAGCAATATCAAATTTATTTTGCTCGTTTTTTTTTAAATTTTTATTGACTATTTCAAAAATGTTTTATTCTTAAGTCTTTTCAATTTTTGTTTTTTTTTTTAAATTATCAACAATTAAAGCTATAATAAATATTCTGTACATGTATACATATAATAATAAATAAAGCTAACATTAGATGTATGTAATGTATGTACTATGTATGATTTTTTTTTCGTATTTTTGTTTTTGTTTTTGTTTATAAATAAATATATTTGAGCACATTGATATCTGGCAACAACAATTATTATTATAGTTTCTTAATTTAATTATTTTTAATATTATTATTTGAACTAACATGTCTCGTTTTAATTTACTAAATTAATAATATAAAATATTTTATTTATTTCGTTTTTTTTTTTTTTAAGTTTCTTAAAAATATAACAGGTGTATAATATAATATATAAAATGGAATTAAAAACGACGACGAAGATTACTATTTAAAGCAGTTCCTATCCATCTTGTTTTTTTTTTTTGGTTTTATTTGTTTTACAATAATATCGTATACATTAAATACTATAGATTAACTTTTAGTTTTAGCTGTATTTTATATAGATTTATTGTATCGCTACCGTCACATTTTAGTATTTTTTTTTCTTCTCTTGAATTTCTCATATCCCTAAGGCCACTGTACTTTACAGGCGTTTTGTTATAGTGCTCGAGTTGATGGAGGTTATATCATTTGAAAAATAGTCATAGCCCTTTTAATAAAGGTTTAACTCAACCCTAATCCACGAGTTTGCCAAACAATCAAAAGTCAAGATTTTTTATTTTAAATTTTAGTTTTTAAATTTTAGCTTTCATACGAAATTCATTCTTGAACTAAGCCGAGCTAAAATTTTACCGAGTAGCGGAAACTACACAGCTCCAGCTACTAAATAAACAATAACTATGCTTACATAGACAATTGAATGCGAATTGATTCATGATTTAGAGTTTTGTAAAGGTTCGCCCGCACCAACGCGAATCTGTCGCGGTGACGACGAAAACAATAGTAACAACAACACGTGGTTGTAAATGAAAACAACACGTTGTTATTATTGTTTTCGTCGTCGCGTCGCCGCGATAGAATCGTGTTGGTGTGGGGGATACTTAACAATGTGTTGTTTTCATTGACAACCACCTGCTGTTATTTTTGTTTTTGTCGTCGTCGTGTCAGATTCGCGTTGGTGCGGGGAACCTTAAACCTGGATCGAATTGAATTCTGATTATAGTCGATCCGATCCAACTCTCCCAAACCAACGTGAAACTGTCACGGCGACCGACGACGAAAACAAAATAACAACACGTGGTTGTCAATGAAAACAATACAGATTCGCGTTGGTGTGGCCTGTGGGGGAACTTTTAATCTATTTCACGCTTAAGCAAAAAAAAAAATTTAATTATTTTAAGGCTCTCCCAAACCAACGGAACGGCGGCGATACTTTCGGATGTAAATATTATTTTTTCCAGATCTGAACCAGAAAAATGATGGTGGTGAGAAAAAAAATTGTGTGGGTACTTGGTAACTAAATTTTTCTTTCTAAAGCCTCAACTACATAAGCCAAAAAAGTGAAAAAGTGCAAAAGTGAAAATTTTTAAATTGATTTTGTGACAGTTTTTCTGACTAGAAAACTTATAAAAATGATGCAGAAAGCTTAAATTTTGGTTTAAAAACAAATTTGTGTATTCTTTTTCACAAAACAACGGCGCTAGCGGTAAAAAAAATATTTTTACTTTTGTACTTCAGTACTTTTTGGCTTATGTAGTTAAGCCTTAAGGCGCCAGTTATAGCGATCAGAAAAACCCATCCGAAAAACTTGAAACAGTATGAAATTGATTCTTTTTTCTGATGGTTGTTTATAGCAATCAGAAAAAAAGTGTCAGAAAAAGTGAAGCAAACCGACAACAAACAAACAAACAGCCGCCAAAATTTTTTCTGATTGATATGTCAGAAAAAAAATTTTCGGATGGAATTCTTTCAGTGGAACAGAACAAAATTGGAACACAAATCAGTGGAACGATTTGTTCCTTTTTCTGTCAAAAACCAATCAGGTGATACGACAGATGAAATTTCATCCGAAAAACAAGTAAATCCATTTAAAAGATAAAAATATAATGTTTTGGCAATTTTTTTCGCGAAAAAAATTCTACGCTGACGTCGATTGATATACTCATTTGGCTATCAAATCGAATTGAAAAGTAATAAAAACTTCAATATTTTTTTTTTTCGGATGGGTTTATCTGATCGCTATAAGTGGCGCCTAAGTCAGTAGCAAGTTTTGTTTTTGTTTCTAATAAAAATGTCTCAAAGAGTGAAAGTCCTATTAAAAAGCTAGCACAAATAAGTCAAACACTATCAGCCAAATTAATAAACGTGGAACAGCGAAGGGTTAGGTCTTATTCCGTGGACTAAGTGCAAAATGTTATGAATAAAAGAAAATATCTAAAAATTGACGTGTACTAAGTTAAACCACCGGAGAAGGTGGTTTAGCGAAGGAATAAGAAGCAGATGTGTCAAACTTATTCTGAAATAAGAAAAAATACCTAAGTGAAGATTGCTAATTTAACTTTGAATAAAATTAATAATGTCTGCTAGATTTATCGAGTTTTTAAACCATTAATTCTAATTATTGGACAATCAGCCATCAACCACCATAAAAAGAAAACTATACAAAAATACATGTATATGATCTATAATGGAAGTGGTCAGAAACATTCCATTTAAATAAATAAAAAAAAAACAGAAAACAGACACAACACAAAAATATTGACAGAAATATATTGACAAGACCATTCTTAGGTGTGTTTGGTAACTTGAGCTTTTTTTGTACAAATTATCATAATTTTCTGTCAGAACCCATACGAAAAATACCCAAGTTTGCGAAACTTGGGGAAAATTTCAAGTTACCAAACAGGCATCTTATTTATTGTAGTAGATTTTCTTAAGGTAAACGTCAATTTACTATTCCACGAACATTTTGGTTTTATTCATATGGAAATTTTTAACCCATAGCTTAACTCTTATTCCCTGCTTTAGTTAACGTGTGTATTTTTTTTTACAAAACAATATTTTGACACTTTGACAAAATTTGACACACACAACTACAAAAAAAGAATCAATTTCTTTTTGTTTTTGCCCGAAAAACTCGGTGGTAAGTGAGCATACATTTTTGTCTTTGGGATTGGTTTAGACTTTGATAGAAACATTTTTATTTGTGCTACCATTAATTTTTGTTTTGTGTTGTTAAATTTATTTTTGTATCCATCGTCAGTTTACAGTTTATTTTTGTTTCAAATAAAAATTACTGAAGTCCCGCAAGCAAGCATAAATGTCAAATTACACAGCTTTTAAACGAAGCAAGCTGCGAGCTCAGTGGTGGTCGGGGTAAACAAAGTTGCTTAGGTTATAAAATTGCAGAGTAACGAATGTGGAGAAATGTTCAACGGATCCGTTGACGGATGCAAGGGATAAAGGTGACCCAATGAATTCATTGCGTTGTTTTGACATCTTTAATTCGCACGTATTAACACAGTCTCAGTAGTTCAAAATCGGTCCAAAACCAGATTGTGTATAGTTCGAGCTAACTTCGGAACAAATACCCGAAATCATATTGAAACGTTAATGGAATAACAATTCCATATCATGGACCATGATTTTATTAGGTTTTATTTTACTATAAAAGTCAATACTAAAAAAAAAAAAGAGTGTGCGTACTTATGTACACGCGCTAGAAGTAAAACTTCTTTCACGACAACAGGGCAAGTATTTTTCAAGTCCTACCACTCAGAGCACCCAATTTGAAATTCAGAACCGTTGCAAAATCGTGACGCTGAATTTTGTAATTCGTGACGGGAATTTGTATGTCGGTGACAGCTCGATAGAAAAATTTTTTACCCCCATGCCGCAAAAGAAGTTTTACTTCAATAACATTTATAATTACTAGATACCTTCTGGGACTGCAGAAACAAATTTTTGAAATTATTTTTCTTTAAGAATTCAATCGGAAATTCTTACAAAAAATTTATTTTAATTCTTTGGTCCATTCAACTAAGTGAATAATCACTCATAGTGTTACTGGCCTTATATCTTGAAAACTTTATAGGCATAGCATACCTAAGGCCGGTTCCTGTTTTTTTTTTAAATAGTAAAACCTCCATCAATTGATTCTATGTATTCTTAAATCTCAATAAATCTTAATCGAAACGCGCATTTTCTTTAAAAAGTAATCGTGGTCGTCATGAAGTTGTATATAAATGTTATGATGCAGCCGACTGTTTTTTTTTTTTTACTTTTGTAAACTATTTCGTAGGCTTTGGGTTGGTAGAAAATTAATAACACTAGTATCCTTCTTGCCACTGCCACAAATTTTATCTTCCAAACTCGTTTGATAAACAATTCTCTCCCCATTGACTCCACGTTCACTATTCACAATGACATTTTCATCGAAGCTTATTTGTCTCTTGCACTTCTTGCGACAATTTAATAATTTTCCTTTCACCTCGTCCGCATGAACCTTCACTTTACTGTTTTCATCTAAAATTGCAGCCGTCACTCCGATAGCAATGACTTCTTCTTCTTCATCTTCGTTATCTACGGAACTCAACTTCCGCCGGTTGTTTGCCAGCGAAAGCTTTCTACACTCATCGATAACAGTAGAGGAGTCACACTTATTCGACAGCATTCCCACTTCGCACTCTTTTTGTTGCAAATCAATTTTTAAGGCAACTCGATTCTTCAGATCGTCCGAGGGGCGACGATTGGAACTGCGCGATAGGAAACTCGATGATGTAGTGTTGGTGTTGAGGGTGGTTGTACGATGGCGGAATTGAAATGTCTCAGCAAATGGCTTGCAGCAGATGCAGAGCTTCAAGAATCCCTTGCGAAACTTTGTTGACATTAAATTATAAAGAATTGGATTAATAGCTGAATTAAGGTAGAGCATGATGCGAGAAAAATACAACAAGTTGTAATAGCGCTCGACGCCAACAGCAACGACAGATTGATCCGAACTAAGGATTATCCACAATGTAAGTACTCGAAATGGCAGTAAACATAGGAAAAACGACAAAACTACTGCTCCCAGCATAAGAACTACTTGCTTTCGAGCTTTGTAACTGAATTCGGGTTTAGTTGGTCGTATCTTCATCATTGGACCATCTTTGGATATGAGGTTCTTTGCAATAATTCCATACAAGATGATGAGGATTATTAGGGGAATGACGAAGAATATTGATATTGTCATTAGAAAGAATGCAATTGTCCATGTGGTAACGGCTTGCGTCAGGCAGGCAGCAACATAGGATCCATCAAAGTATTCCACGAACTTGTATTCGGCTACCCAGAGCATTGGACTACAAATAATAAATATATTCAGTGTAAATAGAAGACATCGAATGATGGACCAAGGCATTGGCCTATTATTAAATCTCAAAACACCGATGATACCAGAAGTTAAACAATGAGGCACAAGCTATCTATATGGTAGGTATGTTGATAAAATGTATTGGTAAACGTTTTAGAAATATGATTTTAGTAAAGGAAATTCTTTTTAAAGGGGTTTATGTCTGATAGATAACACGCTCGCATTTAAGCTGCAAGACTTACGCCACCATCAGCAAATAAGAGGAGTGAACGGTCTACGATTTTTGGAGGTTGGAAATTAAAAGACAACGTCAAAAAATCTCCAGTAACTTGTTTTTAGTGTGAAAGGGGAATTACATAGGCATGTTCAGGAAAATGAGATCTCGTAGATCTCAGCAAACTCAGTTACCTGAACAGGATTCCTCAGCAAAATTTCTCAGCTTCGCTGTCAAAACTCTAAGGAAAAAAGAACTTGGATTCGCTTGCTCACTTTTTGAGTGAGAAAATTCTCAAAGATCTCATTTTTCTGAACACACCAATTATTTAAACTTTAAGGAGGCCTGTTTGGTATCTGTTTTAAGAAAAAGGTGTAAACCCTGTCAAATTTTGAAGGAAGGAGAAAATACTCTTGTCAGAGAGCAAATTTAACAAATACATTAAACCACTTTTTGCGTTAAATGTCAATTTTGTGTTAAAGAAGTTAAACGGTGGCAAATCATTTTGAATCTTGTAGGTTTTAAATTGGAAAATGATTTCTTATACCGAAAAATGTCGAACGAAAAAGTTACGCCGCGGTTTTGATGAAATTATTTGAATCTTCATCAAGTGAATGTGAAGACCATCTGAATTAATATTTTGTAATTTCCCAGCCGACGTCATGTGACACTGACAGCTGTGTATTTGACAGTTTTTACACTCCTTGCACACAGAAATTTGTGTAGCAAAAATTTTGCATCTTTTTTGAGTTAACAAACAGGAATTTGAGACAATTTTGTCCCTTTGGTAAAATGAAATTTCTTGCGAATTTGCAAACATTTTCACAAAATTTCACAATTTTCTGTCAAAATCCATAGAAAAAAAAAACAGTTTTTGGGAAATTTGTTGAAAAAAAGTTACCAAACAGGCATAATTTGTAAAAATTTGTGCAATTTTGCAGGAAATTTTACATTACCAAACAGATCTTTATATACTAGTTTATGAACAAAACCAAGGGCCAATACGAAACGTCGGAACCCATTCAAAATTACGTTTTGACTGGTATTCAAAATCACGTTGAAATTACCAATGGATAGATACACATATAAAAACAAATTATAAATTAATTGAAAAACAGATTTTAATTTTAGTAGAAAATAAAGGAAATAGAATATTTTTAAGCAAAATATTATTTGGGTGTTTGACGCTTCGTATCAGTGTTACCCAACCACAAAATTTATAAGGTACCAAATAATTGATATTTGATAGTCATATATAGCTTCATCTAAAATAGCCTTTCCAAATGAATTATATTATTATGTAACACATCAATAACAAAAAAAAATAAAAACGTTCAGCTCATTTCTTTGGAGCTTAGCTACTCCTCTCTCCCCCTTCCTTCCACAAAAAAAAATTTAACTTTTCCCTTCCAAGATCAAATTAATAAACAAAAAAAATTGTTAATTTCCTTTGACAAATGACATTTCAAAAACGTTTACCAGCTCTCCAGCTTTTTATGGAGTGCGTTATGTGAGGGGAACAAATACATACACATACATACACATTTATCTGGTAGTATAATACTATGATAAAATGGGTTGCCAAGAAGTGATTTAATGATATGATGATAAAACTTTTACTGCTCGCTTATAGGATAAAAAAAGGTAGCCCTCCCATTTATGTGGTTCATTCAAGTTCTTCGGCCTATTCATGCGAAGGACATCGCATCATCAGGATATCAGAAAACAACATTTGTTTACAGAGACACACCGAAGGATGCTTTTGTATTTGCATGAAATTAAGTGTATTTATAGGATTATATTTTTTAACAAGTGTTTTTTTTTTTTTACTTGTGTATTTTCTATTTTTGCTGGCCAAACATATCACACAGTTTTTGGATTTGAAATTCAAAGGATCATTAGTTACCACAACTGAAAAATAAAACACAATATGGAACACCACATTTAGACAGAAATACACAATAAGGACAAGGAGCACACTTTTCTACTGCTGTTTATAAGTTTATGTAATAAATCAAATGAAAGACAATCATGTTTGCATTAGGGTTTTTTTGTATATAATATTGAGATGAAAAATGTTGTATTCTTTTTTTGTGTGGAAATGGTGCAGGAAATGAATTATATCCATTTTGGTGAGAAGAGGTATTATCAAATTAGGACAGAAGCACATATACACAAAATATATAGTAAAAAAGATGCATAATTAACTATGGAGAATATGTAGGTATAGGCAACATGCAAAACTGTATAGAGAGGGACTTAAAAGCATTGGATGTATAAATAAAATCACACATTTAATTGAATTTCAATGTAATTGATGATGATACTAGAAAGATATCCTTTCGAAAGGATTAAGCAAAGGAAAGAGAAATAATATAAAATATTGAATGAAGGTTGATTGTAAAGAGAAGATGGAGGTTCAATTTGAAAACTTTTCTCAATGCTAATGCGTTTAGAAGAAGAAAATATAGTTCTATTTAATGAAAAGAAAGGGTAAAGAACTTAGGATTGAGATGTTGCTTATAGTAAGAAATAGGTATTACACACAAACAGTTCTTAAATTTTTATAAATAGACGGCTTAGGCTAATCATCAGGAGTTACATTTGAAAACTAAAGCAACTCAAAGAGGTACAATATATTCAGCCTTATTGTGAGTTTCGCCCGGATAATATTTCACCTTAAAATTTTTTGTTCCCCCGGAATTTTAAAAGCTATTGCGAGTTTCGGCCGAACGAAATTTCGTTCGCCTACTAAAAATAAGTGAACATTTAAGCTATCAATAACATTATACATTCCGCCCGAAATGGATGTTCACAATAAGGGGAATTATTTTAACACAAAATTTCGGGTGAAACTCACGATAGGCGAAAAGTGAAATATCAAATTTTCCGGGTGGAATGTTGTTCGGGCGAAACTCACAATAAGGCTGATTATATATAGCCTTTTAATTTTGATAGGAGAGACAAATGGGTGTTTTCATATAATTCAGTCATCTGTTAAAAGCTACAAAATATGACTTTAATTCAAATTTTGACGTTTCCACTAATAGATTCATCTCATTTAGTGTCAAAAATTTAATTTTGGATAAAATTTAACTCGATTTTAATTAAATTTACACACGTATTAATTTGAAAATCCCTGTACCTACTTGCCATTTTATTATGTGTCGCATATGAAACTTTACGAACTTTACGAGATCTCAATCACCTAAACAGGATTCCTCAGCAAAATTTCTCAGCTTTGCTGACAAAATCCTGGGGAAAAAAAATCTTGGATTCGGTTGCTCACTTTTTGAGTGAGAAAATTCTTGGAGATCTCATTTTTCTGAACACACCAAATAAAGCAAATAAAACAGTCTTACAGTGGCGAGAAGCAGAAGCATGTTTTTGAATCATGAACCGTGAACCCGATAAAGAGCAGGTTCATGTGTTGTTGTTGTTATGTTATTTGATGATCCATATGGATCCATTTTGATAATAAAAAACAGGTACCTATTGTTATACGATCAAAATCGGTGGAATTTGACTGAACACATGAATATATTGAAGCTGCCAAAAAAGTCTGTTTATTTTAAAGAAAAACGACACGACAGACAGTCAGACGGACAGAATTGCGAGATCTACTTTTTTCGACTTCGGTATCATCGTAATGTCAAGTTAGATCAAAATCTCGAGTTCGATTAGTAGGTACCTATGTGCCTAATATCGCAAGTAAAAATGTAAAAAAAAGGGTTAACAAATATTTTTCAGGTAACAATTTCGAAATTGTTTAAAGAACATCTTGTCTAATAGGCTGTAAATTTGTAATGAGAAAAAAAATAGTGCTTTTTGTGAGTAAATGACAAATCCAACATTTCAAGAAAAACTGATTCTCATCATATATAGGCCTTCGAATTGTAGGTATCCTTCATTCCTGACAACTAAAAATACACATTCTAGAAATGGTTGAGATGGGTTTACCACGATATCTAGAAACCAATAATCTATAGAAAGCAAAACTCTCGAAAGTAAAAATCTCGAAAACAAAAACCAAGAACTGAAAAAATCTCGACAAAAATAATCTAGAAAGCAAAATCTAGAAATAAAAAATCTAGAAAAAAAATCGCAAATGCAAAAATCTAGAATTAATAATAAATAATAACCATCCCAAGTCCCAAATTTTTAAGAGGCATAGAATTATAATTTGTTGATGTTTTATTTGAAAAAAAATTAGCACAGTGTTAGCACCCAGCATAACGGCGTATAAACAGTGAAGTATGTATGTATATGGGAGGGCATGCTGCCCCTCTGCAACCCCCCTGCTTGGGCACACTATAGGATTTGGAATAGGTGCGAGGTTGGGTGTATGCAAAGTTTCTTTTTATCATTTGGTGCGAGCCAACATATAATAACCGCGTTTAGTCATCGTCAACTAACACAACTATATAATCAATCAGAAGTGGGCCCAGAGAGATAAATTATTTAATAAACTGAATATAATAATGAGTTTAATTTGCGTTTGAATTCCTTAAATATACCTAAATATAGGTAAACAAAATCTAGAATGATTTATTTTTTTCGAGATTTTTTTCTAGATGTACTCTTTCGATATTTTTGTTCATTCTAGATTTTTGTGCATTCGATTTTAGATTAAAAATTGTTTTTTTTCGAGATTTTTCGCATTCAATATTGTCATTCGAGATTTTGTCATGATCGCAGTTGGGATGTGTAAGTCACCAGGTCCTCGTTCACTACCAAATTTAATATAATTTTGACTATTTTGTATTCACAATTCAAACTGTAAGTTTTTTTTATTTTATGTTTGATCTCATAAGATATCTGAAAGCAACAAACTTCAAATACAAAAATGTCAGTTCTTTAAAAGATCTATATAGGTATTAGGTATATTATAATTGCATGGGCGAAAGTTGGAACGTGTTATAAAGTCGTGAATTTATTTAATTGAACAAACAAATATTTTTGTCAAGTCTATGAATCCCCATCAACTCACGATTCAAACCCAAATCAGTTAGACCACATAGTTGCGTCAGGTTATTATAAAAGGTATACAATGTTTGGAGACAAATCTTTAACATTAGTAAATTAAAAAATTTTAAGAAATTTTAGCAATTGCGGTAAAAATTCACAAATAAAAGATTTTATCATATACAAATGTTGCAAAATCAGGATTTGAGCAACTATATGTACCGTTTTTTGACAGTTTTTATATGAAATGCACTGGTATTCTCCAGTGCAAGATTAGGTAGAATAGATTATATTTTAACGCGTTTTTCTTTTTTTTTCGTTTATGTCAAAGGAGTGAACAGCACTCAAACTTGTCGAGCATGATCTAAATTTCCTCTAAGCTGTGCTTGTTGCAGGGAAATAAGTATCCGGGAACTAAATTCACCGAAGGACTTAGTTCTTACTGAGATGGGAAATAAATCCACTTTTGTGAAAAGGTCCTATAATATATTTCCCTAACAGGCGGAAATTCAGCAGAACTAAAAAAAGACTGTGTGGCTTTATTTCCATTTAAATGTGAAGTAAATCCCTTCTTCCCCTATAAAAAAATAGGTACCTACCTAAGTACAGAAAATAAAAATGTAGCATTTATATAGTCATTCTTACAGGTCTTAATGTGGTTGCAACTTGCAGGGCATATCAAAAATAGACTATTCCATTATTTTTATTTTATTATTTTCACAATTTTTTATCTTAAAATAATCATAGTTCAATCGCTCAATAAAGGGTAAGATAACTATAACTTTGATGTTTTGCTCGATTCTTTAAAATGTTTAATCCATATTAAAGATAATTAATCACCTGTGAACAAACTGGCCCTTATACTCAGCAATTTTCCTGTGAACTATTAAAACACGCCAGGAACAAAATAAAAGAATACAAAATCGTAGCTCGGATCGAGAGAAATCAAAATTCTTATAGTATAAAAGGGAGAAATTCTTTTGCTGGTTACATCGATTAATGATCTAAATGTGGCTATAGTGCTCACACAATTTATAAATTTATTCGAGTTTTCAGCTTAAAGTGGCTATTCGGGATCTTCTGTTTGCTGGTTGAACTGTTGCTGATCAAAACGAAGATGCGAGAAAGTGTTGAGGAATAACGAATTGTTTCACCAGTTGGTTATAATTATATCTGCAGGCGGTCGCTGCAAAAGATTTTGGAGGAATTCTACTTCATTCCCTATATAATATGATGCTATAGCCGAGTTGAAATTATGGAAAAAGCCGCATTGAATATCAAGCTGGTTGGCTGGCAAAATTAATGTCGGCTATTACTCCAGTCTGTAGGATTATTTTAAGGACCATATCAGTAAAATCTACACATGTATACCTAAACTTCTTTAACACACAAGAAATGAACCGTAATGAAGTAACAGTAACAGTTAAAATAATAATTTTAATTGATATCACTTAATTATAGTAAATGTGTTTGACTTATTTTATTTTCCTGTTTAGTAGTCTCATAACAATTTAAATGAATCAAACTTTTTATCTTCAACTCCAGTAAACTTCCATTAAAAACTTAAAGCAAACATCCTTATAAACCCATGAAATGGACAAAAAAAATAACTATCCAGTAAAGTACCTAATTCAATTCAAAAAACAATGTCCTCTTCATGGCCGGTTCTTTGATTTCTTTTTAAATTGAACTCCAACATCCTACCAAGGATTTCCTCCGGAAATTTTTATTGCTTAGGAGAATCCTTAAATCCCTTGGAGACACCATTAAACGGCCTATCAAAATGTTCTCGATAGTATAGTCGTATCATAGTTATTTCTTCGAAGAACTATATAAAATGTTTGATATCAAAAAACACCAACGATTGATTTATTATTCATGACAAAATAAAAATAAGAAAAAAAAAAAAATTCAAATCCTTTGTGTGCGAGCTTAAATTTAAGGATCCTTAAGCAAAAAGTTATGAAGGACACGAATTTATTATATATGTATAGAGAACAAGCTTTGAACTTGCAAATAAATTAAAAGCAAAACAACAAGAATAATATACTTATAAATGAAACATGACAACACAAGACACACACACAACACACACATAAAACGAGAATCTATGAACAAAAACATTTCTAAAGCAAACCCAACAAATGCAGTAAAAAATAAAAACTAAAACTAAAACAACACGGACACACATTTTAGCCTTACCTGGTAAAGAGAGCAGCCACCCCCCAGGCGAAAACACAAATGAGAAGGGCACGCGTCTTTGTGCACACATATCCGGCCTTGAGTGGCTCACAAATGGCATAATACCTTTCAAAGGATATCGCCAAAATAGTAAGGACACTGGCATGGGCGACAGTTAATTCAACAAATGGTACTGCTTTACCTGTAAATAGACACAAATTGACATATTATACACACGAGGTCCTTGCATAAGATTTTAACATCAGCTATATACATAGGTAGTTTATGGAATTCTCTTGAATTCTTGAGAATGAATCGTGAGGGAGCAGCAAATCGGCATAAATCAGGGATATACTTGAAGATGTCAACTTTCTTGTACCCACACCCGTACCAGTACCAGTCCTATATACCACTCACATCACACTTGCTGGCATATATTTAAAAGAGGACCGCACACTTGTAACAAGGATAAAAAGGATGATCCAAAAATAGACGATAACGATGTAGCTGACGATTATTTCAGGATAATATTCCTGATGGTGATTGTAGGCTGTGATTGCAGATGGGAATTTCAAGTATATCTGGGTTAATATGGGCATGGATTCTTGGCTTGTAATTTTGTGACGTTAACAATTGGAAAATGTGAAAACTGAAATGTTAATAACAGGGCCGGACTAAGCTTCCTTTTTGTCCAATAATATACATGTATTATATAATGTAAGCATTTCTTCTATCAATTAACATTGAAAGGATTAAAAATATTATAACTTGAAAGGAGTTCTACTAACCATATAGGCTGGAGGTGAACCGGATCTGAGGCAGGATTTAATTATAACTAGAAATTGTAAAAAAAAAACAATACGAACGCCTCCGAAATTATAAAGTAAATTATGCATTGCCTCTAAAATTAGAAAGCACATAAATTTTCCACCGATAATTTGTTTTTGCAAAGGTTCTAATAATTCTTTTAGATGAATATTTTGCTAGCTTATGGCTACTTTTTTCATAGGAAAAAACAAAAAACTAAGAAGTTTGTATAGACACCTATTAATACAAAATTGTTGATGAAAAGTTAAATCACGAAATAAAATTTTTTGTTAATTCCCATTAATCTTAATCAAAATCTAAAATCACAAAATGTGCAATTTTACTTTTTGTATTTTCAACTTGTATCATCGTTTATCGACCTACTTGGAAGAATTAGCTTATTTACACGAACAAACTTATTTTGTTTTATTGATTTAATTTCTCTATTAATTTACACATTAAAAATTATTCATGTTTAATTTAAATTTAGTACAAAAGGACTACGAGCTTAGTTTATTTAGTACTTAATTTACTCAAAGTTTAATTTAACTTGTGAAGGTGAACTAACGACGAACGTTGGATACATCGGATCCAGAGCTGTGTCAACTGAGCTTTCTTCTCAGGAAGTAGGAGCAAAAGAAGAGATATCGATTTGAAGAACTACAGTCCTTAAGATCTCAGTCATAAACAGGACCCAATGTCGAGTTACAGGCGATAACTTTTCGCGGCGAGAAACGGCGAAAATGGAACAAAACCCATAGGATTCCTATGAGTTTTGTTCCATTTTTGTTCCATTTTTCACCGTTTTTCTCCACGAAAAGTTATCGCCGAGTTACAGAACATGGGTCCAGGCCTCATAAGTCGGCCATGAAAGGAAAACGCTATTGTGACGTAAATACACGTAATAGCCTCGGATGAACGGAATGATAATGCCGTCAACCCGACCCCCAGCAAACGAAAAACGGACAATGACATACTTGTATGTACAAAAGACATCTTTGTATAGGATAACCGGAAATTATAGCCTGCACGACATCACGTTCGGAAACGGAGTCAGGTTTATCGACTTCGTAGCGGGAAAGAACATTGTGTTGAGTAGCACTAGATTTCCTCGTCCTGATATCCAGAAAGGCACTTGGCGGTTTCCCGATGATCGAACGTGCAACCAAATCGATCATGTTGCTATCGATGGAAGGCAATCCTGTAGCATACTCGGCGTACGTACGTACAGATAAGCCAACATTGACTCGGATCACTACCTGGATGGTGCCAAGCTGCGCGTGCGAATTATGCGATTATCAACCACGAGGAGAAAAATTCAACGTTGGAAGACTGCAGTTGGAAAAGACCGCCATGGGCTACACCGACCAAGTATCCCTAGTGCTATGCGAGAAACCCTATTACTTATGAGATGAGTCCAGAAGCCCATTTGCAGCAATGCCAACCCTCTAGTTTGACTACGAATGTGCTCAAGCAAACAAAGCCAAAAACCGAGGCTTACAGGTTGTGCAGTGAAGGAGGAGACTGGCTTCAGATCTACACTGACAAGAGAAGGGATGAAAACTGCTGGCCCAGAAAAAAGATCATGAGCAGCGTGAAGTCGAGGGGATGCAGAGATGCTTTAGCAGAAAACAGGAACGGAAGTTCTACAGAAGAGTCAAGAAGAAAACAACAGTATTCACTAGCCGCTCTTAAGACTTCAAAGGTAAGGAAGGAAACACCATAGTGGAAATGCAGTTGATGTTAAAAATCTGGAGAGATCATTTCAACCAGCTCCTTAATGGCGATGAAGTCCAAGATCCCACCAACGAGCAGCCCTTCCAAATCTATTTGGTTGATGATCTGGAGTTTCACCCACCCGACCTAAATTTGATCAAGGTAGACATCACAAGGATAGAATTGAACAAGGCTTACGGTGACAATGGCCTACAGGCGGAGCTTTTCAAGCTCGCTGGGGATGATCTGGTTAGGAGCATACAACTCGTAAGAAAACTTTGGTGGGAAGAAAGTTTGCCCGACGAGTGGAACCTTAGCACCATTTTCCCGTTAAAAAAGGTGAACGCCTTCTCTGCACCAACTACAGAGACATTAGTCTTTTAAACGTCGCCTACAAGATCTTGTCAAGCGTACCACGTGAACAGCTGAAGCCATTTCCAGACGAATTGATTGGATCTTATTAGTGTGGTTTCAGACCTGGCCAATATAAATGGTACTATCTTTCAAAAATCCACTCAGTATCTTGGATATACAGATGACTTCGACTTCATGGGAAGAGCCAAACGAGCAGTTACGGTTGTCTTTTCCAGCATCGAGTCAGAGGCAAACAAAATGGGTCTTGTTATCAAGGAGGAGAAGACGAAGTAAATGCTGTCATCGAATAGAGTCGATTTCTATCGCAGACTTGGTCAGAACGTGACAATTGATAGGTATAACTACGAGGTGGTCAGTAAATTTGTCTACCTGGGCACCGCTGTAAACTCTGCTCTGAAATCAATTAAACGAAGAATAACTCTAACTTTTCAGTTTTTGAACGCAATGAAGACGAATTTCTTAGAAGTCTAACATTCGAAATTGTAACAAAATCAGACAAGTCGTTGAAATGTTACACGTGAAAATGAAAAGGGAAATTTTATCAAAAAACGTCAAACCCTATTTCCTATTTTGGAAAAAAACCTTAAATGCAGTTGAAATTGCTTTCGTTATTACAGGTACTAAGTTTAATCAAAAAGAAGAGTTCAACCCACAGGTTGAGGTTATAGCTCAAATAACAGTGCAATAACCGTTTTTGCAAGAACACTTTTCAAGAGTTTTTGACTATCTAGATGGTATAAATTTTATTATCTTTTACAGAGGCAATAGCAAATATGGACTTTCAATCCTTAAAAAATTGTGCGAGAGCCCTATTTGGCACTGAGGCCAAAAATAGTTCAATATTATTCCAAATGAATCATACGGCACCGAACAACCTGCCTCCATGTGAAGTAGGTAGGTTGTAGGCAACCTAATAAGAGGAAGCCCATTATGTGAATGTACATACATAGGTATGTGTTTTGTTTTCAAGAAAGGAATTTATCTATTTTATCAACCGAAAAGGATTTATAGTTTTCTAACGCTTTTCTTTCGGGTATATAGAACATTAAGTCACTTGTTATCGTTTCTTCCAAACTACCTATGTATGTATATAGTTGTTTGTTATCTTATAAGTTATAAAATTAGGAAATTGAACGGAGAGATTTATTTGGCAAAAGGCAAAAATGCCCTCAACATCTTGTGCTCCTTATGAGCCGAAAGGATAAAGAGGTTGACATAACATTAAGTTGTTGTCGTTCATTTAAAAAAAATATAAATATAAAAAAAACTAAATTGGTTCTTTGGTTGGTACAATGTATCTCTTGGTTGTCAATGGTAGGTTTTTCGAGTTTAAAATATAAGAATCCCCATTTAAAGGGTTTATTTCAATAATGAGTCAACTTATGGAAAAGTTGAGTTTATATATGTGCAAATATAGTAGGTCATTAAATTGTATTGCCTAAGATATTTTGAAGTCTCAATAAATGTCCTTGTTTGGCCATCATAGAGAACTTATAGGATATGGTTGAAGAAGGATCGTTTTATCGATGAAAGATATGGTTTTACTATTTCATGTCCCTATATATATATCAAGGCTGAGAAAGATGGACTATAGGGCAATTGAAAAAGAGTGGAAAGTGTCCATCATCAGATTACTTTGGATACGTGCTTTTGTTTTATATAAGAAAAATCGATGTCTCATGTATTTATAGAAGTATGGAATTAGTTTTGCGAGAGAAGAAAAAAATTATTTGACAGGCTTATCTTATTAAGCCCGCATATTGCGAAGAAAAAGGCTATCGTTTGGTTTATTTCGATTGTCAAATTTATTTCCGGTGGTTTTTTCCACGATGGTTACCCAGAATGCCTGTTCAAAAAACTGTCAGATTGTTTTGATATGATTTATTGAATGCCGAAAAAATTAAGAAGTTCTGAGGACAAGTTAGTTTAAATGAGCCACATATAGTTTTTAATCTAAAACTGGCGCCCGAAAAATAAACTTTTATATTTGTAGGTAAAATTTTTTGATTTAGCAAGTTCATGAAAATGAGAACTCATAGACCGCAATAATCTCACTTAAAACAGCAGGATACCTCGCAAATTTTCTCAGATTTCATGTCAAAATACTGACGAAAAAAAATTTATGTTAGCTAACTTTTTGACGGAGAGAAATTTCTGAGACATTATTTTCCCGAACATGCCTTTGGTATTTTTAATTAAGCGGGAAAATCAATTAAGTGAGGTTCAACTAAGCGAGGAATACTATACTGACAAATATTTTAATTTTTAAATTTTATTTCCTCATAAAAATTGTCAGTACCTACCTACCTACAAATTTGTCAGACAATTCATAATTATTTTCGGAAAATTCTTGATAATGCACTGTCATGATCCAACAAATTTAAAATTATCTCATATTTTCCGACAATTCTTTAAATTTCTCAAATAAGGCGCGTTCAGTAAAATAAGATCTCAGAGATTTTGCTCCGTAAAAAAGTGAACAAGCGAATCCAAAATTTGTTTCTTCATTGTTTTGGAAGCAAAACTGAGAAATTTTGCCGAGGAATCCTGTTCAGTCGATGCTGAGAATATGGAAAAACAATTTCTGCAAACTGTATAACGGCCATAATGAATCGAATTCCGATGTCAGCCAGATTGAGCCATTTAACTTAGTCGACGTAGACCAACAATTCCATCCACTCAATTTTGGCGAATTGAAGATAACCATATCTAAACTTAAGTCCAATAAAGCAGTTGGAAAGCAATCAGTTACCAACTACCCAGCTGTTCAAAGTGGTCGGCGATGACCTGGTTAGGAGTATGCACCAGCTCATCTGCAAAATATGGTCGGAGGAAAGTATGTCCGACGAATGGAACCTCAGAATTCTTTGCCTCATCCTCAAGAAAGGAGATCCTCTGAACTGCGCCAACTACAACGTCATCGGTCTCCTTAACATCACCTATAAGACCTTTTCTACTGTATTATGTGAATGCCTAAAGCCTTACGCCAGGAAACTACACAAACGATCAAATATTTACATTACGGAAAAAATCCAGAAACTTCAAATTAACCACCTTTTTATCGATTTCAAGGCCAGCATGAGAGAGACGAGCTTAATAGAGCAATGTCTAGTTTTGGCATCTCTGCCAAACTCATCTCTTTGTGCAGGATTACGATGGAGAAAGCACGCCACCGATACCTTTGATGTCAAAAACGGATTTAGATAAGGCGATGCGCTTTCATGCGACTTCTTTAACTGAATTCTTGAAAGAATAATGCAAAACTCCCGTCAACACTAGAGGAACAATCTTTCAAGGGTCCGTGCAACTGCTAGCATACGCCGACGATGGTATTGACGTAATAGGAAGAACAAATCGTGATGTCAATATGGTTTTTGTGAGTATTGAAGTGGAGGCGAAGAAAATGAGTTTAACAGTCAATGAGGGCAAGTCCAAGTATATGTTGTCGTTGGACAAAACATCACCATAGATACACTTATCATCCCGGTCCTACTATTTGACGCAGAGACCATGCATGGACCTTGTCAAAGGCGGATGAAAACACCTTAGGTTGTTTTGAAAGGAAGATTCTCCGGGTGATTTCCGGTCCCGTCTGCTTAAACGGAGAATAAAGGAGAAGATACAAGGATGAACTGTACGGGCTGAACAGCGACACCAAACTAACCAAAAAGGTAAAAGGCCAACGACTGAGGCTCCAAATTGAATGGATACCAAAACTCCGGCCCGAAAAGTCTTTGAATCTAACAGCGAGAGACGGAGCAGTAAAGAAAGAACGTGAATCAGGTGCAGCGGCCCACGCAAGTGGAAGGACCTCAACCAACTTGGCGTGCGTGGTTAAGGCCCTGGTCCACTCTGAACTGTAGCGCCATCTTAAGTAAATATAAGTAATACTGTTCATGTAAATGATATTGCTGAGAACTCCGAGATGTCATTTTCCTGAACATGCCTAGATATTGTCAACTTTTCAGTTTACAAAATGTCACCTGTCAATTTTTATAAAACAAATTTTTGAAACTGAAATTTTTCAAGTAGCTTTTAGATGGATATTTTAACTTTTTACTGACCAACGCACGCGAAGACCGGTTCAATTAAGCGAACATCGCTTTATTCCACAATTGACCGCATTAATTAAGTCGAACACCCGGTTAATCGATCGACAAAATCAGATAAAATATTCGGTGGATACTGTATTTAGTTGACAATTTTTACATCATATTTTTGTTTAAGTCAACTGCCATAAACACATAATAAATCTGTCAAAATCTTACAATGACAAAACTGTCAATATATGACAAAAAAATATTTATCATATTTTGTGTGAAAATTGTAATATTAATCTTGAGAATCACTGTACAATACCTATCAATTGTGCCAACTGCATAATGCAGATAAATTATTTGTAACTTTTTGACTTTAACTTTCTGTTAATAAAATCTCTTCCCTTTTTATACAAACCATCATCAAGTAAAGATCGTCCTTTTATTTAATCAGGCTCAACAGGTTATGGGCCCAGACTACCGTAGTAAAAATTAAAAGTTCAAATCCGTTTTAATCTCGGTAATCTTAAACTTTATTTTGTAAAGAAAAGTTTTTTTGGTTTACATTTAATAATAAGTTTAAAATTGAGATTTGGTTGTTTGGTAAGATTTAGGTGCAAAATTTGTTTAACCTTTAAGCAATTCGAAATGGATGGTGATTTACTGAAGATCGATAAATTTGTCTCCAGTGAGCAATGGAGCACCTGGAAATTTCAGGTTAAAATTTTGCTAAATGCTAGTAATCTTCTTGAGATTGTAACTGGCGAAGAAGATGTACCCGTTCAAACAGCCAAGGTAAAACCGGAGGAATTTGACAAAGAATACCAGTCTTGGGTTTCAAAGGACAGAAAAGCGCAAAAGATCATAGCTACAACTGTAGGACGGCAACCACTTGTCCACATTTTGAACTGCACGAATTCAAAAGATATGTGGGCCAAATTAAATGCCGTTTATGAACAAAAATCGGAAGCAAGTGTTCACATGCTACACCAGAAATTTTATTCACTCGGAAGAAGTTCGGACGATGACATAGCAACGCACATTTCAAAGTTGGAATCAATTGTGCAACAACTGAGAGAAGCAGGAGAAGTTATATCCCCAAATATGGTCATGACTAAAATACTGATGACTCTACCAACACGTTTGAATCATTTTTTTAGCGCTTGGGAGTCGACATCTTCTCAGGAGAAAACATTGAAGAATTTAACATCGAGGCTGATAATGGAAGAAACACGTTTGGAATCATTGAACAAGACTTGTACATCGTCTTCGAGCGTGACTCATACACAAGAGCAGAGTGCCTTAGCAGCCCATCGAGTTAGGAGAGGCGGTGATAGAATAAAGTCTAAAAATTACAACAAAAAAGGCAAGTGCTTTGTGTGTAAAGAAAAAGGGCATTGGAAACGGGATTGTCCCATGAGAAAAAAATCTACAGCTAATTTCGCCGAAACAAAAGATTTTGATGCCTTTGTTGTAAACACTTTGTCGCCCGACAACAATACAGTAACAATTGACGACTGGATACTTGACTCAGGTGCCAGTCATCATATGAGTTTTCGTCACGAGTGGTTTCATAACTACAAATTGCTTGACGAACCAATGCCTGTGGTTATAGGGAACGGGAACAAAATTTTTGCTCTTGGGATCGGTGTTATCCACGTTTTAGTATTCGATCAAAAGAAATGGTTGCGAAAATTTCTAGAAAATGTTTATTTTGTTCCAAAACTGAAAATGAATTTATTCTCTTCAGGAACTGTGATGGAAAAGGGATTTAAAATGGTGTCGGATGAAAAAAAATGTGAAATTTTAAAAAATGATCGCACTGTGGCCGTGGGAGTACGATGTCGAAGACTCTACAAGATGATGTTTCATGTCCTAGCGCATGACGATGACTATGGTGGCGCTGGAGGTGATCATGTTGGTTCTGAAGGTGTTTATGATGGTGCTGGAGATGATAATGGTGGTTCTAAAGGTGGTTATGGTGACACTGGAGGTGCACATGGTGAAATGGGGGTAGCAAATGTGGTGGAGGATTGTGATACGCTGGAATTGTGGCATCAGAGGTTTGGCCATTTGTGTGCAAACCAAGTAAGAAATGTGCTTAAGGAACGGGGTATCAAGTTTTTAGATAACAGGAATTTTTTCTGTGACGATTGTATCTATGGAAAACAATCGAGGTTACCCTTCAAAAGTAGTGAATCTAGGGCTACATCGGCTGGTGAATTATTCCATACGGATTTGTGTGGTCCGATGCAGATGCAATCGGTAGGCGGGTCAAGATATTTCGTTTTGTTCAAGGACGATTACTCCCATTACAGATATGTATATTTTATTAAAGAAAAAGGTGAACTTTCTTCTATTCTTCAGATTTTTTTGGGTTCGGTTAACCTCGACGTAAATAGAACCATAGCCACTCTTCGATCGGATAACGGGCTAGAATTCAAGAACAATGATGTGGCGGGGATCTTAAGGCGCAACAAAATAAGACATCAAACCAGTGTTCCATACAATCCCGAACAAAATGGGCGTGCTGAGCGAGACATGAGATTCATCGTTGAAATTGCTCGTACAATGTTGCACGCAAGGAAACTTCCAATTAAACTTTGGGCTGAGGCAGTAAATACTGCTGTTTTTCTTATAAACAGATATGGCCCAAGCCCTAAAAGGGACAAAAATCCATACCAACTTTGGTTTGATCAAGAGCCCTCTTTAGAAAACCTTAAGGTTTTTGGTACCGAAGTTTTTGTTCATGTTCCTAAAGAAAAGCGCCGAAAATGGGACAAAAAGTCTCAACATGGATATTTTGTTGGGTACCCTAACAATCAAAAGGGTTACCGTGTTTGGTTGTCCGAAACAAATAAGATCGATATTTCTCGAAATATTATTTTCAAAAATGAGTCTAACATTTTTGTAATTCCAGACCCTATCAATAAGACTACAATCGAAGATGAACAATTGGACCTCGGACCCTTGAAACAGCCTGAGAAATGTGACCACCTGGAAAAGGATGAGGATAAAAACAGGGAAAATTATAGAGAGAAGCTTCGAAGCTTTAAGTCACAAAACTCTGAATCGGATCACCGCCCAAACATTGCAGAAGACAAAGAAGATGTCGCAGATTTAGGTAGAACAGAGCATTATCGAGAGCGGCTTCGCAGCCACAAAGAAAATCAAGCTTGTGCGACAACTAGCGCTTTAACAAATATGTTGGAAGGGTACGCGTTAGTAAATGAATGTTTGGAGCCGAAAGGGTATGATGAAGCGATAAGGTCAGTCGATGCCAAAAAGTGGAGAGCTGCGATGGACGAGGAAATTTATGCACTTCATTTTAATAAAACGTGGGATCTTGTTTTTCTTCCAGACAACAGAAAAGTGATCGACAACAAGTGGGTGTTTAAGGTAAAACTGTCAAAGGATGCCAAAATTGACCGATACAAGGCCCGCCTTGTCGTACGAGGATTTACTCAGAAGGAAGGCACAGATTATACGGAGACATTCAGTCCAGTTGCTCGATTCGCATCAATCAGAGCCATCCTTGCTATTTCTGTTGCTGAGAATCTCATTTTGAAGCAGTTTGACATCAAGACGGCGTTTCTTTATGGTAAACTCAGTGAAGATATATATATGTCGCAGCCTGAAGGCTATGATGACTGCAGCGGACGTGTGTGTAAATTGAATAAAAGCCTTTATGGACTGAAACAGGCTTCCAGATGTTGGAACCTACAATTCACAAGGTTGTTAGAACAGTTCAATTTTCGCCCATGTTCAGCGGATTCGTGTGTTTTTGTCCATCAATCAGGCAAAGAGAAAGTCTTAATGGCGTTATATATCGACGATGGACTTATTGCTGCAAGTGATGGAAAGCTTGTGGTCCAACTCATCGACTATTTAAAAACATTTTTTGAGATAAAAGTGTCTGATGCGGAATTTTATCTGGGACTTCAAATCGAGCGAAAAAGGGATGGGTCCATTCATCTTAACCAATCCAGTTATTCTGAAAGATTGCTGCAAAAGTTTAATATGTCAGACTGTCATCCTGTGTGCTCACCTGCAGAAACATCAAAACTTGCATCTTCAGACATTCCTGTCGGCAAGTTTCCTTTTCGTGAGGCTGTAGGGAGCCTAATGTACTTGGCAGTAGCAACAAGGCCGGACATCTCCTATGCTCTAGGAGTTGTATCAAGATATTTGGACAAACCGTGTGGAGAGCATGTTAATGCTGTAAAACGTATTTTTAAATACATAAAGGGGACTACAACTTATGGTATACTCTTTAAAAATAATTTTAAACTTAATCTTGATTCTTACAGCGATGCTGATTACGCCGGAGATATTCAAACTCGGCGGTCTACAAGTGGTTTCGTTTTTCTGATAAATAAAACACCAATCAGCTGGGCTTCGCAGAGACAGAAAAGTGTTAGTCTATCGACAACGGAGGCCGAATATGTCGCTGCATCTGAGGCTGTAAAGGAACTAGTTTGGGTCAAGTCGCTATTCCAGGATCTCCTTCCTGGAAGGGAACTTAAAGCGGTTCTTTTCATGGACAACCAGAGTGCTCTTAAGATGGTGAAAAATCCTCAATTTCACAAGAGGACCAAGCATGTGGACATCCGGTTCCACTTCATCAGAGAGAAGTTTAAAGAAGGCCTTTTTGACTTGGTGTATGTGCCAACACAAGATCAGATTGCAGATGTTCTTACAAAGCCACTGAGTAAAGTAAAATTTGAATACTTTTGCCAAAAATTAAATATTGTGCCTAAATGAATTTGAAATTAATATTCTGAAATATTGAATAATTGAATTAGTAATGAATTTAAAATAAATTTTTTTGAATTTTTGTTTACTGGGTTAATATTAAGAGGGAGTGTGAAAATTGTAATATTAATCTTGAGAATCACTGTACAATACCTATCAATTGTGCCAACTGCATAATGCAGATAAATTATTTGTAACTTTTTGACTTTAACTTTCTGTTAATAAAATCTCTTCCCTTTTTATACAAACCATCATCAAGTAAAGATCGTCCTTTTATTTAATCAGGCTCAACATTTTGACAAAAAAAGACAAAATTGTTATGATAAATTTGTCGTTGTATTGAATTGAAAATATTGTCACCTGTCAGTACAAACATTTGTCAGACAAGTACAACAAATTTGTAGAATTGTCTCCTGTCAATTTGTATGAAATGGGACCCAACTTGTAATTAATCACGTCTGAAGAAAAAATGTTTTTACTGGTGCATGAATTTAACAACACACAGCAATTAATATAGTTTTCATCGCGAAGGGGTGACAAAACAGTTCGTTTTCTTAAAA
Organism: Epistrophe grossulariae; assembly: GCA_929447395.1. Lineage (NCBI taxonomy): Eukaryota > Metazoa > Arthropoda > Insecta > Diptera > Syrphidae > Epistrophe > Epistrophe grossulariae. The sequence continues at coordinate 148,931,704 of OV839567.1, read as the reverse complement.
GAAAATTTTGTATGAATTTTTGGAGTAATTTTTTGTAACCAAATATTTTTTTTTTTAATTTTAACTCTAAAACTTGTTCATATGGCAACACTGTTAAATAACTCTATTCATATGTGAATAAAAGAGTACCTAAATTATGTGACTTTAATGAATTACATTTAAGGGCAAACTCGAACGTCGTCGTCGGTCGGCGATTGACATTGTGTTACACATTTTAATCCTCTTCATGCTCTGCTTGCCAATTCTATTAGTGACAGAGTCTAAGAAAAAATCAATTTTATCTAATCCACTCCACAGTTTATTATACTGTGCAATGCAGCTTCCCAACTGCAATGTCACTCAGGGCAGGGCATACAATGAACATACACTGGTAGCGTACAGTGTACAGTATATGCCCTGCACGTACGAACAATATTTTAACATCTTCTCATGTAGCCAGTGTGTGCATCTCCCTTCAAAAACATTTTCAATTTACAAATATTTTACTGTCATCTAAAGAGATTCTGATCTCTGAAATGCAGAGCAAATTGGCACATACACTTAAACAAAAATAAAATATAGAACTCATAGCACACACACATATACACACATTCAAAAATATGTATCAATGGTCGTAATCTTGTTGCGATGATGCCTTAGCTCTGATTATGAAGTTATTCGCTGCATATTAAGTAGGAAAAGGACAATTTGTTTTTACGATGCTTGCTGCTTGCTTCGTTTTTTATTTCCTTCCTTCTCAGCTTACCAGTTTTGCGGAAAAAGTAAAAAAAAAATTGAAATTTCAAGCAGCAGAAGTCCTATCATTTGGTTGATTGCGACAAAAAAGTGAATCTTTGAACTTACAAGCATTATTTGTAACTTCCAGGACCAGGAACCGCACCAGGACCCGCACCACATGCCTCACGACTTAAGTTAACTTATAAATCTAAGCACCAAAAATGGGCATTCATATACCTACATATATACTTGTACTTACACATTTCCTGGCCAAGAACCCATGTTTCGGGACGTGTGTTCACTTCGACTAATACTGTTGGTGTACATACAAGCAGCACTAGCAGGTCGGCTATGCTGAGATTTGTGAGGAATATGTTTGTTGAATTCCGCATGTCCTTCGTCTTTAAGATTACTATTGGCACCTTAAATGAGGGAACGATAAAACATAATTTATTCAGCAACTTTAAACTAATACGAGTAGAAGTTGAATTTTACAAATTTGTAAGTGTGAAAAAATGAAGGTTATATTTTTTAAATTAATTATTTCGTGAACCGCAAAACTGATATTTGATATACAGAGTATTTCTGGCGTTGGGAAGTGATTTTTGGTTTTGTAACAAGAATCAATAACACATTGACCTAAAATGGTTAAAAAAAACAACGGGAATACACTTATATTTTAAAATTGGGGATAAGAAGGAACTCTAACCACTTGATAGATTTATTTACAGATATGTATTAATTTCAACACAATAAGGGTTTTATAATTTCATTAATAAGTTATTGTAAATAACACATTATTTTATTTTATTTTATTTATTTATAATTGTTAACAATATTTAAAATCTATTATTAATAATTGTTTTTAAGAACACAAGCATAATATTACTTTCAGTTCAAATTTATTTAAAATATTTTTAAAAATTTATGAATTTTATTTAAAATATTTTCAATAAATTTATGAATTTTATTTAATATATTTTTTAAAAATTTATGAATTTTATTTAAAATATTTTTAATAAATTTATGAATTTTAATAAACCGTACTAATTTTGTGTGCTACATTGCACATTTCTATTCTCTATTCCCTTGTACCTAAGTTTTTATTTAATAATGCAGACTTTTCGTGCTTAATGGAATATGAAAACAAAAGTTGTAGGATGGACTGCTCAAGATAAAAAATTAGTCTAGATAAAGAAGAGTGCTTTTTTGTGGAATGGAAAAACACAAAGAATTCTATACCTAAATATTTTTTTTTTTTTTTTCAATATTTAAGAAAACAAAAACCACATTTTGTATTTTTTAATTTCCTTTAAATTCAAAGTACCATCATCATTGTTCATCTATTGTCTAAGAGGAAGAGAGTCGAACCTATGACAAAAATTCTTATTTTTGTTTAAGTATTTTATTTTAATTATGTAGATATGTTTATAGATCACAAATCGCGGATTTTTATTTATTATATTGTATGTAGATAATAGATATGCACTTTGGTTTTAAATGAGAAACATAAGTGACATTTTATATTTTACAATAAAATAGTGTTAAATAATAAATACCCATTGCAAATAATAAAAACCCAAAAAGAAAATAAATTACATGTAATTATAATAAAAGTACAAAATTTTATATTAAGTAAAAAGAGTTTAATTAAAGGATTTTATATACATATGTACATACAAAAGTGAAAATGGAAAAAAATAAAACTCACAAAGCGAATTTTTTTTCCAAAGATTGATATTTGTAGGTTTCCAAAATATTCAATAAAAACAAATGATTTACTCTCGAACATTTAAGATTGTTGAATTCGAAACTAAATAACCACGTTTTAAGCTGTTTCAGAATTTAAAAAACTGGTCCAATAATTCTCGAGGAAAGAGGAAGTTTATTAAATAAGCGACAATATGACACACTGTAAACATTTAAAATTTTAAGAATAATATAACTGCCAAGAGCTCTAAAATTTAGAAAAATCCTTAAGCACTTTCAAACTGTAAAGGTTCCCCCAAACCAACGCGAATTTTCGGTGGCGACGCACGATGAAAACAACAATAACAACACGTGGTTGTCAATGAAAACAACACGTTGTTATTATTGTTTTCGTCGTCGCCACCGAAAATTCGCGTTGGTGTTGGGGAACTTTAAAGATGGCCGATTGAACGATTCGAAAACTGTTAGACGATATTTATTACAAATTATCTATCAATTTAATTTTGACGGATAAATAGCGATCGAATTTTGTGAAAGTATATAATAACATGCACAGTCGATAGCATATTGAAATTTAGAATTTAAAAGCAAATAATTCTCAAATAATTTTTGTCGTGTTGTATAACGAAAACATTTTGTTAGAGTTTTAGTTTGATTTGACAAAGACAAACTCGAGTCGTAAATTAACCCCAAGTATTTGACCTATTTACTTGTACCAATTACTTGTACACAGAACACTGTTCGAAAAAAAAAAATTATCGATGGGTTAGTTAGTTAACTTGAATTTTTGAAAGAAAATATAAAAATTAGAACCCATTATTTAAGTCTTAGAACTTAGAACTAGTTTTTGTTCGGCAAACCACGTTCTAAATAATTTAAGATAGCAGACAATATCGGAAACCGTTTGTCAGCCCTGGCCCTGCTGGATAAACAAGACGACGCTTATAACAGAATTCCGAGAGTCACTTCCTTAAAACTGAAACTGAAAAGAGAATTAATATAAACAAGGAATATATACACCCCTGTTCTGATTTCCGATCCCTTTTAAAATCCTTTCGTTTTCAAACTTTAGGTGTTCTGAAATACTTTTCGCTTTCAATACTTGCGGAATGAGTGTGCTTTGATTTTCGATTGGATTGAGAATAATTGACATTTGAAAATCCATTTGTTTTTTGTGCCCCAATTGAATTGACACGGTATTATACGTATATTATAAAATTTTTTGTTGTAATTTATTTAATTTTTTTCAACGAATTTGACGTTCCGAATTTTATTTTTACTGATTTCGAAAGAAAAAAGGTTTGAATACTAGCTAATGTGAAAGTGAAAATCAGAACACTTTTTTTGAATCCGTGCGGAAATCAATTGCGTTTACGGATTTGATTCGGAACGGAAATCAGAACAGGGGTGATAGTGTAGGTTTGGAAATAGATCCCTGTGGACTTTAAAAAGCTTTTTAAGGTCAGTTTATTGCAAAATCAGAAATTACCCGAATTTTGAGTTAAGCCACTTTAATTCTAAGGGTGCGAAATGGCTTTTTGTGGCTTTGATAAAGTGTCATTGTGCCATATTTTTTTGCTACTTAAGGCCATATCTAACTACGGCCTCATAACACTTTCGTTAAGTGAAAATAAAAACTTCTGTTCCTAATTGGAAAATAACGAGAAACAAATTTCAATTGTCCATTATAAGAGTTAAACTTTAGAATGTTTTAAAATTCGCGTAAAAAGTAGCGGAACAAAATTTTACCCGAAAGGAATAAGATTATCTCTAATTTTGTATTTTAGCTCGGGCAAACATTTAGTTTAAATATTTATGTATATACTTTAAATATTTTTTTTTAACTTCAGCTGACTCAAGAATGGAAACGAATAATTATTATTTATATAGTTATGTTTATAAACACAAATCATTGGGACCCATAGACATTTTTCCACGTGAATTTTAATTCACTCAAAGCGTAGCGGAAAAAGAAAGATCAATTTGTGGTGTGAAAATAAAAAATTCGTGCGTATTTTGATGTGAAAATTAAAAATTCGCGCGAATTTTTAATTTTCACACCACAAATTGATCTTTTTTTTGGCCAAATTTTTTTTGCGGTACGCTTTATCCTAATTTTTAGGCATATTTTAAAATTCAACCTTATTCGTAAACTTTATACCGGAACCCCTGGATAACTTTCGTGTGCAATACTTGTTGTGTTCTACTTTTGATTCACGGAAAGCACTGCAAACTAAATAAATAAATGAAAATGAAATGAATAATTATGCTTATATAAAGGAAGAACATTTAAAAATGTGAATTTTAAATTTTCACACCATATAATCTTAATTTTCCTTGTACTAAGATTTTTTTCAATTAGGTAAAAATTTTATTTTTAAATCAATTAACACAATAAATTTGAAGAAATCGAAAGATTTAAAGTTTAAAGGAGAAGCTTACTCGTTGAATTCAAAAATAGAACTGATTTTTATTTAATTTTCAAACACTATATTCAAACTTAAAGTTTGTTTACATTCGATAAACAAACTTAATAAATTATTCTAGGAATGATTGATAAATTGTTCTTAAATTAAGTTAATATTATTATTTATAAAACTAAGTGGAATATAGTAAATTAATGGATCGCCACACTATGTTATATATAAATTTGTGAAAGCGTCATACTTCCATATTTAAAAATATGGCCTTATGACGCATGGCTTTATGACACGGCACCGTTTTTACGAAAAAATTCGCATTACTGAAATATGGTTTTCACGCTTTTTGTTAAAAATGCCATTTATAGCTTTTAAATGACCTCACCAATTTTTTTATTATTTTGCAATGTAGTTCAAAAATAAAAAAAAAGTAAAACAAGAAACAAAAAAAATTAACTATTTTTAATATTTTCCGTGAAGACATCATTTTTATTGAACCTTGCACCTTCAATGATGTGCGTGAAGTTAGCACTACACTTTTAATTCCATAACTATTTTACAACAAAACTACAGCTACATTTTATAGTGAACTTAGTTTCTTCAAATTGCTTAAAGTGAAGTGATAACTTGACGTCGTCAGTCGTGCATATTGATTAAACGATACGTTTGGTGCAAATGAAATTTTCAAAATAATTTTTTTTAAACTTAGAATTTCTATAAATTTGTTTCAATGTCAAGTCCATTCGGCTTTAAATATCGACATTTTATCAATCAATCTATTAATGACTCTTTTTCCATAGATTTAACATTTCAAAAAACTTTTTCAATTCAACTACATATTATGTATATAGGTTATATCAAAAATTCTTATTCCTCTTTTTTGTTTTAAATCTTCATGTCATATACACCATTTGCACCATGCATCAAATTTATTTTATGCACTTTTTTCCATGCTGGCAAAGTTCACCTCATTTAAATGTAAATAGTTTTACTCACCATTACGTTACCAATGACCCCTAAGATCATAATTGAGATGCATACAAACATCGACGTTGTCCGTATGTATGATGGAATTTGTGGCATCTCACTGGTGCTATTGAAATGATTCTCCGACGATGTGGTTGCGTTTGAGGTGACATTGGAAGATCCACCCTCGACGGCAGTGGCGGCGACGCCACCCCCGGAAATACCCATTCCACCGCCATCGGAGGAGGAGGAATATCCGGGAATTATCGCAGTCGACGTAATGCTGCTGCCGCCGGCGATGATGATACTCTCCACTACCGCAGCACCTTGATGTCGAGAGAAACTAGAATTATTTGATGTCGATGATGTGGATGTGGATGTTAGTATTCTGGTCGAAGTCACTGTTGCATTGAACAAGGTCGTTGTAGCGATGAGTAATTTAACCCAACTGGCATTCTCTAGTCGATATGGCAGTAGTTGTCTTCGACGGCAGCGGCGGAGGCGGTGGAGTCTCTGTTGTTGCAATTGTGGAACCGAATCCACCCCAGGCTCGGTGGCTATTAACACTAAATATCCGGAATAGGGGTGGTCAATTACAACATCCGAAACATTATTGTGTAACTTTGTTATCCTGAAAGCTAACGACTTGTGCCTGCTGTTGCTCTGTACTCCTGCAGTTGATATAGAGTGTACTCCTCCTTTGGGGATAATAATTGGGTTATGACTGTATGATGATGGAGTTCCTGTGTGTGGTAGTAGCGTTTTGTTGTACAACACTTTCAGTGCCACCACGGGTGGTGGAAGTGGCAACACACACTTTGTGTGCTATATACTGGTACTCTGGGCTGCAGTATAACTTTTTGTTTCACTTAAAGTTGTTGTTGTTATTGTGATAGCAAATCGTTTCACTTTTGAACGAACTTCAATGATTTAAACTGCTCCAGTTCGTCGGTGTTATGGTTAAAGTGCAATTTTAATGCCAAAGCCACCGCACTAAACGATGCGGTTGTATAGAGAATCTGGAAATACAAAAGGAAAATGGTCAGTGGATATTTTTTATTACAAATATTTCAAGAAAGGATATGGCAGAATATACAAGAAAGTCCGAGTTGCAGCCATGGTAATAAATTTCAAGCATATTTATGTGACACACTTAATTCGATTTGGCAAGGAAAACAGTATTTTCTGTCAAGACAGTGGTGGTTGGTGTGATGGATTTTTATGGCGCCTCTTAACATGCTGACGGGCTTATTGCAAAAATTTAATTGAATTTTAAACACTTTGAGTTATATTTAATTGCAGTTTGTTTTGCTATTTAATTTTTAATTGAATCTACTCGTGCTACATATATACCTACTTTTCCTCCCGGTCTTTTTGTCATGAGATTTGTGTGCGTGTGTTCCATTCAAAAGATGAAGTGGATTTTATTTTATTTATACCAAATATAGGATTGCCAGGAGTTTATTTGTAGAACACCACAATAGAGAGATTTTCTATGATGTTATACGTACAGTGTGGTGTGTATTTACGAGATTCCTATTTCTAAAACAAATTTTGAGGATGTGAGATTTTCAAATGACAGAACTATCACAAAGGGAACAATAAGGTCTTTTGAGCACCGTGTCGTATTGTTATCTTCTACATTTATGCCAGTTACATTCTTCCTTTAAAACCTGGCACTTCATAGAATTCCTATCTTCTACTGTATATGCAATATGCATCCCTCAGAAGGATGCTTTAAACAAATTTTAACTAAATATTACTTTATAAGATTTATTAGTAAAGTTAAGTCGTCAACTTTTAGAACTTCTAACATTTATTGATCCATTATAACACAACTTTTTTGGACTTCTTTCAAAGTGCCTTCAACTGTGATACATACAACTGCGATACTTTAAGCAGTGATACCTTAAACTGTGATACTTTAAACTGTGATAAACATGACGAAATAGCCCAAGATTTTGGGGTACTGAATTCTTTTACTTACTTCACTGATATGAACTTTAATATTAATACTGACAACATTGTTAATATTATCTTGACGAGAGTTTTGAACTTTAATATTAATACTAACAACATTGCTAATCTTATCTTGACGAGAGTTTTATACCTGGTCCTGATGGTATACCCTCTACTATTTTGAAAAACTGCGTAAATCATTTGTCGTTGCCCTTATCCATTATTTTCAATTTTTTAATGTCTTCTTGTTTATTTCCATCGATTTCCCTTCCCTTTACATAAGAAAAGTAAAAAAGACGAAATTGAAACCTATAGACCTATTGCTAGATTATCTGTGATTCCTAAACTCTTTGAGTCTATTATTTGTGAATCGCTATATTTTTATGTTAAATCTCTTATCGTTCCAAATCAGCACGTTTTTACAAAAGGCCGCTCTACTGGATGGAACTGGCAAAAAATTGTATTGACTCATTAAAAAAAATAAATAAATGCGCTTGACAAACACCGAGTTTTGCTTTTTAAATTAAGAAAGTTGGAATTTAGTAAACATTTTGTAAATTGGCACCAATCTTATTTATTCGATAGATCTTGGTACTTTTCAATGGTTGTGAATTAAACAATTTCAAAGTTAGTTCTGGAATTCCACAAGGAAGTCATTTAGGCCCTATAGTTTTCATTTAATTTATAAACGATTTACCGTCTGTGTTGAAGCACTCAGTGCCTCATTTATGCCAACGATGTTACAATCTTCAAAACTCATGATTGTGGAGAGTTGCAATATGATATTAATTCATTTTTTGATTGGTGTGCCTGCCATTAAGCCAGGCTAGAGCAGGTTCAAAAAAGGTTTCTGAGATTTGTGCTTAGGAGGTTGGGGTGGGATAATCCCTACGATCTCCCTATTTACCACCACAGACTTAAACTTATCGATATGCCGAGTCTTGAGAGCAGACGCTCATATTTATGTTTTGTCTTCATTTTTAAATTACCTTCTGTCTCGTATAAACTTTAATGTTCCCATGCAGTTTTGGGAAGTAAAGAAACAGTCCTAATATTTATTAACTTGTACACTTTCTCACCAAATCTGAACTTTGCACACACAATTATCTCTCGTAAACGAAGAGTCGAGTCGTATTTATTAACGGGTCATTCATTTCTTGGTTTGAAGTTGGTAGCGCTGGCATTTGACACCTGTCAAACTCAGCTGTCATTTAAAAGTGTCATAATATTAGTTGAATATTTGCCATTTGCGATAATGGATCGCTCAACAATCAAACGACGTTTTATTAAAACTTACTACAAAAGTGGTAATTCAAACGTAGCCACTTTTCGTGCATTTTTTCGAACAACATTTTCTTCAGCGTTGAGGCACATTTCTCACTCGGTGGGTATGTAAACAATCAAAATTGCCGTCTGTGGGGCTCAGAAAACCCACAAGGGATGGAAGAGGTGCCGTTGCATCCAGACAAAGTGACTGTGTGGTGTGCTCTATGGTCGTATTTCTCCAATGATGCCAATAGGCAGACGGTAGCAGTCAATTCGGAGCGATATGGTCGAATGATAACCGATTTTTTTTGGCCGGCGATTAAAGGTCATGACTTGGACGATATGTGGTTCCAACAAAACGGGACCACAAAGCACACAACACGACCAATTATGGCTTTATTGCGTGAGAAGTTTCCTGTTCGCGTAATTTCCCGTTTTGGCGACGTCAATTGGACACCAAGATCATGCGATTTGACACCGTTAGATTTTTTCTGTAGGGTTACGCAAAAGACCGTGTTTACGAGAATAATCCCCGAACTCTTGACTCATTAAAGACCAACATTACTCAAGTTATGGCCGAGATACCGCCCGAAATGTGCGAAAAAATGGTTAAAAATAACCTCAAAAGAATCGTATGCCGCGAATATTCCCGAGGTAGCCATTTGAATGATATTGTTTTTCATACTTAATGACAAAGCCCAAATAATGCAATAAAATTTTCATCAAAAATGTGATGTGTGTGTTTTATTAAGCTCTACTTTCGAAACCGAAAAATGAATGACCCTTTATTTTCATTTCGTTCTTCGCATTTATGTACATATACGTCATCGACGCACAAATTGCTCAACACTAAGGTTTTGTTTTAATAATAAAAATTTGTCCTCAGTGCATTGTTTTTAAGAAACGATATTTCATATTTAATTATTAAATTTGAGTCGAAGAAACTTTGTTTTTTTTTTTTAATCTTAAATTGTGTGCGACGATGACTTTAATCTATGTACGTCCATTTCATCTGTGAACATCGAAAAAAAAATGGCAGATCCAGTGCCCATTAATTCATTCACTCAATCATTCATTCCAAAAATGTTATATGTGCGGATGTTGGGAGCACTATATCGAACAGATATTTTTAATTTCAGTTTTTACAATCTACTCATTACATTTCCTAAGATCTTTGCAAAGTACAATTTTTAAGTACTAAATATTTTATACTACGTTTTCATTAAATCCGAAATGGGGTGATTTCTGATTTTTTTTAATAAATTCCACTTGGGTGTGTTCGTAAGCTTTTTTTATATTTTGTATTAACGGTCTATAAAAGTTGTTTATTAACAAATTTAATCAAAATCGGTGATTGGTGAAGCTGTGAACAATAAATGACAAAAAATATATTCAGACTTTAGGATGAGATTAAAAAAAAATCCTACGAGATACAAATAACAAAACAAAATTACCAGAAAACATGTTTTATCATTTTTTATCATTTCTGAATAAAAATTGTAACACATATAAGAAACAAAATAAAATTCATGTGCTTAATTATATGGTTATATATCTGACTATATAGAAGTTACAACATACGCCCCAGCTTTTTGCTAAATCTTATGTGAAATACCACTAAACAAAAATATACATACCTACCTACATTACTGTTATATAGATGTTTCTTTTTATTACTACCGAGAGGATTGTGGTATAATCTCTCTTGGGCCTTAAGCAAGTATTTATGAAGTTGATTGTTGGGCGTTTGAATCAAGTCCATTCAAACTCGTACACACATAACGTATAATATCAAAAAGACATAAAAATTAAATTAATAGATGAAATGATTTCCACAAAAAGAAAAAAGGAAGTACCTATCTATGAGCTGAGCACAAAAGAGCTATGGCCTTGTCATCAATGTTTAAGTCAGCAATATTCAAAGACCATTCCCAATAGACAATTATTCCCAAAGGGCTGATTTGTTTTGACCTTTAAATGTTGAGTTCATATATTTTTTTTTTGTCATTGAAGAAAAACCAATGTTTTGGTAAACAAAAAGATTTGAATGGACATCAATAGCAGTTGGATTAGTGACGGACCAGTAAGAATATAGAAAAAAAATTCATTATTTTGGTTCAAATGCTAAATTTATGACACAATATCTTATTTCTTAAAAGTTATATACGACATTTTGTGGGTATATGTTATCTGTGTTTTTGTTTTAATCAACAAGGGAGATATTGTTTGTCCTCTTTCAAATGGACCCGATGGTATTTATGTTAAGTTCAGGATGTCTGGGTAGAAGATAAGATACCCAAATTAGGAATCTCTAAATTTACGGCTGGGTTTTCAAAATTAATACAAAATCTATGAAATCGAATTTCACGCACAGAATTAGGTCCAGTTATAGTTACAAAATTTGTTTGGCTACGTAAACCCCTCGCCCCCCATTTGCCCAATGTTTTAAATCGACGTTTTTCCATTCCTATTGGTTGAAGATAATAGACAAGTATGAGCAGAAAATGTTTAAATTAAAATTTTGAACATTTTAAGATACAGGTCCGACTCTCTGTGACATTTTAAGGGGCCCGGAAATTATGCCAGAATTTTGTTTTATAAAAAATCGCCAGAAATCTAGATTTCGGTATATATAGCCTACTCATGGCGTTCTTAAGAAACTTTCAAAAGTCTCCATCGATATGAACGTCACTAACAATTTTACGGGGGGTTGAAGCCCCCCCAAAATGGCTTTTTAGGAATAACTCCCAAATGGTAAGTTGTATAGAAAAAATGTCAAGAAATAATTTGTAGCTCAACAAATTTCCTACAAAAAATATTAACATACTTTTTTCACCATTTTGAGGGGGCCTTTAACCCCAATAAAATTGTTAGCGGCGCTCATATCGATGGGGACTTTTGACAGTTTCTTAAGAGCACTATATATGGAGGCTATTTATACCAAAATTCAGCTTTCCGGTGATTATTTCCTATTTGAGCTGTTTTTATGTATTGACCTACATATTTTTTTGGCAGAATTTCAAACATTTCTGACTTTTATCCAAAAAATATTCTTGCTTTCTTTGAAATTTTGAGCAAAACGTTTTTTGTGTTTTTTTTTTAATTTTTGGCGTAATATCCGGGAGCCCCCTAAAAATTATCCGAAAAAACACATTTTTTTATCAAAAAATTAATCATAACAATAAACTTAGGTTTAAAAAAAAAATATTATTTTGATAACTCTCAGCAGTTACCTCATTGAAAAAGGTGCATATAACTGCACATTATATTGAATAAAGTCTCTCTGAGGCTAAAGACCGCACTGTATATTGATATAAGTTCGCAATAAACAAATGAAATCTTCAAAATGAGTATTATTAATAAAACGGAGTACATGCTCAGAGCAGATGCTCGTATAGAAAGCTGAGCATATTCATATTTTATTTATAAAACAGAGTATATATGCTCAGAGCACAAGCTCAGTACAAAAAGCTGAACATATAATGCGTTTTATTCATACCACTCAATGTTTATATTGGTACAAATATAGCATGCTGGATTGGGTTCGATAAATTTTCTTGTTGCTAAAAAAATTTCTCCAAAACAATTTAGGTTAATTGACTTATTTTAATCATTTTTTTTTATCTTAAAAGGAATCAGTTTTTTAAACTAGTGTAATTAAAATCTAAATTTCATTTTAAATCGTCAACCTGCGATTTGCTTCTTGTCTTCATCAAATTTCCTACGCTTTATTCTTTCTATCAGGTATGCTTTAATTAGTTTTTATACTTAACACTCAAATACGAGTATATATATTTAACAAAAACGTAAACAAATAATATTAAACCTAAAACTGACAAAGGTAATAAAAAAAAGACATTTTAAGAATTCCCCGAAAAATATTTTATTTCAACACCATCAAGTGAAAATCTGTTTTTAATGTTTTTATTCATCATCGCAAGACATTGGGTTCGTCTTTTCTTCACTTTTTTGTAAGCGCTTGCATCTTAAATTTATGTGTCTCCATTAGGTTTTTTGCCCTTATTTTCTTTTTTTCTACATTCCCTAAAAACACCCCCATCCCTCATTATAATATATAGCTAGCTATACCACAACACAACTTTTTATTTTATGATATTTGCTGAAAACTCAGTGAACTTGCACACACAATATTTAAATGAATCCTAATTTAATATTTGACAGTGCTATTTTTGGCGCCATCACGGTGTATCGAATTTATGTGACTTTGCAAAAAAAAACAAAAAAACGTGTGTTAGAGAAATAAAAAACAATATTTAGAAGTTGACGTCGATGAGAGGGCAAATATAATATTTCATAAGAACAGTTACTTTTTCTTTATAGATTCTTTTGCAATTCATCATAGAGTTTCTGTCCATAAATATTTAGAGTCTGAAAGGCAACGCTGCATGTTTTTTATACAACTTGTTTTTTTTAAGCAATTCATTTTTACTTTTATGTCGTTTTTGATTGGATTTTTGAACTGTTATACTCCTCTTTGATTGTAATCGAATATGAAAACATCAACTTCACAAATTAAAACACACTGCCGAATGAGGCTATTTAACAAAACTTTAGCTCTGTTTGGTAACATGAAATTTCTTACAAAATTTCACCAATTTTCACAAATTTCAACATATGGTCTAAAATTCCTGTTTATTGACTCAAAAAAAATGCAACGAGTGATCAAATAATTTCCCCTCAATTGGAAAACTTGCAAATTTCTGCTTCTCAAATTTCTGTGTACAAGAACTGTAAAAACTTTCAAATACATATACAGCTGTCAGCGTCTGTCACTTTACGTGCGTCGGTCAGCTATGAATTTACAAAATATTCATTCAGATATGTATGTAGTTCCATCAAAACCAGCGCTATATTTTTGTCCGACATGTTTCAGTATAAAGAATAATTTTACAATTTAAAAATTACACCATTTGACATCATCAACACATAAAAGTGACATTTTATGCAAAAAGTGGTTGAGTGCGTTTGTTAAATTTTTGACTAGTTTTCCACTTTTGAGAGTATTTTCAAATTTTGACAGGACGTTTGATACCTTTTTCTTAAAAAAGATACCAAACAGATCTTTTAAATTAATAAGTTCAAGTGACCTCAACTCCAAAGATTGCGTTTCGTCCAGGTACGACAGTTGGGCTCATCAGTTAGATGCTGTCATACTTTTCTAAGACGCAAATTATGGTCGCTGATTACCGACTCTTATAAAACTCACAGCATAAGTTTCTTCACCTTCGTTATTATTAAACAGAACTTTTGTTATAGACCTATTTTCAAACAGTTCCGGACTGCCAGATTTAGTCATTTCTGGTCCGAAGTCGTTCCACAAGTCAAAAAATGTGCTATTTCTTGCAAAAGAGAGCGCTCACTAGAGAGTAAAATATTTCCCCTTCTTGCCAGTTTCAATCCGAGGAATTTGTTCTGACTACTTCTCAGCTGGTTGTCAAATGCCTGGTTGATTTCTGTCAGATGACAGAATTTGTCAGTTGAATTCAAATATCAACGTTCGCCAAGAGATGCCCAAGTGTTAATTTTATTTTTATTTTAGTTTTGATATATGAGCCTATTTTTTATTACCTATTTTATTAATCTTTTAACTTATCACATAATTAAAAAAATATGTCACTTATTAAACTATTTATTAAGAACAAAATTTAGATATATAATATATATTTATATAATACAGAGTTTTAATGCATAATTAAAGATTTTTTTGTAAGAAGGTTTTTTTTAATAATACAAATTCTATATACTGCTGAAATACATCAGCCAAGTAGAAGACTTAGCACTATTTTAATGGACTTTGTTGTGACTGTGATCGCCGGGACAAAACGCCAATTTTTGTAGGACTTAAAGGCTGTTAAAAGGTATTTTGAATCAAAGATTTTTTTTGTTTTTTTTTTATTAATAAACTTCATAAAAGCTGGTTAACATTTTATTTTCTTGGGTTGTGATTCTAGAAAATTTTAATTAAGATTTACCACTGATTTACGGAAATTCTATATACCTATTTTTCGACGTTTAAGAAGTGTTCCGAATTAGTGTGAAAACCGTTGAGAACAGAGCTTCAAGCAATTAACTTTTTTGACAAGTAATCCGTATTTAAAAAAATTGCTTCTTTAAAAAATTTTCTTTTCAACATGTAATCGGACGAAAAACTTCCTATGCAATCCTCGTCTACTCCTAACGAAAATCGAAACACGCAATTTGGCATTTGGAGTAGTAGAAGTAAAAAAGGAGTAAAGAATGAGTACTCCGAACGTCCCAGCGACACGACAGTAATAACAGATAAGACATTTGTGTCAATAAGGGTAGGTACTATGTCAATTTCGGTGCCGTGTCATAAGGCCATGCGTCATAAGGCCATATTAAGAAATATGGCCTTATGACGCTTTTACAAAGTGACACAAGGCCATATTCCAACTTATGGCCTTTTGACTCATTAATAAAAAGACATAGTGCCATATGGCCTTATGTCACTTTCAACCGTCTTTCCTTGTTTGATAAATAAACCTGGCCAAATGTTTTTGTCCAACACTTTAATTGTAATTCAGTTACGTAATTCATTTGCTGCCCCCCTGCAACCCCCCTGCTTGGACACACTATAGGATTTGGGGTAGGTGCGAGGTTGGGTGTATGCAGTTTCTTTTGCATTTAAAGATTCTGGATTAAAAAACAAATCATATTTTTTCACTTAACGCAAGTATTATGAGGCCATATTTAGATATGGTCTTAAGTCGCAAAAAAATATGGCACTATGACACCTTGGTAAAGTGTCAATAGGCCATATGTTTCAGTATGCCCTTATGACACATTTCGAATGCGTCATAAGGCCATATTTCTCAATATGGCCTTATGACACATGGCCTTATGACACGCCACCGTCAATTTCATATAATGAGTCCAACTTTTTATGGATTTACAGTTAACCGAATTTACGTCAAAATACATCCTTTTTTAGAATTCTATTTTTGTACCTGAATATGGGAGGTTTTGGGTGTATACGGCATAGTTCTTCAGGAAAGATATGTTTTGAAAACGTCATAGTAATTTTCAACGCCGTGTTCAAAATTGACCTTGACGATATGATATTCAAACTACTATTCTTTTAATGGAAACACCCTATTTTTACATTAGCAATCGATAAAGTGCGAAAGTTCACGTTAAAATAATGTACTAAGGTTATAGGAAAATTTTTACTTTGAAGGCCACTCTAAAGACAACTAAACTAAGCTTTTAACTCAAACTAATGGGCCAGACGTATTTTCCTGAATTTTTTTAAATTATGTAGATACTTGTATTCAAAATAATATTTTTAAAAATTCAAATTTTGTTTTTTGTTTTTGTATAAATTAACTCGATGTCCCAGTCCAGGTTCGCTCGAGTTCACAAATCTAAGTTAAAAAATTAATAGTTTTGGGTTCCAGTTATAGATTTAATTGGAAAGAACCATTCAAACTTTTAACTGTAAATTTTGAAACATTTTTCTTGCTGAAGTAATTATATTTTTGCTATTGACCCATCTAACCCTAGTAAATTTGTAAAAACATCCCCCCCAGTCCAACATCCAGCCCCTTTTAAATGCGTCCTCAAAATATAAGCATTAAAATATAAAAAGACAATTTTGCTATTGTTTCGTTTTTTTCCATTAAACTCTTAGAAATAGCCTCAAAGTCCATTTTCTTAAAATAATCTTAAATAAAAGGGATTTTTAAAATCGGATCACTTGGATCGGATCGTTGTTTGTGAAATAGAAATCCTTATATATTTTTAAAAACTTTGTATTAAATTTTTTTTATTTTATATATATTAAATTAAGTAGATAATAAGCTCAATTTAATAATTTTAAAATGATGTCAAAAATATTTTTCCGTTTCTGCCAATTCATGAAATGGGTCATTTCATGTTGCCAAATACAAAACGTGTGACCAAATGGCCCAATTGGGTAGTTCAGCACAACGCTGATTCGGATGATATATATTTTTTTTTTTTGCTCTAATTCGCCCTATTAAAAGAGCAATTTTGAAAATATTCAGTCCTTAATATCTTTTTTTGTATTACCTCTCAGAACCAAAAAAGAATGTTAAACATATGACGGTGTTTTAAGTTTAATGTCACCTTATGAATAGCTAAACTTTGAAAAATATAAGTAACACTTTTTAAACAAAAACAATTTTTTTTAAACCATTCCACCCTATAAATAGTTAAAATTTTAGCAAGCGCTTGAAATATTTTCTCCTCAAAATTTTGATAGTAAAACTAAAGAATCTTGTCCTGAGATTGTTGAGATCTCAGTAGATTGGGTGTTGCGGTTATGCACAACAGATGGCTCTCTATAATGCAATGTTGTGTCAAAATTACAAAATAATCGGTGCAGAAATTTTGGAGATTTGAGATAAGGAATTATATACGAACATTTACATTTTTATTTATATAAAGATAGATAGATTAAATTGAAATTTAGTTAATTTGTTTATTAAAATATGTATTTCAAAATTTTATTTTTTTAGATAATTCTCTAAGCCAGCCATTAAAAAAAAATTATTTTTTCAATTTTGACTTTTTCAACACATTGCGGCGTTGATTTAAAATTGAGTTTGTTTTTCTCGAATATCATGCGTATTTTTTATTTAATCGAAATCGAAAAACATCTCTAATCATTTTTGACAAGAAAATTGTATAATATTTGTCCATATTTTTTTTTATGTAATGTAATGGTTGTGCTTAAAGAAATGAAATACATTTTACCGGAAAAAAATTCGTTTACATATTTTGTTGAAGGTTTAAATGATATAACCAATACTTCGGTGAGATATCACTAAGTTATTTGCCTCCCCAAGGAGTTGAACCTAGACCGAGCGACTTTTGAGCCATATACACTACAACTCGGTTGAGGCAAACAAATTTTCTTTTTTAAATAAATTGAACAAAAATATTACAAGTACAACTAAAAAGAGTATGTTGACCGGCCTATGGCAGTCCGCAGTCGTACAAAATATCTAAAAAACCGGTGGGTAGCTCATTCAATTAATTGTTGTTTCATTTGATTTTGAAAATTGATTTGGGAATAAAGTTTTCATACTTCTGAGTCCAAATTTCAACCCGTTTATATTTTGGAGCACTGAATGGTGAAAATGAGTATTTCGTTCATCTTTCTGAGATTTTGTAATATATTTGAAAATGAATTAAATAAAAGCTGCACACGATTAAGCTCCTTACAATAAAAAAAAACTATCCTTTTTTTTCAACACGAACCAACTGGACTATATGGGGTTTATTTAGTTCAGAGCAATATATATTTCGCCTGACTCATCAATCGGCTTTAAATTTGGCGTGAAAATGACTGGCGTTTTGATTTATTTTTATCTCAATCTTTTCGAATATCTTAATTTATTTGCCTTTACGTAGAAAGTACATCAGCCGTATCCATTGTTGTTGTGCCGTAACGTGTTCTTGGCGAACTTGCGGAACATTTTAATTGCGAGCTCAAAAAGTCGCAAAGAAAAACTGTATATAAATGTATTCGCTTTCCTTGAGGTGGAAAGACCCTCGCTTGTGTATCAGTTTTTCGAATAGGCGAGCGAGCGGTCAAAATTTGGAAAATTCCGCCGAGCAAATGGAGCGTCTCATACAAATTTGCTACACATATAGAAACAACAAACAATTACCACCAGATGTCGAATGTGTTTGTCTGTCTATCAATCAACGAAATTTTAAGTTTTTCCCGCTCTCTCTTCCTCTCTATACACAAATGACAGCAACTGTATCTGCACAGCGCGTCACGTCATTTTGATGACGTTTATTTTTGTTGTATTATTTATTTTTTGTTACGTATACGCCCTGGGTGCCAGCCAAGTAAATAATGAAAATGAATGCAATTTCAATTTTAAATTTTTTTGTAAATATAAATATAGATACAGAAAATTGATTTATAATTATTTTAGAATGAAGATGTTATTTTATGATGATTTATATATATTTAAAAATGTATCTGAAATGATACTTTTTAAAAACGAATTTCAGTTGAAAAACAAATAAACAAAAAAAAATATTTAACACACACAAAAAAAAGGAATTGTGTGTTATTTGCTAATTAGAAAAACGTATCTTGTTAATCCAACAATAGGACTTTTTTTTTTCTTTTAATTTTAGGCATTCTGTCAAACGGAATTGATGAGACACGTATATGGATTTTGTGCGTTAAAATCTGTGAATGACATGTCTTTTAACAAAAGAACATCACTGAGAAGGAAAACTAATTTTGAAGAGGATGTTATTAATTGTTCAGATGGCTGAGTGTCTGTGTGTATGACGTGGTGTGTATTTGTAAAAGTCATTTTCTTTTAGTTGTTGATGGATTTCATGCGAAAAATTTTGCAATTTTGTTCTTGGGTCAGTTTTATAGCACGATTCTCTGTTGTATTCTGCTAAGAATACATTTTGATTGTTTCTGAAAATTTAATTAAGTAATATTTTTAATGTACGTTGATTAATTTTTGTGTAAGGTACTTTATTTTTGTTATTTAATTTGTACTTTTTAGCTTAATACAAGTAAGGAGGCGTATGGCTTAAAAAAAAAAACTTAAATATAAAAAATCAATCGAGGATTTTCTTCTTGTTTTTGACGAGTTATTATGATAGTTCCAGCAAGATATCGGCTTTGCACGAGTCGATTTCTTCCGTGTGGCGGTGACAAGAGCTTTTCTTGTTTATTTGTATAGAGTAATTGATGATTTTTCAGCTTCATTGAATGTGATTTTAGTTATCTATGTACATTTGTGATGAGTCACATGATTCAAAAAGGCGATTGGCCACACGCAAAAATTGACTCATGAAAACCTATCATAAGGAATTGTACTGATATGGAAGACAAAGGTATCCGCAACATTTCTTAAACTAGTTTAAAGATGTCGTTGTTTGTGCGCTGATGAGGTAGGTGGGTGGTAGAGTAGAGGTGTATAGATCTGTATTTACGTGGGTACATAAAGATGAGAATCATTTGCAAAAGAAATAAAGAATCTAGAACTAGTGCACAGAGAAAATTTAGAAGATTTTTTGACGTTTTTGTAAGGTTTAAGAATAGATCCATTTTAATCGATCTTTATAAGGGGATAAGATGTAACTATCACACCAAGAAATTCTTTGTATGGTTAACCGAAGAATTGTCTGCTTTCCACAAAGTGATGTATGGTTTCGAGTATTCCTTAGAACAAACGTTTTAATTTTTATTTATTAAATTAATTAATATCAATTAGAGATATTAAAAATCTACAGTTAGACTAAACGAAATTTAAAAATATAACAATTCAATGTTTATTTATACGAAACAAACAATGTTCTCTTAGCTGTCGAGATGGTGCGTAAATGTCGATCAAAATGTTGGGCATTTAATATGATTTGATAAAATACCAATTATAAACTTTCCGTCTATTTACAAGCGACTGAATACCAAGAAGTTGACATCTATAGTTGAGTACGAGTGACTTTTGATGTTCCAACTTAGTTTCCATTTTGCAGATCAATAAGATGGCTCTCAATGTTGATATCAAAAAACTCCGATAAAAAATTGCGACAGAAAGAAAACAAATGACATTTAGAGACGTTCAACAATAATTTATTGGTTAACTTTACACGATTTTGCTAGCCTTAGAATGTCATCTTGTAAAAGATGACATCAAGAGATGATTATTATTAGATTTAATATATCCGAAGAATTTTAAATCATCAGCAAATAAAAGTTGAACCGATTTTAAAAAGATGTCAGGCAGGCCGTAAATAAATAATAGAAGAAAAAAGTGGACCAAGATGGCTTCCTTGCGGCACAGCGTCCTGGAGATACTATTTTACCGGCTCAAAGAGTATTTCGTCAATGACTACAAATTGTATACGTTTTTTTAGGTAATACATACATATATACACCATTTTAATATACTTCAATTAAAACCAATTAAGATGAAATATATTTCTTAAGCAAAAAAGACAACTTAACGTAAACTATCTTTTCAAAAAGTTTAGGTATAGATGAAAGTTTACAAATTAGATGTTCCTTGTTTAGGACTGGATTTTTGAATTAGAACAAAGAAGGATTTTTTCAACTCAGATATATAATTTCTATACTAAAATTTGTTAAAAGTTACGATTTCTGGTGCCAAACTGATATATATTTTTTTTTAAGTATTACGAGTTAGTTTAGAAGCCTGTTTTTTATTACTTAAATTAGAAAGCTGCTTTTTAAACCACAGAGGTTTTAAATTATTATTAATTTTGATCTTCGATACAAATGTATTAATAGCTTCCTTCAAATTATCAATGACAAAACTGTAGGATTGCAACAAGAATTAAGTTGTCGGAAGCAAATTTCAAAACCTAACGAAAAATATCTTCCAAAAAGTCAAATGCACAAATCACCCATAATTAGAGACACTTATATAAAAAAATTTTATCTGCACACTTCTTAAGTTTATTGTTCTGTTTCACATCACCATTCATGTAGGCGAAATGAAATTACAAAAACTAATAGTGTTAGCAAATGGGTTTTGGAGGGTGAAACCTACGAATATAATGAAAATCTTTGATATATGTACATATGAAGCCAACTAACAAACTCTCCAGAGCTAAGCTCTCGAAATCTGAAAAAATCTTCCATACGAAAAACGACTCTTTTTCATCCCATTGCTATGTTTAAGAATTATTATCTTGGTATGAAACTTACGCCCATATTATTCACTCGATACATCCAGATTCAAATTTAAATCCGGATGAATTTACATTGAGTTTGTATGATTTACATCTGGATTTAAGTTTTAATATGGATGTATCGAGTGAATAATATGGCGGTTAAATAGGTCTCATAGCTTTTTTATTTCAAGATTTGAACACTTTTCTCTCTTTTTCTCTCTTCAAAGTACTTTAAGTCTTAAAGCTAAATCAATTTTTCTTCTGATGGGAATAGAAATATAAAAATTTGTAGTCTTATAAGAAACCTTTTGTGAAAATTCGGCTCTGAGTATAGTTTTGTAATCTTTATAATCCCAAAACAACACTTATATAAGAGTTTTAGTCTTTTTGTAATTCTATAAAAACCCTTATAGGATATGAGTTTAATACCTGTTATATCAAGAGTATCTGGAGTTAAAATACCAAAAGTATTGCAATATGAGGCTTATAAGATCATTAATAAATAGTCACTCTTATTCCGTAAGGCGTTTTAGTTAAACAAAAATAAAACGATCACATCTCTAGAAGTGGAAATTGGAGTTTTAGTTAAACGACTATCGTTTTAATGGTTAGAATAGTGAAGAAAGAAGAAAAAGGTAAAGTTTTAGTTTAACTTAAACGCTGATTAACGCCTCTGAAGCCGTGTCATTTTACTGTCGTTTTTGTAAAATGGAATAAGGGTGAGTAAAATAATTAAAATATTCCATTGAATTTCTGAACAACAACAACAACTTAAAGGTGCTACCACCAATGGTATACGAATTAATTTATAATTCGTTTTAATTAATTATTTGGCTGGAGATATAGCTATTTCAAGGGGTGCCAAGCCCTATCATCAGTCTCCTTATTAGTGGTGCCGAGCTTTAATCCAATTTTATTATGAAAAACTTTCTGCACACCATGAGATTCGAACCCACGCATATCAGATTTGCTCAGTCTTAGAAGTCGTATGCACTACGCATTCCACTACCTTAGACCACTGACGTCACAGGTCGAGATGTGTATCGTTTGTTTATCAAATGCATTTGGAGCATCAGCATTTTTCTAAGCGCCTTCAAGTATGCTATCTTGTTCTGCCTCCATTTTTCTCCATACCTTATTTCAATAGACTACAATTCGTAGTACGTATCAAAGCCAAATAATTAATTAAAACGAATTATAAATTAATTCGTATACCATTGGTGGTAGCACCTTTAAGTTGTTGTTGTTGTTCAGAAATTCAATGAAATTGACGGAATAAAGAACGGTCAAGTCTAATAAACTGACATTCATGTATGAATAATACAATAAATAATAATAATTAAAATATTCATTATTTTGAAGGCGCGTTGTTGTTTTTCGAGGTAAAAGTTCAAATTAATAGATAAATTTTCAACCGCATACCGCATTGCCTCAATAACGCATAATAATAATTATTGATTGACTTACAAAATAAATAATCTCACACAAATCTATCAGTTCTTTGACATGAGACATTCACACACAATTAAAAAAATAGTTTATTTCTCTCTGAGGAAACAGTAAATGAGAAAGATATATACAATTTTTTAAAGTTTACAAATTTGTACACCGTTCTCTTTTGAGCGAATCTCATTGGAAGAGACGCATTCTCATAGCAAGACTTATTTGAGGTGAGAGCCTCCCATAACTAGGCCATTTAACGCTTTTAACAGTGTTATAACAATCTAGTAGTATTTTTCAAGATTACTTTTAGCTCCCTTACATTAGTCTAGTTAAGCTCTTGTAGCATCTTATGAGAGGAAAAATGTTACTTGGGCTTCCGACCTTTACTCTCAATGAGCCATCACACACTGGCTCAATTTTGAACGAGACTAAACCCAGAGTTATACTTTTGCTTCAATCGCACACAGAGTAAACTTAGTTAGAGGAAAATTTTGTGTAGATGTAACGGCTTTAATTTTAGGATTATTTATTTTTTTCAACTTGACAATTCGAACAACAATACAACAACAATAAATCATTCGCTTTTAGAAAAATAACAATTGAAGTGTGACTGACAACTGATTATTTTTTAGCCTAGAAACAAACAACTTGTCTGTATTTGTAATTAAACTTTGACGTCAAAAGTCTGTGAGCTCTTGATTTTATACAAGAATCAAATACTTAAGCCTAGTACGCTGCTGATGCAAAACGAAATTTTTCTGTAATCTCCAAACAGACAATGAAACGCTTGCGAAAACACAACGGAAAATATCCTTTGAGAGTTTCACTTATACCAAAAACAAAATCAAACATAAACGCAAATAAACAAAGAAACCCATGATGTAAGAAAATTATAAACAAAAAAAAAACACAAATAAAACTCAAATGTCGCTTTTCCGCACACAAAATATAGTCTGTATATGCCTGTTTACATAGGCATTTTACTGAAAGGCACACCCAGTGAGACAGGTAGATTTATGTGTGCGTAGGCACTATGTGCCTATTTACAAAGACCTTTTACTGAAAGGCGCAACCACGAAAGGGCAAATTCCATCCCATAATCCTTCTCGTTTCTACGCACATAAAATCTACCTATCTCACTGGATGCGCCCTTCAGTAAAATGCCTATGCGGAGACTTCTCCAAATAATCTGCTACAATTATAAATATCGCTCTTCAAACAGCGTACTGCAAAATGAAAAGCAGAACGAATTTTTCCGTTTCTGATTTCGTTGTGTCATTTTTATATGTGATTTTTCGTTTCACAGCGTACTAGGCTTTATTCAAAAATTCTTACAGGCAAAATCACACGAAAAAGAACATCGAAAATAAAAAAAATACCCCACACATATCGAACTGGGGCCTATAACACAATACAACAAGTACTTGTTTAACAAGCAAAATTCAACAGGTGTTCAAAATTTGTGTAACACGTAACAACAAGTCTTCCCAATTTATAACAATTGTTTTTAGGTCTTTCAACAAGTGGGAAATTTTATATATTAAACGGTTCTGTAACTGGAAACAACAAGTGTTTAACTAAATCTTCTTTCAATTGTTGAATAGTTTAAAAATGCTAACTGACGATTTCAAACTTGTTTAGAGTGAACAAGTTGGGAAAAGATTGATTTTATATATTGTTTACCTATATATATCATTATATAATATATTGTTTATAAATATATGTATGCACATGGTACGGAAGATTATACAAAATGTTTAATCACAATTTTATTTTGGATGAAAAAATTTGTTTGATACAACTAAATTCCAACTTTAAAATACAAAATAAAAATCGAAACTAGTTTGTAAATTAGAAAAAAATAAATGTTGCTTTTGAGCCAACCTTTTACTTCAAAATTTTGTTGGGTTAAATTGGAATAGTCCAAATAAGAATGTGTTCAAATTTGTTGCTACATATTTCGTTTCCAGAATATTTTTCAAGTTTCGAACTTTTTCTTTTAATTTTTTTTAGTTTTATATCGGATGCTTTTGCATAAGAATTTGATGATGATGCATTTTTAAAGTTTTAAATTTTTCGAACGGAGATAATTGACTTCAAAGAGAAGCTTATTTTGAACATTTTTTTTTAATTTTCATTAAAAGTTGAATTAAAATTGTTTATTATTCTTGTTTTGAAATAATTTATTGTCCAAAGAGTCATAAGTAGGTATACTGTTGGCTTAACTTACGCAAAGTTTTTTTTTTTCAACTTCGTGAAAGCAGCTGACGACATTTTATCTTCGAACCTTTTTGGTGTTCTTTTTTAAAGAGTACAAACATTTTTCTGACTTGTTGTTATGTGTTATAGGCCCCAGGGCCCCAGGGGCCTATAACACAGAACAATAAGTCAACTAGTCAACAACTACTTGTTTGAATATACGTTTTCAACAAGTTAAATTCAATTCTGTAACACAACAAAAATTGTAACAATTGTTAAAAAATATAATTTCCCTCGACTTGTGGAACAAGTAAATCTTACGTGTTCATTCGTATAGTAAGCGAAGTTGAATTTTGGTTTAATAATTTCTTTAAATATTCGGAGGAATAGAAAAATCAAAATGAAAATTAACGCCAATTTTGTATATACGTAGGTATATTCGTAAATAATCGATTCTCATTTTTCTTCACAATTTGGAATACAAAATTAAAAAGTTTTACAAATTAGTTAGATATTCTTATGTATATAATTTCTGCAGTGCTATATTATCTTCAGAACACATTTCATACAAACAATTTGGAGCGAAAACTATGACAAAAATTAAGGGATGTATGAGGCGTTTTTTGTGTAGTACTATAAGCATAGGTTTAAAAACGATTCCAAAAATGTAATCAAACTCAATTTCTTGACGTTATAATAGTTTTAATTTTAATCTTAATTTGATGTAGCGTTGAAATGTTCTCGAAAAAAATATGACCTTACTTTTATAACAAGGTTAGACATTTTCTTACAATATTATTAACATTCTCTAATAATTTATATTATATTATTTGTTATTATTTCTGAAAAATGTTTGTACTCTTTAAAAAAGAACACCAAAAAGGTTCGAAGATAAAATGTCGTCAGCTGCTTTCACGAAGTTGAAAAAAAAAAACTTTGCGTAAGTTAAGCCAACAGTATACCTACTTATGACTCTTTGGACAATAAATTATTTCAAAACAAGAATAATAAACAATTTTAATTCAACTTTTAATGAAAATTAAAAAAAAATGTTCAAAATAAGCTTCTCTTTGAAGTCAATTATCTCCGTTCGAAAAATTTAAAACTTTAAAAATGCATCATCATCAAATTCTTATGCAAAAGCATCCGATATAAAACTAAAAAAAATTAAAAGAAAAAGTTCGAAACTTGAAAAATATTCTGGAAACGAAATATGTAGCAACAAATTTGAACACATTCTTATTTGGACTATTCCAATTTAACCCAACAAAATTTTGAAGTAAAAGGTTGGCTCAAAAGCAACATTTATTTTTTTCTAATTTACAAACTAGTTTCGATTTTTATTTTGTATTTTAAAGTTGGAATTTAGTTGTATCAAACAAATTTTTTCATCCAAAATAAAATTGTGATTAAACATTTTGTATAATCTTCCGTATCATGTGCATACATATATTTATAAACAATATATCATATAATGATATAAATAGGTAAACACTATATAAAATCAATCTTTTCCCAACTTGTTCACTCTAAACAAGTTTGAAATCGTCAGTTAGAATTTTTAAACTATTCAACAATTGAAAGAAGATTTAGTTAAACACTTGTTGTTTCCAGTTACAGAACCGTTTAATATATAAAATTTCCCACTTGTTGAAAGACCTAAAAACAATTGTTATAAATTGGGAAGACTTGTTTTTACGTGTTACACAAATTTTGAACACCTGATGAATTTTGCTTGTTAAACAAGTACTTGTTGTATTGTGTTATAGGCCCCAGGTATAATGAAAATGACAATTTATTTGAAAATAAAAGACAATCAAAATAAAAATGTAAATGAAACGAAATTGAAAATGTAATTTTAAAAAATGTTGATGGAAGTGTCTCATTCGGAAGTGGAATAAGTTCCTTAAACAAAGGGAATGCCCATTTTACTATGCCAAGGCTGCATAGTAAATGGATTTTAAAAATATGTTATTCATAAAACAAGCTCAACCTAACCTTTCATTTGATACCAAACTCGTTTGTATACACTCTTGGCAAGAAATGGGCAATTCCCATTAATTATCTTAATAATCAAATTAATTATATCTTAACGCAGTACCTCTTCTTTTGGGAACAATAATTACATAAGTTAATATACGTTATTAATATGTCATCAATCATCATTAGTAAGTATAAAATTGACTTTTTCCATATTCAAAAAGAACAGTTCAATCAAATATTGTTATAGTCAAGGGGCCTTAGTTAACTCTGAGTTAAACCAAAGTAAGTTGATCCTGCCAATAAACTCGAGTTAACTCCGAAGGAATTTTTTTAATGTAGGATTAAGTTTAACTTTTAGTTGTCAAAAATCTATCCAAATTGAAAATGCGAAGCTAGGAAAATGTGCTTCACTATGGAAACAGAGAGTGTGATACTATGTTGAATTATTGAGAGGGCCAGTTCCAGTTTCGCCCTCTCTATTGCGATACTGTTTTGACACACGTGACACATCTGTCAGAAATATTTTGTCAGTTAATCTAGAGTTAACTTACAAAATTCAATGAGTTAACTAAAGATCCAAATAGACATTGTCATGGTTTTTGATAAACCAAATCGTATTTAAAAAAAATTAAAAAATATAAAATTTAAATAAAGTAACTAAAGTATTTTGAACTGGTAACATTTCATTTGACGGAGCCTGTTTAATGTAAACAAGTATACAACTTAGCTAACACGGAACAACTTTTTGATTAATTTAACAGCAAGAGACAACACTATAATCTATCAGACCATTTATCAAATACAAATTGTGCACTCAAAAATGCAATGTTTCAAGTGCCCTTTATCAAATACACAAGACCTTAAAAATAGCATAGCTTTGCACATTGTACAATGTACAATGTACATACAACTCTTATATAAGTTCCTTTGAAAAAAACCTCCACGCACCATTTGTTCTACTAGGTCGGACATTAAGTGGTTTTCTATATAAATTCTATTTTTTTTTTTTTTGTTAAAGTATCTTCGTGAGCACTCAATTTTATCTTTAGTCACTCATGGGCTAACGATAACCCCGATACAATAATGCTTTTGAATGTAATCGCAGTTTCAACACTCACTTACAATATATAAGCTCCCAATAAGCACTTGGCGTGTGTTGAAGCTTTTATTCCATAATATTAAATCAAGTTCAAATCGAAACCATCTGTCAATCTTTCCGAACTCAATATCCTCTGTATAGGGATGGGTGAATGAAAATATATAAATATGCCTCCTTTATACGCAAGAACAATTGTTTGTGCTGGGTGCCTTTTTGCGCTAGAAAGCTATATCTCGCCCCCATCAGTGCTGGCTGTCTAAATGGAATTTTGTTGCTCGTGAGTAATTTTAATTGCAGTCGGGTACTTTTAATGGGATAAAAACTATAAATTCAAATAAATTATATGAATATCGTTGAAGTGGATTTAAATGTTAATCACGACCGATGACCAACGAACGATGACGACGAACTATACAGATGAATGCGACGACTATGAATGCTCACAATTATTATCACTTATCTCGGCTTGGTTGTAGGAGTTCGTACGCTATGGCACTTGACTTTTGTTTGCCATATTGCAGTAGGAGTTTCAAGTATCCTTGACCATCAGCGGGCATTACGCCATTGTAATGATATCCCACTTCTGAACGACGACGACAACCGACGCACCGTATAAGGAAGGACGTATGGATGAATTGACCCAAGAACATCGGACTAAAACTGGACATCATTATTTATTCAGGTCTTAAGTATCCCCTAATTAGTCCATGTCATGAGGCACACTGAACTCTTGAAAGTCCACTTTACAAGAAGAAGACTGATATTTACTCAAGGATTTTCGAAGAAAGGTTTTTTCCTTTAAAGAATTTTTATGTACGTACCTACATACATACATATGAGTACATATCTTGTTCAAAATAATCTGGGATTTTATCAATCAGATGTTGGGAATAAAAAAATAATCAAGAAGAAATGGTTGCTTTGTAAACTTCTGTTCCTTTTTTAATAATCTTTAAAAAGAGATGTTATTTGATGATATGAGTGCAACTCGTCCAGCATTGACCATTGGCTTTCATACAAGAAATAATTTTGCTTTAAAAGTAGTATAAACTGTTGTTTTTTATATTTTTAAAATTAATTGAAATATTTAAAATCGTTGGATTAAAAAAAATAAATGTTTCAGTGGCAATTAGGGGATGTGTAAATATTTATAAAGAAAAAAACAAAACATAGTTTTTTTAACAAAAAAAAAACTAAAGGTGGGAGGGGGAGAAAAAATGCTACAAAGCATTAGCATATTTGTACGAAAATAGAACATATATGGGCGTATTTATAAACGTTGTCTAACTTTGGATAGCCGTCCGTCCAAGTTATAGATAAATATTTTTGTTTGATGTGAATGAGCTGTATAACTTAGCTAATGTAACATTGTATTTAATCAAATGAAGCATATTTCCAACTATTTCGAGCTATTTTGAACTATTTAGACACTGTCTACCTATAGTAAAAAATCTTATAAATACGCCTGATAATTTTTATAATTTTCTGTGGGAGAGTTTTATATAAATGTCAGAGGAAAAGCATTTGAATCGGTGATGGTTCAAACAACATAAGTGACATTTTTTTTTTTACAAGAGGGACAAAAAACCTTATATTTTTGACGACGCGGCCGACACTAAATGCCGATTTCGCGCTCGAATTTCTGTGTGTTTCAGGTATAAATTTATGTTAGTTTTGCTCTCAACCTATAGCTCTACCCCTGAGCAGTGCAAAACCATAATAAAAGTGATTTCGAAAAATGTGTTACTTATGTTGTTTTAACAATCACCAATTCATTTATGCTTGAAAGCTTTCAATTTCTATGTTATAGTTTTAGGTTTGTCGAAATTTGATAATTGATTTCAGCACATAGTTTAGTTTAGTTACGTTTTATTTATGGATTGGAACATGCAAGTTGCATTTATACGAATAAAATTTGAAAGAAATTTCGCAGTTCCTATAAAAGGTTGAAAATAAATGTTCATGGTATGAAGATATTAAGAAAGAGAAGTCTCTATAGCTATAATCTACCCTATCAGTGGCCAAATTAGCATTAGGGTTGGGATACTTCGATGTGTTACCTTAATATCACAGGGCATATTGAAATTGATAGTTAGATTATGGTAAAAGAATGGGAAGTAGATTTTTCAACATTTCACCAAAAACAATGTAATAGTGTAAACAGATATATCTTATCTGTTGAAATGAGCCCCTTCAACCGATACCGTATATTTTTTGGACTGAAATGATTACAAATAAAAATATTGCATTTTTCAATGTAAATATTATGTATTTATGTATGTTATAGCTTATTTCTTCCAGAAAAACCACCATAGGAGCAACACCAATAACTATAGACGATACTGGAATAATTAAGTATAAATTATAAATGGTATATCATATCAAGCTATTTTCGGTTCAAGTTATTTTCGGAAATAAGGCCAAAATGAGATAAGACAAAATGTGTCTTATTTTGCTTTGTAAAATTTAGGGTTTGTTCACTGTTCAGATGCCAAGCAGGTGGTAAAAATCAACAGTTTTCTTGAACAACAGTAATTTTTATTTAACCCGTTTAGAAAATTCATGGTCGTAAAATTTTGGTAAGAGGTATGAACATAAAAGATTTCTAACTTTTACCAATGTAGCTGAAATTTCATTATCCCAATCCATATAAGAAGGGCAATCGTAGTGTAGAGGGAGCAACATTGATTTTATAAAAAAGAAATCCAGCGTAAGATAATCTTTTTGTATTTAGGTCTTTTACAAATAAAACTATTGAGAAAAGCCATCAAGTTGACTGTTGACTTCAGCAAGGACTTCGAAAAGTTGTCTCATAGTCTTATTTTATTCAAACTTTCATCTCTTAGTTTCCCTTAAGCTTTCGTTTAATAGTTCAAATCGTATTTGAAGGAGAGGACGTATCAAGTTATTTTTAGAGGGATCATTTCTAATTTAGTTAATGCAGACTCTGGTGTACCTCAAAGTAGTCACCTAGGTCCATTACTCTATAAAGTTTCTATCAATGATGCTGTTTCAATAGTAAAATCCTGTTGGGTGCTTATCTATGCTGATAAATGATGATATTAAGTTATTCAAAATCATTAAAAACCAGTCTGATTCTAAATCTCTTCAAAATGACTTTAATATCTTTTCTTTTGGTGTACACAGAACAATCTTTTTCTAAATGTGTCAAAAAGCCGATCGATATCCTGTTTTAGGAAGAAAAAAAATGCAATATCCTTTATTTACACCACAAATCCATGTGTTGTAAGTAGATTAAGGGCAACATCTAGGTGTATACTTTTCACAAAATCTTTTAATCCCACATTGAGAAAATTGTTAATAAGGCCAATGCAATGCTTTGTTTTATTAAACGTTGGAAAAAAGAAATTACATGTGTGTAGTCTTGTTACATCTTTCCTTTTTATACAACTCTTTTGTTCCTCTTTACTTAGAATATATAAGTGAGGTATAGTCACCTCACTACTCTGTACACATTGATCGTATCAAATCTGTCCAGCGTAAATAGGTATGTATACGTTTCGTACTTGGTCGCTTTAACTAAAATGACCCAAATCAATTGCCTCCGTATTATACTTTTAGCAATCGCCTTCTTCTTTAAAACGTGACTATACTCTGGAAAAACGTCGGAAAGTTACCGATGTTTTGTTTTTACATCAACTACTTGTTAGTCCTCTTGATTCACATGTTCTTTTGGACCAAATTAATTTGATAGTTAGAAGTCACAATTTTTAGAGTTTTGACATTTTTTATCTCGACTTCTATCGTACCAATTATTGTCAGTTATGGAAACAAGGTGCGAATACAAACCGTAATGTTTTCGATTTGAATTACTCAAAGCTTACACTTAAGAATAAGTTGTTTAGGGCCAGTTTCACAGTGAAGTAAGTGTCACTTAAGTGCCGCATATGGAAAATTAATTCCCAATTTCACAGTTTAAACTTATCGCAATAAGTGACACTTAAGTCTCCGATGTTGGCCACTTAAGTTCCACTTAACTCAGGTAGTAAAACTGCGGCTTAAGTGCCAAAATGGGAAAATTAAGTGCCACTTATTTTGTTAAGTGTGCACTGTGAAACTGGCCCTTAGACATTCTTTGTATTCCCAAATTTGTGTCACCTTTCCCTTTGCATTGCAACAGTGTTGCCACTGTTTATTAATTTATCAAATGTGTAATACTTTTACTTGTAGTTATTTTTATAGCTGCGTATTAATTTATATATATATTTTGTTGCTTTTAGTAATGTGTTAGGCTTTTTCTATATTTTACTAACAACTAACACCACCAATGATGACTGTATAAGTACCGCGCCGCCCTAACGAACTACGGAATAGTTTATTTCATCTACAAAACCGTATCTCCGAACCCTGGGTTATTTAATTATTTACTGCACGAACCCTGGGTTAATTTAGTTAAGCAAATTGTAAATAATAATTGTTCATAAATATCGTTAAATCATACAAATTCACCTTCTGCTTAAATTCCTGAACACAACGGAGACGGAGCTGCAACTTAAGCTGAAATACATAGCTGTCAAAATATTAAAAAATTTAATGTTACGATTTACAAACACAACGAAAGCTGCAGACGGCACAAATTTTCACAATTTCGTGTCAAAATCCATTAAAAAATTCAGTTTTGGCGAATTTGTTGAAAATTTAAGTAGCGTAACAGACATTATTGGATCGCGAAAAAAAAATATGAATTAACAGAAAAAATAAATCGGAAATGAATGTGTATAGTGTATACTGCATACTTTTTGTTTTTTTTTTTAACACCCAACAATTTTACAGCTGCATCGTGTATACGTAAAAAAAAAACAATTACGACACACTTACGAAAAGGCTCATTTATCTCAATAACATGGAGCCATTATGTTATTAGTTTTCCGTTATTGTTATGTTGCACCGGCTACGGAATCGTTTTCTTTATTTTTGACTTTCTTGTAAACGGTTTCACCGATTTCGATCAAAACATTCATACACTTTATTGACAGTTGTACACTTCACCGTCCCATGTCACCCTATAATAACAAACACGGTAGCCAACTTAACTACATAAAACTAATTTTTTTATTTGACAGTTATACTGTCGTTATTTATTCAGATTATAATGCGTCGTACATAAAGTTAATTTTTTTCTCTACATCTTGAAAACGAGTAAAAAGATTTGTTTTTTTTTTTTTTTTTTAAATTGGTAATTAGTTATTAATTAGATACCGATAGTTTTTTCTATAGAAACGTCAAATAAATTTTATGTATACAAATTATTTTGTAACAAAACTTTTCTAGCGAATTATGAAATTTCCTTTGCATCATAAATTAATATTTATTCAAGAAATTAAAAAGGAATTTTTTGTAGCTCAAACTTGTGAATTGTGTTAGCAATTTGAAGAAATAATTTCATGTTTTTTTGAATCTTTAATTAGATCACTCATATCTTGAAACATAAACAGTCGTATTTATAATCCCATTCCCAAGATTAAGCACATTTTAAAACTTAAAAATCTTATTTATAAACATGCAGATTGATTTTCTAACTTAGACATTGCATTTGGTTGTCCAAACCTATTGGGTTTGGGTGGGTATGTAAGTTCAATGAAAAAAGAATTGAAAAGTTATGTATCTTGAAATGAATGAAATGTTCACTGAACGTATCCAAAAGTTCACGAAATTGACAAATTAAAAGATGGGCAGTGAGTATATGAGGACATATTAAGACTGCGTTTATAATAATGAGATGTTAAGACAATGGCTAGCTGAACAATTGTCCGAGAGTGTTTTAAGGAAATCTAAAGAAAACGAATGAAAATCTTTAAACTTCAACTATAAGAGTAAGTAAACATGCGATCCAGTCATGCATTATACCCTATTTTATTTCCTTTACGAGGTACTATATTTGTGGTTTCAGGGTTTACACAAAACTCTAAATTTTCGCCCTTCATGTACCTCACACCTTGCACATTAATTTTAGCGCCTCTGTGTAATAGTTCAAGTGCATAATATTTTGCTACGCGCAATAAGAACTTCTTGCTTCCCACCCCAATTTAACGAATGCAAATTTGACTTCTGCCTGCATCAACCTTTGACCTCATATTGCTTCACATCTGTCTCCCGCGTCCATTTGCACAAGTCTGTTGAATTGAATGTGTTAACCCAAGATAAATAAAGGAAATACCCTTCGCAAGCTATGAAATTTATTCCAAACACGCTTCTGCATCATAAGTGTTCCAATTTCCTTCATCGAATTCCAAAAGGATGAACGGATGGTGGTATTTGAAAAATTTCTTCTGCAGATGTCGCATTGTGCGTGGTGTCGTCCATTCGTTTATATTTTTTATTTATATTTTTTTTTTTTTTTCTTTGGAATCGATTCTTAAAAGACCAACACAAAATGTGTACATACATATGTGAGATGTGACGAAGGTTCTTCGAAAATTAGTTCCGATTTTCGATATGGTCCATCGATAAATCTGAAAGAAAAGCCCTAACTGATGGGGCTAGTATTTTGATGAGTTACTTATTCATATGTTATACCCTTAGCTTATATATGAAGGTCATTCTTAAAGTACAAATCAAAACCCATAAGAAACTTCTTTTAATCGGGGAATGGAAATCCTTACACAACACGACGACGACGCCTAACCCAATTTTTTCAGTAAAAAAAAAAATAAATATTCGGGTAACTTTTGTTTGGCAGGTCGATGCCTTCTCATCATTATATGAAATCTCCGACTTGGTACCCCATCGTCTGGAAGATAATGAAAATTAAACTAAATGTCAACTATAAATGGCCAATTAGTTTGCACAATTCCGCCAAACGAAAGTTACACTCCAATTGCGGACTTTAAAATGAAATTTAGAAGTTTCGCCAAGCCAAACAAAAGGGGTTTGGGTATTGGAAACTTTTTCCATTCATATATAGCCAACCTTTACTTAAAACAAAAACAACCAAAAAAAAAACTACATTTTCCTTTTGAAATTTTATTTGAAATCACAAATTTTGTGCTGATTTTGTTAGGGAGATTTTATTTTTCAGCTGAATAAACAGAGATTGAAAGTGATTGGGGTTAACGTTAAAGTAAAGTTGTGATGCCAAATGAACTCGTCGTCGTCGACGTCTTGGATGGGCGGATTGTTTTGATGTTGATGCTAAAATATTAGAAAACTTATTAATTAAATGAAGTGACGACGCACGGTAGTTTAATGACTTTTCCACTAACAATAAGTATAATAATTGCAAATGCTAGAAATAAAAAGTTTTATGAGTCAGCTTTGCTCTTAAACGTTTTAAGATGAGGAATCTTTTTTTTTATATACAAGAATTGACCGAACTCATAGAGTTCATAAGTTATTGCTGAAGAGTGAAGAGGTTGGGAATGATGCTTTATTTAGATTTGATAAAGTGAGTAAAAATTTTGTTTAAGTATGGTCAGCTCATCATACAGAGAAGAACCTTATATAAAATACGAATTCAATTCAGAATAACTTTAAACGGTTTTTAGTCCACAAAAACTGGCGTTTTGTCTCGGCCATCTCACATTCAATTATCAGTTGTCCTCTTTGTCAAAATATGTTTTAAATTTTGCGATGATTTTTTCTCGAGGCTGAGGTAATCACGAGGAAAGCAAGTGAAATCTGGGTTAAAAAGGGGAGAGCTCTAGGTGGGTATAAATGGTGGTCACGAGATACCTAGCTCGTTGACCTAATTAGCGCTTGAGAGCGCTCTAAGTTTTAAACTTATTTTCTGCTCCTTTATTTCATTAAAAAAAAATTCACGAGTCGTTAAGCTTCGAATTGTTAAAACTTTGTACGTCCTCTTGTTATATTTACTACAACGACATAGTAAAACTCTGAATGTGACCAAATAAATACACCAATATATAATTATTCTGAGCAATGATGCATTGACTTTGTTGAATATTTTAAATGTTGCATAATGATTTCTGTGGGTTATAGTGTCCAGTATATATTGGATGGATATTCATGTACGGTGCAGGCTTTGTTGTGTTTATGACCTATGTAAACGGCCTGTGTAAATTGCCCTTCTTCACCTGTCAAATCATTTGATATCATCTAAATTTTTTTTATATCATCTTCCACGTGCAGACCTTTTATTCAATTTTATCCTCGATTAATTGATGTACAGATTTAATTATTCTTTAAATATAGTTAAAGCATACAATAGTAAGAGTTTTTTTTTTATTTTAAAATACATACAGCATTTTAGCGACGAGGCTGCTGCTCAGGATGCAGCACAGTTTTCCCAATAGTTTCAAGCAATGATGGAGCTTATACCCCCAACCCAACCTGCTGGAGCTGCCACCTCAACGAACATCATCGCTTCCAATTTTGAAGATTTTAATGCTGAGCTAGGTAACTTCCAACAATATATGGAGAGGTTTTATAATTATTGCTCTTTAAAAAGTATAACTGACGACGCCCTTTGGAAGAAGACATTCTTAAATTCTTCTACTTAAAGTGCAAGTGCTTACTAGCACCGAAATCAATTGATGAGTCGACCTATTAGGACATTATCAAGACCTTGCAGGTTCAAATTCCGCCGACAGTGAATCAACTTGTGGGTCAGCATTGTCTCCTTACGAGGGTACAATAATGCAGCAGAAAGTTTAGTTTTCGTGTAGATTTCAAAGAAATCGACATCAGCGATCTGTGCATTAGATGCGGCAAAAATTATCATGCATCTTCAGAGTGGAAAATTTCTTCTCACAAACTTAAGTGTGTCTCGTGTCGTAAGCAAAGACAAGTGCTAAAAGTCTCAACTCTAATAAAAAAAACAATCCACCTTTAAGCCAGTAAACGTCCAGAAACGTAGAACGACACAGTCATGCCAATTTCATGGAAAAAAATAAACCAGAGAAGATTCCACCACCATAAGCAAACCCAGAAACTTCAATACAAAACCTTTCCGAGGAAATATCGCCACTAGTTCAAGAAAGAGTTTTCCCAGACGAAGTTGAACCACCAACACCGCTTCCGACCGTTACGAAACCAGTCGGGTTTGCTGATGAGAACAATATCCTCGATAATCATTTGGAAATCCGAATCGCACCACAAACACCGCCCATATTGACCCGTTAGCCCAACCAACTTTCATGCCTCCATCAGAACAATTTGTAACCAACCTTCGGTGAGGACGCACTTGAGCTATGAAGCCGAAACCATGAATACCGTCCCTAAATGGGGTTTACGATTTGAAGCCTCGGGAAATGCCCTGGAATTCATAGATCGTATCGAAGAACTGATAACCTATAAGTCCCCTTTCACACGAGGAAAAAAGTTGCTGGAGATTTTTTGACGTTTTCTTTTAATTTTCAATTCCCACCAATCGAAGACCGTTCAATCCTCTTACTTGGTGCCCTTCTCACCCAAAAACTGAAAGTTGCTGGAAACTCAGTTTCCTCGTGTGAAAGGGGCTTTACTCCATTCTGCAGATCAGAGGACAGAGTTTAAAAACATTAACAGAAATATTTCGTGTTCCTGATTGGAATGGCTCCAAATTTATAAAGATAAATTTAAGACTTGGGAACAATATCGCCAAGTGTTCCTTCGGTATTTTCTACCTACTCGCTTCATCCATAATTTGCAGTATTAAATTAGCCCCAAGTGAGTTCCACCGAATACTCGATCAAGGCCTGAATAATGGTGTTTCATTTTTTTTTTTAATTTTGAAATGTAAATAAACAGAATTAAAAGTAAAAATCACTCTTTTTTGAAATTGTTCCTGCTCGGAGCCTCATGTATGCCAAAACCTAATCTATCTGAGAAATTTTATTTACCTACTTACTTGGTTGGTTTTGTTCTTTTTTCTGAAAAAAATCTCATTCTCTTTAATTAATGTGTTTGTGCTTCTTAGTCCTATCATCGTAAGAGTAAGTTATCAAATAAGAATTCTTTTAACGCTCCTCATTTCGCTTTCTTACACCACTTTTCATTGTTTTCAGGTAAGCAATATTAAAACGCTTATAGAAATTACTGTTTATATATCTCCTTTTAATACTGATCACGTATATTTATTCACTATAATAATATATGAGCTAACCTACAGAGTGCAAAAGCACTTTAGTCTCTTAAATTGAAAATGGGAAGGGAATTACGAAATCAATCTTCATCTCCTTTTGTACATGTTTCTCTATCTCTCTCTGTTTGGATTTGTCGTTGGTCAGTTTTGAAATTCAATCTCTATTGTCTTTTGTATACAATGTCAACAAAACAAAACCTAAATTCTCCTGTCTTTCCATTTCCATTATTTTCAAATAAAAAAAAAAAACAAAATTAAAGATAATATACTTCTCTTCCTAAAGTCAACCCAACCACAAAGTTTCAAGCCATCATTGTGTGGTAAAAGTTTTGTTTACTGTGTGTCGCGTTGAAGGTTTATTTATAGTAAGAAAATATCTTTGCTTATGCCATAAGTTAAAGATTTTTTTTAGAACTGGCAGAAGATTTAATAGAAAATTATGTTACTTGTAAATTTATTCAGGTCCTTATAGTCTAGGATTTGTTTGAATGTTTTTGTATCCTTAAAATATTATACATACTTATAATGTGGGAGAGACTGTTTTTGAGGCGTAGGCATGTACATATATGTACCTGCCTACTCGTACGTGTAATAAATTAAAAACACGTAAAATTGTTGAGAATCATATTATTTCCAATGTAACCGTTATAAATTTCTATTTTTGGAGAGACATCTTCTTCTCTAAAAAATACATATTTATATCTTTAATTTGAATTTAAGTACTATTAAAATAATTATAGGAAGTGGAAAAGTAAATCAAATATGCATGAATATACTTTGACTGAGATAATAAAATAAAAAAAGGTATTACTAAATAAAACAAAAAAAATATTGTAGGCAGCTGGCACCGCTATGCTAATTCTGAAGTAAGAAAGTCAAACAAAATTGATTAAGCTTTTCAGGAAGAATGACTGGAAAAGTAATATTGTGGTGACCTTTATCTTATGTTTACACTCATAAAGTGGTTAAGCTTGTAAGAAGTACCTGGCGGCAAATTTTCACCAAGATCGGTCGATCCATGAAGGACTCCTACAAAAATTTGGTATTTTT
Organism: Epistrophe grossulariae; assembly: GCA_929447395.1. Classification (NCBI taxonomy): domain Eukaryota; kingdom Metazoa; phylum Arthropoda; class Insecta; order Diptera; family Syrphidae; genus Epistrophe; species Epistrophe grossulariae. Next base: position 148,892,160 of record OV839567.1, on the reverse strand, counting down.
TCGTCAATTATTATAATTGTCCTCAATATACCTTTCTTTAACCAATAAAATATAGCAAATTAAAATAAAACAAGCTTAATTTTGTAAAATTTCACAATATGCATAATGACAATGTCATCAGCATATACAAAAGCTTTATACCAAGTCCAGAAAACGTTGTATTCTCTCCCGGTAGAAAAACGACCAGGTCAACCAGAAAAATTGAAAATAATAATGGGCTCAGAAAACATCCTTGTTTAACACTCCTGTTTTTGTATGAAACGCCTTATTTGCTAAATTTGAAGAACAATACTTTTGTTGTGTCTATATGGAGATTAGAGTTCATAAAACACAAAACACGCGTACGATTTTCTTTCCCACTTTCAAGAAAAGAGGGACAATTTTTTTTCTATCATGGAGAAGTCATTTCGAAATCCAGCTTGGAATTCGCTTCTCATCAGTTTTCTCATATATAATCAGTATGTCTTTCCAAAATGATTCCCGTAAATATTATCAGCACTTTGTTTAGAAAAAAATCTCGGTTCTTTTGGGTATCCCTTCTTTAATATTTATAAATGTTGGTAAGTTTTTGTAAAAATAAATTCACACACTACAAGCTGCATTCCATTGTGCCAGTGCCGTCGTAAACATAATTAATTAGAAAAACTTTATATTTAAAAAACTGCGCAATGCCAAGCAGAAAAAAATAGCTCAAAAGAAAATGAATTTTAAGTGTGAAAATAAAAAATTGAAGGAAAGATCAATTTGAGGTGTAATAGGATTAAAAAGGCACTCGCGAATTATTTCTTTAAAACATTTTTTTTTCATAAGGTTTGTGAAATAATTGTTGTCAAAGTTTTTTAGGTATCAAAGATATTCGCTGCCTCAGCAGCATATGAACAGGATTCATCAACCAAAAATCTCAGTTTTGCTGTAAAATAGCAAGAGGCAATTTTTGTTCCAAACGTCACCGTTGCAGTTACAAATGATAAAAAAAATGATAAACGTACATAGGCAATGGTAAAAGTTAAGTGAATTCAGACTATTATGACCACCAAATTTTGATTAAATCTGATTTAGAAATATTCACATTTACATATATCAAAAAATTCCTACAAGTATAGTTACACACGAAAAGTTATTTTCCAATTATACATTACCGCTAACTTGAATCAGGGCCATTGTATCCATAGGGACAGTCTGCTAAAATTATTTTAGAGGAAAATTTTGTCAGAAGATATATAATATCTTCATTACCGACCCAGACAAGACATACCTAGGAAAATCTGAATCAATAATTCAACAAAGTCCATTAAAATAGTGCTAAGTCTTCTACTTGCCTGATGTATTTCAGTATATATATAATTTGTATTATTAAAAAAACCTACATACTTATGTATTTTATTGTTTCTTCATTCAGTTTTTTTGTACAAAAATTGAACATTTCCATGATTATGGATTTAGCCAATTGCACAGAAAAAAACATTAATATAGCAAAGAAATCAATATACGAATAACAGAAATAAACCCATGTGAAATGTTTTTTGATCATAATGTTTATTAAACTTTAAAATGATTTTATTATTGGGCTTGAATGATCATTTTCAATGGATGCAATTAATAAAACACTAATTAATCTTTGGTTTACCCTACGTTTTGCCGGCTTTTTTCCAGCATCCTCAAGAGATTTGTATGTATTGTTTTTTTGTTAAAATTACTGTTATTTGGAATCTACATTGTTATTGAAAATGTTGTTGAAATCGGACTTAACTTTAATTTTTTGTTACAAAATCAACTTTACATTGAAATAAATTAGATAATAAACAAATTAATAAATTAACATCACACACAAATTTGATAGCAAACATTAAAACTAATATCACTTTAGGTACTATCACAGATTAGTTAATGGGTAACAAACCCAATAAAACTCAAATGTTATTTTTTCGTACACATTTAATGGTCCGGGAAATTAATTGTAAGCGAAACAAAGAGTGAGGTTAGGTTATTTAGCTAAAATTAAATATTTCGTTTATCGAATACATATAGTAATGCAGAATGACAGTTTTCATTTTGCAGCGTACTAGGCTGAAGTAGGGAAATGCAAAAATGAAAATGAACGCATTCATATATACATTTAAAATGAAAACGTTCAAGGCTGAATACAATTTTTGATGTGTAAACATCTACATATACTGGCAGTAGGTTGAAAAAAAACGTAACGTATCTTGTGATCGTGATTCTGATTCTGTGATTGTGATTCATGTTACGTTACGTATGTTTACACATCTTAACCGTGAGTCCCGGCACTCACACTTTTTTTTTTATTAATTAAATGAGCAATTTAAGGAAAAAATTAGCATAATGTAAAATCCCTTGTTTTTTGGGTTATATGAAGTTCGAAAAATCCCATTTTCCTTTTTGGCTTATTTTAGGCATGCAATTCCTATAAAAAGGGATCTGGCATCGCTGATCTGACCTGGATTGTCCAGGGTGACAAATTATGTAAAAATGGCACTGAAATGAATAGTGTCTCTGATTTCTTTTAGTCATGCTGCGATAACAAGAGAACGAGATATTGCTAAATTAAAACCTTAGCGCGAGTGTGGTCCGTCCATTCACCAAATAGCTTAGAAAACGCAACAAATCACCAAAGTTTTATACATGTTTTTTCCGTTAGCGCTGTTGATAAAAGAGCAATTCAGTGACTCGCGTCAAATTTACATGACTCTACCTCCAAAATAAAAGATAAAAGTGGTCTAGAATAAAGTGGGTTCCAAGCACCCATTACTAATTTTCTGTTTTAATTCATATAAAAATTAATTTAATAACTCTGTTCTTTTTACATAATTTACATATGTAAGTTTAAAAGTGTGAAAAAATTCATTTTAAATGAGAAGGCGCTATACAAGTTAGCCAACATTTAATTTAAATTTATATTGAGTCACATCGCTTTAAAACGTATACAAAAATAACCACTGTAAATAGTTATTAAAACCCATTCTTTCCTTTTTTTACAGTATTAAATAAACTTGATTAAAAAAAATAGTCATTTTCATTATTAATTTTTAAGATATGGAGTTTCAAAATCGAATCAAAATGGTGTTATTATTCAAGTGAGCGGTATTGTATGAATGAATGGAACTTACAATTTAAATTACAAAGAAATACATAAAAAATGAAAATTTTAATTTTAAATTGATTGATTTCTTTAAAAAATTAAAAACAATGTAACGTTTTTAAAAAAAAACTAACATTCATTCATTTTTGTAGATTTTGAGAAAAAAAATTAAAAACAAAATCATCGACCCATTTTTTATATTATATCGTATTTTCAAAAAATAATTTAATTTTTTTCTTGAAAAATTTGATGTGCAATATTATTTTTACTTTTTATAAGCATTTGTACATTTAATTTAAATCGGCCTGTAAAAAAAAGTCAAAAAAGAAAGCTACTCTTAATTAGTATAATTTATGTTAAAATTAATTGCTACTGAAAGGCACTAATTTCAGTTATCTACTGCAAAAATAATTGTATGGAAGTAGGAGTATCTAGCCATTTTCAAGAAAAATAGATTTTTCTGTTTGGTTTTTTAACAGTTATACGGGAGTTAACTCATAACTTGACTCCTAAAGTTCATTTTTAGTTTTTTTAAATATTTAAATTTAATATTTCAATTTTATAAAATTAATAATTTAAACTCTTAAACTTAACAAAAGTTAGAAAAAAAACATTTTAACTGAAGAAATATTTTTATTAAATCAATATTATTAAAAGAAACATACATATGTATATAAAAACATTAAATGAAATCAAATCAGAAAGGCCATTAAATTTTATTTAAATCATAGAAGTCACTTGATAAATATAAAAATAAATTATACATCTGTAAGGTTTTCGCCAAACGACCTAGTCCAAAATTAACTATCACTGCTAGTTTCATTCTACACCCACTAAAAAAAAAAATATTTCAAATATTTAAAAAAAAAATTTATTTAAATTCAATCACTTGCCACTGAAAAAAATTGTATTTTTCCCTTTGTTTCTATAAATATTTTAAATTCCCTCAATTTATTACATTTCTATCTAGCTATGTACATATATACATATTTCTATTTTCACATAGCAATTTCTGAAACTTTTTGAATAATTTTCCAATATATCTCCACCCACCATCATTACACGAAAATTTGTTGCAAAATAATAATACTCCTCTCTCACGTTCTAAAATGATTTTTATTTTTTTTATTATTTTATTCTGTAACAATTGCCATAATCTCCCATCAGAAGATATGATAAGTTTCTAGCACCTGTTATACCAAAGGTTTGCTGCAATGGCAGACGGTCACAAATCAAACATTAATTAAATTATAAATAAAAAAAAAAACAAAATCTTATAATCCATCCATTTTGACGGCCTCTCATTCTGTCTGAATATTTCCAACAAGGGATTAATCAAAACAAAACCGTTAATTTTAATTAAGTTGTTAAAATTCACATTTTCATAGATCAATTATTAATCACAATTAAAGTGCTCAGGAGGGCTATAAAACCAACCACAATCACCATCTGGGCATATCACGCAAAGGTGATGAAAGCTATGATGATGAGCTTACTGATCAAAGTGCTAAACGGTAAATCTTTTAATCAATTAAACAAATAGTAACACGCACTTAGAACATTTTTTTAAAGAAAATATTAAGTATACGCCCCCTCGTTTTTGTTTAAATTAATTTTTTTTTTTTAATTTTTGATTGAGATGTCTAAGAAGTTGATTATACAAATTTTTCATTCAACATAAAGAAGAGGTTTTTTTTTAAGCACGCTATATTTTAATTTGTTGTTTTTTTTGGGTTTTTTTGTTTTTAAGGTGAATCCACGATGAATAATAAATTTAAATTAATAACGAAACATAAGTTGATGGTTTTATTTATTCTTCGAATTTAAATGACACATTTATTTCTTTTTATTTGGCATTTTGATTTTATATATTTTTTGCTTCATTCCGGAAGTATTTTTTGTTCGAAAAATGTTGGCTTATATTTTGTCCACTTACCTTTGTTGTTTTTTTTTTTAATATTTTGTTATATCCAATTGCAAGTTGCAAGTTTTCTAATCCACTTAATTTAATTTTGCTGCAGAACTATTTATCTTAAACTGATATTTCACCTGAGTTTATTAACTATTTTTTAAAATAACTTCAAAATACTTCGCATTCATTAATTAGTTTAAACTCTATGTTGTTGATTTTAGGTCAACTTAAATTTATTAATTATAAACTTTTAAATATTTTTTTAAAAACCGCTTTAAAGATGATTTTAATAAGATTATATTTCTTTATTATAAATATATATTTAAGTTAAACTAAATACTTATTTGTATCAATTAAAATTAACCACTATTTAAATTTAATTTGGGCAGTACAGATAAATGATTTAAAATTTTTAAACCACAATGTAATCCACTTGATTTTCTTTAAATTCATTTGCGCTTTTGATTCGTTTTATTTTCCTGTAATAATTAAATTAAATTTATCAATAAATTTCAAACAACTGACAGTTATATTTTTTTTTTCAAGACATGTGTCAGTATTATTTATAATTTATTAATATTTACTATAAGTACAATTATTACTTAACAATTTTTTTGTTTGTATTTAATATTTACTTATTTTTTTTTTAATATGGCAATGATTTAAAATTCAAGTTCCGCACAACGAACCGCTATAGAAGACATTTTCGATTAAACTGAATTCGAAAGAAAGAAAACTTCACTATACTATCCAAAAATCCATCTATCGCCCGGCCACACCGGCGTTGCTCGTCAACAGTGCGATGCAAGTTTCGGTTTTATCTGCTAGATACATCTGATTGTTGTGAATACCGGCAAAACTTTTGGTGGGTTTTCACTTTTACTATATACGAACGAACATATCCATGATATTTAATTGAATGGAAAAATGCCGACAACAAATAGAAAGAAAAGTTTATAAACTCATTTTGTAGAAACATGTTGCTAGGGTGGAAAAGCTTCTTTGATGTTATGAATGAAATTCAAGAATTTGATAAAAAATAAAAATGTATCTTAAAATATACATACATACATATGTATCAGCTGCTGTTTGTTGTAGATATTATTTATTATGTTATTATTGAGGTTGGTTCAGGTAGATTTTGAGCTTTATTGGCGCCAAACGTGAAAAGCACAGTTCTTGTGGTCGCGTTTTATTCAGGGTATCAATTTAATTTTGTTTTTGATACCATTGTTCAATGAATTGCGTGTACATTTCTTTTGAAATACACATTCTAAATAAGGGAGAATATTTTTCTCATGTTGAAGGGACAGCGAAAATCGGATTATACTACAATAATCACAAAGTTTAAAAAAAAAAAAAAAAACAATAATCAGGCTCGTATCCAAATTTTTATTTTACCAATGGAGCTACAAAATCGTTTAAACGTTGTTTATCATCAGAAATTGGAGAGAGATAAGAACGTTAATTGTTTTACAGAATTTTTCTAAATGCGTATAAAAAAGATGGTGGTTTACATCTAAACGAAAGTATTTATTTCTTCATTATTTTCAAAGTGTCGACTTCTCTTTTTCGATTGTATTACCACAGACATCCTGTTAATTTTGGCGTATTTAGCTTTTTATTCAGTAAAGGATTAAAGGATTTCGATATTTTAGTTGTAAGTATGTATTTATGCATGAATTTACATTTAAAAACCTTATTTTAGAAAAATGCATAAACCAGTTTTCAAAATAAAAATTGTTTCGCTAAAAATAAGCTTTTCCTAAACGTTAAGGCATAAGTATAATAATTATGGTAGCGCAGGTAATTTTATTTCTAAAGCTACACAAATTTTAACATTTCAAACCCTTCTCACTAAATACGTTCCTGAGTTTGTGTTACAAAAAAAATTTAAAAAGGGAAATCAAAGTTGTTTGATGTGTGAAAAAAAAATAAAATTATAACAATATGAACATTATTATGCTCATCATTATGTACAAGGAAGCATCTTCAATTTATAAGGGATGTGTGTTGTAATTTCGTTGGGAAAGGTATTATTTGCAACAATAAAACCGTATGGTCGTATATTGAACTCTTGAACTATTTTTAGAGTAAAGCAATTTATATACATATTTTAAATTACTATACTTGTTGATTTTAGGTTAAAATTGCTTTGAAAGTAAAACACAAATTTGGGAAGCTTTGAATTTCTTAGATTTTAGTAAGTAAAGGGTTTTGTTGAAGCTACATTTATCAAATTGGCTGTCATTTATTCAGTCTGTTTTGCCAAATCACCATGGACAGATATAGCATTCAACAACACGTGCAAGTGTGCAAAAGAATCCGAGGCAGTCGATTTCGCGTCGCTCACAAGAACTCGGCTTTTCGCAGAACACAACTTGGTGAATTTTGCGTCATGACTTGGACTTGCATCCATAAAAAATTCAAGTGATCCAGTAGCTGGAGGTAAACGACCATATAGCCAACGACATGGTGTTCGCTGAATGGACTCTGGAGCAGTTGGAAACGAGTATTAGTGAAATCTAATGAATAAGACTTAAAGGGCCTAATATTATGAATTAGGTAAGTTTGTGATTATTTATCCGATACATACCTAAATATTGGCACAAGGTAATAAGTCCGCAGTGCAAAGAAAATAATTTGTGGATTAATAACAAATTTATATTTGTGTCAAAAGAAAACTGCAAATTTGTTATGAGTTATGACCTTGTGCCAATATTTATGTGTCGGATAGATAATCAAAACTTTACTCAGATATTGTGAAGCAAGCCTTAATTATAGTAAACAAAATATTTGTTTTTCTTCTAAAAGTAGAAGAATAGGTTTTAAATATTAAAACTTTAAAACGACACTGCAAGAACAATGACTTCCCATCCAGTTGTTTATTTTATTCTTTAATTTTCCAAAATGTTAGATATGTCTTTTTTAGTTAATAAGACAGCAGTACAACCCTAAGAGCTATTTAGTTAAATTCTTATGACTCAGTTTTTTTTTTATTATGGTCGTAGATGTGAACATATTGACCTTTCCGATTTATATGTTATTGAATAGATAATGATTATTATTATCTTATTTTGACCCTGACTATATGGTTCTTTATTATTTATTTAAATTATATGATAATCTCGTTTGATATTTTTTGTTTAAAACCCATTAAAAATATTCTCACCAATTCAATTACAAAACCAAAAGAGCATAAATTTTCACACGAAATCTCCATTCATTCAAAGAAATCTTTCCCAAAGTAGGTAATATAAGCAAATAATATAATCTGCGGTAATTGATTTAAGCACTATTTATAAAAAAAAAAAAAAACAAAAAAATAAAATACGAACTGCGAGTTCATGGAAACTATTTTGCACTGATATGTTAAGTGGTTCTTTAAAATCCAGTTCAAACAAAACAACAATAGGAAAGAAATTTTATAGCCTCTCCGCTCTATCAGAATAGTTTACATTTTCCAGTAAACATTATCAGATCTCGTTCAATATATCCGCCTACTTAATATATTCACATTGTAATCATTAACAGTGAAGGTAGGTATACCACAGAAACCTCAAGTTTTTGAATGCAGAAAAATTAAACTTTTATATATTTTTTTTATAAGATTTATGATGTAAATTGTTGTTTCGTTGGAAGATTTTCTTCAATAATCAAACTTTAATGACTCGTAAAATGTCGTAACATGGTTTAACGTAAACATAAATATAATTTTTTTTAATTGAAAAATTCTTATATACATATTTAAGGGTTATTTTTGTATTTTTTTTTTGGTTATTTCTTGCACAACCAAATTTATGAAAGTTTTGATGGATTTTTAATGTTTATTTATTGTTTATTTTTTGAGGCAGAGTTATGTTTTGATAACACCTAGTCCAATTATTTCACCATATTAGAAAAAGAGGGAATATACCTACTTATTATATTAAAGCATAATATGATGATTAAATTAGTTAATAAACAAAAAAATATTATATGATTATTGGTTCACAAATTCATGGTTAACCTAGTCTCACATTTCAAGGTCTTATTTTTTTTTTTAAATAACAAAAAATTATTTTTGTTGTGAATAATATTTAAACACAAACAAGTTAGTATACTATACTAGGAAATGAGTAATGAGTTCCAGTTGTAAAAGAATTAAATTATTGATGATTCCGTTTATTCGACTTTAGGGTTCTGCAATTTAAACTTATGTCAGTTATAAGGGGTTTTTTGTGTGATAAGTGAACACTTGCCAAGCATTCGCACCATCATATTAATATTGAAAGTTTGAATGAAACAACAACACTTGCGTGAGCTACCACCAAGCTTTTTATAGGCCAGCTTATAAAACTTGGTGATAGGTCAGTTACTTTAAATCGAGGAATTTAAAAAAAATAACAACTTTGAGTTGTATATTGCTGGCAAATCTGCAGCAACAAAAATTTAATTCACAACTGGGTCACACGAACTTGCTCTTACAGACTTTATGATGTTTAGACTAAAAAATTGTTAAAAATCAATATAACTATAGAAACAAATTAATTAAACAACCTCTGAAATGGTTTTGACGCTAATGCGATGTATACCATCTGATTTCTTAAATAAATCTTAATTTAAGAGAACAAATTTGAAAATCTTATTATTATTTATTGTATTATTCATACTAAAATGTCAGTTTATTAGAATCGACCATTCTTTATTCCGTCAATTTTAATTGGGAAATTCAAATTTGAAAATCGTTGGAGTGGGTTTTTAAAGAAATGCAATTATTACGCTTTTTTTAGCCTTTATTAATACGAAGGTATGGGAGAGGAAGAGGTCTTTTTGATACCCTGGTGTCGACGGTGATGGGATATGGGGCGGAGATATGGGGATGGGAGGAGAGACAAGAAATGGAAAGAATGCAGGAGAGGTACCTCAAATGGACACTAGGAGTAGAATGGCAAACTCCAGGATACATGGTGAGAGAGGAAACCAAAAGAGATAATATAATGATAAGGGCAGGGAGAAGGGCATGGAATTATGAAGAGAAATTAACAGGTGGGAAAGGAAGTGAAATAGCGAGGGAATGTTTAGAGGAGATGAGGGAGAGAGAGAGGGAACGAAGCGAGAGAGGATCCCGATGGGAACAAGAGAGAATGGGAAAGAGAGGAAGGGAAGGAAGAGAAGGAAGAGAAGACAGTATGACAGGGTACGAGAGAGTAGAATGGGAAGCTAGAAGAGAGCAGGAGAAGGAAAGACTGGAACTAATATTGGAATTAAGATATAATAGGTGGTATAAGGAAGTAATGACCGAGGGGATCCCACAATATTTGAAAGCGGGATGGAAGGCAGACAGAACAAGGAGAATAGCGAGAGTCAGGCTAGGGAATGAGGTGAGAGAAAGATGGTACTGGAAGCATGAAGAAGAAACAATGTGCATAGTGTGTGAAGGTGAACCTGAGACGTGGGAACATGTTATAGAAAGATGCAGGTCAGGTGGTGATGAAGGGATGTCAATAGGGGAGAAGATGAGGGATATAATGGATGAAGGAGGGAGGGGGAAGAGTGGATAAAGGCACTAGAGGTTGCGAGAAGGAGTAAGGCAAGAGGGATAGGAGAGGGAGAGTTGTAACCCTTAGGGGAAACAATACAATACCTACAATACGGAGTTAAAAATTAATTAAAAAAAAATTATCTACCCATGATGTGTATAGGGTTTTCAAAAAACAATTTAAAATTTTTTTTTTAAATTATAATTTTTTTTTGAGAATATTGATATGCAATGTTATTTAAACTTATTAGAAGCTGTTGTGTAAATTTTTTTTATTAAAATTGTTTCAACAGATAATGAAACAGTCGAAAACCAAAAAAATGTTTCTATAAGAGAGCGACCGTTTTTAATCGATAGATAAATATTTTTTTCCAATAATATGGTAGATCGTACTGACATTAGCTCATATAAAAATTTGAATCAAAATCGTAGGCGCCGTTTTTGAGAAAAATAAGATTTTCCTTCATTGCTAAATCAAATTTGTATTTCAGAAACCGTTATTTTTAGTATTAAAAAAAATGAAAAAAAAGTGTCTGGGGTATACACAAAAAAGCTATGTACAAAGTTTAAAGAAAATCAACTTATCTCTTTTGACGGTGGATGAAAGGAAACACAGATAGACGGACGGACACAATTGTGAGATCCACTTTTTTCATCTTCCCTATTATATCATAGTTAAATATCTTAATTTAAAATTGTATAAGTTCTAAACATTGCTATCATGATTTAATAAGCATGATTAAAGTTAAAAACAGCTTAAGAGTAACAAGGATACTAATTGATAACAAAAGAACTCTTCTTACATATGAATCTTCTACCTATAAAAAAGATTTAATTTGTTTGTGGTTTATTTAAAATGAGCTGCTAACCCTAACAATTTATATCATTCTCCAACTGTACAAAATTATAAAAATTAACCTATAATAAGCAAAATTTATTTTATTCATAATACCTGCAGAAGTATCAGTTTTTTATTTGGGAAATGTTTAAACAAAAATTAAAACTTATAATGAAATTCCTAAATTTATATTATCGCCACTAAGTAGTGAAAATATAAAAAAAAACAATTCCTGCCGTAGTCAATGGTCATTGGTCGAATATGGTAGGTTGCTTAATTTGTCAAGAGCATGCCTGCATTTCAAAAGTCTAGCTCGAAGGAGGGGTGAGATCTTGCACTGTCTCACAAAGCTGCGTAACTCTAAATGCCTTGTTGAAATATTAAAAGTTAAAAAATTATTAAAAACAAAAATTACATTTTAAGATTCGAAAAAAAAAATAATAAAATACAGAAACAAAACAAAAAATTATGTTGGAAAACCGAAGCTTGAACTGGTTTCCAAAAGTGTTTTGCGCACCCACAGTCTTTTATTTAAATAAAGTAAGACTGCCTAGTATATGTTCCTGCTACACTCATTTTAGAGCAGTAACCCCTAGTAAGATAGTTACAAAAAAAAAATACACACAAAATCATAACCGCATCGTTTTGATTACACTCCCCCACGGCCCACTTCCTCACACAAACTAAATGAAAAAGAAAATTACCACATATTCTCTAAAATACTCTTCATTTAGGAAAATCGAAATGAAAAACTGTTTGTTTCGTTTTAAAATTTAATTAAAAATTAATTATAGATTTATTTCTGTGGCCACAAGGAATAACAGCATAAATCGACTTATGACGAAATTGAGTTAATTACAGTATCTGATGCGCAATATGCGAATCTATACTGTCATATTTTGTTCGTTGGTACTTTTATCTCTTACGGTTTATTAACTGTAACACTTTGTCCATAAGATGTGAACCCTATTTGTAATCGCAAAAGAAACATTTAAATTGTTCTCCTGAAAACTTGCAAAAAGTGACTTACGCTGTTTTTCCTTTTTTACCAGAGATTTATTTCAGGGATTAGGGAGAAAGCAGGCTGTCTCGGTCACTTATAATATATCTGACTTTCTTCTCACTATCCGCGGGGTACCACAAGGCTCAATATTGAGACCTCTTCTCTTTTCCCATACATTAACGAGCTGCCTCAACAAATCTCCACGTCCTCGATTCAAATGTTGAGTTGTCCCCTTGGCCTAATCGAAGACTGTGCTGCCTCAATAAATCCTTATTTGCAAAGAATTTTATCCTTGTCAGTAAAGAATATATTGTTTTTAAATCTTCGGAAGTCTAAGTGTGTAATAATCAGTAGGAAGCCTCTTGATTTTTCATATTTTCCCACTTTGCAGTTGGATAATTCTCCTATTGAATATGTTCAAACTGCTAAAAATCTTGGTATGGTGTTTAATAGGACCTTAAGTTGGGATACGCATATCAATTCTGCAGTTGGCAAAGTGTATGGCATCCTTCAGTTGCTAAGATCTACACAATATTTTACTCCTGTTAAAACCCGTTTAATGCTGGAAAAAACACTTGTTGTTCCTGTTCTTAGCTATGGCTGCGAGGTGTTTTGTAAGTGTGATGCAATTAGTAGACGTAAGATTAATGTTGCCTACAACAACATTGCACGATATGTATATGATTTGAAGCGATATGACCACATCTCGACTTTTTCCAAAAGAATTTATAATTTTTCTCTTGACAATTTATTGCGATACAAAACCTTGATTTTGCTGTTAAATGTCATTCAAAAACATCAACTTAGCTTCCTCTTTGACAAACTAAATAGATCGGAACAACTCATTTATCCCCGTTTTTCCTGTTTGACCACCGAACGTCAATTATTCGTCAACGCAATTCGCTTGTGGAACACCTTACCACGGCATGTAAGGGCATTGTACTGTTTCGTAAGGAGCTACACATCTATCTGCAATCATATTCTATCTAACACCTTGATTTTATTTATATAAACTTTAATAGATTTAAACGTTATTCTTGCTAACTTAAATCTTAATATCGAAATTTCATTCTTATAAGTAAGTGGTAAGTTATACTACTTTTCTTTTTTATATATTATTTAAGATAATTTCTACATATGTATGTATTTTTTTTTTTTTTTTAATTCATTTTCTTGTTAAATAACTTTTTCTTTAAAATAAATAGCTTATCACTAGTTCATAAGATACTATCACCCCTATTACGGTTGGCGAATTGAACGTTCGAAGTGAGATGTTTGCATTAGAGAACTAACGAATGACGTTCAAATCAATGAACTTTCGATATCCACAGTTCACAATAGAGTGAGATCAAACTTAAATTTTTTTTTGGCATTTAAGGCGAATCAAAGGTTCTCAATTCGGCAATTTTAATACTGATTTCTTACACTCACGTTTATTAGTTCGACCAGCGGTAATAGGGGGTTATGTCTTAACTTATAAAAAAAATATTTAGAAAGTTTAAAAAAAGTAATATTTAAAAATTATAAACTTATATAGAAAATTAATGTTAAAGAAAACAAAAAAAAAATGATAGAATTTGAATTTATATTCAAAATCAAAAATTAAGAATGTAGATATTTAATTACAAATTAACTTTAGTTAAATGTAAAAAAAAATAAGAATTAATTATTTAAGGTTTATGTATATTATATTCATTACTCAAATAAAAAGATGGAACCAATCAGCCTAGAAGGCAAAGAAAAAGCCCATTTCCATACCTCTTAATTTTTTCACCTTTTGAGTGTTAATTTGGAATGTAAAGAAAGTTTTAAGTGAATTAAATAATAAATAATTGAAAGAATTATCAATTTATAAGTATATATACATCTAAAATAGTCTATTTCTCTCATTGAGAAAAGAGATTACATTTCTAACTTTAAACTCTTTCTCATTATACTCGCCCCGTTAATTGCATCTGTTTCCTTCTTGCCCGGTGAGTGAAACATTTTACACCGTATATGTTCTGCCTATGAAGCAAATTTGAGGCTACATGTATCTATTTTTCTGCCTCCTTTTCCATGCATTTTTTCAATTGAGTGCCACCGGCTTCATCTTGCGCAACACTGCTGTACTCCACCGCATCCTAATTGCTGCCAGCGTGAGCTTTACCCAACGACTGAATTGAACATCGTAAGCGAAGCACGAACAGACAACAGCTATAACAATAATATTATACTCAATATTATTACTTTCTTCCCTTCTGGGTGAGTTCTTTTTTAGTAGTGTTCTGCCAAGCAGTACTATTTCTTTGGTGCTACCACATAAATTTCTCTTGGATGCTTTCTATTTACATACTGCTACCTGCAATACCGACATCCGCCACCTCTAATCGTCAACATTGTGAACTGGATTTAGCTCATAACCAAACCACCGGGTTTTTGTTCTAACTATCGGTTTGTGCAATTAATAACCGCGTACACTTAGAGCAAACGATATCGGTTATTAAAAATAAAAAAAAAAACTAATAAATTAATCTAAAAATACAAAATTAACAAAAATCATCAAATAATAAAACTAACTATGGAAAATAACCCCTGTGATACCCAGAATTGTATCCTTGACAGTAAATATACCGAACGTGTGACGTGTCGGGGTTTGTGCGGTAAATCATATCATCCATTATGTCTCGGTCTCAGTAAAAGATCCTGCGTCTATTTAAAAGAATACCTGAGCTGCTTTGTATATCTTTGCGAAGAGTGTAAAAATATCTCCCTTTATCATGTTCTTCGGGATGTCAAGTGTCTTAGTGACTCAACAAATTCTATTTTAGAAGATAACAATCGATTTCATAAAAATATTCTTGCTCAATTTCACCACTTCGACGACTTCTCTAAGAGTATAGAAGTTTTAAATAGTTCAATCGAGTCTCTTAACAAACGGTGTCTCTCCAATCACTCTTTGATTGCAAAACAACTTTCATCTATAGTACAGTTATCCAATCCGCGGGACGAACACACCCATTGCCGCTTCGACAAAATCACTTCCGAAATACGCTCTACTCTCGAATCTGTTTTAAATAGTTTACCTATCGAAAATACTAACAATCAAATTCAAATCATTCGCACTGACATCGATCTTTTCTTACAAAATACCTCAAGCACTATGTCTTCCGCATACAGTCGACTAACTACAATTCTCCACGAATTATCTTCTAAGATCTCTGATATCAGCAACGAACAAGCTACAACGCGCATAACCTTTAATGATATAATTGAAGAAATTAAAATTACATCCTGTAAAATTGATGAAATCCCCGTACTCATTCAACCACCTACGCCTAATTACAACAAATCAATTCTTGCCGAAATAGTCGATTCCACTGGAACCCCACCTCGCTCTCTTTCATTTCCTGAACCGAATGCCGAAACTATCGATCCCACCGTGAACCCATCTCTCTCTCTTTCATTACCTCAACCATCACCAACAACATCAACTACATCAAACAACACTGAATGCCCTGCTCGAACAGAACCTATTATCAGTCATTTTGGCACTACTTGGACTCAAAACGAATGGAATAATAGGATTAATAAACTGAAAAGCAACGCTGAATTCACACCTTTTTTTGTGAAAGGGACTCCTAGTTATGCAGATGAATCCTGGATTCGTAAACTCTTTTTGTATAACTTCAACATTAATCTACGTGAAAGTCACAAAATTAACTCTTCAAGTTTTAAAGTTTTTATCCCATCCAAATATGAGTGGCTATTTTTCTCCAATTATCAACCTACTTGCTGGCTAGGTAAAATTAAAATATCTAAATGGGTTTCTAGACTTCTAAAAAAATCTTCTTCTAAAAATGTTAAAAATGTTACAAATATAGGAATTGAAACTAGATTTAAGACCAACCCTTCCATTGTTAAATCAATCCCCCTTCGCAGCCAATCGTTATCCCAAGATCCAAATAATCCTCCCACTCAACGCATTCAACGAATTTCATGCCCCACACCTAAAACTATTTCCCCCAACGTAAAGTATAGTAATTTTTTTCATTCTCACACTCTAAATCCTGCCTCCCATAGTCCTTTTCCGATAAATCCTGACCCTTCCATCCCAACAAACTCCCACACTTATCTTTCCCCTCCCCCAATTTTTGATCCAATGTTTCCACCTTCTGTCAAACTCACTTCCAAGTTCTGCGATCCTAAGACTACAATTAACGAAATTGATGGCCGATACATGACGGCAAGGTTACGTGACAACAAATTGTACGAAAATGTTCGTCTTTATCTTGCGTTCTTGCATGACAAGCCTGACTCTGTTTGTATCGATGGAAAAACGAGAACTAACGTCATTGTGTCGATACTTAAAGAAGGCCTCCCAACCGACCCTTCTGCTCTCAAAAAAATCTATACTCGCTTCCATGAAGACTTGAATATCTCTCCTTCTACTGTCTCGAATGACCTTGCTACGTACGCCACACATATTAGCTTTAAACGTTTGAAATCTTCACAAATATCGTCCAACCGTCGTCTTTAACAGTAATTCAGTCGTTTCTACTGATATAACTTCTACTACCTTATCTCTGTATTACCAGAACGTTAGAGGACTCCGAACTAAAACTTCTTCAGTCTTTCTCAACTCCCAAAAACTTCCCTTTGACATTTTTGCACTGACGGAAACAAACCTTTGTCCTAATATTCTCGATAGTGAATTATTTACTTCCGATTTCGTCGTCTTTCGCGCTGATGGCCAAAACAATGGCTTTGCTCCCTCTGGGCGTGGTGTTCTATTAGCCGTACACAACCGACTTGACGCAACTCTAGTCGAAATCTCTAAATCTCCACTCTTTGAGTTTGTTTGCGTAAAAGTGTCAGTCTCTAAACGGAGTTTTTACATTCTCTGCTGTTACATTCGTCCTACGCAACCAACACTGGCTTATCAGTCAATTGTTGACTCATTTGACTCCCTGTTTGAGGCTGCTGATTCCAACGATGATTTTATTATTGTCGGTGACTTCAATCTACCTGATTTACGTTGGTTACCATCAATAGACGAAACGTGCTTTGCTTCTTGTAACCCATCCACCGAGAAGGAATCTCTTTTTTCTGACAGATTACTCGATTCTGGATTATTTCAAATTAATGGAATCCTCAACAATCTAGGCAGGCAATTAGACCTGATTTTTTCATCGGATCCTTGGAATTCAGTTGTTTCTGAGAGTATACATCTTCTCTCCACCCTTGACCTTTATCACCCTCCTCTTTCCCTTGTCTTCACCTATGACCAAGGTATCGCGACATCTGATTCTGAGGTCTCCTTCAACTTCAACTTTCGTAAAGCTGATTTCAATTTGCTTAACACCCTCTTAAACGATATTGATTTCAACCTTTTTATGAACTCTCAAACCCCCATTAATGTTGCTCTTTCATTTTTCTATACTGCTATCTTTCAATGCTTCACCCAGTGCGTCCCTTACTTGCCCCAAAAATATTGTTCGTCATCTCCTCCCTGGTACACTAAGGAGCTGAGAACGCTACGCAATCTTAGGAATAAGTTTTGGAAAAATTATATTAAATCCCAGACTCCTTTAAATTATTCTAACTACCAACAAGCTTCCGCCAATTTTTCTTTTCTTTCTGAATCGCTCTACCTTAATTATCTCGAAAAAATGCAGTCCTGTCTTATCTCTGAACCTAAGCGGTTCTATCAATTTATAAATGTTAAAAGAAAATCTGACGGTCTCCCTTCCTCCATGAATTTTCTTAACACTTCTTCTTCAGATCCTCAGGTAATTGTCAATCTCTTTGCCAATTTCTTTAGTCTATCTTACAGTGATGATATAAACGACCCCGACACAGAGTATTTTAAATATCTGTCTAACTGTCCGCAAACCTCACTCGTTACTATTGACATTTCTCAATTTTCTGTCTTTGAAAAGGTGAACTCGCTCAAAGATGACTTTGCTCCTGGTCCTGATGGTATCCCAGCCATATTTTTAAAGAAATGTGTTAACTCTCTTTGCGTACCCCTCACAAATCTTTTTAGACTTTCGCTGTCGCAAGCAGTCTTCCCTTCTTTATGGAAAAACTCATTTATCTTCCCTATTCACAAAAAAGGTAAGAAAAATGAAATCTCCAATTATCGTCCAATAGCCAAACTCTCCGCCATCCCCAAGCTCTTTGAAAGTATTGTCTATGACTCCTTATCCTTTCACTGTAAATCTATAGTTTCTCCACTACAGCATGGTTTTTTGAAGGGCAGGTCTACCACAACGAACCTTACTCAATTCGTTTCTATGACACTGTGTGCTCTGGAAAATGGCCACGATGTCGATGTAATCACTACCGACTTTAGTAAAGCATTCGATAAGATTTCTCACCAAATTATCTACCTTAAACTAAAAGCCCTTGGTTTTCCACCACTATTCATCCAGTGGGTTAGATCCTACTTGGAAAACCGCTCATACAGTGTAGTGTTTAGATATTTTGTATCGAATCCCATCTTTGCTACATCTGGTGTCCCTCAGGGCAGCCATTTAGGTCCTCTCCTTTTTGTCTTAGCCATTAACGATGTTGATAATATTATCTCTTACTCAGACCTTTCCATCTATGCCGATGACATTAAAATTATGAAAGTAATTTCGTCTTCGGCCGATTCTTCCCTGCTTCAACAAGACTTAAATTCTTTTCTGGCTTGGTGTAGTAAAAATTTTCTTGAACTCAATGTAAGTAAATGTCAATCCATGATCTTTTCTCGTAAACGCCTTTCCTCTTTCCCTCGAACGTATAATTTTCGTACAGTACCTATTCCCGTTGTATCCTTCATTCGAGATCTTGGCGTAACTTGTGACAAAGAGCTAAATTTTCGTTCCCATTTTAATCAAATTATTGCCAAAGCAAATTCTTCTCTTGGCTTTATAAAGCGTTGGTCTAAAGAATTTTCGAATCCCTATGTCACCAAATCCCTCTTTATCACATATGTTAGACCTATCCTTGAGTATGCCAGTCAGGTTTGGTCTCCGTACCAAACCACCCATTCACAAAGAATTGAAGCCGTTCAGCGTAGATTTCTGCGCTTCGCTTTACGCAATCTTCCTTGGTCTGACCCTCTTATCTTACCCCCTTACGAGGATCGATTACAATTAATAGATCTTCACACCCTTGCTAAACGTCGTGCAATCGCCGATATATTATTCATCCACCAACTAATCACGGGTGCTATTGATTCTTCAGAACTTGTTGAAATGATCTTCTTTAACACAAATCCCCGCAACCTTAGGTCCGTTCCCTTCTTTCATATTCCTACCCACCGCACCAACTATGGTCATTTTAATCCCATTTCCCGAATGTTACGTCTGGCCAATAGTACACAGCATGTCCTTGACTTTAGCTCTAGTACTTCCTCCGTAAGAAGACACTTATTTTCCAATCTTCCTTGAGTCCCCTCCTCATAAATTTTAAGATATAAAATGTATATATTTTTTTTTTTTTTTTTTTTTTTAAATTATTATTATTATTATTTATTATTATTATATTTTGTCATAAGTTTATACTTTTATTAAAATTGTTATTATTATTATTTATATTATTTAATTTTTATATAAATAATTGTTATTACCTTTTCTTTTGTTATTGTTTTTGCCTAGCCAGCTTGAATTAAGCGAATAAATAAATAAATAAATAATTCCAAGAAAGTATTTTTTTTGTCCAAAAGAAAAAAATCATTTAAATGGACAGCATTTGTAGTCCATTAACAGTCGTATTTATTAGATTTTTGTCTGGTTATTATACTTAGACACTATTTTCAAATTAGTGAAAATATGCTTTATTTAATAAAAACAAATATCACATTATTCACGGTTGAGACAACCTACTCAATTGTGTCTAAGTTAGGCAGCTATAAGACAACAACAGGTTTTTGGACAGATTTTCCAAAGTTGGACAGTTGTCTAAAGTAAGACAACGTTTATAAATAAGACCACAAATGTCTATTTCGTTTAAATAAAAAATAGAAGAGACTCAAACATATAAAAAGTTATTTACAGAATTTTTAGAAATATGCGGCTTCAAAACGGATGTGGACACTGCACAGCCCCTTGTTCTTTGACTTTTAAACACTAGGTATAAAGAGGAATTTTGTTTGTATTTAAAATTGAAGGAAGCACTCTCAAGCTATTTGGAGCAAAAAAAAAATTAAATATTCAAATTCTTTTGTTTAATTGGCAAATAATACAATTTAATTTAAAAGAAATTTGGTCTTGAAATATTAATTAAACACTAAAATAATGATATTATTGTCTTTTATGGTAAAACTGAATGTTGATTGAAGAATAATTTATGAGAAACGATTTCAATATCAGTTTTCTTCTTCTAGAACGTTCTTGATTGTTCTCTTTTTTTTAATGTTAACAACACAGATATACAATTGTTTTTTTGTAATTATGTACCTATATACTATATCTGAATCAAAATGTCCAATTTCAGGACTGAATAGGAGAGTTGAATAATAAATTGGAGATAAATTGAGGAGCTCAGCTCCTTATTTGAAATAATTAATTATTTAAAGAGTCATTGTGTACTGTTGACTTAACTTATGCAAAGTTTTTTTTTGAAAATTATTATTAAATAAATACGGAAAAAAACTGAAGTAGATCCAAAATTTTCGAAGTAGTTTTAGGAGATTAAAAAAAAATTTTCGAATTAAATTCTTAACAAAAGTTTATTCAGTATTATTTGATTATTTTTCATTAATAAATAAATAATTAATTGCGAACAAGTAACTATAAGGTACAAGAAAGTCAAACTTAAAATAAAAAAAAATATAACTATAACACAAACTTCAGAATTCAATAGAAACAAATTGAACATAGATATTAAATCAGCACCTTGAATTTTAGTTGGGTTTAAATATTGTAGTTAGCAAAGTTTACTGTCTTCAAATTCAAATCTTGATTTGTTTTGAGTACACAAAGCAATATAATATTTTAAAATGTTTTGTTGACCAGCGCTGTCCGTTTGTTGGTTAAGAATATTTTCAAAGAGAAGCAAATCCTAAAAAAAAGGAGTAGAGAAGTAGATTAAATTTTTTTCTCAAAATCGAAGTAGATCTACTTCGATCGAAGTAAAGTCCGAACCCTGTTCGAGACTTTTTGATGTTTTTTTTATCATTACAAACATTTTTCCGCAATAATAACAAAACTATTCGTCGGTTCGGTTTTTTTATAATATATAAATGATTAAATTGTGGTTCGATCTGCGTATTTAGTTAATTTTTTTTGGAAATGTGGGTTAGGTAGGCCGTTTTGACGCTGAGCGCCTCAATTATGTTTTATCTTGTTTCTGAATAACAAATTTGATCTTCCACTGATTTTCGTGAGTTATTTTTATTCCTTTTAAATTGGTTACATTGAAAGAATAGCTTTCTTTGACAATATTTTATTCAGCAATTTACAATTCGTTCACGTTTACGAAATCTGGACCCATGTTCTGTAACTCGGCGATAACTTTTCGCGTCGAGAAACGGCGAAAAATGGAACAAAACTCATAGGAATCCTATGGGTTTTGTTCCATTTTTCGCCGTTTATCGCCTCGAAAAGTTATCGCCGAGTTACAGAACATGGGTCCTGAATTTGATTCCTCGTGTTATTACAATTTACAAACGATATAGGTACTTTACTTAATACCATATAAGGTTTTTTTTTGAGACGAGAAAAAAATGTCAGATTCTAGAAACATTCGATTTTTAAACAAAAAGAAACAAAAAAAATAATTGAAAATTTTTACATGTATACTGCATAAACTAAACTGCTTTTTAATGTTGAACTGTTTCTATACTTTTTTAATTGCTCTATGTAATGTTTAATTAAAGTAGTCCGAAAAAGTTGGATTCGTACCATACAAACGTCAAAATAACAAGTGTTGTAAAATAGTGTTGTAAAAAACAATACTTCGAGCTAGGAAAAAGTTCACAAATGATATTATTTCATATCGAAAAGGCGTAAAAGCTGTTTTCACGAGGCGAACCATATGATTTATTGGCGATAATAAAACGCAGGTATTGTTTTGCATCACATTATGTGTTTTTTCTTTTTTCAAAATGTGAATTATGTACACATAATAACGAGTTAATAATATTTCTTAAACAATTGAATTATATTTATTATACACTCGTAGGTTTGCTTCCCTTTTGTTTTTTTCTTTTATTTTCTGATGTGAATCCCAATACCTATATTTTGGGTATGAAAATAAAAAATCCCCAAACTCTGTACTCTACAAATTGTGCTTCATTCCGGGAAATAATAATATTTTTAAACAATAAACATATATATTCATATTTAGAAGTCTTATCATCTTTTTGCTTATATACCGTGTGAACGAAGATAACTCACCTATAAAAAGAATTCTCGAATCTGTATAATCATCACAATTCAAACAGACATCTAGTAGTGACTACCTACTTATAAGAAGTAATAATCATCTTATCACCCATAGTAGAATATTAAAAGAAATCAATATTTCAAAATGAATTTCAAAGTACTGATCGTGTTAATTTTTGGTTTGATTGCTTTATCAACGAGTGCTGTTGAAGCTTTCCGTGACACTGGCAGAGGCAGACATGGTGGAAGAATTGGTGGAGGTTTACCAATTCCAACAACACCACCATTCAATCCATACCCAAGGCAGCGACATTTTTAAGTTATATGAGTATATTTTTCCAAAACTTATATGTATTTCTATTTTTAATTACTAAAATTTAAATCAAAACAATGTAAATGTACCTATGTATGTATTTTTTTTTTCTCAATTTGAAAAGAAATCTGTGGAAATAAATTATTATTCTTTAATATTTTTTAAAATTTAATTTTTGTTGTCTTTTATTTTCACTGAGGGGCCGTATAAGAAAACTCTTATAAACTGTCATTTCATTAGTTATTTTCTTAAAAATGATCAATTCGATGAGTTTATGTCTATAAAGTGTAACCTTATCTTAACGACCGATGCCATTTTTTGAGGTTAGTTTGTACTTGTTTCGTTTCCAAAACTGCTTTCTAAAAGTTTAAGTTCAAAGTTCATACAAAAAATAAAATTCGTAGTTTACTTACTCTATAGGGTAAATAGGGTGGCTCTATGGAAAGGACCATGTTAATAGTGTCGCCCTCTCTGTTTCGTTAGTGTTTTGAAATACATTTGTTAGAAATATCTTTTCAGTTATTAATCCAGAGTTAACTCACCAAATGATGAGTAAACTCTAGGTCTTAATTGACTGAAGATAACTTTGGAGATAACTCGGCTTTAACTCCTCAACTGAGGGGATTTGTCACCAAAAAACTTAGCCTAAGAAATTTTAAGTTACCGAACATATACCTAATGTATTCCCTTCAAAATATTTTGCTTTATCCATGAACGTCTCGGTTTCTTCTTAGATAATATTTAATTATATTTCTTTAAAAAAAATTGCACTTGAACTCTTACCTTGCACTAGATTGATTGCGAAGAGATTTCAAACAAAATATTGTCAATTGTAATTAAAAAAAAAAGATACACAACTTCATTTTATTAAACATGTTAATTTTATTCGCATTGTTTTGATTATAAAATACAATTATACCGCACTGAATAATCCTACTTCAAATGGTTTGCTTAAGTCGAATAAACCAAAACAAACTAAAGCGGACAAAAAAAAAGAAAACATAATAGAAGCAAATAAAAATACACAATAAAAGTTTATGTGGGCCAAATTGATAAAAAAATACATTAAATTAGAAATAAAAAAACATTTGTATAATTACTTACCGTCATATCAATAACATGACTCGGTTCAAATTTTACGCGCCTTAAGTTGAGCCAAAGAAAAAAAAAAACCACACGTTAAGTGGGTATTTTTTTTATATTTATTTATACGAAGCCGAAATTATATGTTTGTTTTGGCAAAATTCAAAAAGAGTAAATACAAATTGTTTATGAATTCAAACACGTCTTAACAGAAAAAAAAATTCGATTTACTGTCGTCATAAATAACGACCTGACCTGAAACGTGGATGAGTAATTCATTGCACAGCCGCACAGTGGGTTATTTCACTCCAAAACATGACATTAAATTTATTATAATTTATTATTGCTTCTAAAAATATTCACATAATAATAAATTGGTAATATAAAATTTGATAGTCTAGTGTGTTTTTAGGTATAAAATTAGCTGAAGGTAAACAATTGTAATTAATGTTATTAAGGGAGGTTTGCTGATACTACACATAACGATTTAAGTTGAACTTAATTTCTTAAGTATCACTTTATGACATGAAAAAAGTACCCCTTAAGAATTTAAGTTCAACTTAAATCGTTATGTGTAGTATCACCAAACCTCCCTAAATGATTTTTTTGATTTTGTAACAATTTTATGAATATTTATTTCCTATACATACACATACAAGACATGATCATATTGTAAATCGATTGATTAGTAAGAAAAAAAATTATTATGATGTTACAATAATTTTGTGATGATTGTTATTGGAATTGCACTTTTAACGCAAATGGTCTTTTAAATTGATAAAAGCGATATTGGGGTAAGTGCACACACACCTCTGGGTACCGTAACGAGTTTTTGATAGAAAAAAAATTTCGGGAGAACCAGCGCGACTATTTTTTGTTTGCACGGGATATTTATGCCAGTTATGCGGAAATTTCTGGGGCTACTATTACGGCTTCTATATTTCATTCACCAAAATGTTAAATTATTCTACAAAGTTATCAATCTTATATACATATATATGAAATGATATCATTCTCACCTGACACCTTCCCCAGTTGTGGCAGTTTTTTTTTTGAAAATTTGGAAAATTGAGACTAACTTTTCTAAGTGTTCTCCTCTTAATAATTTCTTTTAAAAAACATTACTTTATGTTTTGTATGATCTAAAAATAAGGTTTAAAAAAAATTTGTGTCCCAAAATTGACTCGTGTTGAACGGGTAAAAATACCACTGTACGTCGTGTCATGCCGCAAATTATTTCTATAGAACTCAACTTAAATTTTATTCCACCAATTCCACCAGAACCCCCAATTTATTATTGGAACTTTAAGAATGCAAATAAAGACCGCTGTTGTAGGTAGGTGTATCGATATCTTATATATATATATAAATAGCGAATAAACAAAGTTAAAATAGGTTTACAATTGTCTTGATGGTTCAATGTCCCCCGGCTGTTTCCACAATAGGTGTTTACTGTTTAAGGCTATAACTTTCGATTTTAAATGAGTCAAACTGCCTTTGTTTATTCAAAGGTGGGTGAGGGTTACTCCTCTTTATTTAAAAAAAAAAATAATAATGATAATGGGAATCTCGAATTTCATTCAAGCAATTTGATATGAATTTCATCAAAAATAGTATTTTTTTTTAAGTCTGGGAATAAAATAGTCTTTGGATAATGGATAAGCTACAATGACGTATAGGAACGTCGCGCCGTGAAAAATGTTATTGTGTCCCATTATTATAGCAGACATTTAACAATTTGCATTCATTTAGAATTGTCTGATGTTCGCGTTTAATTTGAATTGTTATTTCAATCATTTATTTTTAAAAATAGTAAATTATCCTGTCGCAAACTTGTCTCTTTTAGTCTTTAGTTTTCGGACATTTTATACACTAATTGATTAAATAAATAATGAAAGAATTGTTAAATCCCAATCAAATCAAATAAAATATCTCTTTGGTAATGGGAAATTCTCATAATTTGCTTTCAAAACTCATAGTACATAGGAAAAGTGGCTTAAGTCGATTTTTAGCATTTTTCAAAAAAAAAAACAATTTTAATCTGCAATCTGCAGGTAAAGATTATCAATGAATTGGGAAGTTTTAACAAAGCGACGGTTAAAGTGCAGAACCTCTTCGGTGGTTTTTCCATAATTTTCAGAAGTAAACAAAAACTGCCAAATTTTATATGGCGATCTATGGTTAGAGGTTTTGAATTTTCTCTTTTTCTGTAAAATGTTCAGAACAAAATTGCAATGCTGAAATTGACAAAAGGTCGCTCTGATTCTGCAGATTTTTTGCATTCATAATATTTTTTTTTTAATTTTTCGACTAACGACTTACTTTAACCGTCGAAAACTCAAAAGTGTCCTCCAGGTAACAATTTGATTTTGATTGATCTCTAATTTTTCATTTTTTTTTTAATATTTTAAGAAAACGTATTTGGCTTTTGTTCAGTAAGTAATTTGAGGTTGCTTTACACCAAGAACACCTTTTTGGTGTTTTTATCCTCAAAATTCTTGACGACACATCAAATTACTGATCTTCCCCTACAAAATTACTATTATTTGAGGTTACACACGAAATAATTTGTTGCCTCATAAAATTTTAATGGAATCTATGTTTTCAAGATACAATTGATGCATTTTTCAATGATTTTCACATTTAATATTGTATATAGTATTGGGTCTTGTGAATAAAAAAAAAGTTAAAGCTTTTTTTGGAGGAAGCTAAAGCCAACTAGCTTCTACTAGCAGCTAAAGCTAGACAGTTCTAGCTTAAGCTTTGATTTATGTGACTAAAAAAATGATAACGCTAAAGAGCTTGTGCTAGAAAATTCTAGTTTAAGCTTCGCAATTTAAGCAGTTTGTTTTTTATTCACATGTTTTGACTAGGTAGCTTTAGCTAGAACTGTTCATACATAGACCAAAAGGATGGTTGTTTTGGATTTTGTTTTGCCACTATCTGTATTATAGGGCAAGTTTTGATTTTGGGTTAAAAATGTTTTTATCATATCGTCCGTCAGTCTCTGCGTCTATACGTTCACTGTGGACCAATTCGTTTCAAATTTGTACATAGGTCGGGTAGCTCCAATAAAACAGTTTTGATGTTTTAAAAAGTGTAAAGAAAATTGTATTATTTTTGAGTTAAGGTTCCCCCACACCAAGGCGAATTTTCGGTGGCGACGACGAAAACAACAATAACAATGTGTTGTTTTCATTGACAACCACGTGTTGTTATTGTTGTTTTCTTCGTCGCCACCGAAAATTGGCGCTGGTGTGGGGCATCCCTTACTCCCTAACATTAATTTAACTAGCAGCTCGCACAATTTTTAAGTACCTACTTCATAATTCTCCATAAACTTTGTAATTCTACCTTTTAATGGCTTATATAATATGTACCTACAATGCCTAGCATTTAATTCATGCTACAACTGTCAACGACAACTACGTGCTTAAAAGTCTTACATACAGAAGAGCGTTCAACTCCAAGATCTTGTCCTACTGCACCATTCTGAAATCCAGGTTCACTTAGATATCTTAAAAATATCTGTATTCTCTGCTCAGAGGTCAGTGCACCTCTACGCTCCGTTGAGTCTTCTATAAGGTAATCACTGCACATTTCTTTTGAAAATCTAAATAAACCATAAAAATCCTCATCACTTTCTTCCGTTTCTTCTAAAATTTTAGTTTTCTTACCATAATCGCACTATAACTAAAGAGAATACTGAAAATAAGACCTAGTCAAAGCTTTCTGGACAGGGAGAAAAAATCTTGAAATTTTTGTAGCTTTAACTTTAATATTCTAGTTAAAGCTATTTTTATTACACAAATTGAAGCTTAGGCTGGGAAAACAAGCTAAAACTAAATGAATTTAGCGTTGGCTATTTTAAAATAGCTATGACTAGAAAACATCTTTAACTAGCTAGCTTAAGCTTATTTTTACTCACCAAAAATCTAGCTTTTACTTAAAAATCCAATTTTTAGTTTTAGCTTTAGCTTTTTTTTTATTCACAAGGCCCATTCTATGAGCAAAGCTTAATGGGTCTTATTAAAATGGTTCATCCTACGAATACTGATCTCTACAGAGTTTATATGCTTCAATTTCTCAAATTGAAAGAATTCCGAAATAATTTCAAATTTCCATAATTTTTTTTTAATGTTCGGTAAAATTTCAAGCCTAGTTTATACATTTTATGTACATACATAGAAGCAAAATGAAAATAGTTTTTCTTCTAGTCGAGAAAAATAATGTCGTTTTTGATTAGATTAGATTTTAGGATTGTTCTCCTCCTTTTTGAATTTTGTCTGTCAAATTCTCTTTCAGTGCTTTAAATTAAATTGCAGAATGGAGGTCCTGATTATACTTTATGATGACGAATAATAGTGCTTGGGTATGAAGATAAAGTAATAAACGACTTTGTTAAATCGTGATACTTTTCGAGAATTGACTTAATTGATTCAAGCAAATTTTGTGCGACTGTAGAAATTTGTTCACTTTCGCTAGTATATACATTCTAATGGCACTTATTTCCAAAATCATTGTCGTATCGATTAATTGCTTTCTTCTTAACTCGACCAGTAGCCCATATTCATAAAGGAAATCAGCTCCGATGAATGATGATTGGTTTTGTAACATCAGTAACCACGAACATTCAGTCCATATTTTTTCTTCTAAGATTGAAGTTGACTGAGATAATTCGTATTTCATATAGGTTTGTCGTTCTTGTTTGGTGAAATGATTGAAAAATCAACTCCGGTATCAATAAGGAATCGTTGATTTGATTTTTGGTCATTTAAAAATAGATAACGACTTTGTGCAGTTGAAGCTCTGTGCGTCGCTGTGGTGATAACAGAGTTTCTTCTTTAGTTTTCCGATGCCATGTCTAGGGTCCACGCATTTTTTTTTTGAATTGATCCGAAACACCAGTGAAGCTTGCAAAACGAAAATCTTGATCTTGATTTGCTTCGGTCACGTTTTTGGTCCTGATTATTTTTTGCTATTGCGTGAAAGATTTCACGACGTACGAAGCTCTTTGATTTGCTTTTGTTATAGCAGATCGATCTGTTTTTGGAGAGTCATTTCATTTTGCACTGCTGAGACATTAGAATAATTTAACTTGTTCGTCATTCATCATTAGGTCATGCCTCATGGTCCATGGTTAAGCCAAAAAGACTTCCATACATCATCGGATAGTTTAATATTCGAACTCTCTTTCTTCTCTTTCTCACTTTTGTCTAAGTTTCTTCTGGTACTCGGCGATTAGAGCGTTTTAAACTGTTTCATATTTGTCGTTTTCTGATGGCTTGAATACAATTCCAGCTACTATGGGATTAGAACTTGCACATCTAAAGAACTAATTACGTGGTCGCACACATTACATTGTTTCATGGCGAGTCACTTTTGGTATAGCTTGAACCAATTCAGTTGGCCAACGGTCGGTTGCGCAGAGAGAGGATTTAAGAGAACAAAAATGGCACGCAAGATATTTAATGAGTCCAGATTTTTCCTTGAATTCTACAGTGCCTAACTCAACTTTGTTTTTTTTTTATCTTAAATGAGATTGAATGTATGAGTTTAATTTTTTTTATTTGCATAATTTCAGCGCACTTATAAAAAAGAAATATTTTGCAAAACGCAATTGGGTTAAACATAAAAAACTACCTGTGACATAGGATTAATTGATAAATAGTTAAGGGATTATTGTTTGTTTCTATATTTTATGGTTTTATGATTTGTGGCTTAGGAACAGAGGATCCGTGGGCGATGTGTTTATATTTGTTTTATGGCGTTATGACCTGTGGGGTTTTGGGGAATCATTAATAGATCAGCGTTTACGAGTTTGAATAATTTTTACCTACGAGTTTTTAAGAATGAAATTTCCTTAGGTTTTAATAACTTTTACCCGCAAGTAAGGAATAATTAACATTAATTTATTTTAATTTAAAATAATTATTATACATTTGTATTTCAGAAATAAATATAAAACAAAATAATAAAATAACATAAATAACAATAATATAAATTAAATAATAATTATTCATTTAAATATACCAAATTTTTAAGAACTAATATCGCTATCATAGTCGGTTGAAGAGTCGTCACCTGGATTAATTATAATTGAATCCGAAATTGTGTCCCACATCAGGTCGTGAGAAAAGTATTCTTCCTCAGTTCTTATGGCTTTTTCACACACTTTTCGCCAATCCTCAGCCGTTATTTTGGAAAATTCTTCTTCTGCTAACTTTTGAACATCTAATATTTTGAATGTTGTGTTTCGTGAGCCTACTCTTGCCTTGACAGTTGCCCAAATATTTTCAATGGGATTGAGATCAGGATGATAGGGTGGTAAACGTAGAACCTCATGTCCCATATCGTGAATAATATCGTCAATCTTATGCTTTGGATTGTGTATAACTCGGTGTCGTTTTATTACCTCATACAGTTCAAGTTTCAACATCTGTATAGTATGCGGAATATTGTTTTCGGTTAGCCATTGTATCATCTCGGATTTCTTGCTAGCAGAAGTAATTTGTTTTTCTTCTAATTTATTGTGATACGAGGCGTTGTCCATTACAATAACTGAAGGTTCCTCCAAGTTATTCAAAACCTGTTCTTGCATCCACTTGCAGAAATTTTCGAAGTTCATGTCGTCGTGATAGTCTCCCGTTTTCGTTCCAGATTTGAATAAAAGTAAGGCGTTTTTCACAAAACCTTTTTCACCACCAGCGTGCGCCATTATCAACCTCTGTCCCTTTGAAATTGGCGTCTTCAACCCACTGCTACTGTCATCAGTCCAAGCCCTTGGCCTTGTATGTGAGCTGTGAATATAGCTTTCGTCCATTCCCTGTGTATTCCCGGATTTTTCTCAGATACTTCACTCGCATGAGTTTAATATCATTTCTTTCACAAAGAAGTTTCCGGTTGTTTTGCGTTTTCTTGTAGCTAAACCCGTTGCTTCTTAAAATCCTGTTGAGAGACGTAATACTTAAGTTAAGCTCTAAGTCTTCCTGGACTCGTTCTCTTAACATTTTCAAAGATATCATCATCTTTTCCTCCTGGTGGAAGTTATGCATTATACGCCGAATAGTTGTGATGTCAAATTCGTCTAGTCCAGTTTTCCACTTCGTATGTGGTACTTTTTTATTTGGTGATTTAACTCCTGTCTCTTCGTATTCCTTAATAATCCTTCTGATTGATCGTTCAGAAATTCCAGAAATTTCGGCAGTATGTGTGGTTGCGTAACTCACAGAATTTTCCAAAAACAAATTCTTGGCTTCTTCCATTTTCTCATTATATACTCTAACAACTATAATACGTGCCTGGCTTCCAATAGGTTTTCCTTTTCTAAATGGATCCATGAAAATTTCTTTTAAATGAATTTAGTTGTTTAACTCGTTGTTGTTTTTTAAAAACTGATTTCCAAACCAAAGCAAATATCTTTTAAATACATAAATTCCCTCTGATGAAAAATTTCATTCTTAAAAACTAGTAGGTAAAAATTATTCAAACTCATAAACGCTGATCTATTAATGATTCCCCAAAACCCCACAGGTCAAAAAATATATCAATTAAACACTAACGCCATAAAACAAATATAAACACATCGCCCACGGATCCTCTGTTCCTAAGCCACAAATCATAAAACCATAAAACATAGAAACAAACAATAATCCCTTTACTATTTATCAATTAATCCTATGTCACAGGTAGTTTTTTATGTGTAAGCAATAGATTTATTTTTTATTATAGGTGCACTTAAATTTGTCCCAATAATAAAATCAAAAATTCTTAATCTTAACTTTTCGAAGTAAAGTTTACACCTAAAAAATCTCTTTCTTTTATCCCACCAGAGATGAAATACTTTTTTAGACATCAAGCTATGAAAAAAAATTACTCCATGATCATCTCTCAATGAAGGAAAGTCCATCGCTGGAAATCCATTTCTAATTTACTCTGAGCGAAGCTATAAACAAAACTCACCCTCCTTAGTGCTTCAGTATGATCGCAGCAGCGGTTATGACAACAACGTTGGAATGTACATCTTTTTTTTCTTTTTTTCAGTGATTTGTGTGTATCTTTTAAAATTAAAGAGATGAGCAAAGAAATTTAAAGAGATCTGCGCAGTAGAATGGCCAACTGATTTGGTTCAAGCTATATGGCAAATTGCAATTTCATTTGAATGACTTAAAGTTCCGGTAAGTCGTAAGACTATTCTTTTTTCTTCAGTTAAATATATTTTAAATATAAAAAAAATATGGGTTTTATGGTTTTCATTAAAAAAAAATATGTATATAAAGTCTCGTTTTGTTGTTAAATAGTTCACTTTCCAAACAATATGTTGCGGGTAATATGGACCACGGTAGGGTCTATATCATCATCTGATTGCAATAAACAGCAAACTCAATTTTCCAATATTTGAGAAAGTCACTTCACAGTTGGCTTCTTTTCAGGTTCCATTTTTTACCTACTGGCAAAATAATAACACCGTATTTTTTCTGCACTGCTGGTTGTAGTAAAGGGTAAAAATTACGAGGCGAATCGATTCCAGGTAGCAAAATCCCAAGCACCTCAGAAAATCGAGTAAGCTGGTTCTTGCAATTATGTGACGCATATCAACTGGTGGTGTATATTAAACGCCATTTTTATTATAGATGTAGGCCATAGATTCGAAAAAAAATAAAATATTTTTTGAACTTACGAGAAATTACATTAAAAACATAACGTTTTAACTAGCAGCAAAAAAAATTTAATTCCCACAAATTTGGTGGTGGTGGTCCATATTACCCACAACTATTTTGTTCAAGTTTTAGAGTTATGTCGTTTTCCAATGGACGTTTGGAAGCGTCCAGAATCAAAAAGAACTCTTCTGAAACCATTCCATTGGCAAAAAAACGGTTAACTGACGCTTCTCAGAAGAAAATTTCGCTTCTCGATTTGAAGTCAGAATCCACTCAAGGAGCACTAATACATTTAAGCTATAACTTCAAAACAAACTTACTCAAATGTCAAAGGTAAACATCGGACTCTGTTTGATTGTATGCCTGTTCGATACATGAAATGTTCACGATGATTCACCAATACAATGAAATAATTTCTAATGTCGAATTCCTTTCAAAAAAAGAATCGAATTCTTTTTCAAAAGAATCGATTTTTTTCTGTCAAAACGAATCTTTCTACACTAGCAAGATTCATTTTGACAGAAAAAAATCGATTCTTTTGGAAAAAAATTCGATTCTTTTTTTGAAAGGAATTCGACATAAGTTGAGTAGAAGAATACTAACTTTGTTCCATTGGATTTCAGAATGAGTTAATCCCTGAGTGAAACCAATGGAAAACGACATTAATTTACTTTTTAATTTTTGTAATTTTTAAAAATTTAAAAATATGATGGGTGGTAGACTTTACTTTTCTACCGACTTTATTTCATTAATTTTTTCTTATTATTTTTCATTCTATAAGAGACTATAAGCCCAGAGTTACTTTTGCTTCAATCGCACACAGAGTAAACTTAGCTTCAGGAAAATTTTGTGTACATGTAAAGGCTTCAATTGTGGAATATTTGACAATTCAGACGGAAAAAAGTTATTGTTTCCTTTTATCAATTTAATTAATTTATCAAAACATAGATTCTAAATTGGTGACTTCTCCTAAGTCCTAATCATCTGCTACATATTATCTACACACATTTTTCTTACTTATTACTGTATTCCTTTATTATAATTTTGTTTATTTACCTCCTACGACAAAATATCAAGAATTTTAGACTTACTATTACCGATAAAAAACCATATTACCTTTTTTTCGGGTGGAAGCTTCCCAGTCGATAGATATTTATTTTTTGACCCAATTAACTCTTACCGGCTACGCCCTTGTGTATGCACGATAAAGTAAAAATTGAATTGAATAGGGATAAAAGTTTTTTTTTTTATTCTCTGAGCCCTTTCAGTGGAGTTAATTATTTTTAAATTTCAAACGTTGAAACTACCAAGTTAAAATCTCATTTAAATTCCTTTCCGTTAATTTTTACATTTACCTGGCAGCTCTAAATATAACACTTTTTATTGCCATCTATCGGCTAGTAGTATTTTCTTGGTTAAAGTGTTATACAACATTTTTTTTTATTATCGACCACCATACTGCACAACTAATCTTCTGTCAAACTTGGAATCTCTAAATTCATTCTTTTGTATTGTTTTAAAAACATATTTTACGAAAATTCACAATAATTTAAAATATTAAATAAAATACTTCAATTCACGGCCAACATAATGAACCGTGAAATAGTTTCTCACATCCTCGATGTGCTCAAGAATTCCACAGACAAAAATGTCATTCTCAAGGGTTTGGTCAAGCTACGAACCGATTTGGTAAAAGACCGTGACGGCATTGTATTGTTCCATCAATGCAAAGGCATTCCACCAATGGTGCGATTCCTTAACAAACCTCACGAGCAAATTCTGGAAGTTGTTTTGAGTATTCTGGGGAATTGCTGTACAAATGCTGATTGTTGTAATGAGGTAAGTAAAGCATTGTTATTCCTTAGTTTCGCTGGGCTTAGTTTACCTATTCCACTTAGGCTCTGGACTACAAGATTGCTATACCATTGGCGACGATTCTCAAAAGTATCCCGAATGCATTGATCCAGTGTCGGGCTTGTAGGCTTCTGGGAAATCTCGCCAAAGTCAACAACTCAAAGTTACTCTCTACCCATTGTCCAGCCATAGCATCTGCTGTCTGTCAAATTATTGAGGAGAGCGAAGATGTGCAGACACAAATTATGTGCTTCCGAGCTTGTCGCTTCCTTGTGGCCGAAGAGCAGTTCTTAAGAATCTTTTTGTTATCAGATGGTTTCACTTTAATCTTGAAGACCCTAGTGGGAGTGATGAAGAATAAAGAGATCCCCGAACCGGTAGTAGAGCCGCAACAGAAGACAGGTGGCCTAAAAAAGAACCAACATCGAGAGAAATATTTCGAGGAAGTAGCTCGCAATTTAGAAGGTCCTCGAAGTGATATCTTTGATATGGCGAATCTAAAGAACTCCAAGACCTGTATGGACTACATAATGCCCATTGAAAAGATAAATGTCGAACTGGCCAGTGAGATTCTGAAATGTTTACTCATCATTTCGGAAATCAACTTGAATTTCCAAACTTGGGAGGTGGGTTTCAATAAAAAAATATTGAATCTTCTTGAGATTTATTCATTGTTTTATCGCAGGTCGTCAACAGAACCAATAGCCTTGCAGCTGTAGTCTTTTTTGCCTCCGAAGACAATCCCTATCGGGCGACTGCTCTCAAGATTCTATCAAATTTCTCTAAGAATCCTGGTGCTATCCATGCCTTGGGTGCTGCTGATGCTATTGTTGCCGCATGTGAGCTCCTCGTATGTCGTAATATGGGTAAGTACCTCATTAATTACCTTCTTATCTAAACATACACGTTCTTCATCTCTTCAAGCTAAACCTCTTTCTGAAAGCGAAATTAGACACTGCATCAATGTGATATGTATGCTGTCAGGAGATGCTTGTAACAGATCGAAAATCCGTCGATCAGGAGCCATTGGTAAACTCTTGAATATTGCAAGAAATTCCAAGTCGCATACAGAGATTTCTTCGGTATGTCAACTAGACCAAACTTCTACTTCAGATTGGACAGCTTTTAGTTCTTTTGGGTTCACATTTCTTTTTATTTTACGTTTTTAGATCCTTTATGTCCTTAATAACTTCCAGTATGACAACATAAGCATGGATTTGATGCTACGAGAGGGATTAGTGGGTATTTTGATAAGTGAATTACATGCTTATCTGCATAGTGAGGATGACTATCGCAAGAGAAAACGAGATGAAAAGAAAAACACTTCGAAGAAGAGGAAATTACCAGAGAATTCTACAGAATCCGTATGTAAGGTGAGTCGAAATCCAGTTTTATTTGCAAGTTTATATGAAATATACTCAATTAAAAGTCGAATGATGTTGTTGGTCTTATAAATAAGTTATCCCATTTGAGTCCCATGTCTTTTTGGGGACTTTTGTTTCACCCGCCTCGTCAAAAAAAGTTGGTACTAATGTCCACTTTTTCATATACATACATACATTATGTAGTTTTCACATTTGTTTGTATGTTAACTGATGTAGATTTTAAAATTCCAGTCCCAAAAACTTCGTGATGAATCAATGTATGATTACGCATCACCATTTAGTTCACCACGTTCCATTGTGTCACCATCAAGTCCTTGCAGTTCAAGAGGAATGTCACCTGTCGGGGGTAGTTTTAAAGTAACTTCAGGTAAATTCATAAAGTTTTATGTGCTTAAGACGAAGCTTTAATTTAATTTTGAAAATAGAAATGGATTCCGAATCGGAAACATACTCACCGGTTTGCAGCGATGACGAGGGTATCGATGATGATGATAACATGAAGACTGATCCACATGATTCTGATATAATGAAACTATTGGACATAGCTTGTAAGTCAGAAATAAATTTAGAAGATTACGCTTTAGACAAAGAAGATGATGAAGACGAAAGTCAAGGTAAATCATGAGAATATTTAAACGCTATCCTGAAGGGGTATTTCATTGATTACTTCTTTTATTCACAGATGTGCCACCACTTAAGTTGCCAAAATTAGGGAACAGCACAATAGATATAATTGAAAATCTTATATACCGAGTGACGCTATTAATTAATAAAGGAGCTGAACTCAGTAAACCGGAGACCTTGTATACCCTCATAGAAGCTCTAAATACATTTGGACTCAATAATTGTTTTTCCCAATCACTAACGAATATTTTGTCGTAAGATAACTAGATAGATCATCAGTTCCAATAAATTCCATCTTCTTTTTTTTGTTTTACAGTGAAAGTCAGTTCTTTGCTCAAATAATCAAACTTGGTGTGGCTAATCAGCTTTTCCAAATGACAAAAGTCGATGAAGTAAGCACTTTGAAGTAAAGCACAATTAATTTTCTGTAATCTCAACTTTTTTTTGTTTTAGCTCAAAACCGGAGGTTTTGGATTTCTGGAAACCTTAACTAATGTGGGGGAAACACATTATGGCAAAGGTGAACTCACTCGTTTGCTACGTTCTGATGATGCCAGCCAAAAAAGAGCTTCCATTGCAGTTGGATTTATAATAAAAAACCAACGAATTCTCTACAGTTTACTTACCGAGGGCAGTGCTCTCTTCACGCTTATCAATATGATTCTAACCGAAGATAGTGAATTCACTGCAGAAGCTGTTGATTCTCTTACGGCAATGAGCCAATCAACTCTTGAGAATGCCATACCTGACAGTGATAAAGAATCATTCGATTGTGATCAAATATTTGACGAAACAAATCCATCTGCGGAATCGTATGATTGTGACATGAAATTCATCGTTCACGATAACGACGAAGAGATTTCTGTGAGTTTCAACAAAAAACTCTTGTCGGACGTGAGTGAAGTATTCAATTCCATGTTGAATAGTGATTTCCGTGAAGGCAATGAAGGAGAGATTCATTTGAAAGCTTACTCTGTCAGTGGACTGCGATATTTTCTTAACCTAATCGAATTTCTTTCTCTCAGCAAGCCACCCAATGTTCCACCTGTAGAAAAGTACAGTTCGGTAATCGAAGCATTTGAGCTATCTCGAGTGTATATTATACCTCAGCTAGAGAAAATTATATTCAATATAATGGTTTATCTGTTGGACGAAACAAACTGCCTAAGTGTCCTTGAATGGTCGATGAAGAACTATCATGCCGAACTAACTGAAATTGCTATAAACTATTATTTGTGTTCCAATATTCCCACACAGTGCAAAATCAAATTATTTAGGAAAGCTGACTTTTCCATGTATTCGAATGAATGGAATCAAATGATTACGGATGCGGTACTGGTACGATGCAAGGATACTCCATATTATGACTTAACAATGCAGTAAATAGTTATTGTTGCTAATATATATATTAATGTCTGTCTAAAATCATAAAGTTTGTCAGTCCATGTGTTTTAATTAATAAATCTATTACCTATAATGTTTAATTTATTCCGACTCAAAATTTTTGTTTGATTTTGTATTTAAATGTTTTGACTTTTGTGGTAAAAGTTAATAACTGTTGTTTGTTGAATTTTTTTTTTTATTTCTATTCTTATTTAACTAGGACTCGAAAGAAACTCGTAGGTTTTTAAACTGTATTATGTATTTGGAAAGAAAGTTTTGCTTGTTTTTAGAGAATCATAAATGAAGGAAAATACAGGATCATCAAAACACTGAATACATTTTTGTGTAACTTTTGAACATTTCTTTTTCTTTAATGTTTTAGATATCGAGGAAGAATAAAATGCAAAGCTCAACCTGTGGCAAATAACTATCGTTTTAATGAAAAGCGCGCCCTGGGAGACAGGTTGATTTGTATAATTGTGTGTAAAAAAATAAAGGGTAATTTCCAACCAAAATCCACCGATGCGATTTAAAATATATATAAGGAACGTGCGTCGACTGAGTATTTAATATGTAATACGTCTAAGGAACAACAAATGTTTTTGTTGAAAATAAGTCTTTTGAAGGTAAAATTTCATTTCTATTAAGATATGTGCACTATACAAGTTGCGACTTTGGTCTTAAATCGTATGAACACCCTTTTGAGAGAGCACATATGCTAGCAAATGATTTGCGGAATATATGCGGGACCCATATAGCATATAAGTTTGCGACTTTCTTGCATATCATCTGAACACCCTCGCATTTATGTTGTGACAGTTTGCGAGCATATACAACCCTCGTAGACTTTTGCGATGGTACGAAAGCAAACATTGCATATCCCTCACGCTCACATTTGCGAGCATATCAGTTGACGTAATTTTTCATTTTACTAGTCGAAGTGGGTTAAAAAAACAAGGGTTTTAAAGTTCGCCGGAACACAAAAACTAGGCATGTAATTGAAATTATTTATGTTAGCGTCTCATTATTATTTCATCAGACACCTCTTATTAAAAAGTTTTTTCTTTAAAAAACGCGACTTTTATATGACGTCTGCTCATATCTTAAGATCTATTAGTTTGATTTGACGAATTACAGAATGGGCAGGTTCAATAAAAATCGCTTAACATCTGAATTTTCAGATTTCTGAATTTATGTCGTTGAACGCAAATAAAATCTGAAATTTCAGCCAAAAGTCATTGTGTCAAATTCCTGCATTTACCTGTAGGATTTACATTTAAGCGAAATAAAACAGAACTTTAATCACATTCGTATATAAAACATTGAGCGTGAATGGTTGTGAGGATGAAATTATATCTAACTAAATCAGCAACAGGTATTATTATTTTCATTAAAAGACTTTTTATTGATATGTATGGCCTAAAAAATTATAGAAAAACTTTCCCAACATCAATATAAAATATTGTTGATTTAAAAATTCACTAAACAATAAACAAAAAGTTCGTTCATTTAAATAAGTATTGAATTTTCAGGACAAAAACTAAAAAAATCAACCACCAACAAGACGAAAATTATAAAGTTCAGCTTTTATGTGTGCTTTTGGCGCTTCC
Source organism: Epistrophe grossulariae (assembly GCA_929447395.1). NCBI lineage: Eukaryota > Metazoa > Arthropoda > Insecta > Diptera > Syrphidae > Epistrophe > Epistrophe grossulariae. Next base: position 148,852,516 of record OV839567.1, on the reverse strand, counting down.
CTCACCACAAACAACTTTCATCTGAATTTTCAGATGAGAATTTCTTGTCTAAAAATTCAGATGAATCGTAACTAAACGTAACTAAAAGTCACTAAAAGTCATCTAACTTTTTATGACAGCTGGCCAATCAGAAGCTCCAAAAATTCAGAAATCTGAAAATTCAGATGTAAAACGTAATCGATTGAACGCACCCAATCTAACGATTGAGCTGCGGAGGGAGAAACAGTCAATTTTGACATTTTTACTATTAGAAAAAAAGCTACATATAATTGAGTCTGATTCCCTCCGCAGCTCATCGGTTTCTGTAACTAGGGTGTGTATTTTATGCCACCTGCTAAAAACATATTTTATTATAAGCTAGTATTATATGAGAATACAAGAATTAACAACATAGTCCCACGGTGCGCGCATATATGTACATATTATATGTAATTATAGAAATAAATTAATGAAACAAAATCTGAAATTGTTTTGGTAAATCTTAATTTATGAGAAAAAATAGAAAAAATTTAAAAAATGTTATGGCGGTTTTTTTTAAATAATTTTGTATATATGAATAAACGAAAGTGGTATACCGGTTTTTAGTGCTTAATAATGCGGAGCTATAAAAGAAATTTTGAAAAAAAACCATCCACTTATTTTCGAAATATCGAATTTAAAAAAAAAATATTTTGAAATTTTTTTAAAAATCCAAAATTTGTTTTTTGTTTTGCAAATTTGGATATGCAATATTATTCAAACTTGCTAGAAGTTTTTGTGTGAAAAATTTCATTAAAATCGGTTAAACAGAAAATGAGATATTCGAAAACCAAAAAAAAAAAATGGTTCTATGCGAGGTACCATTTCTAAACGATAGGTGAATTTCTTTTTCCAACAATATAGTAGATCGTAATAATATTCAGCCTTATTGTGAGTTTCACCCGAAAAATATTTTACCTTAAAATGTTTTGTTCCCCCGCGAATTTTAAAAGCTATTGTGAGTTTCACCCGAACGAAATCTCGTTCGTCTACTAAAAATGAGCGAACATTTAGGCCGTCAATAACATTAAATGCCACCCGAAACGAATGTTCACAATAAAGGGAATTTTTTTAACACAAAATTTCTGGTGAAACTCAAAATAGGCGAAAAGTGAAATATCAAATTTTCCGGGTGGAATGTTGTTTGGACGAAACTCACAATAAGGCTGAATAACTCACATAATTTTTTTTTATCAAAATCAAAAAAATGAAAAATCCTTACCTGTTTTTAACCCTTCGTATGGGAGGTACCGTTATTTTTAATTGTAAGAATAATTTTTGTTTAAAATCTGCTAGATAATGTTATAAAACGGCTGTGTACCAAGTTTAATAAAAATGGATCAAGTCGTTTTCGAAGTCGGTTCTCAAAAAAAATTTTTTAACTTTTTTTAGAAATCCAAAAAAGAGTAAGTTTAGAAAAATATGATTTTAATTTTTTGCTAAAAAAAAAAAATGTGGAAGCTACTGTTAGTTTTGATCCTAAAAAAATAAGAAAAATATGTCGGAGGAAAACCCAAAAAACGCTATGTACCTACCTACCCAGTTTGAAGAAAATAGACCCACCCGTTTATGTTGCAGCCGAAAGGACAGTTAGACAGACAGATAGACAGAATTGCGATACCCACTTTTTTCGACTTCGCTATCATCGTATATACCTACTTAATAAAGTTTGTTTAAAATCTCGAATTCGACCATTGTATAAGATACGTAAACGTAAATTTAAACGTTTGAAGTTGTTTGAATTAGTTTAAAAAAGTTTTGAGCACAGAACTTGTTGTTTATTCTTTTTTGAAAACCCAAAAAAAAACAGGTTTTTTTCGCAATTCTTTAGGGTTGTCAGAAAAACCTGGGTTAACCCTGGGTAAAGTTCAACGAACGAAGCTATGTAACGAACTGTTTTTGATTTTTAGGGCGTTTACTCTAGCTTCCGATTCAGACAGTGTTTTTATTGTCAAACCTGGTGGGAATTGGTTAAACAAGAACGATATCGGGGCTTTATCAAAAACTTGACAGCTTCATGGTGCATACAAATGACGGAAACAAATTTGATTTTACTAATTTTTATGTACCTTTGACAATATTTATGTTTATTGCATTGTTTTGCTTAAATTATAATCATTTATTTTTACAGAAAAACATGCTGGTCAAGAAAAGAGGCAGCAACAATCGAACCATGTAGGCGGTTTGGAGGGGTTTGCAGAAGTTAATTGTGCATGTACCAAACCCAGCGAAGGATACACCGATTATTACCAATAGCATGTCCATGGTTAAGCCGCATAAATTAAGCTAATCCCTTTTGAGAGTATACATATGTATGTAGTTGTTGTTGTGATTTTTTATTTTGCTGCGCTGCGTTTTTCACCCAATTATTTTCGGGATTGGAAAAAACACAACTTTTAGGTAAATTCAATTTGTATGTAAATTGTTGTATGCGGTTGTTGCACCATAAGAAGATTTTCGCCACCTCAACTTGTATATTTTAAATTTTATACATATAAGAAAGGAATATCTACTGTAGATATAATTATTGAATTATTATTATTGAAAGAAGAAAATTGTTAAGCCTATAGAATGCTCTTGATGCTGTTGATCATAATATAAAATATAAGGTCTGTTTCTTTAGTTACCAATTTTATCAGCCCCGTCCTGTTAAAAGTTCACTTGAATTTTCGTATTCTGCTATTCGGAGGAAGAAAATGTCCAAAAAGCATATAAAAACTAAATTTTAACAATTAAATTAACTCAAGAATTTCAATTAATTATTGAAAGAGCTTTGAAAGTGAAAGATTGAAGAGTTTAAAGAATAATAATTTTTGACAAATTAAGTGAACAATTTACGTGAATCGAAAAATTCGATCGGGTAGCTGATACCAGAATAGGGCTGTATGCGTTTTATATGGACTTTGACAGAACTTTGTGCTAAAATGGGTAGAAAGTGGCAGTTTGGGGATGTAAAGAAACAAACTTATAATTATAACGTAATGTGTGAAACGGAACGTATTACACGTAAGGCATCACGTATTAAGTTTACCTTACCACCGGTAAACATTTGCTTATACATATTTACACATTAAAAATAACGCACCGAAATCATAAACGAGACATTTCGTTCTGGAAATAAATTTATTCTAAAGAATTTACTTCAGGCGTTAGTATTTTTTTTAATGTACATTTTTATTTATTTTTTTATTTCAATTCGGTAAATACTAACGTGAATAATACTTATAATATAAATTAATTATTCTAAGCTATTATTCATAGGTATATCATATGTTTTTCAACTTTTAATTCGAAATAAAAATTCAACGAATTGTTGGCTTATAAATCGATTACGGAGAAAAAAGAAAGAAACCGGATATTCAATAACCAACTTGCTAGTTGATTCAAATGCAATTACCTATCAGTGTTCACGTTACTTTGGTAGTGCAATGCGTATTGCGTATAGTGCGTATGGCTCTGAAGACGCTGGCCTAGGTTGATGCAAAGCTTTTTAAATTAAAATTGAACGAAGTAAACTAAGCACCATCTTAAGGACTCTATATAACTCCACTTTATAGCTTATAAAAACTTAGTGGCAGCACAATAAAATTGTTGTTGTTTCATTCAAACTTTTTAAATTTGAGTATTATTTGAGGCTCCTACCAATCGGTTCTTTATACAATATACATACTCTATGGGTGTATTGTTGTTGTTTTATTTAATTATAAAACCGTTTTAAGCCTATACGAGTGGAATGCAAAAAACACGGCTATACTAATGCATCCGTTATTGCAGTTCTCGGCTCTCGCATTTTAATTGTAGAGATAGATTCAGGGGCGGACTGGGAATGGGGATTTTAAGAAAAACGGCCAGAAAATAATAAAACGAGTAGAAGAAGTGAAAAATAATAAGCTCTGATAACGACGATAAAAAAATTAATTGAAGCCATAAACAATCTGTTCTGAAATTTCCATTATGTATTTGAGTTAACTCTAAAAAGTGAAAGTGGGTACCTACTGTGGGGGCCCCAAACAGCTCAATAAGAGTCATAAATACAGTTTAACGGGCCTCTAGCGATCGCTACAAAAGCTCTATTTTAAAAGTCAGGCTTCTCAGGAGTCCAATTTTAGAAGATAGTTTTCCTTTAAATGAAGTGAAACTACTTATGCAATATAAAGAGCACTTATAGAGATTCCCTTTCAATTATCTTGCAGTTCTGTGGGGCCTCCGTACAACTTCCTTAGGCGAAGAACAGCTCAATAAAAAGTATAGTAAGTTTTCTTTTAAAAGAACAGAAAGTACTGCAGGGACTTTTAATGAACTTTTTGCTCGGGCAAAATCCCGGTTGCCCGGTGGCCCAATCCGCCCCTGGATAGATTCCCAGAAATCTTTTCGTTATTTGGACAATATACTTACGATGGAATCTACTAAATGACATGCTACTGTAATTTTGATATAGTTGGCTTGATCGTACATATTTTCTAAAATAAAACAACTCCCGTTTTTTTAAATTTTGTTTTTACTTTTTCGTCATATTTTGTTTGTTTGTATATTAATAATTCTTTTGCATAATAATTAAATAATATAATCTCTTACGATCGCTCCTGCAGCACATACATACATACATTATATTTACGTTTTTTGTGTGTTGTGTTTCTGTAATTTCCAAGTAAATTATTTGATATAAATAATAATTTTAATAGATTGTTTGTTTTTTTTATCTTAGATCATCTTTTTTGTTTGTTTAACTAACTTTTTTTCATATTAATATATATTTTTTTTATGACTTAAAATCATTTTCAGAGTTCAGACTGATCACACGAATTGAATCTCACAATTGATTTTCTCTTGTTTTTTTTTTTTTGTTTAATATTAAGTACTTATTAACTAAATTATTTCCTTGTCTCAAAAAGGACGACATAAAAATTGCTGTTTAATGTATATTTATATTTTAAATTTTTTGTCGTTCCTAATTTGCTTCTTTTTTTATATATTTAAATCTTATAATTAATTCTTTTTATTTTGTTTTTCGTTCAATAAATTTGTTCTCATTTTCATATATTTACAATTTTTCTTTAATAAAATATCTATTTATCTTTTCTTTTCTTTTGTTTTTGTATCCGTTTTATTTAACCTATGCCTATATATATTTTTTTTACTAAGTATATGTTTAGTAATTAATACTAATTTTCATATTTTTTTTTTCTTTTTTTCTATTTCGTGATTTTAATTTAAATGTTATTCTATAATACTCGTTTCGATTAAGTGAAATAAAATATTCTTTTTTTTTTTAATTCTTAATGGAAAACAGGACATCAAAAAAGTTATCAAAAGCTATAGTTATTTTATTAAAAAAAAAAACATATGATGACGTTGGAGAATACCGTCTTTTGAGAAAATATAAGAATATACAAATTTTTGTTACAAACAAAATTTTGTGCTGATCATTTCAAAGTATCAAAAATATAAAAACCGATAAAAACTAAAATTATAAATAAGAACCAAAATGATTGATGTTTGAAAACATGGGCTATATGTCCTTACATTTGAACAATATTACATATTATTCACTTGATACATCCACATTAAAACTTAAATTCGGATGTAAATTATACAAATTCAATAAAAATACATCCGGGTTTAAGTTTTAATTTAGATGTATCGAGTGAATAATATGGACGTAAAATTCTTTAATAACTCATCCCAAGCAAAGAATTTAAGTAAATTTTAATGACACATCGATTATTAATTACAACTGATTACCATTGGATCTCCCTATGAATGACAAAACACTTGTTGTGATTACACATTTCGCCGTTTTCAGAGGCATTTTTAAACTTTTGCTAAAGTATTTTTTTAAATTGGTACAGAACTTATGTATTTGGTACAGAAGTTATGTAAGTTAATAATATTAGCTATATTCATTGATCTTAAATTGCAGTTTAGTAAAACATGAGCTTAACAACCGACTATGAATACGCCCGATTATATTTAAAGTCGAAACAGTCATAGTTTACGAGAGGACTATCAAGACCAAAAGAATAGCTTTATTGCAAAAGAAATTTATTAAATTGTTAATAACCATTTTTCTGATTAATTCAGGTTTAATTAAACCAGGAAGAATAATTTTCCTGAATAGAATAAGATTCGTTTCGAATTCCATAATTAGTCCAGGGCTCATAGTGTAATTCTATTAAAATCGTGAGGAGGATTTGAATTGAAAATAATTTAAAAGCTGTATGATAAACAAATTCACTGAATATAAAAAAAAAACAAATCATTTAGTATTTTCTTCAATCGAAAAAAAAATCAGCAATCAATTCGTTTAAGGACAGTAGAATTAGTTAATATCGACGGTTAAAGTGCAGAATCACGTAATTGCACGTTTTGGATTCTGCCCTTTTCTGTAAAATGTTCAGAACAACATTAACTTCTTTCTTTGAACTTTACTTGATTTAGTCGTGATGCTAAAGATGGGATGATATACCATTCTTAAATGCATTCAAGGTACTCCTTTTTAAACCTTTTTTAAATCGTGTTCGTTACGTAAATTGTGTTTCTAAAGTCAAACAGTTGTGAAATCATTGGTGTACGACTTAATTTTACTACTTATTTACCCAGGGTTAACCCAGTTGTTCTTGAGTGGCCCAAGAAATGTAAAAAAAAACCTGGGTTTTCGATTTTCAAAAAAACGCCAGAGGATTTTAAATTGTGTAGTTGACTTTCAACTCAAACAACAAGAAGTTCTGTGCTCAATAAAACATAAAATTTCTTTTAAAAATGAATTAAAACAACTTCAAGCGTTTCCCTTTACTATTTCCATTTATTATTTCTTTTTCAAAAATAAGCAATTGACTGCAACAACATAATTGGCTCACAACTCATGTCAATTTGGCAGTTTATTCGTTACCTAAACTCCCCACAGCAAAAAACCTAGGTCTACTTCAGGGCGAGTTCAAAATACATAGAATTTGATTGTCAGGGTGAGTTCAGGGGTGGCATTCTGTTTGGGGAAAGCGATCAAACGTTTTCGTTTGTGCGAAAGATTTGCTTCAAATCTTTTTTCAAGTCTTTCGCACAAACTTAAAAGTTTGATCGCTTTTTAGATAGAATATCACCCCAGGTTTTTCAAAAAAATGCATTAATATTTTTTTTTGTATTTTTCGACTAACGATGTCCAACACTTTAACCGTCGAAGTATTTTGTTATTTTTTGTCAAGTCAATACATTTTTTCCCTGTTGTTCACACATAAAATGCGTTCGTTACATAAATGCAGTGATATTATTTAAGCTTTTACATAATATTGTGTTTGCGTACAAATCTTGAGAAATTTTAATTTTTCAAATGATAAACTGAAATAAAGATCATAACGAAAATGAAGAAAATTAGAAAACTACTTGTCTTTTAGGTGGACCGATTGAATAATATTCAATATAAGCATTGACCATAATTTGCGTCTTAGAAAACTACGAAAACTGTCGTACCTGGACGAAATGTATTTTTGGGAATTGAGGTTGTAAACTTATGAATTATGAAACAAAGATCTATAAATAAAAAACTTAAAAACTTCGAAATTGAAAGTTTTGCCATCAAAATCGATAATAAATAGCCTTATATTCCAATAGTTTCGCTCACTGAAAAATTCACCCGGACTGTAAAATTCAGATAACGAAAAATAAAAACAGTGTGTTAAGAAAATCTAAAACAAATTCTTTCTTCAATGATAAATGCTAGAAGAGCGCGATAAGTTTAATGAAATGTACATTGTTAAATTGTGGAATCCGTTCGACAACTACTTGTTTCCGCCCCATCAAAAAAAATTCTTCGGTTGAAGAATTGAAAATATTTGAGTATTTCATGAAGGGTTCAGATATAATTTTGCCTAACACAAATAGGGTTTGGCTTAAATTGGTAAAATTTATAGAAATTCACAATTTGGAAAAATCTATTTAATAGAAACTGGTGGAGCGCTGGTAAAAATATGTTCACTCTTAATTTTCACAGACCACGGTATCAAAGGGCACGGTAGTGCCTAGCCAAGTTTTTACTTGAAAAGTTTTCCTTTTATTACTCAAAACGTTTTGAAAACTTGAGTAGTGAACCCCCTTAATTTTTGTCAGTAATCATGAAATAATAAATTTCTCTCATAATTTTGAGTTGTTTCAATATTTATCTAATTTAAATATTTGATATTAAACTTTCACAAATTAAAAACTTGGCATACTTTTAGATCCCACTTCTTTTCAAGGCTGACTCGTTAAATGCAGGTTTTTTGTACAGAAGAACTTGGCTCTCTTTTTAACATTTATGTTTTTGGTGTGATCTAATTTAAGCAAAGTTATTTAATGGAGAGATGTTATACTTTCCCAAACTTAATCAGCTTTTTGTCCCCTAGAAATGGCCTGTAATAAATTTTTCAACTGGATGTGAGCCCTTGACTAAAGATAGTAGCGAAGACACCTTGATGAGTTTTTCAATATGCCAAATTATAGTATGAAAATCAGACGAAACATTATATAAAACTTGAATTGTACTGTTACACAATGTTTTCCATAATATTTAAGTCATGCAATTTAAAGCAAAAACGATATTTAAATCAATCAAAATATAAAGAAATAAGAAGGAACAAAATATTATTTAAAATTTAAAACTTTATTTAGTTTATTTTACTTTCTTAGGAGATGTTTCGTTATAATTATTATTTATTTATTCATACTCTCATAATGATGTAATACAAAAAATATTAAAAAAAAAAATTAAAACATGCAAAGAAAAAACTCTTAATACACAATATATTTAAAACTAAAGTTTTTTATTAGATCTATGCTAAATTAATACATTTTCAAATAAAAAAATGTTAATTAGAAAAAGAAATATAAATTTCAATTAAAAAAAAACATGGATGCATACTTTTTTTTTTCAGTTTTTCTTTTCAATTTTACTTTAGCTTTTTACAATGTGTGTGTATTTTAATATAATTAATAATAATTAATTTAAATTTAATAATAATCATAATTATGTAAAAAGTGTACAAAACCAGTCTTTAAATATGTTTTTTTTTCATCTATGCATATATATATATAATATATATATATTTATGTTTATATTATTATATATATTTTCTATAATGTACAATGTTATCATTTTTTTATTCACTTTAACTGTTTTTGAAATCATATTAATGGAGAGTATTTAATGTAAATCTATATATATTGTTTTTCTTCTTTCTTTTTTTGTTTAACTTATTGATTATTTACAAATTTATAAATTCATAAAAATAACTAAAACAAGCACACAAGAATTTTTTTTACTTTTCTTAAATTAAAATTTCGATAAATACATTTTACATATAATTTATATATTTTTTGTTTCTTTATAATAATAATAATTTTTTACAATTTACAATTTTAGGTGAATTTATATAATTTTTTTTTGATAAATAATTGGGACGGAAATGAAAAAAAAAATCAAAGAAACAGACGGACGGACAGACGACTAAACATCCATCATACACACAAATCACATTGTCACATTTATACAAAGAATTTATTTTATATTAATAATAATAATTATAATTATATTTAAGAACTAAATTAATTTCATGCAATCTCATCACCGTGTTTCTCGTATAAATTGTTAATAACTACATTGTTTTTGTGTTGCTTTCTCTAGTTTAACTACTTTTTTTATTCATAAAAGGGTGCGCTTATATTTTTTTCTTATAGAGGTTTTTTTATCATTTCCTCCAAGAGTGTGATGTATTGTTGAACTTCTTACACATACATATAATAATTCTTGTTATTAAATTTATGAATAGAATAGATAAAAGAAAAAAGGAACCAGAGGAACATAGAAGAAAAAGTTTATTGTTTTTTTTTTTAAAGGAATTCAATAATAACTGGATGAACGTTTATGTATTTTTTTTTTACTTTATGAATGGTTGTGTCAGCTTGCTCTACTTTTTGTGTAAATTGAGTTTTTATTTTTTTGTTAATCTTACTTAGGAATATTTTTGTGTTAATTTGTTAAACTAAAATAATTTATTTGTTTATCCTACAATATCTAAGCTTTGAGCATCCGTTACAGCTGAGTTGATGAAAATTTAATTTAAGTTTCCATTAACATTACCATTAACATTAATATTTAAATTAATACCATCGCCAATATCATCATCATTACCATTACCACCAGTTAGTTGTTGTTGTTCGTTAGTAAGAGATGTTTGATTAATTGAATTAGTAATATAATTACCACCACCACCATCATCACAATTATCCAAATTATTTATAGTTGTTGATGTTGGAATGATTGTTGTTGTTAATGTTGGATTTGTTGTTGTTGTTGTAACATCACCATTTATTAACGAAGTTATTGCAGCATTATTTATAGTAATGTTAGTTAGGGTATTTGAATTTTGTAACGTACTACTAATATTACCATTGCTACAGATTTTACTGTATAGATCCGGCGTTGCCGTCGTAACATCTTCAAATTCTGTACGCAAGGCAGTGCGTTTGAGTAGCTGCAAATTACGAGGCAAATATGATAAGATGTTGTAGATAAGGCGTATGTCTTCGCTAGACGTCCATACGCCCGGCCGTTTGTTGTGATACAATTTGGCATATTGGTAGATGTTAGCCGTATTGCAATATTCCATTTCAATGGATAGTGATGAGATCGCACAGAATGTACATGCCTGAGCACCGCCGTATCTGAAAATGACAAAAAATATTTTTAAATAAAATGTCGGCATATTTCCATATATGTAGTTGTCTGAATCTTTAAACACATTTTTCAAATGACACAACAAAAACTATGAAGAAGCAATAATAATAATGATAAACATGTCTTACCTATCCACGACAACGATTGGTCCATTTCTGTAGTCGCTGCACCTCTCGTGCACGTCCACAATAAAATCGTAAATACTATTTGGATTGGTCATTTCTGGCCAACTGGGACAATGCAGCATTTTCACGCTTAGCTCATAATCGTCCTGTATTGATTGTATGACAAAATCTCGACTCACGTAGTCGCTTTTGTTGGTCTTGCTTAAGAATTTTACGCGATAATAATCGCTTTCGATGGGCGTCGTGTCATCTGGCCAAAATTGCGCAAAATTCTGTGGAGAGAAAAGACCATCTTTATATTGAACAGACAAAAAGGAAGGAAATATTTTTTTTTTTTTGCTGAAACCTACAATCTCATCTAATGATGATAGCAATACAATTGTTTGCGCATTGTGATCCCACACCATTTGCCAGAAATCCTTAACAGTGTGCGACATGGGATGCTGGGTGACAATGAAGTCTCGCAGCCGCCTGAAACCATGTAGCCAAGAAGCATTGATATAATCACTTCCCTCTTCGCCTGGTTTCGGCGTTAAATGCACCCGACTGCTTTCAATCGGGAATATGGCACCACGATTCTTGATGGAGTTCACTTGCTTCATCGCCGATGCGATATGAATATCCTTCGTTTGGAACTGAATTATGTTCTTGTACTGATTCTCTAGGGAGGTGGTGAGATTTTTAAGCTCCTCGATTTGATCGGCACGCAGGTTTGTTTCCCCGCTGGCTATGGCCTCGACCAGGGCGTCGTGCAGGAAAATATATTGCTCCTCGGTTTGAACGAGGAAATTTCGCTGCACCCGGATGTGTCGCAGGAAGCCAAATACATTCACGACTCCCTTCTGCTGGATTTGCTTGAGCATGGCATCTAAAACGATGTATGTTCCAGTGCGACCAACTCCAGCGCTACAAAAAAAATGAAAGAAAAGTCAATCAAATTGGTCATAGGGAAGAATAATGCTTAAGAAAATACCTGCAATGGACAACTATTGGACCTGCATCTGGTGGATTAGCAGCTGAGGATTTCTTAACAAAATTTAATACTGGCAGTGGATGGTCGGGTGTTCCGTGATCCGGCCAATTCGTGTAGTGGTATTGGTAGACGATTTTCTCCGAATTCGACTGTTTCTTCTTTTTGAGCTGAAAGTACACATCATGTAGCAATTTTATGACAGGTAAAAAAACAATAATATTCTACTGAACCCACCTTGAGGTGCTTAATCTGTAACGTTCGCACAGTATACGTGGACATTACTTCCTCCTCAATCAGTTTCACTTGAATAACCCCGTATGTCTCGATGCCGTCCTTTGGCCAGTACATATCACACTTCCGACGGCCCCGTTCGACCAGGTTCGTTATCATCACAATAATCGCCACTCGTTGTTCCCAAATCATTCGCCAGAAGCAATCAAATGTGTCCGGCAATGGTCCTTGCGTGCCGATAAATGCACGGGTCTTTTGGTAGCCGTCAATGAAATTGGCATTAATGTAATCGAGGTTCTTCTTTTGGCCCGGTGTTGGGTGGAGATGCACTCGGCTGTGGTCATCTGTAAAAGAATCGATTAGTTGGATTGCCTTTTCTCTAACGGTCTATTTGCCTTTACTTACATGCAGTTATGTTGAGATAGCGATTTTTCCGTTTGTTCTCCGGATGCTGTGAGTGCTCACAAGGCAGGTCGTCGGATATGCACTCATTTTGAATTGCCTCATACTCCCGGCTAAAGCCGATGTCGCCATCAGCGTGTAGCGAAGCTACATGCTTACTGAACTCATTTACCGGCACAGCAGCACGTATTTCGCCGCCAATCTCGACGGGTACTTCCCAGTCAACCTGAGGAACCGATGGATGATGTGGGGGATCGTCTAGGTAGTAGTATGCTGCATGGAAACACTTCCTGCTTTTGAAAAGAAATAGAACATGAAGAGAGAAACATTAAAATCGTGCGGAAATGAACTGAAATAAAATTGAACGATTATGAGAATAAGGATGGCTATGATGATGATGGTGATGATGCCGACAACGACGACGACCAACGACGATTGGGAACGATTGGGCGCGGTTTAAAGGCGGACGTGTATCGAAAAGGATTAAATTATTTTTTTTTCTTTAACACAATCAGTGTGTGAAGTAAAACATTTGGTTTTAAAACGTCGTTAAGTGGATTGAGCTTAGATGGAAAATGTCTAGTAATTCCCATCAGTGAAGAACACACGTTTTGTTGGTTTGTAGTAAAATAAAAATTGAATAGAAAAAGCTGAAATCTTAATCGAAGATTAAAAGTTAATGCAAGTAAGATGATCAAGGAGGAAATGAACACATTTAAGTTGTTCTTGCTTTAGTATAGCTTACACCTGCTGACGATTAAGCCAGAATTCAACGTTCAAGAAAGCTAAGGTCAGTAGAATCAAAATGCTCCTACTTTCCGTCTTTTTTTTGTTGGGTCTGGCCACATTGACTTATATATTTACATAGAACAACATCTTTTTTTTTTAATTATTGACATTAACTATGAGAATGTTTTGATTATTGAAATAATTTATAGTTGATAATAGTATTCTTTTTTTATCTATTACGCTGAAAGACTTTTGAATATAAAATTTTTCGTTATCAGAATTATTATACAAACTTCGGGTTGATAACAGATAAGAACAATAACACAAAAAACTTAAAAAATTAACCATCCAATCGAGTTTCTATTACAAAGAAGTTTGTTTTGAAAGGTTTTTATATCAATGGATGGGTTCAATAAAAATCAAAAAATTTGAAATTTCAGTCGAAAGTCATTGTGCATTTACCTAAATAATTTACATTGAAGCGAAATAAAATAGAACTTTGATTACATTCTTATGTTAAACATTGAGCGTGAGTAGTTGTGACGATAGGTCGTGAGGAAGATAGGTAACTAAATCAGCAACAGGTTTTATTAACTTCATTAAAAGTCCTTTTATTGATATTTATGAATTACAAAAACATAGAAAAACTTTACAAACATCAATATAAAAAATTTTTGATTTAAAAATTCACTAAACAATAAACAAAAAGTTCGTTCATTTAAATAAGTATGAAATTTTCATGGCAAAAACTAAAAAAAATCAACCCCCGACAAGACGAAAATTATAAAGTTCAACTTTTATGTGCAGTGTTTCAGCTGATTTGGCACTTCCCCCACCACAAACAACTTTTATCTGAATTTTCAGATGAGAAATTCTTCGTGAGAATTTTCAGATGAGAATTTTAAAAATTCAGATGAAACGTAACTATAAGTCACTAAAAGTCATCTAACTTTTTATGACAGCTGGCCAATCAGAAGCTCTTAAAATTCAGAATTCTGGAAATTGGGCGGGTTCAATAAAAATAGCTTAACATCTGAATTTTCAGATTTCTGAATTTATGTCGTTGAACGCAAAAAAAATCTGAAATTTCAGTCAAAAAGTCATTGTGTCAAATTCCTGCATTTACCTAAAGGATTTACATTGAAGCGAAGTAAAATAGAACTTTAATTACATTTGTAAATTAAACATTGAGAGTGAGTAGTTGTGAGGATGAAAATATATGTAACTAAATCAGCAACAGGTTTCATTACCTTCATTAAAAGTCCTTTTATTGTTATGTATGACTTACAAAAACATAGAAAAACTTTCCAAACATCAATTAAAAAAATTGTTGATTTAAAAATTCACTAAACAATAAACAAAAAGTTCGTTCATTTAAATAAGTATTAAATTTTCATGACGAAAACTAAAAAAATCAACCACCAACAAGACGAAAATTATAAAGTTCAGCTTTTATGTGTGCTTTTGGCACTTCCCCCACCACAAACAACTTTCATCTAAATTTTCAGATGAGAATTTCTTGTCTGAAAATTCAGATGAAACGTAACTAAACGTAACTAAAAGTCACTAAAAGTCATCTAACTTTTTATAACAGCTGGCCAATCAGAAGCTCCAAATTTTAGAAATCTGAAAATTCAGATGTAAAACGTAATCGATTGAACGCACCCATTCAGATGTAAAACGTAATGCATTGAATGTACCACCCAATGGTGACAGGGAGACTCATGGCATAAAGCTGCAATGATATGAACCTTTCAGGTTGCTGACGGAATTAAACGACTGACAAATCAAAGGTCTGTTTCTCTACTCGCTCGCGGGATCCCGTGGTATCCCAAATCTACCCAAAATGTGTTTCTTACTCTTTTCTGGCCCGAAAATGCCATGAGCTTTTGATTTTTTTTAATTTATTTAATTTCCCCTCCAGCAAGAATCTACCCTTACATTTTACCTACTGCTTTTTCTTGCTTGTCAAACTACTGATAATTTTTGTTGTCAAATGTGACGTTTTCCCAAACAGTAAGGAAACAGACCTAATTTTTCCTGTCAATTTGTACTATTAATTTTAACTTGTCGTTAAAAACGATTATAACAGTAAAAGGCTAAAATATGGCAGGGGTAATGATTTTTCGGAGTTTAATCTAGCTCAAAACTATAAGATGAATCCATCTTCAATTTGTCTATAGGTAAGGTAATTTTTGGCTCTTAGTCGGATAAAAATAGAGTACACTTTTGGGACAAATTCGCAGCTTTCTGAAAATAAGTGCAGGCCTTTGTTTTATCCTAAAGTCCCCATCAATCGGATTATCGAATAAAAAGTTATTTAAGTTCAAATGTCGAAAATATAGATTTTTCACACATGCATAACTCTTGAACAGTAAATGTTATCGAAAGTTGTTTTTAAAAGATTTCGCGTATGACTCTAAGGCCCAGTTTTTCAATCAAAAACTTGGCAGTTTTTTAGTTAAACCCGAGGTACCTCTTGAAAATGTTTTTCAATCAATTAAGATCCCAAATTAACTTATCGAATTTAATAATTTGACTCTGGTTCAACTGAAAACTGAATAGATATTTTCTGACAGATATTTGTAAAAACACTATCAAAATTCAGAGGGCGCCACTCTGGAAATCGATTCTTTCCATACTGCCGGCTGCCGCATAATAGGTATCGCCAATTAAACTTCTTCTAAGTTAATTTGGGATCAATTTATTCACAGGGTTAACTTATTCTGGTTTAACTCAGAGTTAACTCAGGTACGGGCCTTAACGGTAAATAGTATCGGAAAACATTTTGTGTGCAAAGTTTTGTAGATTTTGTGTCTCTTTTCAATTCAATGCATGAATAATTTATGGCAGTTATTTTTCGCCAATAGTAAAATTTAACTATATAGTCTTACAAAAAGGGATATCTATGTAAATAAAAATGTTCGTTTGTTCTGAATTTCAAAAATCCGTGGGTCGAGTGGGTGCAAGCAATAGGGAGTTATTTTCATACAATCATGAGAAAAGTTCTGAAGTTTTCCAAGTTTGAATGCAGTTTTGTAGGGGAGGTGATTTTGAGTACAAATCTGGGTTTGCTGGAAATTCTGGTTTGTGCTGGCCCGTTATCTATATAAATATTTTTTTTTACCGCTTTCCTCTGTAGTTAATAGTTAAAGTAAAGTATGGTGTTGCCACCAATATAGAGACTATACGAACATTTTCTATACTTATGAGCAACACAGATAATTATGTTTGAAATTTATATTTAAAGCTTCTATAATTTAACTGTTATATATGTACAATAATTCTATCATTTACCGGAACTCATGTGCAGGTTTTCCAATTTACTTAAATTGTAATTGAATATAATATCTCGTATTATATATTAAAAACTTTCTTTGTCTGTATTATATGAACTTATTTCCCTTTATCATATCAACGTCAAATACCTACTTAAACTTTAACGATGCAACATTGTGAAATTCTGATCTCATGACCCCATTTTGTAACTTAGATATGAAACTATGTACAACTAACTTGTCTCTGCTGATTCACAAACAAAAGCATTAACTTAACTTAAACGCACAACAACGCAAGAAGTACATCCTTCTTGCACACCCCGCCTGTATGTCGAGGCAATAAACTTAAAAATAATTCCATTTTCTATAGTTGAATGTTCGATAAACTGCTTACGCGCTTAAATTTCATCAAAATTAGATGCAAAAAAAAGAGGAGCATCACAAAACGAAAACTTAAGAAGGAAGTACATATACTACTGTATAACAAAAGCAGAGCAGGAAAAGCAAACGAGCATCACGGAGGAGAACTCAACTCAACGATGAGCAACAAAATCAAATTTAGTTTTCACTTACATCACGCACCCAATGTTCCTATCAGCAACAGAAGCAGTATAGAACTACCATCAACTAAAGAGGAAGAATATAGACAGACAGAGGGTATATACCGCCCTGCGATTTGTTCCATATCCTTGCACAAAAAACGAATTGCATTTTTGCTAGCTAGAAAACGAGCAAAGACTTATATACATATATATACAATATACATACAACAAAATAAATAAAACAATATCCTATGAAAATGTAAACCCTTTGAATGTTATATGCAGTTTATTTTTCTTTTTGTTGTTGCCCTGCATCTTTAAACGGTACCTAACTATCCCACTTTTTAAGCTCCAAAAAATGAAGGCAAACAACAACAAAATATCAAACAAAATTTTAAAAATGAGCAAAAAGTGGTGGTCTTTCCTTTTTCTTGTTTTCTGTTGATAAACAACGAATGTGTACAATTTGAAGTACTTTTCTAAATTCCCTATATCCTTTTTACTATACTTGTAACCTCCCATAACCATATACAGGATCCTACAGTGGTTCCTGTTTTTTTTCATTTGGTTAAAAGATTATTTAATTTATAGGTTTTATTTACCTGTCACAATTTTGTACATATTTCTTTTTAGTTGTTTTTTTTATATTCATTAAATTTATTTGCTTTCGTTGTTAAAAATTCTTTTCTTCCATCAATTTAGTTGACAAAAATATTAATTGTTGTTGCTGCTACTGTTCATTTGTGCGAAAAAAGTTTGATTGAGTGTTTGGTGAATAGCACAAATACTATTTGAGTTATGAGCCTCATAAACTTAACAATTTCAATGAAAGTAAATAAAGTAAGTATAATATGCTTCACTTCATTGAAAAAAAAAATAATATAAAACTACATGCGGTGCTGCGTTAAATCCTGTAAAAATACTTATAATAAGCAGTGCAAATTTCGTTCATTTCACAAATCACTGGTAAGCTGTGTCACATATTCCACATAAAGTAAGTTAAATTACTCTGCACTACGGGCGCTCAATGTATTTGAGCGCCTTGCCATCTGCAAAATAAGCTAATTTGACCATGGGCGAGAATTTCAATTTTGACAGATAGGCACCTGACATATCACGCTTCAAAGTAGATATATTTGTATTTTCAACAAATTTTCCTTTTTTAAGGCAAAACGCTACGAAATATCAATTTTGAAGTATTCTATGATAATGTACTTACATAAAAAACATCACTTCACATTAATTTATGTGGAATTTGAGATACAATCAGCCCGTGAAATGAAAAAGTTGTTAACTCCATTTTTATATTTTTTTAAATAAAGTATTGCAAGTTTTCACTATTCTAACTTTTATTTCATTTTTTTATTTAGTTTAATTATCTGTTTCTACTATTTTAACATTTGATAATCTCGAAAAACTTTCCTTTAGATCGGCAAAATGACAGATAAACGCCTTTTTTTTTGGTGCCTCACTCACATACACTGTGTATATATGATATACACCTCTTCCTTAAGGTGGAACTAGAATAGGCGGTAGCTGTAGGAAGCTAGTTTCAAAACCGAACAAAAAGTCGCTTCCAAAACGTCAAATTCATAAGTCACCCATAACCACTTGAGTGGTTGGAAGTGATTTTTTTGATTTTTGAAGCTAGCTGTCAGTCCAGCTCTCACGTCCTACGGCAAAAGTTAACGAAAACAGAACGAAAAGTTCCTCATCGCAATTATGTGCGCGTCATATGAATTTCTTGTTTTCGCTCGGTTTCGTACGACCACATACATTGGTTTTCGCCTATTCTAGTTCTACCTTTATCTTATTATTCTAAGGTGCATACATTAGGTCTGTTTGGTAACTTGAAACGTGATTTGTCACCGTTTGACGTCTCGTAGGTACACAAAAGTGAAATTTTTTACAAAAAGAGGTTCAGCATTTTCTTCTTCTTTCGAAGTTTGACAGTTTACACACCTTTTTCTTAAAAAAAGA
Organism: Epistrophe grossulariae; assembly: GCA_929447395.1. Taxonomy (NCBI): domain Eukaryota; kingdom Metazoa; phylum Arthropoda; class Insecta; order Diptera; family Syrphidae; genus Epistrophe; species Epistrophe grossulariae. The sequence continues at coordinate 148,833,533 of OV839567.1, read as the reverse complement.
TATCAAACAGTCCTAATGACGGTGTTCACATTGGACTGCCCCCGCCGACTTTTTTTGACATCTCAATATAAAATGTTTTTTTTTAGACGTGTGGTTTTTAAGAAGAAATAAAACGCATATAATTTAATGTTGGGGCCATGAATTTAGCTTTATTATAAAGATAAGGGTTTGCCATTATGTTTTAAAAATGATTTCGGGCAAGAGGCCCGGCTGACAAAATCTTCCATAAGTGAATAGGCACAGCTCCAATTGTTGTGCACGATGGCGGATGGACTCATTCGGGTCTTCTTCGATACTCTGCTCCTCAGCAGCAATAGCGTCTTCGGTGCGCACTGTACGGTGTTTTTGAGGATGCGCATTATCCACTAGAGTAAACGTGGTGCGAAACCGATCCAAGGTTGCTCAAATTACCGACTCTGCTGGCCGATTATTTGGACCGAATATTGGACGCAGCGGAACCGAACCATTATTTTGGTAATAAATTTGCACGATTTGCAAACGTTGTTCAGGAGTAAGTCTATTCATTATGAAATGGCAAACAAAACTGAGCACAAGTCAAGTGACACCTGTCAAAAAGACCAACTCCGAAAAAAGTATTGCCAGATTGAAAGCCACACGTCTAAAAAAACACCCGTTACTTATCTCAATCTCATGGCGAGAAAGGGGTGGCCAAGAAAGGCATCTCATTATCGCCATGAAACGGAAGTAAGCAAAAGTACAGAGACGTCAAAAAAAGTCGGCGGAGGCAGGGGATGTAAAAGATCTCAACCCTTTTTTTTTAATGACAGCTAAATTAACCCTCTACTGCACGCACTATGATCCAATGAAAAAAAAAATTGTTTGTTTTCATTTTGTATAATTAAGGGACTAAAACAAAAAAAAATTCCAAAAAATTTTTCTTTTTTATTTTTTTTTCGGGATTGCACAAAGAAAAAGAAAACCAATAACATAAAAACACATAAACAAAGAACTTATCTGAATGATCAAAACGGTGCTTTTAGAATAGAAGTTGCCAAATCCCAATATTCGGCGTTAAAAAATCAAAAGCCATATATGGCTTCTTGTGCAGTAGAGGGTTAAGCGCTTTCAATTCCAAAAGTTCTTTTTTTAATCGCACTGAGAGATCATAACAAAAAAAAAAAACTAAAGACGTTGCCAAACGAAATCGAAAAAATAGTTTTGTTTGAAGCACAACCAACTTCACACCTGTAGTAAGGATTGTTAAAAATTGAAAAAAATTAATACGAAGACTTAACGACAGTCGTAAGAAAAAACCAGTATCATTAAACTACAACGATTCTCGTATTACGTAATTGCATTTGAACGATAACGAAGTAATTTCAAGGACAAAATAGTGCCCCAGTCTTTCATATTACGACTGTGAAATTGGACCTTACACTGCGAAATTGGGCTACGCATGTAAGTGGAACTTACTTTAACTATGAAACTGGACCTTATAGCATAATATATTTATAACGTACACAAACAAAAATTGCATCGTAAGAAATAAAACATTTTGCGACATTTGTTTTCAAAATGAACCACTGTGCGCCCACCCTTTATTTATATGAAATTAATCTTTTTTTTTAGCTTTTATGTGCTGCGGGTTTAAAATAAGAAGGATGTTCCCGACATCATATATGCATTGGAAATAAAGTAATTTATATAAATTTGTTTTTTTTTTTGTTATTTTAATAAAATAATAATTTTGTTTTTGGGTATTTGTTTCCTTGAGAAAAAGCTCTACTACATGCGGGTTATTATATTATATAGAAAACTTCAGCTTAAAAATTTATTTTTCCAGAAAATTAAATTAAAAACTTTATTTGAAGTTTGCATGTGCATGCAGCAGACAAATTGCATTACATTTCGCTTATATGCCATATGTGAACTTCTCAAGGGATTTCATTTTAGTCTTCTTTTCCCCATGTGTGTGATAGATTTTTTTTTAGGAAAATCATGTTCATTTTAAATTTGTTTTTTTTTTTTATCAAAAAAAAAAGTTAATTTGAAAACAATTAACTTTTGTTTATTTACAAAAACTACATTCAATGCTCAAAAAAAGAACATTAAAAATAGTATGTGTATGTGTAGTGAATTTGTGTATAAACAGATGCAGATATAAATACATACATAATATTATCTGTTGAAGAAGGAATCTTAATTCAAATATTCAGTAGCCTTTTAAATTCATGAATTTAGCTCGGGATCGAAAAGGTTTATTCTATATTATGTTTGAGTTTTGCATTATTAGTATTCCCAAGTTTATGTTTGTGTTTGTTTTGGTTTTTGTTTTTGTTTTTCTAATTGTACTGGGACACCTGTTTTTGTGGGGTATGTGTTTGTTTATAATATTCACCCTAATTAGTAGAGTTATTTCCTTTGGGAAATTAAATTATAAAATACATATATACCAACATATTTTGGATTGACAAATTTTATTTGCTGAATGCATGCAATGTTCAAATATGAGTGATTGTTGTTTTTGAAAATAATTTTAAACAAATTAAAGGTAATTTTATTATTATTATGATTGTGGTTTACTGATAAATAACTGCGCTTTTTCTTTTTTTTTCTAACTACAAGTTTTTGATATAAAAAAAAGCAAAGGTAACTGTATAAAATTTATTTGGAAGCAAGGGGTAAATTATAATGTGATTTTTCTAGTGAGATAAGGATATTATTGGTAATGGATTTGAATTAGTGGAAATTATGATTATTATTGTTTCTAAAACATAGAATTCATTTACATAAAGAAGAACTTTTTATATTTTGTGCGACAAAAGCCACACAGTTTTAGAAAATTGAAAGGTTTTTATGGTTTCAAGGACCCAATTTCTACATTTAATATTTGAAGCGTTGAGAATGAGAAGGGGTCAAGTGACATTTTTGAAGTTCTGAGTTATAAGCGTTTAAAGTTTTACGTTTATAAATTTTTTCTGAAACCGAGAAAAACTTATAAAAAAGCCATAAATTTTAGTATATCAACCAATTTTATTTAAATTCATTAGAAGTTGGTGTTTTACAAAAAAATTAAGCATTTGACCCCTTTAAGCGAAAATGAGTTTAATTTATTTTTTATGAAAAAGGGGTCAAGTGAAAGTTGGGTTTCTTAAAATTTGGTTTTAGGCTTCTTTTCGTTATCAGGAATTTCAGATAATGCCTTTTCACAAAACCAACGGTGTTCTTGGGGTACAAATTTCATCCGGTCATCGAGATTTTTAATTGTTTCAATAGAAAGTTTTTTGGTTTTCTTCTCTCTTGGGAAGAAATCTTGGTCTTTATGCAAAAACCAATATATTGTTTGGGATTTTATCTTTCGGCTTTTATTGCATAAAGGGGTTAAGTGTGCACTAATTAAAAATGCGTTCTCAACTCATAGTGGTGTTAAGTAATCTTAACCCCTTCTTGGCTAAGAAAACTTCAAAACAAACGTGTAGTTAACCCCTTTATCTGAAGCTAACTTTGTAAGTAATAGCAATAGAGACTCAAGAATTAGACCAAAATTTAAGTTGTCGCTTAACACCAGTTCAAAAAAAAATCGAAAAATGTCACTTGACCCCTTCTAGAAGCTTCATTTGTTTTATGACGCCAATTACTCGCTCTATGTAATAAAGTGCATGGCTTGGTCGCACTTACTTGCGCTTATTGCACACAGATAAATTTGATGAAGTTGAAGATCGCTGCATCCGAAGTTTTTTTTTTTTCTTCAGACTTGCAGCTCTCGATAAGTATCAATGGTATTGGAAAACTTTAAACATCAAAATGTTGATGGCAAGTTTTTCCAGGGGCGATGTCCGTTACTTTTTTTGAACTGAACCTCGTTATATTTTTTTTAACTGAGTTTCTAAACTTTGTAAGTTATATTTTTTTTTAGACGTGCAGCTAGACCATAATAAACTTTTTATATAAACAAAAATTGCACTATGTAAAGCATGGGTTTCTCTAGGTGCGATGTTACTTATTTTTTTTATTGAGCATTTGACCATGAAACTTAAAAGGAAATACAGGCAAGTTTAGACATTTATAACTTCGGATCAACGAATGATACAAAAAATTACATGCACAATTTAGATTTTACAAACTCTAGAGGCGATGTTTTTTTTTTTCATGTTCTTAAGTCTTTTATTCTTGCCTTACAAGAAATTATAACAAAATGGTAATAATACAAAAAAAGATACACAAAAATATGTTTTATTCCTTAATATGAAAATAGGAGACCTTCTCGTCTCTACTGACTATTGCGATTCTGATCTGTGTCTCTGTAAGGATTTGAAAGTTATTTTTCCATATCTAGAAAGGATTGGCAACGCGACGGGAGATTTTGACACAATAACTTTTATTGACGCCTCAAAGATGGAGTATGGTGTCGGTTCAGGAATCTTACAGAACCGTATAACCCTAACCGAAATACCGCTATTCTCACAGTCAGTCAGGCAGCTTTTAAAGCCATAAACTCGGCTACTTCGTTCTCTAAAGGCAAGGATCAGACCAACGTATCTCACTATCTCACTTGCGGAAATAGTCAAAAATCCTCTTGCAATTATGAAGGACATTATTTTATCAATATTTATTACCGAATCTAACAGCGGTGGGGTAGTCTAACAAACTCCATTACTTCGAGAAAGATTTGTCCCACCTATAGTTAATTCCGTACAAATGACTTAATAAGCCGATCCAGGACATTGTTAGGATTGTTACGATCGGTTCTGGACGCTGTTTATAAGCGGAGAGCATGCGGCGAAGCAGGAAAGGGAAACAGTTGTTAATTTTTCCTGTAAATGCCCCGCTCTGGCTAGAATGAGGGAACAGTCAATAGTTAAAGCTATTTTCATAGACCTTAATAACTTTATGAGCTTGAGATCAAAGATTTGATCTCTTTTTCCAACCTGACGAAATGACTCTGGGAAGATTCCCGGTAACCTCTTTTCAAATCTTTTTGCACCCACAGGTCATTGTATGAATTGTATCAGAACGGCTCACTCTAGCACTAATTGGGACACTATAGTTTGTAGTAGTTTACTGTGGCCGCCATTTTTACCTACCTACCTCAATCTTTTAAACGACTTTTTAACCATAACTTGCCATATGTAGTAGCCCGTAATAGTTAGTGCGTAGGACTGTCACGCCGAAGGGGTTGGGTTCGATTCCCAGCCCCACACGGTCTAAAGATGTTTGTTCATGAAAAATTGGTTGATTCCATGACAAGGTCGTGTATCCAGTATACAGACATTTTTTGATAGATGATAGATCCATGTTTAAGAAAAGGAGATCTCGGAGATCTCACCAGTCTCATTTACATGAACTGGATTTACCAGCAATATTTCTCAGATTTGCTTTCAAAATTCTGAGAAAAAAATATCTTGGATTCGCTTGCTCACTTTTTGAGTGAGCAAAATCTCTGAGATCTCATTTTTCTGAATGTGTCAAATAAAATTGTTTATTCGGAAATGTTCAAAAAATTGTCAGAATAAATTTCACTGTCAACGTCACTTGACAACGGTCTGATAATGACGGTTCTAACAAAATTTTTAGAAAAAAATTTATAGTTAACTTGGTTGGAAGACATTGGTGACAATTTCTGTCAGGTCTGACAACCATCTATTCCCTTTTACAGAATTAAAATTTTAACCCTTTTTGAGAGGAATCTCTGTTTGCAAAAAAATTGATTAAGGCAGTTTCTATTGAAAAACGAAGTTTAAGTTATTTTAGTTTTGCTTTACTTCATTTAGAAATTCGTTTATTTCGTTAACAACATGAATCAGGAAATTTTGTCGATATAAACAATAAGCTAAACCAAATCTTTTCAAATATGTATCAAATAAAGACCTTACAGTTTTGTCAATAATTAGGCGTGTTTTTTTTTGCAAGCCCGGGAGAAACAATTAATCCCCTGCGGGCTCAGATAACACACCTATTATCACTCGAGAATGTACATATAGGTATTCGAGAATATGTAGATATTTAATTAATTTAAGGACAGAACAATTTCTTCTCTCAAACTTTTCTCATAAAAAAATTCAAATAAACAAGAAAATCTGTCAAATATCTACGTATATACATTTATGTACCATAGCCGGATAACATAGACTTTTAACGGATCTTACAAGATTAAATTTATCATTTGGAAAACATAAAATCCTTCGGATAAACACTTTTTTTTTATAATGCATCGTTTCAATATGTTTATCTGAGTTATCTTCTCAATTGCTAAACTATGTACCTACCCATACGCAATACATATATCGTACGTACTGTCACGAACCGTTATTTTATATATTTATTCATTCATTTAAGAAATTGATATTCCACAATCATAAGAGAGAGAGAAGACCATAATCATATCCTTTAGGAAACACAACACCCATCAGGGCCTTTGTGTCAAAGTCAGAAGCAACAAAAAAAATCCAATCATCAAAAGTTAAGGTCATGTTATTTCAACATTTCCGTCACGTTTTAACAGCCTCAACAATAAGAACAACAACATCACCACAAAAAAAAACTTAAACCAAAAGCTAAAGCTAAAGTCGATTCCCATAAAGGATCTCGTTTGTGTAAGTAGAGCGATGGCGGCGGCGGCAGCGGAGGTAGTGGCGACGGATCGTCGTCGTAAGAGAACGATTTACTTGATGTCTAATAAAAATAATAAAGTTAACCAAGTATGTGGATTTCATCTTAAATTCCCATCTGACCCTTGATATAAAAAATATGACTGCGACAAGGATGCGAAAACGAAGACACTGACGATGTCAACATATTCCACACACCCTCTCCAATGTAATATTAAAAAGTAATATATTCACTCGTATATATGTATATCTTTGTCATACATCCTTAGGCTGGTAAAAAATAAAAAAAAAACAAAATAAATAAAATAAAAAAAAATACAATAAATAAAATAAAATGAAGGCTGCAAAATGAAAATTCTTCTTAGAGGTTGTATTTTTGTCTTTTTTATTTTTAACTGAGTTAAGGGTGACCATGGGTTAAAAAAATGATGAAAAATTTATAAGAATTTTTTTATTTTTATATTTATTTTATATTTTATATAATTAAGGTCCATATTACGATTATTGTCAATTATCAATTAATTATTAGTTGATAAATATTGAAGAGATTGGTACATTAAAATTTAATTTATTAAAAGTCTGATCAACTATTCCTTGATAATGATCAATTTTTGTAATTCAAAATGGACTCAATGATAAAAAATTTAATAATTGGATAATTAAATATTAATTTTCAACTTTTAACATACTATCAATTGATATTCACAATCGTTATGGGGGTGTATAAGCATTTGCGCATTGAAATAACATTCAAGCTTTGATTGAAACGAGAACAACTGGTGTGGGACATCCAAAGCTTTTATGAGCTGGATATATTTTACGGGAGCCAAGGCTTCTCACACGAGTTTTTGTGATAAGTGTATCCCATTCCCTTCTCTTGCAGTTAGTCACTTCCTCAAGAGGCAGAACCCGTGAAAAAAAATAAAAATATTATTGCTGTTTTTAGGTGGTAGAGGCTGAAATTCGTTCTCACGACGCCACGGGCTACAACAAGTTCTTCCATTAATAAATTGTAAATGCTGAAAAAATCTACTGCTCCTTATTGACAAAAAAAAAAACATGAAATAACTTATAGATCTGTTGCTGAAGATCATTTCGATTGTAGAATTATTAAAGGAATTGTTAGTGTTCACTTAAATAGTTTTGAGATGAGATAACGAAGTTTTTTTTTAAAGTGAACCAAAATGGTCACACTAAATGAAAATATTCCGATTTTTTGAATGCTTTCGACCTTTTCTAGTTGATAAGAATCTACAGATGGACTACATAATTAATTAAATAATTAATCAAAAAATAATTTTTTTTTTTCAGTTTAAAAAAAAAATTAAATAACTTTTTAAATTTTTGAGCAGGCGGTAACCATAGGCATATATCCCTATAAAAACATTTCTCAAGATTTTCTATACTTTTTTATTAATAAATTTATATTTACGTCAATTCACATTCACTATTATTCATATTCTTCTTTATCTTTAAATGGTTTGTCGTTGTCCTATGCTTCTTTGACATCTTGAATTCTCTTAGACACACACACACCACACACGAGAAAATATTCACTTAAACCATCCACGGACGTTTTTCATTCTATCGAGGACTCGATGAGACATTTGTGAGCTATTTTAATGGTTTATTAGCTGAAATTTATGAGCTAGTGATTTCATTTTTAGGGGGCTAATGTAATACCACTTTTTATGTATATAGTTTCGAGATAGAATATGTGTCGCCAATATTTAATAATTTTAAATTATTTTTTTGTTTTTGAATTGAAACAATGCATTCAACTCTTTTAGATGTTTTTTGGTATTGGTTTACGTATACTTGATAAAATGGAACTTGAAAAGGGGAAAAAACAAATTTTACTCTGAGAATTAAGATCGAGGAGTAGAGAAATGCCAAATTTATAACAGAATAGTTTTTCGACATTAAAAGTATGTTTACATTAAGGCGTTTCGCGCGACTTTAACTACAATTCTTGGTCCCCGAAGTATGCCATCTGGCGGAGGGCACAGGCAATTCGGAGCCACATAAACAACACTTTTGTAAATAAAACTGTTATAAATTGACATGTGTATTAGAGTCACTTCCGAGAAATACTGCCTCAACAAAACAGAATGCTGCAACCTCTTGCAGCTCTGGATGCAGCTGTGTTGCGTTGTGTTCGTAACATTGAATTTGCGTGTGTTCAATATTTTGACAGCTATTCCAGTTGCAGCTCCAGTTGCAGATCCGTCTCTGTTGTGCGGAAATGTCTTTCTATTAAAACCATGCAAATTAGGCCACAAGAAGTTGCTTATCATCGGATTGTAGGGCTTGCCGTTGATATTTATTGCAATTTCAGTTTCGTTCCTGGAAGAAGTACTTCCACTTAACACTGACGTATGTCAGTACCAAACCTGACATTCTCTGGATGCATTTGGTATTTGATTGATATCCAAATCCGAAAATTAGGCATGTTCACACATTCATTCATTGAAAAATGGACAAATTCATCTGTAACGAATTTTGACAAAATCTGGGTCAATTTCCTACTGGTTCAATATTTACAGATGTTAGTTTATAAACATGGCCATAACCTAACAAACTTCGAGCGTCTCTAAGTATATTGAAGGGCTCTTAGAAGGCATTTGTTGAAAGGAACATGGGTGAAAGATATTCATCCAACAGTACCGCCTCATAAAGTTTTTTTGACTGAATAATTTGTAGATGGTCGGGAATTTATCTCTTCGATCAAATTGGGCGAACTTGAATTCCACGGACTTCTTTGTATGATCTAAGTGAAGAACTTTTTTTCTGCTTCTAATTTGTATTTTTATTTGTATTTATTGATTTCAAACATAAGTATGTATGTTGGGCGTGAGAAGTTTTATTTTCCAACATGTATATTAAAACATTGTGCCTTTTTTTGTTATACCTAGTATACATTTTTGTTTAATTAATAAATTTAAGTAAACAAATTTGAATAATTTATATTTCATTAAAAAGCGAATAAAAGTTAAAATAAATATAGAAAAGGCTTTCAAAAATGAAAATTTTTTTATAAATGATTTTGGCTTCTGAAACTGACTGACTGGAAAGTACGATGTTTTTCACACAATAATCGCCTGACATTAGTTTAAATAACGTTTCAAAAGGTTCTGGTGAGACAATACACGTTAAATCTTCGTTTATTTTTCCTATAGCTCAAATCAATCTGAATCAGCATACTTGTGGATATTGCAATATTTAAAAACCAAAGGTAAATCGTTATTGAAAAAGGTAAAAAGAAGAGGGCCAAAAATAGAGCCTTGGGGTACACCAGCATGCGTTGAGAGGAAATCGGATAGCTTGTTATTTGCCCGAACTATACTTGAGTCCTTGCAGTTAAATAGTCTTTGATGAGAAAAACAGCCGAACTATCAAAGAAGAAGTGGTGTTTTGACTTTTTTCAAGAGCAGTGTATGCTGAACAGAATCAAACGCTATAGTAAAATCAAGGAGAACTATCGTCGTAATTAGATTTTTATGTATTTCTTGTCGTATTTCATCAATTTTGTTTAAGTGCAGTGGAACAACTATGTTGTGTCCTGAAACCTGATTGGGTAGGTGAAAGCAGCCGGTAAGTGTTTAAAAAGGATGCAAACTGTTGACTTATTATTTTCTCAAATGCTTAAGCCTAGTACATACTTTCTCGTGAAGTGAACAACCATCAGTGGAGAAAGTGAATGTTTGACACAATTTGCTTGACGTTTGCAGGTTTTATGGTCAAATTGTCAAAGCTACACGAAAAATCAAAGAGTTCCCGTACATTTTGCGCGTGAATATGGTTCACCGCTCGTGAACGCAAACTCTCCACTTTTTGTCATGCCTTCACGAGCACGCTCATGGGTGAACAAAAATGCAAATTTGTATGGATTCGCGACATGATTCACAAGTATGTACTAGGCTTTAGGAATTAAAAGGTAGAATGGATATTGGGCGGTATTATTTTTGATTTGAATTTGTCTTTTTGGGTACTGGAATGACTTTGGAAGCTTTCCAAAGTTTAATATGAAACAATTTTAAGGCGTAAACATGCGCGAAGCTGGGGTAACTAAAACAGAATTGCATCAATCCATTATAAGTGGTAGATGAAAAATCAATATGAGAATTATTTGTTTCGTTGGAACATCGTTGAAACGTCTGTTTTATTGTTAGGTACCTTTTTAAATAGTACTGTAGAGCAATAGCCGGCTGCATTTCTCGTACTATTAAGTATAGAGATTCTTTTTTGTGACATACACCACGAATGTGAAATTGGTTTCTTAATTCTGTTTTTTTTTTCGCATTTCAATATCCAGACTTTGAAGACAAAATGTAAGCCGTTAACTTTGATACTCAATTCCCCTCCTTTTTCCCAAACACTGCCTTTGTGTTTGAACTCTGTAAAAAAGTATCGACACCAAAATATGAGAGTGTAAGAATATTAAAAAAAAGCGATTCTTCGAAAATAAAGCAAAATTTTGGTATCCCTTTATTATTTTCGAATTAAGAATGTTTTAATATTCCAACGAAAAAGTCTCATACATAGGTATACATAAAATTGAGACACAGCATGTTTCAGAAGCTTTTAATTAATGCTTTAGTTTAAAATCTACACTACAAATGAAATCTACGATAACTTTTACATTGACCAATTAAATTCATTCAAGTTCTACTTTACCGAAAAAAAAAATAAAAATATTTTCATAGTAACGGGAGTTTTATTTTTTCAATACAAATTACAACATTGGTTTCATTACCTACGAGCTAGAAATGGAATTTCTTTTTTCTCCTTTTTTTTAAATCCATAGCATAACTTTAATTAATTTTCAAAACGCTGCTGCTTTTTGTTTTTGTTCGTTCTATTTTCGGATTCGGATCAATTAGATTTTGATTGTGTGTGGATGAATTTAATTGACAGATTTAACGAAATGCACATTTTTTTCTATTCGTGGTTATTTCATTTCAAAAGGGATAAAATATTAATATTGAAAAAAAAAATTAAATAACATTAATTTAAGTAATAAATTCTATAATTAAGTCCCAAAAACGCATTTGTGTGCTGCCTGCGGTTGTCGGTTGAATGGCCATATACATACATTATGTATATATGTATATGTAGGTAATATTATTAGGTAACTAAGCTAATTTGCATTTATTCGTTTATGGGTTTTTGTGGAATATTAATTTAGAATTTTGTTATATGTAAATAGTATGTAATTTTTGTGAGCTTTAATGAGGTTTGCCATCAGAGTGTTAAATTTTAGAGATAAATAATATATCGATTGAAAATATGTTGTCCTAAATATCATTTTCAATTGACGCCTTAGAAATTGGAATGATGCGCATGAAATAAAATAGTTTTAAATTAAAAAAATGCTTTAAAAAAACTTTACCGCAACTAAATAATGTAGTTTAATTTCTAGTTACCAAATGAGTACATTCATTAACAATCATCAAAGTAAACAAACACATGCAAAATTTATTCTGTTTTTTTATCTCCTGAATGCAAAGCTAAATAGTACCCCATTTGTCATTAATTTGATTTTTTTCTTTTGATTTCTACGCAATTATTTTTGGAAAATAAAAAAGAAAGAAATATATTTTGAGTGATGTGTCGGTGCCGGTGGTGTACCCACCTATAGTCATTTAATTCAAAAAAATTAGAATTTATAAAATTCCATACAATTTAGTTTTTTGTTTTCTCAGTTCACACTGACTTATCCAGACAGATTTCATAAGAGAAGGTGGAAAAAATGAAAAAATAGTTTTTCTTTAGCCGCGTTTTATTATCGCCAATAACCCATATGGTTCACCCTGATATAATAAAACGATACAGATCCTAATGAAAACACTGTTGTATGCTCATCTCTTTTTGTCTTATGTTTGTTTATTTTTCATGTAAATACTGCAGGCTTTTTTCCTCGCACTGCAGTTTAAACTCTCTACAGACTGAAGAGCCGTCTACCCGCCAGAGTAAGAACTTATTTCTGGTTCTATAAAGCAAACCCCGATTGGTACCCAAAGTTTGGGTACCAATTGAGTGTATAGAGTGTAACAAAAGCTTTTCATATGGTGATCTGGCGCGGCGTTGCTAAGTGGGATTTACTCAGCTTGAGAAGCCAATCTAAATTTTTAGTATACACATTATATATGAGGGACATTAGCTAGAGTAGGGAATGCATTATTATTATAAGTAATTAGGTACTTATTATACGCCCATCGTTGGCGAAGTGGCACAATCGAGCTTTTTTTACGAAAATTTTATGAAAATTTCATCGTAGCACGGTGGCCCGAAAAAAATGAACTATGGCACGTTTTTCTTATTTCCAATTTTACATCAAATAAAGCGAATTTTGAAAAAAAAATTATGAAAATTCGAAATGTCAAAATTGAAGGTGCATCTATTTCTAATAGTTTTGGAAAGTGAAATTACATTGTAGATGAAATGAATATAAGCTCGCTTTAATGCGGGCCTAATGATTCATTATAAATGAAGAACATACACATGTTCGAAACGTGGTTTGTAACAAAATAACATCTTTTAATTGACCTACAGCCCACATTAAAGACCTATATTCATTAAAAAGAAAGGTCGCATAAACAATTAACAACTACTTCGGATGAAATTGGATACAGAATTATTGCCATTTTTAAGTGAACAAGAAAAGCGAAAATCGAAGTATAAAATTAATAAACAATTTTGTAAGCAATACTTAATAATTTCGCGGAGTAATTTATTTATTGTTTTGAGAATTGTTTATTCGTATATGTTCATATGTTTTCTTCTAAAATACTAAAAATTGTCCAACTGCACCAATTTCACACAGTATAAACAAAATGGATGAAATTCGTTCAGGAAATGGAATTAAAAAAAATTAATAACATCAATTTTGATTTTCGAAATTCAAATTCACAATTTGCATTTCGAACGAATTGTAGAACACTTGAATTCATTTTCTTCGTGTGAATTCACGATAAGTTGAATGAATTCCCGTTTCGTTTCTCTGAGCTCCATTTCAAGAAATTTATTGGACAAGGTACTCCTCAAAAGAGTTCCAACCGCTTTGTACGCTTGATTGATTGCTAGGGACATATGGTTTCCGATAAAGATCCTCGTTTCCATTTTGTTCCTCTGAGCTCTCCATGAAGTAGCTATAGTGGACAAGGAGCTCCTAAAGTTTTTTTTTACTTAGGTTGTATACCAGTGGCGTGGCGTGAACAATTTCAAATGGTAAGTCGTTGTAATAATTAAAAGATTAATTATACATAGATACCTGCAAAAGTAAATTCTTAAACAAAGGTATTAATATGTATGAATGTAGCCAAAATTAGACAATGTATTGCAGTTCTGCTTTCCACAACAAACAATCGAAACAATTCAATTCCGCATTTTATAGGTATTTACTTCCAATCATTGATTTTTAAATTTACAATAATCTTAAAGCATAATGAAAGTGACCTCAATTAAATTAATGCTGCCTATGAAGAAAAAATAGGGAGCTTCTTCGAATATCTATGTAGGTATAAAAAATAAAATTTTCTATGAATTATTGTGCAACAAAGTTAAAAAATGTATAACATTCATGCTATCAACAATAAAAACAGCAAAAAATGCCAAAAAATAAAACAACAAAACCAACTGTGAAACGTGTGAACAGTTTTACTTAAATAACCATTATTTAATAAAATTCTAAAGCCTTGCCGACTGAATTTTGCAAACAGCAACAAAACTGAGCAGCTCAAATAATGCAAGATTGCTGTTCTTTAACAGCCACTGCTGTTCTTAAACAGCCACTGTTGTTCTATAACAGCCGCTGCTACGAGATACACACAGAATTCACCAAGTAACTCGAAAAAGATCGTGTTATTTTTTGCATACGAAACCAAACTTTGAGCAGAGACAGACAAACGCAGAGAATCATTAAGTGAAACAGAGAGCTGTATAACTGACCTCAATCAATCCACCACAGCACAGCGATTGAAGATAAGATACACACAAAATTCACCAAATAAGTCGAAGAAAAGCGTGTTATTATTTTGTATAAGAAAGCGGGCGTTGAACAGAGTCGACCCAAACTCAGAAAATCATCAGTAAAGAAAGTGAAAGGAAACAAATTTGTTCTATCAGCGAGAAATTTTATAACCCGGCATATTTCGGGTTGCCTTGCCTTGGCTTTGGCTAATGCATAGAGAGTGTGGACTGTGGTCTAGTGGAGTGTAGACTGTATACGAACACTAATATTATTGACGTGTGCGTTTCCGTGTGTGCTTGAAAATAGTTCAATTGAGTTGCTGGAGTGTGCAACTTGTGTAGGATTTAATGAATAGATACATGTTAAGTATTTTCCATGGGTTCTATGTTGCTCTTTATTTAATAAACATTGTTGTGTGGCAAGGTTGTTTATTATTTAGTAAACATTGTTGTTTAGTAGAAAATTTAATAGGTAACCCGGTAGGAATCGGGTTATATGGGTTATATGGACGCCACGCCACTGTTGTATACTATAGGGAAAAGGGTTTCTATAAGGATTCTATTTTTATTTTACTTCCTAGGGGCATTAGGGTTTCCGATAAGTTCTTGTATTAAATGAAATTCCGTGATATTTCCATTTTAAGAGGACAAATATTCTGAACCACCAGTATCAATATGAAATACTGTGCTAGAAATTTACAGAAATAAAATAAAAAAATTAAGCTATTTTATTCGGAGTTTAGACCCTCCAATCCTAAGTTTAGTTGCTTCTTTGGAAAGAATTCTGAAAGACACACGGTGAGCTTACGTCAGCCACGAAGAAAAGTATACCAAAACCACCCCACGTCTAGAATTTTTAACGAATCAGTACAGCAGCCTAGATTAAAAAACCTAACCCGTCAGTATACTTCTACCCGTCTTATTTTTTATTTTTCTACTTAGCTGCAGGGTTGTCAGGTTTGAAAAAGCCGAATCGCCAAATGTAATAGTTAAGTCGCCAAAAAATCGCCAAATTTCAAAATTGTCCACCCAATAAATAACCAAATTCAAAAATGAAATAAAATTTCGCAATTTGTAGTTTTTACAGCAAAAACCTTTCATTAAAAAAAACTAAAATAGAAGAATTCAAAAACTTAAAATTAAAGAAAAAAAAAAACGCCTTTTTTTACCTAGTCTTCTTTAATAAATTCAATGTACCTATCAATTGGACTTTTTTCATATCAAAATTCAAATCGCCAAAAATAAAAATATCGCCTTTTTTATGGTACATCGCCAATCCTATTTTCGTGTCGCCTGTTGGCGATAAATCGCACAATCTGACAAGCCTGCTTAGGTGATCAAAGTAGTGAACAAGGTCCGTAAATGAGGTTTAATTTTAATTAATTCTTCTGAAAATCCTTGAAATTTTTAGAGGGAATAAAAGAACTTAATAGCTTCTTAAACATACCACCAAACGAAATGCTAAGACCGGTTACGAATCAAAAGGAATAGCTTTTCATAAAAGGAAGAATTTCGTTTTATTTCTGGAAGTAGGTTATATCTATTCGGGTAACGGAGACTTTCTCGTCCCGTGGCCAGCCTAAATTGTGACTCCAGCTATATCAAACATCCACTCACAAAGGCAGGCAAGAAGCACATACTGTACAAAGTCGAAGAGGAAAATATAGAATTGATAAGAAGAAAGCTAATATATACATCTGCAGGAGATAGCACGTTCAAGTATTGGAGTCCTTACTTCTTAAAAGCAACCCTACAGACTTAAAAGCATCGAAGACCTAAGAATTTTCAAGTAACAATATTTATCTAGTTATCCAAAACTTCTCATCTAATTGAATTATAAATTCCATTTGAACAAAAAAAAAAAAAAATAAAGAAATTAAAAACTATCAAAGTTATTTACTTTTTAAATATTCCCTCTATAGAAATAAATATTTCACATCACCGAACTGACCTCCTATAAGCTACAACAAAGAAAAAAAAAAACTTCATTAGATTAACTTAGTTTACTCACTTTTCTGACTATTCTATTTCCTTTTTAATCGCAAACAAACTTAAAAAAAAAAAATACTTTACAATTGTTCCTTAAAGTTTGGCCTTAACACACAAAAAAATAAAAAAGTAAAATCCCTCAAAACTTTATGAAGGCGTCCCAATTCCCTCATGTACTTTTTCATAATTCCATTAAGCTCTGCCCCGCAAATTTGAAATGAATATCCTTTTCTAGTTTAGTTTTTTTTTTCTTCCTTAAAATATATATTCTTAAAAAAAATTAAATAGAGAAAATAAACCAACGAAATAATTCTCCCATGCTTAAATAATTCACCAGAACTGTGAGAAGTAGTATATATAAACAAGAACCTCTGATTCTGATGCGGCAAACCAAAGGAAATCTCAAATAATATTAAAAAACTATACCAGCAACAGAACTCTGGCAAATGCAATAGCTTCAATTATATTATAACTAAATTCTCAGTCATTCATCCCCACCCGGGCGCCATCTTATTCTTAGTGCATCGTCGAAGTTAAAATATACACTTTATACCAGCCCCACCAGGCTGGCCGGTTGTACGGACGGACGCGACGGTCGGCCTGCCGCCCGCTTCTTTCATCTTTCATCTATCATCAGTACTAAAAGCACAAAATAAATTTCAAAGAACTAGAGGGACTTCCTTTCCCATTCACTCAGCTTAGGTAAATGAATAAAGGATACACCAACGCCACTACGTTGCCGACCACCCACCGCAGTAAAATACCAACCGTACCTATACCCTAGCTATACATATATAGAAATAGGGAGAACAAAAATCTATAAAGAAGACTTTTCAACAAAACTTTACTTTATTCACAAAGCCCTCGAGGTGCGGTCAGAAAGTTTCTGCCCCAGCGCCCTCTCTGAATCAACGTAATACTATTAAGTGCTATTCAAATAATGTTTAAGTGTTAAAACTTAATTGCAAATCTCTCAAAACAACAACAACAACAAAAAAAAATAAATAAAAAGTTACAAAACTTGGTTAAGGAGAGCTTAATTCTCCATAACTATAGAACAACCTTAATTCTCAAAAATGCCACAACACTGCGCAATGCATCAGTATAGCGGTAACGCGTGTTTGAACTTATAGAAGATGAAGAAGATCCTTGAAATTATTCCAATTCCCAAAAACTACAATATTTGTTTCGAAAATAGATAAATTCATTGGCAGACTATTGTTTTGTTTAAAATGGGTTTTTGTTTTTTTTTTTTTTTCCTAGTTCTTGTGGCAGGATTCACAAAACTATGTGAGAGGATTTTTGTTTTGTTGTTTCAAGGAAAATATGTTGGAAGGATATCAGATATATGCATGGGTACCTGTATTGCCTGCAGAATGTTGTGTGAGATGCGGGCTGTCTTCATGGAGAAAATTTACATAAATATATTGGAAAAGAAAATAAGCATCAGAAAGGATATAGTGTGGTGGGGGGAGGGGGGTATTTATGTATATAAGTATGGGGCGTGTGGTTGGGCGTGATAAACCTTCCCTTTTTAAGTTGATCGTTTTTGGTTCGAAAATTTAACGCTTGTTAAATATGAAGCTCTTTGAGTGGAGAAAATATTCTTTTTATCTATTTTATATGTTTTCTTTATTTTTTTTTTCTTTGTTATGTATGCTCTTTTCCTGGTTAGAAAAATAGGAGTTGAGTTTAATTCAGTTTACCTTTTTCTTGTCGGATTATTTGCATACACTTGGAGCAGTTTTTTGTTCAAAATTAAATTTATTCGGAGCCACAAAAAAAATGAGAAGAAAATCCTGAAATTTGAAAAGTTTAACCAGAGATGGAGAGAACTGGCTTTGCATTTGAAATTTAAAAAAATGATATTGGTAAGAAACCAACCAAAGTGTGTGAGGTTGGTTTCAGGGGCATGGGTCAAGTTATTGGTTATTGGTAAAAAAAATAATAAAATGAGGTTTCTCTTGAATATATAGACCTAAATCTTAAAGGATAATTAATTCAAAATAGAAAAATATTTTATTCAATAGGTTTAGAGCAACGAAAATAGCATTTTTTGTTTTTCATTTTTTTTTTTATATAAAACGATTTTATGATGATGGTGGTAACACGTTTCGTTTTGAAGGAAGAAATTTGAAAAACAAAAATATTGCAATTAAAAAGTTGAGTCGAAAGGCTAAGCGATTGAATTGGTTTGGTTTATTTAAGGAAAATCGTTTTATATTGATGGCTTGTGTGGAATATTTAAAATTTTTCTTTTTTTTTTGAATAAAAAGGTTCTATTCAAGATTTTATTTTGCATACTTTTTTCTTTTAAATGGATGAATGAATTACAAAAAAAAAAGGATTTTTATCTGGCGATTAACTAATGAGATTTCTGAGAAGTTGGCCAACATGCAAATGTATTATTTATTATTTTTTTTTATAGCACAGCTAATTAGGAGCTTATAAAAAAAATTGGTTAAAGAATATTTTAATAA
The DNA here is from genome assembly GCA_929447395.1 of Epistrophe grossulariae. Lineage (NCBI taxonomy): Eukaryota > Metazoa > Arthropoda > Insecta > Diptera > Syrphidae > Epistrophe > Epistrophe grossulariae. The sequence continues at coordinate 148,814,524 of OV839567.1, read as the reverse complement.
AAAAAAACCTCCGATTTAAGTTTACTGAAACTTTGGCCAGACGAAATAATATCAAAATAAAAGATTTGATTTTTCCTTTTGTAAAAGTTGATGAAAAATTTCTGAATTTCAAAAAGTTTTGTAGAAGACAAATCGTTTGAATTACAAAATGATTTTAAAACTATGTAAGAATGAAATTGAGGTCAAGGTTCGAATCTTCAAGGTTAAGGTCCTTAAATTCAGAGAGATAAATAACAAACTGTAATTAAGTGTACAAATTATAAGGACTTGTTAAAATAATATATATTTTTTAAACTTTATAGGATGTTCAAAATGATTTCTTAATCTGATCCTCAGAGATAAACTCAGGAATTTTTGTTTGCACTCGTGTTTTAATCTGACTTTAGAATATCATATTGGGTTGACCGACCCAACCTGACAAACAAATTCAATTAAGGTTAAAAAAAATGGCATAAAAAGTGTCGAAAATTGTGTTTATATGCATGAGTTAAGATCTATGCAGAAAACCTATGTATATTTTTGAAACTTCCACTTTTTGAGGGACTATATCTTATAAATGATCGCTCATATTTTTTGTGGAAAAAAGTATATCTAATCTATAAAATGGGCATACATTTGTTTTTCATAACTTCGCCATATTAGAGTTAAGATCGAGAAAACAGTATTTTTAACTCGTTGCATGAACATGTTTTTTTTAAGAAAATACTGTAATTGTGTAGGAGCTATAATGTACGTGAAAAACCAACATTTTCGTGAAAAAAACGACGACCGCGACGTGTGTATCAATTATTTTCAAAATAAGCCTGCTGCTTATTTTCTTATGGTTGAATTTTCTCCATATTTACCAACTCTTAAAACTGAAAATATGTATAACTCAGGTATTATGTGGCCTAAACCATTTTTTACTTGCGATATTTATATAAGAACTATATGGCAAGTTATGGATTCGTAAAAAAATCGAACTCGGGGTTTTGATCAAAGTTGACATAACGATGATAGCGAAGTCCAAAAAAGTGGGTCTCGCAAATCTGTCCGTCTGTCTGTCTGTCCCTTCGGCTGCAGCCTAAATGGGTCGGTCGATTTTCTTCAAAGTTGGTAATTAGCATTTTTTGGGCATTATCCCACCCGTTTTTTTCATTTTTTTAAAGATCAAAAACAACGGTACCTGCCATACAAATTTTTTTTACCAAAAAATGAAAATTATTTTTCTCAAAAACGTGCCCACAACTTTTTTTTTAAAAAATTCAGTAATTTTTTTTTACAAAAAGGCAACCATTTTGTAAAAAAAAAATTTCCGAAAAATGTTTAGAAATGGTACCTCCCATAGAACAATTTTTTGATTTTCGATTTTCTCAAAAACGGTTCAACTGATATTCACCATTTTCTTTGGAGAATGTTTGGAATATTTTTTGCATTTTCAAAAACAGTTTCAAACATTTTTTTTTGAGAAATTAATAATTTTAAAACGACTCGGTCAATTTTTATTAAACTTGGTATCCAGCAGTTTTTTTAACATTGTCTAGCAGATTTTTAATTAGAATTATTCTTATAACCAAAAATAACGGTACCTCCCATACAAATGTTTTAAAACCGGTATTGAAAATCTCTTATTTTGATTAATATTTTTGTGTGATCTTATATTTATACCATCCACCATATTAATGAAAACAAACATTTTATACGGGGGTGGCCCCGGCGCAGTGGAAGTAATGCTTGACTGCTTACCTGGATGTGTGGGTTCGATCCCCAGTCTAGGCAGCATTCTTTTCTATATTCCCTCAACTGAAAGCCACCCCTGGGATTTAATGAGATATTCAAAACCTAATTTCTCAATCCACTGTGCCAACAAAAATCTATCCTATCCTTCTATTCCCTTCTAACATTTGCCTAATTTATAAGACCCTAGGTCTTACTGGCATATTGGCATATATATGTATGTTTGTGTTGTTTTTTTTTTTTTTTTTTTTTTTTAAATGGTATTTCTCATAGAACCATTTTTTTGATTTTCGACTATCTCATTATCAGTTGAACTGATTTTAATGAATTTTTTTTTTCACAAAAGCTTCAAATAAGTTCTAATAATATTGCATACGATTTTCAAAAAAATAAATTATTGATTTTTAAAAAAATTTTCAAAATTATTTTAAGTTGATGCTTAAGAGTTATCTAACTTGTCAAGAGACTGTCTAACTAGTTAAAAATCTAATAAATACGCCTGTAAAATATATCTATTTATATATTTGAAATTCGTAAAAGCTTTACAAAATTAAATAAGATTTCAAATATTCAGCTATTCCCATTTTCTGACTATTTATTTATATTTTCTCTTGTGAATTTTTATACAACTGTTTTTATGGCTTTTTTTACTGGACTGACTTGTAAAAAAACACGCCTACTGAAAGCGGTCGCCATTTCAATATTGACATTTGGGAACTGAAATTACCTGGCATTAAAATGCCCATCCAGGCAATAAATTGCCGTTACCATTGAAATCATATATCGCACCCTTAGAATGAAAGTTACCTAACTAAAAAATTCGGTATCTTTTTTACAGCCTAGTTTTAGAGTCCATTTCGCTTTTAAAGGTCAGTTTATTACAAAATCAGAAGTTACAAAAATTTTGAGTTAGGTCACTTTCATTCTAAGGGTGCGATATATTGCCATTTGCCTATTTTGTTTGGTAGCTCATTTTTATTTTTAACTTTTATATAGTTAATTGAATTGACAATTCGTTGTTTTATGTCTTTTTTGTTTCTTTTTTTCATAAAAAGCTTCTTTTTTTTTAAAATAGGTCCCAATTGAGTGTGTTTTCATTTAATGTAAACCTTATTTCATGCAAATTTGGTAAAAATTATCTCATTTTAAAATTTGAATTTGTATGGGGAAATGAGATGATTTTAAATAGTATTTAGAAATTTTCAACAAAATTATCTCAATCACGCCCTAAACAAAAACCTCGTATTTAAAAATCTAACAAAAATCTAAGAAATTTCAACTGTATACAAATAAATACTAATTGCTTCAGTAAAACAAAACAAATCTAATCTTTGCATTGCCATCCATTGAATTCTTTTTAAATTAAAATTTATTTTAATTAAATGCCACTCCACAACCAGAGAAGTAAAACGTCATTTTTTTTTCTCAGAAAAAAAGAGGCAACTATAGCTTAGTAACAGAAATAAACGAGATTTTTTTTGTTTTAATTTTTAAAACATTCAATAATTGAACTCATTAAACCAACGTACATCTAAATGGATTTCACAGTTTTTACTTTTTGCAAATGAAATTGTTTAAATTATAACACACACATACGCAAACATTTATACATCCACAGTAGGTATGATACACTTCTCATCTCATGCTCGATGGTAAAAAAAAGCAGAAATTTTTCAGGAACTTAATTCAAAACCAACGTGATAAGAAATATATATACCAAATTTGATCGTAGAGACTTCTCTCTAATAACTGGAGAAAGTTGGAAAATTAAATGGAAGCGAGATTAGTTCTTCAAATGTCTGCAGATGTATGGTTAAAGTATTTTAGTAAAAAAAAAAATGGCAGATTATGGGAACTTCGTTTGTTTTTTTTTTTTTTTAAGAAGGTACACGCATAAAAATAATTATTAACCGAGAGCGTTTTTGGGTGAATTAAAAAATGTGTTAAATATTACGTAGTCAAGGGTAAAAATTACATAGTTCACTATGTTAATTCTAATGTAGTCGACTCGATTAAAATAAATTGTTTAAAATGAAAACCTAAAAAGGTTATATTAATGGGGAAACTTAGTAAGGATTATCAATTTTAAAGATCGTTTATGTTAAACGAGTAGCTTGCTTAAATCAAATAATTATATTTAGTTAATTCCACACATCTCTGAGTAGATCGGTTTCTATAAGCGATTTAATATGTTTTATTATCTAACTCAATTGGTTATTGAAACCGAATAAAGTAACCCAGAAGTAGTTTAATACATTTAGTACACTTTAACCAAATCAGTGTGAAGATTTAAATAACTTTACTTAATCGAGTTGACTCGTATAAGTAAAAATTTGTATAAAAAATTTATTTGATATTTTAAGCGAGTTCTGTGTTGTAACTGATCATTTTTCTGCGTGTAGGTATAGACTTGTTAGGATGTCTAAGTGGTTTATAAGGACTTTTTAATGTTTATTATTTAACAACAACCTCTAAAAAATACAAAATTTTTATATTAAATTTGTTGTTCGGTAAAAAGCTTTTTAGGGCTTTAAATGACATTTGAATCGAAATATTCAATGTACTCCAAAATAAAGCTTGTTGTCTATCTGTCAAGTTATAAACTGTAAAATTCCATTGAAATGTGGCTACAATGTTGATGAAAAAACCTCTGAAAAATTCGAAGTTTCTATATTAAATTTTTTGCTCAGGAAAAAAAAAGAAGCCTCCTTCAAAATAAATAATAAATAAATTTTCAAATTCCTCTAAAGGATAGCTGCAATGTCGATGGATTAAAAAACGTCCACAAAATCAGAAATGATTAAAATTGAGATGAAGGTCAACGCAGTTTGACGTTCTTTTCATTCATTCAAAGGTGTACTTTGCATTTTCGGTTGTTTTTTTAAGAGACACGCAAATATTTAACAAAAAAACGAATGTAGATAAAAAAAATATTCAACTTTTGTTCTCTTATTGCATATATGGACCAAAGCAGGAAAGCCATTACTGCATGGTATGCCAAATATGATCCAATCAGTTATATCAACTTATAAGTAATTAGTACTTCATAAAACTGAAAGAACTCACATTATCAATAATATTTATATTATTTTTTTTACTGATACATTTTTTTTTCAAGCACTAACTTTTGTTTCTATATTTTGTATACAATTTTGAATTTCTCAAACACGCTTCTCTTCTACTGAAACCGGTTTGATCAGTTTGACTAAAGAATTTGCTCCCGCAACTCGTTCATAGATGGCGCTTATTAATAAAATTTAGAGCATTTATGGTACTTATTTCGCCTTGCATGCACAAAACAACAGAATTTGTTGAAAACTCAAAAATATTCACACTAATATGGTTTGGCTCATATATGAGTCACCATGCGGTAAAGGGTTAATAAAAAAAAACTATTTAGTTCAACCAGAGTTAACTCCCAAAATCGATGATTTAACTGGGAATTCACTAAAAAACATATTTTAGGAGTTTATTCTGGTTTAACTCCAAAAATGTACTGAATATATCGGGCTTAGTTAAATAAACACTGATAATGTAATTCATCCCCGTAGAAAACTATTGCTTTTTTCGAAAAAAAAAAAAAAAAAAATGCTTTCACAAACTTACCGCTCACAACGCAATTAAAATTTGACAACGGTAAACAAAAAACTTTGATTTAGTTTCGAAAGAATATCAATGTAAACATGTTATTTTCGGTTATATTTTGGATTCTCTATTTTCACATGTTTCTCCTCTAAATTGACAAACAAGAAGAGACAAACAAGAATCGGCGCGGCGGCGTGGCGGCATACTAATTTCTTTCGACCTTGCTTTTTTGAGTACCATTTTTTTTCGATTAAAAACTGTAACTCAATTATTTTCACGAAGTCAATACTTATCCCTTGCACATGTAAATACATACTTACTCGTAGATATACATAAATATCGTATTAGCAAAAATAAAGTAAACATAAACAATCAACACAAGGTGAGGGTGGTGTTTCTCTACATATTAAAACACTTCGTGTTACTATTAGCACGAACGACGAAATAGCAACCACAAAAAAAAAATAATAATAAAAAAAAAGCGACGTAGTTTACTGAAAATAAACAAAAATGAAAAAAAACGCACTGCGTAAATTATTTCCAACTTTCCATTTCTTTTTTTTTGTTTTTTTTTTAACTTTTTTTTTTCTTATTGCAAATTAAGGTCGTTTTGATAATAAAAATAAAAAAAAAATAATAACAAATCGCTTTTTAATCTTTCGATACGGAGTGACACATACATTGTAGGTATTCGAACAAGAAGAACAACAAAAACAAACTATAACTTCTGAGAAACTTTTTTTTTTTTTAATTTTAATACATATAAACTGAATTTCATTAAATATCTTGTCGTTGTCGGCGACAACTTTAATGATGATGACGATGATGAAGTCATTAGAGATTCCATCTAGTATCTTGTGAATAATTGTAGAAGTACAAGTACGTAACACTATTCTGTAACACTTTATAACTTTGTTTGATGAACAGCACCACACGATTATTTCGAACTTACGTAAACCAATTCCCTCGTTTGGAGTTGTTCCGTTTTAACTTCGACATTTCCTCACTAGAACTCAGGAATATTTAAAATTAATTTTGTTTTGCTTGAAATCAAACTCTATCACATCACTCGATTTTTTTCTCCTATCACCATGATCTGTGATTTGACAGATAAAAAAAAAAACTAAATACTAAAAGTTCTTCAGTAGGTGCTGACGAACTCGACATGGGACCGAATCCGCCGGAATGTCTCGTATAATAGAATTGTGCATACAATACAAATATATATAGGAATATTTTTTAGGTAAGTATTTGAACAACTGTTAGATTGGGGATAAAATACGTTTTTTTTGTTTTTTTTGTTTTTTTTTTTTAACGGACTGTAAACGCTTTTATATTCAATTCAGCCGTCGCCGTCCGCGTGTGTACACAACAAAATACAGCTTTCGATTGGAAGAAACTCGTCGTCACGACATAATGATGGTGGTTTTCTTAAGCTTGCTCGCTGCTGTATACTATATACTACATAGAACATACCTACCGTTCTCATATCTAGTTCTAGATATCTAACTTGCAAGGGATGGAGGGATGAGGCTGAAGTTGTGGCTGGAAAATACTAACTTAAATTAATCTTATCTAAGAATATAAACGAACTATCACATAGCAGTTGATAATAAATATAATAATTATTAATCTTTGAGAGTGTATCTACAATACGCTTCGATTGATTAGGCACATATTAAATTATTTTTTTGTTTGCGAACTTTTTAATAGAACAAGTAGGTTTTCGTTTTTAGGAAATAATGTTCGAAATTTAGTTTAATGGTAAGTTTATTGTATCATATTTTTTTTATCAAGAAGACATATTATTTTTTCTTTTATAAAAAGAAAAAAAAATCCAAAAATTAAAACTAACGAATGTTTTAATGTGTTTTAATGTTTTCTTCGCGGTTGATGCTGTCCAAAACAACTGCAGCACTCCGACATAGTCACAGCTTCATTAGTGCAGTGGTGATGATGAAACGAATGGGTTTCGAAATGCATTCAAGGTTTGTTTACGTTGTTTAATTATTTAATTTTTTTTATTTTGGTAGTTAGTAACGTTAAACATAATCTGCCCTAGCGAGGTATCCGTAGGAGCGGAATCGGAGGATTTTTGCTTCGAGGTATTCTTCCGAACAGCGTTCGGAACGTTTTTCCGACATTATGGAACGTGCATTGTTGTTTTGCGTTGCAGTGCGATCAAGTGTGTTTTAAAGTGACATTTTTGGAATCTCTAATGAACTTTGAACCTCCGACGTTGTATGCGTTTCGGAGAGTTTTCCGCTCCAAACGGATACCTCGCTAGGGCAGAATAAAGTGAAATCAATTTAAGGTGATTTAAAAATTTATTTAACCAACGAATGAGATTTACATAATGCAGTTTTCTTGAAATTGTAAAGTTTCCGACTTTATAATATGGTTCTTGACGATCGTCACGAATTTATATTGGAGCTCAATGTTTTTTTTTTTATTTTTTCAACAAAGAAAATTTAGTTTTTTGGGAACTATAAAAAGCCTCTAAATATGTGCCCATGGTACATATACCTAAACATAGAAAATTTGTTTAACCTTAAAACTTTAGGCTTTGAAATGTTAGAATTCATTTCACTAAGCTAAAATTATTTGGTGTGTTTTTTTTTATATCAAATTGTATGTTCTTCAAAAAAGGTCGTTCAATGAAGAAAATTTTAAATTTAGAACATAATCAGTGCTAAAGTTAAATTTGATTTAATTTTAATTAATTTTAAAATTTTCAAGTATTTTAAAATTATTCACGAAAAGTAAAAAAGCATGGTTATTTTTTTTTTAATTTTTAGCAAAAATTATAGAATTAACTTTAAGTATGTAGAAGACCTTGAGAAAAATTTTACTAATTTGAAGAAACCTACATCTGGTAGGTGGGCTGAATTATAAATTCGTTAAAAAATTGCCATGGCTGGGATTGCTGCTGAAAGTGTAGACATCTTAAATGAGCATCCAAATAAAACATCTGAAGAGAGGATGAATCAACTGAAGTTTCAAATGCAACAGATGTTATGCAACATTAAGTACAACTTTAACAACTAATGGAGAATCGAGTGGAAAAGAAGAATGATGAACGCCAGGAAAATCTGGGAAGCTAAGGTAAGCAAATTAATTCTCTTGAGCAGGTTGTACATGTTTGTGAGACTAAATTTGGCGAACTTGAAAAGAAAACGAATGAAAAATTAAGCCAAGTGGAAATAAAAGGGATCAGGAAATTAACTAAATGAGAAAAGACATCTCCCGATTGAGAGCGGCAGTTGCAGCGTTTTTAACAGAATTTAAAGCTTCTATCCATGAAGGATCTTCAAATTTTGATGTTTTTTAAGCTACAGTTTGAAACCACCGCCCAAAGAAACCGCTAGAGTGAATAGGACTTGTACATCGGCTCTTAAGTAATTTCTCTGAAGGGTGCTGCTGCTTACAAATTCAACCAACTCAAGAACAGAGGAATTATTCAGCTTTGATGCAAGCTTTCGGCGATATAGCAACGACCACTTAAGACAAGTTAACCGTCTGGAGTTAAAGACACGTTCTCAACAATCAGAGTAAAGCCTTTAGACCTTTGCAGGTGAAATCGAGCGCTTAACTCAATTGGCTTTTGTGGACAAGGTACTTCAGAATTTATTGAAAGGTTTAAAATTAAGGCATTGGTTGGTGGCATCGGTGATATGGAAACTAAAAGACTTACACCAGCGTCACCAAAACCATCCTTTTCAGAAACGGTTAACTTAGCGCTATGCTATGAAAGGTCAGTGTTCGAGGAAAAGAAAGGATATACAGTTTTCAAAGGATAATGTTTATTTAGTTGGGGGGAAACGTGGGTAGATGGCACGCAAATACAAAAAAAACACGTACCAAACAACTAGCCAAAGATACTGAATGAATTGCAAACATATTAAAACTAAGAAAATATCAATTTAGGGGGGATTAAATTGGTTTCAGAAAATCGTCGCCCAAGTAATAGTCTCAAGAATTGCTCGTACCGCAAAACATATTTTGATATTTGGTGTTCAGCGCCATCTATATTTTTTGTACTAACTTTTTTTATTTACATGCACTTCAAATACATTGGACCCTATTTAGATTGGGAAGATTGAATCTGGACTAGCGATTCTCAAAATACATTAAAACTGCTCCCGGAAATTAAGCCAGAATTTTTTTTGGAAAAAACGCCAGAGGCATTTCAATACAAATTTCCTAGGAAAAAAAGCCAAACTTTTTTGGGAGACTTTCCGACTTTCTGATTTATTTTTCCAATTTTTTTTTCCATTTCTTAAAATTGAAAAAGGGACTGAAAAAAATTGTAAAAAAGCCAGAAACTAAATTTCTGGTATTTTTTCCTTTTCTTGTTTTGAAAAAAGAGCCAGAAAACATTTCTGGTGTTGAATTCGAGCGTTTAGCAGTAGGTGGCGCAGTGTATGCGGTAGGCATGCGATTCTTGTCTTCAGGTTATAATTTTTAGTTGTTTCTTTGCTTCACTTTTTAGGTTTTTTGTTTGAATATACAAACAACACATTTTTGGGTCTTTTTTCCAAAATGAAGTTTCGAAATTAGGCAAGAATAAATTTTTTTTCTGGCTTTATTTCCATTTCACTTTCTGGCTCTTATTCCATAGGTATTTGGCACAATTTCAAAATTTCTGGTTTATTTTCCAAAAAAAATTCTAACGGTATTTCCGGGAGCCCATTGAAACAACAATAAATGAGAATCATTATACCGGTTTTTATGGTTTCCAAACTACCTAACCACATTTCGCTTGTTCATGGACTGACTTAATGTTCACAATTTTAAGAGCAGCGTCTTGTGTCCAAGAAATAAATGCATCATAATCTTCCTACTTTGCTTCGATTTTAAAAGAATATTTCGAAAAATTCCAGATTGAATAAAACAGAAATAAGACAGAAAACTAACCAACAAAGTTATCTTCCATATTCTACTGTAAGTGGCGCAAAGGTATTCCTGGATTAAAAGAAGAATGTTTCGATTTGAAAGAAGATCGAATTTTGCAAAATTGAATTGGATTTGAATTGAGAATTGAAGAACTTTCGGTGCAATTAATGAAAGCAGCGAAAAAACTCATGTTTTTGAGTATTAATTAAAAAAAAGTAACAATTTTGATAACAAACTGGTGGGGTTAAAAATTGAAATTTAATCTACAAACGGGGAGAATAATATCGACTTTGTTTTAACAAAGATTTAAAATAAAAAATAAATTAACTCATTTAGGGGCCAGTTAAAGCTTTCATTAAAAATCTTCATTGGAAATTTTAATTTTAAATTTTGAGCACTTAAAAAGCGAAATCAGTGATTATTTTGATGCCAATAAAAAGCTATTGATTCAATTCAAAAAAATATTTCATTTTGGCCCAACCTTTCCCATAAAATTACTTTTAAGATTTCAATGATCAATGGTAAGGTAGTTCAATCACTGAAATAAAGAATTTCGTTTTATGTGGAAGGTGCTTTTTTTGGGATGTAATTTCACTAGTTTAGTTTATAGAATAAAAAAAAAAAAATTGTAAATACATCTAGTCAAATGGACTGCACTGTATAGATAATATAGAGAGTATGGCAACCCTACAAAATGATTTGTTTTGCTTGAGAATTGAAAGCATTTTTTTTTTGTATTTCATCATTAAAATAAAATGTTGTCTGTTGTCGAGTTGCTATGTGTTATCAGAAAAGATAAAAAAAAAATATTTAATTGGACAAAAAGTGAGATATTGAAGGTGTTAATGAAATATTCAGCGAATCAATTATTATTTTTTTGTATTTTTATCTTAGATAAACGAATGTGATTCTATTTACCTTATGTGCGATAAAAGTACAAATACATATGTATGAACATATGTAATATTACATACATATTACATATGTTCATACATATACATATTACAAATTTAATTACAAATAAAATAAATGTGAGCATACCATACATTCATGTATGGTGAAATCCGGTGTTATGCGAAATATTTTAAGTGAAAGTGAACAAAAAAAAAGTCTGTTAGTGATGAAATTTAAATTTTTTTGTATTTTGAAAACTTGAACATTATTTTATTTGTTGTATATGGACGGTTAAAATGCAGAACCTCGTTAGTCGTTTTTGCATGTTTTTTCAGAAATAAAAAAAAAAAAATATCAAATTTTGTATGGCGATTTTAGTTAGAGTTTTCGAATTCTTTGTTTCCAGCGAATAAAGAGATTTGCGGGGATTTGTAGGCGCCTATGTCAAAAGTTTTCTTGGACAACAGTCAATTGTACTTTATTCTTTGAATAGAAACCCACAAGAAAAAATAATTAAAACCCACAGCATTTGTTTCCATTTCAAAAGAAAAAAAAGGCCCGATGGTGTTATGTCCCTTTATTTTGGGAAAGAAGTCCCGTAGGTTTTATTTCCGCGGCTCTTATTGCACTACACACTAGAATATTTCTTTCACGGTTTAATAAGAGCTAAAGGGCAAGTACATACGTGCATATTATTCGTTTGTACAAATTCACAGTACATTTTGATTATTTAAAGAAAGAAGTGTTAACAATTTTATTGACTGAATATGAATGATTAATTTATTTTAACTTAAAAAAGAATTATTTATCAATTTGGAATCACATGGCAAATTAAGGTACAAAGTGGTTAATGAAGAAAGTAAACTATAACTTTAACTAATTAAATTGTGACATGCGAGGAGATTTTGCGAATTTTTATCAAAAATCAATGATAACAAAAATCTGTTGATGGTATTTGATCTCAGAAGAATTCCACTTTGCGTATTATAAAGGACTTGAAGTGTTTTTAAAATTTTATAGGATAAACTTTGGTTTTAACTTAAAAATGCAACACTTTAGACTTTTTTAAATTACAATGCCTAGGTATACCTGTTATAATAAAATAATTGAAAAGGCAACTCACTTCACATTTCCAAATACTCTTGACAATTACATGAACATAAGCTTATTGATATTTCAATATAATTTGCATTTACACAACCCAGTTTAAGTGATGTGTAATATATCGTAATTGTACCTACAACAAAGGACGAAAAATGTTTCATGTTTCTTTAAAAGTGTCACTTCAATAAAATGCTATAATTTATCATGACCACCATTATTTACGCAAGCTGAACAAATATTTACACACTTGTTTAACATCTTGTGTGAAGAATTGCAATAACCCACAGAATGTACATAAAACTAAAAACTAATAGAGAAAAAAAACAACCAAGAATAGAGGTGAAGATAATTTATTTTCTTTGTCAGTATATAGAAGCAAAGGGGAAGATTATGGGGTTTACTTGACCATAAGTTCGAACAAAGGGTTGGCAGCTGTATTGCGATGGAATTCTAGTAAAGAGATATCCAATTTGATTTTCCCATGTTGATAAGAGTGTAAATTTTAGTTCACAATAACACATTTACGAAATGCATTCCTTAACCAACCGATCAGCTCATTCAACTTGTTTTGCGTGAAAAATTCAAAGGTTACATTATTTCACATTTTGATGACGTCAACTGTCCACTAGGATTATGGGAGTTAACGTCATATGAGATGAAAAATTGTCTGTTCGCTTACTTAACCGAAAGGTTATACCGTTTTTATTTTGTTATATGAACTTTTACAAATCTTTTGGGCTGACAATGGTAAAAATGGATAGGTTTGGGAAGTAAACGAAAAAGGTTAGAGTGAGACAAAACTTGGAAATAATTACTATAAAAATACTTAATAACGAATATTTCCTAGGTACCAGAGGAAAACATTTTTTACAGAAAACGATTTTTGAAGTTCATGGGAGCTTAGGACATTACCATCAAATCACAATAAGGCATATCGCCCAAATATGTGATCTGAAGGTTTGCGCTAATGGCAGGATTTGATTATTTCAGGTTGGTTGATATTTTTAATTTTTGTATTTTATGCTTTGTTTGCACTTAACTCAAAACGTGGTGCAAAAAGTGAATGCGTTGATTTCTTGACGTCACTAAAACATCATCAATACACACAATGTTGTTCCAAGATATTATGTTCACGTATAATCTGTGTCAACGTGTAAACGTTTTTGGCAGAAATATCATTCTGTAATCAATCAAAAACGCCATTAGTGATTTATGGTGACAGTTCGAACTTTAAACTTTCGTTTTCGATTCACAAAATGACAGTATTTATTCTGAAAAGAAGAAGAAATGATTCTGGATTTGAATTCAGAATCGAAACCACAAGGACAAACACACTCCAATAGATAAATTTTTTTTCTTTGTATGTTTGGCTGAGTTCTTAAACGCATCAGATTCAGATTACCGAAAGTCAGAAGAGGAAATGGTGACAAAGCCATGAGTTTCTCAACGTATCCCAAACGTCAGCGATGCGCAGTAACTGAGCAGCCAACGTATCTAATTTTGTTTGATAATTTGATGTTTGAACTGAAAGTGAAATAAAAAAAAATAAGTCTCGACCGAAATAAGTTTATTTTTCTATTATTATTGTTATTTGTTTTTTAAATTATGGTTTGCCATTTAGTCTTGTTCTGAGATCTAACGACTTAAAAATCAATTTAACGAAACAAATGATCATCAAAAGCTGCATAAAATGCATTTCGAAATGCCAAACTGATGTAAACGCATCCGGGATGCGTTCCAGATGGGCATAAATAGTGTTTCTTAAATGTCAAGTAAAAGTGTTAGATAAAAAGAAGAAGCTTTTCAAAAAAAAATTATTAATTCCTGCCAACAAAAATTCTTCATTTTGGCCCAAATTTGGACATGAAATGAATTTCTTTATTCAATGATGAAAACTTATTGCAATTGAAAGGTTGCGCCAAAATGAATTTTTTTTTGGGTAGAAATAATGATTAAGTCATAAACTTTATGCACAAAAATAATTACGCGTTTTCCTCTAAAAATTAACAATTAACATTTTCAATTATCGTTTTCAATGGATGCTATAAATGGCACCTAAGAAGGAGAAAAGACAATTATAGTTTAAGAGGAAACGACCGACGCTTTCACAGAAATAAATAAGGTTTCGTTGCTGACATAAACACAGATTTGGGCTACTGTTTAAAATGACATAAATTCTTCCAATTTCTTAAAATTTATAAATTCATCGTGTAAATGGTCTAAGATCTGTCAGTATTTTTGTCATCATAAATAAAACTTCAAGTGAAACTCACGTTTAATTTGACGTTGACATTGTCTACAAAAATTTTGTGATGACGCCATTTTGCAAATATGACAAAATATAAGAAAAAATAATCTTGACATTGGCATTTTTTAACTACGAATAATACTATAAGTTTTGATTATGGCAAATTAGGTAATTTAGTTGAAAATTTTCAAATTAAATTTCCCATACAAATTCAAAGGGGTAATGTCAACCGAATTCGCAAGAAATTTTAGAAGCATTCGGAATGCGAAAAACTTTATATGTGTGTCTGTTCCTGACTATCAAAGGCTTTTGGAGTAGTATGAGTGTACATTAGAAGTTACAAAAGAGTACTCCGCTAGTAATAAAAATATCAACAACCTGGAAGGGTTACTTCCGGTTCCGCTCTAAGGCAGATCTGATTTAAATTGCATTATGCAAGGTGATTTGCAAATGATGAGCAAAATATCTAGGGACTGTTTAGCTCAAGACATAAGATATTTTCCAAGATAAGATATTTTTCAGCCGTATATGTAATTTAATGTTTTATTCAATAAGAATTTCCAAGTGGTTAAGCAACACTAAAGTTTCCGAAAACTATCGGGAGAATATAACACATTTTCATGTTTTCACTTAAATTATAAACCCTTAATACCATACTGGATTTCCTGGATTAAAAAAAAAATTCGAGAAACTCATTCCGAAAAACCATCTTTAGAGTTTTAAAATCTTAAGATGCAAAAAATGTATGATCTAACTAAACAAGTTTATTAAATGAATTTTAATAAATGAAAATTACGAATTAATTAAAAAAAAAACCAATGGTAAACCATTGCGCATCGAGATTGAAATGAGAATTTAATTGACATGAAAGGATTTGTGCGGTTTTGTTTTAATGGAAAAGTCTTTATATGAATTTTCTCTTTTAACCGCTATACGGCTTGGCGGTGCTAATTAGGAAATGAAACTTTTCTATTCAATTTCGCTAAACCAAAGTTTTTCGTAGATTTAACTTTTCTTCGTTTTTTTTTGTTGTTGTTGTCGAAGATAAAAGAATGAACGAACCGAATTGAATTGAACTGAACTGAAACGTCTGTTTGAATTTCTATAGAGCTATTTCAACCCTTTTATATACAGTCGCAGCCCGTAATGTATATTTATTTTATTTTTTTTTTTTGTTCCAACCAACAAATAAAAAAAGGCCAAAATAACTTTGTATATATTAATATAAAGGGATTCAATCTCGTTAGCTGATTAAAATTTCATTGGTTTCGATGGTTTCGGCCAAAGTCAGTATAGCTGTTTTTTTTTATTTTATTTTCTTAATTAAATATGATTTCTATACTTATTGAGGACTCGTAACGGTTTTTGAAGAATTTCATTTTAATAGGAAAGGTTCAAAATGTCATTTGTCAATATTTTACACCCTATTGGTTATGAAGAAATATTTTTTTTGTATGATTCACTTATCAAGGGTCACTGCCCTTTGGTTGTTTTCAGCGGGTTGTTTGTAAAGACATACTTAGTTGCAGTCCATTTTTTAAGTCCCATCATTCATCAAAATTACAAAACGGAACATTCCGAGGGACCTTACGACCATACCCCATACCCAGTTCAATATTTTAATTGACTAAGGGGTAGTAATGGGTTGGTAGCAGGGATTCAAGAATTTTTTAATTGGATTGGATTGTTGTTTTAATCTTAGCCAAAAACTTAACAATATCATTGATACTGACAAATTCGAAAAAAGAAAGCATGATGTCAGAAGATGGATTTAACCTTCGATGAGGGCAAGATCAAGTAGATAAATGCTGCATCATTAAGAAATGGCGCCCAATACTAAAGAACTTTACCACATACACCTATAACTTTAAAGTTGTTAGGAACTTTGTCTTTCTAGGCTGCGCTATAAAAACAGACAACAATAATAGCGCTGACATGAAACGAAGAATAACTCCTGCCACTAACTTTTATTTTGGTTTAGAAGGGTATTGAGTAGCAAATCACTCTTTCTAACAGCTTGTTGAAGTCGCAGGTACAAACCGGACTGTAGAACCACCTCAAGTAAGTATGAGTCGATGAGTGCGTTCAACGAAAATTCGGATGTCGCCAATAATACAATAAAAAGTGTGAGTGCCGGGACTTACGGTTAAGACGTGAATCACAATCACAGAATCACAATCACGATCACAAGAAAAGTTACGTTTTTTTTCACCCTTCCGCCACATCACATTACACATCAAAAATTCACCTTGATGTGGTGAGTTTTTTGTAAGAATTGTCTGAGAATACAGGTAATGTTATCGAATCACAACAAACCTCACATGTTATCAACCTCACATGTGACTTGTGGGCAGAATAGGGCTGTTAGTTTGCTTCAGCTTTAATTTAATGAAATAAAAAAAAAAAAACTTTAACAAAAAAATACAGATTTTGTCTCTTAAATGTGTGCAATTTTATCAGGACAGAGCACTTTAACCACAACCGGATCTGAGTAATTCAAGACAAAAAACTACCAGTAGAGCTAAGTAAATAAAAAACAAAAACAATTAAATGTAATTTAAGCTTAAATAATATAATTAAAAAAAAATAGGGGACTTCTGTACCAGCATGTTACTAATAAAATAAAGTAAATCAAGTAAATATTCATTTTAAAATAAACGTTATGCAAATTGTAAAAAATAGTTGATGCCTTAAAAAAAAAAAACAATATTTGTTTGAAGAGTTAAACATTTTCATTAAAATTGAAAGCAAATAATAAATTTCAATGCATCATCAAAAAGAAAATAAACCTATTTATTTCTACAAGTTTACAAATTGCCGTTTAAGTTTTTTTTTTTTTTAATCTGGAAATATAATTATTCATTTCATTGCTTTTTTAAAAAACCCACACTAAATCATCAATCATAAAAAAAACTAGTGTTCAATTAAATGGTTTGAAACATCAATGTTCTGTCACGATTGTAAATTTTTCTTTGATGACCTGTGAATAAATGCACCCTGATTTTATATGATTTCTAGCAACACTCAATTTATCTTCTTACACAGCCGGTTGGACAAAATAAGATTATAAATTAAAAAAGTGTTTGTTTTTTAATTTTAAATTTTTTTGCAGGGGATTTTTTTATAATTTTTTTATAATTTTATTCAATTCTTTTCCTTCGAAAAAAAAGCACAGAAATAAAAAAAAAGTTCCCTGTAGGATCTTAAAAGCTAGATTAGTTTCACATCGTTTTTATGTGAATTTTGTATTTTGTTTTACAAAACTCTCAGCAAAACACACATAATGTTAAAAATGAGATATTTGGCTTCATACTTTGAGCATAGTATACTTTTTAAGAATAACGAAAGGTTAATTAATTTTCCCAGCAGACAGGTAAGTGTCTAGGGGTTCAAAACACCATTTGCAGTATTGGGACGAGTGGTAGCTTACATCAGGAAGGTTGCCGTTCATTACGATAAAAAAATAGGTATTTTGGAATATAATTTCATTTGGAGTTTTTATTTTTATTTAATTTAAAAACAAAATTGGGAGTTCATTTGGATTTTAGTTCAAAACAAATTTAGAACCACAATTGAGACTTAGTTTATTTTACGTTGGGACTAGTTCATATCAACCAAGTCCCATTTTTTGTTGCGAGTTTGTTCATTTAGAGTTAACTTTTTTGGGAGTTAATTGGAAGGGTGCGTGTATGGATAATTTAGTTCAAAACAATAATTCGTATTGCTATATTATCTGACGCCCGTCCTTATTACTGCTCCAGCCTTTATTTTTTTTTTTTATAATTTGTTTCGCCTTAACAGAAGGAAATAGAACCCCTTGTAAGTATTTTTTTTCTTTTTTCAAAACAAACCTACACGTCCCAACTTTTTGTTGTATCTTATGTAAAACAACCTGTATACACTGCGCGTCACTTGTTTGAAGTCATTCTTTTCATATTTTTTTTTGTCAACAATGTACACCTGTTGAATTTATTTGTTTAAGTTTTAATAATTAAAATTATCTTTTTTCAAAATAAACAATCAAAACAAAACAAAAGTTTAAGTTTTGTGAAACAAATAACAAAATGATGAATTATAAGAATGCGTAGTTTGTTACAAATGCCAAATGTGAATAAAGGGTAATGAAGGTTTGAATGAACAACAACACTTGAGTGAGCTACAAACAAGTTTTTATAGGCTGGAATTATATAGCTATTTCACGACTGCCACGCCGATCATCAGACTCTTTTTTATGGTGCTTGGTCTATTTTGTTCAATTTCATTTACAGAGAACTTTTTGCCGCGACTGGGAGGCGAACCAGACCCAGCTTCCTTCATAGCCATATGCACTACGCACTGCGCTATCAAAGGTCACGTGATCGGTCCATCCCAATTTAGGTTTTATTGTTTGACAAATGCCACACATAAGTTGTTTCGGTTTCTTTCTATTTTCTCCGTACTCGATATATAAGTCAACTATTCGTTGAATATATAAGGAGGGAGATTAGTATGAAAGATTTGATGCGGGTCAAGAATTATTTTAAAATTTTAAGGGTTTTTGTGTGACAACATACTTGCAGTTAGGCTGAGGCTCTTCCAAAAGGAAGAGAGTTCTAAAGTCTGACAACTTGCACGCAAAAATTGACCTTTAGGTGCTAAACAAGAAAACCTTGGTTGCATAATCATTAGTCTGCATACAGATTGATCAACGAATACTTTACTACCCGATACAATTCATTGATATACTGCAAGAAAAAGTGTAGGTTCGAGTATAGACCCTTGTGGGACTCTATTTATAATTGTTAGTAGCTGAGCGAGTGTTTCCATTCAACGGCTAGACATTGCTTCCATCCATTCAAATACAAAAAATTCGTTAGCAGCTGCTGAAAATTTAAATTAGTTTTTAAATTGCCTACGTAAAATATCATAAGTGACGAAGATGAACATTGGATACTACATCCGCAGACATTTTTTTCTTGTTTCGGGGAAATCTTTATTCTGTCTTGATTCAAAATTCCTAAAGCTTCTCCTGAAAATTTTTAAGCCTATTTGAACATTCGGCACTTTAAGGAGTCTTGTCGTAGTGCAGTGCAAAATGACGTCGTATAGTTATTTTTTTTTAAGGAAGCAAAATTACCAGTAATTTAATCTAATTAAGCTACCTAACGCAATTATTTTTCCATTAACTTACATACATGTATTATTTTTTTAATTGAAAATCCTCTCTAAAAATATTTTAACACAATTTAAAATGAATTTATGTTGTTTAACTGCAATTTACAATTGAATAAAAAAAGTACGTATACGCCACAGTGTACATTTTCTTTTTTTATATTTTTTAAAATTTATTTATGGACATTTTCTATTTTAAAACATGCTAACAAAGCTAATTAATCTATCAATCCAACTAAAAATGTCCTTTGGCCATAAAGACCCCAGGCGATGGCGGTTGTCGTGGTAATGGCTTGATTATAGCTAAAATGTGTGTGTCGTTCTACTTTATAATTTTAATTTTTTGCAGTGATAAGTTCATGTGATGTATAAACTTTTCAACACACCATGCGGAAATACATATTCACCTGCATATATGTATTTATGATCATATATAAAATAGCTCCTAGTTCTGCAATAAGAGTTAATAACCTTTCTTTGAAAATAAAAATGCAAACAACTCACAAGCTCTCAACCAAAAATGCTCTGGTAATTTAATAAAGTTTTTCTTGCAATTAAATCCTTATCTCTCCCGTGAAAATAAACACATTCAAAAATTATAAAAAAAAATTCTAAAACTTTTTTCCTGTTCTTTTGTTCGAAAAAAACTTCAGAACCGACGACGATGAAGATAGCTATATGACGGGCAAAAACCCAGATGCAAAAATCATCTTTCGTGTCAATTGTGTAGCTTGGTTCTTAAATCCATTTGGCGATGGTGGCGTCGCGTCACATATACTCCTAGGTATATCTTTATTCTTCTTCTGTACTTGTCAGGCAGCGTATTGAAAGTTGCAAAGGCATATCCTTTGTGCATTTTTATGCTCACAAGTTTTTCCGCAGATGTTTTTCCAAGGTGATGATGATAGCAAGAAGAAGAAAAGCGAAGGAAAAAGAAGTATTCAAAAACTTTTCATGATGCCAATGCAAAGAAAAGTTTCACATTTCAAGCTCGAAAATATGAACATTTTTCAAAAGGACACACGAAAAAAAAGAAGAAATATAAAAATAATATCAAACAGAGCAAGACCAACAGACCAACCCTACCACAGCGGAGGAAAGTTTATTACAAATACGACTGTGCATGAAATAGATATCACATAGAGTTAGCATCTCTCAATGTTACTCCTTCTCGTGCTTCGTTTATATATGCCTTGGATACGGATCTATGAAGTGAAAAACAAACAAGCTAACAAATAGATAAGAAGCAAGGAATCGCATAGTCCTCAGCATCATCGTCATCATCATCATCTGCTTTTGAAAATTGTCACATGGATGGCATTGGCATCCTTTAAAGCTAACGTTATATGAAATTTGTCCATCATCAAACCGCTATCCAAGCCACAACACATAAAATCCATGATGGAAATGTTGGTAGTTTTGTGGAAAAAGTTTTTGACGGTTGTGTCGTTATTTTTGTGTGAAATGCAAGCGGCTGCTTTTTGATATGATATTGGTAAACTTTGGTTTTTGTTAGTTTTTATTTTTAATTTACTTATACTCTTACATTTATATGTGTAGTCGTATAAGTTCTATTGGAATGGTTTCATTTGAAATTTTTATTTGTGAATTAATAGTTTTATGAAATTTTTTTTAACTAAGATCGGTAATACTGAAGTAGTTCTTCAAATCTTTGAACATTTTCTGATTTTCAACACACAGAATAAAAAAGCCGGAAATAGTGGAGAAACCATCAGATGATAATGCGTCAATGATGCATCAATATGCGTCAATGATAACTCAATGACGAGTCAATGATGCGTTAATGCTGCGGCAATGATGGGTCAATGGTGCTTCAATGACGCGTCAACGATTCTTCAATGATCCGTTACTAATGTGTCAATGATTCGTCAAGATGGTCAGTGATGAGTCAATGATACGTCAATCATCATTGATGCATTAATTTTGTGCCAATAATGCGTCAATGATCTTCCATGGAGCTTCAATGATACGTTACTGAATCCTCAACGATACGTCAGTGATGCCAAGGGTTAACTACGGACTTTTTAAGTTAAAGTACTTAGTCAAAGTTTTAAGTGATATTTAAAGCTTTTAGTCAGTTGACTGCAGTCATCAACTTACTGCAGTCTTCAACTAAATGCAGTTTTCAACTCACTGCAGTGTTCAATTAACTGAATTCTCAACTGACTGTAGTCTTCAACTAATTGCAGGTTTCAATTGACTGGAGTCGTCAACGGTGACACTCGAAGAGTTCAGTCTTTTTGACTTATGTTTACATTTAGTGCATTATGGATTAAAGCTCTAAAATTTGTTTACTAATATAGATATGGTCTTAGTTTTTCGGATGTTAATGGCACAGTGGATGTGGTGGTTGAACGCTGTGGGATTTTATGAGATATTTTACCCACGTCTTATTCGCAATCCAATGTACCAGTATACAATTTTTTCTATCATTCTACTGGATTTTAGAATATTAAAGAAATATAATGGTTGATATATGTAGATAAAATGGAGCATGTGCTCAATATAAAATCTGAGCAGGTGCTATAAAATGCTGTTATCTAAAAATTGTATTCATATCAAATGGAGTACCTACTTCAGAAAGCGGAGCTTTGACCATATGCTCTCTTTTGTTCATACCACCCAATACGAATTTCCTGTTTAAAAGTCAAGCAATTTATTTCATACTTAAATTTAACAAAAAATGAATCCATTTGGACACCATAAGCTTTTTATTACCAAAAGACGTAATTATGAAACCACCAATAACTTCAAAATAAATCTTTTTTTTTTTTTTTAAGAAATTTCAGCAAAGGCAGAAAAACACAAAGAATGTTTCAATTAGTTTTTTTGTCCTCAAATAGACAGTTGATGGACAATAAATGTTGATGTTGCATAGTTTTGTTCGCAACCGCAGCCAAAATACAAACAAAAATTAAAAAAAAAAAACAAGTACAGATACTTAACATACATTTAAAACAATTCAATCTTTTGTTGCATTTTTTTGTATTTTTTTTTTTTATTTTGAAACCCAAAAAGTATACCAAACCCGATATCTTTGCTTTGACTTCCAAAACTAATTAAAACCAAATGTATTATTCTCTCATTCATTCAGTCGAAAAAAATAAAAAAAAAAAAATATCCATAGCGAAGGACATTGCAGCAATTTATCTATTTGATTTTATTCTTGAGAAGAATCCTTGAATGTTATATAAAGAGAACAAGAAGAATAAGATACAAACTCTCAAGGAAACCTACTCTACTACTATCTACTATACTTGGAACGAAAAACAAAACACACACACACAATTGCAATAATATAAAGATATCTTCATCTTCGTCGTTGTCGTTGTCGTCTTTTGTTAAACAATGCAATTCTGGAAAAATATATATTAAAAAAAAAAAAAATTGCACAATTGCACAAAATCCTGCCTCATTAGAGAATAAGAAGAAACACGATACATAGAATTCGTTTCCCAATCGTTTTCTTTTTCTCTAAAAATGGAGGAGTAGCAAAAAAGTATATAATAAAATAAACCCGCACCCGAATACCATACTATACATTTAAGAACTCCACTTACCTCCATAAAAAGAATGCCATCACAATGAGGACAATTCCGAAACAACTGAATATAATTCCAACGAGCACAGCCAAATTGTAGTCATTATGCGATTGTCTCAGTAAGGGTTGAATTTTCTCACAATTTGGTTGCAACAGTATCTGAAATAAAAAAAATATAAAAATAAAATGAAATACAATTCAAATAAAGGATAATTACGACAATAATATAAAAATACAAATTATGTGCTTAATAAGTTTTGGGGTAAGCCACCAAGAGACCTATAGACAATGATGGGTAACTTAAAAAAAATGGTGGTTTCACCTTATGTTTATATGACTTTTTTTATTAAGCTTCACAATATTCGATGCAGTTTTTTTTTTTACTTTTTATAAACTCAATTTTTGATTAAGGATATTATCTTTATTTAGGTATAAGAGTGTGATTCACACTCAGACAAAAAAAAAGTGTGAGTGCTGGGACTCACGGTTAAGATGTGTAAACATCAACATTCGTCCGAATGCCTCATAGACCGAGAGCCTACATCAAATTTAGGGTGTGGATGATAGCAAACATTTTTTTTTTGGTATTTTTATATAGATCTTAACTTTTCATAAGCAAATTTGAAAATCGGTAATGATGCATGGAAAATGAAAGCGCAGTCCATGTACTATATGGTCTAAGCAGCCAACCAAATTTCAACCCGAACTGAACTCGACCTTTCGATTTCGTATATAAATACTCAACGTTTAGTTACTGAACGCACATATTGTTGAACGCACTCAATTTTCGTAAAGCTCAGAATCACGATCACGACCACGATCACGATTACAACGTTACGTTACGTTTTCTTTTCACCCTACCGCCAGTATAGATGTTTACACATCAAAAATTGGTGTTTTTGGAATTGCGAACAAAGTATGCTTCTGGTTGATGTTCTCTTAAACTCCAACATAGGAGAAATTGCATATAAAAATTAAAGAAAAAAACGTTATTTGTAGGCTATCAAATTCTCTTCAAGATTTATTAAGAAGAACTTGGACGGAATTTTAGCCTTTTTTGGAGCTTTATCACGTCGTCGGTCGTCCTTGGCAATGGTGATACAGAAATACTGTTAGAATCATATTTGTAGGAAATTTAGTTTTTGTGCGAAAAAGTATACCAAAAAGAAGGTATAGACAGAAGACAAAGAATTGCAGATTTTCGGTAGATTTTTTTCAAGATTTTTAATTGGGTGGAGGGGGCGTGTTTGTAGAAATTTGTTTTTTTTTTCGTCTACCAACCATACTAAGCAACATACCAAAAATTTAGAACCACCCGACTTTTTATAGGGTCGCTTTGTTGCCTCTTTTAACTGGACTATTTAGTATCTGTCACAATTTAATCTACAGTACCCCATATATGGGATATTCGAAATAAAAGTAAAGGTACCACCTACATGGTCATTAGTTGCTCGAACAAAGTTTAACCATTTTCAGAAATTTGGCAGCAATGGAACATTTAAAATCAATACCTAAATTTTTTTAAGATTATTAGAGATGTTTAAGCACTTGATTTGTGGGATATTCGGAAAAAAAAGTTTACTACTTTAAAGGTCCCGATCATCAGAAAAGGTAAACTCGTTTCAGTAATTGGTCATTTCTAGGTTTTTTTAATGAATTTTTTAAGTTAAATATTTTTTTTCCGAATATCCCACAAATAAGATGCTAACAATCTCACGATCCTTTGAAAATAGATTTAAAAATTCATTTAAAAAAACTGTGGCTGAACAATAACTGAAACTAGTTGACATTTTATGACAATCTGATCTTAAATGAGGATTAAGTGACCTTTTAGTTTATTTTCGAATATCCCATTAATTAAAAGCAAGAAATTCAATTAAAAAATAAGTTATGGCTGACCAATAACTGAAACTAGTTGACCTTTTATAAAAATCAGGTGGATTTTCAAATGGTATACTTTTTTTGCGAATATCCCACAAATGACATAATAAAAATCTTTAATGACCTTGACAAATTTTAAATATTGATTAAAAATTTTCTACGACTGACCAATTTTTGGCACAGTTTTTTTGCGAATATCCCACGTGTAAGGTGCTAAGATCCCGGAGTACAAAACTTAATTTTAGTTAGGTTTTGTACTCCAGGATCTTAGCACCTTTCTTTACTCAAAAAAATCGAATGTATCTGATTTGTGACTCAATCACAGAACTTGAATTAATTGAAAAGGACTTGAAAAAAATATTTGGAATTGTTATTATTTACTATTTGGAAAGTTGGAATATGTTATACAAGCCATATAATATTTTTAATCAATGTTTAAAAATGTTCAAGGTCATAAGAGATTTTTAACACCTCATTTATGGGATATTCGCAATAATAGTATAACACGGTCACTAGATCATAACAAAAGTTCAACTTGTTTCAGTAATTGTTCAGACCTAGGTTTTTTTAATTAGTTTTAAAAGTTATATATTTTTTTTCTGAATATCCCACAAATGAGGTGCTAACAATATCTATGTCCCTTGAAAATAACTTTAAGAAATCATTTAAAAAAAATCTATGGTTTAAAAATTTTTGAAAGTAGTTGATCTTTTATGAGGATTGTGAAATTTAAAGTTTAAATTTTTGTTCGAATATCCCACAAATCTGCATGAGAGAATATGTTTAAAAATTTAATTTAAAAAAAATATATGGATCACAAATTACTGAAACTAGTTGACCCTTTATGGCGATCTGGTGGCTTTTTAAAATGGATTTTTTTGCGAATATCCCACAAATGAGGTACTAAAAAATCTCTAGTAATTATGAAAACTATAACCATTTATTAAAAATTTTCTAGTACTGAAAAATATTTGAGACTTTTTTTTACCAGCTATTGCCTAAGACAGTATACTTCTTTTGCGGATATCCCATATATTAGGTATTAAGATTCCGGAGACTAGATTTT
Organism: Epistrophe grossulariae; assembly: GCA_929447395.1. Lineage (NCBI taxonomy): Eukaryota > Metazoa > Arthropoda > Insecta > Diptera > Syrphidae > Epistrophe > Epistrophe grossulariae. The sequence continues at coordinate 148,788,421 of OV839567.1, read as the reverse complement.
GGCAGTTTTTTTTTTTTTAATTTCTATCGGGTAGTAGGTAACTTTTGTGGGGAATTTTAATTTTTAAAGAGTTTTTGATAAGAGACATAATAGAGGCCAAAAAAGGCGTGTTACCATGAAAAATATCTTTCAGATGACATACTGTTTTTGCAATAATCCCAATACGTATACGTATTTTTTTGACAGACTTAAAAACTAATATAATCACAAAAAAAAAAATGTGGGTTACAACACTTTTGCACTCACAGCCTTATTTGAATTTGATTATTTTCTTCTGTTCAAATATTGTAACTACTTGAAAAAATGATTGAATACAGTCGTTTTATTTATTTTTGAAAATGTTTATATAACGACAGCTTCTTAATTAAACCTTATTCACTTTGCAATAAAGCCAATTTTAGGCAGTTGAATAAACTGAACAAAGATGACAAATTTTATGTAGAAGGTTTTTAAACTTTTTATCTACAACATTCGAAAACTTAACATTTGTAACAAAAACAAAAATTAAAGGAAGTACCTACACATTTCAAGGGTCTAAACACAGACTCAAAAGCAATTCACTATACATACAATGTTTGTAACTATTTATATTAATATTAAAATTAATATAATAAATTATTGAATTGTATGTAGCATAAAACTTCATCCTCTACAGAATCATTAAACTTTTCCAACAAATAATGTTCATATACTTTTTTTTTTTAATATACGAAAAAACTATGCAGAACTCTTTTGTTTAAAAAACGTTTATTTATGGGATATGTGTGTTGTACACCTATTATTCTTTTGTTTGAGTTGTTTTTTGTTTTGTTTTGTATATAAAAATAAAATAAATATTTTTTAATAGAAAGGACGTTAGTATAATTATTCATGTCATCCGGGCTTAGAGAAAAAAAAGAGCCCAACATTTTCAACTTTTCAAAAAAAAAAAAAATAAAAATTACAAACAGAAGATACAACTTTAAACAAAACAATTAAAAAAAAAAATACATGTATGTATGTGTCAGGTGTACATGAGTACGCTGAGGGAGAGTATTCATCTCTGCGATAAATATAAAGAATGAAATAATAAACTTGCTTCCACCCAGAAAACAACGCACAGAAAAAATCACGTATTCCATGGAATATTTGTCAAAAGCAGTACCTGTCGTCCTGGTGAGAATGTAAATTCATTATGGAAATCGCTTTTGTTAATTTTCCTTTGGTTTTTTATTAATTCTTTTTTCATAAGGACCCTACCGCCAAACCGGGTTGAACAAGGTGTATTTAAAAAAATCAACAAAAGAACTGTTCAGGAAAAAAAAAAGAATTGTTCAGGCAAACAAAAAAAATTATACAAAAAAAATTATACAAAAAAAATTAAAATAAAAGACAAAAGTTTAATATTAATGTGACCTCCAGGAAAATTCAAGCAAAATGAATGTTAAGTGTGGCGTGATTAATGCCTGGCCGATGATAATGCGTTCTTCTGGTTTTCTTTGGAAAAAAAAAAAATAAAATAAAAAAAATAAAAATAAAATAAAAAAAAAATGATGCCAAAAGCAAATGCATTAAGCATAACTATAAGGATGAGTTCAAAAGTCCTTTGGCAGTAAGTTAACCTTTGATTTATGGAAGACCTGGAAATTGTATGCAGTTTCCTTCCATATTTTTTTTTCTGTTTTTTCTTTTTTTTTGTATGAAAAACTTAACTACTTTGCTGCTTTGATTTTTGTTTTTAATTTTAATTTTATTTTTTAAGACGAGAAGCCATGATTTGTTGTTTGTATATCAATGTATAAGATGGAGGAGGTCTGAGAGGTATGTAGGTGGTAAAAGCAATTAGAAGAATTTTCCAAGAGATAAAAAAAAAAAAACAGATAGTGGAATTGTGGTTGTCAAGCATAAACGAAAGAAGGATTTTAAAAAGGAAAGGTATTTTTTTTTGTAAGAAAAGATTGACAAATACAAAAGTCAAACGACTTGTATTTTACTTTGAAAATTGAGAAACAAATACTAAAAACAAAAACTTTTAGAATATTTTTCTTTTTTAGAGTTTTGTATTGTGTTGCCATGGTTGACTTGGAATCAGAGATGTAGTTTTTTTCTAGCAAAAATATCTGGTTTTTTATTTGACGTGACTATGAGATACGATTGTGCAGGGATTTTGTGTTTTGTTTGAAGAAAAAACAGTACGCATCATAATGATGAGTTATTTAAAATAGTATATGCATTCAAAGGATATGACTTTATATAGGACTGGATAATTGTTAGAACTATTGAAGTATGTACTCACTCGTATATACACGACTGATTCACTTGAAATTCCTTGTCTCGTATCTTTTGCTTAGCTAGAGTCTTACATTTGAGAGATGAATTTAAGGAGGAATTTAAAAATCTACATGGAAAAATAATGTCGTTTTTACCAGGCCTGAGTATAGGTGTAACTTAGTCAAACTCTCTTGGGCCATTAGCCTCGAGAGACAAAGAAAAATATAAAAAATTGATTAAACTTGGTCTATATTTAATTGATTTATATTTTATTTATTTTTTCTTATCAATATAATTCGCATGTTACCCTGATTTGCTTTTTTTTCAATTATTTTCTTTAAATTTACTCCTCACAAATCCCGGTTACAATGATCGAAAGAGTGTACGAATTATTCGAACTTTGGAGGGCGCCATTTACCCGACCTGGAGCGTAATGCCGTTAAAAGGAAAACGATCACACGATATCGAATATACACATCTAAAGAGAAACTTAGAGCAGCTATTATTTAAAATCATATTTTAGCTCAAATTTCAAATGTTGTTAAATACCGACAAAAAAAAAAAAAAAATAATTTAATTGTACTGATTTAAATTTTAATCAAATAAAAAATAAGAGAATTGTCTCAAAAAAATTAATTTTTGCGATTTCCCCATCAGAACCCAAAATCCCGAAAATCCAAATTTCGAAAACCCAAAATCCAGAAAAAACCTAATTTAGAAAATCCAAAAATGAAGAATTTTTCATTTTATATACTTTTTGGGTTTTAGAAAAAAAAACAATTTTACATGTAAACTAGGTAGACAAGAAGATAAGTGTTCATGCCACGATTTTTTTACACATTATTTGAAGTATTGTTTTGTTAGGTTTCTTTTATTTAGTAATTTTTAGATTTAAGAATTATTTTTTTTTTAGTTTTATTTACGGGATTTTGACCTTTGAGGATTTTGGGTTTTGTTTCGATGGGTTGGCTACGTTTTCCCGCGGCACGTTTTCCCGCGTACGTTTTTCCGCAAAACGTTTTCCCGCAGAACGATATCCCGAATCACAGTTTCCCGTGTAACGTTTTCCCGTCGATTCCTACTTTTTTCAATACAAATCGACAGCGCATGAACAAAATTCATTTCAGTAGTAGTTTTCTTGTACAAAAGTCTTTTCTTGTGTTAAGGTGAGGTATGTATGGGGGGGCATGCTGCCCCCTGCAACCCCCCTGCTTGGCACACTATAGGATTTGGGGTAGGCGCGAGGTTAAGTGCATGAAAGGTTTCTTTTTATCATTTGGTAGTTTTTTTATGAAAACTACTAAAATGCCTTTTTAAGCGTATGAAATAAAAAAAAAAACGCTTAAAATTAAAAAAAAAATATTAAATATTTTAACAGATATAGAATATTTAATATAAATGCAAAATAGTATTAATTAGTATTGCCTATCCCGCCGCCAATCCAGTGGAAAATTATATAGCCAATCGTTCCGCGGGATATCGTGCTGCGGGATTGTAGCAAAAAAACTACCTTTCAAATCGGCGGGCAAACGTTACACGGGAAAACGATAGCGGGAAAACGTGGTGATCCCGTTTCGATATTTTGGGTTTTTGGATTTTCAGTTTTCAGGAAAATGGGGTTTTGGGTTTTCTTCTCTGTGAAAGTTTCGAGTAGTTTAACTTTTGCGTGGGCCTCCGAAACTTACACCATGACAAAATAAAAGATAGACGAACGATCTGAAAGAAATGATAATATGAAATTGAAGAAATCGATGAGCCAATTCCGCCTTCCCTCCATATAATTTAAAAGTACATAAAACCCTATGACTCAATTTGTTTTATTTTAATTCATTCGTTGATTTTAGTTTTTCAATCGATTCGATCAAAAGATTCTACTGATCGCCGAACCCACCCCATTGCTGAAATACTGACGGGTGGCAACACTATATGTCTTCTCAGTCTTATTAAGACACATTATAATATGTTAGTTTTTGGTTATGCTGGTTCTACGGAAATTACTCGCATCTTTATTTAAAAAATTTCTATACTTATTTTAAGGTAGAATATAACATCTTTATTTGTCGTTTATTCGATCCAGCATTAAAAAATATTCTAAAATCATGTGCCATATTTGTTTCAGTTTCGAATACCCCTATACCTTACCCCTCCCCATCAAAAACCACTACCGTAGATATTCTCGATCCTCTTTATCATGGAAAATGAAAAATTTTCGTACTGTTTCATTAATAAAACTGTAGCTGAAGAGTTTTTTTGTAATATGAACCCACTTCACATTTCTTCCTTCCCCCTCGCCAAAAGAAACACCATTTCCAACTGAAATTTTTATGGGATCTTGTCATTTTTCATACTAATAGTTGTTTAAAAGATTTGCTAAATTTATGTCTAATTTTCTTTGCGTTGCGGCAACGGATGCTCTGACGTTGATGGATGAAACGTTGCGTTGTTTTGACATCTTTAATTCGCACGATTTATAAAGTAAAATCGGAAAATACAAACTTCAAATTACTATAGGTTTACTACCTACCTATTTATTTGTCTGTTTTTACAAACATTCGCAGAATACGATTTTATCTTTAGTAAACTAAGTCAAATAAAGAGGCACATAAAACAACGAACGATTACAGAGCACAATGTATTCCAGTCATCGAACAAGCCTTTTATTGACAACTGATGTCAACGGAACTGCTACTTTTTGCGTTAGAACGCGTGTATTTAAAAGCCCTTCCACACTATCCCACTGAGAATTAATACATGCCAAGTTGAAAGTGGGAAAGAATTCCATGCTACGGCCAAATTTGTGGGAGAGAAATGACTTTTTTGATCACACACAACAGTTTAATTTAACCTCAATGAAAATGTAATGAAATGTGTGATAGAATAGAACCATTTCTAAAAATTCTCATGTACAGTCAAACTTCTTTATAACGAACTTCTTTATAACGTAATTCTCTCTATAGTGAATTTCATTTTGTTCCCCTTCCCCTTAAAAAATATCTCATTTGAATTAGGTTCTTTATAACGAAATTCTCTATAGCGAAATTCTCTTTATAAGGAAATTATTTTTTTGGTCCGAAAGCAAAGTTGTTTCTTTATAACGAAATCTCAATTTTCAAATTTGAAATAAAAGCCGACAGCCGAAAAGTTTCTTATTTTAAAAGGGAATTCCCCATTTAAGCAAGAATTTTCGAAATGTCAATTATTTTCAAATTTTAAATCAAAGCCTACTACGATTTTTGTTTCTAATTTTAAAAGGGAACTCCCCGTTTTGGGAAGAATTTTCTTAAAGGTTCCCCCACACCAACGCGAACTTTCGGTGGCGACGACGAAAACAATAATAACAACGTGTTGTTTTCATTGACAACCACGTGTTTTTATTGTTGTTTTCGTCACCGCCAACGAAAATTCGTGTTGGTGTGGGGGAACCTTAAATTGAAATTATTATGTATGTGCGGATTTATAAAAAGTGTGCATATGTAGTAGAACTTTTACGTCGAGTTTGAGAGAATAGGAAGATTTTTATAATAAAACAATAAATAAAACTCAATTGCAATCGAAAATTGATATGTTTTTAATAAAAAAATAAAAAGACACACATATCTTTAAAATGAGTTTTTTTTTACCATTTTTTTTAAATATACCTCTTGCAGTGTTAAAAAAATTACATTTTCTGTATATAATTATATAATTTTGTATATAACTTCTTTATAACGAAGCAATTTTTTGTTCCCTTGAAGGTTCGTTATAGAGAAGTTTGACTGTATTAACACATGTCATATAGTGTAGGCTGGAATATCATGCTGTGTAAGATGGGCTGTCATATTTTGTTTCCACACTATTATACATGATTTGTTTCCAACTTTTTTGACATGTGTTAATACTCAGTGGGAAGGGCTTTAATCGAGGTGTCAGTTATACATACTCGCGTCGACGCAACGATTTTCTGGGTCGGCACCTTAAGGGCCAGTTTTTTCACAGCTGATCATCTTTCATCAAGGATTATTGCACCTGGTAAATCATCAAATATGCAAGGTAATCAATTTTTTTTCCAAGGAATCGATAATTTAAGTTGTTTATCATGGAAATCGCTAATCAGCCGATTTTGGTTGATTAGCGCCATTTAGCTGTGAAAGTCATCGTACAAATTTAACCCATTGTGAACATATTGGCCCTAAGAAAGCTTGAGAATTCCACCACAAGAAAGACTGACGAAAGCAATGAACACGAAAGAAGATAGAGACAACATAAAATCGAATTACAGTGAAGCCATCAATATAGTTCTGCGATATTAGCATCTAAGTTCTTGTTTGATATCTTAAATCTATCCAATCTGAAACATTGAAGTTTGGTTAAGAAAATTTGTTCATCTGGGTGATCTGTTATCCTATGCGATACCTGTCCGTAATTAGAGATTTCACTGTCCTTATTATCAAAATAGTTCGTGGAGGTATAAAATTTTCAAATCCATTATAATTTTTGCCAAGTTTTTTTTTTATCAGAAATTGTTTGTTTATAAATTTCATCATTGAGATTTAGAACTATGTAAAATGTTAAATTTCAGCATCATTTAAGAAATCACTTGTAATTAATTTAATTAATTGTCAGTGACATTAAAAGTTTAGAAGAAGAAAAAAGGTTAAAGAAAATTAATGCTCAACAATTTAAAAATCATGTTTGCGCCTTATTCTCATTTATTGAACAAAATATCTATCCTACCAAATACTAAATAATAATTCGATATGGCTGACGCATAAAAAACATACAAACATTACCCCGAAAAAAATCATTCATTCCAAAACTATGTATATAAAATCTTCACACCTTGTAAAAAAAAAAATAAAAGTATTTTAATGACATCATAACGACGCAAAAAATATTTATTTATGAGGCGTAAAAAAACATGATTCGACTCAGTGTTTATATTTTTTTTTTTACAACGTTAAATATTTTTTTTTAAAGGCAGGAACACAATTTTATGGTTGCCGTTAATGAAATCAACCGTGAACTATGGGAATTCACTTTATGCGAACATTGCAATTCACATAACAACAATGTATGTATGAAGGTAGAGTTACTTTCCGTTTCATTGAGATATTTTTTTTTGATAATTACTTGGGTATTCAGGAAATTCGGTTACATACAAAAAATGAATGCCAAAAATGTATTTAAAAGTATTTAATGCTGACACGTAGCTTTAAGATATAAAATATAAAACAAATATTTTTAAACAAAAAATTCACAAAAAAAAAAAAAACAATATTGGGTTTGCTCAGGGACCTTAATAAAAATTCAGGATATCCTAGAAGTAAATATATTTGGTGTTGAAGGTTAAACAACATTACGCTTCGTATTGGACATTAGAGGAGGTCATTTTGTTTTCAGGTGACAAAATAGAAATAGTAAAACGAAAATACATAATACCAAATATCAGCACCACAAAAATCATATAGATAGAGTTCACATTGGACTTTCTTCCATGACTTTTTTGACGTCTCTGTATACTTATCTCATTGCCACTTCGTGGCACTCTTTCTCGGATGAAATGAGGGTGAGAAAAAGTACAGAGACGTCATGAAAAGACGGCGGAGCAGCAGCAATGTGAACACTGTCTTACGCTGAGTTCCAAACGTCAAACAAAAAGTATTGACGCGACATCAGTTTCGACATTTCGGAACGCATTTTATGCAGCTTAAAATGAAAGGTGGGTTTTAGTCACAGTACACATATTAAAGATAATATTATTAGCGTTTTCATTTTTGTTCAGTTCTGCGCATCTGTCAAAATCGAGGTGGTGGTGGTGGTAAAATGGTGGATCCAGTGCCCCTTTCCTTGTCTTATTTCAATTTTTTTTTTGTTGTTTCTAATAATGCGCCTTGAGTTCCTGTGGGCACTCGAATGGCAATTTTAAATTTTTTGACATTTTCAACTTTGGGAGCCTGCGCAATATATTACCTTATAATTGTACTGTGGGTTCCATATTTGTGTTACACTTTCAGTTCAAACGTCAAAATATCAAATGAAATCATCCAAACAAAACTGGATGTGTTTGCTGCATCTCTGACGTTTGGTATAATTTTGTGAACTCACCATTTTATCATATATACGCATCTGATCCGTTTTTGAACTTCACTTTCCATTGCACTATCTTACAAAATTGTGATTAAAAGAATTTTTCCAAAAAATTTTTTTTTTAATTTTAAAAATACATAATATGTATGTGTTTTGTAAATAAAAAAAAAATTCATTGTGAATTACAAATCACAATTTTTTTACAAATCTGATTTTGCGTTACAAAAAAAGTTTCAGTTGACGCGTTCAGAAAAATGAGATCTCAGAGATTTTTCTCACTCAAAAATTGAGCAAGCGAATCCAAGATTTCTTCTCCTCAGAGTTTTGACATCAAAGCTGAGACATTTTGGTGAGGAATCCTGTTCGGGTAGTTGAGATTGCTGAGATCTCCGAGATATTATTTTCCTGAACATGCCTAGTATAAATTACAAGTCAAAAATTTGTGAAATCCTTCACTTTTTAGGTTTGTTTTGCACATCACATTAAAAACCATAATAAATCGTGTGAAAATGTTTTGTTTTCTTATAAATTTAAAATGTTTTTTGCGTAGAAGGCACCGAAGTAGGGGACAGAAATATTTAGTTAAAAAATACACTTTCCGCGTAGAAATTATGATATTATGAGTAATACGTTTAATTTTAACGAAAGATTTCTACTGAATAATTGTAAGACAGTAGAAATAATAAATATTGTTGGACATTAAATAAGACCAAAAGGAGTTGCGAATTAACGCCAAGACAAGTGCTTCTAACTACCTTAGACTGGCTTAAAACCGTAGGGCAATATTAAATTGTTGAGTTGTTTTCTTTATACAATCAATCCTATACCATTGTTTCCACTTCAAGTTTTGCTAAACAACATCTCTTATGTAATTCCAATCTGTTTGCTTTATAAAGTCTTGAGATAATAATATGTTTGCGATGCTTTTGTCATTAATTTATTTTTAACTCGGAGAGGTTATCAGAAAATTTGCCAAATTAAATATCTCAGAAGTCAGATTCTTCGAGAACGTTGATAACAGATCACATTTCGAAGAAGAATAAATCGGATAAAGTTAACTGTATTAAATTATTTGCTATAACAAACTATCTTTTCGAGATGGTTTTCTGTGCTGGAATTAAAGGAATCTCTTTAAATCGTTTTTATATTGATGCTTATCAATGCTCTTTAAAATTGTGAATACAATTGTGTTTGTGTTGTAATTTGCAAATTGGAAACTAATAAAGAAAAACATGTGTTGCTATACAAAAAAAGATCTGCTTTTACTGAAATCAGTGACGCCCAATTTCTTCACAGAAGTACATACTAAGTCAGCCAGTAGTCAGTACCCAGTAGGATTATAAAAATCTTGCCATAACAATGAATTGTCACGAATTCTCGGACAAATACTGACCGGTTTTTATATAACGCAAAGAATATGTCAGTATTTGTTTTAAATTAGTGACAGGCAATTTAGTTTAGGCCAATTTTTCGCAGTAAAGAGTTTCGTAAATCGCGCACTCAACACTTGAAACAGAAAATACATAACAATTTGAATGAATTAAATGACTTTCAATTCAAAGCAGTTTCAAGTTGGAAAAACAATCGTGGAATATATTTTATGGAAAGTTGGAGGACATTAACATCATGCCACAAAGAGGAATCATTTTTTAAGAGTGTGAATGCTAAAACCCAACTTCTTTTTGCAATACACTGGCTTGAAAGTTGAGATTAGTATCAAGTAGTTGTGCAGGGTTTTTCATAAAAATGTCAACTCAACGTTGCGTAAGAAGTCTGTGCGATATGGTAGAACACACCTTAGGAGAAGAAATTCGCTGTTTACCACGCAATTGTTTTGCGAATTTTTCTAGAAATGTTCTAGAAAGAATCGACGCTCCTTCGTATCTGATGTGTTAACATTATAACGACAAGTTTCACGTGAACGCATTCATTCTATACAATTCAAATCCGCATATGAAATGTAGCGGATTTTTCATTTAATGGGTCGTCTGTCTGGTTGGTTGTTAGTAAAATGTAAGTAAAAACTAATTTATTATGATTAATTTACAATATTTGTTTGTAAATAATAGATTATTAACATTTTTAGGGGTAGAACGACAAACAAAGATCAATTTACGACTATAATTTCTGCAATGAATTTTTCTTTTCTTGAAATTGAATCATTTCGCTGCGGAGATGGAAGATACGATTCAAAAATCTCCAATACATACAGAAATGCTCTTTTATTTAACCGAAAGTTTTTGGTAAACCTATGATTTTGAAATAATTGGTTTATTATTATTTCAAATTTGAAAATAAATGAACTTACGTTTCGTCCGGCAGTTCCATAATGTTTTTTTTCGATTTTCTAACATTTCTCCGTAGCTTTCTGTTCGATGATTCTCTTATTCCTCTGTTTACAATTGGAAAAAAAAGTCCAATACTGTCCATTTCCAAATTTAATTACGAAGATGAATCAAATTAAAAATTAAAATCAAAACAATTTATCCAAGATTTTGACATGAACAGCTATTAACGTGAATGTCAAATTGGTTTGGGATAATGTAGTTCACCCGATGGATAGCAAAATGCAAAGGTAGTGTGAAAGGGAATCGAATGGGTGAATCGAATATACGATCCACGTGAATAGCAAAAAAGGGCTATTTGTCTGACAATATTGTCAGAAATGTCATTGTCAGACGATAATTGACAAAAAATCAAATTGTCAGACTTTTGGAAGAAATCTACCAACCGTATGAACGGACAATTTTTAATTGTCAATTATCAGCTAATTGTTAGCTATTGTCAAACCATTGACAATTCTGACAATATTGTAAAATCTGACAATCACCTGTACTTAGCTTCAGTTAAATGAACAGGATTCATATGCAAAATTTCTCAGCTTTGCTGTCAGAATTCTGAGAAAAAAAAATCTTGGATTCGCTTTTTCACTTTTTGAGTGAGAAAACTCTCTGAGATCTTATTTTTCTGAACGCACCAAATGATAAATTTGTCATTATCTGACAATGCAAAATTCGTCATTATCTGACAATGACAAAATTGTAATGAAAAATTTGTCTTTATACATTTAACTGACAAATTATGTCACCTGTCAATATTTTATGAACAGAAAAGTTTTCAGACAAGTACGAACAAAATTTTCAGCTGGTAATTTGAGATGAACTGGTGTCTTAATCTCGAGAGCTGTACCTGGCAAAAGTAATACATTTACACGTATTCAGCCACGATCCCCTTGAGCCATTCGGAACTATGACTGGGAACTCATATCATATGAATTCCTGCTTCCGTCTAGTCTCTCAGCAACCCTCCGATATTCAGTTTGCTCTTCTCAGAGGGATATGACATTGCTCTCACTTTCTCTTCTAAAGCTAGTGGTCGTATTTTATCTGCTTTTTGTTCTCGCTCTTATGTTGAACGAATAATTCACTTACCAGTTGTATAAGAACCGACTATTATTTCTGATTATTTTGACTAACTTTTACAGGTTAATGAAATAATAAAAAAAAAACAAAACACTGTAAAGTAACGTACACAATATCGGTTTTACCATTATGATTCTAGTCTTAAAACAATTCTGTAGGTACTTTTAAAAATTCAAAATTAAGGCCTGTACATTTCTACTCAATAAATATGCTGGATTGTCTATCATATTGACATTTTGTCATCTTCTAAAACAACGTTTGTCTAAATTGACGAGACGCAGTTTGTAATTTATGTCTTAAGACTGTTTGGTAGTTTCTTTATCCAGTGAAGTACACCTGAAGAGTCTTGCCATTGCATAACCTTGAAAGCAGATCAGCTGCTGTTAGTTCTAATCTTGGAATTATATGTAATCATCCCAACCTCTACTCAATCTCCTAATAGAATCTGTAGCTCCCTTGGTTTAAAATACTCAGAATCAGCATATATGTATGGAGGAAACATCAGTTGCCATTGGCCTTTTTCTGCTAGGAACCAAAACGGATCTCTAGTGTTTTCAAACGAAATCGAAGCATACCATGCATACCAATGTGACTTCGCATGTTATCGCAAATCGTCGGCTAAATACGTAAAGCTGCTAAGTCCACTTTTTGGAAAATTGAGATTTTGATGCCATTTTCTTAAGAAACACATTCTGCACAAAATGCCTCCATCACTTCTGTCCAATGTATCTTAATTGTTGCAGAATCCTAAAGAGAAAATCAGTTTTTATATGGAGCCTTATGTAATTTTTTTTTGTTTTTTTCGCTCTCCAGAAAATTAGGAAAAGTGGACTTAGCAGTTTTACGTATTTAGCCGACGAAATGGCATATACCAACTAACTTCCCAGATACTGTTTCTTTAGGTCTCTCATCAGCTTATCTACTACGACCAAGTTTAAGTGAGCACTTGTATCTAGGATTGCTCGAAATGGCGCCACATACTAAACCCTTCTGCTACTTACTTTGCCACAGCTGTAAGAATGAAATCTGTCTTCTAAAGAATTAATAGACTGTGTGTAATTTGTTTAATATATTTATTTTGGTGTAGATTCCTAAGGGTTGATTTCTAACTTCCGTGAACAGATCGATCTTGCGCTTTATTAGATCCAGTTTGTTTTGAAACGAAGAGTTGCTTTTTAGACTTTTCATTTTTGTTCTCTTGTTTGTACGAAATAATATACCTGTGGGAGTTATGTTGCCTATACGAACTGTATGGATTATGTTGTGTGTACGACTTGAAGGTATTATGTTTATCTTATTACCCTTACGACCTGTATGAATTGTAGTTATTTTATTACTTTTACGATCTATATAAATTGTATTAATTGTATTACCTCTACGACCTGTATTGGTTATATTGCTATATATACGACCTAATGCGAGTGCGAATAGGTTTCTTTTTTGTCCGAGGCTGTGCGAAGCTAGTCAATTTAGCTTTCCTTTAGACCAGAAGTGTCCAAAGGGCATACAAAGATGTTGTCTACGTGTTTCGCTTGTGCATCTGATGCATTGGACAAGGCTGCAGCAGCAGTAGCTCGCTTATCTATGAACCCGAGCATAGATGATAGTTTTGGTTGCTCTGAATCACGTTGCAGCTCCCACTGACGTGCAGTTTCTGGGTCGAATTTTTCGTTCAAAATATGGATCACGAAAAAATCCCAGTATTCTACTGGTAAACCCAATGCCTTAAGCTGTCTCAGCGTTTCATTGGTAGTGTTACCCATTCGCTGCAGCTCATCCGCTGTTGGCTGCTCTTGAAGAGCTGGAAGTTGAAGCAGCTGTCGCAGGTGGTCACGACCTATCAGATATTTCTTATCATATAAATCATTCAGGCGCCCCCAGGCCTCATTGTATTTTTCTGCAGTGATTTGCCATTCAACTAATTTTCTTGCTGCACTACCCACGAGCGATTTCTTTAAGTAAAAGAACTTTAAACCACGAGATACTTTCTCATTATCGTGAATGGCTGCCTTGAAACGGTCGTGAAAATCGATCCACTTCGTGTAGGTGCCATCAAATTCTCCCCAAGTGTTCTTTAAGTTATTTTGGTCGAATGGCATGTTCAACTGATCTTGAATTTGGGGATTGTCAGTGTCGGTAACTTCTGAGTTCTGTACTGGGGTGGATAGAGCCGGCATTTTCTTCTGCAAGGCTACATTTGCAATTATGATCTATATACATTCAAATAAACGATAAGATAGATTAAAACAAAACAAAAAACAAACTTAATCACTTATTGTTTGCCTGGTGCTTGAAATTTTGATTTTAATGCTTCATGCTGCTTCTTTCATTGCAAAAGGAAGTGTAGTGAAAAATGCAAGTACCTGTAGAGTATTTATGTATACTTGAGCTTTGCTGGCTTGGCGCCTAAACTTTATAACTTAAATACTTGCGTTTGACATTACAACAACAAAATAGAAGAAAAGATGATGTATGAACTTGATCTACAAAAATATGTGCGGCATACTTAACTAATTGATGAACGCATTCGGCATTGCAAATACTTAAATGTAAATAAATTTAATAAAATAACAAATTTAAGAAGTCTGTACAGCAAACGTAATTACGTGTTTGGTTACTACAAATAAATAATTATATATTGTGATGTAAATATCTTAATGGTCCTGTCAATAAAGCCATAAAAACAGCCCAATTACAGGAAATAATCGCCGGAAAGCTGGATTTTGGTGAATAGCCAAGTCAGAAACTGTCAAAAGTCCCCACCGATATGAGCGCCGCTTACAATTTTACCCCAAAATGGTTTTTCAGTAATAACTCTCAAATGGTAAGTGGTACAGAAGAAATGTCAAAGACTAATTTGTAGCTTAGAAAATTTCCTACATTACTTTCCTTTTTTTCATAAAAATAACCGTTTTCGAAATAAACCAATCGGAAGAGTTAAGGGTTTTACTTCTATATATTGAGGCGGTTTAGTTCAAAAACTGTAAATTTTGTGATAAAAGCATCAATTTTTTTGAATTGTTGGTAAATTATATGAACTTGAAAGATCTAAGGTCTTTTAATTGCAACCTGAAATGCACGGCACTAGTTAGGCTAAAACGCCTAACTATTAACTCTTCCGATTGGTTTATTTCGAAAACGGTTATTTTTATGAAAAGAAGTATGTTAATGTTTTTTGTACGAAATTTTCTTAGCTACAAATTAGTCCTTGACATTTTTTCTGTAGAACTTATCACTTGGAAGTTATTTCTGAAAAACATTTTGGGGGGCTTCAACCCCTGTTAAATTGTAAGCGGCGCTCATATCGATGGGGACTTTTGACAGTTTCTAAAGAACGCCATGAGGAGGCTATATAACAAAATCCAGCTTTCCGGCGATTTTTTCCGAGTCAAATGCTTTATTGACTGGACTATAGACTATTGTCGTGGATCTTACATTTTTTTTATTTATTTCGACACATTCCGCGTTGGTTTGGGTGAGATTCTCTATTTTAAAATAACTTCGAAATCTGAACATCCTTATTTGTAAAAATATTTTGACGTTTATTGGCTGCACACAATTCGACGGAGTGGCAGCCGGAACAACTCTAAAATATTAAATACTTACAAAATCAATGCAGAATGGAACACACCTGCAGGCAGAGCTGCAGACGGAGCTGCAGTCGGAACCGCAATGGTTTGCGAACTTTAAATTTTTGCTGTGCAGCAATTTTGACATTTCAAAATCGAACGACTCTTTGCTGCTTTACATAGGGGTTGAAATGAATTTCAAACTTTATTCAACTGAAACGTCAAATTGTAGCTCTCAATCATTTTGGTTTTGTGTTTTTTCGTGTGAAAATTTAAAATAAAATTTTGTGATTAAATAAAATTAAATAATGGACGAATTGGAAAAAATTATACAAATGGTTAGTGAAAGGGACAAACAATAAATCTGACACAAAAAATGACATCAAACGTCAAAAAGTTGTAGAGTACAATGCGGGCAGATAAAAAAAATGACGTATGAAATTTTTTGAAGGCAGTTGCTGCTGCGGCTCCGATTCCAATTGCAGCAGGGCATTATGTTCAGCCAGTTAACAAATAGCTTATTCAATTCACAGCTTTTTGACAAATTAATTAAAAGGGCTTTTGTGTAAACTTACTGAACTTTAAGAAATAGAGAAAACGATAAGACCGGAGAGGAAAAATATATTAAAAACAAAAAAACGACATAACCTCGAAAATATTTGTTATCCACAGTGAAACACACACTTTAGATAAGTATAACTTATTGAGCAGGAAAATCCCTTTTGCTTAAAGGTATAACAGTTTAGAATATGGATTGCACAATGCAGCTCGTCAAGTGAGGCAGACGTATGGAGCTGAGTTCTCTTTCCGTCAATTGATTAAATGACTAATTAAGGTAATTTATTTTTTGAATTTGCCCAAAACATCGAAGTAAAAATTTATACAAAACATTTTTCTCGGTTACAGTATGTGAAACTTTTTCTTCGTATACAGATATTTGACTCCACTCAAGATGTTTATCATTTTAATCTACATATTTATTAAAGTTAAAGTCGGTGGTCTGCTTAGAATAATTCCTCAAAATATATAACTTTTCTTTCTGGTCTACATAATATATAAAAAAAAATATATATATAATCTGTAAGGAGCTTATATAGCTACCTACTTTAAAACCACTTAACAATACGGGTAGCTTGAAAAATAATTTGCAACATAAACCAACTTAAGGAAACAACTTAATTTCCTTTTAACAAAAAAAATATTTGCTTCTTTGAAAAATATCTTGATGACTTTTTCATTACAACAAAACTTTAGATTTTTTTTTTTTCAAGACCTATGTACATTTTTTTAAATTTTACCTTCTTTGGTTCGGAATACCGTCCATGAACTATCTTCTTGGGATTTATAACACTGTAAGTTGCAGCTGCTACTTTGACCTCGTAAATTGAATTCGTTGTCAAATTTTGCAAAACCATCTGAAAGAAAAAAAAAGAGAAGACGAAAAAATTCACATAATTAGATTCAAAGTATTTCGTATATAGGAAGAGTAGTACTAAATGTAGACAATTTTAAAATAAATGCTTCATAAACTTAAAGGAATTTTTTCTTCTCATTGAACGAACAAAGCTCAAGACCATTAATTTTGTTAACAAAAAAAAAAAATAATATTAAAATAAAGTTTAAACCATCGTGTATCTATATAGTACATGCCATTCACATTTTTTTGTTACCCTCTATAAGCCACTTAGGGCTTAAAAGTCAGCCAGAGGCATCTCACTTTCATTGAAAATATACCAGTATACCAGCAACAGCCGTTCTCCTTATCCATTCGACCCAGACCCACCGGATATAATGAAGAAAACTGTGTATAATTCCCGCTCCGAGGTCGTAGGTTATTCTTCTTAACAAGAAAAATAAAAAAAAACGAAGAGAAAATGAGCCAAACCCAAGGGGAAATGACTAGTATAGAACACAAGATCATAGAGAAATGTGAAACAAAGTCTTAAAAAAGAATCAACAGAGCAGCACATGTTACAGAGGGTGTTCTTGGTGTCAAGCGATTTTTGTTTTCATGTTTATCATCTTGGACATACCAAGTCAAATGTTAAATCGGATTCTTTATAGGCTTTTCACACCAAACCCAAAACCGGGCTTTTCACACCAAACCCAAAACCGGGTTTTCGGCAAAAAGTTTTCAAAAACTCGAAAAGCGTTCACACTGCACATTTACAAGTTTTCGTTTGACATTTCACAAACACCAACTCATCTCCTGAAAAAAAAAACAATAACAAAACATCCCATTTACATAACACACTCACAATTTCCTTTGTCAGCAGAATTCAGCAGTTTTTTTTTTACATTTTATTGAGGGCTGGATGTTTCAAAAGGTTTGTTTGTTTAGTTCAACTTTGAATTTCAACTAGTTTTCGAGAGGTTTTATATAAAACTTGTGGTTTACAAAAACTTGTGGTTTATCAAAAATGTATGGTAAAACTTGAGTTTTCGATCAGGTTTTCCGCCAAAACCGATAATTTCCCGAAAACCGCGTTTTGGGCTTGGTGTGAAAAGGCTATTAAACATCAAGATGACTAAAGGAGGACTGTTCACATGAGAGCGACCAACGACCGACGAATAAAAGAACAAATGAGATTTAAAACATTTAATAAGTCTAAATTCTTTACAAAACCTAAACAAAATGGTATGAAAACTTATCTAAATTAATATTGAGATACTAAAATTTGCGTTTTATTTACTATCATAAGAGAAATTTGATAAAATAAGTTGGTCTTCGCAAACAGATTGCAATTCGTGACGACCAATTTATTTTCTCAAATTTTTCTTATTTTAGTATCTTAACATTAATTTAAATAAGTTTTCTACCATTTTGTTTAGTTTTTGTGAAGAATATAGGCTTATTAAATGTTTTAAATCCCATTTGTTCTTTAATTCGTCGGTCGTTGGTCGCTCTCATGTGAACAGTCCTTTAAAACCGTTTCAAGCTATTTAATGATAATTTTTTTATAAGACATTTCTGAAACACCCTCTAAATGAACAAAAAAAAAATACAAATTGAAGCCATTTGTTGCTGGGTGTTGTTATTGTTGTGTATCGTAAAATTATGTCCATACTTTTGTTCATCCTGCGGCCGGTAATGGAATGGGATGGTATATCCTAGTGATTTTTTTTCTTTGAAACGATACACTTTCATTTGAGTTTTTTTTTCTTTCCAGGCTTTTTTTGTTAAATGGAATTTATATGTTTCAGTGGAGTCATTTTTAATGATTTTAGTTGAAGCAGAAGTTCTAAAGAGTGTCGAAGTTTAAAAAACAATTCCTGCGATTTTCTTGTGAAGGATGACAAAATACTGGCAACTGGTATAGTGGACTGTAGAGTAGGTACATAATTTCCGTGACTAGAGTTTCCAAGAATAAATGTGAAGAGAGTAAGAAAAAAAAAATACCAGACAGAACAAATTATTGCACTTCAAGTACATTGGCATTGAAAAAAAGGCTTATGCCAGACTAACAGGCTAAACACAATGCGACGGAGACGCAGCCGGAGTCGGAGCTGGAACATCTGTCAAAATATTAAATGCTTACAAAATCAATGCTACGAGCAGAATGGAACGCAACTACAGCCGGAGCTTGCAGTCAAAGCCGCAATGGTTCGCGAACTTTTAACTTTTCATGTGCAGCACTTTTGACGTTTCAATTTATATGAAGAAAAAACAAGCGGAAAAAAAATATTAGAGCCTTTATTGCTTATTTGTGTGGTGAAAAAAAATTATTAATTAAAAGAAAAATATTGGAAATCAAAAAAGTGAATAATTAACTCGTGGTTGTTTTTTTAAAATATACAAACAGCTCATTGTGGGCAGATAAAAAAAAAACGACGTACGACATTTGTTGAAAGCAGTTGCAGCTGCGGCTCTGATACCAATTCCAGCTGGGCATTGTGTTCAGCCCGTAAATCTGACAGAAAAGAGTTATAAGCAAATTTTTACAATAATTTTATCTTTTTAGTAACTTTCAGAAAGAAAGGTAATAGTTTCTTTGAAGGTGCACATGAATTTCAAACTTTTAGGCCGTGTCCGAGTTGCGTTAAAATGTTGGTTAAAGCTTGACGTTTGGTTAAATTTTGACACTAGCGTGGTGAATAAAATGAGTTAAAAATTACCCAGCTCCAGAGCAGGTTAAAATTTGACACTTGTGGTTAAATTTTGAAGTTTCTCAAGAAAGAGAGAAAATTGAATTTGAAATTATTTTTATTATGTGCATGTATACACATACCTCGCGTAGTCGTTGCTGTGTTATTGCAGTCCTCGTAATAATAAGCTGATATTTTAAAAAATATAAAAGAATTAATATAAAATACTTCCTCAAATATTTATTCATCTTGCAAAATTAATGCCAATTGGTTGTTTTGTTTTTTTTTTTTGTTTAGTTTGTTAACAGCTGTGGACTAGTGTTCGCAGACTGCATAATCAAGCAATACACAATAGGAATTTTTACGTAATGTTTGGAAAACCTTTGAAAGTAAATCAAATTAAGAAATTTGTACTTTATTCGCGTCGAATTTTTAATTTTGATACATTTCAAGCTGGATTTTGTATAAAATATTTATTTTCTGGAATAATAAAACACATTTGTGGTTAGGGAAATTTCTGTAATCTTGCGGGAATTTTAACTAAAAATCCTATTTAACCCATCCTATTTTAATCCAGTTCGGACAGCAAAAATAAAAAAATTATCCCATTTTAACCAAACGTCAAAATTTAACAGTGGTAGAAAATTTTAACGCAATTCGGACACGGCCTTAATACGGTATACTTTTCGACAGCATTTACTGTTTGAAAGTTCTAAGCAGAAAGCCTATATTTTCGACATTTCAACATTTTTTAATAGGAATTTTTTGTAATTAATCACTCGTATGGAAAAAAAGTGTCAAAACCTTTTTAAATAAAATATTTTGAATCCTTCAAACAAAGCATCAAAGGGCACGATAGTGCCCAGCTAAGTTGTGACACAACACCCTTTTTTACAGGAACTAACTCAGGCGATTTTCGATCCCCTCTAACTTCAATACCAATCAAGTCAGAATCTTCAAATTTGTAAATTGCCAAGCACATACGTCTCACCAAATTTCAACTCATTAAAATAAGTGGTCCTTGAGATATAGGACTTTAAAAATCGTTTAAACTTCGCCCACTGACTGACAGATCATCAAAATTATAGAGCACTTCCCTTGACAGCAGAATTTTGTCATTTCTCATTACAGCGGTAAGTCTTGTGGTGGATACAAAAGAAAAATTCGAAAATTTAAGATTTTCTATTCAGGGGGCGTTGGAGCACTTCTGATTACTGTAGAATGATGAAACTTGATAAAGTGTAAATCAGCCGTGAAAAGTAGTGAAATCAAATTGGGAATTGTTTCAATATAACTCTGCATAAATATCGGTTCTCATTTAGATCTTCAACATCATCATTTTATTGTGAAATCAGGTGTCCCGCAAGGCAGCCATGTGGGACCTATTATTTTAAATTAAAATCATTTACGTATGCGGATAACATGAACAATTTTCGAGAAATTTCGTCAACTGATGATGCTTTACTCTTGAAGAATGGTTTGGACAATTTTACGGTTTGGTGACAAAAGAACAATTTAGAACTTAATTTTGGCAAATGCTAAGCATTCACTTCACATATTTCTGCAAACGTTCCTCCACATCACCGTCTATACTACCGTTTGCAGCTCACTAGCTTACAATCTTTAGAACAACGTCGTGAAATAGCTGAAGTTATTTTTGTTTGTCAAATACTGGCTGGTGTAACTGATTCTCCTGCCCTCCTCCAGGCAATGAGTTTTAACATCAACTCACATTCCCTCAGATCAGTACCTCTTTTCCATCAACCTCCTTACAGAACTGACTATGGCAGAAATGTTTCCATCAATAGAATACCCTCAGGGTACTAAATTTAAATTCTAACATTTTTGATTATCGTCACAGCAAAATTAAATAAAGAAATTTTGAATATGTTTCTTCATCAAACTAAATAAAATCAAAACTTAAATTGCTTGCATTCTACACAGAAACTGAACTGCTACTCCATAAAATTAAACAAATTCGAAAAAGAAAAAAATACTGATTTTATTTTATTAACATCTAATAATTTAAATAGATTTGGCAAAAGACAATTTTAGTAAAATTTCTGTTGCTGATTTTTGTATTAATTTTAAATTACGACTGTGGCGCTTGTTTAGCGCATAAAGTAATTGTTATTTTACATTTCAAATACCTTGAGCAACCTCAAAAAAACAAAAAAAAAAAATTAAAAACTCTTTAAGCTTCTATAACTTTCAATCAGCTTATATGAGTAAATGCAAACAACTTTGTTGTACATTTAATTTTCTGTTCTTAAAACAAAGGGCCTGAGACAGACTTTATTTATTTTGATTTCCATTTATTTAAGTTGATTTTTTTTAGCTTAATAGGCTGGATAGACTTGAAGAGTATGAGTAATGGAATTTATTTTTTTAAAGAAATTTTTTCATTTGTATTCAAAAACAAAAAAAGATGCTGAATATTTTGTTTGTATATTCAAGTTTTTGTTTTAATTTAAAAAATTGTATAATTAAATGGAAGAAAATGGCCTGCGCTTCGATGAATATCTCCAATTGCAATCAAAATTTGAAGTATAGACACACTCGAATGAGATTGTTGATATTTAATCGACTTTGTATATTGAGTATATTAGTACATCGAATATCGTCTTTTATTTTGAGTCCCGACATCAGAATTTTATGTCAAAGAACATTTAACTTTATTTTATTATTGGCAACGACAACGACGACGACGATGAATGGTGCGATGCTTCGTTGCCAACTTGGATTATTCAATTCCGATACAGACACTCTGGATCACTTGTTTTAAGACAGATAGGACTATTTATAAATTTGTTTCAATTTGTTTCTGTTGTTTTTGTGTTAAAAAACTTTATTTTAGACGGACTTTTATCTCTGATGCACCAACCAAAGGACATAAGGAGTATTATATTGGCGCCCAACGTGGGCACAATTTGGCACCAACTAATTGCGCCATCTTCTAAGAGAAGTGCAAATCGTTTCATCTAATCGTCGTATATATTTATTGTAGCTTTAAAAATGCTTCTATAATTTCACGATCCCATTCGCCCTTGGATCTGGCACGACAGTAGCTGAAACTACCTTCGGTGGCAATCTACCACTTGTAAAGCTTCACTTACTTAGATCAGATTCGGTAAACTGTCATATTTATTATTTTATCTTTGAGGTTCTGATTTCTATGTTACTTGTCCTTTTTTTTGTCCGTTAGTGAAGTTATTTGACAATTTTTGAGTTGATTCTGGCTCCGCGTTGGGCGCCAATTTAGCATGTTTTAGTCGGTAGGGCTGAGATATTATTGCTTTTACACTGTTGTACATCTCTGTTCAATACATAAAGGAAAAAATGTTATCTATTACAGCGCTTCTCTTTTTTGTTAACAAAAAATGAGTAAATAATTCAGATAGTTGTACTGACTGCGTTTGCACTTCGAGGAAAAAGGTAAGTTTGTTCGGGTATTGATAATATATGAACACAATTCCTTCGATGAAGTCAAAATTTTATTTTATCATGAAAGCAAATGCAATGTGAATATAGAATAAAATAAGAAAAAAATATAAAATATAAAACAGACATAAGCTAGTGACATGGGATGTGTATGTACTACAAAATTGCCATCTGTGATGCTATATGCAGAACATAAAATATCACAAACGATATAGAAAGCATCATTTGATGTTTTTTTATGCATTTTCTAGGAGGTGTAGGGCTCCTATTGTCTATTTTGTGAAGTTTTAGTTGGCGTTTGTTGGTGTTTTTATTAAAATATCTACACATATACACACTACTTGAAACGAGGCACATCGCAATCTAACTATAATAACAACGAGGACATTCAATGATCCTCGAATTCCATTCACATATGTATATACACACAACCAGGTACTACATATATAAATTCTATGTCTATTGTCCTGACATTTGTCTTTTATTTCATACACAAACAGGTGTAGGGTTTAAGGGGGCGAGCGTCAGGGAGAGTTCTCTAAAAAAGAAAAAAAGATTTATTGACATATTGCAGTTGTTTAATTTTATGTTCCTCGAATTGGTTCTGGCAAAACAAAACATAACAACAACAAAAAAATAAAACTTAAAACAACCAAAACCAAAAAAAAAAAAGAAATTACATACACATATATTTTTAGTTTGCGTGTGTCTGTATTTTTTTTTTGTTCGTCTAAAAATATACAACATGAGCAATATATTGTCAAAAAAAAAAAAATAATACAAATATGAAGGATTTATTGTTTACATCGGAAAATTGTATTCTTGCAGATGAAAATGCAATTTTGATAAAATATATTTTGCGGTAACCTAATTGGCAGATAGAAATTCATTTCGACAAGGAAGGATATGCATTTTGGCTTGAAGTCAGGAAATTGAAATAGAATTATTTTTATATTTTTTTTTTGCATATTCTTCATTTGAGACTATAATTTATTTTATTTTTTTTTTTTGTAATGATAAAGGAGAACGCGAAGTCATGAGAATAAGGATTTGTGGTTTGTGAATTTGTTATTGATGATATTTTTCAGGACAGTTGATATTTGTAAGTAGATTTGTATGATAAGTTGAAAAAATATTTCCCAAACGGAACTGGACATCATGTCAGTCGGATCAAGGTTAGAAAGGCAGAACCTAAGGCAGTATCGATAAAACGAAAATAGCCAGTTGTATTCCTCCCCTAAAGAAATTCCACCGTATATTGAAAGGATGATGTGGAAAAATCTCACTTGCCAAATTTGGCTTACATACAAAGTTCTTTAAGATGTCATGTCGAAAATATTGGTTATTCGCTTGTAACTTTTAAACGGTAAAAGCTGAAGAAAAGTACTTAATGCATAGTTTGAAGATCATGCGATTTTCTATAGAGTAGAATTTAAAAATTAAAAAAAAATAAAGGACTAAAAATGACGAAAATGTCGGTTTTTCACGCATAGGGTATATTAGGGTATTCGAAAATGTGTTCATTCTAAATTTCTACATTACGTCATCCCCTTAAAAAAAACATTAAATATTCTTTAGTAAAATCGATCATTTCAAAGATATCATTAGGTATTTAAAAAATTGGTAAAACATCAAAAATACTGGTTTTTCAATCTTTACTCTTAAATGATGCATTTATCGAGAAAACAAAATTATGTATGCTCATTTTATAGATTATAACTTATAAGAGTTTTTTAAAAAAAATATTTTGACGATTTTCTTCATACAAGCGGTCATTAACAAGATATTTTTTCTTTAAACAGAAGTTCGGAAAATA
Source organism: Epistrophe grossulariae (assembly GCA_929447395.1). NCBI lineage: Eukaryota > Metazoa > Arthropoda > Insecta > Diptera > Syrphidae > Epistrophe > Epistrophe grossulariae. Next base: position 148,763,771 of record OV839567.1, on the reverse strand, counting down.
TAGGTTTTTCATATACAACTCTTAACGGGTGATTTTATCGAATTTTGTGTACAAATTTTTATATAATTTGACCCTATATAAAAAAGCATTAATATGTCAAGTAGTATAGCTACATATAAATTGAAAAAAATTGTTTAGTCAAAAATACTTTACTCCCAAATGTCGAAGTTTCCAAAAATGTTGTATAGTGACGTTTTAAATCATAATATTAACTACAATCACACAAGAAATATAATAACGGGTGATTTTTTAAGAGGTTTAGAACTTTTTTTTAAAAAAAAACACAAAAAATTCGAAAAAATGAATGAAATATTTATTTGAATCGATAGTTTGAACCTTGCAATTTAATGTTTAAAGATAATTTCATGCAAATGTTGACCGCGGCTGCGTCTCAGGTAGCCCATCCGCTGAGTCCAATTTTGGCATACTCTTTCACACATATCGGCCGGTATCTCACGAATGAATGCATGGATGTTGGCTTCCAGTGCGTCAATCGAAGCGGGCTTGTCCCTATAGACATTAGCCTTGACATACCCCCACAAAAAATAGTCTAATGGTGTCAAATCGCACGATCTAGGCGGCCAATTGACCGGCCCGAAACGTGAAATTAACTGTTCACCAAACTCGCCTCGCAATTGCGCCATTGTTTCGCGTGCTGTGTGGCATGTGGCACCGTCTTGTTGAAACCACATATCATGCAAGTCAAGAACTTCCATTTCGGGCAAAAAAAAGTTTGTTATCATCGCTCGGTAGCGCTCACCATTGACAGTAACGCTGCGATTCGCATCATCTTTAAAGAAATATGGCCCAATAATGCCGCCGGCCCATAAACCGCACCAAACAGTGGCTTTTTCGGGATGCATTGGTAGCTGTTGCAATGCTTCTGGCTGATCTTCACTCCAAATGCGGCAGTTGTGCTTATTTACGTACCCATTCAACCAAAAATGAGCCTCATCGCTGAACACAATTTTTCGATAAAAAAGCGGATTCGAACCGAGCACGAATTTTGATAGTAAAATTCAATAATTTGCAAGCGTTGTTCATTTGTAAGACGATCCATGGTTAAATTGCAAACCAAACTGAAGCTGTTTGACAGTGACACAAGGTACTAAACACACGTCAGCTGTCAAAACCAGTGTTGCCAAAACCAAACCAGCTAAAAAATCACCCGTTATTACTCTTTTCCACACGACGAATCATTTAGAAGATACAGTAGAATTTCGGAATGATGAACGTTTCTATAAGATGAATAGCTCGGAAAGATGAACGAAATATTTTCACACTTCAGTTTTCAAAAAGATGAACGCATTGAAATTTTGTACTCAAAAAGATGAACGCTTTATTCACAAATTAACTTTTTACTTTTTCCTTGCCTTTAGGTCTTCGTATTATATTTATGTGACATTATTTAGTTCTGTAAACGGTACTTTAGGGCTTGTTTTATCTTGTTATGTAAATAATATTTAATGTTTTTATTTATATTTTCATCTTTTTCCTCAATCAAATGTTGATGCTCGAAAAGATGAACAGTTTGAAAAAATTAACGGGTCCATCTTTTCAATTGTATTGTATTTAAAAATGGTCAAATTTAATGTAAAAACCCGATATTTTCGAAATTTGAACTTCAATAACTTTTATACAAGTCAGATTTGGCAATGGACTTTTCAAACAGTATTTGTTATACCAAAGTTAAGATGAATGCGGTTAAAAATCTTCGCTTTCCACAGAAATTATTGTGAATATTCTGTCTTGGAAATTTATTTTGTAATACCTACAGATATTTCTTTTTAAGAATGAGTTTTTTTGTTAATAATCTTTATTCGTTATTTTTAAGAATGAATAATATGGTTTTTCCGTCGGATTCTGTCGAAGCACAATCTGTAGGTAAAATTTTGGCGCAATTTTTTTAAGTATTCGAGACCATATAGGTAGTTAAAAAAAAAAACCTGTTGAATTTAAGATTTCACTTGAAATATACATCGCTTTATCATCATACAACAAAGGCTTTACAATAAACCGCTAAACAAATAATCGTGCGCCGTCAAAGTATAAAATCTTGGTGTGCAATTTTCTCAGTAAATTAATTTTTTCATGTGATATATAGATGGTAGCACCACTCGAATGCATATTAACTTTAACCATACAATTTTGACACATACGAGTATATTATATATAGCGCAGGAAAAATGTTGAACAAATTCAATCTGCGGACAAAATTCAAGTGAAGATTTTTAAACGCAACTGTTTTGATTTCGGACTATTTGACCCTAAGAAAGCAGTAACATATTCTTGATAGAACCTATTTATTTGAAGATTTCATTATTTAAAACAAAATCAATAGTTCGGGTTATAGAACTAAGTGCCGTTGCTGTCTACATATTAATATAAAACATCCCAACCGGAGTCATCATTCAAAATGCAAAGGACTTCATTCATATCCGTTGAAGTTTTGCCGAGATATTTCACACGAAATTCTCTCTAAATGGGACATTTGTAATTAATTGATAAACATATTCTTTTTCCTTTAGATTACGAAAATCACAATAGATCAATTTAATTATTTCACCTCTTATTTTAAGAGGAAATGTGTTGAGAAACTAGTAGTCTTATTTATAAAAGTTGTCTAACTTTGGACAACTGTCCAACTTTGGAAAATGTGTTAAAAACCTTGTTTATTGTTGTTTTATAGCTGCCTTACTAAGACACAAGAGTAGATTATCCTAACCGTGAATAATATGATATTTATTTTTAATAAATAAAGCATATTTCCACCAATTTGAAAATAGTTAGACAGTGTCTAACTAGACAAAAGTTTTATAAATACGACTGTAGGTGTTTTCTTGAAGATTTAAATTGAACTGATTATAAATCATCCTATGTTGTGACTATTGCACTTCCATCATGCATCCATCATGTGTAGAGCGGGTCAATCCTTCCAGTTTTTCCATATAAAATGCTTCTCAAGCCATATTAGCTGCTAGCTCTTCCCATTTTTCAACAAGATTTCTTGTTGACGAAATGACACTCTTTAGCACTAGTTTAGGTAGCCTTCCCTTTCCCATCACCCACACTTTCAGTTTCACTGGAGTGATTTTAAGAATGGCAGATTTTCAAAGTTTAATCTAATCCGTTGTAGTAATTTTCGAGAAAATTACAAATTAATGCATGAACTAAAAAAATAATTCAAATTTCTCTTTAAGAGCATTTAAGTTAAAGGCTCTAAAAGAGAAATTTGAATTATTTTTTAGCTCATATATTAATTCCCAGCCTATGCCGCCTAAAAACAGAAATGTTTTTCACGAGTTACAGCCAGTGCCTCTTGCGAGTAATTGACAAATCCTCCAAGAGTATCTTCTTGTCATGAAAAAGTGTTTCTCACTTTAGCCGTTCGGATTCGGAACGAAGCAAATTGGAGGTCCCCTCCATTCCTGCCAATATAACACGCACAGAGAAATGATTGAGAGTTGTCGCGAGTTATATGTATAAACAAACATACATAGTTTTAGAATATTTTATTTATCAATATGCGTTCGTGGGAACAGACACTACGTCAGCATTTTATGCTGCCGATGTATATTTCCACATCATGATCGACAACAAAAGTATCCACCAATTATTCATTTTTATATTTTTCAATAAACAGTTGTATTAAAACAGTCTATTCGTTTCAATCATTATACTCCCTATAATTCGCGCCACCCAATTTAATTTAATTTCTTCATACACTTTCTACATTAATTTCTGATTTTCTCGAAAATTACTGCAACGGATGCTCTGAAGAAGATCGGTCAATCTTCAAAGTTTTAAGTCGAATTACAATGGTCGCAAAGGCCAATGAACGGAAGCCAGACGGTATGATGAAAACCACTTCCTTAGACTTATCATCGTCTAATGTTTGAATTTGATTTAAAAACTCCGATTTTTTTTTTAATAAAACCATAACTTTGCAACTAAAAACGGTATCAACGGGTGATAAAAGAGGAATTTTGAGACGTGATTCCTATGTTCTTGTGACTCAATGGCAAATATCAAGTGAGTTTGTCGAGAGTAAGAAAAGTAGCTAAACTTAAAAAAAAACACAGCGGACATGTATGCGGTTGGAATTTTATAATAGTTTTTTATGATTAAGGTGACGTTTTGTATTGTATTTTAAAAAAAATTTTTTGAACATGGCTTATGTTTGTCAACTTAGTTATGCGAATTGTATTTTCAAAAATTCTCTATACTTTACCATCTCAGCAACAATTGTTTTTAATTTAAAGTTTGAAAATCTGGACTAATTTTAGACGCAAAAGTTTTTGTACAAAATTTGGTCAATATTGGTCAATAATTATTCTGATGTTATACTTTTCTACAATTCTCAAACGACATTGCCAGAATGAAATTTAAGTAAATCTTTGACCTATTCACAATATTAAGTTTGATAACGTCATGGCTCGATGACAAATATTGTTAAACACTGTTCGATATAAAGATTGGTCCTCTTAGTTATTTTTTTTTTAAAGTGCTATTAATTATAATCTTATAAAAAATTGTTTAAAAGAAAAAGAAAATTCAGAACTCACCGCAGTTTCCAATTCCTTGTCGGAGGCATTTATTCTAATATCACGATGTGTTTCCTGTCCAATTCTACGCAATTTAATTATATAAAAATCAATTGAATTAAAGAATTCCAATGGACGCCTCCATCGAATTGTAATCGAATCCTGTGAATGGCATGTTATATTCACAACAATCGGTGCACTAGGACCACTGACATCAGTTCGTTGACGAATGGGTTCAGTTGATTCGCCTTCATGTGCAATTGTGTATGCCTTAACATTGATTCTATATTCGGTGAATGGTTCTGAAAAAAATAATTTATAAAGTTTAAATTTCAAGCAATCATATTAACCAAATAATAATAAATAATATTACAATAATGACTACCTATACATATACACATGTAAGTATATAAAATTTAATAGCAGCCTAAGGGGTGTATTTTTTTGTCGTGTTTCTAATTAATACGATCACAGTTCGGCCATCATTAAAAGCAATATTAATGGTAGGTCGACTTCTCATTTTTGATGAGTCTGACACACACACACACACACACACACATTGACCACAATGTCCGGCAGTGTTTTTTCTCCTATGATGCTTTTATAGTGATGGGGGGGAGAGGAGCAAAATACCATCAGTTGGGTATTTATTATTACATTGGAAGAAGATACCACCGCCCCGCTGCAGCGCCCTCTTTTGTGCTTAATGTGCATCGCTACAAGCAACGTTAAACGGAGAATAATAAATGGACTCAACTCGCACTATATACAACTTACAGTACTCATGCAGAATTATTTTTAATTTCCAACTTAAATGCAGGCACCACTATGCCACTATACTATACTGCTGGTGGGCAAGAGAGAAGAATTAAAAATAAAATTAAAAAAAAAACACTCGTTTATCTATAAATAAAATCCAGAATCGAAATGTAATTAGTACAACAATGTGAAGCATGGACTGGGATGGCCTCCTTCACAAAAGGTGCCTTGTTTTGGTCCAACCTATACAAATGAACCTACATATTATATATTGCCAACACTAACACACTTCCGCCCTCTCATATCAACAAAATGAAATTCCTTTATTTTAATTAATAAAAAATGTCCCCGAGTGAAATAAAATTGATGTCTGGAAATAAATTACGACACGCTGACAGGATTTAATTTATAACCAATTCAAAAGGGACTCTCTGGTTATACATATGTACATCTGTATATGTATTATGTAGGATCAACACTGTATGTCATTTGGTGGAAATTCTCAAAACAGTAGTTCTCCAAGTTATGAGTCTGATTGTGAGGAAAGCCCTGTCATGTGACAAGTGCGAGTAACATACAACATCAAATACCTACGTCACAGTGGTTCAAAGTTATATTCGTGCTGGACGAAATTAATGTTTTGTTGTGCTTAATTTCATCATTTGGCAAAAAAACAAGGAATATGCCGTGGGTGGACTGCAATCCCAGAGGTCTGGGGATCTTATCCCCAAGTCTATTCTTCAAAAAAAAAAAAAACAGCGGGACTGGCTTCTGCGAGGAAGTGATAGACACAGTTTTTTCAGCGCGAGATCATCCCAGTTTCGGAGTTAAACCCGAGTTAACTCCTGAAAAATGTTTTTCAATAAATTGAGACACAGAGTTGACTCATCGCTTTTGGGTGAGTTGATTACTTGCTCCGTTATCTTCCAAACTGAAAGGAAGACTCTGCACTGCATTTGTGCATCCAGAACTAACATACGATTCACAAGATTCTGATATGTAGATGAAGAAGCTTCGTATGACAGGATAAGTATTACAATGTTGAGCAACTAAGAAGCATGACTCGGCGGAGGAACATAAGTTCCTAGGCAATAGGATCCGAAGGGACTTTGAACAGCACATACAAAGAAGGGATTTTTGTCCCATTTAAGTGGGACATAAATCCTAAATCTATTTTAGGATTTTAAAATAACCCACAACAACGAAAGGACTTTTGTCCCATTTTAGTGGGACATAAGTCCCAAATCTATTTTAGGACTTTTAATTAACACACAACAACAAAGGAACTTTTGTGCCATTTTAGTGGGACATAAGTCCCAAATCTATTTTATTACTTTTTAATTAAAAAGGACATTACATAATTCCATTTTTTGTTTTCATTGAAGATAGGACACAAGTCCCAAAAGTAAAAGTATGAAATGTTTGCTTTCTTTTACCACCAGAGAGAATAAACAAGGCCACAGTAGCCCTGTTCTCCTGTAAAAAGGCCATTGGTAATAAATGGGGCCTACAGCCCCGCATTACACACTGGCTATATATCTCGGTCATAAGGCCGATCCTTACTTATGGAGTAGCGGTATGGTGGACGGCGCTAGATATAGCGACAAATCGCGATAAACTCAGCAAAGTCCAACGAACAGCCTGCCTGTGTATGGGAGGAGCACTTCGCTGTACCCCCTCCGCCTCACTTGATGTTCTGTTCCATCTAATACCGCTGGACATTTTCAGCAAGCAAACGGCCGCTAATACAGCCATACGGCTTCAAGCCTCCTCTCTGTGGATCAATAATGGAATTGGCCACACCACTATTTTGAACTCGTTCAGAACTATAAACAGTAATATTGACTACACCATACCCCATCCTCAGTTTAATAACTATAGCTTCAAAGTGACTATACCTCCCAGGTCTTCTTGGGAGAATACATCATTTTTGAACGATGATCCTATAAACTTTTATACAGACGGATCGAAAACGGAGGATGGGGTTGGTGGAGGCGTATACTCAGATAGACTAAACTTAAGTCTCTCCTTTCGTCTACCAGATCATTGTAGCGTGTTCCAAGCTGAAATCCTGGCTATAAAAGAAGTCCTATCCTGGCTTAGAGAAAACGTTATATCAACTAATGATATACGCATCTTCTCGGATAGCCAAGCTGCGTTTAAGTCCCTAGACTCTGTCTCCACTAACTCACTAACAGCCCTAAATTGTCGATCATCTCTTACGGAGATGGCTACACAGTTCAACATTCACCTTTTTTGGGTGCCGGGCCATAGAGACATTCCAGGAAATTGCAAAGCTGACGAACTTGCAAAAAGCGGAACAACTTTACCTCTGCTGGCTCACAATGCTAGCATAGGTATCCCCTTAGCTACATGTAAACTCATGCTAAAGCAAGATACCATAGAGAAAAGAAAACTTCAGGTGGAATAACACCACCACCTGTTTAGCGACAAAACTAATTTGGCCTAATCTTAGCGCCAGGCGCTCAAAACAATTAATCTCTCTGAGTAGATTGCACATTAGCTACGTTATAGGTGTCCTGACTGGGCACTGCTTAATAGGAAGGCATGCTATTCGACTTGGAGCCCCTGCAAATGATTTTTGTAGGAGTTGCATGGACGAAGAAGAAGAAGAGACAATCTCTCATCTTCTATGCACATGCCCTGCCTTATCACAAAGACGTAGAATCCACCTTGGAGACTACTACTTCAACGATACCAGCGATCTAAAAAATTCTGACATTATTTGTCTCCTACGCTTCATTCGAAGCTCCAATTGGTTCAACGAGTTAAGCTGATCAACTGATCCATGTGGTATCACAACCGACCATATTTTGGTCTAAGTGTGTTGGACTTCCCAACCAACAGCCACTTTAACCTAACCTTAACCTAACCTTTACCACCATACTTTTGATAAACAGCGATCCAGCCAAGGTATTGTTTTACAACTAAATATACCCTAAGCTTACCAACGGAGTTGCATGAGAGGGACAGAGGACCCAAAGACGGAGTTAAAATCCTTAGAACTCACGAAACTGGCCACCTAAGGTACATACGGTTGTCCAAGAAAACTGTTCGATTAATTCCTGAATTTCCACATTTCTAATTTTTACAGTAACATAGCAACAAATATGTTAGGTGGGACATTTGTCCCAAAACATTTTTGGGACACATCTTTCATGCGAGTAGGACAAAAGACTCAAAATAGATTTGGGTCTTATGTCCCATTCAAATGGTACAATAGTACCTTTGGGACATATGTCCCATTCAAATGAGACAAAAGTACATTTGGAGTCACACTCAACAGAAATTTTCATGCTAATAGTAGAAAAATCAATATAATAAATATAACGTTCCCACATACGATCCCGAAGAAGTAAGGGAAAATACTCTTGGTATAAAGAAATGCAAAGAAGTCAGAATTTAGTTGGCTTCAAACATAAGACAATCCAGATTTGAGTAGTTTTCTACCGCTTTCTGATTTTGGATTAAGGTTAAAAAAAAATTCCTAAAAATAAAAATTTATAAATTAAAAAAATAATAATTATTAATTTTTACCAACATAAAAGTTATTTCATATGTTGGACCACTGTTTTACGTTTAATTTGTAGACAGGAAGTACGTCTGCTTACTTTAATGAAAATTGGGTTTCGTTCCTTATTGCTTGCAAGTACCTTCCTATATAGGTACATATCAAAGGATATGAAGAGAATTTTCTGTTCTGTTTTTATTTTTTTTTAACTCACTAAAGATCCTTTGGTTAAGTCCTGAATTGTCGGTCAGTCAATGCGTGTATACGTACCATGCCATGCCATGCCACAAAAAACCAATTAAAAAAATTCAGAAATGAAAAAAAAAATGACTGCAAACTACCGCAGTCTATATACTTTTTCTCCCTATTGAAAAACCGAAAAACCCAGTGGGTGGTTGGAAAAAAACATGAACACACAAAGCCGCAACGTCACACTGAAAGTTAATAGTGCGAAAATGCATGGATTATTATGGAGATATTATTTTTTTTTTTTTTCATATTTTTCATTTTATCGAGCAAAGTTATTAAGTTGGGATTTTGAATCAGCTTTGTAAATATGTAATTTTTTTTTACATGTTGATTTAAATAAAAAAAAAACAAAAGAAGAAATCTTTGTGTATATGTATGTATGTAAGGAAAAAGAGGTCCTTTTGGAACACTGCTGAGTTTTAAGCATTTCATGATAGGTAAATTTAATCCTTTTTAAGGTGGAAGAACACGAGATGAATTAATTTTTTTTAATATTTTTTTTTTTGTTCTCCTTGAAGGATGGTGAACGTGTAATTGTGTATAACTTTACACGCATTTCGATTTTTTATCGATTATATTTTTGCAACGGGCTAAAAAACATAGGTATATTTTTCGCTTCATAAATTTGACTAAAGATTTATTTCATGAAAAATACGGTAGGTAACAAAATTCACAATTTCGTATTTATTAATTATAACATTTCAATTTTGCCAGAAAAAAATGCTTAGTTCTATTGAATTCTTATTTGGTGCATTTCGTTTTCCAACTTCACTCTTATTGCAATAGTACAAATTTCAGAGAGGAATTTGGTCTTTCTTTTGTTTTCGGGTGTTTTTCCCATACAAAATTTGGAGCGAATAGCATGCGTATGCGTTATAAATGTTTAAGACCATTCCTGTCAACTTTCTCACGACTAACAAACAGAGAATCACCACTTTTCGACTCATTCGCCTCCTAAGACAATTTTTGAACAAAGTTTGAGTTTGCATTACTATTCTATTCCAGCGTTTGATTTCCAGTCTACATGAATTCTAATTCTAACCAAATATTTAAGAAAATCGAAATCGAACAAGTTGGTTTCGAGTTTAAAAAAAAAATAAAATTCTTTAAAAAAATCACTCCTAAAATATTGATGAAAATCAGTTAATCGAGATGTTTTCGAGAAGAAAAAAATCAATTAAATGATCTATAAGAGGTACCTTCCATTATTAACCATATTTTTCTATTTTTGTTTCTAAAAGTCTTTACCAATTATAATTAACTGAATTTTTTCAGCGAAATAGTGAACGAATACGAGTATTATTCGTAAAAAAATTAAACATGGAAAAGCACTTAAAAGACAAATATGCGACAATTAAAGTGGCGAAGTGTTTTCCAACCAATACCAATTTAATGCATGACCCGGTTGAAAAATTATTGAAACCGACTTCAGTCTAAAACTCCAAAATATGCGATTAATCTAGCAACGGGCATGTCTCCAATATTCATTAAGACACTGAAACTCCAAGTGGACTACTTTACTTAAACTTCTCAAAACTGCTCTTATAAGGCAATTCATAACGAGACAAGCTTTTCATAATAATACAAATTTGTTTGAAGACAAGTGAAGCACATCACTCGCCCATGTTCTGCATTTCGAATGAAATCGAATTAAAATCGCATTTCAATTTCACATGAATTGAAATTCCATGTTCTACAATTTGTTCGTTTTCGAAAATTTCGCAATTAGTTCGAAATGTCAAAATGCAAGGTGCCTCCATTTTTAATTGTATTTTAAATTGAAATTATACCGAAGATGAAAATTAATTCTATATTATTGGGAAAAAAGAAAGCGGAACTCGAAAGAAAAAATTAACCGAACAATTTTGTAAGAAAAAACCTTCCCGACGCGACGGCGGCGCGGGCGGCGGCGGCGGCGCGGCGCACAGTGGTTCAGGTTGTATGGAGAGGCGGTCATAAATCTATAAAATCTGAACCAGCCAACCGATTTGAATGAAATTTTCAGACATTGTTAAGGATAGCGTGAGGTATTATGAGAGAAAATTTCCGCCCACTGACACGCCCACTTAAAAAAAAGGAGGGATGTGTTCTTTGAAAAAGTTGTAGAAAACGTAATTAAATATAATTCTTCAGTAAATTTTTTTGCCACGCCCACTTTTGGAGGCATTTTTTTTACCCAAAAAATTGGTTTTGGACCCATTTTCGTAGAAAACGATATAAGTTACTGTAAAAACATGCACTCCTTCTTTTTAGGGCGTTTTTGACAAAAAACTTATTTATTAAATCTTTTCCTAGAAAAATGAAAAAAAATAAACAACAGAATGTGTAGAAAATGCTTTTTTTTTAACAAGCAGCCCTACAAAGATTTTTGCCACACCCACTTTTTGGAGGTGTATCGGGGAAAATCGTTGAAAAATAGGTATTTTTAAATTGGGTGCATTTGAAGGTTCGCAGGTATTAGCAGCAAATTTTGTTTGTATTCGATACTTAACGGTTCTATGTATAGTATGTACAGTACGTTCTCGATTAACGCAACTCTCGATTGACACAACTCCTCGATTTTCGCAACAGCTGAATTTATATCATTGTTGACGCAGTAATCGCAACTCTTCAAAAAAATTGACTCGATAAGTGCAACTTTTGTTTTTATATGCATATCTTTATTTACTCAGGTTCTTAGCTATGTCTGCGTTTTTGTCTGTTGCTTTACATTTTGTCTCAGCAGTTATTTTAACGCTACTTTTGAGTGATGGTACGATTAAGTTGTATGAATGTACATCATATGTATCTATACAACGCAAGATTTTCTTTTTAGTTCAGCCCCTATTGAACAAATGTTGAGTCTTCAAAAACTGCGAGAAATAGCGATTTTAAAAAATTTAAAAAATCTTAAAATCCAAACAAAAATGTACAATTTTTTCCAAAGACAATAATTATTGCTATATAGAAAACTAAACGTATGTATGCATTTATGTACTTATATCTTAATGAATGAACTTATTTTTGTTTTGTTTCTTATTATTTATGTGTTATTGAATAAAAATTTGTTGCATTATTTTATAAGTGCTGGTTTTCTGATTTTCGCTTTGAATCTCGAATTTAGCCTAAACAAATATTTACTCGGTTATTGCAACAACCTCAGTCATTGCAACCAGTCTTGTTTTAATTAGTTGCGATAATCGAGAATGCACTGTATTATGTGTCCGACCGGGGAAGACCAGGGAACATTAACATTTTCTTAGTTGTATTTTGGATCTAACTTAAAAAAAGGTACTAATTTTAAAAATTCGTAAAAAAAAATTTACAACTATCTAAATTTTTTTTTTCAAAATTTAATTTGTTTTTATATGCCCAATAGAGACAAAATAACAAAAAAAGTCAAAAGAATCACATAAATAAAAATAATCGTCTTTGGAGAATGCTCGATTTTTGCTTCAAAATCACTGAAGTTTCGTTTATCAACTTTGGAGCTCAAAATTTTATATTTACAAACTGATTTCATAAAAAAAAATCCAGATCCTAATGCTTCAACTATTACTTAATCAAACTACAATGTCAAAAATCTAAATATTTAAAAGTCGATAAAATGAACTGATGGAAGGAAATTATTTCACGGATTACTTCAAAATAGAAAAAAATATCGATGATGCTGAGGCGAAGGGTTGATATTCATCACATCAACTACAAATATCCCTACCCTAACTAAAAAATTCAGCATCTTTTTTACAACCTGGTTTTAGAGTTCATTTCGCTTTTAAAGGTCAGAAGGCTTTTATTGAAAAATCAGAAGTTACAGATATTTTGAGTTAGGACACTTAGTACATTCTAAGGGTGCGATGTGTAACACAGCAGAAAGAGAAGATATATTTCATTTTGTTACTTTACGGGAAACAAGGCGATATAAGCTCGACAGCGATTTTCTATCAAAGGAACAAGTCTTACACCTTCTAAATGAGATTATTGTGAGTTAACTTTTCAGATTTATAAGAGAGCTTTAAATTATCGAGAATGAATTATAAATGTTATAAAATCTTTTCTATCCTAAAACAAATTCTTCTTCGAACAAATTTTCTTTTTGTTTCTTAATCGACAGATATACGTAAATATTATTGTGAATAATGAACGTGCTTAATGTGAATGAATCTTATATTTTTTCATTTAAGTCAGAGTCAGTAATGGTACAGGTTATAGGAAATAAATAAAAATTGACTTGTTTATATATTTTTTAAAGCAATATAGTTATGTGCACATATATAAACATTCTACGTATACATGTCGAAATATCAAACACACTACACCCTTTTTTTTTGCAAATATAAACTCATTCGATTTTCGACCCCCCTCTAATTTCAGCATAAACAAAGTCAGGAATATTTGGTAGGCCTGCCAAATTTGAACCCTTTAACGTAAGTGGTCCCCGAGATAAAGAACTTAAAAATCGCGAAAACCGTAATTGTCTCACTGACTCACTGACAGAGCATCAAAATTATGGAACATTTTCCGACACCGCAGAATCTTGTTATTTCGCACAGCGGTAGGGCTTGAAGTCCATACAAAAGAAAAAAATTAAAAATTTGAGGTTTTCCATTTAGGAGAACTTCCGATTGCAGCCCACACAGCCCACACTTCTGGCTTCACTTGTATATCGTTCGAGAATTTGACCTTTCAATCAAAAAAAAAAATCTTTGCAAAAAGTAGTGAGATCAGAACAAAAACATAAATGTCAAAAAGGGAGCCGAGTTCTTCTATACACAAAACTGCATGTAACACGACAGCCGTTAAAAGAAGTGAGATCTAAAAGTACGCCAAGTTCATACTTTATGAAGGTTTATTATCAAATATTTAATGTAGAGTAATATTTAAACAACTCCAAATTATAAGAGAAATTTATTATTTAATTACTAAAATTTGGCGGTTCACTGGTCAAGTTTTCAAAACGTTTTGAATAATGAGTTATAAAAAGAAAACTTGCCAAGTAAATCGCCAAATTTTAGTATTTAACAAGGTTTTCTAGATTCACATTATTTATGGTCTATATAAATAAGCTCAAATTGCAAGGATTCTAAAGATGCAAATTTATTAAAATAATTTTCAGAATATTCAAATTCTTAATCGAAGACCAGTATTTTGATTATTGAGTGCATTTTCATCTCACACCAATTTTTTTTTTTTATTTGTCACATAATATAACATAATAATAACCTTGCTGCGCAATATATAGACCTGTTCTATGAATATTTTATAACGCTGATGAATATACTTGTCAATATGATTGATGTTATGTCAAATTTCTATTGGTTCTACAAGGCACAAAACAAAAGCATCATACCATTACAAAATTTCATATAATAATCTCCCAGTTGTCTAATATTCTATGTGTTTCAAAGCACGTATGAACCATAACAATGTTATTGTTTATCATTACATTGGGAATATACAGTACCGATTCCCTTAACCTTGTAACATGCATTCTGCCTACCTATGGGTTAAAGCTTTATGTGTACAAAGCTTATAACACGAATGAGATTTTGGCATATTGCTTAATGCATTTCCATGTAGATTATCATAATTGTATTGTTTTAATCACCATTTTCATATATAGGTAGTAAATAACATTGTGAACTTGTCTACCTATATGTGCGATCCTTGCGTGTTTAAACCAACCAACTTACATAAATCTCTACACCCTCAAATAGACTGATGACCATAATATAGTTCGTCGGAAATAATAATGTCTTTTGTCCTATAGGTGATATTTGTTGATTTAGTATTAATTTGATTATGGCCCTAAGGGATGGGCCTTTGCGAAAACTTCAGTCTTCAACACATCGAAGAAGAAAAACGACTTCGAAATATAAGGTCAATCCCTTGGCTTAACAAATAATAAAACGACGCATATAATTTGTATACGTTTAGCATTTAAAAATCCAAGTCCTTGTTTGACAAAGTGGAATACTCATTTGCATTTTATTTACTCGAAGGACTACATATAACCGCATGATGATGATGATGATGATGGGTTTTGATTGGAAAACCCTTTAGCGCATAAAGGCTATACTTTTTAAATATTCATAACTCTTTATATGTATATATGAGTTTTATTATAACACTGTCCCCTGTCGTGCGTTGTCGTTGTGAATCGCCCCAGAGTATACTACTAATTAAAATACACGCACACCAACACTTTTAATTACTATTTTCATAAAACAAAGGAACATCCTTCTTCCATTTTACAGTTCATTTGTTTAGATTGTATGTACCTATGTAGGTACATTCACTTCATTAACATCTAATGGTTGGTTAAATGAATAAATATGTAATTGACGCATCATACACAGAAAGAAATTTATGAATATTGTTATCAAAACGATTCACATCGGATAAATGAATCAAACTCATCTTTTTCGGAAAAGAATTAACGACGACATTTCGCGAAATGTCAAATAAAGAAGAGATTGACAGACAATATAAGATGGAAACACACATACACACATTTTTTTTTTGGAGACTTTCGTTAACGAATATGCGCAACGAGAATGGGACTATCTTTTTTGGCAGATTGAAGCAGTAACCACAAGCCTTGCGATTATTTTCGGAGACGCAACAAATCGATTAAAACATTTCGCACAAAAAAATTTTTTTAAATTATCCTCTCGGAAATCATAATTTAGTTTGAATTAAAATTTATCTTGATGCTTACGAGGTTGTCTTCTTTTTTTGCATCTACAAGATTTTTCTACTACTCAGATCTTTTTTTGACACTTTTCGTTACAGTATGAATAATGTTTCAGAGATAGATGTAAACGCAGGTTTTAGAGGTTGTTTTGTTTTAAAAATAAAGGTCGAGATACATCACTTCGTGTTTTTCAAAATCGTGGATTTCCTCAGGGTTGTTCTGATGAATGAGAAAAAATAATTAAATCAGTGGAATCAGCACACTGCCACGCTTATTGGTTTCTCGGAAAAAGCTCTTTTTCTTGGAAACGATCCGAATGGTTTGGATGACATTTTTAGAGTTTCTTTTGATGAAAAAAAAAATAAGTTGTTTAAGCAAAATCCCCCCTTTGCCCATCCCCCCAAATTTATTGTTTCTTTGTTTTTCGAAAACTGCTCTAAAGGATTTGGACGAAATTTTCAGAGTTTGTTCTGATAAACAAGAAAAAAAATTTAAATTAATTTTGGTATAAAATCTACTCACTGCCACGCCCACTTTTATTGTCTCTTAGTTTTTTCAAAAACTGCTTATACGATTTGGATAACATTTTTAGAGTTTGTTCGTATGAGTGGAAAAAAAGGAGAAAACAGTTTCGGTAAAATCCGCGCACTACTACGCCCAATACTACGCCTACTTTCCTTTTCGGAAATGGCTATGTAGATTATTATTTACAATTATCTAGATGTCTGTGTTATTCAAGGCCGTTGCCAAGTGGGGTGTGGATGGATGGCATAAGAGGTGTTGAGTGCCCCAACTGTTTGAGAAAAGGCTTTAGCATGATAATATAGGTGATATCTAGGTTTTGTCGTTGCTCTTTAACATTTTTCTTTTTTTTTTGAAAACTTCCCCTGGCGCCTTTCGGACGTGACGTTACTGAAGCAAAACGTTCAATTAAATCAAATGCTGTTGACAGCGATCATATTTCAACGAAGTTCATCAAAATCATTTTGCCGTTAATTGTTCATAATTTTTGTATATACAGCTCCCAATTTCCTATAGAATGGAAAGCAGCACAAACAGTTCCAATTATTAAAAAAAAAAAATAAACCTATGGATTCCATCTTATCATATATCAGTCTTATCATATTTTTCGAAAGTATTTTAAAAAATCATGTACAGCCAAATGATAAGCTTCCTTAAAGCGCATCCAAAATCTCTCTAAATGTCATTCAGGTTTTAGGATTTTAAATAGCTGTGAGCAGGGGCGGACTGCGAGTCAAAGTGCCTCTTAGGACTTTAAGAAAAAGGGCTACAAAATAGTAAAACGAGTAGGAGTCAAAAAATCTGTCCGACAAAATTCTGCTCCGAAATTTCTGTTATGTATTTGAGTAAACAAAAAATATAACTTGATTTTTGAAAATATTATGGAATTTTTGATGTTTCCTACTTCTACCCACAATATTTAAAAAAGTATTCGAAATATTATTGTACTTCTTTTCTATTCTGTTCCTGTGGCCCTGAAAGGCTTGAAATTTTGTGTGAAAGCTTTAAATGAACTGACAGTAGATACTTCAAAAACAAATAAAATATAAAGTTTACTAAGAGTAATTTGGGGGCCTCCTTAAGTTACCAAAAGGGCCACAATAGCTCAATATAATAGTGTGGGAAAACAACTACAATTTGTTTTAGGGGCTCCATCAGCTAAACTATAGTATAGGGCTCAACAGCTTTATCCTCATTATGGTGGCCCTTAAACGAGCTGTTTTGGCTCCTTGAGATTCCTTTAGGGCCATTAAAAATGTATATTTACTGTAAGGCTCTTAGAAGGACAATTTTATGAGAAAGTTTTCTTTTAAAAGAACATAAAGTACTGCAAGAGCTTTCATGCACTTTTTGCTCTCCCAGGGACCCATCGGGAAAAATCCCATTTGCTCAGTCCGGCCCTGACTATGAGCAGTTATAAAAGTAACCTCCTATAATCGTTTTTCTTTGGATGCTGATAACATTGGTGTTTTGGGTCTGTTAGACTTCTCAAATGCTTCTATTCTTGTTACTAAGCTTCAAAACATTTTCAAGTTCTCGAACACATTTCTTCGTCTATTATGTAACTATTTAAAAAATAGATCACAATCGATAGAAGTCGAAAGCGGTTTCTCTTCCTCTTTTCTTTTAAACACAGGGGTACCACAGGATTCTGTTTTGGGACCACTGCTATTCTCATTTTTTATCAATGATCTTCTTGATGTTGGTGAAGACTGTATGAAATGTAGGCAGCTGAAGTATTAATCTACATCAATCGTCCACTTCGATTGATGGAAGATGCTGTAAATAGAACTAATGACGATTTAGAAAGAATTCAATTGTGGGTAAGTGAGAATGGACTTAAACTTAAAGCCTCTATGACTGTTGCTATTATCTTTGAATAATTCTCAGTGGAGAAATAATTCCCTACTTAGACAAGGTTATCTATTTAGGCTTCACTTTAAATAGCTCTCTTAGTGGTTATGCAGTCTCAGTTGCTATACGAAAATGTTTTGCAGGTTTGCGAGGTCTGAGATACTCCGCACAATTACCTAGGTTTAGCAGTGTGTCATCTCATCTAAACAGGTCTATTCTGGGAATTCTTTTTGACGCTTATTATAATTTTAGAAATACATATTTTTAAAGAGTATAATATTATCTATAGCAGGTGTCCAAAATATCTAAAAGACACACTGCAATTTGCGCAACCCTTTAGCCATTTTACCGCATTTTACCCACACCGTTGCGGAGAGATTTTTCAATGAAATAATCTACTAATAATATTTTTGCTCTTTCTTATAAGTCAAAATAATATTTTCTTACAATGATTTTTGTAATCTGAATTATATATACTTAATATGTTTTATGGTTTTTGTTTTATTTATCAAAATTTGTTATGTTCAACTAGGATACTTCTCAAAATTTCATCTTATTGTAACTATATTGTTAATGTTTTTTATCTTTAAATAAATAAATAAAACTTAACTTAACTTTCTTAAGACATAGTTTCCAATAATTTTGATTTCTATTATACTTTAAACATGAACATATTTTTTTTCTCAGTGTTTTGATGAATTTAAGCTTGTTATTCCTTCAGGTGTTATTTCAGCTTGGTAGATGGCAGTTAAAGCGGTTGTCTATTTAAAAGACTCACAATGTTGATGGTTATACTTATAAGAACGACGCGACACACAACGCAGCTGATTGTGCGAAACATTATTTTCTATGCCACCACCATTCTGTGTATATTCACAGGCTTTGTTTGGCACAAGAGAAGAAGGTAATTACATAATTTATTACATTTTCTAAAGCAAACGAAGGTTTGGTTTGGTGTGAGGAAGCATAAATTGTTAAATTACTTTTATGAATAAGAATGACAGATATGACAATTCAAAGTGTTTTGTTATATATTGTTGCTTTGCTTATAACGATATACATATACTTATGTATGTAGTAGTTATAGGAAGTATGAGAGTAATTTGAAAGTCGAAGAAGCTTAAGGTGTCACGTGCTTGTGCTTGGTGCTTGGCTATATAGTACGGGTGCTTTTATATTGCCAGTCAATTAGTGGGCTTGTTAATTATTCCCCTTGCTTATGCCTTGTTTTTGAATTCATCTAAATTTAAATAATCTTCTTTTGGGAGTTAAAATAAAGACTTGAAAGTTTTGAAAACTAAAGTAATTGTGTATTAGGTGAGGAAAAAAAGACAAACTTTTGGCACTTTCTTTTCCGAAGAATCAGTGGATAAACTTTATGGCTTACTTTCATGCTTCTGAACTTGTATAGCGTTTATTTGTGATAGTGAATCGGTACATAACTAGTGATCCGACAAGGCAAGTGATTTATTTCTTTAGTTATATTGTCAGATGTCATTACAAAAATACCATAGAACTCAAAAAATTAAACAAACAAATTTGGTGATATTTGAATTTTTAAGATTTCACTTCGTCGAGAATTTTTGACTTTTTGTTATTCTAAATATTAGGTGTGTTCCTTTACTTTGAAACTCTGTGCATTTGTGTGAATTTTAACACTTTTTTTTTTATGTGAACTTTTGTGTAGAAATTCATACAAATGCACAGAGTTTCAAAGTAATAAAATTTACACAAATTGATAAAAACTTTAAACTGAATTTATTTAAGGGGTTTTTTTGTGTGATAACACACTTGCAGTTAGGCTGCTAAGCTTTCGCGCCATCATATTAATATTGAAGGTTTGAATGAACAACAACACTTTAGTGAGCTACCACCAAGTTTGTATAGGCTGGAGTTATAGCTATTTCACGACTGCCACGCCAATCATCAGACTCCTTTAAGTGGTGCTTGGTCTTTGTTCAATTTTAATTGAAAAAACTTTCTATGCCCAGGTAGGACTCGAACTCGGACCAAGCTCCCTCCAAGCCATATGCATACGCATTGCGCCACCGAGGTCACTTGATCAAGTCGGTCCAATTTTAAGTTTTCTTGTTTTTTATTTAATTCTGATCAAAAAATAAGAAAAATTTTACTCACTTAATTTATCCATAACAAATGTAACTGATGGCCCATCTGAAGCTCTAGCAATTCCAACTCCAGTTTGATTTTCATGCAAGTGAAATACATGATAACCATTAATGATGCCATTTTGATTTTTTGGAACCAGCCATGTTAGGGTAATATTTGTCGAAGTAACATCCAAAACTGTTAGATTCAATGGTTTACTTGGTACTGCAAAGACAAAAATGTGAAAACAAAAATTAGGAATCAATAAAAATTCATCATATTAAACAAAATTTTGAAAGTACATAAAATAATTTTCGATTTTTCCAAAAATGGACATTTCATTAGTAGATATTCGTTTTTTGGTACTTAGGCAAAAGATGATAATTTAAGAAATAATTTTCAGTAGTTTGTGAGATAATTTTAAAATCGAATTTTACTTCGTCAAGATGAAAATTCGTCGTCCCAAATTAAAAATTATAAAAAATTTAATTATTCAATGTCAATATTTAACATCTCTAGCTCAATAAAGGTCAGGTAAAATGTCAGGTAATATACTTTTACTATGCGGAATAAATGATTACATATTTTGTTTTTGTTTAGTAAAAGTTTGATAGCGAAGAAGATTTTGAAGGCGTTTGGCGTTAAGAACAAGAAATCCTCTGGGCGTTATGACATTTTTTAAATTTGGACGTTATTACATTGAAAGTAGATTTGGGTGATATGTCATTCAATTTGTGCTTTGTGACGCTTTCTTCCCAGCTTAACGGAAGTTGTGTCTGTTTTTTCTCATTATGCATTATGTTTATGACATTGGGTGATATGAATTATATGAATTAAGAAAAATAGAAATTAAAATCGTCATAAAAACCAAAACAAAAGTCAGAAAGCCCAAGGTCTATGTGAAACCGCCCAAATTTAAAATTTAAAAAAATCTTTTGAGCGAAAAGACATTCAATGATTTGGGCGTTCTTTCATTATAAAATTAATTGGAGCGTTATGATATTCGTTTTGGGGTTTTTGGCAAATTTTTTGTTAACTCTTTGGGCTTTATGACAATTTTCGGGGCTTATGAAATTTTTCGAGTTGGGCGTTATGTCTTTGGGTGAAAAGACCTAACGCCGATTTTGAAGACTTATTTATTTAACAATTTGAAATTTTATTTTCCGTTTTATGTACGGGATTTTGGATTTTTTTAGGGATTTTAGGGATTATGTGTTTTCTGGATTTTGAGTTTTCTAGATTCTGGTCTTTCTGGATTTTAAAAGAGTGGGTTTTCGGGATTTTGAGTTTTTTGAATTATGTATTTCGTTTTCGTTTTGGATATTTGGGTTTTTCGGATTCTGGGATTTCAGGATTTAGGATTTTCTGGATTTTGGGTGTCCAAGTTGCTGTATAATTTGTAGGATTTTGAGTTTTTTTAATTATGAATTTTGTTATTGTGTCCGATTCTTCGCTTAAGCCTAGTACGCAGATCGCGCTTAAATTTAGCTCCCACTTTTCTCTCCAAACATCAACAAAAAACCCTTGCTAAATTTTGACATAGAGCATGCGTTGTGGAGAATATATAAAAAGAAAGCAGCTGTTCTCCGAGATGAAATTGTTTTCAACCATTTAAATGATCTTTTTTAATTATTGCATCTAAATTTTATCAAATAAAATGGATTCTTTTCTTTGGCTGAGTTAAATCGTTTATTCCGAAATATTCCTCCATTTCAATTTTTATTTTCACAAAACACAATTCATACAAAATTCAAGATTTACAGATTCTGTTAAAATTTAGCTTCAGAATTAATTTGCCGAACAATTATTTCGTGCGCTAAATTTTGACAGATATGTGATGTACAGTAAGAAACAAACATTTGAATTTTTAGCTGGAGCTGCGTACCTTTCGGCTAAAATGCTTTCCTTAATTTTAGCTGAGCTAAATTTTGGAGAGAATGTGAAATCACGTGTGTACATACAAAAATTTAGAAATATTGGTTTTTCGCACATAATTCTTAAACGGTAAACTGCATCAAAATGTATTCATGCAAAACTTGCAGACTATGCAAAAATAGTGTCCACGATTATCTTCATTTGAACTGATTATTTAGAATAAATCACCAGAGAAGATTCGTGACTGTTGAGGTGAAATGTCTTTTTGAAAGTGCAAAATAAATAAAATAAAATAAATAAAATAAATAAAATAAATAAAATAAATAAAATAAATAAAATAAATAAAATAAATAAAATAAATAAAATAAATAAAATAGATAAAATAAATAAAATAAATAAAATAAATAAAATAAATAAAATAAATAAAATAAATAAAATAAATAAAATAAATAAAATAAAATAAATAAAATAAATAAAATAAATAAAATAAATAAAATAAATAAAATAAATAAAATAAATAAAATAAATAAAATAAATAAAATAAATAAAATAAATAAAATAAATAAAATAAATAAAATAAATAAAATAAATAAAATAAATAAAATAAATAAAATAAATAAAATAAATAAAATAAATAAAATAAATAAAATAAATAAAATAAATAAAATAAATAAAATAAATAAAATAAATAAAATAAATAAAATAAATAAAATAAATAAATAAATAAAATAAATAAAATAAATAAAATAAATAAAATAAATAAAATAAATAAAATAAATAAAATAAATAAAATAAATAAAATAAATAAAATAAATAAAATAAATAAAATAAATAAAATAAATAAAATAAATAAAATAAATAAAATAAATAAAATAAATAAAATAAATAAAATAGATAAAATAAATAAAATAAATAAAATAAAATAAATAAAATAAATAAAATAAATAAAATAAATAAAATAAATAAAATAAATAAAATAAATAAAATAAATAAAATAAATAAAAAAAATAAAATAAATAAAATAAATAAAATAAATAAAAAAAAATAAAATAAAAGATTAAATGGCGGACAAAAGAGTAGAAAATAACGAGGAAGAATCAATGAAGAGAGGAAGGCCGACAAACCTGGAAAAACTGTCAAAGGGTAGAAATATGAGCAAGGGATCTATGGGAGATATAAGTGATCTATGGAAAAGGAAAAGGGAACATACAGACGGAGTGGAGCAGGAGACGGAGGAGGGAATGGAAATAGTTCAGGCAAGTAAGAAAGTTCCGAGGTCACCTCAGAAGAAAGAGGAAGAGGAGTTGAATTTAGAGAGGATATTAAGGGAGATGAGAAACGAATTCAAACATGAGATACTGGAAAAAATGAGAGAAGAAATAATAAGAGGGGAGAAGGAGAGAGGAGAACTGAAGATTGAGGTAAAAGGGCTAGCAAAAAGGGTAGAAGAATTGGAGAAAAGAGAAAAAAATGTATGGGAGATTGAAGAGAGAGTAGAAGATATCAGCAACAAATATGGAAATTGACGAAAATGTCTGTTTTTTGCGTGAAACTCCTAGGTACGGAAGGTATGTGTTATCAAAAAAAAATGTTGTTCTAATTCTATAAGTTTAATCATTGTGTAAGTTTTTATTAGAAAACATTTATGTTATTTTCTTAGGAGTAATCATATAAAAGTTATCATAATTTTAATAATTTGTTCAGAAAACAAAAAATATGGGTATTTTGCTCTTCACCCTTAAATGGCAAAGTTGTCGAAAAATAATTTACGCTTACTTTATAAAATATAATATTCTCAAAGAAAAATATTGTATCTAATTTTTTTTCTATACCAGTAATTATTACTTACAAGATATTCCTATTTCAAAAAGGTGAAGTGTCAAAAATATAGGTTTTTCACATACAAATCTAAATGGTTACATTTTATTGATTTTTTTCTTTAAAGAATTTTGTAGATTATTTGAGCTTTTATCAGAACGCATTTATATACATTTTGTCTAGTACCTACCTAACTATAATTAAAAAGATATAATTATTAAAAAAAATTGATCAATGTCAAAAATACGGGTTTTCCAATTTTAACTCTTAAATGGTAAATTTATACTCATTTTATAAATTATAATATTTACAACAGAAAATGATACATTACTTTTTTTCCATATGAGGCATCAGTAACAAGATATTGCAACTTAAAAAATTGTCAGATAAGCCTTTTTTTGTAAATTTGTCTTAGTTTACAATTTTTCCCCCAGAAATGCTCTAGTCCTATCATACCCCTAATTAGTCATAAATATTTAGTTTTCTTATGTTTTACCTTATATAGATATTTATTTTAATTTTAAAAATCTTGCTTTTAAGGTTAAGGCTCAACCCTCGTTTAGAAATCTATCAAATAAATACGATGACCCATTTTAAAACTGAAACATTTTGTTTGTATCCAACGGCAACGTATTGATCTTGATTTGTGTATTTTAAGTTTTTAAAATTCTCAGTCATAGCCTTAACTCGACCTTTGAAAAAAAATCTCCGAATTGATATCCTCATACTTGTTTAATATTGAAAAACTCAACCTAACTCAATATGTACATATTTTTTTTTTCTTTAACTTTTCCAATGAGTTGTGTTGGATATAAATTACCCATCCCACTACACAACTTTTTTTTTTCTTGAAAATTGTCACAAAGCCTAAGAAGAAAAGGGTCTAACGACTAAAAACATTTCTTCTTTTGTAAATAATCCACCTTTTGCTATATATGTATATTTATTTGTAAGAAGCCATACATACTTAGAAACAATACGAAAACAATAGCAGTTTCCCTCAAAAAAAAAAAAAACATAACATAAACCCTTTCTCCATCTAAACAAACAACACTTTGTGTGTGACTTAACCCTTAAGAAGTAAAACAAGAGTCAGTGGGAATATAAAAAAATAAAACAAAAATAAAACTTCAAAATCCCGGAAATAAATAAGTTTTTGCAACTCTATTGTGAGATGTTTTCCCAGAACTATGGTTTATTCTTTTGTTTCAGTGATAATGTTCCTCCTACACGCTCAACTCAACTCTCCTTTTCTATACGAGTATATTCTTCCATTTGACAGTCTCTCTCCTATGGGTTCCCAAAAGCTTTCTATTGCATTGTTTCATTTCTGGAGTGGAGGTGATGAGGGGCGATTTGTTGTCTTATTTTGTATATACTTATATATTGTATATAGGTACACTTTTAGAGAGAGTGTTGTCGGAACAAACCTTCAGCAGATTGTTTTTCCAGCTGTCCGAATTTATTCGTTTGTGACTGCCGGATAAGGGAAGCATTAGAAAAAGATGTTGAAGAATCACCAGGGGCAGCAGTAGGTATAAGGAAGCTCTAGCACGGATTCTGGTTTATGGTTCATTTTGGAGAATTTTTATTTATCTGATCACACTGGAAGTGACGTAGGTAAGCAATTTCTTCGAAGAAAAATAACATTTCACCCATTTGCTCGGATTCAGTTTTAAATCCTGTCCAGACTTATCTTGAAAACATGAACAACTAAAATCACCTACAAAGTTAACTACAGTGCTGTGGAAAAATATTAAATATTTCCTAGCTCCTAGCTCCTTTGCCAATATGTTATATTGGTCAATTATTTACAAAAAGAGAAAAAAAAATCCCGAAAAATCCAATATACACTGGGCCGGAAAATTATTGTGCGCCAAGTTTTTTTTGGTTTGAAATGTGTGGGACTATACCCGGAAAAATTTACATTTACAGCAGAAAAAAATAAGCAAATACTGGCTAAAACGTCTTATGCCAAATCTGGTTTGTGTAAAAAGCTATTCACATATCAAAAATACTGGTTTTCTGCACATAACTTGACCATTTTAACAATTTTGAAGTCACAATATCTCCTAATTGATGCCTCGTATGAAAAAAAGTATTATAATATTTTTTGAAATAAATTTACTAATCATTGAAGTGAGCACCTATGAAAACTCAAAATTGGGACAGTTTCGACATTTAGGTTGAAAAAACTAAAACCGGTATTTTTTAATTTTGAACAATTTTTAAAATAATTAAAGGATCCTCAAATCTTTCATATTCTAGTTATTAGGAAAATATGTTAATGTTTTCTTTTAAATGATCGAAATAATCTGAAAATTAAAAAAAAAAAAAAAAAAATCGATAAAATGTATTAAGCCAAAAGCCCATATTTTTGACACTTCCTTTCTGAATATATTTTCACTCATATGGAAAAGGCGTCATTATATTTTTTGTGGAAAATTTTGTAACCATTAAAATGAGCATACATTATTTCTCGATAGCTTCGCCATTTAATAATAAGGATCGAAAAACCAGTATTTTTGACTTTTGACCTATTTTAAAAAAATAATGATGGAACAAGAATCATAGTATTTTTCTAAATATATTTTCACTCATATGGAAAAGGCGTCATTATATTTTTTGTGGAAAATTTTGTTACCATTAAAATGAGCATACATTATTTCTCGATAGCTTCGCCATTTAATAATAAGGATCGAAAAACCAGTATTTTTGACTTTTGACCTATTTTAAAAAAATAATGATGGAACAAGAATCATAGTATTTTTTGTACAAAATTGTGAGATAAGAATAAATTATTTTTCGATTACTTCGCCATTTATGAGTGAAAATCGAAATACCAGTATTTTTGAATAATTTTTTAAAATCATGATAGAAAAAGCATCATAATATTTTTTCACAAAATTGTGAAAAAGAAATAAATTATATCTATCTATAAATTCTCCATTTATTAATAAAGATTGAAAAAACAGTATTTTTGAATTTTGACCAATTTGATGGAAATAGCGTCATAATTTTTTTTTGTACAAAATTGTGAAAAAGCATAAATTATTTTCGATAACTTCGCCATTGAAGATTATAAAGATAGAAAAACCATTATTTTTGACTTTTGATCAATTTTTAATAATAATGAATAATGATGGAAAAAGCGTCAGTATTTTTTCTACAAAATTGTAAATAAACAATAAATTATTAATCGATAACTTCGACATTTAAGAATAAAGATTGAAAACCAGGGGTGGAGTTGTGTAAAGTGATTTGCGATCTGATTGTCATTTTCCAACAAATCTGACGTTTCTTCCGCAGTAGTAGTAGTAGAGTTACCAGCAGCCTACTAAAATTTTACAACTTTTTCAGAGTTCTTTTTTTGTACCATTCATACAAACAAAAATAAACATTTTTTTGACCAAAAAAGGTTACTACATTCAGGAAGATGAAAAAAAACATAAAAATTATATCGCAAAGACGTCATTTTCCTTCTATATTTTCGATAACTCATTACAAACATTTGAAACATTCACTATGGCAACCATATTTTTGACAAATGCCATTAGAAAATATTTAATTGAATTAAATTGAGTTAAATCACCTTACCCAGACGTAAAACTAAATGACAATCACATGTGACTATAGTTAATGTGACCATCATTGTATCACCTTAGCCGATTCCACCCCAGTATTTTCGACTATTGACCAAAATTTAAAAATTTTGATGGAAAAAGCGTCATAATATTTTTTTTTTTACAAAATTGTACAAAAAGCATAAATTATTTATCGATACCTTCGCCAATAGAGTAAAGATCGAAAAAACAGTATTTTTATTATTTTTGAGAAATTTTTAAAAAATAATGAAATCTCTTAAATGATCGATCTTAGGAATAGAAATGTTAATGCTTTATTTAAGAGGGTCACATAATGTACAATCTTAGCATCTACATGTTTTTAAAACCACTCATCCTTTATAGGCTTTTCACACCAAAACCCAAAACCGGGTTTTTGTCAAAAAGTTTTAAAAAACTTGAAAAGCGTTTAAACTGAACATTTACAAGGTTTCGTTTGACATTTCACAAACACCAACTCATCTCCTGCAAAAAGAAAAAAAAAACAATAACAAAACATCTCATTTAGATAACACACTCAAAATTTCTTTTTCTTTAGTCAGCAGAATTCAGCAGTTTTTTTTTACATTTGATTGAGCGCTGAATGTTTCGAAAGGTTTGTTTGTTTAGTTCATGTTTGAATTGCAACTAGTTTTCGAGAGGTTTTATATAACGGGTGATTTTTTAGCTGGTTTGGTTTTGGCAACACTGGTTTTGACAGCTGACGTGTGTTTAGTACCTTGTGTCACTGTCAAACAGCTTCAGTTTGGTTTGCAATTTAACCATGGATCGTCTTACAAATGAACAACGCTTGCAAATTATTGAATTTTACTATCAAAATTCGTGCTCGGTTCGAAATGTTCATCGCGCGCTGCTTCCATTTTATGGTCGGCATTCTCGACCTTCTGAGCAGTCTATTGGGAAGATTGTGACCAAATTTCGCACCAAATTTACTTTGTTGGACATTAAACCACCAACACGTTTACGTACTGTGCGTAGTGAAGAAAATATTGCGGCCGTATCAGCTAGTGTGACAGAAGACCGCGAAATGTCGATTCGGCGCCGTTCCCAGCAGTTAGGCCTTTGTTACAGCACTACGTGGAAAATTTTGCGGAAGGATTTGGGCGTAAAGCCTTTTAAGATACAGCTGGTGCAAGAACTAAAGCCAGCCGACCTACCACAACGCCGAATTTTTGGTGAATGGGCTCTTGGAAAGCTGGCCGACGATCCGCTTTTTTATCGAAAAATTGTGTTCAGCGATGAGGCTCATTTTTGGTTGAATGGGTACGTAAATAAGCACAATTGCCGCATTTGGAGTGAAGATCAGCCAGAAGCATTGCAACAGCTACCAATGCATCCCGAAAAAGCCACTGTTTGGTGCGGTTTATGGGCCGGCGGCATTATTGGGCCATATTTCTTCAAAGATGATGCGAATCGCAGCGTTACTGTCAATGGTGAACGCTACCGAGCGATGATAACAAACTTTTTTTTGCCCGAAATGGAAGTTCTTGACTTGCATGATATGTAGTTTCAACAAGACGGTGCCACATGCCACACAGCACGCGAAACAATGGCGCAATTGCGAGGCGAGTTTGGTGAACAGTTAATTTCACGTTTCGGGCCGGTCAATTGGCCGCCTAGATCGTGCGATTTGACACCATTAGACTATTTTTTGTGGGGGTATGTCAAGGCTAATGTCTATAGGGACAAGCCCGCTTCGATTGACGCACTGGAAGCCAACATCCATGCATTCATTCGTGAGATACCGGCCGATATGTGTGAAAGAGTATGCCAAAATTGGACTCAGCGGATGGGCTACCTGAGACGCAGCCGCGGTCAACATTTGCATGAAATTATCTTTAAACATTAAATTGCAAGGTTCAAACTATCGATTCAAATAAATATTTCATTCATTTTTTCGAATTTTTTGTGTTTTTTTTTTAAAAAAAGTTCTAAACCTCTTAAAAAATCACCCGTTAAAACTTGTGGTTTACGAAAACTTGTGGTTTACGAAAACTTGTGGTTTACCAAAAATGTATGGTAAAACTTAAGTTTTCGATTAGGTTTTCCGCCAAAACCACGTTTTGGGTTTGGTGTGAAAAGGCTATTAGGGGCTACGAGTATAAATATGTGCAAAATCGACATTTCGATGGTTTTTAGTTTTTTGAAATGATCATATCTTCTAAACGATTAGTCACAGGAAAAAATTGTTCAGGCCTATTTTGTAGAAAATCGCATTATCTACAAGCTTTGCATCAAGTACTTTTTTGAAGCGTTTACTTTTTTCAAGTTATATGCGAAAAATCTATATTTTTTTAAATGGCTCCTTGAATTACCTACTTTTTTTTATGAAAGTCAGATTTGGCAAATTAATTTTTATCAGTTTTTTTGTCAAGGCAAAAATTATTACTTATAAAATTTTAAATACAAAAATGTTAACATTGTTTTTGGTAAGATGAATTCATTTTAGGAAAAAACTTTCAAATGCACAAAATCTGTCAAACTCCGAAGAAATAAAAAACAAATTTTAAGTACAAAAAATTAGCACAGTACTGTTAATGTATATTTCGAAGCATTTTATTGGAAAAGAATGTACGTGGTTTTCATTACACAACTATTAAAAAAAATCTTCCATTAGTTTTCTATTCCAATTTTCAGTTGAACAGAATTGGACTGACAGAAAGGCAACACAATAAGCTGTCCCTATATAGACATCTCAACTAATTATCCTTATTTTCACTGTTTCTATATATTATAAAAGAGAAGAACCAAAAAAAAAAAATAAGTTGAAAAATAAGAACGAAGCTCCGAAGGATATAAAACATTTTAAAAATAAAAAATTATTTGCTTGTGTGTCTTTAAGTCAGCTTGTTTGGCAACACATTGTCATTCGTCAGTTTTGACTTTAATTGGTTCATGAGCTTGAATTTTTAATTTTATTTTCTTAGATAGCCTTGCTTTTTTTGTTCATATAATGTACTCATATAGATATATTGTAGTGTACATCTATCTTATTTCAGAAGATTGAAGAACTGAGATAAACAATTTCATATAATGTAGAAGTTAGAATTTACGAAGGATAAGTATTTTTTTTTTTGTTACAAGAACGCGAGTGAAAATTAGTTTGTTTTAGTTTATTTGAACTTTCTAAATTGACTTTTCTGTTTTTTTTTTTTAAGAAGGATACTTCGTACGTTATTATAGTTGTCTATCACTTTTAAGGTGATTATTTGTGTAATAAGGAGAACTTAAACACGTTGGTTTTGTTTGCTTTTCACTTTACAATGACAGCATGATGTGGATTTACAAACAAGAACTATGGTATGAGCTATCAGAAGAATCCTTAACATATTTTACATATAAGTTAATGGAGCTATCTACCCCTCGTCCCAAGACAGTAACACGGTTACATATTGTATATGTTCTTGAAAATGTTTTCTGAAAGATAAGAAGTCCAATTTATTTTGTATTTTTTAGAATACTTGTACTCATAATTGTTTTCTTCAAAAGTCACAGATTCATATATAGATACATAGAAAAAAAAAGTTCAATACGAATAAGCAGTATAGGTACTTAATACTTCAAAGCCCCTCCGACTAATTCTACCTATCTGTGTGCACTTTAAGGAGTTTGCAGTGAAAAGAACAAAATCTTCTTTTTTTTTAACACTTATAATGAACGTGACATTGATTGAGTCTAATAGACTGCAAGTTGACATTTAAAGTGGAAATTTTCACTTCTATAATAAGAACCTTCAACCCTATCGAACTTGGTATACCGTTTTCTTTTAAATATAATGAATATTTCACCAAGAACTGAAAGATAGATCACACAATTTAAAATTCGAGAGAACAATATGAAGTCTACGCACGTTCTGCGATGATGATGGTGTTGATTGGGTTGAGGTAAGAATGGGTGCTATTAATGTCACAAGGTCTAAACACCCTATATCCTACCCCAATCGCATCAACTATGTAGATATACCTTCAACATAGTGAGTGGTGATGGTGCAGAGTAATTGCTTGATGCGTCGCGTCGTCTCTTCTATACTACCGAAATTGTTCAAATTATTTATTTCCATAAAAGGCGTGGTTTTGTATATGTATAGATGTACCTTACCTAGTCAATGTCATGTAATTTGAATCACACGCAAAACATATGGAAGGGTAGGTTTTTCTTATTAGATGATGAACGTTTGTTCATTCATTTATATGTTTAAGCTGATGGGATGTTTATCGACAATGCTTCATGTCTTCCATATATGTAAGGTGTGACTGTTAACACGCGTATGTACATATGTAAATTTATAATTTACATATGTTGTGTTTAATGAACTAATAGATAGACATTATATGCGGAAATGAAGAAACCACAATTCCATTTTGCACCCTTTTGTATTTTTAGAGCATAGGCTATTATCAAAATAGATAGTTACTGATATATGTATTAGCGACAACTGTTAAAGGTGTTTTAAATTTAACAATCAAGTGCACAATTTTCAGTCTCAAAAACCTTTACTTTAATCACGTTCTATCTCCCAATAAATAGCCTGCAGAAATAAAGGAGCTGATATTGAAAAAATTAAGGACTTGAAGAAAATGGCAAAGTACGAGAATCCTTGACATTTAGGCAATATTTAAGTAACCGTCTAAGGAATGAGTTAAAAAAACAGAATCTGTGAATTTAAAAACAAATCACTTCAGTAGATTTCTAAAAAGTTTGACGACGAATGCTTCTGCCGAATACTCTTAATGGAAACCAGCTAAACGCCTAAAAAGACCACAAATACAAAATCCGCATATTAAAGCAGAAAACGGAAAATGGATTGCAAACCCTAAATAGAAGGCTGGGAACATGTCTCGAATGTTTTTAAGTCTTTCCCAGCAGGTGCAGTTACAAATAACATTTTGTTGATAGAAACGACGAATTGGAAATTCCCTTCGTCACGCTCAAAGAAGTAAGACGCAAAAAAGCACAACATCATTGCAGAAGTCATTGTTACTTTTCCTTGCAAGGCAAGCCACCAAGAGAAGTAACTTCCTACAGTCCAATATTACTTTACATATAATTTAATGTAATGACTTTAGTTGGCGCTATAGCGCGGGGTGCTCCTAAGCCTCAAGTAATAGACTCCGCCAGCTTTCTCAATCTCTAGCTTGTTGTCTCCAGTTTTTGAACACCAAATTGGCGTCTCAACTTGGTCACGCCACAGTAGATGAGGTCTGCCTCTGTTTCTCATTCCGTCTGGCTTAGCATTGAATACCTTATGGGCTGGAGTTTCGGTGTTCATTCACTCTACATGCCCAAGCCGTCTCTTTGGTAATTCTCGATAGGGCTTTATTCTTCAATTGCTTACTTAACCCAAAGAAACAGCGATTAGCAAGAGTTAGGGCCAGTTTCACAGTGCGCACTTAACAAAATAAGTGGCACCTAATTTTCCAATTTTGGCACTTTTGCCGCAGTTTTACTACCTGAGTAAGGGGAACTTAAGTGGCCAACATGGGAGACTTAAGTGTCTCTAATTCCGATAAGTTTACACTGTGAAATTGGGAATTAGTTTTCCATATTTTGCACTTAAGTGACACTTATTTCACTGTGAAACTGGCCCTTATTCTACGATTGATTTCAGTGCTGAAGTCATTTCCAGAGTTCACAGCAGTTTCGAGGTACACAAATTCACTGACCACCCCGAAGTTATATCTATCAATAGGTAGTCACGTTCTGACCAAGTCTGCGATGAGAATCAACTCGTTTGGTTCTTCCCATTATATCGAAGTAATCCGCATATCGAAGTTATTGCTAAGATTTTTGAAAGATGGTGCCAGTTGTGTTGGCGTGGGTTATGCGCACCACTCTCTCAAAAACTATATTGCAGCAGCTACAAGATAGCGCGTCGTCTTGTCGTAGTCCTCCGGTGGTTACAAAGGTTTCGGTTGAATCTCTTCAAATTTTGACGGAGCAGCGAGCATTCTCCAACGTCATCTTAATAAGGAGTATCAGCTTGGCAGGAATGCCAAAACTCGACATGACACGGGAAGCTCATCCCCGTTAACACTGTCATAAACTGCTTTGAAATCGATGAAAAGGTGGTGATTATCAATATTTATTTCTTGGGTCTTCTCCAGGATTTGGCGTAATATGAAGATTTGGTCGATGGTAGACTTTCCAGGCCTGAAACCACACTGATAAGAGCCAATCAGTTCGTCCATAAATGGCTTCAGACGTTCACAATAATACGCTTGACAGGATCTTGTAGGCGATATTTAAAAGACTAATGCCTCTATAGTTGGTGCAGAGAAGGCGATCACCTTTTTTATGGATCGGCAGATGGTGTTTAGGTTCCTCTCGTCGGGCATACTTACTTCTGGCCAAATTTTATTTGGAAATTGGAACTGACAATACTTCAAACAACCAAACCATAACAAATTCAAAGTCCTTAAGGATCAGAATTGTGCAAAATTATTTAAAAATCACACGTGGTTTTTCACACATTATTTTTTTTTTTTTGTGAATACAATTTTAGAACTTAAATTCAAAAACAATGGAAGCAGGATGGAAAAGAAAGAGATATTAATGTGGTTTAATTTTCACCTGAGTTAAAATAATTTACTACTGTGGTGAATTTTCGTTTCGTTACCTTCATTTGGTGCAAAATGTCAAGATGGTTTTGTGGTTAAAACGAATTTCATTTATATGACAAATAACAAAATATCTACATTTAGATAAACAAAGACCGAATATTCATATTTATTATTTGCTTTCTTAATTGGTTTTTGTATATCTACATAAATTTGTATGTATATTTGACTTGAAGAAGACGTGTTGCTCTTACCTGCTTTCACATATGTATATGAAATGCTTTCGCTTTTATTTTACTTTTTTAATAATAAAAATAATAATAATTTGGGTGTTTTGTTTTGTGTGATATGCGTAACACTTGTGAAAATCTAATTAAATATTCATTTATAATCAGTGGCACAGTGTTGTATGTATACATACATTAAACATGTATAATTTATTCATTTAACCATAGAATTCATTTTGAAAATAAATGATAAATTGGTTTGGATTATAATTTCTTGCTTTTTTTTTCATTTATTTTGGTGGATGATACAAAAGTAACCATGTGTGTTAAGATTAGTGGCTTAAAAACAAAACTTAAATATTTAATGAGAACATTTTATGATGTGGATATTAAGTATTGAGGGTGTGATTGCAGAAATGCTACATAGCTTTGCTTATAGACAAAGTATTTACACTGTAAGAGCTTCATTATTATCTACTATTAGATTAGATAAAGAGAATGTGTAAGAAAAATACTAATATCTTTAATTTCTTTTTCTCTATGTCTTTAAAGGCATTCGACTCCGAAAGCTGAATTTTGCTATATATAGCATTTTAATGGTGTTCTTAAGAAACTGTGAAAATTCATAATCCACCATTTATAATTTTGGGGGGTTAAAGGCCCCCAAACCGTTTTTTTTTAGAAAAAACTTCATAAGGGCCACTTGCACAGAAAAAATGTGAAGACTAATTTGTAGCTTGGAATATTTTCTACAAAAAGTATGTTGATACTTTTCTTCATAATAATAACCGTTTTCTAGAAAAATTGCAAAAAACTAGGAACGAAATCTATCCGTTTTAGTAGTCTGAAACAAAAAGTGAAGTGACTCTTTGAAATAATTACATTTCATATTACATTTCTACACTGTATCAAATTTGAAGCAAATCGGTTTATTTGTAAGGCTGTAGTAGATCTCTGTACATATGGACGAACAGAGAAATAGACCCATGGGCTCCGGGAAAAAACGCCAGAATGTTTTTTTTTTTTTTTGGAAAAACGTCAGAAATAGTTCCATACACAGTCTGTTTTTTTTCTTCTTGGAAATAATCCTTCTATTAAATCTGCTTTTGTTTGCCGAGAAAATTTCTGCATTTTCAGAAATTTGGTGGTAAAACTAAGCCCTATCATAAATTCCATCGTAATAAAACATTTGAATTCATAGTGGAAAATCCACTAAGTATTTCTAAATGCGGGGAATTTGCTATCACTAATTCTGAATGAAACGGAAATAAGACGTCCTTTTCTACGACAACTGATTTTTTTCGTAGCCAAGCGGAAAGCAATTGTGTTTAAAAAAAAAGAAGTTTTTTTACAAATTCAAAAATTTGCTAAAGTAAAAACTGAGGAAGTCAAAGAACACATCACTTTTAAAACAAGAACATTCGCAACAACTTTATTTTTATAACTTAAATTTTTTGTGTGTCGAATACATTGTCTTGGGAAAACATGCTAAAACTTTGAACAAATAAACAAATATGAACTAAAATTTTGTTCACTATTTAAATCATTGACAGCTATGTATAATAGTGCTCAGGGATTATGGGATTTTTTTTGTTGTGAGTTTTAATGTCGAAGACCAAAGGTAAAACCTGTGTAGATTAGATTCCCATTTAAAAAGAATGCGTGTAAGTACAAGAAGGGGCGAATCTAGCTAAAAATCGAGATTCGCAAAATGTTGATCTTAAATGTAAAATAAGGAATCCGCACCTCGATTTTTAACCAGATTTTCCCCTTCCTGCACTTACAAGCATTCTTTCAACTGGGAATCTACACAAGTTTTACCTTTGGCCTTCGCAGATACAAATTTTTTTATCTCTGATGGGAAATGAAAATCGACATGAGTTTAAAACTGGTGGTTATTAAAGTTGTACTGCCCTATGTGTTATCAACATTGGAACTAAATAGTAAAGACCCAATGTTTCTCTAAACCGATATTTATTTAAACAACTCTCTGTAGCCAAACTTAATAAAAATGTTCAGCATTTTTGTGGAAACAAAATGGGACATTTTGAAAAGTTGAAGGGATTTTTGTTTTTAAAAGCTTTCAGTACTTACTGTGCGACAAGGACAACTGATTTCGAAATTCAGAATTGATTCTTTTAATCAAGTACCTACTGCTCTATTCAACACCAAAAAAGTAGGAGGAGGAATTCTAATGTGAACATCGTCGTCTTTTATTCCATTTTTTTGCCAAACAAAATTTCTGGTATTTTCTCCAAAAATATTTTCTGGGTAATTTCCGGGAACCCAAAAGTGGGTGCAGCGCTATGGATCAACAGATTTAAAATTTTGTAGTAAATTATAAAATTTTTAAAATGACATACATATTTTTAGATTAATCAAGTTAAGTCACAAAATTTCAATTTTATAGGGTTTTCAATTTAGAAGTCATTTCAACTAAGTACATATATACATACATAAGTAAAGTGGCCGGAAAAATCTACATCAACATATTTATTTGACTTAGGTTTAAAAGAAACTTATTTACATACAATATTTCAGCTTTTTAGAAAAATCAACAGATAATTCAAAATGTAAAAAAAGCTTGCTTATAATTGGGCGGAAAAGGACATTTTCTTCCATATTTAAGGAGGCTTACTTACAGCTTCTTTGCAATATGTAAACTAGGCGTGGTAGCAGGCAAAATTAAATTGGATCACAGGTAGGTAGAAATGGTGACATCGAGCAACCTAGAAATAGGATCATATTATACTCTGTTTGTTTTAGTCTTCCCATTTTCGTAATGTTAGATTAAGATTTTTAAGGGGCATGTCAAATTACAGCAGTTATACCAGTTTATCCCCATTAAATTTATGTGACTAGACATTCCAATTTATAACAGTTTCGTTTTTAAAGAAGGTACTGTTTTTGCATAAATGTTGGGCCAGTCACCCGAAGCGCTTTAATGACGAGAAATGACATTTTATAACCGTTATAACAGTTTATCACTACAGTTATAACAGTTTCTTACCATCAACCGGCGAGGTCTGATAACATACACGTATAAATTAATAAACAAAACTGTTATAAATGTTTTTTCTTTGACTAATTCCAACTTTTAAAAGTGAAAAACTGTTATAACTGTTATAAATTCTCTAGTTTCTTTACTCTGTTCAACAAAAATTGTCAATTCAGGGAAGAAAGAACGTTTGCCTCCAAGTCTAGTTGCATTGGCTTGCATAAATCAGTCCCTCTTTAAAGTTACCACATGGGTTTCCGTAGTTTCTATCATAGGTACAAAATCAACGTTTTCTCAAAAACTTCAAAAAGTATCAACACCAATAGTATGACTAGAATCTAAACTTCGTTTTTTTTTAGTATGTTTTTTTTGTACCAAATTTAACCAAAGCCATTAGGTACTTTTACGTTCCTAACTACATTTCGAATTGCCATATAGATCAATAGAAATTGAGTGCAACGTACATACATATAACATCAGTTAAACATCAACTTTTGTGAATCTTTTCTAAACTAACCAGAACCACAATGGAAAACTAACCCACAATCATGATGTAATTAGAGAAGATTTTTTTCAAAGTATAAACTTCTTCCTCATCACGCAGATATATAGAGAGGATATATGGTCCTGACATGTTTTTAATTTGGCAGAAAATAGTTCTTTGTCAGAAAAATCTGTATTCGATGCATTTTGTTGTTTTCTCCCAAACTTCATTAATTCATTAAAAAACATTTCAATGGTTAACTTTTTTAATTGGGTTTTCTGTAAAGTCCTGTTGCAGCTGATGTATGTATGTATTATGATAACTTTACAAGCTCATCGGAATGAATTTTCAGAA
Source organism: Epistrophe grossulariae (assembly GCA_929447395.1). Taxonomy (NCBI): domain Eukaryota; kingdom Metazoa; phylum Arthropoda; class Insecta; order Diptera; family Syrphidae; genus Epistrophe; species Epistrophe grossulariae. Next base: position 148,725,593 of record OV839567.1, on the reverse strand, counting down.
GTTTACAGGTACAAAGCTTTCCATGTTCTACAACCGCAGTGTGAAAAAAAAGTTCTACAAAATCGACGATATCACATCACAAACTTCCCATCTATATGTATACCTACTGGTTTTTGTATACACTCTTTGGTTTTCTGGCAGTTTTTTGTTGTAGATCTCCCCATACCACAAGTTGCATTAGAAGCAAGTTTCAATTTGAATGTTCTGTTGTTTTCGTTATCGACTACGATGATGGAGTATTGTACTAGATGGAAACACATAACTCAAAAGACACACTTTGTCTCCAAACTTCAGCAGGTTGTCAAGCATAAGGTATAATCACCACCTCCTCGAATGTTTCCATCCAATGCATACCTCAATAGAAGTCGCGAAAACACACTTTTCCATTAGAGCTTTAGGTATCTCGACATCGATGTTTCTCACTTTATATACTCGTCCTTTCCGAACAAGTTTTCAAGTGGAACACTATTCAGTACAACAACGGTTTATGTATAGAAAAGTTCTTTTGTCTTTATAGCTTCGCCCTGCGATACCTCAAGTCTGTCATATTCGTTGTGAAACGGGAAACAATGAAAATTTCCTGTTCCGCTGAGCTGGCAGCATATATTCCCGGTTCGTTATACCGAAAGCCGCAATGAAGGTCCACATTCCGCGCGTCTATTGCCATCCTCAACTCAACTCAACAATGCATCAGCACTTGGTATATACGATGTCAATAATGAAGCCAATGAACTAAAAAAGGTATTCCTATAGTTTGAGGGTAGTTTCTGTCATTGAACCAACCAGCACCGCATAGGACCAGAGATAAAGCAAAACGTGCCATTAGACCCCCAACAACCTTATGGTGAAGCATCCACCGACTCGACATCACCATTACCAAATGAAAGATGAAAAATCATCTCTTTTTTTCTCATTCTGCAGTTCACAGCCAGGAGGTTGTATATGTGAGGCAGAAGGTGGAAGGACGGTCGACCAGGAGTTTCAGAAAAAAAAAAAACAAAGCATTGCGCTTCTTCGTCCTGATGGTGGTCCTAGAGCACATTTTTCAATATTTTTGAGATGCGAATGCGATTCATCCTCTCGCTCATTGTGTCTTATGTGACGACTTAAGGATCATTAGACTTTCTCAAGTAGAGCAAGCTGTCTGGGGATGTTGCCGGGTGTCATTTTCTTCTTCTTTAATTTCTTTTTGTTGCTGTGTGTCTTTTCTTCTTATAGGACGAACCCAAGGACTATGTCTATTTTGTATTTTATTCTATAGAATCGAGGTGCTATGCTCCTTGATGGTTGTATACTACACCACTTTTAGCATTTTCCTTGACTATATACTACAACTCGGTCGGTGGTGTTGGTGGTGGTGATTACGTTGGGTTATACAGTTATGTCTGTTCTTGATGGCTTCGTACAGTTTCAGCTGCGAAAAGATTTCATTTTTATTTTCATACTAAAAAAATTTGCTCAAGCTTCAGTCTTTTTTTTTTTGAAGAAAATTAATTACTCTGGTGACCTGGCATTTCCGTAGCCCCCATTGGATGATTAATGAAAGAATGAAGGCGAATGCTTTTGGCTTTTTGCTAACTCGGTTTTTATTTTATTTTATATTTTTTTTTTTTCAATTTTTTTTGGTTAGAATTTTCATCATCGCAGAAGAACGATGATTAGTGGGATTTTGAGAGAGTTCGGATTATTTTAATTTTCTTGTTTATGGTGTTTTGCTTATGATGATATTGAGGTAAGAACACTTTCGTTTGATGATTTGAAGGGATTTTTTTTTAACTTTTTATATATTATGTATATTTTGGTTGGTTTTATATGTATATGTAAAGCGGATTTTCGTGTTAGGCTTGTCAGTAAGTTAGGCATTAGGATATTTTGTTTTGATAATTTGTAATGGCGGTGATTTTGACATTAATCAATCATCTGACAAATTTTAATTTGGTTTGAGAAATTGGTTGGGTAATTTAAATAAATGTAAATGAAGGTACCTTAGCTTGAGTTATGAGAGTGATTAAATGTTTAAAAAAAAAAAAAATTTGTTGATAAAAGTTTTAACTTGCAAGATGATTATTTGGTTTAGTTAAAGGGAATAGTTTTTTTTCTTTTTATTTGATAGAGACTTAAGAGTTGTGAATATTGAAGAAAAGTGTATATGGTGAACTTTTTTGTATCCTTGAAATATGTTCAGTTTTTTTAAATTGGAAGCATGTTATGATGACATAAATACTTCAAAATAATTACTTAATTTTTTCTAGGATTATTTGTAAAATTAATTGGAAGCAAATATATGACCCTGGAATTTATGCGAAGAATAGCTTTGTCTTATTTAATTAATAAACCAATGTGGGTTTAAAATTGAGCTTGTCCTTGAAATATGCTCTCAAATGATGTGAAATTTAAAATATAAAAAATCTATGTTTGTCTACTTCTAGGCTCAAAAATTACCGAACCAATTTCGATGAAAATTTCAGTCTGTTTTTTTTTATTATAGGTTTATAAAGACATTTTAGTAAATTCCGCCTACTTAAACGCTCTCTTTTGTTATATTTCAGCTTTTTACTTTTTAAATTTGCTTCAAGAAAGTAAACATTTTGTAATTATTAAACAAAAAACAAAAATAATAATTTTCTTATTATTTGTGTTTCTCTTCTTCTTATCATTTTGTAATTAAACAATCTTAAACCTAAGGTATGCCATATCCCGCCCAATTTCATTGGTTTACCAGTCCAAGTGTAATATAAGCTTAAAAATTTCATTCAATAGTCGTTAAGTTGTTTTTGTAAAGCTGCTGCGGCGCTAACACGGCTCAATAAACATTATTTTTTCTTGTTCTCGATTAAATTCACTGCATTTTATTTAAAATAAAAAGAGAACCTTTTTTTACAGAATTCAATATAAAATCGAGTATACCGAGCGAGTATAATCTGAGCATATTTATGTGATTTCCTAGAAGGTTAGTTTATTGTTTTAGCTCATCTAAAACGGATAGCTGCTATACGACAATTTCTGTTGTTTTTTTTTCAAAAACGGCTCTAACGATTTTCATTAAACTTCTTACTGTAATGACCTAAATGATTGTTTAAAAACTGCGTTTTAATTCTTGTCAAAAAAAAATTTATCACGGAAATAGGATTTTGACGTATTTTGAGAAAATTGCCTCATATTTTAGTTATACATGTAAAACTTTTTAATAAATTGACCAATTTTATTATTATTTTGCAGTCGGATGATTTTGAATATTTTCAACAATACTGCATTTAAAAAATTATTAATTTTTTTTATCAAACAACAAATTTTGACTTTTTAATATTTTTTTTTGTTAAAATGAAGTTACATTATAGTTATATATATTTACATCAATCACAAGAGTAGATTCGTCGAGCAAATTTTTTTAAATAACCCCTGGCAATGATAACTTGACAGTAAAACAAAATTCACGTCAAAAAACCGAAAAGTTGCATTTGGGATTAAATCGATTCATGACAAAACTTTTTTAAACACATCGTTCGACAATTATTCATGGGCTGAGGTATGCTCGTGGGGTTCAGTCTGAGATAGCAGAAATCACTAAATTACAATATGAAATATCAGTCGTCACTAAATTCCAATATGAAATATCAGACATCACTTTTTACAGTCTGAGATAGCAACCTTCACTAAATTACAGTCTGAAATAACAGACCCTACTAAATTACAGTCTGAAATAGCAGTAGCTACTAAATTAGTTTGAGATATCAGGCGTCACTAAATTACACTCTGAGGTGGAAGACGTCACTAAATTACAGTCTGAGATAGCAGACGTCACATAATTACAGTCTGAGATAGCAGACGTTACTAAATTACATTCTAAGATAGCAGGCGCTACTAAATTACTGTTTGAGATATCAGACGTCACTAAATTACAATCTGAGATAGAAGACGTAACTAAATAACAGCCTGAGATAGCACACGCCACTAAATAACAGTTTGAGATATCAGATGTCATTAAATTACAGTTTCAGATAGCAGACGTCATTAAATCACTATTATAGAGACATGGTTGCAAAAGTCGATACAATTGTACTTGGTTCGATACATTCAACTTTAATAAAGTAGACAAATACATTTTTATAAAATTCGATACAATTTTGACATTTTGTGTCGATGCAGTTTAAATTAGTGAAAGGTAGTATTTTTTTTTATTTGATTAGGTATATTTTTATAATAATCTTGCCGATGTTTAAGTTTTTTTAAATACTTTATTGTATTGTTGTATTAAAAATTATGTTGCTATCGAAAGTTAAACTCGTTTAGATTCAAAAATTGTTTCCACCGCAAAAAGAGATTAACAAATTGGATTTATTTTGAAACTAACTTTGAGGCATAAATTTGATTCTAGAATATGAGTTCAGCATATGGGTAGATATAGGTTAGTTCGAATTGCAAAATTTAAGCTATTGGTCTTTTGTATGGTAAATCTTTGATATTTTAAGAATTTTAAGGATAAATCTACTTAAATATCTATTAAAATTGGTGGATGTAAACGTTGTTTATGATCTTTTTATTTTCTCCCATATATTAAAAATGTTCTTATCTTGGTGCTATTCTTCAAACGAAATTGATTTGTTGAAAAAAAAAAAAATCAAAAAGCACAATTTTTAAACTTTGCATACATTGCTGAAGACTGTTTATCATCCCTGGTCTGAGATAGGAGACGCCAACAGCGTTGTGCTAAAGTGCCCAATTGGGCCATTTGGCCCCAAGTTTTGTATTTTGGCCCCATGCCCCGGGCCAACGTGAAATGGCCCCAGTTTCAAAAAATTCATAAATAAAACAATAGAAAAAATACTTGATTTCACAAATTTAAAAAAATATCAAGTTTTCAACAAGCTCGCGTTTATTTCAAATTTTGTCGAATAATATAAAAAAAAGAAATATTATTCTAATGGCCAGTTGTACAATAGTGGTTCAGCCTCGGTTCAAGATTTTAACTCACCGATTTCGGCGGATTAACTAAGGTTCAACGCTGGTTCAAGTATGTAATTGGTTATTGTCACAGACTTGAACGGTAAACCACTGTTAAAACTCAATTGATCCCCCGAAATCGGTGGATACAAATTGCTGAACCACGGTTTAAATATTTGTACAACTGGCCCTAAGAGAATTAGTAGAAAATAATGATGTATTGTTTTAACAAGCTTTAATAATGTAAGCTTTCATAAATCTGTGAGAAACGCAAATATTTTTGAGCTTATTAATATTATCCATACTCAATTCAAAGGAATTAAGAATGAAGCCGTGCTCTGCTCTCCAATTATTTGATTAAAATTATTTGTGATTTCATAAGAATGGTTTCAAAGCTACCCATCAAATCTATTAAAGGAGATGTTTCTAAAAATTTATTTGAATTTAATAGAAGAAATAGATTCATTTTTTAATTCTGGACCAACTCTGGAAAAATTAGCGAACAATATTTTAAATGACTATCTGTACAATGCAGTGCATTATGAAGAATGAATTCTTCTACCATACAATTATTAAAACCGCAACAAACTAAACAAAGGAGTTATTTACTCATTTATGAGAGTTGAATGATTTTTTTTTTTAAATGAAAACCTTTCAATTTTTATTTAGCCTCTACAGAATTGATTAAAACAAATTAAGAGATATTGTAAATTTTACTTTCGTTTAAATTTAATTTATTCTTTTTTCTTAGAAATTATTCTTTGTTTACTGAAAAAATAAATAAAATAATAAAAAATATCAAAGAAATCATTTCGAAATGTGTCATTTTACTCCAATATCCCTAATTGGCCCCAAGAAATTTGAAATGGCCCCAGGATTTTTTGTTCCAAGAACAACGCTGGACGCCAACTAAATTATAGATTGAAAAAGCAGTCGTAACTTACTTACTACCTTAAGCTTAAACTGTCACTTCTGGAATCTTATTCTTTCAAAAGGGAGACTCACCAAGTAGGTACTCTTGATTGGTACTAGATTCTTATTATGACAGAGTTCCGTTTTTTTTTCAGTTCGTTCACAGTCACTTTTATAGTCTATGTGTGTCCAAACCAAGTGTGAACTATAATACCACAGAAAAACTAGTATTGATATTTTAATGCACTTCACTAGTAATGGTTGCAGTGGTATGGTCAGGAATGTCTGGAGTGTTGACGGGTATTTGTTTTGGACTTTAAACCAAACGATTGGCTCCTTTCTAGAGTCTTTGGTAGACGTTAGTCGGGATAGCTTTAAATGAAGTTTGATAAAAGGTGGTGGGAAAGAAGAAATTAAGATGTAGATTTATTGACCAATTTGATTTGTATTATGTTGATTGGAAAATATGTTTTCCTTCGGCTGTTTTGGTATTTTCTGGTATCAAAAAAATACAGCGTCAGGAAGACTCATCAACTTTCGTTCCAGTCAGGCCAAACATATATTATTATGAAAACGGCTTCCAACTTAATTAATAATGTGTTTACGTTGAGTGATGTAAAATTCCACTCTGCTAATCAAAAAAGAGTTTTCAACATTTTGAATGATAACGGGTATCCTGCTGGAGCCATTTGGAGTTTGTTTTCAAAATACAACTACAAAATCCCCCGCCAACAATGCGAATATTCTACGGATGGTTTCTCCAAAAGTGTTGTTTATGCATACAAAGTTTAACCGAGAACTTCAAAGAGATAGTCAACAAAAATCTTAAAAATGTTCGTTTAGCTTTTAAGTCCAACCAAACACTTGCGACATCTTTTTCACCAAATTGAAGGCAAAACCTGGTAAGGACAAATGTACGGATGTAATTTATAAGATCAATTGTAAAGGCAAGACTGGTGAACCTTGCCCCTTGTGTTACATTGGGCCAACAAAACAATTTCTTCGTCAAAGAATGTCAAATCATAGGTCCGACGTGAATTACATGAACATAGGTCATGTAATTGAAAGTGGCCACTCTCCCGACTTTGACGGTGTCCAAGTTCTCCAAAGAGAAACCCATACTTCCAAGCGGTACACTTTAGAGAAACCTCATATTATAAATAACAAGAACAACATGAATCGAAAACGTAAATACGGAGTAAGTGCTTCGACTCGGTTTAACTATTCCGAGGTTGAAACGAGTATTAGTGAAATCTAATAAATAAGGGTGTTAAAGTGTAAGTTTTACTTTTCACTGTATATTGTTGTTGCATAACATTGTGATTAACTATATTTGTATTTTGTATGTAATAAAGTTCACCCTGAAGAAGACAGCAACCCCTGTCGAAACGTAGGGAAAAGTAAATGTAACAAATTGCTAAAAATTATTGTGACCAAAACAGTCGAAGGAAAACATATTTTCCAATCAACATAAGGAATGAAGAAATGTAATGTACCATTACAGAATGATTATGATAAACATATTTGAATAAAACTTTTTAATTCTTAAGGGGCATTTAATCAGCTAGTCAGAAGTAAGTATTAATTTAAATTAGTGTTGCAAAATTAATTGGTTGAAAAGAATGGTGTAAATTGTAATTGTAGCTAAAGCACCTTCCATCCTCAAACTTATTTTTTCGGACGCGTTTCTCTTACTTCATTAAATTATTTTAATTTATTAATTTTTCATGTTTTTAGAACATTGATATAGTGTACAATACTTCACTCACCCAAAAAAAGAATTAAAAAAAAGTGATTTAAAAACTAAACTATTAAAAATGATAAAATTTAATTTTTTTGTGGGGTATTTCTTAGTAGGAGGAGGAAAGTTTACTTTGTACAGCACTATACAGAACTTTCTACAGCTATAATTTCTAATTACATATCTGTACACCTTTCAACTTTGAAATAAGCCTATGACTACACAATAATGTTCAGTCAGTGAAAACAATTTTCTCAATTAAATTATAATAGCTCCAAAGAACATTATCTCTAAAGTATAAATAAATCGCCATAAAATATTAATATTGAACATTGTCTATAATTCTGTACCGAGCCACAAACATAATTTTTTAAAACCCATTTATTTATACACTCCAACCGGATAAACAATTCAATTATATTCAATATAATTGAAATCAAAATCGAAAACAATTAATTACCGATTAGATTTCATGTGTGTCAATTAAATGACATTAACTATACGTTTCAAATGTCAAAATGCCAAGAAAATCAATTTAACTCTTAAGCACGTACATTTATGTATAATACTATTTACATATAAAATTATAAGTTTTATTCGTATTCACATGAAGAACTCACTTATTTACTTATTTAAAGTGCCATAAACCTTGTCACTTTGAGGTAAGGTTTCAAGATATTTATATATATATTTTTTTTTTTAAGAATTTCCTTCCCCCATTGAATTAAAATTTGTTTATTTCATTATTATCAAACCACAGATACGAACATCAAAGTAAAATTTTAGAATCACGTTCGTTTGATTATTGTATGGCGATGGATAACAATCTAAATGGTTTTAAGCCTATTTTTAACTGTGTTTTCATACAATTTGAATTAGAATTCAAGTTAAATATTGTCTCTACTTCTCTTATTATTTAAGTAAATATAAGTTGAAATGATAATTAATATAGACCTTCAATTGCAAGGGCTATTAATTTGTATGACTTTGAATAATAAAATCGTGTGATCCAAGTTCCAAGAAGGTAATTTTTTTCTGTTTGAACGGGTTTTTGATACTATAAAATAAAAGTGTTTAATTGGAGCAAATTAATTGAAAACAGTGTTGCCATTTTATTTTATAAACAGACTTTTTTAATTTATTTAATTAGACATAATTAAAAAAAAGAATAAAGGTATATAACAGATTTATGGAGTCTATCGCCCATTTTCTGCATTCCACTTATTGTGAATTCACATGGCGAAATTGAATTTAGGTGTTCCACAATTCGTTCGAAATTCTAATACACGGTTAAAAATTCTGGCATTAATTTTAATATTTTCAGGGTTGTATATATGACAACACCAAAAATGTATTAAAGTTTAATACATCGCAAATATTACATTTTTACTTTTAATACAAAAATTATTACATTTTTTAATAGAACTTTATTAGAAAAAGAGAGGAAATAAATTGAGGAAATTTCTCACAAGGAAACTTCTCACAAAGAAATTTCTCACAAGAAAATATTCTCTCAAAAGGATATTTTTTTTGAGAATTAATGCAACACAGAAAATATTATGAATACATACTCGTAATTGGTAATAGCTATAATAATGAATGTGTATTTTTGCAGGAGTACCTATTTATCTTTGTATGTCAATTTATTTCCATTAGTCTTATTATTTTTATTAGAATAATAACATTCTTTTCTCCATCGCTTTTTACAAATGAGAATAGAAATCTTATTGCGATTGAAATTTTGTCTACTAATTAACATATTGTGCCTCGAAAAACTGCAAAGCGCCTTCAAAATAATGCATACGTAAATTTTTTTATTTTTATTATTCTTGCTTTTTAATACAATATTAATAAATTTTAATCTTGGGTGTATTAAAAAGTGACGCAGTCTGTTCAAAATGTTCATATTCAATATGGCTGACAAAAAAGAGCATCGAAGCAAAAAAAGGGCGAGGAGGTATTAGAATGTAATCAAAAATTATTAGAAAAATTCTCATATATTTGAAATGGCAACTGAGAGAGAAATTTTCGCTCTCTACAAGGGATATGTTTTATTCTTTTGGGTTAAAATCGACTCTTTTTTGTATTACAAATGATATTTTAATACAAAAATATTAGAATGTAATAAGAATTGATTAGAATTTTTTTTAATATTTCCCTATTATTAAAATGTAATATTTGCTGTATTGGATACGGCTTTAATACAAGAGCTGTATTAAAAAATACGAATTTTTAACCGTGTAGTGAATTCTAATTTCGAACATGAAAATTGATGTTATGCATTTCGGTTCATTCCGTGCATTTGCAGATAGTTTTGTATTTTTTGGTAAAAAAAGTAAGCAAACTTTATGTTTTTTGTTTATTTATTTATTATTATTTTCGTAGGAAACATAAGAACAAACGAATAAAAAAATACAAAAATCATCAGAGCCGCCGGCCGGTCGTCGCGTCGGGCAGGTTTTTTCTTACAAAATTGTTCGGCTAATTTTTTCTTTCGAGTTCCGCTTTCTTTTTTCCCTTACAAATGCCAATAATATAGAATAAATTTTCATCTTCAGTGTAATTTCACTTTAAAACACAATTAAAAATGGAGGCACCTTGCATTTTGACATTTCGAACTAATTGCGAAATTTTCGAAAACGAATTGTAGAACATGGAATTTCAATTCATGTGAAATTGAAATGCGATTTCAACTCGATTTCATTCGAAATGCAGAAAATGGGCGATATTTAGAAATAAGAACCGCTATTATGAGAAAAATTCAATTGTTAACTAAATAGTAGTTCAGAGAGTTAGACAAAAAAAAAAGGCTAAACTTAAAAAAAAAAAAATTGCGATAAAGCTCAATTTTGGTGGGGAGCTTTATTTTTATATCTTTACCATTTCCAGAAAAATAAAATAACCTACATTTGGACCCCTAAATTTTGAATAGGGTTGAAAGGTAGTGTTTTTTTTGAAAATAGCTCTTCGCAAAAATGGGAACCTTATCTAATTCTACACAAAAATTCTGCACAATTCGAAATGTACTTGTACTTAATATTCTTTTATGGAAAGACTGATGCAGTTATACAATAAAAAAATATTAGTTAAAAAAATATAGGTATGGCAGTACTGATAAAGGAAGTCATATTATATTCTATTTAATTGGTCAACAGGTTTAATAAGGTGTAACTGTGATGGAATGCTATTGTTATTTTATTTAAATTTTTTGTTTTGATCTTAATCCCTCCCCCATCATCATCATTAGGGGGAAATACCAAATATGCAACTGTTTTGTAAATTTTTTTATAAATAAAATTCAAACAGAGGGTAAACAAATTTTAAATGTTCTCACCACGTTTATCATTATTATTATTTTTTTTTTTTGATTGAGTTCGTGTTATAAAATCAATAAATTTTTACGACACGGACGACATGGCAGTACCTACTCGAGTAATGCCATAAACCACAGTCCGTTGTGTACACATTGAGTGGTTTGATGCACGATGCACTTAATAAAATCACACAATTATACCACCTATGTGTTTTGTATATTATAATAGTTGCAATTGGTTAAAGCTTGTTTGCATAACTTGGGAGATAACTTTTTAATAAAATGCATTTGCGTGATGTGTTTATAGGTAAATAGGTGTAATTTTTTGTTGTTGTAGTTGTTTTAGAAAAACCACACAAATTATATAGATATAGATTTAAACAGAAAATTATGTGTTTTTAATTTCGATGGAAAAACATTTATATACCTACTGTTTATAAACACATTAGCAATGATGTTAGTTCATTTATTAAATGAGGCATTATATTCTCACATAAATTAAAGAAATGAATAGTAGTAATAGTCTTATTACTGTAAAAACTTAATTATTTAAGAATTTAGTTCTAGACTTAAAAATAAGATTTTGAAAGAAAGAATTGGCAAAAAAAATTTGCTCAGGCTAATAATAGTTCAACGAAACGACTCGCTTACTTACGCCACAGCTGTTCGAGAAGTCGAGACTTACATCCACAGACTTTTTAAATTCTACAAGAAATGGAGTATACAATTTAGCACCTCCAAATCGGAACTTCTCTACTTTAAAAGCCTATCAACCAGCACAGGCAGTCCACAGAACTAAATAGCAGAAAGCTGGTTTTGAAACTTCCAGGCTTATCGACAATAGCAGCCAAACGACCCCCAAAGTTCCTGGGAAAAGATTAAAACTAATTCCTACGATTTAATCTGCACGAAAAAGAATGCGCAATAAGAAAACAGTTAGGCCTTACAATGAATGCACCGGACTAAGTTATCAAACCATAACCTTGATCTACAAGCAAATCCTGAGACCAGTGATCAGATTTTGCATTACACGATCATTGAGAAGTAACTTCAATTTTTCGAATGGAAAATTTTAATCTGTACCGGACTTTGACGGGAAGTATCAGAAACACTACGGTAACAACGACTATCTCTATTCAGTAAATATAATCCGACTGGATAAATACAAAGAACACTTAAACCATGATTTTTGATCATAAACTCAGTGAAATAACTCTCCAAAACAAAAAATGAAATGACTCTTCAAATCGGGTATTTTTTTGCATTTTGAAATAGGTACCCAAAAAAAGCTTGAAACAAGTCCCTAAAAGAAAATGATATAAATCCCCAAATCAATGGAGAGTGTTTTAAGAAAACTGTTGACTTAGGTTTCTATCTGGCAACTGAACATACTCTAAGAGAAGCAAAGGAGTTGCATGTGTGGGACAGAGGGCCCAAAGAGGGAGTAAAATTCTTCAAGTTGAAAATTGTTGAAAAAGAAAAAGTCTCCGAATTTGGAGACAAAAATCCATGAAATAAATCATCTCTCCAACTCCATACAATTTTTTTCAGTTTATTTCACTGGGCAGCATCGAAAACACTACGGGAATAACAAATATCTTTATTAAGCAAATATAATCCCGCAAAAAAAAATCCAAAAAGACTAAAGCTGTAATTTTTGATCATTTAAGGTAGAACCGCACTAGGCGGAACTGCACTTCAGCGACACCGTGCGCACTTTCGCACGAAACTGAACGAAACTTCATGTCGCGACACAGTTGGTCAGATTACCAACTTTGTCGCATAGTGTCGCGCCGTGAAGTGCAGTTGTCGCTTAGTGCTATATAGCTCATACAATTTCCTACAAATAAGTCGTGAAGTTCAGTTCCGCTGAAGTGCAGTTCCACCGAGTGCGGTCCTAGCTTTAATCGACTCCGTGGAATATATCTCTCCAAACAAAAAATTTAATAATTTTAAAATCGTGAATTTCTTTTTTAAATGATTCTCAAAATTCTAAGATAAATGAATCCCTAAAAAAGCATTATATAAATGCCCAAATCAATGTACTGTTGTCTATGAAAAATGTTGACTTAGGCGCTTATCTGGGGACTGAACATACGATATGCGAAGCAACGGAGTTTGGTGAGCGGCACAGAGACCCTAAAGACGGACTTAAAATCCTCCAAAACCGTAAAGCGTGCCACCCATGAAAGTCGAAAATAATTGAAAAATAGAAAAATTAAATAAGTCTCCAAATTGGGAGACTTATCATATGAAAAATAATTTCTAAATACTAAATTTGGGATGTTATATCACGGATTTTGTTGTTCCCTAAAAGTCTAAAACATTCATAAAATTCCTTCTCCCCAAGGCATAATCAACTGACCCTATTACACGAGATCATAACAATTGTTTCTTAGCAAGCCATCGAGATTCACCAAGGAGGGAACTGGGTCGGGGAGATTAAGGTAAATTCCTGTCTCAAAGCAAATTCAATTAAATAATACATTGATGGATTGAGAACGACTCTTAAGGGACCGCAAGAATTTTTGAACCTAGAACTGGTAGTGTGTGTGTGTACGAGCTTAACGAAATCGACAAGAATAATAATTGGTCAATTTATATTTCTGAGATCTCGGAGATCACAGCAATTTCACAAATATAAACTTTATTGCTCGGCAAAATTTCTCAAAAGAGGAAAACAAAAATTTTGACTCGGCTCCTCAACTACTCTGAAATATAAACTGACCAAATGGAATACTTGATTAGATACCGGACTCTTTGACAAAAAAAAAGGCGCAGGGACTGGGAAGTGCTCACGCCATAAGTTCCAAAGGAAAAGGAAACTTATTTAAGTGCGACGTAAGGTGGGACTTTTGTCAAACCCCCATGAGACAAAAGTCCCAAAAATAAAAGTTGGAAGTAATATCCTACCAAACATTTTTAAAAAATATATTCAGTAACTTGGGTGGCCCGCTTTCCAAATTATTTTGGTAAAAGTCCGAAATGAATTATGAAAACATTTCAGAATTTTACTTAGGGATTTATGTCATATCTTCGATAAAAAATGTATATATGCCCCTTGACTGAGACATAAGTCACGAAATAGACTTGAGACTTATGACTTACTCAGATGGGACAAAAGTCAATTAGGTTCTTGGTTTTTAGGGACTTGTGTCGTAGGGACTTGCGTCTTAGGACAAGAGAAAATGTGATTAAAAGTAAAATCAAAATAGAAAATCCAAAATATCGACAGAACTTCCAAAGCTGAGGCAGCCCAGATTATACTTTATAAAAGCTACAACCATGAACGTTTTACTTCAGCTTAAGAATCAGGCGCAACTTCCAAAAAAATAACAGGTCTCCTAAATATAGGTAATCATTGCCATCTAAGAACAGTATTGCCACAGTGTTCATGGAGAAACACCCCACCACATTTTAGGCTTTTTATATTGATTGATGATTGACATTCGCAAATACAAACAACTGCTTTTAAATGTTCAAGTATTTATTTATTTTCTGGGCTAGCATCTGAATAAACCAATTCATCATTTAACTATGTACATTTTCATTTAGTTGAAAAACATATAAGAGACGACCGGCTACTATAAGGCAATACCAAAATACGAGCACTTAGTGTCCCATCAATTGCAGTAAGCTAGGGGAGAAAATTGCTTTGAATTTCTCAAAGAAAAAAAGTCCCTACGAACAAGGATAAAACATCTAATAGACAAGACTTTTTACTTTTGTTTAATAAAAAAAAAAGCAAAAGTGATGCACAAGGAATAGTCATATATGCCAATAAAACTACATACGGATAAGGCTTACTCAGAAGTACCGTACACATTTGTTATAGGACGATTATAGTTGTTTTATCTTAAAGAACTTTTCTTAACACATTTATACTCCCTTAGACTCCACATCCCAGAGACACAATCACACGTCCAAAGAAAAAGGAAAATTAAAAAAAAAGATATCCTGTCTTTCAAATGTCTTGCCCACAGAAATCCTTTTGCTATACTCGTACCTATATTCTCTTATGCTTGTTCAATTTTGAACTCTCGTTGTTTTTAGTTGTATTTTTTTTTTTGTTTAAGTAAAATAAAATGTACAAGTGTATAGCCAAGCCAATATATTCATTGTCTGTGATGGACAAAAATAATACTAGACACTGGCAGACACTTGAGAATCCTTTTCCGTTCTTGACATTTTCTTTATAGGTTCAATATACATTCATATATATATTTATATAATTTTAAATGAAGGCTCTCTAAAGTAAAACCAAAAGAAGAGAACAAATACACACACAATTTTGTAAATGTGAATTGAGATGGAAATGATTACACCGGATGACTATGCTTTGTATATGCCTGAGGACGACATAAGACATCCAAAAGCAGTATCGTCTTCTTCTTCTTCGAGAAATATTCATATGCCCAGGACAATCCTTAAGATGATTATATGCATATCCTTTGCAATGAACTAATCCTAAACGGTATTGGGTATATGCTGATGATGATGATTGGAAATTAAGCCTGAAGTTATACAAATATGTAGTTCCAGAACAACGAGCCACCCTTTTCTGTCCCTATAGTGATTATCTTACAAATGGTCGCAGCAGCTCAATCATATATCTGGTGGGACGTATACAATGGAACAGAATTGTCTTTGGGTTGGAAAAATATTGATTTGAAAGGTCCTTAGGTAAAATCCCATACCACGCATGCCTGTGTAAAATCTTTCTTCTTAATACTTAAGACTATAATGTGAGAAATGCCGTGGGCTTCAAAAACCAACACAATCCGAAAACTCTTTAATGCAACTTACGGATGACCTACAGGCTTGATACTTTAAATACACATGTTGTGATCTACATAATAATGTAATTCTTAGCTATGTTTAAAATTTCAAGTCTCTAATCGAGAAATAAGCTTAAAATCAATTGAACAAAGTCAATAAAAACGTTTTAAAATAAAATTCAATTTTGTTGTCTAAATGTGATCTCATATACTCACTGACACCCCTGTAATCTATCAATTTCGTGCACAGATCACAACTCTTAGATAATTGGAACGCTCAGAAAAATGAGATCTCAGAGATTTTTCTTACTCAAAAAGTGAGCAAGCGAATCCAAAATTTTTTTCCTCAGAGTTTTGACAGCAAAGCTGAGAAATTTTGCTGAAGAAACTAGTTCATGTAACTGAGATTGCTGATATCTCTGAGATCTCATTTTTCTGAACATATGTCTAATAAATTGCGCAGGTTGTCAAAGTTGGAAGTTTCAGAAATTAAAAATGGCTGCTGAAGTGCCCACATGAACTACTCACCGCCTCATTAGAAACAACATCAAAATATTGAAATTATAGACAAGAGAATGGGCACTGGATCCACCATTTTCTTCGATTTTGACAGATGCGCAGAACTGAACCAAAATGAAAACGCTAATGATATTACATTTGATGTGTGTACTGTAAATTTCGTGAACATTTGTATACTTTCAATGAACATTTCATTAGGTAATTTCAAGATAACTTTTCAATTCTTTGTTTATTGACCAAATCATTCATAAGAAATGCTGCTGTGTCTAGTATGCTTATTTTAATTAAAAAACTTGGATCTAACTAAGATCGTATAAAGCGGTTTTCTTAAAAAAAATAAATATCTTTTTGTTATTGAGAAAATTAAGAAAAACGAACAAAGTTTTCTTTAATTTGACTTCCATCTGTTGTTTAAGTTGCTCCAAAAAATGCATAGTTGCCACTATTTTTCAAAATAAATTTCCTAGACTTTCCCTGACTTTCCCTGACCAATTTTAAAGTTTTCCCTGACCAAATTAAAAAAAAAAAAAAATATCAACTCTTTGAGAAACATAACTTAATTTTTGTGACGTCATCATTATGCGCTTATCAAGTGCTAATTAAGTACCCAACAAAAAAATTTAGTGCTCGAGTACTTTTCTTGAAAATTAATGCAGTTAGCAGAGCAATCACCGGAAAAAGTTTAAAACGTAAGGAAAAAAGTTTTAGTCTAGTATTTTGGAGCTATTTAAGAGCTCTAGGAATCCGAACAAAAATTTCAAAAAAAAATTCTTAAAAAATAGAAGACATGTAACCAGCTATAGTTTTTAGTGATCGAATAAAAATGGATGATAGTATTATATACTAAAAGATAAACAGGAATTTAATAACATGTGTACCTAATTTCTTTTTATTTAAAAAAAAGCTTGTCAGACGTATTTTGCAACCGCTGACACCTACATGACCTGTAATTAATATGGCAAATAGTTTATAGAACGGAATGAAAAAGAAGCCAAAACTGTTGAAATGACTTTAAAAATCAATTTTTACGGTTTCAAAAGTGACGCGTACAGAAAAACGCATCCCACCTGCCAGACTTTCTAAATTTCACTAGAGATACTGAAAAAAAATCATGACTGTTGAAATGCTTTTTTCTGTCGACGTTGTTAGCTCTCGTACTATAACTTAAATTCGATTCTTAAACAATTTAACTTTTTTCGGCCCAAATTTTTTTGATTATTTAAAAGCTGGTCTAGCTCGAGTACCCTATTTTCAAAAACATTTTCCAGGATTTACAAAAATTAATCAAAAATATTCGCAATTTGAAAAAAATAATCCATTAGTGAATGAAGTATTAAATACTATTGTTTGCCCTTCGAAAGTTTTACAAAGTTCCAATACAAAAGCGGGACGAAAAATCACTTTCGAATACAACTGACTTTCGGAACAAAATACAGAGTAGGGTCCCTAAGTTCAACGAAATATTCAATTTTTTTCATTGTACAAAAAATTTTCCCTGACCACTTTCGAAATTCCCTGACTATCCCTGACTTTCCCTGACCAAATTCGCGTTCCCTGACTTTCCCTGATTTTCCCTGACTTTCCAGTCGGGTGGCAAGTATGAAATGTAATTCTATTTTTTAAGTAAAGTTTTTTTTAAGGCGAAAATCTTTAAATTGGCAACACTGTTTTTTATGACAGTCGATTTCACAGCTTTCTGTTGTTTTGATGTAAGTTGGATTTGTCAATTCATCAATATTCAAAATCATTGATCCGTTTTCAAGATATTCAAAATATTTATTTTTTATAATTTGTAAATGTAATATCAAAGGGTAGTGCCACTAGTGCCAAGTGCAATGGTACTTACCATTTTTAAACCGAAACCAACTAAGACGGTTTTCGACACACTTTTACTTCAATACTTATCAATAAAGTCAGAAACATCAAACTCGCAATTTCTTACCATTAGTGGTGCCTGGGACTGACTTACTAACTGACCGACAGATCATCAAAATTATGGAGCATTTCCCGATACAGTAGAATCTTGTGGTTAATAAAGACAAAAATTGCAAATTTTAAGCTTTTTTCATTTAGGAAGGGGCGTGGTAACCGCCTTGGAAACGTTCCTTTCACTTGCCTTACTTTATTTATTTACGAAAGAAATGGCGCCCAGTAGTGCTCTACGACTTAAACAGTGCAATAACTGGAAAGAAGGGCTTTTCGGACATAGAACTTTTATGAATGAACTTTACTGACAAAGACATTCAAACAGGCTTCACAATACCGCACATCGATTTCTATCCAGTGGCCCTAACAAATATACCCGCATGGGAATTCTTGGCGGAAAACCGGGTTATCAACTCAAATCATGTATCACCTTTTACGGACGGCTCCAAGACGAATGAGGGGGTAGGGTCAGGTATCCTTTCAGATAACTCACCTCTAAAGTTTCCATATTTATGCCGTGACTTTCCAGCGCAAGTGCTCAAAGATGCGAGGCCACAAAGACTGTCCAAATACGAACATCGATTTTTTCATGTATATTCAGGCGGCAAAGCAATCCCATTAACTGTCACAAAGTCCAAACTGGTTAACCGATACGGCAAATACAGTTTTCCTCCGATGGGTCCCAACTAGGACACCATGATGTAGACGGAAATGATCCGATCCAAACTGAATCCTCCATATTTATTCCACTTGTACAAATAAAAGAAGCAGAATCCACCAGTTTTCTCAACGCCATAAACGAAAGATGTTCAGAAATTGACACATGTCGGGTCTTGAGAAACCTATGGCCGAAACTCCCTAAGAAAAACAGACTATTTACTCACACTAGGCAGACGCAGACCTCAATTGTCCTTCTTTATTGGAATCCTTTCGGGTCACAACTCAATGGGAATTCAAGATGGTTCAAAGAGGCACCTCATACATAAGCTCCTTTCCTAACCCCTCCTTATACCCTTGTTACACAATGGATCCATTGAGTTCCGAGTGAGGTAATACGGCTTGCTGTGCTATAATCCCTCCTAACCTAACCTAACTATCCGCTTTTTTTATTGTTATAATATATTTTGAGCACTTCTGGTTGTTGTAAGGTAGAATGATGAAATTTGGGAAATTGAAAAATTGAAAACTTGAGATTTTACTTTCACGCGCCGCCGCCGTGGTATCTACCCACTTTCTCAGCATTGTTATTAATTGTACGAAGCACTTCTGATTGTTTAAGAACTTGTAGTGTATACAAAGGTAAAAATTAAAAACTAGAAATTTTCTATGCTTTTGATTTTGGGTTACAATAAAAATCAAAGTCTAGGCTGTCTAGTCATTCATTCAGAGTTCAGCCCCGAAGTTTCTTAAATTTGCCCATTTGTTGGAGGGTCCTGACTCTAGCCCTGATAGTCGTTATTATTTCTTTCCAGAGCATTCCATTGGTTTTAATATAAAAACCCTGGAATAATTTCATTTGGGACTTAGTTCTTGAGACTTAATTAACTCTCATTTCGGGACTAAGTTAATTGTATGTCTCGGCTTTAGATCACTTAAAAATTAAAGGAGGCAGAAAGTATTTCGGGATAAGTATTTTGTAGGGCCGTGTGCAATAGTATCAATACTTTGGCAAGATAAATATTTTTACTTTTACAAAATCGATCGGAAAAACGCAAAACGAATTTTTTTTTCCAGTTTTTGAGTCCTCCAGCTCCACTGTAACGCTTGAATTTATATTCATGTCTGTCCTTCCTTGTGCACAATTGGCTATTTTCATGTTTTTGTTTTTGCGCGAGGTTCTAAAATTCCTGGATTTGTCTTCTTATTTTTTAAATGAATCTAATCGAACTCAAGTATAGAAGGAGAGATAGAGACGTGTGTTCTACCGGAAGGGGTCGGCTCTTGGAGGGACCAATTCCAATCGTGTTCTGACCCACAATCGAATCCAAGTGGCTTCTTGTTTGCATATAGAATTGAAGAAGTGTTTTTTTTTCTTTATAAAAAGAAGACAAAAAAGGGCTTAGCCAATACCAACAGCTCCACCACCTACACCACCAGTACCACACGATGAATTTATTCAATTCAATAAATTTCCATTCTCCTACGGTTGGTTTCACATTTTTTTTTATCATTGCCCAGGGAGAAATATTGGATCTGCAGGAAAAGAATTGAAATGGAAATACATAGTAGTGGTAACATAGTAGGAAGGTATAACCTATACCTATAGAGGAGAGAATCGCAAAGAAGACGAAGAATCCTGTGAATCCTGAAGGAAAATCAATTAAGAAACAAACGAACCGTCCTCAAAGGGGGTCTAGATGGTAAACTACGATAGATCGTCTGTGATAGTTAGTTAGTGTCCAGCCGGCGGCGGCGGCGGCTACGGCAGCGGTGGTG
The DNA here is from genome assembly GCA_929447395.1 of Epistrophe grossulariae. Taxonomy (NCBI): domain Eukaryota; kingdom Metazoa; phylum Arthropoda; class Insecta; order Diptera; family Syrphidae; genus Epistrophe; species Epistrophe grossulariae. The sequence goes on along the minus strand of OV839567.1, from coordinate 148,705,027 downwards.
TTGGTTATGCCAAGGCAACTAAGTGTTGTGCAAAAGGCAGGATATCTTCTGATGCTTTGTTCTGTATTTATATATATAGTTTAATAAATTCAAACATCGTTGTTGTTTTTCTATATTGTAGTTGCAAATATACAACTGTCGGCTACTGCCACCGGTCTAACTGAAGACAACCATTATGTGCCGGTTCAGGAACTTTGCTCCTTTTTCCGGAATCAATTTTTCTTTTCCCATTAATTTTCGAACTTGTAAAAAAAAAAACAAGGATGTTGGTAACATACAAATAAAAATAAAAAATGAAAACAAAACAAAAACCGTGAGGATAAATGTGAATATATGCACATTTGTTTGGCTTTAGACCTCCATTAAATCTTTGCGTCTCTTCCCGAGGATGGATGAATGGATGGATGGATGTAATGGCATCAAAGAAATGATGGAAGAAAAATGGATAAAGGCAAATACTACATTTCCATTTTAGATCAGTCTGTTTTTTTTTTTTTTTTTTGTTCTCTGTGTCTGGCATTTGTTTTCAGCCAGGATAAGCATTCAATTCAAATGTTGCAAATTCATTTTTAAAAATAAAATAAAGGAGAGGATAAGTTTAGTTTGAGTTTGAATGATGATTGAATTTAAAATACATCAAGCTAGCTATGTAGGTACCAACATAGAAGTCATAAAGAACTCGAGATGTTCTTTTAGTTTTCTTTTAGTCTTAAACAATAAAGTTCTCTATTGTTGATGTTTTGTTTGATGCAAATCAATTTGTTTGTTTGTTTTTTTGTTTTATTTATTAATGCAAAAGCACTTAAACGTTGTATAGGTGTTTTTTGATTCGACTGGATTTTTATTTATAAATGATTGGAAGGCATTTTTCTGTCTGGCGCCTGAACCTAATGTCAATGGTTCTGGAGTTATTTTCGTCAAACTTGGTTGGTACTTGCTTATACGTTCTGTAGGATATTCTGAAATAAGAAAATTGAATTTTTTCTAGCTGTTTAATAAATAAAGGTACCTGCTTTATAATTTTTAATGAAAAGCTATTTTTTTCTAGGGAACGAACGGTTAAAATTAGTTTGACAGAAACTCATTCCGAACAAGAAAACATGGTTAAAATATTTTCTCTTTATTTGCTCTCCATTGACGTTACAAAGCTATGTCCATCATGCATTTGCGGAAATACGGAGTTGGTACCGTGGACTGTCTTTGCGCAGCACAGTAGCCCGTTTGTTAAATTTTGACGATAAAAATAATTTCTCACACCAAATTCTTGACGAAAACTAATGAAATTTGGTACACTTAATGATACGATTTGAATTCGAAGTAGGAGCTTCCTTATTTAGTTCAAAATTTTGTACAAAATTTCAAAATTAAAAAAAAGCCTTGTCAAAGTCAAGAATTAAGTCAATTTTTTCTTACAATTATCTTAAAATGTGTGCTTGAATGACTGCTTTAACAAATGATTCCAATGCAGATAAGTGAATGTGCCAAATTTAGAAAAACAAGTCCAAAATGTTGCGCAATACTTCCAAGAGATTAAAACGAATTTAATATAAATTTTATTATAAAATCTGATCGATTCTGATAGAAATTTAAACAAATTTTACAGTTAAAAATTTCTGAATAAATTTTAGTTCAACGACTAAGAAACTCGAAATAATCTAAAATATAAGAATGTTTTAAAAAATTTCATTATTTTTTCTAGCTTATGTTAATCTGACGTCAGATTGAAATTTCTGAGATTTGACAGTTGCCTATTAAAAGCTGTAAATTTAAATTCTAAACAAGATTAACAATTTTTGCAGTTGCCAAAAAGCAGAATTAAATCCCGAAAAAAAATTTTAACTGTAAGATTATTTCAACTCTTTAATAAATAATGGTAATTTAACAGTTTTAAAAACTGTCAACTGTTAGAATTTTTAGTCTATTACTTCAGATTTGAATTCAGAAAGAATAGCATCTTTTTAAAATTATTATTCTAAATTATTTCAAGATTTTGATTCGATGATCTAAAATTTTAATTGTCAAAATTTTAAATTTTCTGTCAGAATTTGGTCTAAAAAAAATTATTCATAAAATATATGAAATCTGCACATAAATTAGTTGCAATCCCTTGAAAGCATTGCACAACATATTGGATTTGCTTTTCTTAATTTGGTACATACATATTTACATTTATTGTCATAGGAAAGTATATACATTCAAACACTTAATATTTTAAATCATTTCCATAAAAAATTTTACTACTTTCCTAACAATGCCTTTTTTTAATTATCAAATTTCGGACAACATTTTAACCTTAATTAAGAATTCAAAATAAAAAATAATAGTCGATATAACCACTGAATTCAGCGTCTCCAAAAAAATTCTTTTAAAACATTATGCCGCATTTTGAATTTGCTTTTATAAATTTGGTATCTACATACGTATCTGGAATATTGAATTCACTTTCTTATCACACTTTATACATTCGAGAACATATTTAAAGGTATTTCAAACAAAATTTTTATTAAATTCTTGTCTTTGAAAGCATTGCTCCACATTTTGAATTTGTTTTTCTAAATTTGGTACAAATCTGAAAAATTAAATACACTTTCATAACACACTTTACACATTCGAGAATATATTATTTAAAGATATTTCAAACAAACATTTGACTAAATTCCTATCTTTGAAAATGCTTCTTTTTTTTATTTTAAAATTGTGTACCAAATTCTGACCATAATTAAGCTACCCCATTTAAAATTGAAAATAATAGGCAATACCAGTGAATTCAGTGTCCCAAAAAAATTTCTTTAAAACATTGGTGCGACATTTTGATACTGGTTTTCTAAATTTGGTACATATTTGAAATATTGAAATCACATTTACATCACACATTACACATTCGAGAATATATTTATAGATAGGTACATATTTTAAAAGTATGACAAAATTTCTGATTTTGACAATGTTTTTTTTTTTTCAATTTTGAAATTTTGTACCACATTCTGACCTTAATTAAGATGTCACCATTTCGATTTCAAAATATCAAAATTGTAATAGGCAGTAGGTAACTACCACTAAATTCAGCTACTTCAAATTATTAAATGTACCAAATTTCATTAATATTTGTCAATGATATGATTTTTTTCGCCAGAATTTAACAAACGGACTACTGTACCTATTCCACATAAAATGTTTTTCGAGGTATACTGCCTTTTGTAGAGAAGTGACAAATTCTTCAAAAGTATTTTTTGTCATGATATAGTGCCTCTCATTTTTGCCGTTCAGATGTCTCAAAAAATTGTAGGTCAAAAAATTTATGTCGACTTTAAACACTCACACAGGAAAGGTGGAGAGTGCCACTAGTCATTAGAACCTGATTTTCCACGAAACCAAATTCAGCTAGTATTATAGAAATTTATACTAAGGTTTAGATTCCTAGACACTAAGAAACTTTCGTAGGAAGCATTTACCAAAGACTGGTAGCTCGAGCGTGAGTCAATGGCTGTTTGGCTCTTTTTATCTAATTAATTACTGTTTTTCTTTCGTTGTCAAAAAATTAGGTACTTAAATTAACATTTCAAAAGTCGTAATTCATGAAACAAAAAATTTATATACCACCACATTTCGAAGGCTAAATAACTGTGTTATTTGTTGGTTGTTGGGTTGGTTTTCGTTGGCGTTAGCTCAGACCAAACCGAGTTGGGTCACTTGAGTGGATTGTTCTCCTCCTCTTATGTTTATTGGCCCTCAGAATTTGAGTGCTCTTTAAATATGAAATATATCGCACTAAGCTGCAACGGAACTGCACAGCGCGGTACGAAGCTACAAAGTTGATTATAATCTGACCAACTTTGTCGCGTGGGTTGGTGCAGTTCCTTTGCCGCTATAGTGATATATACCAAGCAGCAAAAATTCTCGACTGAAAAGATAAATCATCTTAAGTCCATTTTTCAGTAGATCATAAAAACATTATTAAAATTTCGTATATAATCATGTCGGAGTGCAGTGCTCTCTTTTATTCTTACTCATTTGTTGTGAAAGGAAAAGAGAACACTGTACTGAGAATTACTGCGGATCCAGTTTTGCGGATTCTATAATCAACATGAATATAAATTTCGTTTCTTAATATAAGGGAAAATGAGTGAGGTAGAAGGATGTGGACAAGACAGAACTGTGCGCCTCTTTATTGTAAATAGGGTTCATTAAAAAAAGCAAATTATCTTAAGTCAACTTAAGATGAGTAGTAATAATAGGTGACGTCTCGGCCAAAACGGCACCGCAACACTGCCAAGTAGCGCAACATGTATCAGATGTTGTATATATTTTTTGTTTCAGCAACATATGCTGGCTGTGAAAGTGAGCAACATGTGTGAGATACACATTTTTGTTTCAGAATTATACGCAGGCAGTGAATTTCGTAGCAACATTTTGGTATTATATGCAGGCTGTGAAACTCATTGCAACATTTTGGGATGATTATGATGGTTGTGAAACTCGTAGCAACATTTTGTAATCATATGATGGCTGTGAAACTCAGTGGCATTGCAGCATTTTGGTGTTGGCTGTGAAACTCAGCTGCGTTTGCAACATGTGTCAAAAAGTGCAACATGTATCCATATGATGGCTGTGAAACTCAGTGCCATTGCACCAGCCAAAAAGTGCAACATGTATCCATATGATGGTTGTGAAACTCAGTGGCATTGCACCATTTTGGTGCTGGCTGTGAAACTCAGCTGCGTTTGCAACATGTGTCAAAAAGTGCAACATGTATCCATATGATGGCTGTGAAACTCAGTGCCATTGCACCAGCCAAAAAGTGCAACATGTATCCATATGATGGCTGTGAAACTCAGTGGCATTGCATCATTTTGGTGCTGAGTGTGAAACTCAGGTGCATTTGCAACATGTACCAAGAAGTGCCATATGATGGTTGTGAAACTCAGTGGCATTGCAACATTTCTGCACTGGCTGTGAAACTCAGCTGCAGTGCCAGCGTGTGGCAAAAAGTGCAACATGTGTCAGATGTTATAAGTATTTGTTGTTTCAGCATTCGAATTTTTTCAGCATTGCAACATTATGGCACTGGCTGTGAAACTCAGCTGCATTTGCAGCATGTACCAAAAAGGTGCAAAATGTATCAGATGTTATTATAAATTTTTTTTTCAGCAAACATTATGCTGGCTGTGAAAATCAATTGGATTTTTGAGAAATATATGAAACTCAGTTGGATTTTTTACCTACATTTTTTTCATCATCATACGCAGGCCATGAAACTCAATTTGGTTTTTAGGCAATTTATGAGGGTTGAGAATACATATAGACGAAATATATATATTTTTTCTTTCAGCATCGCACGCAGGTAGTGATAGCTATTTTTGTTTCAGCTCAGTGTGATGGCTGTGAAACTCAGTGGCATTTGCAACATTTTGGTGCTGGCTGTGAAACTCAGTGGCATTGCATCATTTTGATGCTGGCATCATCGTCGCCCGAGAATTGTTTTGTCGTAAACGCCAAAATGCACTTTTTTAAAGTAGGTATGCAGTTCTATGTTTTCAAAGGCCCTCTTTCCATTTCTGAAATCAGATTTGTCCTATCATTTACCGTTACTGAGAAAATCAGTATGCCTATGTCGTATATCCGCACAAAATAACTCATCCCTTAGTTTTGTTTTGTCGTAAACGCCAAATTTTGGCATATACGACAAAATATCCATGTATTTCCGCGGTATTTTTTTTAATATTGTTTTGTCGTACGTATATAGGATTAACTGCATGTTTTTTTTAGTTACAAACAAAATTATTAAAAATCAACCGCATCACTTACGATGTCATGTTATGCCTTTTTTAAACCCAAAAATCCATCCATTAATTCCGTTTTAAAATTTTTGTTTGTATGCAATAGTTTCGGAAAAATTAATTTTCAAACTCAAATTTAAAAAAAAAAATGAAGAACGTTTTTTTCAAACTCGTTTTGTTCAAAATTTTACATTATTTTCTAGTAATTTTGTTTTTAATATTCAACTCTCGTATCAATTTGTATTCAAACACTAAAAACCAGATGTTAAAATGTCTTCTAGTTTAAAAAAAAATCGGAAATCTCGCTCTGTTCGGTATTGCATTCAACTAACGCATTTGTGTTCACTTTGTCGTATGTGTATGGGGATCGAACAAAGTACTGATTTTCGTGGCGTATACGACAAAATTATCTTGGAGATAATCCTCTATATATTAAAAACTAAAACCGACTCAACAATCTGGAATACCTTAATCAAAAGAAGATTTTCCACACAAAATTTTATTAAAATTGTAGAAAACTTCATCGGTCAGTTTCTTTTTTATTTAAACGCGAAACTTAAAATGCGATTTCCCAAAATTGCTCAAATGGTTTATACGAAAAAACAATTCTCGGGCGACGATATGATGGCTGTGAAACTCAGTGGCTTTGCAACATTTCCCTGCAGCTGCAGTTCCAACGTGTGGCAAAAACTGCAACATGTATCGGATGTAATATATATTTTTTGTTTCAGGATTCGAATTGTTTTTCAGCATTGCAACATTATGGTATTGGCTGTAAAACTCAGCTGCATTTGCATCATGTACCAAAAAAGTGCAAAATGTGTCAGATGTTATATACATTTTTTGTTTCAGCAAACATTATGCTGGCTGTGAAACTCAATTGGATTTTTGAGAAATATATGGGTTTTGAGAAGAGATAGCTATATATGGATTGTTTGTCTCGTCTTTACACGCAGGCTATGAAATTCAGTTGGATTTTTTACCTACATTTTTTTCATCATCATACGCAGGCTATGAAACTCAGTTGGATTTTTTACCTACTTCGTTTGAGATATTGCCCAACCATACAAATTATTTGCAACCAAATAAATTAAATACGATGATGGCTTTTGAGAATCATATGATTCAATGAATTTGTTATTGGCTTTTGAATATCTGTGACTGCATTGAGTTAAGCCACCTCAGAAAATTTGAAAATGTATCTTCTACATCATCTAAATATGGTACGCATTTTTTTCAACTGTCCTTGGTCATCGAATTCCTGTAAAGAAGGACCAGATACCTGTGCGTGTTGTTTGCTTGAAAATAAGTTGATGGGGATAAAAAAATGTATGCTTTTGTACGAAAGATTAAAATAAAAAAGAAACAATACGTATTTAAGTTATTTTATTTTTAATAAAAAAAAAAATTATAACAGTTGCGTTTTATTTATCCATGAATTATACGATGGAGGAAATCCTAACCATTTAACAAATACTTTTCTCCACTTCGACTTAATATTTTTTCAACCAGGAATGTATCTAACAAATTTGTTTTTTGTAATTCAGCCTCATAGAAGCTTCCGCTTATGTTTCTGTTTTTAAAATCTTTAAGTAAATATGTAGGTGGATTTGTTAGTTTAATTTTTTTTATCTGGATTATCTGGTGTGCAGAAAGTTTTTCATAATAAAATTGAATTAAAGCTCAGCACCACTAATAAGGAGACTGATGATAGGGCTTGGCACCCCTTGAAATAGCTCTATCTCCAGTCAAATAATTAATTAAAAAAACGAATTATTAATTAATTCGTATACCATTGGTGGTAGCACCTTTAAGTTGTTGTTGTTGTTCAGAAATTCACTGGAATATTTCTGTTGTCCAGTTTGGTGTGTAACCCTTTTCAAAAACGTGTTTAAACTTGCTTATTCGAACATTGTCACCAATTTTAAATCTTGGCTTTGGTGATTTTTGTATATGATTACCTATATGCAGTCTCAAGTAATTCATACACTAGCTGGACTTCTGCGTATCGTTCTATGTCCATTTAAAGTCCCCATTGAAACTAAATTATTTCCACATCTTTTCCTTCAGAGTTAGATTGAAACGTTAAACAATAGATGCTTTTAAGCTGCTAAACGTTGAGTACCTAATGATTTATTTGATAACGAGGCATCAGTTCTTTGAATTTTTTTGTTGAAAAACCCTTTTCCATCATCGGTTTGTATGTTTTTGGGTGAACGTCCAGATTCTTTAAAAATACTGTTCGTAGCTTCTACAACACTTTCAGATTTTTTTGTTTTTTAATGGTTTTGTCCAAGCGAACTTTGAAAAAGTATCAATTAAAGTCAGCAAGTATTTATTTCCTTTATTTTCTCTGCTGTATGGTATCATTTCAACTAAATCAGCTTGCCATAGATCATCGAATCCTTTAATTATGACATGACGTCTTTTAAAATTTCTTCGAGCTGATTAATGCAATATCATCGACAACATTTCTTCTACTCATCTTTTTAACGAATGATTAAATCAAATTAGCATGTTGTATATTTATAAGTTTTTTTCTATATTGAGTGTGTATTTTAGTTAAATATGAGTATGAAATATTACGAACAGAAAAAAAATTGATCAGAACTCCTTTCCAATAAATAAAACAAATACTTAATTTCCTTTTTTTATAGTTTTGTTATGCTCAGTAAATACCATATTATTTTTCTAACAAATACTCCTAGAATACTTTTGTTAATCTAATTAAGGTGGTTACGCGGGCCATGAAACTCAGTGCAACATATGGGGGTTGAAAATAGCTATCAATATTTCGTTTTCAGCATCATACGCAGGCTTTGAAACTCAGTGCAACATAAATGCGGGGAATCTAGTCAGTTTTAGTGTGACCATCACCAACTTTTTGGGAGACATAATTTCTTGTGTGTTCAAAGACGCCTGAATGAGTGAACAACTGCTGGTCGTAGACTTAGGGGGTAGAAAGATGGGAATTCTATTTTTAGATTGGAAGAAATGTATGATATTTACAAATCGTGCGTTGGGAAGAGGAGGGTATTACTACGATGATGCAGGTGAACCGAGTTTTGTAAACAACCACGTTGTGTTATTTTTGTTTTCGTCGTCGCCACGTGCAAAATGGTTCAGATGTTATATACATTTTTTGTTTCAGCACACATTATGCTGGTTGTGAAACCCAATTGGATTTTTAGGAAATATATGGGTGTTGAGAAGAGATAGCTATATGCATTGTTTGTCCGACCTTTACACACAGGCTATAAAACTCAATTGGATTTTTTACCTAAATTGTTTCATCATCATACGCAGGCTATGAAACTCAGTTGGGTTTTTAAGCAACTTATGAGGGTTGGAAATACGCATAGACGAAAGCTATATACATTATTTGTTTCAGCATCATACGCAGGTTGTGATAGCTATATACATTTTTTGTTTCAGCTCAGTGCAACAAATGTATGGGTGTTTACATTTTTTTCAGCATCTTAGGCAGGCCGTGAAACTCAATCAGATTTTAAACAAAATTATGGGGGTGAGAATAGGTAGCAACATATTTGTTTGAAACTCAGTGCAACATAATTGGGGATTTCTTACAACATCATACGCAGGCCGAGAAACTGACTGCAACATGAGGTAATAGGGGGAAGGGTTTTTTTTTTTTTGGAATAAAAACACAGATTTTTTTGCATTTTAAAAATTTTATTTAAAAAAGTCATGCATATATTATGTATATTTATAAAATTATTCTATATCTAGTATCATTTTATAAGAATCCATAATTTTCTTAATTGTAAGTAATTTTATAATGCAATATGAAAGCATGCACAAATAACCGGTCCATCCTTGCATAGATTTGATAACCAGGGACAACTCAGGAAGTGACATCCATCGGGTGATAGCAGACAATCGTTATTTTCGAAACTCCTTATAAACGAAATATTTTTTTTTACTTCGGAACTGTGTTTTTCTAATATGTGTTATATTTTCGTTGGTTTTAAAAAAAGATAAAATGTTTTCAATTGCTGAATTTAGGAGAAACATGTTTTTAAATTTAAATGAGAATGTAAAATAAAAAATAAAGTATTTGAGTTTGTTTATTTATGCAGATGAGAATCTAATCTCCTCCTTCATTTTTTTTTAAATCTTCAAATAACTTGACTTTATTAAAAATATGTGCGTCAATGTAGTCCTTCATCTTTTTTTCTTTTTTTTCAACTTATCATCACATACATTAATAATTTGTAAATAATTTTGATCAACATATCCTTTTGTTGCTGCTTGGTGTAGCATTTGGGGTGGTCTTAGATTATTTATATATTTGCCTTCAATGTCATATTCACCATTCGGTAATAATTTGAAACCGTTAACCTTGGAACCTTGTGGCCCGACAAGAGATCGATTAGAGCTTCTTCCAAACTTGTCGCAACTCATCGTCTATTTTAACTGAATACTTTTTATTGATAAAGGTATTAATATATGATATTTGCTTTGCGAAGTTCTTCTATAATTGATATTATTTCATTATGATGATTATTATTAGCGGCACTTTGAGATTCAGTTAAAAGTCGAAGTCGATCTACAAGCTCGTTTAGATCGTCCCAGTGAACATAATCAATATTTTTATCTTCTTTCTCAGTGCGATATGATTTTCCAATTTTTTTTATTATCATTAATAAGAGGTGCAATGAATTTTTTGTATTTGTTTCCCCTGTTACCTTTGATTTGTGAGCTGTTATCATAGTATTTCATATGTACACTTGTTATTTGTAATATCTTTGAATATTGTTTTAAATCATCGCTCGTATAATATTCTTTTTTATAAGTGACTTCACCATCAGTACAAAATTCGTTGTTTACATCGATTTGGAAGTCTGCTGCACGAAGTTTTGTATAGAATTGGTATTTTGATTGAAACGCGTGGACCATATGTTTTATCGATATTTGAAATTGAAAATCACGGTTTTTACTTATGGGTGTACTTTGTGATATGTTAGTGGGCCCGAAGGAACTAGTTTTATACAGTAACTCACTATCATCTAGAGTTTTAATTTCATCTTCCTCATAACTTTTTTCATTAGATTTTATTTTACTGGTGAATCTGGGAGACTTTCTTTTAATATCTTTTCCTATTTCCTCTAAAGGTTTTACTATTGGTGTGAGTGTATCTTTAAACTCCGTCTCTCTCGTCAATTTTTCAGATTTAAGAAGGTCATATTTTCTTTTTAATGATTAGCTGTGATTAAATTTTTAAGTAACTTTTCATTGAAATCCATCATGAGGAATTATTGCAATCAGGATGTATTTAAACCGGTCTATTTAAAACCGCACTGTTAAAACCGGTCTATTATTTTTAAAACCGACCTGATCTGTTTAAAACCACACCGGTTGCTGTTGTACTTGCTTCTGAGTTTTGAAATCGTTAATTAGGCTACAAAATTTATGTGCCAAAAGTTGACTTCATTCTTAATCAATTCGATTGTTCAACCAAGAATACGCAAAGGGACCTATACTTGAACCTCTTTAATTAACTTATAACTTTAGTTCTAAAAGGGCCAGATGTTGAAGGTTAAGGTAGGTATTTAAAATACGGTTAACCAGGCTAGAGGTAGGATTAACCTAGCTTAGCAACTTAAGTATAATACCTAATGGAAAAGGGTTGATTTGGTATCTTCTGTTCTAATTATCGGATCTTTGAGGTTAATGTCTTAGAATTAAGGTAAAATCTCAAAAAAATTTTGAACTTGACCTACGTCTTGGCCAATGCGATTTTTGAACTTGACCAACGTCTAAACCAATGCGATTTTTGAACTTGACTAACGTCTGAACATCCTGATTGCAATAATTCCTCATGACGGATTTCAATGAAAAGTTACTTAAAAATTTAATCACAACTAAGAAATTTTTAATGTCACATCCCAGTTGGCGGTTAAATTAATATTGTTCAGTTCATTTTATTTGATCAATTTGACGGTTGATGTTGAAGAAAATCAAATATTTGCTCAAATTGATTTACAAGTCTTTCAACTTATTGAACTACTTATACAGGCAAGTTATTTGATTTACTGTCAAAGTGAACCATTTTTAACGCAAGACCAAATTTATAAATAATTTGATGTGTAGCTCAAACTCAATGCAAACCTGATTTGCCTAATTGTCTTTTTATTCTATAATATTTTGCACTTTAAACTCATCTTTTAATAAATTTAATAAAATCGAGTCGTGTAATTTCTTAAGACAATAATAATGGTTTTGACAGCCAAGCCAAGCACCAGCTGAGTTGACAGTCAAATTGAATCGTGTATGAGCTGCTTTAAAAGAAGCATAACATTTTATTTGCATTTGAGGACCTTAGCCTTGAACATCTGAACTAAATTTATAAGCTTATTAAAGAAGTTCAAGTATATTGGTACCTATGCATATTCTCGGTTCAATAATCGCATTGGCTTAGACGTAGGTTAAATTTTGTGACATAAAATTCTAGCCTGAGATTTTACTTGAATTCTAAGACCCAAAGATCCGATAGTTAGAACAGAAGATAAAAGCTTACCAAATCAACCCTTTTCGATAATTATATTTAAGTTGCTTCGATAAGTTTATCCTTCCTCTAGACTTATTTATGTTATTTTAAATACCATAACCCTCAACAACTGGCCCTTAGAACTAATTTGTACCTAAGTTTATTAAAGAGATTCGCAAGTAGGTACCTTTGCATATTTTAGGTTCAAAAATCGCATTGGTTTGGACGTAGGTTAAGTTCAAAAATCGTATTGGCTTAGACATAAGTCAACTTAAAAATTCGCATTGGTTTATACGTTGGTCAAGTTCTTAAATCGCATTGGCTTAGACGTAGTTCAAGTTCAAAAATCACATTGGCTTAGACGTAGGTCAGGTTCAAAAATCGCATTTGTTTAGAAGTTGGTCAAGTTCAAAAATCGCATTGGTTTAGACGTTGGTCAAGTTCAAAAATCACATTGGCCAAGACGTAGGTCAAGTTCAAAATTTTTTTGAGATTTTACCTTAATTCTAAGACATTAACCTCAAAGATCCGATAGTTAGAACAGAAGATACCAAATCAACCCTTTTCCATTAGGTATTATACTTAAGTTGCTAAGCTAGGTTAATCCTACCTCTAGCCTGGTTAACCGTATTTTAAATACCTACCTTAACCTTCAACATCTGGCCCTTTTAGAACTAAAGTTATAAGTTAATTAAAGAGGTTCAAGTATAGGTCCCTTTGCGTATTCTTGGTTGAACAATCGAATTGATTAAGAATGAAGTCAACTTTTGGCACATAAATTTTGTAGCCTAATTAACGATTTCAAAACTCAGAAGCAAGTACAACAGCAACCGGTGTGGTTTTAAACAGATCAGGTCGGTTTTAAAAATAATAGACCGGTTTTAACAGTGCGGTTTTAAATAGACCGGTTTAAATACATCCTGATTGCAATAATTCCTCATGATGGATTTCAATGAAAAGTTACTTAAAAATTTAATCACAGCTAATCATTAAAAAGAAAATATGACCTTCTTAAATCTGAAAAATTGACGAGAGAGACGGAGTTTAAAGATACACTCACACCAATAGTAAAACCTTTAGAGGAAATAGGAAAAGATATTAAAAGAAAGTCTCCCAGATTCACCAGTAAAAAAAAATCTAATGAAAAAAGTTATGAGGAAGATGAAATTAAAACTCTAGATGATAGTGAGTTACTGTATAAAACTAGTTCCTTCGGGCCCACTAACATATCACAAAGTACACCCATAAGTAAAAACCGTGATTTTCAATTTCAAATATCGATAAAACATATGGTCCACGCGTTTCAATCAAAATACCAATTCTATACAAAACTTCGTGCAGCAGACTTCCAAATCGATGTAAACAACGAATTTTGTACTGATGGTGAAGTCACTTATAAAAAAGAATATTATACGAGCGATGATTTAAAACAATATTCAAAGATATTACAAATAACAAGTGTACATATGAAATACTATGATAACAGCTCACAAATCAAAGGTAACAGGGGAAACAAATACAAAAAATTCATTGCACCTCTTATTAATGATAATAAAAAAAATTGGAAAATCATATCGCACTGAGAAAGAAGATAAAAATATTGATTATGTTCACTGGGACGATCTAAACGAGCTTGTAGATCGACTTCGACTTTTAACTGAATCTCAAAGTGCCGCTAATAATAATCATCATAATGAAATAATATCAATTATAGAAGAACTTCGCAAAGCAAATATCATATATTAATACCTTTATCAATAAAAAGTATTCAGTTAAAATAGACGATGAGTTGCGACAAGTTTGGAAGAAGCTCTAATCGATCTCTTGTCGGGCCACAAGGTTCCAAGGTTAACGGTTTCAAATTATTACCGAATGGTGAATATGACATTGAAGGCAAATATATAAATAATCTAAGACCACCCCAAATGCTACACCAAGCAGCAACAAAAGGATATGTTGATCAAAATTATTTACAAATTATTAATGTATGTGATGATAAGTTGAAAAAAAAGAAAAAAAGATGAAGGACTACATTGACGCACATATTTTTAATAAAGTCAAGTTATTTGAAGATTTAAAAAAAAATGAAGGAGGAGATTAGATTCTCATCTGCATAAATAAACAAACTCAAATACTTTATTTTTTATTTTACATTCTCATTTAAATTTAAAAACATGTTTCTCCTAAATTCAGCAATTGAAAACATTTTATCTTTTTTTAAAACCAACGAAAATATAACACATATTAGTAAAACACAGTTCCGAAGTAAAAAAAAATATTTCGTTTATAAGGAGTTTCGAAAATAACGATTGTCTGCTATCACCCGATGGATGTCACTTCCTGAGTTGTCCCTGGTTATCAAATCTATGCAAGGATGGACCGGTTATTTGTGCATGCTTTCATATTGCATTATAAAATTACTTACAATTAAGAAAATTATGGATTCTTATAAAATGATACTAGATATAGAATAATTTTATAAATATACATAATATATGCATGACTTTTTTAAATAAAATTTTTAAAATGCAAAAAAATCTGTGTTTTTATTCCAAAAAAAAAAAAACCCTTCCCCCTATTACCTCATGTTGCAGTCAGTTTCTCGGCCTGCGTATGATGTTGTAAGAAATCCCCAATTATGTTGCACTGAGTTTCAAACAAATATGTTGCTACCTATTCTCACCCCCATAATTTTGTTTAAAATCTGATTGAGTTTCACGGCCTGCCTAAGATGCTGAAAAAAATGTAAACACCCATACATTTGTTGCACTGAGCTGAAACAAAAAATGTATATAGCTATCACAACCTGCGTATGATGCTGAAACAAATAATGTATATAGCTTTCGTCTATGCGTATTTCCAACCCTCATAAGTTGCTTAAAAACCCAACTGAGTTTCATAGCCTGCGTATGATGATGAAACAATTTAGGTAAAAAATCCAATTGAGTTTTATAGCCTGTGTGTAAAGGTCGGACAAACAATGCATATAGCTATCTCTTCTCAACACCCATATATTTCCTAAAAATCCAATTGGGTTTCACAACCAGCATAATGTGTGCTGAAACAAAAAATGTATATAACATCTGAACCATTTTGCACGTGGCGACGACGAAAACAAAAATAACACAACGTGGTTGTTTACAAAACTCGGTTCACCTGCATCATCGTAGTAATACCCTCCTCTTCCCAACGCACGATTTGTAAATATCATACATTTCTTCCAATCTAAAAATAGAATTCCCATCTTTCTACCCCCTAAGTCTACGACCAGCAGTTGTTCACTCATTCAGGCGTCTTTGAACACACAAGAAATTATGTCTCCCAAAAAGTTGGTGATGGTCACACTAAAACTGACTAGATTCCCCGCATTTATGTTGCACTGAGTTTCAAAGCCTGCGTATGATGCTGAAAACGAAATATTGATAGCTATTTTCAACCCCCATATGTTGCACTGAGTTTCATGGCCCGCGTAACCACCTTAATTAGATTAACAAAAGTATTCTAGGAGTATTTGTTAGAAAAATAATATGGTATTTACTGAGCATAACAAAACTATAAAAAAAGGAAATTAAGTATTTGTTTTATTTATTGGAAAGGAGTTCTGATCAATTTTTTTTCTGTTCGTAATATTTCATACTCATATTTAACTAAAATACACACTCAATATAGAAAAAAACTTATAAATATACAACATGCTAATTTGATTTAATCATTCGTTAAAAAGATGAGTAGAAGAAATGTTGTCGATGATATTGCATTAATCAGCTCGAAGAAATTTTAAAAGACGTCATGTCATAATTAAAGGATTCGATGATCTATGGCAAGCTGATTTAGTTGAAATGATACCATACAGCAGAGAAAATAAAGGAAATAAATACTTGCTGACTTTAATTGATACTTTTTCAAAGTTCGCTTGGACAAAACCATTAAAAAACAAAAAAATCTGAAAGTGTTGTAGAAGCTACGAACAGTATTTTTAAAGAATCTGGACGTTCACCCAAAAACATACAAACCGATGATGGAAAAGGGTTTTTCAACAAAAAAATTCAAAGAACTGATGCCTCGTTATCAAATAAATCATTAGGTACTCAACGTTTAGCAGCTTAAAAGCATCTATTGTTTAACGTTTCAATCTAACTCTGAAGGAAAAGATGTGGAAATAATTTAGTTTCAATGGGGACTTTAAATGGACATAGAACGATACGCAGAAGTCCAGCTAGTGTATGAATTACTTGAGACTGCATATAGGTAATCATATACAAAAATCACCAAAGCCAAGATTTAAAATTGGTGACAATGTTCGAATAAGCAAGTTTAAACACGTTTTTGAAAAGGGTTACACACCAAACTGGACAACAGAAATATTCCAGTGAATTTCTGAACAACAACAACAACTTAAAGGTGCTACCACCAATGGTATACGAATTAATTAATAATTCGTTTTTTTAATTAATTATTTGACTGGAGATAGAGCTATTTCAAGGGGTGCCAAGCCCTATCATCAGTCTCCTTATTAGTGGTGCTGAGCTTTAATTCAATTTTATTATGAAAAACTTTCTGCACACCAGATAATCCAGATAAAAAAAATTAAACTAACAAATCCACCTACATATTTACTTAAAGATTTTAAAAACAGAAACATAAGCGGAAGCTTCTATGAGGCTGAATTACAAAAAACAAATTTGTTAGATACATTCCTGGTTGAAAAAATATTAAGTCGAAGTGGAGAAAAGTATTTGTTAAATGGTTAGGATTTCCTCCATCGTATAATTCATGGATAAATAAAACGCAACTGTTATAATTTTTTTTTTTATTAAAAATAAAATAACTTAAATACGTATTGTTTCTTTTTTATTTTAATCTTTCGTACAAAAGCATACATTTTTTTATCCCCATCAACTTATTTTCAAGCAAACAACACGCACAGGTATCTGGTCCTTCTTTACAGGAATTCGATGACCAAGGACAGTTGAAAAAAATGCGTACCATATTTAGATGATGTAGAAGATACATTTTCAAATTTTCTGAGGTGGCTTAACTCAATGCAGTCACAGATATTCAAAAGCCAATAACAAATTCATTGAATCATATGATTCTCAAAAGCCATCATCGTATTTAATTTATTTGGTTGCAAATAATTTGTATGGTTGGGCAATATCTCAAACGAAGTAGGTAAAAAATCCAACTGAGTTTCATAGCCTGCGTATGATGATGAAAAAAATGTAGGTAAAAAATCCAACTGAATTTCATAGCCTGCGTGTAAAGACGAGACAAACAATCCATATATAGCTATCTCTTCTCAAAACCCATATATTTCTCAAAAATCCAATTGAGTTTCACAGCCAGCATAATGTTTGCTGAAACAAAAAATGTATATAACATCTGACACATTTTGCACTTTTTTGGTACATGATGCAAATGCAGCTGAGTTTTACAGCCAATACCATAATGTTGCAATGCTGAAAAACAATTCGAATCCTGAAACAAAAAATATATATTACATCCGATACATGTTGCAGTTTTTGCCACACGTTGGAACTGCAGCTGCAGGGAAATGTTGCAAAGCCACTGAGTTTCACAGCCATCATATCGTCGCCCGAGAATTGTTTTTTCGTATAAACCATTTGAGCAATTTTGGGAAATCGCATTTTAAGTTTCGCGTTTAAATAAAAAAGAAACTGACCGATGAAGTTTTCTACAATTTTAATAAAATTTTGTGTGGAAAATCTTCTTTTGATTAAGGTATTCCAGATTGTTGAGTCGGTTTTAGTTTTTAATATATAGAGGATTATCTCCAAGATAATTTTGTCGTATACGCCACGAAAATCAGTACTTTGTTCGATCCCCATACACATACGACAAAGTGAACACAAATGCGTTAGTTGAATGCAATACCGAACAGAGCGAGATTTCCGATTTTTTTTAAACTAGAAGACATTTTAACATCTGGTTTTTAGTGTTTGAATACAAATTGATACGAGAGTTGAATATTAAAAACAAAATTACTAGAAAATAATGTAAAATTTTGAACAAAACGAGTTTGAAAAAAACGTTCTTCATTTTTTTTTTTTAAATTTGAGTTTGAAAATTAATTTTTCCGAAACTATTGCATACAAACAAAAATTTTAAAACGGAATTAATGGATGGATTTTTGGGTTTAAAAAAGGCATAACATGACATCGTAAGTGATGCGGTTGATTTTTAATAATTTTGTTTGTAACTAAAAAAAACATGCAGTTAATCCTATATACGTACGACAAAACAATATTAAAAAAAATACCGCGGAAATACATGGATATTTTGTCGTATATGCCAAAATTTGGCGTTTACGACAAAACAAAACTAAGGGATGAGTTATTTTGTGCGGATATACGACATAGGCATACTGATTTTCTCAGTAACGGTAAATGATAGGACAAATCTGATTTCAGAAATGGAAAGAGGGCCTTTGAAAACATAGAACTGCATACCTACTTTAAAAAAGTGCATTTTGGCGTTTACGACAAAACAATTCTCGGGCGACGATGATGCCAGCATCAAAATGATGCAATGCCACTGAGTTTCACAGCCAGCACCAAAATGTTGCAAATGCCACTGAGTTTCACAGCCATCACACTGAGCTGAAACAAAAATAGCTATCACTACCTGCGTGCGATGCTGAAAGAAAAAATATATATATTTCGTCTATATGTATTCTCAACCCTCATAAATTGCCTAAAAACCAAATTGAGTTTCATGGCCTGCGTATGATGATGAAAAAAATGTAGGTAAAAAATCCAACTGAGTTTCATATATTTCTCAAAAATCCAATTGATTTTCACAGCCAGCATAATGTTTGCTGAAAAAAAAATTTATAATAACATCTGATACATTTTGCACCTTTTTGGTACATGCTGCAAATGCAGCTGAGTTTCACAGCCAGTGCCATAATGTTGCAATGCTGAAAAAATTCGAATGCTGAAACAACAAATACTTATAACATCTGACACATGTTGCACTTTTTGCCACACGCTGGCACTGCAGCTGAGTTTCACAGCCAGTGCAGAAATGTTGCAATGCCACTGAGTTTCACAACCATCATATGGCACTTCTTGGTACATGTTGCAAATGCACCTGAGTTTCACACTCAGCACCAAAATGATGCAATGCCACTGAGTTTCACAGCCATCATATGGATACATGTTGCACTTTTTGGCACATGTTGCAAACGCAGCTGATTTTCACAGCCAGCACCAAAATGGTGCAATGCCACTGAGTTTCACAGCCATCATATGGATACATGTTGCACTTTTTGGCACATGTTGCAAACGCAGCTGAGTTTCACAGCCAACACCAAAATGGTGCAATGCCACTGAGTTTCACAGCCATCATATGATTACAAAATGTTGCTACGAGTTTCACAACCATCATAATCATCCCAAAATGTTGCAATGAGTTTCACAGCCTGCATATAATACCAAAATGTTGCTACGAAATTCATTGCCTGCGTATAATTCTGAAATAAAAATGTATATCTCACACATGTTGCTCAGTTTCACAGCCAGCATATGTTGCTGAAACAAAAAATATATACAACATCTGATACATGTTGCGCTATTTGGCAGTGTTGCGGTGCCGTTTTGGCCGAGACGTCACCTATTATTACTACTAAGATGATATACTTTTTCAATCGAAAATTATTAAAAGTTGTGTTTTCCATGGAATCGTTACATTGAACTTGCATTTTGGATAGGACAAAATTTATTTTAAATGTTTAGGAAGGCTGTGTAAGTATAACACTCGGTTTTAGGGGTTGAAGCCCCCGTCATTTGACCACCATCTAGCAAAAGGTGTAAAATGTTTTTCGTGATGTCTTGAGTACCTACCAAATGGGGGAACTTTCAACAACGAAAACTGTGTTTTTCACCTACACAAGCATTTCTGCAAGCAGAAATAGCCTTACAAAATTATGAATTCTGTTTTCTAACACCTTAAGCCCTCACACACAAACAACTTCTACAAATGAACAGTCAAAAGCAACAGAACTAACGTGAACACTTGACGAATTGCATTCCCTCTTTATAAACACGTATGGTGTTTCAAAAATGCGTTTATTTATTTTAACTAAAATATTCCAAACAAAATTAAATCAAAAACTTGAGATCCTTTACAGACATGCTACCTATAGTTTTTTTTTTAATTATTCCTTATTGTTGAAAATATTTGTTTGCCTTCTAAATGCAAGCCGCTCAAATCTCAAAGTCTACAAATAAAATCCCTTATTTTCTTTAGAATTTTTTTGCATCCCTTCCCCCCACCGTCTACAAACAAATCCCCTTAATTTATTTTAATTAATAATTTAATGCGCATTTCAAATGCCGGACACTCGGACAGCGGTTGGTTTTGTGGTTACGGGCGGTGTTCCAGCAGTGAAGAAATGAGTAATCGAAATAAATTTGCATTTGTTTTTGACCGAGAGGAGAGCTTCCCAATGGAGTAGTTAATATTATGACGTAAATCCTATTTTTTTTTTTTGTATTCCATTGTTAGTTTCCGCCGACGACGGGTAGGTGGCAGTGGAACACCACAAAGTCCGCAAATTCATAGTCGAATATAGTACATATAACTGGAGAGATATAGTATATAGAGCTGGACTTGAAGCGTTCAAAATTTTTGTTTGTTTTGTTTCAATTAAAAGCAGCTAACTAGTTAGAAATATTTTTGCGTAGAGAGCTACATACATATAGTGGGTGAGGTTTGCCAAACTATTAAATGCATACTAATTTATTCTTTTTTTTTTTTTGTTTAATAATTAATTTTTAATCGGAAGCAAGAAAGGGGAAGAATAATAAACAATTGAATAGAATCATTCAGTCAGTAGCAGCTACGTAGGGCTATTGCATTTGCTGCAGCTGTTCACTGTGGATAAGATTTTTTTTATTATTTTGTTGCATAACAATTTGTGCTTATCAGAGAACGTTTACTTTTTGATAGCAGTTGGTATGCCCATGTTTTGAAATTATATTTTTTTTTTTAAATATGTAATCGGATGCGAGATGTAGGAGACTGAGTTTTAGTTGATTTCGACGAGTTTGTTTTAAGAACACAGAAAGTAGAAATTTGACAAGGGATTGTAGCATCAGGGTTGCCAATTTGAAATTTGTCTCCTAGATCTATTTTTACGCTAGGAGACGGAAGCCTGTAAGACCTTTTAAATGCACCTGGATTGCAAGGGCCTATATTAAAAATTTATTTATTTGCACTTTGTGTGTAAGGTTAAGAACTTAATCAATTAATTATCAATAAAAAAAATGTTAAACAAACGAGAAATATACAGTAGAATCTCGAAAATATGAACAGATATAAAACAGGGCCTGTTCATCTTTTCAACATTTGGTTGAAGAAGATATATATATTAGTTAAAAATAAAAACATTAAATGTTATTTACATAATAAGTTAAAACAAAGTTGTTACTATTCACAGACCTAAATAATGAAATAAATATAATACGAGGAATTAAAGGCACAGGCAAAGAAAAAATAAGAATTATGTTGGGAATAAAGCGTACGTCTTTTCAAATACAAAAGGGTGAAAATATTTCGTTCATCTTTCCGAGCTTTTCATCTTTGGGAGAATCTACTGTAATACCAAAGAAATTTAAAAAGCGAAAAAGAAAAGGAAATAATTTAGCATCTGTAGAGATTTTTTTGGGAATTTTCACACTTTTTGTAGTTGTTAAGTCTTCTCAAATCGACAGGTAAGGAGTTCCAAAGGCCAAATGCGTGCACAAAAAATCTGTTGTTTGGAAGTTCTTTATTTAAAGTAGGAACAATACCGTACTTCTGTGTAATATCGGAAAGGCAAGCTTGTCGAATAAGTGGTAGTTAGGAACCTTATTTTGAATTAATTTAAAAGGAAATGCGAGTGTGAGGAAATCCAGATGTTTATTCAAAGACCACTTCGATGGTCCCATGCAAGACTATACCTACTATAAGTCAACTTAGTACAGTTTTGAGTTATTTATGTCATTAAAACCGCCGCATCGACTCAAAAAATTTTAACCTCTCTCCTGAAAAATTGCATATTTGCACTTAGTACCTATAGTTTTGCATGGGGCCATCGACTTCTTGCATTAACAGAATCATGATCAAAACCACGCAAGCCATAAATAAATCAAAGAATGTTGTTATAAAGTCAACATAAACCCTCCTTGTTAAAAATGGATTTCTTCTTACCTTGAAAACCGATTTTATAGTGTTCGTTTCAGGTCTGCCCTTTCTAGGCCTTTCTTAGCTACCTCCGGTGTCCCTCAAGGCAGACATCTAGGTCCTCTTCTTTTCATTCTTATTATTAATGATATTGAAATGTACACCAAACATTCCTCTATGTCAGTGTACGCTGACGATACCATGTTTTTCAAGACAATTTCTTCGTCAAATGACTCTTCATCTATTCAAAATGATATTGACAGTTTCTCAGTCTGGTGTCTCAAAAACAGCTTGGAGCCCAAAATTTCCAAATGCCAATTTATCACTTTTTCAGGGAAACGTATTAAATCTCCTCCACGTCTCTATTTTCTCCATGATGAACCCATACACTCAGTTCGAAATATTCGAGACCTTGGCATTTTATTTGACTAGGAACTCAAGTTACTAATAGACGTCACTCATATAGCCGAAATAATCAGCCCTATCACAAATTCCATCGTAATCGAAAATTTGCTACGAATCACGAAAAATGTACTGCAGAATCCATTCGTAGTGGAAAATCTATTAAGAATTTCGAAATTCGGGAAATTTGGTATCACAAATTCCGAATGAAACGGAAGTATGACGCCCTTTTCTACGACAACTGATTCTTGTCGTAGCCAAGTGGTAAACGATTGTGGGAAAAAAATGCTAAATCAATAAATAAACAAATATCAACAAAACAACTTTTTTCACGATCTCAATCATTTGACAGCTGTAATAGTGCTCAGGGATTTTGGGATTTGTTCTTGCGATATTTATTTAAAAAAAAGTCTAGCCGTACTTAACACAAATATTCAGGGAAAAGAGATGGGACTTTTTAAAAAGTTTAAGGGATTTTTTCTTTTAAAAGCTCCAAGTATTGCTGTGACATAGGACAGCTGATTTCGAAATTCAGAATTAATTCTTTTAATGAGGCAATGCTTTTTTCGATTCCATTCGGATTTTGTGAATCCTTTTTTTCGGGGTTCCTAGTGGAATAATCCATTCGGGGATTTTCCACGATGGATACTGTGATAGGCCTGAATTCTTAAAGTTAATTCGTGAAACGATGGCCCAAAAAATTCTTTAACCCCTATGTGACCTGGTCCCTTTACATAACGTTTGTTCGCCCCCACCTTGAATATGCCTGTCAAGTATGGTCCACTTACCAAGATATTCATATTTCCAGAATCCAGAGAGTACAACGTCTTTTTCTTCGCTTTACCCTTCGAGATCTATATTGTAACAATCCATTTATTCTACCTCCCTATTTAGACAGCCTTAAACTAATAAACCTGTTCAAATCAACAATACTTAAGAATTGAAGATAAATCATTGTTGAAAAGCGTGAAATGAAGAGGGCCTAAGATTGATCCCTGTGGTACACCGGAACGAGTTGGGAGAACGTCAGAAACTTTTAATTAGCGGAAACTGCCTGCGGAATTTTCAAAATGTAAAAAATTTTGTAACAGTTTCATGAGGAACACTATCGAAAGCTTTATGGCTGATTTCCAATGACGCTTTCGCGTTCGCGATGCGTACGTTACGTTTCACAAGCTTTACGGACGCGTCGAGGTGACAGGTGATTCTGCGAGAATCAGCTGGTTTAAACCAATTGAAGTGTCATTCTGCAAATTAATTTAAATATTTTGTTAAATGGTTTTTTGAATTTAAAATAAACGATAACTTTTTTTCGACAGTAGAATTAGTTGCCAAAGTGGCGTTCGCTGCTGTTTCAGCGTGTGAAGGAGTTGAAGAGGAAACCGAAACACCAAGACGGCGCGGCGTTGGTGGGTTCGTGAGCTGAATCTCAGAAGACATAAAGAGGGATTCTTTGCCTTCAATTTTGATGAAATGAAAGAAAAAGACCCTGAACATTTTTTCAAAATAACAAGAATGTCTCCACAATCCTTTGAATTATTGCGTTTGTTTGTTTTTTTATAATTTAAAGATAATTTTATAAATTTGTAGAACTAACTAAGTAAGAACCTCGAGAAACCAAATTCAAATTTTTTTAACGCAAAATTCATAACTGTAAATGGGAATGTCAAAAGGCTCGCGAAAGTTGAATTTTTTCAACTTTTTCGTTGAGATTCCTCATGTTACGTTGGTTTGTGTACTTGCTAATGGTTGTGAAATCGTGAAGTTTATGCACAACGCGCCATTGTAAACACTAAACAGAATTTCCTGTATCTGAACTTTTGCGTTGACAGAAACATCTGTCAAAGCGACGCCCAACGCGGCATTGTAAAACAGCTATTAGAGAATTCCAATACAACCATCTTTGTTAGTAGGTTTGCATCTATATCTTGCCGAAGGTCATCAACAATTTTCAGATGTGCTGTTGTAGAGCTGTGAAAAGATCTAAAGCCTGATCAGGAAGGTGTGATCAACCGATTAGTATCTAAGAAGGTTATAATCTGTTGGCTCATAAGCTTTTCAAATGCTTTTGAAATGAACCGCAGGAAAGAGATTGGTTTGTATTCTTTAAGATTTGATTTTTTGAATATTGGAATTATTTTAGAAACTTTCCATAATTTTGTATAGTATAGTAGATGGTTAAGATGGAGTTAAAAATATGAGCGATAAGAGGTGATACATATGAATTGTAGAAAAATTTTTAGGGATGAATGTTGTCCAGCCAATGGCTTCTAATTAAATCTCAGTTATTACCTTATATACCTTCTTGGATTTCGTTGACTCTTCTATGACTAAAACTTGCCAAGAAATCAGCAATTCTATTTGAAAATATATCAACAGGATATACATATATTCATATAGTAAGAAGGAATAGATGGCACAGTGGAGAATACATAAGAAGGAATAAAGGGTTTATAATCTCATGAAATTCTACTTATGGTATCCAGTTGAAACTTAATTCTATGTCCTTCAAGTAAGCATTATCACCCCTCAAAATTAACTACATTAATTGTCGTGAATGCAACAAATAATTTTGTCGTAAATGAAACAATTTTGTGGCAATTTGTTTTTTGTTTACGCTAACTTAACAATTAAGTTAATATTACACCCCTCAAAAAGGGTAAAATGAACTCAAAACTGGAAAATGAATGTGTAAATAACTGTCGTAAATTTGTCGTAAAATTATCATAAAATAAAAAAAAATTGTCGCGATTCTTTTAAAAAAAAAAAATTACTTACTTAAATTAACATTACCAGGGGTTATTTATATAAAAAAACAAACTGAACTATACACCACAAAATGCTTAAGTTTCGTATGTAAATTATGTAAATAATTCCAAAATAGACTTCAAGTGCACACAACAAAATTAATATAAATACAAATATCCAATTATATCATTATATATGCACATACATATAGATAAGTACATATTGACTTTTGCATGAGTATTTTCAATGAGCATCATTTGGCCACAGTTAATCGATCATTGCCTATTTTATTACCTATACTCTCTTGGCCATCTATACTAATATATATCCAACTAATTAAATAAAAATAATAAAAACATTTTTAATTTATATATATACGACGAGTAGCTCCTTTAGATATAATCAATACATATACATAAATAAACTAGCCAATTATTATAATGAATTAGCTTCAAGTAGGTACACTTTTATATTAAATAAAAAAATATAAAGTAATTATTTAAAAAAAAGTAGACTTATTGTTTATTCAATTCATTGCCAACATAATTGTGTAAATATATAAATATCTATCTAATAATGAGACAAATTAATTTTATTTAACAAACTTTGCAAGTGCTTACTAAGTATAGTCGACTTAATAATAATTGAAATTTCAATTGCAGGAACAAACTATAACGAACGAATTCACAAAAACAAAAAAAAAAACAATTTCACATTGAGATACTTTTGTGGTGGCCAAACCAACAACGTGAATATAGGATGTACTATATGCACTTAGTGGCAATAGTAGGTATGCCAAAGTACATGTGCATGGCCGTGGTCGACCTTGTCAGAGATTATCTACATTACACAAAATCAATTTGTATCTACGAATTTGTGTACAATTTAGAGTAGCAGCTACATATGTATGTATTTTATACTCAAGTGCAAATAAAACCACCCAAAAATTACTTAACCCTCTACCGCGTACAAACCCATATATGGGTTTTATTTATTTATGTATTATTTACTTCCATTATTATTGCACTAGTGGAAAAACTGTAAATTAGAATTAAACTATGTGTATTTTACAATGATAAACCGGTTTTATTTTTGTGCATTTCATTAAAATAAAAGTTCGATTTTTGGATAAATTTTTTTATAATAAACAGGTAACCTCCAGCAAATAAAATTTTTTTTTCTTTTGTATTTACATTTTTTGTTTATATTTATATTCTTTATTTTGCATTTATATAAGTAAGTAGTATAAGACCATATATAGTCTTTAGTGCATAGTAGGCTTTTTTCTTTATTTCTGTCAAGGCCATTTATGATCTTATTTACTGACTGAGTGTTTGTGAAAATATGTTTTTTACTTATAGGATGAATTCAAAGAGTTTTTATGGGAATAATAATATTGTAAATTTTATTCCTGGCGTTGGCTGTCAAAGTATGACGATATATGGCATTGGATTCTGGTGACGAATAAGTTCCTCGTAGTGAATTAGAACATCGAAGAGGTTCAGTGTTAATCCCCGAGACAGATAGCGATTGTTCCGATGACGAACCCGAACCAAATCTTCCGAAGACGACAAAAACGAGCTCGTAGAAATCTAGGCCTGCTAAAGTTAAATGCACGGAACATTTAGATTTAAGACCCCTATGACGGGAGCAATTTTAAATTTACAGGAATAACGCAGCTACTGGAGTTTATTGAAAAACTTGAATCACCTGCTGATTTTTTTTATTCCCTTGTTCTAATGAATTTATCGACACCATGCCAGAATGAAAAAAAAAAAAAACGCCAAAAATGCGGAGTTTGTGGACTAAAAACATAATGCGAAGTGCAGGAAATGGAAAGTTTTCTTGTTCCAATGACAAAATGAACTATTTGGCAAAATTCCAGGATTAAAAACTCGAATTCATTAAAGCATAATAAACCATATATGGGTTCTTAATTTTCAATTGAAATTAGTGCATTTTAACGCATATAAGGGTTCTTTATGTAAAACTTTATATACACATATGAAAAAAAAACTATGTAAAACTTTTTCTTAATTCCAAATAAAGCTTTAAACTTGTTACAAAAATTTTGTTTGTGTTTCCTTCATAATTGGTGCAGTAGAGGTTAAATACCGAAAACTTTGTTTAGTTTATATATTAAGATTAAATTGAAAAAAAAAACTAAGGCGAGTGGAACGTTGGTCTTGAATAAAACGAGTTCGATTTAAAATATATTTTTAAACTGACTCAAGAAAGTGTTCTGGTCTTAAATGTTGATATGAGAAATTCTTTTTGATTCAATCAAAAATATTCGCATGGGTCAATACCGTTTAAAAAAATAAATAAATTAGATGGGGCGACCAGCTTATGTAGAACCAAAGCCTAGTGACTTACAACTCTCAACCATTCCTGTGTGCTTATTATTAACAGGAATGGAGGTGATCTACAATATTCTCCCAAATTCAAACGTCTAAGGTGAGAAGCACTTTTTCATGACAAGTTGACACTGTTGGAGGATTTGTTAATTCCTCGCAAGAGGCAGTAACTCATGAAAAACATTTCTGTTTTCTTAATGTGGCAAAGGTTGGGAATCCAACCCAAGACCTTCAGCGTAACTGTCCTACGCGACAGGCTACTAACGTTACATGGATTAATTAAATGAAAAATAAAGCTGATGCGTTAAAGCATTTCACATTCCTGAGAAAACAGGAAAAAGAATTGTTGATTACTCCTATATATTTGAGTGACCATTTCTTTAGAAAGTAAAAGTTCTTTGTGGCTATAGGTATTTTTTATTTATTTGATACCTTAAAAGACGTAATTCGCGTCACGGTCAGCTTTGAATACATTAAATAATAAAACATACATATATCATTTGACATAAGTCAAAGTAAAGTGCATAACAAACATTATGGAAAATTAGTTAAAAATCAATAGAATAAGAAAAGTGCGTATACGCCCGAGTGTACAACTGATATATGCTTGTTTTAGAGAAAATAAAACAACGAATAATTTACGACATAATGTTAGACTGGTCATAGTTAAAATTCAAACAAAAATTTTAAAAATGTCGTTCAAGTTTAAAGGAAATTTGAAAAAAGTCAAATTGTAGTTGCATATAATGTTGCCTCTGGGATTAATTTCTTCACTGGGTTACTTTTTTGACACTTAAACAAAATTATATTGTGAATGTTATCTATTTTAATCCATACATACATATAGATCACAGAGAAACTTTTTGGGTGCAACATATGAGGCCCTCAGCGCCAAAACGGCCTAACCCCAAAATTTTCGAACTGAGATAAATGAGTTTAAAGAGAAGCTTATTTGAAACAATTTTTTTTTTTATTTCCATTAAAAGTTAAATAAAAATTGTTTATTATTCTTGTTTGCAATAATTAATTGTTTAAAGAGTCATTGTGTACTGTTGACTTAACTTATGCAAAGTTTTTTTTTGAAAATTATATTTCATCTTAGCAACCTAAGCCATTTTATCTTCGAGCCTTTTTGATGTTTTTTTTATACATTACAAGCATTTTTCCGCAATAATAACAAAACTATTCTACATAGGGCTTCGGTTTTTTTTTATAATATATAAATGATTGAATTGTGGTTCGATCTGCGTATTTAGTTAATTTTTGTTGGAAATGTGGGTTAGGCCGTTTTGGCGCTGAACCCCTCATATATGATTATGCGAATGTCCGTCATGTTAGCATCACCAGTTCAAAATTTTAAGGCCCTAATAATTGGATTAATTTTCGTGAAAGAAAAAATTGTCGCAGTTGTTTTTTTTATGGTAAATGCTACCTTAATAGCCAATTTAGTATTACCACCCCAAAAAAAATAATTCAAAATTGGAAAAGAAATGTACCAAATAATTGTTATAAATTTGTCATAAAATTGTAACGTGGAAAAAAAAATATATATCTCAATTTTTGTTATTTTGTTATTATTCCAAAAATTCTTAATATCATCAATGATGATCTACAAATACACAATTTGTTAATTAATAGACTTCAGCGCCATCTATCGAATCAGTAAGTATTCATATATACATCTATAGAAGTCTTCTCTATATGAGAATATACCTACATTTGTTTGTTTACCTTCATAGTAATCGGTCAAATAGTGTCGGAATTTACTAACGTCGGATATGGATTTTGTAAATTTTCCCAACTACTACCACGCCCACTTTTCTTACATTAGGATTTTATCCTTGTATAACGTGCTTAGAAAGCAAAACATTTATTGTAAATCTCCTTTCAGCCAAAACAATGACAAGTGTAGGTAGTTTTCTTTAGAAATGCGCCTACCACCACGCCCACTTTTCTTATATTTCGATTTCTTTCTTATGCATATACCTAGTCTTGTCATAAATACTGATACGAATCTAAACGCAACCATAATTAATGAAGTATTTGTTTTAAAGTCTTCATGTTAGGTAGATAATTGATACATATTTAACATGTTGCTTTTATGCTTTATTGTCGCGAAAAAGTTGTTTGTTTCTAGTCGTTTACAATCCTGTAGTAGGGATTATACGAAAAGCCTATTGTTGTGTTTGGCCTTCAAAAGTGTAACATGGAAAAATGTGATATCTTTCGGACCTTGCGACCGCTTGGAAACACGCGTTGTAATGCGTATTTTACGGTGAAGTTGTTTGAAGAAAATGTTGGAGTACAAAGATCCGGCCACCCAAGCACTGTGAGGACTTCACGTGCCAATAAAGCCGTGGAGCAGAAATCGAAAGCTCTGCAGACAAATTCGGTTCACTATAACGAAAAAAATCTACACCGTCGAAGAATCTTTTAGTAAACAGAATGTCGAGTGAAATGCTCGAACATCAAAAGAAGGGTCGAAACTCATTTCGAGGGCTGAAAGAGACCACCATCCCACAAAAGTAAGGGTTTAGAGGAGAGCGACCATCAGAGCGTTACTGACCAGAAAATGTTCGGTAACAAAGAATGGACACACCAGAAAGATTCTGCTCTAGCTCACAAGGCAAAAACCACGCAAGAATGGCTCAAAAACAATGTTCCGAACTTTATAACACCGGATTATTGGCCAGCTGGTAGTCCAAACCTACACCCATTAGATTACAAACTATAGTCAGTTTTAGGGGAATTAAACTCCTCTATGTAGACACCCAATCAGTGGGTCATTAAATCGAACCCTTGTGCGTGCAGTTAACAATTTTCCAATGAATGAGATGCGTGCTGCGGTCGATGGTTGGTTATTGCGTCTTAGGTCGTGTATTAAAGCAAATGGCGGTCATTTTGAATGATGTCTTCTTTGATTAGTAGGTATGCTTAAGTTTTTAAAAATATCAGCGCATCATCAATTGACAATAATTTTTCCTTGTATCACAATTTATGAGTTCTTTAGGTACATTTCTACCTATCTGTAAATAAAAAATGGCTAATAATCTTCTAATTCACAAATCAACTAAAACGTTAAGCAAAACTTAATTCACGAATTAAAATATTTATAAATACAAATAATTAACTGCTAATTGACGTTAAGTAGCAAAACTTAACTGATCAGCAAACGAATTCAATTTTGTTTGGATTTGACCATTTGACGTTTGAATTGCGAAAGTGAAACAAAAATATGAGGTCTCAAGCGAAGTAAGTTTATTTGTTTTTTTGTTTTTCCTCATTACGGTTGGCGTTTTGGTAAAACGACATCTAACCACTCATTTATTTTAAGCTTCATAAAATCTATTCCGAAATGTCAAAGTGAACCAAACAAAATGTATGCAAAACATCCGGAATTTGTACCAGATGCCCGTGAAAAGAGAAATGTTACCAAATAAAAACTTTTTATTTGGATTTTTGGTCTGCAAACACACGCTTTCTCACAAAGTTTGAAATTGTGTATACAATAGGTGTGTTTTATTCATTGCTGCATATCCAGCGCAGCACAAGTCTGAAAAAAACGATCACTCACTCTATACGTTCATTTCAATAATTGAAAGCTCTATCGCCAGCACAACCATCTTTTTTTTTACTGACTTCTTTTTCGCCAGCAATCAAATTGTTTTTGTTTGCCAAGGGAAATTTTGCTGCGCTGGCTATGCAACAATGAATAAAACACACTTAATATGAATGATTGTGCCCCCATTGGAGCTGGATTAGGATTTTCATATTATAGCTCTTCCTCCAAACCTATTTCTCTGAGGAATTTAAGTATTTGGGATATGTGCATACATAAAAATAAATAAAATATGTGTCACTAGAGTTTATTTTCTTTATATCTATAGGTTATAGTCTTTGTCAAAAATATCTCAGGGTGAATTAATTAATTTAACATGAATTTATTTCAATTTTATCTTAAGATAAGATTTCGAATGTGATAAAGTTTTCTTTAAAATTTTTAGTTTTTTAATTTAACAATTAATGTTAAATATTAATCTTATGTTTCTTTTTTATCTTATTTTGAAAATCAATTTTATTTTTGTAATTTATTTTAAGAACGAAAAAAGACATTTTAATAATTCTTTTTTTTTAATTAAAATTGTTATTTATCTACTAATTATTATATCTTAAGGTTCTATAAGCAAAAAAAGAATTTGTTTATATTTGCAGATTGCGTTAGAATTAACATTTTATTCCTCTTTGCCTTGATGTTTACATTTAGCTAAACTTATCATCACGCTGTGATTATTCTGAAAGCTACATTACTTGGCTACAAATTTTGATAAAAATTGTATCCGTCACGATCCGACTCTAAAGACGTTGATCGCATTTATTTTTATTTCGCAGATTAAAATTTCTTTAGTTAAAATTGCTAAACAACTTTTTGTTTCAAAGTTTTTTTTTTGTTAAAAATATCATATCAGCCTTTATTTAAGCTAAAATTATTTTATCCAGCCTTTGCAATTTTCTCTTAAATTTCAACTCACTTTTCTCTGAAAATACTTTTTTATCATTTTGTTTTATATTTGAAAGTGAAACATATGCGATTAAAAAGGTTTATTCATTATTTTTAACATAACCCTAGTTTTTGTCAACCTTGACAATTAAGAGAGTTATGTTTTTATTTTTAGGGGGCGTGTCAGTTGGCCAAAAATTTTCTGTGATCATTGCTTGTGCATATTATCATTAAACAATTCCTTTCATTAAAAGTAGTTCAGATTTTATCGAGTTATGACTGCCTCCATTCAACAACAACAACAAAAACGCCCCAAATGTGTGCAGAAGGAAAAACTTCGTAAGACAAAATTTCTTAAAAAAAACATTATTTTTAAATTTTATTTAGAATACTACCCGGATTTTTATTAGTTTTGACAAATATAGGTACTTGATTTTTGGAAAGGAGACTTGGTAGTGTGCGAACACTGATTATTATGATGACGCCTTCAGTCTGTAATCTGTAAGCATTTTTTCCACTCTCTTCAGTGCGAAGTCCATCTAAGCTAAACATAAGAGACCTTGTGCAGAATTTTATACAGAGATTTTCACATTTTTTTTTATAAAATATTCGAATTTGTCACATACTACTTGTCTGCAGAAACTTAATGACGCGATTATTATAGCCCCGAACACTGCTTAACCGAAAAATCATCAGCACTATTTTTTTTAAATTGATTTTGTGTGTAAGACTAATACATTTCTATCAGTTAAATTTAATGCTTCTTGAATCATTCAAATATGCATTTCTGTGGTTCAGAAAAGAAGAAGGAAAAATTAAATATTTTTTTTCCTGAAAAGCGTGTTTCAAAACAAAAAATCAAAGTTAGAAGGTTTATTTGCACCTGAGTGTAAATGAACAAATACCTACAAAACTCAACTCTTACAGTTGGGCTACATTAAGCTTTATATAGCTTAAGTGTGTTTCATATATATATAAATATTATAATAATAATAATGCAGCGGATTTGTTCGTTTCCATCCAATATATTTGCATTAATTTAGGTCAGATGCAAAGTGCTCCACCATGCAACAAAACTAGGTACACAAAGCTTGTGGTGATGGCTTTCCAAAGCCGCCTCCACCCACAGGGGATATTAATTAATAATAAAAAAAAATTATATGCATATATCTAATAAATTATATAAAACAATTCTATATTACCATAATCATCTTTGTCGACAAGTGCCGGTCTACCTTCGTTCGACGACGACGACGACGATGAAGTCGTCAACATCATTGTTGTATTTGGAATTGCTGCTGGAACTAAATCTGATGATGGCACTGGAACAGGAACTAACTCTGGTGCTTGGGCCGACGATGCTGGCACCGTAAGAGGGATTATTGCAGGCTCTATGGGTGCGTCATTGGGTAATTGAGTTGTAGCCGATGCTTCATCTGATGCAGTCACTGCACCAACGTCCGGGTCTGGTGCAGATGCAATCCCATCCCAATCCCCATCGCCTGCTAACGTCGAGGGCGATGATGATGCTGCTGCTGGACTCGCTATGGCATGGGTTCTTGTTATCGGAATCCACCAGTAAATCGAAATTAATAAAATCAATTGAATTATGATCTTTCCAGCGGCGAACATTTTATGAGAGTTCGATGCTGATTTCTTTTATTTTTCCGACTGGAGAAAGAGTCGTCGAGAATATCTATCAGATTTTTTTTTTTTTTTTTCGTATCTTTTTTTTTTCTTTTTTAATTTACGAATGAATTAACTCACACTTGCTTTATATGTATGTATGTATAATGGTATTAATGTACACTCTTTCCGGCGGCGCTTAGTACGCGGGCGATTAAGTCTACTCGAGAATCATTTTGAAATATTTGAAATACTTTTATTTAAGATAAGATACTTTTGTATCTTTGAGATACTTTTAATACTTTTTTTTTATTTTTTTTTTCTGTTTCTTTATTAACACTGAGATTAAAGTAGGAGATTTTTAACTTGCGTATTCGTTTGATTTCCGTCTGTCTGTTTGTATAGACACAAATATTTTTATAATTGTTACACTGGGTGTTTCAGCATGATTTCATGATTTCAAGTGGACAGACCTTAAAAAAACAAAAACAAAAACAAAACACATTAAGATTCAAAGCAAAAAAAAAAAAAACGAAAAATACGTATAGAAATTTTTTTTATAAGCTCCAGCTGAAACCCATGGTGCTGTCGCTAGCTGTGTCGTTGTTTGTTCGGTTAGGAGGCATTGATGAACACTGATAACTTTAATTGAGTTCACTGCTGGAAATGTTTATAGAAGCGCGTTTCCAGCAGTGGAAACACACTTATGATTCAGCGAGACAAGCAAAGCTTCGTTTATTTTGTTTTTGTTGTTGTTTTTATTGTTGGTTTAATAAAAAAAAAATATTGTTCATTTGGGGATGCGATGTTTTTGTACTTTTGTGTTCGTTAATTTTTTTATCTGCTTTTTTTTTACTCCGCATCCTCACATACAAAACAAACAACAACAAAAACAAACAATGCGATTTTTTTTTAATTTTCACTTTTTAAGTAGAGAATATTTTATTTTATAAGCAAAGAGTAAAATGTTATTTTTAAGTTCAACTGTGATGAGATAAAAGAATCGAATACTTGGAGCCGACAATTTCTTGTCTACGTTCGATGATACAGATAAATACTTTTATTAACATACTGCGTGTGTAAGTGTAATAAAAATCAAATTCGATTATTAATAATTTTAATGAATCAACCATAGAATAAAATGATGATAGAGAAGGCAAACAATTGGGTGCATGCAGAGATCATATTTGATTCTCTCTTCCATAATACATATTATATTCAATTGCTCGTGTGAGTAAACGAAAAAAGAAAAGAGAAAATGGATTAATCTAGAAAAAGTTTAAGATTGCGAGTCATAGCTTTAGCTGGTAGCAAAATCTTTAGTTTGTAGCAAACTAAATAGCTTCAGTAAAATAAAAAAAAATTCAACTTTAGATTTAGCTTTTGTTGTTTAATTTTGTTGGCCTCATACTTGATGGAGATCCATTTATTAATTTTAATGAAACAAAATATTATGTTTTTCTTTTAGATAACCACTTATTTTATTTTATTTTATTTTTTTTTTAAATAAAATAAAATAAAATAAAATAAAATAAAATAAGTGGTTATCTAAAACAAAAACATAATATTTTGTTTCATTAAAATTAGCTCTTGCTTGTTTTTATTCACTTGATGATTAAGGTGATCATTAACTTATGGAAATTATTGTAATTGGTCAGATTTGTCAAATCGGAAATTTTGACATATCTCCACGTTTCGAGGTTCCAAAAATCCGTTTTGAGAGTGATGTCTGTATGTGTGCGGTATGTCATACTTTTTTTTCGTTCACCGTATCTCGATAACGAATAAAGATATCGACTTCAATTTTATTTTATAGATAATAACGTTATTAAGTGCAAAAAGGGTTTTCAAAAAAATCAATTAATGGATTTCTTACTACAGCGATTTAAAAAAAATATTGAAAAATGTCATTCGTCTCGAATATCTCGAGAACAAGAAATGCTATTGACTTCGGCTTAATTGTGCACATAATGATGTAGTAAATTATTGATAAGATTTTTTACAAAAATTAAAACAGTTTGTTTTTTAATCAAAAAACATGCTGAAAATTGTTAAAAAACTTTTTCGGCGCGAATATCTTGGGAGCAAATAATGATATTGACTTAGGACTAATTTTGATATAGTTTAAAAAAAAATTCGATTGACATTTCTTTGTTTATAGCAAAAAAAAATACAAGAAAATACTGAAAATTTTGAAAAACGTTTTTCGACGCAAATATCTCGAAATAATTTTTATTTTACATAAGTCCACAGGCCAAAATACCAAAAAATTTACTGTGGATTTTTGACTCACTTTAGTGATTTTAAAAACATTCAGTTTATTCAGTTTTAAGGGTTCAATAGGAAAAATACGCGTTTTCTTGGGTTCAAAGGTATGTGCAGCCGAGTGACAGTATTCATATTTTACTTTTACTTTATGATATGCCAGTATAAACTCGACCACCTAAAAACCTACTTGTACTTGCCATAAGATTGAGAATTATATACAACTATAATAATTTAAAATACTCAAACACTTTAAGACTCTGATATTTTGTACTTTTTGTAGCTTTTAATACAATAATTCTAGCTTAAGCTATTTATAATCACATAATTCGAAGCATTTACTTGAAAAAAAAAATAAGTTAAAACTAGCACAATTATCATTTACTTTTTCTGAGAATTAATTGCTTTAAGGAAGGTACTTTCCTCTTCATCAAGTTTATCTTAATCAAGCTTGGGTTTAAGGTTTCGTGTTTCCAAGACCCGATATTCACTTTTCAAGGGACATTCTTTAAAGGAACTGACGGATTTTGATTTGTTTTTAAAGCAAAGTTTTTGATGTGTAAACATCTATACTGGCGGTAGGGTGAAAAGAAAACGTAACGTAACGTTGTAATCGTGATCGTGGTCGTGATCGTGATTCTGAGCTTTACGAAAATTGAGTGCGTTCAACAATATGTGCGTTCAGTAACTAAACGTTGAGTATTGAAATCGAAAGGTCGAGTTCAGTTCGGGTTGAAATTTGGTTGGCTGCTTAGAGGATATATTAAGCCCCTATTACATGATGATTCTTTGCGTCTGACTCTATTCAAACATAATGAGTGCGAAAGAGAAAAAAGATAAGATGGAAGACCAGTTGCCTTGTGAGTCGTGGGCCAAGTTTTAAGAGACTCTTTTTAACGCTTCTTTAGCATTAGGCTACGCGCAAACCAACGCGATGGCGGTGGCGATCACGATAAAAATGTGGATGCCTCATATAAAAATCAAAGCACACTTCAATCGTGTAGATGTGTGCCTTTCCTTTGATTTATGTGTATGGCATCCACAATTTTATCGTGATCGCCACCGCTTTCGCGTTTGTTTGCAGCTACCTTTATCCGTATTTTGTATTCTTTGCATTACTTTTTTTCAATTACATGACTGTTTTGAGACCAGCGGCCTATTTCACAGAACATACATCACATACATTGTATGAATGTATGTACCTTAAAGTAGACGCCAAAGATGGCTCAGTATAAATTTTGAATTTTTTGAAAAACTTTGCGTCAACTTAGAAAACCCATAATTTAAAAAAAAAATTAAAATTTACGCCCACTCATCTCGTAGTCGTGATTCTTATCTTGTAGCCGTGGTCGTGATTTTGATTCTGAGCCAGAGATTAGTCTGCTATTACACGATGCATCTAGACGCATGCGACTTTTCGAACTATGTAAGTGCAAAAGAGAAAAAAAAATCGAAAAGATGGTACGGAAAAAAAGTGACCGATGTCGCGTGAGTAAAATTTTCGGTGCAACTATTTGACGTTTCTCTTTTCTCCTGTCCGTTTTTTACTATTCTGCCTCATATGGTTTTGTTGTTTAAAGAGTAAATTTCGATGCAACGCACTGTTATTGATAGCCTTATAGGCTTTCCAGAAATGAGAATTCATCTTTAAAAACAACATATAAAAAAAATTATTGCTTTTCTTGACTGATATTCATTTAAAGGCACACAAACCTTTCTTTCTTCAATATATCTAATTATGAAAACAAAAATAAAAACAGAAAAAGTTTTTTTATTGCTTGAGCACAGCCCAACACGAAAATGAAAAATAAAGAGAACTGTCAAATTAGATTCCTGACTTTGGTTTCAACGTGTAATAGCGCTTGAAACAGCGGACGAAATAACAAAGAAGAATTCGAAGAAGGCGCATGCAACTAGATTCATCGTTTAATAGCAGACTTATGAATTATCCATAATCTCTGTTCTGAGCTTCACGAAAATGGAGTGCGTTCAACGCTATGTACGCTCAGTAACTAAACGCTGAGTGTTTATATACGAAATCAAAAAGTCGAGTTCAGTTTGGGTTGAAATGTGGTTAGTTGCTTAGACCATATAGTACATGGACTGCGCTTTCATTTTCCAGCATCATTACCGATTTTCAAATTTGCTTATGAAAAGTTAAGATCTATATTAAAGTATAAAAAAAAAAATGTTTGCTATCATCCACACCCTAAATTTGATGTAGGCTCTCGGTCTATGAGGCATTCGGACGAATGTTGATGTTTACACATCTTAACCGTGAGTCCCGGCACTCACACTTTTTTTAATAATTTATTTTTACTAAAAATACACACATATTTTTATAAATAAGTAGTTCAAAGTCACTACACAGCTTTGAACTTTAAGGATAAGTTCATTTAACAAGTCGTATAAAATGATGTATTTTTTTTTGTTATTTAAAGCAGCACAACATCAGAAAAGAAAAAGTTAAAGAGACAACTTTTTTTGATATTTGAAATTAGCATGTGGGGCAGTGTGAAAATAAGACCTCGTTATTTTCTGGTTTTCTATGATAGGATGCGCTTTTGTTTTGTATTTTTTTTGTAAGGAGAAAAGTTTGTGGTTTTTTTTTTTTTCCTTTTTGTTGTGAACTCACAAGTGTATGATATGGAATGAAAATAGCTGAATTTATCCAGGTTATATTTGAAAAAAAAAAAAATATTGCAAAAACAAATAGGATACATTCAAAACTTAGATAGATATGCCACGCATATCATATCGGTATTTTGGTTGGAGAATATAAAAAGAGATAATTGCTTGAAAAACTAACTTTTTTGTTTTTTCTTTTTTTTTTAGAAACCGAGATTTGAGGTTGTTTATAGCATCAGTGATACAAAAAATGAATTAATTCTACTTGTTTTTCTTCATAAAACTTAAATTTAAATCTCACTTAAACTATTATTTAATTTGAAGGTTTTGAATGAAATAACAAACATTTGGGTGAGCTGAAATTGCGTATTGATAATTGACTCAACTACCGCGCCAGGACGAAACGACAATTTTGGTGAACTGAAGGCAGTTAAAAGCTATTTTAAATCAATTATTTAACAAACACCATTAAATAGTGCTAAGTCTTCTACTTGGCTGATTTTTTGTTGTAGAATTTGTATTTTAAAAAATTGTTTAAAATTTATTGTAATAATTTTTCATAGTTTAGGGCCTGTTTCACAATGTCTAAGTAAAGTGCTGATTAGTTATTCGACAATATTGGGACAAAGTTATAAGTCCGCAGGAGCAAAATTTACAGTTTTCTTGCGGCGCACCCGAATGCGTTACAAAATCCACAAATATTTTTTTTTAGACTAATGACAAATGACCCTGTGCCAATATTTATGTGACGAGTATGAATGAATTAATATATCTTGTGGGATTTATTTCACTGCGACCTATAGATCTATTGTGCCCTAGATCTGGATGAGGTTTCTCATGTTATAGCTCTTCCTCCAAACCTATTTCTCTGAGGAATTACTGTATTTGGGTTGTTTTCAGAGAGGATACATTTCTCTCTTCCATTCTGGTGTCCCATGTGTTTATTTCTTTGGTGCATGAGTGCATCGCAATTTCCTAATATGTGGTTCGGCGTTTTCTCATGAATGTCGCAGAATCCGCATGTGACACTACTTACTAGGCCTAGAAAATTTAGGTTAAGGACTTTACAGTGGCCGATAAGGAGGCTCTTAAGCTGATGCAATCCTTGAAACGTTCTTGGTTATAGTTCTCAAGAAGGAGTTTGGCTTGCCTCAGTTTGGGGGGTTCTTTCCAAATTTTTGATCTATTGGCCTGCGCTTCTCTTCTTTTTTAATTTTATTTTTAATCACATTCTCTCCTAAACCGCAATAGGGCTCAGGTCAGGTAGTCTGAACTTCTATTTTTTCTAAGGAGTCTATATACATCTTCATTAGCCTGAACCATAACATCAGCAGGTACCCAATGAAGTGTGACATTATTGTTTTTGCCAATTGTTTATTTAGCCTGCCTACACATTCCCACACTATTTTAGAGTTGTCGGACATAACGGCAATATTTTTTTTTCGATAATTCCTTTCGATCTTTATATTTTCCTATGGCATTCACTTCGGTTTGGAAAATGCTAGTTAACTGTCCCATCGGAATAGAAAGTTTGATTCTTGGGCCAAAAATTCCTGCCCCAGTTCCTTCAGTCGTTCTCGATCCGTCAGTGTACCACAGATAGATAGATAGATTTTTATTCAATAACTTAAAAATTGTTACAAAAATTTCTCTAGTTTTTAGAACAAATATTAAGACATGACAAAGAATGTCGTCTGCCCGTCAGTGTACCACTTGATGGCATTTTCTTTGAATGTGTTGTCGATTGTTTCTCATATCCACTCTTTTTTGATACTCAGCATCGTCTGATAATTTGTCTAGAAGTTACATATTTTGATCATGCATCTCTTCGAATGTTTAATAAGGTTTGTTACTGTGGACTTTGGCAAAAAGTCTCTTGCGCTGAGACGTATAGTCGACTAAATACGAAAATCTGCTAAGTCCACTTTGAATAATTTTACAAGAGACCGAAAAAACAAAACAAATATTACATTAGGCTCCATATAAAAACTGATTTTCTCTTTAAGATTATGCAATAACTACGATACATTTGACAAAAGTGATTAAGCCAATTTGTGCAGAATGTGTTTCTTAAGAAAAAAAGCATCAAAATCTCAATTTCGATCAAAAGTGGACTTTGCAGTTTTACGTATGTATTTAGCCGACGATATACATTTTCAAGTCCCAGTTCCCAATTTGGCAAAACTGATAACACCTTCCTTTGCAGCACTTTCGATGATCTCGTTTAGAGGGGACAGATGAAGGATTACCTCCATAGCTAGGCAAGTGCCCATCGCTTCAGTGATACATATGCATGCGAGCCTTTGGACTTTATCTAACGCTTTCTTATAATAACTAAATTCCTTGTTACTAATTCGGTTCGTTTGTGCCATGCAACTGCACCATAGGTAATGCTGATGTAGATCCATCTGAGAATGTCTGGTTTGCAACCCCCTGATTTACCTGCAAGTGTCTTGAATATTAGGCGTGTTTTTTTGCAAGCCCGGGGGGAATTGGTTGAAAAAAAGACAACGGG
Organism: Epistrophe grossulariae; assembly: GCA_929447395.1. Lineage (NCBI taxonomy): Eukaryota > Metazoa > Arthropoda > Insecta > Diptera > Syrphidae > Epistrophe > Epistrophe grossulariae. The sequence goes on along the minus strand of OV839567.1, from coordinate 148,663,512 downwards.
TATTAGCGATGCCATCACGGAAACAAAATGGAATTTTCATACAAACTATCGATAACATGTATATGTAATTCACGCCGGTAATACAGTTTTTCAGCGCGCTTAAGATAAGCCCCGAGAATTCTCTGGGACTAGCTAAGCCCGAAGGGGACTAGTTGTTGTTGCATTTAATATGTTAATTGTTTAGCATCGACGTCGTTTTTTTTTTTCATCCAATTCTCCCCGGACTTGCAAAAAAACACGCCTATTATTAGGGCGTTTATGGCTTACCCTACTGTTATCTCTACGTGCTTGTTCCAGAGGAGTTTACTGTCTAGTGTAATTCCTAAAAATTTTACCTCTCTCGTTTTGTTTCGATTACCTACTTACAGCCATATAATTTACTCGAGACATCCAAATTAAAACTTAAATCCGCATGTATTTACATTGAATTTGTATAATTTACATCTGAATTTAAGTAATAATCTAGATATGTATATCGATTGGGTTTCTTGAGTTGTGATGTGACGAAACGACAATTTTGGTGAACTGAAGGCAGTTAAAAGCTATTTTAAATCAATTATTTAACAAACACCATTAAATAGTGCTAAGTCTTCTACTTGGCTGATTTTTTGTTGTAGAATTTGTATTTTAAAAAATTGTTTAAAATTTATTGCGGGAAGTTAGTTGTAATAATTTTTCATAGTTTAGGGCCTGTTTCACAATGTCTAAGTAAAGTGCTGATTAGTTATTCGACAATATTGGGACAAAGTTAGAAGTCCGCAGGAGCAAAATTTACAGTTTTCTTGCGGCGCACCCGAATGCGTTACAAAATCCATAAATATTTTTTTTTAGACTGATGACAAATGACCCTGTGCCAATATTTATGTGACGAGTATGAATGAATTAATATATCTTGTGGGATTTATTTCACTGCGACCTATAGATCTATTGTGCCCTAGATCTGGATGAGGTTTCTCATGTTATAGCTCTTCCTCCAAACCTATTTCTCTGAGGAATTACTGTATTTGGGTTGTTTTCAGAGAGGATACATTTCTCTCTTCCATTCTGGTGTCCCAGGTGTTTATTTCTTTGGTGCATGAGTGCATCGCAATTTCCTAATATGTGGTTCGGCGTTTTCTCATGAATGTCGCAGAATCCGCATGTGACACTACTTACTAGGCCTAGAAAATTTAGGTTTAGGACTTTACAGTGGCCGATAAGGAGGCTCTTAAGCTGATGCAATCCTTGAAACGTTCTTGGTTATAGTTCTCAAGAAGGAGTTTGGCTTGCCTCAGTTTGGGGAGTTCTTTACAAATTTTTGATCTATTGGCCTGCGCTTCTCTTCTTTTTTAATTTTATTTTTAATCACATTCTCTCCTAAACCGCAATAGGGCTCAGGTCAGGTAGTCTGTACTCCTATTTTTTCTAAGGAGTCTATATACATCTTCATTAGCCTGAACCATAACATCAGCAGGTACCCAATGAAGTGTGACATTATTGTTTTTACCAATTGTTTATTTAGCCTGCCTACACATTCCCACACTATTTTAGAGTTATCGGACATAACGGCAAAAATTTTTTTCGATAATTCCTTTCGATCTTTATCTTTTCCTATGGCATTCACTTCGGTTTGGAAAATGCTAGTTAACTGTCCCATCGGAATAGAAAGTTTGATTCTTGGGCCAAAAATTCCTGCCCCAGTTCCTTCAGTCGTTCTCGATCCATCAGTGTACCACAGATAGATAGATAGATTTTTATTCAATAACTTAAAAATTGTTACAAAAATGTCTCTAGTTTTTAGAACAAATATTAAGACATGACAAAGAATGTCGTATGCCCGTCAGTGTACCACTTGATGGCATTTTCTTTGAATGTGTTGTCGATTGTTTCTCATATCCACTCTTTTTTGATACTCAGCATCGTCTGATAATTTGTCTAGAAGTTACATATTTTGATCATGCATCTCTTCGAATGTTTAATAAGGTTTGTTACTGTGGACTTTGGCAAAAAGTCTCTTGCGCTGAGACGTATAGTCGACTAAATACGAAAATCTGCTAAGTCCACTTTGAATAATTTTACAAGAGACCGAAAAAACAAAACAAATATTACATTAGGCTCCATATAAAAACTGATTTTCTCTTTAAGATTATGCAATAACTACGATACATTTGACAAAAGTGATTAAGCCAATTTGTGCAGAATGTGTTTCTTAAGAAAAAAAGCATCAAAATCTCAATTTCGATCAAAAGTGGACTTTGCAGTTTTACGTATGTATTTAGCCGACGATATACATTTTCAAGTCCCAGTTCCCAATTTGGCAAAACTGATAACACCTTCCTTTGCAGCACTTTCGATGATCTCGTTTAGAGGGGACAGATGAAGGATTACCTCCATAGCTAGGCAAGTGCCCATCGCTTCAGTGATACATATGCATGCGAGCCTTTGGACTTTATCTAACGCTTTCTTATAATAACTAAATTCCTTGTTACTAATTCGGTTCGTTTGTGCCATGCAACTGCACCATAGGTAATGCTGATGTAGATCCATCTGAGAATGTCTGGTTTGCAACCCCCTGATTTACCTGCAAGTCTCTTGAATATTAGGCGTGTTTTTTTGCAAGCCCGGGGGGAATTGGTTGAAAAAAACGACAACGGGTATTAGCGATGCCATCACGGAAACAAAATGGAATTTTCATACAAACTATCGATAACATGTATATGTAATTCACGCCGGTAATACAGTTTTTCAGCGCGCTTAAGATAAGCCCCGAGAATTCTCTGGGACTAGCTAAGCCCGAAGGGGACTAGTTGTTGTTGCATTTAATATGTTAATTGTTTAGCATCGACGTCGTTTTTTTTTTCATCCAATTCTCCCCGGACTTGCAAAAAAACACGCCTATTATTAGGGCGTTTATGGCTTACCCTACTGTTATCTCTACGTGCTTGTTCCAGAGGAGTTTACTGTCTAGTGTAATTCCTAAAAATTTTACCTCTCTCGTTTTGTTTCGATTACCTACTTACAGCCATATAATTTACTCGAGACATCCAAATTAAAACTTAAATCCGCATGTATTTACATTGAATTTGTATAATTTACATCTGAATTTAAGTAATAATCTAGATATGTATATCGATTGGGTTTCTTGAGTTGTGATGTGATTAAGATTTATCATTGATCCACGGCAACTCTTACCAAGTAAATTTTTTGAAGTTTCAAAAGAGTTCCGAATGGCCGCGTTCGAATGATAGGCCGATAGAGTATGTAAAATCGTTTTGCATCGGATATGTTTTCGAACGACAAAAACCGGATTGGATAGGTTTGTCTGGTATTTTATATATATTTTAATTTTTATTTCGTTCTTTAATATTTATTTTGTCCTTTAATCCATTGCCACAAAAAGTGAGAGACTAGACGCTGAAAATCAGCTGACACGTATTTCAGAAGTCAGCTCTTTTTTTTTCAAAAAAAAAATCCGAAAAATTTTAGGATACCTTTCAGATTTATTTTGGAAAACAGCTGGTTTTTCATCAGCTGTTTTTTCCTATAAATTTTACTCGAACGCGACCAATTAGTTCGCAAATCGTTTCCGAAATGTTGACAGTTTTCCTTTTTTCTGAGAGCATATCATGATTCATGCCCACTCCTTAAAATTTGACATTTAGACAGATTTAGTGGGGGAAATTTCGGAAACAAACCCATATAGTGACAGTAAAAAGGTTCAGTATTATTAGGCGTGTTCCTTCGGGCTGCAGCATCTACTGCCAAGATACTTCTGGCTGCAGTCAACTAATTCTACTCTGCTGTCAAAGTAGTTCAAAACATTTCAATAATGTAGTAACGAAATGAATCCATACGCAAGAAAGTGACACCATCAGTAAAAAGAAATTGCATAGTAAATTATTGATGTTGATGTTTCCGTAATCTAAACTAAAATACAGGTACAAACAACAAAAATTCAATAAACATTGAGGTTAGTTTGGTAAAATTAACGCGTTCCATTCATCATCTACTAGGAAGTACTATAAAAAGTAGTTTGGAAGGCCCAAAGGAACACACCTACCATTATTATAAATTCTTTGTTTTTTATTTAGGTGCTGAAGAAGAATAAGTTTCATTATAGTCTGAGAATGGTAGATGAGGCAACTAATTCATCGAGCGAATAGGAGCCCCTTCGGATTAACCAACAAAAGTCAACAAGTACATAAATCATAATGATTATGATAAAACTTTCTTATTTCTTATTCATTTTCTAGGTATTTCATCAAGAACGAAGAAATTGATTCATATTCTTCCGTACACTTGTACTTTTCAGCTAAGATTGGATTGCTTCCATAAACTTCAATGATGCTCAATCTGAAATATATAGTTTCAAGATTCATCTACAAAATTTTCATCTTACTTGAACCGGTGCCAAAACACTAAACCCTTTCAATGTCCTTAATATTCATCCTACATTGAATACACTTGCATTTTTCTTTTCCAAAATATAATATGATTTGTATATACATACATATGTACATTTGTATGTCATTTTTTGTACACACATAATAACGAACTTGAAAGTGTCACATAGCTTTTAGAATTTGTTGTTAAATGACCGAAAATTGCATTATATATCCTTAAATACATTCGAATGTCAACTCCTATTTCATGTTATCCCTATGTCATAACGAGCAAATAAATGTCATACTATAATGTTTGTGTGTTTTTATAACCTATATATTTGTCTTGCAATATTATGTTAACATTTCAAAATAGAAAAGTCTCCAAAAAGGATATGTATATGTATTCTGTATGAACATATGTACATGTACACGAAAATATTCTCTAGAACATGTTCGATATGGAACATGCTATACATGAGTAAAAAAGAAATTAGGAAATTTTCAACAAGCTTAACTGCGAAACTTACTGTTTAAGATTGTGTTCTTCAAGAAGAGTGGATTATATTTGGGAATCCTAAATATGTACATACTTGGGGTTTTGTTATTTTTTGGTTTGGTTGTCTTGAAACAAATTGTCAAATATGTTATACATTTTGTTGCACTTTTATTGCTGTGTTTTGGCAAGCGTTTTATTCGTTTGAATAAGTTTTTATATTTTATGTTATTTGAATTTATTATTTTTTTTTCTTTTTTCAAATTTGAATTGGAAAGAATATTCAGCAGTTATTTGTATTGTTTAATGCGTCTGAGTTGGCCTCGACATTGGAAGACATTGTTTTAAGAATCAGAGGGAGGATAAAAATAGTACCCCGTGGCAAAATAGTTAGTGCGTAGGACTGTCACGCCGAAGCTGGAGGTTAAATCCCTAAATTTTTTTTTTCCAGGGATACTGCTTTTTACTAGGAAGTGACAAATATTATCCAAGATCATCTCTTATTCATGAAAAAGTGCAGCGTCTCATCTTAGTACTTCGGATTCGGGCTGACTTACAAAACACACCATTTTGTTTAAAATATTGAATGAGATATGAAACAGAAAAAGTAAAGTTGTCAATATTAGACCTCTTTCCCCATTCAAAGCCTGGGAAAAAATTTATATTCAATATCGTGACAATAACACGTTCTCGTGAATTTCCCAAGAATTTGTATGGGCTCATGGTCTCATTATAAACCTTCAGACTTCAGAGATTCAAAAATCACCCCTTCGAAAATTCTATCAACAAATAGGTAGTTTATATATTTTCCTATACCTACTTTAAGCTTCATGATACAATAACAAAATCTGATCAAAGTAATGAAAGTTTAGTGACCTATTCCCCTCTTTAATTAAGTTATATGTTTCATTTCATTTCCCTTTGCCATAAAACAACAATCAACAAGTAATTAAACCTCAATAATAATATCAAACAAGTAAAAGTTGACACTTAAGCATTACAGTTTTATTTTTTCATGTCTTTACTTATGTAGGTATATTCGTTTTGTTAAAGCTATATAGTCAATTACTAACACTAACAACAACAACAATAACAATGAGAATCGCAACCAACTGTGAAAGTAGTACTAAAACAAACGGCTTTTTTTAAACTCTCCAACCAACCATTTAAACGATGTAACGACTTATTTATACAATCCGGTCTTCTTGATTAGAGTTACTTATATTTTTTTAATTTTTGACTGAATCTAAAGCGGCATATACACAAGTCAAAATCTCATCAAGCATGGGAGAGTGTATTAGTTAAAATTCTACACGTATACGTTATGTGTATGCTTGATTTTTGGTCAATCATTTAGCCAAGATAGATACACTCTCCCATGCATGATGAGATTTTGACGTTTGAATATGCCGCATAAGGTCTTGCAAAACTATTTTGATTCAATACGATCACGAAATTAAATTTTTAAAAATTAATTTTTTGTCAATTTTTGAGGAGAATAAATAATTATTCATCACAGTGCCTACTTTCTCCTACTTTCTGTGACTATCGCATCGATAAAATTAGTCGAGAAACATTAGAATTGAAACAAATCATATGAATTTTTTTCAACTAAATAATTTTTTCTATTTATGATCTTAATAAAGTTGCAAAATACCTTAAACCTCTTATATAAAAAAAAAATAAACTTCACGAGTTATTAATTTATTTAACAACACTTATCCGCCATTCATTTATTTCAACTTCATCGAAAGAAAAATAATAATTATAAACATTTTGTTAACCATATCTAATTAAATAAACCGCACTGTAGTAAAAGAAAAGTGAAATAGGGAAATAATAAAATAGAATGAAAACAAAAAAACAAAAACAACAAAATTATTGCAAAAGAAATGTAAAAATAAAACCTTTTAAACTATGCTTTCACATTTTATTTCTTTTAAAAATATCCGCTAGTTTTATTTTTTGTATTTATAGAGAAGAAACAAAAATGTAAACAACATAAAACTATGTCATTTAATCATTTTCATTGTTTGCACTCACTTTGAAAAACGAAACGGAAAGATACAATAACAACAACCACAACAACAAAAATCTATAATTCACAGATGAACGAGGAACAAACATTGGCGCCAAAAACCAACAGAAGTAAAGAAAAAAAAAGTAATAAAATACAGTTCCATTTTTAGATACATTTTTATCATTGAAATTTGTTATTATTGTCACAACTCACAAGAGAGAGAGAGGGTCATCGACATTATACCGGAGGAGATTTGTCTTTGAGAAAAGCTTAGCACCAAACGGCATATCAATGTAAACCAAATTGACAAAGTCTTTCTTTTATGATGGGGGATAAAATAAAAAAGATTAAAATCAACGATGCGGCTGCATTCGTGTGAATGAACTTTATAACGACAAGACATACAACCATGGAACACTGTGGGTTGTTTTCCTAAAAGTATTGCAAAATTGAATTTTGTATGATGTTTAAATTCAACTGACTGAGTTGGATTATTTTGAGGTGAATTCGCCTGTAGTTGGCAGGCAAAAAAAAAAACAATTATATGAGCACGACGGATTCAATCTGACGTTAGCACTTAGCAGTGCTGCTAAAATTATGGTTCAACGCATGCAAATTTACATCTAAAAATTCAGATTTCTGAATTTTTTAAGCTTCTGATTGATCAGTTGTAAGATGACTCTTTGACAGCTGCCCAATCAGAAGCCAGAACAATTCAGAAGTCTGAATTTTCAGATGTAAATTGTCATGTGTTGAACCCGACCAATTTCATAATGTTTCAACTGAAGTACAATAATTATTTTGTTGCTCATGACGGTGATCACAATGAACTTACTCCTCCGACTTATTTTGACGTCTCTGTTTACTTGTATCAATGTCACTCCATGAAGTGGGAGTGATAAAAAGTACAGATATATATACGTCAAAAAATGTCGGCGGAGGCACTGCAATGTGAACACCATCAAAAATTATTCGATAAATTTTGACAACTTTGTCATGCTGTTTTTCTGACACATTTTTATAACATAAATACATTTATACAGTAATTTTGGATGTTTAGTCTTCCACTAAAAACAACGTATAAATTTTTATTCAGATTTAAATTATGCGATATAAACTTTTAGCTTTTTTTTTGTTTTCTAAAATTTTTACCGATTTTTGACGTAACTTTTTAATAAAAAGTTTTAAAATATTTTTGGCAACTAAAGAATTTTTTTCTACAAAATCAAAAAAAATATGAAAACAAAATAATAAAACTAAAACATTGAACAAATAATGGAAAAAATGAGCCAGTAATTTCAAAATTCCGCACGTTAAATTATTCGGCAAATTAATAGAAAAATTGTAAATCAATTGGATCCACGGCTAGTGGCAAATCGAACTAACCTCTAACTACCAACCCATATGGCACTGAACGTACCTATTCATTCGAAATTCGAATATTTTTTTCAATCTGAGACTGCTAAGATCTCTGGGATCTCAGAGATGTTAAGAAGCCTGAGCTGGCTAACTGTTTTCGCATTCTTTTTGGTAAGTGGAGAGCTTCTGAATCCCCTCTTATGTTTTTTTGACGGTTTAAACTTTGAAAGACAATTTCTTTCTTTAAAATTGTATCTTCTTTATTTGTGTAAATCTGTTTTTCAAACTGGCAGTCTTTAAATAATATGCTGAATTATTACCTACTCAATATTTATTTCACGTAGGTAATTGTTTTTTTGTTCGAAGCATTGGCACCATTCTTAACATAAAAAAATAACAAGATTTTTAACATTATTGCTTGAAATAATTTAATTTAAGTTTAATATAAATTGATATACTATGGTAGTGATTAGACATTAAATAAATAGTTTCTCTTCCAAACGCAACCACTCAAGCTTCATCAAACAAAAAAATAGATGGCGAATCAACGAAAATTCTTTTGAATTCAATAATAAAATCTAATCTGCGGACAACACTCAAAAATTATTTAATTCAAGAGTAAATATTTTGACTGACATTGTCAAAATTAAAAGAAAAAACAATTTTTCCCCTCAAACTTTTCTGACAACAACATTTTTTTCAATGATGTATGTAGGTATATTTTAACAGAAAATAGTAGATTTAATTGGAAAAATCAGAAACGGATATGCCAAGGTACTGAAATTTTGAGTACCTATATGTCATAAAGCCAAGAGGAAAGGGTATTAAGTTTTTAAATAATCTCTAATGTAAATTTTAGAACAATCTCATTTCTCCAATTCAAATAGGAAATTCATAAAAATATTTGAAATTAAGTTACTAAAAAACACTGGGCACAAATAATCACAGTTGGCAGAGAATCACACATATTATCTTTAGTGCGAGATAATAAAGTGCTGTCCTACTAACTCGCTCAGTACTAAACACAGACTGAGTCCGACACAGCCATTCTTAGAATTTACATTAAATAAATAAACAACATTTTCCTTGTACAAGTAATATACCCAATGAAAATGCTCCACTGTAACGAAAAAAAAACGAAAATTAAAAAAAAAATCTTCAATGAATTTATTACTTAACTTTTAAAATTAAGTATCTAAAGATACGCATAACGGAGTTTACCTATGAATTCTCTTTGTTGTCTTATTTCGGACGAGGTTAGTATGTCGCTGTCGAGTGTCGATGTACATGTAGTTGTCGTCTAACGTCGGTCGTGTCGGCCATCGTCGAATGACTGAGTCCAACTTTTGTTTACATGAAATATGGATACATTTATTTATATTTTTTAATTTTTTTTTATTGTGTATCTTTTTGTTTATATTTATGTTTTGCTTGTTTATCATAATATGGCTTGTGCTTTTGGTTGACATCTATCTAGTCACGCAGTTAAGCTTGTTGCTATATTTTGATTTTGCAAATCAAAACACGTGACGGTTTAAGGAAAACAATAATGATAGAAGAAGAGAAGAAAACTTCCGATATTATGGTGACGTTTGAGTGCATTTATTTGATTTCATAGGCAACTTATTAAATTAATATTAATTTATTAGAAATTGCAGTTGCATCAAGCAAATAAAGAATTAAACAAACAAAATATGTGTACACTTTACAGCTGTTTTTTATCTAAATATTAAACCTAAGTTGATGGCTATATGAAATAATAAAATAATATTATGAAATACATTTATTTGGTTTTCTATTTTATTTTTTTAAATTTTTTGTTTGTTTTTTTCGGATATAATATTCGATCATCGGACTTTGGCAACTGATTAGGACTTAGGAGTGACTCTTCCTCTTGACACTCTAAATCAGTTTCAAAAGTAAAAACCAAATATGTATATAAGATACATGATATTATTTAATTTTATTTATATTATTTCATTTAACGTAAGACAACAAACATTATTCCCTGTGGCTCAAGTGTTCCCAGTTTTGTTTTTGAGCGGACACGCAAGGCTACTATATCACAAATTCCATTTATTTGAATCTTGGAAATAGAGATAGAAATGGTGGTGTGAGAATTAAAAAAAAACTCTATTTTTTAATTAAGGTTTGTTTGATTTTATTAAATCAATACAAAAAATTAAATACAAACGTCCGTCGTATTTCGACTTTATCGGTACTTCTACGATGACTTTACATCGAAGCTTGTGTCCGACGAGAATTGGAATGGTGAGATACTTAAGGTTTGATAAGAGTTGACACATATGTCAATCAATAAAGACAATGGGGGTTATAATAAGACACTTAAGTGACACACATTTACTCTTTTTGACTTGGTTTTATTTGTCAATTAGTTTTTGATATCTTGATTCTATCAAATAAGCCTCATATAAGAGTTTGTGTATCAGTCTTTTTTTTTAATAACAACTTCGAATTAATAGAGATATATTTTAAGTATACGAAATAAATAAAAGATACGAAATACATGATACTGATGTCTATTTTTTGTGTAAATTTAAAAATTAAGAAGCATGATTTAAAATAGATATAGGTCAGCGAACACTTTGAATTTTTATCCGTCTTAAAAACGTCTCAAAACGATTTTTGGTAAAGAAGCAAACCTAATGTTTCATTCCGTTTTGATGAAGCATAATGAACACTGCTTTCTCAAAACAATATTCAATGTTTTGATTGAAATAACAACATTAATCATTAATTAGAGTGCGCTACCATCAAGTTTATCGGCTGGAGATATTGATACATTTGACAAAAAAAAAAACATAATTAAACTCCTTTTTAGTGGTGCTTCGTAGCTACCTATGTGATTTTTAATTGAAAAATCCTCCCCATCACTGATTGGCCGAATTCTTAAACGCATAAGTTGCGCAAATTATGCTAAGCAATCAGGTCCAAAATGCAAGGTAAAAATTCTTAAGCCAATTTTATTTTTTTCTTGCGGAAACGGAAATGTATTTGTGTAAATGTCACAAATATCTTACGCCCTTCACTTGCATTTGAATTTGTTTGGCGTGTCTGGAAATAATTTAATTGTTTTTCAAGCAAAATGGGTGAACGAAATGAAGAAAAAGTAAGTAACATTTATTAAAAAACTCAATAACAACATTACTTGTACATTTTATATTTTACTTTACATTTCTCTTCTCTTATCTTCTTTTTGTAAAAAAAATTGGTGTTGGGTAGGTAGGTAGGGTCTCTAATTTCGTAATGTTAATCTGTTTGGTAAATTAGATATTTTGGAATAACAGGACCTTCAGCTGAAATTGCAGCGATTAATATCTACTACCATTCAGAACTTCAAAAACATGTGAATGTACTACAAAGTGTCAAACAACTTCTATAATCAACAAACTTTATAGGTAGACACATACATAATTAATAACAGAAATAATGTACCATAACTATGCAACACCCTACTTTAATAACAAGCGGAATGATAAAACTGTAACTCATATCAATGAGTTTTAATGACTAAAAGGTGCTAAGCAAATCGATAGACACAATTAAAAAAAAAAAAAAAACAACAAAAAACTAACACCCAAATCAATGTAATGAATTTAATTTATTCACAGCCTTTCCATCAATATGTTAAGTGAATATTGAGAATGAGAAATATAATTTATCTGTGACTGATTGAAGGTGAGAGACGACAGATGACTTTGAGAAGTAAGAAATATAAATTACGTAAGAATATTTTGTATGTACATTTATATAAATCAGACATACATATTGGTATGCAATTTACGAATGAGAAGCACATTTGATTTTGGAAAATTTATTTCCTTTATCTGAGAAGACTTGAAAATTGTAAGTAAAAGGCAGAATTAGATAAATACATACAATGAATTGATAAATTAGAAGAGACATTGAAATATTTTTACGAAAATGGGTTTGATTATTTTAAGTATTGCAAAGTTCAAAAAAAATTTACCAACTTGAATTTTTAAATAAATTTCGATGTTTTTATTTTGAAAAATACTACCTAGGTACTTTTCAAAGCAGGTAGGTACGCTAACAATTTTATTTCTGATACATTTCAAGCAAGTTCTAGGTTAAGGACCGTCAACCTGCATTATTTTGGCAGCTTTCAGTTAATTTTTGGCAAATTGTCCAACAAGAAGTGAGAAGCTTATGATCCATCAATATAATATACCTAATAAATAAAACACAGATAACAAATGGATTTTTCAAAACTGAATTGAAGTGACTTTGTGGATATTAGGAAAGAGGTATTTACACACCACATATCTGTCAATAATTCTTATTCCAAACGAATCATTAACTCTATGTTCAGTTATTTTATAAAGTTCGATACCAGTTCTTATTTCTGTTTAGAAAGATGCATCAGTTTGATTTTCATTTGTTCAGAAATCCCAGAAACTTTTTTACTTTCAACGACCATAACAACACAACTACATACAAAAGTTTTTTTTTTTTTCTCATCATAAAACCAAATAAAGCATCATTTCAAAGTCCAGTCATCCAAATAACGTTAGATAAACCCACGCCCAGTCCAAGTTTACTAATATAAAGAAATGAATACCTATTTCAATCGAATTTCCCTGCCATAGAAAAAAAAATAAAGTTTGCAAAATCGATAGAGGCGCAATCCTCGCTATGCGAGAGTCCATTGACTGACTCTGACTCATGGAAAACAACAGAAGAAAAAAAAAACATACATTAGAGAATTGCGACCCACCCAACACAATGAATAATGAGATGTTATCTCGTCCAGTTCCCGGGCAACTGAATTAACGACGACGACGACTCCGAAAAAGACCAAAATCCAATTGGAATCCACAACGAGTGTGTGTGTAGCATGCAGAAAGATGAACCTACTCTTCTCTACCCACGACTCCCCAACGTCCACGTCCTAACCAAGTCGATAGAATCCTGTTTGCCAACTTTTCTTTGACAAAAAAGAAAAAACAAAATCTTATGTGTGCACAGAAGACGAGCAGTTCACACCAGTTCCTGGCTGGCCATGTTGCCTGCGATTCTAGTCCACAAATGTGAACTCCGTCGATTTTCCCCGAAATCTCCGGAGTCATATTCCATTTTTGGATGAAATCTGCGTTCCCTCGTCATCGTCGTCGTCATCGACCACCAAACAAACCAGAACCACTCCTTGGGAGAAGAATCGGGTCGATTCGGTTAAATTCGCAATATGGATCGGGAGAGTCGTGTCGAGATGAGCCAAACCAACAGAAATGTATCTATTTTCTGTCCCGAATCCCAGTTCCCAGCTACAAAAGAGTCCCAAATACAAATACCCAGGCCAGAACAACAACAAAATACACATGAATACATTACCCAGCATAGCAGATAACAACAACAAAGCAAAGCAAAACAAAGAGCAAAACTAACAAGACAGCGAATTCAACTTTCGCAGCAGCACTCAGCATTTGGATTTGATATTCGCCGTACTGTGTACAAACATGGCGCCTGGCTGGGAGCACGTGTATTCGTGTATACATGTACTAAAAACGTGCGCTTGAGTTGCATGTATTGTCCTACACTTTGACACATTTTATTGATTTCCTGACCTATATGATGGTATTGGTGCCGAGAGCTGTCAATATTTCTCTTTTTTCGAGCGAATCTTCTTTCGCTGTACCAAACCCAGATTTTAATTTCATATTTATTACAAATTTTCCAATAAACAATGAATGAAAATAAAATTTTAATTAACATCACAAGAATCACAGTTGAACTTAAATTTCACAAAGCAAAACAATCGCAAATAATTATTATCGTTTCCCATTGGGATGCATAAAACACAAAGGGAGTGAGAGGAGGATGATGATGGTGGAAGAAAAAAAAAAAAAAAAGAATAGTGCATTCGCCTCTACCAAATGATTTTCTGCGCTGCACAGCATATAGAAAGATGGAACACTTTTTTTCTCGTTTGTTTTTGTCTTTTTCACATGAATTTAAATGTTTTACGAAACATTTAGCACTTTATAAACACGACAGTGACTGGGAAGCACTTTATGGAATAATAATTTGGATGATTGGAGTTTATTTAAATTGAGAAAAAGACTTTTTATTATGAGAATACACGATTTGAAATGATAGACTGCCGACGAACCATCGAAAACCGACTCCGAAAACGAATTCCGAAAAAAAACAGAAATGTCAAATTCGAAAGACTCGAAGTTTGGGTTTGTTTCATTTCATTTTGTTGAATGGAACTCTTATTTCGGAGTTATTGTGCAGAAATGCAGTTCGGTGTGATGAGAGTTGCCGTTGAAGTCATTATTAATGTGTGTTAACATGAAATTTGTTATTGAATAATTCTGGAGTATACTATTATGTAGCATCTTGATAAATGGACATGGATTTGGTGATTATAAAATAATAAAATGAGAATAATTGGCAAGTATTTTAACTCTCGTTTGCATTTCGTTTTCTGAATAACAAAAAAGACAAGAAATAAATGAAAAATGACAAACATAATAAAACAAAGAGATGGGTAAATTAATACTATTATGTTTGAAAGTTGCATCGGATTCTGGGATGCATTTTTAAAACACTAGCGGCCTTATTTATTAACCCGTTTTAGCGACGGAGTAAATTTACTCCGACTTTACAACGCCTCTAATCCTGAAAAACTTATTTATAAAAAATATAAACGAGGATTAGAGGCGGAGTAAGCTAAAACTGGTATATAGTAGGAATAAAGCCGTAGTAAAGCCGTTTTAGTATCTAACTGTCAGTAAGACATTTAGAACCTATAAAGGAATACATCCAATCTCTCCCCCTTTGATACGTACTACGAATTGTAGTCTATTAAAATAAGGTATGGAGGAAAATGGAGGCGGAACAAGAAAGCATACTTGAAGGCGCTTAGAAAAATGCTGATGCTCCAAATGCATTTGATAAACAAACGATACAGATCTCGACCTGTGACGTCAGTGGTCTAAAGTAGTGGAATGCGTAGTGCATACAACTTCTAAGACTGAGCAAATCTGATATGCGTGGGTTCGAATCTCATGGTGTGCAGAAAGTTTTTCATAATAAAATTGGATTAAAGCTCAGCACCACTAATAAGGAGACTGATGATAGGGCTTGGCACCCCTTGAAATAGCTATATCTCCAGCCAAATAATTAATTAAAACGAATTATAAATTAATTCGTATACCATTGGTGGTAGCACCTTTAAGTTGTTGTTGTTGTTCAGAAATTCAATGAAATTGACGGAATAAAGAATGGTCAAGTCTAATAAACTGACATTCAAGTATGAATAATACAATAAATAATAGGAATATATAATAAATTTTTTTTATTGTAAGGCAAAATGGATTTAAACGCTTAAGCTGAAGAAAGAAGCAGGCCAAAGCAGTACAAAATTCGTTTTAATCCCATGACGCTGAGGGATGAAGATTTCCGCTCAAAGAAAATATATAAAAATTAATACCCATAGCTCGGTCGTCCCTAAGCGATGATCAAAGAGGAGGGTATATCTCAATTGATTTGCAAGTTATGGCAGATATACGGTATTGGGGACGCAATGAGCTACAAAATCGAGTGGAGAGGAAATTATTTGCTCTTTCGTTTTGCCCTCTCTTTGCAACTTTTTTCAGTTAACAAACAGGAAATTTATACAATTTGTGAAAATTTGACTAATATTGCAATACCACCAATAATAATTACTTAAAATGAATAATTGTGGAAATCAGCTGGGGTTTTTTTTACGTTTATAATAACCAGAGTTTCAGATTGGTCATTTTTTTGATAATATATTTGACATAAGGAGGGTTTAGCTAAAACCGCCAAGAAAATATTTTATAAATAAGAATTTGTTTGACGTGGCGTAAAGACGGAGTAAGTGCTTCGACGTGGTTTAATTATTCCGAGGCTGAAACGAGTATTAGAGAAAACTAATAAATAAGGCTGTAGAAGCCGTATCTATAAAATAAAAACACCTAATAAAGCAAAATGGAGTCTGGGTTTCATCTTTTTTGCTTTAGACTATACCTTTAGTTGCTTATCTTTCTTTGTTTGCATTCCTATGGAAGCTGTCAAAAAAAGCCTAAAAGAATGCACTTTGAAGAATACGTGACACAATCTTAAGCATCAATGGGGAAACGATCATAGATAAGAATTTAAGTTACGTCATTTAAAGACAATTCAAATATTTAAGCACACAATTAACTAAATGACCTTTAAGGCCAGGCGCGCACATGCAACTTAACAATTTGGTTCCGATTTTGAGTACAAAGGGCTTACATGTGAATGCGCGCATATATGCATGTGCACTTTCATATATGATACTGCAGAACTCAAAATCTAAAGCAAACTGTTAAGTTACATGTGCGCACCTAGCCCAAGAGACGTTTTTAGAAAATCTAATAGAACAGTATCTGTAGAAACCGATACCGTTAAATATCTTCAGTCTTATTTATAAAATTTCCTTAGAACACTATTGGACAGTTGTGCAACTAGCCACTGTCTAAATATTTGGACATCTCCTTATTTATAAACGCATTCCAACAGCTGTTTAAATATGTTCTCAAACACTCACAAACATCCCTGTAATCTGTCAATTTCGTGAACATTTGGATACGTTCAATGAACATTTAATTTAATTTTCAGCTTTTTGTGCATTGAACAGCCAATTGAAGTGTCTAAGGGCTGGTTCAAGTATGTAAATAGTTGTTGTTGTACAAATATTTAAACCGTGGTTCAGCAATTTTTATCCACCGATTCCGGCGGATTAATTGAGTTTCAACAGTGGTTTACTGTTCAAGTGTGTGATAATAACCAATTACATACAATTGAACCAACGTTGAACCTTAGTTAATCCGCCGAAATCGGTGAGTTAAAATCTTGAACCGAGGCTGAACCACTATTGTACAACTGGCCCTAAGTTAGACACTCGATGGAACATGCTTATAAATAAGATTTTGTAGTTGGACAGCTGTCCAAAATTAGACATACTTTGGAATGGGTTTATAAATAAGACTGTAAGGGCCAGTTTCACAGTGAATTAAGTGACACTTAAGTGCCAAATATGGAAAACTAATACCAAATTTCACAGTGTAAACTTATCGGAATAAGTGACACTTAAGTCTCCCATGTTGGCCACTTAAGTTCCACTTACTCAGGTAGTAAAACTGCGGCAAAAGTGCCAAAATTGGAAAATTAGGTGCCACTTATTTTGTTAAGTGTGCACTGTGAAACTGGCCCTAATTCTCTTTCCTGTGGTTCTAGCTTATTATATTGCGCATCTCTTGGTCGGTTTATACAAATATTTAAACTGTGGTTCAGCAATTTTTACCCAACAATTTCAGCCGATTTATTGAGACTCAACAGTGGTTTACGGTTCAAATATGTGATAATAACCAATTACATACTTAAACCAGCGTTGAACGTTAGTTAATCCGCCGAAATCGGTGAGTTAAAATCTTGAACCGAGTTTGAATCACTATTGTACAACTGGCCATAATCGATAGGTTGATTGCAGTGATTTATGGCAATTTTTTCACTACCAATGAAAATAATAGAGTTAGAAACAGAAGGCCAGTTTCTTAGTTCTTCATGTGCGTAGTCTATGGTTACTTTTGACGTAATATTCTGCTTCGAAAACGATATTAGATTGATGTTATGTTTTATATGTTTAGGAAAAGCAGATAAGATTCCGAAAGTGATACCTATTATTTTACTTTAGCTACCTCCTTGTCATTGTCGTTATTAAGTTTATAAAGCCGTTCCTATTTCAATTGGAGCTGTAGTGCTGTGAAATCGAAACAAACATCTTGGAAACTTTCCCATTTCAACACTTTATTAACCAAAGCTTCTGATATTTAAATTGAAAAAAAATTACCTTGTATTTTTATAACTAAAAAATTATTTCTGAAAATTTGAATCAACCAGAGACAGTTTCTGCCTATAAATTTAAAACCAATTCTCAGAATATAATTTATTGGCATCACTTTACTCCGAATTTTATTTATGATTTGAACTGTCATTAGCAGAGTTACCACTTTTTTCTTTTTTTTTCAGTGGGATTCAGGGATACATTTTTTTTTAAAAGGACATATTTTTTCACAACCACTTTAACTCAAATAAGGCTATGTTTTTTTATGAAATTTAAAACTTTATTGTATTCTATTACAATATTTTGTTATATATTAGGCGTGTTCCTTTGGGCTGCAGCATCTACTGGCACGTACTTCTGGCTGCTTTCAACTACTTCTACTCTATGGTCAAAGTAGTTCAAAGCACTTCAGTAATGTAGTAACGAAATGAATCCACGCAAGAAAGCGACACCTTCAGTAGAAGAAATTACATGGAAAATTATTGTTGTTGATGTTTTCTATAATTTAAAATAAAATTCAAATACAAACAACAAAGCTTTCGTCTACATTGAGGTTAGATTTTTCTTTTGGCAAAAATTAAAGCGTTCCATTCATTATCTACTGCGAAGTACTAAAGAAACACACCTATTAATGAATTTATGTATTTAATTTTTGTTTTATAAAATAAAAACGCATTGATAATACTTAAAATCGGTCATTTTGAAAAGTTTTGCATTTATTTTCAAAAGGACTCTTTTTTCACTCGGAGGGATTTATACATAATTTTGGCTGCGGTAACACTGGTCGTGAGTGTCATTTAATTTCTCTTTTGTGTTCTCTCACCTTTGCGAGTTCTGTGCCAAAGTTAGAAGTAAAATACGGTTTCATAATATTTTTTAAGGCGGTGTGTAAATTGCGTTAAAATTTTGGTTAAATTTTCTACCATTAATTAATTGTTGACGTTTGGTTTGAGATGGGATCAAATTTAGCCTTTTACTGTGTGAATTGCGTTAAAAAGGATTTTTCAAAACACTACTTGGCTAAAATTTCCTCAAGATTTTGAAAATTTCTCTGAAAAAATGTTTTTTTTTTTAAGTTAGTTAATTTCTTGTACAAAATCCAACTTGAAATATACAAAATCGGCCCAAAAAATATAACAAAATCTCAATTTTACTTATTTTTTTGATGTCCTTTTCCAAAAGTAATTTTTGGAATCACTCCTTTTTCTTTGGAATTCGTTTAAGCAAAATGGAGTGTTTTGACGTTCAATAAAAATTGCTGAGGTTGAAAAAATTGCTGAGTTATCGCCCTTTCTTCTTTGTGCATTTTCGTGTTTTTTGAGGAATAAGCAGAAGAAGACAGAGTGTGAAGATATGTTTCCTTTTCATTTAACAAAAATTGCAGCTATTAAAATTCGCAGTTTGTAAAAGCATCCCTACAATCGAAAGGAGATCAAAAGAGAGGCGCCACGCGCGCCGCCGCTTTAAAATAGCAATCGTCTAAAAGCAGTCTTTGTTTGTTATTCATGTCGATTATGGAATCTGCGATACTGCATCCGCAATGATTCGCAGAGCAGTACACTCTTTTCTCTCTACCCATTTGTCGTGAAAAGAAAAGAGAACACTGTACTGAGCATCACTGTGGATCCAGTTTTGCTGATTCCGTAATCGAGATGATTGTTTGCGTGTAAAATTTGTTTGATGTGATTCTCGAATGAATGTGTTCAGCGCGATATGGGAATAGGTTAATTTGATTTGTAAGGAACAACTAAAGTTGCTTGATAGCGCGCCTAACTAGGAAACAACCGAGCAACGTGTTTTTAGATCTCAACGAAGATTAACGCCCATATTATTCACTCGATACATCCAGATTAAAACTTGAATCCGGATGTATTTACATTGAATTTGTGTAACTTACATCCGGATTTAAGTTTTAAACTGGATGTATTGAGTGAACAATATGGCGGTAAGTTTCATTGAAAACAACTTATTAATAAATCCTAAGTAGTTTAA
The DNA here is from genome assembly GCA_929447395.1 of Epistrophe grossulariae. Taxonomy (NCBI): domain Eukaryota; kingdom Metazoa; phylum Arthropoda; class Insecta; order Diptera; family Syrphidae; genus Epistrophe; species Epistrophe grossulariae. The sequence goes on along the minus strand of OV839567.1, from coordinate 148,643,401 downwards.
AAAGAAGATTAACTTTGAGATGTTGCTTTAAAAATGCAAATGCTGTTTCATTTTTTCTTCTGAATAATTTTTAGTGAAATATATATATTGATTCAAACGATGAGAAGAAATAGATTCTCAATATTGTACTCGCGATTCTTGAATATTGTACTCAGAAAAATATGACAATTAGGTGTGTTCGATTTGTAAAACTATTGGCCCTATGAAGATTTAAAAAGATTAATTTCTAATCCTGTAGAATTACATTTTGGGCCCACTATTCAACATTGCTCAACAGTGATGAAACTTATATGTCATATGAAAGCGTATGGAGAGCACTTTATTTCATTATATGGCAGCTAAATTGAAATCGATCGCAAAAGTTGTGTTTTGGCACATTTTATAAAAAAAAGTATTTAAAATGCCAAAAAAAATGTTTTTAAAAGAATGGCAACACTTTGAACCTGGTTCAAAGTATGGGTTTTTCGATATTTCCAAAAAAACGCCGTTATTCGAAAACCGTTATGATAGGATACGGACAAGTTACTAAATTCTGAGTAGTCTTGAACTGACCTATCACCAGTTTCGGTGTTGAAAATTGTTTATGGGACACCCTATATACAGAAAAGTAGTAACTTTCTTTTTGCAGCTTTTTGAGTTTTCGAAAATTATTTTTACAAATAAGTTGATTTAAAAATAAAATGAAAGAACTGACTTCAGGCTTTCAGGAAAGGTGAAACACTTTTTAGTAAGTGTTGACCAATTAAGAAAAACTATTCCGGACGTTCCCCGGCATAGGTAGGCACGGTGACTATATTTTAGAATTGCAAATAATGAACAAGTGAAAAAAGAAATAAAATTCAATTCAATTTTAAATTATTCCATTTAATTAAAAAAAAAATATTTACAGAAATATTACTGAACTTAAAAAGAGAAGGTGCAAAAAATCAGTCTTTAATTGCTTTAAACCTAAACTTAAAAAACAAAATAACTCTGATAAAAATTTAAATTAACACATTTTGATTTGATATTTTTCTAAGGGGTTAATTTCTTTACTAAGTTCTGGATTTTTTAAAATTATTCTTTGAACTCTAATTAACTGAGTTCGTAATTGTATTTAATTATCAAAATAGATTTTACAGTTTCGACCATCATTTGCGTTTTTTAATTTGTCCAAACATTATTTAGAATAGAAAAAACTCTTTCTGTAAGAGCATTTGACAAAATAAAATTGTACCTACTAGATGTCTTGTTCGTTCTTTCAATCGGTTAGAGAACGTTAGCATTTAGCTGCATTTTGCTATCTACATGATCTGATCTGAATCAGATCCCCATAGTAAAACAAACAAGATCAGTGACATCAGGGTATATATCTCTTTTTGCATTGTGTTTGTATAATTTTCATGTTTTTGTAGACTTTTTTCTTTGCTCTACAGTTTACACTACCTTACCATAATAATAATAAAAAAGTACTAGATCTTAGATCATGACATAGATCCAGAAAAAAAGCAGGATAAAGCTAAGTACAGACGATTGTCAGATCTTACAATATTCTCAGATCTGTCAGTGAAAAAACTGTTCGAAATGTCTTACAATCGTCTGAATACACAATTTTGTCTGACAATATTGTCAGACACGTCATTGTCAGACGACAATCTGACAAAAAATTGTCAGGTATCTTGCAATCGTCTAAACACACAATTTTTATCATTGTCAGTCGATTAGGACATTGTCAGACTCATTGGTCATTGTCAGATGTTTTAATTGAAAACATCTTACAATTGCTGACAATTTCTTCATTGTTCGAAATGTCAATGAGTTGGTTAAAGAGAGATAAGAAAATGGCTGACAATCAAATTGGGAAGAAATCTACCAACCGTGTGAACGGACAATTGTTCATTGTAATAAATATGTCAATTGTCAGCTAATTGTTAGCTATTGTCAGACCATTGACAGTAATTCTGACAATATTGTAAGGTCTGACAATCGTCTGTACCTAGCTTTACATATTGTTTTTGTATTTACGTATAAAAATTTGATCCCGATCAGATCACTTATCATAATAAAATGCAGCTATTATTATTATTTTTTTTTATCATTGAATTTTGCTTAATTATTTATTTTATTACTTTTGAGAATTTGTATGAAATATAGAACAAAATAATGAACAACTTCTGTGTTTTTGTATAACAAAAAATTCATAATGAACATCGTCTTCAAATACAGAACTGTTCATTATGATAATGAATGGATTGTCAACGTAGCCATAGGCCAGAAATAGTAGATATCCGAGAAAATCCGGACAGACATGGCTTTGAGTTATTTTGTGTAGTAAATGCAACCTTTTTAATTTATTTTTATTTCAAGTGAGGTTATTTTGAATGAATCATATTATTCGGTCTTTGTTTTCCAGAATATCGAAGCAATAAAATTGCCCTAGTTATAACTTCAGTATCAATATTTATGAATTCCATTAGGATTTAAGTGCATTTAGACCATAATAATTCTCTGCAAGCATTTTAGATTTAAGGTATTATAAAAAACCATTACGATTTCAAGTAAAAGTGATTAGGTACCCGAAATAAGTCTAAACTTTAATTAATATCAAGAGAAAATATACTCAAAATCCAAACCAGCACGTGCCAAAGCAGAAAACTACAGAATACACCTTAATATGTAAGTCGAAAATGTACCTATAAGTCTTATCATCTCAAAAACTTTCTCAATCATTTTTGTATATTTAAATCGTAAGATAAGATTTAAATTAAATTGAAACAACATAAAATATCTATTCTATCTCACTTTCTATATTGTACACATAATAATATGAAAAGTGTAAATTAAGAACAATTAAATTTCAAAACAAAAGGATTAACCCGAATAACTCACCCTCTTACAGATATACCATACCTTTACTCCTACATAAATATATATACATAAATTCAAATACCTAATTTATAGAGTTATAAGTTTTCATATCCTTTGTCTAGGTCAATTATATTAAATGAAATCAGCACGTCCTGTTGTACAAGTCTTAGAATAACCTTTAATATCATTTTATGTCCTCAAATAATAATAATGTTTCTTTCTGTATAAATGCAAAATCTGAAAGTGTATTTGAAAATATTTCGTCAAACGCATCGATTTGCTCTAATTTGAAAACAAAGGATGAATTTTCATAGAATGAAGACATGAGATGCATTTTATATGTCTGGCAAGAGGATATCCATGGAATATTGCAGTCTTCGAGTGCATTTAACCAAGATTATGTTTCTACTGCAAAAACAATTATCTTTTTAACCCAAAAACAAATAGATATAGGTACACCTATATCAATATATATTTATCTATATATGGAGATGGGCATATAAACATTTGAAAAAGGCAACAGCAACATCATCCTCATGTCCAAAGTTAAGCTTAAGCTGTCTCTGCATGTTTACATCAGTGTGGACTGTGGATGTGTAGAAATAGCAACATATCATCACCATAAACTGTATGGATTTCTCATAGTATAACAGAACTTGCTGCAAAACTTCCTCGATTATCCTGAGCTTTGTTTGTTGAATGCAAAAGATTTCCCTAACTTGTTAGTTCTATAAGGACCGAGCCGAGCTGAGAGAGACACCATCGACCATCAGTCTAACGAACGGACGGACGGACAGACCGACCAACCGACCGACCATCCTTAGCTCGTTCACTCAAAATTAAATCAACGTGTAAATAAAACAACAGGAAGTGAAGGAGGTCCTTCGGCACCTGCCTTCTGAGAAAGTTCTAACTACACTTCTACACCTGCTCACACGTTCCTACCTTTGCAAAACTAACAGCCACTCTAAATGAATTCATAATCAGCCAAGAGGAACTGGAGTGATCCTATATGCCAGCTATATGGTTTAGGGTGTATCTGGGGAAAATGGGCAATACCTGGTATGGCGGGAGTAACCCTGCATGCATGCACAATAATTCGTACTCAACTACATATAAGCTAGTTAGGAGCTATTCTCCTAACAGGGATTTTTTTTTGTTCACCGAGGTCGGAAAGTTGGGAGTAAATTGCTTGGGAGGTTTCTTGCACATCCATTTATATAAAAAAAAAGGTAAACCACGGCTAATGATGCTTATAGCGTCGTCCTATTCCCAGCCAGTACGCGCCATTTTGGAGACTAAGAGTCATTTGTTGTGCCATTAAGACCACGTGGGCAGGACTTTTCCAAAAAAAAAAAAAAAAAATAAATAAAAAAAAAGAAAAACAAACCAGCAGTTGATAAAAAAAGAAGCAATAACAACGGAAACTTAGCCCGAACAATCCTTCACACTCAATGGGCCATTGCCAAGCGGAGCGCGAGCTAGCGTAAGAATTAACTTAGAGCTAACTTGCTTGGGGTGTTCCCCCTGTTCAACTCACCCTGCGCACCCGCCACACACATTTTTACCGGGTTTCCAGGTGAGTATATATCCCTTCTTTTCAAGGACTGTTTTATACTTTTGTGTTTGTTTGCAAAGCCAGATACCATTTGGAAGTTATTGCATTTATCATTTTCATTTCCCACGATTATTTTCTTCTTTTTTTTTATCGGTAGAAACACACCCCTACGTCCGCGCCCAACCAGCCGTATAGCTCCCAAGCACAGGGTTCCTTGATTTACGAGGTGTCATTAATCCACCGCCGACGGCGACGTGGCATAGCTGTGAAATAGGTACACGCGGGGATGTTAGATTTTACGAATATTTCAAAACCCGTGGGGGTACCTACGCGAAAACCTATATCTAAGAGTTTCGCACTAGGATTTGGTGTATAGGTACAGGAAAAATGTGTTTTTTTTTCTACTGGAAAGGCAGAGCGTAGGAGGACTTTTGTACTTTTTTAAATCTGTGTTGGGGTGAACTTAGAAATAATAAAAAAAAAACAGGAAAAGTACAAAAATACGGAGTGGCCTATCCAGGTTTCTATATTTGTGTAGGTAGGTATATTAACCATTCGGTAGGGCAATCTTTATTTTCTAGGTTCACAAGGATTTTTTTTTTTTCGTTTCAAATTTATGTTCGTGCAAATTCTATATTTTTTCACGCTTTTACAGGATTACAATCAGCGAACAAAGAGGTCTTATTATTTTATGTTTTATTTATTGCCTTCATTGCGGGGATAAAGTTTAGTTTGGCTGCGTGTAGTTTAATGGAAGCTATAAGTTCCTATGTAGGCAATTCGAGTATGTAAAAATTGTAGAACTGACCATGAGGGTCTTGTTTTTCCGATAACTATGTGTGTAGGTACATAATTTAGGGGAATTAAGGATATAAGTTATATGCCTTCGTTGCAAAAATATAACTTGAAGTTCAAATGAAATATGACAATTTATAGAAGGAAAAGCTTAGTGGATAGGTGAGTCAAAGTTTAAGGGATTTATAGAAAAGAGCTCTGATTCAACTGATAAACTATCATCTCGTGAATGTTGGTTTTATAGCACATGTTAAATCACTTTATTTTATTTCCATTTAATACCCCTTTTTTGTAATAAATAAAATTTCACGAATGACAAAATGCTATAATTTATTCCATTCTCTTACCATTAATAACCTAATAGTGAAAACTGACAATTAGTGTAAGTAACGTTTAATTTGACCATTTAACTGCATCCATCGTGTAAATGTTGTGCTGACACTATTTTGCAAATAATTACTGTTGGCAACGTCGTTATGAAAACACTACTAAAGGAAGAACTAATTCCAAAATTTTGTTAAAAAGTGTACTAAACTAGCCATCTTGATCTCACTCTAAGATTATTAGCTGTGTTTGGTAACGTGAAATTTCTTTCAAAATTGCACAAATTTTCACAAATTGTCAAAAATTCCTGTTTGTTAACTCAAAAAAGTTGCAACGAGAAAACACAATGAAAGAGCAAACTATTTCCCCTCCATTGGATAACTTGCAATTTTCCGCTACACAAATTTCTTTGTGCAAGGAGTGTAAAAACTGTCAAATACATAGCTGTCAGTGTCTGTTACTTGACGTCGGCTAGGAATTTACAAAATATTGATTCAGATTGTCTTCATTCGCTTGATGAAGATTCAGATAAATCCATCAAAACCAGTGTTATATTTTCTTTCGATATTTTTCAGTATAAAAATTATTTTACAATTTTAAAATTACAGGGTTCAAAATGATTTGTCAGTGTTTTACGTCTTGTACCTACACAAAAGTGACATTTTATACAAAAATTGGTTCTCTCTTAGAATGGGTGCGTTCAATCAATTACGTTTTACATCTGAATTTTCAGATTTCTGAATTTTTGGAGCTTCTGATTGGCCAGCTGTCATAAAAAGTTAGATGACTTTTAGTGACTTTTAGTTACGTTTAGTTAAGTTTCATCTGAATTTTCAGACAAGAAATTCTCATCTGAAAATTCAGATGAAACTTGTTTGTGGTGGGGGAAGTGCCAAAAGCACACATAAACTTTATAATTTTCGTCTTGTTGGTGGTTGATTTTTTTAGTTTTCGTCATGAAAATCCAATACTAATTTAAATGAACGAACTTTTTGTTTATTGTTTACTGAATTTAAACAATTTTTTATATTGATATTTAGAAAGTTTTTCTAGAAATTTGTAGGGCATACGTATCAATAAAAAAACTTTTAATGAAAATAATAAAACCTGTTGCTGATTTAGTTGCATATAATTTCACCTCACAAGTACTCACGGTCAATGTTTCATATACGAATATAATTAAAGTTCTATTTTATTTTGCTTAAATGTAAATCCTATAGGTAAATGCCGGAATTTGACACAGTGACTTTCGACTGAAATTTCAGATATTTTTTGCGTTCAACGACATAAATTCAGAAATCTGAAAATTCAGTTTTTTAGCTATTTTTATTGAACCCACCCAATAAGAAGATAAGGAAGCGGTGTATCTCACATATACAGTGTATATGAATGCGGCAGATAGTTGTATACCAGAAATGTCAAATCGGTGGCTGAATAGAATAAAGAAAGAAAGAAAGAAAGAGGCGTAATTATTTTTTAAATAACAAATGACTGTTATGGCGCCCTAGTGAGTTGCCATTAAAAATCACTCCGTCCCTGTTGGAATGCATTTGTGTTTGTGAGAGCAAACACTAATATGAAAAATGCCGCAGTTTTTTCCAACAATGGCACTTCCTTATCAGTACGTTTGGTAACTTTTGGACAAGTTCTCTCTCTCTGAGAGTATTTTCTCCTTCTTTCAAAGTTTGAGAGGTTTTACACTTTTTTCTTAAAAAAGATCCCAAACAGACCTATTCTTGTTTCTTGGAAGTCAAATCTTAAAATTTTTATTATATCCAGAGATTATGAATTATAAAGATTGGAATCCTCGACTATCATTCTGGGTTGCCTACAAGCTAAACAAAATGGCGGATAGTGGTGAATTCATATTTTTGCATTAGTGTCCATACTTTAACGCACACTAGTGCAAAAATATGAATTCACCACTGCATAAATTGTTGTTGCAATTCGCATTTATTCATCGACACGAGATGAAATTACAAAAACAACAATGAAAACAAATGAGTTTTAGGGGATAGAACGTACGAAAGATTCCAATCTTTATAATTCACAATCTCTGATTATATCAAAGGGCACAGTAGTGCCCAGCCAAGTTCTGGCACTTCACCCCGCACTTTTATCGATTCTGAAGAGTAAGTGCTTCTATAGTTTTGATTCTGAATTCAAATCCAGAAGCATTTTCTCTTCTATCGAGAAGAAAAAACATCATTTTGTGGGGTTCAGAATTGGCTCCTGCGGGCTACCAATTTAACTTTAATAAATGTATAAAAAAAGGCAACAACAAGAAGAATTATAGGTATAATATATGTATGTATTTTCATTTTTTGAACGAGACTAGATTCATTTGTAAGTTAGAAAAATTCTAGACATTAAAAATATGCCTGTTTGGTAACTTTTTTTTCCAGCAAATTTCCCAAAAACTGAGTTTTTTTTCTATGGGTTTTGACAGTAAATTGTGAAGTTTTGTGAAAATTTTTGGAAATTCGCAAGAAATTTCACGTTACCAAACAGACCAAATATGAAATATTTCAAAACGCTTTGCGCAGCTGAAAAAAAAATATATAAGTTTTTGAAGTGTGCCAACTGACGCACGGAAGGCCGCATATTAACACCGAAACTGTTATATAATAATTTGGTATTAATTATCTTTAGTTGCTTCTTTATTTTGCATGAACTTCAAGATTGATCTTCTTCTTTAATTTCTATCGTAACATGATCTCGTTCATAACGTTCCTTTAGCTGTTGAAGTTCTTGTTGCAATTGCTGAATTTTGATTTTATTTTGTTCGATTTGTTGTAGTTGAGATTGTATTTGGTCCATATGTTGTTCTTGTTCACCTTCCTTTTGTTGTCTTGTAGGACATTTTTCTAGTTCGCCATCTTTTTGTTCCCTTCTACGAGAGTCTAGGTCACTATGTTTTTGATGTTCCTTAGCGCATTTCACGACATGTGTCTTTAAATTTGTTTGAAGTTTAAAAGTCACCCCACAAAGTCTACAATTTCTCGATGAATCTGTATGAATTGTTTTTATATGGCGATTCAATACACCGATACTTGAAAAAATTTTCTTACAAAACGCACATGATATTGAACGATTCATTATTTAATATTTGATTTTTTTAAATAAAGATGTTACGATGAAAAATGCATTTATAATTGTTAATTTTTTTAACACTTTTTCTGTTTTTTTTTCAACTATCTATATAAAAATAGGTATATGTATATAAAATACTTTTGCGAAATTCGATCTTATCTTCCTATCTCAAAAAATTCAAATGCACTTTTAGCTCTTTTTGTTATTTAAACAAATATTAAAAAAAAAACTCGCAACTTCGTTCATTCACAGTTGAATGTCAAATGAGAACTCAACATAATATGCAATATTACCTTTTCATTTTATATGATATGCCGCTATTATTTGGACCTAAGAATGTTTTTGAATACCTGCTCTGTACAGGGACGGATACTGAGGAAGGGGAATGAAGGAAACGCGGTCCTCCAAGTAGAACCAAAGTAGACAGCATATTTTGATTGTATGTACAGCTGCCGTAACAAAAATAGCACCACTGGTAAAAGTTTCATTTTAGCGTTTCTAAATGAGTATAAAAAGAAAATTATTTAAAACCTCTACTGTGTTATGTTGTTGCTTGAGAGGTGACATTCTCTTTATTGTGTATCGCTGGCTCAAGCATGGTAACGGTTCTTTTTGTACGACGACATATTGAGGGAAACCTTTTTTTTTGTGCTGTAAAAATAATAGCACTGATCGCAGTTTTCGTTATTCCTGTTATCATATTTCATATGGTCAGGTAGTCAAATGATAAAATTTGTCTGCAATTAATTGGTTCTCTTAATTTAAAGTACAAAATTAATAGTTTTTAGTTAAAATGGGTCGTGGGAAGCACTGTACACACGAGAAACGTGAAATTATTAAAAAAATGATCTCAGAAGGAAAACCATATGCAGAAGTTCGACGTTTTGTTGGTTTTTCCAACAAAATGATTCGAAATGCAATAACAAACGCACCCAAAACCGAAACTAGTGAACGAAAACCGGTAATGTCTACAACTCTCATCAGGCACCTTGTACGAGAAAGCCAGAAAAATCCCTTCAAGCCTGCAACTGAGCTCAAAAAAGATTTAAATATTACTGCTTGCATCGAAACAGTTCGGCACAAATTGAAGGAACACAATTTAACTGCGTGTGGTCTACGAAAATTCCCTCTTTTAACTGCAAAACATGCTCAGAAACGCTTAATATTTGCAAGACAGCATTTGGAATGGCCAACAGAGAAATGGCGCAACGTTTTATGGATGGATGAGAGCAAAATCGTGTTGTTTCCTACTATAGAGTCGGGCCAATATACTGGATTAAACCCATCATGGATCAACATGTTTACGTTGACATACTGCAAAATGTAATGCTCCCTTCTGTGGGTCTTCCAACAGGATAATGACCGCAAGCACACCAGCAAAAAGGCGAAAAATTGGTTTAGAGATCATTCAATTAATGTGATGGAATGGCCAGCGCAATCGCCTGACCTAAACCCAATAGAAAATTTGTGGGCGGATGTGAAGAAAGCGGTCTCTGAAATTAAACCGACTAGCAACGAAGCACTCTGGGCAGCAGTAAAGGTCTCCTGGGAGAATATTACGGTTGAAAGGTGCCAAAATTTAGTAAAATCAATGACCAGACGATGTGAAGCATTAATAGCTAACAGAGGCTATGCGACGAAATATTAAATTTGGTCGACAACATCTAAGGAATAAAATCATTAAAAAAGATTTTGAATTTGAACAATGTTTTAGTTTTAAATTGTATGATGAAACAATGGTGCTATTTTTTTTACCACTTATTTATTTAATTTTTTGGAGATAAGCGGTTTTTCGATTTTTATTCGTCCAGTTTGAGAGCTTCTGCATAATCCCCATTTCGAAATAATTACCCGTTCAAAATCTATGTTATAATTCCAAAAAAAAATTTACATTAATTGCTATTACAGATTGAAGACAGTTCCTCGAATCCTGTTTTTTTTAACATAAGCTACATTGTCTTACTGCCACAGAAATATAAAACAGAAAGTATAGTCACCATCCCTTAAGAAAAACCTGTATAGGTATACGACCCTGGTTGCATCCGATGATGATAACATAATAAAAATTTTACATTGGTCGCGATCGAGTAAAATTTAGAAGCAATTCGGATTGGTTGGTGTTGTTGTAATCCTATAAAAAACAGCTAATGAACAAACCAGCTGTTTTCCAAAATAAATCTGAAAGGTATCCTAAAATTTTTCGGATTTTTCTAAAAAAAAACACACCTTACATCTGGAATGCGTGTCAGCTGATTTTCAGCGTCTTGTCTCCTCTCACTTTCTGTGGCAATAGATTAAAAAACACGCGGGATTTTTAGTTTGTGGTTTTGTTTTACAAAGATTTTGATTTTTACCAAATAAAATATAATATAAAATATATATAAAATACAAAATTAATATATCAAATATAAAATACCAGACAAATCTATCCAATCCGCTTTTGGTCGTTCGAAAACATATCCGATGCAAAACGATCTTAGCTACCCTATCGGCCTATCATTCGAACGCGGCCTTTTTAACATTAACCCAAAATAGATTTTCAATAAATTGAATGTATTGAAAGGATCAATAAATAACCCAGATCAAAACCCAGATCAGTGAGTTCTTAGAAAAAACTATCATAAACAAAACAAAACTACCCTCAACTAATTTCGGTAATTTTCATTGATATGGATCCATGATTTATTGTACTCTTTTATTTGGGTATACCTACATATGTCCATATATTTTCATCTACCTGTCTCCTATTAGTGCATCTTGTTGCTACAATATTTTATACCTAACTATATAGGTATTATATAACATTTCAGAATTTCAAGGGTGCAAAAAAAAGAAAGTTAAAAAACGAAGATCAATCTTGGGTAGATTTTATTAGTCATCCCGCCATAGGACGACCTACCGTCATTTAGTTAGCAGATAAGAGGTATGCAGTTAGTGTTTCAACATAAAATTTCCGAATGGGTTGTTTAGTTAAATTTGTACAAGGTGTAGGGTTGCCAAGCTTTAAAGTCGAATTTTTTTGGGTTTATAAAATGAAAAATAGACATTGGAGAAAAAAATCACCTTAAATCAGAGTGACGTGTTCTAGCTTAAATTTTGGGTTCGATTGATCGGATAATCAAGATTGAGGTCTTTAGAATTCGGCAAAATGACTAGAGCATCAATTCCTTGTATTTAGTATATGAATTATGATGGTTATACTCCTGACACAATAATTTGGAAAACGGCAATTTTTAGCTCCACAATATGCCGAAAAAAAACTGCCACACTTTTTAATTCGATATCAGAACCTATTAACCCAATTGCTCACATTTTGGTTATACATACTTTCATTCCTAAAATTTTCTGTTATCTGTCAGATCTGTCAGTAAAAAAACTGTTCCAAATGTCTTACAATCGTCTGAACACACAATTTTGTCTGACAATATTGTCAGAAACGTCATTGTCAGACGAAAATCTGACAAAAAATTGTCAGATATCTTACAATCGCCTAAACACAAAATTTTTATCATTATCAGTTGATTAGGACATTGTCAGATGTTTTCATTGAAAACATCTTACAATTACTGACAATTTCTTCATTGACCGAAATGTCAATGAGTTGGTTAAAGAGAAATAAAAACAGAGCTGACAATCAAATTGTCAGACTTTGGGAAGAAATCTACCAGCCGTGTGAACGGACAATTTTTCATTGTAAGAAATATGTCAATTGTCAGCTAATTGTTAGCTATTGTCAGACTATTGACAGTTCTGACAATATTGTAAGATCTGACAATCGTCTGTACTTAGCTTTAGTTTATAACTTCATTAATGGTTAATGGTTTAAAATCTGCCATTTTATTCGTCATAAAAACAATTTAATATAACACTTGCCTCGTGTCGTATAAATATTGTGAATATTGTAATTTTTTTTTAATTATTTTTTGACTTCGTGTGAATGAAAAAATGTCGTTCATTATTTTGGGGCAGAATTTTGGACAGTCGTGTAAATCCAGTACAAGCGAAAAACGAAGTAAATTAGTTTTTAACATTTTTTAACGACATACATATTATCATTCTAATCTTATTTTCTTAATAAGCTGGAGCTGAGCACGTCTAAAAAAGTGACAATTCATGCAAAGAATTGCCTGTTTGGTAACTTTTTTTTTCAACAAATTTCCCGAAAACTTCTATGGGGTTTGACGGCAAACTGTGAAATTTCGTGAAAATTTGTGCAAATACGCAAGAAATTTCACGTTACCAAACAGACCAGAAGTAAGCAAACATACTAGGCATGTTCAGGAAAATGAGATTTCGGAGATTTCAGCAATCTCAGTTTCATGAACAGGATTCCTCAGCAAAATTTCTCAGCTTTGCTGTCAAAACTCTGAGGAAAAAAATCTTGGATTCGCTTGTTCACTTTGACGCTGATTACACCACTCGTTTTTTCAGTTGTTTTTCCTTTCGTCTTTTTGACAGCTCCGGTTTGGGGGGGTTAGAAATGTAGGGGGAATGAAGCAACAAATCCATACATTTCTACAAGCTGTCAAAAAGACGAAAGACGAAACAACCGAAAAAAAGACTCGTGTATAATAAGCGTCTTTTTTAGTGAGAATAATCTCTGAGATCTCATTTTTCTGAAAACGCCAACTATTTTCACATCTGAGTCTGTCAAACTGACATTTGGAATGAGTATGCATACTTAAAAGATAAAATAGGCGTGATTTTAACTTTAATAAAACGATTTCTTCCAGAAATCCTCTTAACGAATTTCGTCCAAATTTCGTATCTGGTTGAGATTATCTCATTTCGAAATGTGAATTTGTATGGGAAATGAGATGATTTGGAATCGAATTATGGAAATTTAGAACAAAATTAGTGGGAAAACGATGAAAATTGGAACAAATCATATGATTTTGTTCTATTTTTCACCTTTTCTCGGCCAATTTTATCGATGCGAGAGTTACAGAACGAAGCACAGCAAAATAGTAGAATATCGATAGTTTGTATGGAAACGTCAAACGTCAATTCTGTGATTTTTTGTGGTCTTTTTTACGTGGGTTTGAATTGATTAAAAATGTGTTTTTGTTATGCAAGCTCGAAAGAAATTGTAGAAAGCACATTATAACGGGGATAAGCAACGCCATAACAGAAAAATAAATTAAATTTCAATACTGACGGTTGAGGATTAGCTAGTTGTTGTTGCAATTATAATGTAAATTATTAAGATTAGATGCAAACTATAATCTAGTATTACCGATAATGTAATACTTGTGCTCTCTTGACTGAGTAGATGAGATTTGTATAGGGAAATCAATACGGTGCTTTTCATTAAAAATGCGGTTAGCAAAGTACTCATGAGTACGGATAACCATCTCCAAAGGAACACGGCTAGTATAAGGAATGCAAAAAAACTATTTCTTTTATTCAAATGACATTCCTACATACTTTGTAATAAATCATCACGCTTGAATACCTTTTAAGATATTAAGTTAAATCAAAGGCATTTTGTTGCTGTGATTTTATTAAATTTAAACATTAACGCCTAGTGCCCATAAGAACTTCCGGTGTAGATAACCTTAGTAAAATTACTCACTTCGCCCTTGAATAATTTTCTTAAATAATTTTATAGCAAAAGTTGATATCAAAAAAGGGTCTACATCTAATATTAGACACACTCGCCTATAAAACAAAAAGCACCAAAAGAGTGATAGCCCTGTTTTTTGTTTTGTTTTTTTTTTTTAATTGTCAGCTTCATCTCAACTAGTAAATAAAGAAGAACTAGGCCGGATCTAGAGCAACAATCTACAGCAACCATTCATCGCCTGGGCAATAAACCGATTTTTCGAAGCATAAAACTTTATGATTTCTTCTTCTGTTCCTTGTGGCAAAATGGTATCGTGATGTGTGGAATGTTGTGTTGTTTATGAAGGCACATATCCGTCCGTATATCCGTGTCTCTATAATGTCGGACGTCGGCGGTATGGTGAAGTCATGTGAAGTGGACTCAGGCATAAAGAAAATTCCTTTACATTTTTATTTGTTCGTTTTTGTTCATTTATTTTTTGTTTCTGGTGTTGTTGTTGTTGTTGAAACCAAGAAAAGGATATTATTGTTACATCCTTCGTTTTTGCTTGAATATATAAACTACAGTAGGTATACCGGCCAACTATGCTATATGGACAAGGACGAACTACCATCATCATGGCTATCGTGTCAGTTAATCCTTAATCCTTTTACGCCTTTTTGTGATTACTTGCAAGGCATTAAGTGGCATGCAGTCGTAAATTGCACTAAGTACATTTTACTTTTGCCGGACAACTAGCTCCGGAAACGAAATGGAAAATCGATTTAATGTCTTCTTGTGGGGCGTACCAACAACAACGACTACGACCGACGATGACGATGGACAGTATGGGACGTGGGTGTTGTATATGTATTGTATTTAGAGATATACCGAGTCGATAACCAAAAGAAGAGCCTGACACAAATAACCTGGATACGTGCGTCAGTTAATGCTTAGCACCTTTTTCAATCTCTTGAATAATTCAAGTGTTCAATAAAAACAGGCCATTTAGATGGGTTGTATTTCCCAGATGTGCTTTCCTTGTTTCCGACCAATGAGTAGGTATATATCTCAAGTATCTATACTACACACTTTTACTCATATACCTATACGAGTCAGCAAAAAAATGTGTGTTTCGAATGAAGAAACAAAATACAAATAAATATAAAAGAAATCACAATGAATATGTATGTTCGAATTGAGAAAATGTAATGTGATGGGCTTTGGCAGAAAATTTCATGCTCAGCTCATATCCAAAGAGTACGTATAAGTATATAGATATAGGCTCAAATTGGGTTGGAAGATTAAAGCCATTAAGCTTTACTGCACTTAAGTGAATATTTCATGTTTATAAGGTTGTTTTTTGTTGTTGTTTGTTTTGTGTTTGTTTTTTTTTTTGATCATTTGTCTTAATTTGAAATTATTTTTGTTCAATTCTCTTTTCATCTTCGGTAGTTCAAGAAACATTCCCTTTTTTTTAAAGGACTTCTCTGGACTGGTGTGTATAAAGACTGGGATAGGGTGGAATTTGGTTTAACTTGGTAAAAGTTAATCTTTTGATATCAAATTCTCTAATTGGTTGGTACAATTTTTATTCTATATGAACGAGTCTATTTCATGACAATTTACACACTTTTATGGTTGATTGACTGTCAAACTGCCACTTATTTCTGTCACACCAACTAGAGAGGTCACCAATTAATTCCTACATTTACTGTCATACAACAGCAGCTGTCAAAATAATGGATAAAATTAAATCAAATAAGGCCAAGTCCTTTGGAAAGAATGTGTGATCTAATTTTATCTTGTGTTTTTTTTAATGAATTGAAAAATTTTGTCAGATGCCAATCTGCCAATGTTTAGCTATAGGTGGAGGTTCGTTTCTATCGATGGAGCATCTTATCAAGTTATCAACGCTCCAAATTATTTATAAATACCAATTGCCCCCGGGATTGCAAAAAACTGCACGTGCAAATGTCTGGGTTCTGGAGTAGTTATAGAAACGGACCCCTATACCAGCAGAAAAAAAATTATATCTTCATGCGACGAGCTTATTTTTGATGGACGGGTAAAAAAACGAAATTTGTCGAATTTTAGACAATGCCAATTCACACGAGGTCTTCCAAGTGTGCCATGCATCCGCAGAAATACACTGTTTGGTATGGATTTTGGGGCCACGAAATTATAGGTCATAATGGACATGCCATGGGCATGGGAAGTTCTGCAGCACGAGTGATTTGAGGGCATTTGTTTGACTCACGCAGAGGCGATGTGAACTGTGCACCGAGATCATGCGATTTTCTCGTTACTTAAAGTCAACATAATCCGTGTCATTGCTTAATTTCAGCTTAATTTATGTGCAAGAGTTATCGAAAATTGAACCTCTTGGATGTATGCCACATCTATCGAAAGCGCGGCGGCCATCTGAACGATGTCATATTTCACACATAATAGGCGTGTTTTTTTGCAAGCCTGGGGGTAATTGGTTGAAAATAACGACAACGGTGATTAGCGACGCCATCACAGAAAAAAACATGGAGTTTTCATACAAACTATCGATAACGTGTATGTAATTCATGCCGGTAACACAGTTTTTCTGTGCGCTTAAGTTAAGTCCCGAGAATTCTCTGGGATTAGTTGTTGTTGCATTTAACATGTTAATTGTTAAGCACCGACGTCGTTTTTTTCATCCAATTCCCCCCGGGCTTGCAAAAAAACACGGCTATTGAGAGGCCTTTAAAATAATTTTTTATTTAATTTTCACATTTCGAAAAACCCGTTGGCTGGCGACCAAAAGATAGAAGGGCCAACATGAAACATTACAACAGACGGTGCTTTAAAAAGTTATAAAATATAGGTAGGTATATTACTAGAATTAGAACTAACTATTTTATTAATCGATTAAAATTGAAAAAACTAGAATTGGTATACGCATTGAATTTATCCTTTTCTAATAAACCAATTACCTTCCAACCATTTACCAGTTTATAACTCAATATTTTAAAATTAATTATCAAAACCCCTCTAAAAGCTACAAAAACAGAAAAATCAACAAGAAAAAACAACTCTGCCATCGAATCGTTTAAAATCACACAAAACTCTATAACCCATACATGTAGCTATATTATAGCGATACCTATAAAACACGGGTAGAACTTATTCATTTATACCTCAATTGACCCAAATTTCAAGGTTTGTTTGTAAATGAGAACCGACCGATGGACCAGGACGAATAAACGATTGTATATATCGATATAAGAAATCATAATTCCATTTTTCGTTTAAGAAGAATTTAACCCAACAGAAGTTTGAAGGAGCAAGGAGGTGGGTAACGATGGATTTGGCTATATAGAGCAGAGAATCATAGACCATAAGGTCACCCATACATCATATAGCCGAAGGAATTTTTTGTTGTTTTTTTTTTTTTTTTGAGACTTCTACCCTCAATGTAATAAATCATGCTGATATGAATGCACATCAGATCGATTTGCCTTTCAATATTAATATGGATGACCGGATATGGAACGTCCTGCGTCCGTTCGTTCAATCTCTTGAGAATGTTCAAGCTCCGCAAGGATGATGCGATACAAACATTGGTATAGCCCTTAAAGGATTTCTTCCGTTATACATATTTATTTTTTTTTTCTCAGACCTATATGAGTATATAGAAGGTATGCTAGATTTGATTTTGGTTGTGTGGTTGAAATAAGATTGGCAGATGCAAGTGAAGCTTTCAATCGTCTGGAACTGACTTGAAATTGACTTTCAATAGATGAGATGAAGGACGAATATGCATGAGATTGAGGTAAGGTTTTTTTTTTTTTTTTAATTTTAAATCAGAATCTGAAGGCGTGTCATGGATAAGGATAAGGATATACCATGTATATATGTATGTGTGTATATGGTATGGTCAGATTGTATAATTTACATCTATACCACAGGAAGTTTGAGTTTTTAACGAGAATTGAGAAGTATCTATGACAATCCATACATAATAAGTATAAGTTATTTAAAAAAGATACTATGAAAACTTTACAGTATAGTTAAATAAGGTTTTGAATGTTTGAATTTGTATTTACGAGAATTAGAAATACAGAAAATGTAATGAATTACAAATTCAAGTTACTGATTTCATGCTAAGAATGCAACTTATAACCAAAAATATGTATCATGTTTATATTATAAAATTTTCAAACATTTTTAACCAAAGAGAAATTTAAATTTAAACTTAAGATTAAAAATAAATCACTAAATTCAAATACCAATAAAATTTAATTTAAACCGGGTGGGTCATAAGTCCTTAATAAAGTGGGTCAATATCCCTTGATTTAAGGGATGAAGTGGGTCATAGGTCCACAAATATTTTCTGGAAAATTTTAAAATTACCCAAGGAAATGTTTTATTATTTTATTTTATTATTTCGCTTGCTTTATGTAAATACACCAAACCTCGCACCTACCCCAAATCCTATAGCGTGCCCAAGCAGGGGGGTTGCAGGGAGGCAGCATTCCCCCCATACATACCCCACTGTTTATACGGAGGTGAAGTAATTTCCCATGTGAATTGGTAGTTCCCGCGAAGTTAGTACCCTGCACCGTATTTTTTCTATTGAAACCTTAAAATCGAATAAACTTAATATTTTTGAAATCACTAAAGTGAGTCAAAAGTCCACAATCGATTGGCCAAAAGTCCACAAGAATTTCCCACCAAGGTGGGTCATTAGTTCACAATTGATTTATTGACTTATGTACATTGTGGACTTCTGACCCTGCGCCGTACAATACGATATGAGTTTTTCTACATCACGTTTATACTGATTTTTTTTTTTAATATTGTGTAAATAAGTTTAAGCAAGAAATGAACTTTGGGGCAGGTTTCTGGTCATTATAATGCGTTTTCGGTTTAACTAGACGTAATTTGATATCAACACCAAGTCCCAGATCCCTTGCGGTTTTTTTCTGTAGGCGTATTTTTGTATTTATTACAAAAAAACAACTATAAAAAAAAGAATTACAAAAATTAATTTTCTAAATAAATAATCAAAAATCACATACTACGAACAATCCCTGAAAATTTCATGCTTTTAGCACCAAAACTCAAAAAGTTATGCAGCTTTTAACATTTGTGAAAAAATCCGATTTTCAAGCAAAATTATTGAAAAAAACGCTAGTAGCGACCTCTAAATGGTGTTCGATTTTGAATTTGTTGGTACTGATTTTTTGGTTTCAATCTAAGCTTCATAATTTCGCCCGGTCCTGGTTGAATTTCGAGAAAGGTGTTTTTTTTGGATCAACCTAGTGTATATGGTGACTATTTTTCTAGAATGCACTTTTTAAAATTTATAAGCCAACAACTGAGAACAGTCCGAAAATTTCGAGGTTTTTCGAGCACCACGCAATTAGCAAGCACAAGTCTTTCGAAGATGCAAACTTGGTTCTACACTGTTCTACACAACTTCCCAAAAAAATCATGACAGTGCAATTTTTTGCGACCTAACACGAATTGTTTATATACGATGGCCTATAGCAAGAAAGAGTAAACGATATGTAAAAATGACAGTAATTGATGTGAAAAATTCAAACGGGACAAACGGTTAACTTCATATTAGGCGTGTTTTTTTGCAAGACCGGAGAGAATTGGTTGAAAAAACGACAGCGGGGATTAGCGACGCCATGACAGTAAAAAACATGGAGTTTTCATACAAACTATATCGATAAAATGTATGTTATTCATGCCGGTAACACAGTTTTTCTGTGCGCTTAAGTTAAGCCCCGAGAATTCTCTGGGATTAGTTGTTGTTGCATTTAACATGTTAATTGTTTAGCACTGACGTCGTTTTTTTCATCCAATTCCTCCCGGGCTTGCAAAAAAACACGGCTATTATAGGAGTTTATTCAGTATTTTCAATATTTTAACGTTTTAAAATCTCGGAACACTTTCTAAAGCTCGGCAAAATGACAGATCGGGTTATTTTTTTTTTATTTGCTGCCTCAATCTTGTATATTTATGATGTACACATCTTCCTTATCTTCTTAATCTAAGGTAACATTCGGAACGACGAAAATAATCCATATGAAAGATGGAATGTTTAAGGTAGGTTTGCATTATCTTGAAATCAAGGTTTTATTTATTTAACTCAGCTAAGTACTAGCTTTACAAAGAATTTACAAAGAGTTTATATACAGATTATGAATAGTTGGCAAAAAAAGTTAACTTGAATTTACTCTTTGATCAAACAAATTGATATATTTATCGTTAAAATAATTAAATAATTTAAACATTCTATTTAAAGGAGAAAATTGTTCATAGTTGGTCCGATAGTTTGAGTATCGGTCAAATTCCTCAGGTTTCTTTGGGGAACATTAAAGTTTATACGAGACAGAAGGTGCAAAGAGTCTATATTTCCATTTATTAATTTAAAAATGAAGACAAAACATAAATAAGAACGTCTGCTCTCAAGACTCGGCATATCAATAAGTTTAAGTCTTTAGTCTTTGGGATTATCCCATCCTAACCCCCTAAGTGCAAATCTTAGGAACCTTTTTTGGACCAGCTCTAGCCTGGCTTTATGGCAGACAAAATTGGGTGCCCAGACCTGACTTGCGTATTCTAGAATTGGTCGAACAAATGTTATGAAAAGTTGTTTTGTAACAAAAGGATCAGAAAATTGTTTTGACTCTCTCTTAATCCAACCAAGAATTGAATTGGCCTTATTAGTTATAGAGTTTATGAGTTGTATGAACTTAAGTTTGCCATCAAATGACACACCAAGGACAGACATAGTTTACACGAGATAAACAAATAATTGAAAGAAATTAAAGAAAGCTTTCTCGTAAAGTTCAAACTTTTACATTTATCGATGTTAAGAAGTAAACAGTTACGAGCACACCATTCAAAAAACGAATTAAGATCACATTGCAACTCTTCACAATCACGAGTATTTGATATAGTTTTAAAGATTGTTACATAATCGGCATAAATGAGGCACTTAGAGTGCTTCAACACAGACGGTAAATCGTTTATAAATAAAATGAAAAGGATAGGGCCCAAATGACTACCTTGTGGAATTCCAGAATAAACTTTGAACTTGTTTGATTCACAACCATTGAAAAGTACAGAGTTTTAAAGTTGATTGATTTTTAAAAACGCACGAAAAATACATATTTATTGTTAAATTATATGCTTAATAGGCCAAAATATTCATTTATAGTAAAATATCTTCGATGCGTTGCAAAAAAAAGCTCAAGTGCACTTTTTGATGAACTGGACTTACTGATGTTCCAAAATGTTCCAAAACTCATATTCTATGTTGTGTATGTCTTTCAAGTGGACTTGCGTTTTTTTTTTTTCTCTAATTTTTAAGAAAGTTTAACTTTAATAAAAGTGAAACATTTAACTTGAGTGCGTTACCTAATTTTATTTTATTGAGACACCAAACCTTCTTTATCGTTTATATTGAAATTCTGTTAAATTTTCTGTAATCACTCTGCATGATATTGGTAACCCAATTGCCTTTGATGTTGTTTAAGGTTTAAATAAAGTACCATGACAATAAATAAAATAATTTAAAGTGCGCGTGGCAGTGAGAATATGTATGGCCTGTTTCACAATGTGTAAGTAAAGTTTTGATTTATTATTATCCGTCACATAAATAGTGATACACAGGGTCATAAGTCCACATGAGAAGAAAGCACAGTGTTGTATTTTGACCCCACTTAAATAAATCCATAAATTATTTTTTTTGGATTGTGGACTTATGGCTGTGCCAATATTTATGTGTCAGATAACTACACGATCAGAAAATTATACTTAGACATTGTAAAAAAGCCCTTAAACTTGTTTACGCCTACAGATTTATAATCCAAATTTTCTATACGTTTAAAGAAATAAAACTAAAATATAAAAAAAAAAAGCTTAGCAGGGGGGAATGTAAAAAGTATGATGTTATTTCCGTAGGGCTAAGGTTATCAGCCGATGTAAAACTCCCGCTCCTATAGATGTACTATATAGATACAAAATAACATCTTTGGATCTCAAACTGAAAGTCCCTGAAATTATAGTTTTACAGAGTGTTGACTATTTTGAAACTAAAACCGCGCATTTTACCTGTTTGTACAAATTTAAAAGGCATCAAATTAAACTTAAATACCCGCATACATACCCGTTTTCATTTTTAATTATTTATTTCGAGGTTCCTTAAATGTTTTAAATAGTTGTAGAATTCAAGTGTTTACTAAACGGGCTCGATGCTATAACTATACACTTCGTGTAGCGAACCACCTTCACCTCAAACTTCAAAAACACAAAAGTTAAACGTTTCATCAAAAAAACCTTCAAATGCGTTAACCATCACCATCCACGCATTCATAATCCTTATAAGTATGAACTTTGTCGTGTTGAAAAAGTTTAATAAACGTTACGACGTTGTTGCTTTAAATCTAAATTGCTATAAACATTCTACAGAAAAAAAGAAAGAAAACCAAAACTTTTCTTGGAACTTTTCTTAACCAACCACCACAAACATATCACAAACGGAATTTATGAACTTTTTATTTTGCAGAATTTTCTCTTCACAGTAAAACCAAAATCGTGTGTGTTTATGGTACGTTGCGCTTAAAAGTGCACATCTCGTCCTCTGACACAAAGTATAATCCTTGTCCAATGCAAAAGTCAAATAAGCTTTTCATTGTGTTGCAGGATTGCACGGTATTCACTTTTGCCAACGCTGCCGCCTCCGCCGCCGGCCGCCACCGACCGACCGACCGACGCCGCTACCGTGTGTTACATATGTAATATATATGCCAATGGAAAAAAAAACTCAACACTTAACTTTTTCTGCAATGGATAATAATGTACATTGAGGTATGAGAGGAAGGTAGAAACTTTTTCGGCAGTAACATTTTTGAGAGTGTGGGCGGTGACCGACGCGACGATGGAATACGCGGCGCGGATGCGGGATATCCTGCCGTCAGCAAAACCGACCTCCATTAAATATGAAATTTTATTTTTACCATTCTTTTGAGCTGTAAAAATACTTCGCATCCTGTTGTGCAGTAATATTGAAATTTAACATGATTCCAGGTCAAAGGTGGACTATAAAAATGCAAATATGAGTTTTGTTTCTATACACATACTTTTCGCCACCACATATTTTATATTGTTCAAGGTCGGATTCAGCTATGTACATAATATTATGTAGAGTAGAATTTTAAATAATAGTTTTGTGGGGCGAAATTTTCAGTATTTATTATCAAGTGGAGAATCACTATTTCTTCAAACAGTTCATTACAGTTTAGGATAAAGTATAGGTTTTAAGTTTCACCTACTTTTCCCCATACGTCAACAAATTGCATAGTAGGTCTTAACTAAAGCTACGATTACACGTTCAATGTAAATTGTCAATACGCTGAGTCCCGCTGACGTAAAAAAAAAAAATTTCATCAATATATTGTCAACATGGACTGTGTAAACGCATGAGACGTTGACAATCACACGAATGGAGTCAGTCGGTCAATATTATCCCAAAATGTGTTGACGTGTTATCTGTATAAACACGTGTTTTACCTTTAGGTGTCTACGAGTTGACACTTTAAACTATGACTACTTAACCACATCCCAATACTTTGAGCATTGACGTGGAGTTGAGAAGAGCAAAAATCAAAATCTTTTCTTGTGTAAGATCACATGACATTTAAATGTTACGTCAAGTGTCAGGCTATACTGTCAAATTTAATTGAAGGATAGCTACGATGTCGATTTAGAAACGTCAAAAAATCAGAAATTTATGTTAATTTAATTTCTGTTCCTTGTTGTCTATCTGTCAGGCCAAAAACTATGCAAAAACCTATGAACCCTCATCATAATTATTTGGGATTATGATAAAGGTGAACGGAGGCTACATATACGTTGACGTTGTAGAATATTCAGCTGTCTGTTTCTGTGGGTAATTCCTAACTGCGTTAACACGTTGATTCAAAATAGTCAAGGCGTTGACCCTACAATTGTCAACACAGCTGTCAAGGCGTTGACAGAATTCTGATTTGACAATTACACACTTTGACAACTTTAAGAGGAAATTTTGAGACATTTTGACATCAGAGAGTCAAAAGTAATTTCGGTTGATCGTTTTAATCGTAGCTTAAGGTTTTGAAAACAACGGGAACTTTACTGACACTACATTTCTCATAAGTTTCGATTGAGTTTGGCAGATAAACTTAAAGACAATATTTTAATTAATTTTACTGGAAAAGATTCGATTTGAAGGTGCCTGAGGTTCTAATCAAAATTAACACAATGATGATGAAAAAGTTTGATAGCGTCAGTGCGTCCACTGTAGTTGGAACTAGAGCCTAACGGGAGATGGACCGATTTGTTCAAATTTAGTGCAGAACATTTTTATGGGATTCCCTATATGAAAAATTCGAATTTTTGTTTAAGTTCATCTAGAACTGGAACCTGCCTCCCATACGAAAATTTTGGTTTTTCCAATTTTGTTTTTTAAATAATTATCCTCTAACAATGTTTAGGAATTAAGAATATTATGTTTTAAATATTGCATAGCTTCATACTAAATTGTTTGCAAATCCAAATTAAAGCAAAAATTAGTGAGTCTTTTATGTATTTGTTCTCTAACAATATTTAAAACTTTAAGGAAGCGAAGATTTTGCGTAAAGCTTCCATATGTGAGCCTTTTATCAAGTTGTTTTTTTAACAATTTGCTTATAAAATATTAAGTGTAAGGCTTCTATATGTGAGGCTTTCATTAATTTTTTCTTTACAACTTTTTTTATAAAATGTTTGAAACTTTACCGAAGCGAAGATATCCGTAAAGCATTTGGAGAGGCCTCCATTAAGTTGTTTTCCAACAATGTGTTTATAAAATGTTTAAAACTTTACCGAAACGAAGATTTAATACTTTTTTGATCTTGCACGTTTTTTGAAATTTTACAGAAGCGAAGATTTTCGTCAAGCTTCCATATGCAAATCTTTCGTTAAGATGTTCTTTAATAATGCTTTTTAAATGTTTGAAACTTTAGCGAACAATTCTATAAAGCTTCTATATTTAATCTTTCTTCGAAATCTTAGAGAAGCGAAGATTTCCGTAAAATTTCCATAATAATTCTTTAATAATATGCTTCAATAATATTTGATACTTTACCGAAGCAAAGATTTCAGAAAAGTTTCAATATTTTATTTTTAGTCGCAATCTTTACGTCCGAATAACACAAACCTCAATATTGTCTTCAGTAATCATTTAAAAAGCTGACATGTTCCTTTGAAATTTTATAATTTTAACTTCTGTAAGTGCTCGTTTTTAATCATTTCACTGAAAGCGATGCTGAAAATTCTAATAAAGATAAGGCTCTTGCGAAAAGCACCTTTTTAAATATATGGGTAATATATCTCTGGCATCAATTCAAATGACATAGGGCCCATAATCCAGTCTATTCATCCTCTTAAACCCAATCCGGCACTTATCCTGTTAGCTTATACAAAACTATATATGGTTGTCTCGACCACGAATTTAGTTTTTTTTTTGTGTTGTGTTCGTTGTGTTCTTCCATTTTTATTGTGAAATCCCAAACACGGTAATTTTCTTTATTTTTATGTTTCATTTGTGGAAATTAGTGCAACATAAATATCTCGTATATTATAGTGGAATTTTACCAAAACATTTTTTATATTTCAGATTTCTATGTTCTATACTTCGGGGGTTATGAATGTTTGTTTTAGTACAGGTATGCATGCATGTATGTATGTATTTGTGTATGTTATTTAGGTATAGGTTAAGTTCATAAAACTTTCAAACCGTAATTTCCGTGCGAGTTTAGAAAAATATGAAAATGGTTTCCAAAAAAACAACATGAATCAAAAGGAACAGAGAATTTGTTATACCAGTAGTATAGTTTGTATGTGGTTGAGGATTAAAATAAATGAGCAATCTGGAAGATTTTATTGCTAGCTATAAAGAAAACCATTGCACTTGATGGTTGTTGAGTAAAGGGTAACCACGAACTAATTGCTCCGCGGTTTCGTGCTAATATATATGAATGTAAGACTTTTGGATTATTATTTTATGTTTTTTTTTTTTTGGTATGAATAAGTCGAGGCAGTGCATTTTTTAAATATTGTAAAAGGCTATACATATAATTGGAAATGTGATTTTTGTGAATTATAATTAAGAGATTATTAAGGTCAAGGAAATAAAGTAGGTACATTTACTGTTAACGATATAGAAGCTCTGAATCTGAAATATAGGAATTATCATTTAAGACAATTAATGAAATTTGTATGTTAAAACAAGAGAAACATGTAAGGTAAACTGATAAACAGTTGATCAGGGTACACAGTGAATCACTTGCACTTATTATGTCTTTTTTTTAATTTTAAAACTAATTTGAAAAAGAGAAATGAACAAATTATTCCTGTGCCTTGGATCAAACCATCGCTATTCCATAGCCAAAGTCGGTTCGCCTCGTGGTTTTTTGTATTTTCTGCATTGGTAAGTAGGTATTTCTTTTTTATTATTTTCGTTCTTATTAAAAAAGTGTTTGCTGTTTCTTTATTTGAGTTAAATATTTGTACTTCGTTTTATCTAAATTTATAAAATTTTTTCGATGCGTTTGTTTTAATTAAAAAGTTTTTATTAAAAGTGGTACACGGTGAACCACTGAGCTCCAGAATTTAAATTTTTTGTTCAATGTTGATTTTCGAAATACGGATGTTCGCTAAAAGCTTATAGCAATTATAAGAAACTGAATTACAAGTTCAATTTATCTTTTAGTTCGTAAAATGTACGAAAAAAGTAACTTTTTGAGATTTTTTACAAGCTGAATTGTTAAGTTTTTTATTTCTTTTTTTTTAATGCTAAAAGAGTTTTTGTTTTTAAGTTTAAGGGAAAAATGATATATTTATTTGTACCTATGGATTAACAAATATTTTTTTTTACTCAATAAATTTTTTTTAAATCCTTGATTCATTGTTTACCATATATTTTAATTCACTGGGTAGAATGTACACTAGGGTGTCCCTTATTTTTCAAAATAAGTTTTTTTTAACGCATAGGGCTTAATTCTTTTTGTTTTAGTTTAAAACCACGTCCCAAATAATTATTAGTATATTGTCATTTTTAGCATCGATATTAAGTAAATTTGTTTTTTGAAGATATCATTACAAGTTAGAAGAAGTTCTTAATCTATTTTTCTAGTGGGAAATATAAACACCAAATAAAAGAGGCGTAACTTCCTTCAAAACGGCAAGTTTTCGAACTTTTATTTTATAAGGGCTTGTTTCACATTGTCTGAGTAAAGTTCTGATTAGATACTTTACACATAAATATTGGAACAGGGTCATAAGTCCACAAACCGAATAATAATATTTTTGCATTTATAACCTACTCAAGTCGTGAAAAGACAATATATAGATGACTAAGAGAATTAAAATCTAAACAAAAATACAAAGCACCCAAGGTACATGACGTATCATCTGCCAAAGATTCTTCCATGCGTAGTAAACAATTCATTCAACTGAAGAAATATGAGATGACATGGATGTTATTATTTTGTTTGTCTGTTTGTGTTTTATCGATTTACTCTCACTTACACGAAAAGAAAGAGTTTAAATGTCTCATAGGTATATTACCAATCAGGTATATTTAGCACTGAAAATCAAGCTGCTTGGTGTGATGTACGCTAGTAAAAGGCTTAAAAACTAACCGTGAATTCACTGAGGCTATAAAGCATTTGATCCAAAACTCCACTTCATCTTTAGATTACATGCAGAATACAGAATTTTTCCTACTAGATATTGTCGGATTTATGTTCCTAGCCATAGACTGACGTCAAGTTTGTTTAAAATACAAATCTATTTTAATTTGAGTTACAGAAGTAAACTCAGCCCACGAGATTTACTAACTTAGAAGATGTAAAGCAGGAAAAAACGATAGAAATCTAATTCCAGCCCAAGCTAGTCGAATGGAAAAACAAGTGGCTTACTTAAAAGTAAGAGGGGAGTATCGTTAAGAATATAATTCTAGCCCACAACTTAATAAAGTGGGAGGGTACTGGAGAGTAGCCAGATTGGCGATAATGATCTTTTTAGAACCAAAATGTTCATAAACTGGTACACGAATGCACCTTAAAGCTATTGCAAACTGAAAACAGCTAGAAACTTATTCCCTGCTCTTATAATTCGAGAACAAGAAAATTACGAGTCGATAAGCTTCGAGGCTCGAGGTTGAAATTTTTTACGTCCTCTTGTTATATTTCCTGCTACGACGAAGTGTGAACTACAACACGACGAAATAAATATAATTATTTTGAGTGATGATGTCGACTTCGTTGAATGCTGGTATATGGTGGTGATTGGGTGTTGATGTAGGGTGCTGATGGTTTGATTTTGTGTATCGGATGATAATGTAGGGAGCCATTCGCAGTTCGACCAGCGTGTGGTAGTTAAATTCAATTTGGTTAGTCGGTAATATTGCGTTAGGTGCGTACGGAAGTATAAAATATATAATATTATGTGTTATATATTAATATAATATAAGAAAGTTCGAATAAAAAAGAAATTTTATTTTATTGCACGTGTACACGTGTACCATTTTTACATGAGTAATTAAATTATACGTGTATTTTTATTTATATACTTGTATTTAATGTTATAAGTGTATTTAGGTAATATACGTGTAATTACCTCTAAATCGTACTTATGATGTTGTATGGTTTAAAAAACGTTAAAAATAGATAAAATGCTGTGACTAATATTTTTGAAAATATTTTTTTTTTGTGAGATAATAGTATCTAAAAAAAACTGTAAAAATATCTTAAAATCATTTCATTACGGTCAGTTACTAAAAAAGTTACACTTTTATAATTACACATTTATTTTTATTTACACGTGTATTTAGAACGTTAAAGTGTACAAGTGTTAGATTTTTAACTACACGTGTACACGTGACACGAACACACGTGTTATTAGATATATACGCTTAAAATCGAAAGCTCTATTTTCAAGAACCCCGACCAGCTGAACTAAAAAACCTAACCCATTGTATTTCCAGCCATAAGTGCCACGAAGTCTTTTCACTGTTCACAATCTTTTTTTTTTTAAGTTAAAAATTTTAAATATAGGATTTTATGAATGTTTTATTTTCACTTCGACTGTTACGTTATCCAAAAAAGAAATAAATAAATTGTTCGCTAAAATATGAAAGAAAGAAATAAAAGTTATAAATTAGTTTCGACCGAAACTTAAAAATATCATCAGAATACTTAAAAGAATCCTGATTTACAATTTTAAACAATTTTATTTTCCGCGCTTAAAAGTAAAAGTTTAATTTATATTAATTTATATTTCAAAAGAAATCATTATATTGGATTGGAATTCTTACTAAGCCTCATCTCTCTCATCATCAAACAAAACAAAAATATCCAGCCTGACTTATAATCTGTTTAACTTAAAGCTTCTGTTGAATTCGCTTAAAATCCTTTGAATTTCGCACAAACACAAATCATTCTTTATACTTCAAATGCACAAATACTATATCCCCCATGCTATTGGTGGCTGTCAATCTTTTGAATGTCATAGAATTCAACAAATCATTTGCCATTCCCGCACCGTTTATCCTTAGTAAACTGTCTCTTGACTGAAGGATTACAGTCAAATAGAGTTTAAAAAAAAAATGAAATAAAATCCTTCACACAATCACAGTGAGATTGCACTTCAGCTCAAAAGCAATCCATCTGTGTGAATATGACATCTTGCCAAAGAAAGGACCAAAGCATCTATCGTCTATAAAGTTATCTGATTTCGTTTTTTTTGTGTTCCTGTGCTCTGTGTTCCTAGGGTATAGCGCTAAAATACTCCATTTCCGGAAGAAAAAAAAGTAGAACTACACGCAGAGAGAGAAGAGATAGTTAGAAAAAGAGAAGAACAAAGAACGAAAGATAGCAAAGAAATAAAGTCGTAAATCTTTAAAATTTATTGAGCCATGTATTTTTAATTTATATCCACCGAACGGGATTCAAAGAAGCAAGAGAATCGACTTTCCTTTCTATACCTAAATATTTCTCTAAGCTCCACATATACACATAGAGTATGTAGCAGTTGCAGCAGTAGCATCAGGAGGAGCAGCAGTAGCAATACCATCACCTATAACAATCAGTGTCCAGGTCAAAGGATCCCACAGACTCCAATTGGAATTCAAATCCTGTGTGCCCCGGCTGGCTATGTGATGCTGCGCGCGTTCTATTCGATGCTTTGTCTTTTTGTCCCCGAAACTCTTCACATTCCTCCTTTTCCCTCCTATTTCTTGTATCTCAAACTAGGTCATGGAAAAACACTACTGTGCTCTATAGAATTAAAAGGAACGAAATTCTTAAATTGTAGAGAGCACCCCTTGAGCAGAAAACAAAAAAAAAAAAAAAACTTAAAGGATGACAACAAAAAGGATTTAATTCAAGAACACAAAACGAAATGTTAAAAATGTAAAAACAATTCCCTGTGGTTTCACTAGTCAACCGAATAATACAAACAAAAAAAAAATAGAGAAAAGAGTTAAAGGTGAACTCCATGCATCATCGTGGCAGTGCAGGAGCACCAACTGTATATAGGTGGTGCACAAAAGGACAACGACTCATATTTGTCGCCACTGAATGTCCTGAATTCAGAGATTCACACAACGAAGCCTCTTGCTGCACACTTGCACCCGCACCTGCACCCTCACTCTCACCTTCATCTGCACCTGGCCGGGAAGTAGTTTTTCTCTGCCGTTTTGCCTCGGTGGAAAATAAATTCCACACCAGATAGCTTATGGATAACCTCTTGCAAGTGATGTTCACTCTCGTAGCTTTTGTCAAGGGATATGGAAGTAGTCCTTCTAGGTTTTCCTACAAAATACAGAAATGGTAATATATGTACCCTCAGCTCAGTGAGCTGCAGTAGTTGTGCATAGGTGTATATGTGGGGTGTACTTTGTGTCGGTGGGTATGGCAGAGGAGGGAAAACAGCGAAAAGGTGGTCGCGTTGACTTACCTTGGCCCTCTAGCCAAGTACTAGGGTCTCGAGCCACCTCACCTTACCGACGATGATGAAAACGAAGAACCGTTCTTCCCCATTCTCCGCTCAAATATTATATGTTTGCGGTTTTTATTTGGGATGCGGTGGCGTATACGTACTATTTGTTGGACTGAACGACGAACGTTGCCTACCAACTGAGGCGTAAAAATGTTCAGGGCATTCAATTCATTTATATACAAGAGAACCGTTAGGTATATGTACGAGTACATGTGGTCTACATGACGTAAGTGTAAGTAAGAAAAGTAATATCTTTAGTGATTGCATAGAGGAAAGATCTGCAAGGGGGATGCTGAAAGGCAAGGACATTTTCATCATATAAGATTTGTCTCTCTCTCTTTCATTTGCTACCTTGGTCTTCTTAAACAAGAGACATTTTCGGAATTTATTTGCCATGCACGCATTTTTTTTTAAGCTTCGCTTTGTAATATGCCATCTGCATGATGCGGATGATGGTGGGATGGAAGGTGGATTGTATAAGGAATGTCATATCTTCAGGGTGTATCTCCTTGACGATGATGT
The DNA here is from genome assembly GCA_929447395.1 of Epistrophe grossulariae. NCBI lineage: Eukaryota > Metazoa > Arthropoda > Insecta > Diptera > Syrphidae > Epistrophe > Epistrophe grossulariae. The sequence continues at coordinate 148,611,641 of OV839567.1, read as the reverse complement.
GAAGGTTGTATTCTGGGGAATGAATGAAGAAAGGGTATATTATAAGCATATATGATAAACATTTTTTGATCTAACGATATTATATAAGAGAGATTTAGGGGTGGCCTTAGTTTTCATCTTGGTTGTGGGTGGGTTAGAAATAAAGGGGATTTTAAATAAGCATCCGATGAAAAATAAATAAAACTATACAAGAAATTGAATTTGAGTTAAAATTGTAATTATTTTTGAAAAATATCCCGGAAAAATATATCCTAGATATCAATATCATACAAGAATCCTTTTAGCACTGCATTTTTTATCTTAAATTTTCTTTCGATTTCAATCTTAAATTCATTTGTGTGAAGTTGAAAATTTAAAGAGTTAAACTTAAGGCGATTTCTCCTCAAAATTCTTTATTTCGTTGGATGTATTTATTTTTGTTGGATTTTCTGAGAAACTATATGTTTTCTTCAGTTACAATAAAGTTATTGAGGGAAAAATTTTTGAGATCTCAGAATTGTGTATTGGGTAATTGGATGGAGATTTATTCAAAGCCGATTGAAAAATGTTTGCTAAAACTGCATTTTAACGTAATTTTGCGCCTATTTAAAGGAAATATCACGAAAAAGAAATTAATATTTTTTAACGAAGCAGAAATTACTGCTATAATCTGGCTGATCCAAGAGAACGTAACTCCATAATTATAAGAATACAGCGAACGTATTATAGGGGAAATGATAATTTAGTGAAAAGTAAAAGCCGGTGAAATGACGCTATATTATATTGTACTGTAAGATTTCAGGGTGCCATATTATATCATTCTTCTTTCCACTGATTTTCCAAATATAATTTGAACAAACACGTACCTCGGACGTGAGCATACGTAAGGCTGGCTACACGCCACATCGGCAGAACCTGCTTAATGATTTACAATGATTTTTCACTGGTGCTTAATTATCTCTCGATGAAATATGCAGGGTTGTAAAGACTGCAGTCTTTTCGGTACTGCAGTCAATTGAATGAAGAATAATTTCCTTAAGTCTTTAAACTAGCAAACAGACTGCATTCCGGCCAGTTGCAGTCCGTATTAATATTTTGACTGTTCAGCTATTAAAAGCAGTTAATTGACTAAAAGTTAATTTACTGCAGTTCTTTTTGGTGGTTTTATTTTTTAAGTCAGTGTTCTTAAGAAATGCCCTAATTTTGGTTTAAGTCGTCTTTTAGATCCAGTTAATTTAAACTGTAACGCCCATATTATTCACTCGATACATCCAGATTAAAATTTAAATCCAGATGTAAAGTATACAAATTCAATGTTAACACATCCGGATTTAAGTTTCAATCTGGATGTATCGAGTGAATAATATGGGTATAAATCTTTCCAATTATTTTAACTCTTTTTACCAGTGAAATCTGTCTTAAGTGGACATCTATTTAGTAGAATTATGAAATATTTTGTGAACATAAAACTTAAAATAAATTTAAAGACTTACAGTTCTTATTAATTGCAGTTAAAAGACTTAATGGCAAAAACAAAACCAGGGCAGTACTGAAGACTCTTAACTTACTAAAAGACTAAAACCAGTTAAAAAGTACTGCAGTTTTAGTCAATTAATTTCTTTTAATAAAACTTCATAGTCAGAATACTATTACTGACTGCTGGACCCATGTTCTGTAACTCGACGATAACTTTTCGAGGCGATAAACGGCGAAAAATGGAACAACACCCATAGGATTCCTATGAGTTTTGTTCCATTTTTGTTCCATTTTTCGCCGTTTCTCGCCACGAAAATTTATCGCCGAGTTACAGAACATGGGTCCTGACTGTTTATTTTGCCGTTAAAGTACCCAGTTGTACTATTAACATGTCTTCAATTATTAAATTAATTAACTGCCACTTTACTGACTGCGTTAAAAAAGTGCTGCATTCTCTTATACAGCTTTGCTTATGACGTTCACGGTATCTGCTGTCGAGAATTATCACAATTATCAAAATTGACCAAATTGTCATACTTATCTTGAATGTTTGAGGTAGATGTAGGCACATGAGCATGAACTAATGATTCTGATGCTGTCAAAAACAATGAAAAATCAAAGTTCACGATATAATCAAAATTATTTTTCTTCTTTTTTTTTGGCTAAACCATTATTATTGACATTATAAGTGGTAAAGCCTCTATCGAAATCATAGTGTGGCACTTTATAGACTCCGCTCTTTTGATATCGAAATTAATGCGTGGCACTACAGAAATATCACTCCTTGATATCAATAGATTTATGACTGTAATATAATGCGCCATCTGTCAGATATATCTAAAAAACAAAATCAAGGTTTCTATTTCTTTAAGAAAAAGAATTTATTTGCGGCATCTATTTGTCTAAATTTCACTATGGCAACTCCTCTTTCACTAGATTTGACAGCGAACAAAGTGTCAAATAGAATCATGTCGCAGACATGCTGACTAAAAAAATATGTCATTCAGCAAAATTTGCCAATTAAGGTGTCTTGAGATCTCTGAGATCTCAGCAATATCAAAAATCTGAACGTAATTCCTTAGTGAGATTCTTCACTTTTGCTGTCAAAAAGCTGAGACTGATATTTTTTGGATTCGCTTCCTCAATTACTTTTTTCGCAGTTGATCAATTTATAAAAACGAAATGGAGATTGCTTTTGACTTCTAAAGGAGAAATCTTGTTCAGGTTTCTCCTTCTCCTCAGTGATGCTAACAGAAGTTTGTTCAGTGAGATTTCAAAAATTGAACTGGCTATAAATAACCCAGTCGCTTTTCTGATAATGATCATGTCACTGTCAGTGCAAGAATAAGATTTTGATTTTATGCACAAAAGTGATTCAATCACTTTCCTTCTTACGTAAGTGTTTTGATAGGCTTTACACATTTTATTGAAGAAAAATACTTTTCAAAAATATAAATGAAAAACACCAGAAATAAGCAAGACCAGCAGACCAAGGGCAGAGCTTCATACCAACAAAATGTGCTCGTGTGCACAAAAACAATAATCTACAGCGCCATTGAAAATTCACCATCGTTATCATCAACGGGCTAAATCATCGTCGAAATAGCGGTAACTGGGAGTAAACCAAGATCCACAAACTAAGCCACCAAGCTATATCATCTTCAAAAAAAACTTCCAAACAGAGTTAAGTAGCAAGAAAGAGTGGGTAGGCGAATCGGTGAACTACACTACACCATAGTGGTACACTGATGGATCGAAAACAACAAAGGGGACTGGGGCAGGTATCTTTGGGCCTAGAACCAAACTTTCCCTGCCGATGGGCCATAGGGAAATGTGCAGAACAAAATCTCGAAAGGAAATTCCGAAATCAAAACATTGCCATCATGTCAAAGCGCTAAATTCATACACTATAAGTTCTAAACTAGTATGGGAGTGTGTGGGCAAATTAAACGAACTGGACAAGAATAATAATTTAACATTTCATTGGGTACCAGGCCACGTTGGGGTCCAGGGCAATGAAGAGGCAGACTCCTTAGCAAAAATAGGGACAAGAACACCCTTAATGGGTCCAGAGCCCTATTGTGGAATAGAGGAAAACGTGATTAAAAACAAAATCAAAACAACAGAGGAGACCAAAACACAAAGAATTTGGAATGAAATCCCCAAGCTGAGACAGGCAAAACTGCTAGTTGGGAATTAAAACCAAGAACGTTTTACATCCTCAATCAGTTTAAGTAGAAACAACTCAAGGAAAATAACGGGTCTCCTCACTGGCCATTGCAAACTTAAAAGACACCTCAGCATCCTCGGCTTGGTAAGCAATGCCATTTGCGGATTCTGCAATACCCACGAGGAGACACCAGACCACATCTTAGGTGGTTGTGAAGCACTTGTGCATCAAAAACAAAGATATCTGGGGCGTCACCAGGTAGAACAGAGCGAATTAGCCTCTCTTAAAATACCCTAAATACTAATGATCCTAAAAGGAACTAATTTGGAGGAAGAGCTGTAAATGAGCACTCTCATCTAGCTCTAAAAGGGGGGCGCAATAGATCTTAAGGTCGCAGTGCAAATAATAACCCAAATATTCATTCATTCATTCATTGATCGTCAATAATGTGCTTTACCATTTTGGTACCGAAAATCGGACGGAATAATACAAGCTTCTCAACCACACGAAAATATGGAAACACACCCTCGCTCCCAAACAGCGGTAACTGGCAGTGGTGCAAGTTAACAACATGCATTTCAGACCGACCCACCGAACGTTAGCAACAGGAGCAAAAACAACAAAAGAATGTTTACTTATAGTGGAAGATCTTTTGGATCTGGGGATGAATATTTTCACTCTTGATTCCACCTTTATAAGTTTACGCGACCAGTGCGGTTTTCTTATATATACAGTCCACTTCAAAAAATTTATTTTAAATTTAAAAAATTGCGATAAAATATTAAAAACTTTAAAATGCGTTTCTAACAAATACCAAACAGCACCAGATAGTGTGAATGTTTTGCACTAGATTTAATTTAATAGTGTGAAATGAAATTTTAGTGCTCTAAGAAGAAAATAAGACAGATATATAAAAATGGGAATGTCTTAAATTTAATAATAATGTGGAAAAAACCCTTGAATTGGCAACCCAGCATCATCTCAACAAACAGCTAAAAAATATAATACAATTTTACCTATCAAAATTCATTGGGAAACATTTAACAACCAAACTTTTATTCAAAATTAAAATCCACTCATTATTTTTGACCCACCCTGTAAATTGTACAATCGATGCTGGTGTAGAACTTATGATACGACAGCCTCAAGAATTAAATGCCATTTTATGCTTCCCTTTTGTGTATTGTTCCATACCTGAGGCTATAGCTAATAGGGCTTATGCAGTTACGAATGCAGTCCATTCAGGGCTGTGGAAAATTCATAAAACCTTTAGTTATCTCAGATATTTTTCTAAAACTTTATTATCCTATACCATTTCATAGGAATTAAATTAAATGTTATATTTTACATTTCTTAATCTTATTAAAATCTATAAACCTAGAACTCTTATAGAAAATAATGTCAAAAAAGCCATTTGGTTTTGAATAGATCCAATGAACTAAAGCAATAGTATACATATAACACTTAAATCTTAAGCAAAAGTAAAAGATTAACCCTTTCCATTAGTAGACAATGTAAAATTTTAATATTGACCAAAATCCCATTTAACAAATCATAATTTATGAAATAAGAAGGTCACCAATATTAAAAGGATTTTAATAATCTTATGAATAAACTTTTAGCCTTTTGTACCTAAAATAATTAATGAAAAATGAATTTAATTTACATAGCAAATCACCAGTCTATATTTCTTAATACTAACTAAAATTTCCAAGAAATGAAATTTGGAGTTATTAAAAATTTTATCACAACTTTCTTCAATTTAAAATAACCTTTATTATTATCAAAAGATCTTGACCATTATTTCATATACCCAAAAATCCCTCTCCTAAATTTTGCACACTGATTAAGGAAAATCTACTCAAATAAACATTCACGAGTCTCGCTTATATACGTCCCTCCCCGTAAGAACCTCCCTCCCTCCTAAGGGAATACACCATTTTGTAATATAATTTTGAATAAACATAACTTATATAAAAAAACATCGACATCGTTTGCTTTGGATGCGAATGTATAAACGACCTTCTATTATTATCTCCAAAAGATATTTCCCTTTGGAATATATATTCAAAGATACTATAAGACCCTCCCTTATATATAAAATATATGTCTGTATGTACGTGCAAAAATAATTTCTCCAAATATTTCGAAGAAGATTAGAAAATAAACATCCGACACATTCCCAAAAAAAAGAGAAGATCCTCCACTCTCATATGATAAGCTGAAAATACCTCACTTTGAAAACCCTTATTCCACCGCCTCACTAATACCCCATCCCTCCATAAACTCCATATATACCTTGTGAATTCTACAACTTTTGGTTTTTCAATTTTTCAACTTAAAAATGAACGCCTTCGCTTATAAGCTCGAAGGGGTTTAGTCCGTCGCATCGTATATATACAAAATGAAACCCCCTGTGCTAATATCTACTCCCAATCTTCATTTGAAATTAAATCCCCGGGATTTGTTAAAATCCCGATGAGTAAAAACAGTGTTATCCTCCATATATACCGCAGATATCTATGTATACACATATTTTGGTTTATATACATACCTTTTTATCTAATGGCAAAAAGGCTGGAAAAACAGTAAAAGGGACCAAAAATGGAATTTCATACAAATTTACGCCATAATTTACGAAAGATTATCAACGGCAAAATTTCAAAGAGCAGAATGTAGAGCATGATAAAACAACAGATTCCTCACACTCTCTTTCTATACTGGAGTATTGTATAGCACAAGCACACTCGATGTTCGGGGTTAATGTGAAAATCAAAAAAGAGCTAGGATATACCGCTCTATATAGAAAACCAACATTCATGCTCATCCTGATTCCTGGGAACCAACCAAACCTGAGAGTTTGATGTTGCGAATGCTAATTATGTATTTTTTCCGTGATGTTGCACTTCCGTTGAATGTCGTTGTCGTCCCAGTTTTTTGGAAAAAGTTTCAGCAAAAAAGACGCCAAAACGTGATCCGATTTTTAATTTGTCACTTGTTTTACCATGGAACTGCAGCGTCCCTAATGTGCACTTTATTTTCAGTATGGGGGCATCTTCTTCCACCGAGTGGTGCGGTGGTGGTGGCTACCGCGACGATGCTACAGCCATTGATTGGGGGTGATGAGCATGATGGACAAGACCACACTCGGTTATACAGAGGCCCTTTACGGAAAAACAATACAAAGGTTTTTCATTTATGTAAAAATATAATCATAATCTGGAAAAATATTGTAGGTCCACTCCATTCTTGTCGACTAAAACACGCACAAAGAAATGGTTGAGAGTTTTAAGTCACTATAGGACCTGGTTCTACACAAGCTGCCGCGGAATTAGATTTCTCAGAAAAGGGTCTATGAACTGCAGAAAATTTGAGTATAAGTCCAAAACTCAACTATGGGTTCACATAAGAAACCTCGTTTAAGATGTTTTTACAGGTAAATAAATATGGTTTGGTGGGATTTGACGGGACATTAAAATGTGGGATTAAAATACCTTGGGATTTTGAATAAGTGGGATTTTAGAAGACGGGATTTAAAAAAAAACAGGATTATTTTAGTAGATGGGATTTAAAAAGTTTTTTCGGGATTTTTGAAAAAACCGGATTTTAAAAACCAGGATTCTGATAGGCTCCCCTATTCCATTCCTGCCAACCAAAAAATACACAGACAAGTGGTGGAGAGTTCTAAGTCACTATACGCTCTGGTTCTCAACAAGCTGCTGCGGAACTAGATTTCTCGGAACAGGGTCAATGAAATTGACAGAATTGGGATATAAATCCAAAATTCAATTAAGGTGTCATGTCCCACCTCATCCGAACATAAATCCACATGGAAAATTATGGAATTTAAACCCAATCTAATATGTTTTCATAAGTGAATAAAACGGGTTTGTTGGATTTTGACGGGATTATTAACAACGGGATTTTATGATTTTGAATAAATGGGATTTTGAATTAGCGGTATTTAAGAAGATATCGTTTTAAATAACAGTATTTTGGTAGATGGGATTTTAAAACTTTTAATTTTGGGATTTTTGAAAAACGGGATTCCGATAGGCTCCCTTTGTGCTCAACCTCAGCGGGAGTAGAGTTCCAGAACAAAAGTTTTGCACCTTTAATCTCCATTCATAGGTGAATTTAACTGATTTTGCGGGATTTAACGAGATTTTCAAAAGCGGCATTATAATACTTGATTGATGAAAATTGAATAAGTGGGATTTTAGGTGAAAGGATTTAAAAAAGAAAACAATATCTAAGTAAATGCGATTTTAAAATTTTATTTTCATGATTTTTGAAAAAAGGGATTCCGATAGGCAGATTGTGGTCAACCCCAGCGGGACGCAAGTTCCAGACAAACTTTTTTTATAAAGAATTAAAGAAAAATTTTTAAATTTTAAAATTAAACTTTATTTTGAAATATACCGACTTTTTACAACAATAAATAAATAAAATTGAAGCTACGCGTTTCGGAAATTTATTCCATCATCGGGCTTTTAATGCTAATTTCAGCTGTTTCTGGTTGTTGTTGTTGCCACTGTTGTCGTGTCGTTTGTTATGATATTTGTCCTGTTCTATCTTGTGTGTTTGTCGACGAAATTGATGGCTGTGTCAAATAATGGTTAAAACCATTGCACTTCTGCAAGAAAAGCTCAACCCTAGATGCATTAGAAGAGTTCGAAATATATAAGGCATGCAAAAAAGAACAAGACAAAATAATGAATGACAAACTAACAATTAAAACCAACTCATTATTTGACACAGCCATCAATTTCGTCGACAAACACACAAGATAGAACAGGACAAATATCATAACAAACGACACGACAACAGTGGCAACAACAACAACCAGAAACAGCTTAAATTAGCATTAAAAGCCCGATGATGGAATAAATTTCCGAAACGCGTAGCTTCAATTTTATTTATTTATTGTTGTAAAAAGTCGGTATATTTCAAAATAAAGTTTAATTTTAAAATTTAAAAATTTTTCTTTAATTCTTTATAAATTACATATTACAACATGGAGACAAAAACAATAACATATTATAATCCAGACAAACGTCCCCATCCATAGGCCAATAAAACTGGTTTGGCGGGATTTGACGAGATTACAAAAAGCGGTATTACAATACTTAATGATATGATTTAAAAAGAAAAAAGTTTTAAAGTACATGAGATTTTAAAACTTTTTTGAACCTTAAGTCCCCATCCATAGGTGAATTTGATGGAATTTTATAAAGCGGGATTATAATACTTTGGGATTTTAATTAGTGGGATTTTATAATACAGGATTTTTAAAAAGCAGTATTTTAGTAGAAAAGATTTAAAAACTTTTTTTGGGATTTTCGAAAAACGGGATTATAATATTTGATTGATGGGATTTTAAATAAGCGGGATTTTAGTAGAAAGTATTTAAAAAGAAAAGTATTTTTTTGGATGGGATTTTAAAGGGAGTGTATCGTTGTGCCATAAAAAATTCCATAAAAAAGGTTAAAATGCCTTCTACTAAAATACTTTTGTTTTTAAATCCAGTTCAAAAAATTCCGATTCCGGATAATAAGAAATGGGATTTTAAAAAACGTGATTATAAAAGCGGGATTTTAAAAAAAAGACACTACAAAAAGCGGGATATCGAACCCAACCCCTTGGAACTTATAACCTAATATAACTGTACTTGATGTATTCCAATGGTTTGATGGAAACTACTTCTAAAATTCTATTTAGGATTAATGTGTCCTTGGGCCTTTCAAATAAACCATTTTGCCTCTTAGATAATCCAACCCTGGCTTATCAGAACAATGGTTCAGAGTGAAAACCAACACCTGAACATACATTGTCGCTGAGCTTCGTTTACCGTATATATGAAGAAAGTTTTCGATTACTTACAGAAAAACGTATCGTATTTTATGTTATACAACCACCTACAGCCATATTATCCTATCTGCTTCGTTCTCTTTGCAGCATCATTAAATTCGATCGAATTTCCTAAGACCCTTTTACCTATCTACCTATGTATATGTCTGTATGTATCTATGTTCTTTGTGAAAAAGTGTAGAAAATATTATTGATTGTAAATTGTAAAATGCAAGTGGCAGTGGTCTTTTGCAAGTCTTCTTAGTGTCGACGACGCACGACCAACAATCAACGACGACGGAGGTAAGAGTTCTTAATAGAAATAGTCGCCAGCATGATTCTCGGTTCGTGGTTAGGTTAGCTGGAAATGTCCTTTGTATCGTTGTCGTTCAATAGCTATATTGCTGTTGGATGTTGAATAGAAGTAGGTGATGGGATAGAAAAAAAAAAAAACAACATCCTGTTCTGCCACACAAAATAGTATTATACGTATACACGCAAAGTTTACAAAGTCCAGAGTTTTAGAGTTTTGAGTCCTCGTGACACGAAAAAGAAGAGCACTGGTTTTGTGTTGTGTTATTCAATCATGGGTCACGCAATACGCTTTTAAGTGGTGTGTCCTTGCGTCTCGTGTCATAGTCGTCGTCGTCGTCGTTGCGGTATATATACACAGTACAAGGTACACATGTATTTACTGTTTCTTTATTCTTTACCTTTTAACTGTTAATGGAACAGGATTTCCGGTTACCTATCTTAGTGCATACAAAGTGAAATGCACTTAAGTTAGTTTACTTGGTTTTCATTCGCGTTCTACTATAGATAGGTTGTTCGTCGTTGTTTGTTTTTTTTTTTTTTTCTTTTCTCTTTTTTTTTTGAAAAGTATCCGTCTTTCGAGTCATGAGCTTTTTGTGTTTAAGTTTTCGTGACAAATTGCATTTGAAAACGTAAACTGAACTGTCATGGGTTGAATTTTCTAATTTTTTTTTTTTTTTTCAATTTCTATTTATTTTTTTTATTTTTTTGCTGCAGGATATCATTCATTTCTGCCACAGTTTGAAAGTGAAATGTGGTTATTTAGGATGAAAGAAGGAAATGAGATTTCATAACTAAAATGCATTTTGTAAGAGTTATTTTCTTTTGTAAGAGTGTTAGCAAAGAGGAAGTACTTTTGCTTGTGATGCATGCAATAATTTGAGTTAAAAAAAACAATTTAACAAAAAAAAAATTAACTGTGGTTTGATGGGTTTGTGAGGTTTTGTTATATAGCTTGAGGTCATTTAATAAAAGATTTTATATAGAAGATAGTATAACAATGTTGTAAAATGATGGAAGTTGATAAAAATCTGACCAGTAGCAGTATTTTTCTTTAATAATTATAAAGCTTTGTGGAAATTCTAACAAATCTTAATCGTGTATGGTTGAATTGATACAAGAAATTGTTACTCCCCAGAGGCCCAGAGGGACAATTTTCTAAAAAAAATGACAAACAGAAAAAAATATTAGCAAATAACGATAACATTTACGATGGTATATAGTATCTTTTTTGAAAAGCCAGCAATATTTTCTTTTATTTTTAAAAGTTTTTGAAAAATTTATCTTAAAACTCAAAATTTTGAAAAAAAAAAGAAAAAAAGAAAATTTCAAACAATTTTTTTTTCTTCAAAATTTTACGTGAACAATTACTATTTTTGTTTTTAAAATTCAGTGCTCTTATTAGTTTTTAATAAAACACTTAAAACCAAGTGCTAGAATGTCTTCTCGTTTTTGAGAAAATTTAAATAACAAAAATAAGTTTTCCCTTATTTTACTTCAATCCGTTGTGTTGCTTTAAAGACCTACATTTCACTAAGAATATATAAAAGTAGTTAAGAAAATTAAGTTTTTTTTAGTAAAATTGATAAGAGCATTGATTCTAAAAAAAAAAAAAAAAAAAACAAAAATTCTACTTTTAAATTTTGGAAAAAAAGTTAACTTTAAATTTTTTTCTCAAAATTTTGAGTTTGAAAATTAATTTTTCAAAAACTGTACCTACACTAAAACAACTTTATTTAAAAAAAAAAATAAATACAAAAAAAATAAAAAAAAAAAATAAAATACAATAAAATAAAAAAAAAAGATTTATGGCTTTCAAAAGCAGCATGGCATTGTAAGTGTTACCGATGTTTTTCAATACATATAATTTTTACTTGCGATATGTAGGTTATGGCAAGTTATGGATTCGTAAAAAAAATCGAACTCGAGATTTTGATCAAAGTTGACATAACGATGACAGCGAAGTCGAAAAAAGTGGGTCTCGAAATTCTGTACGTCTGTCTGTCTGTTTGTAGCTAGCTGTCTGTCTGTTTGTAGCTAGCTGTCTGTCTGTCCTTCGGCTGCAGCCTAAACGGGTCGGTCGATTTTCTTCAAAGTTGGTACCTAGCGTTTTTTGGGCATTCCCCCCACCGGTTTTTTCATTTTTTTTAAGACCAAAAATAAGAGTACCTGCCGTAAAAACTTTTTTTTAGCAAAAAATTGAAAATCTTATTTTTCTCAAAAACGTGCCCACAAATTCAAAAAAAAATTCAGTAATTATTTTTACAAAATTTTATAAAAAATGTTTTTTTTTCGAAAAATGGTAGGTACCTCACATAGAACCATTTTTTTGATTTTCGATTATTGATATTGATCAAATTTTTAAGGAGAATTTTTAAAAAAAGTTTTAAAAGTTTTGTAGGCCAAAATTTTCCAAAAAAATTTTTGGATTTTTATAAAAAGTTTTAAAACTTTTGTTTGAGAACTTAATAATTCGAAAACGACTTGGTTAATTTTTATTAAACTTAAACTAAAACTTTAATGAAAATTATTCTTATAACCAAAAATATATATTTATATGGTACCTACCATACAAATGTTTAAAAACAGGTATTGAAAAAGTTTGAACTAATTTCGATACGATCTACCATATTATTGAAAAAAAAAAAAAATGTTCTTCTAAAATGTCATCTCTCATAAAAGCATTTTTTTGATTTTCGATTATCTCATTATCAGTTGAACTGATTTTAATGAATTTTTTTTGCACACAAGCTTCAAATAAGTTTTAATAATATTGCATACCAAAATGTTCACAAAAATAAATTATTGATTTTAAAAAAAATTTCAAAATTATTTTTTGAAAATTCCATATTTCGAAAATGGGGAAACGATATTTTTTTTAATTAATTTTTTAACTCCGCATTAATTCAGGCTAAAAAAATTGCGTAGCATTTTTTTTTTTCGTTTTTTAAAATTTTATAAATAAAAAATTATTTAAAAAAAAAAACAGCTCCAACGATTTTCAATTCTTTTTCTCATAAATTGAGATTTCCTTAAGAAATCATAAATCATAAATTGAGATTTCCTTAAGAAATCGGATGATGATGTACGTCGCATTGGTGTTAAAACAATTTCAGAGGTTCAAAATAGCTTTTAACGGCCTTTAAGTCCTACAAAAATTGGCGTTTCGTCCCGGCGATCTCACTTGGACTCATCAGTTGACTATAGTGAGGGCCTTTGTCAATACGCAATTTTTGTTAAGTTCAGTTCATCTTACATAGATTTCGTGACGAATACCTAGTGTGAACTGCTAAGTCTTCTACTTGGCTGATGTATTTCAGTAGTATAGTATATAGAATTTTTAAAAAAAACCTTCTTAATTTCAGTGGTTGTTTAATCAATTTATGTTTAATTACATATTTTTTTAACAATTTTTCAGTCTAAACTGTAAGTTCCAAGCATATTTGCAACACGGTACTATATTGTTCATAAATAAATGAACCTACTCGCATAATACAACCTTAAACTTAACTACGTTTTAAGCACGTGGTATACAATATAGGCTCCCATAACTAATTTCTTTGTTTTATAAGAGTAATATAGTTTTTGATATATTAAAACTTAAAAAGCAGTGTGATCGCATATAAGAGCAAGCTCGTGCGACCCAGTCGTGCATATATTTTTGCACGCTTCCATACATATACATATGTGTACCTACAATGAAATATTATAAATTTGTTATAGTTCAAAAAATTTCTAAATTACAATCATTTCAATGTCTTAAGATTTTTAACTTTGTTATGAAAACATCTAAATTATGATAAATACCAAAATAAATCATACACCAAAATTAAATATACCTGATGAAATGAATTTTTAACTCCAGCTTAACAGTGTCTAATGCCCCAACCTCTGATAAAAAATTTAAATACACTCTAAAAATAAAGATTAAAATTCGTATTCTCACTTCACTTTTCATCTTCTTATATGCTTTTCCACCTTTCAATTCATTCTCTCATTTCTTTCTTAAACTTAAAAAAAATGCTTCAAATATAGCACCTTCCTATAGCTTCTTTCTTTTTAAATAAATTTATAATCCACGATGATTTCTTAAAGACCTTACACTTCAAAGTTTATACTTTACAGATTTACACTCTTTCAAAAAAAAAAAAATCAAACAAAAACTGAGGAAAAAAATTTCAGTCAATTCATCAACATAACAACCTCTCAGATCGCTAAGTCAGCCATTATTTTCAGGATGAATTCAGCTCCTTTACACTTGGGATTTTATATCTACATATACATAGATATGTATGTTTGTACATATATGGACTTATAGGTAGGTATATCCGTTAACATTCTTCTTTCCGACACACTTAACTGCACTTTATAAATTGTAAGGTGTAAGATATAAGGTCTATAAGGTGTATATGATGCTATTCTCAAAGACTTACTGATACATATTTCTATTTCAAATAAAAGCTAACACAATACACACTCTGCAGTACATACATATATATATATATATATATATATATATATATATATATATATATATATGAATAAATATCTGAAGGTTGCTACATCATCAAACTCTGGTTTTAGAATGTAGCACCTGAAAATTTACAAAAGATATTTATTGTCGGCAAAGAAAATCTTAAATTTCCATCACTTTATTCCTCCTGCGAGCCCCTGCCTCACCTGTCCATACGTCCATCCATCTATACGAATGGATCTGAGAAAAACGAACGATAAAACGAATGAAGCAGAACGAACAGGTTGAGAATTAGGATATCTTAGTATAATATATTAGATATCTAACCATCCGATTCATCAGGAAATAGTACTTCGACTCTGCTGCTTTATTCTCATTGAATCGACATTAATCTCAGAAAGATATAGGAAGGAACCTACGACTAGGTTAGGTACACGAGAGTTACACGAGAGTTAGAAAAATAAAATTAAAACAGATAAAAAACCAACACCATATTTAAATTGTTTTTGTATCTTAGAGAAAAAGAATCCTTCAAATGCAGTGAATCAACCATCAGGATTATACCGATTTAGTTGATAACTGTACCGATTTATTTCAGCTTTGGTTATCTTCATCGCTCTATATACCCACACTTTGTCGGGCCGAACTCAATTGGATTTGCTTGGGAAATGGATAAAGTGCTTGTGTGTTTCTTTTGTGGTTTCCACGACATTGCCAATGAAAACAGCCGAGTTGAGCTACCTTCTATGTATATGCAACCATCTGATACAATGGTCCTTCTGCCATATGATGCGATGACAAGGCAGAAGCGTGTGCAAGAAGCTTGCTTTGCTTGCTTTCTTCACACCAAAGAAAACATTTAAACAAAGATACAAGAATATGTATATTCTTTGGTCCTTTTTATTCATTATTCCGCATTATATCTACATAGGTGCTATAATACTCTTGAATCGCACATATATCCTTAGAATCTAGGATTTTGTTGCATTGCATAATATTGAAGCCATCACTTTATAATCGAGGAATATAACTGGAACTCAAACAGATGCGGTAGATTTCAATTTCGAGCTTTCTCGTTTGGTGAGTCCCTATTGGCATTGTCGACAACTGACGACCAAAGACGACGCACGCACGCTGACGCCCCCACCAATGCCTCTCTTCTTTGTCATTTCGTTCGTTATATTTTGCAGTGTGTTATTCTGTCTTTGTTGGCATCAAAGTGTGCAATTTATTTTCAGCTATTTTAACAACAAGAACGAACCGATATCACAGTCGTGCATTTTGTATGAAAAAATCAAAGAAATTCCATTTAAATTGAAATGTGAAATTGCAAACGAATGAAATTTGTTCAAATGTGTTTGGATTAAATTATTGATGGGGTTTTCTAATACCAAGATTGTTGTCGTTATTTCGATTTTCAAATTTAAATTTTTTTACTAAGAGAGTTTTTAACTAAAATGCTGCTGCCGATATGGTAACAAATCTTATTCTTCTTGGTATGAAGTCTTTTATCCCCAATAGAAAGAGAATGGCACAATTGGAGCTGTAAAAGGGCTTTCAGGGTGAGAGAGTTAATTTTTAGGCGTCTTAAAGCTGATCGATCTGAGGCTAACCACCTTTTCTACCGAAAACCCAGAAATTCTTGTAATGTTGTGATTAGGCGATCCAAATTTCTATACGACAAAAAAGTAAGGCAAAAAATAAAAATGTCCGAAAGGTATAGCAAGAATTTTTGGTCTCTTCTTAAAAACATCAAGAACTCCTCAACATCTTCAATTTAAACGCGAATTTCATAACGAAATTCCAATAGTAAGCTCATTAGCAACTTTCTTGAAGCAGTACTTGCGGCAAACTCCATGCTACCTAACTATTATATGGTATACCTGTGTTTGATAGCGTATTCAAAACAGTTAAAGAATCGAAATTTTTTTCCTCGCGCCAGTTAAAGCCTAGTACTCAGTTCGAGTGGAAATGAAATTTTCATACAAAAGTGACACCTAGTTCATTGATATGAAATACACAACACGAAGTGAGTACCAAAATATGTTTATGTATCAGTTTCACGCAAAATTTTCATTTCCCAACGTATGACCACTAAGGAAAAAACTGAGGTACTGTGGAAAATTGTGACATTTGTCAATCAATTTGTCTCTTAAGAGGCCTTTCCTTATATTTTAAGAAAAAATGTTGATTCGCTTTACAATTTCGCGAAGTCATTTGTGTGCGTATGGCAATAATTTAAAAAGCATGTAGAAGAATTGATTATTGTCTTTCAATTGGTGGACCTGGTTTTTAGATAGCTGGCACACATAGCTAAACATATATGAAAATGTACCTTTGTATTGTCAGATTTTTGCTAAAATTACTTATTTGTTAATAATTTCATAGCTAAACTAGTAATTTGATTGAAACAAATTTGGCCTTATTTTAAAGGTATTAAAAGTATCTTCTAATTGTTAGCAGCTAATGCCCAATAATCATAATAGTAAGATTCCGAAAACATATAGCTTTAAAAAACAGTAAAAATACAGTTTTTCCAACTCGTTTTTTCTTATATTTGGGTATTTAAATCAATAGAGTTTACGTAGCAAAAGGTCCATCGGCGCGGGGATGTAATTACAATTATCTCACCGAAAGGTGAAACCAATTGATGAAAATAAAATTATTGCGCTTGGTATTTCCAAAGCATTTGATGAGTTAGACATCAAGCTCTTCTATCGAAAACGAGTGCTTTTGGTTTCAATAGAACTTTCGAACTGTGTAAACACAAGTTGTACTTTATTTTATTTTAATTTTTAATTTTATAACTTTCCAAGCTTATACAGATAATAAAAAAGTATATTATTAAATTCTTTATTGGATTGGTTGAAGTCCGAAATTCACAAAATAAATGTGGTGTGCCACAGGGCTCTGTTTTATCTCCTACTCTTTTTCTTATTTTTCAATCCAATTCATTGTTTTCCAGAATACCGCACCCTTAATTTCACTTATTCGTTTTCTGTTTCATCTACCCTTTCTTCAGATAAGGACCAACGTCGTCAAATGATAAGTTCATTAAAATCTGATCTTAACAGCAATGTTTAATGTAGAACCATTAACCACTAACCATGTAGAATTTAATGCTTCCAAATCCCAATTCTGCTTTCTTTTAGTAGAAAGCGAAACCTACCTCTGCTGCCTCTTTCTGTGAGTGGCATTTGCATGGAGGAAATCGAAAAACTTTCAGTTCTCGGTATCTGTATTACAAACCACGTTTTGTGGAATGACCAAATACCTGAAATTTCCAAAAATGCTGCAAAATATGTAGGTTTTCTTGAACGTTGCAAGAAATTTTCAATATACTGTCAACGTAGATGATTGAACGCATAAAACTGACAATAACACGAACGAAGCATGTTAATTACGTCCCAAAATGCGTTGACCTGTTATCTTTATCAAAGCGTTTTTACTCTTTGATGTCAATATCTTGACAAGTATAATTTAACGTATCAACGCAGAATTTGTCAACGCAAAGGGTAAACAAATACACGACTTGACCACATCCAAACACTTTGAGCATTGACTTGCTAGATATTGATGGTTAAAAAAACCTCTAAGAAATATAAATTTATCTACGTCAAAATAAAGATTGTTCCCTATCTGTCAAATTTCATTGAAGGATGGCTACGATTTCAAAGAATTAAAAAAAAATACATCGAAAAACCAGAAATGTTTGATATTGAGATGAAAATTATCGGAAAGCTACGTCGACGCGGTAGAGAATTTTGATAATTCAACGTTGAGATGTCAACGGGCTGCCGAGCAAACTTTCATTCAATACTAGCTGCGTTGACAGGGTGATTACACAGTCATATAAAATATATAATCAACGCCTTAAGACTCCCTTAAACCAACGCGAAACTTTCAGCTATCAATATATTTTATATGAGATTCGCTTGATTGGAAAGTTGCGTTGGTGTGGGTACTCTCATATATCCCCCTGGAAATAAATTTTAACAGTCGAAAGTTTCGTCGTGCGTCGTTCCGAATGTTTTGCGTTGGTATATGGGGGATCCTACTGCACACAGATCGTCGAGTCATAGACGTGTAAAAGGTTTGTTATGCAGTATATAAATTTCACTACGACTAATCTTTTGCACAAAATTCGTCACGTCATAGATAAGACAATGACCTTTGTCAATCAATTTAACAAAAATTTAGCATATATTGTCATTGACGTTTCACCAAAATATTAAGTAAATACTTGACACCAGCCTGGCAATTTTAAGCTTGTGTACTATTACAAATAAGTACGGTTACTTATTGAAACACAAGTGAGTTACAGATAAGCTACACACATTACGCATTCAATTGAAGCACACGTCTCTGACGAGACGCTGCGTGTACAGAACGCAGTTGTTAGTGCAGTCGTCAGCACAGTCATAAACGCAGTCGCATCAATACAGTCGTCAACGCAGCCACCAACGTAGTCGTCAAAGTAGTAATAAACGCAGTCGTCAGCAAAGTTGTCAACGCAGTCGTCAACGCAGTCATCAACACAGTCGTCAACGCAGTCGCCAACGCAGTCACCAACGCAGTCATCAACGCAGTCGTCAACACAGTTGTCAACGCAGTCATCAACGCAGTTGTCAATGTAGTTGTCAACACAATTGCCAACTCAGTCGCCAACGCAGTTGTGTCAACGCACTCATTAACGCTGTTGTCAATGCATTGACAGTACAGCTACACAATTTCGTGACAGAATTTGATGTTATTTTGACGTCATAGAGTCAATGCGTCAAAATTTGCGTTGACCGTCTAAGCGTATCCCAAGGCATCAACAATTTTTTTTTTCAAAAAAAAAACAATATTGATAGCAAAATTTTGAACTTTTAAAAATGGTATGACACTTTCGGTATAAAATTTCAGTAAAAAACGTAGCAGCTTTTCAAAAATATCAATATCATCACAATTGGACATAGCAGCGGTTTTAACCTATTTACGCCGCCGAATTTTAAGAACTCATATTTTGAATAACGATATCGCAATATCTTCAGAAATAAAGGCACCAACATTTTTGAATTTTATGTTCTACAATTTTCATAAAAAGCCAATTATACTTAAATAAAAAAAAAAAAAAAAAACAAGAAAAATGCAAAAAATTACAAAAATTAAAATTAAAACGACATAACCTCGAAAAATACAAAGTAAAAATTTGAAAAATTAATAAAATGCAGTTAACAGTTAATAATTTTTGGAAAATAATAATATTTTCTGCCCTTGCTCCACTGTGCATTATCTACTCTGACGCACATAATGTTTATAAAATTCAATTCCTTTTTGGGGTGGCAATAATATATATAAACTTGCACACACTAATAACATTCACCAGGATCAAAAAGGGTTTGCGCTCGGTATTTAATTTCCATAAAATGCATGCAATGCTCTATACTCACTATACTTGCCATTAGAGAGGACACATAACGGTAAAGACGAACAGAATTCACATATATGTACACAAGTTCCTATTTCGAGACCAAGAAAATAAGAATACATGTCGAAATACATCAGAAATAATAATACGAATAATAATCTGCTGCAGTTTTCTGCATCGTTTAGTCCTGCTGGTATAACCTATACTATATACAACTCCTCCCACACAGTTCACTTTTAAAGGATCTTTTTAAATTTGAGGTATTAAATGGGAATGTGTGTATAGGTACTATAGGAAAAAAGGAGGAATTGTGACATTCCATTTGGGATGAAGAAACCAATCGCAGAAATGTATTTTCTGGGTATATTTCTTAAGTAATTGGGATGTATTGAAATAAAAGGACTCTATAGGTTTTAGCTATATAGCAAGAAGCAATAAATTTGCAGAGCCTTCTGCAAAAGTGTATATTCCTTAGTTCTCTTTGTGAATATACATCGTATCTCTGATGACCAAAAGGTTGTTTGCAAACGGCTTCATTGAGCCTGTTCAATATTTTCTTATTCCTCTTGACCGCATATAAGAATTTAACCATAAGGGACTACAATCTGTTTTGTTTGAGTTGTTCTCGGTACTTTATCGAATTGAGTAGATATAGTGTTGTTCCTGCAGGACTATAGCAATGTATCGGAAATTTATTTCGCTTCAGATATTATTATATGTAAACTTTAAGTGCCAATTTATTTACGACAAAATTTTACATATTCCTTTGAAAATGTTGCCTTAAAGAAGGGAACATACATATTTCTACCTAACTATAGAAATATTTCAAAACAACATAAAAAGTTTATTCGTATAGACTATAGACTTAGAATGGTCGAATACTTTGAGGTTTTTTAAATTTGTTGACCAAGTATTGAGTTTTTGATTTTATTTTTAGGAAATGGAAAATGAAATTTGATTCGAGTTTTTGGTTTTTTGGGAATTTGTATCTTTTCCTTTTTAAATTCAAAGAAACACAAATGGTCAGAAGGGGTAACAATAAATTGGTACAAGTATAGGGAAATTTCGTGTTACTCTTTTTATTTATTTATTTCATCTACAAGCTTAGCTTAGCAGATTACAATAGGTGTGTTCTTTTACTTTAAAATTCTTTGCATTTGTGTGAATTTCTACGTAATTTTATTTTTTTTATATGAACTTTGACAGACTTTGGTGTAGAAATTCACAGAAATGCACAGAGTTTCAAAGTAAATGAACTAGGGTAATATGAATTAATTAAGAGAAATTTACATAAAAACAATTTTTTGATACAGTAGTTTTATAATTTTAAGATTTCGTTCAATAAATTAATGTACATACATAATTAATTAATTAAATAATTAATCCCGTGAAATGTTTAGGTCAAAATTTGGACTTACTTCATTGAAAGATTTTATGGATCTTGAAATTGTTTCGTTTAGACCGTAATTAGATCTGTGCAAGGGTTGAAAAAGAAATTGATGTTCCCTGAGTGATCTAAGAGATAGGGACTCTTAATCTGATTACAAAGCAGATCTCTCAAATGAACTTAAATTCATGTACGTATCTTCCAGATTTTCTTGATTTTAGTGAATGTATCCCAAGAAGTTGGCATCTTTCTTCATATGATGATGAAAAATTCCAGTTCATTTTTCTAAAAACGTATTTTGTAAAACTCCTTTGAACTTTTTCAGTTCGATTGGAGTGAACTTTATAATATGGACTCCAAATAATATCAGAAAAATCTAGAATGGACCTTACTAAAGAAGTGTATAACATTAAAAGCATATGGGGATCAGTAAAATCTTTCGAATTGCGTTTAATAAAATCAACAATTTGGTTAGCTTTAGCCACAATATAGTCAATGTGATAAAAGTTAATTTTGTATCAATAATTACACCGAGGTCTTTTATTTTCTCAACTCTTTCTAATAAATTATGCCCAAGGCAATAATCATACGGAATTATTGACGAAATTCTATAAAACGATATTGCCCCGCAAGGACATTTTGACTACACCATCTGGATAGTTGATTTATGTCTAACTGTACTTTTGCACAGTCATGGATGTTTTGTATTTTTAAAAATATTTTTAAATCGTCTGCAAAAATTAAATAATCACAAAATTTCAAAACAGAAACAAAATCATCTATAAATAGAATGAAGAGCAGAAGTCCAAGATGGCTACCTTGTGGGACACCAGATCGAAAATTGATAGGCCTTAAAAATTTATTGGCACCCCTTGAAATAGCTATATCTCCAGCCAAAATAAAAAAAAAAAGTTATAAATTCATTCGTAAGCAACATTAAGTTGTTGTTCTTGACGGAATAAGGAATGGTCAAAGTCTAATAAACTGACATTCTAGTATGAATAATACAATAAATAATAATAATGACTTGAAAAATTATTATAGATCAAAACTCTTTGGGTTCTTCCAACCAAAAATTAAGAGATCCAATTTAGGATTGAAGAATGAAATCCGAAGATTTCTAATTTTTTAATGAAAACACTATGGCTGACTGAGGTTAAGGCCTTGCTAAAATCAGTTTAAATTGCATCCACCTGAAACCCTTTCTCAATTGCGTTAATAACATTTGATGTACATATAATGTGCAAGGTTTAATGTAGTTGATCGTCCAGCCACAAAATATCCTGAAATTCAGATATATGTTCTTTTATATGAAATTATAAGTTTGGATTTAACAATGCTTTCGAAGACTTAAAGGTATTGAAGAGTGCTTGAAAATTTCTCTGTAATTTTTAACACAATTTTTGAAACCCGATTTTAAGATAGGAATAAGAGAAGATGATTTGCAATAATCCAAAAAATTTCAGATGCCAGGGATTCATTTTTATCAATGCTTGATGTTTTGATAATGATTTTGTATTATAAATTTTTGTTTTAAATTTCTTTATTAGAGGACTGCTTTTCTGAATTCTATTTTCTATAAAATTGATAAAAGTGGGTGAAGTTTTTTGTATGGGAAGTAACAAACAACTCGCCGTTAGAAGTTTTCTCTTTTCTAAAGAATTCCTTTATCTTCATTTTAAAAATAAAGAAGGTTTTTAATATTTGCTTAAGAATTAATAGAACTATACTTTTTTGTAACTGATAGAATTCGTAAATATTTACAAAAGTCATATTCAAGTCAAAATTCGGAAAAATTTAGGAAGAATTGATGTTTAAGGAATAGTTTCCAATGAATCAGGATGACTTTTGATGTTGTTAAATTTTATAATTTGGAAAGGTAGTACAAACAAATTTAGTCATGTTTTAGAAATTTTCAATTTATGTATTTAAAAAAAAACCCTAATTTTTATAGATACAAAATTTTGATGCGATTTTCTATTTTTAAAAGATGGGTTTCTATCTTAAATTCTGAGGGATGTATAAAATAATTTATTCGGATTCTATGTTTAAAACTTTGATTCACCAAGTACCACTGACCTCAGAAAATTCATAAAGAAGTGTTTACAGATTTTAGCTTCCCAAGTAACATTTTTCCTCTCATAAGATGCTCCAAGAGCTTAACTAGACTATAGATCTCATAAGCCTCCTATTGCAATACTTTTGGTATTTAAACTCCAGATTCTCTTGATATAGGAGGTATTAAACTCAGATCCTGCAAAGGTTATCATAGACTTACAAAAAGACTTAAACTCTTATAAATATGTTGTTGTGGGATTGTAAAGACTACGAACATATATATTTAGAGCTGAATTTTCACAAAAGGATTCTTATTATATTGTTTATATAATCCTGATGAAATTGATTTTGCTATAGGATTAAATTACTTTGAAGAGAGAAAAGTGTTGTTATGAGATAGCACTTCAATTCTATCTAGAGAATTCCGTTACCGTCTTTCCAGTACCGGAAAGATTTTTCGAACAAAATAATTTTTATTGATGAGGATCATTTTTGGGTTAGTTAGGTATGACAAAAAGCCATAATCCCCAAAACAAAAATCCCCAAACTAAAACCAGGTAAAGATAAAAACCCCAAGATAAAATCTCTAAAAGATAAAATTACCAATATATAAAATCCGAAAAACAAGATGTGCAAGTAATGAATCAAGAAATAAAATCGCGTGTTGTTATTGCTTGATTCACTACTTGGACATGTTCTTTTTGGTCAAATATAGGTATAGCTTTATTCTTTATACATATACATTGTTGATGTTTGCCAAAAAACCCATAATCCCAAAAAGAAAATTCCAAATTCAAAATCCCCAAACCTTAACCTAGTAAAGACTAAATCCCTAAGAGAAAATCTCTTGAAGTCCCAAAATCCCAACGAAAAATTGTATTTTTGCTGGGATTCCATCCGCTTGAGATTTTTAAAAATTTCTTTTGTTTCTTGTTTGATTTCATAATATTTAATTTCTGCTGTCTTCAAATTTATCACTTTTTTCTTTTGACGCATTTCGAATATCCTTACGAGTAATGACTTTCTCTAATGAATATATTAATTGAGGATATAAAGAAAATCATCAACATATCGTTTCACAATTTTAAAAATTTTCATTATGAAAGTATGTTATAGCTGCTGATTCACATAGGTATAACACCGGATCTGATGATAATTAAAAATAAATAATAAATAGTCAGCGAATTCATTTGCAATTATAAAAACGAAAATTGTTAATTACAGTAAATCATTGTTAATTCATACAAAAAAAAAAAAAAAAAACCAATAATATTGACAGAACCTTCGCGAAGGAACAAATAATTATTATTAATCTGTCAGACCTGAAAAATTACGTCTTTGATTAAAAATAAATATAAATGTATGCAGAGCAAAAAAAAAAAATTGACCTTTCGATCTGAAAAATGTGTGTAAGTCCAGCTGATTGTGATTAATTAATTTCTTTATTATAACCATGAACGGCCTTCAACTTCACGCTTAAGTTATCATATAATCCACATTTCCATTCAAACGACACAGTATTTTCATTCTCATCGTCCCCTTACACACACATTTATATATACACAATATTTTGATGATATCCTTGTGCTTCATTAAAAATTGATATTGTTGCTGTGCTCGAATGTGTATAATGGTATACATATATGAGAAGAAAAGGAGAAAAGTAGATGGGTTATGTGATGATTGCGATCGGCATTATTTCTCATCATCGTATACGCCAATATAAATTGATTCAGTTGCCTGGGCGTTCGATTGTTACGCTTCGTAGAAATTCAATACAAGAAAATGGTGTAATCAACAACAACAATAAAGATGAGAAAATCAACCCCCTCTGTCTCCTCTATGTTCCATTCTACCCAAGCCATCCCTTGGAGCATATTATGTGTGTAATGGGTATTATGCTCCACGCATACGCAGAGATTCATTAAAACATTAATTTAGGACACATCATGCATGATGATGAAGAGGCTCTCTACTGGATGAGAAGCACAATATACATAATATAACCCTCTTAGACATGAAGCTTTAAACCTTATACCCCAACGTTCCCATTCCTATTTTTGCCAATGGACCATGTATAGGTTGCAATGAACGGGGGGGGGGGGGGGGGGGGGGCGTGCAGTGCATTTCAAATTTGAGACAGTCATTTCATTGCAGCAATAACATTGACATGGGTGTTCGTTCAGTGTGCAGGACTTCAAAGTCCATTTCTACCTTCTATTGAGACAACTCTTGCCTATATGATTGGTTCTGTGACTTGACAGGATCTGGGTCATAGATTTCTTTGGGCTAATGTGTTATACAAGTATTCCTCTATACTACAGCAATTATGAGGAAATTTCAAATTAAATTTTTAAACGCTCCACTGAATCGGTCATGGAATTCAATCCAACTGAATTTATTTCTTCCCTTCATTCGTCGTTGTTAGCCCCCCTCCTTCGCGTATGTCCTGGTGCTGGCCAGATGTAAACTGAAAACTGCAATCTCTTCTGTCGACTGTCGTGTAACTCACAATTAAGGGATTTTGTCGATTAGTACTGTTTTGCTGACCATAATGTGACACAGAGTGAGAGAGTCGTACAAACATTACATACATACACAAACATAACGCACATGCGAACATTAATTACTACAAATTAGCCTTGTAACTAAGCACTGTGTATTAGTTAACGTCACTGCACACATATATTCATCAAGGACTTTTTAGTGCTTGGTTTCGGTGAGCCTTTGGCAGCATCATGCGGATGAAGCCATTTATAGTTCTATTTTTTTTTTTTTTTTTTAATGTTTTAACATTTCCAATGCGGACATGTTCAGCGGACCAAATGCATGTTTATTTGCACTCTGTCTCTCTGGGAGTGCAGCACACTCACTATACACAGACTAATCAGAGGATGTGTTTTTTTTGTTGTTTTTTCAAAAGGACTCTTTTGCCCAGTTCGTAATGTTAAATTAAATTGTTTAACAAAAGGATGTCATTAAAATTGTTATATGGATTTCATAATGGAACCAGGAGTTGAATTAGGTCCACAAATTAGAATTTGAGTTGGATATATGTATAGATAGATAGAGACGGAGAGATAGTTATGCGTAAGGTTTAAGTGGAATTTCATTTTATAATTTGAAACATATGTAGCAACAATTTATGATGAAATTTTTAAACACTTAAAATATAACCATTTAGTAATTTCGTCGGATTTCGAGGCGGACAATTAATGACGGCACGTACTATCGGGCGTATGACCCCCCCAACAAAAATTTCCTGACATAATTCTTTCGGAGATCATGTAATTAATTTATAGTTGGTGAGAAAGTCAGATAAACTACGAAGGGCCAAGTGATCTCCACCTCCAATTTTATACGTACACAAAACAAACAAAAATATTCGTTATTCTTTGCGTGTACAAATTTTGCTGAATTGCTTTACAGTTTCACACCAAAACACGGCTTATAATTATTTCAATGATCAAACAAACAAAGGTTTCGTACATAAACGAAAATGAAGGAAAATTTTATAAAAATGAAAAAAAGTACGTATACGCCCGAGTGGACCACTGAACAATTTTTTGATTTAAAGAAAGCAAAATTACGCCTTATTTACGGCATATTTTGAGTATGGTCATAAATATGTAAATTAAATCTATTGAAATGTTGTTCGACTTTACATGAAGTTAGAATGACCCGCTCGTCTCTCCCTGGGGTTATATTCCTTTCATTGGTTTATTTTTTTTTTTTAACTATTAGTCATTTAAATCCATAATTAATATAGAATTTATTGATAACTATACAAGAACCCTTTTTTTAAATAAACATATTTTTGTATTAACTTTCATGGCGATATGTCAAATCGATATAACGGGTATATCAACAACTTTTTATACATATACAAGGTGGTACAAAAAATATCGCATCGGTAGGTGTGGTTCTGGCTTAACAATATAATAATTATTGCATCTTCTGATATCCGTGGTAAGTACGTAAACACTTACTTAGTTTTTAAAAGTACAAAAGTCACTCACCTGCAAAAAAAGAAAAAGGAAATTCATTAGTACATTTCAATTTTTTTAAAATAAAAATATGAATTGTTATTAATTTGGAAATATATGGTTGAGTTCATTTTAGATAAAGATTGGATTCACAATTTTCTGACTTAATTTTATTGCTTTCAATTGATTTTACTTTTTTACTACTCAGATTTATATTATTAA
Organism: Epistrophe grossulariae; assembly: GCA_929447395.1. Classification (NCBI taxonomy): domain Eukaryota; kingdom Metazoa; phylum Arthropoda; class Insecta; order Diptera; family Syrphidae; genus Epistrophe; species Epistrophe grossulariae. Next base: position 148,584,314 of record OV839567.1, on the reverse strand, counting down.
ACAAAATTAATATTTAATAGAATATACCTAAAGTAGTGTGTTTTAATTTAAATGAGTCTTCGATTTTTGGGCAAAAGTTTTAAATGCATTTTTTTTTTTTAAATTACTTGCGATGGAACTACAGTGAAACCTCCCTTGTGCGGACAGTGACGGTCGAAAACTTTTGGCCGTCTATGGGAGTTGTCCGTCCAAGGGAAAAAATAAAAAAAAAATAAAAAAATAGTTACATACAAGAAACAAGATACAAAAAAGTGTGCGTACTTATGTACACGCGCTAGAAGTAAAACTTCTTTCACGACAACAGGGCAAGTATTTTTCAAGTCCTACCACTCAGAGCACCCGACTTGAAACTCAGAACCGTTGCAAAATCGTGACGCTGAATTTTGTAATTCGTGACGGGAATTTGTATGTCGGTTTGACATGTCACTGACAGCTCCATAGAAAAATTTTTTACCCCCATGCCATGCAAAAGAGAACGCTCAAGAGAGTTTAAAATATTTCTCCTATCTGTGATTTTCTGTCCAAACAATTTCTTTGGATAGAATTTCACAGTTCAACAAAATGTAAGTTTGAGAGTAAATGAATTAACCATATTTACCATATTTACGGTTGTGAGTTTCTGTTCTTTATTATATTAAAACCTTGGAAATTTTGTATTTTATAATTTTATTAAAAACAAATAATTATATAATGTGACAAAAAAAATTAAAAATCCAAAATATTTCCTATACTTAAGTACTCACTTCCCGTGGAATGAAAAATAAAAATATTTCAAAATCCATGTGGAAATTCAATATGAACCCATAGTTATTTCTTCATGTGAATTTTTAAAACTCAGCTTGGAATTCTAGTACTCACTTTGAATGAAAAAAAATGTGCTGTGAGTGACTGTCATCGGTGTCTTGAAAAGATTCATAAAAAAGTGTTTAAGTTCCGTGTTTTGTTCTTTTTTCCTCTTCATATAATTCTAGAAAAGACAATCGTTTAAATAGGCATTTTTAAAAAAAATGAAATTTCGGAAATCTCAGCAATCTCAATTACTTGCACAGGATTCCTCAGCAAAATTTTTCAGCTTTGCTTTCAAAACTCTGAAGAAAAAAAATATTGGATTTGCTTGCTCACTTTTTGAGTGAGAAAAATCCCTGAGATTTCATTTTTCTGAACACGCCAAATTGCTTTAAAAAAATTCATGTTATACGTACAAATAAAAGATGATTTCCTTGCCTAAAGCTTTAGTTTTGTATGTTTTCTTTTACTTACATCAAAAAATGACAATAACAAAATGAAATTTCTCCCACCGACTCCCTTGGAAAAGTTATGAGTCTTACATCATGTAAGAGAGATGTAAAATTTCGAAATCTATAATTGTGTCTCTTCCAAGAGAACAAATATGATTATAATTTTGGTAAGCTGCCTTATTGAATGCTTGACCCCTTATAGGTTTACTGCTTCAATAGCTTCTTACAGACTGAAAGAAACAGTGCCTGACAAGAGTGATTCCTTATTTTTTTTTTACTGCAATAGTGTCATTTTGCCGAGTGATAGTGGAGCCTGTGTAGACTAGACATGTCTAGTTTTTGTCCACGTTGATGGCATATCGAATGTTAAAAAAGTAACGGGACGTCTTAAAATTTCGTACTTTATATATATTTTAAAGCTAATTTTTGAAGTCTTTCAAAGTCAACATTAAAATGCAATTAGTTAAAAATTTTAACTTTGGTCCTTCAAAAATTTCTAATGCCATTGGTATCTACCTACACCTTGTTTAAATTTATTCGACCATATAGAATGACTTCGCGTCGTAAGACTTTACTATACATATTTAAACGTTTAAGTTTCGTGCTGTAGATGTCAGTAAACTTAAAGGTCATCGCCATTGTCACAATTGAATAACTCGTTGAATAACCTGGACCTTTTTGAAAAATATCATTTCTGATGAAATATTAAACTGTCTCCTTACGTTTGTGACACCCTGTACCTATAATTCGCTTATGGTTCAATCTGCACCTTGAAGCTCATCTTTTAGAAACATATTTTAAAAATGTCAATTGTTAACTTTTAAACTTTTTTTTTAGAATAAACAAGTAGCTGAATAACTTTCTCAAAACTACTACCACAATATACATATGTAATGAGGCAATTGGAAAATAGTTCCAAATTAATTCAAGATTATACCACTGTTAAAAATAAAAATAACTGTAGCCATTTGTCCAACTATGAATTTAAAATATTTTCTTCATACATCAATTGGCTAGTGAAATTACACAACCACAATTATCGGACTCTTGGTCAATAAGGAAATTTTGATTTCAAATTGGGAAAGAAAAACTAACATTTCTCATTGTTACGTGTCAAAATGTTTTTTTCTTTGAATGTCTGATGTATTTTTAAACAAGAAACATGATGAGTGGGTGTGTAATAACTTCATGATTTTGTAATACCTACATGTGTACATATGTAAAAAAAAAAAGAAAACAATTTTCCAAAACACTCCATTTATTTATTTCACGTCATTAGGCTTTCGATGGAAAATTTCCATTTTCAAACTGGAAACTGAAGAGAAACTACTCACTTGGGTGCATTTTTCTTAGATCTGACGTAAATCCACCCGTGCCAATAAATAATGTAACAAACATACATCTTTCCACATATACGGTGTTGCTCGTTATACGTAACTTTGTATGTTTTCCTTCAAGATTCATATCCAGTGTAAGGATAGCTTCTATTTTTTTTGTTGTGTTTTTGATTTTTCATCCTTTGATAGGGCAGAAAAAACAAGCCGAAGAAGAAAAGAATCAAGATTCCCCAAGTGAGTACACTGAACATATGTTTGCTTTGCCCTGGATGGATTTTTTTTTTGTTCCTTCGTTGCTGCCACTTTATATACCCTCTGAGCCATCTTGATCTCATTCTTTATTCTACATTGATGTAGACTAGCCGCACTGTACGCCCGCCCATCCACATTCGTATATGTAGGTAGCTTAGGTACCTATAGTCAGGATTCAGTGTTCAGGAATCCTGGATTGGGAAACGAACAGAATTTGATTTTCCCACGTGCCTACCAAAGATTCAACATCATCGGTCGTGGTGTAGCAGTGGTAGTGGTATCTAAGTCCTGGCATGTAGATAAAAATCCATCCTCTGGTTTGAAAGGATCTGACAAAAGGAACTCTATAGGCAGGAGCAAATGGGAAAAGAAAAACGCAGAATAAATGGTTGCGAAAGGATAATAAATATTTGCGCGGAAGTCACTCCTTATTGGACCCTTGTGGAATGTTCTTAGAATCCCTTAGATTCCTTGTTTTTTCTTTTTTCATTTTTCTCATCTGTCCTCCTGCACTTCTGCCATATCCATTGAATATTTGCACTTGCTGCCGCTCTCCTTTGCCACCGAAGAAGAAATATTCATGTGCCTTGGCATTTTATTGAACGCCAGTCCCGTCCCTGTCGACGTCATCACTAACGTAGTCGTCCTTGGCGGCCATTGCATATGTGCGGGGGAGTAGTATGTGTGACTGCGATGACATACGGTGTGCAGATGGCTTTCCTATATTCAACATCTAAACTCCATTGCATACAAAAAAGGAAATTCTCCAATTTTGAAAATACAGAGATTTATTGAAATGCACTTAGGAGCCGTTTTGAATGCTAAAGTAATTCCGGACCCATAACAGCGCAGCATTGGGCGAACCCTTTAAAGATTTGGAGATGGATGATGAGAAGGATGAGGAGGAAACGTGAGGGCATTGAATTTTTGGCTGCCGAACAAATTGCACATAAAATGATAAAATATTGACGAACCCCAGTCCGTGCGAGAAACGTGTATAAATTGCCACTTAAATTTATGTCCATTCTTGTGATCCCTGGCAGCAGAAGTGCCTATATATATAGTTATATGTATGTATAGCTGGCGAGGATTCTCATCATGCTCATAGCCACATTTCATTTGCAAAATTCGTTGGTTCTCAATCAACGACTGTCGGAAATGGAACCACAGTTGTTGACATGCAGTCCATGTGCCCAACCGACATATACATATGCATGCAATGAATGCCAAAGGAAATTAGCGTGCAAATTCGAAATCAGCAGCGCACTTTTCGAAAATTTATTTTCCCAACGTTATTCGAGTGATAAATTGATGTATTTTATCACTCACGGTCTGTCGATGAGTATGGAAGAGATATGACTGTAAGACATATATAAGTGCGGGACACCATATTCAATGGGGTTGCAGCTGCAGCTGCAGCTTTTTATATAATTATAGCAAAAAATAGGAATGCTATATTGAAATAAGGTTTTGGGAACTAATTAAACGGAAAAGTGGAGCTTCACATACATACATACAAGAGGCTAAACGTTGGCTTTAAAATTTGAACGACAGGTTGTCAGAAATGAAACTGTGTTAATTTTACAGGCATACTCCTGTTTAAGGGCACGGTTTCAATCTAAGTTAAGTGAAATGAACAAAAATGCGAAGTGAAATGTTAAAATTTTTCAAATTACAAGTGAGATCAATGCATAAATTTAACTACCCATGTGAGTTATTGTTTGAAATTCTGAGTAGCAACTTTGAATGAGAAAAAGGAACTTTATATTCTGGGTGAGTCCGTTTCTTCTCGCTTAAATAGAGACTTAAATCAACTAAACCGTTGGGGATTCTTATAGAAAACCTTAAGTTCCTAGTACCCAACGTAGGGAACAAAACGGTCAGAATTCTTGATGAATAAATCTTGTCCAGTGAGCTACTCGATGAGGAGCCCTTATAGAAACCCTCATCCCTAGCATATAATCTAGAGAATAAAACGGGTAGAGATCTTGATGAAGAAACTTTGTTCAATTAACTACTTGAAGAGGATCCAGAGGATCAAAACGGGTTTGGAAATCCTTCTCGGAATGACCTATATCTTTAGCACGCAACCTAGAGAGCAAAGTAGACGGCACTCTTGAATAAGAACCTTGCCCAATGAAAATCTTCAAGAGGAGCCCAAAGGAACTAAACAATTGAAATCCTTGTCCCCAGTACATAACCTAGGGGTTAAAACAGTTTGAGTCTTCCAATGAGCCACTTGAAGAGGGGGCTTAGAGGAACAAAATAGGTATGGGGATCATTATCGAAAGATCTTTGTCCGTAGCACGCAACTTAGGGAACAAAACGGTCGGGCTTGTCCCATGAGCCACTTGAAGAGGGGGGATCATTATCGAAAGATATTTGTCCCTAGCACGCAACTTAGGGAACAAAGTAGACGGAAGGAGAATCTTGTCCAATGAGCTTCTTGAAGAGGAGCCTAAAAGAACTAAACAATTGGGGATCCTAATAGAAATCCTTTTCCCAAGCACATAACGTAGGGAGCAAAACGGTCGGGCTTGTCCCATGAGCCACTTGAAGAGGGGGGATCATTATCGAAAGATCTTTGTCCCTAGCACGCAACTTAGGAAACAAAGTAGACGGAACTCTTGAAGGAGAATCTTGTCCAATGAGCTTCTACATTTGGGGATCCTAATAGAAATCCTTGTCTCTAGTACATAACCTAGGGAATAAAACAGTCTAATTTCTTGAATGAGTCACTTGAAGATCGGCTTACAGAAATAAAACGGGTTCAGGGATCATTATCGAAAGATCCCTAGAAAGCAACTTAAGTAACAAAGTTTTCGGAACTCTTGAATGAAAATCTGATCCAGTGAGCTACTTAAAATGATCGGGGATCCTAATCGAAACTCTTGTCCCTTCGTTGTGTATAAGGGAACAAAACGGTCAGACTTGTCCAAGGAGCCGCTTGAAGAGGGACTTAGAGGAAATAAACTATTGAGAATTCTTATTGAGAAGCCTTTATAAATATATCCAAATAATAATACCAATAATAATACTTGCCCTGCTATAGCTTATGTCTCTAAAAATGTGTTTACTAAACACTTAGATCAAGTTTGCAAGCAGAATTACTCCACTTAACAATACGAATCTGTCCGTATCTGTCAGTGAACCACCTTGTCGCAGGCCGTTCTTAAAAAAGACGATTTTCTCCATCTCCCCATATCGCGGGCCGCGGCTATAAGTCAGTGTGAACTGAGAAAAAGAAAGTATAGAATTGTATGGAATTTAAATTTTGTTCATCTTTGTTGACTTTAGGTGAGTAGACACTGCACAGTGAAGTGGTAGAGGATAGAGGCATTGATCTTTGAGCAACTCTGGCTCTTATCGGTTTGGTTGTCAAATAGATGTTTTCGATTTTGGCGAAAAAGGACCCAGAATTGAAAAAAAAAACTGGGAATATTTTAAATAAGTGAACCTTGAAAATAAAGAATGAGGATTAAGAATAATGGCAACATCGTTGGATGGAGCGTAGAATGGTTCCCTCGAAATCCGAATTGGAAATTGGAGATAATGTTGTTGATGTTGCAAAACATATTGATACCCCTTAAGAAGAAGTCTTTCAAGAATGGTGTTGTTTAGCAAGGGCAGCAGGGTGATGTCCCGAAAATGTTCCTCTGTCAGATTTCTTTGGTAGAGGCACAATCTTAGCTGTATTTCAACTCTTCGGAAAATAGCTATTATTGAAGCAGTTAGTCAGGAGGATCGCAGAGAACTGGCGAAACTTTCTTAAAAAGCAGAACAGTTTTTAGTTTGTCCACTATGAAATAGTTGAGCTACTTTAATGGGTTTTATGAAACTTTCAGTCACTGGTAGAGTTTTTGTATACGCCTTCATTTATTAGTCATCGGTACCCATGCGCTTTAGGTTTCGTTGCTTATACTACGCTAAATCGTTGGAAGGAAATGAAAATTGTAAAACTTAGTTACTTACAATTGCTGGCATCTGTATGTATGTAACAATATACATAATAGGTATGTATATCGATATTACAGTTTTTGCAAAATAGAATGTTTAATAGCGACAGAACATTGCCTAATACAAAACATGACCTTGACCTTTTGAAAAGATGCAAACCCTAATCCATCAAAGAATAAACGCAGAAAATTTGGTTCAGATAATTTTATTTTGAAGAAAATGGGCTATAAAATTCTTTGAGATTTCAAACAAATAGCTGACATTGATCTGCCTACACTTTGTGCCATAAAGTTCTCTTTCAAAACCACTTAAACTATACGTAGGTATACGAAAATAAATCTTTTCTTAAATAACAATAAAACACTCTGACATACAATCACATCAAAGAGTTTCACAAATACGTGCATCGTCATCATCATCATGCTCGTATGCCTTTGCGTGTGTCATTAATGTCATCTCCTTTGACACTAATCCAAAATATACTCCTTCATATCGTTCAAGTCGAACACAAGGCAAAAGCATTAGGAATATTGTTCCAGATTTTTGTTATTCAACACACAGGTCATCCATTGGATTATTCAAATTTTTGAAAAAGAAAAAAGAAATTCTTCAAAAATTCAAACTAAAATTCCAAAAAGCCACCTCTCTTCTTTTTTTTTTTTGTCACTCAAATATATCACATTGCATCAAGATTGATGATTGTATACATCAGGAGCTTTATTCGCATACCTATATACACATTCATAAATTTAAAGAACATCTGTAATAAAATATAACAAAAAAAAAGAGAAGAAAACACGGCGTAATCCTTTTACCTCGATCTGACACGTACAATATCGATGTCATCTTATCTTTCGTACTTTTTGACATTTTAATACAATGACACAGGCAGAAAGTATAGAAAACGAAAAAACAATAACACACACAAAGCTCGCATCATCATCATCATCAAAAGCAACCTGGAAACAACACAAAAAAGAGAACTTTTTTTTTGTTTGAATGTTCCACCTATAAGCCCACCCTAGCGGGGTTCCCATGCTGAGAAAATTCCCATCAGCTCAAACCGACTTGAGACGAAACAAAAAGAACTTTGAATGCAAAAAACGAGAAAGAAAATAATTCTTCTTCAACAACAACAAAAAAAGAAAAACAAAACCTTCGCACTTCAATACTACGTGTGCCTGAGAAGGTAGAAACAACAACAAAAAAAAAAAAATATGAAAGCAAAAGGAAAACCCCACGTCACCATATACATATATATATATTGTTGAAACCAAAGGGTGTCAATATGTGTCGCGTAAACAATATCATATATTGACACACTTTCAAAAATAGACACTTTCATTGAAAAACAAAACAGGCACACACGTCCCGTCCCGTCCGTGTAGAGGTTCGTGTTGATGTGAGGCACTGCAGATGAAATGTTTTTGACAGCGGGGCAACAGCAATCCAACGAAACAAAACAAGTACAAAAAAAAAACACACACACACACACATCCAAAACTGGTAAAATATCCTTTCTACCATAAAACACGAACAATGAATAGGTTCCTGGATGTCGGGTGGAGGTGACACAAGAGAAAGCATTGGATTACCGCATCAATGGCTGATATGCCAAAAAAAAGTTTTGAATAAAATTTAATTTGAATTCGACAGATGATGTCAAGCTTCGAGGGAAGTCCCTGACGTCCTGACTGACACCCCTGCGGGATCACACGTTTATGCTTCCCGAAGCTGAAGTTGTACATATACCTATATACATACCAACATTGTTTGAAACTTCACGTATTTTTGAGTGTGTAAAAGGTGAAAATTGTATACGTATACAGAGCTGTGCTAAAAAGAATTTGGTCACCCTTTAAGCAAGGGGAAAAAATAAATTTAAAAAAATCGTTCTTTTTAAATTGAAGTAAGACGGTTTTAGCCTCATCCACCTGGGCACAATCAGGCGTATTTATTAGATTTTCTTAGAACATTCTCTGACAGTTGTCCAGCTATAGCCACTGTCTAAAAAGTTGGACATCTCTTTATTTATAAACACTTTCCAACAGTAATTATTGTCTAAATATCTCATATTACTCACTGACAGCTCTGTAATCACCTGGTGCGTAAGAGAATAATGAGTTTTTTTAAGTTTTTAGGAAATTTCTGGATTTTTGTGTTCAGCGCCATCTACCGGAAAGCTTTTGATTTACATGTAAGTACATCTGACTTAGTAACAAATATATTTTGTAAATTTCAGCTCAATCTGTGAATTAATTTTTAGAGCATAACTGCTTGAACACAATGGAGACGGAGCTGCAATTGGAACTATTGGAACATGCCAAAAAATTCATTGTAAAGGGTTGTTTAAAGCCTTTATTAATTTTACTTTAATTTTTCATAAATAAGTGTGAATCGAGAGAACGTAGAAAAACAAAAACATCCTCGTAATCTCATAACTAACACCCGAGACTGCAGTTAATTTGGTGTTGTGCGTTAAGTGTGAAGTGAAATCAACTTTAAATTATGTGGGCGCCTCACGGTATGCAATCTTTAGTAATGTAATTTTATGTATGTACTTTTTGTAGGAGCCTGGAAGTATGCGTTAATTGAAGCTGCTAGTAGTTATGTATTTGATTATGTGACGATGATGATGATGATGGTGGAATATTATCCACTATTTGAACGCAAATAGTTAGTACTCCGTGGCGTAATGTAGCACTGTTACGCCGTAGGTCGTGGGTTCGCTTCCCAGCCTATGCCACTTAGAAACAGAAATATTTTTCACGAATCCTGTTTCTTGCAAAAAGTTGACAAATCCCCAAGAGTATCTTTGTCATGAAAGAATGCTTCTAACATAAGCCATTAGGATTCGGCAGAAAATTGAAGGCCCCCTCCATTCCTGCTATGGAATGGTTGACAGTTGTAAGTCACTAGGCCTTGGTTCTATATGTATAATCTGTCGTGCCACCTAATTTATTTATTTTTTTATGAATGTTAGTCCATTTGAAAAAAGGTATAACTTCGTCACAACTAACAACTAAATAACTACAGAAATGCAAATATTCACATAACGGCAGATTTTGGAAAGAACCCAGGAACTTGAAATCGATACCCATTAACTTTGTATCAATTTCAAGGCGAGCTATGTAGAGGAAGTTCTAGTATTGGCATCCCTGCCAATACTTTTTCGATTGTGCAGGATTACGATGGAGAACGCAGACTGCTCCATAAAATTTGTCAAAGACCTCACCGATACCTTTGATGTCAAAAAAGGATTTAGACAAGGCGATGCGCTGTCGTGCGACAACATCGCTTTTGAAAGAATAGTGCAAAACTCTGCCGTCAACACAAGTCGGCACAATCTTTCAAAGGTCCATACAATTGAATAACGATATTGACATAATCGGAAGAACAAAGCGTGATGTCAGTAGCGGAACTTTTTATATGAGCACGAAGGCGAATAAAATGGGTTTAACGTTCAATTAGAGCAAGACCAAGTAAATGCGGTTGTCAAAAAAGAACACCCAACTCGACGTATTAGACAAAACATTAACATAGACAGCTAGAACTTTGAGTTAGTTAAGGACTTTGCCTACCTAGTTATTAATTTAGACAACGATACCAGCGCTGAGATCAGACGCAGAATAAAGGTTCCCCACACCAACGCGAATTTTCGGTGTCGACGACGAAAACAACAATAACAACACGTGGTTGTTAATGAAAACAACAGGTTGTTATTATTGTTTTCGTCGTCGCCACCAAAAATTCGCGTTGGTGTTGGGGAACCTTAAAGGCTCCCCTAAACCAACGCGAAACTGTCACGGTGACGACGAAAGCATTAATAGCAATACTTGGTTGTCAATGAAAACAGCACGTCGTTTAAGCTGTTTTGAGAGAAGCATTCTCCGGGTGATTTTTGGTGCCGTCTGCATTTACGAGGAGTGGAGAAGAAGACACAACGACGGGATGTTTATCGACATAGCCAACAAAGTAAAAAGCCAACAATTAAGGTAGCTAGGTCTTTTATAGCGAATAGACACTAAAGCTACAGCTCGAAAAGTCTTTGAATCTAACCCCGAGGGACGACGCAGTCGAGGAAGAACGCGACTCAGGTCGCCCACGCAAGTGGAAGGGCATCTCAACTAAATTGGCATGTGAAATTGGAGACAGCTATCTAGGGACCGAGCTGGCTGGAAGAAGCTTGTTGGTTGCCGCCCTGGTCTACTTCGGACTTCCCTCACCACCTCCCGCAGTACCTCATGTTATGTAAATAAAATACAAATTCGCACCAAAAAAAGTGGGAATGTTTTAACGAATATCCCCAAATCAGAGCCCATTCAGCGAGCACACATCGTTGTCTATGGTCGTTTACCTACAACTCCTGGGTTCCACAGGCTCAAGTCACTATCTAAAATTCGCCATGTTGTGATCTGCAAAAGGCCGAGTTCTTATGAGTGACGCGAAATCGACTGCTTCTGATTCTACGTTCGGGTGTTGGTTGATCGTTTACTGAACCAGTGGAACCACACTGCTAATAGTCCTCTTGTTAGGACGATTATGGCGACCGTAAAATGTGCAAAGCCATTAGTGTTGTTGATCGCTATATCCATCCATGACGATTTGGTAATACAGACTGAATAAATGACATCCAATTTGACAGATGTAGCTTCAACTATAAGGCCGCTATCAAGTGTCAAAGTTTGGCAGTCCCTATTGGATGACCCTTTAGCATCAGAAATTAGAGTACACTTTGATGTAATTTAGAATTAAAAACAGGCTGAACTTATGTGCAGTTGATTCATAAAGTGGAAAGTGTAAATGATCCCCCGCACCAACGCGAATTTGTCGTGGCGACAACGAAAACAATAATAACAACACGTGGTTGTCAATGAAAACATTCACGCATTGTTATTATTGCTTTCCTCGTCGCCGAGACAGATTCGATGTGATGTTTTATTGCTTCGATCAAATTGTATCAAATTGATAATTTGAGGAAGTTAGAAGAATACTGTGATAGAAAAAATTCAAATCCCGTAATTATAGTTTTTTTTAATGTTGTTTCTAAATAATTTTTCTTGTTTCTGGACTTGGAATTGAGAGTGAAGATAAATTATAGAATTCCAGTTAAATTCTAGTCATTTTTGAAATCATTCATCATTTTAAAAGAAATTTTCTAATATTGTCTGAATACATTTAAAGGAAACATCTAACCAACAACACTGTATATACAAATCTTTATTGCTTGAATTTTTGATAGATGCTTTTAATTTTCACTGACAACAATAAACTGTCGAATGAACACAGATATTTAAATAAATTAAAACAAAAATCATCATGAAACACACGCAGCACAAAACAGTAAGCTCACCTTGTTCTTTTATTTTAATTGCGAAATATTTGACATTTATTTGCCAGATTGTCAAAAACAAAAGTCACGTACAGGCTAAAAGTTCCTACCCATCATTCTTCGCAAAAAAAGGCACTGGAAACGAATTTAAATGATTGACAGTTTTAATAAAATGAACTCCCAAAATATACTCGTAGAGTTTTTATTCGATTTAATTTCTATGATAGATTTTTTACAGAAACAGAAAAACATCTCTATTTCGATTGATGTCTTATTTTTATTATTATTTTTTTTTAATAAACGAAAAAGGTCCTTTAACGATTTATTTTAATCTTTTCTGTGACATCTGATGATACATTTTTGCGGAAAAATTGTAAATAAATAAGAAAAAAAAAAATAAAATAAAATGATTTTGTTTGCGTCGTCGTCGTCATCTTTGTCGTCTATCGAAAAACACTTCAAAAGGATATTTTTCTTTTTTTCATGAACGTATTTTACTTACATAGAAGCTATACAAACTCTCATCTCATCTTATTTTACTTTGTTTTGTATTTTGTGAAGAGATGGTCTTGTATATTATGTACATCAGAATACCGAAGTTCTTAAAAGAAATTCCTTTCACTTTACAAGAAAATTTATTGGAGTTTGGTCATACTTATATTGTAAGGAATTTTCCTAAAGGTTAGGCTATTGGTAAGGTATATTAGAAAAGATTTTCGAAAGAACAATATTTAAGGATGATGGAATGTCGGCTTAGTATAGGTATACGAAAACAAACAACACTATAGAAGATAACAAAATTTACCACTGAAATTATTTTTGGGAAAAGGGATCTGAAACCATTTTGGAGATTTTATTATAGGTATGTTTTATTCAATTTCCAAGAACTTCTTTCATTTTAAAGAATCAAAATTGTGTAGGAAAACTTTCTTAAAATGTATAGGGTTGAACTTTTGTGATATATGTACATAGAATATTCAGAATTTAATTTCAAGTGAAATTGAATATCAATTTGAATTCCTAGAACATGTACAATACACGTGTTACACAAATGGTGAATTTTACAAACTTTAATTTATACGTCAGCTTTAAATTATTTGTATAAATCTACATATTATATAAATACTTAATATAGAAACAAGGAAATTGGATTAATAACTTGCAATTATTTTTACAAAGGCATCCTAAAATTGAAAGATTTTCGGGAAATACTGCCAAGGTAAATATATCGTCGCCGGCGCCAATATAAGTGAAATATTTCATAAAAATGTTAAGGGATTTCGGAAAAAGACCAGCAAGGTCTACTTTATTCATTATTTGCTCCTAAGACATTATTTCCACCACTGAAACTGTTATCAACAACTCCTTAATTTTTAACAATATATTTAATGTTTTTGATAGGATTTGACAGATGTTGTCACGTCTGTTCTTTTCTACTTTCCATACAAGTGTTCCTACCAATATACTGGGAGATAATGGGACCATCATGGCCTCTCTCAGTATTTGGAGAAAACAAAATCGATGTAATCATGGCTTTAAAGTGAATTTACTATCTAATTACCGCCTCCCTGGTTTATCTTAAAATCAATAATGATTTTGAGGTCATTTGCCCGCGAACTATTCATTCGTTGCAGTGTGGATGGTGGAAGTAGTATAGTAGTAAGTTTTATTAAGTTTTTTTTTTTTTTTTCAATTTACATGGATTTTAATACACAAGTTGTTATCAAAGGGGACGGTAGTGCCCAGCCAAGATCTGGCACTACACCCTTTTTACAGGTACAAACTCAGGCGATTTTCGACCCCCCCCCCCTCTAACTTCAGTACCAATAAAGTCAGGAACTTCAAATTCGGAATATTTGGTAGGCTAGCTAAGCACAAGCACTACACCTAATATCAATACCAAATGTATTTCACCCCATAATTTAATTATAGTTTTTTTTTAAGTATTTGGCGTTTTTTTATATGGCACGAAAACGACACGTTTTTTTTTAGAAAATGTGGCATAGTAATATTTTTTGGACGGCAACACTTCATTATCAACGAATTCAAAATGAATCGTGAGTGATAGTTGATACCCGAACGCACCTTACAATTGACAGACGGGCAGGCGGTGCGATCAAATTCGATACAAAAAGAATAGCGAATGAAATTTGGTCCTTGTGCGATAAAAGTTATATACTCATTTGGGTGCACAACGTATCTACAAATTTAATTTTTATAAAAAAAATGCTACGTAAAACGACCAAATTGTATATTCACTAGAGCCTCTCTCTCTCCCTAAATATATATGTATCTCTTTTCTTTATAAAATATAAACGAATATGCTAGCTTATGAAATTTTGTATATAAGATCTGAGATCATTCTCTTGTAGTGCGAGCTCATGCGAGGTCGATTGTTCATTGTGAGAGTTAAGTTTAATAAATGTTGGGTTTTTTTTCCTTGTCGATATTTTTCCCAACAATAAAAGTTGTCGATTTTTTATTCCAAATAGTTAGTTTTTCTCTTTTGGTTTATACAACCTAGCCAAAAAAATGGCTTAAATTGAAAATTATCTAATTTTCAAAAATATAAAATTTATTTCTAGAAAGCACTACCCTGATTTTGGGTGACTTTTTTCTCCAACGTCTATTTTTCATTTTTTTGCTTCCAAACGTTTTTTTCTCGAGTTTTAGATTTTCTAAAATTTTCTTTTGTATGTATGTACTAATTTCTTGCATTAAAAAGATCTATCGACTATAATTCAACTCTCTATAATTTTTGGTTTAGAAAATAGAATTTAGACCTTTTTCTTTGTTTACCCTAATTTACCCAACTGAAATTCCGATTTTAAAAAAATCACATATTTCAAAATTTTTAAATAAAGTTTCCTTTCCCAATATTTTTTTTATATCACAAAACCCTACCATATGAGCTGGGTCAGACAATTGAAAAAAAAACCATATTTCGCCTGCCAACCCATGCTAAACTCAAAATAAGAATATAACCATACAATTTATTGATTGGCGATTTTAATCTAATAAACACGTATTGTTTACGCTGTCTTCATACAAATGTTATATAATTGAAAACTAGAAATCTTAAATCGGGCTCTGAAAAACTAACTTCACTTGGAAAAATTTAACAAAATTAAAAACATTAATAAAGTAGTTTTCTAATTTTCTTCACCTTCGTTATTCATTAATGAAAAAGTTTTGTACCCAGGCCAGCTTATGATATAACTTTCATACCTATACTTTTCGTGACAGCTCCTGTGAAAATCAAGGCCCACTAACTAAATACAGCTCTCAACCACATTCCTTTGTGACTTATAATAGTCGGCAGAATATGAGGGGCAAATAGTTTTAAAAATAATTCTGGAATACCACTAGGTAGCCATTTAGGCTCTATCTTTTTAATTTTATTAATTTTCTATTTGTAGTAAGGATCAGTTACATATTGCTTTAAAAAAAGAAAATTAAAAGGTTATCACACAAATTCCCCATGCAAAACTGTTCAAGTTTATATATTTGAATAAAAGTGATGAAAATACCAAGACGTAGCCACGTTCTTTGCGCAATAGGAGAACAATTAGTGTTGGGCGATATTTTAATTACCTTGACACTTATATTCACTAAACCAATTCTTTTTAATGTATACATAAACTCAAACCAATCTCATAAAAAATCCTAAATTCTTCTTCAAGTTTGTCAACTTCAAATAAACATTCGATGGTTACACTACCTTCATCTTTCTTTCAATAACAAACTTAAAAAAAAATCAAAAACTGATTGTATTCCAATTATTTGAATTTATTACCAAATTTGAACCTTTGGGAATCTCTTTACAATATCTTTGACCCAAAGTCAATCGAAAATAAGTTATGTATAAACTAAATGAGGAATTTGTTGGTCCTAGCCCTGATGACTTTGCTGCCATATTTCTAAAAAAATAATCCTCCACCCTTTATCTTCCCCATTCCCTTTGTTTTTCTCAAAGAAAATTTTCTCAGACATGGAAAAAAACTCTTGCTTAACCTCAATACTGCACAAAAAGGATCCAAAGTACGATGTGAAAAACTAAGTCTTCTGGCTGGCTGTCAAGTGCCGGGTTGATTTATGTCAGATGACGGAATTTGTCAGTTGAGTACAAATATCAATGTCAAACATGGGTTGCCCAAGTGTTAATTTTATTTTGATTTTAATTTTGAAAGATAAGCATATTTTTAATTATTTTATTAATCTTTTAACTAATCAACTAATTATAAAAAAATGTACGTCAATTACCAAAACTGTTTCTTAAAAAATAATATTTAAAATTAAAAATTGAGTATTTCTTAAATAATTTAGTGCTACTTGAAGAAAAACACGCTTAATTTCATAATTTAATATATAATTAAAGATTTGTTTGTTTGTATATTAATATATTTGATGTACCTAAGCTTGTACTTTTATTCTCTGTTAACATTTTATTTTCTTGGGATGTGATTCTCGAAAGCATTGATTAAGATTTATGATCTACGGCAACTCTAGTGGAATATATATTTTGACGTTTAAAAAGTGGTCCAATTTAGTGCGAAAATCTTTCCGTTTTAGCTTCCTTTCTCCTTGAGACATTTTCATCCCCACTCCGAAAATTTGACATTTGACCAACTTTTAGTGCGAGAAATGTTCGGAACAGACCTACTTTCTTCCCATAATCAAACTTTAACATATTCCTAAGTATTTGGATGAAATCTTAAGTTTCTTTAATTCAAATTTCTCATTTATTCTTCAGATCTACAACTAATAACCAAGCTGAATTTGTATTCTTTAACTTCTCAGCTTAGGAGAAAGGAAAGGAATCCGATTTTGTATCAACGGCCGTTTTAAATATAAGGCCTTCGACAAATTTTCCCATACTTTTTAAACTGAATCTTATATTCTTGAAATTGATTTTCTACTATCTGGGAAACCGTTATTACATTATGCATTTTTAGATAAGCCCGCTCCAGCCACGTCTTAACTCTCTCTGGGGTTCCCGAAAGTAGTCACTTAGGTCCTTTTCCTTTTATTCTTACCATTTACGATATTGGCATAGTTCCCATATCTGCCTCTAAGGCAACGATGCTTGTTTACTTTTGATGTTAAAAAAAACTGTTATTAACTGTTATAAATTGACATGTCTCTTCCATTTTAATAGGTATATTATTTTGTATATTTTAACGCTAATACCTACTTCTAACCCACTGTAATTGTAGTCCTACATTTCATTTAAGCAAAAAATTCAAAATAAATTGGAAAGTCATGAGTTCGAAAAACATTTGCCACATGCTTTAAGAAAATATACAAATGAAAACGTCGTACCTACATTTATTTAAACGAAAACGAAAACAAAATTAAATAAATTTTATAGCTGTATTCAATCGATTTTCGTACCCATACGATTTAAATACACATACCTATCTATACGAATCTTCCTTATTTTAAAATAATAAACTACGAAACAAGTTCTCTATATTTAAATTCTTCTTTCAATTATCTTTTAATATATGTAGTTGTGAAAGTTTCAAAACAACTAGAAGTCAATTAAGTTTCAAATAATCATTTCATTTGTATAAAAAGATACCTAAATCGAAATGTAAATACAAATCTCAATCAAATGCCCTTCCTTTTCCCTAACACAAAAAAAAAAAAAGATAAAAAAAGAACTATTGACCTCCCGCTGCTTCTGCTGTTAGAATTGCTTCCTATCTAGCGATTTCTTTCTTAAACCAACATCATCTCATAACCAAACATACATGCATATATGTTCATACTCGTACACATAAAAAAAATATCCTCGATCCACTCTACTTGAGCTAACGAAATTTACGTTCTTCGAAATGACTATCAATTCTATTTGTTTGCCGAAAAGAAATGAAATCACTTATTCCTCCACTTCACGAAATATCCGCCATTGTTGAAGAGGAGTATCTGGTTCTGGAAGTGGAATCGCTTGGGAAAAGCAAACAGCTCACAAAAAAAAAAAAAAAAAACGAAGAAAGAAAGAAAGAAAAAAAAACTGTTATCTTAGCAAATGTTCTCCCAGGTCGCATATCCTTGCCTAAACCTGCGTCTGGTTGTTGTTCGTTTGTCACATATGCCAGTTTCAATATGATGACAACGTGCCAATGCTGACGCAGCAAACCTCCGCCCGCACCTATTCAAAATAAGGATTCTCCTTGCTCGTTCTGTCATCTGTGTGTAAGAACGTTTCTGTATATATCGTCTACATATCTGCTTATTTATCTGTCGTCGTTGTCGTTCTTGTTTCTATTGAAGTGTGTAGGTGCTTGCTCTTGCTTTGCATATATGGCATTGGCATCGTTGCTCATAAAAGAGAACAACTCTCAGGAGTGGCATTTGCACGGCACCTCTTCCTTTTGAATGTCGTCAGTCGTTGTTGTCGTCATCGTCAATGAAATCGGAAAAGAAAACCCAAATGCGGAAGGAATAGATAAATGGATAGATACCATACGAATTGAGTTTCGACAGCCATAACTTGAGAATTGAAAGATTTCTCCTTTGTTCCTGTTATGTGTGTTAGGGTTGGTTTTGTTTTCTTCCTTTTTTCGGGCCGTCATTTTTCATTTTGTCTTGATTTAAGTTCGGTTCGGGTTATTCTCAGATCGTATTTTCAATGCGGTTCTTTCTCTACGGCTAGGAAAATGGGAAAATGTGGTTTTTTTGTTGTTGGTGAGGCAGCAGTGGTGGCAGCAGGGGGGGATGGAAACAACATCAAAGACCGAAGCTTTTTTGGTGGAAAACTGGAAATGAAAATGGAATGGTACTTTAGAAAACAATTTTCTCCTACCCAACCAGATGTCATGAACTATGACCGAATGGTGGCAGTAAATTTAAATTGTTTACCCTTGAGAATACGAGTGTATTTATGTATGTACATATAATGTTCATCGCTGGTTGTGTGTATATCGCTCTGCTGTGCTGCTTCTGCTTCTATGCTGATGTTTTGGAATTGGGAAAATGTGCGGCATTTGAAATAGTGTGGCAAACTCTGGATTTGATGGCAGTCAGGTGTTGATGGAAATGTTATTATGTGATTCTTGAATTTTATATTTGCTATGTACATTATTATACAAAAAAAAAAAATATAAAAATAAAGAGAAAAACACGAATGATTTTCATTTCAAGTGTATGGCGTATACGTAACTTTTTTTAAGAACTTTTTTTTGAACGTTACATTTAAACTAGAAAGTATTTCAAGTACTTTCTTTTAAATGACTGAATACTGAAACATCATATCAACTTGGTTTTTTTTTTCTTAACCATTGTTTACATTTTGATATTGATGCAAATCTGGGAAGGGGAGTCTTTTGTGTTTACTCCTATATGGTATTCAGGAATTTACGTTATTCTCTATAGGACAATTTTTCTCACTTGGAGAAAAGTGATACAATATTTATCTACAGTTGTTTAAAAGAACTTTAAATAAAGATTTTAACTTGGTTTTCGCTTTAACGGATCATCCAATTTTGGTTGAATTTATTTGTGTATGTTGCTGAAAGGTCCTGCGGCACTTTAAATGAACAAAAGAAGAAAATGGTAGGTACACGATTAAAACAAAATTCATCAGATCTTAAATCGACTAATTCTTCACTGCTCTGATCATCAATAGAGATAATTAGAGTTATATTTATTTCATTTAAAGATACAAAATAAAATTCACGACATGGTTCGTCCGAAATTGCTCTTAAACTATTCATCTGATGAAAGAAATAAATTAGTTATCGGAGCCTATATTTTATGCCATCTGTGAAAAAAACGAAATTAAGTTTAAGATAGTATTAAATATGAACAATTTAGCACCGTGTTGCACATATATGCATGGAACTTACAGTTTAGACTAAAAAATTGTTTAAAAATCAATATCAACGCGGTATACACAATCTGGTTTTTTAAACAAATCTCAATTTATGAGAAAAAAATTAATTTGAATTTAAAAAAAAAAATGCTTTTTTGTACCTACATATGTATGTTTATAAAATTTTGAAAACATTTTTAGGAAACAAAAATTTATACTCCAATTTTAAGAATTTATTAATGCAGAGTTAAAATATTAATTCTGAAAAAAATCATCTACCCATTTTTGAAATATCGAGTTTTCAAAAAATTTATTTTTTTCTTTCAGAGATAAAAATGATTTGATAGTGAGGTGTTCGAGGCTCGGAAAAAGACCTTTGTTTGGCTGAAAGTTGTAAGAAAAAACCCACACATTGATTTCTTTAGAGGAAAATATCTACAGGCTAACAAAAATTATAAAGAGTTGTTTAAAATTAAGCAGCGAAAACATGCCATGGATATCGATAGATTAATCTGGGATTGTAGCAATGCATCAGTTTTAATGAAACAAGGAACAGATCAATACTAAAAGAACTTTCGAAACTGGAAGAATATCGAAATGACGAATGACGATTTCAGCAATATCTTCAAGTTTCCGGTTCCAAACCACAACAACACTCTGGATATAAAATTTACAATTGCTGAAGTTAAATATGACAAGGACTCCCGAATCCGATGCAATGGTGTTCCTATGGGGTTCTTAATTTTTTTTTCTCTACAAGTGGAAATTTTTAAAAGACACTTGGTAATATTCGGTATTACGTAGTGTGGGACTTGCACCGCACTACCGCACCGGGACCAATCTATGAAAGATCGTCAAAGATTTGTATTTCTTAAATTCGAAATCGCATTGGGGAAGTTAAAAGTTTTAATACATTCCCATAGCTTGTAGACCATCAGCTCATGAGACTTGGTTCTTCTTAGCCTTCGAACATTTTCTCGTACATTTAAGACAGTTATGATGATTTGGAGTTAGAATGACTATGCAGTCGCTGATTATGTGATATATAGCGTGTTTTCTAACAACTTCTGTAACCATTTCTATTTGTAGGTTACGATGTAAATCGCTATTTCTAATATACCAAGGGCATTTATTAAATTCCACAAATATACATACACATATGACAGCTTAACTTGCAAAGTAAAAAAGTGCAATAAATACAACCTGGAGAAGTGAAATATCCAGTAACGATGTGGATTCAGCCTCCAAATATAAAGTTTTTATAGCAACATCAAAGGCCATATAATGTGTTATGCTGCTTTAAGTTGGGACCATATTGAATTTGAAGAAGAAGAGCAACGTCTACGTTACTTTTTAAAGGGAATGTTTTAGTTGCAGTCTAATTATGGATGACAGAAGATTGTCAAAAGAGATATTTCAATGGAAGCTCTTGGCAGAATATTTTAGCTATTTTTAAATTTACAGGCCAATAATAACGATGTTTGGAAATCCAACGTATGCGAACAATATAAATCGGTACATGTGCAAAAGAGACAGGATTGCGAACTAAAGGCCAAATCATTTTTGTAAAGAGTAATCTATGCCCAGTTGAGGATGATGAATTGGCAGAAAACGGGTCATCACTTGATCCAAGCCAAAGTGAATCCACCATATTATATATGCCTCTGGTGCAAGAAAAAATCAGAATCCACCAGAGGTTTCTCAAAGCCGCGATCGACAGATGGTCAGAAATTGACACATGTCGGGCTTCGAGAAACCTATCGCCGGATCTCTCTAAGAAAAAAACAGACTATTACCTCACACTAGGCAAATCTCAATTGTCCCTCTTGATTGGAATCCTAACTGGTCACAATTCAATGGGAACCCACATGAGCAGAATGGGTATTACCACATCTGACTTATGCAGAGGGTGTCAAGATGAAGAGATGGAATAGGGCTCCTATCACTTCCTCATGTTAATGCCCCAGCCTAGCTAGAACCAGGAAAATAGCCCTTGGAGAAAACTTCTTCGATGATCCCACATCATCTCGACATGTCGTTTTTTCCACTGAGAAACATCTCTAAATTCATCCAGAATTCAAGTTGGTTTAGGGAGGCACCATATATATAAGCTCCTTTCCTATAACCATTCCTTATACCCTTAATTCCTACTCCTTGGGGAGCACAATGGATACATTGAGATCCGAGTGAGGTAGTTCGGCTTGCCTATGCCCAGCTCAATCACAATTTGCTAAACAGGAAATACTTTAATTCAAAATAGCTTTTAACGGCCTTTAAGTCCTACAAAAATTGGCGTTTCGTCCCTGCGATCTCACTTGGACTCATCAATTGATTAGTGAGGGCCTTTGTCAATACACAATTTTTGCTACGTTCAGTTCATCTTACATACATTTCGTGACAAATACCTAGTGTGAACTATATCCAACAAGACTAGAATTCCTAATCATTAAATTGGAAGTTTTTGTTTTTGTTTTTAGCCTAGGGCCTGGCTAGTTTATATAAGAAGGTCTTTTTAATAATACAAATTATATATACTTTACAACTGAAATACATCAGCCAAGTAGAAGAAACGTCTCAAAGGCGTGGCGTCAGAAAAAATGAGATTCGTCAGAAAGATTCATCCACAACATGCAAAAGTTCGAATTTAATTGCCTTGCCCCAGTACAAGAATTGACGTTTCAGTATAATCTTTAGGTGTTCAAGACATTGTGTGTGTGTATGGAGAATGTTGGTAACGACGTGACACTTGATGGCGACCATGTAGCCAATCCGATGTGTTTAATTGGGTATGTGTTGGCTGAATCACCCCGCATTGTCATGCTTTCAAAAATTCCACATTCACGTATATAAAACGTGAAAATGAGTTACCAGTGAGCCTCTAGGTGACAATATTTTGACATGTCTCAAATCTTTACCATCATAAGTGCGCAGGAAACCAGCCAATAAGTAAAAGGATGATATTTCCGTTCGTTGTCCCATTCAAGTTTCTGGATATATTGTATCTCAGGGAGCATCGCAAACTGAAGACTAATTTTGGAAATGTGGAAAAGTGTGTGAGACACTCGCAATTCTGATTGGGCCATAACATCCTCCAAATGTTTCGAAGATCTCTATTCATCGAACGTTTGTGGCTTTCTTGTGACAACGGATGTGCTGCATCCATTAACAAGCACAGATTCAACATGGGAGCGGAGCAGTCGTAGATTAATCTTAAAGTTAATAGAATAATTCATCTCTACTGGCTGTCCCGAAATATCTATTAGGATAGATGAAGAAATTCCAAGGCTGATTGATCCTTTTAGTTTTTTCTGTGTTGATCTTTAGCCCCAAGATTTCAGTCCACACAGAAAGATCCAGTACGGAATCCGGCTTATTCGGCATCGAGTATGTCTTCGAGGTGATATTTTATTCGGTCCAATATTATTCTTGCTCTTACCTTGGCTACTGCAGGCAGCATGCCCATTTTTCTCCATTTTCCTCTTGCGTATGATCTCCCTGTTTTGCGAGCTTCACAATCATTCGTTTTTTCCGCTCTTCATGAAAGCTCTCTGTTTCCCAAATTCTCTTAATAAGTGGCTGCCCGCTGCAGTAGCTCACTCGATGCTGTTGGGACTGCTCGTAAAAACTCTGCGGGAATACCGTCAAGTACGAACGTTTTATTGTTCTTCAGTGTTTTTATTGCGGTAATAATTTATTCTCTATTGGGGAATATAGTGTGTATTCGAGAATTTGTTACTTCAGATGGGTCATTGGAATTTGAGTTCACTGTTTACTTCAATGGCGAAAACGCGATTTAAAACACATTTGTCTTAACGTGTTTAATTTGACCAATTTCGAGAAACACCTGATAATTCTTCCGATGCATCAAGGGCATTGGTTCTTCAAATTTAAGCTGGAAAGACTTTAAAACAGTTTAGGAATTACTGATCTCATACTTATTTTCACACATGTTTGTATAAGGGTTACAAATTTAAAACTATCATATTTTAAGAAAAAGTTAATTATTCTGAATTAAAAAAATGTTATTTCCACAAAATGTCAACTACTATTATTGAAACTACAAGCAACTTACTACTAGTGTTGACATTTCCAAATAGAATAAAAGAACATAATTATCTTGATTGTGAAGTAGAAGAAGAAACCCATTAAGAATATCCTTTTAAAATATTATAAGCTGGATTCATTGAATTCCAAGAAGAGTGAGCTCGCTAAAAGCTTCTTTATACTTCGCTAACTTCCTTAACAAGCCACCCACCACACATGTGTACCTACAATATACATACATTTTAGGTGTACCGATTTATTGAATTTCTTTTACTCTCACTTAAAAGTTTGTTTGCGCACACAATCGAATCATTGCAATCGCGGACAAAGAGAGTGCTTCTTCCGTATTCTATTATATCGTATAATCCAATGCATTTTCCAATATATCCTTAGCCAAATCTCAAAGGCGCACAAATGTGAGTTAACAATACATCTCCGTCGTTATCGTCATGTTGTTGGTATTGTTGTTGTTCTTGTTGTGGGGGAATTCCAGGAAAATCAAATTCCCTAATTCTTTTCTTCTTTTTCCCTGATAGAAGCAAATCAATTTTCTTCTATTTTATTTTTCGGAGATTACCCGAAACGAACGGGTTTCAGTCTATAAGAAAAACTTTTTAACAACAAAACAAGACAATAGCGGAAATAAACAACTTAAAGATATTGCCCAACAAAGAGAGAGAGTGAGAGAGAGAAAGAGATGACAAGGGAAATAAAGTCCATGAATCTACCACATTTTATCAGACGAAGACGAAGATGAAGAAAAAGAAGAAGATTTTTTTTATACCGGAATTGCCGGTGCTCAGCTCTTTTTCAACTCCTTTTCATGGTATATACCTACATAACATTGTTCTGCATTGTTCGCACATTGGTCCTTGAACGACAAACAACGACTTGGAACTAACTGTCTTTCAAAATCCTTGCCAAGTGAAGAGATAATGCAAGAGAATTTGTTACACGAGCTCAACATTTGTTATATGCTCCTTTGGTGAAAGTCCTTGTCGTTGTCGAAATACATACATACCTACATATCTATACTCTACTCGTAGCCGTATACATCCTTCTTCGTTCGCTATCGTTTTCAAAGCTTGCTGATTTATTTCAAGAAATTGCCTTGCCATTGTTCTGTTTGGTTTGGTTTTCTTCAACCATATTTTGTGCGCTGCTTCCATCTCATCTGACATTCATCATGGATTTGACATAAAAGCTGGCTAATCGGGAATCTGATAGCCTCACATTGATACTCCCTCAGGGGTCCTGTCCATGTGCGTATGATAATCTTATATAGCAACACAGTGGGGGAGGGGATTTAATGTCGTTTTTTTATATTTTGTTGGATGGTTGAATAAATATTGCGTGGGTGTGCAGTAGGCAGGCTTTACATATACATAATCAAATTGTATTAGAAAATATAAAATAAATGTTTTTGAAAGGTGACAGCTAATGATGTTTTACAAATTGAAAGACGAACGAAAAATTCGGGGTAAATATAATATAATAACAATGAAAGATTTTTTTATATTACTTGTCACAAACAGTTGGAACTAATGATGTGATGGAGAAAAAAGTTTGATTATAAATTATATTTCCCGTAGGGGTCAAGATACATAATTCGATACAAGTTTAAAGTAACTTAAAATAAAGAAAATTGAATTGGATGAATTGTGGTTCGGCGTATTTCACAATGATGGGATGAGGAACAAAGCTTTTTATGTACATAGATAAAATAAAAACAAATATTAAAGTCTATTTTTAATTTATTTTTTGTTATGTGGATTCAAAATAGAAATTTTATTATATACATTTAGCTCACATAAAAAATGTAACTATTTGATTAATAAAGGTCACGAAACAGGAAACATTTATTGAAAACATAAAGGTTCCTTCCTACTATATATCCTACTACTTCATAACCTACGATCAAATATTAATAATAAGAGAAAGCTAGAGGTGGTTTCCTGAAAAAAAAAAATTGGTATAATTTTGTCATAGGCTGAGCGCTGAGGTAGGACTTAGATATTTATACAAAAGAAGCAACACACTTTTGTTTATATTGAGAGCATTTTAAATCATCATTTTCATTTTATTTTATATTTTAACAATTAGTTCTACATATAAAATTTCTGAATCAAAATATTCTTACATCTGAAAATAATTGTAGTTAGCTTAGAGAAAGAAGGATTTATACATAATAATAATAATTTTAACCTAAGGTATTGTAAATTCCATCTAAATTCCTTAGAATAAAAAAATACAGTGGGTTCTAAGGATTTTAACATCCTCTTAGGATCCTCTGCCCCACTCCGGTGGTAAAGGCTCAGAATGTAGATTTAACTTTTGTAATAATTTACAAAGAGATTGTAAGAGCTTCTGTTTCAGGCCCAAAAAAGCCTGAAACAAGCAATATATTGTTTTTAAATCCAGTGCGAGATTCCTCAAATTCGATAAGTCTTATGTACGAAATGAAGGCTGGATGGAAACTTGATTGTCAAGCACTTTCCAAGAAAAACATTCATTTGAAAAGTTTGGCTCAGTGAAGTGATGTCTTTAAGTCCAGATTCTTTAAATGCAAAAGAGACTTTGCATACACCCAGCCTCGCACCTATCCCAAATCCTATAATGTGCCCAAGCAGGGGGGTTGCAGGGGGACAGTATGCATTCCCATACATACCTCACTGTTTATGCGCCACGATTTTTTTGAAGATTATCTTATCATTGAAATTTCCCTTTGGATATATCACCTAAGATTAAGGAAAGAACGCCCAAATTATAAAAACATGTTTGGAAATATCGCCCAAAATTGAGGTTACTATATAATAAAATCATTTTTAAAACAAATTTAAAAAAATTAATTTAAAGCTTTTTGTATTTAGTTTAACAAAATATTCTTTATGTTATATAAATCGATAAACTTTGTATTTTTTTTTTAAACAAAAAATCTACTGCGGAAAGATTCAATCAATTCATTTCTTTTTAATTATTTGCTGCGAAGTTGTTTTTCGAAGTGACAACATTGCTCGATTCTAGCGTAGTTGAATGAGCTGTCAAGATTGTACTTGGTCTTAACAAAGTGATGTCAAGTGATTTAATTGGTACAAACACTGTGAATACAAGCAAAACAGGAATAGATTTTACCTTATGTCTTATTCCTCTTTGATAATATTTATATTTAAGAGACTAAGGGTCTGTTTCACAATATCTGAGTAAAGTTCTAATTAGTTACTCGAGACATAAATATTGGAACAGTGTATTAAGTCCAAAAACCAAAAAATAATATTTTTGCATTTATAACCTATTCAAGTCGTCAAAAAACAATGGCGCATATTCATAGTCGTTTTTAGACCCCAGTTTATCTTAGCCTGGAGTTTATCCAATGTAAATTAGATAGGATAAACCCATTTTTTTTAGAAACAACTTAAACAGTGACTATGAATATGCCCCAATAAGTTTTTCTCCTGTGGACTTATGACCCCGTGCCAGTATTAATGTGCAAGTTACTAATCAGAACTTTCTTTACTCAGGCATTGTGAAACAGACCCTTAGAGTTTTTAAAAATTCGTTGGTTTTCTAAAAATTCTAATTATAAGTTTTTTTCTTTCATTTGCAGTTTTTGCTAACAATCCGATATTTTTATTTTTCCTTTTATAGTTAGAGGTGTTCCCCAGGGCTCTATTTTGGGACCTTTGTTGTTTTCGATGTCGGTATGTATAGTAATGATCTAGCTTCCTTGCTTCGTAAAAATGATGAAAAATAATCGATCATTGGATCGTTAATTCTTCAAAAAATCCTGTATTTAATTTTTTAATTGAAATTACCATAGCCTAGTCGCTATCTACAAAAAAAAGCTTGTCCTGGGAAAAATTTACCTGTTCAATTTTCTTCACAATTCGTTAAAGGAGGTTATAAGAAGCATATGTGTAAATTTTCGGGAAAATCGGGCTAGAGCATAAGCCACCATCTTAAATTTTCCAAAAAAAATCTTAAAATAGAAAAAAAAATAATAAAAACAACGACAACACTACAATATCAAATTATATTTTTTACAAGCCAGAACTTTTTTCTTTAGTTCTATCGTTAAATCAAATAAATAGTTTTTGAAAAATTAATTTTTAAACTCAAAATTTTGAAAAACAAAACTAAAAAAAAAATTGCAGCAAGATCCCACCCCATCGTGGAGCTAATGCTGCATTGGGATAAAAGTCAATCGCAACGATGCCAGATGAGATTTTAAAAATCCCACTGGATTCGAAAAAAAATCCCACCATTTTTGTATTGGACGGAAAAAAAGAAAATACTATAATGACCACTTATGATACCAAAAAACTGTGACGCTTAAAAAACTGAAATTTTGTTCACATATCATAAATGATACTTAAATACAAGCAATTAATATAATGAAACAGATTGTTCTTTTTGAAAGTTTTTTAGTCCAATAATTAAATTAATCAAATGAAAGCAAATTAGTCGCATTTTTGTCACTATTTTTCGGACTGAATAGTCGCGAGATGGAAATCGCAAGTGCGTTTTAAGCCTTAATATTCGATAGACAAATCACAAGAAATAATTTTTTTAAACGTTGCTATTTATCTGTAAAAAAATGTATGTATGTGCAAAAAATGTTTGTTCTCTGGGGGTAAGTTTATTGTTTTAGGTAGATGCAAGCCAAACAATTTTTTTGACGAACAGGAACCATAACTCTATATCACAGATTCTTGATTACGATTCTGTGATACAGAGTTAGATTCTTGATCAAGAATCTGTAATATAGAGTTTAGGTTCTCGTTCGTCAAAAATTTTTTTGGCTTGCATCTACCTAAAACAATTAACTTACCCCCAGAGAACAAACATTTTTTATACATACATTTTTTTACAGATAAATAGCAACGTTTAAAAAAATTATTCTCGCCCGTCATCAATAAAAGTTTTAAAGTTTTCCGTATTTATTTATTTATTTATTTTATTAAAAAATTATTGTTAACTGCAATTTATAACTGTCATCAATCAATATAAATCCTTAAACAATGAAGAAATTGGAAAAAACCAACGAAACGTCGAGAAAAGGATGAAATAAGTGTTTTATTTACATTCAGAAGCTGAAGATCTTTAAAGCCAAATTATTTAAATAATAAAAACAAAAATAGAAAACTTGATGGTTTCGCTAAGAAAATTAAATTGGAGGAAAATAGGTAGAAAGTTACCTAAGTAAAATAAATTGCCTTATATGGTAAAAATATTATTTTCGCCCCATAAAAAAGCGTTTGGGATATTTTTCCATCATAAATCCCAACATGAATTTTTTCCCATCGTTATTCCCACCAATCTGATACCAATCTGGGAACACTGGTCAATCGTAACTCAATTTCATCAGACCCACCTACCTAAGAAAATCATCAGAAATTGCAATATTACAATAAAATGGCGCCCAACTGCGCTTACCAGGTTATCTTCTACATTACTTGTGATTACTTATTTTGCCTACGGACTGCTGTAGGTATAGATATTTTAAACCAATTAATTATTCTAAAAGGGCGCTGCATTACATATTACGATGAAACCAACAAATCCACTTTAAAACTCCAGAGTGCTTTTAGCATATAAGCATTCGTTAATAGCACGATTCAAGTTTAAAAAAATAGTGAACAGTAAGTGCGACTTAAAGATCTAATGTGCTCCCATTCGAAGGTCGATTAGAATACTCAACTTCTATCATTTCTTCCAAACTAGATATCCTTGAAAATTAAATTGTTATACTTAACTCAATACCATGATTGAACTACATATACATATTTGACTTAGAATGCAAAATAGAATTATTGTCGATAGTGGCAACCACCAAGTATTATAAAACTAATGTTGGTAAATTATTTGAAAAACCATCTGGAGCCTATTAATATAGCCTTTTCATCGATAATTCTATTTTTAAACAGGTTAAACCGACCGCCCACCTAAATGCCTTAAAATTTCCATTAGAAACGCTCACTTATTATGTATATTTTGTTATTGAAAAAAAAATTAAGCCTCAATCCTCATGTAGCTATACAATTTTGTTTCTGAATAGTTAAGAGTATATGTTTGTATATTAAACCCTTTACGTGATTTTTTTTATTTTCATACTTTTATTTTTCCAAAAGAGAATTATTTATTAATAAATCAGAATCGCTTAAATATTAGTAGATTTCCCTTTTGGGTCTGACGAAAAATTGATTTTCTCCAGCTCACAATATTACACGAGGCAGCAGGTATGTATAGGTATATTGCTCTATTAATCGCACAATAATAGCCTTAAATTGAAAATAAATTACATAATTGAGCTTTTATATTACGCTCAAAGTAATCGCTTTATATAGGTAGTCCCTTTGGTTGTGAATTGTGACCCTTTTCCAATATAACCCGATAGCAGAGCGTAGATATGTATAAGTATAGGAACTCCTATAAATATGCTATACCTGTCCTGCACGCAATTTAAATTAATTTCAAACACCATTCCCCAGCCCTTATACCTGCCTCTTCTATATAAATATAGCTTTAACTTGGTCTTAAAAAAAAAGAAGCTTAAAACGACAATCATCTCCTATACCAGCCTTTCAAAAATGCTTGCCATCTGCCTTAGTATATATGTAGGTCTATGGTGCCCAATTCAATTTTCTAAATTCCAATTCAAATACCATAGGCATAGCCCATGCGCCATAGCTATAACTCTATACAGCTAAAAAGGCGAAAAGAAGGTTTAGAATTATTATATGAATCAAAAGACCTAGGAATTTCAGATATTGGTATTTTTATTTTATTTTTTTTTGTATATATATTACGAAGAACATTCCACTCGGCAAAGGATTATCGGAATTAAATCACCTGCAAAACACCGGTACCGCTGGCATAGCCATTGGCATATTTTCCCTCAATTTAAATCCCTGACATTGAGCACACACCTCTAGGATTTAATTTGTAAGTCTTTGGGTCCGCCTTTTTGATCCCCGAATGGATTGTGTAATTGAATTTTTCGAATATTTAAAATGTGTAATGGTCCTCCAGGACATCCTATAGCACGACTGGCAATAAAAGAGGGATTCTTTCTGCAACAACGATACACACATTTCTGAAAAATAACCAACAAAAATACAAAAAAAAAAAAAAAACAAGGAATATATAAATAAATCCTGACATTTTGCCCTCTGGAGTGCGGAAGGTGAAATCAATTGATTGAAAAAACTCAATGGAATGACTTGGGGTTATGGGTTGGATTGGTGGTGACGGAAAACATTTATTTAACCGCCATGTGCTGCGAAAGATTTAAATTCTCCAGAATGTGTCCTTGTTCTTGTATAGCTACTTTGCAAAAATAACAAAATTGGACCAAACGCACAGAAGCGCCGCCCGCCGCTGCCGCTACCGAAAATTCCACCAAGGAACACCATATACCTACCTATACCTATACCGAAAAGAAGAAGTTTGTTGCAAAACTTTTCTCAAATCCCAACCCCATTTTATCCTTAATTGGCTGACATATGTTCACTTAAAAATAAGGAACGAAAAAAAAAAAAAATTGAAAATAAAACCGAGCGCAACCAACGATAGAAGGACACGCCAAATGTCCTTTTTTGTGTGTCCGTCGCTCTGCTTTAGCAAAACTTTATTGCATTGCCATCATCATGATGCAGCGGAAGAAAGTCTCTCTGAGTCGGGACTGTGGAGCAATTTTGAAAAAGTTTATTTTTCCTAAAAAAATCACAAAAAAAAATATTAATCTAAAATCACCAGGATGACGAAGTATAGGAGTTAGGATTTAAGAGAGAGCGTTTTATTATCAAAGGAGCATCTTGTGCTCAACGACAACGGCAACAATGAACGTGCAGAATTTCATCATTTTTCCATGCACCTAGCACCAGCATCAGCGGCACCGGTCACCAAAGGAAAATTCTCTTTGTTGCAACTGCAAATTGATTATTATTGTCCTTAAATTGATAACGGTCATTTTTATATATTTTTTTTTTTTTTTAATAATTTCTTCCATGTGTGGCTTTTAGTGTTGTGATTGAAATTGTGTGTGTGAAAGTATACCGCACTCACTTCTCTGACTACTCGTTTTACCACAAAATCATGACCTGTGTGCTGACCAAAGAAGGATATAATGGAATTTTCAGTTGAATACAAAACAACAACAAAATTAAGTCTTGCTTAAATGTCAAAGCAAAGCACACCTGGACATAAAAGGTCCTTTTTCATAGCTATATTGTAAATATTTTCATTTTCATTCTGTGTGTGTGTGGGTTTTACGGATTTTAGCCCCAAAGGTGCCCTGCAGTTACAATGAATGCTTTGGAACGCATGTTAAATCCATGTCATATAGGAAGTTACATATATGAACACTGAACAGTTCATGTATGTGAAGGAATATGTGATCAAAGAGATTTAATTACGTGGGTACCTACTATGGCCTTTGGCTACTTTTGTTTCATTTCACAAGGAACCCGATGGTATTTTGAAGAACAGTGGTAGTGGACTGTGTCCTTTGTGGGGGAAAAATTAACTTTTAACAAAATATAGGTTCATATTATATTTTTCGCTGATGTAAAATGCAGCAAGCTTCAGGGGATTTATATGTACATCATACATGGATTTTTAACGAAATTGATATCCAAACGACCATATCTACCAGATAAATTTTAATTAGTCAAAATTTTAAGAAAACAAAACTCAACTGTCTACTCAAAATATCTGGCTTTATGTATTCAAATTATAGAATAACTGCAAAATACTCACTTCTAAAATTATATCTTTTTTTTAATAAAAACCAGTTTTTTCAACAAAAAAATTAACGGTACTTTTCACAAACAAAAATCTCGTGTAGAACCAGGGATTAGTGACTTCCAACTCCCAACCACTCCTGTGTGCGTATTATTGGTAGGAATGGAGAGGACCTACAATTTTCTGCGAAATCCGATAAGATGAGGCTAAGATGAGAACCTCTCATTCTTGACAAGAGACACACTTGAAGGATTTGTCAACTTATCGCAGGCAGTAGTCTGTGAAAAACATTTTTGTTCATTTTTTTTTAAGGTTGTATAGGCTGAGAATCGAACTCAAGACCTTCGGCGTAACAGTCCCACGCACTAACCATTACGCCAGTTTTCACAAAAGGTGTTTTAATTGTTTTATAGGGTAAGTATTGGTTCCATGTAGAAACATTTCAAGGTTGGGATCAAAATTGTGAGGTTGTGATCAAATTATATTTAGGTATAGTAGTCTGTAAGAGTTAAACTCTCTGTTTGAATGTATAAATAAACTAAACAATTAAACAATTAAAATTAAGACAACGATGAGAAATCTGAAAAAGTGTGCCAATGCGTCAATGAGTCAGTTCGTCTACTGTTATTTGAGTTAAAGTTTAAACAGGTAAACTAATTGGCTTCAATTTTGGAACTCAGCTTTTTTATTTGATTTCCTAGATGAAAAATTCAATTTTTTTTCCCTCATCTTAAACGGGGCCATACAAGAATTTGGATTTTTCAATTTTTCTCAAACACGGCTCTTACGATTTGTATTAAACTTCGTACCTGTTATGACCAAAGTAATTGTAAGAAAACTGCGTTTCAAAAATATTTGCATTATGGAAATAGGGTATTGGCGTTTTTCGAGAAAAATACCTGATTTGTATGTTATATATTTATAACTTTTTAATGGCTCCATCAATTTTGTTATAATTTTGATTCCAAATAGTTCAAACAATGCCTATGTATACCAATACCAATATTTTCTTTAAAGAAAATAAAAAAATTAATAAAATATTTTTTTTTGTTGTACTTTGGACTTTTTTGACATTTGTTTGTTTAAATGCAGCTGTATTATAGTTATTAACTAATTCTCTAATACATTATGGGGTAAAGTACTGTTATCAACGATATAAAAGAATCTCTTTTCGATTGTCTCCGAATACCTTCATCATATTATTAGGGATTTGAAAGTATCGGAAAAACAATAGTTCTCTGATCACCACTATTTTCAATTCAGTCGGAAATGATGAACCTTCTAGCCATTTTGTGTTACGTTTTTACAAGAAAATTGACTGGCCCAAATATAGGGAAACACTTGAAAGTCAAAGTTAAATGGTCTGCTTCTAACATAAATGAATTTTACAGCGAAGTCTATGATCTCACTCTAGACATGAACACATCCATGACATTTTCCTGTTCTCTTACTCAAGTTGGTGGAACTCAGGGCTTGTTGTATAGAAAACTGTTCAATTGAGCTTAAAGTACAAACATTTTTCACTGTGACCTAAACATACCACAGGAATCCCTAAAAATGCAAATAAAAAGTGAGGAAGTGCAAACGATGTTCTTGGAGCCTTGAGGACCTTCTGTGGTGAAATAGAAGTCAGAAGAATAATAGAAATAATAGAACTAATCCAGTAATGCCTATATTGTCCTGAAAAATGCCGATGGCTCATGGACCAATTATTGCGAGGAATCGCTCAATCTGCTACACGATACACAATTCCTAGCAGGGGCGAAGTGGGCCATCTTTCAACCGGGATTTCAACCTGTAGGCTCCTGCGAGAGAACAAAAATACCATGAGACTCTTCAGTACTTTATGTTCTTTCAAAAGAAAACTTTCTCATAAAAATTGATTTGTCAAGAAGTCCACACAGTTCTGTTAGGGGCCACGAAAATGAAGATATGGTTCTTGGGTCCCTATAAGATTACTTTAACGAAAACTATATAGTTTAGCCGATGGGACCACCACAATAATTATTATTGAGCTATTATTGATCAAAGGCGGCCTTCACAGTAGTTTCCCGCACTAAATATTGAGCTATTGTGGTTCCATTGGTAACCTAAGGACCCTCCCAAATTACTTCTAGTAATCTTTATATTGTATAAGTTCTACGATATTTCGATAACTGTGAGTGGTTTCGAAGTTTCGGTAGATGTAAGCAACATCAATTATAAAAGTTGCATTAAATTGCAGTAATGTTTTCAAAAAAACAAGTCATGGTTTTTTGTTTACCGGAAAAAATTAATGGAATTTTCGGCAAAATTAGTTTATTGTAGTTTTGGAGCTAATTCTTTTTCAGTCCTACTCATTTTACTATTTTATGGCCCTTTTTCTTAAAGTCCCAGAAAGCCCTTTGACTCCCAGTCCACCCCTGCTTCCCAGGTACATATAGCTTCTAAAATTTTAATAACACTAACAACTTAAGGTATAACTTAAGCATTTGCCAGCCTTGGGAATAAATATGATAAAGCGATCAATAACTTTGAACTATATAAGTCGACTGGATCAGAAGGCTGTAATATCAGCTGAACTCCAAATGACTTTATGTAATATTCTACCAATACTGGAAATGCTCTTCATGCATAGTTTTTTGGAATTAGTTTATAGTCCTATGTTATGAACGAAGTTAGGTTCCAAGGCTGACAAATGGTCCCATATCATTTCTTCTTGAAACTTTCTAACGACTGATCGATAGCCATTAAAGAAAAAGCATTGATACACGACTTTTGTCTACTTAGTGCAAAGGGAAATCGGTATATACGGCTCTACACACACTAATGCGAATATAAGAGTATACCATCATCGAATTCCTAGATATAGAAGGCGCTTTTAACAACATCGACTCATCTTCACTATCATCTTTAAAAGTAGATGATTCGTTTTGTGAATTGATAAATCAAAAGCTGACTAGCACGATAATTATTTCAAAAGTGGTTACCTTTTCTACTTGAAGATCTGACACTCTAGAGATAGGTTGGCTCCAAGGCGGTGTTACATCTCGCCCTTCTTTGGAACTTGGAAGCAAATGAACATTTGACATGCTTGTAAGAAGAGAGAGCTACAAAGTGATTGCATTTACGAATGACGTTATTATTGCTAGATCAGAAACTTCTTGAAATAACTCCTATAAAACGCTTTAAATAAGCTAATAAACTGGGTAGATCACTACGGACTGTGTCTTATTAATCCTTAATTAAAGGTGAACCAATAACAATCTCAGATGAAGCCAAATATTTGGGTCTTATTTTAGATATAAAGTGAAGTTGGAAACATAATATACCTGAATGGAAAGTGTTAGAAACGCTTTTTATGCAAAAAATCCTTTGGAAAGAAATGGGATCTCCATTTCCGCATTACTCATTGGCTACTTCGGTAATCAAACCGATTCTAACATGGCATGATAGTATGTTACACCACCTTAAGTAAAATAAACAAAATTGTCTAGAACTAAGCAAGGTCCAATACTCAGCCTACCAATTCTTCCGCTGCAAAAGAAATTCTGTTCCATTGCATTTGTAGAAGTTTTTTAAAATCTATAGAGCTACGGAAAATATTATATAAAGAAGTAAAGAAGAAGGCTGGAGTGATTGAATTGATTGTGTTAAATTATTTTTTTCAAATAAATCTTATAAAGAATAAAAGCTGAATGGCTTTGGTAGTGCTATGCTTATAGATCATTGACTTTGGGACTTGGTTCTTGGTTCGGTATCAGTTAAAATGAAAATGTTCTTTTCAATTATAAAATTCTGCTGAAAATATTAATTATTGATTTTCAAATCAAGACTTTGAATTAAATTCCTAGAATTTCTTACTCATAGGTATATTTTAAAAGAACTAGGAGTTTCAAGGTACCTACACAATTTAAAATTTAAATTTCATTATCTTAGTATTTACTCAATACTAAAAATCTTTTCCAATTTTAAACCTTCCCTTTTTAAATACGGAAACAAATACCAACACCAATATTCTTCACTTAACTTAAAAACTTTTCCCAAATGAGATTAAAATAATATAACCACAGGGGCCTTTGAAGAAATTAGTTCAAGAAGACGGTATAGGTATAGAGATACCGAATGATAAAGTAAATATACATATATAAGTTGCTTTATACCCTCAAGATAGATAGATACTCAAAACCTTAATATAGCCAAATAATTTAATATCCTGTAATTTCTATGGCCAAGATTTTAACTTACCTCATTTGAATTGTACAAAAAACTTTTAGATTTCCCAAATGGTTCTTCATTAATAGATTAAAATAAATCTTAAGTACCCTCCTGAGAAAATATATATATATATAGAAGAAACAGGAAAGTAGCTACCTTTTATAATAAAGACCTTTGTTCTATCTACTTCTTCTATAACATTGCCACATTAAAAAAAAAAAAAATACTGACAATAATTGAATTTCTTGCAGCAACATTGTTGAACATTTTCTTCTTGCACACTCCCTGTCATCGGTGTCATCGCCAAAGTTGGAACTATATATACATCTTTGGCAAAGAACAACTCCTAAGAACACTTCCCATCCATTACAGTTTTCCAATTTCCCAAACTTCTCACCCACAATTGGGAATTCCTATTTCTATACTTCTATATGCAGCGCTCGACGAAAGAAGAAACTCTTCAAAAACTGTTCCCAGTCAGTTCGAGCGCCTGCTGCCTCCTCCCTTCAGTTTCGTTGTCTCCTAAAAACCGAATGACGAAACCCAAAATTGAATTTCGATACAGTAAAAGTTTATTTCGCAATGTGACGGTGTCATCTATTTCGCCGGCAGAGTTGATGGTGATGGTGTGGTGGTCGGTGGTTATATGCGGATCCGGAAGTTAGAATAGTGGCGATGCAATGAAGATCATCTCGCTGCACTGACTGTACCTAGATATAGAGAAAGAAAACGAGAATGCTATTCCGCAACGAATAATACCACCAGCAAAACACTCATCCAGCCCCGGAGAAAATGAATTCTCACCAAATTTCAATTTCACCGCGGAATGCTTTCAACAAAAACCTTTAAAACTTTTCCATTTCAGAAAAATACAATAAGAATAAAAAAAAAACAACAAAATAAAATAAAATAAAACATGGAAGAAAAATTAAAAAAAAAAAAAAAACACACCGGGAAAACTTCAAATGAAAACTATTTTCCCCTGAGATCCATTTCGATTTTCTCTACATATTTTCATGATTTTTCACTTAGATTTCTATTTGATGGGTCGACACCGAACGAACGATGATGATGTGAAAAGTAAAGTTTATCAGTAGGTCTTATGAATTTGCTCATATGGCTAGTTGACATTATAGAGGTTGCTAAATACGTAAGAGATATGGCAACACCAGT
Source organism: Epistrophe grossulariae (assembly GCA_929447395.1). Classification (NCBI taxonomy): domain Eukaryota; kingdom Metazoa; phylum Arthropoda; class Insecta; order Diptera; family Syrphidae; genus Epistrophe; species Epistrophe grossulariae. Next base: position 148,546,223 of record OV839567.1, on the reverse strand, counting down.
GTGAATATGTCAAATTTGACATTCTCTTTGTTAAGTTTGACAGTTTTAATGGTACAATCATACTCAGACAGTTTTTCATACGAGTGCTATTTGTGTTGTTTACGTTAATTTGAAACATTCAGCTTGATGAAAAAAAGAATTGAATCTAAAAAAAAGAATTGAAAAAAAAACGCACTTAATAATGTGCAATGATTTTCTTTATCACTTAGTGAAAATAATTAGATAGTAGAATTGATCAATTTTTAATAATTTCTACAGTAAAACCAGCTTAAGAGAAACCCACTTAAGAGAAAAACCCGCTTACCTGAAGCATTTTTTTTATCCCGGAGTATTTGGCAACCAACTACCTTTAAAACACTCCGCTTAAGTAAAACTTGCGCGGAAAACCCGGATACCTGAAACATATTTTCAGTTAAATTTTATATGTTTCATTGAAAAAAACTCCCTTAAGTGAAAAACAAGTAATTGAATCGAACAGAACAAAAAATTTGCTGAACGCTTTCACTTCTTTTTTATTTTTTACCTCCACCAAATTTTCACCACGAAAATGTCATTTGAATTTCTGATATGTCACAACCGTTCATAGAATTTTTAAATCCGCTGTGAAATTTTTGTTTCACTTATCCGGACTCCGCTTATGTGATTTTTTTTTTCACTTGAGCGGGGTTCGTTTAAGTAAAAAACCGCTTAGGTGAAAGATAGACCGTGACATTTTCCCGTTTCTCGTAAGCGGGTTTTACTGTTATTACCATTTGAAGTAGGCAATAATTAGGTGGCTGGGCAAAGCCCCACGGGCGCAGGGTAATGCCCTCAGAGGATATATTACATGGAGTGCTCGTTTTCATTCTAAATTTATGCTTTCATATAGGGGGCGCTATTCAACTTTTAGTGACCACTTAAAGTTCTCATTATTATCAAGACAATATTAAAAAGCACTTTTCCCGTGGGCAGAGGACCATAACTTTCGTCACAAATGCCTTTAAAACAATTTAAAAAAATATAAAAAAATAAAATAACAAATTTCAAGAGAAAATATAAGAAAATTATGACTGAGTGAAACAGTGCCCCCTATCTCGGCTTCAGGCACTACTCTGCATAAGTTATAGGAACAAGCAATCCATATAACATATGTCCCATCCAAGAAAATGCCCCACGTGGGCGTGTTAGTGGGTGGAACTAATTTTTTTTTTTTATTTTAAATTTTCAATTCAAAATAGATTTATTTAGGTACATAAATATAAAGGATGTGTAAATTTTTAAGTTTTAACCTGATCTATATTTAAGACATGACTTAAAGCCGTCTGCCAAGACCTATCAATTTAAGTATACATTTTTTTTTCAAATAAAATAATTTCGATAAAAATATTTGCTTTTTACTATTAATAAATTACTTAATAATTAAATAAATAAGTGAATAAATTGGGTGGCGCGGCAACTCGTGTAGAACCAGGGTCTAATGACTTACAAATCTCAACCATTCCTGAGTGCTTGTTTTTTTGGCAGGAATGGTGGGGACCTACAATTTTTTGCCGAACCTGAACGGCTAAGATGAAAAGCACTTTTTCATGACAAGAAATGCTCTTGCCTCCTTGCTCAATTCCTCCAAACAGACAGTAGCCCGTGAAAAACATATCTGTTTTAAGGTGACATAGGCTTAATAATTAGCATTAGTTTAGTTTGACTATAATTTTTAAATATTTAATTAGGTTGATTTAAGCTTAAAAAACTTCGTTTATTATTCTTCTCCGTTAATTTAAAGCAGTTTTGCAGTATTTCTGAATATCATTCCCGTTAGGTCCGTTTAGGGAAATTTTCACTTCTTCGACCGGCATATTGGATTTGTCAAAGCAGCTTCCTTTATGTCTTTAAAAGCAAGGCAAGTGTACGGAGTCCTCTCTTTCAATCATGTTGCATATTGAGCTAAATATTGGAAGGTCATTTCTATGAGCGACGAGATTTAGTGCTAACATCCCTGAAATAGTTATTGGAACCGAATTGAAATCCAAGGTGTTTCTTCATATTTATTACCTTCAGTATGTAGTTGGTATTGAGTTTTACTGTTTGAATAAATAAGGTGGACATTCCTGTTTCAATCATCAACACATAATTTGGTGACTTTCCTGGATGTAAAAAGGTTCTCCAAATGGTAATATCTTAATTATTTTTCAACCGTATCAAAATACAAATGAACCCATGTTTTGGCACTGCCGTAAAACATTATAGACTTCGCGCCTTTCACAAGGTCTGGCACGAAGGACTCAAATTCAAACTAAAAAAATTATCCATTTTTACGATTTTTAAAGAATATCTGGAGAAGAGACTCTTCCGTATCAGTCATGAAAATGACTAATGACTATTCGGATTTCAAAGGTATAATGGCGGGGGTACCACAAGGTAGTGTTCTAGGTCCAACTTTGTACCTTTTATTTACACGCGATATACCTGAAACAGAAGACACTATTGAAGACACGTTTGCTAACGACTAACAGTGGGCAAAACGATCACTGAGGCTACAATTAAATTACAAAACGCACTTAATAATGTCATTGAATGGACAAAAACATGGCGGATAGCGCTCAATGAACTTAAATCAGTCCAGTGTGACATGGAATTTACGTACGAGATAATAAATAGATTACCTGTATTTGTAAATACTACTCGAATTCCATATGCAAAAGACTAAAAATATATTTTGGAATGACTTAAGACGCGAAATTGAAATAGAAGCAGCATGTAGGATTTTATACAGGCAAGTATATTAAACCCGCCTGGACTTATGGTATACAACTCTGGGGTTGTAATCACGATACTAATGTAAATATCATACAAACGATTCAAAATAAATGGACCGTGATATACTAGAAATGAAGATCTTCATAGGGATCATGGGAACGAAATGAATTCAAAAAATTTGCGTGAAAGCATTGTAGAGAACGGCTTTTAGTACGGTTATCGAAATTCTTGACGCGACAAATTTTGTATGCCACGCTGGCCGCTTGTAAAGGACTAAACCTCCTGACATGGTTCGGTAAACGGGAAACCGCTTTAAAAACTATTTCCGAAAAACTGACCTGCAACACGATGCATCACTTCGGTAAAAATAAATTGCTAGATATAAGTTTCAACTTACATATATACATAGTTGCAATAGCGAGGAGGAGATGGTTTTGTGAAGTAAGAATCTCACACTTCCACTTCTATAAGTACTCGTTTTTTGGTCCTCATAGAGCCTTTTGAAGGTTTTAACACCTACCCACGGTAAAAAAAAATTCCTTAGAATCAATATTTTCTCCTTCCCATGCAAAATGGAATTTCAATCTACCCCTGAAAGTATGCAAATTTGGGTTTCCAAGATTTTCCCACTTTCACAGTCTAAATTTGTAATTTTTGGCTCCAAAGTATCTTTACCTGGTTCAATACGAATCCAACAAAGAAAACCTCATGCAAATTGGATTACCTTCAGCCGAGTTAGGAGCGTACAAACCAAACAAAAAACCAATTTGGCCACTATTTTAGATCTGTACCTTCCCTTTCTCCCTTTTGGTCGAATTTCATCTATCATATTGATGACGATGTAGACGTCTTTTAAATCCAGAAATCTCGTTTAATGTAGTCCTATATTCACGCTACACATCGCTTTTATTGTGGGAGTAGCTTTACTAGTACAAACCACCCAAATGAACAGAATAACTGTCAAAATTGTTCAACCGATTTTAAACCATCATCGTTTGATTGCATAATCTCTAGGTACTTATTTTTTTTACGAATGCATAACTTGCCTTTACATTGAATACGTAGCTATTATCACAAATGAAAGCAAAAAAAATACTAAAAGAAAAACGAAAAATCACATGAAGTATGAGTGTTTAGGGGTTTTTGAAAAGTTGAGAGAGATTGGAATGACATAACGTGAGCTAATGGATGAACGAAAACGACGAACGACGATGATGCGCAACAATAACAGGTGTTTCCTTATGGAGTATCTTCTTGCGAAACGATGAAGGAAGATGGAAAGCGTAGAAATAGGAAGAAGCACAAGAGAAGTTTTCTTCACAAGGCCATAAGGACAATTAAAATGTTATTAAAAAAAAAGGTAAGAAAATTGGAAAACAGGAAAACTTTTTCAACGCACACGTGTGCTATACTCTACATAGTATCTACACAGGAATGGATTTTGGGAGAAAATTGTTTTTCCTTGTTTGTGTTTAATTTATTTCTTTAAATGGTTAATGTTTTCTGGTGCGATATTTGTACTTTAGTTTTTTGCTGTTATTTTTTGTTGTTGTTGTTGTTTTGCTGGTTTTTTTTTTGCTTGTGCCGACCTTAATTAGAAGAGTTTTTTCGTCTTTCTTTTGATTGTTTTTTTTTTTTTTTCATTTTTAATGAGTTGGAAATTTTATGTTTTTTTTTCTTTTAAAGATTTAATGGGACAACAGACGGAAATGAGAAGATTGCGTGGCGACATTTTGTCGTGGGAGATATTGCAGATGGCATATTATAGTGTAGCGCGGTGGCGGCGGCGGTGACAGCGTCGTTGGTGGTGGTGTGTTTCTATTTCAAGGAAATTGCTTTGTTATGCTGCAAAATAAGGGATGTGCTTATAAGGGAACGAGCAAAGTATTTATTGTGAGGAAATTCAATAAGCTTGGCAAAAGTTGACCCTATAAGAAGCAGAGTAGGTATTTATAGAAAAGGTTGACATAGTGACTTTAGAATAGAAGTTTCTATTCTATGAATTATTTTTTGATTTTTTGATTTTCTGAATTTTGTGTTTAAAAGTGTATATGAATAATAAAAGAAGGAAACATTCAGACCTAGTTCAAACTGTGAATAGGTATACCTATTGTTGTGAATAGTCAAAAAAAAAAAAAACTAATAGCATAAATTAAGGAGAGTATGACATTATAAATAAATTTCGAGCAAGATTTTAAGATAACCAATACAGGCGTTATAATTTTGTCAGCAATTGATTGAACAATTTTTGTTAAATTTTTTAAAAACGCAACTCCTTGATCATTTAAAAATGTTTTTCTTAATAAAATTTTTTGGTAATATGTACATATGTATTTCCAAAAGCTTTTGGACGTAAAACTTAACATTCCTCTTGTTTTTTTTTTTTTAAATATCACACAAAGAAATTTTAATCAAAATCGCACAAGCCATTTTCGAGAATGATTTTTTTGAACGGTTTTTAAATAGTTGTATGCTAATTTTGAGTATAAGAATATTTTTCGCTAAAAATATTGAAGATTATGTTAAAACCTGTTTGTTCCCTGGTAGAAAATTATCTAGGAAACACTTTTGATTAGCGTGCTGCGTGGCCCTAGCTAGATTGGCCATTAGGTATATAGTAAATCATATATGCTGGGCCTAGACAGGCGCAAGTCTGGCCGATCTTGACTAATTTATGCTTATTCTGACTTTATCTTGGCCCTGGGTAGAACTGCCTATTTATTGGCTTTGCCAGAGGTAACCAAGACTGGGCCTAGATATAGTTTAGACTTGATGTAGTCTAGATATAAAACTTTCTCTTGACGTCATATTGGTCGTAGATAGTGTTGCATCTTTATTGGCATTCCCAACTAACAATTTAACTTTTGTAAGGTCCATATAGCCAAAATGTGAAGTATCAACTCATAAACATTTTAACATCCCTCTTCTGTATTGCAAATTAGCCTGGTGGGTAGCGTACTGGATCTTTGATTGCAAGGACGCGAGTTCAAATCTCGGAGAAACCATGTAGGTAATTAAAAGTGAAGTTTTTTTTTAATTAAATTAAATTCTATACATTTCAGATAAGGAGAAACGCGGTCCCAAACCCCCCTAATATGGGAAACAAATTCAGATAAATAAAAATATACACTAAAAATTTTAAAGAACACATATAATAAAAATCAAAAATAAGTTTTTCGAAATATTGAATTTAAAAAGAAAAAAATTTAAACTTTTTTTAAAAATCCACACAGGAATTGTTTGAAAACGTTGGTATACAAAATTATTAAAACTTTTTGAAACTTTTTCTAAAAGCAAAAATCGGATGACAGACGGATAATATTGCGAACACCACACCTCCCTATATTATCGTATCCAAAATAGGCTTACCATCCGTCAGGATTTCGCCTGGCGCGTCAGGCTTTTAATGTCCAATCAGGCTTTGGCCAGGTTTCGTCCTTTTTCAGGCTTTTTTATAATTATCGCACAAAATGTAATCGTTAGAAGAAAAACATACTAAATGCTTTCAAATCGAAATGCTTGTAAATCGCAGTGAAAACATTCATTTTTTTCAAAATTTTAGCTGTCACTTTTTAGAAAGAGACAAAAAGTTGTGGAATAGAGTAATTCAAAAAAATACCTTTTAGAAATTCAACCGAGACCGGGCGAAATTATGAAATCCCTGAAAATTTCATGCTTTTAGCACCAAAACTCGAAAAGTTATGCAGCTTTTAACATTTGAGAAAAATTCCGATTTAGAAAGATTTTCAAGCAAAATTATTGAAAAAGCGCTGGTAGCGACCGCTAAATGCTATTCGATTTTGAATTCTTTGTTTTAAATCTAAAGCTAAGCTAAGTACAGACGATTGTAAGATCTTACAATATTTTCAGAACTGTCAATGGTCTGATAATAGCTAACAATAAGCTGACAATTGACATAATTCTTACTATGAAAAATTGTCCGTTCACACAATTGGTACATTTCTTCCCAAAGTCTGACAATTTGAGTGTCAGCTCTTTTTGTATCTCTCTTTAACCAAAGAAGAAATTGTCAGCAATTGTAAGATGTTTTCAATGACGTGTTACGACATTTCTAGATTTCGGTGGGCGTTATGACCTGCAGTGCTGTTGAGTGATACCAATTCTTCAAGTGGTATCAGAAAAATATTTGAGGTAAAACAGCAAACAACGGAACAAATCTAGTTGATGGAGGCGGGAGGGACGCATGTGGGGCAAGTGGCACCAGTGGTACTGGCGATCTGATATTTTTTACGTTTAATGTATGAGTTTGTACGAAATAATTTCAAACTCAAAACGTCGTAGTGCACAAAAAAAAAAAAAAAAAAAAAAATGTATCACAATGCTTAAAAGATGAAACACATGACATCTTTTGGGCGATATTACAATTCATAATTTTATTATATACGAATTGGGATCATCTTTTAACACGTTATACAACAACAAACTTGAAATCTGCTCTGTATTTCATCGTCATCATATTTTAAAGTTTTCACTCTGGCGGGTAGATGGCTCTTGAGTCAGTAAGTAGTACAAGCTTTAGAGTATAGAAAAAAGACAGTACCTTCAAGAAAAATAAACATAAAGAGATGAGCATACAACACTGTTGTCATTAGGATCCGTATCGTTTTATTTTCATAAAAAAACGTGGATATTATATTTCAAAATTGTTTTGGGTACTATGCGGGTAGATACTTTCAATGCATTACGTTTTACATCTGAATTTTCAGAATTCTGAATTTTTGGAGCTTCTGATTGGCCAGCCATCATAAAAAGTTAAATGACTTTTAGTAACTTTTAGTTATGTTTAGTTACCTTTTATCTGAATTTTCAGACAAGAAATTCTCATCTGAAAATTCAGATGAACATTTTTTGTGGTGGGGGAAGTTCCAAATCAGCTGAAGCACTGCACATAAAAGTTGAACTTTATAATTTTCGCCTTGTTGGTAGTTGATATTTTTAGTTTTCGTCATGAAAATTCAATAATTTATTTAAATGAATGAACTTTTTGTTTATGTTGTTTAGTGAATTTTTAAATCAAAATTTTTTGTATTGATTTTTGAAAAGTTTTTCCATAATTTTGTAGGCCATAAATATCAATAAAAAACTTTTAATGAAAATAGTAAAAGCTGTTGCTGAATTAGTTACATGTAATTTCATCCTCACAGCTACTCACGCTCAATTTCTAATATACGAATGTAATTAAAGTTCCATTTTATTTCGCCTAGATGTAAATGCAGGAATTTGACACAATGACTTTCGATTGAAATTTCAGATATTTTTTTGCGTTCAACGACATAAATTCAGAAATCTGAAAATTCAGATGTAAAGCGATTTTTATTTTGGGCACTATGGTATTTTTATTATTTGGGCGTTATAACCTTGGGCAATAAGATCAAACGCTGATTTTAAATTGTCAGTGCAAAATACTCAAACAAAATGTCATAACGGGCCCAAACCCTAGATAATATTGCCAAATCGTACAACAACAAAATGTTAATAAAGTTGTTTTGGGCGCTATGCAGATATTTTAAATTTGGGCTTTATAGTTTTCGCCGAAAAGACCTAATGCCAAAATCAAGAAGCCAAGTTTTTAAAATTATATAACAAATAAAAAAAAAAAATAACAAATTTTCAAAATTTTTACATAAATACATTTTTTTAAATTTTTCCTTTCTCGAAAACTTTTCAACTGATTTTTTTTGTTCAAATTTTGTATGGAGTTATAGTTTTAAAAATTTTGTATAATTAATTTGAATTTTAAAAATTACGATTTTGTTTAATTACGGTTTGACAATCGAAGAGAAGAAATAAAATAACTAGCGGTTCTTCAGTAAAAGCCTTTCATTGTTCATTGAATGTTTAATTAAAGTACGTTTTAAAGCTCTAATAAAAGGTTTTCTATATATTCAGACTTTAAAATCACAATGTAATCGTACCTTAATAAGAGTATAAGATCGTGCGACCCAGTCTTGCATTTTATTTACATTTCGCTTTGTACACATTTTAAAACAATATTTCTGAAGAACTGAATATGTATAATTATTTAGACAGCATTTGGCACAATGGAATGCAACTTGTGTGTGTGCATGCAGCATATTCACGTCTTGTAGTCTCTTAAATGGAATATCGAAGATATATTTATATTGCGATCTTTTACAATTATTGCTTGTAAAACCTAGGTTTTGAACCAATTACAATTTTTGTGGGTCACGGCATTTTGCGAGAGAGTAAAAAACTCTGCAGCCTATATCCCTTGTCACGATGAAGTGTCTCTCAGTCTCATATTAGCCATTCGAATTATAGGCAGTAAATGGTATAGGTAGGACCCCTCGATTCCACAAACTAACAACACGCACAAACAGCTTACTACTATGTAACTAAATGTATGTACAAATTTGAAGAGAATGATTGTGCAAATTCGTAATTAGGTACTTTTTTCTCATACACTTTCGTTGTATGTATATAATAAAAAATTTAAATTGCTTTTTAAAAATTCTCCACTAAAAAGAATGATTACTCTAAGGTCTGATTTTTAAAAGGATACAAAAATAGAACGATGCGATGTACCTCTTTAGCAATGCAAAATCAACCAAGATGAAAGAGCAGATCTACTCGAATTTGATGGAGTTTTATAAAATTAGTTTCTCACTTTGTATCCTGTCAGTGGCAGTTGCACAAGTATTTTCAGTTTTTTTTTTTTTAATTCTCAGCCACAAAACAATTTATTAAATAAAAACAAATTTTTGCACAACTCACTTCTTCGTCTTCTTCTTCCACTTTCGCATTTGAACAAACAAACAAAAAATATAAAAAGGATTTTCTCCTGGCATTTCAACATAGAAAATCTCGAGCATCAAGGAACTTAATGTTCCTGCAGGATAAAATCACAGAAAATGCTTAAATTTATTTTCCATTAAATCTGCACAAACGGAGAACGAGACTCAGGCCATATTGTTGTATGTATATAGCATCCACAGGAAGTGTTGGTTCTTATTCTTCTTGTCCATGGGTAACAGATTTATTCAATTCAGACACGCAGCAGCATTCAGTTGCATCCCAGAATCAGATCCCCCAACTGCAGATGCAGGCTTGACTAACCGCCTAAACATTGCCAGCCAATTGTTATAAGGAGTGTGTTATTCATGTTCTTGGGAACAGATGATAACAACATTTGGATACTAATATCCAAACTCCGGAACTTGAATTTCCAAAATGTTAACAAGTAGGAGCGAATTGTATATTGTATTGTTCAGCTCCAGCAGCATCTACAGATAGAGAGAGAGAAAGAGAGGACATAACCACTTCTTGAAATATATCAATGACGAAGGGACGACCAACGAGGACGACTAACCAACCGACACATATACAGAGGGAGTAAGAGAACTTTTGAGAATTGCAATTGCATTAAGGACTCTTGCCTATACTTACAGTTGTTATAAAAGGGATGGATATGTGTACAACACACATGCATACATGTGGTACAATATTAGGTTAATGCCAACAGGCGGCGACGACGAAGACGACAACGACAAACGGTAAGTTAAATACAAATTGTCGAATTGTCAGATTCGGAGACAACAATTTATTTGGATTTGTAAATTTATCAACATGGTCAATGACAGACAACATCATTTGGCTGTGTCCAACTCCAACTTCAAGGCAAAGAAAAATAAATAAATTGTTCGATTATTTTCAAAACATGTGTGCCTGTCTGGATAAAAAGGACATTTTGTTTGTGTTTTATAAATTTTTTAAAGCATTTAACAAAAGCCAATGGAATAGTCATGTGAAATGTGGTTTTCGGGGGGGAAGTATTCAATTTATTTTTATCTATGTATAGGTACATCAATTTATTGTGATTTGACCTACTTTTTCTTCAGTTCAGTCCAGAAGGAAGGGGAAAAGGACCTTTACATTACAAAAGGATTGCATGGTATTTTTGTATTGCAAGGTAACTTGTGTAGGTACCTTTATATCTTGGTTCAAGGTAGGTAAAAGTAAATAGATCTTGAACTACTTAACCTAGTGACCCATTTACCCAATTAGTGCTAGATTGAGTGATTTCGACACGATAATTCATATGGGAGCTGGTATCATATCCGTTAACACTGCCATTGTGGGGGCTATATAAAGATCAACAACAATGGGCTAAGCTTAAATGCGCCTGTTGTATCATTTAGATTAAATTCATCATCTAGTTAGAAGCTCAAATGTTACTCTTTAAGTGACCTCGTTTATGTAGGTAAACACAGAAGAAGGTATGACCTACAAGAAAGATCTTACCAGATTAGGAAGGTTGTTGAATGGTTCAAAAACGTATATATAATTCATTTATTAAATCATGCGACGCATCAAGCAGTCTGTTAAACCCTGTTAAGATTGTGAACATTGAGTTTGGACTATTGATGTCTCATCGTTATCAAAATTCCACACATTAGGCGTTTTTCTAATGATTTTATTTTATTTCCCGCTTTTCAAATGTCATCTCGTATGTGTTCAGCATTTTACTCCGTTCACTCTACTATTTTATTCTGAGCTCACAGAGCGTGCTCTGATTTCTGAACATGCTCAGAACTAAAAAAGAAACACAAATTTGAAGCTCTGAACGTTCAGAGCAAAGCTAAAAAAGAAACACAAATATTTTTTTGACAGTTCAGGCTCTGCTCTGAACTCAAAAAGTAAAACGCCTATTGCAAAATAATAAAGTAGGCTCATAAGTCTGGTTTTTTTAATTTTTCTTCGTGTTTTACGAGAGTCCTCCCCCACGCTTCTCTTGCCTATGAACTATACCATGATACCGAACACAATTTTCGCAATCTAAACGTATACTGCGGCTGTCTACAAATTTATATCTGAGCCAGCGCATTGCGGACGCAATGTGTGCGATTCGCGAACAGATCCAAACAGCTCATTATGTTTTCTCTACCGGTGAACGCACCCAATCTCCGAATTGCCGCATTTAATTGTCTACGGATCTAGATCAGGATCAATTTTAAACACGTAATACCTTGGGAACAGGTGTGTTGGAGAACTGAACGATCTAGTGCAGGTCTCAATGGCAAACATGAGGAAATATATAGACAGCACGGGCTGGTTGGTAAATGAACCAGTCTATGTAAATTACTAGTTTAGGTGTTATCTCTGTTATAGGGGATCATAATGGACCAATAGGTCCCCGTGTTAGCAACAGCCTTAGAGCTGGGAACGCCCCACATAACCTAACCTAATTAGTTAAATGCCAAAACGAAATTGAACGGATCCAGATATTTAGAATGAGTTTTTTCTAGGCATGATAATATTTTATTTGACCCTGTTTGGATTGTGACTTTTAACTACGCCATGACCATGATTTTGTAGGTGAGGAGCTCTGTTCCCTTCACCGATCTTACCATCGTCATGGATGGCATAGTGAAAAGTCACAATATAAATGGGGTCTTTGTTCATAGCTCAATACAATTTTTTTAAATAAAATGAATAATTTAGGGAACAATTTAAGCATAACCTAAAATCTCTTGTTTTTGTACTATGAGGTGTGCAAAATACCTTTTCCCTTTTAGCTTATTTTAAACGTGAAATTCCTACAAAAAGGGATAAATTCCACGATCTGACATGGCTGGTTTACAATTGCATTTCGTAACGTGACGCAATTTAATGCTGTCTAGGTTTGCATTAAGGACTGTTTGCAAATGCACAATAAAGGCAGCGCTGCATTTGAGAAAACAGCCTTAACTATTTTAGAACTTAAATCTAGCTTAAAAAGAAAAACTCATTTTAAACAAAAAAGAAAACAAAGACGATCATTTTCTGCACAAAGTAGTTGGACGATTTTCGCTGAAGCTGCCGGTATCATGCAGCCTATCTGCCTGAACACAATAGAGTGCTGCAACCATTGTATATTGATTTTATATACAATGACTGCAACCTTAAAAGAAGAAATATAGGAACGGGCATATTGAGGAAAAAGTGAGGCTTCTTCAAAATAGTGTGAGTTACACAAACACAATTGTACTGACATGGGGTCGGCAGCCCAGGCGTTAAGTTAGACAGTTAAATGCTGGGGCGCAAAATTAAATTTTTTGCTGGTTTTTTGAGGAATGAGTTTTGAGATTTTAAATCTTTTAAATATTGAAAAAACGCTTATTAAACTAAATAAAACGTGAAATAAAAATAAATATAGTGACTACATGCAAAATATACAACATCATGGGGTGCTGCCGTAAATTCTGTAAAAACACCTATATAAGGAGTTCAATATTTGACCATTTCACGGACTAATTGCGTCTCATATTCCTACAAAAGTGTGATATATACCCCTTCCTTTACTTCTTATTCATAGGCTTCAACTGGAACTGTAACTGGAGCTGGAATTGCTGTTTAAAAGTGTCGCAGATGTTATCTTGTAGGTGCCAACCATACAGTTGAAGTGGTCAGATTTCTCACACTAACAAGGTTGGCCGCGTTCCTTAATGGTGGTACAAATATACAGAGCCCGTCTAACCGGAGTAAATAGAAGCTAATTAGCTCATAATCGTAAGATTTTTTTTACAGCTGCAGTAAAACTTTTAATCAATTTTTTTATCTTCGATATTTTTTCTTAAAATTTAAATTTAAAATTTAAATTGAAATTAAATTTATTTATTTTTGTTTTTTAAACAGTGTTACAATATTTGTTGCCTGATTTTTTTTCTTCTAACAATTTGCAATCTTAAGTTATAAAACAATATTATATTAATAAAGAACATTAAATAGTCCTGTTTGCATAATAAAAAGAATTCAAAAGAATACAATGAATGCAGTTAAAGAATGGACGAATTCGCAAAAGATTGCATTCAATTGATTGAAAATGAAAGGGGGAAATAAGGTTTGCAATATTTTTGATTTAAGTGAATGGTGATTGCATAATTTGAATTTTGGAGTCTCAAAGTGGGATCAATAAATGCAATCTTATTATTGAAGTCATTCACAAAAGATTGCATTCTTTGACAAGCCTGGTTCACACAACATGCCCAGTAAGATGTTACATTTTAAATGAGAAGTTTCATTGGCCAACGAATTTTTTGTTAAGTCAAAGAAAATTCTAATTAATTTAATAAATCCGAACAGGATTTTTTTCCAATGTATCGCCTCATGTTCTTGATATTTCTTTGTATTTTTCGAAAATATTAACATTTTGTTTAACTACCCACTATTTTATTAATGAAGTCCTGGGAAATTTCTGTGTAAATTCGACAGAACCGAGTGTATTCCAAATTTTGGCATACAACTTTGAAACAAAATTTTATGTACCCAAAAAAACAAAACAAAGTAAAGAGCACAAATTCATACCCCACATCCTCTTCGAGTTTATAAAATATTACCATACATTATACTAAAATAAACCCTTCTTGCATATACATACAATATACATACGTATAATACACACACACACATATCTACATATTATATACAAAAGTTGATAATTAACTTTCAGAATTCCTTAATTTGTTTGTTCTCCCAAAGAATGCAAGAACTTCAAAATCCCAAATGCAAACAACAAAATTGTTCCACAACAGACAGAGTCTCCTTATGAACGTTCCAAAAAAAAAAATAAAAACAAAAACAAAAAAATAGAACCCATGTCTCCGAAAGCCAGAGAGCATTATATTATCCTTTCCCATCACAAAAATCCCAGAGATTCATCTTCTTTTCACCCAAAGTCAACTATTTATAATCACTGCGTGCGTAATCTCACATAATACGCTTTTTGTGTTTTGTTGAAAATGAAAATAAAATTAAATTTCAACACAAAAAGCAAACAGAAAAAAAAAAAAATAAAAATAAAACATACAAAAATTAATCCTTTGAACAAGAAAGTTTATTTAACTTTTAATCTTCATCCCAGGACATATGCTCCACTTGACTTTCCCACTTTTTCAAAAATAATACAAAATGAAATATACGACAAAAAAAAGCGGAAAAATCAAAAGGGATATAATATACCGCTTCGCAGTTCGTTCGGAAAAAAGGATACAGCAATATTTATAGGTACGTATCTGGTAGAGGGCATGTGTCTTGTTGTGTATCCAACCAAATATCTTTTTCCAGGTTCAAACCCCTTTGGGCGGGTTTGTTTTGGAAACTTTTTCCAAAATCCGATTGTGTCTAACGCAAGTTTTGCTGTCATGGCTCTGAACTCTTAATAAAAAAAAAAATGAAAAAAAAAAACTTTATTATCCTCGTCTGGAATAAATATCAAATATTTTGTTTTTCGTTTCATTTCTTCCAAAAGGATATTATTATTTGTGCTTCATATTCGATGCTATTTAGAATGAGAATAAACAAAATCATTCTGTCTCTAAAAAATAAACAAAAAATAAATAATAATAAAAATCCAAAATAACACATAAAAAGGTTTTCATTTCGCTTAATCCTTCAGATTATTCAGATGAGCAAAGCAGCAGGCTTCAAATGAAAATTGAAAAAAAAAATAAAAAAATAATAACTGGGGTGCGATAAAAGCTATGCCCGGAATAAACGGGCCAAATAACATTGCCATCACCCGAAGGCGAGGTGAAGCAAATAAAGCTTTTTTTAAACAACATTATAAATAATACAATGCACTAAGCTGGATTATTTTATGCGCCATGTTATTTCGCAATTCTCATACCCAAGCAACAGCTTTGAACCCAACCAAACACCGTGCAACCCTTTTGGGTGAATATGTTTTTTCTTTTATGTTTTTTTTTTTTATTTGCTATTTGCCGAAAAGATAAAGGGGTGGGAACGAAAAACATACAATAGAATTTGTTTAAGAAACTTGCCATTTTTGTGTCAGATGGAAATAATTGTCTACGATATTTTTTAATCACAGTCGCACATGGGATTAATTGCAATGGAAATTCGGGCATTCCGGTCATTGATGAGGGATTTGTATTCATGAGATTTAAAAAAATGTGCATTTATAACATCACAGTCGAGACGGGTTAACTAAGACAGAAATTTGGAACCACTTTTATTTTTACTTGGAAGCAGTATTTTGTTTTACCTTGGCTTAGCTTACCTTGGGTAGCTTAACCGAAGTTTGGCTAATTCAAAAATTCAAAAATACATTCAAATACCATTGGACCAACATTAATTATGGACATCAAATTGAAAGCATTATTTTATGAAGCTAAAGTTGTGTTGGAAATTTTCCGATCAGCATTTTTAATGACTGGAATAATGCACTCACAGTTTACATGGCAGCTGTGAATTATATAGAGGGCGCAAAATCAAATCAAGACTTCTTATTGAATTATGGCACTTAGATTGACCTGGGCCTATAATAATTTTTTTTCTATTTAAAAGAAATAGGGGCGCAATTCTAGAGCTGGCCATTTACGAGACCATTTAAGATACTTTAGAAAGTCTTTTCTAGTCGAGATACTCAATTAGTCATCGTATAAATAACTCTAAGCTTCGGATTGGTGTCGTCTTGGTATCTTTTAAAACATTTTTTTTTCAGGAAGATAAATATTGAAAAAGGGTTTAAACCTTTTTTAATACTTTTATTTCGATTCAGAGAGTTTTATAAGAAAACCGCTAACAATTTTAGAGAGAGTTGAAGACCTCCCAAAATGTTTTTTCAGTAATAACTCCCAAATGGTAAGTTGTACAGAAAAAATATTAAGTACTAATTTGTAGCTTAGATAATTTCCTATACAAACAAAAATTAATATACTTTTCTTCATAAAAATAACCGTTTTCGAAATAAACCAATCAGAAGAGTTCAGAGTTTTACTTTTCTATATAAAGGTTGTTTGTTTCAGACGTGTGGTTTTCAATCTGGCAATACTTTTTTCGGAGTTGGTCTTTTTGACAGCTGTCACTTGATTTATGCTCAGTTTGGTTTGCCATTTCATAATAAATAGACTTACTCCTGAACAACGTTTGCAAATCGTGCAAATTTGGTTCAGGTTCGGTTTGCGCTGCGTCCAATATTCGGTCGACATAATCGCCCAGTAGAGTAATTCGAGCAACCATAGATCGGTTTCGCACCACGTTTACTCTAGTGGATCATGCGCAACCTCAGAGACGCCGTACAGTGAACATAGAAGACCCTATTGCTGCTGTGGAGCAGAGTATCGAAGAAGACCCGAATAATTCCATCCGCAATCGCGCACAATTGGAGCTGGGGCCTCTCGACTGGAATTTATTTGAGCCAGCCGCGGCGCGGCGGCCACTTGCCCGAAATCATTTTTAAAACATAATGGAAAACCTTAATCTTTATAATAAAGCTAAATTTTTGGCCATAACATTAAATTATATGCGTTTTATTTCTTTTTGAAAACTACACGCTAAGTAGGGCGTCTTATAGTTCAAAAATTGTGCATTTTGTGATAAACACATCAATTTTTTTTGTTGGTACATTATATGAACATGATTTTAAGATATCTTTTTGTACACCCCTTTAGGTGGGAGGGGCATACTAAAAAAAATTTTTGAAAATAGAAAATGAATATAAAAAACATCGGAAACACTTACAATATCATGTTATAGCTTTTTTTTAATACTAGTAATTCATTCTTTAATTCTATTTTTTTAAATGAAGTTATTTAGTGCTTAGTTTTTGAATGATTTAAACTCAAAATTTTGAAAATGTAATTATAAAAGTTAAGAGTTTAAAACATATTTAATAAATAAATATCAATGTGATCATCATAAAAAATCATTTAAAAAGAGGGGTTAAAATTTTTCTAGCCCAACAGCATTAAATTTAATGGAAATCAAACTTTAAACAATATCAGCACTATCACCGCTCGAATACTAAAATCTTCTTGACCATACGACTGATCCGAAAACTTTTTTTTCTTTGACACGAAACCAATATTGTATATAAAGCAGGTAAAAATTAGTAGACCTTAAAATATCCTTGAAAAACATCGTCAAGGCCAAAATAAATATTACAATTAAATTCCACGTTGAAAGTAAGTAAGTACAAGAATAATCTTGATATTTTTTAAAAAAACTTACCTGAGGAATATAGCTTTTCCGTTACTTTTATGTCACCCTGTGGCCTGTATACCGTAAGTAAAAATTACAAATACGCATTTCTTTTTCAGATGAACTGTTTTGTGCACAAATTTAAAAATGAAATTTCTGCAGTTTTTTTTGGAATCATTTCAGATTATATTTTTACTTTCGATAACGAAATTTAAATGACAAAAAAAATGTTTATGATTTTCTCTCGGAAAGAATGAATACAAAAAAATATTGCTCAGTTTTTAAATGCAAATAATCTACTGTCATATTCGGTTATGCGTTATGCTAATGCTATAAATAATATAGCATTTAGGATCACAAGACGTCTATACGGATTTTCTCTTTCTCCTCAGAATAATATTTAGTATGCTTTTGTTAAAGTTGGAAAAGCAAAATCACCATACAACTGGCATAACAAAAGAATGCAAAATGTACAACACAGCAAAATGTGTGTACCACCATCATCACCACCATCATCATCATCGTCCGTCTTATAATGGAAAAAAAATAAGGATTTAATATTCTTCATCTCACAAACTATCGTATTCTTATTTTCTTTCATTTTCTTATATAGAAAACTTTTGAACGATTTTCCATACACTTCAAATTGTCCGTTTTGTTGCAGCGATAAACGAAAAATATATATAAAAGATTTTTTTTTGTCAACAGTAGTAGTACGAAGGACTGAAGGGCTTTTTTCTTTTCAATAAGGATGTTTTTTTTTTTTTTTTTTTAATTCAGAAATATGGAAAAAAAATCAATTGGTTAACCTTTGAAATGGAATCCTAACAAAAGAAATTCCTTTTTTGGTGATAAAAGAATAAAAATAAATTTTTAAATATGTAATTTTTTTTTCAAAGCTTTTTTTGAAAACCATAAGGTTATGTACTTAATTTTTCTATGAAGAAATTGTCGTGGTTTGTTGGCATAAAAATATGTATGTAAATCGTTCTTTCAGAGCAACGAGGAAAAAAGGATGAAATTTTCCAAAGTCGAATACTACCTAATTCCTTTTGGGTGCGGTTTTTTTCTTATAAATACGACAAAGTATGTCCTTACACAGGTAAAGTTATAAAAACCAAGAATTTTGTCTTGTGTTAGCTTTCTCTTCTTCGGCAATAACGAATAAGGACCTTTTTTTGGAGGAGTATAGAGAAGTAGTGTAGATCTTTTATATGTAGTTCCTTTTGGACTGTGTTTTTCTTGGAATTCTATGTTTATTTTTAATTTGAAAGGAGTTACACAAAAAAACCGCACCTAAAAGAATATTTAATTGGCTATGCTAGTGGTTTTTACGTATGTGACAGAAAAAAAAACAAAGAGAGAGAGAGACAATATTCTTTCTACTAATTGATGTCGGTTTGGTTGGGCGGCACGGCTGGATGTCTTTGTCGGTACAAAAGTTTTACTCTTTTTATTTTTCTTTCACTCAACTCTCAAAGTCGTCGTCGTTGTTCGGTCGAGTCCTTAACTTTGTTTCACTGTATTTTTTTTCCCTCGAGTGATTTTTGTTTTTATGGTTGAAGTGGGTGATTTGATTCCTAAAAATAAAACCTTCTTTGAAATAACTTTATTTTTGTTGTTTTTTTTTTTTGGGTTAATTTCTTATTTTGCCATCAGCATAGTCGATTCAACCAGCAGCATATAAAAAAAAATAAAAAAAAACACAAAAAAAAGGACTAGCTATTTTGTGCTAAGAAAATGGAAGGGATTATTACGTTGATGTTTTTCTGGAATGGAGTGTGGTAAATGGGTGGTCTGCTATACTGTGATGGTCTGGACCTTATGGCATGGAAAATCCTCTATGATTGGCGTGAAAAAGTCGAAAATTGTTTAATCTTTAACTTTTGACTTAGTATTAAATGAAAAATAAAAAAAAAAATACAAACAAAAAAGGAAACAGAAGTCATTGAATTTAATTTTCCTTTTTGTTTGGTTTTTTTTTTTTTTTTTTAAATTAAGAGGTGAAGTGGTGGTTGATGGCTTTAAGTTTTGATTTCCTCAAGGTTTTATGTACGGTTGTTTTGTTTGGTGTTGATTTTTTTTTTTGTGTTTTAATGTGTCTGAGCAGAAAATGGCTTTATGAACATTTTATATAACTTTTTTGATTAGAATCCTTATAGATGTTTGAAATTAGTTAGAAAGTTTTCAAATAACTGATATTGCTGTTTAGAGACACTCAATTTTAATGATTGTTTTTAAAACATACGTTACATTATTTGTTTTATTTTTTAAGGTACAAATTATTTGTAATTAAACTATGTAAATGGTTTAATGATGCCATAAGACATATGGAACAAGATAAAATTTAAAAAAATTATTACGGTGTCCAGAAGGGACTATATCTCTCATCAAATTTCTACATGTAGTTTTGTTTATCATAAGAAATAGAAAGGGCTGTCAAATGTCTGCCAATTTTAATTGGATAAAATGAGATCCACTTGGTCATATCAAAAAAGGAAATATTTTGAGGTATTAAATTTCTACAGTGAAACAGAACCAAATATGAGACTTTTCTCGTGGAATGGTCAAACCTAGTTGTTTCAAGACTAATGGAACAAGTAAAAACACATCAGAGGTGCAATAATTGTTTTAACGTAAGTAAGGATCTTTCATGAGATAACTCTAATTTTGGGTGAGATTTGATAGAAGGGTAAGATTCAACTATGTCATATATCAAGAGTGCGGAATAATTTGCTTAACATGACGTAAGGGGCGTGAGGGAATATTAGAAAATAGGTTTTCGGAGAACAAAGTGTTGAGCACCTGGAAAGGTAAAAGATACACTTTCGTGCTCTGCTTAGCGATGAACAGAGTTAAAATATATCAACAGTTTCTTATTTACCTCACGCTCGATCTGTACTTGATTATTTTTAAAATTAGTCAAAACCTCTTTAGCTCATAATAAAAAAAAATTCGTAATTCATTTTGAAATAACGGCATTTTGAGAACATATGCGAGGAGGAGGACTATCCAAAGAGTGTTTAAGGCTTCTTTTTATTCCGAAAATAATTAGGGTTTATTTAGAAACTCGCAGAAAACTGTTAAATAATTCTAAACAAAATCGTTGGTGATCGAAATACATAGTTTAAACAAGAGTAAAAATCATAAATCGTGTCTTATTTAATGAATAGTGATCTGGTATTTTTTTTAATAATAATTAAAGTTTATTGACAGGCTTACAGATCATTGGTTTCCGAATGCAAATAAAAGACTATTCCATTCTTTCGCGACGACGAAGTTTCTTTGGCTTTTTTCCAACATTTTCAAGGGTTTTGGATTTGGTTTTGGTTTTGGTCTTTACAAAACAGGAATAACAAATAAATAAATAAAAATTAACTTTAAACACTAAAATTATCAAACAAGAACTAAGATGCTAATAACACAGAACTTTTTTAATCGTGTCAAACAATTGAATTTATAACAAAAATTTGTAGGCATTTGTTGACTTAAAGACAACATCAGGTAGTTTTTTCTATTATTTTTTGACACGATTGTCAGGATTTGTTTTGCCCATATAAATACCTGTTTTAAAGATAATGAAATCAAAGGTTTTTTTATTCATTTTGTTTTGTCGAAATTCCATAAAAATGCCCTTAACGCCTCTTCTAGTGCATTTATAATTTAATGTTCAGGCTCATCTTCGAAAGGACATAACTGATTTCATCAGGAATTTAAAGGCAACTTAAAGACTTTCTTAAGACTAAAAAATAACAGCATTATTTATTAGATTTCAGTAATACTCGTTTCAACCTCGGAATAGTTAAACCGAGTCGAAGCACTTACTCCGTCATAACGCCACGTCAAACGGTTTTAACTACACCCTCCTTATGTCAAATATATTATCAAAAAAACCAATCTCTCTGGTTATTATAATATGGGATTAAACGAGTTTTGTACTGCAACTAAAGCGTTTAAAGAATTTAAGTCATTTATAAATGCAAAATAACTATCTATTTTACCTTACAATTAGTTACAAACGGATAAAAAAACTTCTTCTACACTCCTTTTTAGTTACTAAATGTCATGTCATTTAGATACTAAAACGGCTTTACTACGGCTTTAATCCTACTATGTACCAGTTTTAGCTTACTCCGCCTCTAGTCATCGTTTATTTTCTTATAAATAAGTTTTTCAGGATTAGAGGCGAAGTAAAGTCGGAGTAAATTTACTCCGTCGCTAAAACGACTTAATAAATAAGAATTTGTTTGACGCGGCGTAAATACGGAGTAAGTGCTTCGACTCGGTTTAACTATTCCGAGGTTGAAACGAGTATAAGTGAAATCTTATAAATAAGGCTGTAACAGACTTAAGAATATGAATCTGTTTATCTAGCAAGATATTTCATAAAAAAAGTAAAAAGAATATAAAAAAATTTAAAGAAAAAGTACGCATACGCCACAGTGTACAATTGTTTCACAGGTTTCAGATGATTGACAAAACTTGTTATAAATTAAATCATTTTTCTAAGAAAAATGAAGATGAAGAAGTTAAAAAAACATTAAAACAGAAATGGGTTTCTCCCAGGCTCAGCCGGCTCATCAGTTTAGCTTTGATGTATATTTCTACTTTGGGGATTTATTTATTTTCTACGCTTCTGAATTTTATTAAATTCACCTAAAATTCATGTTGTGATTTTTACTACGAAATTATAGTTTAAAAGAGTCTGTAAAAATCTGTCAAACGTTGGGTCTTAGAAGGATGCGTAAGCATCTAACTATTATTCCAACTATTGTCATAATCTTCATATTGTTTAAATGCAATATTGTTTGAATAGAAGGAGCATCATACTTCTACTATAATTGTTACAAAATCGGTTAAGCCATTTAAAAGATATACGTAAATAACTCTATAATAAGGCGCTATACGATTATTTTTTTTTTTAACCTGAAACACAGTTTTCTTAAAATCAATTTTTTTTTACTAAAGCTACGAACAAAAATCGTTAGATCCAACTTCGAGAAAATTTATAAAAGATGAGCTACAAAAAAATTGAATTTTTCCATAAAGGAATCACATAAAAATGCTCGGTACCAAATTTGAAGCAAACTGGTTCACCCACTTATGATGCAGTTCAGATTTTTTTCTTTATGAAATTCTTTGTTTATATCATTTTCAAGATTGAGTATTTTGTTAAGGCCTTGAATTGAACGAAAAAGCCAAGTGAAACTTGAAGAAAATTTCCAAAAAAAAAATCTAAATTTCGAAAAACAACAATCCAACAAAGCTGAATTTTTGTAGATTACTTTTTTTTAAATGTCTAAAGCATTTTTCATAAAAAAATTAGCATAGACAATTGCTAAGGTTTTTTTTACGGGGGTGAAAGAGAACGATAACCAGTATTTTATGAATGTCTTGAAAACTCTTAAAAACTATACTAACTACAAAACCAAAATTTCACAATCTTGTTCTTATGAGAAAAAGATTTAGAGAGAAATTTGTGCAGACAGTGTTTGTGTATATTTTTCTTTTGCAAAAAAAAGTGTTAGAATCTTTTTTGTGTAGATTTTCATAAGCCTTTAAATTTCTTCAATAACAATTGATGGTATTCGAGCAATTTTCAAAAAAAAAATATTTCCTCTTTCACCTCACAAACCCCTAATCTCTGTTCCAAATCTAGTGTGCCTACATTTTTTTTAATAATATTATAATTTTCCTGGACTTTATTATGTAAATTCAAAGTTTCGTTCAGATTTTCAATATATGAATAGGAGGAACAAAGTTCAAGACCAGCAAGCAGCAGCAGCAAACCAGTACCAAAGAAACTCGAACAAAAATTTCGTTTTCTATAAGAAGGCAAAAATAATACAAATTCTATATACTACTGAAATACATCAGCCAAGTAGAAGACTTAGCACTATTTTATTTGGACTAGTTGAATTATTGATTCAAAATAGCTTTTATAACGGCCTTTAGTCCTACATAAAATTGGCGTTTCGTCCCGGCGATCTTACTTGGACTCAACAGTTGACTAGTGAAGGCCTTTGTCAATACGCAATTTTTTGTTAAGTTCAGTTCATCATACATAGATTTGGTGACAAATATCTAGATTAAATACGAGGCATAGGCATAGGCACATTTAGGATTTTTTCCAGCTCCGAAAACCGATGGATAAAATTCCTACGCATTTTTCAACATATTATGACATATTAAATCGGTTTATTGACTTTGGTCAAAATTCATTTTATTGTGGATAAACCAAATAAAGCTGACTTGGCAGAAAAATTATCCCGAAAATTATCTTTTGGACAGTCAAATTGAAATTGGAAGAGTCCATGTTTTGCATATTTTTAGGACTCTTTACAGCTCCCGCAAAATAAAGACTTTGTATGGGCAGAAAGTTTGGTCGGTTTAGGCTACTAGTGCGATTCTCAATCGTTGTAGAGTGCGTACTTTCATATATTTTCATACTGATTAAGAGGTCGACGAAACTGTCATGTAGTGTGTGGAGGCTTTTAAGGGATATTATCAGAGAATCCAAATAAGGAAAGAAAATTGTTGTTGTGAAAAAATTTTCGGGTGAAGACGAAAAAAAATTCAATACCTGATTCCCTAAAATATTTTTCAATTCTTTCCACCGATCTTCTTTAATATAATTTTTTTAAGAAAATGATCTGATCTTTTACACTTTATAAATCCTATGAATTTGCTTCTAATGCAAAACTGCAAATTTAGTGAAAATAATTTCCAACTTAGCTTCAAAGTCTGATGAGCTAATGAAATTGCAAAATAGGCACATACCTCAATTTATAAGTTCGAGGGATCTCAACTCCAAAGATTGCGTTTCTGCCAGGTACGACAGTTAGGCCCATCAGTTAGATGCTGACGTACCCTACTAAGATGCGAATTATGGTCGATGTTTATCGACACTTATAAAACTTAAAGCATGAATATACTGTGAATTTTATATTTTTAAGGGAATTTAATGAAATGCAGATTTTCTAATTTTCTTCATCTATACGTTATTATTATTATTTTCGTAAATTACGATTGTGCGGGCTCAATATTTATTTTTTTATTTGAGAAAATTAAAATCACCATATACATTTTGCAAAACAAGATTAATAAGTTGTTAAATTAAATTATTCCCCTGAAGTAGTAGATTACTCCTCAAAAACGTGTAATTTACTTTGAAGTCAACAAGCTCAAATTATGACTTTTGATAATAAATACCAAATTATAAAATTTTGTTCTTTACGAAGGTTTGAATGCTAAATTACAATTTTTTCAATCATTTTTTAATAAAAGCGCCTTGGTTTACTAAAAAAAAAGAGTTTCCTAATTTACAACTAAACATTTCGTAATTAGTGATTTTTCAATAATTCTTTCCGTAGTGGAGCACCCATCATAAGCTTGTCCAACATATTCAACTTGAACTCTATACTTTCTTGAGTTACAAAACCTAGAAAATCTACTTTCACTTGGAATTCACCTCTTGGCATTTTATGGACAAATCGTTTTCCCAATGACAGATGTTCTGTGCCGTAGAGATACAAAATAATTTGTAGAAAATAGTGGTGTACGCCCACAGTGCAAAAAAAAAAATATAAAGCGATGTGCAAGCATCCAAAGTGCATGTGATTTATTGCAATTCCGCATCCCAGGAAGGAGCTGTAATAGCAAAAATTTATAAATAGTCCATACTCCGTTATTTTATGTTCTCACAATTTTTACAAACGAATTTTTAATTTTATAAAATTAACTTTTTCATAAAACCTTGATTTGTGGGGATTTTTTTTCAGACCATGTTTCTTCATTTAAATGTCACTTTTAGTGAAAATATTACCATTGAAACTTTAAATTTGAATGCTATTATATCAGTTAGTTAGTATCTTTTGTTTTATCTTCCACAAAATATCGGGTTTTATTTTCTTAAAAATAATGTAAACCAACTTGGGACAGTTTTACTGAAATTTGTTGGGTTATTCTTTTGTGAAAAATTGTTAATTCATCTTAACTGGTGATGATTTTCTTAAATTTCTATAATTTGGGATAAATAACCAACCATTTTTTTAAAATGCTTTTGAGGGGCCAAAATTTGTACCTTTTAAGTTTTTCCATATCCTTTGTCTACTTTTGTTTTGTAATTTTTGTAATTTTGTTTTCTTTGTTTCTTTTATTAAAACCACTAAATTTTCTATAGGTGAATCAGTATTTTACCAAGCCGAAAATTTTTATTTTTGTTTTATGTGGTTATTTTAAATGACCTTAATATTCTTTTATTTCCTAAAACAAGATATAAGTAGGTATTAGTATAAATACCTTATTTCAACCAACAATTAAGAAAGATTCTTTTTCCACAATTTTAATCAAACAATTAGATACAAAAAGAAACCGTTCCAAAAAAAAAACTTATTAACTTATTATTTTCAAATTCTTAATTCTTACCCTTCTTTTGTTTTGAAACTAAGACAACCTAATTGTTCTGTTTTGTTATATTTTCAACTAAAAGTACCTGCTTACTTCATTTAAGAATCTCAACCCTGATATTGAAACTGCTTCATTTACTTCTATTAGCCCAAAACAACAATTTCACATCCTTTCTTTGCTTATTTTTCCTTAAAAAAAAAAATAAAAAAAATACAACAATCAATAGGTATACCACCCGAAAGGGCTTAAGGCACCACAATTATTATTGCCAAAACAAAAACCTTTTCTTATTTATATGAAGCAAAATTGTGTTTCCTTCTTATTTTTCATCTATTTGTGTTAAAATAGAAAAATTAACCACCTTAGGTTCCTTGCTACACAGTGAATTTACTGATAAAATCTCCCCCTTTATTATATAAGCTCTCAATTCTGGATCCTCTTTCTCTATAAATTGAGCGAACAATGAAGAAACAATATTTGAACTTCTAGATTGTTTGGTCAAAATATAAAATATTAAAACATTAAACTTAACAATCGAAATACGACATAAAAAAAAAGAAGAAATTACTTGGAAGACCCGCATAGCAAGACAATCTCTAACACCTTAACCGACACTTTAACCCGACAACTACGACACTGACTAAGTATATGTATTGTAGGGCTTCGTCTTCGTCTTCTTCTTTATTCTTTATTTTTTCTCAACCCCCTTAAAATTGTACACATTAATGTCGTCGTCGCCACCACAATCTGTCAATGTTGTCTAGAGTCTGGTATTCCATTCGAACCACATCAAAATGGATAAAAAAAAACTTTTCAGTGTTCCAATAGAAGTATAACAAAGAGCCCCAGAACCAAAGAAAATATTAACTTTTATTGTATCTTCCACCCTTAGCTCACCTTAAGCCCACACCTCTCACCTTTCAACGCAGAAATAGAGCCCCAGGATTCAGCCAGTAACAACGATATAGAAATATAATAAAAAAAATACGAATAAAAAAAACGAAAGAAAAAGAGAACTCCTGAAAGGAATACTTCTTCGCCTTATGCTTGTATACCCTGGCGCTGCTGTTGAAAGGTTTTACACCAAACCAAAGTAAGTTATCCTTGCCATCACACGACTGATGGAAGAGCTGAAAATAAAACACAGCCCTGCACCATCACCTTCACCATATCGAACCAACAACACTCTTAGAGTGAAATATACGTTTTAAGGGTTGTTGAAGGACAGCCAAAGTGAAGACTCTGCCCGCCGCCACCACCGGATTTATACATCGATACTTTCCGATGGGAACGGTGTAACCTTTCGTCGGTTTTCTTCCACCTGTATAGAAGAGTTCAGGTTCACAGAAACTGATAGCTAATATATCCTGACTGTGATATTGTGATATTCGGCGCGGACTTCTGTACTGAAAAATTATCCTCTTGATTTCCATGAACATATTTTCAGCGAAAAAGGATCATAAACTTTGGCGAGGATTTCTTAACATTTTCTTTACCTTCGTCCTTCACTCCTTTCTATGAGGCCTGAGCTCAGGGTTTCTGAATCCTGCTGATGATGGGAGGCACAGAGGATGTGGTGGGGTGGTTTTAAGGATGTTTTTTTTTTTAACTTTTATTTTCATTTTGTTTAATCCTTTCGGGGATTAGCCTACACACTGATGCACACAAACATCAAGCCAGCGAAGCCAAGAACCAAGAACCAATGGCCCTGGCCCTTTGCCTTATACGAACTTTAAATACTTTGGGAATACATCCAGGCATATCCTTCTTATTTTTCTTCTTCGTATTCTTCATCGTATATATAGTTCTGCTTCTTCGTTTCGGATTTGGAGTAGGGCTTATTTTTAATCAGGTGAGGGGGATCAACTTTTGGCTGGGAATAAATTATGCATGAACTGTTTTGTTGGATATGGCTTTTGCCTTTTTGCCTGAGCTCGAATCCTTTTTTCGGAAAACCGAGATGAATTTCTAGCAGATGTTAATGTTTGTCGTACTTTCTTCTCCAGGAATTATGTATACATATATTTTTGTGGCATCAGAAGATATACTTGCTATATGGTCGGGTTTTCTGGCCTTAAATATACGTAGGTACCTACATGAAAAGGGGGGTGGTAAAGGTTGATATTCCCCTTTCTGATGGGAGAGAGATAGACTTCCGGAAATATAAACGGAGGGATATGTGTTTATTGGATGTTTTTTGAGAGTTATCTACAAAGGAGCAATATTTCCCGTTGGATTTTGTATAGTATTTTACAATTGGGCAACAAAAAAATAAAAAAGGTAAACATTTTTTGGTTTGGGTTTAAGGGAATGCTATTGAAATAAAATTTCATTCAAAATAAGGATTTTTATATAATATACTTTTTTTAGAGTTTCTTTTATTTGTATAAAAATATCCCAGCAGATAAAGGTTAATCCTTTCATAATGACAGCAAGTGCTTTTTATGGTTTTTTTTATTTTTATGTTGTTTTTTTTTTTTGTAGGTGTATGTAATATGTACAAAAAAAATATTGTATGGCCATGCGGATGTTTATATTAACATTGGCCTTCTTAATATAAACATGTCAGATTTCAAAGGGTTTATTCATGAAAAACCAAAAAAAAAAAAAAACGTTTAAGTCAGTACCTATACCAAATACAATACCTACAAACCTGTTCCTGTTAACAAAATATGGATATTGGTTATCTTTTTTATTTTTTTTTTTTGAAATTTGGTCGGACAAAAAAAAAGATTTTAAATAAAAAAAATAAAAACAAAATATGAACAAAATTAAAGGGTTTTGAAAACATTAATCATTGTTTTTTTTTTATATTTAGTCCGATTCAGATTTTTGCTACCCATAATAAAAACATGTATTTAAAAGGGGTCAGTGAATTTTTAAAATGTTGGGTTCTTTTATTTCGTTAGTGTACCTACATATGTGTGGATATACACATTTATTTATATCGTATAAAACCTTTTGAGTTCGGATGATGAAAATCACAATAATAAACAATAATTAATATACATATTTTATTTAAAATTCAGTTCAGTCTTTTCACAGAAATACATGAGTTCCTTAAAGTTATCCAATTAAAATTTTGCCTCACAAGAATTTTTTCTGCACAAAATGCAAAGTATAATGCACAACTGGATCACAAGAACTTGCTTTAATGAACGTAAACAATATAGTTAGTACCAACTACCAATTTTCAAGAACATCGACCTATCCGTTTAGGCTGTATTGGAACAGACATAATTAAGACCCACTTTTTTTTTTAACTTCCCTTGAATTGTAATATCAAGTTTGATAAAAATCTCGAGTTCAAATTTTGATTATAGGCTAGATTATGATCGATCCCTCAGAATTTAGTAACTTGTTCATTCCGAATCATAACGGTTCTCAATTAACGGTCTTTTTTTGAAATTTTTAAACCAGGTTTTTGGTAACCCTGTCCGTAATTGATTTTGTTTTTTCTTTGTTTAATTTTTGCACTGGAATATTGTACGATTATACAAATAATTAATCGTTATCGAAAAAGCTGACAAAAATATAATTTAACAACTTAAACGTAGTATATTTTCTGTAAGTGATTACTTTTTAAATCAACCTTTAGTTTGAAAATGTTGTCTTTTTAAAAATTTTAAATATATAAGGTTCTTAAAAGTTGCAAAAATTTCTTATAAAAATGCACAAAATTCCAATGTGAGTTGAATTTCATGGAATTATTCCTCTGCATCAGATAAATGCATAAGATATATTGTGCCATTCTTTGGAAAATTCTAATAAAGAATCAATTAAAAGACAAAAAAAATAAAATGGTGTGTTGGAAGAATAGTTGCAAAAAGGCTTACTATTGTACTGAATTCAGTACTATTTACCTTTCCTAAGTACGCAAGTGATACTTCTCAATTTTCATTACCAATGCACTTTTTTTTAATTTTTAAGACGGTTAACTTTCATATCTT
Organism: Epistrophe grossulariae; assembly: GCA_929447395.1. Classification (NCBI taxonomy): domain Eukaryota; kingdom Metazoa; phylum Arthropoda; class Insecta; order Diptera; family Syrphidae; genus Epistrophe; species Epistrophe grossulariae. Next base: position 148,516,170 of record OV839567.1, on the reverse strand, counting down.
TTAAACTAAACAAACATATGAACATTCAGACTTCATATATCTTACTTCGTTGAAAATTGAAATTGAATTTTGCTGTTCCATCTGTATTTTGTGCAAAGAACAGTACAGTTCACTTGGATAAAGGCAACTCTTTAATTTAATTTAATTGACAGTAATGTCAATATAATTCGTTAATTAATCATCAAATTCATTATTATAACAAGTTTTTTTCACACGTGAGGTTTTAAATTTTACAAATAATTGTGGACTGTTAAATAAAAATACAACATAAACTGTAGGAATTTCTTTACTATTTTTCAACAAATTTAGGTTATATTATAAGCAATACCAAATGAATTATAAGCGAAGAATATAAACAAAAATCCACAAACACAATTTGCAAATGTTAAGAGCTCCTAGCTAAGTTTAAACAAACTTATATTGGTCATAATGAGTTAAGAAGTTAAAAAGTTATTAAGTAAATAATTATGCAGTATTTAAATACAGAAAATTTTAATTTCAAAAAGGCCTGCTGTTTTAAATATTAAAAAAAAAAAGTTTTATACTTATTTCCAAGTACATTTCTCAACGTCTACTAAGCTTCCGATAAGGTCATCTAAAATGTCTATATGTTAAGATTACGGAACATTCGTCCAAAACACATGTACAATATTTTGGAATTTAAGAATATTAATTAGAAAGGACCATGGGCATCTTGGGCCCACTATCCAACATTGCTCAACAGAGATGAAACTTATGTCATATGAAAGCGTATGGAGAGCACTTTATTGCATTATTATGGCATTATATTGAAATCGAGTGCAAAAGTTGTGTTTTGGCACATTTTATAAAAAAAAGTATTTAAAATGCAAGAAAAATATTTAAAAGAAAATGGAAACACTTACTAAAAAGTGTTTCCCCTTTTTTGAAAGCCTAAAGTCTGTTCTTTCATTTTATTTTTAAAAAAACTTATTTGTAGAAACAGTTTTCGAAAAATTTTCTTTCAAACTCAAAAAGCTGAAAAAGAAAGTTACTACTTTTCTGTATATAGGGTGTCCCATAAACAATAGTCCAAACTGAAACTGGTGATAGGGCAGGTCATGACTACTCAGACTTTAGTAACTTGTCCGTACCCCATCATAACGGTTTTCGAATAACGGCAGTTTTTTGGAAATTTTGAAAAACCCCTACTTTAAGCCAGGTATTTGGTCACCATGTCCATTATTGATTTTTGTTTTTCTTAATTTGTTTCACTTAAGTTTTGTATAATAGTAAAATTTATTTTCTGCATTAAAATATTTTTGATATCCTGCACCATTTTGCTTACAATTAATTGATAATACGACATTTTGATCAAACCTTTTTTTTACTTCAATTTTTAAAAGAGCATCCTGAAAAAAAAATCATGTGATTCAATACGGTTTTTAGATTTGAAAGTTGGTCATGATATTGAAGTTTTTTAAAAGATATGAAACTCACTAGTGACAGTCTTAGATTAAAAGTTATAAGAATTTTAACTCAAACAAACAGATTTGTTAAATAAATAAAAATAAATATTTTTTTGAGTTTGAAAGTAATTTTTTCGAAAACTATTTAAACAAATAAGTTGATTTAAAAATGAAATAAAAGAACAGACTTCAGGCTTTCGGAAAAGGTGAAACACTTTTTAGTAAGTGTTGCCATTTTTTTAAATATTTTTTTTTTGCATTTTAAATACTTTTTTTATAATATGTACCAAAACACAACTTTTGCGCTCGATTTCAATTTAGCTGTTATAATCATGAAATAAATTGCTCTCCATACGCTTTCATATGACATAAGTTTCATCACTGTTGAGCAATGTTGAAAGTGGGCCCAAACTCCATACAAAGTTGCCCATTAGTCCTTTAAGAATTAATGTAAAGAAATTTTCTCGCTCCCATTCTGTTCTTCAACTTTTCATCAAGGAGATTTTTATACTGGCAATATTTATTTCAGCAACACTGAAGTGACTCTAAAGGTCCAAAACGTATTGTGTTGAAAACAATCAACAAGTTATCTATCAGTTAACCGATCGCCAAATATGAACAACCAATTATGAACATCGTTTAAAAATAAATCATATCATCCTTACTCTGTGGAATAGAAATTATAATTTTCCAAAATGTAAACATTTTATTCAGTAATTATTATGAATTTGTATCGAAATCAATAAATTTATTTCTGTTCTGTTTAATCTGTTCATAATATCATCAAGTAATGTTTCTGTTTCTTAATTGACACACACAATATACTTCTAAAAAGAGGAAGAGAGAGAGAGAGAGAGAGAGTGTGGAAGATGCTTGAATAATTATTTAAGCCTTTGGGAATAATAATAATAATAATCAAAATCATCAAATATCTTAGAATCACATCAGTTCGTATATAATATATGAACCACAGCAACCAACCTCATTGTAATGTAGTCACATTTAATTTCCGGTCTAGACACACTGCCATTCATTTTCGGTGGTCGTTGTCAAGTTTCGAAATTTATCTCTTGGGTAAAACGGGTGATGAAGTTATGCTTCAAAATTTGCATAAGTGATAATCGAGTGTGGTTTATATAACATTTTGAATGAGCTAAGGCGAAAGGCTATAAGGGCAACAATGAAGATGAACGTCGACGGGATATCGTATATGGCATAAGATTTGATATTGCCCCACAAAAACCAAAGATTGGAAACGATATTTTGATAAAATAATATACAAATGTGACTATTAAGGAGAATTTGAGGTCAGAGATTTGTTTTAATTTAATAAAACACAATTAAATTGAATGAGTTTAAAATAAATAAAAGGGAAAATGATCATTATAATTTATGTAAGGATTTCCTCATTTAGAGTGGTGTCGTTTTGATTGTCATTTGTCATGTTGTTTTTGGTCTGATAAAGATGACTCACATAGACTACGGGATCTTAGCACCTCATGAAAAAAAAATTACTGTACACTTTTTTTTTTTTACAATTCGTTAGAGTTCGTTATTAGGAGCATATGGTACATAGTATTTCGGGCTGGAGCTTCCAGTCATCTTGGAATTTTCTTAAAAAATTGGCTTAAAAATATAGAACATAATATTTAAAAAAAACGGAAACACTTTGTGTCATGTTATATTATCTTTTTTTGAACCAGAAATCCATTCTTTAATTCTGCTTGTAATTACAAACAATTATTTCAGTGAATACTTTTTGGAAAATTGATTTTCAAACTCAAAATTTTGAAAAAAAAATACAAACTTGGAAACAAATTTTTTTAAAATTTTTCATTATTTTTGTTTATAGTATTCAATGCTATAATCAATTTTTAGCCAAACGCAAGGAACCAGATCCTTAAATGTCTTTTAGTTCTTGAGGAAATTGAAAATAGCGAAATGTACCTACTGTTATTAAGCGGAAATAGGATTTTAGAGTGGTGTCGTTTTTTTAGAACAATTTCAACCAAGGACTGAAGACAAATTAATTCTTTTGGTTTTTAGAGTTTGACTAAAAATTTATTATAGCATTGAATATTAGAAAAAAAATACTACTTATAATATGTAATGAAAAATTTTTAAAAACTTTGTTTCCAAAATTTGTTTTATTTTTGTTTTCAAAAATTTTGAGTTTGAAAATTAATTTTTCAAAAAGTATTTACTGAAATAATTGTTTTACCCGGAGGAGGTGGAAGGGAAAACATTCAGTTTTTTTTTCAATTTCTTGAAAAACTATCAATGGTTTTGAAATTGTAACCTAGCAATTTTAAACCAAAAAAGTTCCAAAACTAGTTTTCGTAGAGGCAAAATAGATTTTGAGAAAAACGTTTAGGTAAACAAAAAATATTACAATACAAATATTTTGTTAATAAAAGTATAATTTTCCACCGCACCAAGTTAGTTAAAATAAAAAATCTGGGCTTGTTTGTGATATTTTTTCCAGAAAACTGATAAATTAGGAGAAATGCATCAGTAAATTATTCTTTAATATTTCAAAAACTGGTTGTGCTTGGTTCACACAAATTCAATGAATTGCCTAATAACCTTATGTGAACGAAATCTTATTCAAGGCCCTCACTAGTCAACTGATGAGTTCCAGTCGCCCGGATGAAACGCCAGTCTTTTGTAGGGTGTTAAAAGCTATTTTGAAATCACGTTAGTTTTTTTACTCTCACATCACCGAAATGGGGCAGATCAGTGTTGCCGTAAAATATTTTAGGTAATCGGGAAAGTACAGCATCGGAATTTTTTTCAAGTTGTAATAATTACTACTATTTTATTAAAAGTTACTTTTTTACTTCAAAAATCTGTGTATCGGAAAGAGCTCTAAAAATCGGGAGAAATACAATAAATGGATGTTTCTGGCAACACTGGGTCAAATACAGAACTGAAAGCCAAAAGTCAAAAAAAATTAAGGTATTAGAGTTGAATGTAAGTTTTTAGAATTTTTCTCGAATAGTAAAGATTGAAGTACCTATACTCAACGGGAGCACAGAGGAAAAACATCAAGTAAAATTAAACAGAAACTAACTACTTACAAGATTGTTATTTTTTATTTAACAAGGTTGATCATGTTAAATATTTAACAAGGTACAAGATGTAGGTAAACATCGTGTTAATTCAACGATAGTTACTTGAAAATTTTCATTGAAAATTTTAAGGCCAAAACTATCTTAAATGAGTGTAGCCCTGTTAAATTAAAACGACAATCTAGTTAAATTAAATTGGTAACCAGTACCCGTCTGTGTCATTTATATTACCCTAAATGTTGGCTTTTGTTGAATTGTAAATATTATTCCTTCACTCTTCTTCAATCTGAACACCATGTTCAGTTGAATACGTATTAAGTTATAAAAATAACCATATACAATGTTAAACCAAAGGGCCATGTAGTAAATTTGAAATTTACAAGAGTTAAAATAATAAATTTACAAATTTGAAAATACATTATAATTATAAATATTTTATACTCGTTCACGTAATTTTAAATTTTGTTGAAATAAAATATATTTTTATAAAACTGGCCTCCCCCAATTTATTGAACTTTGACGTTTATATCTTACGTCTTTTTATTCACGTTTAAATTCTTATTCTTATGATTACTGCTTATGGAAAATAATTATTAAAAAACACATATTAAATTTATAGGTATAAGGCCATTGTTTCAGAAACTCACAAAAACTAAAAACAAAAAAAAATTCTATAAACCCAACGAAACAAGTAGTCACAAAAATAAACACCTGAATTCCATCATGTGAGTTTTTAATTTCCTCTTTCTAGATTAAAAAATAAACTCAAACCATATGTGATGATGATAATCTCTTATACATATATAGAAATAAAAGAAATCAAAAAAAAAAAAACACTCACCTCCTTCATCGGTCATAACCAATATCGTCGTTTCGGGTCCCAATCCTTCAGGATTAAATACCTGAACTGACACTTTATACTGTGTGTATGCCTCCAGATTATGAATTTCATGACTCTGAAAAAAATAAAAGAAACGGAAATAAAAGCAAAATTAACAAAATGAAACAGGTGTTTGATTTGCGATATCTATACACAGAAATCTATCTGCATTTGAAATCCTTAAATTAAATATCCTTTCCAATCATAACCAAGACTCATATATATAGAGTTGAAACATGCTATGGGGAATAAATAGTATTTTTTTGTTTTTCTTTTATTTGTTGAATGCAAGTTGGTATACCTATATCTACCTACTTCGATGTAAAAAGAAATGAGGAAGATGAAAAATCGATTAGTTTTACAGTTATACACAGAATCGTTCGTTTTCCTGCTCTAATTCCACACAAATACACACACACACACACACAAACAGAGCCTTTCCTAATCTAAAGGAAATTGAGTTTTCGCTGTTCGATAACAGACTTTGAGACGAAACAGAGATTTTCCATCCCCTGCGCTACCACCTCCACCACCACCACATCACTATCGATGATATACAGAGGCAAATGGCTGGCGCGGGGGCAGTGTGTCCCTTATTCGATATGATTCACTTCTTTGTGCACCCATATACTATAGTAGACAGAGATATGGCAAAAAAGGACTACATGCATAAAAAACTAGGAAAACTAATTTTCATTTGAGAGTCAGAAACATAAGTGACTGGAAAAATGTCCGGGATATCTGTGTTCCCGACTTCACGAACCTTATATTTCCCTCGCTCTTTCCCACCAACCTACCGACGACGATGACGATGGCTCCCTCTTAGCATCATCGGTCTATATGTTTTTTGCCGAATGACAACAACGGTTTTGATAGTATCTCAAATCTGCGAACACATATACTCCTCCTGTGTATACGTTATACTCCATACCGTCCCGTCGTCGAAGTCGTCTCCATGTACCCAATATACTGTGTGTCCTAGAGGATGGGTGTTGAATACGATAAATATAAGTTTTCCTGCTTTTGCCCAATTTTGTCGTTCGTATTTTTTATGAGTGATTTTATTTTTGAAAATTCCCTTACGTATAAAAAGAGCAAAAATTAACATATATGTAGATTTAGATGATATCTACGTGTTCAGTTCATGTGAAATTTTGTGCAATTTCCATTTAGCATGAGTTTGATATGAGAATATAACTTCACTTCTAGTAGGTACTCGTATAGTGCATCGAGCACAAGTTAAATTATTTTTTATCACCATCCCATACACTTGCTCCGCCAACTCACGAGCCACGCCTTACTCATTGATCCTGACAAGTTATTTCTTTTTTTTTTTAAATTGAAGTTCCTCGACGACAGAGGGAGTGTATATATATGGAACCTAAACAATTTCATATATTTACATATTTATGAGAAAGAATTTTCCATATATGCTTATTTGTTCTGAATGATTATACTAAACCCATATACATAAGATGACACAAAATGAGGAACATAGCTAAAGTTGTCTGAAAGCTTTAGGGGAAACTCAAGCAGTGAACTAAAATTCCTGGCAACAAATTACCAGTTAAGTACCTGTCAAAAATTTAAACATAATATTAGTAGTAGTATTAGGGCCAGTTTCACAGTGCACACTTAACAAAATAAGTGGCACTTAATTTTGACATTTTGGCACTTTAGCCGCAGTTTTACTACCTGAGTAAGTGGAACTTAAGTGGCCAACATGGGAGACTTAAGTGTCCGATACACTGTGATATTGGGAATTAGTTTTCCATATTTGGCACTTAAGTGTCACTTACTTCACTGTGAAACTGGCCCTTAGTACCTCTAAATACAAACTGACAGAAAGATGTGTGTCACAGCAGAAGTGGCTTCGAATATATAGGGACCTCCGAACTTTGACAGTTGAAAGGCGCCATATTGTTGAAGCTATGTACATCTGTCAAATTGGCTGTTATTTATTCAGTGTGCAAAATTACCATGGATGGATATAGCGTTCAACAACACGTGCAAATGATAAAATTGTTTTATCAAAATGGGTGTTCTGTTCGGACAAGATTCCACGCACTTCCCCCATTTTACGGTCGCCATAATCATCCTACCGAGAGGAATATTCGCAGTGTGGTGGATAAATTTGAGTCCACTGATTCAGTAACCGATCAACCAACACTTGTACCTCAACGAAACGCAAGATCTGCCGGAAACATCGCCGCTGTCCGTGAGTGTGCAATCCAAAGCAGTCGATTTCGCGTCACTTACAAAGACTCAGCCTATATCACAGACTAAAACTTGTCGAATTTTGCATCGTGACTTGGACCTGCACCCGTAAAAAATTCAACTGACGCAGGAGCTTAAGGTAAACGACCATAGACAACGACGTGTGTTCGCTGAATGGGCTCTGGAGCAGATGGGAACTGACCCTAATTTTCATCGAAAAATCATCTTCAGCGATGAGGCCCATTTCTGGATGATGGGTAAGTCAACCAATAAGACTATCGAATTTGGGACGATAACAATCCACATAAAATTCAAGAGTGTTCAATGCATCACGAAGAAGTTACTGTTTAATAATAATAATTTTAACTGGGTGGCGGCGGCGTCCATATTTCTTTGAGAACGATGTTGGCCAGGCCATCACCGTCAACGGCGCGGCGAGCGCTATAGGTCAACGATTACTAACTTCTATTAGCCTGAATTGGATGATATGGACACGAACGACATCTGGTTTCAATAGGACGGCGCGCGCTACGTGCCACACAGATCACGCCACATTAGAAATTCTGAACGAACGATTCGAAGGAATGGTCATTTAATGTGGAAGTGATGTGAACTGGCCACCGAGATCATGCGATTTGGCCCCGTTAGATTTTTTCTTGTGGGGTTTTCTGCGGTCCTCAAAGTCAACATGCCATCGGTCAAATTCAGCCTGGGGTGGAATCGGCTAAGGTGATAAATGATTGTCACATCAACCATAGTCGTATGTGATTGTCATTTAGTTTTCCGTCTGGGTAAGGTGATTCAACTCAATTCAATTCAATTGAATACTTTCCAATGTAGTTTGTCAAAAACATTGTTGCCATAGTGAATGTTTCAAATGTTTGTAATGAGCAATTGAAAATATATAACGAAAATGACGTCCTTTCGATAGAATTCTTATTTTTTCTTCATCTTCCGGAATAGAGGAAACTTTTTTGGTCACAAGAATGTTTATTTTTGTTTGTATGAATGGAAAAAAAGGAACTCTGAAAAATTTTTTCAATTTTTGTCGTCGTACGGCGGCAGATAAGTAAAATTTTTTGGAAAATGACAATCACATTTTTGAGGTGATAGTTCTTTAGCTATCAAATGTGGTATTATCTTACACAGACTGAATTATTTGAATGTGACTCTCACTTATCGCAAATCACCTTACACGATTCCACCCCTGATTTATGAGCCACAGTCATGGAAAATTGGACATTTCAGACGTCACCAAAAATATCATCATTTTATTTTCAACGTAGACCGTGTCAATGCATGAAAATTACGTTCATACTAGCGACAGCAGTCAACCAATGGCGTCCCAAAAGGCGTTGACGTGTTATCTGTGTCAAAGCATTTTTTATACTTTGGTGTCAACGCGCTAACTATGTTAATTTATGACGATCAAACGACTTGACCAAATTCGAAAGATTCAAGTGTTGATGCCGAGTTGACAAGATCAAAAATCCACAATTTTCTCGTTGACGATCACTCGACGTTAAAATTTTAAACCAGTCAAGCTATAAACTGTCAAATTCATTTGAAGAATGCTTTAAACAATTTGAAATTTTTAGATTAAATATTTTGTTCCGGAAAAGAGCTTTTTTATGTTTTATTCAATATGCGTCAAAAATTAGGTGGTTTCCTAACTGCCAAATGCTAATGAAGGATTGCTAACGATGTCAATATATTAAAAAATAATAAATGTATAAAATTTTACTTTGTCCTCCTGAAAAATGTGATTTAAGGTCTTTTGGGTCACATTTGGAACGAAATATTCAATTTTATACAAAGTATAGCTTGTTATCTATCTGTCAAACTATAAATCGTCCAATTCCATTGAACAATAGCTACAATGTTGATGGATTAAAAAACTTCTTCAAATTCAGAAATTTTTTGAATTGAGATCGAGGTTAACGCAGGCTACATTGCCCCGGTAAAATATTCTACTGTGTCGACGTTGAAATACATTCAACGCGCTGACAAGCTTTCTATTAATGTGTCCTTATTACGTTGACAGGGCGATTACACGGTCACACAAAATAGTCAATACTTTGACTTCAAAATTCATGTCAAAGCAGCCGTCAACGCATGCAGTTATATATATAGTCCTCAAAAATGTAAAGAGCGAAAAAGTTGCTAAAAATCAGTCCTCATAGAGAAACTGGTGTATGGAAAAACTTGAGGCTTCTACTTTTTTGGTAATTAACTGAAGAGAGTCGGATTGGACAATATTGAAAAATATTCAACTTTTTTTCAACTTTAGACTATATTTAGAGAAAAATCCCTCATAAACTGTTATTAATAGGTGTGCTCCATATTGGGCTTTGCAAGGACTTTTTATTACTTCCCAGTAGATAAAGAATGGAACACTTTTGCCTACAATAATTCAACTATTATTCTAAAAAAAATATTGTCCCAAATGTTTGGGTCTAATTTCGATTATTTTTGGGGCTTTTTTCATTTCTTTGTAATAAGACATGGGGCATAACTTCAGTATGGAAAATGGCCCTAATTTTTGTGTATTATTTTTTTTCAACTTTTGGTGTCTGATTTCATGGAGGCAATCATATTTAAACTTTAAACATTAAATATTTAATATATGTATTTCCTTGTCTTAAAAATGTAATATCTATTTGGCCGCAAAATATAAAAAAAAAAGAAACTAATTAGATAGTATGACAAATTTCATCTTATAATATTAATCTCATTGTGTATTTTCTTTTTACCCTCGCAGCATTAATTTCCCACCTTCCTTAGAAGACAAAGAAAAAAATATAATTATCATTTGACTGCTAACAACCAAAAAAAAAAAAACTTTATGAAGCTTAGAGAGATCTGTCATTAGACATTCTAAAATTTCATTTCGAAAAATCTTTGTTTCTCTCAACTTTCACCACATAGTATACTGAGTGCTATGGCTACACTGCCAAAGCAAAACAACAACGACCAACAAAAATCAGAAAAAAAAAATAGAAAGAAATTTTTATCTTAGCCATTTCTCCATTTTCTCTTTTAAAAAGAATCTATTATCCCTTGTGAAACCGGAACACATTTCTTTAGCTTGCAATTAGTCAGCGTTTTCTTCCATTTATTTCTTCTTTTATTCTACTTGCCCCCTTTCACAAAGAAATTTTCTGTCAACAGCATTTTTCACTTAAAATCTCTTTATGCCTTTAAAGAAAAAAAAAATAAATAACAAAAAAAAAGTTTATACGAGTCCTATGCTCTTGACTCCATCAATCGTATAAGAATTCAAAATTGGTTCAAACAGGATTAAGACTTTTTACAATGGGATTTTGAATTTAACAGAAAAATGTCATTTATATCGTTTTGAATGGAATGGAACAGCCTTTTGAAAAAAAAATTCTAACATATTCAATCGTATATAGGAGGAAGGAATCTCAATCTCAGACGTATTTATTTTTACCTTGTGGTTGGATGTATGATTTTTCCCCCCTTATAATATGGTGATTGCATAAGTGAAATATTTTTTTTTTTTTGCTCTTCCAAATGAAATTACTCAAGTAGGATGAATTTCTCTTAAGGCTTTGATGTCGTTCAATTTGCAGATTTTGTGGACTTTTATCCGATGAAAGGCTTAGCATATCAAAAATAATTTTCAGAGTAGGTACACAATGAAGGTAGTGATATAATGGGAAATTTATCGACCGAATTGGCCAAAGTTATAGACCTGATTTATTTGTTGGAAAGAGTGCATGATGATTTGTGGTAAATGAATTTTGTTTTTATTTGCTTGAAAACATATTATCGGATGGTATATTTAGTCATATTTTTAAGGATAAGAGCGATTTAACATTCGATCATGACATTCGAAAACTGATAAAAAATTTTTTTATTTCCGAAGTAATAATAGTTTAGAATCCCGCCATAGGGTGGCCTACTCACATCGAGTTACCAGATAAGGAGTATATTATAGTTTTTAAGATAAAGTCCAAACTAACATTTTACGCATGGGTTGCCTGGTAAAATATGGTCAAGGCATAGGGTTGTCACGCTTTAAAGGGCGGTTTTTTGGGTTTTTTCAATTATCTGACCCAGCTCATATGGTAGGTTTTAGTGATAAATAAAAAATATCAAGTCAAAGGGATTTTTTAAAATTGGAATTTCAGTAGGGTAAATTAGGATAAACGAAGAGAAAGGTGTAGATTATATTTTCTTAACGAAAAATGATGGAGATATTTTTGTTTCTTTTAAATAATTGATAAAACTTATAAATTCAAAAAAGTCATACATATAAAAGAAAAAAAAGAACTCGGAATAAATCACGGAATCATCGGAAATAATCACGTTAAATCAAGATCATATTTTCTGAAAATTAATTTTATAGTTTAGAGAAGCAGATGAGGAATTAAAGGGTCTGTCTTTGCAAAATTTCCAATTTAAGCTTTTTAATAAATAAATATTTTGTTCATCAATTTTTGTTGGATTTTGGTTTTTTCCTTTTTACACTCATTAGTATTTTAATTTAGAACAACATAAACATAAAGTAAATTCTATTACGAGAGCGATGGTATTATGTTGTTTCAAAAAACATTGTCTACACTCCGAGTTTCCGAATTTTTAACTATCGATATTTTAAAATTTCCCAGAGCGGTAGAAATAGAAATTCTAATTCTAGTCTCAGAAAGGTGACAGCAAATTTGGGGATTGAAAGTTTAACCAAAATTTGAGTAAGAAGATTAAAAGGTTCAAGTATTAAATTCTAAAGTCTGACAGTTTCTTTTTCTTAGTCTGTGGTAGATGTGCGGTGATAAAAATTGGCATTTTTCCAATTATTATGTGAGGAGTATTCCCACTTAAATTCACATATTAAAAATATAAAATGATGCTCCGTCTCCGATCAATAGAACCCGACTTCTACTTTTTGGTCTAAGTAGTTCAAAGCACATTTATTACGTAGTTACGACTTAACCGGTGTATCCACGAAAGAAAGCGAAACCATCAATAAATTGATATTACATAGTAACTAATTGTGGTTAATGTTTCTTATATCTAAAGTAAAATACAAATATGTTCAAACAACAATAGTTACATCTACATTGAGGTTAAATTTTGCATAATGGTCCCTTATATATTCTTTGAACTTCAAAGTGACGAAAACCGTAACTTTTGAATTATCAAGCTGTTGTTTTATTTTATGTATCGAGATTCTTTTAGAAAAGCTGCCTTCGTGTTTTATGTGAATTACGAGTTTGTAACTGCCCCCATTATTGTATTCCTTTTATATTTTAAGCATTTTAAACGTTCACCATCAATTAAATCTTCACTCAAACTAAACTGGTTAAACTTGCTTTTCAATAGTTGTTCGGAATTAAGCTGTGGAAGAAAGTCTTTATTTTGTATCAAAGCCATATATCTTCGCGCGCAATTAACGAAATCTAAAATCTAAAACATTTTACCTTCATCTTCAAAAACAAATAACACCAAAGCCTGACATCACCACACAACAAACATACATCAACTCACTTAACAAATACCAACAATCAATATCAAAATGCATGATTCACTATACACAATTAGCTAAAGTCGACTTCACCACTCAAAATAATTATATTTTTTTGTCGCCTTTATACTTCACACTATGTTGTAGCAGCAAATATACCAAAAGGACATAACTACTTTTGTGTTAGCGTTGATTCATTGACAACCGGGAATGAACACCCTGAGGACGATTAAGTCAACCGACTTTTAAAATAAATTTTTTTTTTGACATGTAATTTATAAATCTATAATTTTTTTAAACTTAAGACATTGTATAACGTTAGGCCCCTTATGTGCCAACAAATGTAAATTTATCATAGAACCATATTAGTTATAGGCCAAATTGTATATATATTATGTTCAATAAAAACTAAACTAAAAAAAAACTGTGTTAGCGTTGAGTGACGTCTAAAGTTGAACCATAGGAATCGCTAACAACCTATCACAATAGAGCTTTTTTGCTCAACCTCCAATTTGACACACACAAAGAGAACGGAATATTATATACGTAACGTGGCAAAAGCAGTTGTTAAAGTTGAAATGTTTTCTACTTTTTGTTGATATGGATATGTTTAAGCGACATATTTTCTACTTTTTTTGCTACTGATATTTTAGTTGGTTTTTTGTTTGCGGGAATTTTTAGAAATTAATTCATTATTTTCTGAAAAAAATTGTTTTAGTGATAAATAAATATTTGTGCGGGTAAAAATGTGAATTTTCCTATTTAATTAAATTTTGCTGGTCTATTTGAAAAATTATTGATTTCAAATAATTTTAAAAGAAAACAAACAAATTTTCTAACAGCTTATTACCAAAATGACAGACGTCAGTCAAAGTACAATCGAAAGTATAGTAGCGTAACGGAGTCAGCGCAAAAAAGTAACTTTGTGTTTTCCGCTTAAGAAATTTCAACAATTCGAAGTACTACGACTAGGGTTACCAGCTCTAAAATCAGCAAAGCCTGACAGTAAAGAAAGAAAAGCCTGATTTTTGAGAAAAAAGCCTGACAAATAAAAAAAATGTAGTTTTCATTTTTGAAACTTCATTTTTATAAAAAAAAATTAAATGAAAGCGTCTACAGAAAAAAATCGCAAGGGATCTGGGACTTGGTGTTGACTTTCGTCTAGTTTAACCGAAAACGCATTTCAATGACCAAGAACCTGCCCCAAGGTTAATTTCTTGCTTAACACTTTAACTATGATGTAGAAAAACTCATATCGTATTTTACAGAGTGCGTCAAAATGCATTTTTTTTAAAATTATTTTCTTTAGAATTCCCTACCTGTAATATTTTAATAATAAATCCTAACGGTTTTGGAGTTAAAACAATTTTTTTTTAATTTAGAAAATCCTATATTTTGATTTCATTTTTGGGTCATCCTGTCCAAAATTGATTTTTATTTTTCACCATCTTTTTTTATTAATTTTGCTTATTATAGTTAGACTAACATTTTATAAAAAAATATTTTTCATGACCTACAAAATGCTACAAATAATGGTGTTCAAAATGAATTTGTACTTGAAACGTTTCAAATAGCACTCTGTATAAATATCCTACTACTCAATAACATTTTTGCTTTTAAAAGCTTGTCCTAGTTTTACAGTTTCTTAAAAGGTATACAACTTATCAAAAGTTATGACCATTTGAATCGAATAAAAAAAATGAAGAATTGACCATTTCATTTAATAAATCAATACAAAAAGTTCAAAAAAAGCAAAGTATTTCCTTCTATTCTAAAAATTGTGATTTATTTGAATTTGTTTGAGAATCATTTTTGATTAAATTCAAATATTCAAAACTTTTGATCTTAGGTGAGATGTGATAAGTTGTATACCTTTTAAGAAATTGAAAAACTAAGACAAACTTTCAAAAGCAAAAAATGTTATTGAATAGCAGGATATTTACATAAAAATTTTAATAAAAATACGAACAATCCCTGAAAAATTCATGCTTTTAGCACCAAAACTCAAAAAGTTATGCAGCTTTTGACATTTGAGGAAAATTACGATTTTTAACGACTTCCAAGCAAAATTATTGAAAAAGCTCTGGTAGCGAGCTCTAAATGGTGTTCGATTTTGAATTTTTCGGTCTCAATTTTTTGGTTTCAATCTAAGCTTCATAATTTCGCCCGGTCCCGCTTGAATTTCGAGAAAGGTGTTTTTTTGAATCACCCTATTGCACAAGTATTTGTCCCTTTCTAAAAAGTGACAACTAAATGAAAAAAATGAATGTGTTCACTGCGATTTACTAGAATTTCGATTTGAAAGCATTCAGTAAACGTTTTTCTTCTAACGATTATATTTTGTGCGATATTTATAAAAAAGCCTGACAAAGGACGAAACCTGGCCAAAGCCTGATTGGACATTAAAAGCCTGACGCGTCAGGCGAAATCCTGACGGATGGTAAGCCTAACTACGACTCATAATTTTCTTGTTTTCGATTTAGAAGAGCAGAGAATAAGTTCCTGACTAATTTCGGTTTGAAGCAACTGATATAAATTCGGGTTCCTTTTGTGGGTGTTAAACCTACTTTTAAGTAAGCAGCAGGCTCCCTCGTTTTCCCTTGGACTGGAATCAGATTTCTATCAATATTCCCCTCTTACTTTTAAGTAAACGGCGGGTGAGATCACTTATTTTTCCTTCGGATTAGCGTTGGACTGGAATCAGATTCGTCAATTTTTCCCGATTCACTTCTTCGAAGTATCTAATTTAACGCTTTAAGATCATTCTAAAAAAGATTTTGCATTATATATGACACACCGTGTTATTAGATTATGTTTTTAATGAAATTGCAAGGTTTTAAACCCTAATTTTGTTGAAATAAAGATCTGTTCTTTCATTTCTAACCCAATTTTTATTTCTTCGGGACTACCCTAGACTGGAAATCGCAATATTACCGTTATTTTCCAAGAAAAATGGACCAGTGATTTTGTGTGTTTTAAAGTACTTATTTTTAAATGCCACATAAAAGAATATTAGGACCTTATTTGCAGACATTTTAAAAAATAGATCAGAAATTGGTCATTAAAGATCAACTAGGTTCATTATAATTAGACAGCGATAGAATTTTTTTTTAAATTCTTAAAATTAACAACAATTCCATGGGTTGTTAAAATTTCGTATAAATTTCGATTAAAGTAAAATTAAATAAACTAGTACGTCCAGCCCCCGAAATTCGAGTGCTAATAACATTATCGTCTAATTGAAAAACAACTTCTAGAAAATATATTGTAATTCACATGAAATTCTAGAAAACTTTATTTTTCGATGCATACGATTTTTGGAGGTAGATACTCCAACATTAATTAAAAGATCGCAAGAATAATATCATCGTTTAAAAGCAGTCTTGAGCGTGGAGAAAAACTGAGCTAATTATTATTATATGAGCTACTTTTTATTATTTCCTGCAGCACTGAACGCCGCGCTGCCGGTTCGTTAAGATGGTTAGTGAATAAAAAGTTATTGTTCCACGCCTCAGCTTATACATCCCTCACACTACATCTACAAATTGAAAGCATTCTTCCTTTTTTTGCTCACATTTTATTTCAAATTTAAAAAACAACACCCAATGAGCGAGAGACACAATAGATTGCAGAATATTTCCATGCAAAACCAATATACCTACAACTATCAATAATTTATGCTTCCTTGCATTAAATCGACCAATGGCCGAAAATCCAACACAACAGAAAAAAATCCTCAGAAATAAAATTCTTCCCACAAAAATCCCTCACTCGAATTCACTTACCATCTTAACCAATATATTAAATGCACGAACCATTGCATTTAACGAAAATATAATAAGTTTGTGAACAAATGCTCGGTCTCGCTCTGGCTCTTGCTATGGTTCTCGCTCTCCTCGCACTTATAATGCAATTTTACTTTATTGTTTTTAAGTCTTTGTGGTAAAATTATTTAATAAATGTTTGCTTTGTGCACTTCTATGCAAAAAAACCTTTCCATCGACATATAATAATTTATATACTTTCGGGTTTTGTAGACCGCGTAAATGGTACCCCAAAATTCGTGTTTGTCGTTTTATTATATTGATGATAAGATTTTCTTAAGAATTTTGAAAATAAATATCGGTTAAGATTTACACTCGAAAGCCAGAAGAATACAAAAAAAAAAATTTATAATAATCGAATAGCAGAATATGGGGCTGAATATTTTTATTTTAAATTATTTGATATATTCTTGCCAAAAGTATAGCTGAAGGTTTGAACTTAAACTATCCACGTTATAATTCTGGACATATAATTATGCTTAATTTGAATTGCACGAAATTAATGGAAGAGAATTTGTAGCATTAGCATGATAATCTGGAATTCAGTGGCTCTATGATTTAAAATTTTTGTTAATATTTGTGCCAATTATACTGTGATGTTCAAAAATCGTTTGTGTTCTTCGATTTGCATTTTTGGCCTTAAACTAAATAACTTTTTTTAAAATAAACTTGAAAAGATATAAACACAAAAAAAATACCTAGATACCTACCCATATATCCAAATCAAATGGGAAGGACAGTGTAGTATAACGTCATTAATTTTAATTAACAAGAAAATCTGAAAAATTAAAATCCATTTTTTTTGTATTACCATTAGGTAATTTCCCAACTTTGCTAAAATAAACGAACTGAAATTCCTTCCTTAACAATAAAGCCCCATCATTCACTATGTTGAATGCTTTTTTGGAAAATTAATGAGCCTCTCTTCGATGTCTGTCCATAAAATGGCAAGAGCTATAGGCAAACAACAGACCGCATCATCATACAAAATTTCACTAATGAGCTTAAAAAAGGATTAGCAAGTAGGTATAGCGAGCTCTTTTATTTTCAACAATATACATACCTAACTCTCCCCACCTTCATTTTGTGTTCAATTTCAGGTTTCCGGAAAAAACGGGCAAATATATTTCAACAAAATAACAAAAATGGCCACTCATCATTATAACCGTAACAAGATACTAAAAATCATTTTCACTAAACCATAGAACTACTATATACCCAATGGCCAACAGCCATCATCCATCTCTCCAACTCTATAAGGCTTGTGTCTGGACTTGTCAACGAGAAAAACTCTCACTAATCTTCTCTCGTTATATCCAAGAACAAAAAAAAGGATAGAAATTTTAGCAACAAAAAACTAAATTCAATGTTTAAACCTTTTAAACATCCATTAGTCTGGCTGGCATATCAGGGAGATTCTAAGAAACATACAAATCCTAAAGCCGACTGCTTTGCTGCGTCAGAAAGGAAAAAACAAACTCAAAACCCCAACCAGATATCGTGAATCTAAATTCGCTTGTAATTCATGACAAGCGAACCACCACCAGATAGAGGTGAAAATTATATTAAAAGAAAAAAGAAACATCACTAAAATATCCTTCAACTATGTAGATACTCGTCGTTTATATAATCTCCTGATGAAGCAGAACAATCAGTCGTTTAGTTAAAAGTGTTGGAGCTGGGGGAGTATAGGTGGTTGGCTAAGTGGAGAACGACAATGACGCAACACTACAAGTACCTAATTACAGTGAACTCCCGTTTGCATGGACGATTCTTCATATCGAAATATGAAGGCTCTGGAAAATGTTTTTGCGATGAAGTCAACACCTAGCCAAACAATTGTAAGAAAGCAAATAGATCGATTGAAATTTTCGGAAGGAACCCTGATGAAGGATCATTTCCTTGAATTTGATGGGCTAGTAAGAAAACTTAAAACAGCTAGTGCTCTGGTAGCTGAAAGCGATTTTGTATCGCAATTGTTCTTGACTCCTCCAGAGAGCTATGATACACTGGTTTTAGCGCTCGGGAATATGAAGAAAGAACTCACTATATTAACCTTGTGGAGCAAATTTTTTTCTAGCGAAGAAGAATAGACCGAACGGAAACTAGCGAAGATGCAAACTGTCGATGGTTTCGAAAAATATGTGAAGAGAGGCTGCTCTAACTGCCACATAGATAATAAATAGAAGTCCAGCAAAAGAACTGAAAGAAAATTTATCCCCAGCTGTACTATGGTCTGGAAAGAAGCCATCATTGGAGAAAATGCGATTATTTGGATTTAAAGCCTAGTCGACACTTGGATACCAAAACAAAAGATACACAAACTGCAAAGAGTGAGGAATGCCTTATAATTGGCTAGGATCCAATTAGATATCGTCTTTGGGTTCTCGACGAAAGGAAATTTGTAATTGCACGAAATGTGAAGTTTGACGAGCATAGTTATCCTTATACAAATACATCTATTCAAGAACATAAAACATTGGAAATAATTTCGATATGCAGTTACTGGCATGAGGGGGATAACTCAAATTTTGTTATTCGCGAATAAAGTGCCAGCATTGAAGAAGAACAAACCGAAGAAGAATTTCAAAAAGGTATAGCGAAAATTTAAAGAACCTGCTATAACGCAAATAATCAGAAAGAACTATTAAGGCATAGCATAGCGAGGTCAAGTTCCACGAAAGTTAATGGTTGATTTCATAAGCTACAACGCAATAGCCTATAAAATATAAAATTGAAGACGTTCCTAAAGCTTTCAACAAAATTGAAATCAGATCACATCGTGAGTTTTGGACCAAAGACCTCGAATCTGTGAAGAATATAACGATATTTAGCAAATAACTAAGAAGCTGAACAGGGTAAAACCTTTGAAGTCGAAATAAAGCCTAATGAAGATGGGGAACCTGACAAATACAAAGGTATTTCTTCAAAAACTTGATATAAATTATGAATAAACCGTTGCTGATGTGGCCAAATTAACAACTGATCGAACAGTTTTGACTGTAGGAGTCCAAAAAAAGTCATTTTTCCATCATCTAGATGTAGAAAAACTTCTTTTCTGCATGAACATTTTAATCTGAAGAAATATATATGGACATACCTGAAGGAATTGAAACAGAAATTGATATGGTATGCAAGCTAAAGAAATCTGTATTCCAGAAACAAAGTCCTGGCGCGCTTCGTCCATGATCGCCCTACGCGAGAAGACTGTTCGCAGTGTGGCGGGTAAATCTGAGTCCACTGGTTCAGTAACCGATCAACCAATACCGGTACGTCATCGCCGCTATCCGTTAGAGTGTACAGTTTGCAATCTTAAGTATAGTCGATTTCTCGTCGCTCACAAGAACTCGGCCTTTCGCAGACCACAACTTGATGAATTTTGCGTCCATGACTTGGGCCTGCACCCGAACAAAATTTAACTGATCCAGGAACTGCAGGTAAACGACATATGTAGACAAAAACGTGTGTTCAGTGGTTTCTGGGGCAGTTAGTAACTGATCCTTATTTTTATCGAAAAATCATCAACGTTGAGACTGTATGGATGATGGATGAATTGGTATGTCAACAAACAAAATTGTCAAATTTGGGAAGATAACAATCCAAACAAGGTCCAAGACCATCCAATGCATCCCGAAAAAGTCTCTGTTTGGTGTGGATTTTTGGCTGGCGGCGTCATCGGTCCATATTTCTTTGAGATAAACATTGGCTAGGCTATCAATGTCAACGGCAGCCACTATAGACCGCTGATTACTAAACTTCTTTTGGTCTGAGTCTTTTGGCCTATATCGGATACATGGGACGATTTCCTACTAAAAGTCATTGGAAGGCGTTGAAGAGAGTTATTAGATACCTTACAAAAGAACAAAATATCTTAGACTGTGTTTAATCTTTACCTAAAAACCGCACCGTTTTTCAAATAGAACTAAAACAAAACTACTTTAAATAAAGTCCCAAACGATGTTTTATTGTTGGAAAAAATTTGTATGAAAAAACCTAAAATTTACTAGCTGTCCGAACAGGATTAGCTTGCATTAGTAGACTAAAAATACAATTCATTTTACAATATAAAGGTTGTTTTTTTTTAGACGTGTGAAGAAATAAAACGCATATAATTTAATTTTATGGCCAAGAATTTAGCTTTATTATAAAGATAAGGGTTTGTCATTATGTTTTAAGAACCGTGGCTGGATCGAATAAATTCCAGTCCAATTTTCGTCCACTTTTTGCGGTAATTGGGGCCGTATGTCAGCAATAACACGCCGAATATTCTCTTCCAAGGCGTCAATCGTGTAGGGCTTATCTCGGTAGACAAGCGACTTCACATAACCCCACAAAAAAGAGTCCAGCCGCCAGCGGTGTTAAATTGCCACGCCACAGGCCCACGACGCGAAATAATGCGCTTACCTAAAGTTTCCTTCAATAAATTGATTGCTTCGTTGGCTGTATGGCATGTAGCGCCGTCTTGTTGGAACCAAAGGTCGTCCACATCTACATCCTCCAATTCAGGCAGTAAAAATACATTAATCATGGCTCTATAGCGTTCCCAATTGAATGTAACATTATGGTCGGCTTCATTTTTGAAGAAATATGGACCAATGATTCCCTCTGCCCATAGAGCACACCAAACAGTGACTTTTTGAGGATGTAACGGCATCTCAACAATAGCTTGTGGATTATGATCACTCAAAATACGACAATTTTGCTTATTAACGTGCACATTCAACCAAAAGTGAACTTCATCGCCGAACAAAATTTTACTGTGAAAATCGAAATCGGTGGCTATCACGTTTTGGGCCCATTCACCGAACGTTTGCAAACGTTGTTCAGGAGTAAGTCTATTCATTATGAAATGGCAAACCAAACTGAGCATAAATCAAGTGACAGCTGTCAAAAATACCAACTCCGAAAAAAGTATTGCCAGATTGAAAACCACACGTCTAAAAAAAAACTCCCTTTACATTCTTCTTTCCGCTTGAATATACTGAAAATAGCTTTCTCCATTGCACCTTCTCGTGAGAGATAGCTGTGTTAATTTGAAGTATAATCCCTCTAGTCACTCGTATGCCTTGCATTCGATACAGATTGCAATTCAAGCAAAGTACAAACAATAAAATATTCTTTGGATATTCATATACACAGAAATACAGACATACAGACCTTCAGACATACAAAAATACAAACATAATATAAATTCCAACGAACTTACCATTACGGAACGTTTTTTACTTCTGATACCTACGTAATTGTATTTTCTGACAATCTATTCAAAAGGATAAAAATGTAAATAACGGTCACCTTATAGTGCGTCTGGTCAGAACCATATCCTGATTGGCAATGAATCAGAGTGATTATACAGATAAGGATCACAAATTTGTCAAAATAAATCAATCAAATCAAATCAATTTAGCCTTTGCCACCTTTTCTTGTTCAAAATATCGAGAGTTTACTGTAGTTTTTCTTCTTTCTCATTCCATAATAATCACATTACACACTCTCATCCACATAAGCCGATTCGTCTTAAAATGTCCCCCTTTTTTCTTCCTTTTATTTCTTTGCAACGAGTACAAGAATAAATGACATTTAAACGAAGTTCTTCTTAGACTCGTATTTCATTCTTCCTACAACGACGACGGTTGCATATTATACTTTTTTTCAACACACACACACACACACACACACTGTTATACAACATCCTGCCTGCTCGAGAGCTAAAAAAGCTAACTTAACTAACTTACCTCCACAGTGCTATCTCGAATGTAAATTTCCTTGGTGTCGTTGGGATCCCGGTCTCGAGGTCTGTACGTAATGCGATATCCGAGGAATTCACCTAGAATCGTATTTGGTGGCGGTGGCTTCCACGATACGTACACTGACGTAGATGATGTATTATGGGCGGTGGTAGGGACTGGCTTTCCAATAGGAGCTGCAAGTATAGTTAGAAATAAAAATCCATCAATTATACATATATACATACATACGGGTTACTTTCTTTATCTCTATTTCTGTATGTTAACTAATTGTATTTTAAAATAAAATAAAACGAAAGGAATTTTAATTTATCATACATATGTATATTTGATATACATATACGACAACCTACATCCATACATATAGTGGCTGATGAGCGCGAACATTATATATTTGAACCAAAAAAAAAAAAACAATAAAAAACGAAATGTAATTAGAAGAATTGCAGGATTAGAATTATCCTTAGAAACGTGATTTAAATTGTCTCTATGTTTCCATCAAACGTGATTAATGTGAATCTTAATGCGTTTCTTTTTTATATTCCAAAAACATTTCTTAAAAGGTATGGGATTTTTTTTTTTCCTGAAAATTTCACTTCAACGAGCATTAAACAGATAAAAAAGCGATTAGAGGGTATACATTGCTACAAGATGAAGTGAACAGGAATAAATTGGATTAAAAAAGAAAACTTTGAAATATTATTTCCAGGTTTTCTGATATAAATTTGCATCGAGGGTTGAGTAGAAATAAGTAAAAAAAAAAAATAAGACAAACCTTTTTTAACTTCCCGAACTTAAATTAATTATAACGAATAGGTAATTTTTAATACATCTCTGAATTAATTTTTGAGTGGGGTCAAAGTTTTATGTGAATATTTTTATTTAACTAATTAGGCAGGTACTTTCTGATGAAGGAGTCACATCGAAAAAAAGATTAAAATAAGGGTTAGGAAATAATCTTTGTCATCTGTGGCTTTGGAGTTATGACTCTGAAATATTTTCCCACGATTTAATAAATCACAGGTTCAAAAAATCCCAGGACATTTCAGATTTTATTTTGGTGATAGCACAATTATACAATTATGTAGGGAATTATTTAAAAACCTTAATAGTAAAGGGTGCTTTGTTAGACGTGTGGTTTTCAATCTGGCAATAAATTTACGTTTACTCTAGTGGATAATGCGCATCCTAAGAGATGCCGTACAGTGCGCACCGAAGACGCTATTGCTGTTATGGAGCAGAGTATAGAAGAAGACCCGAATGAGTCCATCCGCCATCGCGCGCAACAATTGAAGCTGGGGCCTCTTGGCTAGAATTTATTCGAGCCAGCTGCGGCGGCCACTTGTCCAAAATCATTTTTAAAACATAATGGCCAACCCTTATCTTTATAATAAAGCTAAGTTCATGGCTATAACAATAAATTATATGCGTTTTATTTCTTCTTGAAAACCACACGTCTAAAAAAACACCCTTTATATATAAGTCTTGTCTCAAAGGATTATATACCATGTCACACGATATGATGACGTTACTGTGCCACTGCTGGTGCACGAGAAGGTAGAATACACCGGAACATCCTGAAGGCCACGAATAACAGGAATGAATTGACATTACTTGTTGACATTTAAATGAACCATGGGAATTGTTTTCGAGGAATTTACAAATTGTCCAAGAGTATCTCTTGTAAACTTTTGCCTTTTGGATTCGGCAGAAAATTGTAAGTCCTCTTCATTTCTGCCAATAACACGCACAAAAAAAAGGGTTGTAAATTTTAAAATTTTATCAGTTTATTCTTATGAATGAGAAAAAACCAGGTTTTGTAGAAGCGCCCACTGTCATGCTCACTTTTATTTTTTCTTGGTTATTTTTTCTTGGCGGAAATGGCTTTAACAATTCGGATGAAATTTCCAGTTTGTTCAAATCAACGAGAAAAGATATTTTAAATTATTTTAAGTTAAATACGGCTACTGCATTAAACCAAAAAAGTATTTGGGACAGTCAATTCATTTATCAATTTTCGTCCAATAAACTGGTTTATTGGGCCAATAAAAAGCGGTTTATTCACCCAATAAACGTTTATTGATATAAGGAAAAGTGATTTATTGGCACAATAAAATTTTGTTGATACAAGAAATTATTTATTAAATTATTTATCTTTCTCAAAATTGGTGAGTTGTGGCAATGTAGTTTTTGTTGTTTTGAATATTTTGTTTATCACCGTAATAAACTTTGTGTTGGCCCATTAAACTATTTATTGACCCAATAAAGTGTTTGGGGGCGTATCGGAATCCCGGTTTTTAAAATTCCGTTTTTCGAAAATTCCGAAAAAAACGTTTTAAAATCTCGTCTACTATAAAACCTTTTTTTTTTAAATTCCGTCTTCTTAAATCTGGCTTATTCATAATTCCAACGTATATAAATCCCGCTTTTTATAAAATCCCGCCAAATACCGCCAATCCCATGTTTCGCAATTCATTTGGGTCTTAAATGAAAAATTTTAACGTGTTTTTGTAAATTAAAAAAAAATTAAAATTACCCGAATAAAAAAAAATACATATGTGGGGTGTTTTTTATTTTTTTACTACACTATTTATTAAAATCGTTGGAGCTTATTTCATAATGAACTAAGTCCCAAATGAACTAAGTCACAACGATTTTGGTGGGAGTTTAAACAACTGTTTTGATTGTAAAAGCAGAATAATAAGAGACGGGCTCTAGCCCAAATTATGAGCCACAAAATCAAAAAAATGGACCTTTAAAGCTTAACATCCTATGCCGATCGAGCACATTTCACTATAGGCAATCCATGCGCAAATTATTTGTTTAAACACTTCCTAAAAAAAAAAAACTGCTTACCTATCATTTGGTTACTCAATGAGGCAAGGTCGTCCTATGATGGGATCTAAGACTAATAGATCAAGTCAAAAATAATAAAATTAATTGTGCACTGTGGCGTATGCGTACCTTTTTTTTTTTTTAATTCGAGTTTTTTCTAATAAAATAATAAAAGAAGATACAATTTATTTTTAAATTGTTTTAACTTCTCATAATACGTTCCCATGTTGCCGTATTAAAAAAAATAATTTTCACCTTATGCATTAGAATTCACTCTTTAAATAAATAGTCCAGTCAAAAAAGCATTTGACTCGGAAAAAATCGCCGGAAAGCTGGATTTTGGTATAAAGCTTCCTCATGGCGTTCTTTAGAAAATGTCAAAATTCCCCATCGATATGAGCGCTGCTAACAATTTACGGGGGGTTGAAGGCCCCTCAAAATGGTTTTCCAGGAATAACTCCCAAATGGTAAGTTGTACAACAAAAGTGTCAAAGACTAATTTGTAGCTTGAAATATATTTCCTACAAAAAAGATTAATATGCTTTTGTTCATACAAATAACGGTCTTTTAAATAAACCAATCAGAAGAGTTAAGGATTGTTAGTTCTGCCGCTGTATTTTTATATTCAATTTCTATTTTAGAAAATTTTTTTTTAATTTGCCCCTACCACCTAAAGGGTGGACAAATAGAGTGGACCGATATCTTAAAATCACGTCTATATAATGTACCAAAAATACAAAAAATTGAAGCTTTTATCACAAAATGCACAATTTTGGAATTAAGTCGCCCAACTACATAGAAAAGTAAAATCCTTAACTCTTCTGATTGGTTTTTATCCATTCCGTATGACATATTTCCAGAAAACCAAGAAATTAGAAAAGTGGGCGTGGTAGTGGGCGGATTTTTACTAAAATCAATTAAATTTTTTTTTCTTCTTTGTCAGAATAAACTTCAAAAATTTCATTCAAATTGTTAGAGCGCTTTCCGTTTGTACATGTCCCTTACATATGTATATGTATACATTGTATATACAATATACATATACATATCATCAGATCCAGCCATGGTGGTGGGCTTAATCCCCAAAGTTGTATTTTATTTAAAAAATAATTGCAGAATGCATTCTCCCGATTAAATACAAATAAATGGCTATTTAATGAAATTTCTTTTTCTTTGTTTAAAATCAAAGTACACCTAACTAAACAAAAGGTTAACAAAAAAACACCCTATATGCACCTATTTGTCCTATATAGGGCCATGTAATACCTATTGTAATTGCCCTGAGAAAAAAGAAGAAAACAATATTTTTTTTTCCAAATAATCCCTAATCTCACAAGAACAATCGCACATTATCCGGCTATTTTCAACCGCAAACAACAAACACATTTGCAATTCAACACAACACAACCAATCGGATAAACAAAAACTAAACCATAGCACTTATCGAATAGCCTTTACCCCAAAAAGGTACCTATAGGAAAGGACAAACCGCATGAACAAACAAAAATGGCTGGACGCGCCTATACATTCCTGATTCCCCCCATCTTTATTCTCGAGGTGTTTTCCTGCAGGCAAAAGGATACCTGCCATTATGTCTCTATATGATTAAAACTACAAGCAAATACAAAACTCTTACTCACATTCCCGCCGAGAGCAAATAGCATCATGGTCAACATTGGGTCACCGCCGCTCCCTGACAGTGACAGCATTGGGCAATTCTATATTATAGTTCTTCAATGGAGGATTATGTTCGGATAACGATGAGAGGAGGGGGAGGGGGGGATGGATTGACAAAGAATGAAATTTACACAACTCACTCGACAACAAAGCGCTCTAAATACTTGAAAAGATTGGGTGCGCACGGTTTGGCTACAGGATAAGGTGGCATTAGCCCAACAGAATATAACGACAAGGACGAAGAATTCAGCAACAACTGATTTCACTCCATTCACAACATCATCCAAAGACCAGAGTGAGTATAGAGAAGAGGAAAATACCAGAAATAATCCCAATTGCTCGTTGGAACTCTGGGTATCCTTGTTGGCTGGTTGTCGCTGTTTTATCTTTATCCACAGCTCGCGCTCATTTCATTCAGTTCAGAGGTTGTATTCTCGTCGGACGGCGCGCGCGGCGAGAGGGTGTGCAAGAGTCCGACTTTTGAAAGTTTCACTATCAGCCAGATAGCCATTATGGCTCCCGCGTTTATAGGTAGATACAGATACATATACTAGTATAATGAAAAATCCTTCAGCGTACAATTTTGTAATGAGACAAAAAACTCTACAATGTCATTGTTTCATTATGATTAATTTACTTTGCACAAAAAAAAAAATAAACATTTAATTAAAAACCATTTTGACGAATTGTTTCTCTCCATCGCGGGTTGCTGCTAAATTTGTTAGTACTTTTTCTGAGATTTTGTCTGTTTTGCTTTTAAGATTTTCCCAGATGCTTTCATGAATATCTATCTTTATACCTAAACTTACGTAGGTACCTATGTTACATAATATATAAAAAGATATATTTATAATGTTGGTATTCCTATCGTTGCTATTGAAATTCAGTTGAAATGCTTCGTTTAGTTCGTAGTTCTAGGACAGAAGGTTAAAATAAAATTTCATGGAGTTTGCAACGAATTTGCCTTCAAGTTATATAAATTGCGTGGTTTTTCACTCACTTGCGATGGGATAAGTATTGGTTTTTGGGGAAAAAAATAAAACATTGGAAATTTTAATTAAACACAAAATTACAAAAATGGAAACACCTAAAGGAGGAGTTGCTGATGTTGAAATTATCGATCGATTTTTTTTGTGGTGGTTTCAATATCTTTTAATATATAGTAGATAAAACCTTCAAATATGTACATATATATATGTTGTTAACCGCCCACTATTTAGGAGTTGATCCCCAGACCACCATTATGACACGGGCTTCTTTACATTTTTGTTAACTGGGATCGAATTGAAGGGTTCGACAGGTAATATCTTTTTTGTTCTCTATACAGGTGGAAATCTTCAAAAGACACTTGGTGATATTCGGTTATTATTATTTCTTAACACATAATATCGAATTTGGGGGAAACTTAGGTTAATTTTAAATACTTTCCCATCGCTTTTAGACCATCAACTCATGAGACTTGGTTCTTCTTAGTCTCTGAAGATTTTCTCTCACAATTAAGACAGTCTTTATCTTGGTGATATAATGATTATGCAGTCGCTGATTATGTGATACAGCGTGTTTTCTAACCAATTCTGTCACCATTTCTGTTTGTAGGCCACGATTTTTTATATACCAAGGAGCATTAGTAGTTCACGAAGGACTTTGTTTTGAAATTTTTGGACGGTTTCAGGATTTGTTTAAGTATTTGGTTCTATAACATTACTTTGTTCTGCGGAAACCAATACATTTTTCTATATTTCAGGTTAAGTTCTTCTCTTTCCTTTTAATGTGCTCTTTCTATTTTACATTGATTGGCATCGAAAGTTACAGCTTTAAGCCTGCTATGCTGCTGATGCGAAACGCTACTTTTCTGTGATCTCCAAAACAGACAGCGAAACGCTTGCGAAAACACAACGGAAAATATCCTTGGAGAGTTTCACTAATTATAATAAAAAAAATAAATCAAACAAAAACGCAAAAAATTAATGAAACCCATGATGTTATTAAATAGGCATGTTCAGGAAAATGAAATCTTGGAGATCTCAGCAATCTCAGTTATATGAACAGGATTTGTTAGCAAAATGTCTCAGCTTTGCTGTCAAAATTCTGAGGAAAAAAAATCTTTGATTCGCTTGCTCAGCGGATATTTCTCCAAATAATTTGCTGCACTTATAAATTTCGCTCTTCGAACAGCGTACCGCAAAACGAAAAGCAGAACGAAATTTTCCGTTTATGATTTCGTTGTGTCATCTTTTCGCGTTAGCAGCGTACTAGGCTTTACTGTTGATAAAAATTGGAACATTAACAATCTTTTTGTTTGCAAAGTTTATATAAGTTGATTTTGTTTTATTTAGTTTGATACGCTATTGTTGCGTCCAATCTGTTACTTTGTCGGTTACATTTTGTAATTTTTCTGTAGCTTTTACAGTGCATTTATAAGGCACTAAAATGGCAGTATCATTTGCAAATGTTACCATGATAGCATTATTGTACTCCGGAATATCCCTAGCATAATATAACGAATATAAAATTCGTCACGAGACACTTCCTAGGACCAACACCGGCATCAATTTTATTAAGTTCCGAATACTATTGCTCGTATACCGTACTCCAAAGAGTCGGTATAACATAGGACTTCGGTAATTCGTTGAACTGCTTTGGAAGATCTCTATACAGTGTGTAATTATGTCCCGAATGCATTGGCAATAAGAGCAAATGGTTAAAATATTATAAAATCAAGTTCTGCAAGTGACAACAATTGGTAGATATTGTAATAAAAAAGAAAGAATTTAAATTAGAAGCAATTTACTGCACCCATTGAGTTGCTCTCCAGTTGAAGAAGACTATGCAGAACTTCTTAATCTGCTAGGATATAGCTTTATTTTTGGTGGTGACTTCAATGCAAAACACACCTATTGGCGTTCTAGACTCATAACAACAAAAGGTAAACGACTTGAGCAAGCTGCTCACAAACATAATATTGAATTCTATTTCTCTGGCTCGCCAACTTACTGGCCATCTGCTTCGAATAAAATAGATGTTATTTATTTTCGTAGCTGCTGGTATTAAACGAAATCATATAAGTGTCAAAGGTGATTACGATTTATCATTCCGATTCCGACGATAAGGCAGTATTTAACCGTCTAAGCAATGAAATCAACAAACAAAAATTGAGATCAGTTGATCTTGATAGACACTTTCAATCATTATTGAACCCTGACTGTATAAGCTTGGCTTTACATTACACAAGATCTGCATTCAATAACGAAATTTTAGATGCACCATTCTCTAAAGCTGAAGTCGATAATGCAATTGCAAAAACCAAAGATAATCTGCCCTAGCGAGGTATCCGTTCGGAGCGGAAAACTCTCCGAAACGCATACGACGGCGGAGGTTCAAAGTTCATTAGAGATGTCAAAAATGTCACTTCAAAACACACTTGATCGCACTGCAACGCAAAACAACAATGCACGTTCCATAATGTCGGAAAAACGTTCCGAGCGCTGTTCGGAAGAATACCTCGAAGCAAAAATCCTCCGATTCCGCTCCGACGGATACCTCGCTAGGGCAGAATAAAGGCACAGTTTCTGATGGATTGCCAACAGAATTCTTTAAATATGCTTCAGCTGAATTTATTGAGCAATTTACAAATGAATATAACCGAATTTTCGAAGCTTTAAATAATCCAGAAAACCTCAGGAAGTCTATTATATTCCCTTTTTATAAAAAGGGTGATTTTGAAGATCAAAGCAACTACAGGTGTATCTCATTATTGAACGCATCTACTTTAATTTATACTAGCATGTCACAAAAAAGTTATATAACGTGGCTTGATTGTAATAACACCATAAAGGAAGAACAAGGTGGATATAAATCAGGCCGAGGAACTGTGGGTCATATTTTCGTTCTGAAAAATAAAGAAAAAAGTTAACGTTATGCCGTATTAGTGGATATCAAGGCTGCGTTTGATACAGTCGACGGATCTGCTCTCCTACAAACTGTAGGAGCAACCCAAAAATTGGGAAGAGCTCTAGAATTACTGAATGAAAGTACTTCACCGCGGCGGTATGGCATGGGTAAAGTTTTTCTGATTGGTTTCCCATTGTAACATTAGCTCAATAAATTTTAAATTATGTTAATGACTTAACAGATATGTTACCAGGTAGTGTTGAGTTTGCGAAACCAAAATTAAAGCCTTGCTCTTTGCTGATGATCTCGTTCGGTTTGCTAATATACCAGATACGTTACAGTTTATAATCAACCGACTATATGATTACTGCCAACTTTGGATCTTAACAGTCAATCTGAACAAGACAAAGGTAATGATCTTTAGAAATGGCGGTGGAAGATATGCAAGAAGTGAACAGTGGACATACAATAGCCAGAAAATTGAAGTTGTCAAAAACCTGACCATGAAAAATCATCTGCTGGAGAAATAAACGGTTGCAAAAAAGGCTTTAAAGTCGACATGAAAAAATTGTCTCGAGAATGGAAATCTTTCGCACCACACAAAATAGCGAATATTTGAAGCAACGACAGAGCACAAGTTTAGGAATTTGAGAAATTTGATGAAGTTGAACAAACCCGCGATACTTTCTCGAAAGGACTCTTAGGTTGCCAACAAACTCACCTTATTACATGTTGTGCGTTGAAACAGAACTATCAGAGCTATTCCTCTATTCCTCTATAAGGCTTCTTGAAGTACAGCTCTGTTAGCCCTGGAGACAAAATCTCTTTGGTTCAACGAATGAAACTCACTGGCGATGTGGACCTGAAGGTTGAAAATATGGATTCATGGAAAATGCTGTTAAATAAGCTTGTGACATGTCTGGATGAACTAGATTGTCAAGATTGTCAACTAAAAGCTAAATCTTCAAGTCATCGATCGATTTATGGTGGCCTGGAGCACAACCTCTACGACAAAAACTATTTTCGCCAGAAGTTCAGTGTTGCTAAAATATCTCCAATATTTGAATTAAGAGGTGAACTTATGCATTTTAATTCCCAACCACACCGTGAAGATTTACAAACTCTGTGTTCATTATGCAACCTGTGTGTAAAAGACGATATTTTGCACTTTTTTGGAATACTTTCAGTGCTAAAAGAAATAAGGAAATCACACGAACTTAGATCTATTAAATGGCAGCAATTAGGAACTTCTCTGCAAAATATAGACAACAAATAGTTAATGTAGAATTTTGAAAAATTAGTACTTATATTAAGAATTTATAAAAGCGCAAAATCGGGCAGACGGCTATTAAGACATGCATGACTGATTAAGGAAATACCAATGTAGTAGATTTCTGAAAAGTTTAATGAAGTATTCTTCTAGCGAATAGTAAATACTCCTTATGGAAAGCAATTAAGTGACTTAAAAGACCGCAAATTCAAAATCCTCCTATTAAATCACAAGATGGAAAATGAATTGTAAACCCGAAACAGAAGGCTGAACTCTTGGCGTTGAATGTTTTGAAGCCTATAGCAGCAAGGGCACTTACAAAAAAATAACTTGCATTTTGTTGATAGAATCGACGAATTTAAAATTCCCTTCGTCACGTTCAAAGAAGTAAAAAGCATGTGTCAACACAAATCAAACAAAACATATCAAATTACTGCTTTGGTTTTAGAAACTACAGGCTTCAAAAATCTCCCAATATACCCATAAATAAACGCATGCCTTAATCTCCGATATGTGCCACATCATTGGGAAATTGCAGAAGTCATTGTTATTCCTAAGCAAGGTAAGCCACGCAACAGAAGTAACTTCTTACAGGCCGATATCGCTTATACCAATATGGCAAAAGTTTTCGAAAAAATGCTCCTGAAAAGGCCTAGCAAAATAATGGAAGAAAGAAAATTAATCAGTTTGGATTCAAAAATAAACATTGCACGGTAGATCTTAGGTGCATCGAATTACGGATTTTGTTGGAAAGTGAAACTTGATGAAAAACAAGTATGTTTCGCTCTATTGCTTGATGTTGCTGCTGTTGTCAGCTGAATGCAGAGCGCGATAACATGTATAGCTTGGCATCTTAATTTCAAGAGAGGTAATATCTAATGCAACGAATAACAGACTCGTCAATAACAAAAAAATCACACATTTTCGGCATGACAACTTGATGACTTGATGTTAAACTCTTTCAAATGCTTTTGAAATATCCAGCTCAATGATCTTACTTTCTCCAAAAACGATGTTTAAATTGGTCCCACTATACATAAATAAATTGGGTAGATCATTAGCTCATGACTTACAACTTTCAACCATTGAATTCTTTGATAGTTCGATTTTAAATTCCATCTTTTGACAGAACTCTTAACAATATAACACAGATCATTCCTGAGAACTCTTAAATGTGTGTCCTTAACTTAGAAAGCTTTAATATTTAATGCACAATTTCAGGCAATTTCTATATACCTACACGATCTGTACTTTAAGTTCGTAAAATTTTAAAATTAAATTACACACGTTTCTCAGTTCTATGAAAAAAAAATGCCTCTTTAAAAAAAAACAAAACTACACGAACTGTCTTTAGGTTTAGAAACCACCTCTTATATTAAACCCCCACCCACCTTTTAGCCTTTTCCAGTACCCTCATTACTCATGAGTTCACAGAACTATCATGACCATTTTTATAAGCCAACCTAAATGTGAAATATATTGTGGGCTGAGTAGGTAGGTAGGTATGTTGAAACCCTTTTTTTTTAACCATACAAAAATACAGCCCTCAACCACTATGGCATTATAAAATCACATACACATATACATATAGATACAAGCAGAATAAATTGATGCAGAGTACTTACGTTCACGTAGTGTCACAATGTAGTAGGACTCTTTGGACGGAGGACTAACACCCAATTTGTTAACAGCCAATAGACGAAAGCTATAGACCGTAAACGGTATAAGGCCTGTCACTTGATATGATGTCGCATTAGTTTTAGTGAAAATTTGCGGCACTTGGTCCCAGGGTCCTTCTTCGCCAACTCTGAAATATAATAAAGCAAAATAGGTATAAACACACACATCTATACATGAATAAGGATATGATGACATAAAATAGGGTTAAATAGCGATAGATGTACAAGATAGATCATACCACACGAATATAGACTAAGGATCAAGCTATATGTTGTACCTATAGCTTGTATAAGAGGGTATCTATAGGGTTCACTTGTTATATCGTCTGTGGCATGACACACTATTACACGATGCCTTTCTCGATTCTCATCCTCACTTTGATTGCATGTTGCACTTACGGTTCGTCAATCTAAGTTCCATAGAGATGCGGAGTTGGAGAAGGGCTTAATTTAATTTTGATTAATTTGATTTTCTTTGCACACATCACGTCGTCGTCATCATCATCATATACTCGTCGTCTTTGGCATGATGGTTAGGGTGGGGGATTTATTTTGTGGTTTTAAGGGGGTAGAGTCGATTTTTTATATTCATCCTTGAAGGCTCGTGGTGGCAGTTTTAATGATGTTATCAGTCTTTGTAAAGAAATTCCTCAATGGATATGGGTGGTTGGTAAATAGTTTACCTATATAGTGAAGAAGCAAATAACATGCGGGTTTGTTTAGATTCATCAGAGCTTCAGTGTCATCGGTGCAATGGTACACAGTAGGGAGTAGGCGGTAGTTATAGGGTTGAGGAAGTTTTTGTGAGTTTGTAAATTACACCGAGAAACAGAGAAATGCGGTGGGTATATAGTTTCCTCTTGAGAAATCATTAAGATGGAGCTTCTTTATATAGTTTATCGCTTTGATATTCAAATTATCTTGTGTTTCATGACGACTTGTTTATGTTTTTGTCTGGAAAATTTTTTTTTTTTTTGAAAGAAAGATGCTGAACTTTGTTTGATGTAGACAGCGGAGGTATGAAGAAGATGGTTTTTATAAAAAAAAAAAAAAAATGAGAGTGCAACGATACTTCATCAATAAGCTTACAAATTAAATTAATTGGATTAGATGAACTTTCAAGCATGTGAAACTGTTGACATACGAAATTTCTTCTATATCATTAAATCGAACAAATCTGAAATTCAAGGGGACTTGATATGGTTACAGAACACAACCTCAGGGGATAAGAGGTTTAAAAGATTTCTCAATAAACTTGGGGTAAATAGTTAAAAAACTGAAGTATATAAACATTTTTGATAAGACCCCAGGTAAAAGAAAGTTTAATGCTTTAAAAGATATTTTCATCGCCGATTCAAATGCTGTTAAATGCTTCAAACAGGCCTTTTACGGATTAAAAGAAGCGCTCATAAATTTTCACAGGAATTAATAACGGAAACCTCTTAGCCAAATGGCGTTACCTGAAGAGAATATTTAATTATATGGACTTTAATTTTCTAAAGCTGTTAAAAGAACATTGACGAAACACGTAATGGAAGCACAATGGATCGCGAGTCTTATACAGATTAGATTTTTCTCATCAATAGACAAACAGTTTCTTGGTCATTTAAAAAAAAGTGTTCTGTGGACTGTGATCAACATTCCGAGAACTGAAAGTTGTTCGAATTCTTCAATACAAGTACCATTCATGGATTGCGGCCTGGAGGTTGTCTCTGCTTCAATGACAGAAGACAGCATTGAGTTTTAAAAGCATTCAATTCTACTCAGGTTTTGATTCGCCATTGCACAATACTGTCAAGATCAGTATTAAATGAACTTATTATACTCCACTGTCGCTCAATTTTCAAATCCGAAGGACAAAGATGTGAATCTTGGAACGGATATGAAAAGCTAAGGATATGCCGTCGTTAGAAAAAACAGTTTAATGATTAGAAGTTTCAGACAAAAAGATCATTGGTTAGTATCAGAAACATTCAAAACGGAGCCTTGGGGCACACCAGCATTTATTTTGTGAGTTTTAGACTTATAACCTTGTATTAAGTGGTCCTACAAGTAATCCATGTGATTTCCGAAATTTAATTCAACGACGAAAGAGATTCAAAGGCACGCATTTTATATAAGAGAGCTTCATGCCTAAACTCTATCAAGATCAATAATCTTATTTTCACTTCACCAAAACAATGTTAAAATTTGGACCAATTTTTGGTGAAATATACCACTTATTGCGCATTCTGAGCTTCGAACTCACCAGAAAATTGAAGGTGTCGTCATTACTGGTAAAAACACAATATAAGAATGGTTGACAGTTGTAAGTGCTTATTGGACTAATGGTTCTACACGAGCTGAAAAAAAAAATGTAAAACTGAGATAGGTCGGAAGTTATCTCAAAACAATTATTTCACTTGCTCCCGAGGACCCAATCCTATCCTAAGGGGAGACAAAAATTTCCAATTAAATTCGTTTTTTTTCGATGTTGTTCTGTAAAAGT
Source organism: Epistrophe grossulariae (assembly GCA_929447395.1). Classification (NCBI taxonomy): domain Eukaryota; kingdom Metazoa; phylum Arthropoda; class Insecta; order Diptera; family Syrphidae; genus Epistrophe; species Epistrophe grossulariae. The sequence goes on along the minus strand of OV839567.1, from coordinate 148,479,673 downwards.
TGTCGTTGCTTCCCAATTCTCCCTTCTTGAAGACTTCTCTGTCTCCACATTTTACGACCATCACAGTTAACATTGACGTAGTTAGCATAAAATTATTTTTAAGCAACTCCTACTTTTTCGACGACTTTGTTTCGTGAGGTTCTATAAGCTATATGAAGGCCCAACACTCGAGTTCTTGTCCAGTTGGAATAGGTCGGACCACGTCAGTTCATGAGTTCTTTGTAAACTATGGTTGGGTATTAAAAGATTAATTATATTTTCATTCAAAAACAGAACGCAGGGGACCGTGACTCAATTAGTGCTTGATTCCTCCGTTTTGACTTTTGATACCATAACTCGTTTGACCGCAGTATGCTGAGGTAGGTAAATAAATTGATTTTCGGTTTAAAGTGAAACTATAAGACTTTCAGAAGAAAACATCGTCCCCTTACTCGCAGTCAAAGTTCATCTTAGAGCCAATTTGTTATGTTGAGAAAAGAGACCAAATCTTTGATCTTTGTTTCGGAGAGTTCGTTGAGGTCGTCGAAAAATGGTTTACCAAATGACTGTAATCTCATTCTGGCTAGAGCGGTGTTTTTGCAGAGGAAGTGAGCGACCGTTTATTTTTCCTGTTGGTCCCCACATCTACGACAGTGAGTATTGTGAGAAATTCCTAGCTAATAGCTTTGGCGGATGCTCTCCCAATGCCCAGTGTCCAAAACAGGTTGCAACGATCCTGGCTATGTCCTGCCTGGGTCTCCAAATTAAGTCATTTGTTCGGGATCTGTTACAGCGTCACGTGAGTTCTTATTTGTCCTATACGCCAAAAACATAACTTTTCAGGAGAGTGTTTTTTAACTTTAAAACCATATTTTACTTATTTTTTTGTGCGTAATCACTGGGATTTTTACGTTTTTTGAAAGTTTGAGTACTTAGCCATCATTACATTTAGCAATTTGCAGTTTATGTTTTTGGAACATTGATTAAATTAAGTTTTTTAAAGAAGAATTTGACTTGCCTCTTACGCAGTTATTTTGTATGAATAATCTACTTCAGCCCTTTGACGTAGAACAAACAAGCACAAACTTGAAAATCTTAAAATTACCAGAGACATTTTGTCCTATATCCAACTTCAATGGATATAGGACATTCAAGCTCAAAATTTCAAGCTTTAAAATTTGTCCTACTGTATACAAAAAATGTATATAGGACAAATAAGCACAAAATTCATCAAAAAAATTGGTCTATAAAACAAAATAAAATTTTAACTCGAAAACTAAAAGAGATAGAACAATTCTGAATAACCAATCGAAAGAACGTGGTCGAAAATATAAGATAGCATTCATAACTCATTGTCGGTAGGACAAATAAGAACTCACGTGACGACAGGTTGGCCAAATCAGAAAAAATGTAGTTTGTTAGACTGCCCCACCTCCGGTTTGATAAGTTAAAAAAAATTGAAAATATATTGCCCTTCGTAACCCCAAGAGGAATGTTGACTCTTTCCATAAGTAAGCTGTGAAGGGCTGATCCTTGCCTGGCCAGTTCGTCCGCGAACTCATTTCCCTCAATACCACAGTGACCTGGAACCCAGATAAGAGTGATCTTGAGGTTAACATTTAGGCTTTTGAGCTGAACCAATCTTGAAGCCGAGTCAATGGCTTTCACGGCTGCCTGACTATCTGTCAGGATAGCAGTATTTCGATTTTGGTTAGGGTCTTGTTTGAGTATTTTGCATGCTTCCCTAATTGCCAAAAGCTCCGCCTGGAAAACACTAGCAAATTTGGGAAGCCGAAAAGATTTATTTATATTCAGAGACTCGGAATATACTCCTGAACCAACTCCACACTCCATCTTTGATTTATCAGTAAAAATAGTTGTATCGAAGTCTCTGCGTCACGACGCACGTTATCCTCCCAGTCCTGTCTGGATGGGAATCGAACTTTAGAATCCTTATTGAGGTCCACAGTAGAAGTGCAGTAGTTGGTAGGAGTCGAAAACATAGACGCTGGAATCAGCCTTGTAAATTGATGTGTCTTATCAAGATACTATTTATTTTATATGTAAGTCAAGTGGTAAAAGGTACAGAAAAACGCTTAAAGCATCCGTTGGGCAGGTACGGAGAGCCTCAGTGGTGCCGCCGCTAGCTTTTCTTTGAACCTTTTTAAGTTTGTTGATGTTATATGGTGTGCTAAGAGCGGGTCACCACACCAATGAGCCATAAGTGAGTATTGGTCTTTCTACGGCAGTGTGCGTCCAAAGTAACATCTTCAACTGTAGGCCCCACTTTTTACCAAATGTTTTGCTACAGGCGTAGAAGGGTTTGCAGGCCTTCCTAACCCTTTCTTCAATATTAAATTTCCAGTTTAATTTCGGGTCGAGAATCCCCCCGAGATATTTTGCACTGGAAGAAAGCGATTATTTGTACGTTTAGTCAGGGTGGAGTGAAGGGTTGAATTTTAGTCCTGGTAGAGAAAAGCATCAAATCAGTTTTGCTTTGGTTAACGCCTAAAACACAACTCATGGCACAGTTGCTATAAACCTTCCTAAAAGCCATCTCTGTGATTTCGCTGATGACAGGTGTGAATTTACCTGATACCAGCAGTACCAAATCATCCGCATACGCCACTGCCTTCATCCCACAACTCTCCAACTTCATAAGGGATTTGTTCATGACTAAAAGCCATAGGAGATGAGATAAAAGTTAAACTTAGTCAGGATAAAATTTTAGTGAATTAAGTTTGTAATCATATCTACAGTCTGCAAATCAATATTGTAGGAGCTTAGTGAAAAATTTAAGTTCCTGAAAATATAGTTGAGACCGTTTCAGTTTGCTTTCTTCTATTTTCGCGAACTTTTCTATGACGTGTAAAAATGAAGAAAAAAAATGAAGAATTTTTAAAAGCACGTCAAAGATTTAAAGCCATGATGACTATAGAGAACAAAAAGTTGAAAATTTACACCGAAAAGTGTCAATTAAAAATGCTTTTATCTTCAACCATTATAATTCCGTTATTATATCTATATCACTGTGCAGTGTGCACATAAGCTACTTATAATATCTAACTAATAATCATGTATAAAGATAAAATTAATTTTCAAAATAATTTCTCGTGCATGTAAAATATATTCCGATTCCAACAATGGACATTTAAAAATCGCGCAAACTTTAAGTCCCCAAACTCTCCCCACATTACAATGCATATTCATTATAAATCTCTTTTCTAAATCCATTTGGAAAATGCCCGCTAAAAAAAAAATTCAAATTCACTTGAATATTTTTCATTTGCCAAACATTCACAATCACATGAATATAAAGAGTAGATATGTAGATCGAGTTCGTCCTAAAATTGCACAAAGTGTGAAACCAAGCAAAAACTTCCGCCTTGTAATCACATACAGTATACACATAACACGAGGATTCAAACTCTCCGAATATTATAAAAATATTATATCTCTATCTCTACTCTTTGGATATAGAAAAATATACAGTAAAATCGAAACAATATCCAAATCACTGGTAAATAATTCTTCTTGTTGAATATATTCGTTTTTTTTTTTCACTGAACATTTCCACCAGGGTAGTAGGGTTCTTTTTCTTTTTTGGTTTTTGTTATTTTTTTTAGGATTTGAATTTATTTTTTTTTTTTTTAAGTTGACAAAATGCACATGCCGAACTTTCGAATGCAGATTTGACGAGCTCCGACCAAATCCCCCTCGAGTAAAAACATTGCACACAAAAGGATAATATTCCTATACATATATAGCGAAACTTCATCAACATAATAATCCGCTAAAAACTCGCATCCTTGTTTTGCTTTTTATGCAAACAACTTTGCCAGTTGTTCGTATATTTTCATATGTAAAAGGATATAAAGGACATGCAGTGAAATATTTTAAATAGTTTAGAATGGAATATTCGAGCGAGGTCCTTTTTAGTGAAATTATTTTTGCTGCTGTGGCATACATTTATGTATCTCCTCTGATCTCAACAGTGGAGGGGGGGGTGGAGTGCTGTTGTGCAGAAAAAAAGAATTGGAACTAAACAGGACGAAACACGGGATTTTACATATCCATTTGGGAATTAGTTACGGCGCGCGTGGCGGTGGCGGTAGCGATGGTTGGGCTTCGACTGATGGTGGTGGCAGCGGGCCCCAATATATATAAACTGGACTAAACTCGATCTATAAATTCTCATAGCTGTCTCGGATTTTGGTCATGAACAAAAACTATACTCCCGAGCAACACGCCCTCATTGCTACTATATGTATGTATATACAACAACAGGATAAAAATGCTTTTACACGAATTAAAAACTCATGGTTTTGGTATTAATTTCAATAAAAAAGGATATTCTTTATATATATATAATTTTTGAAGCCGATACATCCCGACGGACGACGACACGACGCCTGCCGACGGAACAGGGCGAAGTGTATATAAGTTCCATTTGCGGTAGCTAACTTTAGTCTGACTGAACACTGAAGTTAATCCCCCTATTGGTCACAATTCATGTGAGTTGTTGATAAACTCTGAACATAAATGTTCAAATCCTGGACGGCATTGAGTGGTTATAATAATCCCGTTGGCTACAAAACCGAACATGTTCGTCGTGTAACATTGCAGTGCGGTGCAATTTGGTCTCCATATCCTTTTTATTTGGCCATCATTCTCGTTATTTTAACGGCTTGGTTTTATTTTTATTTTTTTTTCTGTTTTTGCTGTTGCTATTGGTGCTGCTTTTCGGAAAAAGGATGTATATATAATTTGTGTTAAATTTAATCAGCATCCAGTAGAGCGCGGTCACACTGGTATAATGGTAGTGGTTTTTCAGGGAAGCGGTATTGCATTGCATTGAAAAATGGTCGGTCTAGCGGGATTTGAGTTTTCGAATGGAATTTCAAACTGAAAGGATATTTTTCATTTTGTTTTGGAATTCCATGGTATAGTGTTTTGTATTTTTTGTATTTATTTCTTCATTTTTTATAGTGCGGCTAAAACCATGGATATATGTGTACCGAACATGGTAAACTACTTTTACAAAATATACTAAATATATTTGCCATTATTTTATACCTATTGAGTGTGTTGGTTGTGTACTTATATACAGTTCTCATGGAATTAGTGGAATTTTTGTTCAGACAACCGTGCAAATGAATGAATACTGAAATGGATGCGAGCTGTGTGGTTTGGTGATTAGCTGATTGTGTACCTCAAACACTTTGGAGAGATTTTAATTTGTATGGTTGTAGATCAAAGCATGACCTGATGATGATTATTATTAATATAGGTTAAAAGGATCCCAATGGGTAGTACATACATACATATTTTTATGGATATGAGAAGGGATGATATAACCATTGAAGTTTATATTTTTATTGAGAACTGGTTTCTCCGTATGGGTTGACCATTACATGAGTAAATTTGTAGAGTGATTAAAAAGGTTTTATGATCCTAAGTTTGTAAATTGAAATTACGTAATTTACATATACCTATAATATTCTTAGGGAAAATGTGAGCTTACAATTTTAAAAGCTTTCAGAAGGTCAGCTCGCAACGCGGTTTTGCAAAGGGCTAGTAGTTTCCTACGTTTAATAAGAAACTCCAAATGGTAAAATGAGTAGAGGAAGACTTTAAAGGATTCATTTGATATCAAAACGGGACAACTAATGGTCTATAGCTCATTTGCTGGAATAAAACTTAAATATTTAGGTTCAACATAAGAGTTTATATGTAACAGTTTACACAAAGAAAAAAGTGGAACATAAATACGTTTACTTCTATAAGCAGACGGCATGACAAAAGGTAGTATTTATTTATACCCACACTTAGTGGACGAACTGGTTTTAGTAATTCATGACGTCACTAAACAGAATGGCATGCGTTCGCTATTTTCATTCACAAAGAAATGGTTCACACTGTGTGTTTACAGAAAATAGTCTATGGGACCTAAATCGATGGATAACAATCACCAAAAGACGATCTCCAGACTATCAACAGAATCGCAAGCAGAAGCACTTATGATCTATCTATAAGGACTCATTGGTGAGGACTTCAACGCAAGACATCGCCGATGGATGGACACTCAAGAAAACAATGACGGGAATACTATATTGTGAATTGGCTGGATGACAACAGTAATCAACATTCTCTTGTTATCATTTCTCAACCTTCCCGAGGAGACCATCAACGTTGGATTTCTTTCTCGCTAAATCCAACCTTGTCTGCATCATACCTAGGCTTCATCTGCACGAGAATTACCGACACCATCGACTCAGATCACAAAGCCGTCCTCCTCAACTCATCACAATCCTGACCTCTGGAACCTACCTGAGGTGAGGACTTCAACGCATACCTGAGCTTCATCTGCACGAGAATTACCGACACCATCGACTCAGATCACAAAGCCGTCCTCCTCACCTCATCACAATCATGACCTCTGGAACCTACCTGAGGTGAGGACTTCAACGCATACCTGAGCTTCATCTGCACGAGAATTACCGACACCATCGACTCAGATCACAAAGCCGTCCTCCTCACCTCATCACAATCATGACCTCTGGAACCTACCTGAGGTGGGGTTCATCAACTACTCAAAATTTTGACTTATAGCTCGACTCAAGATAGACGTTGACGAGTCAATCTTTCTAATGTAATTGAAACCTACTTTTGTGGGCTTCAGGTCTTTTTTGTTTGAATTTGTTTTTAAATAGACGACGTTTCATACGTACTTCTTCCTAAAACCCACAAAAATAGGATTCAATTATATTGAAATTAAAAGGGTCACGAAAAAGGAATTATTAGTTAATCATTTTACCTCTGGAAAACAGAAACCACCAATATGCTGCTATAAACTCCGTGGCAGATGTCATCAGCAGCTCCATCGAAAACCAGAAACAATCGCAGATTTCACGTGATAATGAACTGCCCTTTATTCAAAATCTCTGCCACTATAGACACCGCCGCTCCTAAAGATATTACTCTACCAGTGAGAACGCAACAATCACAAACATCAACTACCAGGCCATTTCAAGTGAAGTTAAAACAATTCAGGAGCCCATAGATTTCAGAGACACCAACCCCACCAGCGACCCCAGTGAACACCGGGATTTCGTTTTTCCGGTTGAAATTCAAGAAATTGTTCAAAGAAGCCATTCAAAGAAGTGTATTGGATCAGGCAACATCTCAAACTTCGTCTTGAAGAGACTACCTCACTCGGTGATGAGTGAGACAGTCACAATTATCATGAACAACTGCGTTAACAACTGCAATTTTCCCAACAAATGAAAAATGAAAAAAATTGTGTCTATACTATAAGAACAAGAATAAAGACATCTCAGGAGACAGGCCCATCTCCCTTCTGTGCAACATGAGCAAGATACTGCAGATATGCAGACTACAGTTCGGGTTCCGGGAAAAACACTTGACATCCACACACACTTTTAAAATTCCAACACGATGTGATGTCGCCCTCTCCTTAAGCTTTCACCAAGTTACTGTCGGATATTTTCTTGACATCGAAAAAGCATGTGATAGTGCTTAGATTCTGGGACTTGTCCACAAACTTTTCCAACTCAATTTTCCATATTAACTAATTAAAATTATTTATAACTTTCTTCATTCCAGATCGTTCTTTGTTCAAATAGAAAGCTGAGAATCAACATCGAGGAAAACCAGAGCTGGAGTTCCCCAAGGATCTAAATTAGGGCCATTCCTTTTCAATACATGTAATTCGGACGAACCACATTCGGAACACCCATCTCATGTTTGCCGGATGACTTCCTCACGTACCTACGCTTAGTCTTTGCCACCAATATATGCTGATAGAAGAGTGGAAATCCACATCAGACGATTCTACGAGTGCTACCAGCGCTTTTAAAATCAACTATTCCAAATTTGAATTGATCTGCTTCAGAGGACCAAGAAGCTCAGAAAAAGAAAGAGGACGCTCAGTCGCTAACTGCAAGAACACCAAAATCAAACTTAACTGTCAGCCAGAAATAAGGTGAAATACTTGGGAATACACTTCAATAAAACTACACCGGTTCAATCCACACACAGAAGCAGTTTTGAGGAAAGCCAATTTTGCCTTCCATCTTATTCATCCGCTACTGCGAAAACAAAATGGACTCAGCCAGAAGACTAAGCTTTTTCTCTATAAGCAGCTCACCAGGCTGGTAATCATGTCCTGGTTCATGACGACAAAAACTCACACGAAAAATATCGCAATATGCGAGAGGAAGATCTTGTGCATCTGCACGGGGAACATATAAGCATACTCAATGAGAAAGCCGACATTGAATAACTTGACAGATACCTCATCCAATCCAGCCCAAATGTAAAGCCGACATTAGACTAAGATTAACAATGGGAAAAACAAGCCGTTTAAACGCCAATATTGAAGTAGTGCGTGAGAGGGTTCGTGAAAGTACAGGAACATGAGTTCAACGTCTTTCTTTAGCGTATTCTCACTGAAGATCTGCATCTCCTTGCTAACAAAGTTCAATTGACACAAAAACTGAAGCCTAATGACTATACACAGCGAAGAGAGTTCGTTGAATGAAGCTATAAAGTATATTTTCACCTTGATCGCTAAGTTAATCGTCGCATTTGATATTCAGATAACCTACATGTGACTGTCAAAAAAAAATTGCATCCACAACTTGTCATTATTTGGTGCGGATTTAGGACTGGAGGCATAATTGCACCATAGTTCTTCAAAAATGAGGCTGCAAACAAAAGGACATATTATTCAAGCCAAAGAATACAAACGAAAAAGGCTGCGAAAGGACTATCACCATTTAAGGGCGAGCTGGAAACCCTCCTAACCAAGATATACGTTGGGCGCCATTTGTTGCGATGCAAGATAATTTGAGGAGAATCAGTTACGAAGAAGTTGAGAGAAAAGGTAAGAGTTTTGAAAATGGAATGCCAAGTTCTGGGGAATGTGGCGTGCTTGCTAAGCGCGGCATTAGCTCATCGGAATTGAAAGTAGGATGTTGCCCCCGAAACTAAACCACACCTGCAAACATTTAAAACACATCTGCAGTGCTCTTGAGTGGTGATAGTCCGTTTTCTGCCTTCTTCGTTTGTTTCTTTTGTCTAATATGCGTTTTTAGTTTGCCGGTGCGGTTGAATTTCAGGGGCAAGATCCTCCCCATTCCTACGAGCTAATGTCGAATAAAGCAAGCAAACCACGTCCGTGGAAATTTGACATTCCATTCCATTTTCCAAATTCTTCCTTTCCTATTTTCCAACTATTTGTTTTCTCCTATCCTATTTCGTTACCAAATCTCCTAAGATCTAAGATAGTGAAATAGTGAATCTAATGGAATTGATTTTTTTTGTTTCAAAACAATTACGAGTACCCTTAACTATTTAGAATTCTTGAGCAACCTAATTAAATTATGAGACCACAAAGAATTGTCCAGAAATCTAAAGGCATAGCAAGCATCCGTCAAAAATCAAAATTAAACGCGTCCAAACAAGGCACCCCTTCGGTACCATAGATGTTTGAACTTTCATAAAAGCCTGGGGATATGGCTGCAGCCCTCGTGCCTCAAAAGAGACACGGTCATAACTACAAAAATAAAATAGGGAGACAATGGGAGGAATAACATAATTTCTATTTAGCCTTATAAGTTGTGTTTAATGAACCTGTTGCTGTTCTGCACAAGAACATAAAAATCCTAGAAAAGTATAGGACTATAAGTTTCAAAAACCAAAATTTAAATGCATTAATAAAATATCAAAAATAGCAATATGCCATTATAACTTACCTTGTTTCAATGATGAAATGCGTTACTGGTGTATTCCTCGAATGTTGTGAATGTGCCCATGATAAATTAACTGAGCGTGACGTGAAGCTCATCAGTAATGGTCTCTCTGGTGGATCTGGAACATCTGTGTGGAATGAATAAAACCAACAAAAAAACACAAAGAAATACATAAATATTATGGAATAACATTGGGCAACTGGACGAAAACCAGAAGCGTTTTAGCAAAGAGGAACAAACACCACAGACATATCACACATCATTTTATGTACATATATATAGCCTCACTCCTGTTACCACAAAAAGGGAAACATTGTGACACAATGACTCTACTCACCTCTCCACGGGCATGAGCAGAGAACTTTAGGCTCAAGTTTCCAAAATTTCATGATAACAGAACCAACAACAACAAAGCATCCCCTTTAGGCTCCTAACACAGAACACACACACGCAGAAACAAACAAACACCGCATAAAATTAATTACTCACCCTGAACTAATAAATCAACAATCGCCTCCGGAATATGTCTGTCATTAACCAGACATATGTACTCGGCAGTGTCCGATGCAATTGCCGGAACGAATTGCAGACCAAAATTATCAGATAGCAGTTGAATCTGTAAAGAGAAAGAGAGAGAGAAGAAATGAATAGAGTTATAAGTGCAATGTAATTGTGGCGGTATATGGCGCTTTATATACTACATATAAGCAACTTCATATTGGTCGATGATTAAGTTAGTTTTTCTGACACTCCCAACCTCAATTCGAAACCCATCAGTACATACATATATGAACCAAACCATTCCCTGCCTCTAGCTCCAGAATCAAGGATAAAAGTTTTCCATTTGGCATATTCATTCATGGAAGGATACCCACGAGTGCGCTTCCGAATATCGAAAGCACGATCTGGAGCCGAGAACACATCTACGAATATATAAGGAGTAATGTGTGGAATCCTTAATTAAACTAATAGCTTCAGCAATTTCGTAGCAGTTCGAGTGTCAGGCCTTGCGAGGATATAAGGGTAAGTGAGGGTATAGTGTAGGTATATGAGGTGGAGTAGATGGGGCGAAGCGGTGACACAAAACTCTCCCTATATGAAACGACAAAAGAAGCTTAAGATAATTGATAGCGAGGGAGTATTCTTCTATTATTTTTTTTTTACTGCGCCCCATGACGACTAACGGCTGACGCTGAGGCAAGCAACGGTATCGAGAACGGCCTCCCCCTACGGGCATCCTTAAGGAGACACATGCCGTTAGCAGTGCCAGACTTGTGGTCGGAAGTGTCGTTGATGGTGGTAGTGGTTGTGGAGAAACATGGAAAAGACATCACATCTCCTTGCCTTGCCTGCGTCGCGTCGCATCGTTGTCTTCTCCATCTGATGCTCGTCCCCTTCATGCATCCTGCCATGCATATAGCCCATAGCTAGCCACCATTCCAAGTGCTAACTTAAACGAATGACTTTTAAGCGTTTAATATCTTATGTTTGAAGAAGAGATTTACGAGGATGAGTCCACCGAAGCAACTCGGGAAGTGTTCATCTGTCTGTGCGAGTGTGCTTGAGTAGTTTTCCATAAATTCCTGATAAGGGTTAGAAATTGGAATGGGTCTAAAGGTGGGTCGTTCTGGCCCGCACACGCTTCCATCATGATGACGGTGATGTCTTAAAGGGAGGGAGGGGTCTTCAGTTGGAAAAAGTTTTACGGCAATGCCGTTAACTAAATTTCCAAATACATATACATACTCCTACATACATACACCCACATACTTTTGAGGTTTTTATCTTTATCACATGATGCGTGGAGTTAGAGTTGGAGCTGGAGTTATGGAGTGCCGGCTTCTATAATGCAGCAAGGGACATACTGAAGAGGGTGCAAACTTTGAAACTATTTTAATTACAATTATTTTCATTTATTCAGTTGTCAGGAAACAGCGCTTTTTAGAGACTGTCTTTGAATACTTAAATTTTCTACACACGACAGAGAGCGACAGATGGTATATTTTGTTTGTGGTTGACGATGAGACGTGACAAGTACTATTCTAGTTTTAGGTGATAATTTTGACAGAAGCTTATAGGGAGATTCGTCAAGATACGTGCACCGCTCGCACACAGACACAGCACAAATCATTTAATCAAGTTAAATGCTAAATTAGTGCAAGTTATAAGAAAGGGGTTTTTGTTCATCTAGATTTTTTTATGATAATGATGGCATTTTTGAGGGAAAATGTTTTAACGAATTCGGGGTATCTTTGTCGTGAATTTCTTCAATAAGTGGACTGAAAACGAGGGAAATATTGTACTCAATAGGTGATTTTAAGATTTCTTTGTGATGGGATGCTGTTATTGTAAGTCGTTTTAAATATATTGCCAGGAACTTATCGCTCTCAATTCGATGAGAAGAAAATTACACAGACTTTAGCAGCGTAGATGGAAAAATTGCCAATTTGAAACAATATACTTAGAAACATGTACAGTGCAAGAACCCATGATATGATGATGAACGAGTCAATCTTAAAAGAGTGACAGATCATATCCATGCGGAAATTATGAAAATTGCGAACACAATCTACCAATTTAAGGAGATCGAATAAGTTTTTATAAAAAAACAAGTACTGGCTGGTAGTTTTAATACCAGAACGCATCCTCTTTGAAACAGTACATTTAACTTAATCACTGAAACCCTGGGAATGGTAAAATCCAATGAACTGTGCCTATGACTTAAGCGGTTCTGCGTATCATTAATTAGCAACTTCTGATTTCTGGCAAGGCAGTACTGGAAAATACCGAAAAAGACCAACGAAGTGAAAGTTAACCTGTAGACCACTATCGTCAAGAGTTTTATATAGAGATAGCAGAACTCGGTATCACAGGAAACCCGGTCCAGCCGATGTGTTAAGTTGAACTAGGAAATATGTCTTTCTCTTTTTCGCCATAAAGTAAATGCTTAAAAACAAACCAACAATGAAAAAATTTATTAACCGAATAGAGGAAAATGTCACTATTGATAGCACCAACTTGGAAGTTGGAAGAATTTCATCTACCTTGGAATAAACCTTAAATCCATGAATCGCTATCTTGGAGCAGCTTTAACAAAGAATAACTTTATGAAAAAAAAAAACAAGACTGCTAGTCCAGTTATATGGACCAAAGTATTTTAAGCTTGAATCAAACTGGAATGAACAGTATCGGAACATTTTCAAGCCTTTGACAAGATTTGGCATTTGGAACTTGAGTACTAACAGCATATAGGGATCTTCCAAGACAGTTCTACAAAATACAGATATATGATATCATGTAACTTGGAGATTTACAAATCATGAAAATATTAGTAGAAGTCAGCTGGAAAATTTAAAAGTTTCTTGATGGCTGATCTCGCCAAGTACAATTCAACTCGGAAGCGATTTTTGACCCATGGAGGCAATATCCAGCCTGAAAATTCAATTTGTTACATTTTTCTTACACATGCCGATATCAACGTCTTTTGCTTAACGAACTTTTTTTTAGTATGGAACCAGGGTTACCAGCAGGGTTATTATCACCCGGAGACTCCGGGCTCAGTAGGTTGGCTCTAAGCCAAAATTTCTCCAGGCCTAATGTTTCGTTTTTTTATTTCATTCTTGAACGCATTAACGTAAACAGATTTCTTCAAACACAAATTGCAATTTTCCATTCCTTGCGTTCATATTAGTATCCATTGGCTAGAAAGCTTTTAAAAAAATTTTAGATATCATGAGTTATTTTTGCGTCAGTGATATCAACTTTTTTTCCACAAGGGATTACAATACAACAACACAAAGTTATTCAGATAGCTTTGGGTAGAATTCTGAGCATGGCCAATGAAACGAGTTTTGACAGCAAATTGTAAAAAGTTTTAAGAAATCGACAAAATTAATCGAGAAACGATGATTTATTTTAATTTTCATCGTTTCTCGATCAATTTTATCGTTGCAAGAGTTACAGAACGTAAGCAGTGGTCTGACATTTGCGTTAGAATTGAAGTTTATTTCGCTGTCGTTATGGTGTTGTTTAACATAGTGTTAGATCTGTTTGGTAACGTGAAATTTCTTGCGTATATTTGTAAAAAAAATTCACAAATTTAATTTGTTGTCAAAACCCATGGGAGATGTTTTGAGAAGTTTGTAGAAAAATAAGTTACCAAAAAGGCATGGTGTTTGACAATGGATCAAAGCGAAAACGCAACAAAACAACAATGCTTCAAAGCATCAAAGTGCAGAACGACACAACGGAAAACGAAAAAGTGTCAAAGTGACACAGCGACACAGCGACAAGGCATCAAAGCGACAAAAAAGCGGTTATTTGGGGTAGAGAAGAATGACAAACAATGGTTTTGAAAAAAAAACTCAAATTCTGGGCTTTTCTGAAGTTGGTAACCCTGTATGAAACGGATAAATGTGATTCAAAGAAACATGGTAAAATAAGTGGATTTGTTCCCTTTTTGATCATCTGTATTTCATTGCAGAATATAAAACTCAAGTTTATCTTTGGTTTGGCTGGATCGAGAGATTGGTTTTAGATGAATATACGAGTGCGTGAAGTTACCCCTTCTTTTTTGGAATTTGTTATTTTTGAAAATTGTTCCAGGTTCTTCCCGATTTGTTCAAAATTGTTCCAAGTTTTTTTTGAAAAATATTGAAAAATGGGGGTTTTCGAGCCAAAAAACCTTTTTTGACCTAGCCCCCCTTTTTCGAAAATCAAATTTTTGAAAGTTGTTCCAGATTGCTCTAGTTGTTCTGAACATTGTTCCAAGTTTTTGGACCCCTATGTTTAAAATTTCGAAAGGGCAAAATTCGAAAAAATTGTTTTCGAAATTCTTAATTTTGAAATTTTTTTCGGATTCCAAAAAACTTTCTAACCATTGTTCCAAAAACTCAAAATTGTAAAGATAAAACCTTCCAAACATTTTTTCAAAAATCCAAAAAAACGGCTCTATAATATTTTATTTTTTTTAATGCATTAATTTTTGAAACCTGAACCTGAAACCTGATAAATGCATATGTTGAAAAAAAGTTCTGACCTTACATTTTTACTATCAGCTTAAAAACTAACTTTAAAAAAACTTCTCCGAGTTTTTTAACTTTTCAAAAACACCCCTGCCCTCTTTTCCAAAAATCCAAAATCTAAAATTTGTTCCAAGTGCAGAATCCCTCAAATCCAATTGTTCCAAAGAATCATCAAAAAATATTGGAAACTGAAGATTTTAAGCCCAAAAAACACTTTAAATGAAAATATCTTATTTTCCTTGTTCTGGCCCCTCTTTTAAGAAATCCAAAATTCAAAAATTTGTTCCAGGTTGTTCTCGGGCTCTTCTAAATTGTTGCAGACTTTCATTTCTTAAAATTGATTTTTAGTATGAAAAATTTCCCCTGCTCCCCTGCTCCCCTTTTCCAAAAATCCAAAATTTGAATTTCTAAAAAAGTCGTAAAAAGCTATCTACGCCACAGATCAGGGATCAATATAATCGAAATTTCTCCGGGATGAGCAAGGGATATGGTAAAATATTTCGCAAAAGATCGTTGCGATGCTTCGCTTATAAAACAGCATTCGGTTCATTATAATAACTATTTAAGCAAATATATTCAATTTTTTAAGGATTTCAATTTCATAGCATTAGTAAAATCTGTGTCACTCAATCATGAGCAACACCAGTATAAAAATAATTATTTTTTTTACTAAATCATTGAAACCTTATATATGCTTCTTCTAAAGATATATATACCTTCTATATATTCTAAGTTTTGTACCAATAAATATTCGGAGAGTTGATATCCTTTTCCAATATTGAATTTCAATCACTTCATCACCATATTATATTTAGATAATATACTTTCCATTACAAAGGTGATGTTTTCCTATATCAAGCCAACTCTATAAATTTAAAACAATAAATTCATTTGCTTAAATTTGACAAGACCTATACAAATTTAACCAACCAAAATCAAAATATATGGTACCTACATATTATGTTGGTACACAATACACATAACATTTTAATGAAGTGTCAAAATGAAAAAGGTATTATAGTCCTTGAACTTAGTTCAAGTTCTGGATGTCTTTGAAATTCTATTATTATTATTATTAATATCTTGCTGCAGTATAATATAAATATGCTGTTGGGGAATGCCTGCAGTTTATCTATCTACGTATATACGCATATATGAAATGAGACTCCTCAAAACAGCTTTTTGATTGAATGTAGGGTATAGTACATATAGGTACTCTAAATTCCATTGTGAATGTTATATGTGCATCGAATCAAATAATCGAATCAATAAATCCCTGCACATAAATTCACTCGCATGTGAGACTTAACTATACAATGAGGGTATATAGTGTTTCAAGGAGTAATCATTTTATTATATAGAGATGACACACTTGAAGCTTATATTGCTGTCTTTAAAGTGCTTTGTGTCAGAAAGACTTTGAAAGATTTTGCAGTGTTATAATATACTTTGAAGAAGCAAGGTATAGGTACCCTATATATACCTTTGCCTTTATGCTGATATTCGAATGTACACTTCTGTTCTTATAAGAACCTAAAATAAACTTTTAGAGGGTGGTCCCACTTTCATTCGGAAAAACTACAAGGAGTAATATTTCAGAAAAACAAAATTATAAGCAATTTCTAGGTACATATATGCTGTAGTGTCCGCCCATATTGTGATTGTCCGCTGCTCAAGGCTCCAATCTGCTCAACGTGGCATCGATCCATTGCGTCATGGTGATATTGTGCGCTCTGAACACATTCGATGTTCTCTGCCCTAGGGCGACCTGGGGAATGTCAGTCAATTGTCAGAAAACTCAGGGCTGCTCGGGTTTTTATTTTACATCGAACGCTTCAGTGCTACAAATTTCACCATCTGATTTTTTCGTTCATTTCACTGTTTCATAGACTGTTGTGTATTTTGAAATTTCGTCTATAATTATGTGAAAACAAATAAATAACAAAAATTAATTATCAACAAAATATCTAATATTTATAAAGATATTTATTACAACACTTGTTTTTGCCTGAATGCCAACAGCTGATTTGAATTTTGGCAGCTCTGAATTCTTGCCCCAAGAAAAAACCTGGGTCTCGGGAGAGTCATTCAGTGCTCACATCGAACACAGTGCAAATAACCTAGGTCGAAAAACGCTTCAGGGCGAGTTCAGGGCGACCCAGGGCTGACATCGAACAAACCTATTGTGTTTCCGGCACAAGAGACGACAACCCAGTATTTCTTAATACTGTTTTTTTGTGTCTTCTTTTGTGCTGGGCGCTGGCCTTTTAAATGTCATTCGTATAGATTAACTTAAAAAAACTTGGAAGTACAAACTATTATAGAAAAAACAAATTAAAGAAAAGATAAATAAAGAAAACAGAAAAGAATCATCTCTTTTATTTGGCGAGGAACATTGTTGCCCCCCAATTGGTTCAAAATGTAGCGTAATTATGGGCAAAGAACAAATTGGAATGACATTGACAATTATATTTAAAGGCATCCACAAATGAGTGTTCAAATAACCATGCAGTTTTATTAGCTGTGTTTTATTTCCCCCCCAGATCCGAACCAGATTGGATTTGCTTAAGAAATTACATGTATTACAAAAACAACACAAGATCCAACTTTGTTTTGGATTTGGATTTTCAAATCCAATTTGAACACACTGCACCCTTAATTTGTAAATGTCGTCAGTAGTGTAAAGAAAAAAGACAACGGGTATACAAATTAAAAAAAAAAAGAGTGTGCGTACTTATGTACACGCGCTAGAAGTAAAACTTCTTTCACGACAACAGGGGAAGTATTTTTCAAGTCCTACCACTCAGAGCTGCACCCGATTTGAAACTCAGAACCGTTCCAAAATCGTGACGCTGAATTTTGTAATTCGTGACGGGAATTTGTGTGTCGGTTTGACATGTCACTGACAGCTCCATAGAAAAAATTTTTACCCCCATGCCGCAAAAGAAGTTTTACTTCAATAAAAAGTTATTGTTCCACGCCTCAGCTTAAACATCCCTCACACTACATCTACAAATTGAAAGCATTCTTGCTTTTTTTGTTCACATTTTATTTCAATTTAAAAAACAACACCCAATGAGCGAGAGACACAATAGATTGCAGAATATTTCCATGCAAAACCAATATACCTACAACTATACATAATTTATGCTTCCTTGCATTAAACCGACCAATGGCCGAAAATCCAACACAACAGAAAAAAATCCTCAGAAATAAAATTCTTCCCACAAAAAACCCTTACTCGAATTCACTAACCATCTTAACGAATATATTAAATGCACAAACCATTGCATTTAACGAAAATATAATAAGTGTTGTGAACAAATGCTCGGTCTCGCTCTGGCTCTTGCTTTGGTTCTCGCTCTCCTCGCACTTATAATGCAATTTTACTTTATTGTTTTTAGTCTTTGTGGTAAAATTATTTAATAAATTTTTGCTTTGTGCACTTGTGTGCAAAAAAACCTTTCCATCGATATATAATTTATATACTTTCGGCTTTTGTAGACCGCGTAAATGGTGCCCCAAAATTCGTGTTTGTCGTTTTATTATATTGATTTTTTGACGTTCCTCTTCACACACACAGTAGTGTGTGTGTACAAGAGATTTTTATGGAAATTAAAGGAAAACGTCAAAAAAATTTCCAGCAACTTGTTGCCCCGTGTGAAAGGGGACTATCGCATCCAATTTGTTCGACACCTAAAGATAAATAGATGGCAATGCTGTTTTAAAATTTGACAAAAATTTAGGATTATTCGCATATGGCAATAGTGGATTTGACATTTGCCGAGAAAATGTTTTGTTTACTTTTAGTTTTTGTGAAATAATTTTGTTAATTTGTGTTGTTTAGAATTAAATTTTAAGAAAAATTATGGATAAATGTGTTTTAATATATATATATTTTAAGTGGAATTAATAAAATGTGAACAAAATATAAGTTTTTGTGTATTTCTCTTATTAAATTGGTGGTTTTGTGTTCCGCTCCGTGAACTTGGTTTTTAATGGTCTGAAATAGGCGTTAAATAAAGATTTTGTAATGAAAAGTTTTGTTTAAAAGTGTTTCCATATATTTGTTGTCGTTTATGAATTAAAAGAATATTCTTTTTGTTTAGAAATAGGGTTTTTTTGTTTGTTATGTCGGTATTGCAAAATCGTGACGCTGAATTTTGAAATTCGTGACGGGAATTTGTATGTCGGTTTGACATGTCACTGACAGCTCCATAGAAATTTTTTTTACCCCCATGCCGCAAAAGAAGTTTTACTTCAAAAAAACAAAAGGAAAAAAGAGTTGGGTATATAACAAGTTGTCACTGAGATCCTGGGTTGTTTTATTTTATTTTCATGATGTGATCCGGATTTGAACTGGGGGAAAATAAAACACAGCTATATACTGGGAGACTGGGAGATTGGGGTGCATTCACTTGTGGAGGAAACACAATATCGTGTTCAAAGCTGTTCGCGCACTTTGCGACTATCCTCGCAATCGACTGAGTTTGCGTTACGCTGAATCACGCATTGAGTGGGGGAAAATCACATATGCGCAAACGCACGGCTTAATATTATGTAATCCGCAATACTGGATCTGCAATGATTCGCAGTGCAGTGCTTTATTTTCTCTGAGCACTGTACTGAGAATCACTGAGAAATGCGAATTCAATATATTACGCGTATTTCATAATCGATTCAAAATAGCTTTTAATGGCCTTTAGTCCTAAAAAAATTTGGCGTTTCGTCCCGGCGATCTCACTTGGACTGATCAGTAGACTAGATTAGGAATTCTAGTCTTGTTGGATATAGTTCACACTAGATATTCGTCACGAAATCTATGTATGATGAACTGAACTTAACAAAAAATTGCGTATTGACAAAGGCCCTCACTAGTCAACTGATGAGTCCAAGTGAGATCGCCGGGACGAAACGCCAAATTTTTGTAGGACTAAAGGCCGTTAAAAGCTATTTTGAATCAATAATTCAACAAGTCCAAATAAAATAGTGCTAAGTCTTCTATAACTTGGCTGATGTATTTCAGTAGATAGTATATAGAATTTGTATTATTAAAAAAACCTACTTGTATTTCATAATCGCCATGATTATTTCAAGTATACGAAAAAAGTTAAAAAAAAAAACATTTATAGAGTCACCCTGTAAACTATAATAATATATGCAGAAATGTATAATACATTTACTTTCTCTGTAACGGCAAAAGGGTAAGTTTTAATGAGTTCACTGAAAGCATGTGTTAATGAAGTTCCGCATACAACGACCAAAAAGGACTCATGCATTAAACGAACCAGTGTATGCATAAGTATAAGAGTAAATTTAAACTTGAACTGATGACATGCTCCAGTTTTGCTATATTATTATCATCAAACTCAAACAAACCATCATATACCCTAGCCTATACTAAATGCAAGCAGCAATACAGGGCGCGGCATGCATCAGCACCGCCCATTAAAGTGGCTAAATGTTAGAAAATGTAAATTTGCATTTTATTAAATGCAATTTTTCCCCATGTTGTATTACATTTGCGTACCTACCATAGATACAGTATACATGTACCTGCCATGGATTAAAGTTTAATAATTCTAGTAGTTATATGCAGATGTTTTACTTGCGCGCATAAGGATATGGATGGAAGGATGCTGATGGCATGGGGCATCAGTTAGAAGAAGAGTAAAAAAAAAAAAACTTTTTCCTCCTAATAAAATAGAAAGATAAAAATAATTATGTGTACCTGCTCCTTCTTGAAGTTAAATAAGCTGCATGTTAATGACACTGCATAATTCACAAGAAACTTTGATTGGTCATTATAAAGTTAACTTCATAAAGTAAATGCTTCTCAAAGTAATATAAGGTTTTACAGTTTTTTTCTTTTTTTAAATAAAATGAACATTGTAACTTTTAAGTTATGGCCATAAAAAGTGATCAGGACGGGGTATATGATGTTTTTTTTGCAATTTTGTTCGCTTTAAAAAAAACCGAAGGTAATAAAATGTTGTTAAAAATCCTATCAGTTCTTGACTACGTAATTTTTTATAGAAAAAAATTGGCCCAAAGTCAATATAATTGTTTGTTCTCAAGTTATTCGAGCCGGAAAGCGTTTTTCAAATATTTTAGCATGTTTTTTGATTAAAAAAATGTGTGAAATATAAAGTAGTTCAAATTATTATATATTAAGGGCCAGTTTCACAGTGAAGTAAGTGTCACTTAAGTGCCGAATATGGAAAACTAATTCCCAATTTCACAGTGTAAACTTATCGGAATAAGTGACACTTAAGTCTCCGATGTTGGCCACTTAAGTTCCACTTACTCAGGTAGTAAAACTGCGGCTTAAGTGCCAAAATGGAAAAATTAAGTGCCACTTATTTTGTTAAGTGTGCACTGTGAAACTGGCCCTAAGTGAATTTCACTCATCTCTGAGTAGATTGATTACTATGAGCGATCTAATATGTTTCATTAACTAACTTAATTGAATAATGAAACCGAAAAAACTAACCCAGAAGTAGTTTAATAAAATTTAGTACACTTAAAACTAATTGCTGCTGTAATAAGTGCCTGTGTTGTTGATGATCCGAATTTATCGATTTCCCTGCGTTCGCAGCAATTGAACGTGTCGTACACCTCACAATGGCGTATTTTGCATTTGGATTTTCATCTCCATCTTTATAAAGTTCAAATTACGCAACAATTGAAGCCTGCTGACCATTCACAACGCCGCCGTAGATACGCTTCTTGGATGTTGGAACAACGGACAATAAACACCGATTTTTCGAACAACATTTTCTTCAACGATGAGGCACATTTTCCGCTCGGTGGGTATGTAAACAAACAAAATTGCCACATATGGGGCTCAGAAAACCCGCAAGTTATCGAAAAGGTACCGTTGCATCCACACAAAGCGACTGTTTGGATGTGCTCTATGGTCAAAAGGTGTCATTTCTTCGAAGATGCCAATAGACAGACGGTTACAGTCAATTCGGAGCGATATGACTTGCACGATATGTTGTTCCAACAAGACGAGGCAACAAGCCACACAACACGACTTTTTATGGCTTTATTGCGTGAGAAGTTTCCTGGTCGCGTAATTTAACGTTTTGGCGACGTGCAAGAGGAAGTTAACTGCCTTTGTTTCCCCATACACTTCCAGGCACAGCAAAGCAGAACTTAGGTTTCCAGGACTTATGTATATGTGTTAACTGATTATTTATCGAACCAGTTGACTCGAATTTGGCCTCCAAGTGTCGAAAATTCGGCTCGGCATGACGGTTTAGCAAAGATCAAAGTCTCCTCATAAGTTACACATTTCTCGCACGAAGCACTGGGCCACATCGCGCAATTTTGAAATTAAAGATTGTCGTAATTGACGCACGTCATCAAAAATTTAATTCATCGTACGGTAAATAAAAATAAAAAAATGGACCCGTAAAACCCAAGCCCCCCCCCCCCCCCCCCCCCTCGTCGATCCACCACTGATTTTTACACTAAACTATAAAAATATATAGTTTTGAAATATTTATATAAAAACTGAATGTCACCCTTTTCAACCCCCTCCCCTCTCCTTAAAACTAGCCGTTGTCAAAATTTAGGGTATTTTGTGGTAAATTTTTATAGGAGGCTAAACAAAGCTCTACACAAAAAAATCAGATTTTTCAGGATTTACAGAAGTTTGGCCTTTTTTAAGTAAATTTTTTGAATATTATTATGTATAAATGTATTTCTCATGGCCCCTTGTCGTGGGACCGAGTTAAACACTATTTAAGTGAGTGGTTTTAAATTTGACTCAGCTTACAATTGTGTAAATTGTACAAATTGAACCAAAAATCAGAATTGTTAACATCGATACAGCAGTTCCAAATTTAAGGTTAAAATCTTTAAAATATATATACTCATAATTATGATCCATTTTTATCTCAACTCATTTCTCCTCCAATTCCGTTCATTTTTCTCTTTTATTCACAACTTTCGAATCCTGTCATCATTTTTTGTTTGCTTATCTATTTTATTACTGCTCCATTGACAATCGCTGATGCTTCTTATGAAAAATCTATAGAAAAATATTATCAAAAAATACAATTTATTTGATAGCGAATATAACAATTTTTCAGTCCTTATTTTGCTATCTCTAGTGGAGACGAGCTATATAAGATTGAAGAAGGGAGCGGGTGGTATTTGAGGGTTCGAAACAAATTATATATTTTTTCCTCCAGATATCTATCAGCAAGCAATTTCAACATAAAACGATTCCTTTGTCAGAAAAAGAACTATAGGAAGCTCTTAAAGCCTCAACCCCAACCATCCCTCTTAGCCACACCATCCGTTTCTCATTTTCTTTTTTCAATTTATCTTCAAAATAGCCAATAGCAACAATAACTATAAAAAAATAAGAAAAGGACACAAAGAGGACTGAAGAAAAAATCCTAGAAAAATTCCAAATTGTCGCAATAAATAAATTAATTGATTTAACACGTGACTGTACTTCAAAGTCTCTTTATGGGGGGAGACGAAGAGGGGAAGGGGTGAATGCAGAAGCTTGGTTGTGATGTGATGTATTCGAATGCGGATGGGGGTTGGGTGAATGCTGATGGTAGGCATGGATGGTGGCGGCCTCAACAACACGCACGATGATGGAAAAATACGAGGTATTGTTTGTTTTTCTTTTTTTATTTCTACCCACATTTAAAATGATCATTCAAGCGAGAAAAGAAAATCTCTTATCGCTCTGGGAAGCAAGATTGGTTTTAGCCCCGAAGCCTTCCTGGTGAGGAAATTCCTTCAAATGGAAACATTTTCGTATATAGGGACAGAGCAAGATGAAAAATAAAAGGTAAATTTATATTCTTTCTATAATGCGGTAGCTATACCGCTTTCCTTTGTGCATGTTTCACTTCGTTCTTAGATCGATGACAGCTTACCATAGTGGATTGTGATGCCAAAGCATTATTCTTAAAGTTTTCTCAATTGCCAAGGTATTGAACACTTTTTATCACTCAGGGATAAAGTGTTGCAGCTATCGTTGCTTTCACAATTGCATTAAATTGTTAAATATGTAATTTGAACATTATAAAGTCTAATTCACATATTAATTCCACGAGTCGAATTATCATATAACATAATTCAGAAATTTTACTAAGCGACTTAGTTCAAATTTTTCAATTTTTTACAAAAATATTTTCATTTTGAAAAAGCTGTCTCAAAATTTAAAGATCTGATTAAGAGTTTGACAGTTTTTTACTTGGCGATATATAAGTACCATAATATGACAAGTTATGGATTCGTAAAAAAAATCGAATTCGTTCGAGATTTTGATCAAAGTTGACATTACGATGATAGTGAAGTCGAAAAAAGTGGGCCTCGCAATTCTGACTGTCTGTCCTTTTGGCTGCAGCCTAAACGCTTTTTTTAATTTTTCTAAGACCAAAAATAACAATACCTGCCGTACAAACTTTTTTTTTAGCAAAAAATGAAAATCTTATTTTTCTCAAAAACGTGCCCACAACTTTAAAAAAAAATTCAGTATTTTTTTTTTATAAAGGCAACCATTTCATAAAAAACAAATTTCGAAAAATGGTTAAAAATGAATGTTACCTCCCGCATAGAACCATTATTTTTTAATTTTCGATTTTTATAAACTAGTTCAACTGATATTGATCAATTTTTTTATGGAGAATGATTGAGAAATTTTTAAAAGTTTTGTTTACCAAAATTTTCAAAAAAAATTTTTTATGCATTTTTAAAAAAAGTTTCAAAATTTTTGTTTGACAATTTAATAATTCGAAAATTACTCCATCTATTTTTATAAAACTTGGCACCCAAGGCCGTAGCCAGGGGGGGGGGGGGGGGGGGGGTCACAGTCAATTATGTTTAAAAACCAGGATTGAAAATCTTATTTTTCTAAAAAACTGCTCCTACAATTTTGATTAAAATTTCTGTGTGAACTAATATCTGTAGGACCTACCATATTATTGGAAAAAAAAAATTTATCGTTCATTTGAACTGATTTGATTGAATTTTTTTGCAGAAAAGCTTCAAATAAGTTCTAATAATATTGCATACCAAAATTTTCAAAAGGATAAATTATTGATTAAAAAAAAAAATTAAAAATTATTTTTTGAAAATTCCCTATTTCGGAAATCGGTAGATAATAATTTTTTTTAATTAAGTTTTTAATTTCGCATTAATAAAGGCTAAAAAAATGTAAATCTAAATTTCGATATTAGGTGTGTTTTATTGACCTTCTTAATGTTCACATTAGGAAATGCTCAACAAAACTCTTTAGCTTTCCAGTTTCATTAAGACATTTTGCATAGGAATGTTGGCACTATTTGCTCGGGTCATCTGTCATTTGCCGCGGTATAAAATTTTGTTTCGAGATTTTAAAACGATAAAATAGTGAACAAAACTTATTAAACTAAATAAAAAACTGAAATAATAGTAAAAATAGTGAATACCTACTTGTAATACAACTTTATTTTGAAAAATATTAATATGGGTACTACATACATACATATAATAAGGAGTTAGCAATTTTTTTTTTTCATTTTGAGAGCTCATTGTGTCTCATATTCTACATAAAGTAATGTGAAGTGATGTTTTTTAGTTTAAAACATTCCCCTAGAATAATTTTAAATTGATGTTTCACAGCATTTCGCTGTAAAAAAGCACATTATCTAAATATAAAAACATACTTCAATCACGTGAATTATAAGTTGGGTTATATTTGTCAAAATTATAAATTCTGGTCCATAGTCGCATTACGTTTTGTTGGTGATGGCAAGGCGCTCACATTTGTTGAGCGCCCGTAGTGCAGAGTTATTTTTCAACGTTTTAAATTTTCTTTCCATTACTTTATATGTATTAAATACACAATCAGCCAGTGAAATGAAAAAATTGTAAACTTCTTACTATATCTAAGTGTTTACAAGATTTAACACAGCACCGCATGTTAATAAAGTATTGCATGTTTGCACTATATTTGTTTTTATTTCACTTTTGTACATATTTTAATAAGTTTTTTTTTTAATATTTTAATGATTTAAAATCTCAAAACACATTCCTCAAAAAACCAGCTAATTTCCTTATGCGCCCCAGCCCACTTTCTTGAAAAAAGCCCACAGCGGATGCGTTCATTGAAAATGGTTACTTACCAAAACCAATATTACTCTGTTCGAATCTTGTCATATATGATTTAACAATTGTGGATGATAATTTTTATTAAAATAATTTTATTTGCATCATCGAAAATGTATTTCGTTATTTTTTAATAAAATAATTCGCTGTATAATTTTAAATCTTCATACAAAAGTTATTTTTTCAAAATATTTTCAAAACTACCATACTCACCGAACATATTTTCCTGGAAAACATGCAAAGATACCAACAAAACAAGCAAATTCATTGGAAAGTTAATGTTCACATTAGAGTTACTGAAGTTTTAATGTGCTGTTAACTTGTTGTTTTTGCATTTGCATGTTAAAAGTTGGCTTAATGTGAAAAATTTCTTAATGTTCACATTAGAAAGTCAACAAAACACGCCTATTTACAAAAAAAAACTACAAAACTAAAAAATACTAAATTCTACAAAAAATACTAAATACTATACGAAAACACAAATTCCTTGACTATTTTGACAACAGGATGATAAAACGCTATAGCGTAACGTAAAAGGCAATCAATGCTGCCATGGTTTTAGAATGTATTTAAGGGCCACAAATTGTGGGTATGGTGGTGCGCCAGGGTATCATGGACCTAGCAGTATCTGTCTTGTAGGTATCTGTCATTTGATTGAGAATGACTTCAAAGAACAAAAGTCCAAACATATATCGTTCATTTGAACGATTGGATCGAATTGCGATACGTTCGTGGTCACAATCACAAAGACCGAATCAATTTGATTGACAAAGTTAACGATTCGATATTTGTGAATTAAAAAGTACATTCTTCACAATCGGAAAAAATAATTTAAGGTAATTGTAGGTACAACGTCACAAAAAGAACTGTGACTTTTTTTTAGATAGATATTATACGTTGTACGTTCATAGGTTCATAGGTGTAATATTGAGTTAAATTTTAAATAATTCCGAATGTTTGTTGGTGTTGGTTTGGAAGAACCTTTATGCAGAATCACTTACGTCAAGCATTCATGAATGGATAAAGCTAATATCACTTGTCTTTTAGTGTAATGCGTTCCAGATAATTAAGGAAATGATTGACAAACTTCATGCCGATCAGAAATCAAGAAAATTGTGTATGCGTTGTTGCTGCAGATGCAATTGAATAAGCTTAAGCGTTGCGCATCAGCATTGTAACTAAGCAAATATTTGACATTTATTTACCCTGTGTGATTATACATATACCGCCTTATGCATTAATAAATCTTCAAAATATCGCTTAAACCAATTGCCACAATATTTCAAAAACTGTCACCAAGTTATATTCCAATTCCCAAGAGACCTCAAATATCTACTGATCTGTGTTAGGAAATTCAAATTTACTGCTATAACCGCTATAACCACTTGGGTGCACTTTAAATGCTTTAATATTAAACAAAAGTAGTTCACATAATCAAAAATTTGTAAATCTATACATATTTCCAAAAATTTTATAAATCTCGAATAAATCAATGAATTTGAATTTATCTACGAGCAGATATTATATTGAACATTTTAAATGATATCAAATTTGAGTATCCTAATTTAAACTATAATAATAGTGATGTTCCTCACTTTAAGCAATAACGATGATTGCACTTTTCTCCTCAGCGCTACCACCAACACCTCCCCCCCCCCGCCACCAGACAACAGACTAGACCAGACCAATCTCGAACAACCTCAATGACAACCCGGTACCTGTAATTCCTGCAGTTGTTGCAGGGTCTTCTATTATAACTTCACAGAAGTCCCGGAAATGGAAACCTAATTTCATGGCACCTAACCGAATTCTGTCATTCTTTCCACAAATGCAATGAACTTTTCAGGCATTTCCTCCTAAAAATTCACTCAAGTTTGACGTGACACCTTTATCCTTCTGCAGGTATAGCTATAAAGTTATCTGTATGTATATAGTATATTCGTTCGGCTCACATCTCCGTTCTGGTGGCTAGAGATGGCTGGTTGGCTGCCTGAATGCATGGATGGCTTGGTAACTGGTGTTGGCAGAACTAAGTATTGCTTATGCTGGCTTATCGAGCTGACTGTAAAATGAGCAAAATATTGAATGCAATGTCCTGATATGCAAATGCAATCGGACAAGTTGTGTATTTGCCAACAAAGGCAACTTTTTTGCTATATAGATATATTCGTCCTGTCTGCAATGGCTGTGATGTGCATTGTATGTGTATTGTATACCGTATATATCTACTATATGCCATCACCATGAAAGGGAGGTGCATATCCTGTCCTGATCTCGTATTTGGAACTCTCGAAATATTTTTGGAACGAACGGAAACAAGTTGGTTTCGTCTCACATTGTTGGCGTTTCACAATAAGCCAAAAGGTGTGGATCACAACAGAACAGACGAAAGGAGAGGAAGATGTGAAGTCGACTATTTTTCGGTTGCTCTGACTACACTCTGTAAAGAGATATTCCAAAAATGTGCGATGCTAAGTTGGAATATGGGGTGATGGGCATGAGAAGCGACAAGGATGCGGATCATGGGTGTTTAAATAAAAAAAAAATCAGATTCACAGTTCCTGTCATCCCTGTTGCAGAAATGGGCATCAGAAAGAGAGAGAGATATATAGTGGAAATGATAGTGAGAGTAAGGAGTTGATAGCACTGTTCCCGCCACGCCGCACCGCCATGTTGGAACTGGAGTGGTAATAGTTGTGTGTAGGTGAATTTTTAACTTACCCTTGGGCTGTGTAACAGCGGTATCCGATTGGCAAATTGGGCGATGGTTGTTGTTGCTGTTTTCCACGTTAACGTATCCACCAGAGAGTGCTCCGTTACACCAGGACATGTTATGGTGACATTCTTTCCAGCTTCGGCTATTACCTTCTCCGTTGGGATGTTTGTCACGTCTGAGGAGCATGGAAATACAAAAAAAAGAAGCAAATGGTTAGATTTGTGTTTTATTATAAAAAAAAAGAAGTTTAATATAAGATGGATGTCAGATGGTATAGAAAGTTGAACATGAACCCACAATACCACAATTTTTGAAAGGTTTTTTATCCATGTACCTATGTATACAAACCTGTCAATTTGAAATAAATCAGAAAAGGTGTAAAAAAAATAAAAAACTTAAATAATACCTATGATAAATTTTGATAATTCAAAAATAGTTTTCTTTGATACCTTCATAAAATACAGGGTGATTCACATAATATGTAACAACGAGCACAGACTTCGTTTCCGTAGGGTGAATTGTAAAAAAAAAGTCGTATAAAATATTGGGAACGGATATTTTCTCGATTTTAAGGTGAAAGTAATCAGGAATAGTAATCAAGGTATTGTATATGGCATGTTTCAGGTTTCAGGCAGGTTTCATATGATAAAAGAAGTAATTTGTATCGATTTGCAATTACTGGATTTTCCAAAATACTTAAGAGCAGATTGGCCAGCTTAGTCTCCTGACTGGAATTTCATTGGAAACCTTTGGGGAGACATTAAAATTTAGAAGTAGCCAAGTCAGTTTTGGGAATCAGTCCAAAATGCTTGCAATGTCAGCGGATTGTTGCAAAATTTTGATAGATTTTATACCTTTATACGTTAGCAGCCTCTCTTTGATAAACGGGGAAATACAACAAAGTGCGTACGCAAAGAATTATTTTTTTTATTTCTAGGAAACATTTTTATATACCTACCTTCACCTAAAAAAAAAATTAATTGGGTGGCGCGACAGCCCATGTTAAACCAGGGTCTAGTGACTTACAACTCTCAACCGTCTTTTATTGTTTTATTAGTATGAAGGGGACCTACAATTTTCTGCCGAAACCGAACGGCTATAAGGTGAGAAGCACTTTTTCATGACAAGAGATAGATACTCTTAGAGGATTTGTCAATTCCACTCGAGAGGGAGTAACCCGTGAAAAATATTTTTGTTTTTATGTGGAATAGACAGGGAATTGAACCCAAGGCCTTTGGCGTACACACAGGGCCGGCCCCAACCAAACTTGCGCCTTGTGCAAAATTTGTAGAAAGCGCCCCTTTTTTATATTTGCCCACATACAATATTCATTGGATCTTTAATTTTACGATTTGAATTGAATTCTCCTTGAAATAACTTAGCATAGTTGTGATGGAAGTTATTTTGGAATTATTTGAACAAGTTTTGTGGTTAAAATGCAAATGACAGTACATATTTGTTTGCGAAAGATCGGATTACATTTTCTTGCTCCTGGTTATGCGTCCCCAGAATGTTGCGCCCTGTGCATTTGCACATCTTGCGCCCTGTGCATTTGCACATCTTGCACATATGGTTGGTCCGGCCCTGCGTACACACCTACACACTAACAATTACGCCACGGGCTATTACACCTTCACCTATGTTCTATGGCCGCGTTCAGGTGTGTATCCAAAGCGATCTGGATAGCTTTGTGTTGTTGTAATCCCTTGTTAAATCACAGCTGATGTCAAAACAGCAGTTGCCAAAAAATTAATCTCAAGCTATCCTAAAAATTCTGGAATACTTATCTACCCTATGAGTAATGTCAACAACAGCTAATTTGCTTTCAGAAACATACTGGATACTCGAGTATCTTAGAATAGGCTATCCTAGTGAAACCTGATGGGATTATTTTCAAAATCCCATTAGTTAACCCGGTAAGGCAGCCTCTTTTAGTTATGAGTTCCTATACGACTTTTTAAATCTTTTCTCAGATAAGGTTCAGTCAGTGGGAGCCAGGATCAGGTTGATGATCGATGATGATGATGGTGAAATGGAGATAATTCAGCTGATCATGAGGAGAGCGAAGGAGTAATTCGCACTTCCAAAGAAATAATTTCTGAGAACCTTTCGGCTTCGACGAGGTTGTATAAGAGAGCAAATTGTGTAATGGACACGCACACAATTTTAAACTTGTATGTACACGGTAATGGAAGATTATTCGGGATCTCAAAACTCGAGAAATTTTAATCAACAAAAATTTAAATTCGTCACAACTATTTTTTTTCTAAAATTAGGAATTGAATTTTGATACCAAATTTATGTATATAGTTTAGGTTAAAATCCTTCGGGTTACGAGCATTGCGGCAGTTTCCTCAAAAATAATCTTTTCGAATTCGGTTATCTTTGGTTTCGATTCCAAGTAGCTATAAACGCTAAAAAAGAAACGTGGTGTTGGATTAAGATCGAGTGGGAACAACTTTTTTTGGGTTAGCAAGCCCGAATCGGTGCACGGCCAAGCACCAAAATCGCAATGTAAAAAGACAAAATATCGTTTAAATCGGAGCGGAAAAAAAAAATTAATATCGGATTCGATCATAAACGTTAAAATTTCAGAAATAAAAAAAAGTAAAACTCCAAAATCACGCGTGTTCTTTTTTTTTTGTCTCCCGTATGTCGATCAAAGATTTTTAAATAACGATTTTGTGCGGTGCGGTGCATTCTTCGTATTAGACCCGGTGCACACAATATGCGTTATTTTAACGCGCGGTGCCGTAGCGCGGTGTCGCTTCGTTTAGGCCCGGTGCACACATGCATTTTTTTTAACGCGAGTTGCCGCAGCGGCACCTCAATATAATTTTGCTTCAGCAAAATTTCTCAATTTTTGTGTCAAATACTGAGGAAAAAAAAATTGGGATTCGTTGATGTTATATACATATATGTAGATACACCGCTAAATCTCAAAATGTCAAATCTTGTTGACAATATTTTTATATGAGTGCACCTAAAATGTTTTGTCCAGCTTTTCAGGTAAAGGTATTTTAAGTTGTTGGTTCTCCCAGCTTTAAACAAAAATCAGTGTACAGTACTTTTGTGCGCTCAGAACACATATGTCTCAAATTGTTTACGGTGATCTAATAGAATGTTTCTAAACTCATACTAAATTTAAATATACTTTTACGAAGTAAAGAAAATACATAGCTTCCTCACTCGTCCTCTTCTGGAAGTTAAAGAGACTTATCGTTCATAATTTCTATGAAAATAAATTACATTATTATCTTTCAATGAAATACCTACTAACCCCTAAATTAACCTCTCCAAAGACCACTCGTAATGATTATTATTTATTATCTCACTGAGACTCGTAATTAATAGAACTTTACTAATTAATAGTCGTTCTTCCATCTTAATCTTAAGAATGATGAAGATGATTTGTCTCCAAGATCCTATGTTCAGTAGACAATAGGTAGGTAGGTATTATCTCATCCCTTTTTCATTTTCTCTCAATTATTTACTCATTTCGATCCCTGTGTTAACCACAAGCTAAAAAAAAAACAAAACAAAAAAAATAAAATAATCCCTTTTGTCATTTTCCCAGGAAAGATATAAATTCCACTCATACGCTTCCGACCAAATCGCCCATAAATCTCGGTCAGGCAAAAAAAAAAACAAAAAAAAAAACCCTCCCACACAATGATACCTAACAACGACATGACATCATCCCAGAAAACCCATCAGTGGTTCCTCCACTCGTGAGTCCTTTATATAAAACGTCAAGGCAATCGTAGAAAGTAATAAAACGAGTGGAACAATTCGATCGAAAAGGGCACTCTTGACTTTGTGCTTCAATGCGCTCACACCACAACTTCGGCTGCCCTATCGCCCTACCAAACACCCACTACCACTAAACCTAACTATGTATACTAGCTATAAACGAACCTCAACCCAATATTTTAGGCGCATTCAGTTAGCGTAATATTCTGGCATCCTGTTCGCCATATCCTGTCCAATTTAGTTGAAAGTCTGATAAATCTAAATTTGCTTTATCAAAAAATGAAGATAGGTATATATATCGTAACAGAAAAAAATATATCCTTCCTCCTTCATGCACCACACCCCCATTTTATGTTTTTTTTTTTTTTTTTGAGGTCATGAAATGGAAGGTTTTCCTCAGCTACCGCAGCGCACCGCCGTCTAACGCTCATCAGACGACAAGCAGAATGGGCAATTGGTGTGTTTCTCGCATCGATGGTAATTCACGAAGTCCTTTGGATTTTCGGCGTTTAATTTGCATCGTCACCCTTGTGTGACGCCATTTCATTCAAATCTCGCTTGATATCCTTGTTTTTTTTTTTGTTGTATTTTTCTTCTTTTTTTCATGAAGACGGAAAAACCTATTATCCTGTGATTACGCCTGCTACAGCTATAATGCAACCGTTGACAGTTCTTTTCGTCCTTTTTTTTAATCATTTAAAGTATATACACAGAGAGAGTGGATTTTGTTTAAAAATAAAAGACTATATATAACTCGTAGTCGTTGTCGGTCGTTTTGAATTATTATTGCAATATCCCTTTGGAAAAACAGGGCATTTACCAAAAAAAAAACGAGTGTACAACAAATCATTTCCGAACAAAATTTCAGTTAAAACATGAAAAATGTTTCACATTAATTGAAATGAAATTGAAAACTACGAGCAAAAAGAAACCAAAAGGATAAATATTTTTTTTTTTTTTTTGCTAACTCTTGAAAAATTACGATGCTGAAAGGGGCAGGCGAAGGGGATTTAATATATTTTTACTTGGATTTAATATTTTAATTTGGGGGCCTCCTTAGGTTACCAATGGAGCCACAATAGCTCACTATTTAGTGTAGGAAACCCAATTACTATAGTTTAGTTTAAAATAGCCCCCGGCAGACAATAGCTCAATAGTAATTAGTGTGGGGGCCCCATCATCTAAAATACAGTTTTCGTTAAAATAAACCCAACAGCCTTATCCTTATTATAGGGGCCCCTAGCAGATCTGTGTACTATGTGTAGGCTTCCTGAGATTCTTTTGGGGCCACTAAAGCTGTATATTTACTATAAGGCCCAAAGAAATTATTTTTTAAGACAAAGTTTTCTTTTGAACGAACAGAAAGTACTGCAGAGACAGGGGCCCACCGGTGCAAAATCCTGGTTTCCGGTGGCCCAGTCCACCCCTGACTGCAATCGCTGAATATTCTCTTCATTGCGAGCGGTTTGTGGTCTTCCAGTTCGAGGACGGACAGAAACAAAGCCGATCGAATCCAAAACTCTGCTGACCAAAAACACAATGTTTATTTTTTGCACAGGAACTGCTTCTTGCGAGAAATTGACAAATATTCCAAGAGTATCTCTTCTAATGAAAAAGTGCTGCAGTCGTTTGATATGCTGCATGTATGGTTACATCACCAAATTTATTTATTTATAGGTATACCTATCTAAAAAAAATATTTTAAAAAAACTACACTCCGACGCACAGTGGTCCGTTTGTTAAATTTTGGTGATAAAAATAATATAAAATTCGATTCGATGATTTCAGAACACTCATTTCAGTGGTACTGTATTTTTTTTGCATTCGCAATGTGGAATTAAAAATTATAGTGAGAATATGAAACGAAAATTCAAAATTCATAAAAAAAATAAAAAACAAAACAACAAAAGTGAGGAACTTGGTCGAATTAATGTTTGAAATTTCTTTGAATTTGTTCTTAAATGTGTAACTTTACATAACAGTTCAATGCCGATCTATACCAAAATTAGAAAACCAAGTTCAAAAAGTTGCGCAATTAATTTGAGAATTGACTGAAAACATGTTTCAGAAGTTAGCATGGATTTAATTCTCAAACTAGAATGATCTCTCCCTAAATTCTTATTATGACGTTTGATTCAAAAAACAAACTAGAATAAATTAACAAAATTAAAAATTAAAATTGAGCTAGTATTTATAAGATTACTAGCTGTCCCGGAGAACTTCGTTCCGCCTAAAATTAATTTCGAGAGTAGAGCCTCTATATTGAATGAATGAAACTTTTATTGAATTTAATTCAATACATTTTATTTAAACAGAAAATTGATTTAGCACTTTACATTTCACTGCAACGAAGCCGAAAATTGAAAATTTAGGGCCGAAAAGAGGAAAATCGTGAAATTGCGTACTATAAGGGGTGAATGGTGGTAATATCAATATTAATGATACAAAAATTGAGCCTGGTGGAACACTAATACATTCAGTGATCATATGGCCAAAAAATACTTTTAGGAGTTAATGGTGGCGTTTCCTGTTCGAACATCATCGATATTTTGTATGAAATTTCCCTCACGTATCGTTCAGTCACTGATGCCGTAATTCGGCCCCTGATTTCTTTCCCTTTACATCATCAAAGGAAGAACTAATTAGCAAATATCTAAGTGTTACCGAACACCGGCCGCAATTATTTGAACCACGATTGGCTGAATGAACGCGCGTCATTATAGCTGCGAAGAATAACGACGTACATAATATGTAGATGATTTGAATTTAACTATTCAAAATCAAATCGCATCCACAGTGTATTCGGTTGATCGTATATTATAACTGATAAAGAAGCAATAAGCTACCCAGTCGAAATTTTTAATTCGTTGGATGTATCTGGGTTACCACCGTAAAATGTGCAACTCAAAGTCGTCAATGGATTTAAAGAGATAATCAAAACCTAATTTCTCAATCCACTGTGCCAACAAAAATCTATCCTATTCTTCTATTCCTTCTACATTTGCCTAATTTATAAGACCCTAGGTCTTACTGGCATATATATGTTTGTGTTGTTTTTTTAAATGTCTTCAAAATGCTGCACAATCTGAACCCACCGAATTTTCGCAATGGAATCAGGCTGGTGGTAAAGAAACTTATGAACAACGTCATCCAAGTAGGGTTACCAGCTCTAAAATCAGAAAAGCCTGACAGTAAAGAAAGAAAAGCCTGATTTTTGAGAAAAAAGCCTGACAAATAAATAAAATAAAAATAAAATAAAATAAAAATTCATAGATAACTTATCTTGATTTGAATGCACGAAGACGATAAATAGATTGCAACTGCAATCTGCAGCAGACACAAATAAAAGCAAACAAAAAAAAAAGTCATAAAATGGAAGTGTCATATCTTGCACAATAGGGTGATTCAAAATAACACCTTTCTCGAAATGCAACCGGGACCGGGCGAAATTATGAAGCTTAGATTGAAAAAAATTAAGACCAAAAAATTCAAAATCGAACAGCATTTAGCGGTCGCTACCAGTGCTTTTTCAAAAATTTTGCTTGAAAATCTTTGAAAATCGGAATTTTTCTCAAATGCTAAAAGCTGCTTAATTTTTCGAGTTTTGGTGCTAAAAGCATGAAATCTTCAGGGATTTCAAAATTTCGTCCGGTCCCGGTTGAATTTCGAGAAAGGTGTTTTTTTGAATCACAACTGCACAACTCTTTGTCTCTTTCTAAAAAGTGACAACTAAATGAAAGAAATGAATGTGTTCACTGCGATTTACAAGTATTTCGATTTGAAAGCATTCCGTCAACGTTTTTTTTCTAACGATTATATTTTGTGCGATAATTATAAAAAAGCCTGACAAATGACGAAACCTGGCCAAAGCCTGGTTGGATATTAAAAGCCTGACGCGTCAGGCGAAATCCTGACGGATGGTAAGCCTACATCCAAGCCACCATGATCAAAATCAAATTCAAAGGCGAGGAAGTTCTCATTCAAAGAAATCGGATGATATCGACCGACTAACCATTCGAGTTTATAAAAGCATTAAGTTTCCCGTTCGACTCGCAAGTGACTCCCCCAACATAGGGAGTGAAGTCAAAATATATTTACATGGCAATAAATGAGTGTACTCACACCAACACGACGATAAGGTTAAGCGAGTCTCACGGACAATTAGATACAACAAAATGTTTATCACAAAGCGTTGTAATGTGTGAAATCCATTTTCGGTTTAAATAAAATTTATTAATTCTTATTTCAAAACAGTTTCTCATTTAATATGGAGGCTCGACATAGTAAAACAGTGATTCTTATTAAATACTATTTATCCAATAGAAGAAGAAGAAGAGGGTCGATGTTAACAATAATGATCACTTAATCGTCGTATTGGTTCCACGTGGTTCTATTTTGTGGTATATCTTGTTTATATATGTACAATGTAGATATCGCCGCCATCCAGCCCTTCAATTTATGCAATTTCACGATTTTCCATCTTTTAACGTATAAATTTCCAATTTTCGGCTCCGTTTTGTTGTTACCTTACTTAATACTAATGCAACAATAAATCCTTTTGCAAATCGGTTGATGTTCAGTCGAGTTGCAGCCCTTAAATTATGCAATTTAACTATTTGCTAACTATTCTGTTCTAAAATTCCAATTTTCGGCTCCATTGTGTTCTTACCTTACTTAATACTAATCCAACAAAAAAAATCCCTATGCAAATTGGTTCATGTTCAGCCGAGTTATATTGTCGAGAACAAAAAAATCAATTCATTTTTATATATATAGATTTTTATTTTTTTAAAAAGATGTCCTAAAATTAGGTTGTCTTTAAACTGTCAAAATTTTAAAAATGTCTATATCAAATTTTATTATATTTTTACTCTAAATTTCGTTTACAATACAAAAATCCCTAATAAACTCGACGAATTTGGTGCGTTTTAAGTATGTATAAATTGAGTTCTAAAGAAATAGGCCTTTTTGTACTGAGTCAAAAAATATTTTGGGAAATATATTTTTAACACCAAAATTCAACATTTTTATGTACTCATATGAGATATTTATACACCATACTTTTTCTCTCTTAGCGCGTAACCTCAGTTGAGCTCCATTATATTTTTCCTGTCCCAGTTCAAATCCATTTTTAAATTCCATCATTTGATTGCACCTTATGTGAGTCATTCTGAATATCTCCTTAAATTACGTTACATACATACATATACATTATACATACCTACTTTTGTGAATTTTCAACTGAATAGAAGAACACCGAATAACTATTTTATTTGGGCGAAACAATTCAAATTTGATTGTTTTTGATGTGCATCTTCCTTTTCATATAATAAATATTTTTTGTTTTGTAATATTCGTAATCAAATTAATGCTGCAGTTGAAGTCGATAGGTGGACTGGACAATTGAATTTTGTTCTGATTTTTATTTTATTTTATTTTTTCAATTTCCAATACTTGACACAGTAGCTGTTTTTGTATAGATGGCAATTCAAATTGAATTATTATTATTTTTTTTTTTTTTGTAAAAAAGAATAATCAACATCACCATCAACATGTACTAGGTATCTACTATATTCGTTATTATTTTATTTTATTTTTTTCAAATATGAATTGAAATTGATTTGTATTGAAAAATTCTACGCCATGGTAGGTAAATTGTTGATTAAATTTCACACAGCTATATACTGTAGGTCCTTATTTGTAGAGGGCTTGAATGGATTATTTTATTTTTTAATTTTTTGTTTGTCAAACTTATTTTTTTAACAAAAATATTATACAAAATAAAAAATTGCTCTCTAGAAAATAACTCAATTTATTAACGCTCGAAGTAAAAGTTTTTTGACTACTTAATATGTAGGTATATACATACTCGTAGGTATAGAATATAATATGTAGAATATTTTTTACAAAAGCTATAT
Source organism: Epistrophe grossulariae (assembly GCA_929447395.1). Lineage (NCBI taxonomy): Eukaryota > Metazoa > Arthropoda > Insecta > Diptera > Syrphidae > Epistrophe > Epistrophe grossulariae. The sequence goes on along the minus strand of OV839567.1, from coordinate 148,441,383 downwards.
AGTGCGAGTGGAAATAAAATATGATTATGTATATCCAATAGCAGATATTTCAATTTACAACTTTTGACAATTTCAAGAATGCTATGAACTAAAATTTAAATTAAATAGTTTCTGATTGACCAATTCTTTGGAATAATTTTTGAGTTTTATCAGAATTTTTTGGTCACACTTCTCTTTCGTGCAGATAAAAAAACTTTATTTCATAATTTTCCCTACGTTTCGTTGGATTTTCTCAACTTCTTCAGGGGTAGCTTATTAAATCTGGACAAATACAATTTATATTGATGTTAAGAAAAAGAACACATTTTTCATAATTTACTTTGTACTTATGTACATGAAATATTTTGTTAAATTTATTTAAAAAAAAATTGAAAACTTAATAGCAATATTAAAAATTTTAAATTTTAATTTCAATAAAAACTGAAAAAATAAATAAATATAAGAGAATAGCCGTTTAAAGTTATTTTGAATCAATAATTCAACAAAGTCCATTAAAATAGTGCTTTGTCTTCTACTTGGCTGATGTATTTCAGTAGTATAGTATATTATATAGAATTTGTATTATTAAAAAAAACCTTCTTATATAAACTAGCCAGGCCCTGGGTTAAAAACAATTTAATGATTAGGAATTTTAGTCTTGTTGGATATAGTTCACACTAGGTAGGTCACGAAATCTCTGTAAGATGAACTGAACTTAGCAATAATTGTGTATTGACAAAGGCACTCACTAGTCAACTAATGAGTCCAAGTGAGATCGCCGGGATGAAACGCCAATTTTTCAAGGACTTAAAGGCCGTTAAAAGTTATTTTTAATCAAAATTTAAATTGTTTTTCAAAATGAACCCATCTCTGGAGGCTACAAGTTTCAGTTAAGCTTGAAAAAATATGAAATTTCATATGTTGTTTATTTTTTTCTACATATTAAGTCGAGTGAATAAAATTTTGATTTAACTGCCTGAACGTACGTCACACTCTGAAGCTGCAGCTGGAATGGAATAGCTGTCAAAATATTCAACACACACAAATTCAATGTAATACGAACACAACGCAACGCAGCTGCAATCGGAGCCCCAAGAACTGCAAGAGTTCAGCAACTTTTTACTTTACAGCATTTTTAACGTTTCAATTTAATATGAAGAAAAAAAAGAGCCGGCAAAAAATATATCTAGGTAAATTAAAAGAAAAAATTTCGTTTTTTCTTTTTTTAAATACACAAAAGGCTGTACAGCATCATTGTGGGGAACTGAAAAAAAATGTACGTACGATACTTTTTCACAGTAGAAAATGGACAGATAAACAATAAGACAGCGACACAAGCAAAATTTCTCAAAATTATGGCCAAAAATATAAAAGCGAAAATTTGTGTTGTATTTTTTGAAATGCAGTTATGTATTTACAATTAAAATGAGCATAGTTTCTGATAGATTTTTAGTAAAAATAAATAGCAAAAAACAACGTTTTTTCTTAAAAATTTGTTTTTTTCTTTGCAATAATAAACAAAAAAAATCGGCCATCTTTTTGGGAAATTTTGCCTGTGTCAAACGGACTGAGTTGTGAGACCAAACTTTTTCGACTTCGCTATAATCGTTATGTTGTTCAAAATTATAATGAACACAAGAAATGAGCATGAGCAGCATATCAAGGGCAGAGCTTCATACAAACAAAACGTGCATGGAGCAGATTTATAAAAAAAAAGTGAAGTAAATCCGGAAAATATCCGGAGTAGATTTGAAAAGAAAACTCAATTTTTCAAAAAATTTATACACATTAATAAAAATAAATATTTTCTTTTTATCAAAAAACAAAAATAAATCACATTCATTCCAGAACAGAAGAGAATCGTAGATTTAAAAATTCTAAGTCAGAGTTGGTTAAAAAATTTAATTACACATAGTACTTTCATTTCCGTTCATTAAGGTTTGGCTAAGATTTTGTTTGAATTTTTCAGTATGGAAAAAAAGGAGTAAATCTCAAAAAAGCGGAGTGGCGGAGTAGATTTATTTGCTTTCTTAAAATTGGTGAAAATTTACTCCGATTGGAGTAAGGTTCTGCTAATGAAAATTCATCATCATCACCATCAACAGACTAAGCCATCGTGCAAATTTCGGTCCAAATATAGCGGTAACTGAAAGCGGAAAGAGATCTAGGTACAAACCAAATCAACAACCAGCTGTAGCTGCAGCCTGCAACTGAGCTATCATCGTCTTTAATGTGCTTCACCATCTCGGTTCCGAAAATAGGACCAAGAAATGCAAACTTTTTCAACCACAGGCTGCATCTCAGACCACACGAAAATATGGGAGCGATCAGCGACGCACGCACGATGATGAATATCAGCCTCGAAATCACACCTATACCTACATGGGAGTTTCACCATTCTCGGTCCCAACTCTCAAATAGCAGTAGCCTAGCCGGTAACTGGCAGTCACGCGAGAAAAACAAACCACCAGTTGCCTTTCGGACCGACCAAACTATTAGCAACAGGAGCAATAACAATTAACAACAAGCACATGAGCAACTCTTTACTGAAGGACAAGGAGGTAAGGGATATACGGTCCACTTTCATAAAATTTATTTTTAATTTCTAATAAAATATTAAAAACTTAAAATACGTTCCTAACAAACGTCAAGTCTTATATTTTTATTTATTATTATATTTATGTATACCCAGGGCTGCACAAACCATATGTGCAAGATGTGCACAAAAGATGGGCGCAAAATTCTGGGGTCGCATTACCAGGAGCAAGAAAATGTAATCGGCATTATGCAATAACGCCCAAGTCAATTTGGAAATATCGTCCAAAAAAATTCTGAACAATTGTTGTTGTTTTTTTTTAAAGGAAAGAACTCCCAAAATAAAAAAATTAAAAGTCAAATGGAAAATAACGCCCAGAATTGGAAAAATCGCCCAAAAAAAATCCAGAAAAACCTCACTGTTTATGCGCCGCGATTTTTTGAAGGTTATTTTATCATTGAAATTTAGGAAAGAACGCCCAAATAAAAAAAAAAGTTTGGAAATATCGCCCAAAATTGAAGAAATAACGCCAAAATTTTACAAAAACAATTTACGTTGAAAATATTTGGGCGATATTTCCAACTAAAGATTTGGAAAAATATATAAATTTGGGCGATATCTATTTTTTTTGGGCCATAAAAAAAATGTAATCTGATCTTGCGCAAACAATGATGTACTACCATTTGCCATGTGTATGTATGTATGTATGTATGTATGTATGTATGTATGTATGTATGTATGTATGTATGTATGTATGTATGTATGTATGTATGTATGTATGTATGTATGTATGTATGTATGTATGTATGTATGTATGTATGTATGTATGTATGTATGTATGTATGTATGTATGTATGTATGTATGTATGTATGTATGTATGTATGTACATATGTATGTCTGTGTGCAAATATAAAAAGTGGCGCTTTTTACAAATCTTGCACAGGGCGCAAGTTTGGTTGAGGCCGGTCCTGTGTATACCTATGCAATCTTTGTGTCCATTTATATATTTATTTATTTATTATCTATTTATTTAAAATTTTGTATAATATTAAATAATATTCTGTTATATATCGTACAACATTCTTTCCGAATCTCATGTTAAATCAATCAAGCAAAAAATGAATTTTTCAGTTGTACTCTGTACTGCAGTGCAATGACTTTTCATATTGTTAAACTATTATTCTTAATGGACACAATAAATATATCTATCTATCTAACTATCTAATCTCAAGTCTGATCAAAATTTAGAGTTCGATTTTTTTACGAATCCATAAGTTGCGTCTTGCATTATCGCAAGTAAAAATATGTTGTGACAAAAAAACTTTTAAATTGGAATTATAGTAATATTGAAAGTTTTTTGATCCGATATTGAAAATAGCTAAATATATATGTACATATGTATAGCTCTGGTATGTATAGGGTAGGTAAAACTGAAAGTAGTTCAAAAATTAAAGAGGTGCTATATAATCCTTTTTTTCATATTAATGCTTTAAAATATGCTTTCAAATTTTCTGAAAAAGAATTGATTCAAGCAGAGTTTATGTATATTTTTTTTTTTTAATAAGTGTATACGTTACGCAACCTACCTATCCTTCAAACTATTTTATGCTAATTAAAATATTTTGCCAAAATCAAAATAATATATATGTAGATCACTGCTAATGTGATGATGCGAGAATCCTTTTTCACTGATTGAAAATGCCGTAGGATGCTTTTGTATAAATAATCTACGTATACGCCATAATTTTAGTGATTATACCCCGTGCACAGGTGAAAAGTACCATAAATTCACCATGGAATCACTATAGCTGCCATAATAGAATTAAAACCTACATATGTATGTATGTAGATTGACAGGCATTGTGTGTTTGTGTGAGTGTGTATAATGTTTCCTGAGTGCGACTTTTGGCTTTTCTGTATCTCTATCTCTATATATAGATACATATGTAACAAGGATTCGCGCGTCGTACCTACATTGAGGACGTGCTGACACTAATGAGGCAAGCCATGTGTGACAACTACCCTAGATTTTGCCAGGACATGCACTTGCATCACCCTGTATATCTTCTGCCATGCTGCCACATTCTGTCAACCGCTGACTACATCGAAAGTAACATTTAATTAATCATTTAAGCATCAAATCCTTCATTCGTTCATACTGATACATATATAGAGGAATCTCTTCCTCATTTCCTGTATGTGTAGGATGCAGGGTCTGTGGGGGTGGCTATATATGGTTGTATAAACATCAAATATTTGATTTTGAGCTAATCAAATTTGTATTTGTCTTAAATGTCACTTGAGGGCGTGTGTAGGCGCTTATACAAGGATATACCTACATGTTGTACGCGTCACTCTTTGAGTCCCTGTATCGCACGCTTAAATGTATGTCATGCCAACGATGATGTTATATGAAACAATTCTGTGTGTGATACTCTCACAGACTTCCAGAAAGACCTGTTTGGATGGAATTCTCTAATGCTATACGTAGGCTTAAAGTCTTGCATATATGAGATTGGTAGTATGGCAATATTTAGATCGGGAGAAACAGTTAAAATGATGTTCATTAAAATCCCCCAAAGTGATGAAATGTAACGGTGCTTAATGCATGAGAAGATTTGCATATGGTGTTTGCTATTAAATCACCCAGTCACCATACCACCGTTGCTGATGTGCTTTACCTATGTTCTATATTCTGCAGCTTTCTACCGATATAACATCGGAAGACAGGATTAAACTTCCGGTTTTATAAAGGCGACCATCGTCGTTGTCCTTGTCATCAAGCTATATGGTTCTGCACCATAACTATATGGATGGCTTCGTAATAGACAGGATATTAATATTCACAATTAGAAAACGGCACGGGGTGTTTTTGCTCACCCACCATCATATCGTCCTTTGGTGTATAGGTGTAGTGCAATATATACAATTTAATGAAAGTATCGCTTGGATGATACGAATGTCTATGTGTGTACTCTTGCAGGATATTAAATATAAACACACTGATGCAGCTTATAACTACCTACCTAGTACATTGGGTTAGGTTATTAGGACACATCACACCCTTTTTTGCAGGATTCATTGTTTTCATCGAAGAATTTCAGAGTGGCGTTGTTAAATGTAATTGCTTGTAGTTAATTGCATGCCGCTCCTTTATAGGTAGGATGTACATACATATATGTACATATATACCTATTCCCGCGGGAGAGTTTGATCAGGAAAATATGACGGCACAGTCGATGTTATATGAGGTTTTGTCTGTGGGTTATACAAGTGTATATATTTTCCGGGTCAGGGTCTTTAGAATAGATTCGAGGATACGACCATCATACCTACGAGTAAGAAAAGGAAGTTGCCAATTTACGCAGTCATGTGCGCCGCTGATTGTATTACAAAATTGTTAAATTGCCATGTGTAGGTACATATAGTTTCGCTTAAACATTCTTGGAGGGCTGATTGCTACAAATTTGAGAGTATCAATTTAGTTTATGTGTTTTTGAGGAAGGAAAATTAGGTATCTCTGCGCAAAGAGAGAATTCTGATGATTGCAACGAAATTATGGAACTAGTAAAGGTATGTGTGTGTATAATTTTATTAATAATGTTATGCTTCTGGAATGGTAACTTGAAATTGGATAACGAAGACAGTTATAGGGTACTAAAAGGTTGGAGGGCACAAAGATACGGTTTGTCTTAATTTCTTCTTCTTTGTTTTTAACCCGTATAGAATGAAACATTTCACATTAACCACTTTGCAGAACAACACTAGTTCTTTTTCTTTGTAGGAAAAACAAAATTTGTAATAAACTCACGGTTAAGATGTGTAACCAACAATATTTGTCTTAGTGTCGTAGTTTTGTTATTGAACGTACCCAATAACAACGTAATGTGTGACACGTAATGTGTTACACGTAAGGCTCACATTTTTAGGTTACCTTTCCATGGGCATAGATGTTTGCACATTAAAAACAAAATAATGACAAACAAAATTAAGAAAACTTACTCCTGAACTACACTTTAAACCATTTCCATAATTAGTGTTGCAAAAACGCAACGTCGCACAGTGGTCGGATACGCTTATCTAGGCCCGAACCAAATTGTCTTATAGCTGCCTTACTTAGACACAAAAGTAGATTGTCTCAACCGTGAATAATGTGATATTTATTTTTATTAAATAAAGCATATTTCCACCAATTTGAACAAAGTTAGACAGTGTCTAAAATCTTATAAATACAACTGTAAGTTTATATAATCTTATTCCAAGAAGAAAAATTGATTTAAGATTAAAGTACTTTGAGAAGAGAAAAGTGTTCACCTCTTAAAATAAAAAGGCATTAGGACCTATTTAAATTGCATAACAAGATAATAATTACTCTTAAGTATAGCAATGGGATATAAACGAGTCGTATATATTGTAACGAAGCGTTACACACCTACACATACCCTAATTATTATCATATATTTATACGATCTCTATTTACGAAAATGCATAATTATTGTGAAACGAAACAATAAAACCAAAATTCGAAGTAAAACCTTGCGACACCTACACGGACCCTAATAACATATACGTGGTATATTGTGCACAACCACTGTGCACCCACATTTAGTCATTTCTTAAAATTCCATACGATTTTGTTACTTCCTTTTCTTAAAGTTCACACTGCCTTTTAGCAAACGAGGAAGTAAAGAAAATGATTAAATGGAGTTTTGTTCTCGTCCCAGTGTGGGTACCAAATTAGAGTATAGAGAATTTAAGATCGGGCCGTTACGGAAATCCTATTAAGGTAATTTGGCGACAAATAGACATTGCTTTGCTAAGTTCACTCTGTCTAAGAAACCAATCTAAATTGTTTGGAAGAAAATTGTGAACCCCTTAGTTAGAGTAGAGCAAACATTCTTATTCATATAGAGTAAAACCCGCTTAAGAGAAACCCGTTTAAGAGAAAAACCCGCTTATCTGAAACACTTTTTTCATCCCCGAGTATTTGTCGACCAATTACCTTTATAACACTCCGCTTAAGCGAAACTCGCTTAAGTGAAAAACCCGGATACCTGAAACATATTTTCAGTTAAATGTAATATTTTTCATTGAAAAAAACTCCCTTAAGTGAAAAAAAAATTTAATAGAACAGAACAAAAAATTTGCTGAACGCTTTTACTTCTTTTTTATTTTTCACCTCCATAAAATTTTCATCACGAAAATGACATTTGAATTTCGGATATGTCAGAACCCTTTTTGGAATTTTGAAATCCGCTTACGTGCAGTTCCTCTTAAGCGGGTTTTACTGTATTTAGTATTTGCACTTATTATTATTGGTAGATTTTATAAGGATCTTCCATAAGAATTCCCGACCGTTTCTGTCCGGCTTTGAGCTCCTCTTCAAGAAGCTCAGGTTCTCTTCAAGAGTTGAACAACAATTCAATGGGAACCCACATGAGCAGAATGGGCATAGGTATATGCACATCTTTCTTATGAGGGCTCTTTTAACTTTAATTGTGAATGCCCTAGCCTAGAAAAAACGCCAATTTTTGTAGGGCTATATTCCAACAACAAAACGCCAATTTTTGTAGGACTAAAAGCCGTAAAAACTATTTTGAATCGTAAAACATTTTTACCTATTGTTGCTTCTTTGGGGTCAAGAATTCTCCAGGTGATTTTTTTTAGCGATACCGACTTAGCCAAAAAAGTAAAAGAGCGTATAGAAATTAGTGTTCCTGAGTCCGGACGGTAAGAGCCAAGAGACGGAGTAGTACGGGAAGACCACGACTAAGGTGGCGCACGCATATAGTGGAAGAGAAGTGTTAAAGTGCAGAGTCTATAGAAAATATATGTTTCAATATTATAAACTATCTTTATCCAATATTTATTGACCTGGGGCCTATTTCACCAAACACTTTTCACTTTGCAACTTTGCGAAAAAAAATTCCTGCAAAGTAAAAGTTCAAAGTGTTTCACAAAACTTGCAAAGTGCAAAGACTTTGCAAAGAGGAAAACTTTTCAATTCAATAATTTCCTCTTTGCATATTTGCGTTTGGTGAAACAAAATTTGCAAAGTAAAAGTGCAAAGTTGCAAAGTGAAAAGTGTTTGGTGAAATAGTTCCCTGGTTAATGATATATTGGGTGTGTTTCTTTATTTTTTCCGGATAAAGAATAGATAAGACAGAAAATACAAAATATCTATCCAGAATATGGAATAAATTTTTAATGATAAATATCCAACTGTTTATTTTCATTAAAATAATTTTTATAATTTTTGTATTTTATCAAATTTGTCTTGATGGGCTTGATGACCTTTGAGACATTTAATATTTCGAGTAGACCAAAGAATTTTATTTTATTTAAAACAGAAAAAAAAACACATCACTTAGAAATATTATTCATTTATTACGCACGTTTTCACTACAAAAGGCCAAACGCAGAAGAATTACCTACCGAAATATAAAAGTTGTAATGATAACAAATGACACAAATTTTAGTTTAGTAAATCCGAAATTGATTTTTCGCGCACGCAAAAATCATAAGCACAAATATTTTGAAATTTATATTCGTTTTAATTGATTTTCATCAATGGCAGACCGCAGAAAAGACATCAGTAGTTGTTTACATTAAAAAAAAATTAAATGTTTCTGTCAAACTAGAGAATATTCCATTAACACTATACCTATTGAGTGGGAACAAAAAGAATGCATTCCAATTATTCTGGAAGAAATATAGAAAAAACAAAAAAGTTTACCCGGAATATTTTAGCGAATAAAGAAACGCAAAAGCGGTGTTACAGGCATATTCCGAATATTCGGAGTATATACAGAAACACACCCATTTTGTTATTGAAAGTTTATTAAAATATTAAATAAATTGGGTCGGCACCATCACCTTAGTAATCATCTTATAAATTGTAGCTTTGGCTTCCATAAAGTTTTCATTCAATCTGTCGCATAATTCATGTAAGGGAACGTTAGCTTTCAAACATAACCACGCGTATACACAAAGTTTCTTAAAAAATAAACTTCTTCTTGTTCTCTATTATTTGAATGCTTTTTGTTAACAATAATTAAATAAATTATATTATAATCTACCAAGAAATCTTGACTTAAAAGAAAAAGTTATTTCAATCGTCACATTTTTTTCATAAATTTGAATTTATTTAGATAGACATTATTTTTTTTTTAATAAAATTCTTACCCTCATAACGACTTCTATTATATTTCTTTTCAATTATATAAACCCTAACCTACCTATTTCCATAAAAGTTTATAAATTTTCCTAATTAGTTTCCCATTGTTTGTGTAGGAGCTACATATATATACGCGAAATGATATAAGTTTATCTTTTCAATGAACACAAATTTTATCCCCGAAAACTACTTAATTTTCTATCCGAAAAACCTCAATGAAGTCTTATACAGCTATGTATGTATATGTATGAGTATAATCTGCATCACATAGAAAATCTCCATAAAGACTAAAGAACAATCTAAAGGCACCTCACAAAAGATGCTTAGTTTATCTAAAAAAAAAAATATTAATAAAGAAAAAAAAGTAGAATCTGTTAACAATTTTTTTTTTTCGTTTTCATTTTCGTCCTTTTTATACTCGCCACAAATTTTAAATTAGAACTTTCATAATGGAGAAGCCAACACGACGACGATGACGACAACGACAACGAAAAACTTTACCATAGATTTCCCACCTGCATATCTAATGAATTCAGGTAATGATCAAGAATAATAGAGTTCACATTGCTTGAAGAGACTTTCATTGCCCCTTTCATCATCGTATACATAGAGGCGAGGCAGGGCGACTGCCATCATTGTCCGCCCACTTTCAATTATCCTTGTTTCCCTGAGGCCAAAAGATGCCCTCATTTTATCTCTTTCAGATATCTTTTGATGGAATAGAAAAGAAAGCCACCATCAGCGGCACCATCATTCAATGCTGCCGCCACCATCCGCTGTCATCATCATCGTCATAGTCATCTTCTTCGTTATCAAAAGCCGCATATTCATTGGGGGTGCTAAAGATTGCCTTAATTTTTAATCTTCCAGGGTCCATCTCCTCGACCGACTCTCGACTCAGGGAATCTAAATTGAGTACTGATGGGTGTGGATGAAGATGGGCGGGAAAACATAACCTCTTCCTAACCAAAGAATCTTGTCTTTCAAGCCCTCTCGTTCGACTTCAACGCCTTGCTGATTATAGGTACTCCATCAGTCGTGGTTGATGCGATGATGGTGAGAATCTACACTATTCAAACCTTGGATGCTAATTGCTTATGGAATCTCAATAATAAACACACCTGGAGTGTGTACACACTGAAATATAGGTATACACCCCACCCAGCCATGACCCGACCCTTAACTATAAAGAACCCCCTGGCCCTGTTTCTGTCATAACCTGACCACAAACGTCTTCCGCAGAGTAAAGCTGATGCAACCACATCTATCATACAATATGGCGCTGATGACGGAGATGTGGGGACATATAACAAGCTTCTGCTTTGAATTATAAACTTTTGGTTCGGAAGAAGTGTAAGCACAGGTGGGGGAAGGGCAGACATGATGGTGATATTATAATATATATGCACACTTGCCTTGCCGTTCAGTGAATATGGTGAACCCAATTCAAAGGAATCTAATTGATTGCATATGTGTGTGTGTGTGCGAGTGCGGTGCTCAGCTCTGGATGTGCTTAACTCATCTCTAAGAGCCAGCAATTGTATGGATATTGAACAAATGGTCCTGGTTTTGGGTTGAGATGCACCTTTGTTGAAGAAGAACCTGTGTCAATTCCAAATGAGTTTACCTGTCCAAACTGAACACACGACTTGGGACAACATCGGATGGCCTCAATATATAGATACAATACGAGTAAGTATACGATATGCTGCTCCTCATTTGAAAGTTTATAAACAAAATTCATTAAAAATGATTGATATTAAGATTAATTGAATATAAAAAGCTAACCAAGGAGACTTAATGCGGCTGTGAGGAAGGATGAAGATCAAAGTTTGGGTGAAAAGTATAAAACAAAAGGATGTCAATGTCACAATTTGAGAACCAACTTTTGACATTTTCAATTAGTCGGTCAAAAATATCCGAGTATATTTTAAATTAAACAAACTTGATCCGAATAATGGATGTGGAGAAAAGGTCCATCAGGTCAGGGATTGAAGCAATTGTTTTTTTTTTTGTTTTAAAGACAAAGACAAACAATTATTTCTTTTATTTTTTTTTGTGCAATCGAAAGTAAAACATTTATTTTGATTGAAACAGAGATTTGACTTGGCACTTAACAAAACAGGATACTTGAGTTTTAGCAGAAGAAATATGTAAGACCTTCATTTTCAAGATGTTTGTTTTTTTTAAGAAGATCTTAATAAGTTACAGCCTATAGGGAGTGGGGGTATAATCCGGTTCATTTTTATCAAATTTAATTTCGCTTCAATTTCAATTCAAGGCCTTGAATAAGTATGTATTGAAGATTGATAAATAAAAAAGACACAAGGTTTCGAAATAAAGGGTCATTCATTTTCGGTTTCGAAAGTACCTAACGCTAAATAAAACACACACAGCGATACATTTTTATGCGATTCTCTTGAGGTAATTTTTAACCACTTTTCGCACATTCCGGGCTGTATCTCGATTCTCGGCCACAAATTGAGTAATATTGGTTTTTAATGCGTCTACTAGAGTTAAGGGATTATTCGCGTAAACACGGTCTTTTACTTAGACCCACAGAAAAAAATCTAAAGGTGTTAAAACAGGTCAATTGGGCTTTTCCAAAAACTATCTTTGTCTTCTCTCTTTCTAATTTTGACAGTTCAAAACAACAAAAACAAAACATGTGATATCGAACTTGGAGATATGTAAACAAATGCTTTTTCAGTGCAATGTGGATTTTTAATATTTTCTGTGATTTTTGTTTATAAATAAGCTTGATAAGTTATTGAAGTTGATTTTTTGTTAAATTGGCGTTAACCATCGTTTTATACGTTTTTATTGGAAAAAAAACAAGCACTATATTATAAAAATATTTGTCGTTTGTTTACCTTTCTCCAAGTTCCGACCAGCTGTTTCCTATTTTTGTTTGCTTGTTTGAAACTGACGGCTGGTGGAAAAGCCCAATTGGTGGCCAATTGACGTCGCCAATACGTGAAATTACGCGACCAGGAAACTTATGACGAGGTAAAGCCATAATTAGTCATGTTGTGAGGCAATTGTTGCCCCGTCTTGTTGGAACCACATATCGTCCAAGTTATGATCTTCAATCGCCGGCCAAAATAAAATTGGTTGTCATTCGAATATATCGCTCCATATTGACTGGAACCGTCTTCGAAGAAATAGGGACCAATGACACCTATCGACTGAGCGTGCGTGATGCACAGGCCTTACGACATCAGTAACGTTTCCACTCCCTTCAAATGTCTTCACAATTTTACCGATTTCTTAGGTAGTCGGTCGATTAAGATGACCATAATCATCGGGTAATGCGCGAAAATTGGCTACGTTTGAATCACCACTTTTGTAGTAAGTTTTTATAATTTTAACGCGTTGTTCGATTGTTTAGCGATCCATTATCGTAAATGGCAAACATTCAAGTAATATTATGACACTTCAAATGACAGCTGAGTTTGACAGGTGTCAAATTCCATCGCTACCAACTTGAAACCAAGAAATGAATGACCCTGTACCTTGGCGTCTGATAGATTTAATTTGCTTTATTTTTAATTTAGATTAATATAATTTTATTTTTAATTGAGAAAAAATAATCCATCATGTAACGAATTTAAGATATAATTAAATCTTCGAAACCAGAGCAACGTAAACTCGATCAAGTGGCGTATCGGTATATAAGGGGGAATCAAGGGGATCAATCGCCCACCCATGATTATTCAGCTTAATCATAAGTTAATTAATCATAAAAAGGAATGAAAACGAATTCCACATCATTATATAGCAAAGCGTCAATCAGTGGAATCAAATATGTTGACTTATTTGGATTCTCAAATCATTGCCTTTTCTCTTTCTGTCTACAAATTTGTGGTCAAAATTGAGTTTTCTGCGTTATTTAAGCTCTTCGAAGAGAAGCAAATACCGTTAATGCACCCCAATTCATTTACTAAAAGAAGGTCGATTCAAGAAAACACTTTCGAAGAATCTGATGAAATTAAAAAAAAAAAAAAACTTTAAAGAGACTTTAAATCAGACTCAATGGGTATTAAACTATGAAACAGTCGATGATTTTCGTGTTATAAGAATCTTGGAAAGTGACGCCAAAAATTTTAAAAAGCTATTAACTTTGAATTTTCAATTACTTCACAGATTATTAATTTGGTTAACCCAACAACTTCCGGCGGTAAGTTTAGATTTGGTACAAGGTTAGGATATCGCCACAGATTTGCACGATAAACATAACAGGATTCGAACAGAAGAGATGCGTTTTCTAGAACTTATGAAGTTTCAAAAAAATTTCAGAAACTGTTGATTTAAGAACACAAAAGAAGAGTGGGCAGACAGAAGAATAGTTCAAATCCTGAAGTTATAAAAGTACAGAAAATTAGTTTGACTTAACTAGGCTTCTATATCCTGGAACTTAGAGGGAGATTCACAAATAATGATAATATCATAAGTCGTTTTGGCATGTTTTTCAGAAATCAAGAAAAATTTGAGAAAATAAATTGGTCGTAACGAATTGCAATCTGTTCGCGACGACCAATTTATTTTCTCAAGCTCCTCTTATTTTTTTAATTAAAACTAATCATCCAGAAGAAAATTTAGCCAACATTATTATGTTGCTGAGGATTTTTGCTACACTACCGATATCAGAGTCTTCTGCCGAACGAACGTTTTATAGTTCGAAAAAGTTAAATACGATTCAAGAAACTGGGCCTTTTGCCCTTCTTCTTTTAAGTGTGTTTTTTCCTTTCAGTCAGATCATCTGAATAACTGTGCGGAATATTAAACTCAAGTTTGAGTTGTTTTTTTTTTATTTTGCGAATTGCGGCCGTTTGAATGATTTGGATACTCTGGAAATTCATCGAAGGATTCGAAGCAAAGCAAACTAAGTCTTATAGATGAATTATTGGAAATAAAACTTAATACTAAATTTTCCAAGATTTCAGATAAACTACCATAGAATTTATTGAGATTGAGTATTTGGGGTATTCCCAGAGGAGGTTTAATTGCTCCTTACCACTTGGTATCTTCCCAGATGTTTGTTTCTTTGGTGCATGAGTGCATCGCAATTGCCTACTATTTGGTTAAGCGTTTCTTCATGAATATTGCAGAATCAGCTTGTGGCGTTTGTTTTAAGTGGCCAGTGAGGAGGCTCGTTACAATTCTAAGGTTGTTCCTACTTAAGTAGTGCATGCCGCATAAAACATTCTTGGTAATGGGTCCCGAGAAGAAGTTTGGCTTGCCTCAGCTTGGGGAGTTCTTTACAATTTTTTAATCTTTTGGCCTTACGATTTTACGATTATAAGCTTATTAGCTTCTATTCTTCTGTTAAACGACATCCTCTGCTTTTTTGATTATATATTTTTAATCACATTCTCTCCTATACCCCAATAGGGCTCAGGTCCCGTTAAGATGTTCTTTGCTCCTATTTTTGCCTCTTTATTGCCCTGAACACCAACGTATCCAGATACCCAATAAAGTGTGCCTTTTTCGTTTTTGCCAATTTCATTTAGCCTGCCTATACGCATTTTTGAGCTAAAAGTGTAGGAGCTTAGTGCTTTGACTATCGGACATAATGGCAATGTTTTGTTTTCTGTAGTTCCTTTCGAAGCTACGATCCGCATATTTTCATAAGGCGTTTATTTCAGCTTGGATAGAAAATTCAAGTAGACTCTCCCATTGGTATGGAAAGTTTGGTTTGGGCCAAAAATTTCTGTTCTTGATCCATCAGTGTACCACTTGATGGCATTTGCTTCAAATGTGTAGTTATTTCTTTCATTTACCAATCCGTCGTCTGAAAATTTTTCTTATTTAAGCCATTTTCAAGTTTGGCTTGATTAGGGTTACCAGCTCTAAAATCAGCAAAGCCTGACAATAGAGAAAGAAAAGCCTGATTTTTGGGAAAAAAACCCTGACAAATAAAAAAATTATATTTTTCCTTTTGAAACTTCATTTTTATAAAAAAAAATTGATAACTTGCCTTGATTCGGATGCACGAAGACGACGCGAAGATAAAAAGATTGCGACAGCAGACACAAACAAAAGCAGAAGTGTCAATATCTTGCACAAAAGGGTGATTCAAATTAACACCTTTCTCGAAATTCAACCGGGACCGGGCGAAATTATGAAGCTTAAGCTAACTACAGACGATTGTCAAAACTTACAATATTTTCAGATCTGTCAATAAAAAGAACTATTCCAAATGTCTTACAATCGTCTGAACACAATTTTTATCATTGTCAGTCGATTCGGAGATTAGGGCATTGTCAGACTCATTGGTCATTGTCAGATGTTTTCATTTCATTTCATCTTACAATTTGCTGACAATTTCTTCATCGTCCGAAGTGTCAATGAGTTGGTTAAACAGAGATTAAAAAAATAGCTGACAATGAAATTGTCAGAATTTGGCAAGAAATTTATCAACCGTGTGAACGGACAATTTTTCATTGTAAGAAATATGTCAATTATATCAGCTAATTGTTAGCTATTGTCGGAGGGGAAAAGAAATTTTTACATATAGGAAAAATAAACATTTCGCTGCATTTTTAGGAATATCTGGGTAATATGTGATCATTCCACAGAAGGTGGTCAGTAATATACGTATATCTACCTAAAATCGAAAGATTTTCGGTTTCTTCGATGCAAAAACTATACCATTAACCTATTATTATTATATACTATATACTTATATTCAGCTTATAGACTGCAAACAGCCCTGGGTTTTGTTAGCATTAAATTCCATGCGATAATTGCTACACCATTTAACAATGTTGTTTGGATCGGAATTTAATATAAGCTTATCATATTACGCTACCGTTGCAGTTCCTCATCCGAAGAATAGAGTTGCGAGTAGGGATGAGTCAATATTTTGGTAACAGGTATTCAGTAACAGGTATTTGGAAATAACAATAACAACTTGTTATTGAAAATCAAAAATAACAGTTATTGAAATAACAGATAGGATTTATAAATTTTTATTTTATTTATGTAACTGAAACAATTTTTTTAATATTTAAAAAAAAACTATTTTGATGGGGATAAACAAGTCAAAAATCGATACCTTTGGCAATGGGATTCTATTAATAATAAAATTAAAAAAAACTATATTTAATTCTTTAAATTTAATTACTGACTTTGCTTAAATGTTATTGGGTTTACCGTTTATCACTAATTTCAAAGACATCGAGTATATTTTAAAGTTTAATTAAGTAACAAAAAGTTGCATCAATTTCATTACGGATTTTGCTTAACTGTTATTCAAACAAAAACTTGCATTAATTTCATTACCGATTGTGCTTAACTGTTATTCGGCTTATCGGTGATCGCAAAGTCGTCGTGCAAATCCGAAATGTAACAAAAAGTTGCATACATTTCATTACTGATTTTGGTCAACTGTTATTTGGCTTATCGGTGATTGCAAAGTTATCGTTAAACAAAAACTTGCATTAATTTCATTACTGATTTTGCTTAACTGTTATTCGGCTTATCGGTGATTGCAAAGTTGTCGTGCAAATCCGAAATGTAACAAAAAGTTGCATACATTTCATTACTGATTTTGGTCAACTGTTATTTGGCTTATCGGTGATTGCAAAGTTGTCGTGCAAATCCGTAATGTAACAAATTTATAATTTTTTAATTTGAAACCACTAATAAACAGAATCACCGTTAAGGAAAATCAATAATGAAATTTAAAGTAAATCACCAATAAACAATGAAAACTTTACTTACTTAACACTGTACTTTAACGACAATTTTTGTTCCATAACTGTTATTTCAGTAACAGGTATTTATAACAGGTATTGGAAAGTAGCAATATCAGTAGTAACAGATATTGCAAACTAGCAGTTTAGCCCATCTCTAGTTGCGAGTCTAGAAATGAATATGAATAGCTGAGGGTATGTATAAAATGTCCACTGACGTCATTTATAAAAATGAGAAACAGAACTGGAGACAAAACGGAACCTTGAGGCACACCAGCATTTATTTTGTGAACTTCAGAATTAAAACAATTTAAAAGAACACGAAAGATAATTTTAATTTAATTTTAATTTTATTATATAAGCTTAATAAAGGTGGACTTACAGCCCTATTCTGGCAAACCTCACTGATACCTCACAAGCCACAACAACCTCACAAGGAAAGGTGAAATCGATTTTGTGAGGTTTTCGTACCCTCACAACTGTGCAGAGCCTCACAAAAACTATCGAAATTGTGATCTCCTTTTGAGAACCTTACAACAACCTCACAAGAAATCAACCTCACAAAGGCTTGTGACTTGTGAGTTGTGAGTTGTGAGCCCTCACAACGCCAGAATAGCCCTGTTAAAACTAAACATAATTTTCTTAAATTTCAACGAACAAAATCCAACGAAAAAGTGATTTTATCGATACCAAGAGTACGCATTTTCGATAAAAGAGCTTGATTTGATGCCAAACTCTAAGTATATTTTAACTTTCTGTAATTTTCAAATGGGGGCTATCAATGTGGATTATACAAAAACAGATCGATTCAACTATGTGCCTAAACTATTTAGTTACCAGGGCATTCTCTCTTATTTTCAAATAATTCTTAACCAAAATTCCCAAATTGTAAGCAAAACTTTTATATAGGAAGAAATAAATCCCTTTAATTATTTAACTTCAGCCAATTTCATTCATAAGAGCCCATTGTTAGACTGAATTCTTCCTCGTTCCTCGTTTTTATTTGTATAAATTCAAGTTCCAATATAAGAACAACCGGATGCTTGAACCGGAAAATCTTGACGAAATGAAAATGGTAATAATAATAATTTACCAACACAAGAGTGTCTGTTCCGTTTTTCTACAGCCATCGCATCAGTATCAATTTCGTTACATATTACAATCCAGTTCACTGATGGCAGACAATAGAAGAATTATTTTACAACAAATTTTACTCGCAGAATAAGATGTACTCTACTCGGTATACAGTAGTGCTTGACCTCTCCCCTTCAATTTCTACAACAAAACCAACCAATTCCTTATGAGTTTAGTTTAGTTTTATTTTTTTTTTTTTATTTATTTCAGTTTGATCATCAAATTGGAAACTTTTGTTGTTGCACACTCAAGTGAACAAGCAAGAACTCATCCGAGAGTTCCGAAACTCTCTGATGTTAAGTCTGAACAAGAGAGGGATGAAAACCAATTTTAATAACTCTATGCGGACTCATTAAACAAAAATATTTTAAACGCGTATATCCTTATTGAAAGATACGTTACGTACACACGGAGGACGTCGGACACGTGGCAGGTTCTAGCTATATAGAAATATTGTAGATGATGGTGGCCACTTGAGCCCTTATTGACGGATGAATAAATTAAACTATGCACCAGCTACTTGAAAATGTAATGCATACGCATCCAAGAGTAAAAGGATAATTCAAACTGAAGGACGGGCAAATACAACAACAAAGTAGAGAAACAAGGTTATTGTCTGTCTGTGTTGTGTTGTGTTGTATTCTGTTCCAGTGCCGTGGCAACCATCTCAAATGCCAATGGGTGGGCAAGTGCATGTTGCCATTTACCATTCGCGTAGTTACAAGCTCTTATAGGTATATCGCCATGGAGTGAGGCAAGAGTGGAAAATTTAATTGAAACGGTAACAAATCAAAATTGGGTTTTACGCTTCTATGAATTCATGGGCATATAGTTAAACGCACAGCACACTAACATCATAGACAAAACATTCCTTGCTTTGTTTAAGGTTTCAGAGGTGCATAGTGCATAAACAGTGCTGTGGAAAATTTAATTGTCTATTTACTAACAACTGTTAAACTAGGTAAATGCCACTAGGAAAAAGAGATTGAACATTGAATTTCAATATTAGATCGGGGATAAACAAGGCTCTAATTATTAATAAATTTACTTTAAAAGGGTACAGAGGTACCGCTCCAGGACTGCCGTTTTGTAAATAGCAATTTGCGATGTACTTTTAGTTTAAAGCTGAGGTTAAGCTCGCCGGTCTACCTGGGTTCCTTCCAAAGAAGTACGTAACTTTAGGTTTTAGATCTTTTACTTTATTTAATAAAATTCAAAATGTATTACAATAGTTTAACTTAGGATTAAGTATACAATTCTTGATTTTGATAGTGTCTTTAAATTTCAAATTCGTTGATGATTTCTTGTGTGCTTATCCTTGCCGTTTCGAGATATGCCTTGAAATAGTCTTCTTATGTGTCTTTAACGGATTAAATTATACCTTCTTTACTCGCTTATTGGGGACAGACTTCCTTAGACAACTGATGTATCGGCTTAATCTACTGGTAGACCAGGTTATTATCGGACGAATCCGACAATCACATACGAGTCTGGAAATCACAGACGAATCTGGCAATCAACTAGCAAACCAGGTAAATCAACGGACGAGTCCGGCGATCACAGACGAATGTGGCAATCAACTGGCAGACCAGGTAAATCAACGAACGAGTCCAGCAATCACAGACGAATCTGGCAATCAAGCCAGAACCAGGAAAATCAACGGACGAGTTCAGCAATCACAGATGAATCTGGCAATCAAGCCAGAACCAGGCAATTCATCAGACGAGTCCGGCAATCACAGACGAATTTGGGAATCACAGACGAGTCTGGCAATCAACTGGTGAACCAGGCAAATCAAAGAACGAATCTGGCAATCACAGACGAATCTGCCAATCAACTACCCAACCAGGCAAATCAACGGATGAATCTGGCAATCACAGACGAATCTGGTAATCACAGAAGAATCTGGCAATCATCTGGCGAACCAGGCAAATCAACGGACGAGTCCAGCAATCAACTGGCGAACCAGGCAAATCAACGAAAAAATCCGGAAATCCCAGACAAATCGAGCATTCGTTGGTGCGGCGAATCCCATGTCTGAGTTTAGGCCGAAATTTGTTGCTTCGGCGTTAGCTGATGATGCGAAAGAGCACGCTTCGAAGTCCAATTCCGGAAATTCCGCCGTTTTTGTTTTTTCCAGGTCAGATGGTTGATCAGAGTTTGCTCTTGACTCATCGTCGATGTATTTTTGTCCATATGAACAGCTATTTGTGCCTCTTGCAATGGATACCTTAGCCTTGGCCGGTTTTGTTTTTGTTTCCTTTAGTCAATCAGACAATTATCTCCGTCTTTTCCTCTGGATTCCGGAGTGGCGCGGTGGTGGTATAATGATTATCGATTTGATAATCGCCTTCTTTTTGTCGTCCGGTATGGTATCGGACATTGGTTGAGGTAGGGGTGCAGTTCCCATGCGCAATGCTAGCTTCGGTTGTCTTATCCACGGCTCGTACATTTTCACTGAATGTTGTTCGATTGGTGAACGATAGCAGACTGATGTTTTGACCTTCTTCGTTGCGTTGGTTCCTTATATATCTGCTGAATTTGAGAAGTGGGTTAAAAATGGAATGATTTCTCACGTAAATACATGAGGATGAGACTCCCTTGAATTTAATTATAGGCGCAGAAAAATTAAAAAAAAGGTGTATATGGGCCGGGTTAATCTCCGGCTAGATGATAACAGCATATCCGTTGACTCTAAAATCCTTTATTGCAACTAATTTGCCAGAATTCGATTTACGAAATATAATTTGATATTTTCTTCACAGCACTGTATGTTTGGCTAGCAGGCGAAAGAAATTCCAAAAGGATGCTCGTTCAGCTTATTTTCTCTGAAATGATCAGTCTGCCTGACAGGAAAGTATTATTCTTTTGTATCTTTCATAGAAAAATATATATTCTTCAAGCTATATGTATGTATGTACCTACATGTATACCGTTAGCGTTGTCATTTTGGGGTGGACCACTTTGAAGCCTTTGTTAAGGCATTAAAAGAACGCGTTAGTATCTCAATTTCCCCCAACTCTTCTTATTCTCCGTGCGTCGTCGTCGGTCGGCTCTCAAAAAAGAACAGGAAATTAAACCCAATGCTCATCAGATTGTATGCTTCATAGAACTTAGCGATTGAAACTGCACAAGGACCTTATATTATACCCACTAGCTCTAGCTACAGCGCTCATCCAAATGACGGTAGAACACAAAATTTATTGAAGTCATTTGGGATGATGTGCGGATGGGTTGATGTATAATATGAAGGAAGAATCTACGGTCGTTGCTATAGGTTTCTCGTGTTTCTCGGGATCTTATTTTGCATATTTTAGCGAATTATGGAATATTGTTGCTTTTGTGGTGCTGGGTTTTCGTTTCGAGTTCTATAGCTAGTTATAGATGTCGAGTGCCCATTTGGATTAATTTCGACATCCCTTTTGGTTCTGGTTCTGGCATAACCACGACGAAGAAAACGACGACGTCAACGCATAGCGACATAAACGAGCATCGGAAAGGGAGTTCCGGATGGGTTCAAGTCTGTTGTTGACACATGGCAGTAATATATGTAGGTATAGAGTCGAGTGGAGCTAGATCCGCCTAAGGAAATTGTACATTGATGTGCTTCATTCTAAATACAACATGACACCGAGCACAGAACCAGAGACTGACTATATAGGCATATTTAGGAAGGTATATAACTGTACATTTATGTTGGTATACAAAATGGAAAGGGTAATTTGCTTCTTATGGGTTATTAAATTTGTTGTGAATTAACTTAACTCGGAGCGGTATTGTAACATTTGCCCGAGGCAACTTACCTACCTGCCTATACTATTTGCGTTATCGCATTTACGTTCCACATCATTCCGCATGTTATTCCTTGGCTTGACTATACAATTTAGTAATATAGTATTAACATGTGTTTTTTTGACAGCGAAAGACATTTATTTGCCTTGAAGCGTTTTAAGACGTCATTGTATTTGCAAGAGTGCGGTAAAAGAGCTTAAGGGTATAAGGCTAAGGATATATACAGTCAAGATTTTGCATAAACACTACAAACGCAGACATTGATGTTTTGTGTGTGTCTAGGCATGAATACCTACTTATATTGTTATGGTAGGATTTTTGCCTAAGCGCATGAATCTACATAAATGACGTCGACATTGTAAGGCAAATGTAAGGGGGAAAGAATTTTTATGACACATTTGCCCAAGGTAGGTATGGATTTTCAATGAAGAATATTAATTTGAAAAATCCACGATGGTAGGTGAGTAAGTATATGGGAGGTGAAAGTGATTGAGAAAGTATAATCAAGAAAATTTACAACAATAACAACTTAAAGTACTTAAAGTATCGATTTTTTTTTTTGAGTTTTGGTTATTAAATTTTTTGTTAGGCATTTCCGAAATTCTAAAGCTATCTATGAATAATTTATTTTAATTCAGTTGAATTGTTGAGCAACAACAACAACTTAAAGGTGCTACCACCAATTGTATACGAATTAATTTATAATTCGTTTTAATTAATTATTTGGCTGGAGATATAGCTATTTCAAGGGGTGCTGAGCTTTAATCCAATTTTCTTTGAATAACTTTCTACATGCACACCATATAGGGATGGAACCTACGCATATCAGATTACTTAGTTGTAGAAGTCGTATGCACTACGCATTCCACCGCGTAAGACCACTGACGTCACAGGTCGAAATGTGTTGTTAGTTTGTTTATCAAATGCATTTGGAGCATCAGAATTTTTCTAAGCGCCTTCAAGTATGCTGTCTTGTTCCGCCTCCATTTTTTAATTCAGGTATACACTCGACTTCCCTTTGCCTTCAGCTAAGACCAGTCGT
The DNA here is from genome assembly GCA_929447395.1 of Epistrophe grossulariae. NCBI lineage: Eukaryota > Metazoa > Arthropoda > Insecta > Diptera > Syrphidae > Epistrophe > Epistrophe grossulariae. The sequence goes on along the minus strand of OV839567.1, from coordinate 148,418,022 downwards.
CAAATTGAATTTATTGGTTTAAATAAAATATAAAATCTTTTTCTTATTGAAAAGTTAACATAGGTACTTTAAGTTAAATTGTAAACCTAAAACTTAGAACTAATAAATTCAAACTAAATAAAATCTAAAAATATAAAGCAAAAAGTCTCATCATATTGGACAAAAAGAATTGTCTGCTGTCTCTGCGGAAGACCGTTAAGAGTTCATTGCTTTTTGCAGCTAATAGATTTTTTTTAAAGTATATGACAAAAATGAAAAATTTCAAAGTAGGGGAGAGGGGGGCACCTTTGAACACTTTTTGGTTTAGAGCCTCCAAAAACCCAGTGCGACGGAAATATTGGCCTGTAAGCTATCGGCACTTCGAGGAATGTATTTAAAATTTAATTTTAACCCATTTTTGATTAAAACTATAAACTGTATGAATAAGGTAATAATGTAGAGCTGAATATACAAAAAAACTTTATTAGGACCGAAATCTTTTTAAAGGTAAAACTCACTATTTGAAAAGTTGACTTTTGGAAATAAATAGAATAAAACTAAATTTTTTGAAGCAAAAAGTCTCGTTGAAGCTTTAATTTATTATTGTCCATCTGTCTTAGGGGCCAGTTATAGCTTTCATTGAAACTCATCAGCTCTACATTATTACCTTATTCATACAGTTTATAGTTTTAATCAAAAATGGGTTAAAATTAAATTTTAAATACATTCCTCGAAGTGCCGATAGCTTACAGGCCAATATTTCCGTCGCACTGGGTTTTTGGAGGCTCTAAACCAAAAACTGTTGAAGAAAAAATGTTGAAGAAAAAATTTAAAAAATTTTTTTCAATAACTAGTTTTAAACCTGTTCATAGGTGCCCCGACCGTTACGTTCAAAGCTGCCTTAAAGATGTTAAGCAACATATAAAATTTGGCCATAGTTATTATACTTAACCAGCCTTATTTATTAGATTTCACTAATACTCGTTTCAACCTCGGAATAGTTAAACCGAGTCGAAGCACTTGCGCCGTCTTTACGCCACGTCAAACAAATTCTTAGTCGTTTTAGCGACGGAGTAATTTACTTCGACTTTACTTCGCATCTAATCCTGAAAAACTTATTTATAAAAAAATAAACGGTGATTAGAGGCGGAGTAAGCTAAAACTGGTACATAGTAGGATTAAAGCCGTTTTAGTATATAAATGACATGATATTTAGTAACTAAAAAGGAGTGTAGAAGAAGTTTTTTTTATCCGTTTGTTACTAATTGTAAGGCAAAATGAATATAGTTATTTTGCATTTATAAATGATTTAAATTCTTTAAACGCTTTAGTTGCAGTACAAAACTCGTTTAATCCCATATTATAATAACCAGAGAGATTGTTTTTTTTTTATAATATATTTGATATAAGGAGGGTGTAGCTAAAACCGTTTGACGTGGCGTTAAGACGGAGTAAGTGATTCGACTCGGTTTAACTATTCCGAGGTTGAAACGAGTATTAGTGAAATCTAATAAATAAGGCTGAACATGTTTATCAAGAACTTTACCTTAATGTTAATCAAAAATGAAAAACCTTAGCAAAAAATTTTAAATTCTTATAAAAAAAATACTACAAAAATAGAATTTACGCATAAAAACTGCATATCTATAAGCTACTGTCGGATGAACTTAAGAGATGCACCGCAAAGTAAAGATATCGGTATTGCCATGTTTAAATTTAATTTTAAACTTTGAAATATTTTGTTGTTAGGATTTTATTAGCCATGTTCAAATGTACCCCGCGTTCAAAGGTGCCCCCCTCTCCCCTACACGTTTTATAAATACTAATTCATCATGAATCCGCGTATAAAATTTCATTTAACAAAATTTTATGTTGGAACTATAAGGAACTGGAGGCATTATACAACTCTCAACCATTCCTGTGTTCGTATTATTTACAGGAATGGAGGGCACTGACAATTTTCTGCCGAATCTGAACAGCTGAGGTGAGAAGTACTTTTTCATGACTAAGGGCCAGTTGTACAATAGTGGTTAAACCTCGGTTCAAGATATTAACTCACCGATTTCGGCGGATTAACTAAGGATCAACGCTGGTTCAAGTATGTTATTGGTTATTATCACACACTTGAACAGTAAACCACTGTTGAAACTCAATTAGTCCGCCGGAATCGATGGATAAAAATTGCTGAACCACGGTTTAAATATTTGTACAACTGGTCAATTCCTCGCTAGAGATCATGAACCATGAAAAACAATTCTGTTCTATTTTTGATGGGGCGCATATGGCTGGGAATCGAACCCAGGATCTCTGGCGTAACAGTCTTACGCTAATAAGTACTAAGGTAGAAAATTATAAAAAAATTAAATTACCGTCTAATAAAGGAATTTTATGATTTCTTAGCGCAGTAAAGTTTTCAAAAACTTAGAAAACTTAGAAGCAACAAACGCCAGTGCCTTCAAAAATATGTATTTTCGAACCAAAAAACAGTATAAACAATAATTATGCATAAAAGGGCTTTAAGAATCTCGCAACAAAATTAAAGCATTCTAAAAATTCGAAGGAATTCTGGGGAAATGTATACGTGATTAAGGCAGGTATTACAAAAGCATGAAGAATGCCCTCGAAGCTGAGCCTCTTGCAGCACATTTTAAAACTTCATACTTTTAGCAATGCATTACTGATTACAGAATGAAAATGTGTCCGAGTTTCTTTAAGTGAATTTCTTAAAGTGAATCCGAAAAATCGTTACTGTCTATGAAGAACAACAAAGCTTCAATATAATATGACGGCGTACGAGTTGAATTTTATAAAAATGCACCAGAACACCTCAAAAATTACATAGAAGATTTTGTCAACTCAATTTTTTTCAATGCTTGTGTTCCAGCTAGTTTTACGAAACCTCTCATTTGCTATTCTTAAAAAAAGAGATGCGAGTTGGGCTGAAAATTATTCTGCTCTTAATTAGCTAAGAAATTTGTTTGCTGGTTAGAAGATAGCAACCAACTCGGTCTGTACCAAGCAGTCTTTCGTTCAGGGTTTTCCAGATTTTTACTTTGACTAATATTGCTCGAAACTACATATATTGTATCGAAAAGAATAAAAAGCTGTATGTGTGTTTTGTTGACTTTAAGGCAGCATTTGATACAATCAATAGATATGCTTTTGATTTATAAACTGGGCATTGCTTGGAGTATCCCAAAAGCTAAGTTGTGTGAGATGGTTCGTAAATATCACGTAGGTTTGTTACATCAGCAAGAGTCCTACAAGGATGTACCTTAAGCCCTATTTTATTTACCCTGTTCATTTATAATGTTTCTTATATTCTTCCGGTTATAGTAAACTTTGCCGGAAATCTCATAGAGGTCTTTTTCACACTGACGCTCTGGTATTCTTTGCGAAAAATCCATTTACCCTTCAACTGCAAATAAATAGCACTGTGAGGCATCTTCAGGGATCTTCAAACAAACATAATGAAATTGAAGATCCTGATCTTTGAAAGTGGACAGAGAGGAAGACTGCATAAAGAAATTTAGCGACTCAACAAAGAGCGGCTAGAAGTTGTGAGAGAATTTAAATACCTGGGTGTATTATTATCATCAAATTTAAATTTTCGAAAACACCTGAAAGAACAAGCACCGAAGCTAAGATGGCACTTAACATAATGTGATCTTAATTTTTCGTAAATTATAACACTGTTTTTGCTTCAAATTATCAAGCTTTTAACACTACAATCAACACTTGTAGGTTTAATGTTTAACATCCGCTGATTCACTGTTTCCATCCCTTGGTACAAAGTGAACCAGTTAAAATGTTTTTAAAAAACAACTCAAAACTCAATATTTTCTTTATTTTTCTTAATAAATTAAAAGTTTATAAACCAAACATTAAGTGACTTTTAACCCCTAGAAGTTTTAACTAATCGATTGAAAATTACATATACATATAAAAAAAAAACTGGTTCACTGTTGAACAGTTTATTCTAAAATTAAAAACGACTCATTGTAAGTGTTTGAGTTAGTTTTTAAGATTTCTAGGTAAGTAACAAAAATATTTTTGTTGATGCACACTCAGCCTATACAACCAAAAAAAAAACAGAAATGTTTTTCACGAATTACTGCCTCTTGCGAGGAATTGACAAATCTTCCAAGAGTATCTCTTGGCATGAAGAATTGTGCTTCTCTTCTAGGCCGTTCAAATTTCGGATAAAATTGTAGGTCCCCTCCTGCCTCCTCCCAATAACATGTACTCGGGAATAGCTGAGAGTTGTAAGTCACTAAGACCTGGTTGTACACGAGCTGTCTGGCTCCACAATTAACTTATTTATTCACCCCCAAAGGCCAGGTCACATCCATAAGAATGCTCAAATTTAAAATTTCTATTAAACCTGGAATGAAGAGACATATTCTGCTATTTTTTTTTTAAATACATTAAGGGTGGTTTGCTGATACTACACATAACGATTTAAGTTGAACTTAATTTCTTAAGTATCACTTTATGACATGGAAAAAGTACCGCTTAAGAATTTAAGTTCAACTTAAATCATTATGTGTAGTATCAGCAAACGGGCCTAAGTCATCTTTTTTTCAAAATTTATTCGATACGTTTGGTTATTTTTGGGAAGAAAATTAGTTTTCCAACTAGGTGATTCCTTCAATGTCCTTGATTTGGTTAAAGAAATGTTTTTGACAATGTGTTTCATTGAATCAACTAAAATAAGGTATGACCAAAATATTGATAGTATCATTTTCTTCTAGTAATTTGATCAATTTCTTTTTCGTCCTTGCCATAAATAAATGTTTTCATTTACCATTTATAGTGTCTGTCTATGTATTTATATATGATAACCTTTACCACCCATTAATAACCATGGTGTTCTATTGCTTCTTAATATCTATATTTCATTACCCTTAATTAAGCAGTCAACATGAAGAAATAGTATATAATACGAAGAAAACAAGCTTAAAGCGTGTCAGCAAATGTAAATATAGCCCCACCTAAAGTACACACAATTAGATATCATCAGGACTATATCAACACAATTGGAATGGAATATCTACAAGAAAAAAAAAATAATAAAACAGAAAACTGTCGAACTACATTATGGATAATTAATTTGCCTATGCGGTCACGATTGACAATTGGAATAATTATATTTATATTCAAAGCTTACATTAAGGCTTAGTGAAACAATTTACACATTAGTACTTGTCTTGAGAAAACATATAAATGTAATCAAAGTGATACTTTTCTTTTGGTGGGAAGGTGGGGGCCGGGGTGTTCTTTGTTGTCTATAATTGTTTTTTTTTGTTCAATAGGAATTAATGGTTTTTAAGTAGATACACCATGTTTTGGAAATATTATCTTGGAAACACCTCATATTTAATATTGATACATTTTATAAATCAGGGTATTGTAGATTAATCTATCAGCCCTATAGGAAATTCCGTATCTTCTGTTCTGCGTGCTTCGCATTGAGTATAGGTGTTCAATGTTATCATAATATGTTTTTCCAAAGATTCTGGTGCCTAACCACTCGTAAAAACATTTTAACTCAAAAAAAAGTCTCGTCACGTCTTGGGAAAAAGTGACGATACAACCTCTAAAGCATCTGAGATAAGAACGTATTTTTTAGACTAAAATTTATTGAGTATCTCGATGGTCCAGATAGTGGTCGAATTTATTACGTTGCTTAAAATAAGTATCAACTGACAAGAATGAATATTTTAGTATAAGGGACCTTAGTTTGGAGCTAAATGTCCTAATTGCCACCAGGGGCTTCGGTACCTGCTGACTTGTCAGAATGAAAGCCTCCTGTGTCGGATGCTACCATGGACGCAGTAACTTGAGATCTACCAGAGGAAAACCTACTCTGTCGAGTGCCACCAACGGCATAGTACTTGCTGAATAGAGTCCGACTTATGACATATATCTGCAGATTTACCAATCGGAGAGCCTGCTGTCACGAGTGCAACCAGGGGCCTAGTACTTGCTTAATGCAGATCTACCAGAGTGAAAACATGCTGTGTCAAGTGGCACGAAAGGGCTAGTACTTGCTGAATAGAGTCCCACCCATGACGTATGTCTGCAGATCTTCTAATGGGAAAGCCTGCGCCAGGGGCCTTGTACTTTCTGAAGTCCCACCCGGGGAGTAGTATCTGCAGATCTACCAAAGGGAAAGCCTACTGTGTCGACTGCTACTAAGGGCCTGGTTCTTCCTTAATAGAGTTCCAACAGTGGCGTAGTACCTGCAGATCTACCAGAGCGAAAACATACTGTGTCAAGTGGCACCAAGGGGCTACCCATGTCGTATATCTGCAGATCTTTCAGAGGGAAAGCCTGCGCCAGGGACCTAATACTTTCTGAAGTCCCATCTGGGGAGTAGTATCTGCAGATCTGCCAAAGAGAAATCCTGCTGTTTCGACTGCTACCAAGGGCCTAGTTCTTGCTTAATAGAGTTTCAACAGTGGCGAATTACCTGTAGTATCTGTACTAAGGACCTAGTACTTGTTGAATAGAGTCCCACCCATGAATTAGTACCTGCAGATCTTCCTGAGGGAAACCTGCTGTGTCGGGAGGCACCAAGGGCCTAGAACTTGCCCATGGCATATATCTGCAGATTTACCAATAGGAAAGTATGCTGTTGCGGCCTGGGACTTGCTTAATAGGGTTCCAACAGTGGCGCAGTACCTGCAGATCTACCATAGCGAAAATATACTGTGTGGAGTGGCACCAGTGGCCTAGTATTTACTGAATATAGTCCTTACCATGAAGTAGTACCTGCAGATCTTCCAGAGGGAAACCATTTGTGTTGGGAGGCACCAAAGGCCTAGTACCTACTTGGGTCCCATCCTGCTGTAATGAGTTCTACCAGGTCTAGGGGCCTAGTACTTTCTGAAGTTCCACCCGGGTATAGTACCTGCATATCTACTAAAGGGAAAGCCTGACGAGACCTGCGAATAAAACCTTGACTATAAAGCAAAACGCAAATCACAATTTAAAAAAAAAAAAACTACTACATATAACTTTATCTTCTTCAGTCGTACTTCGCGAATGTTAAGTGCCATTCTGCTTAAATGCCTTATATATATATCTTCACACGATGATGATGTGCAGTTAACTTTTATAAACCTGCATTAACAAATTTCTCATATTCTATAACTTTCAAAAACTTTCTCAAACAGCGAATCCCCAAATCAAGGTATAATTGCTATCAATCTGTATGTAGCTCTTTAGAGCTTATTTGCTATAAAATCCACTCGAAACAGCCATTTCAACTAATGCGCCTTAAAGCATCCAAACATTGCATTGGGTAGAGATACATAACACATATGTGTATAATTCCATTTGCTCCACTCGAAACCTGATAAGCAAAACTTAGTTAGGTATCAGTATCATCAGAAAACGTTAACTGAGCATAAACTCTTGAAAATCTGCAACGGAATATGATTCATTAAGCTTAAGTGGATGAAATTGTTACATTATATCCCTCTCCTCTTTCTCATTGCTTGCTTGTTTTATGCCAAAAACTCACCCCAGAGGGCCAATATACTAGCACGACGAGTAGTGTCATTGAGTATAAGAAACATATATACATCTACACCAGACACACATTCGAACAGAGGCAATCGGAGATCCTCTGAAGGATTTTGATGAGTGCGATGTTCTGGTCCTCCACTCGTACCATCATTGGCGAAAATTGCAATGGTCTATAGGAGCAGGGCATCAAGACCAGAATAACAAACGAGGAGCCAAAAATATCCACAAAAGTGGAAAAAAAAAAACAAAACATCCAACAGGAATGGGATTTGCATGGTGGCTATAGGACTTGGACCAGGGGGAGGAGAGAGGCGAACGTATAGAGAAGAGAGATCCTTTGTGATGAGCCTCAACATCGGGAAAATTGCTGAAGGAGAATAAATGAAATTGTCTCATCTCGGCTTGGGTTTTTGCCCGAATCTGCACTACTTGGGTAGATTTTTTGATGATGATGATGTTGATGGTTCGGTAAGGGCAGGGTATAGCTATGGCTGGCTGGAATAAAGGCATCTCTTCCACTGATGCGAGGTCGAGGAGGAGAATGTTTTTGCATTTCCGAAAATGGATAGTCGTGTTATTGTGATGTCCTCTGGAGAGATAGAATGCGGAATCACTGTCAGACGTAATTTACTCGAAATATGACTATGAAACTTGAATCCTGCGAAACGCGTATCCTTGTGGTGCTGAAATTATGGCATCATATAGATATATGCGGTAGAATTGCTGTGAAGACCATCATCATATAGAACTATACAGAAATGTTCCTCCATATGCGTGATGTGCAAGTTGATTTAAGCATACATGATTTTTTTTTTGTCTTTTTTTGGTGGAATATTTGAAATTTTTCAAGGATCAGGATTATTGTCTGTTCTTTAAACTGACGTAGGAGCATATGAATTCTTGTGTCAGATTTCCTGGTGTTTATTTGCGTAGGTATATATGGGATGAATGATATTGGAATAAGACAAAGCACAACAGGAGATATGAATGTGATGATGGAACCGTGATACGTTTGTACCGCGAGTAGTTTTACCCGATGACACATCCCAGGGCTGTAGTTTGAAGGGACTTGTTCTTCAGGGGGTTTTACCTATGAAGAAAAAATTCATTCGGAATAAGGTTTGAATGAATGTACATATTATATTGGACATTTTTGAAAACGAAGATATCATGAATTCAGAAGTCTTCTTTTGAAAGAAGATCATGAAGTGCAAGGCTGGGTTACAAGTTGGGATCTACTTACAGGACTGGAACGCCGAAGGTCTTGGGTTCGATTCTCAGCCTATGCCACCTGAAAACAAATTTTTTTTTTTGAAAAAGTGCTTCTCACCTCAGCAGAAAATTGTAGGTCCCTTCCATTCCTGCTAATAATATGCGAACAGAAATGGTTGAGAGTTGTAAGTCACTATAACGCCTTGTTCCAACACTCAATTTGTTTTTTGATGTGTAAACATCTATACTGGCGGTAGGGTGAAAAGAAAACGTAACGTAACGTTGTAATCGTGATCGTGGTCGTGATCGTGATCGTGGTCGTGATCGTGATTCTGAGCTTCACGAAAATTGAGTGCATTCAACAACATGTACGTTCAGTAACTAAACGCTGAGTATTTAAATACGAAATCGATGGGTCGAGTTCAGTGCGGGTTGAAATTTGGTTGGCTGCTTAGAGGATATATTAAGCCCCTATTACACGATAATTCATTCCGTCTGACTCTATTCGAACATAATGAGTGCGAAAGAGAAAAAAGATACGACGGAAGACCAGTTGCCCTGTGAGTCGTGGGCCAAGTTTTACGAGACTCTTTTTGACGCTTCTTTAGCACTATCCGTATTTTGTATTCTTTACATTACTTTTTCTCAATTACATGACTGCTTTGAGCAGAGCGGTTTTCTATTTTGTTTTCCTTTCAGTTCCAGAGATTTTTGATGTGTTAACAAATATACTGGCGGTAGGGTGAAAAAACGTAACGTATCTTGTAGTCGTGATTCTTATCTTGTAGCCGTGGTCGTGATTTTGATTCTGAGCCAGAGATTAGTCTGCTATAACACGATGCATCTAGAAGCATGCGACTTTTCGAACTACGTAAGTGCAACAGAGGAAAAAAAATCGAAAAAATGAGAGGGAAAAAAAGTGACCGGTGTCGCGTGGGTAAAATTTTCGGTGCAACTATTTGACGTTTCTCTTTTCTCTTGTCCCGTTTTTTACTATTCTGCTTCATACGGTTTTGTTGTTCAAAGAGTAAATTTCGATGCAACGCACTGTTATTGATAGCCTTATAGGCTTTCCAGAAATGAGAAATTCATCTTTAAAAACAACATAAATAAAATAAATTATTGCTTTTCTTGACAGATATTCATTTAAAGGCACACAAACCTTTCTTTCTTCAATATATCAAATAATGAAAACAAAAATAAAAACAGAAAAAGTTTTTTTATTGCTTGAGCACAGCCCATCACGAAAATGAAAAATAAAGAGAACTGTCAAATTAGATTCATGACTTTGGTTTCAACGTGTAATAGCGCTTGAAACAGCGGACGAAATAACAAAGAAGAATTCGAAGAAGGCGCATGCAACTGGATTCATCGTGTAATAGCAGACTTATGAATTATCCATAATCTCTGTTCTGAGCTTCACGAAAATTGAGTGCGTTCAACGCTATGTACGCTCAGTAACTAAACGCTGAGTGTTTATATACGAAATCAAAAAGTCGAGTTCAGTTTGGGTTGAAGTGTGGTTGGTTGCTTAGACCATATAGGTAGTACATGGACTGCGCTTTCATCGTGGCTGCAGGGTTTCAACATAGAAGGCCGCCTTTTTTGGCAAATTAGACGAAATAAAGTCATTGACTGGAAAATATTTTTAAATATAATTTTAATAATTGGCTAAGAGCCCACTGCTGTTTGTGGGTGTGAGTGATCGCAAAAATTCGCTGGTATGTTTAGATAGATCTTAACTTTTTATAAGCGTGGTTGGGGTCTTTGTCGGTAAACTAAAAAACGCATTTTCCTTGCATCATTACCGATTTTCAAATTTGCTTATGAAAAGTTAAGATCTATATAAAAATGCCAGTAAATTTTTGCTATCATCCACACCCTAAATTTGATGTAGGCTCTCGGTCTATGGGGCATTCGGACGAATGTTGATTTTACACATCTTAACCGTGAGTCCCGGCACTAACACTTTTTTTTTTTATTTATTTATTTACATGCTCTCACTTTTATTTATTTTCCTCTTGAAATAAAATGTTTATATGGCAAAGTGCATCATTATTTTCAATTCTACAAAACAATCATTGCCAAATCATCCCCTCATTAAATATGCTTCTCCGTCTACCCTAAACTCAAGCCAGTTGTGCACTCGTACAAATTTCGGAGTTCTTTTATATAAAATCATTGCAGCAAGAAAGGCCTCCCTTCCTGTCTTCTTTCATTAAATTCTCACCAAAGAGTTTTTCGAGCTTGCTCATATTGTATCTAAGCTGAGCTAAATCTTGTATTAGCTCCTCACATATGGGACAAACAATTCTTCAACTTTTTTTTCTCCAAGGCCATCTGATTCCGATGTGAGTTGAGCAGTGACGAGGCGTCAATTAGACATTTTAGACAATGTCTACCCAAACCATTCGTTTAAAACATAAATACAAGTGCCATAACAAGATAATCTTCAAATCAAGGAAATCTTATATTTTTATTACGTTTATAATGTCCCTTCTTACCCCAATATACATTTATTTAAAAAACTTTGCTTTGTTCACACACGCTATATAAATCAACACGTAAACTCTATACACACAGACACACTCAAACCTTTTTCATTCTTTCTATACGTGCATTCAACACGAAGTTTGAACAACAACGATCGGCACAGGGCCGATCAATCATTCGTAAAGCCGAAGACAGTGTCTTCGCTTTCAACCAAACTATGGTAAAAAAAAATGGATGTATATTGAAGGTATACCATTCTCATTTCGTATTTTATATGGAGGAAATAGACAAAATTGAAAATGTCTAATCGTTCGTTTACTTTGAGTTAAATTCTTTTGGGATGGCTGAGGCTACGATTTTGCCTGTGGTGAGAATAAAAACAATTAAAAAAAGGAAGAAATATTGTAATTTCTTATTTTTTTTTATTAAATTAAAAAAATAAAAAAATAAAGAAAATGAAAAAAACAACTAACATCTTCTTGAATACATCTACCTTGACGTGGTAAGAGGGCTTTAAACCAAATGATGTAGGTATCTTAAGAATAATGCAAAATATAATCACTGAAAATGAGTAACTGTCCACCCACTTTGCATGAGTACGGGACGTCCCTGGAGTTGAGTACTGGTAAAGTTGTATAAGACCATCAGTAAGTAGCTTTGAAGTTAGGTTTAGGTTTTTGGATTAAAAAATCTTGAAAAAATGTTAAAGTTCATGCTTAGTTAAACCCGTATTAAAATTGTCAGTTATCAATTCATAGTTGATAAATATTGAAATTTGGTACATTTAATCTCAATTTATTTAAAAATATGAACAACCATCAACTGATAATTATCAATTTTCTTTTAATTCAAAACGTCCTGCACCATTTTCATTGATCAAAACTTTTATCAATTGGGTTGTTCAATATCGAATTTTAATATTTATCAACTGTCAATTGATAATTGACAATCGTGAAATGGGTGTTATGCTTAGTTGCTTTACTTTAAAAACTCAAAAAATATTTTTGTCATTAAATAAACGAGAAACAAAATTCTGCTCTATTACATTAAATTCTCCTGTTCTCGAGGCCATTATCACCCTTCTCAGCTATACGTTCCTGCTTTAATAAGTGATTTGATTAAGATGCGAGGAATATACAATTCAACAAAGATGACGTGTGCGAATTCTTGGAAAAAAAATATAAATTATAAAGAGATTCAGAAATTAAGACGAGGGACTTGCTGACGGTTTTTTTACGGAGGAAAATTAGATTTGAAAAATTAAATATGATCCATGAAAATATGTAACTAAATGAAGATTAAAAAAAAACCGTAAATCAATTTAATATTTAAAATTTTAAATTTGTGTTATATACTTCAATCTATTTAATATAGAAAAAAAAACAAAAAACTATTCATATTAATTTTATGTAATTATAAATAAAAATATATCAAAATATAAATTGTAAAAAATGAAACAAGAATTAATAAGAAAAAAACACTGAGCAGTTACACTTTCAGATTTTTCATCGCTCAGGAGGAGATATACAGGATCAAATCTTAGGTACCTATGTTTTGAAGCATCTTGTGCATCAAATGCATAGATATTTAGAACGTCACCAGATGCAGAAGAGAACAAATATCCCTCTATAAAAATACTCCAAAAATTGAATTTTCTCAAAGAAACAAATTTGGAGGAAAAGCTTCATAATGAGCAATTTTATCCGTCCTTTACATTGCGCACGAAAAATCTTTAAGTCAAAGTGCAATTAAAACCCCAAACCATTCATTTATTTATCATTTAATTTATACTTTTAACATCATATTAATTGCTTACACCTAGATATTCATGTTTTAAAATAACAGTGTGAACGTTTATGTACACTAGGACAAGATTTGTTTTGTTTTAAAATTTTTATTGATTTTTGTTTAACTCATCCCGTAAAATGCAATATGAACAATGAACATGACTAATGATATAACGTAGCCTGTGTTACCACTCCACCCCAAATCCTTAGTTAAAAAGCTTTACTTACTTCAATAATCGTTCAAAAATAAGTAGGTATAGGTATAGCAAATCATTATTTTTCTATTTTATATTTTTTTTTAAACACGATTAATTAGCTATGTATATGAATTATTCAAAAATTTAAGTAAAAAAAATAGAGCTGTTATTTTAAAAACCCAATACCTCTATCAGTTGGTCGCTACTATACGGTTGACACTTAGCTATACCTTGACAATTTTTCCTCACACCATTTTACTCTACATGTACCCATGTATTATTATTTTATTAGTTTTGTTTAATGGAAAAAATTACCAATATTTCTATAATTATAAATTAAACTAAACTAAACTTGGTTGTTAACCAGTAAATTATTCTGTTATTAAAAAAATCAAAAATCTCTTTAAAATAATATAAAAATAAATCTCCAATTTAAAATCAATCACATCATAATTACAATTACTTAATGTCATTGACATAATAAATAACAAATCAAAATATAAACACAAAACTAAATTTTAAATTAAAATAAACACAAAAAAAAAAAAAATGTTATGTTTACAATTCATACGCCACAAATTTTTTCCTGCCAAATTTCCGAATGCGCTTACCTGAAAATAGAAACAAGAGAAAAAAAAACATTAAAAATCAATAAACAGTTTCAACTATCGGAATAATAAAATTTTATAAATCATTCAAGCATTTCTGGAACACCAGTTCAAAAACTAAAAAATGAAAAAAAACAAACAAACAAACAAAAAAGTGAAAATTTGCATATTCATTCATTTCATATCGACGACGACGAGGTTTTGTGAGCCCATTTTCCGCACATAAATCACTGATAGACGATCATTTCTCAAAATCAATGTTTTCCAATTTATTCATATCAATGCAAATTTTATTCACCACACCTGAATTTCACACAAACATATAGGTACATACAACATAGGTACATTGCTCGTATACATATAATGATGAATCTACACATTCCATAGCAAAGCTTCCAAAAATAGATATGGGTGTAGAGGTATATAGAGGAACAAATCGCACCCCCCCCACCCCCATAATGTATGCAAAATATTTCAAAGACTTAATTTCCTGTTCGTACTACGGCAAACACTGCTGCACGCTCCCCATTTATATACAATATAGGTATAGACCATGCTATGCTATGCCATGCCAGTCATGAGGACTCCTTGCTCCTTGCAACAAACAGCAGTTCATCACTCATTCAGTTCAACTTGTTGTTGGTAGTGTCAAGCGATTAAACACACAGCAACCTGAGCATGAATTACCTAACTCGAATCACACCCCCTCGCTGTCATCACAACCCCTTGATACACACTCAAAGCGAGTATCAGGAGCAGGAGCAGCGCAGTTCATATAAAAAGCCAATGCACCGACAAAGTGAATGAATTCAACCCCTCCAATGTTTAAAACGGTAAAAGCGCTTCGGTATACGGTAAGTACTTTCAACAGCTCATTTTATTTTCTCGCAAAAAAAGGCGCATAAAGCGAATGAAATAAAAAAAAAAAAAACAAACTGAGGATTTTCCTTCTTTCGTCCTGAAGGACTTAATCAAGTCCCACGTTTGAATTTTTTTCTAATAAAAAAAAAACTCAACCCTCTTTTTCTCTGCGTCCTCCCAATGAGAGAGTTACCTATAGTTTAAAAGTCCTGTTCAAAGAAAAAAATAATATAATAAAAGAGAACAACACACTTGCACCAACAAAAATTGATTCCGATATCCTTGGATGACAAAATACTTCTGGGTGCTCAATTGGAAGGGTTTATTAATTTTCAAATAATTTTTCATCCTGATTCGCATTCGGATTGATGCCGGACGATAAATAAAAGAAAATGCTATAAACGGCATCATTAATCTTTTAAGGACAATTTAATTTAAGGATCTTTTGTTTCTCATGGAAAATGGACCTGAAGCTGGATGGCAGGAGCTGGATCATCAAATGAATCCGTTAGGTACGTAGGTAGATATAACAAACTACAGTTTCTATCGTTCTATCTGCCATTGTGTGTTATTTGTGAGCAATAGCTGGGAAATTAATAAAATTTCTGTAATGAGCTGCAAAGCAAGGACGAAAAAACCCCAAAAATGGGATAGAGAATGGAATGTTTAAATATTTTATCCTTAAATCGTCCGTTCTGTCCCTCTATTGTTTGTTGGGGTTGGTCTTAGCGGAAATTATATTTTGAATTGGTTGTCATTGTCACTCATAAGGACTTGGGATTTGTTTAGGATTTTTGTATGCCTGGCACAGTCTTGCGACGTTATAGTCGACAATGATAACGATGACGACGACGACAACGGAGAGGACTCTATAATAAAGAGGTTATCCTAGTCTCGCTATTGTATTAATAATTGTAAAGGGTGTTTCTTTTTAAGGTTGTGCAAAATCTATAAATGGTCATTTTATTGCATTGGAAATTTATAGGTTAATTTTCCGAAACACTACAAAATGATTCTTATGTGTTACTGAAAGTGCTGTGCAGGTTCTACATACAGAATTTTATTTTTTTCAAAATTTTTCACTTTTTTCAAATTTTGTCACAATTTTCCAATTTTTTCACTTTCTTAAAAAATTTTCATTTTTCTTTTCATTTTTTTTTTCACTTTTTGCAATTTTTTTCCTTTTTCACTTTTTTTCCTTTTTTATTCAAAAATTTCACTTTTTAAATTTTTTTCATTTTCAAAATGTTTCATTTATCAAAATTTTTCATTTTTTTCAAAATTATGCAATTTTTTTCACATTTTGAAAATTTTTTCATTTTCTCAAAATATTTCACTTTTTAAAAAATGTTCAAAATGCTTTTTTCAAATCTTTTCACTATTTTCAAAATGTTTTATTTTATCAAAATTCACTTTTTTCAAAATTTTTCACTTTTTTTTAATTTATTCAAAATTTTTAACTTTTTTCAAATATTTTTCAGTATTTTTCACTTTTTAAAAAAAATTTATTTTAATCAAAATTGTTCACTTTTTTTAATTTTTTTTTCTTCACTGTTTGCAAAATTTTACACTTTTCTCAAAATTTTTCAATTTTTTTAAATTTTTTCACTATTTTCAAAATTGTTTGTTTATTACAAATTTTGTCACTATTTTCCAATTTTTCATTTTTTTAATATTTTTTTTTTACATTTTTTCCATTTTTTCAAAATTTTTCCATTTTTTCAAAATTTTTCCATTTTTTCAAAATTTTTCCATTTTTTTTCAAAATTTTTCACTTTTTCAAAATTTTT
This sequence comes from Epistrophe grossulariae, assembly GCA_929447395.1. Lineage (NCBI taxonomy): Eukaryota > Metazoa > Arthropoda > Insecta > Diptera > Syrphidae > Epistrophe > Epistrophe grossulariae. The sequence continues at coordinate 148,401,559 of OV839567.1, read as the reverse complement.
CACTTTCTTCAAATTTTTTCAATCAAAATGTTTCATTTTTATCAAAATTTTTCACTTTTTTACAAAATTGTGCACTCTTTTCCACTTTTAAAATTTTTTTTTCACTTTTTTTAATTTATTAAAAATTTTGAACTATTATGTAAATTTTTCATTTTTATCAAAAATTTTTCCTATTTTTAAAACTCTGTTTTATACAAAACTTCCCAAGGTTTTCTAAAAATTGTATAAATACAAATTTCAGATTGTTTAATTCAGCACAAAAAATATAGAAACTTTGTTTCATATCATGAAGCTTTTGCTTTTTAGATTTGTCTAATTTTACGGACTTTTTCATTTTCAGATTAAATTATTTTTTTTTTCTATTTTTAGTTGCAAACAAAAAAATAAATTACAATTGAAAAAAAACACCCTTTTTGAGTTAAATATATTTTTGTTTTCTTCTGATGGCAACAAATAAATGGCACTTGGTCTTATGGTAGAATCAGCGTTAATATTTGGGTTAATCCTTGTGGCAGGAAAATGTTTTTGTCCTTCGTTCGGCAATGGAACTCATTTGTTGGGCTTATTTATTAATTTGATGGGGCCTGCTTACGAATGAGATTTAGCTTTGCTAAAAACATAAAATTAAATAAGGGCTTTTTTTTTTGGAAACAAAAATTGTTATCTTAAAGTTAGGGATTTTATTTCTTTATTCATGACAAACGCTTTTGAAGGTCAAGTTAGAAAATTATTATAGAAAACAAAAATAAAATAATTTGGTATTTCTTATCGTGAAAATAGTATAGGTATATAGGTATCTATTTATTTTACAGATATAATTTAGAAAATATGTTTGAACTTTTATTTGCTGCATAGGAATATTTTGAAATGGTATTAATAAATACAAATTTAAGATGAATGTAAGGGAAGATAGAAGAAATTAAAAACGTCTTTATTTATTTTCAATATCTATATTCAATAAAAAAAGATAATGGTTCATTTAATTTTAAAAATATATAATAATTTAAAAATATAGGTAGGTAATTGCTAAGAATGATGTTTTGAACATTTTACAGAAAAGGGCAAAATTAAAAATCTTTTAGTATAAAAAGATTGCCATACCAAATTTGCAAGGTTTTTATTGATTTCTGAAAAACATGCAAAAACGACTTACGAGGTTCTGCACTATAACCGCAGCGCCGATATGGGGTATCATCATCAGAAAACTAGTCTATTCATCAAGGCCGTTCCTAGCCAAACTTGCAATATTTGTAAAAAGCAAATATTGAGGTAATGAAAAAAAAAAGTCCAAATTATTTAGTGAGTTCATAAAAGAATTTTCATCATATTTTTCATAAAAAAATAAATTATCTGATGAATAAGTATAATTATTATTTTTGTTTAGTGATTTCTTCGTTGAATAAGAAACTTCCGAGGAAGTAGTTATTTAGTTGTGGAATCGAAAAAGGGCATGGTGCACCCCATCAATGACATGCCCATGTTAAATTCCTCAATGTATTCCGCACAAAAGAAGTTGGTGCAGCTCCCTTTCCTCAAGGAAAAAGCCGGTTATTCACCATTGAATTTTTAGAAATTTCGCACTGGGCCTGTTTTTTTCGTAGATGAGAAATCCCATATACATGTACGGTATATAATACAAAACCTACACGCCTATAAGCCCACAAGATTCAGTATGAATAATTTTTTTCTGTCATATTTTTCCATATTAATTTTGGGACTCAGTATGTATGAAACAAAAGATGCATAAATGAGGGGGTGGTACTTTTCGTGTTGAGATTTTTTCGTTTTTTTTTTCTTTTGTACGAACAGGGTGGAATATTTTGAGATTAGGTAGGTAAGATTGAACTTACATACGTCTAGTGTCCTTAGTTTTACGATATTTTTAGTTAAATTCTCCTTGAATGTAACAATGAAAGTGATGTTGGTTAGTGTGCAGGAAATAACTTAGCACAGTTGTGACAGATGTTATTTTTGGATTATTTAAACAAGTTTTGTGGTTAAAATGCAAAGGGCAGTACATATTTGTTTGCGCAAGATCAGATTAAATTTTCTTGCTCCTGGTAATGCGCCAACAGAATATTGCATTTGCACATCTTGCACATATGGTTGGTCCGGCCCATATGTGCCGGCATCTTGTGTCTTGGCATCAAAATTGCCGCCATCGTGATATCAGTGGCCATAAACCATAAACGCCTGAGTCGAGTTATGACGAAATTGAGTTTATTTCAAAATCGTGTTCAGAATATCAAGATCTATGCCCACTCAATTTTTTACTTCTGTATCATTTTGCAAACAGAAGTTATAAGCAAAAAACTTAACAACCTAAGTCCTTTTTTGAAAAGTATCATATGCCAAAACAACTTTACTTAAGAAAAAATATTTTTTTTATAACGTAGGTTTCATAACTTAATTTAAGTTATTTGAGTATCTTAAGTTTGTTTTGCCATACAAACATATCTTTAGATAAGTTAAAATTACTCTGCATTTTGTTAAAAAATTAATAAGTATTAAAAACATAAGTCAAGATAAGAAAGTCATAGTCTGCCTTTAATTAATAACTGTCGTTTTTAAATTTTCTTAAGTCAACATAGGCTGTTATTCCCTAAACAGAACAAATATTTCACTTTCTTAACTTGACTTAAGCTGTTATGGAAAACCACAGTTCCGTTTGTTTGTAAATTTAACTTGACTTAGGCGCATTTGGCAAACCAGACTATATTTCTTTTAAAACCATACATCGAATTAGGCCGTTATGGCATATTTGATTTTTAAAAACCGCAAATCTAAGTTCACTTAGGCTTCTCTGCCTTAACCGATTCAAAATTAATTTTGCGAAAATTCGTGTCATAACTTGATTTATGTTGTTGTGACCAGTCGCATTTGCAGTGAAGAGTTCTTGTGAAAGTTATTTTTAAAAGTGAAGTTTTATTGCAAAAGTGCGTTTAAAATGTCTAACAGAGCGGTGAAAATGGTGCAATTAGCAAGGATGCTTACTGAGCGTGCTAAAGCCAAAGGTAAGTCTGTGATGTGTGTAATCCAAATCCAAAATCGAAACTTTTATATTACTTAAGAATTATGAGATATTTTGAGATTAAGAACTCAAAATGTGGCGTTTTTGATGTATTTTGTGGATCTTTAAAGTGTACCTAATAAAAAATATTTTACTTCTTTAAATTGAGGTATCGGAAACTTCTCAACGATTTTTTCCTTTATTAAATATTCGCTTTCAGAACAATTAACATCTCAGCTGAGATTTTATGGCAAATTCGAATTTTAGTTTTAGCGCAATATCTAAAACGATTTTCAAATTTTCTCGAAAACGGGTAACACCATTTGATTAAAAATCGTTCGTTCTTGCGGATCGCACGACTTGATCAGATGTGCTTATTTTTTAAATAAAAATCTTTAAAAAAATCAACTTTCTTTTGTTTTGTAGTTTCACTGTAATTTATTAAACGCAATGTTATTACATATTTAACTCTAATATACTCAATAGAGCGGGGATTTAACACTTTATTATTTAACACCATATTTAACTATTTAACTATTTAAAAAACTTGTACATTTAAACATGAATATTAAACTATCTACTGGGAAGGGATTGATAATAAATTTAAATTAACATTTACACAAAAAGGTCAGCAAAGAAAAAGGATGTAAGTTTTCGTCAGCCTCTGTTGCAAAGTTGCAAAATTTGCATGGAATCCCAACGAGGTCCTTTCATGCAATGCCTGTAGGACTACAAATTTAGTTTGCTGTGGAATATCCTTTTCGAAATCCTGCACCAAAAATTCAAATTCTTTTCTTTATTTTTAAATTAAATAATTTCAAAAGATTTATTTTAAAGATTTTCCTTCAAAAAAGTAAAAAAAAAAAAAAAACAACCTATACCTACCACCTACGTATGAGTGAATAAACTTTAAGTCCTCCCACTTGAATAACCTCTTGTCAAAACAAATACTGTTATCCTCAAAATGTTTCTTAAATTCTCGTTGCGTATACAAATCTTTGACAGTCATGTTCAAAGCTCAAATATTAACTTATCCTGAGGCACTTATATATAACATCTTGTTTCAACTATTTTTTTATTCATTTAAAACACCCTCGCACGCATGTCATGTCAATGTTTTTATTCATGAGTAACTATAAACTATTCGCAGTAAATTTAATTCCCTTCATTCCATGAACAAAAAAAAAATAAAAATATTATTAAAATTGTTTCTTGTTAGTAGGTATGTATGTAGTGTAGGTAGAAACCTACTTATTGCCCCTCAAAGCGAAAAAAAAGCTTAAATCACATATAAATACCACGAATCCAATATTTTATGCTGGAAGGAATATACCTACTTCCTTTCCTTTGCCCTATAGGTAGGTACTCCTCAGATAAATAATAAAAAAGAAATCTCTATATATATATCCTGCTGCCATTTAGCGAATCCAATCTCAATCTGCCCTCGCATTGCCCTTACCATATTAAATCCAGCAACCATGGCCACCACTATTGCAACGGATATTACATAATATCAGACCATTTACCACATTGATATTCATCTCGACATGTAATGGACTGAGAGAAAACTTTGATTGCTCTCCTCACAGTCAGATATTGATATAGAGATATACATATATACATAGAAAGGACACAGAGATATAATGTGGAACACATCAAGGATCAGGATCAGGACATACGCGCGCACTTGAACCGCACGTTATACATATTCGAGAACACAACGCACAGAAAAAATATGAACTCATATATACTCAGTCTGGCTGGCTGGGATGTAATCTTAGTCATTTTCCGAATAAATCGTCCTTGCAATAAAATAAAAAGAAAAATATAAGAAACGTAATGTCAAGCGATTCTTCTGGGACGATAAAGATAAAAAACAAAAATAAGATATGAAGGACCTCAGTCCCTGTGTGTTAAAGAATTTATTTATTATAATGCTTCGCTTTACTGGACATTGGACGGACGAGCGACGGTGATGACAACGACGTTTGGAAGGAAAGTGAGTGGTGAACTGGAGAGAGCCACAAGAGGGAAGCGGGATTCCTGGGAGATTTCGATTGAACTTAGTATGAGTGTGCAGGGGTATGAGATGGGTTTTTTTTCTGCCCGTCATCACTCTGATGACTCCTACTCGATTGGATTTTTTTCCTTCTCGAAAAATATCCTTGATAAGGCGAGGATATCTCTCTGTCTTTCTGGTCGAATTATGTCCTTTGTAGTTTCCGACAGAAACTTATGATGCCTGGGGTGTCTTTTAAAATGAAACAGATATCGAAAGTAGGTACCTATAGGAAAATGATGATGATGATGAAAAGTTGCCAAGCAATCGGTAGATGAAGAAGAAAAAAAAAAGAAAATATGACAAAAATTGTTTTGAAACAAACGCACCCATAAATGACTTAAAGGCGAACAAAAATTTAATAAAAAACTTTTCCAGAATTCATTTTAAAAGAGCAAAGGCCCATTATGATGGTTTATGAGAATAAAGTCACGTCCTCAGAAGATTATATTTTTTTCTAGTGATTATCCTTGATCCCGTCAAAAACAATTAGGCGCATGCAAATATAGCTTAAGGACAATATGTTTACAGAAGAAGGGTTTTTTTTTATTTTATTTTTTTATACGAAGCGTATTCTGAGTCGTCAATAATTTTTCAGATGAGCTTATTTTGCGAAAAGAAAAAAGATATTAACCATCCATATTTATACAGAAAAAAAAAAGATTGGGAAAAACTGTATCTCCTTTCAGGATTTCAGCAAAAGACAATATCCGGTACGAAATCGCTCAAATTCCATGTTATAATAATCGAAAAAAAAAACGTCGTCAATGACTCTGGAAAAATAAATATGCACGACTGGATCAGACATGGTTCTTATGGTTCAAAGCGATAATGTGTCGCTAGATATTGAAAATTTACTGTAACCTTATGATTAAATATCCGTAGAGAACAAAAAAAGTACTACATTTGATTTTTACTTAAAAAAATTATGTGCAAATTTCTTAAAATGCAATATTTTTTTGAACTATTTAAATGTACCGGAGTGTAAAATTCTAACAAAATTCGTTCAGCCATTGAGAAGATATACCGAAATAACAACAAAACAATGCAAATTTCACAAAAACCTTCAAAACCATATTTTCATTAGATATTTGAATTTTTTTCCAAAATCGTGAGATTACAGTGGACGCACGGAAGGATAGATGCATTGACACATAGATCGATCAAAGTGTTAATATTGATTAAAGTCTCGAAATCAGAAGCAAGTAAAAAAGAATCTTGTTCCCAGATCACAGATTCTAAAAAAATTTGTCTATTGAACGATAGTTATTTTGACGTTAAGGAAAAATAGAAACAAAGTCGTTGAAACGACAATTGTTGTATTGATCGATCGTTTGACGTGAACGTTTGTTTTCTAGTGATATTGATTTAAAATGTCATGCTGATTATTTATATCTTTTAGAAACTAAAATTTTCTTTACATTCATCCAAGTGAAGAAGTCGCTATTAATTAAAAGACAATGATGATCAGAACGCCACAGGTTCATAAGTCCAAGGGCCAAAAGTCCATAATGGATTTTCTGAACCACTCTGGTGGGTTAAAAGTCCACAAATCTACAGTGAATTTTTGACTCACTTTGGTGGGCCATAAGTCCACAAAAAAATTCTTGTGGACCTCTGGTCTATTGATTGTGGATTTTTGATTCACTTTAGTGATTTCAAAAATATTCAGTTTTAAGGGTTCAATAGGAAAAATTCGCCTTCACTTGGACAACCAGTATATCAAGTAAGTTTAAAGGATTTTAACTCCTTTTTTGGGTCCTTTGTACCACTCAAGCAATACCTTTTTTTACCGCTTTCTCGGGTTCTAAGCAGGGTTGTGAGTTTTTGAATTAAAAAATCATTAAGTCATGCTAGTTGATGGATTTTGAATTAAAAAAAATTTAAATCACAAGCTAGTTGGTGATTTTTGAATTCAAACAAAAATTATTCAAAAGCTAGTTAGTGACTTATGAATAAAAAACTATTAAATTCCCAACCTAGCCGATGACTTGTGAATGAAAAAAAATTTTAATTCATAAGCTAAAGGGTGAATTGTGAGCAAGAAAATTTTCAATTCATAAGTTAGCTTATGAATTAAAAATTTTTAAGCCAGCGTGTTAATTTGCAGTCTAAAGCTTGGTTTTAGAGTCAAAAATAGATTTTTTTGTAACTAACTTATGAATTTATTTGTTTTTAATTCATAAGTCGCTCATTATAGCTTGTGAATTAAAGCCAATCTTAAGCTAAGAAGTGACTTAATCTTTTGCAACCCTGGTTCTAAGGATTTTAACTCCCTTTTTGGGGCCTTTCTACCCCAAACGCAACTTCGTTGCTCCGCTTAGGCGCCAATGTCAACAGTTTTCTGGATAAACAGATCCTTGTGTAATTTAAAAAAATCGTGTAAATATTTGTGGACTTATGACCCACTTCCTTTCTAAAATTGTGGAATATTGACTCACTTTTTTGTGGTCTTCTGGCTCATGAAGGTGGGTTATAAGTCCACAATTGATTTGTATCAATACAAATTATCAAACCAAAGAGCACCCGGCTATATGATCTAATTACTGCTCAGGTTTTAAAAGAAATGCCAACAGCATCCTTCAAATAACTCCAATATATAATAAACGCAGGCTTAAAGCTTCGATATTTACTACATCATTGGCAAATTGCAGAACCAACAGAATTAACTTCTTACAGGCCGATATCGATAAATATACCAATTATGGCAATAGTTTTCGAAAATCTACTCTGCTTAGCAAATTGAAGAAAGAAAACAAACCATCAGTTTGTATTCAGAAACAAACATTTTACGATGCGCTATATTTCTAGATGTTGTTCATAGCCTATGACAAGGTTTGGCAATTGGGACATGAGTACAAACTGCATAGAGATCTTCCAAGGCAGTTATACGAATAACTGAAATCTTATGTTACCGACCGACTCTTTAGATTACAGTACGAGCAAGAGTACTCGGAACTAAAAAAAAAATTGAGGTTGGTGTGCCACAAGGAAGTCTGCTAGGACCAACACTATATTTTTTATATAATATGGATATTCCAGTGGACAACACTGCTATTTCGGCAACATTTGCAGATGATACTGCAATTTTAGTGCCTGATAAATGCGTTAAGAAGGCTACAGAAAAAATGCAAAATGCAACCGATATACCTAAAGTAAGTAAGTGGACGCAATAATGGCGTATCAAACTAATGGAAACAAAATCAACAAAAAGATTATTAATATTCCATTTTTTATCCAGAGTAAAGCTGTACCTTACACCAATACTATCAAATACCTTGTAATGAATTTTGATGCCAAGCTAAATTGGAAAGACCACATCAAAAAGAAAATATAAGAATGAAATTTGAAATATTGAAAAATGTATCTATTACTGGGTAATAACTCTTCTTCTATCTACCCCCAATAAGAAAATGCTATTCAGCTAAGTACTGAAACCCCTTTGGACTTATGGCATCCAACTGTGGGGCTAAACAAAGTCCTTCGTGGAATACTAAATGCCCCTTTATCACATAATCAGCGTCCTTCTTACTCCGAGATGAAAACTGTCTTAAATATACGAGAAAATGTTCGTAGACTAAGAAGAACCAAGTCACATGAGCATTGAGATGGCCTAAAACGGATGGGAAAGTATTAAAACTTTTAATTTTTCCCGATGCGATTAAAACTTTTAATTTTTCCCAATGCGATGTTGTATATTAAGAAATAAAAATCTTTTGTCGATCTTTCATAGATTGGTCCTGTTTTCCCGGTGGTTTTAATGCAGTACAAGTCCCACACTACTTGGTACCGAATATTACCAAGACATGTCTTTTGAATATTTCCACGTCTTGTAGAAACAAAATTATTGTAACGATTAAATTACTCAACTGCTTTTGAATTATAATGTAACGTCTTTTATGAGGCGCCATCTTTTGGAAATTTAGCTAAATCACAAATCTGTTCGAACGCTACTACTGATAGCTTACGTCATAGAAAGATCGAGAAGAAAATACGAGAACCTTCACGAAAGTAATGGTAACTAAATTTTGCTATATAAGACAACGCCGTTGCCGACCTGGACACAGTTTGTTTTAAATAGTGAAATAGTAAAGTTGGTTGTAGTAAGAGATAAGTAAATTGTTGTCGGAAATTAGTTTCGGTATATGTGAGTGTTGAATAATAAATTGATTGGTTGTAAGAAAGTATAGTGTTTTATTTACGAAATAAATAAGTGGAAGTTTTAAAATAAGTAAATAAGTTTTTATCTATCGAACCTGAGAAAACATTACATTAAATACAATTGAAAATTCTTTAAACAAGGATTATCGTTTATAACATTCCTGAAGTCGATGAATCCAATGGTCTATAAAACCATTGTATTTACATTGAATTTCTACTTAAATAAACAAAACTTAAGACATTCTTCCACTTTCAGTAAAAAAAATATAAATCGCTTAACCATTTCAATTTAACGAATGAAAAAAAAAAAATTATGTGTGCTGAACTATTTTTAAGGCCTCCAAACAGTGTCAATACCTACACTACATGCCCTGTCGTTAATAATAATAAAAAAAAAACATAAAACTTTTTCAAAAGAATAAGAAAAGTCAACAATGACGATGACAGCGACGACGACAGTAAAATGAAACCATAAGACAAATAATAATGCAAAGTATCTGCGGAATGACAGAAGTGCTTTTTTTATATTTTCGTTTTATATTATCCTTGGAATCCCGCACACAAGGTGTTTTTATTTTGATGATAACTTTTTTTGTTGGCATTTAACCTAACCTAACTCTGTATGTGATATTTGAGAGGGAGGTGGTTTGAATATACGTCATATAATCCTTTAGTGCATTTCCCCTTATTTCTTTTTATCGACAAAAGAAATGGAAAATATTTCACTGAGTCATTATATTAAGAAGAATAAAAATTTTTCTTCGGTATTTTCATTTATTCGTTTGGTTTATTTTTATTTTTATTTTTTTTTCATTTTTTTTTTAAGAAGAAGAAAGAGAAGGAGAAAAAAAGTATAAAGCTTGATTTAAGTGGATTGCAATGAAAATATACTATATGTGAAGATGTTTGATTGAATCTTTTATATAAAAAGTTGAGTTTCGAAGAATCAAAAAGAATTTGAGATTTATTGAGGAATAAAGCTTAAGTAATCTTATACGAGTGTCGAGTATGGTATAGGTAGGTACTTGCTTGTCGTACTTGTGTTTTTTTTTATCATGTGAGAGTAACCTATTCAGTTAATTCTTTGTCTTTTTATTTATTTTTAAAGAATGTTGGTGGTTTATGTAGCTTTTACCACATTGTAATGACATGTTTTGGATAATTAAACTTTGTGTGTACTTTATGTGTCATAAAAAAAAGATGTTAAAGAAATTTAACATTTCCAAGTAGGTACTAGGTTGGTATATTATTACGAGTTGTTGTGGCGTAAGGGAGATACGTGTATAATTTATGCTCAATATATTTACTGAAGCAGATACTTACTTAGATTTTTTAGAACCTGTTGAAGGGTTGACCATGAATTTCCTTAGAAAGTTATTACTTCAAAATGCACCGATAATAAATTGAAAGATATTTTATATTTAAAAATAAATATTATAGTGTATGGGTATTATTAAGTAGCCTACGTGCTTTATAACTACATTAGTTTTAGATAATTTTAATAACGACTTTTTTTGATTTCATTTAGCTTTTATTGCAAGTTCATATATTTTAGTATAAAGACTACGAGGAGGTATATGAAGTCAAGCGTTCCAGTTTCCAAGACTTAACATAAATGCAACCATATTATAATTTAATGAAGATAAGGTACCTACACTGAACTGAACTTCGACCCTGTTTAGATTGGGAAGATTGAGTACGGACTGGTGAGTGTCATCGTGTTTACTTTTTAAACTTTGATGCGCCTCAAAATACATTGAAACAACAACAATTTCAACATTGCACACATTGAAACAACAACAAAGTAGACTAATGAGTCCGGTTTTTATGTTTTCCTCGTGCCTCACGAGATTCCTCACACCACACTTCTTTTGCCTAAGAACTGCCGTGATATCGGCCTCAATCTTCCCAATCTAAACAGAGTCTTTCAACATCATCTGCTCGATAACCGGAGTCTGGTCCCGGCTTTCTTCAACAACTCTCTCCACTTATTCCGATCGCGAGCCAACGTCATCCAGTTGCCCACCCTAAGACTTCGGGCTTCCTGGTCTACGCCATCTCTTTGTCGTAAGTATGGTCTGTCACGATGTCGTCTACTATAAAGAATGTAGGTACTACAAAGGACTTTCCGAGCTGGTTCATCTTTACTGCTTCGAACTCATTGGCCCAAGGGAGGCTACCGAGCTTAATATTTGCTTCGCGGTAGATTCATGATTACAGCGTCTCCGGAATCGTCCTTCCTCATGTACGGGAGCAACAATTCTCCGTAACACTTTTCTCTCGATCGCGGTCAAGAGGTTGGAGTGCCTTTTACTAAGCACCCAAGTCTCGGATCCATATTATGAGTACTGGCAGGACCATGGTCCTGCACAGCAGCAACTCAAAAGTTATAGTTAGGTGTCTGGATTTAAAAATCCTTTACAGACTATGGTAGGCTCCGTTGGATTTGAGCAGCCGCCCGCGTATTTCTTCTTTTATATTATTATCGGCTGCTAATATTAACCCAAGGTATTCATGCTTCCCTATATACCCTGATTGTTTTACCAACTGGCAACTGTTCTTTTCGCAGTCGACGTCACCATGTACTTTATTTTTCCTGCTTGATCTGAATGAATGAATCGTATACAACTTATTCGGTTCTACCGATGATATCGATATCGTCTGCTTAAAGCTGGAACCACACCTATCACACGTGGTGTGTTGTGGAGCCAACTGTGTACAATAATTAGAGTTTCGTGTTGTTAACTGTAATTTTCTGCTTTTGCTATTTACTTATTCTCTTTCCTGAGCACTGTCCTTACTTTCCCGCAGAGAAATATGTCTCTGACTCAGCGTGATATGGCGCAATCGGAAAAAGATTGATTCCGACACAACAAACCACATCACCACACATCACACCAGACAAATATGGCTCTATGCATATGAAATACATTGAAGCAATAGCAACACACCACTAAACAGCACACCACCCGAGACAAGTGTCGTTCCGGCTTAAGGCAGTCTCTGGCTAGACCTAGTGACAATAGTCCATTTTATTGGCGTGCCAGAGTTACGGTTTGCTATCTCCAACGCTATAGATTAGAGAGGAAGCAGGCCAGACTATTCCCTTGTCGTATTCCATTGATTCCATTGTTGATTGATGTAGATACACCAATCCGGCTATTTTAACTTGGCTTGCTATAGATATTGGTCATTTTAGGATGCATTTGGCTTTGTATAGTCCTACCATGGCTATGCTATCGTAGTGTGCACTATGATCTCATGAATTGCTCGATGTAAAGCTGGCCCGTCATGTTGAATCAGATCGGCTGATATGCCATCGGCTCCCAGGGCTTTGTTGGGTTTCAGCCGACCTATAGCTTTTGCTATATCCTCTATACTTGGTAGCGTCAGCAATCAGCATGAAATTATGGCGGCAGCATGAAATGGTAGAAACTCCACTTCTTAGGTGAGCTGAGCGTTTAGCAATTCTTCGAAGTATACTTGCCACCACTCTTGTATTCGCCATCAAGACTGATGATCAGATTTCCTTCCCCTTTCTTGCAGTATATGCAGCGTGGTGTTTACTGCGTCATTCTTCAGACGGATTAGTACTTGGTAGAACTTCCGCACCTGGTGTGGAGTGTGGACGTTGCTCTCGGTTTATTTCTTTCTTCATAGATCAAGTTCTCTCAGGCCGATTTTTTCTGTCCGTGGAGCAGTTTTTCTGTTCTTCTCAGCTCTTTATATTCATTTTCTATGAGATTGTTGCATTGCTCTGTATACAGAACTGAACTTTACCAATCTTAAAATTTAGAGTAGGTACGCTTGTACTTTATATGCCATTCTTCAGACATTTCTACAAAAGAAGCTCTCCTCAAAAATTCAGTTTAATCGGATTCTTCTTACTTGCGAAGTAAGTACCAAAGTTTAGCTTCTTTTTCAATCCTCATTCCTTCAATTTTTCGGAAAAAAAAAAACAAATGTCGCTAAAGATTGTTTTCAAAATTTTCTCCTAGAGACAAGTCTGAGTTTTTATTTCAACAAGCCAAATTGTAGGACATTTTCAACCATTTCATGTCAATAAACCATTCATTATAATTGGTACTATCTATCTATTTCTATAAATGCAATTTCTCAGCTTAATGATACAGCCATTTCAACCTAATGATTATAATAGTTTTCCTTCAATGTAAAAGTATATATTTGCATATCACTTGAAACCCCCAAATGATTTACAGCTCTGAATATACAAAAAATAAAAGGACAATCTGAATTTTATTTTTTTTTGTTCTTTTTTTTTTGTTGCTAGAAATATAATATTTTAAACGACAACACTTTTACACTATTGCACGCCACAGCACAATTACAATCGATTTGGAGAACCCAGAAGCAGAACAAAAACAGAAACAAAAAATACCAACGCATGGAATTCACTGACCAACTTTTGTATTATCCTGCATTTAAAAAAATATACAATCATTTTCGATTTAATTGAATCCAAATAAAAAAATGAATGAAAAAAACAAAAACTGAAAAACGAGAATGCAAGAAAAAAACGTGGTAATGTCGTGCAACAAGGACCTTTCTGAGTGCCCACAAAATATAACCCATTATTCTGAAAGCCAGAAAACTATAAACTTTCACACTTCGACAGGGCCGGAGTTAATTTCCGTCGTACAATTTTTCATGTGTGCCTAAACCTAGATTCGATATTTATTTTTCTTATAAACTGTATGAACAATGCAGAGGTCCAATTTTATATTAAAATTTATTTTTCGCTTTGAAAAATGCTAAATACCTAACAAACAGCGCAATGCTCCATATGTTTCTTTATAAAATGTTCTTTTTGAATATTTTTTGAAATGACGCTATTTCCGAACTGAATGGTGCGTGTAGCTGAAGCTCATATAGTACTTGTCAACTACGACCTCTTTCTGAACTTTTTAAAGGCCAACGTCTTAAATTGGGCTGATTGGGATTCTTAGAATCTCAAGTACTATACGGCTGAATTGTTTTAGGGGACTATAAACTTGCTATTTCAATGGAGCAATACTCATAAAAGTAACGACAAAACCGGAAGAAACTGATACATAACGATAGTTAACCTAAAGAGTTTTTGCACGAAGCGCGTCCTATATTTAAATTTAAATAAAACAAAAGTGTGTGTGAGAACTTTTTTATTCCGTTAAAGGACTTATTGATGCCATCATCTATGGAATATAACAGCGTTCAAATGTCCGCCACGGCTTTTCTGAATGGCGCGCATCCGAAATGTCCAATTTTCAATGACTCTGGCATTGGCTTCGAGGGCCGCCGCTGCGGTTTGTAGCTTATTCGCATAGACCTGTGACTGCAAAAACCATATCGCATAATATCGGTGGCCAGTTCACATCACCTCCACGTGAGATGAAGATGATCATGTCATAGAATCACTCGTGCAAAATTTCGAATGTGACGTGAGCTATGTGGCACGTAGCGCAAGTCTATTGAAACCACATGTCGTTGGTGTCCATATCCAAAAACAAGTTGGTAATCATCGAACGACAGCGCTCGCCATTTACAGACTGGCCAACGCAACGTTACGCCGCGCCGTTCTCAAAGAAATATGGATCGATGAAGCACCAGCCCAAAATACAAACAGTGAATTTTTCGGGATGCATTGGGCGCTCTTGGATCTTCTTTGGTTTGGTATCGTCCCAAAATCGACGATTTTGCTTGTTGACATACCCGTTCATCCAGAAGTGTGCCTCATCGCTGAAGATGATTTTTTGATAAAAATTAGGGTGAATTTCGAACTACTCCAGAGCCCATTCTGCGAACACACGTCGTTATCTTCAACTCCTGGGTCAGTTGAATTTTGTACGGGCGCAAGCCCAAGTCACGACGCGAAATTCGTCAAGTTTTGCCGTGGCCTGTGAAAGGCTGAGTTCTTGTGAGCGACGCGAAATCGATTGCTCCTGATTATCGTGCACACTCTCACGGATAGCGGCAATGTTTTTGGCAGATCTTGTGTTTCGTTGACGTGTTGGTTGATCATTTACTGAACCAATGGACCTAAATTTATCCACCACACTGAGAATATATTTCTCTCGGTAGAACGATTATGGCGACCGTAAATAGGCGAAGAGCGTGGAACTTTGCCCGAACAAAACTCTATTTTATCGTTTGCACGTATTTTTGAAATACGTCCATGGTAATTTGATGGTGAAATAAATAACAGCCACTTTCACAGATGTAGCTTCAACAATATGGCCGCTATCGAAACTGTCAAAGTTCGGAAGTCTCTATTGGAAGACCATTTACATATAATTTGTTCGTATTGCGTTGCCTCCGACAGGTGTGAGTTAATAAGGGCCACGTATTAAAGCCTAAGAAATATCGTGTAACACCGCAACGAAAGGCCCCTCGATGTGAATCCGTTTCATCGTGCGGTTTCCAAAGTCATGAATTCCGGTTTTAAACACACATTCACGTTTGAAGCCGCCTCAAACCGATTAGTGTGATAGTTCGGTGCTACATGATATTTATCAGTGCCTTTTTCATGGGTTGCCATCTATCGGTTAGAACCAATTATGAACCGAAAAGGAGTCGTATCAAATGGAACGCAATTAAATGTGAAACAAAAACAAAACTTTGTCCTATCACCTAAAAGCTATAATAATTTGGAACACATTTCTGAAAAAAAATTTGAAAAGACCAACCGATCACACTTATGGTGTATTTATTAGCGTGAGAAGCAAATACAAAATAACCGCCCAAATTTCTTAGGAATTCGCGAGTTCACTCATAAGCGAACTAATCTTTACTTCAGCGAAGAACTCAAAAAACTCTTTTCGAATCTGTGTAAATTTTATAGCCACACATTCCAAAGATTTCATTCGAGGGGTCTTAAAAAGGATACTTTTAAAGGATAACAAAATCACCTAGGTACCTACTTAGCATTATTTCAAATCCAACACTGCTATTCACCTCAAATGATTGCCTCATTGTCGTTCGACAGAGCAGAACACAAGGCAAGGACCAACACACAAGTTTACAACATTTTATTATGGCATTTGCAATATCCTGTGACCCACATGTGATTTGGTTAAATGCGCGGATAAAACCGTAAAAAAGAAGTTCAACAAAAAATGTCACACACACAAATAGAACAATGCTTTATAAAACACACAGAGAAAATGTGTTAAATTGAAGTCCTCCCAGCTCCCAAGAGAAACTGTTAAATTTTTGTTTGTTGTTGCTGGCTGACATTCCGCCGAGTTGTCGCTGCCACCGGCACCACCTCCTGATACGACGTGACGACGCAGGGCGGCAGCAACGGACGTCCCAAACCTGGACAATGCAGATGAAACACAAAAAGGATATATTTGTTTTTTTTTTTTCTTCACCCAGACATCCAGGTTGTGTCATGTATGCCATTATTATTTTTCACCTTCCTTAATGCCATGTGTTTTTCGCTCTTGTCATTTATTCGCACAGGATAATGTCATACAAACAAAGGTAGGTGGTGTATCCCCCCTACATAGGATGTGTATAAACGTTACATTAAAAAGCATAAAATCAACTGCAATCTTGGTTGAGTTACGATGGCGGGCGAGGACGATGACGACGACGTACGGCGCGGCGCGGCGCGACATATATGGCAGGTGAAAAATAGGTATAGAGCAAAAAGATAATGAGAATGCAACGAGTTGGCATAAACGTTTCACCTCATTTCATATGACAAGCAGTGACGTTGCATTCATTAATGACGGGTACTTTAAGTGAGAATTTACCTTAATGTTGTTCTGCTTCTCGGTTACGTTTAACATATAGTCAGAGCGATTTAAACTATTTTGTTTGTAATTTTTTGTTGTTGTTGTTGTTGTTTTTAATTTTTTTACCACAAAAGTTTTCTTCCTGATTTCATTGTGTTTCGCTGGAGCTTTGAACATTAATCGCATTATAATTACAAGGGAGTTGAGAAAACACAACAATAACAGCAGTATGGTTGCAACAAGCTAAAAGTTTTTATGTCCTTGTTTGTGTTGGTTGTTTTGTTTTTTTTTTTTTTTGTTATTGGTTTCGGTACCTACCTATACCTAACCAACCCATCCATGTTGGTAATAAAGGATGCTGCTAGTCTTTGTGTTGTTTTTGTGTAGCCCACCTGGATTGGCAGTTTTTTTTTATTTTTTGTTGGAGGAAATGAGCATTTTTCTCCTGTTTAATGTTGCATTTTTACCTCATTTTCTACTTAATATGGAAGGCGTTGAATAAAAAATGAGAAAAACTGGTAGCAGGGCAGTTCCTTCGAGTGACCGACATCACCATCAACATTTACTGGATAAGCTATTATTTTTTTCCTCTCAGACGGCATCTCGTATCATATAAAAGTCCTTTTTTTTTGAAGACCGAAAATTGATACGAGAGGAAGCAAAACAACAATTTTAATTTGCCTTTTTTCCACGGCGGTATTAATTTGGGTCTCTTAAATAAGTAGGTATAAGAATAAAAGTTATGGGTTGAGTCTTAAAAAACACATTTTCCCTGCCTGCAGATGATGTTTACTATTTGACTTTTAATAGTTGCATAGGTACCTGATTTAACGTGAATGGAAAAAGGTAGGTAGGTATATAGGTTAGTAAGTTTATTTTGATGGGTGTTCGCTTCTTTTTTTTGTCTGTGAAAAAAATTTATAATTCTGATAAACTTCAAATTTGGTAAGGTAGGTTGTAAAGTTGACGAAGAATTCCCAAGTGGTCTAGCAATTTCTTGCTGTGACTCAAACCTTTAGGCAGAGTTCCAAGGTCTTGGTATATCTTGTATAGACTTGAGATAACTAAGAAAATAAATCTCTAGTTCAAGGCAGCAATGCCAGTGAAACAACAGGTTTAAAGTCGAAATCAGACGTAATTTATTATTAATTTTGTCTTTCTATTTATACAAAAATTACATGTTATCGGTTTGTATCAATGCATCGATTCTTGACCGCAATAGCAATCGATATCAGCATAATCGTATTATGGGCCGATGGTGAACGACCAGCTATCCCAAGTGCATAGTTCGTTCGATTGTAATGCTTAGTTGACATATTTTGTCAACGTAAACAAATAAGCACCGATCGCGCACCATCAACCCATTAATATTTTATTATGCACTTGTTATAGTCCCGTCGTTTGTGCCATCAGGGTAATATGATATTTTTTGGTAATTATATTATTATTGACTGCGAGTCGGATATGCTCCAATATCTTTTTATTACCCTGAGTAAAAGGCAAGACAATGCAGTGCCTATGATGGGAAGCGAGTGTCAAGTATCGAAGCATGTTGGTTTTGATAATTTGCTAAGTGGTCGCTGGCGTAATCCCTTCACAAGGTAATCTTTTGTTTGAGATATTTTGTTACTGACACCCAGAGGCAAGCCCATAAATATTCTAGGGTTTAACAATAGGTTAAATCTACATTAAGCCGGAATATTGGTTTTTTTTTTTAAATTCAAAATTTTGAGTTTGAAAATTAAATTTTTCCAAAATTATTCACTCAAATAATTTGATTTTTAAACAGAATTAAAGAATGGATTTCTGGTTTTTAAAAAAAGGCATAACATGAAACTGTAAGTGTTCCCGTTGTTTTTAAATATTTTTATTTATATTTTAAGTAATTTTTTTTTTGATCATTCGTTAGTTGATCATTTACTGAACCAGTGGACTTAAATTTATCCACCACACTGCGAATATATTTCTTTCGGTAGGACGATTATGGCGACAATAAAATGGGCGATGCTTCAACAATAGCTGTGTTTTATTCATTGCTGCATAGCCAGCGCAGCAAAATTTCACTTAGCAAACAAAAACAATTTGATTGCTGGCGAAAAAGAAGTCAGTAAAAAAAGATGGCTGTGCTGGCGATAGAGCTTTCAATTATTGAAATGAACGTATAGAGTGAGTGATCGTTTTATTCAGACTTGTGCTGCGCTGGCTATGCAGCAATGAATAAAAACACACCTAATATAGCGGCTATATAGCAACTGTCAAAGTTCGGAAGTAAACATTGAAAGACCCTTTACATATTAAGTACTGTTCAGTACGGTTGCCCGTCATAATCTGTTCGTATTGAGTTGCCTCCGATAAGTGTGAGTTAATAAGCACCGCGTATTAAACAGGGTTGTCATGTTTGAAAAAACGGAATCGGCAAAAGTAAAGTCTGAATCGCAAAAAAATCGGAAAATTTCAATATCTTCCACCCAATTAATCAACAAATTTAAAAATGAAATAAAATTTCGCAATTTTTAGTTTTCACATAAAAAAACTGTTCTTTAAAAAAAAAAAAAAAAAAACAAAAGAAAAGAAAAGAAAAGAAAACAATTCAAAAACTTAAAAATTAAAGAAAACAATACGCTTTTGTTTACCTAGTCTTCCTCAATAAATTCAATGTATGTACATATCAATTGTTGTCCATTGGAACTTTTTCATATAAAAAATTAAATCTCCAACAACTAAAAATATCGCATTGTGGTACATCGCCAAATCGATTTTCGTGTCGCCAAATGAAATTTCAAATCGCCTGTTTGGCGATAAATCGCATAATCTGACAAGCCTGGTATTAAAGCTTAAGAAATATCGCGTAATATACCGCAACGAAATACGAATCCGTTTCATCGTGCAGTTTCAAAAGTCATGAATTTTGGTCTAAAGCACACATTCCTGGTGCAATCACGTTTGAAGTCCCATCAAACCGATTAGTGTGATCTATCGGTGCTACATGATATTTATCAGTGCCTTTCACACCTGTTCCTGTTCCTGTTCCTTCAGGAACCGTATCAAATGGAACGTGAATAAATGTGAAACAAAAACAAACCTTTTTCGTATCACCTAAAGGTTATAATAAAAAAATTAAGATGACGGCTTAAGGTCCAGCACGATTTTCTCAAAAAACTACACATATCCTCCTTATAAGTTATAACCCCCTCTAAAAAATTTTGAAAGAAAAGTGTCAAGTAAAATTTTTCACAGGTCAGGCCTTTTTTTGTACATAGCGACTGGACTAGAATGCAAGGTTAAAAATTGATAAAGGAAATAGAATAGGTAGGTGAAAATTGTTGCGTGATATGTTTTACAACAACAAACTGAAATAGAAAGAAATACAAAATTGTATGAAATTTTAACATTTAATTTAATTTAAATTTAAAGGTCTTGTGCAATGCTATATGCACAGATCGTATGGGTACATGACATAACTTTTTCTTAATTTGTTCACACCAAAAACTCCATTTAGAATAAGACAAAAAACAAAGTAAATAAATTAAAATAAGAATTCTTGGCTTTTAAATCATTGAAAGTAATTTATTTAAATAAAAAATATCTCATCCGCTTAAATAGGGTACGAAAGACAACTTTATCAGAGCCATTTTTACATAATTTGCCGCCTTGGATTTTTTTTCTGCCGCCCTTAAAAACTTTTTGACCATCGTTAAAAAATAGTAGGTGTGTGCATCAAAAACCAAATAATGTTAATAATTAATTTCATATTTAGATTTGTCAAGAATGTCATTTTCAATTACAATAACAGCTATAGGCTATTGAGCTTCCATTGGCCCCTTATACAATTTTTAATGCATTTTAATCCAGAAAAACTACATTCTCCGTTTGCATTTCAGACATATGTAAATAAGAATATTTTCAATGCAGTGTAAATTTGTATTCGAAAATGAGAAAGAGGGTAGAAATGGCGCCCATGAGTACCTAGCTCAGTGACCATAAGTCGTTTGACTAATGAGATACAAATTATTTGAAAAGAAAAATTTCTAGAGGGTTTTTTTTTAGGTTTAGAACTTTAAGTTGGCAACACTATTTTAACTGGCGTTCATTTTGTCAGCTGTCAGGTGATCAGGTGATTTATTTTTAGTTTGGTTTGGCATTTCAACATGAATAGACTGACGCTTGAACAACACTTCCAAATTGTGCAAATTTATTTTGAAAATCATGGATCTATTCGAAATACGTATCGCGCACTACGTCCATTTTACGGTCAACATTTTGTTTAGCAATGGAGCTCACTTTTGATAGAATGGATACGTCAATAAACAAAAGTGCCATATTTGGAGTGATTATAATCCTCAAGTGTATGTATAGACACCGTTACATCCACAAAAACTGACTGTTTGGTGTGCATTATGGGTTGGTGGAATAATTGGTCCGTACTTATTTAAAAACGTTGCTGGCCAGAACGTTATAGTCAATGGTGACCGCTATAGAGCCATGATTACTGACTTTTTCGTTCATCAATTGAACAACCATGATGTGCAGGAGCTGTGGTTTCAACAAGACGCGACGGCGCAACATGTCACACAGCTCGTGCCACAATTGATTTATTGAAGGAAACGTTTGGTAACCGCATAGCTTCACGTTACGGACCCGTCAATTGGCCTCCAAGATCGTGCTTTTTAACGCCGCTTGACTATTTTATGTGGGGATATGTAAAATCGCTAGTCTACGCCTATAAGCCCGAAACGATTGACCACTTTGAGGACAACATTCGCCACGTTATTGCCGATATACGGCCACAAAAATCATCGAAAATTTGACCTCCAGATTGGCCTACGTCTGAGCCAGCCGTGGCGGTCATATGACCGAAATCATAATTAAATTATAATCCAGAAGATTATCTTTCGAATAAAGTAAATTGCATGTCAGTTTAAAAAAATCATATTTGTTTTATTCCATTTCAAAGTTCTATACCTCTAAAAAAAACACCCTTTAGATGTTCCCCTAGTGGTTCTTGTGGATCAACATTAGCGCTCTGAGTTCTACAGTTCCATCTGAGTTCTACCATTCCGTCTGATGTCTCCGCATGGCATAAGGTTTTTAAAAAATGTCCTTATCTGCCCACGAAACCAGACCAATCCTCATCCTTATAGAGTGAATTCAATGGATTTGGGTTATGTTTGCGATATATGTAGCTATATGGGAATTTGTCCTAGAGCCGCTTTGAGGAAAGAGATCAGGTCTTTGATATTTAGCTCTTAAAGTTAGTTGGGGTAGTTTAATATATTCATTGCCTTGCCTGTTCTCTCATTTTGGCCATAGCGTGGCATTTACAGAGGAAATAAATGACTGTCTCCTTTTCCCCCTGGTCCACACAGCTATTCGGTAGTGGGAATAGTGGAAGATTTCCATAGCTTTGCCGGAAGCTCTCCAATCGGCCAACGGCCAGAACAGATCACAACTATCCTGGCTATGTCTTGCTTGGGTCGGATATGAAGAAATTAGATTTTTTTCTGACAAAATTTTCCTCCGAAATAATTTTATCAGACAGAGTTTTTTTTTTAATATTATTGATGTGCTGAAACTTTGTACATAGCATTGTTGAAAATTTGTGGCTTCCAAAACTTGCCACCCAGGACTTTAAGTCCCTTCTGTCCCTCCGTCCCTATGATAAAATTGGCCCCGAACGTTTCTACACATTGAACCTTAACTTTTGATCGGTAGTTTTTTTTGCACACAGTATGAAGAAATGGTACTCGTAAGAGTGGCCCAGTAACGAGATCTTAAGTGTCTGTGAAACGCATGGATAACTTGGTAACATTTCCTCTGCTAGTAACAAACATTCCACATTTTACGGTGCCACTATATTTAAAATAGCGATTTCAGTATATGAAATCTGCTCATATTGTCAAAAAGCCAGCTGCAAATCAACTAGCCAAATGCGACTCTTTCCTTGCACCGAATCCTTACACGGTAGTACATACTTATTTAAATGAAACTTTAAATACTTAAATTTTGGGCAAAAATTACTTGCCTTTTTATTCAGTTAAAATGTCATCCTATATCTTAAGAAGTTCACAACTCACAAGCAATGCTTGCACACTTCCTTAACCAATAGCAGGACCCCTTATCCACTGGCATCCTCTTGAAATACTTGTATATGGCATACACATAGCTTAAGTTATATATATATACATATCTTTTCTCTCCCACCAAAATGGATACCATTTTTCTGCTCCATTTCTGCCCTGGAATTCGCACAGATTTACTACTGCGATATTAATAGAAATAATCAGAGTTGAAATGAAATTTGACGAACTAAGAAGTAAAAAAAAGGGAAGTAAATATATAACGGTTCACTGCGTTCAGATATCGTTGAAACTCATAAGGGACGTTTCTATCTATTTTTTTAAATTTTTTTTTTGTGCTAACCAACACTCTCATTCAGCAAGGATATCGCTGTTCTATGAAGAGAAGATGCATCATAATGTCATATAGCGCTTTTCTTTTTTTGTCTGTATATATAAAGAACTCATAGATATGCAAAGATAATAAAGTTGAATGCAGAAGGATCTTAAATTCCCAGTTGAAACGGAAAAGGATTTTCATTTAGTTTTTTTTTTTTTTTATTTTTTCTGTTGGTAACCCCAAATGAAAAACCAAGTTAGAAAGTGGTAGCGTACAGCGAGGTATGGTAAAATGGAGACAGAGTCGAACTAATGGAATTCTCAATTTTAATTACTTACGAAAGCGAAATAGCAATATGTGCCCAAGGATATCCTTTCGCATTGAACGTGATTAATTGTGGGATTGTATGTTGACAATAGGCAATGCGTATTGCTTTCGAAGAGGACGTGATTGTTTTGGGATAGACTTGAAATAAACACACATATACCCAAAAAAATAAAATATACATCCTATGTTTGTTATTTTTGTTTTTGTTGTTTTTTTTTATTTTAACCCATCTGTGTTTAGACGGAAAAGAGGTCAACATCAGCAATCAATGCGTTTCCTTGTTTCGCATTCAAATCAAGTATAAGATCCCAGAGAAAGAAGTATTAATGTTATTTGGGTTGTTTCGTCCTGTTTATAGCGTAGGTATGTATGTATGTATATAGAGTTGGGAAACCTTTTCAAATAGAACGTGACCTTAAAACACCCTTATGCTTCGATTGACAGTGAAAATATTTTCAAGATTTATTTCTATTTATCCATTCTTCTCAGCTAAAACAGACGGAAATGACAATGAACTGTGAAGAAAATATTAAATGCTTAAACGTGTTGTGTTTAATTGCTCATAGTTTCACTGGTGTGGTCTTAAGAAAGTGGGATTTTAAGTTTTTTTTATACAACAATGGTTTATAATTTTTAAATTTAAATTAAATTAGTTTTAAATATAAATTAAAGTTGAAACAGTAAGTTAGCTGGCTCTGGGTTTTTAGCAATTCATACGTGGGATATTCGGAAAAAGTGGAATTTTTTTTATAATTTTTGTTTAAATTCTTTATTTAAGTTAATTTAGAACAGGTCATTTTAATTGATAGTTAGCACTTAGCTGGCTTTGTATTCTTAGCACCTAATACCTACGTGTGATATCCGAAAAGTGGGATTTAAAGATATTTTCCAAAATTATTTTTTTTATTTCCAAATTAGGGTCCAGTTAAAGCAAGCTTTCATTGAAACTCATCATTGAAAATTTTAATTGTTAATTTTGAGGCACTTAAAAAGTGAAATCAGTGATTATTTTAATGCAAATAAAAAGCTGATAACTCAATTATTATTTCTAGTCAAAAAAATATTTCATTTTGGCTCAGCCTATCGCAGTAAATGAATTTCTTTATTTCAATGATTGAACTACCTTATGATCATTGAAATCTTAGAAATCGTTTTATGTGAAGGGTAGGGCCAAAATGAAATATTTTTTTGACTAGAAATAATAATCGAGTCATAAGCTTTTTATTGGTATCAAAATAATCACTGATATCGCTTTTTTAGGGCCTCAAAACTGAACATTGAAATGTTCAATGATGAGTTTCAATGAAAGCTATAACTAGCCCCTTCAAGTTAATTTTAAACATTTCAGTTGTTTAATTAAGAAGGATGGGAACTAAGAATCTAGAGCCAGTTAAGTCACTGAACACTTAACTGGCTCTGGATTCTTAGTCCCTCATGTGGGATATTCGAAAAAATGGGACATGAGGACATTTTTGATTTTTTTTTTAATTATTAGTTTCAGTTTTTTAACCAGTTTAACATATAGTTAGCTGGTTATGGAGTCTAAGCGCTTTAGACGTGTAATACTCAAAAAATTGGGATTGAAGGATATTATTTGATAGTTGATTTTTTTATTCTTTATTAATCTGATTTTAAATTGTTTAGATTTTTTGTTGTTAAGATAACTTAGTATTTAGTTAATTAGCTGGCTCGGGATTCTAAGCTCCTCATTTGTGGGATTTTCGAAAAAAGTGGTATTTAAGGATATTTTTCCCTCTTTACTTTTAATTCTTGTTTTCTGTTAATTTAAAAGAAGCTAGTCAAACAGTAAGTTAACTGGTTTTGAATTATTGACATATCTCTTTGGTGGGATATTCGAAAAAAATGAGATTTAAGAACATTTGTTGATAAATCCTTTTTTTTAAATCCTATGTAATTTAATTGAGAAACAGGCCAGTTAAAAAGTCAGTTATCTTGTTTCAGAGTCTAAGCTATTTATATTTGGGATATTCGAAAAAACTAGGATTTAAGGATATTTATTCATAAATATTTTTTAAAATCTAGAATAAAGTTAATTTAGAATATTTAAGTTTAGAATTCAGGTAGTTGGCTCCAGGATTTCAGATATTAATATGTGACATATTCGAAAAAAGTAGGATTTTGAGTACATATACCTATAAGAATTTAAAAGCAATTTTTTTTTATCCAGATTAAACTTCCTTTTTTTTTAAATGTCAGTCGTTTAACTTTCTAACTTTTTTAAGTTAGATACCTGACTCTGGATTTTTAGTTGCTAATATGTGGGATATTCAAAATAAAACTTGGGATTAAAGAATATTTTTTGATAAATCTTTAAATCTTTTAATTTAGAACAGGGTCAGTTAAGTCAGGCGCTGGATTATAAGCATAAATCATATGTGAGATATTCGAAAAAGTGAGATTTAAGGATAGTTTTTAATTATTTAATTTGTTTTTTAGATTCTAGACTTAAGATAATTACGAACAAGTTTGTTATTCGGCTAGTTATCTGGCTACGTGAACTAAGCAAGTTTTATGTGGGATATTCAAAAAAGTAGGATTTGAATATATTTTTTTGATAAATCATTTTTTTTAACTCTAGAATTACTCTAATTCAGGACATGTCAGTTAAGCAGTTAGCTAGCTTGCTTCGGGATCTTAACACCCCATATGTGGGATATTCGAAAAAAAAGAAGTGTAACATATAAAAGTTTAGTAATTGCCCATAAAATTTCAGTCAGTTTTTTTTTATGAAACCCTATTAAGATTTTCAGCAAACCAATACATAAACCTTTAAGTAACAAAATAAAAAAAAATGATTTTCGATGTCCCATCCCCAGTGCGGGATATCAAGTTACCCACTCTTTTGACCATCTTTGATGGTATAACTTTGGCTCCAGTCAACCTGTCTTGAACAGGCACAGAAGCATAAACCCGTAAGTATCACGTTCGCAATCCAATTGAAGAGAAATCCTATTAATAGTCGGTTATTGTATATGTGAACTAATATTTGAGTGAGGAATGATGATGAAGACTTCCCATCACGAAGATATTCCATCCGTTTTTTGACGTATACAATGTGTATATCCACCCGCAAAAATATACATGGGAATATACAAACAACACATTATAACATTGTTTAAAGGAAAGAAGCAGATGAACTAGTCAATCATATAGGCCTATACAATATCGACATATTCTCTCTTTCATGTTCACTGTGGCGTATACGTTACGAAAAAAGAAAGAAAGAAGAATTTAGTCGGCTTCATTGGCTGATAATCTGTTTTTGTGTTCGATGAACGATAATTGCTGTCCAGACGGATACGTTATTATTGTAATTTTGTTTTCTTCACTTATGTGGTTTTGGATTGGAATTTCTTTTGAGAGTGAGTTAACCATATTATATATACAATAATAATACCGCATATTGATGGCCGAAGAAGTATAATTAAATGGCATTGAGAGCATGTTCTGTCACTCAGATATAGGTTCAGCTACTGTTCCATTAAATAGAATATTTTGCCAACCAAGCAAATGTAATTGGCTATAGCAAGATTGTTTGGCTTAATTTTGTTTGCATGAGAAGAGAAAGAGATCCTGTGGTTTTGATTGTGTTTCGTGCTTTGACGAAAAATATATAAGCTTGTGTTGCAAAATAAGGAATTCCAATAAATTTGCACGCACTTCTAACCAATAGCACAAACTTATATCCTAGAACAGAAAATCGAAGACGTGTTTTCTAAGAAACCAATTATTTATGACAAAATTTTGATGACACAAAGGTGATGACTGAGTTAAAGGTTTTTTTTTTTTTTTCTTGGGTTAAGTGGTTAAGGTTAAGTGGTAGGGTGGGTTTCATCGAAAATAATTGGAGACTGTTTCGTTTTGTAGCACAGAGATTGCTTTATTTCAATTAACAATATCGATTTGGTGGAGAATTTTTATTTTTTCAGAATTGAATATTTAAATTTTGTGAATACATTTAGCTAGGCTAGTGGGCGATCTTTAATATTTTTCTTATTAATAAAGTATTTAAAAATGTAAATGTTCATTTGTTCAAATTCTTACTTCTTCGAAATTTTGACACAACTTTGCATTCAAATGCGCACGTATTAATAAAACAGCGCCATCTATTGGAAATAACAGCAACACATGCTATATCTAGTAATATTATTAACAGGACACGTTTCCAATCTTTGAAAGATAATTATTTGACGATGTACGGGGCACTGGATATTTTCAAACCACATAAAAATAGTAAGCGGATACCATTTTGGTGTGATTACCCCAATTCACTCTAAACCTAGAAATATAGCTTAATTTTGAAAATATCTAGTGTAAAAATGAACCCCGTACATTCACAAATAACGAAGCGTTCCATGCTACGCCACTTTTTTTTCCTTCCTAAAATGTTCAGCGTATAGTAAGCACTCTCAGTGGACTAAATGGGTTCACGTGTTCGGTATTTTCATTCACCATAGTATGTTCACACTGTGTGTTTACGGAAAATATCACAAGAGAACCTACATCGAGGATGAATATGTTATATGTATTAGGGCTGATGATACCCGGGTACCCGAGTAATTCGGGTAATCCCCGGGTACCCGACTACCCGATTACCCGACTACCCGACTACCCGATTACCCGACTAACCTACGGGTACAGCAAAAAAAAAAGAAAGCAAAAATAGGAACTGGGTGCGAACCACAGCCTTACAAATGGCGGAAATAATTAATTTTATGTCTCATCAAGATGTTGGAGACATTGAATTAGTGCTAATGATTCCACTCGGGTAACCATCTCCCCGGGTAGCCGGGTAATTTTAATTTTAATTTTTTTTTTTTAATTTTTGGTACTACCAATTATACCCGAATACCCGGGTAATTAACTACCCGGGTAACCTAATATCTAATATCTATAACAATAATAAACTTGATTTATAAATCAGTTTATCTTTCATTGCTGATGGTTAAAGTCGATTCGGTCATTTAGTTCTTTTAACCAGATCATTCTTTAGATTGCCCCCTACTAGTGGTAAGGATTCTTTAGTTGGAAGATTAGAAAATCCTAATTGGTATAAGGGGCTAATTGGTACCTGCTAATCCACTAGTGTCTTTTCCTGGTTTACCATAGCCACCAGAGGTGAAGTATACCTGTTAATCCGTAAGGCCACCAGGGGATTATTACTTGCAGATCCGAACTCCGAATGCCACCAGGGACATTAAACATGCTGAGTTACCAAGTGGGAAAACCTGTCATTCCGATAGCCACCAGAACCTGCCAATCTAACTTTATTTGTTAAATTTAAAATTTATATTAGAATACTCGAAATAAAATACAATATTACATGTGATTTATGTTTAAGAGTTGTTTAAAAAAAGCTATAATGAGGTTCTAATGACCTTTTAGTGTCTTTCTTTAAAACGTTCCTTGCAAGACTGGCAGGTTAAGCCCCGGCTAGAAATTGGAAAGTACATCACATATTTAGAGAATGGATTTTTACCATAAAGCTATTTATAGGGTGAGTTTGGGTGAAAACAATTCATGTTTATATTTTTAAATGACTACCTTCACTTAGATGAGATAAAAATACAATTTTGTCATTTTTTTCACCTCTTCATGTTAAATACGGAGCTATAATTCAGTAGGTAGTTTATCGCCCATCAGGATACATTTCAACGCATTTACCTAAAGAGAAAATAAAAAATAAGGCAGCAACTAAATTTCTTTTGATAAACAAAATAAATTAACAAAAAACTTCCCTAAACACATAGCACACACAATATTTTTCAATAAATTCAAGTGTAGTTTGAGCAGTTTTCAGAAAAAAAAAACACACCAAAACAAGAAAACCCCACGTTGGGCGCCAATTGTTGTAAAATTATTAAACTCGATATTTTTTTTACAATATAAATTTTAGCTTTACGATTTCATAGAGCAAAAATCCGAAACAACTCAACAATTTAAAAAAAAAATTAAAAAAACTTAAATGTTCTAAAAAAAAAAAAAAAACGATTTGCATGAGGCATATGGTGTTAAGTAAACAAGGTGAATGACAATAACTGTTCGCTTACACTGAAACCGAATCATCGGCCGATTTCCGATCGGAGCTGTTGGGACGACGGTATTTGAACTATGTCTGCATATACTGCAGCCGTTAT
Organism: Epistrophe grossulariae; assembly: GCA_929447395.1. Taxonomy (NCBI): domain Eukaryota; kingdom Metazoa; phylum Arthropoda; class Insecta; order Diptera; family Syrphidae; genus Epistrophe; species Epistrophe grossulariae. The sequence continues at coordinate 148,371,709 of OV839567.1, read as the reverse complement.
CGTACGGTGACACTATTGATTGTTTAGTTAATTTTTCAGTATCCATTTTTTTTTTTTTAATGTTTCACTGCAAAAGTCACCGGCAAACGAACGATGAATCCAAAAAATTTTGAATTCGTCGGTTGATCTATACCGATCAACCCAGACAATAACGGACGGTAACTTTATTGTAAATCGTGTTATAAACCTATAACTATACCTATGATTTCTGTACATTTTTATTACTCCATTAAAAAACTTAAATCCCTATACTTAAACCTACATCGCTGCGTGTCATTCTAAATTAAATTATATTATCAAAATCATAAAGACATTAAAGTTTAATCAGAAAAGCTAATTTCACATAATTAGGACGATATCAATTTATATAATATATCTTTCATTTTGCTTATAATGTGAGTAATATTGTGTTCGTGACAAGATATCATAACCGCATACACACAAGCGTCCCATTAGGTTTCTTTAAATTCATTAAATTAAATTATCATAAAATACTCGTTAAATAAAATCCATTATATCCCTATACTCATATTGCTACTCTGGGTATATCGAAACTTTGCCAACATAATATACATAAACATACACAACAAAAGACCCTTTAATTTATTGAAAAACATTAATTTGGGATTTTTTTTTTTTTGCAAATCCTATAATACGTTGACTTGCATAATAACACAGTTAAATAAAAAATAATGCTCGCATAAGCTTAGTAATAATTTCTTGTCTTCATTAAATATGTTTCCTGCTTAACAATTCAATACAACAATATCATCTTCTCTTCTTGATGCTTTTGGTTTGGTGGACCAAACCAAAACTTACTCAATCGAAAAAGTCCGCCCTTTTGGCTCAAACGAATCAGTATTCATGTCACGACCTATCACTGGAAATTATTCAGGATCAGAGAAGACTTAAAACCAACTTATATGTATGTACGTACACCACATATAGTATACACGGATCCCCATTTTCCACATAGGCCCATCATCAAGATTATTCTTTATTTTTCCCAAAGACGAAGATGAAGAAAAAAATAAAAATAAAAACACAAGACAAATTATATTCGAATGCCTTGTGTACTCTGATATCTGTGTGTAGTAAATCTACTCACATTTTTAATCATCCCCTAAAGATACAACCATCACGAGTCATTTGTATATTTTTTGGTTGGTTTTTGCGATTACTATACCAACAAACAAAAACAAATTAAAAAAAAAAAACAAGAACAAAAAAAAACCCTCAGATAAAACAGAAAAGATAGGCCACGAATATAAAATACAAAGATACAGATTTTGCGACGATTCCCTACCATCGAATCCATAAATATCATCCTCAAAAAAAAAAAAAAAAAAAAAACCAACCCCAGTTATCCAGCTTAAATATCATTTCTCTTATCGCCTTCCTGTTCCTCTTAAATTCTCGACTCTCGAGAAGCCAAAATTGTTTTTGAAACATTCAATCACAAAGTAGATATTCCTTTTTGATTATTTGAAGCGCACATTTAAAAAGATACTGCCTTCGAATTAGGTTCATCACCAGATACTGTATCTCTTGCTTTGATAATATGTATCCTTGTGTACAAGAGTAATGTCCTGCGGCTAAATTGTCCTGGACTGAGTTCGAGTTTGCCTTGTAATGTTTTTCAATAGATTAGAGAATGTCAAAATAAAATCTAATTACACAAAGACAGTGTTTGCGTCCTTACAAAATATAAATGAAAGAAAATAAACCAAAGTAATATAAGAGTATATTCTGGTTATCAGGAAAATTGATCAGGATGAACAATACCAAAAGAAAAAAGAATTGTTGAATTTTCTATTATCAACGCTATATATTTTAGAATGTGAGTGTGTGTAACATTTTAAGTAGGTATATGCTTAGCTTAAACGATACAGAGGAAATGGATACTTTCGCATGGAAGTTAAAAGTCATCTCTTCTTATCTTCTCTAGATTTTCGGTTGCCAATTAAAAATACTGATATCATTTTTCTATCGTGTGTTGTTTTATTTTGTATTTATATTATAAGCACAATAAAGTTGATAATGTTGAATAATGTCCAAGATTTGCTATCCACTTAGGTATTGGAGTATAATATTAAGAAATTCACTCAAGGATCAGCAAGACCTTCAAGACAAAATATTGAATGTATGTACATAAAGAAAAACACATTTTGTAAAACATAAACATTGTAATGTGCTGCCGCCTTCTAGAGTATAAAAGGCCGCAACAAATCAATAAGAAGTCGCGTTCTGTCGAATAAAGCTAAGCAGTTCACATACCTACATAAAACTTATCGTTGGAGTAGCTTTCCACTTATCCTGCTGAAAACTAGTTTGGTCGCTTGGCTCTGCACCCCGAATGTTTTGGTAATCCTCGTCGTAAGGCTTTTAAGTAAGAAGCAGACTGTAGACAGGCAAAACATCCCTGGCGGTTGCCTGGCTCTGTTTTGTCGCGAGTACAAGCTAAGTTTATTCCAATAGCACACACACACGCACATTTACCCATCCACCTATCCACGATCAACTCATTTGCGCTCTCACACACACAGAAGCATAACACCCTCGCTTCAGTTTGACTGGACTAGAATTCTTATTTAAAATTTTAGAAAACAAACTCAGGAAAAACATCAGGTAAAATTAAATCATAAATTAACCAATTATCAAATTGATTTTACTATTTATAAAGGTTGATTATGTTAAACTTGTAACAACATAAAAGATTTAAACATCAAATCGTATCAAATCATCAAATATTAGGTACTTAACTCCTTTTAAACTTTGCACTTCTTTAAACAAATACCTAATCCTTTTTAATCAAAATGAAAAATGTAAAGAAATTAACTTGGGTCTACTATTAAATTTACATTACTCTTCTCTATACATGCATTACATGACTCAGGAAGTAATGACCGAGGGGATCCCGCAATATTTGAAAGCGGTATGGAAGGCAGACAGAACAAAGAGAATAGCGAGAGTCAGGCTAGGGAATGAGGTGATAGAAAGATGGTACTAGAAACAAGAAGAAGAGAAAATGTGCAGAGTGTGTGAAGGTGAGCCAGAGACTTGGGAGCATGTGATAGAAAGATGCAGGTCATGTGGAGATGAAGAGAGATCAATAGGAGAAAAAATGAGGGATATAATGGACGAAGGAGGGAGGGGGAAGAATTGATAAAGGCACTAGAGGTTGCGAGGAAGTGTAAGGAGGGACGGATGGGAGACTTGTAACCCTTAGGGGAGGCAATACAACACAATACATACATGACTCAATGTTTAATTAAACCAGTAGCCATGTTAAGTAATATGATATGACTCAATCATTTTGGTGCATATGCGGATCTTGGAAGGGCTTAGTAAACCAGAGGAGGAATAGGCTAAGGTGATTGGTGATTGTCACATTTATGACAGTCAAATGTGATCAAATTGAATTTTGCTTCTATGTAAAGTGATCAGCAAAAAATAATTCAAAACTTGGCATTACTTTGAGAGACAAGTACTAAAAGTTGTCATAAATTCAATAATTTGATTTTTTTTTGTCAGTAAAATGTTCTATTTACCCGCCTTTGTTGAGTGTCAATAAAAATTCGTTAATAAAAATGTAAGTAAAAATTATTTGAATCGTTTTAAGATTTGAAGAAAATGAAATAATTTTCATTGATAAGAAGCAAGCCAATAAAATGCAAACAAATCTCATGACTGAGTCATGGAAAAAAAAAAACTCGTCTCTGGTCGAACATTCCTATTATGTAAGTGAATTTCATTTTTCATGGACTTAAAAATAATTGCACAGGTAAACGAATAAATAAATTTTTCTTGAATTTATAAATTTTACATGCAAATGACACCAAAATAGCTGTCACAAGAAAAAGTCGCAAAAATATGATTATCACATGTGACAATCACCTTACGCATTTGTTTATTTTGACTGTCAATTATCATAAATCACCTTAGCCAATTCCACCCCAGTATTTTTGAGTATTAGCGTATTAAGCCGGAACCACACCTATCTCGTGTGGTGTGTTGTGGTGTGGAGCGATGTAAACTCCACATCGTGGTATGGCGCAATCGAAACAGAAGCGATTCCTCCACACAACACCAACCCACAACACAACACGCTTCACAAATATGGTTCTAAGCATATGAAACACATTATGGAGCGATAGCGACACACCACTCCACAAAACACCACACGAGATAGGTGTGGTTCCGGCTTTATAGTATTATATTTTGAAAAGCTTCTGTTACCGGACCCTTACTAAATTTCACTCTTAAACGTTTCGCCTCGAGAGTTAGCTAATTCACATTTTGCAATGTCTGAACTCATGAGCTAATAACATCACTCAAAAAAATGAAAAACAACAAAACTCTACAAGAATTCAACTCCTGAATTTCTGGAATATATTTTAGATTTTTTGAACAGTCGGAAAAACTTTCCGATTAGTTTCCGCTTGGCAAATATAATATCAGATAAAAACAATTTTACGGGGGGTTGAAGGCCCCCCTTAATTGGTTTTTCAGTAATAACTCCCAAATGGTAAGTTGCACAAAAAAAATGCCAAAGACTAATTTGTAGCTTGAAAAATTTCCTACAAAAAATATCAAAACACAACAACACAACAACAAATAAACCAAATGGAAGAGTCAAGGGTCTTGCGTTTCTATATAGCGGCGGCTTAGTTCAAAAATTGTGCATTTTGTGATAAATGCATACATTTTTTTTGGTTGTCGGTACATTATATAAACATAATTTTAAGATATTGGCCCTCTGTTTTTGTCCACCCCCCTAAGTGGGAGGGGCAAATTAAAAAAAAAATATTGAAAATAGAAAATGAATATAAAAACAAACACAACGGCAACACTTACAATATCATGTTACATTTTTTTTTAATTCAGTAATTTATTCTTTAATTATTTTATTTTAGTGCTTAGTTTTTGAAGAAATGGTTCTACTCTTAATTTTTCGAAGAAAATTCGAATAAAATTCCTGAAAAGAAACATGTCAGTGACAAACGTTTTTAGCTGAGCGTAATCGATTTTGATTCGAGACGTATTTCAATCGGATTACAATATTTTACATTAAAATTGACTTAAAAAAAAAGAAAAATAATATTCGCGGATTTTAAGAGTTTGGCGTAACTCAAATGTCTGTCACTGACATTTTCGTTTTTGGGGAGTCAAAGCCTTTTGACTGATCTAATTGTAAAAAGGTAACCACTTAAATTAAACTGATAAAAGAATAATAACATTCGCGTCTGTCGTCAGTTTGTCGCCACCCCAAAGTCTGTCCCTTATATTTTAATTTTTATGAAGTCAATTTCTTGCATTTAAGATAAATGTCCAGGGCCAGACCAATCATATGTGCAAGATGTGCAAATGCACAAGGCGCAAAATTCTGGGGGCGCATAACCAGGAGCAAGAAATTGTAATCCGATCTTGCGCAAATAAATATTTATTGTCATTTGCACTTTAACCACAAAACTTGTTCAAATAATCCCAAAATAATATCCATCACAACTGCGCTAAGAATTATTTCTTGCACACTAACTAACATCACTTTCATTGTTGCATTCAAGGAGAATTTAACTCAAAATATCGTGAAATTAAAGATCCCAATGAATATTGGATGTGTGCAAATATAAAAAAGGTGCCTTCTACAAATCTTGCACAGGGCGCAAGTTCGGCTGAGGCCAGCCCTGTAGATGTCAAGTGGTTTCCTCCAAAAGCCCATTAAAAAAAAATAAATTTAAAAATCAGTGATTTTTATCGCGCTTTCCAGCTGTTGCGTGGAACCGAAAACGTCTTTATATCAGGGAATCGAGGGCGCCGGGATGCGATGCATTTGAAGTGGTTTCCCTCACTATTTCTATTTTCAGAAAAGTTGTACTTTTGATGCACATTTTCTCGGAAACTCTGCCACTCGTTATTGCGTTATCACCTTCCCCAGGACTACATATGATATAAATGTCGTTTGGTTTCCTTTCACGCCAAAAATCTCCTGCGAACTCTTAGACTGAATTGTGGCTTGCTCTGAAGTAGATCATAATTTCGATTGTTTTTGGATAATAGAAAATATTATGTACCTAAAATATTATGTACCATCTACACTACTGTATGACTTTATACATAGGTAAAATATAAAGACATTCTGTCCGAATAAGTGCAGACTATACTCCGATTTCCAGGAAAATCTTTCAAGCTCCAGATGTTAATCCGCTTTACTTGGACAAAAAAAATAACACCCAACGTATGTTCCTCGAAGATTGAACGATAAAAAAAAATATTTATTTTGGCAACCTTCTCCAACCATCCTGCTCATACAAAAACTCCTATGTAAGATTTTCTCTAATAATATAAGAATGCTTTCTTTAACTTTTGTTATTATTTCCGTTTTCCGTTTTTTTTTTTTTTTTAAATCTCAAAATGTTGTTATTGTTCACATAGTGGAACTAAGTCAAAAAAATAAAATAATTGAAAACACGAGCACTCGAATGTGGACAGTGCGGAGGTGGTGGTGTGGGGACTTGAGGTATAGCACATACATATACGGGAAAGTAGGACACTGAATGATACTTAAGGTCATAAGAACGAAAATGAAGAGATCTCTATATTGATTGAGCTGACTTGACTTTGTGAAGTGAAGAAGATAGATATACAAACATAGGTTGGGTGTGAAATAAAAAAAAAAAAATAGAAATTTTTTGAACGAACATGCCACGTTTATACTCGTAGGTATAGAATTATAAGAAAGAGGATACAAAAATTAAATTTAAATTTATGTATTTTATTTTTTAATATTTTTTTTTAAAGAATATAAATTATGATGGCTGAAGATAATATTGAAATTTCTTTTCCCAACAAAGGTTGTTTCAGTGAAAAATGGTCGACCATACCACAGGATAATAAGTTTTGTTTTATTTTATTTTATTTTTTTTGCCCGTCATTTTTGTATAAGTAGGTCGAACAAACAAAATGCGTATATACATTTATTGAAAAGTCCAGCTATAAATATATGTAGGTAGATATAGATACTTTTTTTTTCATCGCCATATCGTCATCGTCCTCGTCAAAAATACAGAAACGCAAATGTCATAAATGTAGTGGAAGAGGACGAAAGATAACTTTAATGGAACATCCAAGGATCCACTTAGAGAGCTTTTTAAAGTTAAGATAACAATTTTTCTCTTGAGATAAGCTATACATCAGGAAACAAAAGTTTGTAGGTAATTTGTTTTTTTTTTTTCCTTCGTTTATTTTTTAGAAAGTCAATTGGAATGGATTTAGGTAGGTATTCCAGGTAGGTACCTACTATAGAGAAATTTTATACCTGACGTTATGTTGGTAATATGGTATAGGATTGGGCTAAGGATAAATGGAAAAATTATTCAATCGGAAGGAGATTATGATAATTTCATTCAGTTTGTAAAAGATAATGGTGAACGCATAGGAGGAGGCTTTTTTTTACTGCCTACAAGTTGAGTTCTCTTCTAAATACAAACCTTATCTATGAGTAGAAAACTTTTAGCCTTTTTTGGGGTAATTTTTTGTGGGTATATATATAGAGAGAAATGTTAAAATGCAGATTGAAATCATTATATTTATGAGTTAACTTCAAAATGCTCAACCAATTATTAAGCAGTTGTTTTTAAAAGAAGGTAAGTTAAATCAATTTAAAAAAATGCTTGTTCTTTAAGCATAAAGACTCTCCTTACGGACTTCTACCATAAGTGAAAGCTGGACGCCCCTTATAACCTACAGGTTCCATACACTGCTGAAGGATTATTCCAAGTTTTTGTTCACTATTTGATGTTTAACCACGACCATTATGTTCTTTAGGTTATGTACTATAGGGACAAAGGTTTCCTATAAGGATCCCCGTTTTGTTCTTCTGAGCTCCTCTTCAAGTAACTCACTGAAAAGTTTCTCCCTAGAGAGTTCTCCCGTTTTGTTTCCTAGGTTGGGTTATGTGGACCATGGTTCCCACAAGAATTCCAAACCCTTAAGTCCCTCTTCAAGCGGGTCATTGTCGAAGTAAAATAACCCGTCACTAGGTTTTGAAAAACACCTTTCCTTTATTAAATGAAAATCGGTTAGGAACCGCTTTGCTGCTGTACATAGGGTTACCAGCTTTAAAATCAGCAAAGCCTGACAGTAAAGAAAGAAAAGCCTGATTTAAGAGAAAAAAGCCTGACAAAAAAAATGTTTCCTTTTGAAACTTCAGTTTTATAAAAAAAAATTAATTAAAAAAACATTCATAGATAACTTTCCTCGATTTAGATGCACAAGACGACGAGATGATAAATAGATTGCAACTGCAATCTGCAGCAGACACAACTAAAAGCACACAAAAAAAATACGTCATAAAATGGAAGTGTCATATCTTGCACAATACGGTGATTCAAAATAACTCCTTTCTCGAAATTTGAAATTATATGAAATAAGAATAACCCCTGAAAATTGTATGCTTTTAGCACCAAAACCCAAAAAGTTTGCAGCTTTTAACATTTGAGAAAAATTCCGATTTTCAAACACTGTTAAGCAAAATTATCGAAAAAGCTAGTAGGGAGCTCGATTTTGATTTTTTTGGTCTCAATTTTTTGCTTTCAATCTGAGCTTCATAATTTCGACCGGTCCAAGTTAAATTTCGAAAAAGGTGTTTTTTTTAATCACCCTATTGCACAACTTTTTGTGTCTTTCTAAAAACTAAAAAGTGACAACTATAAATGAAAAATTTACGTAAACGTTTTTCTTCTAACAATTGTATTTTTTGCGATATTTATAAAAAATCCTGACAAAGGACGAAACCTGGCCAAAGCCTGATTTGACATTAAAAGCCTGACGCGTCAGGCAAAATCCTGACGGATAGTAAGCCTAGCTGTACACCTTGCCTCGAATCCGTTTAACGTTATACCAGGCAATAAAATATTTTTTTTTTTAATTTAAAGGCCCACTACCCCAAAAAGATATCCCACGTTCTTGATGCTCCTAGAAGGACAAAAAATGCTGTAAAAGATTCCGAGTCCATATTCCTAAGGTCAAACAAAAATTGGCACCGAAAACATTATACTGGGGAATATACCTAAGTATTTGTTCCTAATTCCGTTGTAATTTTTAATTAATTTTACAAGAATTCAATTCATTCCGAGGCTCTTGAAGGTTAAATTTATCGATTATATTGTAATAAAAACTTTCCAACCCTCTTTTTATCAATGTTTGAGTGAAATAACAAACATTTCGGCAATGTATCACTAAGAAGGTATATTCTGCTTCTTCCTACCTAAAGAAGAATATAGCAGCAGAATATTTCATAGAAATGAATATTTATCCTAAACTGGCAAAGTCATTTCAACCATGCACCCAGTGTTTACTAAATTTGTCACAAAGTTCTTATGTAACCACAAAAAGCATACAAGTTCTAAAACCTTAAGATTAGTTGAAAAACCAAAATAACCTTTTGAATTTCTTAAGAAAACTCCCACCACCATTGAAGTTTCTTCCTCATAATCTAAGCTGATTAAATTTATTATGAAAAAAAAAAACATAAAAAGCCAACACCCGCATATACATACTCGAATACCGCTTCATGAATAATAAATAAATTTCAAAATGCAATAAATATCATTTCCTGTCGCCACTTGCGAAAAACCTCTATGTATCCACCCATATACCCACCATATTGTGTTGAAAACTCAAAAACAAATCTCTGCTCCTGCTGCGGTTTAAATGGGCACATGAAAGCTATATATAGGCACTGCATCAATATCTCGGTTGCTTTCAAGTTGTTATGCAATGATATCGGGCGGAGGCTAACAAAAACATCAAGTGCATAATAAGGCTATATTTGCAGCTTATGTTGATGGTGCTTGTATTAGTGGTGGAGGTGGTAGGTTGGGAAGGTACTCCAGACAGCTAGCTAGCTATATATACATATACAGAACCAGCGTCGCCATCAATTTCCACATAATAAACAACACACAAAGCAACAGTGGTGAGAACACATAAACGGGATATTTATAGATCAACACCATCCGTTCTCAATCCTTATATAGGTACATATTAGCATAGACACAAACCTTCACCCCCACAAGCCTCCATAATTAACTGTCATTGGCAACTTATATTCCTCCGAAAATGTTCGCCATCAGTTCGGCTCGACACTGTTGCATAATCTTGGGTGGAAGAATTAATTCCACTGATGTTTTGCATCCGTTGTTGCATCAAGGACGACAAATACCCAAGGATGAGGATATATGTATATGGAAATGACTATAAGAGAGAGCTCTCGCACTATCACTTCGACAAATCGCCAAAAACACTCCGTTGTGGTTATGGTATATACCTATACAGCTTATGTATAATTTCTAGAGCATATCGGATGGATAACATGGATAGGAGATACAAATTGGCACAGTGCGGTTGGCACAAGATAGCGCGATATACTTATACATAAACAGTTCATATATTGGCAAATGCATAAGCATATAACAATGTATGTATATAGAGAAATCCTTGTTCTGTACCGGGTTCCGCGCCACGGTGTCGTTATGTTACAGATGTGAGCCGGATATTTATGTAACAAATTAAATAAATCACCCCAGAGCTGCTGTGGTTATTCTTTACATAATCTAAAATCAGATTTTCGTCCTTCTTCAAACCCTCTTCATACGTTTATATGATAGCGCGCGCGACAGAGACAGGGGTTTACTTTTTGTATAGATATAAACATATCTCAAGGTCTGTTCCTCCATTGTTCCAAAATGACCCACTTTACACCGCAGCCAAGTCAATTTATCATTCCGAGTGAGTTTCCAATCCATAATGGCAATAAATTTCGAATTTTTCCATTTGAATCCATTGTGTGGGTGGAAAATGGAAATGGAAGAGGCTTGGTGTGTGTGAGCGGGTGAGTGTGGTATTCCAACAACACCCAACAACTCGGGGATCGGGCCAAAAATCACAACAACGAATTTATCCGATTCAATAGGTATAGTTTCAACAAAAGAAGAGAAAAAAAATAAATAAAAAAAACAAAGTAAATACCGAAATACATCCGATTATAGGTATAGAAGCTTTTTCTAGCACGCACTAGGAGGCACTCATTGCGGTAAGGTTTGTGGGAACGATACATTGGCTTGATTAGATTCCGTTATAGGATCCTTTTTTTTATTTTATTTTATTTTATTTTATTATTTTTTTTCTTATATTTTTGTTTTGTTGGGCGGGTTGATTTTTAGATGGAATAGGTATGTATATTGTATTATAGTGATGGTGTTGATGTCGCATTCAATTTGAAATTCTTTTCATTTGTAGTTTTATATAGGTAGATATATACCTACCTACTTTTTTCCTTCTAGGTACCTACTAAACCACTTCTTGGAAACGAAGTATAAAAGAAGAAATTGTATTGATCTTCCTTTGCTTATTGATAAATTGTGATTGGGTTTAGGGGTAAACTAAGGGTAGGTGGGTAGCTGTAGGATGCTCTACTTTATACCTTATACGATTTGTGTGTGTTCTTTAGTCCTTTTGTGTGGTTGGCAAATATTCTTGCGGGTATTATTGATTAAGTTTTGAGTTGAGGGTTAATGGTGTGTGATTTATTAAGTGCCGTGCTGTTTGTTTTGCTAAATACCTCAATTAATTATAACCCTGATAAGGCTACACCTATATACCCTGTATAGATATCTACTTTATAGGTATACGCCAAAGAGAAGAAATAACAAGAAACGTTATAAGAGTTTATATTTTGTTTTCTCGAAAGAAGTTCAAATAAAGGTTTTACTTCTTCTTCAATGTTTTGTTCTTGTTATTTTTTTTGGGGGGGGGGGGGGGGGGGGGGGGCAACGTAAGATGGGAGTTGACTTAGGAGGTACATATATTATATCGAAAATGGGTCACATTTTTGTGCGATTACCTATATACCTTCTCGTCGTTAGTATTATATGTACCCATGTATACCTATAGCTTCCTACATGATTTCCCATTACCCAAATTGTGGCATGCAATCATGAAGAAATTTGTTGCGATAGAAAAAAAAAGACTTTTTTCGAGCGACACGACGCGACGCGACGACGACGACGACAGGGGAAAATATGTAGGGAAGGTGTTTTGGGTTTTCATGTGAGTAAAAATTTTGGGTAGATGTACATATGCGGGGGTGTTAATTCATGTCTTTTTCTTTTTCAAGTGTAGGAGGTATATGGAAAAGATAAGATATATACATACATATAAGTAGGTAGGTAGGTACCTCATAGAATGTTTTTTTTTTTTAATTTGAGGGTAATTTTTTGTAGGTATATAGTAACATTAACCATAAAGCTTTAAAATGCTGTTTAATGGTTGATGGTTTTGTATATTAAAATGTTTTGAAAATATTTTAATAAATTTTTTTTTATCGTTTAAATTTCAATTTAATGAACATTTATTTTGAGGTAGTTAAGTTGACTTTGTGTGTTGCCTTTTCAAAAATATTGGGAAAGTGGTAGGTTTCATGGTTTGTTTTCAAGAGACATTTATAAACATTTATTAACAAGCAAACACGCCAGGCAAATTTTAAAAGATTTATATCTTTAGACAAAAATCGTGTTTTGTTATTTAATTTGATTTTTTATAACTTTGTTTTGTTCTTCTTCTTCTTTAAACTCTTCATCTTTTTCCGTTTCCGTTTCTGCTTCTGATTTTGCTTCTACTTCCGACTCTGTATCTTTTGCTGCCTTTTAAAAATTCGCATTTTTTTTTATTTAAGTTGATTCTTCATCTTCTTTTCTGACAGTTTTTCTATCTAAACTGATATTTTATCTACTTTTTTTACCTTTTTCTTCTTTCCATTCTGCTTTTGCTTTTGCTTCTGATTTTGCTTCTGATACTGCTTCTGCTGCTCTCTTCGTTTCTGCTTACCAATACAAAAATTGCAATTTTTTATATAAATTGATTCTTTATCTGTTTTTTCTTGCTTCCTCTTCTTTTTATTGTGCTTCTGTTTCTGTTTCTGCTATTGATATTGCTTCTGATCCTGTTTTTTCTGCTGCTAAATCTGTTTCTGTTTACTTTTACCAAAATCTCAGTTTTTTTTATCTGGATTGATTTGTCATCTTCTTTTTTGCTTCTTCTTCTTCTTTTCATTCTGCTTCGGTTTCTGCTTTCGATCCTGCTTCTAATTCCGCTAATACTGCTGCCTATGTTCCTACCTACCTTCACAAAATTTTTTGTTTACCTAAATTGATTCATCATCTTCTTTCGTTTTCGTTTCTGCTTCTGATTTTGCTTCTACTGCTACATCTGCTTCTTATTACCCTTACCAAAATCGCAGTTTTTTTATCTAAATTGATTCTTCATCTTTTTTTTTAGCTACTGCTTCTTTTCATTCTGCTTCTGATTTTACTTCTGATTCTGCTTCTGCTAATACTGCTGCCTATTCGTCTGCCTTCCTTTACAAAAATCGTATTTTTTTTAAACTAACGTTTCATCTTTTTTGTTTGCTTCTTCTTTATTTTTATTCTGCTTCTATTTCTTCTTCTAATTTTGCTTCTAATTCTGCTTACTTCACAAAATCACAGTTTTTTTAATCTAAATTGGTTCTTCATCTTCTTTTTTTGCTTCTTTTCTTTCTGCTTCTGATTCTGTTTCTGCTTCTGATTTTACTTCTGATTCTGCTTGTCCTTTTCTTTCCGATTCTGCTTTTGCTGTTCCCTTTGCTTCTGCTTACCTTAAAAAAAATTGCAGTTTTTAAATCTAAATTAATTTTTCATCTAGTTTTTTTGATTCTTCTTCTTTTCAACCTGCTTTGGTTTCTGATTTTGCTTCAGCTTCTGATTTCGCTTCAGGTTCTATTTCTGTTTCTACTTCAGTTTCTTCTTCTTCTTCTACTTCTTTTTCTTCTTCTTCGTCTTCTTCTTCATCTTCTCCTACTGCTGCTTCATCCTCAACAAGTTTCAATTTCGATCTTCATAATATTAACTGTTGCTTAAAACAAATATTTCCAACTACTTATATATTATATGAAAAGAATGTTTATTTAACTTTTAATTGAGGAAAGACCTCTATACAAAAGATGAGCTCACTCTTAAATTAAGTGTTTCTATTCAAACTGCAGGAAAAAAAAATATAAATATGAAAAAAACTTTTAAGTGTGTCTTCAAAGGATTTCCATATTTTTTTTTCGTTTATATAGGCAGTCTAGACCACACAAACACCCCTATAGTTTAACACTCTTTACCCATACTGACAAAAAAGAACTGCCTAAAAATAACAACTTTACATGCACAAGAATGCCACTTTGCACACGATAGCAGCAGGATGCGCTGCCATTGCAACATGCCGTTAAATACTTCTAATTCAACCTTAAATTACTCATTTCCAGTTAAAAAAGAAAAAAAAAACAGAAAAAAAGAACCACCAAGCTGAAGGGGGCTCCTACAAAACATGCATATGCAATTCCATTCCCATCATCAACAAGCCTCTTTCCATACCAAACCTCAACCCACCATCATCATCCAAAACCCCATCTTCATCCCCATCTACCCACACCACACCACAGCACACCTACTTCTTCACAAAGTTTATTCTTTCACACGATAAAGCAAGAGCTCTCTTTCTATGTCAGTGTATAAAAAGTTGCTGCCACAAAAATCCTTGTACGTTCATTTAGTGCTTAATGTATCACTCTTGAATGGTGGCAGCAATGCATGCATGCACATAATAATGTCTACTTTGTGCAAAGTATTATATTCAGGACCTCTTTCGTCCTGGTTTTGTTTTTTTTTTTTTTTTAATTTTTTTTTGTATTCCTGTATTATCATCCTTTCTTTGTATGTGGAATATATAGGATACACCTACCAAACTCTAGAACTGGAGGACTATGCAAGGATCAAGAAGCCGGACGGGTTTTGTGCAGTTCTAATTAAAAACTCAGGTTAAAATTTACGAACACACATGCTCAAGCTCAGCAGTATAATGGGGCTCTGCTTTATCCCTTTTTCTATGCTACCTAATACCGTTATACATACATATAAACCCGATGGCATGGCCTCAGGAAAGGTTTTATGGGAAAAGTTGAAAGTTTTATCAATATGTGCGAAGACCGAAGAATGCTTTAATACATCGTCGTCGTCGTGTTGTCGGTATATTCGGTACAAGTAGCAAGAGTTGCGTTCAAAAGTGCGGTATTTTTCGAAAATGCTGTGGCATTAGTAAATTTTTCAGCACCTACTGAAACTCTGGCTCTTTTTCATCATGATAAACAACGTACCTTACCTAGGTATATATATTATTTTGTTATGGCTTCAGCCCATGCGTTCCATCCTATGAACTAAACTTGAAAACAACAATCTTCCAGTTTCTTGGGTTATGTTTAATTTAAGCCTTCCCTACTCGACTCACATCATATGCACATCAGGACACAGGTGAGGAGGTATAAATGATAATTTTGTACCAGAGAATAGGTATATATACCGCCCTTGCTGCAACACACACGTCCGTCGCACTGGATCGGGTAAAAGGTGAATTCCCCAAAATCCCGGATGTATTCGTATTTATTTTGTTGGAAGTTGATTAATTTTCATGCTAACAAGGTTTTGCTGATTAGGCTCAACGAGTCGGTTTTATATTCCATTCTGTGGCTGGCAAACTTTGTTGAGTGTTAATGAGATTGCCGATGGAAACATAGAACTTGGAAGTTAAGTACCATAGCGTAGGTAGCTAAATAAGCAATATATTGTTTTAGATATGTAAAAAAAACATCATAATTCATTAGTTCTGTAGTCTACAGGAAGTGGTGGAGGTAGGTAGGTAGAAATGGCGGTCACGAGCAATCTAGCTCATTGACCCAATTAGCGCTAAAATGCGCCGTTTTGATACCATAAACTCGTTTAAACCTGCGGTTGAGGGGTGACCTCTTGCGTTGGACAACTAGGAGAAAGGTGCAGTAGCTACTGAGGTTTGTCCTAGAGCCAATGGGTTTCGTTAATGTAAGAGATCAAGTCTTTGATCTTCACATCAGAAAGTTCGTTTAGGTCTTCGAAGGAAGCTCGACCAAGTGATTGGGTTCTTGTTCTGGCCAATGCGGGGCATTTACAGAGGAAATGAACGACTGTTTCCTTCTCCTGCTGATCCCCGCAACTACGGCAGTAGTTGTTGTGGGGGATGCCTAGCTTCGCTGCATGCTCTCCAATTGGCCAGTGTCCTGAACATGCCGCAACGACCCTGGCTATGTCTCGCCTGGGTCTGCGGATTAAGTCATTTGTTCGCGATTTATTGTAGGTGGGCCAAATCTTCCTAGAAATGATGCAATTTGATAAATTGCCCCACCTGCGGTTGGATTCGGTAAGAAAGATAGAGAATATATTGCCCTTCATAACTCCAAGTGGAATGTTGACTCTTTCGGCCAGTGAGTCATGAAGGGCTGAACCTTGCCTGGCCAGTTCGTCAGCCCGTTCGTTTCCCTCAATGCCACTGTGACCCGGAACCCAGACAAGTGTGACATTAAGGTTCACGTTAAGGCTGGTGAGCTCGTCACGGCATTGCTGCACTAATTTGGAGGAAGAAGCAGCCGAACTAATGGCTTTAACAGCTGCCTGACTGTCTGTCAGGATAGCAGCATTTCGGTATTGGTTACTGTCTTGTTTAAGAATCTTACATGCTTCCCTAATTGCCAGTAATTCAGCCTGAAACACACTAGCAAAGTTGGGTAGCCGGAAAGATCTAGAGATGTTTAGAGATTCGGAAAATATTCCTGAACCAACCCCACACTCCATCTTTGAACCATCAGTGAAAATAGTTGTGTCGAAGTCTTTCGTCACGACGTCGTCTTGCCAATCCTGTCTGGATGGGAAAGCTACTTTAAAATCCCCACCGATGCACAAAGTTGGAGCACAGTAGTCAGTAGTTGCCGAAAGGATGTGATTGGGAATGAGATTATGGATATTACCATGACCATACGGTTTGGTAAACCAAAGATTGGATTCTTTCAGTCTTATCGCGCTACAACAGACTAGGTATTTAATATAAAGATCAAGGGGTAAAAGGTGAAGAAAAACGCTTAGGGCATCTGTTGGACAGGATCGTAGTGCTCCTGTAGTGCCAACGCTAGCTGTTCTTTGCACCTTTTTAAGCTTGACTAAGTTATAGGCTTTACCAAGGGCGGGCCACCAAACAATAGAGCCATACGTGAGGATAGGTCGTACCACTGCTGTGTACGTCCACAGTATCATCTTCGATTGGAGACCCCACTTTTTGCCGAAAGTTTTACTACAGGCATAGAAGGCTATACAGGCCTTCCTTACCCGTTCTTCAATGTTTAACTTCCAGTTTAGTTTCGGGTCGAGAACTACGCCCAGATACCTCGCACTGGGGGACAGTGAAAGAGTTTGGCCGTTGAGTCGGGGTAGAGTGAAAGGGGGTATTTTTGTTTTAGTAGTAAAGAGCATCAGTTCTGTTTTACTTTGATTAACTCCTAGACCACAACTTGTGGCCCAGTTGCTAACTTTCCCCAAAGCCATCTCTGTAATCTCACTGATCACAGGTAGGAACTTTCCTGACACCAATAATACCAAATCATCCGCATACGCAACCGCATTCACTCCACATCTCTCCAACTTAACGAGAATTTTATTCATGACCAAAAGCCACAGTAGAGGAGACAGGACACCACCCTGGGGTGTACCCCTACTGACGTATTTGGTCGATTTTGTATTACCTAAACTTGCTTGAATCATTCTGTTGCTGAGCATGGATATTATCCATACCCTGATGTAGTCTTCTACACCACACTCAACGAGCGCTTCTAGAATGGATTCAGTAAGAACGTTGTTGAAAGCCCCTTCTACATCTAAGAAGGTGGCGAGAGTGTATTCTTTAAAGTGGATTGTTTTTTCAATAGTACGCACTACATCATGAAGAGCAGTTTCTGTAGACTTACCCTTCAGATAAGCGTGTTGAGACTTTGCCAAAGGACATTCTTCAAGGATGTCTCTTATATGGGTATCAAGGATGCGCTCCAATGTTTTAAGTACGAAGGAGGTAAGACTTATTGGTCGAAAATCCTTCGCGGATTCATGTCCTCGCTTGCCGATTTTCGGAATAAAAACAACTCGTACATGTCTCCATGACTCGGGAACATGATTGAAATGGAGGCACCCTTTAAAAATTATCTCCAGCCAGGGGACAACTACCTCTGCTAGTTTTTGAAGCATGATTGGCAGAATTCCATCCGGACCCGGAGATTTAAATGGTGAGAAGGTATCAATTGCCCAGGCAATACTTTCTCTTGTTATAATAGAATTGATACGCTCCAAATGAGCTGACGGAGTGTTCAGAGTACTAAGCAGTTCAGGGAAGCTGTTCTCACAGCCCGGAAAATGTGTCGCCATCAGGTATTCCAAAGTTTCTGCCGGGGAAACTGTCCACGATCCATCAGGTTTTTTCAAGAAAGAAGGACTGCAATGCTCCCTCGATAAAACTTTGCTAAGCCTAGCTGAATCTTTAATATTTTCGATAGAATGACAGAATTCCCTCCAGCCTAGAAGCTTCGCTGATGCGATAGCTCGCTTGTAGACTCTAAGGCTGTCTTTATAAGGCTGATAGAACTTATGTTTGTGGCAGATATTGAAAATCGTCCTAGTCAATTTCCTAAGTTCGGACAGGTCTTCATTCCACCAAGGGGGGAGAGTTTTACGGCTATATTTAACTGGGCAAGAGATCTTGAAAGCATTGTTCATAGATGCTTCAAGGATTTTCACCTTTGCCTCAAGATCCGTTACAGAATCTGGACTCAGATTCGGGATCTCACTCAGTTTGGACTTAACAATTTGACTGAACTTCTTCCAGTCAATTCTTTTGGGGTTTCTGTAGGGAGGAGGAGCTACACTCTCGAAATTAATGTTAAAAAGGATCCATCTGTGATCCGAAAAGGAATTCGAAAGTGATACTCTCCAATTTTCTACCGTAAAATCAAAATGTTTACTGACGACAGTAACGTCTAGCACGTCCTCCCATCCTTCATAATTATCCGAACTCGGAAAAACAAAGGTGGGGGTACTGCCTCTGTTACAAACCGTTAGATTGTTTTCAATAATAAAATCAAAAAATGACTCACCTCGTTCGTTGATCTCAGAACTACCCCAGAGAGTATGCCGTGCGTTCGCATCGCATCCAATCAGGAGGTTTGTCTTGTTTATGACCGATTCCAGTGTAATGCTGCGAACTTCCTCTGGCGGTGACAGTCGGTCATGAGCCGAGTACGCAGAAGCGATAAATAAGCCCCCTGCATTCCTTCCTTCCAACCTGACAACTGTCAGATCGGGGGTACTAAAATTTGGACACAAAAAAGCTTTTAAGTGTTTTTTAGCTAAAATACAAGTTCTTGGCTTACCTTCGTCTCGGTTAACGGATTTATAGAAAAGGTCATACTGGCTATCTTGGAGGCCTCTTACTCGGATGCCATTGACCCACGGTTCTTGGATGATGCCGACGTCAACGTTTTCCTCACTCAGGAAAACCCTCAGATTATCCGAAGCACATTTGGAGTGCTTCAGATTAATCTGCACGACTCTCAGCGCGTTTTTAATTTTTTGAAGAAGGTCCTGCACAGGCAGGACCCGGCGCCTCGCCAGGGACAACGACTACGTCTTTGACTCTGTCAGTCTCGACCAAATCATCGACGTTGCCGGAGATTGTTTCCTGACTCTGCAGAACCTTAATCTTAACGGATTTTATGCCGAAGCGCAGCCTAAACTCGGCTTTCTCGAGAGCCCCTATACTATCCTCGCTAATCTTCAAAAGATAAGACGCACTGTTCTTCTGCGGTTCCTCAGCCTTAATTACTGCCCAGTCCTGCATCGGAATCAGTGGGTTTAGCCTCTGAAGACCGCGAATCAAGTCCTGTCCGCTCGGCTTGATACCCATGAGAGGCAACCAGATACGAGCCTTAGGCTGTCTAGGGACATCCCTAGCAGGGATAAGCTTGAGCCGCAAGCCATCCCAGTCATTGCTAATCTTAGCAATGCACGAGCTAAGGAAATCCCTAGAGAACCCGTCCACGCACCTGATTACCTTGTGCCCCCTGAGCATCTCGCCAGAGTCGAAACTAGGGAAGGGACCCTCGTTTGCCGATATGGTATACGAAAACACCATCTCCGAGAGCTTGGCCTCGATGGAGTTCCACACAGCCAGCAGACCTCTACTGTTTGTGGAGAGCTCATCAACAACCGATACCTGGAGGTCGTCTCTGACTACCTCACTGACAGTACGCGGTTGCGCTGCCCCCGAAGATGGCGTTTCCTTCGGTTTTTTCTGACCGTCAAGCTTGGTTTTTTTCGAAGGTCGTTTGACCTCATCTCGAGATCTACCTCGCTTAGCGGCCTTCTCCTGCGTAGCCAGCAGGTTGTTATAGTCATTAACAACCTTTTGGTACTTTAATTTATCGGCGAGGTCTCTCTCAAGGACGGTTCCAGCTTCCTCATTCTTGGCGATCTTGTCAAGAATGAAGGATGCCTTCCTGAACTGTTTCTTGAGAAGAGCACTCTCCGATATTTTTTTGGTACCTCGTGGAGCGCTGCTATGGCTGGCATTGCTGCATGAGGGTTTTGGTTCTTTTTCTGACGGTCGGAGCACAGGGGTACTATGGCTGGTACTGCCTATGCTCCCTTGAGTAGTAGGATTTCCAAGAGCACCGGAGTCTCCAGTACTCGTAGGGTTTCCTACAACGGTCTCCTGGCTGGAGGCCAAAAGTTCATCCTCGTAGTCGTTGGATGGTTCAAAGTCTGTTATGTCTAGTTCGTCCATTTTGTAAAATCTTTTAAAATAAGGTCCCACGAGTAAGGCGGAAAGAGAAGGTCAACCCCGGCAGAGCCGTATACCGGGGTAAGGCAAGAAATAAGACGGACCCTGCCAAGGCGTCCGAATGAGCTCTTTCGCGACTGGTTTACCCCCCAGCCTTCCATTTCTTCGGCACGGATTTTGAAACAAAATCGCTCACACCACCACTGAAAATTAGGGACCCCGTATCTATGGTCAAATCCTATTGTTGAGGGTTAAACTATTGAGGAGTAAAGGAACTCCTCAACAATTCGACCTGACCTTAGCTGATCACCATCTTGACAACGTACAAGATAAAAACTGTAGTGATCATTACCGCCCGGCACCCACTAGGAGGGTTTGAAACGGGGATTTTCGCCGGGCAGGAAGTGGTGGAAGTGCATGAAATTTATATATAAATTCACCTTTGTTGTCGTTGGTGTTGGTCAGTCCAGATAGGATTAAGAAATACACGCTTGAACACTTTACAAAAGTTTAAAAGAAGTTTTGGAGGGATAACTTTTTACATATATTATGTAATTATTAATTTAAAAAAAATCAAACGGGATCCTCATCAAAAATCTTTTTTCCCTAGTACGGGATAAAGCGGTCGTTATCATGGAAGGACTGGGCCACCGGGCAACCGGGATATTGCCCGATGGGCCCCTCAATGAACATAAAGCTATTTAGTCCCTTCAAGATTATTTTAACGAAAACTATAGTTCAGCTGATGGGGCCCCATATTAATTATTCTTGAGCTGTTGTAAGCTTCAAGAATCAAGGTACCGAATATTTTTGGATAAATTAATGATTTTAATAAAAATCTGGTAGATATGTATTGTTAAAAAACAGCAAGGTGTCAAGTTTTATAAAGATCGACTTGGTCGTTTTTGATTTATTAAATTCTGAAAAAAAGTTAATCTTTTTTTAAAAATCTAAATATAAAAAAATTTTGTCTAATTTCAAAATTAAAATTTTTTTACAAAATCAGTTTACCCGTTTTTAAGAAAACCGAAAAAAAAGATTGTTCTATGGTAGTTACCATTTAAAATCCTTTTTCTAAGTTATTTTTTATAAAATGGTAGCCTTTTTGTAAAAAAGGTTTTAATTTTTTTTTAAGTTATATGGGAAAGTTTTTGAAAAAAATAAAATTTTCATTAATTGCTTAAAAATGCAGCTGTACAACTTTTTGTATATTTTAAAGAAAAAATAAAACAATCACGGGGTTATTATTCACTTTTTTATTTCTCATATTTTTTTCTTTTAATTTATATTTTTTTTTGCGATACAAATAAGAACTAAAAAGCAAAAGCTTCATTATTTTTTTCCGGCGCTTTTTTTCTTCATACAAATTGAAACGTCGAAAGTGCTGCACGTGAAAATTAAAAAGTTGGTGAACTATTGCAGAGCCATCTGCAGCTCTGACTGGCGACTGCTGATCCATTGTGTTCGTAACATTGAATTTGTGTATATTGAATATTTTGACAGCTATTCCAGCCGCAGCCCCAGTTGCAGTCCCATTTCCATTTATGAAGCAAAATTATGGAAGCAACATTCGCCGATCGATAAGTGGTTTGGTGGATAAAATCATCGTTAATTAGGAGTAATAGTTAAAAATTTGTCATTCAATATTTTGCAAGTAGGTACATATATTTTTTATTCAAATTTGCTTAGTTGATATATCACTGCGACAACATCGTAAGTTCCAACATCGTTAGTTCCAAAATGACATTCAATAATGTGTTTCAGAATTCTGTATTATTATTACTTTTGACTCTGTCAACAACTTCAAAAACCAATATGCACATTTCAAATTATTATATTATTTTTAACCGGTTTTTGTATCTCCTGGATGAATTTTCATTTTCGACTCACAATGTTTTGTCATAAATGAACAGGTTGTTCATTTCAACAATTCCAATTTTTGACAATTTTAATTATTTAATAACAAAACATTTTTTAAAGTTTATTTTTCTCAAGAGTCGTATAGCCCCCAGGGGACACAGAGTCTATTATCTATACCTTCTCGTTAATCTGACCCAGCCAAGGACTCTTATTACAAGTCGATTAACTCAACAGTACTAATTAATTCAAAAATTACAAACCCATTTTACAATATTAAATAGAAAAACCCGCTTAAGAGAAACGTTAAAATGTCAAAGTCTTTCTTTCGCTTAAGGAGGTTTTTCACTTAAACGAACCCCGCTTATATGAAAAAAAAAATAAAATTTCACTTTAGCGGACTCGGGATAAGTGAAAAAAATTTTTACCAAAGCGGATTTAAAAATTCAAAAAAAAGGATGTGACATATCAAAAATTCAAGTGTCATTTTCGTGGTGAAAATTTGGTGGAGGTGAAAAATAAAAATGAAATGAAGAAAGTGTTCAGCAATTTTTTTGTTCTATTCGATTAAATTTTTTTTAATTCACTAAGAGAATTTTTTTCAATGAAAAATATAAAATTTAACTGAAAATATGTTTAATTTCCGGATTTTTCACAGAAGTAATTTTTGCTTAAGCTCAGTGTTTTAAAGGTAATTGGTCCACAAATTTACTCGGGGATGGAAAAAAGTGTTTCAGATAAGCGGGTATTTCTCTTAACGGAGTTTCTCTTAAGCAGGCTTTACTGTACTACCAAAAAATAAACAATAGGTATACCCATTACATTTGTTAAAGAAACATATCACAAAAGTAATTATACAAACGCAGTTTAAAAATGCCATTTTATAATAATAATTACGGAATTCATTGCTTAAAATCTTTGGTCAATTGTATTCCACTTTTAAGCATTAAAACCGAGCATGTATTATTCAGTAAAATAATAATATCTACATTGTGGAAATTTACATAAGTAATCGTTTTATCCGCAGGATTGTTGCTCAAATGCACTCGAACAAAAGAATTGATTTCAAAATAAAAACAACTACGATTAAAAACTTCTCTTAGTCTCCAATTAAAAATCAGATTTTGCTCCATAAAAAAACTCAACACATTTATCTTCTCATATAATAAATTATGTAAAGCATTTAAATTCATTATGTTCTTTTAATTTTGAAGGATAAATATTTAAGCGTCATTGCCAAAGGCGACATAATATTTAATTTAAATCCATATTTTCTTGGCAACGCCAGGCCAAGTGTTCAATAAAAATTGTGAATTGTCATATCAAATAAATATTCTCGTTGACATTTTGTCAGTATGTGGGTGTGGAGTGGACTGTGGGATCGTGTTGCAGAGTTAATTTATCATTTTACTTAAATGAAATTGGTCTTTATTCTGAATGCAAAACAAATATTATATCACAATTTTATTTTTATATGCAGAAACCTATACCAACACTTAATTTCTGCTGTTTTATGAATTGCTATATATGTATGTATATTCAAAGTCCTTTTGTTATGGAACAGAATTCAACAATAATTTATTCTGTTCTTAATAAATTACAATAACAAAATAAATGGGTGGTGCACACAGAGCAAACATATACTTATATTTAAATGCATCCACTTGAGTCTCTTTAAAAATTAAATCCAAGTGGAATATTGAAAGGATTTGTAATAAAATATGACAGACAACCTATATTCCATCGAATGGTAAAGCAGATATTCAGCATTCATTGTTTGGTTAAGTCCTTTAGCTTTTTTTTGTTTTTTGTTTTTTTTTTTTAATTTTTTTATTTCACATTTTGAGTGGAAATTTTATTCAAGGTACAAAGCAAACAGAAACGATTTTATTATACAAAATTGTCGTCTATGACTATGATGGAGCATTACTTTTTATGCAAACACATGCTCGCAAAAGCTAATATGTAAGCAACTTCCCATATATGTATAAGGGCTCTTTATATGAATAATGTTCAATTATTTATTTATTTATTTTTTTTGTTGAAATTTTGCGAAGTAATAAAATTAAAAATGGATGGCTATGAAGGTATAATAGAAGTTGATTGTGGATTTTATTTTGTTTGAGTAATATTAAAGATTTTTTTTTTGTTTTGGTTTCGTTCAATTTCAATTGAATGTTTATTTAGAGGTTGTGACTTGAAACATGCCAACAGCAGTTTTTTTTTTTTTAACTTGCGTTGGGCGCCAATTATTTTAAGTTTTCATTGAATAATAATAATAATATTTTCATTTGTATAAGGCAAGTTATGGATTCTTTAACTCGAAACATTTCAACAACAGTGTGATTTTTTTTCACTCTCGTTGGGCGCCAATTAATTAAATTAAGACCCCATATATTTTGCTTCCATTTCAAAAAGGAAAGAGAAGAAAAGAGGAAGAAGGAAATAAGACCGACGCGACGGGGCTTTATTTCCGTGGGGCTTATTGCACTGCACCCTGTCAGTCTTTCCAAGCGCTTGGTTCGATTTTCTATAAACATGGTACCTAACGTTTTTTGTAAATAATTTTATGACCAAATATAACGGCACCTGGCATATAATTTTTTTTCTCGCGTTGGGAGCCAATTAACTTTATTTTTCACAGAAATAAAAATACTTATACAAACATTTATGTACATACATTATGAATTCCTAAAAAAAATTAAAATCGAAAAAAGTAGGTCTCGCAATTCTGTCCGTCTGTCTGTCTATTCGGCTATATAATCTAAACGGATGGGTCGATTTCCTCTAAACAATTTACGTAGGGTTTTTGGAAATTCCTCCGGCGAGTTTTTTCTTATTTTTTAAAACCAAAAATAACAGTACCTACAAAATAATTTTTTGTTGACTTGCGTTGGGCGCCAATTAATTTAACTTCAAATATTATGTATACATATAAATATGACAAGTTATGGATTCTTAAGAAAAAAAGGAGTTGAAAAAGTGGGTCTCGCATTTCTGTCCGTTTGTCTGTCTATTCGACTATAAACCTTATCGGATGGGTCGGTTTTCTTTAAACAAAATACCTAGGGTTTTTTTTGATATTCCTGCAAAAATTTTTTTTTTATTTTGGGAAGACCAAAATACGGTACCTGCCATATAATTTTTTTTTTTCGATCTCGCATTGGGCGCCAAACAATATTTGTTTTTTTTTAATATTATACCTATGTATACATGTACATTGTCCATATATGACAAAATATGGATTCCTAAGAAAAATTGCAATCGAAAAAAGCAGGCCTCGCATTTCTGTCCCTTTCCCTTTTTTACCTCACGTTGGGCGCCAATTAATTTTATTTTTTTTCGAAATATTGTATATACATATATGACAAGTTATGGATGTCTAAGAAAAATAGCAATAAAAAGTGGCTCTCGCATTTATGTCCGTCTGTCTGTCTATTCGGCTTTACAACCTAAACGGGTAGGTCGATTTTCCTTAAACAACATGCCTAGGATTATTTGGACATTCTTCCAGCGATTTTTTTTTTTTTTTATTTTCTTAAGACCAAAAATATGGGTACTTACCATAAATTTTTTGTACATCGCGTTGGGCGCCAATTAATGGTTTTTTTTAGGAATAATACATATTATGTAAGTTATGCATTCCTTAGAACAATCGAAAAAAGTGCGTTTCGAATTTCTATATCCATCTATCTGTCTATCCGATTGCAGCCTTAACAGATGGGTCAATTTTCTTTAAACATGGTAGGTACCTTGCGTTTTTAAATAGTGCTAATTCACTATTGTACATTAACGAGCAGTTCCTGAGTGAGCCGTTCTCTACCCTGATACTTTGTACTTATTCAATTTTTTCATTGAAAATCTTTTTTAAGAAAATAAATTTGTTTTTCGCTTTTATATGGAAGACCAAGTACGTTTTTACTCAAAAATAAAAAAAAAAACGATTCCAATATTTTCTGGTAGGTAATATAGATTGGATACTGTGTAGAAAAAAAGTATTAAAATTGTATTTAAAATTTAATTGAAATTCGGTATTAATACTGAATGTCTTCAAAGACATAATATCGTAGATATCGTATTTTATCCTTATTTTTTTATCTCCAAAATTAGTTATCTTAATTTAATATATCTTTAGCCCGAATCCAAATACATAATTGATATTTTTATTTATTTCCTATTATTATTAAAATATAACACAAAAACTACACATATATTGCCATAAGAATTATATGTAGGTAAAATGCCACCTTTTCGTCTTGTAGGTATATAGGAACACATAAAACAATTTAAATCTTAAATCACCTTAAATGCTATTCAAATAGGTACCCATATCTATACAAAAATAACAAATTTCTCTAAATTTTTTTCTGAAAGAAAAAAAAGTAAAAAAAAAATAAACAACTTTACAAATCACCTAAAAAATAGATTGAGGCAAACTAAACATGTTAAATTATTGCCCTATTTATGAAAAAATAACCCCTAATTTGAAACACGATAAAAATTTCCATAACGATCCCAAGACATTCTCAAAAAGCGATTTGTCAAATAAATGACCAACACCATATCCCATTAAAAGCCTCCCTATATGTATATGTATATCCCTTTGCTTTGTGTATATGTATGGTGTGTACCTAAATAATATGCAAAAAAAAAATAACAATTTCAATAAAATCTACACCAAAGAATATTAATCATTCAACAAAAATAAAGAAGCCGAATAAATAGGTACGAAGAAGAAAAAAAACAACAACAACAAAAAATAGCAATAAAAAGTCAAACTCAAATATCGTCCTACGGCGATCATTTCTCATGTCACTAGCACATGCAACCGCACGTAAATTTGTACTCTAAGTGCTTTGTAAGGGTATCTGCCTTTCAAATCGATTAAGTAATCGTCTCCATTTTTTTTGTGGGGGCCTATAACCAAAATAAAAAATACTATAATATAGCCCACCTATACCAATACCTACCACCCGATTCAAGACATTCACATTAAAATTCAAAGGAATCTGGGGAGTTGTTAACCCCA
Source organism: Epistrophe grossulariae (assembly GCA_929447395.1). Classification (NCBI taxonomy): domain Eukaryota; kingdom Metazoa; phylum Arthropoda; class Insecta; order Diptera; family Syrphidae; genus Epistrophe; species Epistrophe grossulariae. The sequence continues at coordinate 148,344,057 of OV839567.1, read as the reverse complement.
GCCCCGAACCCACCACCACCATCGGTGCGTTAAGATCTGGATTGAAAACATCTAGATCACACACTTTACCTCCACAGCATGGCCGTAATAACTTTTATATGCAAAATGCCACCACCCATACATGCGATATAGTATACCCTCCAGATATGTATACGTAACGCACATATACCTTTGTATATCCGCAAAACGGTCCAACGATTCAAGGAGCCGACCCTTTGCATCAATTACCCACAACGACGTCGTACATCTTTTTTCGAAATTGCGGGTGAAAAAATATGGAAGACCCCAAAAATGGGCAGTTAGGTGCACACACACAAGACTCGAGCCTTCGGGGCTTATGGCAACCAAATGGATCCTTGTTATCACTCTATGATAAAACACTGAAATAAATGAAGCACACATAAAAAAAGGATGATGTTACTTAGGTACCCTCCCCCCATGAATTTCATCCATTCAACCCCAAACAAATATTTATCTGTTTTTATTTTTTTTTTTCTATCTGTCTGTCTGTCTGCCTATACACACAAACTATGCTCCATACACAGTCACTCTTGGTCTGCTGGATTTACCTGACTTGCAAGGCAACTTTAGAGCACCCAGAAGCGTCGAATACAACACCTAGGTGCTCTTTGAATACCTTGCACCCACAAGGACGAATGAACAGCAACGGCAACAGCAAACATAAAAAAAAAAAAAGGAACGTGTCATACGTGCTTTGCCGACTTTGTGGAAGCAGTAAGCACACACTAACACACCATCAGGAACAAGCAAAAACAACTTCCGCTTTCACATGTGAAGGATTTTTTTTTTGCCGCGTTGACGTGCACACAACACCTACTCTGTCGCTTACTATATTTGTAAGGCTGTCCTCACACATCCCGTTGTTGGAACGTTTCTAAACGGAGTCTTGTAGTGTCGTTTTCTCCCGGAAGAGCTGTGTTAGCGTAGCAGTTTTCTTCCATTTTTTTTTTTGTGTCCATATCCTTTTCTCAACGCAGTCAGCAGTTGAGAAAACGTGTAAATGTGTTTAAAGAGGAAGCTCACCCTTAGAATACACAGTTATATGGCGCTAGAGGGGCTCACGACTTAACAACGGCAATTCTGGGAAAATGTAGAAGAAAAAAAAAAAACGAAAAATTAAAGGAGAAGAAAAATATCCCTGAAGATGTTTCTACCCTGGGGGTAAATTTAACGTATTTAGCATATCCTTTTCCAGGTTTTTGGTCCTCATGACTGCAGAAAGTTTATTTTTTCACGATTTTATACTTCTTTATTTTTTGTTGTTGTTGTTGTTGTTGTTGTTGTTGAGAAAGATGCTCGTTTGGATGCTGAACCAGCATCACCATGATCATCATCATGAACAGATGGATGCGTGAGATGATGATGGAAAACTTAATTACATTTCCTTATTCGTTTTCATTGAATCCAATTGGGTTCTTGTTATAGAAAATATACCAAATGCTTTCTTCTGTATAGGTAGATACTATATGTAGATTGTAGGTACTGATCTATACGACGATTTATTTTTAACGGAAGTCATGGATGCTTATATTCATTCTAGAAATTTGTTATAGCGACGACAAAACTTGATTATAATACAATCTATGTCGTTATTTAGAAATGAGATTGCTTTATACTGTAAACAGGATGTTATTTTTTATTGGGTATACCTACAACAGTTTTTTTTTGGGGTGGAAAATTAGCTTAGTCAAAAATGAAAATATCTTCTATCACTGTGAATAAATGAGTTATTTTTGATTTTAATGTTTTTTTTTTATTTATTTTTATCTTGATGAAGAAAGGATGAATGTTTGCTAACAAAATCAAACCTATATAGAATAAACCGTGGTATATAGGTAGATGAATAAGGAGGTTCTAAAAATAATTTTTAAAAAAACATTGGTTTGATTGAAAGATATAGGTACAAGGAACACGAGAAGTGCCTCATCAAGGATATAGGTATGGATATGATATTACATTACTGAAGGAATGTGGTTTGGAAGTTCGAAAAAGTGTAGGGAGTTTGATTAACCGGGTTGCAGGAAAGGTTGCTAGAAAGCTCAAGGGAATATCGTAGAAGAATCTCATGCTATGGGATCAAAATATCTGATGGAAACTGAATAACACTGACAACAATAACACACGAATTTGTTTAACCATTCAATTAAGACAAAGAATGCTAACAATTACGTTCATTTAAAATTGAGGAAATGAAAATAGCTATACCTAATAAAGTTTTCAAAAGGTTTTAAATTGTGATTATTAAAAAAAGAAAACTTGTCAAGTAAACCGTCATTAACTAATAAATTTGTATCATCATTTGGAGTTGTTTTAATATAACTCTATACTTGAAATACTTGATATTGAACCTTCATAAAATAATAACTTGCCGTACTTTTAGATATTACCTCTACAGGTTTTTATATAGAAGAACTTGGCTTACTTTTTAACATTTATATTTTTGTGCTGATTTCAATTCTTTTTTAAGGACTATAAGGACACTTGGACTATCCAGCTCATTCAGACTTCCCAATTATAGCAGTGTCTTCCAAGCTGAGGTCTTGGCAGTGACGAAAGCTGCTAGACAAATCTCAATGATGGCAATACCACAAGCTGATATTACCTTTTTCATTGACAGTCAAGCGGAAATAAAAGCAATTTCTGCCATCGAAATCAAATCGAAGCTTGTTATTTGCTGTCGCGAAGAGCTAAGGGTTCTTGGTACACAGCACAACTTAAGGCTCTGTTGGCTTACTGGTCATAATGGAGTCCCAGGAAACGAAAGTGCTGATGAATTGGCAAGAATAGGATCAACGCTTGACCTAAATCAGGCAGACCCAACCATTCAGATCCCACCTTGTTACCTAAAACAGGAAATCGAGAGTAAAATTCTTGATTTAGCAAACAAGAGATGGAACTCACTTGATACCTGTGTTACAACCAGAAAATTATGGCCAAAATTCGATAAACATAAAACCGAAAAAAATCATCCAACTGAGCAAAAAATCTTTCTCTCTTCTCGTGAGTGTTACCACTGGACACAACCTATCGGGATACCACAAGAAGAAGTTGAAACTCAATATGGACGACCTATGCAGAGGTTGTGGTGATGAGGACATACATGCAGGACACATACTCATTACCTTTGCCACTACCCTGCGCTATGTCATCTGAGAAACAGGTTCCTTGGAAGATACTTCTTCAATGACCTGGATGAACTCTCTGCTATTCCAAGCAAAAGCTTGTTATACTTCACCAAAGCTATAAAGTGGCTTGAAAATGCTTAATCCCTATCAATTCAGCCGACCAACAGGCAGGAAATCGCTCCCTTAACCAAAGGTCAAAGTACGCCAAATGATATAGGACGACAATGATAGTACGAATAAGAATGACTGAAAATGCGGGTGCGCACTGTGGTGGCGACAACCAGCGGAGAATGGGCACCTCGCCCATACACTAGCTGTTGTTGCCTCTGCGCTGTATACCAGCATTAATAAGCCAACTCGACCAAACTTAACTGGTGCCTACACCAACCACTGGCCTATCAAGCCCATCCACCAGCGTTGCATGGAGCCACTGCTCCTACGGGTCTGGGGGGGGGGGGATGATCCGACCCTGTGGGGGTAAAGAAGGGGAACACCTAATAATAGAAATTGGCGCGTTAAACTCTCCTCACCGAGGTGACTATGCCGTTTGACACTTCCCTAGCAACTTCGGGCTAAAGGTCGCTGAACACCGACGCCCTTAACGGGCACTGTTATAGGACTTTCATCATAGGTTTTTTCTAAAGGGTATCACAATGGATCTACATTGATCTAAGTGTGACGGTAACAAGACCAACCGTCAGCTCACCAACCTAACCTAACCTAAGGACTTTTTATTTTTTCAAGGTCAAAATCATCGAAAGATATATACTAGTGAAGCTACAAGTGTAGTACGTATATTCTACATAAATCGGAATTGCTCCATTTAATTGATCGCAATTATGAGAAAGTGGGCGGATACCACGCCCCCTAAATGCAGAACTTCAAATTTTCTATTTTTTTCTAGGTATGCCCTTCAAACCCAACCGCTCTATAAAATTTTATCATTCTGCAACAATTGGAAATACTCCATTTAATTAATCACAATTCTGAGAAAGTGGGCGGATACCAAGCCCCCTTAATGGAAAATCTCAAATCTTCGATTTTTTCCTTTGGTTGCACCACAAAAACTACTGCTGTGTAAAATTACAAGATTCTGCGATGTCGGGAAATGTTTCAAATTTTGGTGGTTTATCAATCAGTCAGTCAGTCAGTTACGGTTTTTGCGATTTTTGAAGACTTATATCTCAGGAACCACTTATGCTTGGGGCTTGAAATTTGATGAGGTGCCTGTGCTTGGTCAGCCTAACAAATATTCTAAATTTGAAGTTTCTAATTTTATTGATACTGAAGTTAGAAGGGGATCGAAAATCACCTGAGTTTGTTCCTGTAAAAAAGTTTTAGTGCGAGAACTTGGCTGGGCACTACCGGCCCCTTTGATTAGTACGGTTGTTGCGTCTAACCACACCTTAAGATGTTCACGCACCCTTATCATCAAGAAGTCAGCAATATTGACATTTAAGCCTAGTACGCTGCTGATGCGAAACGAAAAATCCCATACAAAAATGACACAACGAAATCATAAACGGAAAATTTCGTTCTGCTTTTCGTTTTGCAGTACGCTGTTCGAAGAGCGAAATTTATAATTGTAGCAGATTATTTGGAGAAGTTTCCGCTCCTTTTTCGCACTGATTTAATTATACAGACTATTTATTGTGTGCGGAAAAATGACATTTGACTTTTATTTGTGTTTTTTTTTTTTGTTTATCATTTTCTTACATCATTGGTTTTTTTGATTTTTAGCGTTTATGTTTTATTTTGTTTTTGGAATTAGTGAAACTCTCCAAGGAAATTTTCCGTTGTGTTTTCGCGAGCGTTTCGTTGTCTGTTTGGAGATCATAGAAAAATTTCGTTTCGCATCAGCAGCGTACTAGGCTTTACAAAGTGACATTGACATTATTGCTCATATCTGGGATACGTATATTCAAGATGGGGGCGGACTAAGCAGTTGTAAAGAGCGAGGGGTAACATAGAGATCCTGAAATTCTTTAGAACACACCCTAACATAGAGTTGACCTTATTGACGATCAAATTGATATGCTCAGTAAAATCAAGGTTGAAAGTAAAGTATATTCCATAAGGTCTTTAAAACTATGAACATGACGTTAAGTGTGCTGCGATATTTTGTAATCAAACGAAGAAGGAGTTTGTTTTTTTTAGAAATAGGGTTAAGATTTAAGCCGTTCTTATTACCTGGAGGAAACATTTAAACCATTCCATGGAGAAGCGCTAAATGAAAATATGAATGTGAATTTAACCACAAGTGAAATGTACAGAACAAGAAATGTTACTCTCACCGAATTAAGTAGAGAAATAAAAAAGCTTAAGTCCAAGAAAGCTCCAGGATATGACTTAATAACGGCAGAAATTCTAAAAATGCTCCCTCGTAAAGGATTAATAAACCTGCTTTATATAATAAATGCCACTCTTAGGCTTCAGTATGTCCCGAGCCAATGGAAAGTTGCGGAAGTTATAATGGTTCTGAAACCAGATAAACCATCGCATGAAAAGAAATCTTATAGACCCATTTCGCTTCTTCCTGTAGTGTCGAAAGTTTTTGAGAGAATATTACTAATGCGCTTGCAACCAATAATAGAAGAAAATCACTTAATACCTGAACATCAGTTCGGTTTTAGAAGTAAGCACTCGACAATTGACCAAGTGCATAGAATCACTGACGTCATCGAGAAATCTTTTGAAGAAAAGAAAATTTGCTCTGCAGTCTTCTTAGACGTGTCGCAAGCCTTTGACAAGGTCTGGAACGAAGGCCTCAAATTCAAATTAAGATAAGTTTTCCCTGATGGACTTTAACGATTTTTAAAAAATATCTGGAGAAAGAATCTTTCGTGTGAGACATGGATATGAGTTTTCTGATTTCAAAGAAATAGTGGCGGGGGTACCACTAGGGAGTGTTCTAGGTCAAATTTTGTACCTTTTATTTACACATGATAATATACCTCAAACAGAAGACACTATTGTAGCCACGTTTGCTGATGACACTTCAATACTAGCAGTAGGCGAAACGTTCAACGAAGCTACAATAAAATTACTAAACGCGCTTAATAATGTCAATGAATGGACAAAAACATGGCGAATAGCGCTCAATGAATTTAAATCAGTCCACGTGGACCTTACGTACAAAAAATTCGACAGATTACCTGTATTTGTAAATACAACTCGGGTTCCATTCGCAAATGAAGCTAAATATCTCGGTATGACTTAAGACGCAAAATTAAAATGGAAGCCGCATGTAAAAAAGAAATGCGAAGAATTAAAAATTAAATTCAGAGAAATGTACTGGTTACTCGGGAAACATTCTAAGCTTAAGTATATTAAGCTATACAAGCTGATTTTATACCTGGACTTATGGTATACAGCTCTGGGATTGTACTCGCGATTCTAATTTAAATATTTTACAATCTTTTGAAAATAGATTGCTAAGATGAAGATCATTTGTTAATGCGCCGTGGTATATTAGAAACGACAACCTACACAGGGATCTTGGGATCCTCACGGTAAGAAATGAAATTAAAAATTTTGCGTGAAAGCATAGAAAACGACTTTTAGAACATGCTATTAGAACTATGATCGAAATTCTTGACGAGACAAATTTAGTACGCCGGTAAACGAAAAACCGCTTTTAAAATTGCGGAATACGCAGTAGCTATCGTCAGATAGTTTTCTGCAACACGTTGTATAACTTCGTTAAACATAAATTGGTAGATAATTTTAAACGTAGTTGCAATCGGGAGGTGGAGATGGTTTTAGTGAAGTAAGAATCTCACACTCCTATGAGCACGCGTTTTTTGGTTCTCATAGAGCCATTTGAAGGTGAGATATACGTCATTTATAGGTAAGATAAAAAGAAGGGGACCTAAGTGGCTTCCGTGAGGAACTCCCGATATGGCAATGAAAGGGTTAGCGAAAGATATTTGGAGTTTAACTTGGTAATATCAGCTATTAAAAAGAAAGGACGAAATCCAAGTGATGAGTCCAGGAGGAAAACCAACCACTTTTTAATTTAAACAAAATAATTTAATGAGAGAGTTGATTTTGTTCCTATAAACAGCGAAATGGTTTAGAAATCGGTTTGAGTAAAATCCGCCTACTTTTATCATGTCTTAGATTTCTCCTTATTGAAAGTCGTTATAGAAGGTTAAAATTTTGTAATTAAGTTCTCTTCAACCTAAAGCATGACATGTGTGTTATGGATAATGAAATAATTGTTATGTTGGATTTTATTGTTAATTTGTCATTCAGTACTAGCTACTATGTCTTGTTCCATTTTGTTTGCTCTATTTTATATTTCGTATTCCTCAAGTGCGTCTAATGTTGTCCCTATTTTGGATATGTGTAATGGTTTCAAGTTCGTTTCGAAGTTGGTGTAATTATGGTTCTTGTCTATTAGGTGTTGTACGTAACCTGATTTGACGCTTAACTTAGGTTTGTGTTGCAAGAACCTGTCATTAAAAGTTCTACCTGTCTGTCCAATGTAGTAGCTGTTACAGTCATCGCATTTAATTTGATATACGCTGGAGAATGTTTTGATTTGTCTTGTTGTTTTTTGTTGTAAAATATTTTCTATGTTATTTTTTGTTTTAAATGAAATATTTATATTTAGTTTTTCAAATTTGTTTTTTAAAATTTGTGGTAATAAATTAGTGTATTCGATTGCAATGTGTGTGTTTTATGTCCCGCCCACTAAAAGCACACTCTTGAAACATGACACGTTTTTTTTTTTCAGAAATACGGCCCGAGTTTGTTATCAATGAACCTGCCATATGTTTTGAACTGTATACTTACAAACAAAACTAACGGGTGATTTTTTAGCTGGTTTGGTTTTGGCAACACTGGTTTTGACAGCTGACGTGTGTTTAGTACCTTGTGTCACTGTCAAACAGCTTCAGTTTGGTTTGCAATTTAACCATGGATCGTCTTACAAATGAACAACGCTTGCAAATTATTGAATTTTACTATCAAAATTCGTGCTCGGTTCGAAATGTTCATCGCGCGCTGCTTCCATTTTATGGTCGGCATTCTCGACCTTCTGAGCAGTCTATTCGGAAGATTGTGACCAAATGTCGCACCAAATTTACTTTGTTGGACATTAAACCACCAACACGTTTACGTACTGTGCGTAGTGAAGAAAATATTGCGGCCGTATCAGCTAGTGTGACAGAAGACCGCGAAATGTCGATTCGGCGCCGTTCCCAGCAGTTAGGCCTTTGTTACAGCACTACGTGGAAAATTTTGCGGAAGGATTTGGGCGTAAAGCCTTTTAAGATACAGCTGGTGCAAGAACTAAAGCCAGCCGACCTACCACAACGCCGAATTTTTGGTGAATGGGCTCTTGGAAAGCTGGCCGAGGATCCGCTTTTTTATCGAAAAATTGTGTTCAGCGATGAGGCTCATTTTTGGTTGAATGGGTACGTAAATAAGCACAATTGCCGCATTTGGAGTGAAGATCAGCCAGAAGCATTGCAACAGCTACCAATGCATCCCGAAAAAGCCACTGTTTGGTGCGGTTTATGGGCCGGCGGCATTATTGGGCCATATTTCTTCAAAGATGATGCGAATCGCAGCGTTACTGTCAATGGTGAACGCTACCGAGCGATGATAACAAACTCTTTTTTGCCCGAAATGGAAGTTCTTGACTTGCATGATATGTGGTTTCAACAAGACGGTGCCACATGCCACACAGCACGCGAAACAATGGCGCAATTGCGAGGCGAGTTTGGTGAACAGTTAATTTCACGTTTCGGGCCGGTCAATTGGCCGCCTAGATCGTGCGATTTGACACCATTAGACTATTTTTTGTGGGGGTATGTCAAGGCTAATGTCTATAGGGACAAGCCCGCTTCGATTGACGCACTGGAAGCCAACATCCATGCATTCATTCGTGAGATACCGGCCGATATGTGTGAAAGAGTATGCCAAAATTGGACTCAGCGGATGAGCTACCTGAGACGCAGCCGCGGTCAACATTTGCATGAAATTATCTTTAAACATTAAATTGCAAGGTTCAAACTATCGATTCAAATAAATATTTCATTCATTTTTTCGAATTTTTTGTGTTTTTTTTTTTTTAAAGTTCTAAACCTCTTAAAAAATCACCCACGATTTTAGGATTATAATTAAAACCTGGAAATCCATACCTTCCTAGTAGAGCAAATGGTGTGGTTAATTTTGGTTAAAATTGTAATTTAAAACTGATACAAAATTGAATTTCTATTGAAATACTGTTTGCGACAGCTGTATAACCTACTACCTATATAGAATTAGGTAAAGAAGCACTGTCAAAAAAACAACTCCTACTTTTATCAATTGTTTAGCAAATAACATCATTGAACCTAAAGTAATTGTACAGACAATTCTAGAAAATCTGATGCAATCCAATTATACTAGAAAATGTAAACCTAGACAATACACATATTCATATAGCTGTCCCTAATTCTAAAACCAAAAAAAAAAAAAACAACATTTTCATTTTTCATTTGGTTTATCTAAATATTCAACAAACAAAAACTAATTCCCACGGTTTTATTTCTAGGAATATGATTTGTTATTTTTTGGTTCCAAAAATAATTATAATTTTTTCAATTCCGATAAAAAAAAACAAAACATTTTTGTATTCAGTTTTTCAACCACCCAAACATCCAGTGCGGTTTTGAAGTATAATTTAATTTATTTACCCGAGGCCATAGTTTGGCCCATTGTGTTAGTTTTAATTAGAAAAAATATTCTCCTTTTTTTTTTAAATAAAATTACAGAGAAATGAAATCATATAGTGGTTTAATGTTGAATAATTATAGAAATTTATTTAACTTCTATTGTTTTTATTACACACATTCAATACATGTGTATGTGTATAATTTTGACAAATAACAAAACACATTCACTCACTCACTCATGCTCATTTTGTATATTATAGAATTTTATTTCCCAACTGACCACAAAAGTCTTCATTAGTCGAGAATATTTTATTATAGTTTATTTGAAATTTATTCATGAAGACAAATAAAATTAATAGAGTTAGATATACCCACACAAAGTTTCGCATGTGAAGTTGGTTAACGCGCGCTCATTCTGTATTATTTTGTTAAATAAATTGCCAGCCATAATTTTATAGAAGGTATGAATAGAACAAATTCCTGCAAAAAAAAAGAGAGCTTCAATGCCTATGACAAATGCTGAAAACATGACCCAAATTATACGATGTATATCGCACCCAATGATTATGATTATTACACCACGTCAGCAAAACAGATTAATTCATTAAATAAATTATTTCGACATCATTATAACTCTCAACGCATGAATAACTCAGTGTCATAACTATACCCAATGAAATTACTCCTGCAAAATAGCTTACATAAGGCTTAACAAGCCTTATACCGAATCTCGGGTCCCGCACGTCCCAGTCTCAGTCCCAACAGCCGAGCCAACCCAGCGATGGTTGTCGTCGTCACCCGTCGGTCGTCAGTTGCTGGTACATAGTCGTATACTCATTAAAATTCATACAAAATTCCCATTGGAAATCGTAGCGAAAAATGGACGAGAACAAGGACATCCCCTACTATATAATTCTGCTGCTCCTTGTCTCTCTCTCTCTGTGATGGGTGGTCATTTTCTTTCTTTCTTTTTCCCTAAATCGTAAGGTTTCTTCTTCTTCTTCTGTTCTGTGTTATAGGATGAGAGTGATTTCTTTTTTTTTTGTTTTTGGGGTTGGGGTCAGGAGTCGGTTTTGGCCGCCTAGAAATTTATGAGAATTAATTTTTTGCCACTAATTTCGTTGGGACTTCTTCTGTGTGATGGGGGTCGCATTTAGAGAACGCCAGAGTCATATCTCTTGCCCGAGTCTAAACCACTCAGCACATTATAGTGCTGTTCCTAATTTCTTCGAAGATACTTATCTTAATTATAATTGGGTTTTCGTTTCTATATCTTTATTTTTTTTCTATCTGTAATTCAGAATTTCATCCTTTTCTGTCCGATGACCTACTTCATCCCGCCCCCCTCTCGTATATCACTTCATATAACCAAGTCAAACATTCCTGTGTGTCCTTGCGACCTGCAACATCCTTTTGTCCTCTTCCGGTTGCTTAAGGTTTGTAGGTATACAATATACATGTATATGTTTACCACCCGCATCATCATCAGGAGCACGGAAAAGGCACCCTGAACAACCGTAACTATAAAAATTAATTTCCCTTCGTTAAATGGGGAATTTGTGGTTACGTAAAAAGAGGAGACACTGGCACCAGCCAATGTAAGTCATAGTCACTCAACCAAGGAAAAAAAAAAATAAAGTAGACGAGAAATTTACCATTTAGGACGATTGAGAGAAAAAGGACTATATGAAAGTTAGTGGCGGCTGCTGTGTGCTGTTGGGCCTTCTCTCGTTTGTCGATATTATAGGCGAAAGGACTTAAAACTTGGTCCAATGCCAGAACCTAAAATATACAGAGAAAGAGAGAAAGTAAACATAAACGCTTCTCTATACTTAATGCAGTTAAATTGGTACCTACTCGTATCACTTAAAGTCCTGTTTTGCTGTGATTACAAAGTTGTCGCTCAATTTTTGTGTTTAAGTGTGGAGAGGGGTACTGAGGGGGGCAGAGGGGGTGGTAAAATGGTAAATGGTTAGGAAAGGCAGGCGAGTCTTTAGGGTATTTATTTCTTTATATTTTGGGTGCACGTGCATGCATATATGAAAACGGTATAATTCGCATTCTCCCCATTCAAGAGCAATTGGGTTAAGTGATGAAAATGGTTGGAATAAAGAACATGAAAACTCGATTTAGAAGACGAGGACGATACGATACTATGGCATTTTTTTTTGAATGTGTGACGTGTGTGTTGTGTGTGTGTTATGTATGTGTCTTGTATGTGTTGTGATTGTGTATGTTTTTAGTGTCTCGATGTAAGTCTGTTTGAACAGAGTTTTAGAAATAGTTTACGAGAAGTTGTGGTTAGATTTGCGAATACATATACATATTTGTATGACTAGGTATGGGTTGGTATATAATACATATGGGAATCCTTTTGTTGAGTGATGACGCTATTTTGCTTCAAAGTGCTTTCAAACTATATAGGTATGTGGTTGTGGTTCTGTATGGCAAAAGTACTAATTCATTTTGTATACCTATACGTTTCGGTTTTATTAAAAAAACACAAAATAGAGGGGATGAGTTTTGAGGTAGGTGTGCATATGAAAAAATAAAATCGTTAATTTATAAACACAAAAAGATTTGTAGATGGGTACATTTCATATCATCAATTGAAATTATTAAAAAAAGGTCGAGATCATATTTTAAACTTTTAATTGACATTAAGGTTGAACCAAAATAAAAGGAATATACAAATTATTTTTTAAAGAAGTTCTTAGAATACAGAAAAATGAAACGAGACGTAAGTAGCATCACGGAAGTGACACCATGATAATATCGTCACACCGGAAGAAAAACTTCACAAATTAACCTGTGAAATGTTTGAGTTAACAAAGTAGTATTGTGCAGAAAAAAATACATAATTATCCACTAAGAATAAAAAAGGATTTTGTTCTAGATAAATATTTGGAACAGAGTTGTGTCTTTGATATATGTACATATCTCTTCAACGTTTTATTAAATATTCTTTTACCGTTATAAATTAATTTATGATGAGACAAAAAAATTAAAAATCGTTCAAGCGGTGTAAAAGGTTGTAAGCTTTTCTCAGTTGTTTACTTTTTTATGCCTCTTCACCTTTTTTACGAGTTTTTTACGTTTCTTACGGGATTTTTACGTTTTTTAAACTACCGTTAACGCGGTTTTTACCTACTTTTACGTAGAAAAGGTACAAATAATTTTTAAATGAATTTGAACAACACTGAACGAGGCTCATTAGAAACATTATAGAAATTTTTTACAAATGTTTTTAGATTAAAAAAATATTTATATTTTTTAAAATTAGCCCTTAGTCCTTATTTAAAAATACTTAATAAATTTTATTATTTTTATGCCGATTGGTGTTTCGTTTTATTAACTATATAGAATATTTCTAATTGGTGTAGTCTCCATGTTGTGTAAATTTTAATGATTTGGAAATAAATAAAAATAAAAATTTAAAAACATTTTTTAAATATTTAATTATAATTAATTAGAATACATACATTAAATAAATAATTAAATTTTTTTCTAATTTTCACAAAATATAATGTTTAAAATTGACTTGTCAAAAAATAAGCCCGAAGATAGTTGAGAAATATCTTAAACGCGTAGCTTCAAATTGTTTTTAAAATTATACGTTTTGAAAATTAAAGAATAAATTAATTACCTAATATAAAATAATTAAAATTTTTTTCTAATTTTGTTTAATAATTATAGAAAATTATTTAAAATTTGTTTTGAAGTAAAATTCATTTAAATTAAACGGTGAGTTGAAACTATGGTGTGCTGTGTGGATTTCTCCTGATACTCATTTAATAGTTACATGGCTACTGGTTTAATATAGAAAGTCGTAAATCAGGTAAATTACTCAAGTGAACACTGTCAAATTAACAGATCTTCATGTTAGTTTATCGTGGCTTTCGTGGAAACTTAACATGGGCACTGGTTTAGTTTAAAATTGAATCATGTTAATTCTACAGGAAAGTGATATTAGTTTAATAATACACCAAGTTGATTTATCAAGATTTTCATTTTAATTTCGATAGAGTAATTTATGTTATTTTTATTTAACTAATTATTAATTTTAGTTAAATTTTTAATTTAATAATTACTTTCAAAAACTATGACATGTTTAATTTACCGTCTGTCAGTAATAATTATTTATTTTAAGTAATGTGAAGCTCACAAATGCTTAATCTTCTTGAAAAATAACAACCTGATAAATTTCTAATTTATAAATTTTACCTGATGTGTTTTCTTACGTTGCCGCCATTGGCGTAGTTAGGAATTTTGTCTAGGGGGGGCAGCCAGCCAGTTGATATACCACCGCAAGATTTAAATTTCATTTTTAATAATATTTATAAAAATACTTTAAAAAATATTTAATTTAAATAGAAAATCATTAGGTTTTATGGATAGAGCTTTTGTCAAAACCATAAGTATTGTAAAAAATGAGTAAGTTCACTCTCATACGAAGTGACACCACACTATACTCTGCTAAATCAAAAATGTTGTTTTCTAAAAAAGTTGATATTTAAAAAAAGAATTGGTATATTTTATCAAAATTTATTGCATTCACTAAATTAAGATTTACAAAATAACCAAATTTTACAAATATTGACTTTTGTTTATTAATTTTTGATTGTGGGTGTATTTTACAGTGCGGGTTTTCTAAAAAATGATCGTCTCTATGTTTCTTCATTTTTACCTAAGCAAAAAAATTAATCATAAACTAACCCATACAAATCTGAAACTGACTAAGTAAACATGCAAAATACATTTTGTTGATTTAATAATACAGTAGAGAAAATCAAAATACCTTTTTCATTAATTTTCTTCAATTTTGTAAGCTTTTACAAACTAAAATCAAGTTAGTAAATTAACCATTTACATCTCTGCATTCTGTGTGTGCCGCGCATAGATAATCGGATTTAAAAAAATGCGCATACAAATCGAGTGAATACAGAAAAAAAACATAGGAGACAACAGATTTCAGAGTTTTGAGCATAGTCTATTAATACATATAAAGATAGGCTGTCAGCTGTCATTCTCGTTTGGCTTAGAGCTGAAAAGCAAAGTTGAGCGTGGTGAATATATTTGTGCAGTAGTATGCTGCAGTAAGGCCGTGTCCGAATTGCGTTAAAATGTTGGTTAAAACTTGACGTTTGGTGAAATTTTGACACTAGCGTGGTGAATAAAATGGGTTAAAAATTACCCAGCTCCAGAGCAGGTTAAAATTTGACACTATAGTGGTTAAATTTTGACGTTTCTCAAGAAAGAGAGAAAATTGAATTTGAAATTATATTTAAAAGTGCAACAATGGACCGGCAAACAAGGAAACCAAGAGCTTCTGGAAAACCATACTCTAAATGTAAGTTTGAACAAAATCAATAAAAACAATTATTGTATTTTTGTTTCTATAGGGTCGGAAGGAGAAAGTTGAGGTTTGTAAAAATCAGAATCGAGTTCGATCATATTTTTCCATCAAAAAATGCAAACATGAATTTTATATTCTTCTTTATTATATACTTCCTCAAATTCATCTTGCAAAATTAATGCCAATTGGTTGTTTTATTTTGTTTTTTTTTTTGTTGTTATTATGTCTGCGTTTTTTTACACATACCTTGAGAAAAATACGACGACCAGCTGGTAAAAAACCTTAATGTAGGAAAAATAGAAATTTTGTTGTCTTTATAATGAATGACAAGTTGGTACTGTTGATTTTCTAGGGTGGGCAATACGATTTCTAGGGTGGGCACCGCCCACCCTTGCCCACCCTTAACTACGCGCATGGTTGCCGCATCGATATGAATGTCATTGGAAAGTTGACGGTTACGGCGACGCAACTCCTAAAAAATTTTGTTGCACAAATCGTATAAAAAAAAAAAATTAAACGTCGAAGACACCATAACTCTGTTAACTTGTTAATTAACTATATTGGTTACGTAAGAAGGTTTTTTTAATAATACAAATTCTATATACATACTACTGAAATAAATCATCCAATTTGAAGACTTAACACTATTTTATTGGACTTGTTGAATTATTATTGATTCAAAATAGCTTTTAACCTATACAGTAAAACCCGTTTAAGAGAAACCCGCTTAAGAGAAAAACCCGCTTATGTGAAAGACTTTTTTCATCCCCGAGTATTTGTCGACCAATTACCTTAATAACACTCCGCTTAAGCGAAACTCACTTAAGTGAAAAACCCGGATACCTGAAACATATTTTCAATTAAATTTAATATTTTTCATTGAAAAAAACTCTCTTAAGCGAAAAAAAATTTAATAGAACAGAACCAAAAATGTGTTGAACGCTTTTACTTCTTTTTTTATTTTTCACTTCCACCAAATTTTCATCACGAAAATTACTCTTGAATTTCTGATATGTCAGAATCCTTGTTGGAATTTTTAAATCCGCTTAGGTGCAATTTTTTTTTCACTTATCCGAACTCCGCCTAAGTGAAATTTTTTTCACTTAAGCGGGGTTCGTTTAAGTGAAAAACCCGCTTAAGTGAAAGAAAGACTATTTTGCAGTTTCTCTTAAGCGGGTTTTACTGTACTTACAAAAATTGGCGTTTTGGACTCATCAGTTGACTAGTGATCAGGACCTTGTCAATACGAACTTCACAAAAATTGGGTATTGACACGACCCTCACATTTAGTCAACTGATAACTTCAAGTGAGATCTCCCCGAACGAAATGCCAATTTTTGTGGATTAAAGCTATTTTGAATGTACATATATATATCATCGTCATCTTTTAAGAAAACTGGAATAACTCAAAAAACGTGATTCTTCAGAAAATGAGTTTAAAGTTTTTGAGTCATACGATTTTTCATATAATATTATTTTTTTTTAATATTTAGAATTTTTTGTTCTGGATTACAAAGTGCTACAGTTATGCCAGTTTGACAGAAAGATATAGATTTTTTTTGTTGATTGGCCTCGAATTAACTCAAAAATCGTGTTTTATTGAGTTACCTATGCAGGTTTTCTTAAAAGGCGACGATATAGTTAAGTATGAGGAGAACAATTTTTTCTTTCAAAAATTAAACACGATTTCAATTTTATGGTTGGTGAAGATCGAAGGTTAGTGTGTGTTTGTGTGATGAGTGAAGGGCGAGTTAGGTTACCTGCATTGGAATTAAAATTATTTCTGTTTGAGTTTCGTTACTGTTTTGAATTTCGTTACTTAAAAAAAAAAAAAAATTTGGAATACAAAATATGAAAAATAATGAGTAGAAAATTTGTCGCCCCTATCTTTTTGGGCCTTAACTAATATTATTATTCAAAATATCAACTTAACATTTTGTACCTAGGTAGGTACCTACTTTACTTATACAATAATTTTCTTTTTGAGTTATATAGGTCAAAATATGGGCAAACAATAGAGGGGTAAGGGGGAGCTGCTCTTCAATTTTGTATTTGTTTAGGGCTTAGGTATTAAGGAACAATTAAATGCAAATTCCTGCTTGTAAAATATGTTTTTTATGTCAAATCATATGGGGTATGAATTTTCTCTCAAAGGATAGAAAAAACATGAAAAGTCTGTAATGTAATCTCTATATAACATTTTTTTCCTATAACTACATTTATAATATCCTTATTTTTTCTTAAACTCATTTTCAACCCATTCATACATTTTTACGTTCAACACTGCCCTGTCAACTGCCAGAAAAGAACAAACGGACATAATCAACAATCAAATAAAAACTCTCTCAACGACACTCCAGTAAAATTGTCATATAAATATATAGACAATTCTCACAAATGGCGTCAAATAGGTTTCAATTTAAAGTTGATGTTGAAAACATTTTTTTTCTATAAACTTAAAATATTGAATTCAGCATTCATAATTCAGTAGGTATAGTTATAGCTTCTTCTTCCTGTGCAAATTTTATTCGTTCAGAGAAAAGGTAACAAATCCTGCCGCCAAACAAGATAGCTCAAATCAACTTTTCCATCTAACTTGATTTGTTAGACGACACTCCTGTATAGCGCTGTGACAGTAGACAGTAATGCAAGGGAAAAAATGGATTAATTTTATTTGTATACATACATCTAGGTACAAGTGCAACGTAAACTAAAAAAAAAAACCTATACATATTATGTTGTTATCAATCAAAGGACACAACAACATGAGCAGATTTGTACTACAGTATAACTTGTATATAGGTTAGGTATATACCTAAGATATAGTATAACTGGTATATGATTCGTCGCCATTGCTCTTCCGGATGCGCTCATTCTGACAAATGACATCCTCTTTACGATGTGTAAGCAGAACGACATCGAGAAATGAATGGACAAACAGCACAACACAGACTTTTTCAATGATTTTCCACAGGACTTTACTTTTTTACATCCTGATGGTGATGGTGTCCTCGATTTTCTGGTAGGTAGATAGTTTCTATTACTCCTGGACTGGTTGTCGGAAAAAATTTCCCCTTCTTTGAATTGATACTTCTTTCACTTTTTTTTCATCCAGTCTTGAACAATTTTTCGAAGATCATTTCAAACGACTCTATACCCACTCTGCTGACCAACGGGAGACGGAGTTGTGTAAAGTGAATAAAATCTTGAAGCCGATTCTTACAAAAGAATCTTATTTTATTTTTTTTTGTCTTCTTATGAAAGAAAAGATTATACAAAGGCAGAATAGAACACAAAAAATCTACAAGAACAACAAGAAAAATACGCAAAGATTTATTATGATAAAATAATGAGGTAAAAAAATATCCTGTCGCCATTTTTACATTTCAATGTTAACTTTTAGTTAGAAAAATATTAACAAAAAAAAAGAAGAAATTAACGACGGAGGATGATGATAGCAAGAAAGAAAACAACTAAAGCTAAAGCAAAGAAAACATCCTTTTTGTCGTCCGATGACGACGACGAAGCAGGCTGCCGCCACCATCATCACCGCCGGCAGCGTAAGAAGACATTTGCTTTGGAGGTTTTGATATTATAACTATATGTATTTAAAAAAAAAACAGCGTCCCTGAAAAAAAAACACGTGATTCTTTTCATTTTTAATTATTTTCATATTCAAACTAAGTAACAAGCACTGACCAGAGGGAAGGGAATTTATATAATAAAGTCCCTATAGATGTAGGTACTAAGGAATGACCGGAATCATGGAGAGGAATTTTCTTTAAAGACAACAAAACGAAATAATAAAATTGCTGAGCTAGGATTTTTTTTCCTCATCCTTAGAATTTATGAAGAATTTTTTTTTCTTTCTTACTTTTATGGCTTTGGCTTAGTGAAATCAATTAGGATAAGCGATTTCGCATGTTTGGATATATTTTTTTTTTCATCGAATAATCCTGTTAAGAAGCTGAAAGATACGAATAGGTATGATGATGTCCATGGATAATACACTTTATGTGAAATTATAAAATCTTATCAAGCACTTAACATAAGAATCAAAGATTTGAATTTTCTTTTAGCCACAGTTTCTTTTTAATACGTTAAATGTTTAAAGGACTCATTGATGTAAAAGTTTTTTTTTTTTTTTTTTTTGTAAAACCATCTTTAATCTTATAGGGATCTCTCGGAAGAACTTTGAAACTTAGTTCACGTTTACAATGAAACGAAGAAATTTCTTAGACTGCATAAAGACGTGTACATTGTTCCGGCTGATAAAGGGAATGTCACCGTGGCAATGAAGAAAACAGCTTACGTCAGCAAGATGCAGGAACTGATGACAGACAGAAACATATACAGAGGACTCAGAAATAATCCAACTACAACTTTACAAAATAAAAATAATGATTTTGTTAAGGATTTATTCTTACAGAACCACATTTCAGAGTATGAAAAACAACGGATGACAACATATATAGCGATCGCCCCGAAAATCTACGGCCTCCCTAAGATACACAAAGAAAACGTGCCGCTAAGACCTATTTGTTCGTCTATAAATGTACCCTGTTATGAACTTTCGAAGTTCATGGTTAAAATTCTTCAGAACCTTACACGCGATTCCCAATACAATGTTAAAAACGGAAAAGATTTCATAACAAAAGTTACACAACTACAACTTCACTGAACCAAAAAGGTACGTAGATACAATAAAAAAGTTTGTTGGGATAATAAATTTATTTATCAATTTTCGTCCAAGAAACTGGTTTATTGGGCCAATAAAAAGCGGTTTATTGGCTCAATAAATATTTATTGATACAAGCTAAATCTGTTTATTAACCCAATAAACGTTTATTGATACAAGCTAAATCTGTTTATTGGCCCAATAAACATTTGTTGATACAAGCAAAAGCATTTATTGACCAAATAAACGTTTATTGACCCAATGAACGTTAATTTATACAAGCAAAAGTGGTTTGTTGTCCCAATAAACGTTTATTGATACAAGAAAAAGTGGTTTATTGGCCCAATAAACGTTTGTTGAGACAAGAAATTGTTTATTGGATTATTTATCTTTTACAAAAATTATGAGATGGGACAATGTACTTTTTGTATTGGCCCAACAACCTATTTATTGTCCCAATAAACTATTTATTGTCCCTATAAAATGTTTATAAGTTTAATTTTGTTTTTTAATTATATTTGACTGTTATAGAATTCACATTGTGTACATGCTGTGATTCTAATAAGAGTCGCTAAGAATAGCACATAATTTGCGTCTTAGAAGGGTGCGACAGCATTTTACAAAACGCATTTTGGAGTTGAAGTCACTTGAACTTTTAATTTTTATTCAAGTGACGTCAACTCCAGAATGCATTTCGTAATATTACTCGCACCCATCGAAGATGCAAATTATGGTTAATGCTTGCCGACTCTATATAAAAATCACAGCATGAACAGAATGTGAATTTTATTAGAATCGACCATAATTTGAAAAAAATAAAGTATTTAGCTACCCCTAAAAACTTTATTGGGACAATAAATAGTTTATTGAGGCAATATAGAGTTTATTACGATGATAAACAAAAATGTTAAAATCTATTAAAATGTTTATTGACATTTAATAATTTGTTTATTGCGCCAATAAACGCATTTATCAAAGTAAAAAAAGAAGTTTTATAAAACAATTGTTTGGCGCAATGTATGAGTTTATTGTGCCAAAAAAAAGTTTATTGATACAAGCAACCGTTTATTAATTTTTAAATTTTAATTTTCAATAAACGGAGTTTAATTGAGCCAACAAACCGTTTATAAAATGAAAATTTTTGAAACAATAAAAGTTCGTAGTATCAACAAAAAGTTTATTGAGACAATGAAAAAACAGTCAATAAACGGTGTTTATTGATATTACAAACGATTTTTTTTTCAGTGTTGATGATGATGAGGTATTGGTGTCATTCGATGTCGTTTCCTTGTTTACGAGTATACCTATCAGCTTGATTTTAGACATCATATCGAAGAAATGGCGGAATATAAAGGAATATACCAACATTAAGAAATCAAAATTTATCGAAATATTAAGATTTTGCATAATAGATAACAATTATTTGGAATTCGATGGAATCATCTACCAACAAAAACAAGGAGTTCCCATGGGTAGCCCAGCATCACCTATTTTGGCTGACATAGTCATGGAAACTCTCTTAGATGATGTTTTGGCTAAGCTTGATATAAAACCAAAACTTATAACGAAATATGTTGATGATCTGTTTGTGGTGATCAAATCAGACCAAATTCAACACACGCTTGACGCACTGAACCGTTTCAATCACAAAATTAAATTTACAGTTGAGGTGGAGAAGGATGGAGAGATCCCTTATCTGGATATTAAGGTAATTAGACGCAATAATAGATTGTTATTCGACTGGTACAAGAAACCTAGTTCGTCAGGACGTCTTATAAACTTTCTTTCGAAACAACCAAAACAAGTAATAATTAACACAGCGCAAAATTTTATTAATCGTGTTCTCGAAACCAGTGATATTTCTTTTCATCGGAAAAATAAAAATATTATCCGAAACACCCTGTACTCCAACTCCTTCCCGCCTGCAATCATCGAGAAGCTTATAAAAAATCAACGGCAAAATCAAAAACAAAACAAAGACAAAGAAGAAGAAGAAAGAAAAACGGTGATATACAAAAGTATGTTGTTCATCCCCCACCTCGCTAATCGCATCAATACCGCTAACCGCGCCTATCAGAGACAAAACAAAAACGAGAATTGCATTCAAGTCGGCAAATTCTCTGAGAAGCAAAGTATTTACCAACACCAAAGGGAAAGTGAATGTGATGGATAAGGCTAATATCGTGTACAAGATAAATTGCTTGGGGGGGATAGAAGGGGCATGTTCTTCTGTATACGTAGGTACTTCTAAACAGAAACTAAAGAGCAGGCTCTCTGGTCACAAATCGGACTTGAACAATGGAGCTGCTCAAAAAACCGCTCTTGCCCTCCACTGTATGCAAGAAGCACACAAACCAGACTTTGACAATGTTGAAATTTTGCAGACGGAGCAGCATTATTCCAAGAGAATGTTGCTGGAGATGTTGCACATAATAAATAATACAAATGCAATGAACCGTAGATCTGATTGTGACAACCTTTGCAACACTTACAGTCAACTTATAAAAAGACCGAACCGTATTATAAAAAATCTAATATAAGTGAAAGTGTTTAAGGTTTATATTGATAATGCCAGTTATTGCCAGTAATTTAAAATTAAATATTAGTTTCAATATTCAACATTAATAATTATAGATTTTTCTTTTTATTTGTAGTTTAAATTCAGTAAAAATACACTTTTCGATTGTGATGATTTAAATTTAAATGTTCTTGACAAGTTTTGTAAGTTTACATTACAGTATATGTATTTGTGATTTGGTAATTACTTATGTATGTTTGTAATTTATTTATTTTTTCTAATAAAGGCCTGATGATGAGCATAATCATGCTCGAAACGTCGCTTACTAATTAACATCTTTCATTTGACCTAAAGCCCACTAAACTAAATCATATTGTTAAATACAAAGGTCACTAAAATAATCATTTAATACTTTTAGGTCGTTAAACTCTTTTTTTAAGTTACTTAAATAATAATTGTATGCTTTTGGTCTAATACTATGTAATTTGTTCTCTTTGCTTTTTTAAAACTCACATTCAGTTTCAACCATAATGGTTACTAGTAATAGTACAAAATTCATGTAAAATATCGAATAAGAAAAAGAATGTTCATGTGTGAAATAAAGTGATCTCAAATTGTTTGATTTATAAAATCTTGTTGTGTTTTATCTTATTTTTATATTTTTTTGGAAAAATATTTTGGTTAGTCAGGAGTTCCTCCCGGCAATCGAAATAATTATTTTGAACCAGAGTACTACAATTCGACTCAACGTGCTAGTAGTTGTTAGTTAGGAGTTCCTCCAGACGACACTGCCATAGCAATACATTCTCTCACAAACTCAAGTTTGGGTTGTTTTGTTATCTATTATTTTAAGACCTCAAGTCATGAATAGTTTGGCTGCTCTGAAAATTCACCGATAGATTGGACCCACAGCGAACTAAAGTCTTAGAGATGAATTATCAAAAAATAAAAACTGAATCTTACAAGATTTCTTATATAACCTATTACTAAAAGAAGAATTTACCTAGGTAATTTGTTATTTGTTTTTGTCAAACTAAATAAAAATATATAAGTTAAAAAAAATTTACGGAATTCATTATCATGTCAACACCACCCTCATCGTTAAAAGTTATCTACGCCACTGATGTATTTAGACGTATTTTAAAGTCACGATGGCTTGAAAAATTCTTTATAGATATACGGCTGTAAGTTTTGAGTCAATTGTATAGATATATAATCAAGCTGAGTAAAACGAAATCTTAATCCAATCTAAAAAAAAATCAACACAATTTAAACAGTTTTATGAATTCGAAGGTTATCAAATCATAATTTTCTTGTTTTCGAATTAGAAGAGAAGAGAATAAGTTTCCAGCTGATTTCAGTTTGTTTTCTTGGTGTATTCGTTAATAAGTACCTATAACTGCCTCAGCACAAAGGAGACGTAGCTGCAACGGAAACTGGAGCTGGAATAGCTATTAAAATATTTAATACACACATATTCAATGTTTCGAATACAACGCAATGCAATCGGAGCATAGACGATTTTACCATTTTTAATTGCGATATACATACATACAAGGTACTATTTATTATGGCACTCGAGATTTTGATCAAATTTGACATTACGATGTTACGAAGTTAAAAAAAGTGGGTCTCGAAATTCTGTCTTCTGTCAATCTGTCTATCCTTTCGGCTGCAGCCTTAACGCGGAAGGTAGATTTTTGGATTTTTAGAAAAGTTTTAAATTATTTGAAATCATTATTTTAAAAGCCAATTGGCCTTGGACTGGACCTTTCATAAAATTACATATTTCAAAACCGTGAATGAAGTAGCCCGTGACGTAATTATTAGTACGTAGGACTGTTACGCCGAAGGTTTTGGGTTGGATTAAAAGCCTATGTCACCTACAATAAAAAAAACAGAAATATTTTGGCACCTGTCACTTCTTCTTGCGAGGAATTGACAAATCATCCAAGAGTATCTCTTATCATGAAAAGTTTAATTTTATTTATTTGCAACCACATATCTCATTATCTGCTTAACCGATTTGAATGAAATTTCTTATTAAAGATCTTCTTAGCCATGAATTGTCATAAATTATCAAAGATCAAATGTTATAAGCAATTCAAAGCCCATTCATTACATTTTCATAAATCTTGACAATGTTATTTAAAATTATGGCCAAATACCGAACAATGTTTCTTTAAGATGTCAGTAAAATATATGATGGCTTTCATAAACTTATCAAATAAATACATAAATCACATCCAAAGAAGTGGTTTTAATAATTGATTATGGTTATATTTAACATAAATACATAATTTCCCTTTTAAATATCACTTGTACTTTAATTTCATCATTAAAATTGAACAAAATATAAAAAAAAACAAAGTTAATCTTATTTAATTTATTTCATAAATTTAATGAATTTTTTCTTTAGAAAATGCTATAACCCTATAAACATCTAGGCAATATAATAAGTCAAGAAAATCCTATCTATTTAAATTTATTTTGTTTATGTTTGTGTTTTTTATTTTTTTTTTTTTTTGCTGACCCAGTTATTTTTATCCTACCCTATTTTTCATTCATGATTATTTTTCATGCCTTCCCATATTTTTATCTGAAAACTACGTGATTTCATTTTCAAAAAAAAAAACAAATAAATAAAATTCTTCCTATTTATTTTCCTTTTTTCAGACAACAAAAAAAAATACAACATTTAAATTATAAGCAAAAAACCCCATCCTACATACATACACACATACAACATGACGTATTTTATGCTTATTTTTTCTATTTCAAGTTTTTGTGTATATAGAGTAGATGATATTCTGTTTTTTTTTTTTATGAAAAGTTTTGTTATGTTACGAAACCAAAAATGACAGTTTGTTGGGTAATTACTTAAAAAAAAAACAAATTTTAAGACTTCTGTAACATCTGAAAAGTTTAGAATTATTTTGTTTCAAAGTTCATTGGTGTATATTTTTATTTGTACACATATTATTATGTTAGGTAGGTACTCTATTTAATGATACTTTACTCTATAACTTGGCGAATTTATGATTTTATAAAATGTATCTTTATACCATTTAATATTGTAGGTTCTGTATATTTGATTTAGTTTTTATTCTACATCGCCAATGCTGAGAAATTCAAATGAATTTATCAAACGCTGTTGATTAAGGAAATTAATGGATACAAAAAATATCCTTGATATATGGATTAAATGTCTGTATTTTAACGCCATGATTCAACTCAGGACACAATGAGGCAAAAGTTATATAAAATAATGGTGATTATAATATGCGCGCAACCTTGCACTTGCTCTGTCGATGGGCCTGACAAATGACAATGCAATTTCTGATACCCTTTACCTATTCAAAGGGTACCATTAGTTTCCTTCAAAAACCCATATACACGCAGAAAAATAATCACTAACCGAGAGCATTTTTCGTTGGGTTAAAAAAAAATGTGTTAAATATTACGAAGTCAAGGGGAGAAATAACATAGTTCACTATGTTAATTCTAACATAGTCGAATCGATTAAAACAAATTGTTTAAAATAAAAACCTAAAAAGATTATATTATGGAGAAACTTAGTTAGGATTCGCAATTTTGAAGATCGTTTATGTTAAACGAGTAATTTGCTTAAATCAAATGATTATACATATTATATTTAGTTAATTTCACAAATCTCGGAGTAGATTGGTTACTATGAGGGATTTAATTACGATTCATTATCTATAACGTAATTGGTCATTGAAACCAAATAAACTATAACCCAGAAGTATTGATTTGAATTTATCTAATTTTATAAATTTAAATTATTTTAATAATAAGATTTAAAAAAAAAAAAAAAAATTTTAATTTTTAATTTTTTCCTCCTTTTTCTAAACCCAGAAGTAGTTTAATAAAATTGAGTACACTTTTACCGAATTATTGTGTAGATTTATATAGTTTCGTTTAATCAAGTTGACTCGTATAATTTAACTGGCGAGTTTGCAGGTTCTACGTATCGCACACTTAAAATGAAAGTGACCTAAATAAAAAATTCGGCATCTTTTTTACAACCTAGTTTAAGAGTTCATTTCGCTTTTAAAAGTCAGTTTATTGAAAAATCAGAAGTTACAGAAATTTTGAGTAAGGTCACTTTCATTCTAAGGATGCGATATATTAGGTATGTTTTTTTACAAGTCCGAAAAAAAGTTGAAAAAAAAATTGACAACGGGGATTAGCGATGCCACCACAGAAATAAAGTGGAGTTTTCATACAAACTATCGACAACAAATATGTAATTCCCGCCGGTAATTATACAGTTCTTCTGCGCGCTTAAATTAAGCCCCGAGAATTCTCTGGGATAAGCCAAGCCCGCAGGGGATTAGTTGTTGTTGCGATTAACTTGTAAATTGTTTGGCATCGACGTCGTTTTTTTCATCTATTCCCCTCCCCCTTACTTACTAATTTTTGCTTTGTAGCCATTTCATCGCATTGAGAAAATGGATCAAATCCTTGATCTTCATTTTGTAAAATTCGAGTTTGTCAAAAAATAATTTTCCAAAAGATTATGCTTCCATTCTGGTCACCAGAGAAGAATACATAAATTTAGGGAAATCGAAAACTAAAATCAAAGCAAGGCTTTAAAACTATTCAATATGCCCAAGAACTAAAAGAAAATTTCGAAATAATAACGAGCGAAAAAAAATAGTCATAGGAAGATTAGAAAGACTCTACCATGCAAAATAACAATTCAGGGTCAAAGGCTGATCAAAATTGGTTGAAAGAGCTTAAAATTCTGAGAGAAAATGCAAATAACGATAATTTTTACCGTTTGCAGTTAATATACAAAGATTCGCTGCATGGTAACGAATCACGTCACTGTGGGTAATGGGAACTCTTAGTTATTGAAATTAAAAAAGCACGTATTTTAAAAGTCTGAAGGTTTCGTTGTCATTTAAAATGCTTTGCGATGGTTAAGGAGAACCTTAATGGTTTTAATATGGATGTCTGCAATCAACTTTTCGATCGATTATAGAGTTTAAATTATGTGATCACAAGTCAGTACTCGGTACAACCAAAGTATTAAAAGTATTGTTTGATGCTTATCCTATTTTTCCTTTTTTTGTGTTTCAAAAATCAGATTGTGTCTCCTGTTTTGAAATTTGCTAAATTTATAGCCACGCCACCACAGACGCAGCAAACCCACAGCATCCTCAAAAGCGACTCGTATCCCATTGAAGCTAAAGTTACATACGTATTTTAAAATTCAGACCTGAAAATACATAGTTTCATATTAAATTTTCAAGTCAAACCAAAAGAAGAAGAATAAAATCTTATAAATAGAAAATTATGCACTTTAATTGAGCCTAACTTTTCAAGGATTTTCTCTACAAATCTCATTTGAATTAATGATTTAAGCCTTTACCAAAGATAGAACTTAAGATTAGCCTGGTGCTTACCCATATAACATCACGCATATCTCACAATGTTCTATATGCTATGGCTCATGCGGAATATCCTGAGATATGGTATTAATTATTCAATATTAATCCGCCACTAGCATAACATATGTCCAGCGTCTCTTGTTGCATTCAAACATATAAAACACTCTTTCTCTCTAGGTAAAGATATATATGTAGATCTATGGCTTCCTCCTACAAACCTTCAACCTTGCTCTAGCTACAGTACAATAACCAACATGCATATGCACATGCACACACAAATCATATTCAGAAAGCGAAACAGGATACACACAAGGTATACACACTACACTGCAGCTCCAGGTACTGTGTATATACTGTGTGCCATTAACCACCATAAAGAGAATTAGTGAGACATGTCCCCGCATGTTTTCCAAGCAAATTTCTCATCTAAGCAAACAGTAAAGGACCACATATATGTATGTATGCCACACACAGCTTCATTCATATTAATATTTGTGTGTGCGAGAGTTGGCTGGGCAATCAAAACAAATCACAGTAATTGCAGTCACAGATGAAGCACAACTGTAAAATACCAAAAGTGGTGACGGTGAGTAGAGTATTTGAGTGCGGTGGTTACCCTACCAACCTACAAACGGACAATTAATGAAATGATTCGGGCAGGAGTCGCTACCATCGTCGTATGTACCAAATCAACCAACTCTAACCGAACGCCCCGGCCGATATAACTACTACCGGCCATCAGTAGCTAAAGGTAACCATAATGGGGGGTCCGTTGTCGTTGCCGTTCCACGAGGCCGAGGGCCAAGCAAAAGGATTCGCTTCATTAATCACGCACATAACTGCATATCCAGAGCTGGAGTCACATTCACAACATATTTATATGAGTGGAAGTGCCAAGAGGCAGCACAACCGCCAAGCCGATGTACGTTCGAGCACAAAACCAGCCCGTGATTAGGCACCGCACCACACCGTTTCGCAGCCAAGTTCTTAATTTAACTGTGCTCATTAATGTCGGAGGCGCACCAATAAGCACCACCCGAGGATTAAATTAAACACAACTTTGAACATCACAACTAATTTAAATTAATTCCTAATGGACGGCTAACGGTTACACACCCCGCGAATGCGAAGGAAATCAAGCGAACGATTAAATTGGCATCGCATCACAGCTACCATCATCATCAGCGAAGCGATTGTCGTCCTGTCCATGTCCATCTGTTCCTTCAGCCTTGACTCCTTCATCTCGCGCGTCATCCCAGTTCTTCGTTTGTCGTGTCGTATCAATGTCGGTCGGTCTTCCCCTTCTTTTCGTCCGGCCTCCTCTGCATACATAGTTAGATAGATAAGTATATAGGATTCCATTTTTGTTTTTACTTTTCGTTTGATTTTATGAGCAATTTTCGAGAAAGTTTCTGCTTAATTAATGGCGGCTATAAAATATAAAGCTTGAGGGGCCTGTTTCCGTTGGGTTTATGTGCGCTATGCTGTCTTTGCTGATATTGCTTTCCTAGAAAAAAAAAAGCTAGAGGCTAGAGGGTGTCAGAGATTCGAACAGAGTGAAAGTGTCTTTGAGTGTGAACGACAACGAAGCGAATGTGATTCATTAAAAAAGTTCATTCCCATCGATTGGGGCAAGGCGTTTTCTTCTATAGATACTTATACTATATAGGTCCCAGATTTTGATGATTCTGCGATGATGCAATTAGGAACTTTAACGACATTTAAATTCAAATCGGGTGCAAAATGATGAGTTCGATTATTTGCTCTTAAAATTTAATATTTTTGTCTATCTATATTTTTTCTATCGAAAATCATGTTAACAATAATTCGTGGTTTTATGGCAGCCAATTAGGGAAAATGATTTAATTTTGTTGAGGGTTGTTTTTGTTGTTTTTAGCAAATTGACTAAATTTAATGAAGCTTTAAAAGTTTATTAGGTATGACCGGAAGAAGATATTAACATAATTTTAATTGAATTAGTTTAACAAAGAACCAAGCTATGTATATGTACGAGAGGTATACATGCCTTGCATAGCCAATTTATTCAAATATGTAGTTTGATGATTTATAATTAATTGATACCCATGAAGTTTTGAAAAAGTATAGACATGTTACGTGATTTGTGAAATTCAATTATATCTAATCATTGGCAACTTTGTTGATGTGATACAATTAATTAGGGAAAATTAATTTCAAAGATTGCATCTATGAAGTATTGTTCGGTTTGTAACTTGCGACTAAGGTAAATTGCCTTTTTCCTACTGAAAAACTCCATTTTCTTAAATGTTAGTAGAATGCACTTGATACCTGGGCTATCCTATCATATACCTACATAGAGGGCGCTTTCAACAATCGCATCTGTACTGTCATCTCTGAAAGTAGATGGTTCGCTTGGTGAATTGATTAATCAAATGCTGACAGCAGGCTTATCAATTCAAATCTAGGCGGCTTTTATGCTAGAAAATATGTCAGTATATGTACACTGAAAGGCGGTGTTCTGTCTCCCCTTCTTTGGAACTTGGTTGTTAATGAGGTTTTGACACGTCTGGAAGAAGACCGTTGTATCAGGATCCTAACACCTTGAGTGACTCTTTCAAAATGAGCTAAATAAGCTATTAGACTAGGCAGATCACTTCGAATTGGGTTTTAGCTCTCACAAGACAGATCTTGTTCTCTTTTTTAGGAACTACAAAGATTCCCCATATAGACCCCCCTACTATAAAACCATTAACAGACGAAGCAAAATACTTGGGTCTTATGCTCGATAAGAAGTTAAGCTGGAAACATATTATACACGAAAGAGTTAAACAAAAAAGCCCCAGTGCCATTCTTCTCATGTAAAAAGGCCATTGACAATAAATGGGGTATCCAACCCCACATTTCTCTTTGGCTATCCACTTTGCTAGTCAGACCTATTCTAACGTACGGTGTGTCAGTACTGTGTGGTAGACCGAAGTAGATAAAACAACAAATTATGATAAAGTAAGCAAGCTCCAATACTCAGCCTGCGATTCATGGACGGAGTACGTCGCACGACTCCTGCGCTGCATTAGACATTCTGTTCCACATGACTATCCACAGTGGACCAACAAAGAAATTGGCGACTCCATCATTCTGAATTTATTCGTATCACTTCCAATTATAACACATTACACCACCCCACAGCAATCGTTCCATAAAAACCATCTAGATCATCCAGATCTCTTTGTGAGGACTTGGCGTTCTTGAGAGATGAATCGATCCATTTGTACACTGATGATTCCAAGACTGATGTTGGGGTTGATGAAGGTGTGTACTCAGACAGGCTGAAATTAATATCTCTCTTTCTGTCTTCCCAATCACTGTAGCGTGTTCCAGGCGAAACATTTGGCGACGAAAGCAGTCTTGTCTTGGTTTAAAGAAAACGTGCGAAATCAAACACTGATATTCGCATCTTTTCAGATAGCCAAGCCGCCAATAAATCTCTGGATTCTTTCTATTAAAATTTAAAAAACAGCACTTAACTGCCTATCGTCTCATATGGAGATGGCATAGCAATTCAACTTTCACCTTTGCTAGGTGCCGGGTCATAGGGACATTCCAGGTAATTGTAAACTAGACGAACACGCCAAAAGAGGAACAATACTACCTATATCGTCAGATCGGACAAATATTGGTATACCTACCGCTACTTGTAAACTTACGGTTCGCGTACACTGAAACCGAATCATCGGCCGATTTTGGGTCGGTCAGTGTTACCTTCGGGACTCTTTAGAGTCACTTTGACTCTTTTTTTAACGCTGGGACTCCAGGACTCATCTTTTTGAAATTTGACTCCTTTTTAAAATTTGGACTCTTTTTTGTAAATGTAGCAAAAAAATATACAATTGAATACTTTGGAAACGAATTCGTTCAACTTTTTTCTTAAAACGTCATTCTTACCGCTCCCTTTTCATTTTTCATTTCTACGTTTTTACCGACCGCTAAACCGCGATTTAAGTAGGTTTACCCTAAATCCCCTTCAAAATTTCAAAGATTTAATCTTCAAATCAAGAAGATTAGAAATTAATCTTGTTAAATCTTCATAAAGCCAATAATTTTACAAATCTAACACACCTATTCCCCTATCGCAATATTCAGTACAATATTCGAGAATCGAGAGAACATTTTCGAGAATCTATTTTTTTTCATCGTTTGATACAAATCGAACTTCCACTTGAGAAGAAAAAATGAAACAATATTTGCAATTTGAAAGGTACTGTCAAAGTTAATCCCCTTTTAATCTTTTTGTGCGTTGAAAACACTTCCTAGGATTTATTAAATCTTAACGAGATTAACTTTTGGTGAAAACCTAGTATGACCTTCGGGACGACTCGTTAGAGTCATATTCCATGACTTATATTTTGGAAAAAAAAATTAAATTTGATTCAGCTTAAAGCTAGGACCGCACTCGCCGGAACTGCACTTCAGCGGAACTGAACTTCACGACTTATTTGTAGGAAATTGTATGAGCTATATCGCACTAAGCGACAACTGCACTTCACGGCGCGACACAATGCGATAAAGTTGGTAATCTGACCAAATGTGTCGCGACGTGAAGTTTCGTTCAGTTTCGTGCAAAAGTGCGCACGGTGTCGCTGAAGTGCAGTTCCGCCTAGTTCGGTTCTACCTTAAGTGGGGAATTTTTGTAAACCAACAAATAAAATATATAAAGTGAATACACCTATGCTTTCGAAATGAATTCGTTCAACCCTTTTCTTATAATGCCATTCTTATACGGTGCCATTTCAAATATTCTGTGAATGTTAACTTTTTGGATCTGTCACAGATACCATAATATTCACATTCGACAGACTATTTCTGTAAGAAGTATTTCTGTAAAAAAACAGACAAAATGTCAAAATGAATTTTTCTTTTCTTTTACCACTTTTGTAACAGAAATACTGCCAATTTGTCAGTCTTTTAAATCTAGCAAGAGTACTAACTTACTGCTTGTACTGACTATTGAAAATTTGGCTATTAATATACGATTTTTTAAGTTAATTTTTGGATGGAAAATTGTTTTTTTGAACTTTTTTATGTTGTATAAAAGAGAAGATTTATGTTAATAAAGTTGAAAACTAAACTTCTTTGAAATATAGAGTTTATGTCTAATTATTCGTGTTTTATTTGAAGTTTATAGAGGACTCTTTTTTTTCAACCAGGACTCCTTTTTTGACTCCTCTTTAAAATATTCAGAGGTAACCCCGGGAGCTATTGGGACGACTGTATCTGACGTTCGTCTCCATATACTGCAGCCGTTCTCGTACGGTCTTGATTGTGTAGTTAATTTTTCAGTATTTTTCAGTTTTTGTGTGTATGTTTAACTGCAAAATCACCGGCAAACGGACGACAAATCCAAACAATTTTGGATTTGCCGAGCATACTTCGGCTGATGACTTATAAGGTGTACGCGAGCCGTTATGCTAAAGCAAGATGCAATAGAGAAAACAAACCTTAGGTGGATCAACATCACCATGTCAGACCACAAAACAGATCTGGCCTATGCTGGATCTGAAGCGGTCGAAAAGTTTGTTATCTCTAAGCAGATAACACATTACCTCCGTTATAAGTGCGACTGTCTAATATTTCTGCAGAAGTTGTATGGATGAAATGGCTTATGGTTATCTCGCGCCGAGGCCACGTGAATTGACTACCAAGATCGTGGAATTTGACCCCTTTGGACTTTTTCTTGTGGGACTTTCTTAAGTCGCAGGTCTATGCGAATAAGCCGCAAACCACTGCGGCCCTCAAAGACAACATAATCGATGCCATCGCTCAAATTCAGCCTGATTTATGCGCCAAAGTCATCGAAAACTGGACCTTTCGAATCCGCGCCACCTAGCAAAGCCGCGGCAGCCATTTGAACGATGATATATTTCACGCATAATGTCATTGATAGGGCTCTCAAATAAAGATAAAACCTTATTGATATCTCATATACAACTTGTTTTATTCAATTTTAAAATCGACCCGCCCTTATAATGGAAAACCCTTTTTATATCTGCTAATTAAAATTGATCAAAAACGTTAAGTAATTTCTTATTGATGAAATTGATACCTACTTATTAAAAATGTAAAATAAAATTACTTCTTCGCGTTAAGGTTGACATGCATCATGATTCATTTATTGGAAATTTTACCTATCAATAACCTAAAAGTGAATTTGAAAAAAATGATTTAAATTCATAAAAAAAAAACTTTGGCTGATCAGTTGATGAAACTAATTACTAGGTATGTTTTTACGACCTAATGGAATTTTTTCGAATATCCCACATTTTGGGTACTTAGATCCCGAAGTCTTTACTCCCATCCCATCAAAAAAGTTTCAAAAACTACCGAGGTGGGTTTGGTGATAGATATAAACATAGACAGTTGGATTGTGTCCTTAAAAATAAAAATAAAAATTCATTCTTTAAAAAAGTCTCTGCGGAAGATGGCATGAATGTTATTTTCTTATATAGCTAGATATAATGCGTAAATATTAACAATGAACATTTACCAAAATGATATTCAATCAAACGTAAACAAATTTTCAATGAAAAACCTCGTTTAATTGAATCTTTAACGTACAAAAATAATTGGAATCATAAAACAAGAGATCCCACCCAAAAAAAAAGTAAGGTATTTCAACTGCATAGGATCAGAGATCAAAAAAAAAAAATTGAAAATTTAATGTTAAATATTCCAAATTCAAGCTTCACATGTATCTACATTTTTCAAGAGATTCATGGTCTCTTATGACCTTTTTATTTTTTGAAAAAAAAAAAAAATAAAATAAAAAAGTATCTACATTCAAAAGTTGTAACCTATACTCGACTTGTATCCATAAAATAAAATGATTGTATTCGCAGTGAGATTGTTTTAATCCTCAATTTTCAACGGGCACAATGCACATTGCAAAAACCTACGTACCTTTATATAAACATACCTACAATTATATAAGGATTTTTATATTATTGTTGCGAGTGCACTAGAGGTGATGGATATTTTCAAGGATGCGGTGGACGATATACCTATGTATGTAGCTAGTTTTAATTTTTTTTTTATTTTTTTGAATACAAATGGGTTTTTATTTACTTTAACCACAAACAACGCCAAACCAATGTTGGGGTGTCGGTTGTTGGTCATTGCGTTTATTTATTGAAAATACCTCCTTTTAATTGGAAATTGTATAAAATAACAATTTTCGTTGTACCTAACTATTGAATGTGAGATATTTTTTTTTTAAATTCTTTTTATTTATATCTATCTTAGTTAAAAAAAATGTTTTCTATTTTTTTTTTTTATTGTAGGTATATTTATAAATATATTATACATTTTTTTTGGTTTTAATTCCCTGTCAACGGTATATAAAAAAAACTTCATGTCGAGAAAAATTGAGGCGCATCATCATCAACTTTCGAACTTTATGGATTTTTGTTTGATTAATGTGAAAATTTTTGAAAGCGTAAATGGAAGTTTTGACTTTCCACCCATGGTCATGGTGCAGATATGAATTTTATTTAATTATTGTATTTGATATAAAAAGAATTTTTGATTTTATTAAAATCATTTTCGTATAGGAAATAATTGAAAGCAATTTTTATTTAACAAAAAATATAGGACTTCACTATTTCAATTCTGTAAAAGTAATAGATAGTTTTGTGATAATAAAAAAGGTCTTTTTAACTTTTTCTATTGGGCTGGTATTGGTTTGTGTAAATAAAATATTTTGATTTTGAGATCAAAATTAAGACAACGATAATGGAAAAGTCCGAAAAAGTAGGTTTCTTCATACCGTTTTTTTCTTTCTTTTTTTTTATTCAGATTTTGTTTTATTTAGAAGTTTATATACAACTGAATTAAAACTATAAGCTTATAATTAACTAATTTTTAAAATGTTGGCTCAGAAGGGGCCCAACTTATTGCTTATATGTCTAGATAAAATATGAAGCTGAAGATCGTGGCTCCGGGATCTTAGCACCTCATATATGGGATATTCGCAAAAAAAGTATACCATTTGAAAGGCCACCGGATCGTGATAAAAGGTCAGCTAGTTTCAGTAATTGGTGAAGCTTAGGTTTTTTTTAATGACTTTTTAAAAACAATTTCAAGGTCACAGTATAAGACTTTTAGAACCTCATTAGTGGAATTTCGCAAAAAAATGCGTACCATCTGAAAGATTATTTTATACTTATAAAAGGTCAGCTATATTCGAAAATTGGTCAGGCATAGATTTTTTACTGATTTTTTGCTTTTTTTTTGTGAAATTCCACAAACTAGGTTCTAAAAGTCTTACACTAGTGACCTTGAAAAAAAATTAAAAAAATCGTGAAAAAAAATCTATGCCTGACCAATTTCCGAATATAGCTGACCATTTATAAGTATAACATAACCTTTCAGATGGTATGAATTTTTTTGCGAAATTCCACAAATGAGGTGCTAAAAGTCTTATAGTAGTGACCTTGATTTTTTTTTTTTTTAATTCGTAAAAAAAAAATCTATAGCTGACCAATTTCCGAAACTGCCTGGCCTTTTATAAGGATAAAGTAACCTTTCAAATGATATATATTTTTTTCGAATATCCCATAAATGAGGTGCTAAAGGTACACGTGACCTTGTATGACCTCAAACAATTAAAAAGCTTATAAAAAAAAAATATGCCTGACCAATTACTGAAACTAGCTGACCTTTTATCACGACCCGGTGGCCTTTCAAACGGTATACTTTTTTTTGCTAATATCCCATAAATAAATGAGATGCCAAATATCGCTAATGACCTTGAAAAAGTTCAAGCTTGGATTACAAGTTTTCTAAGCCTGACCAATTTCTGAAAATAGCTGACCTTTTATGACCATTTAGTGACCTTTTAGATGGCATACTTTTTTTGCGAATATCCCATAGAGGCGCTAAGATCCCGGAGCCGAAGATCGTTGCATCGAAAGAGAAAAAATTGTTTAGGAGAGAATGCATATGTGTATATATTGAAAAAAAATCAATTCAAAGCTGTAAAAGGACGTCAATTTTTCTAGACGTGATGTTTTTTTATTTTTTATTTTTTTTTAAATATTTTTTTTTCACTAGTAATGACAAAATTAAAATACTTTTTATTTTGTTTAGGAGAGAATCTATAGGCCACAAAAATTGTTGTATGAACAAAATAAAATATGTTATAAAAAGAATGTCGAATTCTACATACGTAATGTTTTTTAGTTTTTTTTTTGCATCGGTTAAAATTTTGTACGATGATAACTGACAAATTTACAATAAAACTTTAGACCCCTACACCTCGGTGATGAATAATGATAGGCTGAAAAGAAAAACAGTTATATATTGGGAATTTGAAACTCTAAACGTGATTGACTTTCCTTTTTTTTAATTTACGATTTAAGCAAATTTTTTTTACAAAACAACGAAATTATAAGAAAAATATTTAAGACTAAATAACCTAGAAACTGACGACTATTTTATGGAAGCATCAGTCTGCTTTCATATAACTATATAAAATGCGTTTTTATAACAATATAAAATACATATTTTTGTCTTCTTAATCTAAAATACATGAGTCATACCGTCTGTGTGTTGGTCTGTATATCCACTGTTATTTTCATTCCAACAGCTTCTCACACTTAACTGCAAAAACTTCATGCCTACAAGCCGATCATTTCTTCTCAAGGCTTTAAAAAGACTAATATGTGAGGTACCGTTATTTTTAGTTATAAGAATAATTTTTATTTAAAATCTGCTGCAAACTGTTAAAAAACCGGCGGCGGGTGCCAAGTTTGATAAAAGTCGATCAAGTTGTTTTCGGATTAAAGAAATATGAAACTTTTTTTTTTAAATAAAAAAAAAAATAATTTTTTGAAAATTTTGGTATAGGTACCTACAAAACTTTTAAAACTTTTCAAAACATTTTCCATAAATAAATTGATCACAATTGGTTGAACCGTTTTTATAGAAAATCGAAAATAAAATAAAAAATAGGTTCTATTTGGGTGGTACCATTTACAACCATTTTTCAGAATTTTTTTCTTTATAAAATATGGCACCCTTTTTTTAAATTACTGATTTTTGTATTAAAAAAGTTGTAGGAAAGGTTTTGAGAAAAATAGGATTTGAATTTAAAAATTGGCTAAAAATTGTTTGGTCTTAAAAAAATTAAAAAGTCGTGTCGGGGGAAAGCCCAAAAAAAGCTGTGTAGCAAGTTTAAAGAAAATCAACCAACCCGTTTAAGCTGCAGCCGAAAGGATAGATAGACAGACAGAATTGCGAGACACACTTTTTTCGACTTCGCTATCATGTTATAATGTCAACTTTTGATCAAAATCTCGAGTTCTGGTGGCGTTACAGCACGTATAGAGACCCATGTGTTTTAACGGCAGAAATGGAGGGGATCTTCAATTTTGTGCCAAATTCGAACGCCTTTAAGGTGAGAGGTACTTTTCAAGACAACAGATAATATTGGAGAATTTATCTTGCCAGAGGCAATACCTACTCGTTACAAAATATTTAATTAATTCGTTAAAATTATTTCTACTATGGAATGTTTGCATTACAAAAAAAAAAAAAAAAAAGAACAATGAACAATGAACAATGAAAAGCAACAATTGTTCCATATTCCGCCATTCAAAAGTTTCATTTTCAAAATAAATGATGCAACAATATGAAAACCCCGATTACAAACTACTTATATTTATATAAAACAAAAGAAAACCACAAACATGGGGCTGGGGCATAAAATTATGAATTTATGTTTTATTAATTCAAGATAGTTCATCCCCTTGGGCGTGAAAGTACACACTTTTGTCCATGTTCTTTTTAAATGACATGAAAGTCCTTTTTAACAAACTTATATATCTTAGGCATAACGACAAGTTACGATAGATAATACAAATACATAGGTATATACATAATGGCAACCAGATCAATTCTTTGGAAAAAAAAAGGACTTTTCTAGCAGATTTTTGCCCACACTCGTCACTGCGCCGGCCGCACCACCCACAATAGGGAATGTAAAATGAAAACGACAAATACCAAAAAATTGAAGAGAAAAAAAATACAAAAATATGCGGCAAGGATTCCGATGAGTCAGCAAATGACATTCTGGGTGTATTTCATTATCCCTACTTTTCACTAAAAATAAAAAGAAGAAGAAGAAGAAAAAAAAATAGGACTCATACCCCCCTCCCTCCCAACCATCCCTCGTCAAAGAGTCCTTGCCGTTGTCATCGCCGTCTTCTTCGTCGTGTCGGCTGGAAAAACGAAATTCAATGTCATGCCATGAATTGTGTATTATATTATCTCATCAAGTGAAGGGGACTTTAAGAATTGAAAATAAAAAAAAAAAATAAGAAATAAAAATAAAATATATCTAGAACAAGATTGCTGCTAGGATACTTAAAAGGATTGTCATTTCAATTTGTTTGCTTTCGACGACGACGATTGTGTGTATTTGTGTTGGAAAGCATGGGAAGAATCTATTATGGCTATCAAATATTTTTCTTTTGCTTTTTTTTTTCTTTTATATTTTTTTTTTTTCTTCTTCTTCTTGTTGTTGGCTTAAAAGCTTCTGCTTGAGAAAA
This sequence comes from Epistrophe grossulariae, assembly GCA_929447395.1. Lineage (NCBI taxonomy): Eukaryota > Metazoa > Arthropoda > Insecta > Diptera > Syrphidae > Epistrophe > Epistrophe grossulariae. Next base: position 148,304,689 of record OV839567.1, on the reverse strand, counting down.
TTAATTAATATTTCGATGAAAACTTGTGAAGTTTTGAGCTAACGGATGATGCATATTAATTCGACATCTTGGCAAACAGTTTGAGTTGAGTGGTATGGTTGGTTTGATGGTCTTATAAATATAGAAGGGAAATTTCAATTTATATAAATTAAAAAAAAAAAAATATTCACTCGCTTTTTAGAAGATTCCGACGCAATCGAATCGCATAAATTTATCGTTATTCTCCCCCTCATAAATTATTCAAAAGGATCTAGTGTTATAATTAAAATAATATAATAATTTTTTAAGAATTTGAAAGTTACTCAAAACTTGAAGATAAAAGGACGAGAATGGTAAGTTTAAGTCCAATAAAACATAGACATAATTGGAAGTACATATTTCCTTATTATAATATATACAAAATAACACTTCACTTAGAATATGCCCCAAAGTGACTTTTGATGATTCAAACCTAACTATATCTACATTATTTTGTCTGCCTTAGAAAATTATTCTAAAATATTAAGAGTTAATTGAAATAAAATTATTTCGAAAATATTTCATCAAACGGGTTCTTCTGTGGAAAAACAAATATAAAGTTTCTCTGCTATTAGAGGAACATAAACTACCAATTAACTAATTTTACATAAATTATTTACATAAAGGACGAAAATATCCTGATGGGAGTTTATTATTTTTTTTTTTTTTTTGTATCTTGATGAAAAAGTAATTATAAGAGTTGGGATGTACGATAAAGTAAATATTGTTGTTAATCATTTATAGATTCAATGAATAAATAATAATGTTGCTTAAGGAAGAAAATATATATTTGTTTGTAGGTATAGGTATAAGGTACGTAAGTATACATACATACTTCGGTGGTTGGGTTTGGAACTTGGAACGTATTTATTTTTGGTTAATAGGCTTTGAGACATTGTTTTTTTTTCTTAATATTATAGAATGTAGGTAGGTGAATAAATTGTAATAATAGTACCTATCATTATGTGTAAGGTTTTTTTTTTATTGAACAAAACCGTTTAAAAAAATCTCTACGGGGCAATAGATTTTTTTATTAAAATACCAACAAAGTAATTCAACTATTAAAGGCATAATTGAATGAATAAAAGAGTGTAGGTGTAGCTTATAGCTGTTAAATTTAGTTTCCAGCGCTTATAAGTCTGGTCACGTTACATAATTAAACACATTATTCTACTTGTAAACCACGACGGACGATTTTTCATTTCCGATTTGTTTTTAAGTGGTACGTGTATGTTTCAAATATTTCGATTGTTACCCTCAATGAAAGATAATTGCTCATCTACTGATAGCATGGCATACCTATACACGATACGATTTGACTGATCTGAGATCCATTTCTAAATGATTTAGTTGACATTTTTAAAATCACAAAATCTAAAAGAGCGTTTAATACTCAAAGGTTTACATTCAAAAGTTAATAGTATGAGATCATGATGGGAAAAACATGGTGCAGAGAGTTGATTAAAGTTTAGAGCTTTTTAAAGGTGATTTTCACGAAAAAGACATCCAAAAGACTACTAGCTGACTTCGTAAAGTGGGTAGGAATAAAGATCTATTTACAGATAAAAGATTAAGGGATCTCATACTATCAACGAGACTTGAATCTTGAAGAATATTGCAGTTAAAGTCTCCCACTACCACAACCAAAGGTGATACATGATATGTTAGTTCATCCAAAATATTAAAAATCGATGAGTTATCAATATTCTTGTTCGATCTATAGGTATATTGATCCAAGTAAAAGATAATTTAAATTGCATGTGATTGCGACGAAAACATACTCAATTTCACCACCTGCCGGAGCTCTGCGTATCATATTGCACTGTAAATTATTTCGAACATAAATAGCAATAGCTGCACCTCCTCCAACTCGTCCAATCATATCAGAACGAAAAGGTTTGTGAAAACCGTTCAAACTGCAGAAATCATCACTTAATTCCCTATATAACCATGATTCAGAAACGCAAACCACATTTACTTTTGAACCTTCAAACAAGTTTAGAAATTCGTCCAACTTGGGTAACAAACTTTGAGCATTTATGTGACAAATTTGCGGACCAAAGGGCTGAGTGCAAATAATGTTAACCATTGTACGCGTATTATTCCAATCGTTTGCAGAAACCCCGTAATTTGGCTCATTGGCAAAAACCATTAATGAAAAACAAAAGTGGATGGTGTCCAATAAGACAACCATTCAACACTAGCCGTGTTTTATTATCGCCAATAACCCATATGGTTCACCCCGATATAATAAAACGATACGGATCCTAATGAAAATACTGTTGTATGCTCATCTCTTTTTGTCTTATGTTTGTTTATTTTTCATGTAGATACTGTCTTTTTTCCTCGCACTGCAGTTTGTACTCTCTACCGACTGAAGATCCGTCTACCCGCCAGAGTAAGAACTTAATTCTGGTTCCTTAAAGCAAACCCCGATAGAAAACTAGATCCAAATTTGTTTTTGTATTACGTGTTAAAAGATAACCTCGGCCCAGACCCGTAGATAATAAAACGCGTCTACTTACGCAACACGCCACCGAAACCGAATAAGGAGGAAAAACAACAGCACATCTGGATAAAATTATTATGATGGTAGAATATGCCAGATCTGTTACATTATTTATTTTAGAGAAGTTATAAGAAAGAAATTATAGAAAGTAAATAATGATTAAATTTAAGTATGTAAAATAAAGTAACAAAAATAATAAAAAGCTAAAAAAAAACTAATCAAATAATAGAGTGACGATAATATAATTAATATAAGTTAAAAACAAAGAATAAAAAAAAAAATATTTAATAGAACATAGAATACTAAAAATGTTAAATATTCAGCAATCAGTCATCCATATTATTAGATAAATTTAAGAAAATTGAACTTAACCATTGTTTTGTTAAGTGGACATCTTCTTACCTTAAAGTGTTATATTCAGAATTAGCCGTTCGTGTCAATTTAAAGTTAATTTTGGTGTTCCTCAAGGGAGTCATCTTGGTCCTTTATTATTTGATTTATTTATAAATGATCTTCTCTCTATATTTAAAAATTCTATGGCTTTAATTTATGCTGATGACGGAAAAATATTTCGAACAATTAATTCCATCGCAGTTTGTGAACAACTACAAGACGATCTTCAAAGATATTTAAAGATTCTATGGCTTTAATTTATGCTGATGACGGAAAAATATTTCGAACAATTAATTCCATCGCAGTTTGTGAACAACTACAAGACGATCTTCAAAGATTTTGGGAATGGTGCAGTAATGTTCGTTTATTTTTAAATATTGACAAGTATAAGACAATGTATTTTACACGCAAACGTAATTTATTTATTTTTAACTACGTCACATTTATGTAGAGTGTCTAGATTCTCTGATCTTGGAATCTTATTAGACCCAAAATTATGTTTCACTGATCACTATAATTATATTATAAAAAAGCAAACAGAATACTTGGTTTCGTCAAATGATTTTCCCGTGAGTTCCTTGATCCATATATTTTGAAAATTCTTTACGTTTCTTTTATAAGGCCAATTCTTGAATATGATTGTGTTGTAGGATTAAATTTCAATATAAGTCGAACTAGTTTAAGAAGAAATTTACCACTTTGCACTATTTTTAGCAGATCAACCTACCGCGCTAACAGTCCTCTAAAATCAATTAATAAATTTTTTTAATAAATTCTCTTACTGAGTCTACAATTAATGTCAATCTCAAATCCCAAATCTTTAAATATAATTTCTATACCCAAATTCGATGAAACTTTGTTTAAAATTAAATTTAGTTGTTAGGTAAATATATTTTAAGTTTAACGTTAGCAATAAAATATTGAAATAAATAAACAACATTTATAATTGTAATGCAAGGTTTGGTCAATATTTCTAGTGAACTGAAAATGTATCTCCAACTAACTTAAAGCAATTAACCATATACCTTTGTATGTATAGGTATATATTATATCGAAAGTAAAAAGTCAAAAAGGGATTGTGACTTTTGTTTGAGAGCCACTAATTTTTGTTTTTGTTAATTTTTATACCTATAGGTGTAAATATCATTTTAAAGGAATTTTCGGAAAAATATACATATCTACCTATAATGAATATTAAAAATAATTTTGTACATTAAAAATTTTTTTTTACATAAACGTGGACAACAATATAAAGGCAGACATTTTGTACAATCACATTTTTTTAAGTTTATTATGCCACCCTCTATTGGAGAAATGCGTGCAAATAATCAATCCCTATCAATATCAATTAAATAAAGCAAATAACATTAATTGTAGAGAACAGGTAAAAATAAAACATATCACATATATTACAATCAGCCTTCATGTATTTCTTCTTTTATTTTATTTCTTTTATTATAAAAGCTTTCGATTTTCAATATTTGTTCCCATTTGCTTTGTCGAGGACAATAAATTTTCAAACAAAAGTTTTCCTTTGTTCTTCTTTTTCTCTTTCAATATACCTACTGATATCTATGTACCTACTTGCTCTGCCTACGAACAAAAAAAAAAAAAGAACAATCATAAAAGGGTTTGTATCTTCTCCCCTGCATGCATATAAAATACATACTGCATTCCAAATGATAAAAAATAAAATCAAAAAAAAAAAAAAAAAAATAGGACATAACATTGAGTTTACCATTGAATAACCGCAGAAAACACATATGCTCTGTAAGTGGAGCAATTTTCGTCCTTTTGTCAATGCAATCCTATTATGGTATTATTCCCATTGTCTTGAATCTTT